>OX276411.1:18866359-21499478 GCA_946251805.1 Cybosia mesomella
CCATTCCAGGAACATTCAAATAGTAAGTTCATCTCACTAACCTTTTTATTCTGTGTAATCAAAGAACTGGGGGCCATTTCTTAATTAGACTCGTCATGAGGTGTTTGCCATAATCACCACGCTTGGCAGGCAGATTGGTGATCGCAGTGATAATCTTGTACGCAAGCAACGCTGCCATGGAGAGAGAGCTATGCTCAGTGTCTCTACATGATATGATTCGCAGTGAGCAAATCCGTAGAAGAACTAAGTTCACTGACATAGCACACAGGATTAGCAGGCTTAAGTGGTAATGGGCTGGCCACATAGCTCGTAGAAAGGCTGATGATGATGATGATGAATCAAAGAAATATTTTGTTTCTCCATCTAAATTTATTTGTAAATGTTGACTTACACTCATCATTTTAAAAACTTTACTTTATTACAGATTTGTGACAGTGACCTAAATATATTAAGTATAGACGCATCATTTGGTGGAGCTTCACATGATGCCTATATATGGAGGCAGAGTGAAATACCTGGGCACCTACAACAGCTTCATCGTAGTGGTGAAAGTATACACGGAAAAAAATAGGGTCTGGCAAAGTTTTCATTCAAGAATAAAATTATTCTCAAGTATATTGTTTAATCTCAAGCATATATTTACTCAAGGTAACAATAATATCTTGAATCAAATAAAATGGAATTCTTCTAGATATATAATATTATTCTTCATTTATTTATTTGCATCAAGAATTTTTTTTTGGATCAAGACGATATTTACTCTTGACTGTAGAAAACAATTGCATTTTGAAACAAGTAATTAAGAATTCTTACTCTGAATATAAAAGGATTTAGCTTAAGAAGCTAAGAGATTAGGGCCAAGAATAAAAAGAAGTTATTGGTTTAAGAAAATGTGTAAATTCGTTCAACAATAATATTATTGTGACAAAAGTTTTATACTCTTCCTATAAGTATTGACGATTCTCATAATCAGAAAGCAGGAACGTTTTCGATGGAGAAAAATATTTTTTGTTCTAAGAAGAATACATTTAATGTGAGAAAATAACGGATTCGAAAGAAGAATCTAAAATGATTCGAAATAAGAAAGACTTACATTTTGTAATAATACAATAAATGTTTGGTTTATGAAAAATTTGTTTTTGCGTAAGTAAATAGTTGCATTGACGTAAGAATCTAAATTATTCAAGTGAAGGTAATCAAATATTTTCGAACAAGACATTTTTGTTTTGTGGAAATAAGTTATGGTGTTGAACTAAGAATCTAAATTGTTTCAAAATAAGATATACTAACGTGTATTAGTAAGAAAATATATGTTTAGCTTAAGAAAAGTATTTTTCTGGTTAAGGAAATAGTTGCATTGACGTAAGAATCTAAATTATTCAAGTAAAGGTAGTCAAATGTTTTCCAACAAGACATTTTTGTTTTGTGGAAATAAGTTAAGGTGTTGAACTAAGAATCTAAATTGTTTCAAAATAAGATATACTAACGTTTTTTAGTAAGAAAATATATGTTTAGCTTAAGAAAAGTTTTTTTCTGGTTAAGTAAATAGTTGCATTGGCGTAAGAATCTAAATTATTCAAGTAAAGGTAGTCAAATGTTTACGAAGAAGACATTTTTGCTTTGTGGAAATAAGATATGATGTTGAACTAAGAATCTAAATTGTTTCAAAATAAGATATACTAACGTTTTTTAGTAAGAAAATGTATGTTTAGCTTGAGAAAAGTTTTTTTCTGGTTAGGTAAATAGTTGCATTGACGTAAGAATCTAAATTATTCAAGTAAAGGTAGTCAAATGTTTTCCAACAAGACATTTTTGTTTTGTGGAAATAAGTTATGATGTTGAACTAAGAATCTAAATTGTTTCAAAATAAGATATACCTACTAACGTTTTCTAGTAATAAAATATATGTTTAGCTTAAGAAAAGTTTTTTTTCTGGTTAAGTAAATAGTTGCATTGACGTAAGAATCTAAATTATTCAAGTAAAGGTAGTCAAATGTTTTCCAACAAGACATTTTTGTTTTGTGGAAATAAGTTAAGGTGTTGAACTAAGAATCTAAATTGTTTCAAATTAAGATATACTAACGTTTCTTAAAATGACACTGCGTCACAACCGATTCACATTAAGGAGAACGAGTGTTGCAATTTCACAAATTGTTTCCCCAATTTTTGGGAGTATGTTTGTAGTTTATACCAATCTGTTTTTATAGGCACGATGTTCGATTCATTAGTGTATGAAATAAAGTAGGTACAAAAGCTATTCGTTCCGTTTGGTTGTAAATTTGTAATGAACTTAGGTAAATAATATTTAAAAAAAAACTATTTGGAGAACTTAGTTGAAAACCAAACCAAAATAAATTACTTATTATGAAATAGAAAAACAAACATGAGTACATCCACGAAATTTGTTTTTTTTTTTATATAGGACACGTCAATTTGACTTTACCTCACCTGATGTTAAGCTGAAGGCAAAGTCTCAGGAAAGAGCGTCACCATTACATACACGTACCATGCTAACAATGGTGGCACTCAGCTTGACGGCCTCATCAGATGCTTTTTCACGCCCCGCTTAAAGGACCCGGGACTGTAGGAAGAAGGAAACACGTGCGCTGGCAAAGAATTCCAGGTCTTAATGGTGCGACAAAGAAAGGAGTCACCAAACCTCTTGGTTCTTGATGGAATATTCTGCACCGTATACGGATGACATCTAAGCCCTGCTCGTGTTGTCCTGTGTAGGAAAGGAGAGGGCGGGATCAATTGGAAGAGCTCATCAGAACATTCACCATGGTAGAGACGGTACAATACTGCCAAGGAAGCAACATCTCTACGCATCTGCAGAGGCTCGAGGGTGCTCGTGACCTCAGGATTCCCAATAATGCGGACATTACTTGACACTACACTACTTGACATGACATTACTTTTGTTTTTTTTTATACCACTTAGGTGGCAGACAAGCACACGGCTCACCTGATGGAAAGTGGTTACCGTGGCCTATGACATTACATTACATTTGTTTAGATCAGTGGTGGGCAAACTTTTTTAATAGGGGGCCAGAAAGTTTAAGAAATTTCAGAGGAGGCCCTCCTCTGGCCTCCTGGCCCTGGGCCAGAATTATAGGAAAAATGCAGTTTGTGTTGTAACTTTTAATCATATAAAAACATTAGCTTTTGCCAGCGGCTTCGCCCTCTCAGGATGGTATGATTACAGCATTACACACTTTGCACAAATGTTAAAAATTACAATTTTACTTTTATTCGAAGGCCCTAGCCATGGTACGCGTGTGAGACATTTGATCCTCCAATCATGATGATATCCTTTATCTATGCGTCTATTAAAGTAGAATCTACTTTATACTTCTGGACCGTCAAAATATGTATAATATTATCGCGGACCATATACTATTCGTGTCACGTGTAAACATTGACCATTTACGCCAGCGACATAATGCATCATTCCTTTCTTCTTTTTTATATTTAGTGTGTACATAAATTGTTAAATAAATAAATAAATGCAGTAGAGCTTGTCCACTCTGAAATCGCACATCATTTTAGAGTGGATAAGTTCTACCGAGTGATGGCTTCTACCCTTTAAATTATGGTAATAAAAAAAACTGGTAGGTGCTATACTTCCAAAGTATTAAGCAATCGCAAGTCATAACATATTTTATTACATAATTATATGGTTTTTGCAACTGACCCCAATGACTTTTTACTGACCAAAATGAAAGACATTACTATTAATATTGCGCTTTCAATATTTCATACGTAGGTACGCGTCCACATAGGAACCATATTTTTTATTATATGGGATAAAAACTGATTGACATCGACTATATATATAGAAGTCTCTGAACACGTTTCTTTTTTAACTTTTGTCTTTTCTGTCCGTCAATAAAAAAAAATATCCTTTTCTATTTGAGACATGCAAACAGAAAGTGTGCGTATGATTAACGTTGCTCTGACATCGTGAAATAGGTTTTATGTATGCTTAATGATTAATAATTAATAATAAATGTCGTAGTAAGTCGATGTCAGGAAAATAGTGGAGACGTGAAAGATTCGGCCTTATTTGTGGTACTTAACATTTCGTACCAGGCAACACCCGATTTGTGCAGCGCAGAGCACTGTGCAGTGTGCACTGTGCACTTTCTTTGCTGTCCACCGTTTGTGTGCAGTGCACGTCCGCTTTGGCTTCTGCAAGTTTGTCTGCGTTATTGGGTGGGATTTTGTGTGTAAAGAACTCTGTCTGTGGTGCTAAGGTAAGTGTTTAATTGGAATATACTTAGATCTAATTAAGATAGGTAATGCATTTTAAAGATAGACTGGTACACGATGTATGTATGTCGGCACCGACGAATCCGCCATTTTGTGAATCTTACTGGTTTTACCTTGGTTATATATATATAATTGGTTCGAATAAGGGTTCACTTGTAAAATGATGGCTGATAAATATGCGAAGCTGTAGACATTTCGCGGTTCCCTTACGAATTCTGCTCAAAAAAATGCTTTCTTTACCTACCACGCAACCGCATTCTCGGCATTTAGCTGGTGAAAATCCCAACTAGCAAAAGTATGTAAGTACTATAAAAGTCCATACACATTTTAGTGCTATAGTTATACTAAAACAGCGACGTGTAGGTAACACTTTTTAAGGTTATAGCAGTGAGCAGTGATTGTTGAGCCATCTACATCACAAAAAAGTTACAACAAAGTAATCAGAGTTCTGTTAATGGACTTTTCAGTCCTTTATTAGAGATCAGGGAGCTATTATAGTTCATCCGTAAAGTTGATGTGAGTTGTGAGACGGTGCGTACTGCTCGGAACTAAAAATAAATAAAAAACAGACTCCTTGGTAAGTAAATTGATTGAACTACACATTTAAACCATAATGGCTGCTCACTGTTTGTGAAATTAGTGTTATTGTCTTAGACTCCCATTATTACTTGCGATTGAAGATTTACGTACAAAGTATACTAGTATTATAAACAAAATTTTCATGCGCCCTCTTAATTATTAATATTTATGAAATTAAAATCACGAAAATATATAAATTTCTCGATCGCTGGTATAAAAAGTGTCTTCGTGCTCTTACTATAGGCTTATCTATATAACATCTATCAGGTCAGTCATTTGCCGCCATGACAGTGTCTGTCTTGTTCTAAAAAAACATTTTAAATTTCTACTATTGGACATTTTGGCTGATTAAAATTGGTCAAATGCTACTTAGTCTGGCTAACGAAAGCGTGACCTGAGAAAAAGCGGGAAATTCAAATAATCTTTATGTGGTATCACTGATTACTAATTAAGGTCATAGCCCACTTACACGACTCCGGCAAAAATAATATAATTCGAATATGGGCTTTAAATATTGCTCTTTAAAAATATTTCAGTACTATTTCAGGTCAGTGGCCAAGGCATATATATTGTTTAGCCTTTTTTTTTTTTACGTGCGGGAAATCCCCTCGGATACCCCCCTCTCCGGAGCCGGAGAGGGAGGTTATGTCGGACTCGAACCGACTAAACCGCACGCCGTCTGTGGCATGATTTAGGACTGTAATGTAAACGTTTACATCACTATTAAACAGTACCTACTAAAGTGCTGTATAATATTATACAGCTGAAAAGTGATATACCTAAGTTGCTTTTATAAAACACATGGTCATAACGAAAACCTTAATAACGCTTTAATAGGACTCTTTAGTGATAAAATGATTTCTTAATGGACTATTTTGCTGGTTGGGATACCACCAGCCGCCTGACCGCCAAGTTTGGTGAAGTTCACCGAGCTGCAGCTTCTGATTCCAATCAATCAGCTTCAAATCTTTGCGGCAAGGCGGCAAGCTGGTAGGTTAGAAAGAATCAGAGGTGTCTAGCTCGGTAGACTTCACCAAACATGGTGGAAAAGGCTGCTGGACTGCATTTACGTTATGTCTCTGGGTGATAGAAATATGTACCTAACCACTATAATGAACATGAGGTTCTTGATAATATAGGTACCTACCTTATCTACAATGCTAAACCTGCTGAATATTTGCTTTAGTCGCATTATGTCCAATTCGCAAAATGTCCAGCGGGCTCAAATTGTCCAATCCTCACAACGTATAACCGCTGATTTTTTTACATACTTAGTTACTAGAATAATCACTAATTATGTTCTATCTATTTGCAGATACAGACCTATCTTTAATAACATAATACACATGGTTAATAATGGAGTTGCTTCTGAGGGAATGGAATATCCCACAGGATATAATTACAAATTTCAACGGTAGGTGAATATTTATTTTTAAACATTTTGTCTGTAAAAGGCCATCAAGTGAGTACTCTACTGTACTAATAATATTAGTATTCCAAAAAAAAATGTGCAATGTTGTAAATTATAAAGTGTCATAAATTCAATAAAACACAATTTTAATGTGTTAATGTACTTTAGTTAGTATTTTGTTTAAACTTGTCTAGTGATTATTATGGATTTTTTTGGTTTAGAAAATGATGTAACTGTGGATCAATTAAAGGAAATCAATGACAATATCCTGAAAGAACTGTGCCCAAAGATTGGACTAAGAATAGAACTAAAAAAAAAAATTGACGATTATTTAGTAGCGACCAGCACAGTAAGTTTCCTACCTACCTATTGAATATTCTGTTTATAATGAATATTATTTTCATGATTTTGATAAGCCACACAGCTCAGTTGGCATAGTAGCAGCTATGCCTTCAGTGCGGTTATGGGTTCCATACCCGCTGAGGACAAACATTAATGTTGGTTCAGTGTCTGGATGTTATGTATGAGTATGTTGTTTGTTTGTGTCAGGCCATAACTTTCGAACCGTTTATCCAATCTGCATGCTAAGGGGTAATAATTGAGATAATAATGGGTTTTTTAGGGGAGCAATTAATATCTATGGGGTTTTATAAGGGGACAATTTGGCATCGTATCTTCAGTTGTAACAAACTAAGTATATAACAGGAAGATTTAAAACATTAAGGCTGATCTACGGGCAAAAACTCAAACTCAAAGCATTGATTTCAATTAGACCATTACGGCACTTTTGAATGTAAAAATAATAAAAAAAAACATAGCTACAGTCACCAGGCATAATAACTTGAGAAAGTGCTGTAGGTGCCCATTCCCTATCGTAGATCTATGGAGAGGAACGAGTTTTCTTATAATAATTACTTAAATGTTTTCAGACTAATACAGTAACAAATAGCAGCATCACTGCTCCTAATCTATTCACGGACAACGAGGACCTGGAAGACTTACAAGATATTCTTACTGGCGATATTTATGTCCGACCAAATTTCCCTGATTTTGACCTCAAGACGCTTCTAACAGTAACACCATGTGGCAAGAGTATATTAAATTATTACACTGCAAACAGTACCTTGACCAACAAGCACCGAAATCAACTCACTGATATCATTATTAGACATCTCTTCACACGTGTCGTAAATTAGTAAGTACCGACCAGTACATACTCGTTCATTCATGCTCCCACTACAATTTCATGTGGTTCTTTGAGCACAAACTGGGGGATGCAATAAAAGCATTGACCTTCTGTTGATGGACTTGTGGATGGAGAGGGCCTAAAGATCATTTATTGTGGCATTTTAGATAAACGGGAAGGCAGTATGTGTTCACTAGCTGATTATGATAATACTATGTTTTATGCTAGCTGACATTATAGTTAGATTTCTTTTTACCTATTCCAGTAAAATAACATATGAAGAGTACAACATTTTAACTGCGAAAATAATAGCTTTATTTCCAAGTGAAAACAGTGGCACATACTTTGTACCACCAATTAAAAAAAGACAGTCCATATCCGGTAAACCTTCATTTGCTAAAGGCAAGCTGGTTGATAAAATTCGGAATACCCTTTATAAGTCTGGTGAAAAGAGAAAAAAATCAACATCAGAAGAGAATGTCATTCCAAATAAAACAAAAAAATATGAGGAGTTAAAAGGTTTTAAATGATTACTTGACCTACTTAAATAGTAGTTAGAGTAGTTATTTGTCTGTATACTTGAGATGGTGAATTTTTGCAAAATCTTTATGCTGGCTGTACACATTGGGCCAAGAGACAGACAGTGGATGGCGTAGAGATCAGTCTTCTGTATGATATATTTTTGTAGATTTAGACACTGTAGAGTAGATTTGTTTGCATTATGTTCATCTATAATGAGCACCGGTGGTCTAGTGGGGGCGACCCCGCCTTCTCTCGAACTTTAGTATTTTAGCAGCAGAGATGGGCCTGCAACCTGTCATGTATGGAATACCAAACCAACTGCTGCAAATAGTGGGTACCTTACCAAAAAAAAAGCCAAATGTAATATTTGGATATACCTGTTTTAATATCTAATTATTATGTAGTTGGTAGTTAGGTACTTACCTACTACTTTGTAGATCATAAAAATTATAGGCTAAATAGTATAGCGCTCTGTCAAGTAGTTTGTCTTAGTAATACCTATCTACAACCAATATATCTATACTGTCTTAGGTATTGGCTAACATAACATTTTTATATTACAGAAGATCACACAGACCAAATAATTTTTCTAAAAAACAACAATGAGCCATGGACTGAAATAGTGGACTGTTGGAACGAAACATTCAAAGTGAGGCAGTGTAGCACCAATAACAACATTTCGGATTTCATTGATGAGTGGAAAATTTTAAGGGATCCAAGGAGTGATAGTTTGGTAAGTATTTTTTTTTGTACAAATTCAAAACTTCTTTCCATTTTTTTTTAATTATCTTAATGGTATTTGAAACCGTTATTGGCTTAAAGGTGTAGTTATAAGATATATTGTACACAGCTATGGGTTTTATTAATAAATAAAATAAAAGTAGTTAAAAGTAATATGAAAGCTTTGCTTAGTTTGTTTATGTTTATTTATTTTTAGATTCATATTTTCATTGTTTATCTTATGCTATTTGATGTTACACTGTTCACTAACCAATTTGAATCTACATTTACCTAAGCCCTACGGAATTTTGGGCTAGAAAGTTGTGTGGATTGCCCACAAATACCTATTTATTTGTTTACTAGCTGTTGCCCGCGGCTCCGCCTGCGTGGATGTCGGTTATCGCGTGGATGTCGGTTATCGCGCGTTATAAAAAAAATAGCCTATGTTCTTTCTCAAGGTCTAACCTACCCCTGTACCAAATTTCATTAAAATCGGTCCAGATATTTAGGCTTGAAAGCGTAACAGACAGACAGACAGAGTTACTTTCGCATTTATAATATTAGTATGGATGTTGGCCCTAACTAGATTGGTACAACACTAGCATGCCAAATACTTTTCTGTAAAATGATAAATGTTTACAGATAACCAATTTTTGTTTGTAGATAAACCTGGACTTTGAAAGACTGTATCCTGAAAGATCAACATGCTTTTTCAGGAATTGGAAATGGTTTATTAATAAAATCATCAGCCTCAAATTTGGTGAATCAAAAGATGACACATTGATGACTTTATATGAAAGTATTCAAGAGCAGCCTGATGATGGTAATAAACAGTTTAATTTTCATTTATTAGGTTTACTGTCAAAGCGTCACCGTCACGGGGGGGGTTTCACTTCTGTCGAGTGTCACTCTTTTTTTAGTCTGACCTTGAGTTTTATATTCTTATTTATATTATTTTCGTTACTAGCATCCGCCCGTGGCTCCGCTCGCATGGTACTTACTTCAAAATAAACCACCTGTTTTATACATTTCAGATCTAAAAGTGCCAGATCAAATAAAACTGTTGTCCTACCTGATTCCCCCGAGAGGAAGACTGAACAAGCGTAGAAAATTTTCGACATTAGAATGCATCGAAAACTTCATAATTTACGTCCAGGTAAATTTATTGGGGTACTATTTTATTTAGTAGAAGTAGAATGGTATGGTATGTAATAAAGCTATACCTCGTTGTCGTATATGTTTTGGTTTTTTCCTGGATAAAGAGTAACATCTGTTACCTAACCATGGTAAATACATTCATACCAAATATCATCCAAAATTTTCAGATCTGATCCAATCACAAGCTTTCCCATTTATAATATTAGTAGTAAACACGCGTGCTTTGTATCAATTTTGCAATTTTTATATGTTTGCTATTGTTTTCAGAATCCTGGAGATATACAAACGAAAATTGATGAAGTAAAAGAAAAGGCTCTACACAGCAAGCAAAGTGTTCAACCGTATCTAATTAAATGTGGTGCTGGCGATGATGGTAACGATAACTATTATTTGGTAATAGACAAGGTTATGTGGAAGTTTACCTCGCCAATGAAAGCTTTTGACACATTGTTCAAATCATACCATGCGCTTCACGCCACGTATCCAGCAGCTGCTGCGCATTTATACGTGCTGATTCAGCGTTGTGTCTATCAAATAGAAACAAAGTATGATAAGATAGTACCATACATCGCAGATTTGTTGTCGCTTGCGAAAATGTAAACAAAATTGTTGTTTAATCTTGTTGAAATACTTTACTATAAATAATTGCACGATTAATCTTGTTGAAATACTTTACTATAAATAATTGCATGATGAAGTGCCTTGAATGTCGCAACGAATATCAAGATTTTCAGCAATACTTTGTGCATTTGCGTTACGCGCATAATATTGTCAATTATTTTAAATGTCCTGAAGAAAATTGTGCTAGGTTATATCACTCTAAGAGTGATTTAAAGAAGCATTTAACTCATTATCATGAAACCTCAAGTAGCAATCTCGTCTCAGATGCCAATGTATTTGATGTTAGTGGTAAAGCAAACTGTAATTCCGGTTCAACGTCTGAATTAACACCTTTGAATGAAGCCCCTAAATTGAATAGTAATACTAGAAATGAAACCTCAAATTTATCTGATTATCAAATAGAAGTCGAGAATGCGTTACTTACATTTATTGCAAAATTATATAGCATGTCCAATTTGCCAAGAAGTGTTATCCAAAATATAATTGAAATTGTGTCTGAGCTGATTATATCGGAGCCGTTTAACATTATTAGACAATCCCTAATAATGTCAAAGAATGATTTGAATAATGATAGTTTGCTGATGTTATCAATACTTCAAGATTCATTTAAAAACATCAATACCGATTATAAAAGAATAGAACATTTCAAAAAATTAAGATCGTATGTCAAACCTATTAAAAAAACCATTGGTGTTTCCGAAGATAGTAATCGTAGGAATAACACTATTGAGATGGTAATCAAAAATAGATTCTCTTATTTTATACCTTTGCGTGAAACTCTTAAGGAGTTTCTCGAAGCAGCAAATACATTAGAAATTATAATTAACTACCAGAAAAAAGTAAGCGAAGAGAAAGGTGTCCTTAGAAACATAATAAATGGCACATCTTGGCAGGATACAAAAGAAAAATGTAATCACGGAACCATTTTACCTCTGACAGTGTATTATGATGATTTTGAATCTGGCAATCCCCTAGGCAGTCACGCTGGAAATCAGAAAATAGGTGCTGTATATGTAACTATATCTACAATACCACCACAGTTCTGCAGTCGTTTAGATAATGTCTTACCAGTTCTTTTGTTTTATACACAAGATAGAAACACTTTTGGTAATGAACCTGTTTTCAGACCGTTACTTGAAGAACTAAAGTTTTTACAGGAGGAAGGGATAAACGTAAAATATAAGAAATCCAGTATATCTGTTACTTTTTGTATAGCCAATATTTCAGGAGACAATTTAGGGCTTCATTCAATTTTAGGTTTTCACGAAAGTTTTTCTTCCAATAATTTTTGTAGATTTTGCACAGTACAAAAAGAGCAAACAAAAACTGATACCAAAGAACGATCTGAATACATTCGCAAAAAGGAAGAATATAATGCACATTATACTAACAAAATGGGCGTTAAAGAAAAATGCATATGGCATGATTTAAATTATTTCCATGTTTACAACAACTTCACGTGCGATGTTATGCACGATTTGTGTGAGGGCATACACCGTTATGACATGTGCTTAATAATCAAACATTTTATTGATAACAATATTTTTGATTTGGACAACTTAAATTCAAGAATAAAATACTATACGTATTTAAAGTCTGAAAAAAATTGTCCTCCACCTATAACAAAACAAAACTTGTTAAATGGTAAAATAATGTTTTCGGCTTCTGAGATGTTGTGTCTTGTTCGTAATTTTAGGTACATAATTGGTGACTTAATTGCGGAGCATGATCTAGTATGGAAACAATATTTAACTCTGTTAGAAATTACAGAGATATTAACATCTCAAATTTTCACTTCACACTTGATTGACTACTTGAAAACTTCAATCGAAGCTTACTTGGAAAATTTAATTCAATTATTTAACTGTACATTAAAACCGAAACATCATTTTCTCCTACATTACCCAAGAATAATACAAAAAGTTGGTCCACCAATATTAATAAGTGCCTTTAAATTTGAGGCTAAGCACAAAGAGTTGAAAAAAATAGCACAAACAATAGCTAGCCGTAAAAACTTGCCACTAACACTTGCAACAAGACATCAATTGACGAATAGTCATAAATTACTTGTTAACACTGGACTTACTGATCGCTATTTACACGGAAAAATATTAAAACTAAATAATAATATGACAGAAATTGATGATGATGTTTATAATTGTGTTGGTTTTATAGAGATTAATGGTATAACATATTGTGATAAAAATGTTTTATTGTATAGGTATGACCAAGATCTACCATTATTTTTGAAAATTGAACGAGTGTTATCTAACGAATCTGATAAAAGTAAAATTTACTTTAAGTGTAAAGTTCTTAAAACAATTAATTATTCTCCTCATTACATGGCGTATTTGGTCAATTGTACAAGTAGTATTGAAATTATTTCCTTACACGATTGCTATAGCACAACACCGAATATAATTCATAAAATAGATATAAATCAGTATGTTGATTTGAGAAGTTGATTAATGATTAGTAACAATACAAGTGGTACTTACAATACGGCCGGTGGTTCTGAAGTGAGTCATTTGTTCGAAATGGCCAATGAATGACTGACGGAAGATTCGCAAAACCGTTTATTATCATCTGCCCCCTTTGAGCTTGCCACTGGGGTGGTGGTTGGCACTAATAGGTGGCGTTTACCGCCCCGGTGGTCAATGGTACCTATTTAATTTCATCTGTCCCCTTCGTAGTTATAGTCTGCTGACGAAAACGCTAACCCTAGGCGGTCGACGTCAGGGGCTCCGTCGACCTACTGACGGAAACACTAACCCCAGACAGTCGACGTCAGGGGCACCCCGAGGTCAGGGCGACGGAGCCCCGCTGGGCGGGGCTCCTATTTCTGTCTGCAGGGTTTAAACTTAAAGGAACCTAACAAACCGAACCTCGGGGTGCCCCTGACGTCGACCGCCTAGGGTTAGCGTTTCCGTCAGCAGACTATAACTACGAGGGAGACAGATGAAATTAAATAGGTACCATTGACCACCAGGGCGGTAAACGCCACCTATTAGTGCCAACCACCACCCCAGTAGAAGCTCACAGGGGGCAGATGGGAATAAAGGCGCAAAACGGCTAACTTCCGACCCGCCAAGATCCGCCGGCCGTATTGTATCTTGTGTAGATATGAACGAGAATAGCTGTTTGTTACAATTTTAAGATTGATAATAAATTAAATAAATAACTAAAGGATGTCCCAGAAATCAACGATAAACCAAAAACGGGTGATAGGCCAAGTCGTGGCAGTTATTAGAACAATATGAAAAAAATCTTCTTCATGTACTTTTCAAATTATAAGAATTTAAAAAAAAAAACGAAAAAACTGACGTCTTGTGATGATCCTCCTCCTGAGACTAAATATTAATTTTTCGTATATTTTTTTTCTATAATGTAATCACTAACCGTTCTATAAAACTACAGTTTGAAATTAAAACGTACCTGCCTCAGTTTTAAATAAAATGTTGGATTTTTGCCCAACAATAAATTCAAAATAATTGCATCATCCAACTCTAACCGACTGTACTGTAAAAAATGTACTTACTACACTTGTTTGGCAAGTTACTTTAAAAATGGCGCTTTTAATCTGGATGTTTTCCATTTTTTTTAAATACTTATAATTTGAAAAGTACATGACAAAGATTTTTTTTTATATATTTTATTTGATTTCTGGGATGTGGTTGAGCAAAAACATACTTTTGATCCAAACAAATTATCCTTCCAAAAAGTTTCCAAAATTATTAAAACCAGTAAGACAAACTTTTTGGTAGGAAAACTTGTATGGCTTAAAATATTTTGTTTTGCTAAACTGTTTGCACTAATACACACAAAATAATGTTGAAATGTATAAAGTTGTCAAATAACTTCAAAATATTATGATTAAGCGATTATGATTTAATTAGGATATTAATAGGTATTATTCAGATGTTATTGATAGGATTTGACAAATATTTTGTATGACTATAAGAATGTGATACCTAGTAGGCGGGTTGTCAGTGCCTTAAGATTAAGGGTGCCTTCAAATTAGCCGCAAAGTGCCGCGCGACAGCTGCGCGGCTGCAGCGCTGCTGCCGCGCTGCTTTGTAAATCCATATAAATAAAAAACGCGCGACTGCAGCGCTGCTGCCGCGCGTCAGGTCATCGATCGACTAGTGACGATGGGCACGTAGTTTTTGTTCAGGTCTAAGTGTTTCGTCGTCAGAGTCCATCGTGAAACAAATGTACAACACTGATAATCGAGCAGCGCTGCAGCCGCCCTGC
The DNA here is from genome assembly GCA_946251805.1 of Cybosia mesomella. NCBI lineage: Eukaryota > Metazoa > Arthropoda > Insecta > Lepidoptera > Erebidae > Cybosia > Cybosia mesomella. The sequence goes on from OX276411.1 coordinate 18,881,082, forward strand.
TGCCGCGCGGCACTTTGCGGCTAATTTGAAGGCACCCTAAGAATGATCATGATAAAGCGATATTATCAAGATATTAAGTATTATTAGGTAATATGAGTAATACATAGAATATAAATAAAATGATCAATACTGTTGTTTTAGGAAGTTTATTTTTTAATAAATGATTTCAGAGAATTGAATCCATTGTATTATTTTATCTATTATCATTTTGAGTACCTCCCACTTATTTACCTACCTCTATTTTCAGGCATGAAATGGCACGCGGAGATCAGATTGAAAGATGTGACGGTGCATCTGGCTCGAAATTCTGTAAGTGAGTTTTAGTGCTTTTTCTTGTTCATTTTATGTTTCAAATTGTACTCAATAATCATGGTATTTTAGTGAAGCCGTTTCAGTTCTATGTACAGATTCAAGAGCTTTGTTTTATACGGAGTTAAGATTGTCTTATTTGAATTATAAGTCTTGGTTCTGTGGTTAAGATGCGTTTCAGTCAATATTTTTCAGTTCATCGTTCGATTTATTCAAGCTAAAGTTTAGTCAGAATGTGATGAGAATTGTTCATTATTATTTATATTTATTTGTGTTAACATTTTGTTTAATTTTACATTCTGACTAAACTTTAGCTTAAAGAAATCGAACGATGAACTGAAAAATATTTACTGAAACGCATATTAACCATTGAACCACGACTATCGTAATTCTTTAAATAAGACAATCTGACCTTCGTATGAAACATGCCATGATTTGAAATAAGAACTGAAAATTCTTACAGTAAAGTACTTTATTATTGAGCCAAGAGATTTCTGATCTCCGTATGAAACATGCAATGAATTAGATCAAGAACTAAAACTTCTTTACTGAAGTACAGGGTTTTTAGATCAATAATAATGACATTATTCGTGGGAAACAATCTGATCTTCGTATGAAACATGACATGCATCGAACCAAGAACTGAGATTTCTTGCAGTGAAATACACTATTATTGAGCTAAGAGATTTCTAATCTCCGAACGAAACATTCAATGAATTAGATCAAGAACTAAAACTTCTTTACTGAAGTACAGGGTTCTTAGATCAATAATAATGGCATTATTCGTGGGAAACAATCTGATCTTCGTATGAAACATGACATGAATCGTAACATACAGATAAGTAAATACCATTCTTCTTACAAGTCATTTATTTTTCATACTGAGAATTTATTTTCTTGTAAGAAAACTCCGGGATCCGTTTTCCAAAGTGTTCAACTGAGAAAAGCATTATTCTCAATTATATTGTTTAATCACAAGTATGTAAATTCTAGAAGGAAGACAAATATCTTGAATTAAGTATTTATTTACTAGCATTGAGAATAATTGTGTTTTGATACAACCATTTATTGTTTTCCCCATATATGAATCACGGAAATTCTTGACCAATAGATATATTCTTGATCAGAAACAATGACATATCTTGTCCAATAAATATATTCTTGTTATGAGATATTACTCTTCTTAATCGAAAGAGTAATCGGAGAACTTCGAGGAGTACAATCTAGATTTAAGACATAATTGTCTTAAATTTGAGAATTTAAGATTCTAGACTTAAAAAAAATTACTTACTTATGCAAAGAAAACGTTGCTTTCTCATTGCAAGAATAGGATATTGCCTTGGTTAGAGAGTATATATACTTGGAAGAAAAATGAATAACAAGACAAATATTTACTAATTTTAAGAATATATTGTTTTCCCCATATATGAATCACGCAAATTCTTGACCAAGTGAAATATTCTTGGTTTAAAACAATTTTTTTTTTCCGTGTATAGACGTTGAAAAGTTTGATTCTTACGCCCAGACAACAGCACAGTTATATACTGATCTGTATAAATGGTATCCAACGTCACATACAATCCACAAAGTATTGATTCATGGAGCTCAAGTCATAAGCCACGCTATCGTATCTATTGGTCAACTGTCGGAGGAGGCGGCTGAGGCCCGGAATAAAAACTTTAGGCAGTACAGGCTCGACTTCTCTTGAAAATTTTCTAGAGAAGACTGCAACAGAGATATTATTAACAGATTGTTATTAAGTTCCGATCCTTATTTAAGCTCCATACGGCCAAAACCACAATTCAAGAGAAAGAGTTTTTCAAAAGAGGCGCTTGAGCTAATGGTCGCAATTGCGCCGCCATCTTTACCATCAACAACAACAGAACAAAATACCCGTTACGAAAATATAGATGAAGATGATGACGAAGAAATGGACAATTAAGATTATTTTATGAACTTAAGTTAATAAAACGTGTTTTTTATTATGTTTGTACTTTATAATATCATTAAAGGTTATATTAAATCGTATTACCATATTTTATTATCAAATAAGCCACTAAATAATTTTGACCGGATTTAACATGGCAATACTCCTATGTGCGCCGCGCAATAATTATCGATATCACCATTCCACATGACGAGAATCTTGTGAAAGCCGAAAAAGAAAAACAAATAAAATATTTGGATTTGGCTCACGAGGTTGTCGACATGTGGAGTGTGGATTCGGCGATTATTGTTCCGATAGTTGTATCGGTTCACGGACTGATTGCCAAGAGCCTCGAACAACATCTCCAGAGGCTCGCGTTAGGCAGTTGGGTCAAGGGCTTGATGCAGAAGGCAGTGCTCCTCGACACGGCACGTATTGTGAGGAGATTCCTCTCTCTGGAGCCCTAACCACCGGTAGCTTGGTCCCTGTTCCCGATGCCGGTGGGCCACTATTTTTTTATATTTTTAAATATATTGAATTTTTTTTTATATATATAGAATGTATTTAAAAATATAATTGATATGTATTTAAACTTAAATAAAGGAAACAATAATAACAATTTAGGTAAGACTAGGCAATAGGGCCTGATGACTATTCAATTCAATTCAATCAATTTATTTCGATCAACATTTGGATCATACACTATCATTACATTAAAAATAAATTAAAAATATAATACATAATGAATAATAATACAACACAACACACAATCTCAATTAATAACATATGTCAGAAAAATAAAAAATAAAAATTAAATGATAAATCAATGTCAACATAGTTGAATAAATGTAATTATGATAATATTCAAATAAGATTAAAATAAAATAATTAATGGTTAAAATTTGCATTGAAATAAATAATAAGATTTGTAAATAATAAGATCGATGATATGTTGGTGTTGTGACTATTTATTTTAAGTCACTACATTAATCATACAGCAATGGTTAATGTAATGACAGTCGAACCTCTCAGCCATCATCCTCAGGATGGTGTTGGAGCTGGCGCGGACCCTGCGCACCAAGGATGTGCACCGTTTCCGCATCGTCGCATAGAAGCAATCAATGCGTGATTCAGCGAACATCCCCGACGCACTGCAGTACCGCGGCAGCCCCAACAACACCCTGTAAGCATTGTTGTATTCAATTCGTAGGGCGCTGTACTGCCTTTGAGTATAGTTAGCCCACAGTGCGCTCGAATAGAATGAGGTGCAATACGCTCTGAAAAGAGTGTTCTTAACCTCCGCCGAGCATCGTGCAAACCTGCGCGCTATCATGTTCGCTCTAACAGACAACGCCCTACGTTCCCGCTCCATGTCTGTATCATCTTTCCGGTCAGAGGTTACCAGATGACCAAGGTATTTGAAGGTGTCAACCCTTTTTAGCGGTATATTGTCTAATTTTATGCTAGGGATACTATCTGGACACTTACCTCTGGCCCGAAAAACCATACACTCACTTTTCTTAGTGTTATAGACCAGGCCATGACTGAGAGCATAATCCTCACAAATACCGAGCAGCTTAGTCAGACCACAAACCGAGGCGCTCAGCAGCACCATGTCGTCCGCATAGCTAATGTTGTTCACACAAACTCCACCAGCGTGACATCCGACATGGATGCTGCTCAGCCTGTCGATGAGTGCGTTTACATAAAGGTTGAAGAGCATTGGCGAGGTCAGCCCCCCTTGCCTCACCCCGCACTCCAACGTGTATGGTTCAGACAGCGTCCCCGACCACCGAACTACGTTGATCTGGTTCCCGTACCAATATTGGAGAATACGAATACATTCGCTTGGCAGGGATGTGTCGCTAAGTTTATCCCAGAGGATATCATAGGAAACCAGGTCAAACGCCTTCGAAAGGTCGAGGAAGCAAGCATAGACAGGTATTTTACGATCAGTATAGTACTTAACAGTCTGCTTCAAACACAGAATGGCTGTTTCAGTAGAGAGTCCCGATTTGAAACCGAATTGATTGTCATGTATCTCGAGACAGCCACTCATCAGAGTGTTAAGCAGACTGTCAAGAACCTTAGACATAATTGTAGCCAGAGAGATGGGTCTATAGTTGTTAGTGTCGCTTATATCACCAGTTTTAGTTTTCACGATCGGTACCACCACGGTCCGCATCATAGCTGGAGGTAGATATGAATGTCCTAGACATAGGGAATAGAACATAGCCAGAACCCTCGGAAGATGGATGCCAGCACATTTAAGATGCTCGATACTCAAGTCATCGTGGCCAGGAGACTTCCCTCGCATCATGCCAGAGATAACCTTTCCAACATCTTTGGCTGTAAACCTTACCCTAAGCTTCTGCCCGCTAGTCACACCCACAGGTTCCGAACGTGATGGGCCCAAAGGTGAGTTTACCATGAAATGTCTTTTAAACATTTCAGCGATCTTTTTTGAATCAGTCATGCCACCAACACTCACCGGCAAGCCCGGCCTTTTGTTTACTTTATTAGTAGACTTCCAAAAACTATGAAAATCATGTTTGGCGTGATGCGTTGCTAGAATGTCCATTTTAAGTTGATCACTGTTATTTTGACACCACTTTAACCGGCTTTTAAAGATTTTCCGGCTTTCTTGCATCTCACTCCAAATACGACCCGACCCTGGTCTGCCATACCATATCCATGACTGGAACTTAGACCTGGCGTCCCGGTGAGCAGCACTGACATGTCTGTTCCAACCTACCACAGGTTTCTTCTTAGGTATCCTACTACTACCAGAGTAACTGTCATTAGCTGCTCGGCGTAAGATTTGTACAATATCGTTATACATTTTGTCATTAATATACTTATGTTCCACACTATCGCAAGTGTAATCACAGCAGTTTCTTAGATCACTCGGGAAATCTATTAATTTCAATCGTTCATTACATGACACATTATATAGTGCGATTTGTTCTATGTGCGGACTGGTAAAAGAAAAAAAAAATGTCGTTTGAACTTTGCGCGAGCGCACCGTTGACAATTGTTCGATACGAAGAAAAATAATGTAAGTATTGTTTATTTTACCTGATAGAATATTACTGGATAGTTCCTACAATACGATAGCATGATTTTACTAAGCTTTCGCTATTGTAAACTCTTTTACATACCTTCATCTCTTTTGATTGTGTAAATCTTATCAACATTTTATTATAAGCTTTTTTACATCATTTTTTTATTAGGGAAGAAATCTTCGTGACTACTTTGGCGTCCACCAGAAATGGCGGTGGCGTCGCCGCCGCTGCCTGGTCACCAGAGCTGGTCGTAGCTCCTTTGGCGTCTACAAGTAATGGCGGTGGCGTCGCCGTCGCTGCCGGGAGTGCCGGGTCACCAGAGCCAATTGCGTCGCTGATGGTGCGCGCTGGCGAGTGCACGCTGGAATTTGACGGCTTGCCAGTGAGGAAGGCGTGCATAGTTCCAGACGTGCCCGTAATAAAAACCAAGAAAAGGAAGGGAAGTAATGGAAGGAAAGGAATGGAAGGAAAGGAAAGCGGTTGAAAAAATCAAAAAATTAAATAATATATAAGTACCTTTGTTTTTTTTTCGTGTGGAAATCCCTTCGGATACCCCCCCCCCCCCGCGTGCCAGCGGGGGCGGTTATGTCGAGCTTGAACCGACTAAAACCGCACGCCGTCTCGGGTCTACTGACGCCGGGGTGTAAGGTTGCCCATAAAGCATATCCCTCGCACCCCGACTGACCCTGGTCCATCTCCGGTTTCGAGATGGCCCCCTCGGGTTTGGGAAAATATATAAGTACCTAGGCGTGAATTCTACAGAAAAGGCTTAAAGCAATATCGACGTGACGACGCGATTTCACTTTGCGTCGATGTGTACGATTTGGCTTTGATTATGCTTTTATTTATTTATTTATATGATATTTCAATACTATTTTTTTTCAATACTTTACTATGATACTTTACTTTAATATGATATTTCAATACTTTACGATATTTTAATACAAACACTGTGTAAAGTAAAAAAAACACTTATATTTACAAATTTATTATATACAAGTTCATTAATATTTTAGGGCCCTATACAAATGGAATAATTCCATATGTATAGGGCCCGTTATTCAATTGAAGTGGCCGCCTCGGCTGCGAGTGCCTTCGCCACGACGCGCGTCGCTGCAGCTGCGCGCCAGCGCTCCTGCATGGCGCGCAGTTCAGGCTCCAGCAGCTGCCGTGTCTCAGGCGCTCGCAGCTCGGGGAGGAGCAGCCTCTCATAAAGCCGCACTTGGTGCCGGCTGATGCGGCGCGGCTGCTGCGACACCGGCGGTGCTGTAACCGCCAGCTCCTCCACCGGTGGCGTAGCAACCGGCTCCTGCTGCTCCTTATTGCAGCTGTACACATAAAATGACAATAAAATTATATTATTATGAAAGTAGAAGAAACGAAAGGTGTATGTCAGGATCATAGCCAGTAGTACAGTATACCTTGTCTGTCTGTATGTATTACAATCATCATGCATGTAGAACTGGCAAATATTAGGAAGGGCCATCATGCCAAATAAAATATAAATCTTTTAGCTGTTCATGCTTGACGAAGAACTATTTTTGGGGCATCACCAGGATATGTTATAAAACCAAACCTATGTAAGCCGTATAAGCTAAATCAAAAGAATAAGTGAGCGGAGCCCGGGCTCTGTGGTGAAAGCTTCTGATAGAACTGGTTACAATTTATATTCCCAAGTGTATCTACAACTTACAAGAGACAGTGGGTCAAACTTACTTCCTACCTAAGTTATTTCATTATTAGTGTTGCAAGCTTTTGCACACTGCAACACTAGAAATACAGGTTGTATAACTTAATTCAATAAGTCTTGAGAATAATCAATTTGTAGATAAATAATTTTTGATACCTTGATTTACATTCACTACAATTAGGATTGATTAGTAGACACATTTTAGTATTGTTTATTCTGCAGTTTATTCTGCAAAATCAGTTTTATGAATGAAATTTTGTAAAAACTTACACTACTTTTCGCAGCCACTCCCCACATCTAAAACAGTAACACACAATGCAAAAGATTACTAAATGTGCAAGCCATTACATTTTTAATTAGTATACAGTGCATATTTACTACATGCTTCAGCCATTTTCCACATTTTATATTGGAACAGTAGGTAACATACAATGCCAATTTTTTTTAAGTAGGTAACTACCATCCAATATCTTTGTTAGTATGCCCATGCACAGTTTATTGTTAAATAGCCATACCAGGTATTTGAAATGCAGCAGCAAAAGATACCTGGTGGGTATCCTGATTCAAATACACCATTTATTTCCTTGCCAGAGTAACAGCGGGGCCCTCGTGTGCTCATGATACTTGAGTTTGAAAATGTGGATGTAATTTGTAAGCATTCAGTGGGTACCTATTCAATACCCTAAAAAATATATTTACGTTGAAATAGAGGAATTATTCGAAAGTTTCTACTAAGTATAACATTAAAATCATTACCGGAATAAAACGTTGCACATTGTTTTCTTTTGCTGAAACAATAATAGAATAATATATCCACACTGACAATAGAATAATAAATAACTAAATTCTTTATCAATATATATAAATACTTACATAATTGCAGTTATAGTTACAATTGCAACAAGTTTGAACACGAACTGTCGAACTTAGTTCCTCTAACAAAACATAGACAAAACTTTTTTCTTAATTTCGGCCACCACACTTTTAAGCCACGTCTTAATTTTGAGTATCGAAATCAGGTTTTTTTTTAACTATAACACTACCACATTTAGCAAATACTGTTAAACTGATTCATAGTAATCGCAGTTGGTTTAAATAGGTAGTTAAATATATGAGGTTCGCAATCAACTAATAAAAAGCAAATAAAAGCGGTATATAATATTTTATTTAAAAAAGTTGGAATACAAACAATCAAACACAAACAAAATAATTGTTAATGATAATTCTATGGCCGTCCTAACCTAACCATATACGTATAAGGGCAAGCAGCGCTATCGACCGCCGTGAAGTGATCGATAGGGGATACAAAATATTCGCGAGTGTGAGGTGTTGTTCCTTTACTATTTTTCAGAAACTATAACTTTCATCTCTATTAGAATCACTTGTATACCTTTCACTTTAAAGTCCTCATTCAAACTGTTCACGATTTACTACTACTACTACAAGGAAGTTTCAAATTCATACATTTTATTTAGTGCAGGCACTACAGGTAGATATGTACTCGAAATCCGAAGACCGGCAGCTTTGACCGAATTCTTATACCTGAAACTTGCCGCTAGGTGTGATGATTCCTTCATGCCTTTTTTATTTCAACTTTTTTAATACTTGCGATTGGTCTAGACAGTGACAGTTGTAGTTGTAGATAATTTTGTTCATAAAATTGAAACCGTATGAAAAATCATTGTAGGTTTATTAGAAACTTTTTTTGGCCATTTTACAAAAGTTGTAAGTAAAAACATTCTTTACTTTTGCCTGTAGAGATTAGATTAGATTAGAGATTGATACATTGTTTGCCTTGAAAAAGTTGATTTTATTTCGAATAACATTATCACTAAAACTTATTGACAGAGTCGAGTGGGCAATACCGTATTGCCCTCTCGACTGTACACGCGCATGTTTGAACTCGCGTAGTTCATAGCGGTCAAAAAAGTTGGTGATTGGTAAAAACTGTACAATGAACTTTTCAAAATTATACGTAAGTTGAATATTTATATTTATATGATCAGTGGGAATTAATCATTTGGTCGTTGTTGGCTTTCCGACGGCGGTCCTGGTAAGTAAAATCCAAAAAAAAATAAAAAATTAATTGTTTGTGCTGTGACTGTTGCCGCGAATCCTTTATACTTTTCTGTCAGTTCAGTTTTGTTTTACGGACGGGTTCAACTTATCAACTTTGGAAAATGGTCAGGTAAGTAGTTACACTAATCATTTTGGGTCTTATTATTTATTAGTAATATCTGTTTGAAAATTAATCACGTTATCTGAATGTTATAGATCAAAAAACGAAGGCCATTCCAACAGCCGTTGGTGGCATCGGCTTGTGTGCTGGAGCCGGAGGGGTCTTGATGAAGACTCGGAGCGGGGCTTCCACCAATAAGAGATTTCATAACAAAAATAACTGAATAAAACAAATGTGATTTATAATCATGATGATTTTTTCCAATTAGTGTCGACGGCGAGTACGAAACGCTCCGTGTGACACGGAGCGTTTCGGTCACGGACCGTGTCCCAGAAGCCCTGCCGCCGCCCAACTCTAACGAGTACGCCTACGTGGGTTGAGGGTCCCACGTGGGCGAAAACCACCAGGAGTTATTGGAGGTAATATTCTGAATATTGTAATATGATCGTCTGAACTGTAGCCTGTCTCTAAGATAATAAATGTTATCTCTTTCCTTCATAGAACCTGAGGCGTACAACACAGAATACAATACATACAATACAGAATGCTACATTCCCTCATTATGCAAGCCAATGGGTACACAATTATGAGGTAAACTGAATTCTAATAAGTATTTAAATTTTCTTTCATAATTTCATGCATCTATTTAAAAAAATTGTTTACCTTCTTTAATTTTTATTGATTTAAGTAGAAACATACAGCTATAAGCTACTAAAAAAACCATAACAGTTGTTGAGATTGAGAATAAATTGTAAATACCTCTCCTAATAGGGACACCATGTGTCTGGAGATATCCTTGAACTAGTACAATTTAGAGGTTAGCGGGGGAGTGTCTGGAAGGAGGAAAATCTATCACTGTCATTACCTTGATGTTTAGGTGAAAGAATCAGAATGTACACTTGGGGTCTCTGTAGAGGAACTAAATTCCACTCCCATGTCCAGTGTTTTGCTCGGCAAGTTTTAGGCGATGGCCGCCTTACTTATATAGGTTCTCTTCATTTTTGAAATAATGCTTGTCATTCAGAATTTAATTACATTATTTTGTTACACCTGATTTAGGCAAGCTTGAGGTAATTTACAAGTTCGCAGATTTACAGTTGCAATCACAAAATGCAATGATTAATTTTATCAGAATTGGTTATTATTTCAGTCTAGAATAATGATGTTACCGAATACAAAGATATATTGCTAACCACCTTTTGTCTAAAGATTAATTCAAGGAATTAATATATAACAAAATCATTAGCAATTCATCTAGTGAGTTTAAACTTTATGATGATTTCATTAGATTTTTGAATTTAGTTACCTACCTTTTTTCCAGACCGATAATCCCACCAAGACCCCCCGAGCGACCCCACGCCGATGTCATCAGTGAATGGCTGTTGGAGTGGCTGGACCATGAGGAGGAGAAGCCCTGGTGATTACTTTCACTAGGGCTCCTCAGTTGATTAAAATGAACTTTTAAATTAAAATACTTTTTTATTCATCACATTTTATCTACCGTGGGCGGTAAACTTGGGTACGGACTGGGCTTGCTTGATTTACAAGTTTATAGATAAATAATATGGCCATACCTATTATATTATAATCATAAAGATAAAGATAAAACCTTATAGGTACCTTTTACATGTTAGATTATTTTCTTAGAATTCATTTGCACTATGTAAGTTTAATTTGATAGAAGAGATGTGACTCAAGGTTTTGTTGATAGTGAAATATTTATAAACATTTTCCTGTTATGTAAATAGAAGCTACTCTACAGGTAGGTAAAAAAGGTTTCTTTTTTTAAATTAGCACGAGAAGAAAGTATTTTATATTTTACCATCAGTTCATATTCTATTGCACAGGCTTGTTATACTGTTTTAACCTGAAACCATTTGACAATACTACCTATTATAATTTGCATGCGATCTAACTTTAACTATTGTTAGTGTGGCTATTCAGAGTACCTCATGATAAATGTTTATTGACAAGGGTGCAAACAACGAATATCACAAACAATAGGCGTGCTTGCCCCTTTTTTTTTTTTTTTTTTTTTACGTGCGGAAATCCCTTCGGATACCCCCCCGCTGGCCAGCGGGGGTGGTTATGTCGTGTCTCGACTAAAACCGCACGGTGTCCTCCCCAAGTGTCCGTTGCCGGGCACCCCGGGTAAGCCCTCTTGCCCCTTGTGTAAAGTATGTTGAACAATCGGACATATAGGTATATATATATATATATAAATAAAGAATACAGTGGATATTTAAAAATACCTACTATTTATTAGGCTAAACAGCTTTTCTTGTATGATTATGATCAAAATTGTTATTAGATTCTCGACAGTGACGCAAATTTCGCAAATTTCTTGAAACACTCGTGAAGTAAAAACACCTGTGCCTAAGTGCCGATGCTTTAAGTACGTAGACAAATTAGTGTAGGTAATTATGTAAAGCTCGAATGTACTTCGTTTTAGTCTACAAGAGTATAGGTCCACCCAACCAGTCATTACTACAAAGGGGAGGTATTTTTTATAAACTAAACATTTACATGTTTGATAACCTTTGTACTTACATGTTTAATTTATAAAACATCATTTAAAAAATACTAATAGGCAAGTAAGATATTCTAATCACAAAGTTTTCGTGTAGATTATACAACCCTAATAATAGTTATCGGCAAGTGAACTCGGCTCCCGGGTGCTTGGGCATTGGGTATCCGTTACGTAAACATTGGGCCGCTGGACTCGCCTGCCGGGTTGTACTATCGAACTCGGCTAGCGGGTGCTTTTTTCTCGCCAATTAAAAAGTTAATTTTTTTTTTTTATGTTTTTCTTGGAATATTTTATAAGGTTCACGAATTATCTGATAGATATAGAGTAAATGAAAGTTCTTTGATTACCACTAATAAAATAAATCCGCCTGATTGCTAGAGCAGCACCATCAATCGCAAAAGCAAAATCGGTGAAAAAAGTTTGTAAGAAATTGGGTAGATGGCATTAGTATATTTTTAAAATGGACTTTCCATACAAAACCGAGAGAAATTTGAATTTGAATGATCTTTTATTTCAGAAACGGTGCATCTGAGCGTAAAAATAATAAAATAATATAAAATAATAATTAAAAGTCTCAAATTTGCATTCTGTTTATTAGTGTTTTTTTTAAATTCTTTAGGAGTCTTATTACTTCGCTGTCTTTCAAGCTATCCCAAAACCTTTTCTTCTTCAAATTAATTGTCAAACACAAACAAACGCGTGACGACTTCGCAACCCACAACATATGTGTTTTCCAGTCTGCTTGTAACGTCTTTGAGAATACGCGCGTAGCGTGTTCGCCCGCACCCGCGTCACGAAATCTTTATAGCTCGATACGTATGTGCGTAATAACAACAATGGTGTGTTTTTTCAGTATACCTGCATTTATATTTACTATTAGGGCAGCAGGGAATGTGTAGAATACCGTTAACCATACCTTGTATCAAATTTAAGAAACTGAGCATCATATTATATCATTCTCTCGGTGCACCATTCTCTCATGGAACACAAAATGTTAATACTTATAAACATTTCAATTATTAAAAGAATAGACACATTGTTAGATCTCATTCAAACCAAGTGCAAATATTTACACCATGTGGGAATCGAAACCGCTACCTCCAAATCAGTAGTCGATCCACATTATCGCTTGACCACAGTAATTATTATCGCTGAGTAAGTAAACTAACAGATACCTTGTTTCCACACACACACACACACACACACACACACACACACATACAAACCGTGCAAAGCAATTTGAAACTTCTATAATTGTGACGCAAATTACATTACAATGTGATAAAATTATATACCGCTATAAACTAGATAATTTCCTGGGTACGTCTACCAGTTAAAAATAATTAAATACTTACCATGTACTAATGGTTAGCTTATATTGGTTACGTAAAGCTTGATCTGTCGTTTATACCTACATGTTTTTTTACATATAATCACGCCTTTATCCTCGAAGGGTTAGGCAAGGTACCTACATAAACTGTCAAATTTTACTTGTGCATAATGTATGAGTATATTATTATTTCATAAATACTTTTCATGTACTTATACATAACTATATCCTTACCATATACATCAACATATACTTATCAACGACGATCAACGAACATAAATAATAATTACATTTTATAGGTATCATACATAAATCATAACATTCGCCGGAATTAATCGGAATTAGCTTTGACGGTGTTGGTAAAGACATGGTTTTGTATTTCAATTGTAATAACAAAAGTGTAATTAAACGAAATGAGTTTTCAATCACTTTGATTTAAATAGTCATAATTAACATAAATTAATTATACACCTCTATAGATAAGAAGTTAAGTTTCATTTTGTTGGGAGGCGGTAATTGCTGAATTGATACTTTTTATGTATAAAACCCATCAATTTTTCTAACAAATTACATTCGCTCCAGTATCTTCCAGTGATCTTCCCCAGCAGTAAAATGTGAGTAAGTGCTATTAAATTAATTATTATTTAGTTAATAATTATCCAGCTGAGATGCTTGGATTAAAATCCTGCCGGCTGATAATTATTAATTATTATTTAGTTAATAATTATGCAGCTGAGATGCTTGGAATAAAATCCTGTCGGCTGATAATTATTAATTAATATTTAGTTAATTATTATCCACCTGAGTTGCTTGGAAATTTTCCTGCCGGTTGATAATTATTAATTATTATTTAGTTAATTATTATCCAGCTGAGTTGTTAAAATTTTCCTGCCGGCCGATAATTATTAACGCCTATTCAGAAAACCTTGGGAATATATTTGTTTATAATTTGATTGTATTTTAACAGGTTTGACTCAGAGTACGAGAACGCATCCATAGTGTCTGCAGCTGCAGCAGCACCGAAAAGGAAGTCGAAGGGGTCGTCGAATCCGAGCACAAGTGGTAAACGTAAGCTCACCAAAAGCTTACGGGACTCAACGCCTCCAGACTCATTACCAACCATCATCGGTCAAAAACGGAGTTCGTCTGAGAGGTATGTGTTTGTAATTAATCGTAGTTAATAATATTTTAACATTTTTATTAGTCCTTATTCCATTTAAATATATTATCAATAATCAATAATGTAAATAACCGCGGTAGCCTAGTGGTATGGGTAAAGGACTGCTGAGACGAGGTCTCGGGTTCGATCCCAGGTATTACCATGGCACACACCAATGACTTTTCGATGCTTTTCGAAGTTATGTGTGTATTTATCGCAGGTTTATAAGTGTCCGGTTACTGGCAATAGGCTCGCCACCTATTTCATTGGGACCTAAAACATAAACTGGCGAAACGTGGGTGCTAGCACCTCTGCCTACCCCTTCGGGGATACAGGCGTGAGTTTATGTTATGTTATGTTAATGTAAAATTGTTAAACTAACTTTAAGATCTTCACTAATATTTTTTATACGTAGCAATTTTGACGATTATTCAAATCAAGAGTACTTATTTAGAATTTTAAATTGTTTATTAATTTTCAAACTACTTTCAGAATAAATCTTAGGTAAACTAAATAATTAATTATTTATTTAGTTTACCTAAGATGTTGTATTCAATCAATCAATCAAGAACTTATGTTAGTCACAATAACAGGTTGTATTTAGTGTAATACAATATTGAAGTTTATAAATTCATAATTATTTTACTTTTTTATAGGAAGAAGAGACCAGATATCTTCAACATACTGAAGTCTGAGGAAGCCAACTGCGTGGATAATCGACGCAGCCCTGTAACGTCGAGCTTCACGAGCCGTGTCTCCACGGGAACATCTCGTCGCACTGCCAAAACTAGCGGCGAGTATTTTGTAGATCTGAAACTCTACAAAACAGTCGACTACGCTTCTCATGAGCCCCAGCTTCGATACAAGACAGCGCTTGTAACGGTGAAGTTGCAGTGTGACGAGGCGTCATCGTCTTGGGAGGCTCTAAAGGGCTTCCTACGACAGGCTTTCTCTGACTTTAAGGAGTCGGAGCCTGTTCATTACAGTGAGAACATTTTTATAAAATAGTTTTCTAGTGTAAATATAATTTCCTTTTAATTTTTTTCTAGTGTTAGAAGTATATTTTTAGTAATAATATGTAGTGTGTTTTGATATTATAATTTTTATAACTCTAAATATAAGACAGTGTGTTGTGCAGATTTTTCATTTTATTTTTCCATTAGTAACTACCTAAGTGGTGTAGGTATTATAAATAAGTAATAATGCCTTTTTGTACAGCGAGTAACACATCTGTACCTAGTAAATTATGGGTAGGTCACATGCGAAGTAATTCACATAAAAAAAATTGTCATACAACAAAACATAGCGAAGGTGTAGAAATAGTGAGTTCTGCGTTTCGTAATCGCATAATAACATTTAAATTATTGACCTGACCTTCATGACCTTCAGCTAGCATCAGTGGATACATTTTTTATGATATTCGTAATAAGTTAAAATCCCTTTTAAATGAATATGTTAAAAAACATACATGTCTTAAAATTAATTTCGAGCTATTTGGTAAAGTCTGGCTAATGAAAGTAGGCCCTGGAATTATTTGCGAACTTTTTATATAGCAACTCTGTATGAACGTCAACGTCAATTTGACAAGGTTGTCGTTCGGTATCTCTGTTTACAAATTGTATGCGTTTGTGTAAATTGTGATTCTAATTACGGCTTAAAATGAACAAATCTATCAAAAGTGGTGTACGAAAGATGTTGTTTTGCATGATTGGCAAGTTCAACGAAATACAACAACAGCGTGATGCCGCTTTTAAACAAAAACAAGATTGTCTACGTGTGGTGTTGAATTAGACAATATTATTTTGATACTTTAAACACCTACCTATCCAGTCGTCCTAATAAAATTTTGATTTATAATTTACGTATCCTTCCAAATAAGTTACCTACGCTTCTCTATGTATTGAATAAAACTAATTATATTCATTCGTATATCGCATCAGTCAACCAATAATTCATTTTAATAACATCACCTATGTTTTACGTATACTCATAATGAATTTTAATTTTAAAACGATTACCTTTCTTTAACAGAGAATCTGCAAGATGTCGAAGGAGTTAATGAAATAGTAAGAACTATTGAAAATCTCACTGAATTAGAGCAGAAAGATAGGATAATAACCCAGAATCAGTACTTAGAAGAAATAGCTTCAATGACTGGTAAGTTTTTACTATACACTGATGTTTTGAAATTATGCCGAAAAAAACCTTTGCATTTTTACTTACTAATACCAAGAATTAATTACATATTTCGTATTTCTTCTTTGCAGAAGTGAGTGTCAGAACACTAAAAAGAGTAAAAAGGGAAGGTGCAGTAAATGAAGGTGTCTGGAGTACCCCGGGGAAGAAACGTCCACGGAAACCTACTGTGTCTAACCTAGATAACTTTGACATAGATGCTATGCGTAACAAGATAAACGAATTTTATATAGTTAAAAAACAAGTTCCTACACTGAGGACACTGTTGGTGGAGTTAAAAGAAAGTATTGATTTTAACGGATGCAGAGAAACTCTGCGCCGCTTGTTATTAGCCAATGGCTATTAATTTAAAAAGAATAAAAATGAGCGTTCTGTATTAATAGAACGCTATGACATATCTGCTTGGAGACATAGATTTTTAAGAACTATAGCAGGAAAACGTGCAGAAGGCAAGCCGATCATTTATGTAGATGAGACTTATGTCCATAGAAACTACAAGCCTAAGAAGTCATGGCAAGGTCCTTCAACTAGTGGTGCAATTGAAAATGTTTCGACCGGGAAAAGGTACATTATAGTTCATGCAGGATCAGAGAAAGGCCCCGTACCAAACTCTTTCTTAGTGTTTAGTACTAAATCAAAAAATGCTGATTATCACCATGACATGAATGCTGAAAATTTTAATAAATGGCTTAAAGAAAAACTTATACCAAATTTGGAAGAACCAAGTGTAATTATAATGGATAATGCTAGTTACCATTCGGTAATTATAAATAAGGTTCCTAACACACAAACGCGTAAAAGTAATATAAGAGAATGGCTTCGTGATAATGGAATTCAATATGAGGAATACCACACGAAAGCAGAGCTGTTGTGTATTGTATAACGAAATACGCCTGATCCAAAATATGAAGCTGATGAAATTTTAAATCAATGTGGTCATGAGGTGTTGAGACTTCCACCCTACCATTGTGATCCAAATGCGATTGAGCTTGTGTGGAGTTTGGCAAAACGTAAAGTGGCTAGCAAAAATATTGCAGTTACTACAGCTGCATTAGAAGAGATAATTAAAGATTCATTTGAAAACGTAAGTTCTCAGGATTGGAAGGAAATGACTGATCATGTGATACATATTGAAAATAAATATAAAGAACGTGATAAAATAACAGAAGAAAATTTAGAAAGTTTTATTATAAATGTTAGAGACAGCGAAACTAGTGACAGTGATGAATCTTTTGGCATTGAAATGTTAGAATCTGATTTTGATTATGATGAATAAAACTAAGTTATTATGTGTGGAATATTATCGTATTTTATTTCCCTATTTATTTTCGGATTCTGCCCATATTTACCTCATATACCAACACCTATATATTCCCTAACATAATTTTCTTATACAGTCTATATATATGATATTTTTAATAATGAATTGCCAGGTATCAAAGTAGGTTATTCCAATTCTCATAGTATGATTTTAGTGTTGTCATGCATGTATTTTTTAAATTTGCCGCCAATATTCTGGGGCCAGCTTTCGTTAGCCAGACTCTATGTTCCTAAAGTTTAAAGACAATTCTCAAGAAGTAAAATCATTTGGAACCAAAAATAAAATATTGTACAGTAATTTTGATTTTGAAAAATTATATTCTGAAACGGTTAGCTATTTAAAAGCAAGTATTGAAGAATTTGAGGGTCGCGACAGTGGATGGACTTTTTTAAACAACTTGTACGTTGAGGTCAACCTCAATAAATACCAACCACTTAGTGGTTCTAGTTATATTCGTTTATATCCAGCTAAGAAACACCCTGAAAGAACTTCATCTTATCCTAACTTTAGAGAATTATTTGATATAAGGGGAATGACTTTTCCTGTATCGTTTCGCGATATTAAAATTTTCGAGAACAATAACCCGAATATAAATTGCTCTAAAAAAATGAAAAACTTTTGTAGGTCCTTTATATAAGTCGGACATTAACGAAAAATATAGCGGTAAAACTATACACTTACTATTTCTCGAAAATAACTACACTTCTCACTATTGTTTGATTAAAGATCCTTCTAGGCTCTTCAGAAGTCAAGTCACATCTCATCATAGCAGACTGTGTTTGTGTGAGTTATGTTTGATATTTTTCAATACTTCTGAAGAACTTAATAACCATTCATGTGGAGGTGTTGTTACTATTCTTCCTGATAAGGGTTCGATAATTAAATTTAAGAACTTTGATCGTAAACAAAACGTGCCTTTTTGTATTTATGCAGATTTTGAGTCAATGTTAGAAACTAATCCTGAGGCCAACTGTTCCAGTGGGAACACAAATATTTTGCACCGTCATGTACCGGTTGCTTTCGGTTATTATGTAGTTTGTTCCGATAACCCTAACTATATTCGGTACGTATCATATCGGGGACCTGATTGCGATAAGCAGTTCGTCAACTCAATATTTAAAGATGTGCAAAAAATATTTGAAATCATGAGTACTACAGTCCCAATGAAATTTTCAACCGAAGATAGATTTGATTTTGACAATGCAACTCATTGTCACATTTGTCAAAATTTAGTTTTTTCCGACAAAGTGCGTGACCATTGTCACCTAACTGGTCGTTATCGCGGCGCTGCACATCCATTTTGAAATTTGCAAAATAAGCGCCCTTCGATTGTGGCCATATTCTTTCATAACTTAGCTGGATATGACTGTCATTTATTTATAAAAGCTTTAGGTGAGGTTCCAGGTGATATAAAGATAATACCTAAAACTAAAGAAAATTATATCTCATTTACAAAGTTTGTACCAGTTGCAAATAACCAGTTTTTTCAACTTCGCTTTGTTGACTCTTTTAAGTTTTTGGGAACAAGCTTAGACAAATTAGCAGATACCTTAAAACCAGAAATGTTTAAATATTTACGAAATCACTTACCATCTCAGAATGAATTTCAGTTACTTACTCACAAAGGTATTTATCCATATGAATATATGTACTCATGGGAACGGTACAGTGAAAAATCACTACCTCCAAAGAAATGCTTCTATAGTTTCCTAAACGATCAAGATATTTCACAAGATGATTATCAACATGCATGTGCAAATTGGTCAACATTTAAAATCAAAGATTTGGGAAGTTATACAGATTTATATTTGAAAACTGACGTGCTTTTGTTGGCAGATATATTTGAAAATTTTAGACAAACTTGTAAGCTACACTATCAGTTAGACCCAGCTTTTTATTTAACTGCACCGGGCTTATCTTTTGATGCAATTTTATTAAAAACAGGCATTCAGTTGGAACTTATTGATGACTTGTCCATGGTACGCATGTTACAGAATGGTATTAGGGGAGGTGTATGCCTCTGCTCTCATAGATATGCTGAAGCAAATAACGCATACTTACCTAATTATGTAACTTCTGAGCCTGATTCCTGCCAGCCGCGTACATCGAAAAGACTGACGCATTGACGTCAAGGGATATGGCAAGAAATTCCGCTTGTGCGATATGTGGGTATGGGTTCTCTACTCAGAACACGATATACATACATGGCTGCGACCGTGAGAAGAACGGGCAACTTGCCAACGTATTGCAGTTCCTTGGACAGCATTGCGTAATGGCGACTTTGACTATAGAGGAGCACAGTATACAACCAGACACCGACAATGTATTTACGCACAACAATCTGGTTAAACAGAGTGGAGTCTAACTGAATATCATCATGGCATTGTAAATAATTGGAACATAAGCAGAGCGCTCAATCGTGCTGCCGAAAAACTTTCCGCGGCAGTGAGGGGGACTAAAGCACCACACAACAATCAAGTTGCTTATGAGGACCTTGAGCTGACGAGTCCGGATAGCGTAGGTGTGGCGGAAGTGCGCTTTGGCGTCATGAACAGGGGAAACGTAGGAGTGAGCGATGGCACCCTGAGCACAAATTATCATAACACGAGCGGCAAAAGCCTGAGTGTTATGAAGAAAGGGTATGAGGTTGTCATCGCTCCCTCTTATGAAGACCAGAAAGAAGACGTAGCCATATTTGGACATGTGAAAGAGTACAGAAAACCGACAGCTGGAAAAGTCTATATAATGGTAGGCTATGCGGGCACAGCACAGCCCAAGATTTTCCCTATGATGTGCAAGTACGCATCAGCAAGCACTGAGCGATCATTGTTCTTACCTTGCAATCTAGTTGAAGATAGATGGGAGATAGTCGATGGTTACAGACGGCACGGATTGTCGGGGTCACCGATATTCGACATAGATGGCGAGCAAGTGGGAGTGTTCGGAAGAGCATTCGTGCTACACTCGCCCCTGGATAGCAAGGAGGGAGCAGTGGTCTCAGCCAGTGCGCTGCCTGCACAACACGGGGTACAGGAGAAGGTTTTTGCGGCAGCGGCAAGAATTATAACGCAAGAATAATAACTTGTATGGATACAGTATGTGTCAATATTTGCCACTGTCTAATTTCAAGTTTCTTGATAAACAAGAGATTAATAAATTAGATATAACTACAATAGCACCTAATGCAGAATATGGTTACATACTAGAAGTGGATTTAGAATATCCTAAGCATTTGCATAACTTACACAATGATTTACCATTTTGTTCCGAGAAGTGTATTCCACCAGGTGGAAAAACTTCCAAATTAGTTCCTAATTTATTTGATAAATTTAAGTATGTTACATTACGTTCACTTACAAACCTGCTTAAAACATGGATTGATTTTAAAGAAAATTCATTGTGTGATTAGTTTTCGACAAAGCCCATATTTAAAACAATATATTGATTTAAACACTACACTAAGACCAAAAAGTTCATCTGTATTTGAACAGGATTTTTTTAAACTTTTGAACAACAGTGTCTTTGGTAAAACCTTAGAAAATAATGAGAAGAGAGTTAATGTTCATTTAGTTACTCAGTGGCAGGACAGTAAAAATGTTAGTAAAAAGAGGAAATGTGCACAAAAACTGATTGCTCGTCCAAATTTCAATAGTGCAACGGTTTTCACAAAAAATTTGGTTGCTGTGCAATTAAATCCTGATGAAATAGTTTTAGATAAACCAATATATATTGGTTTTACAGTACTAGAAGTATCCAAAAGCCACATGTATGACTTTCATTACTCTGTTTTACAACCTTTTTACAAAAATCGCGTACAGATGGGTTACACGGACACTGATAGCTTTGTATATCATATACGAACACATGATTTTTATGCGGACATAAAAAAACATTTTTTGTCTTACTTTGACACCAGTAACTTTAGTACAAATAATCAATACAAGTTGTCTATACAGAATAAAAAAGTTCCTGGGTTATTTAGGACGAAATGGGGGGTAAAATCATAAGTGAATTTGTGGAACTTCGCTCAAAGTTATATTGTATTAAAACGGAGGATAGCACCATTAAAAAAGCAAAGGGTATTAAAAAAAATATTGTTCGTGACTTTAATGTTGTTGATTACAAAACCACACTTCACGAAGGTAATGTTGTTCATAAAACGAATGTCTTATTTAAATCAATAAAACATGAGTTGTTTACATGTGCTTTAAAAAAAATATCACTGTCTGGTAATGATGACAAAAGAGTAATTTCTAAAGATAAAATTGCCACTCGTGCGTGGGGGCACAAAAGTATTTTTAATTTTTAACATAGTTAATAGACTTAAGCTAATTAGGTATATTTAAATTTCTTTGTTAGAAATGTGAAATAAACTAATTAAGAATAATTTCGTTTTGTTTTAATTTTATCATAAAATATCTAATGACTATTTTTAAAGCAGACCTAATTCATCATTCACATAACAACATGTTTGAAATTAATAAGAATTTCACAACTATTAAGTAGGTACATAAAGATGCGATTCCACCAGTGTGCCGAACTGTGCCGCACTGCAATGCACATTGTGCGACACAAATGTTTATTCTGGTCGACTCATTAAAGCATACAACAACAAATTGTGCGCGAACATTCTAGGTATGTTCGCGCACATCTGTATACTTTTGGGCGCGCACACATGCAGGCAGTGGACTCGCGTCGACGTGTACAAACCTGTTGTTCGCGAACTCAGTCTTGCTTCCGCTACCGGAGTAAAAACATTTATTTGTGCGCGTACATTTTTAATTAACTAAATTAAATATGGATTGGACGAATGATAAAATTATAAAATTTATTCAAGCTATTGAAACCTATCCTGTGCTGTGGGATTCAAGTCACACCGATTATAAAAATAAAAACAAAAAACATGACGCCACTCAAGAGTTGGCGCAAAGCTTCAATTGTGACTCGACTGAGGTAATGAGAAAATGGAAGATTATTTTGACTCAATACCGAAGAGAAAAGAAGAAAATCGCGGACTCAAAATCTTCAGGTTCAGGGATTTTAGATATATTTAAGCCAAAATGGTTTGCTTATATATATTTGAATTTCTTTCATGGAAGGGATGAACCGAACGCCAGTTTGAACTCAAACGACGAAATAAATGAACAGGTAGGTACATTGTAAATGTTTATTTTCTTAATTTATTGTTTTATGTATTCACACACATTGTGATTAAATAGTTATTATGTACCTATACAAAATTTCTATATAATATTATTATATAATAACTAAATTATGTAGACAATGTGATAAATTAATAACTTTATCCGGATATTATTATTAATTCCGGATATTATTATTATTGCCTCTTTTTCACGGGTATCTTCTTCTTTAGAAAAAGGAAATCTTATTACTATTTCAGGTATCTCAAGATATCCAGAATGACATAGTAAATGAAGATCAAGAATCTCTTCATGAAAGGCCAGTCGAAAAGTTTAAAGCCCCGAAGAACTCGCTTAAACGCCGTATTGTCGATGAAGACCCGAGAATCGCCCAAGCTTTGTCCATTATGAATAATGTGAACGAACAGATGAAAGAAAGAAAATCTGATGAAGACGATATTTTTGCTGCAGCTGTCGCAACAAAATTAAGAAAAATTAAAGATTTTAGTACAAAGGGATATTGACAATTTGTTGTATGACGCTATTATTGGTACTGGAAAATATGCAACAACTCCAATGCCTTCACCGTATTCAGATTCGTCAAATTCTCAAACTCAAGGAGTGGCTTCAAGTTCTCTGGGTCGCGATAATGATTATTCAGATATTTTACGTCAGAATGATGGCCAAATAATATCTTGGCATGATATGTAATGCAATAAAAGTTATTAAAATAAAGGGGTGTTTATTTTCTTACCTTAATATTTTCTTTCAACACGATTATCAACGCCTTACAAGTCTCAGGTACAATCCGTGCAATAAGCTCTTTTGAAACTTTAAATAAGTACATTAAACTTGCAAAAGAGTCTCCAGTAGCAAGATATCTTAAGGTGATTGCAAGCCTTATTGAAACAGGAACACATTTTCTGTAGTTGGTATCTTGCTTAGCAATAAAAGGACTAGTTGCATTGATCAGCAACTCAAAATCTTCGCAAGATATACGTGTGAAATTTTTAAAACCACTCAATGGATCTATTTTTATTTCTTCTAGAAACCTATTCGTTTCTTCATTCCGTCGCTGTAGTAAAGGCCTCACCCAACATCGCGGTTTCTTTCTTTGTTTCTTTTTAAGCAGACTACACAGTAAAACACATGCTGCAGCACAAAGCACTACGTTTTCCTGGCCGTCCATATTAACTACTGAACTGTCTTCGCCAGAAACTCTGCTCAGTGTACATGTTCGCGCACAAATGTGCTGAACTGTGCGCTTACAAAAGTTACGCACAGCCTTACCAGTGGAAACGGAAGCCAAATACGATACCAGCTTAGTACCTGCACTGCTGGAGTTTTGCACAAAATGTTTGTAAGCAAATGTGCTGCACATTGTTTTGGTGGAATCGTACCTTTACAATAACATTATGCACGTGCAAATTATTGAATGGTCGAATTTCAAGTTCTAACTTGATCATCATACCAATACGTCATCATTCACGTTACAACATGTTTGAAATTCATAAGAATTTCACAACTATTAAGTAGGTACATAACAATAACATTAAGCACGTGCAAATTATTGAATGGTTGAATTTCAAGTTCTAACTTGATCATCATACCAATAAATACTTTATGTCAGCATAATTTGTTATATCAACTGCGTTAGCAAAAATATTACTACCTAGTTCATTCTTTATTAAACAGTCAAGTTTCATGTGCAGAGTAGGCGCCAAAAGATATACGCAACGACGCAATGGAGAGGTCTGACCGTACCCCTAGAGTCATTATCTTACAGACAATCTATCATATGGTTTATACGTAACGTAGTGACTATCGCATGCGATAGTCACTACGTATAAACTCGATCCGAAAAGCGAAGAATTTTATGGCGGTCACACATTTCAGTCAGCTTACGATCTAAAAGAAACGTTTGTTAACAGAGTCATGCAAGTGAGCGGAAGTGGTACACACTTACCCTTGCTCAATTCACGAAAGTGCCAAAAAGTATAGCCCATCGAATTTTAAAAAGGCACGAATTACACCCATACCACGTACAGCGAGTAGAGACGTTACTACCCAGGGACTACCAACCTCGAATAAATTTTTGCCGTACGATGTTGGAGAGGTACAGGGATGACCCCCTTTTCTTAACAAAAATTTTATGGTCTGATGAATCAACTTTTAAAAAAGACGGCTACATGAACATGCATAATTTGCATGAATGGCATGTAGAGAACCCTCATTTACTCAGGCAGGACCGGTCCCAGTACCGATTCAAAGTCAACATGTGGACCGGAATTTTGAATGGTCAAATAATTGGTCCTTTTGAGCTGCCTAGTGCGTTGAATGGCGAGGCCTATTTGGACTTTCTACAGAACCATCTACCAAATTTACTAGAAGACGTGCCATTAAACATTTACAGAGAAATGTTGTTCCAGCAAGATGGGTGCCCAGCGCACTATTCGCTCAGTTCGAGAATATCTCGATGAAGAGTTTCCCGGAAGATGGATCGGATGGTCTGGTCCAATCTCGTGGCCGGCCCGTTCACCGGATTTAAATCCATTGGACTTTTTTTACTGGGGAGCAGTCAAAGAAAAAGTCTATTCAAAGGCAATCGAAAACGAATTTGAACTACGGCAAAGAATAGCCGAAGCAGCCGATTTCGTAAATAATGGACGATTCGCCCGAAAAATAGCTCGATCTCTTTTAAAGAGAATCGGGCTTGTATTGCCGCCGAAGGAAGGCATTTCGAACATTTGCTGTAATAAAAATATTTAATAGTAAATTTAATAAATAAACCTTAGTATTAAAAATTTAGTTTTAGTTTTAATTAAAATTTTACAAAAACATCGTGCCTATTCCAATGCACACACTAAGAGTACCTTAAATTTCACTAAATTTAAAGTACTCTTAGTGTGTGCATTGGAATAGGCTGTAATAAGCTGTTTATTCATAGTTTTTACAGTGAGTTAAATTTATTCAGTATTGGAATCGGCCCTTCAAATTATAAATAATTGGATAATGTAGATACCAAAGCTTGACAAACATCTGGAATTATTAACGAAATAACTTGTGGAGACACTTTAAACAGTGTACCGAGTGAAAAATAAGTCTCCTGTAGCCAGGTATCTCAAAGTAATTGCTAGTCGATCGGAAGCTGACCCAGCATTTCTCCAGCGGGTGTCAGTTTTTGATATCATGGGTCCAGTTAAAGTCAGTAATATTTCAAATTCTTCACCAGAGATCCTTAGAAAAGTGTTAAATTTCGAACGAATATGTCTGCGGTTTATGTCGTCCTTTCTAAAATCTTCAAGTATCAGGGACACATTAGGCCTATTTCGTAGACTTGGTCTGACCCAATACTTTCGTTTGTTGATTTTGCGATTCTTTTTATGAATAATAACATACAACACTACACTTGCGATACACGCAGCTATATTATAGTCCAACATCTTCCAATCCTACGTACACGACTAACTTCGACGAAAGTCACAACACTGCTGCGAAAATTGCAGCCGCATCTGCAGGCCGCCGGTATAGCCGGCGGCAAATTCAGCGGCATGGCGGTCTGAAAGCCGGCGGCAAACCCGGCGGCATGTGTGGATGCGCCATAAAAACAGCACAAATCCATTTGGATATGGATGTCATATGACTTCTGTTAGTTGTTCAGGATCAATATGCACACATAGAACTTCTTGTGTTTGGTACAGGTGGGAAGTTGTCCCAGTTGGTGAAAGACATCCAGTTTACTCTTTGTATTCCCAAACTTGGGAAACAGGCATAACTATCACATATAAAGGCATTGTCAAGAAGATACCCATAAACACCAATAACCCCAAGTATGATTTAAATGATATATTAAACAATATTATGGATCATATGCCTATAACGATAACAGCAATGGATTATGAGAAAGTTAATGTTAGAGAATCATTAGTAGAGAAGGATGGGAAATACTATAATATAATTGCATCTCCACACAATATGCCTGTTAAAGGGTTAATAGGTGATATCCAAATTGAAAAGGACTCTAATAAGATTATCTTCCATGATTCATCCATTGACTGTAGCACCGACTCTTGTACTGTCAAGTGTAACATTGATGGTTCTGCTATTTCAAGATTAGAATACAGAAGTCCTTATGTGATTGAAGATGAACATATAGAGAAGATGAATATATATGATAAATATTGGATAAACTATAGATACAGAGCAACAGGTCATGCTACCATAACATTTGGAAATGTTGAACTTAAGGAGCTAATAGTAGAGAAACCTCATTGTAAAATTGAAGTTGCAATGTCATATGCATGTGAGGCATGTCTTGAACAGCCCAGTGCTACGTTAGTGTCAAAGGAAGTGACAACTGAAGGTGCATTACATTCTGAAAGTAACTGCACATTTGATATTTCTACCTTGTCATGCAATGTAGAAATGTATGAAATTAAACAAATAAGTAAACACAAATATTGTAACATATATATCCCTTTATTAAATCAATCTTTAAACATAATATTTGAATATGAATATAGAGGTAAGTTAACTGACATGAAAGTACTTAGAGCTGAAACTTCTATTGATGCTATGTTAGGTGTTTTAAATGATAGCAATTTCCTAGTAACACTTTTGTCATCTCTAAGTTCATTCTGGTTATTCACTGGGTTAGCCACATTTGTAGTTAAAATAACTAGGTTAGGTATATTAGCATTTGGAAGAAAAGAAGTCCAGGCTGCATGAATTATCAAACTAGAATAATTAAAACAGTTATAATTGGCAAGATATTAATAAATGCTTAATCATCTAGTATTTAATTTAGTTTTATTTTATTTACTTTAGCTTAATTTTATTACATTTTATTATGGTTTTTTAGATAAATATTTAAACCTTAGGCCGGGTTCCCACTACGCCGGACCGGCAGATCTGCCGCGCCGGTAAATCTGCCGGAAGAGCTAGTGGCTGTACAATTTATATGAAGCTATTCACATTATCCCGGGTCCGGCATTTTTGCCGAGCCCGGCATTTCTACCGAACGTTTTGTCACTACGAATTGCCGGTAGAACGACCGGGCCCGGAGTAATGTGAACGAGTTTGTGCCGGTATCTGTCCCCCGCTCGCCCCGCTCGTGCTCCCCTCGCCCCGCCCGTGTTCCACTCACGTCATTCGGCTCGCATGTTCTGGTAAAAGTAGACGTTTAGCATGGATATTGAAGCAGAAACTTTAATTACGCTTGTCCAAGAGAGACCTGTTCTGTGGGATAAGACCGAAGACGTTTATAAAGACAAAAACTTAAAGTTAGCAGCATGGCGTGAAGTATGTTTAATACTGAAACCAAACTTCGATGAACTGGATGAAAAAGAAAGAAAACAGTACGGTGAGTTTTTAATGTTTTATTGATAAAATGTAAATGCATTGATAAATTTTATTTTATAGCTGCTGCCTGCCACGGAACGGAACCAATATCTGAAACAAAATAATTAGTAAATAATGTCCGTATAGCGTTGGCATTAGGGCCACCTCGACTCGACACATTTCGATTCATGGGTGTAGTTTCTTGTTCTTGTCTATGTTCTATATTTTGGTAACTTTCAAAATTTATACCATCTTTTTCTCTTACAAAATTATGTAAGACTGCACAAGCTTTAATTACTTGAATTGCTGTGTCTACGTTGAGATCTATAGCTCGATGGATTATTCGCCACTTATTTGCCAGAATACCAAAAGCGCACTCAACATACCTTCTTGCTCGACTTAGTCTATAGTTAAAAATCTTTTTATCAGTATTCAAATGTGTACCTAGATATGGACGTAGGAGATTAGGTGTTAAAGCAAAGCCTTCATCGCCAACAAGTATAAACGGTAATTCTTCGTGCAAGTTTTCATGAAGCGGTCTAGGCTTTGGTACATTTAAAGTACCATCATTGATCTTTTGCCAAAATGTACTATCCTTTAATATACTAGAATCGCATTCCTTGCCAAATGAGCCCACACTAATAAAAATAAATCGGTACTCTGAATCGACAACTGCCATTAATACAAAAGAATAATACTCCTTGTAATTAAAGAACATAGAACCACTCTTGGCTGGTTTCAAAATTCTGATATGTTTGCCATCTACTGCTCCAAGACAGTGAGGAGGTGGAGGAGGTGGCGGCCAAAGTCCGCCGGCAACCCTGGGGTTATCCTTTCGAGGGCTTACCCGGGGTGCCCGGCAACGGACACTTGGGGAGGACACCGTGCGGTTTTAGTCGAGACACGACATAACCACCCCCGCTGGCCAGCGGGGGGGTATCCGAAGGGATTTCCGCACGTAAAAAAAAAAAAAAAAAAAACCTTAGACATATGGCTAATCTTTGTTCTGGGCAAATACATTCTCTGAAACTTGTATCTCGTACTCTTATGTCTAGTCGTCCCAGTAAATCGTCAAAAGTGGTTGCTGTCATTCGAAAATAATTGAAGAACTTTGATTCGTCTCTTATAAGTTCACCCATTAATGTTTCAAATGTTCCAAGTGAAAATCTTTCCCGTAAAATAGAGTGTACCCAATGTTTTCTTTTATTTTGCCTTCTATTAAGATACCACCACAACACAACAATTTCGTCGTCCATTGTGCGCGCAGGTCCAAATTCAACTGAGGACTGTCTGAATTTCTTCCGGGATCCGATGTAATGTGAACACTCTGTCCGGTGTCCGGTTTTCGGCAGATCTGCCGGTCCGGCGTAGTGGGAACCCGGCCTTAGGGTTAGATACTATAAAGCAAAATATGAAAATTATATTTTAGCCATTATAAGTATGATATTATTTAAGTTTAGTTTTAAATTTTTTTGCATTACAAAGGTAAAAATATTATTATTTAGTTAGCTATTTCATAATACACAACAATTATCTTAATTATAAATTTCCTA
The DNA here is from genome assembly GCA_946251805.1 of Cybosia mesomella. Lineage (NCBI taxonomy): Eukaryota > Metazoa > Arthropoda > Insecta > Lepidoptera > Erebidae > Cybosia > Cybosia mesomella. The sequence goes on from OX276411.1 coordinate 18,910,822, forward strand.
CCAAAATCATGGTCACCCTATTCGGTTCTGATACATTTACAATTTGTCCTGAAAAAATTATGGTCACCCTATCATTACATTTATTTTGCAATGCATTGTTCGTTGCACTTTTATACAGTTAGTCAAAAGAATGTGCTGGTGCTACGCATTTGATGAAATACACAGTCGTATGAACTAAAATAATCTATGTTACATTGTCTACTACTGTTGTAGCAAAATGTTATTTTAGTTTCACTGGATTTCCATATTATATATGACAATTAATTTCACAATATTAATAAAATTTAAAAGAACATTATTTTCATGCTATCACTAAGTTCACATTACCCAAGATTATACTTTTAGCACATTAATCATATATATTGTTCGTTAAAGGTTTCAATTTTCGACACCAGGTTTTTGACAATTTTGTTTCTCAAATATCCACTGCATTTTCTTAACATCAAGTAGAATAAGATACAAAGTGCAATAGCAATTATCACAAAAATTATTATTCCATAAGTTTCGACCTTTCGTTGTAGTTCAGTTCTTGCTATATTATCTGATCCGTTTTGCGAAATGATCACTTGGGCGTTTTTAGATTGTTGTTTACCCATATTTACCAAAATAGTCATTTACTTTAGCTACGAGATGCTATCTGCTGTACTACACTATTATTAATGCCTCGTACCAGCAGATGCTTTAAAAAATGAAGCAGATTGCCATTATTCATCTGTTCTACTTAAAAATGTACAGTCAAGTCGATTTTCACTATTCCAATATAGTTATTCGTTATGAAAAGAATTTGTTTAAACATTTTTACATATTACAGACATTAAAGTTTTTTTACAATATTCACAAAAAATAATTAATAAATCAAATCAAATTATAATAATAATCGTTGTCTATTGACAAGTACAGTCGCAAATCATTCCTAGTATTACACTTTTACGTCAGAAATCGGACAGGTTGCTTAACGATTCTTCCACAGCGTGTGGTGCGAGCGTTAAGAGATTCGCGATTTGGAACTTCAGTATCTGTTCGAGTATTATTATCTGTATTTTCACTAAAACAATATGCTGGTTTCAATCTGTCAATAGATATGTTAACATTACGACCTAATACCTGAATTTTGTATACCTAATTTTTTTTATCCAACACACGATTTTTGAAAATTCTGTATCGTTTTTCTTAATTGGTCTACGTATTCACAAGCGTCATCAATTTTTGTCTGCTTTTCGCTATCATAAAAATCTGCGGGAAGACGTAGAGTAGTTCCGTATGTCATTTACGCTGCGCTTATACCGTTCTCACTCCTCGCTGCAGTTCTGAGACCTAATAGTACAGTTGGTAACTCTTGTACCCATGAGTGTGCTACTGTATTACATAAGCGAGCGGTTAATGCTGCTTTCAGACATCTATGCCAACGTTCTACTATACCGTTGATTTGCGGTCTATAAGGAGTAGTCCGTATTTTATCTATCCCTAGTAATTTCATTAAGGATGAAAATAGTTGACTTTCAAATTGACGTCCTTGATCACTGGTCAGCCTTTTTGGGCAACCAAAACGGGATATCCAACCTTCGTATGACTTTAGCTACCGTTTCCGCGGTCATGTCTATCGTAGGAAAACATTCAGGCCAACGTGTGCCTCTATCTATCATAGTGACACAATATCTAAACCTTTCTTTCGAAGTCCGTAAAGGTCCAATTATATCAACATGAATTTGTTCAAATCTGTCACATGGTGGAAAAGAGCTTAATGTAGATGTCGTATGCCGGCTAACCTTAGCACGTTGACATTCTATGCATCTCTTTACCCATTGTCCTACATCGCGATTCATGCTAGGCCAATAAAAACGATCCTGCACTAATTTACGTGAAGTTCTTATACCGGGATGGCTTAAATTATGAATAGAGTTAAAAGCAATGCGTCTAAAACTCTCAGTTAAATACGGTCTAACCTTATCATTAATAATGTTACAGTATATATATTTTTGACAACCGGGAATCAAGATCTTCTTAAGTCTAAAGTTGATTTACGAATCGAGTGATCTAGTCATACCAATATACGACACCTTAAGAATAGACCCTCTTAAACCAGGCTATAAGCTTAAGTCCTATTCAAAAATGACACATGCGCTCAAAACCATCATGCCCTCGAATTTGGTACAGTCGCAAGTGACTACGCTCTTATGTCTATCAAAGAGAACAGCAAATGTGCCTAATCTGAGAAACACGGATATTAACTCTGTCATCGCTGCCGACTACCTTTTTAAGAACTTTGTGAAGTCGTGTTTGCGGGACGATTTTGATCGCTGTGAAGCTTTCGACACTATCGAACCCAATGCGCACCTTCTGCAACTGTGGTTAGACAAGCAACCACCTTCTGTACGGAAGATGATTGAAAGTCAGGCGGCGCTGGAGGATCGTAACTTCTCGTTGTATGAGTTCATGGTTAAGGATAAGCTAAAACCTCCACTCGAGTCTAATGCTGTTTACAAAAATCCTGGTGGACAAACAATATGCTACCACTCAAAAGAAATAAATGCAGTGGTGTGTCCAATATTTAGCGTAGCACGAGACCGACTGATCTCGATATTGAGGCCCAACATCATGATAATGACGGGGATGTCGAACGATGAGTTTGAAAGTCGTATAAACCAAGCTTTTGACGTGCCCAGTATGTGGCGAGAAACTAACAAAATCGAAAATGATTTCTCTAAGTACGATAAGTCTCAACACGAAACCTTACTTAGATTTGAAATCAAATTATATGAACTGTTGGGCATACCTAAGTATCTCTTGGATATATGGTATGAGTCCCATCGCAGATCGACCTTACGGGACAAAATGAACGGTGTGAGGAGAGTTCCAGCGCAAGTCCGGCGATGCGGTTACGTTTCTGGGAAACACGGTGTGTCTCTTAGCGGCGATGAGCGCTAGTTTCGACTTCAGACATATGCGTCTGGGATTATTCGCCGGTGATGACAGTCTTCTGTTTATGGAAAAGTATTACCCTGCATACGATGCGACTTCAGCCTTGGCTGATTGACTGAATTTGGAGAGTAAACTTCTCGATCAGTACAGGTACCCTTACTTTTGTTCGAAGTTTTTGGTGTGTGTGGAAGGAAGGTTATACTTAATTCCGGACATATTGAGAACTTTGACCAAACTCGGGAGAACAGACTTAGTGAATCACGTCGGGGTCACCAATGTGGAGTCCCGGGGTCGGACTGTAACTAGTGGAACCAATGAGTAAACTAAGATTTGTGAACAAGGTGATTTATTAGAGTGTATGACCGACACGCAGCCCGACAAGCCCGAGACTGGGTCTTCGTTGCAATTCAATACAATATTTGCTTACTTAGCAGGTACAGTACAGCTGTGTCCTCACAGTACGTAAAGCTGTGTCCCCACAGTATTTCCCCCTTTTAAATGAGTATTTTAAGCAGCAGCAGCAAGCAGGGATATTTTATAATATATAACATGAGTACAGTATATATTATAATGGAGTGTGTAATTCTATTACTTCTAACAATCCTGAATTATTCTGTATCTTTACCACTTATAATGGCTGTGAATGAAGAAGTCTTTGTTACAGATTATAAGCAATGTGAAATTATAAACAATGGACAAACATACAATATCACTTCAGAAACTAATGGACAAAAGTACAAATTTGACAATGCAATGTTTGGTCTGATCAAATGGAAGTGTGACACTATATACAAAGGAGAAACAGTTTCATTTTTTGATTGTGAATCTTGTAGTTTTTACTGTAACTATAATTAGTATATAAATAAGTGTAGGACACCTGTGATACCTATAGTCACTGGTGTAATAAGCTCTTTAATTTTATTTATGTTAATTATTATAATTTGCATGTGTTTCTTTAGAGATAATATACATAATCTATATGTCAAGATAATTTTATATTTCATAATGTCATCAGACAGGAAAAGAGTTGATAGAATAAAAAGATACAACGAAATAACTGGACAAAACCTTGATGTTAAATTCAAGAAGATAGTTTATAAAGATGAAACTTTAATAGAATTAATCAGAGAGGAACGTGTTAAGTTAATTAAAAAGGTAAATAATATACAAGAAGAACCAGTTTACTCTGACATTATATATAATAGATCCAATGAGTATAACAGAATAAATGATATGCTTAGACAATCAGAGACACGTGCCATGCTAATGGAAGAACTTAATAACAGAGTAACTAACTACCGTAGGCCTTCAGTGTCAGCAATGGTAACTACTGGTTTGGCATTATCTACTATGACACCACAAAGAATTTACTCCTGTAGGCAACATCTGTATATTAAGAGTGATGGAAGAATATGTTATAATAATAAGTGTTATGATTTATCAACTTACTCAATGACATTACGTGATGGTGAAATAGCTTGTTTCCATGATGTAAACAATGAAAAATTCATGATAAGGTTAAATAGTATATATAACTTAGCAAGGTTTAGCTCGTTGCATGATACCAGACTATAAAATAACTAATGAGATGACTTGGAATTACTTAGGTTCAGGAAAATGTTGGTGGGGTGAAGAGTGTGGGAATGGATATGAGTTAAATTCAATCTCTAATGGCGCGTCCACACATGCCCGGCGGCACGGCCGGCGGGCAACCCGGCGGCCATGCCGCCGGCATATGCATCTTTTACCTGCGGCACGCGCGGCTTTTGGTGCCGGCGGCAGTTTGCTTGCGGCTTCGATACGGAGTGGTAGTGTTGTCGTATTCATTTAAATAACAAAATGACAGAATTTAACTGGGATGATAGTGTAGTACTTTTATTAATAGAAAAGAATCAAGAAAATGAACTATTGTGGAACCCAAGGCATATGGACTTCAAGAATCGCAACAAAAGAAATGATGCTTTTAGGGATATTGCTTCTGTGTTCAACATAGCATCATCAGAAATTAGGAGAAAACTGAAGAATTTATCCAGCCATTATTTTCGAGAAAAACGCAAATATGAAGAATCTAAAAGGAGTGGATCTGGACGGGATGATATTCAATTGCCGAAATGGTTTGCTTATAAGGCGTTATCATTTCTTAATGACAAGAATGCACCGGTACTGACTCTGAACAGCCACATACCTAGTGTAAGTACCCACCAAATTCTTTTTGATATTGGAATATAAATTAATATAAATTTAAATATAAAAAAAATATATTATAAATTATAATTAAGTATACTAGTTGGCCGCCCATTGGTCGAAATTCGACCATAATTAATTTAAAATACATAATATTTCATTATGTAATATTTTCGTAAATAGGTGTACAAAGTTTTTGCTTCGTTTTATTAAAATACTTTATTACCGATTATGATACCTACTACCTACAACCCGGTAACAATACATAATACCACGGAGCGCGGGCGAGCATACTCTCGTATTTGACCTTGTGTAGTCGGCATAACACTCACCGAAAGCGAAGTACCTATTCGGGAATAAGCGCTCGTCAAGAGTGTATAGGCGTCATCAGTGGTGACATGTAATGTTTATAAGCTTGGTTTTTATTGAATACTATATATCCGCCAGCGGCTCCGCCCGCGCATATATCGTGATCCCGCGGAAACGGGTTTCAGCGTGAAGGAGTAACAAACATACACACATACACACTTAACAACTTTCACCTTTATAATATTAGTAGGATTTACATACTGATAAGATATATTCAAAATATAATATTGAAGCTTGTTTGCAATTATTTATAAGATTTTCTTTTTGTTTTCAGTCTTCTCAAGATAATATCACTCCCCAGACTACGCTACCTTCGAGAAGGACTTCACGAAAGCGAAATATAGAGAGAGAACCTGAAGTTGATGAAGCTTTGCAATTACTGAGGGAGATCACGTCTAATGCAAGGCAACGCGATGATGCTGCTATATTTGCAGACTATATAAGTAGCAAGTTGAGGAAGATGGATCATTACACGATGTGTACAGTACAACATCAAATCCAGAATATTGTCTATGAAGCAGAAATGAGAATGGGTTCGATGAATTTTGATACCAATAATACTACTCAGCCTCTTCGTTATCAAAATGTTCGTCCAGGATACTTCACAGGCCAATCTACAACGTCAGCAATGTCACCGTCGCCCTCGACTTCGCGCTCTTACTCTGTTCAATCAGACTATGAAAAGCAAAATAGCCCAGATGTCAATACAAGTGACAGTCTGTTACAAGTCTTGGAAAATAATTTAACTGAAAATTTACTATGAATATAATTTACTATGGTTACTTACATATGAAGATGACAAAAAACGTAATACCTTTTTAAACCTAAAATAAATGTTTATACTTTCGGATAAATTATTTTATTTTAATAAAAGCTTAAAATCCTTACTTCCTTACTAATATCCTTACTTCCTTACTAATATTATAAATGCGAAAGTAACTCTGTCTGTCTGTCTGTCTGTCTGTTACGCTTTCCCGCGATAACCACTAAACTGATTTAAATGAAATTTAGTAGGTACACAGATAGTCTAGACACTGAGAAAGGACATAGGCTACTTTTTATACCCCTAAATGATAAGGGTTGTCCTCCACGCAGGCGGAGCTGCGGGCAACAGCTAGTTATTGATAAATGTTTCTGATTCCTAAATAAAACAATTGTTTGAATAATCATATTTTATTTCTTTCAAACATTATATTTGATATTGCCAAGGAAGCTGACCTTGTTCCGATAGAAAATAACATTTTAGCTCATTTCTAATTACACTTGGTTCTACATTTAGAGCGATCTGCGGTATATTTTGTTGCTCTTCGTTCAAAACTCCATCAGTAGTTCTTTCATTTCTCCTCATAAAATTATGCAGATGCACACAAGCCATCACGACAATTTTTGCTTTCTCATTTTGTAAACCAATGCGTGATTGCAAAATTCTGAATTTATTAGATAAAATGCCAAACGCGTCTTCTACAGGGTGGCCCAGAAAGACCGAAGTGGTGTGAATTCCTTATAACTTTTTTATTATAATTTTTTTTTTCTTTTCTTTTCAGTATTTTGTAAAGAAGACTTGGATAATTTATAATGGAGCAATACACAATTGAACAACGTGCCCAAATTGTTGAAATTTACTTTTCAAATCAACGGTCCATTGTGTTGACTCAGCGTGCATACCGTCGTCAATTTAATGTGCGGGTTGCACCCTCTCAGTCAACAATAAACCGTCTGGTTGCAAATTTTCGAGAACAAGGAGCAGTAAGGAACCTTCCTGGTCCCGGCAGACACCGAACTGTCCACACGGCTGACAATATTCAAGTGGTACAGGAGAGTATTCGGGAGGATCCAGAAACATCAACCAGGAGACGTTCGTCACAACTGGGCCTCTCAAGAACGTCGCTGCAGCGAATTTTGCACACCATAGGATTGTTTCCATACAAAATTCAACTTGTCCAAGAATTGAAGCCAACAGATTACCAGCAACGACTTGACTATGCAATTTATTTCCAGCAAAAAGCACAAGAGAATCCAAATTTTATTCATAACTTAATAATGAGTGACGAAGCCCATTTTCAATTAAATGGGTTCGTTAACAAGCAAAACTGTAGGATATGGGCTACGGAAAACCCGAGAGTACTTCATCAACGACAATTGCACCCAGTTAAGTGTACCGTTTGGTGCGGTGTTTCTTCAGAAAGGATCATTGGCCCATTTTTTTTTGAAAATGAACAAGGTGTCGCCATTTCCGTCAATGGTGATCGATATCGGGCCATGTTGCAAAATTTTGTAAGGCCAGCCGTGGAAAACCATCCGCAAATATGGTTCCAACAGGATGGAGCCACAGCGCACACTGCGAGGGCCACAATGACTCTTTTACGCGACATCTTTGGTGAAAGAATAATTTCTCGTAACAGCAATTTTAATTGGCCTCCGCGTTCCCCGGATTTAACCGCTCCAGACTGTTTTCTTTGGGGCTATTTAAAAGGAAAAGTTTATGTTAATAAGCCTAGGACTATTGAGGAGTTAAAAACCAATATTCGAGAAGAAATTAACAACATACCACCGGAAGTTTTGCGAAAGGTCATGGAAAATGTGTTGGAAAGAGCACATTTGTGCGAAGCAGAATATGGCCACCACTTGCGGGATATCATTTTTAATAACTAATCCAAAAATATTCCCCATAAATTTAATGTATTTAAAAAAAAAAAATTAAAAAAATATCTCTTAAATAAAAAGTTATAAGCAATTCACACCACTTCGGTCTTTCTGGGCCACCCTGTACAACCATGCGCCCGCGACTAATTCTATAATTAAAAACCCTCTCAGGTGATCCTTTTGCATGATATCCAGAAAATGGTTTTATTATATTCTGTGAGATGGGAAAAGCATCGTCACCGATGAAATAAAAAGGTACAGGTGTATTTCTCCCTTGTAATGGAATCACTTGTGGTAGACTTAAAGTTCCATCTCGTATCATATCAAATAAAGTTGAATTTCGTAGAACTCCACCATCAGATATTCTGCCCTGACATCCAATGTCTACGTATAAAAAGTTATAATTGGCATCGATTAAAGCTAGCAAAACAATACTGAAATATGACTTATAATTAAAAAACTCAGAACCGCTACATTCCATTTCTGCATGAAACTTCGAGCCACTGATAGCCATTCTCCCTGTGTATTCGGCATCTGTAAAATAAAATTGTTTGTGATATTTGTGTGTGTGTGTAGTTCTAGTTATATGTTTGTAAAATGTGTGTGAAGTTCCAGGTATAGTATAAAATCAGATATTATAATTGTATCTTGTACATGCCGTAACTGTGTTAATGTATGTGGTCTGTTTTGTTTTCTAATATAGGCGGTCAGTTTCTAACTACCTAATGTGTTACGGATATTTTGTACTTACCCTTAAATAATTGGATAATGTAGATACCAAAGCTTGACAAACATCTGGAATTATTAACGAAATAACTTGTGGAGACACTTTAAACAGTGTACCGAGTGAAAAATAAGTCTCCTGTAGCCAGGTATCTCAAAGTAATTGCTAGTCGATCGGAAGCTGACCCAGCATTTCTCCAGCGGGTGTCAGTTTTTGATATCATGGGTCCAGTTAAAGTCAGTAATATTTCAAATTCTTCACCAGAGATCCTTAGAAAAGTGTTAAATTTCGAACGAATATGTCTGCGGTTTATGTCGTCCTTTCTAAAATCTTCAAGTATCAGGGACACATTAGGCCTATTTCGTAGACTTGGTCTGACCCAATACCTTCGTTTGTTGATTTTGCGGTTCTTTTTATGAATAATAACATACAACACTACACTTGCGATACACGCAACTATATTATAGTCCAACATCTTCCAATCCTACGTACACGACTAACTTCGACGAAAGTCACAACACTGCTGCGAAAATTGCAGCCGCATCTGCAGGCCGCCGGTAAAGCCGGCGGCAAATTCAGCGGCATAGCGGTCTGAAAGCCGGCGGCAAACCCGGCGGCATGTGTGGATGCGCCATAAAAACAGCACAAATCCATTTGGATATGGATGTCATATGACTTCTGTTAGTTGTTCAGGATCAATATGCACACATAGAACTTCTTGTGTTTGGTACAGGTGGGAAGTTGTCCCAGTTGGTGAAAGACATCCAGTTTACTCATTGTATTCCCAAACTTGGGAAACAGGCATAACTATCACATATAAAGGCATTGTCAAGAAGATACCCATAAACACCAATAACCCCAAGTATGATTTAAATGATATATTAAACAATATTATGGATCATATGCCTATAACGATAACAGCAATGGATTATGAGAAAGTTAATGTTAGAGAATCATTAGTAGAGAAGGATGGGAAATACTATAATATAATTGCATCTCCACACAATATGCCTGTTAAGGGGTTAATAGGTGATATCCAAATTGAAAAGGACTCTAATAAGATTATCTTCCATGATTCATCCATTGACTGTAGCACCGACTCTTGTACTGTCAAGTGTAACATTGATGGTTCTGCTATTTCAAGATTAGAATACAGAAGTCCTTATGTGATTGAAGATGAACATATAGAGAAGATGAATATATATGATAAATATTGGATAAACTATAGATACAGAGCAACAGGTCATGCTACCATAACATTTGGAAATGTTGAACTTAAAGAGCTAATAGTAGAGAAAACTCATTGTAAAATTGAAGTTGCAATGTCATATGCATGTGAGGCATGTCTTGAACAGCCCAGTGCTACGTTAGTGTCAAAGGAAGTGACAACTGAAGGTGCATTACATTATGAAAGTAACTGCACATTTGATATTTCTACCTTGTCATGCAATGTAGAAATGTATGAAATTAACAAATAAGTAAACACAAATATTGTAACATATATATACCTTTATTAAATCAATCTTTAAACATAATATTTGAATATGAATATAGAGGTAAGTTAACTGACATGAAAGTACTTAGAGCTGAAACTTCTATTGATGCTATGTTAGGTGTTTTAAATGATAGCAATTTCCTAGTAACACTTTTGTCATCTCTAAGTTCATTCTGGTTATTCACTGGGTTAGCCACATTTGTAGTTAAAATAACTAGGTTAGGTGTATTAGCATTTGGAAGAAAAGAAGTCCAGGCTGCATGAATTATCAAACTAGAATAATTACAAAACAGTTATAATTGGCAAGATATTAATAAATGCTTAATCATCTAGTATTTAATTTAGTTTTATTTTATTTACTTTAGCTTAATTTTATTACATTTTATTATGGTTTTTTAGATAAATATTTAAACCTTAGGGTTAGATACTATAAAGCAAAATATGAAAATTATATTTTAGCCATTATAAGTATGATATTATTTAAGTTTAGTTTTAAATTTTTTTGCATTACAAAGGTAAAAATATTATTATTTAGTTAGCTATTTCATAATACACAACAATTATCTTAATTATAAATTTCCTACCAAAATCATGGTCACCCTATTCGGTTCTGATACATTTACAATTTGTCCTGAAAAAATTATGGTCACCCTATCATTACATTTATTTTGCAATGCATTGTTCGTTGCACTTTTATACAGTTAGTCAAAAGAATGTGCTGGTGCTACGCATTTGATGAAATACACAGTCGTATGAACTAAAATAATCTATGTTACATTGTGTACTACTGTTGTAGCAAAATGTTATTTTAGTTTCACTGGATTTCCATATTATATATGACAATTAATTTCACAATATTAATAAAATTTAAAAGAACATTATTTTCATGCTATCACTAAGTTCACATTACCCAAGATTATACTTTTAGCACATTAATCATATATATTGTTCGTTAAAGGTTTCAATTTTCGACACCAGGTTTTTGACAATTTTGTTTCTCAAATATCCACTGCATTTTCTTAACATCAAGTAGAATAAGATACAAAGTGCAATAGCAATTATCACAAAAATTATTATTCCATAAGTTTCAACCTTTCGTTGTAGTTCAGTTCTTGCTATATTATCTGATCCGTTTTGCGAAATGATCACTTGGGCGTTTTTAGAATGTTGTTTACCCATATTTACCAAAATAGTCATTTACTTTAGCTACGAGATGCTATCTGCTGTACTACACTATTATTAATGCCTCGTACCAGCAGATGCTTTGAAAAATGAAGCAGATTGCCATTACTCATCTGTTCTACTTAAAAATGTACAGTCAAGTCGATTTTCACTATTCCAATATAGTTATTAGGTACTGTTGATTTGTTTGTCAACGTAATGTATTCGTTATGAAAAGAATTTGTTTAAACATTTTTACATTTTACAGACATTAAAGTTTTTTTACAATATTCACAAAAAATTATTAATAAATCAAATCAAATTAAAATCAAGTTATATTAATAATCGTTGTCTATTGACAAGTACAGTCGCAAATCATTCCTAGTATTACACTTTTACGTCAGAAATCGGACAGGTTGCTTAACGATTCTTCCACAGCGTGTGGTGCGAGCGTTAAGAGATTCGCGCTTTGGAACTTCAGTATCTGTTCGAGTATTATTATCTGTATTTTCACTAAAACAATATGCTGGTTTCAATCTGTCAATAGATATGTTAACATTACGACCTAATACCTGAATTTTGTATACCTTATTTTTTTTATCCAACACACGATTTTTGAAAATTCTGTATCGTTTTTCTTAATTGGTCTACGTATTCACAAGCGTCATCAATTTTTGTCTGCTTTACGCTATCATAAAAATCGGCGGGAAGACGTAGAGTAGTTCCGTATGTCATTTCTGCTGCGCTTATACCGTTCTCACAACTCGCTGCAGTTCTGAGACCTAATAGTACAGTTGGTAACTCTTGTACCCATGAGTGTGCTACTGTATTACATAAGCGAGCGGTTAATGCTGCTTTCAGACATCTATGCCAACGTTCTACTATACCGTTGCTTTGCGGTCTATAAGGAGTAGTCCGTATTTTATCTATCCCTAGTAATTTCATTAAGGATGAAAATAGTTGACTTTCAAATTGGCGTCCTTGATCACTGGTCAGCCTTTTTGGGCGACCAAAACGGGATATGAAACCTTCGTATATGACTTTAGCTACCGTTTCCGCGGTCATGTCTATCGTAGGAAAACATTCAGGCCAACGTGTGCCTCTATCTATCATAGTGACACAATATCTAAACCCTTCTTCCGAAGTCCGTAAAGGTCCAATTATATCGACATGAATGTGGGGACACACACACACATACAATTGTGTACTCTGTATATAAATAGTTATGTAGGTGCATGGTGTCAACCGCACTATTCCCCACCACGGATTGATGAACTCAGTACATTGTAAGATACGGTAAAAGACAGTCTGTACTCAAGAAATATACCGTGTTTTCTTCCACTAACGACATTTTATTTTATCGTTCGTACAACCCCAATAATTGGTGACCCCGACAAAGAACAGTAATACCTAGTGTCGCGAGTGTGAATTGTGAACTTGTAAAAAATGAGCACGAGCATTACGCCAATACCGCCAGCGGAGGTCATGGCCATATCATTGTCGTCGCGTATTCCAGATTTCTGGATGGACCAACCTCGCGTATGGTTTATTCGCGTCGAAGCTATTCTGACGCCGCAGAAGATGGGTGGGTGATGACAGCAAATTTGATTTGGTAGTTTCGAAATTACCGAAAGAAGTCATCATACAAATTACCGATTTCTTAACCAAACCGCCAGAATCAGGTAAATTCCAAGCACTGAAAAATAAGTTGCTCGTGTTGTTAGAAGACTCAAAAAATAGACAGATGGAGAAACTTATAGGGGAGATGGAATTGGGGGATCAGAAACCCTCACAACTCCTCCGTCGAATGAGAGATCTGGCCCGAGACAAGATCACCGATGACACACTGAGAGTGCTTTGGCAAGGTCATTTACCGTCGTCAGTTCGCGCCGTGCTGGCCGTGTCAGAGACAAAAGACTTAGACAAATTGGCAATGATAGCAGATAATGTGGCTGAGGCCACGAGAAGCAACCACGTGTCCGAAATTTCACCAACTGCGTCGAACCGGGAGCCTACGAATACGCAGTTGAATGTATCGAGTATCGCTGCCGAAATAGCGAAGATTAATGTTCGACTGGACAACATCGAACGTTCAGGGTCAAGATCAAGTGAGAGACGTTTTGGGAACCGCTTTCGACGTTCTTCGCGTTCAAGGTCAAGGAGCCGTACCCCGGAATCACCCCATTTGGCTTTGCGTGTATCATTATAGATACCGACAGCGAGCTCAAAGATGTGCACCGCCCTGTGCATGGAAGCAGGAAGGCAAAGCTAACCACTCCAAGTCGGAAAACTAGAGGACCAGGTACAGTCGCCGGCGGAAGTCTGTGCCGTCATTCCTTGCAGCCGCCTCTCAGTGATGGACTTCAACTCTGGATTACGTTTTCTGGTTGATACAGGTGCGAACGTTTCAGTTTTGCCATTAAATAAAAAACTTTTTAGAGATATAAAGCGTTCCGATTACAAGTTATATGCTGCCAATGGTACGGAAATTGCAACGTGTGGTGTAAAGTCATTAGTTTCAAATCTTAAACTTCGCAGACCGTACCGTTGGGAATTTATTTTAGCCGATGTAAAACAGCCCATTCTGAGAGCTGATTTTTTATCATATCATAAAATTTTAGTAGATATGCATAAACGTAAGCTTATAGATCAAGTTACAGATATACAAGTTATAGCTTCAATTGTAAGTTTAGATCAGCCGTCTTTAAGTTCTATTGTCGAAAGTCATCCCTATTACGATTTGTTATGTATGTACCCCAATATTACCAAACCAGCGACATTCAGGGAAACACCCTCGCACAATGTTGTACATTACATAGAGACAACTGGTCCGCCAGTTCATGCCCGTTGCCGTCCCTTACCGCCCGATAGATATATAAAGATCAAAGAGGAGTTTCGAATCATGCAAGAATTAGGAATCTGTAGGCCTTCTAAAAGCGCATGGTCTAGTCCGCTACACGTAGTTACTAAGAAGAACGGTGAGTTAAGACCGTGAGGCGACTATCGACAGCTAAACGCTATTACGAAGCCCGACAGATATCCTATTCCACGTCTACATGAGTTCACGTATGTGTTAGCAAATAAAACCATTTTTTCAAAATTAGATATAACGAGAGCGTATTTGCATAGCACCCCGAGATATTGAAAAAACAGCTATTATTACCCCATTTGGGATGCGCAACGGGGCCCAATCATTTCAGCGTTTCATGAATAATACAGTTTTACAGGGATTAGATTTTTTATATAATTATCTAGATGATGTTCTAATTGCCAGCGAAAATTCGACCCTACACTATGAACATTTAAGGTTGGTATTCGAACGTTTCAATACTTACGGCATAACTATTATTATGGATAAATGTTGTTTTGGACAGTCGCGCATAGAATTATTAGGTCACGATGTTAGCGTGGACGGTATTAGACCACTTAATGATAAGGTAGAAGCCATAATTAACTTTCCGAAGCCTGAAACGATAGCTGAGTTAAGACGATTTTTAGGCATGCTAAATTTTTATACGCCTCACTTGCCGAATTTAGCGTCGTATCAATGTGAACTTAACAAATATTTGGTTAATACAAAGAAAAATGATAAGACACGTATTCAATGGTCGGATATTTCAGAAAATGCTTTTGTGCAATGTAAGTCAGGATTACAAAAAGCCGTTACGTTGTCACATCCTTTGCCAAATGCCCCACTTGCCTTGATGACGGATGCATCCAATACATGTATGGGTTCTGTATTGCAGCAAAGAGTTAAAGGTTCATGGAAACCTCTGGGATATTTCTCTAAGAAGTTTACTCCGACTGAACAGAAATATTCAACTTATGACCGAGAACTTTTAGCCATTTATAAATCAGTAAAATATTTTCGTAAGTTATTTGAAGGCCGACCTCTGACGGTGTATACGGACCATAAACCTTTATGTCATGCATTTTCAAAAATCAGTAAGGAGGATAAAGAAACTCCGAGAAGGACCCGACATCTTCTTTTATTAGCGAGTTCACGGTCGACATACAACATATTAGTGGCCAAAATAATATTGTTGCCGATACTTTATCTCGTTTAGAAACTATTTTTTGCCCGACTGTACTGGACTTCGATGCACTTGCTGACGCGCAGGTGAAAGACGAGTGCTTGTTACGGGTGACGCAATGTAAAGATAACGATAGCTCTGTAAAATTAAAACAAGTTTTATTACCTATTTGTAATAAACAAATTTATTGTGAAATTTCTACTAACATAATTAGACCCTATTTAACCGAGACATTCAGAAAAATTGCTTTTGAGAGCGTCCATAATTTGAGCCATCCTGGTATACGCACAACACGTAAGATGGTCTCTAAACATTTCTTTTGGCCTGGTATGAATGCAGATGTATGACATTGGACTAGGACATGTTTACAACGTCAAAGATCGAAGGTCAACCGTCACGTCGTTTCAGAGTTGGGAAAGTTTCCTGAGGTCTCTAGGTTTGAACAAATTCACGTTGATATCGTGGGACCCCTTCCGACTAGTCCACAAGGTTTTAGGTACTTAGTACCAATTATAGATAGGTGTACTCGTTGGCCAGAAGCATTTCCTGTTTAAGAGATAACCGCAGAGGTTTGTCGCTAAATGTATTTACGAAGGATGGATAGTTAGGTACGGTTGCCCAGTACGTATCACTAGTGACCAAGGTCGCCAGTTTGAATCCAATTTGTTTACTAATTTGATGAAATTTTTTGGTATCCTTAGGATTCACACGACACCTTATCACCCCCAGAGTAATGGCACCATAGAGAGATGGCATAGGTCGTTAAAAACAGCCCTTATGGCGCGGTTGCATACTAGTACTATTTGGGTTGAGGAATTGCCTACCGCTTTGCTAGCGCTTCGCGCGGCTATACGCACTGATAACGAAGTAAGCGCAGCAGAATTAACCTTCGGTAAAACTTTACGTTTGCCCGGTGAATTCTACGATATTTCAAAAGATAAAGAGTCATGCGACCAGTATAGTTTACTTAACAAAATTCGTGAATACATTACTAGTTTCCGGCCGACAAAAGACAGGGCAAATCCGCGTAAAATATTTGTTCATTCTGATTTGCATAACTGTAATTTTGTGTTTGTACGGGATGACAGAGTTCACAAGGCCCTAAAACCGCCTTACGACGGACCGTTTAGAGTACTGAATAGAGGTCCAAAAGTTTTCAAACTTCAATTGCCCGGTCGCGAAACTCACATATCAATTGATAGATTGAAGCCAGCATTCCTAGTAAAAGATGATACCTTTATTTTAAATAACAAAATAGATCTACAAAATCGCAGGAATTACAGCCAGAAATGCATGCTAAGCAACACGTAACCCGAACCGGCCGTGTGATCCGTCAACCCGTACGCTTCGCATTATGATTAGGTATTGTTGTTGTTGCAATAAAATGATTAGGGTTCCGTAAGGAAAACATATACTTTGTTTATATCATTTAATATTATAGTTATATTAAAGATAGTAGAGATAGAGTTATGAAAATTTTGGCTAACCTAACCGAATTTCGGCTAGGAAAACGTTAAATTCTAGAACAGATACGTTATGTATTTATAATTAATGCCTTTTACATGGATAAATACGTAACATTAAGATGATTAATGAACTCAGTTATCATATGGGTTCGAGAGTTATTATAAATGCTGGTATGTCACATTGTTTGGTATGAACATGAAGTATTGCGTAAGGTTGATTATAGTACTTACCTGTTAAATAAAGTGTAGATAGTATATAATATTGCTGATACAATTTATTAGTAATAATGTTTAGTGTAAGTTGTAAACTGCAAATATTGCAAATGTTATTATTTTTTAAACGAATTTTAGGTATGTCCGTTCTAGTATGTACTTTTGCTAAATTTGTGCAATTTAGCAATCGATTTTATTTAGTTCAGAAATTATTTATTCATTCTACTTTCAATATTTCTGTTAACAACACGTATAATTTCCAAAATGGGCAATTACTAAGTTAAGGACAACGTTGCCGTAGTACAAGCGCAAGCGAACACCACGGCCGAACTATCTCACAGAATAAACGTCATGGGCATAGTTCTGATAATTTTGGCAGTATTGCTAACTGTCCTGATCCTCTACGGCGTTAGAGTATGTTGTAATCGTCGTGTCAAATCATGGTTGCATAATGAAATAGTCAAGTTGAACGTCAGGTCACCATCCGTGCAGTTTCGGACCGTCCAGCCAGAAACCGTGCCTGCTGCTTCGCCATCGGATACGACGGGTGCTCCCACGGGTTACATAGTTATGTGATACGAAACAACTAGAACGGCCATACTTATAATGTGTTGTATATTTTAGGTACCTATTTTTGTGAATTTTAGTTTTGTGTATTCCTTTGTAAAAGGGGGGGAATATTGTGGGGACACACACACACATACAATTGTGTACTCTGTATATACATAGTTATGTAGGTGCACGGTGTCAACCGCACTATTACCCACCCACGGATTGATGAACTCAGTACATTGTAAGATACGGTAAAAGACAGTCTGTACTCAAGAAATATACCGTGTTTTCTTCCACTAACGACATTTTATTTTATCGTTCGTACAACCCCAATATGAATTTGTTCAAATCTGTCACATGGTGGAAAAGAGCTTAATGCAGATGTGGTATGCCGGCTAACCTTAGCACGTTGACATTCTATGCATCTCTTTGCCCATTGTCCTACATCGCGATTCATGCTAGGCCATTATCACCTTTTGTGACTTAGAAACGGCACACGACCAGGAAGAATTACAGAGAAGCTACGATGTCCCAGTCCAAAAACCAGGGAACGTCCTCGTCACAAGCAGAGAAACGCAGCAACCCAGTAGTTCAACCAGAGAGGAAGCAACCACTCCCGCCGACAACTCTGAGAGTGAACCAACCGGAACACTCCAGACCGCTGACGCTCTACCCAGAGCTGAAGCTGCAGTTCGGAAGGGCAAGAAGTCGCCGACAACGCGTCAACCTGACCATAAACATTGATGGTCTAGAACGCGTCGCAGGGTCAACCCATACCATAATGGAGTGGAGTTGTCTCTTGGCGGACTACTAGTTGCACCAATTACGAGAGCAAATTTTACTAGGGTGTTCAAGACCTTGGTATTGAAACGGCTACAAGATGTAGTTGAAGCATTTACGTGTCAACGACCCGCAAATGTCATTAACATCAGCCGTGGAATTGAAGTTCCCCAACCACTTGGAGAATTACTCTACGCTCTAGGTAATTATTACAGTGAGTGGAACGGAGTCCAGTACACCATCGGACCGGCGCCCGCCCAGCTGCTGAAGTTCCTCCCTACATGAACGTGGACCCAGCTTTGTTAAGTACGTTTATAACGTTTGTTAAATTAGCGTCATCATACAAAACAGTTCCGTTCCCAAAGCAATCCGAGTCAATCGGATTACCTTTGCTATTCCTCTCAAAACAAGAGGCAGGCAATGAAGGCCAAGTTAGGAGTACTAACCTAGTACCCACGCCTTCTGACTGCTATCTTAGATTTGTACACGAGGAATTATATACTGAGCCTCCCTTCACTTATGAAGGCTCTCAGTGCATTATGACCGACCTACTTCCTATCTCCGAGATAGTGACACAGTATACTAGGTCATATATGAATTGTCAGTGAAATGCGTGCGCACTCGCTGTTGTATTCATACCCTCTTTTATGTTATTTAATTATCGTTTAATCCATGATGATTTTGATTAAGAATTACATTAAGTGAAGAGACTCCACAATTACTATTTTATTTTATTTTTAGATTATGTGCCGTTTCTATGTCACAAAAGGTGACAATTCCAACGTTTAAAGCTTGTCTCTCTCGGACTAGCTCGGGATCTTCGGCGCCACGTACAGCCAATATATACATTACACTCGATACTAGATACAGTACTAGTGCTTCTAGTTTAGATCAATCTCGGCGATGCCAATGCATGTATGCATATTTATAAATCGACCAGCATATAGCAATCAGTTAATTAGTACTATTGTATTATAAACAAATTCGATGTCGAGTCTCTTCTGTAGAGACTCGTTTAGATCACTTCGGTATTGGCGCTATCAGCATAGCTACCATGACGTGCTTATAAGCGATCGTGTTTCGGGCAGCAAACCAGAGAATATTGTAGAGATGACCATATGAAGATTTAAAATAACAATGGTGAAAGTAAGGTATTTGAGTGTTGATTCAGGAGTAGGCCAATCACATCCATTGTCGTAGGCCAATCACATCCATTGTCCATGAATCCGCGCCTGTAGCAATAGTGAAGTACTTTGAATTCGATATTATTCTAAACAGTTTTTTATCTATGCCAATTAGGTGGCAGACTAGCACACCCGATGGGAAGCAGTTACCGCGGTCTATGGACGTGTGCAACACAAGGGGCGTCACACACTCGTGCTGCCGACCCTGCATGTAAAAACTTTCTAATGCCCTTCTTGAAGAAACCCATATTGTAGTCGCTTGGGTTCAACAAAATACTTTTTTAGGGGCTTCCAGGTTTCTGATAAAAAATACAGCCGAAATAACGTTAAATACGGTCTAACCTTATCATTAGTAATGTTACAGTATAATATATATTTTTGACAACCGGGAATCAAGTTCTTAAGTCTAAATTTGATTTACGAATCGAGTGATCTAGTCATACCAATATACGACACCTTAAGAATAGACCCTCTTAAACCAGGCTATAAGCTTAATTCCTATTCAAAAATGACACATGCGCTCAAAACCATCATGCTCTCGAATTTGGTACAGTCGCAAGTGACTACGCTCTTATGTCTATGAAAGAGAACAGCAAATGTGCCTAATCTG
The DNA here is from genome assembly GCA_946251805.1 of Cybosia mesomella. Classification (NCBI taxonomy): domain Eukaryota; kingdom Metazoa; phylum Arthropoda; class Insecta; order Lepidoptera; family Erebidae; genus Cybosia; species Cybosia mesomella. The sequence goes on from OX276411.1 coordinate 18,931,156, forward strand.
AGAAACACGGATATTAACTCTGTCATCGCTACCGACTACCTTTTTAAGAACTATGTGAAGTCGTGTTTGCGGGACGATTTTGATCGCTGTGAAGCTTTCGACACTATCGAACCCAATGCGCACCTTCTGCAACTGTGGTCTGTACGGAGCTCTTGGAATTTAAAAGGTAATTGTGATTTATTATTGTTTAATTGCAATAGAAAATGGTTTTTAGTGTATAATAGAACATAATTGAAGTGTGTGATAAAAGGTTTTAACCTAAAAATTGTGTTTTTTTGTCACTTTATTGTGGATGTCTGTAACGGTACTGGAAATATTCAAAATGTCAGGCTACTTTATTTAATTGTAGAACTAATTCTGTGTAAAAATTAATCATTATGGCATCGAATATATAATCCAAAATAGTTTTCAATAAACATTTTTCAAAAAACTACAAAATTTTAGTGAAGATTACAATTTTCATTCATGTTCGTGTCCAAACCAGTTACCCAAAATGGCCTCCGCAGCTAGCGGCCGAGTTCTTGGAATGTAGGTACGTCTAACTTGACCGTTAGGCTGGAGTTACAGTGAGAATTTTGTAACGGTCGAAGTACATTTTGAATTTATGATACCGAAATAAATTGTTTAATTCTAATATGTAGTCATAATAAATTATACTATATAATAGTTAGATATTAAAGTAATTAAATTTAAACTAAAATTATTTACGTGACAAAATATTCGTTATTTCCTTTTTTTAATAAGAATTTATTTTCATTAATAATACTACATTACATTTTTATTCATTTTTAATTCGTTAATTTTTGACTTTTTTTATTAATTTGTTAATTAAAATAATAGGTGAATATTTATTAAATATTTATTTATTTATTTTAGATTACTTTAATAATAACTTCTAGTTTTAATTAGTCTTATATTTTGTATTATAATATGAATAAATAAATAATTATTATTTTATTAATTAATTTTATTTTATTTTTACGATTGATTGTGCGGTTTTAGTCGGTTCAAAAAGGAGCCATAGGGACTATTCGATGGTATGTAGGTAAACTACTATTAATAATATCATGTTCTATATCGATTTATCGTGCGGCTTTAGTCGGTTCAAAAGAGCCTTATTATTTAAAATAAACAATTGCTAACAGTAAAATTGCGATAAGTAATTCGTTAATTCAAAAATATATTATTACATAAAATTAAAATTACAAGAAGTACAACACAATTTGACTTCACCTCGCCTGATGGTAAGCTGAAGGCGAAGAGAAACAAATTCTAGCAGTGCGACTTTCAAAGCTACACTTGCAATTAGATATAACTGTTTTCAATGTATGGGAAGTACAACACAATTTGACTTCACCTCGCCTGATGGTAAGCTGAAGGCGAAGAGAAACAAATTCTAGCATTGCGACTTTCAAAGCTACACTTGCAATTAGATATAACTGTTTTCAATGTATGGGAAGTACAACACAATTTGACTACACCTCGCCTGATGGTAAGCTGAAGGCGAAGAGAAACAAATTCTAGCAGTGCGACTTTCAAAGCTACACTTGCAATTAGATATAACTGTTTTCAATGTATGGGAAGTACAACACAATTTGACTTCACCTCGCCTGATGGTATTTAACAAATGTTTAGATGGAATACGCAAATGTCGGCGGGAGAGGCGTCCGTGGTGGTCGAGGAGGACGCGGACGTGGTCGCGGTGGTGCTGCTGCCCGTGCTCGCGGACGTGGTCGTGGGCGCGGGCGCGGCGCCGCCGCACGATCGCTTAATTTTAACATGTAAGTTATTTTGCTCTTTTTCTTGTTTATTCTACACGTAAGTACACATTACAGAAAATACATCTCCATGATTAACTTTTATAGGCCCCAACATGGCGATGCAGCGGTGGCTGCCGATGGGTTGGCTGGGCCGTCGCAGCCGATAGCGTACGTAAACTTCCATTGTGACATTTGATGGGTGCAATGTTAAAAGAAATTGCATTACTGAAAATATTTTAACTTTTTTAGGCCCCAACATGATGTGCCGGTCCAGATGGCCGGACCTTCCCAGCCGATACCGTACGTAAACTTCCATTATGAAATTTGATCACTATTTCAAAGAAGTAATTGTAATTGCTTCCGTCTAGGTCAATGGCGGAGGTAAGGCGGAAGATCCGGCGACAACGCGCCCTAGACCGCCGCAATTTACTTAAGTTGTCCGACAGCCAGAGGGCACGGCTCTTGGCTCTGCGGGACCAGAAGGAGGTCGGGCAATTTTTATTGCCCGATGCTCCTCCCAGTAAAAAATCTAGGTAAGATAAATATTTTGAAAACTTAATAATTTTGTTATTACATATGTTTTATTACTACATATATGTTTTATTATTTTTTATATTTTACAGAAAACAATCACCGGAGCGTGTGCCGTGCCCTCTTATGCCGGGAAGGCCGGAGGTGCCGCCTCCGCGTATCCGGCAACCGTGGCAGGTCGACAACAGAAGTGTGTAATTTGACTACCAATTAACGTTAAACCCTAATTGCGTGATCTAGACTTACCTATTACAATATTTTTATCCTTCCAGGTACTAGCGAGCCGTCTAGGGTGGTTCTGGACCGAGCGCCAACACCGCCACCGCCAAGACCGCAAACTCCAAGACCGCAAACTCCGCCCCAGAAGTAAGTTCATTTAGTAATTGACTCAAAGATGCTTTGTTATTCAAAAGAATTTGAATTTAATATGTTCTTTCACAGGACCAACCAGATGGAGATCGTGTTTACTCCCTCGACGGGAGTAATCACCGTCGCCGAGGATGTGGTGCTGGACGAGAATCTCCTGGTCGACGCTCAAATTGAGTTGGTCGGGTTCTCGCCCAGCACCACACATCGTCAGCCTTTGCCGCCTGCGTCCTCCGGTATGGTCGCATATGCAGTGCCGTCATCGTCGTCCGCCGGCACTTTCCCACCTCCAGTGGCGTCAACGTCGTCATCCGAACTAGGTAAGTTTTTATGCTAATATCACGTCTATCACAGGTAATCTGGTTGCATCAGAGACTATGTTAAGAGTAGCTGATATGTAGTTGATATACATATCATTTGGTTTTAGACCCGTCTATATTCGATGACGACCAGGAGGCGGAGATACGGAGGTGGGAAAGCACTGCCGGCTTCAATGAGGGCAGTGACCTGGACGACGATGATGATGGCCATCACTCGGAGTTACGCAGGCGGCATGCTGACGAATATAATGTGGATGATTTGACCAGCGAACTCCGGCACACTCTACTCCGCCTAGACCGCCAGGATGACTCGGCTCTCCGCGGCATGGCGAGTTTAGAGATGCTGGACTTCGTCTGGTCAAATGATCCACAAACTTTTGACGGCCAGCAAGAAGTTTTTGTCGGACCAGCAGGGCCTACTACATTTAGGGCTGAGAATATGTCCCCATTCCAAATTTTCGAGAAAATTTGGGATGAGGACATAATTAAACTCATAGTGACGGAGACAAATAAATACGGTCAACGGCTCCGCTGCGATCAGGGTGTCACGCAGTATGCGCGGATTAAAAGGTGGTATCCTGTAACAGTGCAGGAAATTTGGACCTTCTTTGGTGTTATGATGCTCCAGAGCATGGCATTGGCAATCGCCCCTTTGGCTTTTCTTGTTTTTCTTCCTCAGGAAGAAAAACTTCGAAGTGCCTCCGGGGAAAAATGCCAACTCGGGCAAAAGAGGAGGGGGGGAACTACGCCATAGTAGCCCAGTGTTAGGTACAATAGGTGGGCAGAACCCAGTCGCCCCCATAAAAGCCATAGTAGCCCAGTGTTAGGTGCAATAGGAGGGCAGAACCCACTCGTCGGCAGTCGCCCCCATAAAAGCCTTAGTAGCCCAGTGTTAGGTGCAATAGGAGGGCAGAACCCACTCGTCGGCAGTCGCCCCCATAAAAGCCTTAGTAGCCCAGTGTTAGGTGCAATAGGACAGCAGAACCCACTCGTCGGCAGTCGCAACCATAAAAGCCATAGTAGCTCAGTGTTAGGTGCAATCGGCATCTTAATCAACCGTCGGAAAAGTAAATAATATTCAAAACGACAGCTCATGAGGTGCCGTAATGAAATGACACTTCAAAGCGACACCGTCGATTTGAATTTTTTTAGGCGGCAGCTATTTAACTGTCAAAAACAGCGTTTCATTCATTCTTACGCCGCGCCGGCATCGATTATCAATGGGGCGGTACAAAATGGCCGTCGTCCTTGACCAACGCAACATTTCGACGGCTGTGATATCGACGACACTTGGGCGGTAGACCCACAGATCACGTGATCCGCTGCGGATCACGTGATCTGTTGCTGTTACCCCAGTTGCGAGATTTATTCGTTTGTTTCTTTTACAATCGCTGTTGTAAAAATATACAGAATAATGTACAACAAGTGTGATATATCATTGGGAAGAGCGTTTTTTGTAGAAAAAAAATACTTATGATTTATTTCCTTTACTCAAACTTTACTGAACAAATAAACACAAGTAGGGTCCCATGTTTTTAAGAAAGTGGTAATACCTACATTGAATCCCATATTTTTTTATACCTATCGTAATAATGTTTACGTTTTCTGTTACAATACGAATTAAGCTTTCAGGTGTTAACATATTTTTAGATTACGTAGGTCGATAAAAATAAAATAAATCATTGAATTTTGCCGAAAAATTGTTCGCCGCCAGCAAATGTTTCGTCCTAGTCATAGGCCTGTAAATAAATATTTTTGTACTATTACATATGCTTTTTTTTATATACTCCTATGTAGTTAGAACCTGTAGACAATTTAAAATTATAAAATACATAGGTTATCGATTTACTTTTTGAAATAAACACACTTAAAGTTCACATAGTAACAGTTTCAACTATCGTCAATGTTTACAGTCACATATAATAAATTCTTATAAGATTCTTATTAGAATTGAAAGAATGACTCATAATCTTAACAAAAAATAACACTTCAGCGTCTCTTATCACTTGTAAAGCCATAAATTATTTTTTGTTTCGTAACTCGACCCGCGCGGGCGCGGAATGACGTCATCTGATTAGGCACCTGCGCGCATGAGAGGTATTATATTAATCGGTGCGCGCTTGAGCTTAAAACCAAGAACTTGTGTTATACATATGTCAAAACAAGCTTTTGACGAATCGAAAACTAAAAGACTACTATGCGGAACGCCTCAAGGAATTAGACTTCAATTTAACAGAGGGTTCGATGAAAGACATGGCACAGCACTACGTGTCGCCAAAACATTGGTATTTTCGGAATCAGCACAACAACGACTCGAACGGGTCAAGCAGTTCGCCCTACTGCAAGATCCAGGGGCACGGGATAGCAGCACTATCGAAGAAGGGATAAATAACCTGTATCAGTTATTGGACAACAATGGGATTAACCCTTATACTTTTGCGCGTATCACAAAGCTCCATTTCTATGGATTAACGCACAAAAAGAATAATCAGTTCTTCTGTGGACCACCAAGCACGGGAAAGACCATGATTATGGAATCACTGGTCAACATGCACTTCAACGTGACAAGACTGACAGGACTAGTGCCAAGATCCCCGTTCAACTTTACAAGTTTTATACATGCCAATGCATGCTTCATGGACGAGTGCAAATTAACGGATAACCAATTCGAACAATGGAAATTATTGGCAGCCCGACAACCAATGTCTACGGACGTCAAGTATAAATCAAGGCAAGATGTACATAACTGCATACTGTACACAGCAAGCAATTACCCAATCGCCTCAAACTTAACAATGGCAGCGGCAATGTCAGCAATCGACACAAGAACATATACGTTTCACTTTAAGCATCAAACGGAACACTTCAAGCTCAACACATTTTTTATATGGGAAGCGTTCTGGAGTGTATACAGTAAAGCCGGTTGCAGACCAAGAGCTAAGCTATGTTAGTTTAGCTTAGCTCGCGTAGCTGACGCAGTTTTCCATACTTGTGTGCAGACCGCAAACTATGCGAACTAAGCTATGTGAGCTAACTAAAATATGCGAAGCTAAGTTAGTTGTGTATGCCGACGCGCAGCTACACGAGTTAGGCTAAGCCCCTCCCGCTATCCCGCACACCCTTTGCACATCCTTCGCCAGTGCTGTCCAGTGTTCTTTGTGTACGCACGGTCGTTTAGTAGCGATTATGGAGCAATTTATTGAAATTGTTAAACAATTTCCTATACTATGGAACACACAATTAAAGGACTATCACAACTTCATTAAAAAGGATGTTGTATGGAAAATAATAGTGGAGGAAATAAGTAATTCAGACATACCAGACGGTAAGTTTATTAATATTTATCTAAAGTTTAATCTAATTTATATTATTAAAATAATTACAAAAGGATTCTCTGACACGAAATGCTTCTCTAGTTGCTCGTAAGTTGTCGTATTGTACCGATCTTAAATTATGCTGTTCTTCAATATTGACGGTATTTGCGTTACTAGTTGTCGTTCTTGAAGACATTAAATAATTGTGCAAGATACAGGTAGTCTTTGTAGTGACGTCCACTAGTTCTAATTGACATTCGAATGGTCGACGAAACACACGAAATCGCGCTGACAATATACCGAACGCATTTTCTACTACATTTCGTGCTCTACTGAGACGATAGTTAAAGGTGTTTTTTGCTCTGTTATCTAAACATGTACTCCGTGGGTACGGTCTCATAAAGTGTTTTTGTAATGGGAATGCTTGATCACCTATAAACACAAAAGGTGTTGGATCGCCATCAGGCGTTAAAGGTTTATTTATGATTAGGTAAGTTTAGTTGCCCGTTTTGTAATTTGTAGCCAAATGCGCTATCTGCAAAAATACCTCCGTCGCTAAATCGGCCCATTGAACCAGCATCTATTATAATAAATCTTTTGTTCGCATCAACGACTGCGAGAAGGACGACAGAATAATTTTTTTTATAATTAAAATAATTAGTAGGCAAAGCGAGACAAGACTTTAGTTTTGTAGGCAAAGCGTCAAATCGTAATTGTGGTTTATGAATAATCACCGACTTTTCAAAATGAAGACAACACACATAATGACTTCTTGGCTTGGTGTCTGGCCTTGCTAAATCGGGCCTGCCAATAAATTCAGCCCATGTTTCACGCCTAAAAAAAAAATGGACAGGTCTAAGGAAGGATACCTAGATAAGACAGACGGACAGACACACAGACATGGCGAATTTATAATAGATCCCAAACTAGGCAATCCTAACATTTAATATTATGAATAAATAATACTAATAAATACATTCAATGATTATTAACATTTATCAATTTATTAATAACTACGAGTATAACACGGGGCGAGCTCAAGAATTATTTGACGATATCATGGAAAAAACTTCAAACATCTTTAAATTAATTTTTCTTTACATAAACATTTACTTATATATTTTTTACAAATCGCATAAAACCGAATCTTCCTTGTATGTTTGTTTAAGCTAACAGGCAGCGCGACAAGTTGAGACAGGTTGCCGCGCCGCGCGACTTGTGTTGGAAGTTTCGTAGGTAGGTCTGCACGACTGTCCGTCAAATATTATCAACATTTTATTTTAAAAATAATAGCCTATAAACGTTGTTAAAATAGAATTTAACCCGTTCAGTGCGGTATCGGGTTGTAAGTACCTGATGCGTTACTGTCCTTCTGTGCGGGTGCATTAATCTATTGCTATCTCACGGGGCGACTGACATAAATAAGGGAATTTCCGCTGTGTGAAAGTGACAAATACGAGTATACAGTTAGTTTTGTGTTATCAAATAGAAGCTATAAAAACGTATCGGGTCGTTATTTAATGTTTCTAAGGGTCGGGTTCGGGGGGTTCTGGATGTGTGTTGCCTATTTAGTTTGACTTATATTCGATACCTACCTACGATTTCGATTCCTGTGTTATTATGGGTATCTATGTATGTGAAATCGTTTGTGTATAATATATACATAAATACCTACCTCGACTAAAATTAGTTGTTATCGAGTTGTTCTGTCAACTAATAAACCCTGTAATGTTTTGTTTTTGTTGTTAGCATAAGGACAAACCTCTGTGGTTTAATTTGTGCTATTCTGTACAATTTGTAATGTATTTTAAAACACGTTAATAAAAAAATAAAAAAAAATAAAAGACCTCATACGGCCTGAAAGGAAATTGTTTCCCTTAGGTGCGTTTATCAGGTCTTAAAGACCCGATACCCGATGACCTGATAATAGCACATGAATTGTTGGTCATTACGTTAGTGGTGAGCTATGATTAATGACGTCGTGGCGATTTTTCAATACATTCAGAGTTGTGTTTACTTATTCGCGTAAAGTATTTTTAATTGTTTTTTCAATATCAACTTTATTTTCTCAAAGTGACTATAGTGAATTGAAAATGAAGCGTACTAGAAGAATGCTAGAAATGTGTGCTAGTGGCAGTGATCAAAACGAGAAAATAATTAAGGAGAGTGTAGCAAAGTCGCCAAAGCACTGGCGGAATGTTTTGGTGCGCCAAAATAATGTAAGTCCTTCAATTTTCACTAGTCCAACAACTGGCCATGTCATAAGAAGTCTTGAAAATGTATCACTCTCCCCAGAGCGAAACCCCCCAATAAAGGCAACAGTCAATAAAGAAAACCGGATACATGTTCTTGAAAACATCATAATTAAACCTAGCTGCTCAAAACAAAATACCTACACCAACATGGAACTCACTCAGCCGGATAGTTTCTCTACTCCAAAAAGTCATAAGATACCTAGACTTTCTTCAACTATAACTCCTACTTCTACAACAACAGTAAGTGTGGATCTAATAATGACTGGTTAGTGTCAAACCTAGTTTCACTTAATTCCTCCTTTAATGAAGACCCATTTCTCAATATGATCCCTACACCATTGTCCGTTCAACATAATGAATCTAGTTCTGATACATCGTATGTTCCTAGTATTGAATCCGATAGTTCCGACTCTTTGTCTGATGCGTTTTCAGAAGAAGAGCGTAGAAACATTGCTGAAGAGCCGGCTACTACTTTTAGCAATAATAATGAGGAAGATGAGTGGCAGGATATTGTCGAAGATACACCTGAATTTGAAGAATACGTTGGTGATAGCCAGATATTCGTCCCTTCTGCTATCAAGAACCCCGATGAATTCTACAGATTATTTTTAACAGATGAAATAATTGATAAAATTGTTTTTCAAACGAACAAATATGCCACGGAACGTATAGAATCGGGTCAGTTTAAGAGTAAGTCTCGTGCAAACCTATGGAAACCAACCTCGAGAGAAGAGATGTTAAAGTTTTTTGGAATTTTGCTGGTGATGGGTCTTGTGAAAGTTCCAAATATAAAATGCTATTGGTCCAAGAAAAAAATATACAGAAACGAATAAATCGCATCCGCAATGAGCAGGGACCGGTTTTTATTGTTACTAAAGTTCTGGCACTTTTCCGATGACTGTACAAGTATTCAGACTGATAAATTAAACAAAATTAGAGAAATTTATGATATGATTCTCGAACAATTTAAAAAAATTTTAAAGCCCGGTAAGGTTCTGGTCATTGATGAGTCAATGGTTCCGTGGCGAGGAAGGCTGCGATTTCGCCAGTATATAAAAAATAAATCGCACCGATATGGTGTAAAACTTTACAAATTGTGCACACCGGAAGGATATACATATAACATAAAAGTTTATACTGGGAAAGAAGACAGTGGCCGAGATCTTAATCACGCTCAAAATGTTGTGTTACATCTTATTAATGGTCTTGAGAATGAGGGAAGGACTCTCGTAGTAGATAATTTTTACACATCTGTTGGGCTAGCAGAGACATTAATTGCTAAGAAAACGTTTATCTGCGGTACTTTAAGAGCTAACAGGAGAGGTTTACCAAAAAATGTTGTAAGTTCCAAGTTAAAAAAAGACCAAATATACGGTAAAATGAACAGAAAGGGTGTGAAGGTGCGTATCCATTACGCGCGGCAAACTCTCGAACATTGGCGCGCGCGGCAGCCGCGCCAAATGGATACCTAGTTGCCGCGCGAGCCAACATTTTTGTTGCCGCGCTTGAACACGCCGCGCGGCGAGCCAATTTGTGTCGGTAAAAACGCACGCGGCAAAGGGGCTTCAGTTAATTGCTCGCGAGCAGTAGGGACGGTCATTGTCGGTTCAAGTTTGCTCGCGCGGCAATACGACGATTTTGCTACCACCATGGATAATGAAAAGTGTCGTGTTTTAATACAATTGTATGGAGCTAAAGATTTTTTATGGAATAGTAAATCTCCACTTTACCACAATAAATCAGTGAGGGAAGATGCGTGGAAAGAAATAAGTTCAGTAATGAACATACCTGTTTTCGAACTGAAGAAGAAAATGACAACGCTTCTGGCGTCTTATAGAAGAGAGAAATCAAGAATAGCCAAAAGTCTTATTACTGGTTCTGGTAAGTATCACACAGTATTGTAAAGAATACTTAAATAATTTATTTAAGATACCACAAAAATACATAAAAAAGTATTATTTATTATATTATTTAAAACCCTTTCACTACCCATGTGTACATACAAGTGCTATAACGGCACTATTAATGATAATAAAAAACCTAAATTTTTAGAAGTATCTTTCCCACCGTTTTTATCTTATCTTCATACTTAAAATTATCATCAATGCTGATATTTTTTTTTACATGCATAAACAATATTTATAATAATATGTATTATTATAATTTATAAACATTTTTATTCATATGGTGTTTGTTGTCAAGTAACGAGTATTATTTACAATCAGTATCGTATACAATATTTTATTATTTAATACAATTTTATTTAATATTCAATTCCAGATTTTTCATTCTAATTATGGCTAATAAATTAAAACCTCAACACATTTTCGGATTGCTGAATGGTTACATATGAAATTATTGTATATTTATATGAAATTTTATTGTATTGACTACCAATGTACCTTAGTGAAAGAGATAATGTGGCAAATAAAAAAAAATACTGTATAATATACTAAGTTTTTATTTTGAATTTTACTTGTTGATAATATTTAGAATTAATAATTGTAGTAATTATATGATAATTTTTAATTTTAACATTAACTTAACATTTAACACTTTATGAATTATTAATTGTATTAATATTATTTTATTTTAGGTACACATCAAGTTGACGTATCAAAGTGGTTTGCTTTTGACGACTTTGATTTTATGAAAGATAAAGACGTACCTAATGAAACATCCGATACTATAACGGAAGATGTAAGTTAACAATTTAATATCTGTTTTGCCACGGTATTTCACCATTGGTAACAAAATGATGTGCTAGATGTGAACGTATTTCTTTCGCATAGTTTCCAGCTCTTCGTGGAATACAAGGCATAGGCAGTAGTGATGTAGGTGCAGGTTCATTTCTCCAAGTTCCTGGTCTAAGTTCCCCATCTGTCTCACTATCTAGAGATCCAGGTGGCATGTATAGTGATCGCGTATTTGGTTTTTTCCTCAAATAATTATGCAAATGAATAGTGGTTAGAACAATTTTAGTAGCCGTTTTAGGTTCTAGTAACATAGGCTTCCGTAGTGCTCTAAATACTGAGCTCAGAATTCCGAAAGCATTTTCGACTACTCGACGTCCTCGAGATAGCCTGTAATTAAAGATTCTTTCCTGAGAACCTCTGGCTGGTTCTCCTTTAAATGGTTTCATAGTGTATTCACTAAGTGAAAAAGCTTTGTCAGCCAGAATTACATACGGTATTTTGATAGCATAGGGGACCTGAAGTATTGATGGAGGGGGTATTTTCAAACATTTTTCTTCGAGTTTTTTGTATAATTTAGTATTCTTGAAAACACCACCAACAGAACGTCTACCTTTACAACCAACATCTACGTACCTAAAGCAATAGTCAGCGTCTACTAAAGCCATTAGTACTATACTGAAAAAATGTTTATAGTTATAATATTCTGTACCACTGTTAACCGGTGCTTGTAACATTACATGCTTTCCATCTAACGCGCCTATTACATGAGGAAAATTCCATTTTCTTTCAAAATCGTGTGCTATCTCTAACCATTCTTCTTCAGAGTCTGGTGCCTGTAACAATTAAATTAAATAAGCATAATATTTATTTTTATTGATTTTATTCGTTATTTTATAGATATCAACCACTCAAAATGTGATAACATCTGAAAATAATGATGGAGAACCCACACCATCCGTTACGGACAGTACAGAGAAATATGTTGAAGAATCAACAGATATTTACAAAGTTCCTTATAGTCCTACAGTTAAAAAGAAAAAAAATACCGAAGAAGAGTCTCCTATGTTGGAAAAAGCGTTTCAAATTCTAAATGAAACATCATCGTCAACCGACTCATACTTTGCTTATGGCCAGCACATAGCTAAGGAACTCCGTAAATATGATCAACGAACTTTAATTTACGTGAAAAATGCAATCAACAATGTGATTTATGAAGCTGATTTGGGATTTTATACTCCTACTAATCTTGGACATGCTTACTATTACAATACTACTCAAAACTCAACACTATCTCCTCAGCCACCAGTTCCGTCTCCTCAGCCACCACTTCGGTCTCCTCAGACTCCAGTTCCGTCTCCTCAGCCACCACTTCGGTCTCCTCAGACTCCAGTTCCGTCTCCTCAGACTCCAGTTCCGTCTCCTCAGACTCCAGTTCCGTCTCCTCAGCCACAAGTTCAATTTCCTTTACAACCATCTTCAAGCTCCTCTATCGAAGAAGATTTGGAATGGATTCTGAACTGATTAAAAGTGAATAATTTCTTTTTTTTATTATAAAGTTTATTTTAATTTTAAGCGATTGCAATAAATGGTAATATGTTAAATTAAAAGTGTCCATTATTTACTTACCTTAACCCAATCTTTCAGAGCATTACATAATGCATCACAAACTTCTGGAACTATTCGTGAAATGGATTGTTTTGATACTCGAAAAAGGTATTGCAGGCTTGTATATGAGTCTCCAGTTGCTAAAAATCTTAATGTTATGCCTAATCTTTCCGTTACTGAAATCGCTTCTCGAAATTGTGTGTCCATTTTCTTCACCTGTGGCTCAATTAATGATTTCAAGTGCTCAAACTCTATAGTTGTCATTCTTGTAAAAAAAATTATTGTATCTTCAACGGCTTCATATCGCATATCTTCCAAAAGTTTAACACCACACTGCATTCGATTAACATACAATTTCTTCATCCACCATCGCGCTTTTCGTTTAGGTTTTCTTTTAATAATGTGATGTATTATAATGAAAGCAGCAGCTGCTCGTGCACGTGAAACGTTCATGGTTGCACACTTGTACGCGAAGACTGAACGTTGGGATCGCACTCTGCAGGAGGTGAGCGAGCTGGATAACTTGCCGCGCGAGGCTGCCGCGCTTTAAAATAAAGTTGATACATCAAATGGCTCGCGCGGCAAATAAACGGTTTGCCGCGCGCGCCAATGTTCGAGAGTTTGCCGCGCGTAATGGATACACACCTTGAGAGTCATCAAATGGGTTGATAAACGTCCCGTTTTGATGCTGAGTACGTGCAGAAATCACACTGACAGGGTAAAAGATACTGGGAGAACAAGAAGGGGTACTAATGAACGTATTAAAAAACCCGAATGTGTATTAAGTTACAACAAACATAAAAAGGGGATAGATTACAGCGACCAAATGTCCTCTTATTACACTACATTAAAAAAAGGCCTTAAATGGTATAGAAAAGTGATGATGGAGATGATATTTGGGACCGCTTTGGTAAATGCATGGATAATTTATAATATGAAGAATGATACGAAAATGACTAACCTTGATTTCATTGAAAATGTTATACCAAAATTTACAAACATACCCCTCACAGACGTAATAGATGGTAACACTCAATCAAACTCTAATAATGAAGTAAGAGAAAGAAATGGACATTGCTTAGAAAAAGCTAATAAAAAACGAAATTGCGTTGGGTGTTATAATAAGCTGCGACAAACACTAAGTAGCAAAGAAGCTGCTAAAAAAGTAAAAAAAGTTATGACTTTTTGTGCCCAATGCACGAAAACTTACTGTCGAGGCTGTTACAATGAGGCTCATTCCATATTTGAAACCATAATAAATAAATAATGTTTTTACTATCGACTCTTTTTTTTGACAACACTAGTAGTTTATCGATATAATTACCCGTCTGTGCTGATATCGGGTTCTTACGGCCCGACAAACTTTTTAAATATTTTATATATTTCATTAGAGCAAAATTTCAGGACTAACGTAATTTTAGTGTGTAGTAACTTAATAGAAGTACGGATCACGCGAATATTCCATGTTAAGTCAAATAATTTTAGGTATAATTTAACTTCAAAGGTAAAACGCGAAACAGGTCGTTTGAACCCGATAACGCATATCAGCAATGTTTAGCAACAGGTCTACTAAACCCTATACAGCACTTTGAGAAGGTAAGATTGGAAGGGTAACGCACTGAACGTGTTAACAAAACTATAATAGAGTAAGGAGGATTTCGTAAGTGTTCTTGTATTGTGACCTATGGGGCAAAAGCTATGACCGGCACAGTGACAGGATTCGCGGGACTTCTAAAACAAAATGGCATTGATTGCCCGTTGTTCCACTGCATCATACATCAAGAAGCCTTATGTGGAAAATCTTTGCGTCAAATGAATGCCATGAAAGTTGTTGTCAGGATAACCAATTTGATAAGAGGTGGAAACAGGGCATTGACACACAGAAAATTTTGGGACTTTTTAAGTGAAATCGATGCAGCCTATGGACATTTATTATTACATTCAGAAATCAGATGGCTAAGTGCTGGACATTGCTTGCAACGCTTCTTCGCTTTGAGAAAAGAAATACCTTTATTTCTAAAAAATTAAATACCATCTGATACTTCCGAATTACAAAATAAAATGCAAGATCCTCAGTTTCTGGCTGATATTGCATTATTGACTGATGTGACGCAACACTTGAACGACTTGAATTTAAAGTTGCAAGGCAATAACCACAATATAGCCAACTTGTACGGACACGTGAATGGATTTATGAGCAAACTGAAATTGTTCAAAACGTCTTTACAACAAAATGATTTTTCTTTTTTTCCAAGTTGTAAAGAACATTATTTAGAGATGAAAAATTTTGAAAAATTTAATTTTTTGGACCACCTCAATTACATGGACGAAATAATCGTCGAATTTGAGCAACGTTTCGCAGATTTAAAAAAATTTGAGAGTGATATACTCTTCACTCATCCATTAACGATCGCAGTTGAGAGTGTGAAGATTGATTATCAACTGGAACTGTGTGATCTGCAATCAGACCTCTTTTACAAGGGCAGAACAGAAACAGGAATTGAGTTTTTTAATCTCCTTTGGGCGCGTTCGTGACGACAGATAATCTTGTAGTTTTAAGTGTCGTGGCTTATATGTTTAAATGGAGGTGTTCACATTTAGAACGACACAATTTACTGTCGTCTACGACATTTTTTGCAGTGACGACACTTTGTCGTGACAGTGGGAACGGCTAGCACGACAGTCGTAAAACGATAAAAAATCGTGGACGGCAACTCTATATAGACGAACACGTGTTTTCCCTTCCCTTTCGCATGCGCGCGCCCCTCGCGTCTGTACTCGGTTTGTTTTGTGCGTGTTAGAACTTGTCAGAGTCCTGCGCATGGTGGACGTATAACAATGGCTAATAATATAACACCGGAAGTTTTAATTCCACTTGTGGAACAAAGGGCTGTCCTTTGGGACAAAACTTTAAACATTTATAAAGACAAAGGTTTGAAATTAGCCGCGTGGAGAGAAATTTGTTGCTTTTTTGAACCTAAGAACCTCAATACTCAATACGCAATAAATGTATTGAGTATTGAGTATTAATTTTGACAAGTTGGAGGAAAAGGAAAGAAAAGATCTCGGTAAGTTTCTGAAACTTTTTATTTATTATGATACGTGTGCTGTAATGTTTTGCCAAGGTACGGAGCCTATTTCAGATACAAAATAGTCGGAAAAATTGTAAGCGCACTGCGTTTCCACCACCTTCGTTTGAACGCAGCTGTGTTGCAGGCATGTTTACCAAGGGCATTTCGGTTGGGGTATTCTCCAAGTATATAGCATCTTTTTTTATTACAAAATTATATAATACCGTACAAGCCTATAGCGAGCTTAATGAGGCGTAAGCGAGGAATAGTAATAACTAAGCCAATATCAATGTTTTAACAAGCACTGTAATGTCTATAAGGCCACAAAAAGGTTTACGAGTAGAAAGATACAATATGAAGCATAGTACATTAGCAAACACAGGAAGGAAACAGAGATTTACACAGAAATAGATAAAACACATAAAGTTTGCGCGGTACGTATACAATTGTCGGCGGCGCGAGTCAGCGTGCGCGCGGCCTCCCGGCGTCGGTATGCGTTCTCGACTGGCGAGGCGGGGAAAACCGAGCGCGCACGACGGAGCGTTCGGACGTTCTCGGCGCAGCGGCGCGGGCGGCGGTCGGCGCCATTCGTGAGACAAAATATTATATTTTATGCTATCGCTACAAGCCTTTACAACTTCAATAGCTGTTTCTGCACATACATCCAATGGTCTATACAAGATCCTCCATTTATTAAGATACCAAAAGTGCATTCAACATATCTTCTCGCGCGGCTTAGACGGTAATTAAATATCTTTTTCTTATTGTCTAAATGAGTACCGCCATAAGGTCGCAATAAATTTTGTGACAATGTAAAGGCTTCATCTCCAACAAATACATATGGTATTTCTTCTTGCATATTTTCGTGTAATGGCGTGGGTCTTGGTATATTTAAAGTGGTGTAATGGCGTGGGTTTTGGTATATTTAAAGTACCATCATTTAGTTTCTTCCAAAAATTGAATTGTTTTAAGATAGATGAATCACACTCTTTTCCGTATGGACCAATACTAACGTAAATGAAATGGTATTCTGAATCAACAATTGCAAATAAAATAAAAGAAAAAAAAATCCTTATAGTTAAAAAACATAGAACCACTATTTATTGGCTTTATCCTTATGTGCTTGCCGTCCAGCGCACCGAGGCAATGAGGAAAATTTGCTTTCGTTTTAAAAGCTTCAGCGATTGCTTTCCATTCTTCTTCGGTATTAGGCAACTTTAAATATTCTGCACTTAATACGCTCCAAATAACAGAACACGTTTCTTTGATTATTTTGCTGATGGTTGACATTCCCACTCTAAAATTATAATGCAGTTGTTTAAACGAACATCCCGACGCCAAATATCTGTAAATAAATACAACAGCTATTATAATACGCTTATATTCGAGGACCAATGCCCTAACATTATAATTATGTATAAACATATAATCAGTCTAATACGTAGTCCCTTACTTGTTCACGGAAACATCCGGGGATACTAGCGGAAAAACTCGATTTTAGTATAGTTTTTTAAACTCTGAAAAACGTGCAGATGTTTGCGTGAACAATAATTTGACTACGTATTAGACTGATTATATGTTAATACATATAATGTTAAATCTATACACAAACAAAATTTAATTTAAAGTCTATTTTACTTTTACAGCTACACAGATATCTACCAAGTGGACACATATTCGAGATGCATTTATGAGATCCCTGAAAAATGAAAAAGAAAAAAAGCGATCTGGTGCAGGCGCAAAAACAACTAGGCCGTATGTTTATAAGAATCAGCTGTCTTTTTTATTGAAGGTTACTGAGCCCCGTATGACCTCTGATTCATCTAATGAGCCTAATAATTCTATCTCTGATACATTAAGTGATGCAGCACCTTCTACTCAAAAGAAAACTAAGACTGACACATTAGATGACAAAATGTCACAATTTCTAGATTATAAATTAAATAATCAAGAACACCCACATGTGTTCTTTATTAAAGGAATTTTACCATATTTAGCATCATTCGACAATGATGACAATTTTGAATTCCAAACGGGTATTATGCAACTGATCCAAAAAATTAAAAAGAAACGCCTTCGTAATAATTTATATGATACTTATGCAAACTATGGTGACTATCAAAACCATTTATCACAACCGACAGGATATTTTACACAAGATCCAGGTGCATCAACTTCGACTAGCAATCAAGTTATGGAAACGGCTGCATCACCAAATTCAGTCTATACTAATTTGTCTGATAGCACACAAGATTCTTCTAATTTTGACAATATATAATTTAAAGATGTCTTTACTTATAAAACGTTTAACTCTAAAATAAATCTCTAAATAAATAAATGTAAACATTAATAAAGAATTTTCATTTTATTTACTTACCTTAAAGTTATCACTAGTCTTTCTTCGGCACTTATACAATTTCTGAAATGTGTGTTTTCTCTTCTAAGATTGTCTGCAAGTCGTGCCAGTAGGCTATCAAAGGTGGAGACAGTCATTCTTAAATACTCATAAAACTTTCCATCATCACTTTTTAATTCTTCTATATAACTCTGAAATAATCCTAATGGAATTCTTTTCATTAACATTGGATGTACCCAATACTTTCTTTTCATTGCTTGCTTCATTTTCCTTCTTTTCAAAAAGTATACATTATTAAAATTTCGTCTTCGTCCATTGAACTCAGGAGAGTAAACGCACTAGTGATCACCAAGCGAACGCAGAGGCGACTGTAGATTTGTAGCTTGCTGATGATGTGTAAACGACAAAGCGACTGCCGGGAAACGATAAAATGTCGTCGCGATCCAATGGGAACAGCTAGATACGACAGTCGCTAAACGATAAAAAAATGTTGACGACAAACAATCGTTATAATGGGAACAGGTAGAGACGACAGTCGTCGAACGATAAATTAGTCGTTACGACATAGTGGGAACGCGCCCTTATTGAACGTTTCCCGAAATTGACGAATTTCGGGCTAAAAATGGGCTCGATGATGGGCAGAACCTACCTTTGTGAAAGTGCATATTCAACAATGAAGCTTATAAAATCGAAATACAGGTCTTCATTGACAGACACTTCACTTAATCATGTACTGCGTCTGGCTACTACTAATATTGAGGTTGATGTTGACAGAATTGTAAAAGACAAATTAATGAAAAAGTGAATAATAAAATGATGATACCTATTATACTTATATTTTACTTTTTAGATATTTTGCGGCCCCCCAATGTATTTAGTTATTTTTGTTGGCCCTGGGTCCCATCTAGTTTGGACAGCCCTGGTATACATGAATACCAACAACTTTTAATTATAAACCTATAAGATTAAAACTTTAACTAAAAGTGGAGGGGGGGAAAACCAAAATTTTTCGGGAAAAAAATCATAACTTCTAACCGGTGAACATTCTTGCCGTCGGAAACATTTTTAATCGATAGGCCATTTTTAAGTCTAAAATAAATGTCTGAAAAGTTTTTGGTACAGTTTTCGAGAAAAAATAATAAATAATATTAATTGCTTCACGAAATCTACCTGTACGTTCCCCCTGCGGGAACGGATTTTTTAACTTTTACCTTGCATATTTAGTTTGTAATGCAATACTTATACTATTTGTGTTTCAGGTGAATGACATACTGAATTCATCACTCGAGGGAAAACAAATAATAGCAATTGGACAAAAAACGGGTGCCTTACCCTCAGACGTGCGTGGGCGTTTATGTAAGCTGCTTATGGAGAAGCTCATAACGGCCGAAAACCCGGTACTTCTGACGGATTCGCAGCTGCTTGCTCTATCCTACGACATTGGCAGATTATTTAAATCGGAGTCACCACCCCTATACTACGCGCCGTACTTGCCGGCTGATCCTTACCAGGCTAAGCGCAATATCTCTGGCTGGCTAGTCGCTGCCAGAAGGGCTCGACGGCAGCATTTAGTTTCGTTGGGCCTTATTGAGAAGCCCAAGTCACGTTCTCGCTCCAAGTCCAGTCCTAGGCTAGACAGTCCTTCACTCGCTGGAATCGACCTAACCGGACTTAAAGAAGGTAACTCCTTTTCTAGACTTTTTTGTTTTCAGATTGAATTAAATTATCAAGAACGAAATTAGTGAGAAAAATATCTGAATTAATTTAAGTTTTCGTTACAAATTATAAATTGTCTGAATCTAAGAACCGTTATTGTAGAGGAACTGCAGCTAATTTGAGATACAGATACAGATATTCTATGTCACGAAGTCCGTTCGGTTATGAATGTTGTCAGGCATGCATATATACAATGCTTTAGTGTGCGTAAGCTCTCAGCGCTCAGCAGTGTGACCGTTTGTGGCAGATTTCTGCAATTTTGGCAGATTTCGCTCCTAAATTTTGTCTGTGGCAGATCATGCTGACGATTTACAAAAGTGGCACATTTTGGCAGATTTAAAAGATTTCGGAAAACAAGCTGTTTGGTATGAAATGGCGTGCCGAACGTCCGGGGTAGGCAAGGGCCGCGCGGGGGGGGTCTCGCGCGGCTGGGGCGCGGCGCTTGCGTCGCGGACGGTCGCATTTCGCCGGGCTGACTGTATAGTCGTCGCAATTTTGTCGTTGTGAACAATCGCCGGGGCTAGCACGTTGTCGTGTCAACGCTAGAGCGATCGGGCGGTCAGTAGCAAAATTAACGCTTGCGGGTGTTCGTAAGGGTGTTCGAACCAAGCCGGGAACTACAGGGTTGTAGCGGGAATTTGGGGCACGGCATATCACGCCGGGGTGTGCATTTTGATTCGCCTCGTGTCAGGCCGGGTGGGGCCGCGAACCTCGCGCGGGAGCCCCCTAAACAAATTATCGCTTCCACTTGTGCAAGACATTCCTTCTCCACTCAAGACAGAAGTCAGAAGTGTCAGGGCCCTGACGAAGCCAAGACGCGGGAAGGAACGGGTAAGTCTTTCGAGAATTATACTCTGGGGAAAAGTAGGTAGTTATACCTACCACAAGCACATCACCTACTTTAAATTTTCAATGAGTTATCTTTTTTAAAAATAATTACATTTGGTTTACTATATATAATTAGATCAAAATTTATTTCACAGAACTGGCAACATTTATTTCATAGCTAGATGATACGGGGATTTCCCACTTTTTCTGTTTTTTAAACAAGTACGTCATATGATTATGAACTGTAATTAAAATGGAATAGTGTTCATATTCATATGATAAGAATATGAACACTATTCTCCTTTATTGATTTTATTTTATATTACGTCTTAACGGATACGGGGATTTCCCACTTTTTCTGTTTTTAAATAAGTACGTCATATGATTATGAACTGTAATTAAAATAGAATAGTGTTCATATTCATATGATAAGAATATTAACACTATTCTCCTATATTGATTTTATTTTATGTTACGTCTTAACGTCTTTCTCATTTGGTATTTGGTGTTTAACGTGTGTCGTTCTGTTTAACGAATTATAAATTATGAAGAGAAAATACGAGCGTGCTTATCGACCTGAGTGGGAGCAAGATCCCTTGCTTTCTTGCTGGTTATCGAGGGATAAGGATGACCAGGACATTGCATTCTGTAAAGCGTGCAATTGTAAATTAATTACGAGATTATCTACTTTAAAAGAGCATGCATCATCTCAGAAACATAAAAAGAACATAATTGGGTACAGTGGCCAATCATCGGTAAGTACTTTAGAATAAGTGTAAATATTAATTAATTAACTTGTTGGATATTTTTAAAATCACTTACATTCTTTATCATATCATAATTAAATAGTATATACTTTAGTTATTTTACAAATGAAAATTGTATTTGATCAATAATAATTTTTATATGTAATTTGTTATTGTTACTATTTTTTTAATCTTTTAGATTGTATTTTGCATTAATTTAATTTCTACATGTACCTAATTAATTTTATTGATTTTGTTGACTATTATTTTTGTTATGTGTTGGAACACATTGAGGTTGTGTAGCTGAGATATTATTCGGTTTAATTGAATAATTATTATTTCACTTGATTAGATTTAATATTTTTTTAATATATGTATTTCAGTTTGATTTAATTTCAATTAATATTGTGGTATAATCCGTGTTTTACATGCATAAAAAGAAAGAAACAGTTTTAGGTTTCGGCAAATATAAAAAAAAAGAAATTAAAAGTAGTTCTGTTAAATGTATAATGTACTTGTCTTAAATCCGCAAGAAATAAAAGGCTTTTTTATATTTTTTTTATTTTTTTATTTTACATACTTTGTCCAACTGTTTCAGGTTCAACAGTTTTTTAAAAAATCTCCATTAGAAGAGGAAGTGAAAAAGGCCGAACTAAATTTTTGTGCTGTGCTAGTGGAACATAATTTACCTTTTCGTTTAATGGACCATTTGAGCGAAATAATATCTAAAAGCTTCCACGATTCCGAAATCGCCAAACTACTTTCATGCAAGAGGACTAAAGCAGCAGCGGTAACGTATAATATTTTGAAGCCTAATTTAGAAGCAGAAATGCTGGCCGATTTAAAATCGTGTGAAAATATTAAAACACGTAAAGCAATGTTTTATTGTTTAATTATTGATGAGACCACAGATATAACATCTACTTCGATGCTTGCAGTTGTAACGAAATATTATTCCGAAAAAGATTTCCAAGTAAAAACTAAATTTTTAACTTTGGTCGACTTGAACGGGGCTGATGCTCAGTCATTGTTTGATGCACTTTCCGAGGCTTTGACTAATGCTAACCTTGATATTAAAGATGCTATTGGTTTTGGGGCGGACACTACTAACGTTATGTTTGGAGAACAAGGTGGTATTATTGCAAAAATAAGACATGTCAATCCTCATTGCATGTTCATTAAATGCGTATGCCATTCCACTGCTTTGTGTGTATCTCACGCCAGTCAAACACCGTACCACGAGCTATTAACCAAATAGTAAAGGAAGTTTACGGATATTTTGCACATAGTAGCAAAAGACAAAAAGAATTTGTTGAATACAAAGATTTTATTGGCAGTGAAAATCATAAAATATTAAGCATTACGAAATTCGCTGGCTAAGTTTGCATGCCTGTATTAAAAGAATTTTAGAGCAATGGGATGCCCTTAAACTTTTTTTTCAGTCGCAGTTTTTGGAAGACACAAATAGTTCATCTGAATTTTTGTTCAATAGTTTGAATAACAAGATATATATATATTAACTGTATTTTTATGCCCTGGATTATATATTGCAAATAGTCAACAAACTAAACACTGTATTTCAAGGAGATTACACAATCGTCCATACAGCATTTAAAAACATTTCTGAAGTGTATACGTGCCGTGCCTTTTGAGTTGTTATATGAAAGGAAATTATTTGAAAACTACAGATCCACTTTCAATTGATCCAAAATCCACAGTGAACTTTTTGTGCCTGAAAGATATATATCTAGGCGTTAACGTGAATGCTGAAATCAATCGCTTACTAGTAGACGTAAGTTTGAAACCTGAAATCCAATCTCTCCTTCAAAGAATGCAAACATTTCTGATTGAACTTTGTACTCAATTAAAGACACGTTTGCCACTGAACAATATTTTTAAAGACTTACAGTTCTTGGATCCACAGCATGTAGTTTACAAAGATTTTGTTTCAACTTTAAGCGTCGCAAAGAATTTCCCCAACATAGTGGACGAAAATAACATTCAAAAAATAGATGACGAACTTCGACAAATTAAATTTGACGTAAGTGTAAGAGATTTATTAGAATCAGGTGGAAGTAGCACCACAAGCACAATTTTGAGTGTAGACAAATTTTGGGGAATGATTGGAAAAATGCTGGACGCGAATGGGGCTACAAAAAATCCAAATATTTCAAATTTCGAGAAAGCTTTATTAAGTTTGCCTATGTCAAAAGCTTCGTGCGAGAGAATATTCTCGCAGGTAAACCTGAACAAAACCAAAATAAGGAATAGGTTCTTAAACAAACATGTTTCAGCTATAATTATCACAAAAGAGGGGATAAAGGAACACGGAGATTGTGTCTCCTTTAAACCAAGTAAAAATATGTTAAAAAATATGTCGTTTAAATCTATGCACACAGAGAATGAAGACGAAAATTTGGAGGTAAATGTTGATAGAAACTAATAGTTGTATGTACTATGTAATAGATGTAATACCGTATATTGAACTTGTAATTTTTTTTTTGTTTTGATTAAAGAAATTACGTTCTATTCGTTGTTTTTTTATAGTTTTCATGATGGCATATTTTTGGGATTTTTGTCGTCAAGTGTGGCAGATTTTTTACCCAGTCTGTGGCAGATTCACCACTTTTGAAACGGTCACACTGGCGCTCAGTCATGATCGCAACGCGGTCGATGTCACTAGTGTTTTTAGTTCGCGCCAGATTGTTTCACGGAGTAGCGTCAGCATGGAGACTAAACGTCAGAAAGTTGTTCATAGTGAGGTAAGATTTATTTTAATAAATAAATTAATTATTTTTTTGACGTTAAGTTTTGATACATCAATGAGAATTTTTAGGTATTTCGTGAACAATGCATTACACTGAGAAATTGTATTTGGTTTTGTTTTAGGGTCGGAGAATGATAGCTGGCGTTTATCATTTCCTGCGAGAAGAGTATGAATTTACAAAAACATATGGAACCCAACTCTGATTTGTCTCATTTACGAGACATCACGCGGCATAGAGCGGAAGCTACAGGTGTGTCTACGAAAACTGTTTAACGAATATTAAAAGAAGAGAAGGAATTGCCATCCACGTCATCAACATTCACTTCTCCTATGAAAAAAAGAAGAAAGCGAGAAAATAAGGTAGAAATAGACAATTTTACAGTCGATGTTGTTCGAAGTACTATACCAAATTTCCATGTCATCCATAAAGAAATTCCGACGTTGTCTAAAATTAAAAAAGTATTAAATGAAAAGATTGGATTTTCAGGTTGTTTAGAAACTGTTCGCAAGTTAATACTAAAGTTAGGTTACAAGTGGCGTAAAACGGAAAACAACCGTAAAGTTTTGACAGAGCGTCATGACATACAAATGTTGCGTTATAAATATCTAAAAAAAAACAATATCGCACTCAAGGTAGACCAATTGTCAACACCGACGAGAGTTATGTTCTTTCGACACACGTGCGAAACAATAAATGGGCAAAAAAAAAGAAACCACACCATTTTTTTTAAAAATTAGCACAGGTACATACTCGCTTCATATTAGTGCATGCAGGAACAAAGGACAGATTTATTGAAAATGCTGCTTTGGTTTATAAGGCTAACTCAACAGCTGGCGACTATCATTCAAATATGAGCTATGATAATTATGTTAAATGGCTAGATGAAAAGCTAGTACCCAACCTACCTCCTCGCTCTGTCGTTGTGTTAGACAATGCTTCTTACCACAATACACGAGCCGAAAAATTACCGACGTATGCTACATAGAAAGCAGATATGCAGCAATGGCTTAAAGTAAGGCCAACGAGAAGCGATACAAAAGGTCATTCACCTAAAAAACGACTGTGGAGTTGACAATCTAATATCTATCTCTTTCCATCTTGTGTATTTGTCGTAATGTCTCGTTCTCCCGGCAAAAACATGTCACTTTCAAAACGGGATCGCCAACATTTTGGCGACCATTTTAGTAATAGTGATTCATTCCGTTACGGTACGCGCTCGTGGTCATACAAGTTCCTTTACGCGCTCGTGGTGATACAAGTTGTTTGTTAATTTTTTTGTTGTTTATTTAATTGTTGTTATTTTGTTTCGTTGATCATTGTTTTTTATTAGGAGTGGTTATATCCTTTCGAGGGCTTACCCGGGGTGCCCGGCAACGGACACTTGGGGAGGACACCGTGCGGTTTTAGTCGAGACACGACATAACCACCCCCGCTGGCTAGCGGGGGGGTATCCGAAGGGATTTCCGCACGTAAAAAAAAAAAAAAAAGGAGTGGTTAATGATGGAGCCACAACCAAGTACATCGAGAGATAAATCAACAGATTTTACTTCTCCAAAAAAGAAACGTCCAAAGGTATGTACTTACAGGAAAACTTTTACCGTTTGCATTGATATTTGGATTTTAGCTAATAGATATGAACGCTGTTTAGTAGTTTTAATTAAAACTTCTTGGTTCGGAGTGTACTTTAAAGTAATTTAAACTGTAATAATAAAACTTTTCTTAATTTATTAAAGATGCATGTAAATAAAATATGTATATAATTTTAATTTTTAATTTCAGGTGACTAGTTTTAATGTGAATGAAAAAAATATGGTTATTAATACCTACAAATATGTTAAAGAAACTTTCAATGATAAATACCCATACAGAAAAGAGATGGCACAGAAAGCAGCTAGTATTTTAGGTATTGGTGTTGCATCTGTATATAGAATCCTCAAAGACTATAAGGAACACGGCGAAATTTCTTCTCCTGTCACCACCAAACCTAGACCAACGTTTAGTGACAAAATTGATGATTTCACTAAATCAGCCATACGCAAAAAAGTACATGCTTTCTTTATAAAAGGCGAACTTCCTACACTGAAAAAAGTGCTTTCAGATATTAACGAAGACGATACTCTACCAAATTTCAAAAGGACTACTTTCCAAAAAATATTAAAACATTTATCGTCTTATTACAAAAAACCTAAAAAGTACTGGTTTAAACCAAGACTATAAAGTCTAGGATTGTTACGGTAACAACGTTAGTACCAGGTTCAAAATGTGTTCTGATTACAAAACAAAGACTATCTGAGGATCAGCTAGTACTAAAGAAGGTCCGTGGTTCAAATAATATTCACAGATAAAAAACGAAAATGGCATTCTTTCATTCGTTCAGACAGCCTGTACCCTACTTTATTTAAAGCAACGTTCTGTTTCTTTAAATGTTGATATTACAATAACACTTGAAATTATTAAATAACTATTTATCAATACGATAATAAGTCATATAATTGTTCATAGTTTAGATTATAATATAATGAACAAGCAAAACTTGTACTTTTAACGCGCTTTGTTTACTCAAGTTGTCACTTAATTTTAACACCTCGAGCGTGAAGTGGAGTGTATCACATTCGGCGGCAGCGCGGTTAATATGAAACGAATGTTTATGTTGCGGCGTTTTAAATATATAAATGCACTTAATCTCATTATTCATTGTTCTTTTACTGGTAATTTACTGGTACTGTTTTGCTTTGCTGTTTTGTGTGCCGTGGTGAGTTCTTGTGTCCGGTAAAATCGTGAGCTGCGATTAAAAAAATGGAGCAACAAAAGAAAAAAAGGGGTGAAAACTGGAGTTATGAAGAAAAAGTTAGTAAAACATGGATTTTTAACTATTATTAGGTGAGCTATGCTTTGTTTCATCTTATTTCGACTACCTAACGCGGATGTTCATAATATTACAGGAAATATTACGTCACCTTATCGCACAATCAGCACATATTATAGAAGATAGGTCCACGAAAACGTCAGTAAACATGCAGAAAACCAAAGAGTGGAAGAATATACGGATCAAGTGAGTACTTACTACGTGCTTTTGTTAAGTATACAAGTACGTTGCAGTGATAATAATAATTTTTATTATTTTCAGATTTAATGAATTATCAGGTAAATGTCGATCAGATGGAGGATTAAAGTTGGCTTGGAAAAGAATGAAGTTGTCCGCTAAGTCCAACTTATCTACCCATAGGAGCGAGCAAACGAAGACAGGCGGTGGCGGAAAACCACCATCACCTTCTCCGGAGGACTTAGAAATAATGGCAATTGCTCCTCACGACTTTGTCATTGAAGTTAATGACTACGATAGTGATGCATTGGTAAATAAAACTTCTTACTGTCATACCATTAAAACATTTAATTAGAATTGATTACATTTTGATATTTTACATTATTTATGTAGGAAGTGCTCTGTAATCTGCATGCAATTTAAAAATGAAAATTATTATGTCCTAAAGTTAAAAATGATAGGTAATATCTAATTTCGTTATAATTACACAGTAATTCAAAATTTTAACATCATACATTCAAACACTAGACTACTAGCATAACACACATGTATGTGCCCTGCGTGGGCGAGTCAACGCCGGGATCTCGTTGCGGTCCTGGGCGTGGACGTTCTCTCGTTGGAGACCATGGTGACGGCCGTGGTCTCCGACGGGAGCAAGTGGCACGCCGCCGCCTCTTTCTGCGAGCAGGTAATGCGCGCGAAAGAGACGGCGGAGAGGGAGCGGGAGAGAACCCTGCCCCCCGAGTTTCGCAGTCTGCGGCGAGGACGCCGCAGACTCATCTACGCCCGGGACTACCGACCTCCATGATCGGGGCCTGAGGACGGCAGTTGGCCGACTCGCCGTCCTTACAGAAGCAGGCCGTGGCGGAGGCGTGTCGTGTGTGCCCTACACACGCCTGCCAACTCACTGAAGCGGGATAAAACCCGACCCCACCAGGCGAGGCCGCGGTGGCGGCCAAAGTCCGCCGGCAACCCTGGGGTTATCCTTTCGAGGGCTTACCCGGGGTGCTCGGCAACGGACACTTGGGGAGGACACCGTGCGGTTTTAGTCGAGACACGACATAACCACCCCCGCTGGCCGGCGGGGGGGTATCCGAAGGGATTTCCGCACGTAAAAAAAAAAAAAAAAACGTACCCAGGTCAACACTTTTTCGATTTGTAAATGATAAACACTCTCCTATTGGATCGATAACAATTAAAGTCATTGGTCGAAGGACAGTTTTTAGTCAAGATATTGAAAACCTGCTGGTGGAGTATGTATTAACCATGGAGAATAAGTTTTATGGCCTGACCAGAATGGATTTGCGACGTTTGGCATATCAACTAGCTATAAAAAATAATAAAAAAATTCTTTTAAGGCTGGGTTTGCTGGCAGATACTGGCTAAAAGGATTTTTAAAACGACATCAGGCAGTTTTATCTATAAGACAGCCAACTGGAACTTCTCAAGCCCGAGCTAATGGATTTACCAAAGAAAGAATGGATGAATTTTACGACAATCTTGAAAGAATCCAGGCTGATAAGCCTTATCCTGCTGCGCGCATATTTAACGTTGATGAGAGTGGTCTCTGCATAGTCCAGAGTAAAATACCAAAAATTATAGCTCGAAAAGGGAAGAAACAAATCAGAGCAATGACGTCAGCCGAAAGAGGGTCCTTAATAACTATTGTAATTTGTATGAGCCCTGCGGGAATATTTGTCCCTCCCATGATCATTTTTCCGCGTAAAAATATGTCTAATGCTTTAATGAGAGGAGCTCCAGTTGGGTCTATAGGAAAAGTACATCCATCGGGTTGGATCCAAACTCACTTATTTACAGAATGGTTTCAACACTTTGTAGAATACGTAAAACCAACAGAAGCATCCCCAGTGCCATTACAGTCACACCAAGAATATAGAGTTGATAGATCTAGCAAAACAACATTATGTGACGATATTGTCACTACCACCTCATTGTACGCATAAAGTTCAACCAGTGGACCGCGCTTTCATGGGACCCTTAAAATCCTATTATAGTGAAGAAGTTCGGTTGTTTCTCAGAGAAACTAATAGGCCCTTAACGGTTAAAATCTCTTATGTAGTGATCAGCGAAGCGAAACGGGCGACGTGGATTCCGTGTTGCGAAAAGCGCAGAGCTTCTGGTCCCGAACGAAATACCGATTTTCGCGAACGTTATGTTTTATCGCATCCTCATTTGGACACTATCATGGATACTCATTGCGCAGGCTCGAGATTTACCTCCAGCAAATTTCATCCATCGCGACGAGGCTGTCCGTATTGCGCTCAACTTTCATAGAGAGCCTCGTTACAATACAGGACATATACATAGGACAATACGCATTAGCATCAAATGACTGGGTTGTATATGCAGTGAGAGTCAGTACCGATTTTCCAACTGTATTCTGGCATAACAAGAGACAAGCACGAGCTCGATTCAACAGAATGATGCCTGCAAACGCGCGCGTCCGAGACATCACCTTATTATCAGATGCCGTTAGATGGTTTTGGGTTGTCCACATAGTCCTTAAGGACTCAAACGCACCGTCCAGACACTCCTCTCCTCCCCGACTTATTTGCGCGATCGTAGATTAAATTTCTTTCTCGACCACACTCTGCGCCTCTGATCGTGAGCGCCACCCGCCTGCAGAGCACCAAACCGCACGTCATTACGATGCGTAGCTGATTGCACCTACGTCCACGTCTTTAGACGACGTTACTCTTGGACGTGGGTTCATACATGTCCATTAAACCGGCTCCTGGGAGAGTAGAGTCATCTTCTCTGCGCTCCACTTGAGCAATTCCTGTCTGGCGCGTCCTCGTCACGGGGGTGGGCATCTCACACTTCAGTAGGCCGGAGTGTGCTGATGGCGAAGTTCAACAGGGACCCAGTTCTGCGGGGTATAGCGCAGAGCCCGTGCCCAGGGTTACGGGTGAAGACCTCAACGGTGGGAAGAGCGGAGACAACAATTGTCGGTACGGTCCAACCAGCGGAGGAGGTGAGCTACAGGGGCGTAGTACCTGGATCCTGATGGAGGGCAGCGGTAGCCATCAGTAAGCAGCAATACCAAGTAGAGAACTACTGATCATACTTGGAGATTTTAACGCAAAAGTGGGTGACACACGGATGGATGTGGGCTTGCGGAATATTGTGGGCAATTATGGTCTCGGCCAAAGGAATGATCGAGGGGAGAGATTGCTTCAGTTCGCAGCCGACAACAATCTAACCATCATGAATACAGTATTCCAGCAACACCACAGAAGACTGTACACTTGGACGACCCCTGACGGAATACACCGGAATCAGATTGACTACATACTTATAAGATCTAGATGGCGAAGTTCAATTACGAACGCGCACACATTGCCCGGAGCCGACTGTCAAACTGACCACGAACTTCTCGTATGCAACCTCAAACTTAAGTTACGCAACTCCATACCTCGCAAAAAAAACAAGATGCTTGAAGTAGTGGACTACACGTCTTTTAGAAACCAACTGGCGGCCGATAATAGTACATGGATGTCACTAGCTGTGGATGACGACCCCGACTCACTCTGGCAGTCCGCAAAAGAATACATAAAAAAGACTGTACGCTCGTCACAACCTACCCGAACTAAAGGTAAACACCAACACTGGATGTCAGACGACACCTGGCATCTAGTAAAGCGCCGTCGTGACATGAAGTCCAGGGGGGCTTCTGTCCAGGAATTGAATTTGATGGGTGCGCAGATCCAATCTTCTAGTCGCAGAGATCGTAATAATCACCTCAATATATCTGTCTGGAGTTGGAGAAGAATGCAGAGCGTCACGAAACTAAAGATCTATTTAAAAAGATTCGTACCATAACTCGTCAATTCAAACCGAAAACTTGGGCTATTGAAAATTTAAATGGAGTGACTGTAACAGAAATTAAGGATATTGTGAATGTTTGGAAAGAATATTGCGAGCAACTTTTTAGCGATAGCAGCATAACACCACCGTGTAACACTAGTACACTCTCACAGAATGCTACAGAACCGTCAATCCTGAAAAGCGAAGTTCGAGCCGCAATTGATCACCTGAAGAGGAATAAGGCTGTAGGAGCTGACGCCATTCCAATAGAGATCTTTAAAGCAATGGGTGAATACGGGGTTGATATTATGCATGTTATATGCAACCGCATCTGGGAGACAGAGAAGTGGCCTCGAGACTGGGCACATTCCGTGTTCATACCACTGCACAAAAAGGGATCAACGAAGAAATGTGGCAACTACAGGCTTATAGCCTTACACACGCCAGCAAAGTACTCCTTCATGTCATCAATACCAGACTGCAAGCTTTTCTGAACCCCGAAATAGCTATTGAACAAGCGGGATTTGTCAAAGGTCGAGGAACAAGAGAGCAGATCCTAATTCTTCGACAAATAATCGAAAAGACTAGAGAGTTCAACATCCCACTCTATGTCTGCTTTATCGACTTTCGCAAGGCCTTCGATACCGTGAAATGGCATAAGTTGTGGGACGTACTTATTGAAATGGGAGTACCTAGCCATCTGGTTCGTCTCATACGCCGACTTTACGAGGACGGCACCGCAATTGTTCGGATAGACGACGTTGACTCGAAAAGCGTTCACACACATGCTGGTGTTCGACAGGGGTGCATACTTTCTCCACTCCTATTCAACATCTATACGGAGTGTATTATGAGAATCGTTCTGGAAAAATGGGACAAAGGCATTTCGGTGGGAGGTCGAAAGATTTCTAACTTGAGGTATGCCGACGACACTACTCTTCTCGCTCAAACAAAAGAAGACATGGAACACCTGCTGACACGTCTAGAGACAACAAGCCTCTCCTTCGGACTTACGGTCAACAGAGACAAGACCAAGATGACGATAGTGGACCGAGCTGAACTAAACCATCCTGACATCTCCATAATTGGCAACTGTGAGGTTGTTCAATCTTATGTATACCTCGGTTCCACTATCACAAACACTGGAGGATGTGAAGACGAGATTCGAAGGAGATGTGCTATTACACGATCTGCTGTTGACAAGCTGAAAAGAGTCTGGTGCAACCGTAATATCACCAAAGCCACGAAACTCCGCCTAATGAGAAGCTTAGTCTTCCCGATATTCCTTTATGGCGCAGAAACGTGGACGGTTCGCCTCAAAGACCGACGCAAAATCGATGCACTCGAGATGTGGTGCTGGCGGCGACTACTGCGGATCCCTTGGACGGCATTTAGGACCAACGTTTCGATCCTGGAGGAACTTAAAATCAAGCAGAGATTATCGTCGACTGTACAAACGCGAATACTCCAGTATTTCGGACACGTGGTTCGAAACGAGAAATCCATGGAACGACTCGTTGTCCAAGAGCAGATGGAGGGCAAGCGGTCACGCGGTCGATCACCTACGCGTTGGACAGACCTCATCAAAGCTACGACGCAAGCTTCTATAGTCCAGAGTTCCCGAGAAGCTGAAAACCGCATCAAGTGGAGGCGCATCGCGAGGGCTGCTTTATCTAATGAAAATGCAGCGTCATCAACCACGACCACTCTGTCAAGAGTGAACGACTAAGGAGGATTACATGGCCGCTGCTACAGATTTTGAAGAGGATCAAGACCGTGAAACAATTTCAACGACGATCGCCTCACCCATGGATGATTCTTTGCAATGGGGGAATTTTGATGTAACAGAACCAGGGCCGTCACGTATTAGGACAGAAATTCACCCCCTTGTTACTCCCTCTTATATTTCTCCCGTGCCCACTATAAAAAAGAGGACTAGCAACAGGGGCCGTAAGCCAGCAAGATCGGCTATAATCACAAGTTCTCCTTATAAAAAAGACCTTGAGAATGCATAACTTAAAAAGTCTGATAAAGAAAACAGAATACAGAATAAAGGAAAGAAAAAAATTACAAAGAAGACAAAGAAAAGAAATGTGACAGATAGTGACTCATCAGATCCGATTTCTGGGGCTATATCTGGAAATAACACAGACTCTTCCGACGATGTAGCAACGAGAGATGAGACTACTGTCCCTACTAACGAAGATGCCGAATGTTTTTTCTGGAACGGAAAATATAGCGAGGATAAAAGGGGTGAAGAATGGGTACAGTGCTTAATGTGCGAATTGTAGGTTCACGGTGCTTGTAGTGGTTATGAATCCGGTGTGTATATTTGTGATTACTGCAAGAAATAGTAATTAAGAATAGTAAACTGTAAAATCAAACTAAAGACTGATCTGTGATTATTGTGACTTGATCACTTAATTAGATGTTATTTTAGTTTATTTTGTTTATCCCTTTTTAAGGCAAAGGGAATATATTTCCCACCATATTGTTACAACGATCGTCGATATCTCGGAAACTACTGATCGAATCTTCTAGAAATTAAAACGCATTGTTAATGTCGAAGTACTCTAACGATCCGTTTAGAAAAATCCAGAAAAGTCAATAAGAAATCACAAGCCCTTTTTAATGCCTATACCTACTTTACCTACAAATCGCGATAACAAGGGTATTCACCTCTATCGTCGGCACGACTGTGTAGGTACTTGTTTTCTCGAACGCCCCAGTAAAAATACCTACTGTTCTCGAACGCTCTAGTGCATTATCTCTAGATGATTCCGGAATATTCTACCCCGCTATAAAAGGACGCCCGGCTATCGACACGAGGCAGTTAATTTTCGAAAGCGAAAGTGAACACATCTTACCGAAGAAAACCAAGAGAGTTATACCTGCGACTTAAGCAACGATTGTGGACTACTGTGAACTGCTGAGCGACTTGAACTGTTGAAGAGTACTGTGTGTGCTAGTTATTTAGTTGTCTAGTTTGTGGTGAGCGAATAAACCTCTTTGTTGTGTAAACGGCATTTAATTTGTACCCCGCGCACGTAACAATATTATGTGGCACAAAAAAACCTAATAACCTTTCGTTTTTACTTATTTTTTGCTCTGGCAACTTTAACAGATATCAATCAATGTTTTGACATTCAAAGGTTTTCAACTGTCAATTGCTTTTTTTTTCATGGTTGTCAGCGGAATATTCAAAAGTCTGTATTTTTCTATGTTGTTGTAAATCTTTGTTGATCTCGAAAATCAGCGGCTCCTAAAAGGTATGTATTTGTTTTTTTCGTGTATATATGTCTTTAGCACGATATCACTCATATTTTATTCATCCCTCAGTCTGATTGCATTCAGTTTGGTTTTTTTATGGTGGGGAACATATTCCCTCTGCCCGTTAGGCGGTAAGTTCATTTTATTTGCTTTCTGGGTATTGAAGGTTTGCTTTGCTTGTTTTAGAAGTGTGGTGTGATTTTGCATGATGAGTCGGAAACTTTTGAATGACTTCGATGTCGAGCGAGCCCTTGAAGACCTGTTTGAATTTCCTGACGATCCAAAACAGTCTGAGGATGATTTGGAAGCAGACGATGAAGATCAGTTTAGTACTGCCAGACTTCAGAATATCTTAGAGGGCTTAGACGAGGAGCAAGTAATAACTTCTACACCTTTGCTAGAGAATCAGCCTAGCCCACAATCATCTGTCACAGGATCTAACTGCTACCCATTGTCTGCAATCGAAGAAATTGTAAATAGTAGCCCTACGCCAGGATGTTCCGGATCAAGACGGGCCAATCGCTCACGGACCACTCTATTTACATCTGTTAGTGGTGTAACAAGGCCAACGCCAACGCCAACTATTCAGCCTGTTTCCGAGGACAGTGGTTCTGAAACTGACACGGATCAATCGGACACTAATGAAGATGCTTGGAAGAAAGTCATGTGGACTAATCGGCCAAAACCTGAAAATTTTGACGAAAACCCATTGCGCCCAAAACGCCGGGTCACAAATAAAACAAGACCACTATGCTTTTTTCAGAAAAATTCTTTACACCTGAAGTGTTCGAGCTTATAATTTCCCAAACAAATTTATATGCCGTTCAAGAAAAAATTCCATCATGGATACCACTCGAACTCGAAGAACTAAAGGCGTTTATAGGTATTGTTATAATTATGGGTTACCATATTTTACCATCAATAGACCTATGCTGGTCATCTGATCCAGGATTTAGAGTAAATGAAATCGCAGATACAATGCCAATAAAACGATTCAAAAATTTTTTACAATGTCTTCATCTAAACGATAACACAAGATTACCAGAGAGAAACAGTCCGGACTATGATAAACTGTACAAATTACGTCCGTTATTGACATTGATAAATGCAGCATGCCAAGACAATGCTGAAGATTCATCTTCACAGAGCATCGATGAGTCCATGATACTCTTCAAAGGCCGCTCATCATTGAAACAATATATGCCGATGAAACCTGTGAAGCGCGGCTACAAGGTTTGGTGTCGATGCGATAGTCAGACTTGGTACCTGTATGAATTTGAGATCTACACAGGAAAATCTTCAAATTCTGTAGAAGAAGGACTAGGAGCTAATGTGGTAAAGAGGTTGACTGAGAAACTTATAGCTAAAGAAGCCAAAAATGTGCATGTCACATTTGACAACTTCTTTTGCGACTATAAACTATTAGAATATTTGCATCAAAAAGGTATTTATGCCTCTGGTACAGTGCGTAGGAACAGGGCTGATATGCCGCAGCTTATAAAAAAAGTAAAGAATTTGAAGTTGAAGAAAAGTGACTTCAAGTGGCGCGTAAAAGATAATGTTAGCTTTGTTGTATGGCAAGATAATAAAGAGGTACTATTTATGTCGAATGTTTTCCATCCAAAGGTTGCAATAACCGAAGTTATGAGAACCCAGAAGGATGGCTCAAAGATGTCAGTGAAATGCCCCCTCGTCGCCAAAAAATACGCGCAGAGAATGGGAGGGGTCGATCGGTTCGATCAGCTAAAAAGCACCTACATTGTCGGGCGAAGGAGTAAGAGGTGGTGGCTTCGAATTTTTTATTTTTTGATAGATGCGTGTATAACCAACGCTTTTATTTTGAGCGTTACACACGGCATAAAGCTGTCGCATTTCCAGTTCAGGGTGGCATTAGCAAGAGGACTTATCGGTGGCTTCAGTAGCCGAAAAAGGCGTTCTGTCATGGCCGACTATGTAGTCAGGAAAAAAGTTGCCTTCGCCGATACAACACGCCAAAAAGCTGTTGGTTCCGTCAGTGAAGAGCGGCGTTACACAAACGTGGGAGACCATATGCCGTGTCCACTCTCAACATAACCACCATGTAGTGACAACCGATGGTGCGGCACAGGCATAGGGAATATTTTTGCCACCATATAAATAATAATAATAATAAAATAAAATAAAAAGATTTCTACTCTATTAAGCTATGTAAAACCAATATTAGTTTTATTTTTGCACTGTCAGATCCTTATGCCCGTTAAAGGGTTAAAAAATACTGATTACCTTTTTTTTTTTCGTGCGGAAATCCCCTCGGATACCCCCCGCCGGCCAGCGGGGGCGGTTATGTCGGGCTTGAACCGACTAAAACCGCACGCCGCACTATGGAATATCGTAGAACAAGAGCTGCTCAAAATTACTTTTTTCAAATGTTGGCTATTTCACATATTTTTATTTTTGGTCCTTACTTAAGAAGTTGTACTTTCATAATAACAAAGATTTAAAACATTTACTAGAGTAATAAATCAATAAATTGCGTTTGAAATCAACATTCTGAAACTTAGTAAATTCTAACTTCAAAAAGTTCAACAATCAAAGCTAAATTTTGAGTACAATTTGTATACAAACCCATGTAGTGTGATACATTTCTAGAAAGGATATTTTAGGGAAATTCAAATAAAATTATGAGAAATAAATTCTAGGGAAAAATTCAATTAAGGCATGACTTTTTGTGACAAACCATATTTTTTTATTTATTTTCGACTTCGATGAAGCTTTACGCAGTTATCGAAGTTTATCGAAGTTTTAATTTTTATTGTATTCCATGCAGAATATAATTACCTAGAAGCATACGTAAAATTAGGTGCATCTTTGCGCCATTTATAGAGATATGACGTATATTGTGATAAGGTATTTAAATAGCTATATCAAGGAACTGCAATAGATATGATCATGGCGGTTTTGAGGTAATATAAATGATTGTCCGGTAGGTTACGTTTTGCACACGTGTTCCATATGAACAATCACAATATGATAAGGTGGCAAATAAGGGCAGTGTGCACTGCGATGCACACTGCCCTATTTTGATTTGCCTATAAAAAGCTCTGCCTGGTGTAATAGTTTATTGCAATTTATGCGTTACTCAAGTTGTCCATTACTATAATTTGTGTGACATTATCATTATATACTTTATAATGAGTTCTTTTACGTGTACAAGACGTCAACTATTAATCTTTTTTATTGAAAACGGAAAAAGCGTTTCTAACTTGCCAACATTTTTACGTTACCATTATCAAATGTCAGAAGAAAACATAACTGTAATTCACGATTTTCAAAAAAACTTACTACCACAGTTTAATAAACGTTGGGTGAGTGCTAAACGTAATAAGGTGAAATTTTTAGCGGATAATATCAGTTGGCTTGATACAGAATACGCTGTAAATTTATCTATTCCAATTCCGGAAGATGAAACAACTATCTGCCCGCCATCTACTTCTTCAGAGAAGAGAGGAAGACCTTGTATTCCATATGAAGACGCTTCAGAAACTAGTAAAAGGCGCAAAAATACAACACTACTCAAAGAATAGGGATTTGCACACGTCTATGATGCATATTTACAAGGATTGCGATCTATGGGTGAGGTATATGAAGCAAACCTCGTGGAATTTATTAGAACTACGGATAAAGAGAAAAAGAAATCAGTATCTGACATGCTGGTTTCAGAATCCATGAAAGTATTAACCGATCAAGAAGCATTACGACGGCGAAGTGTCAATTCCTCCTAACTGACATTTTAAGGAGAAATTCACAATCATTTGGTATACTCTTTATAATTTATATGAGAACCAGATGATTTTGGTTTAATGAATTGTACAAAAAAATGTTCATAATAATGTCTCAAAGCATTATGGTTCATTGTAATCAAATTATAACTATCACAATATAATTCTGCCAATATGAACCAAGTGATTTGGTTGTATGTGGTATATTTTTAAATATCCACAAAAACAATCCAAGTGTGGTTGAATCAATTTACTGACTTAAAAATTATAGAAAATAATACAACAATGTATTTCCAAGCCACCTGGAATGATTAGGTAAAATAAAATTGGTTACAGAAATCCAAACTTTTTCAAAGTTAGTACACCAGCTAGGTATATCAGTATGAAAATAATTTAAAATTGTCATTTGTTATTTTTTATTTCATGTTTTTAGTAAGGTATATTTGAATGTATAATAGTCATCATAACTAAATAATGAGGTTTGAAGTTGAGTATCTATTCTCTTTTCTAAAATATGTTTTTAATTTTATTCTATGTTATTGTCTATGGTAAAAAGTTTTGACAGGTCAAACAAACTTTCTTTGATTCTTTCGCGCTATTTCTCTTGTCTTGTCAGGCGTAACTGTTATAGCGGCTTCACTTACGAGAATTATTAAATATTATTATTAAAAATGGATAATGCGCTTAAAAACGCATATCTAGGATATGAATCTGACTCGGCTGACGCGGGTGAGTGATTTTATCATTACTTTTACTAATTTATAACATTTTAGTTTTGCTTTAATTATGTATTGTTAGGTTTGGTATTATTGTAATGATCAGTTTCACAAGTCTACACAAAATGTGCCTATTTTGAATTATTAGTAGCTTGTCATAAATCATGAATTTGATTTACTTCCGAATGATGCAGTTCCTTCTACCTAACCGACTTTTTGTTTTAGATATAATTCCTGATTCACCAGATTGTACTCCAAGAGATATTTTGAAGTGGAAACATAATATGTTAGTGGGCACTAAAAATACAGGTAGGTTTATGTCAAAAGTTATCAAAATTTTTAGGGGAGATGCGTCCATAGTCATCCATATTTAAGACAAAAACAAAAGGTTTTAAATAGTAAGTAAGTAATATTCACTTTATTAAGTTTCGATGTATTACATAAGGCGATACAAATATAATCTATGTATAAGGTAGGGGATCATATTTACCTGGAGGAATCGTTATGTACGCATCTTCCCTACTAGCAATGTTGTGTTATTTTTTCAAGATCACTATCACTGTGTGGTGTCAGGGAATGCACTAAGGCTAGTAAAAAAAATTGTTTCAGTTTATCAAAGTTGGTACTTTGCCAGTTGGTTAAAGTACTTATGTACCTTCATATACTCACAAGCATACTCTATTCAAAGAATTTATTTTCCTATGCTGGTTCTTCCTTTAGATATAGTCATTCGATTTAACGCCTGAGCTGCACAAAGCACTATTGTCAGATTATTTGCTGAAAACACTTCAAATTTTTTTAATTTGGATAAATGAATGTGTAATGCTTTGTGAATGTTCTTATAGTATTTGCTTGTTGTAATATGTTTTTTATTGTGTTTTGCATTGGTGATGGTGTGTGTGCTTTAATTGCTGCAATTTTTAGGTCATTCACAACTGGCTCAACCACCTGAAGTTCATACAAGCAAAACCGACTCACCAAGTTATCCTTCTAGTAACGACCCGATGCCAAGTAACATATCTGCTGTATCAACCATTGAAGCACCACCTTTTTCTCCTATAACACCTTTAGCTGATTTAAATAACTCTAGTCACTCCATTACCTTTATATGATACTCTATCATCAAAGCCACATGAAGAGTTGCCTGATAGCTTTTTAGTTGCTACAAATTTAGCACCAAATATTGAGAACATAAATACTCAAAATAATGACCGGCAATCATCCCCTATACGAGCTATGTCTCCAGACACTAGAATTTTTTTTGATATTTTAAATGAACCCGATTTTATTGAATATAGTGATGATTCTGTTCGGGATCCAGATTTTCAACCAGAGGTTGATAACGACGACGTTGTAACAGGGATAGTTGAATTTAAGGTTTATTATAAACATAACATAACATAACATAAACTCACGCCTATATCCCCGAAGGGGTAGGCAGAGGTGCTGGCACCCACATTTCGCCAGTTTATGTTTAGGTCCCAATGTAATAGGTGGCGAGCCTATTGCCATTAACCGGGCACTTATAAACCTGCGATAAATACACACATAACTTCGAAAAGCATCGAAAAGTCATTGGTGTGCGCCATGGTAAAACTTGGGATCGAACCCGAGACCTCGTCTCAGCAGTCCATTACCTATACCACTAGGCTACCGCGGTTATTTATTTATTATAAGTTACAAGTTATTAGAAGTTAGTAGTTGGTTTATAAGGTTATAGCAAATCAAACATGAGACTAGTTTTACCTTTCATATACCTATTAAATGTTATAAATTGTATGTCTCAAGGGTGAGTACGCATAATTTTTATTAAGATTGAAGTTAAGGAAGTGAAGTTAAGAGATGTGAAAGACGGCCCGCGGCAGCTAGGAGTCTGCACTTAGCTTTGCCCGGCGTGTCGCGCTGGCATCCACCGCTGCGTGACTCGCTCGGCGGACCTGAAAAGAGAAGGCAAAGCTTTCAGTATGTGAATA
The DNA here is from genome assembly GCA_946251805.1 of Cybosia mesomella. Taxonomy (NCBI): domain Eukaryota; kingdom Metazoa; phylum Arthropoda; class Insecta; order Lepidoptera; family Erebidae; genus Cybosia; species Cybosia mesomella. Next base: position 18,972,076 of record OX276411.1, read on the forward strand.
CATACTGCTAGTGCAGGCCGAGCATACCGAAGGCGTAAGAAAGGTGGCAAGCTTTCCCAGGCACGTGATGCTTATGGTCATTATTGCAAAGCAGGCAGGTCACAGCCTTTGCAAGCAGCAGGAACAGATGCACAGAAACATAGATGACACTGAAGGATTGTTCACCATGCGGTCACTGACCGCGTGGCCCGCACAGGTTATTGTCCTTTTGACAAGCGCGAAAAGGGAAAGCATGCCTTGCGTATAAGCTACACAATTAAAACAAATAGATACTGCTCACTTAAAAAGCAGCATCCCAATTAGAAAACTTTGCCACGACTCCAGAGGTGTAGTGTGGCATGATAACATTCTATATAATTCCAACACATGGATAAATGTTGGCAAGCCTCGCTCACGTAAAAAACGAGGCGTTGCCTGGAGTAGCTTAGCATAGCAGTGGGAACCTGACGTGGCACCATTGGTGAAGATGAAGAGGCCACGGGGAATATCCCTGGTGGGCCACTGGTACCACGTCACCCTCCAACACTAATGAGCACTCTGAAATAAAAATGATTAGCACACGTAATGTATAAATTGTAAAATTCTCACCAACGGCTCAGTACCAGAGCTATGCACTAGTGGTAGCGATGCAGAAAATTAGGGGCTCGCAAAACCGCTGCACCTTAATTTATAACGTCGGCTGAAAGCAGCGACTTGGTGGGAGTTCATAGATAATGAACCACAGCCGATAGGGTTGACCACAGCTAACATAGACCGAGTCAATGAAAGAATACAGATAATATTAGTAGACTATGAATCGATATCAACTAATGAATCGACTACATATTCCACTAATATTCTTAAAAGTACAATGTGCATTGTTACAAATAATTCTACAAAATCATATTGTATAACCATAACAGAAGCTCTCATACACGATGCTCAGTTTTCCAACATTAGTGCGAATCATACGATTAATAATTTGCCAACAAACGAACTCTCAAACAATGTTAACCTAAACAATATTACTCATCAAAATCAGCATTCACCGGATATTCAACAACATAATGAAGAAATTGGATGTACTGTACGAAGACCAAAACGAGGACGAAAACGTAAAGCACTTTGTCCTCGAGAGGATGTAAGAGAAAAAAAATATCGCAATCTGCCATACTATAATAGAAATAATAAAAAAATTGATTCAAAGATATTTACCGATTATAAATGCAACTGTAAAAAAAAATGTTCAGAACTCGTATCATAGGAAGCTAGGGAAATTGAATTTAAAGCCGGGTACTCACTAGCGAGCTGTAACTGTAACTGTTACATTTACTGTAACCAAAAAACATGGTGTGTACGTTGTTCGCAAACCTGCTACGAGCGGTACGCGTGCGGTTTGCAGTGAGCCGATGTTTACAACGTACTCATTTCTGACGCGTAACGTTGCACGTAACTGTAACCGTTACTGTTACCAAAAACATAGTGTGTACGTGGTTCGCAAACCTGCTACGAGCGGTACGCGTGCGGTTTGCAGCGAGCCGATGTTTTACAACGTACTCATTTCTGATCGCGTAAGGTTGCACGTAACTGTAACCGTTACTGTTACCAAAAACATAGTGTGTACGTGGTTCGCGAGCCTGCGACGAGCGACTCGCAGCGAGCCGACGATTGTCGGTTTTTGCCGCGGATCAAAGGGCGCTCGCAGTGCGCTCGTGGACGTCATGAGGAGAGGTTGTTGCTAGACGCTGCGAGCCAGCTGTGTTTACGAGTTATTATATTCGTTTTTGAGTTATATTCCTTCGTCATCATGAGTGAATGGTCAGAGGATAAATGTCTTTTGCTGATAGACGCCTACAGGGAAAATACTGTACTATGGAACCCTAAGGACAAAGATTATGACAAAAAACATTTGAAAGAAGATGCCTGGGCTAAAATCGGAAGTATAATTAACGAAAGTGGGGAAGCATGCAAACAAAAAATGATTAATTTATTGGCTTCGTACAGAAGGGAGCGCATGAAAATTAAGAAATCAGTGGGAACGGGGAAAGGTATTTACTCTCACACCGACAAAATTATTTATTTATTGTTAATATTTATTTATTGTTTTTTATTATTAACTTTTAGGTACATCTAACTGTTTTATGACATTTCTTATTACAGGAAAAGACGAGATTTACGAAAGTAAATGGTATGCATTTAAGGTGCTAGGATTCTTGAATGATCGTTTCACACCTCGAAAAGGACTTGAGGCTGGAGATGCGAATGAACAGGTGGGTAGATTTTTACTATCTCAGTTTTACGCATACATGTGTTGCCATGGTATTTTACCTTCATTTAAAAAATAATGAGCAAGTTCTTCACGATTTTCTTTAAAATTTGCCGCTGAACGGCGAGCAATGGCGTATAACGGACGAAACGATGTGCCTTCCGCTTCACTTCGCCAAGTTCCTGGTATAACTTCACCAATCTCTGTGTTTTCATTATCAAAAGAGCCTTGGGGTGTGTATACCGAACATGAGGAAGAACGCCTTAGAAAGTTGTGCAGAAGCACTAGGGTCATTACGATCGTTTCAACTTTTTCTGGCTGCAGTAATATTGGTTTTCTTAGTACTCTAAAAACGCTAGCCAGAATCCCAAATGCATTTTCGACCACTCTTCGGCCTCTTGACAGCCGATAGTTAAAAATTCTTTCTTTAGATCCTTTCGGATGGGTGCCCGCGTATGGTTTCATTAGATTTTCTCCCAAAGGAAATGCTGCATCACCGAGGAAGTAGAAGGGAAGTAGCCTATTGCGATTTCGTAGGGATACGGGTTCCGGTAAATTTAAAGATTTCTCATCCAACATCCTTTTCAAACTACATCCTTGTAATACACCTCCATCTGAAATTCTTCCTTGAATCCCAATATGTACGTACATAAAGTTGTATTGTGCATCTACTAATGCCAACAATACGATGCTAAACTGAGATTTATAATTGTAGTATTCTGCTCCAGAATTGAATGGACACTGGATAAGAATATGTTTGCCATCGATAGCCCCAATTACATGTGGAGAGTGCCATAGTTTCTCAAACTCTCTGCTGCATTCAAGCCATTCGTCACGATTTGTCGGCATCTACAACAAACGATATTTTTATTATTATTATTGATCATAATAATAAACACACGATTTTTTGCAGGTGGAGGATAAGAGCGATACTAATGCCAACAGCCCCCCTCCATCGTTTGAGCCTCCCAATAAAAAGCTAAAGTCAGATCCCAAACTACAAATGCTAAAAGAGGCTTTCGGAATATTGAAAAATACGGCAAATAAGCCAGAACAGGATATGGAACTAAAGTCTTTCTTCGATTTCATACAAGAAAAAATGAAAAACTACTCAAGGGACATAAAAAACACAATTCAACACGAAATATTTCAGATCATTATGCGTGCCGATCAAGGCAATTACAATTCTATGCAAAATTATGGTTACTATTCTGCTACACAAAACCAACAATCTCCACGCAATTCAACCTCTTCCATGGCTACAAATAAAGAAACTCCTTATGTGGACTTAGACACAGCAGGCCCTGCTTCTACTTCTTCTCAAAACCCGCCATACTCTCCACACAGCAACAGTAGCCAGTATTCGTCTGACATGAATTTCGACGACTATGTATAATTAATTATTAATTACATTAAATAATTACCTTGATTTGTTCTTTCAATGCTCCTGTTAACGCCTGACACACTTCTGGTATAATCGAGCTTATGGCTTGTTTGGAAATACGAAACAGGTATTGCAAACTTGTAAAAGAATCACCAGTAGCTAAGTATCTCAGCGTCACAGCTAACCTGTCTTGAACCGACACAGCTTCTCGAAATGCAGTGTTTCTTCGTTCTATTTTGGGACCGATTAAATTCATGAGATATTCAAAGTCAGTTGCATTCATTCTTGTAAAATTTTTGTAATGACCACTAATTTCTTGATTTTTCAATATGAACAGTAGATCACTTCTTTCTCGATACATTCTATGAATCCACCATCTTCGTGGCCGTTTAAAATCATCAAGTAAGGCATCTATAAGTAAGTATGCTGCACAGGCGAGAGACACTTCGTCCGACATCGTGGATTTACAAACCAAAACTGAGGGCAGAGCAGGCCTCCCCGTTCGTTACTCCCCGTACACACTAGAACCTCGCTATTGTATCTGTTTGGTTACAGTTACGGCTCGCAAAATGAGTACGCTCGGTGAAAGCGTTCCGGCGACGTCGTGAGCCGTAATTGTAAAACGCGTACACACTAGAACCTCGTTACTGTATCTGTTTGGTAACATTTACAGCTCGCAAAATGAGTACGCTCAGTAAAAGCGTTCTGGCGCCGTCGTGAACCGTAATTGTAAAAAGCGTACACACTAGAACCTCGTTACTGTATCACGCATGTTACAGTTACGGTTCCCTAGTGAGTACCCGGCTTAATAAATATGTGACTTTAGGCTCGTTCGAAGCTCAGTTAATTTATTTAACATCATGTATTGCAGAAAACCCTAAAAAACGACAATATCTGACACAAACTAATACTGGAAACAAGAAGCGAGAGTACAGTCGTACTTACAAATTATGTGGAATTATTGTGTGTAGATATGTTTACGAATACCTTACAAGTGTCTACCCAAAAAATAAATACAAGTTTGAAGAAAATGCGCAGTGGAGAAATGATTCAAGATAAAAGAGGAGAAGCTATAGCAGGATGGAACGCAATTTGTGGTGAAACTTTAGAAACAGTAATTAATTTTATTAACAGATTCCCGAAATACGAGTCGCATTATAGACGCAACAAAACTGAGGCTATGTTTTTAGCCCCTGGTATGACACTACTTAAAATGTACGAATTATATCGGGATGAATTTAAATGAATGCCAGGTACACATAACAAAAAAGAGTGTAGCCAAAGCACGTTTAAAAGAATTTTTTATAAGAAATTTAATCTTCGATTTAAGACACTAAAAAAGGACACCTGCAACAAGTGCGATGCTTATGCCATCGCAATTAACCTTCAAGCGGGCGCGCGGTGTCGAATCGACCGTGCTCAATACATTTTCGTTCATACTATTATTATTAATTGTCACATGTATTTCTCATTTCTGGTAGCCTATCGCTTTGTCGTTGTGAGCGAAATAAAGAGTTTACCTCCGCAAGCCGCGCTCCCCCCACCCCACAGATCGCTGATGTTTTAGTCGCGACGCAGGCGTCGAAAGCACACCACGCGCCTGTCGTCGAAAAGGTTACGCGCGACGCTTAACGCGATATAGTATTTCTTCAGATATCGCTCAATATTATCGAATTAAGCTTGTAATACTGCTTTTATTTATAAAATGAGTCGTAGACCGCTAACACGAAGTGCAATACTCGAAGAATTACGACGAGAAGATGAAGAAGAGAGTGAATCAGAGCTCAGTGACCAAGGTTCAGAAACTTCTGACCACATCGTTTCAGAGGAATCTCAATCTACTGAGGAATCAAACAGCTCGGATTCAGATGAGGACAATTTGCCACTTTCAGATATACAAAGCTATTTTACAGGGCGTGATAAAGTAACGACGTGGCAAAAATCCAACAACAACAGGGTGAGGCGTCAAGTACAAAATATTCTCACTGAAGATTCAGGTACTCGTAGGAATGGCGTGGGGGTAACAACATTTATGCAAGCCTGGAGTTTATTCATTACGGAGAATATTATTGAAAAAGTTGTTAGGCATACCAACGAATTTATAATAAAAAAAACACCATCGTATGACAGACCACGTGACTGCAAACCGACTGATGCTGTAGAAATTCGAGCAATTTTCGGATTACTGTATATAGCAGGATCCTTGAAGACGTCACACGCCAATTTAGAAGATTTATATACAAGTGATGGGACAGGCATTCCTATTTTTCCTACTATTATGTCACTGAAAAGAATGAAATTTCTACTCAATTCATTGCGGTTTGATGACGCTACTACGCGACCATCTCGTCGTACTCTGGACAAAGCTGCGCCAATAAGAGAGGTTTTAGATATGTTTACACAGAACTGTCTTCTACCATATTCAGTGGGAGAGAACGTTGTAATCGATGAGATGATGGCTGGTTTTCGAGGAAAATAACCATTCCGACAGTACATAAAATCAAAACCCGATAAATACGGAATAAAACTTTATCCGCTAGTAGACGCTTACACGTTTTATGTCCTCAACATTGAACTTTATGCTGGTAAGCAGCCTGAAGGCCCGTACCAGTTGAGCAATGCTGCAGCAGACGTCGTGAAGAGGCTAATTACACCAATTTCTGGCACTGGACGAAACCTAACAATCGACAATTGGTACACCAGTGTGCCTTTGGTGAACGATTTGGCCAAGGATTGTAAGATTTCTGTCGTGGGTACTATGCGTAAAAACAAGAAAGAAATACCCCCTTGCTTTACAGATAAAAGCCGACCTGAATATTCAAGTCAATTTGGATTTTCTGATACAGCTACGCTCATCTCTTACGTGCCTAAAAAAAATAGGTCTGTAGTTCTAATATCATCACTTCATTGTGCTGCGGAAATTGATGAAAGTACAAATGAAAAGCGCAAACCCAGCATCGTCACTTTTTACAACAAAACTAAAGGGGGTGTCGATGAAGTCGATAAAAAAGTACAAATGTATTCGACATCAAGGAAGAATAATAGATGGCCATTGACACTCTTCTTTCGTCTTCTGGATATTGCTGGAATAAATTCCATAGTGATATTGAGGGCAAATAATGTGACTATTCAGAAGAGGCGAAAGTATTTACGGGCATTGGGCATTGAATTGACAAAAGAGTACGTCCAAAGAAGAGCAACGATGGTAAACCTTCCAAGGAAACTAAAAAGAAACATAAGGGAGCATTTGAATATGGATGTTGAAGATTCTGCTGATATAGGAGCAAGCAGTAGTGCCAGCACGTGCAGAGGAAGCTGTAAAATATGTCCAGCAAAAAAAAGGAGGCAATCGAAGACGCAATGTAAATCATGTCGGAGAAATATTTGCAGAAGTCACACTACATTCATATGCAATGAAAGTTATATGAACGAAGAAACATTCTGATGAAAACTAAATGAAAGTTTAATTTTGTTTTATTACTATTTTGCCATTACTGTTTTTTGATCCAAAGAATACTTGAGTTATGTTATTTGATTGAATAATTGTTTCTTTTTCTTAATTTAAGTTACTTGTTTTCACTAATTAGACTTTAAATAAAATGATAATGTATCTGTGTACAAAAAATAAATGATTATTGGATAATTTAATGATTTATTTCTCTCATATATCCCATAGGTCTTTTCGATTACGCGCGACCGCTGGCGTTACGAATGACTGCGCGCCCGCTTGAAGGTTAATAACAACCTAGATCAAAATTTAAAATTACTTAAAGAAGAAGAGCATAGAAAACATTTAGAATTGGCGGAAGGATTGAGAGCTCAAATGAATGCAGATTATGAAAAAGCCAAATTAGTAAGAAATGTCGAATTTCTTACCTTCGACTTAGAAAAAACTTTACCACTTCCTAGAATTCCCACAAATGTCGTTTTTTATAAACGGCAATAATGGGTCTATAATAGTGGGATACATGCGGCGTCTAATGACAAAGGACATTGTTTTGTTTGGGTCGAAGGCGAGGCGGGAAGAGGAGCACAAGAAGTGGGTTCGTGTTTGCTGAATTATATAAAAAACGAGTTGTCTTATTTTATGGAGCCATTCTTGTGGAGGACAAAACCGTAATATTAAACTTACCCTAATGATGAAAGCTGCTCTATATTCACACCCTAATCTGAAATCAATATCTATGAAATTTTTAGAACCCGGTCATTCATTCCTACCTAACGATACGGACTTTGCTAAAATTGAAACCCGCCTTAAACAACATCAAAGAGTTTATACTGTAGACGATTATATTGATATCATGAAGAGTTGTAAAAGAAATAATCCGTTAAAAGTAATTCGAATGAAAACAGAATTTTTTTTGAGTTGTAATTCGTTAGAAAAGCAAATAGTGAATAGAAAAACTTTTAAAAATAGAAATAAAGTTAGTTGGCTATCAACTAAAGAAATTCTATTGAAGAAAGAGGATAACAATTCTATTTTTATGAAGAGTGGCCTGAATGGTGACTTTCAAGAACTAGATATAAGAAAAAAGGTCAGAAATCAGGCTGGAGCAGATTTTAATATCGAACGGCTAGAACCACTGTGGCCACAAGGCAAAGAAATTGCCCAGGCAAAGGTGGATGATATAACCAGCATGATGCATTTAATACCGGCTGATTGCCACGATTTTTATAACAAAATAAAGGGTAGAAGTGGTATAGTACCGGACATTGATGGCATTGATGGACTCGATTTCGAAATTGAGTTGCAGGACTAATTTTTTTTTTCATTATAATAAAGATTCTATTCCTTATTTTTGTTTAATTTATATTACAGCAGGTTTAACTAATGTGTTTCTTTATCCCTTAAGCCTTTTCTTTGGTATTATATCAGAATTGAATGGTCATTTTAGATCATTTCCACCAAATGAAAAATAATAGTACATTCTGGCGTAACTAATTTAGATTCTATTGCTTGATAGTAGTAGTATATTATTGGGAACTCTAGCCCACATCGTTCGGCCTGTCCGGCCAGGCCTCACTCTGTGAGCTATCGTTCCCAATAATATACTATTTTTACAACAGATGAAACGAACGCAAAGCCATTCAACGCTTCAGTCTGTTTAACGCTTTTATGGGTTTCCGTTCAACGATCTACGTTTTTCGATCAACGCAAAGAGAACCAAAAGGCATTTATATAGTTTGCATTTGCGCGTCCACAACTGTAAAACAGTTATGCAAACTATATAAATGCCTTTTGGTTCTCTTTGCTATTGCGATGTGCCATTTAACTGTTGAGAACCAAAGGCTATGTATCATTTAAAGAAATGAAACACTCAATAAATTTAACTGACATATATATTTATTTAATAATAAGTAAATAATTTAACAAATTATTTATCAGACATAAACTTCGGGTGATCAGAAAATAATCCGTCTACAGACTGCACCAATGACTGTAGCTTTCGCCATTGGTTGCTATCCTCATCAGTCTGAAATTTTATACGTACTAAAGCCTTCTTCCAGAGCTCTGTGTTTTCTGTTTCTCGAGCATCGTTCGTGTGGTACACCTTTAAGTCTATGAGGAAATCACCGTGTGTTTGTGTGGACCGACGTTCGTTCCCGTTGGCTACGCGGTTCACGAAGAACGATGATATCCTATTTGTTTCTTCGTTCGGTTCAATTCCTAAAAACTTCGTCTCAAATAGAAAAACCGCGCTTTGTTATCATGGGTCTACAGACAAACAGAAAAAATAATGCAAGTGCTGATATGTCTCAGTTCGATCACTGTCATATTCGCGATGTTAAAGTGTATCTCAATTCCATGTACTTCCCATATGAAAATTTGAATGTAAACTTTAAAAATAATAGAATTTTTTCTAAAGATTTTTAGATCGGAAAAAGAGAACATCTAGGACGGGACTTGAACCCGCGACCAGTCCCTTACAGGGGGAAAAACGAAGGGACTGGTCGCGGGTTCAAGTCCCGTCCTAGATGTTCTCTTTTTCCGATCTAAAAATCTTTAGAAAAAAGTAAGCATACAAAATGCTTAAAAATTTAATTGAAATAATAGAATTGCTTTATTATATGAACAATACACTAGATTTCAGCAGTCGTTTTATGGACGTCGCTCGGAGCCGTTGTTAAGCGAAAAACAATTTAAGGACTTAGCACCGCTCTATGTCATTGACTGTTCTAGACAAGCTGATAATCTGAAAACAGGTCCTGTCGTTGATGTAAGGGTTGAAATCGAGAGTGATTTCGACATACCAGATCAAACTTCTGCATACTGTCTTATACTGAATGATTGCATAATTGAGTATAAACCTCTAAGCAGTACTGTTAGAAAAATATCATGAACCCGAATACTATTATAGTTGAAGTTCAAGGATTTAAAGACCTTTATAATAACTTTATAGTGAAAGAATTAGCTTTGGCCACTCGTTATTATACTCAAACGTTCTTAGTAAAGCCTCCATATTTATTTAAATATTTAACTGCTGATGAAAAGAAACAAGTTATATGGTTGGAAAAAAACAGAGGGATTTACTGGAATGAGGGTTATATCGAATACAGAGAATTCCATCGTATAATTATTCCATACCTAGAAAATAAGGAAATTGTTGTAAAAGGTTTAGAGAAAGTTAAGTGTATTAAGGACCTTGGCAAGAATTGTATAGTATCGGAGCTTGATCAAGACAAATGCCCCAATATTTCTGTGTTACATACAAAATATTCACATAATAATTTAAATTGTATAAAGCATTCAAAACACTGTGCACTGAAAAATGTTTTATGTATTAAAAACTATTTAGAGAAACAGAAGAACATTGTATCTAATGAGTGAAAATAAACAAGTTTATATAATACATTTATTTTATTGAACATACCTAGCAGAAAATTGTAAATAATATCTGTAAATATAGCACTTACAAATTATTAATCAGTGTCCAATAATGACTTAGAATTTTTTTTCACAAGGTATTCAGTTTCATCCATAATACTATCCATCAAATCTTTCACCACGTACTGAGCATTAATTATAACGTTTTCACTGTCACTGTCACTATCTGGGTTCTCGACGTCGAGATCTATTACTAATATTTTTATCAATTTTATTCAACGTCGAGGTATTCGACTCATTACAAAAGATTTCGTTGGGTTCAATTTTTTCGTTCTTTCTTTCCGTCGTGGTTTCGATTTCTTGGGATCTTTATTAATTAGGTTACTGCTACATGAAGCAGTGTTCTTCAACATCTCGTAGTACTCCTCATAAGGATCCTGAGCGTATTGAGAAAGAACTAGCTCCGTGTCTGATACCTGAAATAGATAAAAATATAACATTTTATCACCGATGCAAATGGTATTATACCTATGTACTTTATTAAATTATTAATATAAAAGTACCAACAATTATTATTTATATCTAATTTATATTAATTAATTTTAATACATATTACTCGTACTATGGTACGTATTTAATTATATTAATAAAAAAGAAAAAAATTACAAAACTTACCGTTGCCATTATATAATATTATGTTGTCTTTAACTTTGACGTTCAAACTTGACTGTTTTAATATCCGACTTGTTACTAGCTTAGATATGTCGCATTTAAGTCGCAATTTAATCGTGGTGTTCTTATACAAAGACGTACTGATTGCTACTAAGATCTGAAATTAATATTTACGATCGCTCGGGACCGAACATGCACTACAGAGTCAATGCCCTACAATATTGTTGATGTAACACTTTCAAATATATTAATAATATAGTTAAGGAATGATGATTCACATCCTCTGATTAGTAAACATATCACAATCTGATTTATTATTTCGTAATTTTCTAGACAAGCCTAAGCTCGTGACTTTGTTCCATTCAATTACTAAATTGTTATTTCAATATAATTATTATGAATTATAAAAGATCTTGACTTGTTCTATTTGTCAGTTGTTTAGTCGACGTTTTATGTGAAATAGGTTACATTACATTTATAAAAACAACAACAGGTTTTTTAAAAACAACAGGTTGGCAGAGGTGAATAAACACTTGCATAATATACTTACTTATTTATTTTCAGTTGGACTGAGTTTTATATATCTATATTCTAACACATACTTTAATATGAAATGAAACAAACAAACATTAATATTCATAGTATATTTCACCAAACATATTGACATGATTTTGTTACAACTTCTGTAAGTTTATTATTCTTAGACTATTGTTTATTTATGGCTATGTAAATGTGAACGTATATAAACTTATAAAATAGGTATTATGGTTATAAACTTAGTTTACACTACTTATATTAATTCATAAATAGATATGAGTGACCCCAGGATAACGCCGATATTTTATTTCTTGAAATCATTCGCTTGTCATCATTACTAGACAATGCTATTTTATTCACATTTTGAGTAAAAATTTCGTGTTTTATTGATTTAAATATGGTATTTTTCCTATGGAGTGTTCCTCCATTTAGTAAAATATTCTCATAATCTCTAATATCTAAATCACGAATCACACATGATTTAATGCCCTTCGCTTTTTTAATCACATGATTAGAAGATTTTATGGAATAAAGTTTTGATCTTAAACCTACAAATTGTGAAATGTATTTACCCCTTTCAAATTCATTTCGTCTTTAAAATAGCCTGGAACTTTTTTATTTTTTAAAGGTAAATTGTGATTACTATAATTACTAGTGTCGAAGTATTGCAAGAACTGGTACTTTAGATCCTTACAATAAAAGTCATTGGTAAATATTTCATAAACAAAAGAATCAGTATCGGTATAACATAATCGTACTCTGTCATTATAAAAAGGTTTAATAATATTATAGTGAAAATTATACATATGCGACTTAGACAGATCCAAAACCGTAAACCCTATATATATAGGTTTATCTAAAATTATCTGATCAGGGTTCATTTGTATAGCAACTAAATTCTCAGATAAAATGGATGCGCTATGAAAATAGGGGCTAGCTATAAGTCTCTCTGCTGATAATGACTTTTTAGTTCGGTTCGTTTCGTCACTCCATTTATTTACTAAGTGTACAGTAACCCTTTTTTCAGTATTTTCTAATGTTTTACCAAAAACACTGTTGTTCAATAACTTAAAAAAGTCCTGCTCGAAACAATTTTTTGCTTTTTGACGTAATTTAGTGTTTAACTCTATATACTCTTTTAAATACGGACTTTGTTTGAAAGTAATGGCTCTATGAATTTTACGCAATATTAATCCATGTTCTATACATTTTTTCAAATGTACATAATGTATAACATAATGGTACTTATTATACAAGTTTGCTATTAATTTCTTGTTTTTCCCGCCTGGCGGAATGCATTTTTCTGGACAAAAAGGTAAGTCATTGTGGTAATTGTGTAAACTAGAAGGATATAAGAGATCTACTTCCAATATATAACCCCACTCAGCGTTGTCATCAATACTTTCTATTTGTAAATAAGTTAATTCATGTTCACTAAGAAAACGAAAACTAGAATATGGTAAGTACTGACACATGCTAAAACCATATAAATTATTACAGTCTAAATATACTATATAACAATCGGGTTCTGAGGCATTGTAGTTAGACATATACTTATGATTTGCTTTTGCATATCTGTGCGAACACATACACAATCCTCCTCTAATCCCTTCCTGAATCATTTTAATTATTGCTAAATCGGACAACAGTTCTAGTTGAACCCCTGTTTTAAGAAGCATTGCATCAAATGACAAACTAGGGGTAGTTATATAAAACGCAGGGTCCAATCCGTAATATCGCTTACAAGTTTTTCGAAAGTTTTGAAATATATCTGATAGTAATAATACATCTGTTTTTAAGTACAAATCAGTATATTGCCTAAGTTATTTATGTCAAAATAATTCCAAACAGTTTGAGCATGATTATAATCCTTATCACTGATACCTTCATTGGTTAAAGAACTATGAAAGTGTTGTTTTAATGGCAACGTTTTATATTCATAACATTTCCAATTCGTGATAAAATCATAGGGATAGATACCTTTCCGCCTCAATAAATTAAACTGTTTATCGTCAGGAAAATGGAAACGTAGATTAACAAAATCTTCAATCTCCATTGTTTTCGCAAGTTTGTCTAAACTAGTACTCAAAAAGTTAAAGGAATCTAAGAACCGTAACTGCACGTATTCATTGCTTGCCACAGGAATGAACTTAGAGAATGATATATATTTTTCTTTCGTTTTAGGTATAATTTTTATGAAACCTGGCATTTCTCCTAACTTTTTTATAAATAAATGGCAATCATAACCTGATAAATTGTGAAAAAATATAGGTATAAATTTAGGTACTTTATGCTGAAGATTGCAATGGCGATGGGCCGCACCGCGGTACCGACCAGTAATATGACAGTGATCTCTAACTTTATTAGACCATAACAAGTTTTCACAAATATGGCATTTAATAGCATCCTTGAAATGAACAGCATCTTTTTCTGTATATATCATAGGTTTATTTTTAGTTAGTATTTTATAAATCGCAATGACATCTTCAGTAAGGAAATGTACAAACTTAGAAACAGTCACTACCGCGGTAACTTCTATACTGATTATTAAGATCATTTCCTTCCCTTTGTTTCGCCGCTGTCGGATAAATTGTATTATCGAAAGACGATACAATGTTGTAACCAAACGCAGCCGGTACATGTTTTTGAGAATATGATGTGTTAGCAGAATCAATTTCATTGCGGGAAATGGGTACAAGTAATGTTTCAAAATCTGCATAGATTATGAACGGTACATTTTGTTTTCTTTCATAATTTTTAAACTTTAAAAACGAGCCTTTTTCAGGTAATACTGTCACAACTCCTTCACATAAATGAGTTTCGAGTTGAGTGAGGACAGGAAAAAACAATAAACAAGATTCACAGAAGTATAATTTACTGTGATGTTTGGTAATCTGACTGCGAATTAAGCGAGGAAATTTTTAATTAGACAATAATGAGAGTCATTATTGTTTTCTAAGTATAATAAATGTATACTCCTAGATTTTTTATTGACTGATTTATACAAAGGTCCTATTATGGTTTTATTATTTTTTAAACCATATACAAAAATATTTAAATTGTTATTATTTTTTTCAAAAATAGTTATATCCGTAAAAGTAATGGGAAACGACAAACCATTAATATTTAAAACATCTCGGAAGTGTGGATATGATGAAACTCTATCAGGATGGCTCGTGGCGGGGTACAAGGCTGCTACAATACTCCATAAAAAGCAATACGGATCTCGGTTTTTAATATTCACACAAGACTTTTTACTTTTTATAAATGCTGGTAAATCTATAAATTTAGAGCCATGAAGGGGTTGATAATTATATCTCTTTCTTGAAACTCTTCAATTTTTTTAAGAAGAAATAAAATTATTGAACTAAAAATTTTGTGTAAATCATAATTTAAATGAATGTTATAATTTTTTGTAGCAAATGATTTTATTTCCTGATAGTCGTTTTCAAACAAATGAAATACTGAAAAAAGTTCAAAATTAATTTTGAGAGAGGTATATCTCTGTAGTGACTGATCTATCAGAGTCTTAACTTGCTCTCGAATTTTGTTAAGAAAAGTCTCTGGGAATTGAGGGATTACTTCATCAGTAGCTCTAATTCTATAACTTATAATACGCCTCTTGAAACATGATTTAATTATCTCTATATTGTCGTAAAAAAGAGTTGCAATTTGAGTTTTATGTAAATTGCTACGCAAATGACCTGACCAGCGATGGCTATCTACAGAAACATGACAAACCCTACAGTAACGCATCATGACTACACGAAAACACTCAAATAGATAAATAACTTCAGTACCTAACTAATCACAATGATCTCTATTAAGGAATATCTAAATAAATAATTCTGAAAATAACTATACACTACAATAACAAATGTACCTGAGTATATAAAATACTTTTCTCATTTATACTCGTAGCTTTTGTTTTTGTTGTTGACTTCCGGAATAATATTTAATTTTCTGAAAAAAAAAAAAAAAACAAATATTACTATTAATATGTTAAATAGATATCAAACCAGAATTAAGTTCAAACAACAGGCGCTTCCAACACTCCTGGCTCTATGCGAAGGGTGAAGCGGGCAAATGCAAGAATGATGATGATGATCATGCGTGCGCTCGTTAATGAGCGAGGCTCTGGCGCGCACACCCTTCTTCGGAAAGGAGCTCAGCTGGCAGTCGCTCTCACAATTAATTCTCATTAGTCTAAACAACCTTATCTACGAAAAAATCTGCACTATGAGCTCAACCGGGATTGATGTTCAGATAATGATTATAGTAAATTAGTATATTATGTACAAGTAGTGTAAACGATCAACTTACCTGAGTAGTAACTAGTAATATAGTATTTCCAAATAGGTTCTATATTCAAAGTATTTTCCTTTGTTGGTATTTAACTTAGGTAAAGTTTATTTTACCTGTAAATAAGACACGACATCAATTGAGTACTATAAATGCATTTAACTAAAATACTAATATAATATAATATGATTGATATAATTACCTGATAAAATATATGAATTGTAGGTAGATACTTAGATAGGTAGATACACAACTTTCACATCGAATGAAGCTTTAGGGATTCTTTAATCCTACTACTTTCAATAAACGATTTTGAATAATGAATTATTACAACTAAAGTTTGCGTCTGCCATGCAACAATTATGTTATTTGTAACAAAAATCATACCAGCTTCAGTTTTTCAATAAATCAATAATATTTAGTTTGAATATAATGCTTCATTTACACCGTAGCGGAATAGAAGCATCAAGTAGTTCGCCTGGTAAAAAGCATAATGAACTTTCATTTCAAGTTTATAAGATACTAACTAAATGCGAAAAGAGAAGTCAAAAAGTCGCGAGACTTCCGTTTTGAAAATTTCCTTAGCAAAGATTATTTTACAATTAACATAAATGTATATAATATGCATTGCATTAGACGAATATGAGGCTCCCATTCCGCTCCGGTGTAAATACGGCCCAAAAATGCTGATTCTCAAATTTTAAGTAGGTTACACGCGCGCGGTGTATAATGTTGTTTATGCAATCTCATTAATAGGGTTGTCGTATGAATGTATGTTACTCTTTTACGCAAAAACTAATTAATAGATTTAATAAAACTAGGATAATACGAGAAAACGCAAAACTTTACTACTAAACTACTTAACAACAGTTATTTTGAGATAATATTTGTATAATGTATGTAAGTCAAATGATATTATTATCGCATCACATTAAAATTGAGAATAAAATATTAAAACATTTTTATACTTCACACAATGAGCTGTCGTTTTGAATATTATTTTCTTTTCCGACGGTTGATTACGATGCCGATTGCACCTAACACTGGGCTACTATGGCTTTTATGGGTGCGACTGCCGACGAGTGGATTCTGCCGTCCTATTGCACCTAACACTGGGCTACTATGGCTTTTATGGGGGCGACTGCCGACGAGTGGGTTCTGCCCTCCTATTGCACCTAACAATGGGCTACTATGGCTTTTATGGGGGCGACTGGATTCTGCCCTCCTATTGTACCTAACACTGGGCTGCTATGGCTTTTATGGGGGCGACTGGGTTCTGCCCTTCTATTGCACCTAACACTGGGCTACTATGGCTTTTATGGGGGCGACTGCCGACGATGGACTTTCGTCCTCCAACTCCTTCGCTTATTCCTTCCTTCTGAAACATACGAAAACAACAAACAACACAGCATAAACGTTTAAGTAGGTAAGGTAAAGATTAAAGAGTGTTTTAATTAGTCGCAGGTACAATAGGAGGGCAGAACCCAGTCACCCCCATAAAAGCCATAGTAGCCCAGTGTTAGGTGCAATAGGAGAGCAGAACCCAGTCACCCCCATAAAAGCCATAGTAGCCCAGTGTTAGGTGCAATAGGAGAGCAGAACCCAGTCACCCCCATAAAAGCCATAGTAGCCCAGTGTTAGGTACAACAGGAGGGCAGAACCCAGTCGCCCCCATAAAAGCCATAGTAGCCCAGTGTTAGGTGCAATAGGAGAGCAGAACCCAGTCACCCCCATAAAAGCCATAGTAGCCCAGTGTTAGGTACAATAGGAGGGCAGAACCCAGTCGCCCCCATAAAAGCCATAGTAGCCCATTGTTAGGTGCAATAGGAGGGCAGAACCCACTCGTCGGCAGTCGCCCCCATAAAAGCCATAGTAGCCCAGTGTTAGGTGCAATAGGACGGCAGAATCCACTCGTCGGCAGTCGCACCCATAAAAGCCATGGTAGCCCAGTGTTAGGTGCAATCGGCATCGTAATCAACCGTCGGAAAAGAAAATAATATTCAAAACGACAGCTCATTGTGTGAAGTGACATTTTCACACTCTTGAGACTTCAAAGCGACGCCGTAGATTTGAAGTTTTTTAGGCGGCAGCTATTTAACTGTCAAAAACAGCGTTTCATTCATTCTTACGCCGCGCCGGCATCAATTATCAATGGGTCGGTACAAAATGGCCGTCGACCTTGACCAGCGCAACATTTCGACGGCTGTGATATCGACGACACTTGGGCGGTAGGCCCACAGTTCATGACACAAGGACGTTGTTCTTCACTGCCACCTACAATTACAGTACAATATAAAAAACGAAACACTGTTGATATGTTCAGTGATGTTTGTTTTGTTTATAAGGGGCATAGTTTATCAATGTCCGCTCTCACTTACGATAACACCAAAGATTACGGTAAAAAACAAAGCTCATCAGTTCCACCGTCCTTTTTCCGTGATTACGAGAACAATCAGATGCAAGAATCTGAACCTAATAACTTAATAGATGAAACATGTTCTTATGATGGTGACTATTCGGCAATGATAGTGACATAACTTACTGTCCTAGTCCTGATCATGATCAAGAGTCGAACAATTCTAGTCTAAGTATTTTAAATGAACCATCCACGTCATCGGCCATTTACCACGGAAATTTAAATGAAGGAAGAAAACGTCAAGCCAAACGTGACCCGGATAGCTGGAAGAAATTAAAAAATAAGAAACTTCGTATGTTAGGAGAGGAATATTTAGGATATACGAAGCCAAAGAACAGCAAACTAAGACAAGATAAAATAAGGCCAGCTAGAAAATTAGGCGATAGGTGCAACTCACAGTTTTGCAGGAAGAGTAAGGTGCGAAATTGTGAAAAATTTGATGATGATAGACGTCACGAGATATACAACCGTTTTTGGAAAAATATGAACTGGGACCAGCGTAAAATATATGTAGTTGGACTTGTAAATCGTAAGGATACGACACGCAAAACAAGTAATCAGGAATCAAGACGTGAAGTACATTCAATTAACTTTTGCCCATGAGCGAAGGCCAAAATTTACAGGTTTGCAGAAAAACATTGTGACGGTCCCACCCATCGAGATTGCATTGGCGGTCAGAGGATGGGGGCTTGCTGTTCAGAACGGCTTCAGATGTTGCAGATTAACATTAAAATACCCTTCTCACTACTCGTACATTGTCGGTCTAAAAGTAGAATAAAAGTAAAGGACATGTTCTCTGGGTTCAATATGTAAACTGTAAAAGACTGTAGAAGAGAACAAGGATTGAACTCGCACATTTTTCTAGGCGTAATTGATTAATAATTGATTTAATACGATATAAAAGCGAAAAGCAAACATAGTCGAAAGAAAATAAATAATGAAATAAAATTAGTACATATTAGTAATGAATATAAATAAACTATTTGCAAAACAATTGATTTAATGTGAGGCTACTTTTAACATAGAATCGAATAAATTATGGTTGAAGTGGATTTATTCGTTTAGGCTGATAGTTCCGTTATTAATTTCAAATAGTCGATAGTTGGTAGTAGTTTTGAAACGGATTGTTTTATGGCAACTCGGAAGAGATGACGTGTAGTGGCGTGATTATCGGTGGGGCGAACGAAAATTTGGAAAGGAGGGGGTAGTAGGAGGAAATAAAAGGGGCGTACCGGAGAATATCAGGGAGTTTTTATCGAGAATTCGTCGCGAATTAGAACCTAGCAGAAGCTCTGCCCGTGCAGGCTTGTGACAGTCTTCAAGAATTCATCGGGAACGAGGAACAAGCGGTGGCCCTGCCTGAGCAGCCTTCGAGCCTGGTAGCTGCGTGTAAGTCTGGTGGTGAGTTATCTTAGTTTTGTTCTTCTTATTCTTAATATGTTGTCTGTATTTGGATTTCATGATTGTTTCCATGATAATTTACTTTTGTGGGTAGAAAATAAAACGAAACGTGAATTTTTTTTGTGAGATATATTCATACATGTAGGGTATAAGATGTAACAGCTTTACGAAAATCAAGACACCTTTCATTAAGCGTAGTAGCACGCTAAATACAAGCGTACTATTACTGCTTTGGATCGTTGAGTCTGGCGACCCATTCGTAAAGTTGTTTAGCGTAGGAAGTGTAGGGCCTTTACGAAAATCAAGACTCCTTTCATTAGGCGTTTTAGAACGCTAAATATAAGCGTACTATTACTGTCTTGGGTCGAAGAGTCTGGCGACCCATTCGTAAAGTCATTGCTGTCGTTTATCGTCTCTTAAGTTAGAAGTTGAGGGTAGCGCTGCGGCGGAGGTTTAGCTAGTTTTCCCGTAGGAAACCCAAGCAATGTGCCTGGTTATGGAGGGATACCTAACGGTGCCAACCAACTCCATATTCCTCTGAATTACAGCTAGGGAACGATAACATTTGAAGCAGGCGGCATTCCGATTTACATGCGGAAAGTATGTTCTGTGTGTTCTTTCATAATCCTTAAAGTTTAGGTCACATGAATAGATTACAAAACAGTTTTATCGCCGTTAACCTATATGTACCTACCTAAGCAATTTGCTACTAACGCTTTCTTTTGATGCTACCTACTTTATTTAAACCTAGATGGCTAGTTTCTATAAGCTTGGGATGTCTATTGTAGACCCTTAACCTATATCTGTGACGGCATTTAATGTGCAAAGTGTGATTAATGGGCCTTATGATTTAACTTATAAAACATTACGTTATACCTACGCTCTTCGTTATACTCAGCCTGCATACTATACAATACCCTTGTGTATACGGAATAAGTGGTTCTAGGCACGCTCAAGGAGCCTCCCAAGCTCTTCAGTTTGCTTAGGATGAGATTAAGGTTTGATAAATTGAGCTACCTTAATTACGATGGTTATACTGAAATGTAGCCATCTGCTGGATTATCGTTCCTATCAATTAGACCTCACTTTCATTGTAAAGATGAGAAGCTCAAAAGGTACGGAAATAACTTGGGTGAATGATTGTTATCTTATAAAGTAGCTTCATTTAACTCTTGACAATTCCT
Organism: Cybosia mesomella; assembly: GCA_946251805.1. Lineage (NCBI taxonomy): Eukaryota > Metazoa > Arthropoda > Insecta > Lepidoptera > Erebidae > Cybosia > Cybosia mesomella. The sequence continues at coordinate 18,993,043 of OX276411.1, forward strand.
TGTCCCTATCCATTCCTTGTGAGTGCCTGATTTAATTCGGATATTAAAAACAAATTATCTACAGGATCGATGTTCAATTTGATCTATGTATCCTGTTTGACGGATGTGTGCTCATTTCATTGTAAGCATTGTATTGGGCTAAGCCTTCACAATACATGCCATCATACTTACCTATGTATTATTATGTCCTCTCGGTGATATGCGTGTGTCTTGAAAGCGTTTGGTCGCGGTATCGCTTGACCCTGAAACGTGGACAGTTGCCACATGATCACACAGCCTCGAACACCCACTGGTCACTGTTTGACTCGTCCACTGTGACGATTAGGTTCGACCCTGAGTGGTGACGGTTGGCGTCTTGGTCCTATGATCCGGGAGGGCCTAATCATATATATTACCATGTCTGTTTACAGCTAGTACCCATAACAGCAATGATTTGAGCTATGCATTCGTTAGACTGGATATATTTCCATCTAACCTACTTGTCGAAATTGGGCACTCATTCCCAATTCGGTACTATTTAATTTGTAAAGCACCAAGGTTGTGCATAACTTAGAACTAGTATGCCTTCAGATTGGAGAGGATTGGTTGCTCGTTGGGGGCCTGGGGTTGGTGGATGCGGCCTCCCCGGTTCCAGAAATGGAACCGGTCATAGGGTTCCTAATTACCTATCAAAATACCCCATCCTAGCAGTCTCCATATATCAACAGAAGCTTCATTTCATTTGTCCGGCTACTCTGAGATAATCTATTATGTAGGTTATCTCACGGTACCTGATTGTTAACCACATATGTATTTAATCACACATTTTATTCACTTGACCACCATTATTTACTATATCTTTGTCTAAATAACTCAAATTGTATATAAGAAGACTATGTAGGTACATTTCCTTTGAAAGGTCCAGTATAGTGAGGCCACTCTATATTGAGTGTGTTATACCTTCACTTCCATCTAAACTACATGCTTATACTTATATCATACTGTGGAATTAAACTTGCTTGCATGTAAGAAAGCCTTAGAAACTTATCATGTTAATCAGTAAAGGATTAGACGGTATTAAGTGCATATAATGTTCCTACTATTAATTATCTAGAACAATTACTCGCAGACATCTTAAGGTGAAACTTAGTTTTACAAGTAGTTAAGCATTGTTTCACTATTTTATGACTGCCAACAAGTGTTACCAATTATATTCTAACTTGCATATAAGATATTCATATCCATTCCTTTAATTATTCAGTTATTTTTAGGATATTTCTAAATTGATTATATATTTTACCCTTGTTAATACTTATTTCTGTAACTTAGAACAGTCAATAACTATTTATTACCTTTAGCCATGATCTAGCTTCATGCAGGAAAGTCTCAGGCATTCTGTACAATTATCAATGTAGGTCAAGCACATAGGTAATCTTAACTCTAATTTTAATTTCAATTCTCTATATTTACTGAAAACTATTACCTTTTGAATTGAACTGTCTATACCTAGGATCACTTAGGAATGAACTTAATATTCAGAATTTGATATCACTAAGTATCACTGAGGCTAGGTAGCTCCTAAATTCAAAATCTTAATTCATATTAGGTTCAGGGATTCAATGTAGTTGTATAGGAACATTATTTAACTTTATTGCTAGACAGAAAATCGTTATAGGAATTAGATTGTAATCAGTGTTCTCAATACCATGTACTCTGCCTTGTCTCAATGTACCAAATAAAGGACTATGAGTTGCTACAATGCTTAAACACAACGTATAAAGGGTCCCATACTTAGACGATCACAATAAAGCCAAATGTCAATGGTATCTTCCTAAACTTGGAGGATATAATAGTAACGGATACTTCAGTGCCTTCAGCACTGTAGGCAGTTGCTGCACTCAGGTCCAACGTCTCATCAGTGGGCGATTCAAGTTCACATAAAGGAATATATTGGGGGGAAACGTTACAATTTGGTGCCGTGATGACCAAGATTGTTTGGTTTTGCAAATTGTTGAGGATAAGCGAGTACCTTGGGAACACTATGTCTTTTAATATCGAAGGTGAGAAGTATTTTATATCTAAAATGGGACTAATAATGCTATAGGTAGAGTAGTGTAACCATTTAAAGTATTTAGGGGCGTGCATAACCATATTGCTGTGTAGGAACAATAATACAACACAAACAACACATTATGTATGTCATAAAAGTACATAAATTTACAAGCAAGAGCCTAGGCACAAGTAAATACACAGATACTGATACATACAAATACACATAAGGTCAATTAAAACTTTGAGGAAGAAAACACAATATATAGTAGCTTACTTTTTACACAGTTTATCAAATATATAGATTAATAATAAAATGCCTTAAGCAGAAACCTAAGCCAGAATATATTATTACAAGCTAAATAACTTGTTTTAAACATTCTAAGAATGATGCTATGAATAATAGATTGTTACCATAATTTCAGTGCAGTTTCATTGTTTGGGCATAGTCAGAGTAAGTAAATTTTGGGTTGAAAGTAATATTAAGTAGATGCCTAATATTTAAATTTGCATTAATTTACTAAGTGATGAGTTATAAATAGGTAAACCATAGCCATATATACTGCCTTATGTAATAGTAGTGATATAATAGATTAATTTATTTTACATGTAAGTACATGTACATATGAAATGAAGTCAAATACTAATACATTTGCCCATAGCAGACAAATGTCACATAGTTGCCTGTCAGTATCACAAAATAAACAATCTGTTTTAGGTTGCATCAATCAGTAGAAAATCATAAAATTCATATACACTAGTTTACATTAGATTTGTAATGTATAATGTTAGCGGCAAAAAGTAGATTATTTTGAGTATTTCTAGGGAACTTTCAATGGAAAACTTACTGTACTGTATTCTATTGTGTACCTACTTCCAAGTACAAGTTGTATCTAATTTGAGTTTTGTACCATTCAAATTTTAGTTCACAGCTGTATAAGTTCATTGACTTCTAGTGTTATCCAAATTCTTCTTTGCACATGGAACCTGTCATTTATATTAAAGTGTCCGGTTGTGTGAGAATAATAGATTCCTCTTTTAGAGTCAAGGATAGATTCTTTCAAACGCTGAAACAAAGAAAGATATGATTACTATACTTTAAATTTATAGGAATTTAAACATCTTAAATATGGTTGGTTTATGCATTTATACTGTCCTTTATGAAAGGGTTTACAGTAATTTATATAAGCTAAAACCTGAAATTGAGGTTAAGTACATTATTCACTGGAATCAAAGAGTAGTTCTACTTATATAAGGAATAGGTACATGGTTACAAATATGAATACCTAATAACATAGATACTTACATCTAAACATTTAGTGTTACAAGTACCTTGTGGTTGCATGAACTAATATGGTACAAAAGATGGTGCAAATTATAAAAGTAGGTAGTGAAATAGATAAAAACTTAAATGCATTGCTTACAATATACATAAGTTAATGGTTCGCATACTAAGATGTATTCACTGAACTGACATTGTGATGAGATAGGTTAGGCAGCCGATCAAAATAATACCTCATTCATGGTGCTTGATAGTCGTTGTAATGTTAAACTTTATTCTAATTATAAATTTTATTTTAGTATTTAGGTGTGAGCACTGCTGCCATAGGTTGATGCTTTACATTGTTGCTATACACAATAGTACTAAATAGAATTAACAATAGGTTATGGGATTAAAAGGTTTCATTTAGATAATATTGCTCGTCAAAGAACTTACTTGTTGAAGAAGTTTAGAAGTACCTAGTTGTAACGGCGTTCGCGGACGATAAATTCTTATTGAAGTATTCAGGGTGATTTCATAATGAAAAAACGATATTGGCTTTGTAAAATTAGCTGATAAAATCAAAAGTCGATAAAATTTATTTATATGATTGTGTGAACTGAGTGTTTTGCAAAACAATGCATACAACGGAATATCAAGATAAAATTAAAGTCTTTTAAAATCCCATGAAATATTTAAATAATAGATACATGTAAAATGAAATGTTATTATTATGTAATTAGCGATTTAGGAATTTCTTATAGATTTTGTAGGGATGGTTTAGTTTAAATGTTAACGTAAATAATAAATGATACGAAAACATTGCACAGCAGCGCGTCAGCGGAAGTGCTATGTCGCGATTGTTGAATTGCTATTTATTTAGAAGATGATTCCATATTTAAGAACAAAGTTCTTTCGTAGAAGTAATATACGGAAATAAATTCTGTAATATTTTGGATTCCCCTTTGCCTCGAGAACATAAAATATAGGCAACAAAACTATGTACCTACGATTGGGGAATTGATAGTGACACCATAACAGCTATTAGACAAATCAAAATAATGTGTTTTATATAATTTCAGTAGATATTTGTAAAGCGGCGATATTATAAATAATAATAATATTAATAATAGTATAAAAAGTATATTAGAAGCGTTTATTTAGTGTGTCAAGACTTTAAACATTTACATGGTTTGCCATGTAGGAAGTAAACCTAAATTTTAGAAAAATTAGCAGGGTCTGAGATGGTCTATTGGATTGCCCTAAGTAACTAACACACAGGTGGTCAGGGTTCGATCCTCAAAAGGGGAAGCTCTTTTTGTCATTTTAATTATATTTTATTACTATATTCTGCTATGGAGTAGTGGTTAGAATGCCTAGCTATGTCAAATGATCGTAAGTTCAATTCCCAGTAAATCTTTTGTCATTTGATGGTTATTTTGTTCCTGAATTGTATTAATTTCAGCTTGAGCCCATGTCCTTTATTCAAATTTAGTATTTTATCTACTTAAATGTTTATAGTATTTTTACAGTGTAGACTTAAAGGTAGTTCGGGGTATTGTCGCTAGGCGGAACTTGGGTTGCTTACATGACTGAAATTTTTCAGAATGTAACGAGAATCGACTGTCAATAAGATTTCGCTATAATTGATTTAATGCTTGAACTTTTAATAAGTTCACCTGGAACAAACCTTAGTTAATTATTTTGGGACAGTTACATAATATGGTAAATTTACATTTAAATAGACATAGTTTTACAAACTTTACGCAAAAACTGGATCTTTAAAGAAGTTATTATGTGATAATTCTCTTCGACATTATAGTTGGATGCGGTGGGACACTAGATGGCAGGTTATGAGCTCTAATTATCATTAGATATGGTAGTTAAATCTGAAATTTTTGCATCGTATGTATAGAATGTGCTTTTAGTTATTTGTATAAAACGTATAGTTAAATTTTATTAGGTTGGATTCGATAACTGAGATGTATAATTTTAATATTGTAGCTGGATTGGAACCTACTAGCGCCATCTAGCGAAATAACCTAGGGGCGATCAATCCCCGTCAGTTGTTAGTTCATTGAAAGTTGAATAGAGGGCGTGGTTTTATACTCTTATTTTAATTCTAATAGACCTACTAAGTAGATATAAAAAATAAATAAATAGATAATTGGACATATTATGAAGTACTTTGTTTTATTAGTTCTTGGATTTAAAATCGAAACTTACAATCAGGGTCTCGTGCGTTATCAGCTAATCTTGTATGTGATCATGGAAGTAGATTATATCGCGAAGTGTTTTTGTTAAAGTTGAAATATTATTATTAGATCGTAAGCAGATACTTCATGACATAGGGAAGAAACAACAGTAACTAGTTCTTAGCTATAATTTCGTAGGCAGTTCTAGGGAAAACAAGGTACAAATGCCTATTCATAACATTAAATATATAGATGTTTTTTTAAGTAAATAACTAAGATTGACTACATAGTTGTATACTTACATATTATCATTGTACCCATTATTGCACACTCATTGCATTGGTACTTTGGATGCAGTTGCTCCATTCATAGCAGTACATTAATTATCAATATGATAGGAATACTTTAGCAGACTATATAAGCTAGGGGGCGGGAACTTAATAAATAATTAGATGGACTTTATGTTAGATTGACTGCAGTATACTTTGATTTTTTTGAATTTTTTAAATTACTTTAAAGACAGGAAGGTGGAGGTAGCGGTTTTGGTTTGAGTACCTAGTGATAATTCCCTACGCAATACAAAATTAAATAACTTAAATTAGTAGCTTGTTTTCAATTAATTTTAAAATAGTTAGTTTAATTATATAGACTAGACTTTAGAATTTAGTGAGGTGTCCCTTCCAATCCTTCCAATGATACTTTTATTTTAGTCACATATTGAACTAAAACTTAGTTGAGGATATGGTTTCAAGATGTAGCGATGCACTTATATATTTAAATAATAAGGTTTAATAGTTGGGATAGCGATACACATATAAGCATTTAGAATTTTAATAGGTTTTGGCCATCATTAGTGATTTGAAATGTAAAGAATAAATTTTATTAAATCAAGTTTAGTTTAATTATAACAGATAAACAAAATTAGTTTTGAGAAACAACTTGAATGGAGCCAGTGAAAATTCAAACTTAATAGTGATATAGATAGTAAATGGAAATTGAAGTATATAGGTTGATTGGAAGATTTTTTCTGGATTGCTTAAATGAAATTAGTGGGTGATTAAATTAACTAGTGTGGAGTCCTACTGTTATTGATAGGGTTATCGTTGTTTGACATTAGTAAGAGATAGTATTGATAAGTTGAATTTAACCTTGAAAGAAAGTGGTCCTTGGTGCAAACAATGTGTGATGACTTATGTGAACTGTTTTAAAATTTTAAAACTTTAGAAATCTCAAATTGGATTATCCGAACTTTGATTAAAGTTCTAAATTTAAAATGTTCCAATAACTGACTTTTCCCCTTATTTACATATTAAACCATCCTGGGATTCAAGAAGTAGCGAATACACTTTTAGAGAAATTAATAGATAAATGGTTTCTTTAGGGGCTCGGAAAATTAAATCTGGCTTTAAAAGATTTGAAAGTCGATGGTTGAATTGAAAATTTAATTAAATATTTAATTATCGCCCATTGTGCATTAAACTGTATGCATGATACCTACCTTTCTGTAAATTTATTGGTGTACAGTAAGGAATTGTCTATCTATCTATCTATCTATCTGAAGTTTCTTTAGAGGTTAAGGTTGTGTGAGTGTGGAGTAGTAGCTGGACTGCTTCAATTAAGGTTGAGATACTTAGTGCATATGGGGTCATTGTCTAGACCTTAATGATTCTTTCTACTATTCTTATATGATGCTGCTTTCATTAAAAACTGAATTGAATTATTTAGAGGTCGATTCAAAACGTAAACAGCGGATGCATATAACAAATAAATAATTACTATAGATAGCCAATCAATAATAGGTCGGGACTTAGGGAGTAGTACTAGGAAGACTTTATTTTAGGTCGTCCAGCGTATTTAACATTTTATCGCGACGTAAGATTTTAATCTTACAGGTTAAACCGAGCGGTAACTCGGCGGGTGGATACGATAAATCAACGACAATAGACGGGATTGTCTTCGCTAATTAGATTAACATCAAGAATGCCTAAGGCGCGGGCCACGTCAGGAAAAACAAGGGTTAGGAGGCCTATCACTAGGACCCCTGTAGCCTCCACAAATAACCCCGCTCCCGTAGTGAGAACCAATCCTTTACATTTTGTGACTCGAATGGTGCAGCAGGCAATGAGCACCATCAATGAAAAAATGACCAATTTGGAAAATAGAATCACATCTGCAGTTACACCGAGTGGGTCGACCGACACATCTGTACAAGGGGACACGGCTCTCCAGCCTCCGGTGCAAGTTGTACAAAATGTGCCTGGACCATCTACAGTATATTATCCCGTGGCCCAGTTACCTTCAGAGAAGCCCAAGTTCCCTGCTAAGGGCAAGCATCCGGTAACTTTCATCGAGGATTTGACTGCTTACTTAAGAAAAAGTGGGCCAGAGACAAGGGATACTATTGACACTATAATTGATAGCCTGGAAGGTGAAACTAGGAACTGGGCTCGGATATATAAGGATAGATGGACACAATTTGAAGATTTCAAGAGGGATTTTCTAGACACGTATTGGGGGGAAGCGGAACAAAATGAGTTGAGAAGAAGGATTAGTCAGAATTCTTGGGACGGAACTCGGCCAATGCTGGGACATTTTATTACATTATGTGGACAAGCGAAGATGTTGACGTACCCTATTCAGGAAAGGCAACTTATAAGCGAGATAATGAATCATTTCCCGAAGGATGTTCAATATGCCTGGTCCACAAGTAACTATACTTCAATCCTTCAAGCTACGGAGTTCCTACGCAAATTGGACAATATCGACAAGCAAAGCGGCCAGGGCAATAGCATCAGTGCTCCCTCAAGCAATGTTCAGGGACCTAAGGCGCCTACCCATCATCAACAGAATAAGGCCACGCAGGGGCGGAAAAGACAGTTCAACGTTAGGTCAATGAGTCAAGTTACACCAAACAAAAGAGCTAGGACGAATGATGTAAATATTGTAGATAATGCTGATGACATTTCAATAGTTAGCCTAGAACCAACAAATAATTTAAACTATTAGGTGTTGATGTGACAAGCCCCGGTGCATCAACAGTAGGAGGGGCTAACAAAATTCCGGTTGCTCTAAAAATTATGCTTGGACTCGGGTGGGAGCCTGGACAGACATTGGGTAGACATAATAATGGAATAAGGGAACCAATAGCTATTAAAGGACAGTGCGGTAAGGCAGGGTTAGGGTCAGGTGTCAAGAAAATTAACTTGACAAATTTTGAGTTGCAAGTTGTAGAGTGTTTAAAGGTTCCATCTGACTTAAATTCTAGGCCATTAATACAAACTGAAATAGTTTCTTCATTATTTGACGAAGAAGATAATATTACTGCGGACAAATTAGAGATAGTTAAGTCTGAGATTGAGGTAGGAATATTTAGTAAGCGGGTTATATGTCTTGTCGATACGGGTAGCGATATTACGTGTATTTCTGAGTCGTTTTGGGAAACTTTAAAGTTACAAGTTGGAAGTAAGTTAAATATGTTACCGGTTAAACCAATACAAATTCGTGGGGCAGTTGGTCAAAAGAGCGCTAAAATACAACAGATGGTATTATTGCCTGTGAGATTTGGGGTGATTGAATTAGAAATTAGATTCTTTATAGTGCCAAATTTAGTTCATTCAATGATATTAGGGTTTGATTGGCTCATAGCAAATAACACTAATATAAAATTACAAAAGCCAATTGTAGGGCTAACTATTAATCACAAGGGTCAAAGAGTATTGATTCCATTTATTGAATATATATCTGAGGGACAAGGGGTTGCTGAAATTGCGAAGGTAGATAGTAATTTTGACTCACGGAAGTATTTACAGGGAATGAAAATTGGTACGCCTCTTAAAGAAACGCAAGTAAATAAATTAAGACAGGTTTTAAATAAACATTGGGATGTCTTTGTGAAAAGATTAGGTCGAGCAAACTGCTATCAACATGTTATAAAAATGTTAGATCATAGTCCAATTATAAAACGTTCCTATCCAGTTCCGTATGCATATAGGCAGCAAATGGAGGAGAAGTTAGCTGAAATGGTTGATATGGGGGTAATATCTAGGGGTTCCACACCTTATTGTAGTCCATTGACTTTCACCTTAAAACCGGATGGTTCAATTAGGGTCTTATTGGACGCGCGTGAAATTAACAAATACATGGTGGCTGAGGCAGAAGCACCACCAATGCAAATAGATGTGTTAAATTCTTTCCATGGGGTTAATTATATTAGTGTAATAGATCTGAATAATGCTTATTTTCAAATCGCCATTTCAGAAGACAGTAAAAAGTATACTGGATTTACGTTTAATGGAAAGTCTTATATGTATAATGTGTTGCCACAAGGACTTAAGACTTCTGTAGGCAGTTTTAGTAGAGCGATGGATCAAATACTAGGGCCTGAGGTTAGACATTTTTGTGTGAACTACCTTGATGACCTCGCCATCCTAACACAAGGCACTTTAGAAGAACATTTAGAACACATTGACATTATACTAAACAAGTTAAAATTAGCAGGACTTACATGCAATCTTGAAAAATGTAAATTCATTTGTAAAGAAGTCAAGATGTTAGGTCATATTATTTCTACGGAGGGAATTAAAACAGATCCTGAGAAAATAGAATCTATTAAGAATTTTCCAGTTCCAAAGAAAATAAAACATTTAAGGGCGTTTTTAGGTCTCTGTAATTATTATAGGCGGTTCATCCCTGATTATAATAGTGTTATTCAACCTTTATGTCAGTTATTAAAAAAGAGTAAAGGATGGACATGGACTTCGGAAGCACAGGTAGCCTTTGAGAAATTAAAAAATAGTTTTTTAGAGACAATAATGTTACATCACCCGGATATGTCTAGACCTTTTTATCTACAAACGGATAGTTCTGGGGTAGGTTTAGCTGGAGTCCTATTTCAATACGATGAACAAGGGAAAATGAAAATACTAGGGTACTGTAGTAGAGCTTTGAGGGGCGCTGAATTAAGATGGACTGTTACGGAACAGGAATTTTGGGCAATAATTTATTGTTTAAGAAAATTCGAGACCTATTTGAGGGGTGCAAAACTAATAATTAGGACAGATCATAAGGCACTGACGTTTGTTAGATCGTGGAAATTATATAATAGTAGGATAATTAGGTGGATACTTTTCCTTGAACAGTTTGATTATACCATTGAACACGTAAAGGGTAAAGATAATGTCGCAGTCGATGTACTGTCTAGGTTCCCGCCTGATTCACCGATGATACAGGAGGATAGGGTATATTGTCCAGAAATTCATTATATGGAAAATATTAAAAACAAGGCACTGGTATTTAATCTAAAAAACGTATCTGATTTTCAAAGTAAGGATACCGAAGTTCAATTAATTTTGGACATTGTAAATAATGCTAATATTAACCATAGCGGTAGGTTAGGTAGAATTGCTCAACGTTGTTATGTCAAAGATAAAGTACTGTATTTTAAGGTTGATTCAGATAAACATGTAATATACTTACCATCAAGGTTGCGAGAAGAGGTAATTTTTCAAATTCATCACGAAATGGGGCATCAAGGAGTTTATAAAATACTTAAGTACCTAAAAGATAGATTCTATTGGCCAAATATGAATAAAGGGGTAAAAGTTTTGTTAAGAACTTGTCACATTTGCCAATTTTCCAAAAGTGACAACATAAAGTATGTAGGCAAGTGCAAATCTATTGTAACAGAACAAATAGGGGACCTGGTAATGGCCGATTTATATGGGCCACTACCAAAAGGGAGGTTTGGGGCTGCTTATATACTTGTAATACAGGACTCGTTTAGTAAATTTGTTAAATTGTATGATTTGGCGAAGGCTACTTCGCGCGCAGTAATTACTAAATTACGACAGTTTGTCAAAATAATTAAGCCCAAAGTAGTAATGACAGATAATGGCAGTCAATTCTCGTCTGAAAGCTGGAAGCGGGCTTTAGAAGATATGAATATAAAACCTATTTACACTACGGTCCGAAACCCTAGGCCTAATACAACAGAAAGGGTAAACAAAGAATTAGGACGTCTATTTAGGACATATTGCCATAATAACCACAAAGGTTGGGCCACAATACTTGGTAAGATAGAAACTTTGTACAATAATAGTTTTCATGAGAGCACGGGTTTCACTCCTAATGAAATACTGTACGGTACAAGTAACAGCATATCTTTTGATAATTGTCTACCTCAATTAGAGAAAACTAAAGACATAAATAAAATTAGAACTCAAGTGAGACAAAATTTAAAGGATAACAGTGTTAAACGACAGGTGAAATTCAATAAGTCACATCGTTTAATTGAATTTCAGATAGGGGATTATGTCAAAGTTCGTAAGACTAATAAATCAGAAGCACAGAAGAAGCTTACCAAAAAGTTTCAATTAATGTATGAAGGACCGTATGTAGTTTGTGCAATTCCTTTTGCAAATGTTTACACCTTGATGGACCCTAAGACCAAACAAATTAGAGGTAACTTTAATACAATTCATTTGAGTAAATATTACCAATAGATTAATCACTAATATGATTTAAAATTGAAATATTAGGTCTCATTGAAGGTGTATTTGAAGGTTTTCAGTTATTGGATAGTTAATATTACTACATGAATAATTTAATGTTAATCATAGTTATTAAGATTTAGTCAATGTTAGAACATTATTATTTGTGGTACGAGTGATAGATTTAAGTATGGTTCACTGGTTGATCATTTTAGAATTAGAATGTGTGTAAATTAGGCTATTGAAATTGTGTTGAACAGATACATAATTGAACTAATAAATGTAATTATTCTTTTACGATTTTTTTTTTGTGTATCATAAGAGGCAATCATTCGAATGAGCACTGAAGCAATGGTGGTGGTATATTAAAATCACGGTGAAACCTGTAGAATCACGAAGAAATGTCATTTGATTTAGATGGTGGTCTATTACCCTGAGGGAGATTCGTGATATGCAGTTATGACTGTAAACCTGGTTGCAGTTTTTTCATATATATATAGTGCGTAAGAAATTAATTCGAACACTATTTTCCTAAATCGGAATTCCAGTTTAACTGACAGTCAATAATAATAATAATAAAAGGGAAATTGTATTTTTGGGATATATTTAAAAATGTAATTTATATGTATTTAAATGAATAAAGGAGATAAAAATAATAATAAATATATGATAATAATCATAAAAAAGGGGAAGAGCAAATAATGAGAATTCTTTTGCTTTATTAGTACTGGTCGGTTGGTAGTGAGCTCGGCAGCGGGAGTTTGCTATGAAAGCGTGTATGATGATTTTTTTTGTTGTTATGAGATGTATACTAGTGAATTGTATGAGTGTATGGAATGGGTTCATTAAAATCAGAATGAAGGACCATCCCGATTAGTACTATAATTAAAGCTATGAGATTATGAGACCAGTTGAGATTCAATTGCCTATTCACACCGCGTCACAAATAGATTTTGTGAAGATTATGCAAGGTGTTAGGTTAGAGATGGACTAGAGGTCTAAGCATGCCGTTAATGGGTCTTCACAGAATCTCGACTATACACGTTATGAACATATTGGTTGCACACTCTACATGAATGTTTGAGAACTGGGACGTGTCTTTTGGGTCTGTTTCGGGTGGAGTAAAGGCTATTGGCCCCTTTATTTTCATTGCCCACAAGGTCTGACTATTTTTGGGGAATGGAGTAGTTGGATTATAAGTCGATGTAGAGAACTACAAAATCTTCTATAATCGTCTACTCTGTGCGGCAGCGCTGAATGACTCACAACCATTTTTCCCGCTGAGATTGTCATACTGGCAGGAAATAACGTAGTGTTGTAGTTTTACTTAAGCCTGAACATAGGAGCATGAGATCTGTCCCAGTTCTAAAACACATATATCTACTCACACATATATAGAAATTGAATCTCATTTGGTATTAAACAAACTAGCGTTATGCATACTATAAATAAAAAAAAACGAATTTTAACCAACCAGCACTATAGGGAGTAGAATTGCGAGGCATGGTTATAGTCCAGTCATTCTGCATGCACCTCAATCGGATTTATGAAGGATTGCTAAGAGTTAGGATAGTAGACGGGCTCGAGATTGATGAATCCGAGGTCTAAGCATACCGTTAAGGTACCTTCACATTTCCTCGACTACACAGTTAAGTTAAAATGAGCCACACTACACATGCGCCATTTTTGCGGTGAACACTTTTGGGTTTCGAGCCATGTGGGGTGGACCGTTCGCACTTGCTATGTTTGACGGCTGTTAAGGAATGACTTTATTATTGAAGGGCGGGGTAATACCATTACTCTGAGTCGCTAGGACTGAGCTTGCCTCACAACCAGGCTTTCCTTGCTATAGACTGTCATGTCCTGGCTTGAAGAGATAGTGTTGTGTTGCGGGACCGCTATCAAGCTTGGTATCGAGATGGAGAAGTGGTTTGCCTTGATATGGTTAAACTACACACACACTTAAGGTGTGGGATGACTGGATTCTAACTAAGCAAACAAGGAGAAAATAAAAATACTAATTTAGCTACAGTCGACTTTACACATTCTGTGGTATTTTCATAAGTGAGTGTCTATTCAGGAAGTTGATACGGATTTTAGGGAACTCACAACTCTCTTTATGCGTAGACTTCTATGACGACATTAACTTGTGATTATATTTACTGCAAGCAAATACACTTCCCATGCAGCTGACATATCTTTACGCACACTCTACAAACATAATTGATAAGCATTGTTCTGTGAATCCACAGGACTTTGCAATATCAATACAACTCACCGCATCGAAATTAGTGTGGCTAAATTTGTATTGGAAGATAGTTAGGACCTGCTTTACTTACCTTTACCAACTAACCATTGCCTTCACAATCCATCTCATTTGGTGATCAATAGGAATTACTATCATAATACTTATTTCACTCTAACAAAATTAAGGTATACAATAATTCAATTTTAATATTTTCTTAATAAATTAATTCTTAGGTTTCCATAGTGAATTATTATGGGAAAGATTTACACTACCTTACGATGTATGTAGGCACCCGGCTCTGTCTGATACTAGACTGGTTGTGGTTGTGTTGTATTGTCTGCGGCAATCGTGATGGGTTGTACCCGTTATTATAGGTAAAATATCACTTCGGTGAACTACGTTATATTTTAAGGGGCGATTGTGACGGTCCCACCCATCGAGATTGCATTGGCGGTCAGAGGATGGGGGCTTGCTGTTCAGAACGGCTTCAGATGTTGCAGATTAACATTAAAATACCCTTCTCACTACTCGTACATTGTCGGTCTAAAAGTAGAATAAAAGTAAAGGACATGTTCTCTGGGTTCAATATGTAAACTGTAAAAGACTGTAGAAGAGAACAAGGATTGAACTCGCACATTTTTCTAGGCGTAATTGATTAATAATTGATTTAATACGATATAAAAGCGAAAAGCAAACATAGTCGAAAGAAAATAAATAATGAAATAAAATTAGTACATATTAGTAATGAATATAAATAAACTATTTGCAAAACAATTGATTTAATGTGAGGCTACTTTTAACATAGAATCGAATAAATTATGGTTGAAGTGGATTTATTCGTTTAGGCTGATAGTTCCGTTATTAATTTCAAATAGTCGATAGTTGGTAGTAGTTTTGAAACGGATTGTTTTATGGCAACTCGGAAGAGATGACGTGTAGTGGCGTGATTATCGGTGGGGCGAACGAAAATTTGGAAAGGAGGGGGTAGTAGGAGGAAATAAAAGGGGCGTACCGGAGAATATCAGGGAGTTTTTATCGAGAATTCGTCGCGAATTAGAACCTAGCAGAAGCTCTGCCCGTGCAGGCTTGTGACAGTCTTCAAGAATTCATCGGGAACGAGGAACAAGCGGTGGCCCTGCCTGAGCAGCCTTCGAGCCTGGTAGCTGCGTGTAAGTCTGGTGGTGAGTTATCTTAGTTTTGTTCTTCTTATTCTTAATATGTTGTCTGTATTTGGATTTCATGATTGTTTCCATGATAATTTACTTTTGTGGGTAGAAAATAAAACGAAACGTGAATTTTTTTTGTGAGATATATTCATACATGTAGGGTATAAGATGTAACAGCTTTACGAAAATCAAGACACCTTTCATTAAGCGTAGTAGCACGCTAAATACAAGCGTACTATTACTGCTTTGGATCGTTGAGTCTGGCGACCCATTCGTAAAGTTGTTTAGCGTAGGAAGTGTAGGGCCTTTACGAAAATCAAGACTCCTTTCATTAGGCGTTTTAGAACGCTAAATATAAGCGTACTATTACTGTCTTGGGTCGAAGAGTCTGGCGACCCATTCGTAAAGTCATTGCTGTCGTTTATCGTCTCTTAAGTTAGAAGTTGAGGGTAGCGCTGCGGCGGAGGTTTAGCTAGTTTTCCCGTAGGAAACCCAAGCAATGTGCCTGGTTATGGAGGGATACCTAACGGTGCCAACCAACTCCATATTCCTCTGAATTACAGCTAGGGAACGATAACATTTGAAGCAGGCGGCATTCCGATTTACATGCGGAAAGTATGTTCTGTGTGTTCTTTCATAATCCTTAAAGTTTAGGTCACATGAATAGATTACAAAACAGTTTTATCGCCGTTAACCTATATGTACCTACCTAAGCAATTTGCTACTAACGCTTTCTTTTGATGCTACCTACTTTATTTAAACCTAGATGGCTAGTTTCTATAAGCTTGGGATGTCTATTGTAGACCCTTAACCTATATCTGTGACGGCATTTAATGTGCAAAGTGTGATTAATGGGCCTTATGATTTAACTTATAAAACATTACGTTATACCTACGCTCTTCGTTATACTCAGCCTGCATACTATACAATACCCTTGTGTATACGGAATAAGTGGTTCTAGGCACGCTCAAGGAGCCTCCCAAGCTCTTCAGTTTGCTTAGGATGAGATTAAGGTTTGATAAATTGAGCTACCTTAATTACGATGGTTATACTGAAATGTAGCCATCTGCTGGATTATCGTTCCTATCAATTAGACCTCACTTTCATTGTAAAGATGAGAAGCTCAAAAGGTACGGAAATTACTTGGGTGAATGATTGTTATCTTATAAAGTAGCTTCATTTAACTCTTGACAATTCCTTGTCCCTATCCATTCCTTGTGAGTGCCTGATTTAATTCGGATATTAAAAACAAATTATCTACAGGATCGATGTTCAATTTGATCTATGTATCCTGTTTGACGGATGTGTGCTCATTTCATTGTAAGCATTGTATTGGGCTAAGCCTTCACAATACATGCCATCATACTTACCTATGTATTATTATGTCCTCTCGGTGATATGCGTGTGTCTTGAAAGCGTTTGGTCGCGGTATCGCTTGACCCTGAAACGTGGACAGTTGCCACATGATCACACAGCCTCGAACACCCACTGGTCACTGTTTGACTCGTCCACTGTGACGATTAGGTTCGACCCTGAGTGGTGACGGTTGGCGTCTTGGTCCTATGATCCGGGAGGGCCTAATCATATATATTACCATGTCTGTTTACAGCTAGTACCCATAACAGCAATGATTTGAGCTATGCATTCGTTAGACTGGATATATTTCCATCTAACCTACTTGTCGAAATTGGGCACTCATTCCCAATTCGGTACTATTTAATTTGTAAAGCACCAAGGTTGTGCATAACTTAGAACTAGTATGCCTTCAGATTGGAGAGGATTGGTTGCTCGTTGGGGGCCTGGGGTTGGTGGATGCGGCCTCCCCGGTTCCAGAAATGGAACCGGTCATAGGGTTCCTAATTACCTATCAAAATACCCCATCCTAGCAGTCTCCATATATCAACAGAAGCTTCATTTCATTTGTCCGGCTACTCTGAGATAATCTATTATGTAGGTTATCTCACGGTACCTGATTGTTAACCACATATGTATTTAATCACACATTTTATTCACTTGACCACCATTATTTACTATATCTTTGTCTAAATAACTCAAATTGTATATAAGAAGACTATGTAGGTACATTTCCTTTGAAAGGTCCAGTATAGTGAGGCCACTCTATATTGAGTGTGTTATACCTTCACTTCCATCTAAACTACATGCTTATACTTATATCATACTGTGGAATTAAACTTGCTTGCATGTAAGAAAGCCTTAGAAACTTATCATGTTAATCAGTAAAGGATTAGACGGTATTAAGTGCATATAATGTTCCTACTATTAATTATCTAGAACAATTACTCGCAGACATCTTAAGGTGAAACTTAGTTTTACAAGTAGTTAAGCATTGTTTCACTATTTTATGACTGCCAACAAGTGTTACCAATTATATTCTAACTTGCATATAAGATATTCATATCCATTCCTTTAATTATTCAGTTATTTTTAGGATATTTCTAAATTGATTATATATTTTACCCTTGTTAATACTTATTTCTGTAACTTAGAACAGTCAATAACTATTTATTACCTTTAGCCATGATCTAGCTTCATGCAGGAAAGTCTCAGGCATTCTGTACAATTATCAATGTAGGTCAAGCACATAGGTAATCTTAACTCTAATTTTAATTTCAATTCTCTATATTTACTGAAAACTATTACCTTTTGAATTGAACTGTCTATACCTAAGATCACTTAGGAATGAACTTAATATTCAGAATTTGATATCACTAAGTATCACTGAGGCTAGGTAGCTCCTAAATTCAAAATCTTAATTCATATTAGGTTCAGGGATTCAATGTAGTTGTATAGGAACATTATTTAACTTTATTGCTAGACAGAAAATCGTTATAGGAATTAGATTGTAATCAGTGTTCTCAATACCATGTACTCTGCCTTGTCTCAATGTACCAAATAAAGGACTATGAGTTGCTACAATGCTTAAACACAACGTATAAAGGGTCCCATACTTAGACGATCACAATAAAGCCAAATGTCAATGGTATCTTCCTAAACTTGGAGGATATAATAGTAACGGATACTTCAGTGCCTTCAGCACTGTAGGCAGTTGCTGCACTCAGGTCCAACGTCTCATCAGTGGGCGATTCAAGTTCACATAAAGGACTATATTGGGGGGAACGTTACAACATTTTTAAACACTTTGTGTCTGGGGTCGTACACAGTTCAATCATGGGTGAAACGATCGCGTGATCGAGTCATTCCTAGTCAAGAACTTCAGAACACAATCAGGGTCAGAACACCACGATCTGGAACACAGCGAAAGGTTTTTATAGCACGCGACTTTTTGGATAGTATTTCAAAGTTGCCTTCCCACTATGCAAGGAGAGAAACATTAAAATTGTATTTGGAACCTATTTACCGTTCCTTGAGTGATTTATATAATAAGTATAAAGAACATTGCATTGCAAAAGAGGAACCTGTGCTTTGTCGCTTTACTTTTGAGAAACTTTTTCACGAGAAAAATCTATCCCTATACACTTTAAAAAAGGACATGTGCGATACCGGTCATGCAGTAGGGAATATTAGTAATTCCATTTATGAACAACACATAAAACGTAAAAATAGAGCGAGACAAGAGAAGGAAACTGATATACAAAAGGCTAAATCCGGTGAATTTATATTGTTGTCTATGGATTTGGAGTCTGTAAAAGTATGCCCTTATCTGACAGCCAGTGCACTATACTTTAAGACAAAGTTGACGTGTCATAATTTTACAATGTATGACCTGGTTACTCACCAAGCCACCTGCTATTGGTTTGATGAAACATGTGCAGACCTAACAGCTTACCTCTTTTGTGTTCGATTACATCGTAAGATATTGTTTGCCTAAAGGATTGCCTATAGTCATATTTTCAGATGGGTTTACCTATCAAAATCGTAATAATATAATGGCCAATGCCTTACTGAATATTAGTATTGAACATAAAGTGACTATCACACAGAAGTACTTAGAGCCTGGGCATATACAGATGGAATGTGATGCAGTTCATGCTGCGATCGAAAGGAAGCTGAAAAATAGAGAGATACATCTTCCCAGCGACTATATACCTGTAACAAAGGAGGCACGGATAAATCCTTTTCCTTACGAAGCTGTTCAGATAAGCTACGATTTCGTTAAGGATTACAATAATAAAATAAATTGGAGATACACCATAAGGCCAGGTCGAAAAGCAGGCGAAATTTTTTTGGGAATAGAATCCTGACCTGACTTTCCAATACCCAGTGTTCTGAAGAATTTCCAGACCTTTGCTGGGTCTGCGTTCTCAATCGAGTTATGAATATATTGGCGTTGTGCTTTTCTACACACCTTACTGCAAAGATTTCGAATAGTAACATATTTTTCGCGGTTACCAGGAGTAGGTCGAGTCTTGAGCCTACATTTGGCAGCTGCTTTTTTTGACAGCATACTTTTTATCTCAGCTGTGAGCCATGGTGAAGGTGAGTGCCTAACTCTCACTGCACGCACAGGCGCATGCCTGTCGTATAGTTCAATAAGCTTCCCATTGAGTATACTGACTTTGTCATTAACAGACTCGGCTTGTAGTAGTGAAATCCAATCTTTTTCACTGGCATCCTTACGAAGTTTATCAAGATCCATACCACCAAAATTGCGTTGCATGAAAATTTTACGTTTCGGTTTAGGAGGGCGAAGTTTATATGACAGAAAAAGTAAGTCGTGGTGAGAAAATGCACCGGCAGAGCACTGGCCGTGCTTAGCCACTAAATTAGTCGAAGAAACAAGAATAAGATCTAGAAGAGATGGGGCGCAATCCGGAAAGTGATGCGTAGTATTAAAAGGTAGAATTGACAAATTACAAGATTGAACAGTACTGAGGAAAGATGAAGAGCGAGAGTCTTGATTTATAAGGCAAGTGTTAAAATCTCCCATAATAATAGTCTGACTGTAACTGGGACAATAGCGTTCCAATAGGTTTTCAAAAGAGGAGAAAAAATGTATTCTAGATGAAGGACAATAATAAACACCAAGTAACAATTTGGTGTGAAAGAGTTCTATCTCTAGGAAGAGGTGCTCACCGGCATTTGATGGTGGTGGCTGTGGAGATGAATCTATAATATGGAAAGGAATATTATTACGTAGGTAAATAGCAACACCTCCACAAGCAGCATAAATGCGATCGTTTCTAATTAAATTGAAATCAGGCAGAGAGTAAGAAATTGTAGGTAGACAAGGCTTTAGGAAAGATTCAGAAATAAGAATAGCATGGATATTTTTACAGTCAAAACTAGTCAGCATATCCGGAAAATGGGCCAGAACACTCTGTGCATTTATATGGACTACATTAAAATTCTTGGGTACGTCAGTAAATTGGGCTTAAATAGTTGCAGCCAGTGAAGGCTTACTCGTAAAACTATATACTAACTACTGGCTGTTACAAAACTTTCATCGTCGCTGGAATCGTAAATGCTTACCATTGAACAAAAAAAAAAAGGAAAATAATATTTACTATATATGTTTATATATATGACAAAATAAATTAATAAATATAAAAATTACTTATATAAGTGGGCCAACAAACCTATAACTTAATGTAAGTTATGGTTTTATTATTACGTATATTTCGTAACTGTCCATCCACCAGCTGCGTGTTACCTCAAATATTTAATTACATTCACCAAGATAAAATATCTAAAAACAAAAAACGAAGAAATAAAAATAAATTCACACTAGAACTGAATCACTTGCAAACTCTATAATATTATTTATACTACATGATACTTAATATAAAAAATAAAATGGTTAACCGTACACAGATGATAACGAACTTCGTGAACTACATGTTGAGTTGAGAATAACAGAAAAAAAAAGTTATGGTAGCTGGAACGCAGCGCTTATGTTTTGTTTACTTACATTACTATTCTGACCGGTCAGACTGACATTTATAATTTCTAATTAACAGGTTAATAGAAAAGTTAAATTATTAATCTTTATTTGTACACATATGTGACGGTGGTAAATATGTAGTATAATTCGGGTAGAGTGATAACTATAGAAAATAATAATATAATGCAATAATGATAGCTAAGTATCAAACAGTACAAAAGAAATTGTTACTTCTTCGCCGCTCGTCTGGGCTTGGTAGAAATTGAAATTTTCTCAGCAGGTTTCTGTGAGCTTAAATTTAGCTGATTTAGCTCGCCCAGTTGAGATCCACTATTAATGACCAAATCACTTTCCCGATAGCCATCTCGTTGGCGAACAATGTTATGTAACATTACCGTCGCTTTAACGATATTCTTTGGAAACTTTCTGGAAACATTTAATGGTCTATGTAATATCCTCCATTTGTTACTTAATATACCGAACGCACATTCTACGTATCGCCGATCTCTGTGCAATCGATAATTAAATACCCCTTTGCGTCACACTTAAGTTATGATTTGAGAAATCTTTAAGAATAGGCTCCTCCGGGAAATGCATTGTCTCCGATGAAAACATACGGTAATCCTATCATCTAATAAT
Source organism: Cybosia mesomella (assembly GCA_946251805.1). Lineage (NCBI taxonomy): Eukaryota > Metazoa > Arthropoda > Insecta > Lepidoptera > Erebidae > Cybosia > Cybosia mesomella. The sequence continues at coordinate 19,014,931 of OX276411.1, forward strand.
CCTGGCAAACGTCTTGGTTGCGGAATATTCAGATTCCCGCTTTTCATCCTTTTCCAAAATTCCGTTTTTTGTAAAATGGACGAGTCACAGTCTTTACCATACGTGCCTGTGTCGACGAACAAAAATTTGTAGTCCGCATGAACAACAGCCAGCAGAACTAGAGTAAAAATGTTTATAGTTATAATTCATTGATCCTGCATGGGCGAAGTTTTCTATGAGTATATGTTTCCCGTCGATAGCACTGAGACACATAGGAAAATGTGCTCGTTTTTCAGATCCATTGCTAATTTCTTCCCAGTCTTTTACTGTTAACACTTTAAGATGTTCATCTCGAAAAGTCACCCATATTTCGTGGCACACGCAATGTATAATGTTGCTCAAAGTTGTTATCCCAATTCTATAGCAGTAATACATATTGGTCATGGTGTTTCCTGATGCTAGGTACCTGAAAAAAAAAGTTGATGAAACAATGATTTTTTTACAGCTGACGTTATTATGAAAAAATGGGCTAATATAAGGGATTCTTTTGTCAAATCTCTGCGAACCAAAACAGGCCAAGGATTCCAGATTTTTTTTTATACGCAGAACAATTGAGTCTGCTTTTTCTACAACTTTCAAAAGAAAATTTAACAGATAATGTATCTGTGTAATTGCTATCTAAGTTTGCTTTTTCTACAACTTTCAAAAGAAAATTTAATTGTTCTGCGTATAAATATTTTTCGAATCGTTTTCACCATCATCAAATAATGCATCAAATACACCAGAACCTCCTCCGCTTACACCAGAGCCTAATGAATTATTACCTCCCACATTGCCGGCACATAAGAAGAAAACAAGGGCGTCAGATATGATAGAAAGAGAAATATTGACTGAATTAAAAAACAGGCTGTTAAAGATAACATTCCTGCTCCACTTCCTTCAAGGATGAATGAAAAAGAAACTATGCTGCTGTCATTTTTACCTTACATAAAGGATATGAATGAAACTGAAATGATGGATTTACATATGGAAATTCTAACGTCGATTCGAAAGATAAAACAAAAACGAACTCTGAATTTTCGCATCTTTTCAAAGTCACCTTCACCAGCAAGCAGTGCATTTAGTTCTAATAACGTATATCTATCCCAGCTGTCGTTTGCACCAACCGCTGTTACTCAGCCAACAGTTACCTCACAACAAGTGCTAATTGATATGAACAACCAGTATTCACCAGCTGAAGCTAATGACAATGAACTACATGATAACATTAACCAGTTGCCTGTCCCCCAGCCAACAGAAACATATTCATTTGGTAAATTTGGTGAATCAGTTTAGTACTGAAGAGTAAATTCTAATTTCAAAACGTGCATTTCGATTTTTACTTTACTATTTGGTTTTTTTTTAAATTATAGGTAAGAGTGGATGTCGTCTTCACGGATAGAAAGGATTATAATACATACTTGATGATTGTTTTTTGCATTTATGATTATCGAGTGTGTTTTATGATGCAATTACCTCCCACGATGAGACTGGATCCCTCAGGTGGCTTGCTCTGAGGCGCATGAAAGCTCAGGGCCTCGGTTTTATGTACAGCCACCTCGAGACCCAGCCGCCGGATGCGCTCCACGACTTGGGCAACCGCGGTCGTGGCCTTCAGGGTCGCTTCGCGGTACGTCGCCCGCACGCCGTCGCGAGCGTGTTATCCGCGTAGCACGTGACGGCGGCAGCGTCTGCGAGCTCACCGCGAAGGACCCAGTCAAATCCGATAATCCACAGGAGGGGCCCCAGGACCGATCCCTGCGGAACACCGCACGACATCTCATACCGACCGAGACCGGTCATGGTTGGGTAGATGACGGCTCTCTCCGTCAAATGTGTCGGGGCGAATATATGGCGAAGGTAGAGAGGCTTCGTGGTACACGAGTGCCTCCCTAATGCAACTGCAGGACAAGGTGTTGAAGGCGTTGGCGATGTCCAGGGACACCGCTAACATCACCTCACCCCGGGCGACTGCATCCTCCGTCTGAGCCCTCACGCGCATGATAGCATCCACGGTGGAGCGCCCCTGGTGGCCATCCACCAGGTCTGGCCCCAATCTTGAGAGGTGCTCGACGAGGCGGTTTGCAATTACTCTTTCAAAAAGTTTGCACACCTCGTCAAGCAGCACTACGGGCCGGTAGACGGACGGCGAGACCCGCCCCGCCTTTCGGATGAGGACCAGTTTCCCCATCTTCCACAATTTGGCCCCGCTCCAAACATGCGCTGAGAAGCCCTCTTAGTCGGGGCTCGAGAGCATCGTCGACAAGAGCTAAGACCCACGCTCGGCCTGCAATGCCGTCGGGTTCCGAGCCGGTGAGTTTGGCTCTTAGCCTTTGACCAAGTGACCTCGAGAACGTCATCCTCATCCACGTCAGGCGCCATGGGCGACCTAGGCGGAGTCATCGGCGGTGGAATATGTTCCACCGCCCGCTAGAGCTGGGAACAGGGAGCCAACAACTTCTCCGAGCAGCTCTGGCTGGAGACACCGGGTTTACGGCGGAGCCTTGGGGCGCAGCTTGCCCCTCACCATTAGGTAGGGACGCCCCTACGGGTCCCGCTCCAGCATCTCGCGGAGGGCCGCCTGTTTGGCCTGCCTTATTTCCGTTCGGAGGGCTCCTCTGGCCTCCCTGTATGCCTCGTGCAACTCCGCCTCTCGGGCCTCCGCATCTGCGGGGCGGCGACGCCTCCTTCGGAATCGGGCCCACCGGCGGTATGTGACCACGCTGGCCCGTCTCAGCCTCGCGATCTCCGATGACCACCAGTAGACCTGATCCCTCGGATTATAGGGCGGAGCCCTAGGCATCGCCGCGTCGCAGACACGGGTCGTGGCCTCCCGGAACCACTCCGCCTCATCGTCTGTGCTGACAGGCCTGTCCAGCGCAGGGGCCCAAGCCTGTACGATGGCGGCTTCCAGGAGGAGCTCCCGATCTTGTCGGTTGAGCACCCAACGTGATTCGGGTGGAGCCGGTGCGGCCGGCGCGTCTCTCGCGGGGGGGGAGACGCCAAACCGAATGTATCGGTGATCCGAACATGTCTCCTCCCCCACAACGACGCGCCAGCCCTGAACACGTCGTGTCAACGAGGTGCTCGCAAACAAGATGTCCATGATGGAGCTGGCCCTCGAGATCACGAACGTGGCGATGGCTCCCCGATTTACGACTAGTCGTTTGACCCAGTCCTGCAGTGCCCTGCCTCCATCCCCTGTCTGGCCCCTATCGTGTCGGGAACCCCAGGCCAACGACCAGGCGTTGAAGTCCCCGAGCACTTCAACGCCTGGTCGAGGGTGGCAGGCACTGACGACAGCCAGCTGACGGAGCCATTGCTCATAGCCAGACATGCCTCGGCTCGGCCTGAAATAAGCAGCCACGACTGCTATTTCGCCAACCACCGCCGCCACGCAGCCAGGTCCCCTAAAACAATGCAGCGGGGCGTTACACGTGCCGGCCTTATGACCGGGCTGGCCACAGCGGAAGCAACTGTCACCCTCAGTCACTTCCGCGGTGCAGTGCACCCCTACATGGCCCACCGACAGGCACCTAAAGCACCCAGCCGCCGCCATAGGGCAGCCGACAACTGCTGCCTCCTGTCCACCGCGGCCGAAGTGTATGGCTCCGGCCTTAACTGTGTCCGGGAAGAAGTCCCGGGCCTCCGCCGCGTCGAGCCTAAGCTCTTCTGCCGTGACGGAGTCGTCCAGGCCCGTGATGCACACTTCTGCGCATTTAATGGGCCTGGACACCCGGAAGTCGGCTGCATCCAGCGACTCCCTACGCCGAGCCGTTAGGGCGTCAGCCTTCGGACCACTGGTGGCACCGGGGACCTCGAGAAGCCCGGCTCCCGTCTGTGTGCTCTTGCACCGGACGCCCGGGATCTCTTGAGCCTTCAGGTCCACGTTGGCCGTTACTTTGCCCAACACCTCGGCATACCCCATGCCTCTCCCCACTGCCTCCGCCGTCAGAGTGACGGCCGTAGTTCGAGGGGCATGAAGCCTCCCCGGCATTGCCTTCGCGGCGGCCGCGGCCCTCCTGGCCTTCTTGGCAGCCTTTCGCTTGCTTTTACTGGCTTCAGCCACCTCCCAGCCCCCATCCAATGGGGTGGAGGTAGCTGGAGCCGCGGCTGGGGCTGCGGCCAAGGCTGGAGACGTCTTCCCCTTGCCTTTACCCTGGACGGGAGGGAGACGAGGAGCCGGCTCCGGCAGGGTCGCACTTGCAGCCGGGCGGGCAGGGCCCGTCCGGGCTGCGGTCGCGTAGTCACCCATTGGTGGCACCAGGGGCGGACGGCGGATGGAGTCCATCAAGGCTTTCATCCGACCTATCAAGCGCTCCTCCAGCGCCTCCATGTAAGGCAGCCAGGTCTCCACCGGTGGTACCCTGTTCCGCGTCGTCCCCAATGCCAGCGCCGGCTGTGCTGTCTGCGTCGGCTGTTGCGCCGGTTGCGCCCACTGCACCGCTTTTGCCGGTTGAGACGAGCTCGCCACCCCCCTCTTCAGTTCGTCGAGGGCTTCAGCGAGTCGAGCCGTCTCCCGGCGGGATTCGGCCAGCTGCGCCGCGAGGGTCTCGTTCTCGGAGGCGATATCGAACCCTATGCGCAACACCGCCTCCTGTTCGGCGTTCGGGGATCCCTGGGACGACTGGGCAATCCTCCTAAGCCTCTCCATCAGCGACCGGGACCTTCCGCACATCTCCGACGCCGCTGAGGTGGAAGGCCTCGGCGGTAATTTTTCGGCAGCCTTTCCAGGAGCCGAGGGGGCTCGGGCGGACTGCCCAGCACGCGTTCCAGCACGCGTTCCACCGCTTGCCCCCCGCCGGCCTGCGACCCCCATGGATGCTGGCTTAAGTGCCTCATCCCCGCTTGAGGAGGCCGTCCCGGTGAGGGTATAATCCTTATCCGACTGTGTCGGGGCCTTTATGCGCCGCCTGCACTTTTGAGCCTTCCGGGTCTGCTTCTCAGCAGATTCCGATGGGCTGCTCGCCCTGCTCCTTTCGCTGGCGGTGTCGAATTTCTCCGACACCGCCTCGGTTTTTGGCGTGATCTCCACGCTAATTTGCTGCGCGACCTCCGCGCAGACTGTATCGCTCGGTTGGGGGTTTGGGTTTTTTTTTGTGTCCTTCATTCGATTCCCACGATTAGAGTCGATATAGATACACTTCCCGGGTGACGCTCATTCCGGGAAGCGGGGTATATACTGTAGAGGTCCCCAGGTGTCCACAGGTTTTAACGACTTTGCTGTCGGGTGTTATAGACTTTTCCTTGTCGTGGGCCGGTCAATTAAGGCAAGCCCTCCGGTCAGCAAGTTCACAGCGTACCCTTCTGGAGCCACCAGTCAGGTCGTTGCTAATCACCTGCCAATTACGGAACGCGAGAGGATGGCTAGTCTTCCCTCACCGGCGGTGGAACAAGAGCCTGTCGGCCCCTGCGTTAGTAGTGGGCCAACCCGCCCCTGGATCCCACAAGACCACACAGTGGCCTCCGCCAATAACACTATCGCTCATCCTGTCTCCTCTGTAAGCAGAGGAGTACAGAGAGCAATGTGTTTCCGGCACGTCGGGTATTAGCCGACGATCAATGCCAACCCCATGAAGGGGAAACCATTGACCGCTGCCCAGGGTGTACCGGTCGCTCTGATTCCGCTCCCACCGTCAGCAGCGGGATCGGAATCAGAACGACACGCGAGGAGGTTACCAGACACACACCCCAAAGCGAGCGTACCTTCAGCAGCTGATTGTTTTTGTTTACTGCCTGATGAAAACGACGATGCAAAACTGTCAGGTATTTGCCTATTAGCATTCACGGTCGTAATGCGGACGTGATCCTACCTATACCTATCGGCACGGATCTTGGACCTAAGTCGCGAGAGAAACGAGACCCTGCCGTGCGCGGATTGTTTTGATATATTATATGATTGGTAGATTTGAGCTAGCCCACCACCGTTGCTCTAATTTACTAATTTACTATCCGATTCTGGCCGGCTTCCCAATGAGTCCCATGGTGCATGAGCATGGCATACTAGATCGAGATAAGTATTTTCTACCGGCTTCCTTCGTCACTGGCTTCAAAAATTTAAAAAGTAATAAATAAGCGTCAGTTGCGTTGGAAATTATAGTTTTATTTTTATTGCAGAAAAGGAAATTAACCTCAGAATAGTAACCCGACACTCGCAGTCCTCTATACTGTTGATAGGCAGGCAACACTGCTTAGTTCCTAGTCCTTGGTGTTAAACATTCATTTCAGCAATCAAAAGCTCTTATAATTTATGGTCTAACATGTAAGGTTCATTATATAAATACTAATCAATTAAAATGCTTAGTAATAAATCCGTGTATATTAATTACATCAAATAATACGGTAGACGTTCACTACAAACAATATGGTGGCAGGTGTATTAACACACCTTCCAGAGCTGGATTTTAATGGAAACCTAGCTAAGAATTTCGAGGAACAAAGGTTTATAATTTATCTCAGTGCTAACGGTCTGGAAGAACAAAGCAATAGAAGGAAGATATGCATACCGCTTAATTTCACTGGCCAAAGAGGCATCGAAATTTATAATGCTTTCAACATAACACCCGAAGAGGCAAAATTTAATGATTTAAAACAAAAATCAGCCAAGAAAGTCGTTAGTAATACAAAGAAATGAGTTTTTTACCATGTCTCAAGGGAGTGAAATAACTCTAGAACAACGGTCGGCAACAGGCGGACCGCGGTCCGTTTGCGGACCGCGAAAGGCCGAACCTCGGACCGCCAAATATTATAATGTGTTGTACAGTTATTGCAATAGGTAAATTCACAGGGCGCTTGGCCTTTGTTTGTGTTCTATGCGGGGTGTAACAGTGTGCGTGACTAACAGAGCGATCAGTTTCGTGTGTGCGAATTATTTATGAGGGATGTAATTTAAATATTTATAAATCTTTGTTACGCACACGAAACATCCTTATATTGAACTAAATACCATGTTTACGGAAATATGTGCGGCAGTTTCACAGCGCCCCTCGTGCTTAGGTATCCAGCGGCGCGCTTGCGATTGTTTTGTTTTGTTGAAACAAGTGCGAGCGGGAGCGAGTATCGAAATCGGGGGTGCGAGCGTGTGGGCGCGCGCGGGGGAAAGCAGGTGGCCTTGGCCAGTCGGTAAGTCGCGCGCGGCAAAACCGTTCATTTGTTTTGTGATTTCGTTGTAATAAAAAACCTTTCCGTACATAAGTTAATATGGATCCTAAAAAGCGAAAAGTGGACAGTGAAAATAGGAGGTTTCTTGCAGAATGGACTGAAAAATATTGTTTTACGCTGCCTGATAGGGATCAAGCGGTTCCAGTGTGCCTTATATGCCATAAAACTGTCGCTATTGTTAAAAGTGGCAATTTGAAGCGACACTACGAAACTACTCATCAGCAATTCCACAAAAACTTTCCTCTTGGCAGTGAGGCTCGTAAAGAAAAACTTCAGACATATATCAGTTCTTACAATAAAAGCACGAAATTATTAGCTCGTTGCATGAGCGATCAAGAGAAGTCCACAGAAGCAGCGTTACGTGTGTGCTGGACGCTTAATAAACACCAGAAACCATTTTCAGATTCTGAGATAGTGAAGGAATGTATGTTGGAAGTAGTCACGGCACTTTTTGAAGAAAAAAAAAAAAGATGTTGTCGCTGCAATTCAAAGTATTCCATTGTCAGCGAGAAGCAATACAAGAAGAACGGAAATTTTAGCTTCTGATATTAAAAACACTCTTCTTGAACTTTTGCAAAAGGCACCTTGCTACGCCATAGCACTTGATGAATCATGTGACATTGTTGATGATGAGCAAATGTCAATTTTCGTAAGATTTCTTGACATTGAGTGTCAGGTGTTTAGAGAAGAGTTGCTAGCAATATTGCCGTTGAAAGGTAACACTCGAGGAGAAGATTTATTCAAGGTCATTGATGAATGGATTACTAAATCTAACATTAGTTATGATAAAATGGTGTCGCTTTCAACTGACGGGGCCCCAGCAATGATTGGCAAAGAAAAGGGTGTAGTAAAGAGGATCAGGGATAAAAATTCAGGTCTAATATCGTATCAGTGCCTAATTCACCAGGCAGCCCTTTGTGGAAAACTTAGTGCTACATTAAAAGAAGTGATGGACGGCTTGGTCAAGTTGATTAATTTTATTAGATCTCATTCTGCTCTTCAACACCGACATTTCAAGGAGTTTCTTTCTGAATGTGATTCAGCGTATTCTGACTTACTGCAACACAACAATGTTCGTTGGCTAAGTAAAGGTCAAGTTATTGAACGTTTCTGGCTAATAAAAGAACAAGTAACCTCTTTCTTTCAAAACTCAGATGCGCAGGGAGTCCGAAAGCACTTTGAGTTCATAACAAACGAGCGTAATATGCTGGTTGTGGCTTTCCTAAAAGACATTTTGAAATATTTAAATGCGCTCAACACAGAGTTACAAGGAAATGGAAAGTTAATATGTGACCTGATACAAAGCGTGTCTGCCTTTCGTCGCAAGCTGGATATCTTTGAAAAAGATATTGCAAGACAAGAATTTATTCATTTTCCGACAATTCTTGAATACAAAAAGGAGACCTCTGAAGAAGACATTGAAGTGTTTGTGAAATTTCTGGCCGATCTTAGGAACGAATTTGCTACAAGATTCCAAGACTTTGCAGAGGTGGGCAAGCTAACTCCGTTTCTTAAATCGCCATTTGAAGTTGATCCAGCGGCAGAATGGACAAATGTGGCTGCCAAGTTGTTTAATCTGTCAAAAGCATCACTTCAAATGGAGATAATTGATTTCCAAGAAGATGTATCTTTGCAAATGTATAAAACGGTATCCACTGAAGAATTATGGGCCAAACATGTACCAAAAAAATATATACAAATTAAAAAACTAGCTATCAATTTAGCCACTATGTTTGGCTCGACATACATATGTGAAACATCTTTCTCGAAGATGAATTTTTTTTAAAACAAATATCGTTCGAGGTTAACGGACGCCCACCTAGAAGACACACTTCGTATTTGCTATTCCTCTCGAGAACCGAATTATAGAAAACTGGCTCAAGACCGTCGGTGTAATTTCGCACATTAATCTTCTTGTGTTTTACTTAATCTGAATTATATTTTAAGCAAAAACAATAAATAAATAGCACTTAATTATTATCAGTTGTTTTTTTCTGAACCTCGTTAAAATTTTCTCACAGTATTCGGACCACACCTAAAAATACTTGCCGACCCCTGCTCTAGAATTTACGATCAGAAATAACGGGATACCTATTAAAATGAACACGGGAGTGGGTTTAACATCATTGGAAACTTAAGTATGTAAAAAGGTTTGTGTTAATGGGCATGAAGTTATACCGTGTAATAAAAGTGTCATACAACTAGATGGTAAAAAAGTATCTGTTTGCGGTTCATGTTTTAGAGTTGTTTGAAATTCATTATCATATAAGGTTCAGTACCTACTTTAACAGAATGTAAAAATTGTTTACAATATAATTTTATTACAGAGCCTAAAGAGTCGGTGAGACCTCGCTTTTGTTTGAGTTGGGATGTGATCTACTACTTTACTTAATTTACTAATAGATAATTAACTTGGAATTATTATAATCTAATCGCATCTTTATCCAATTTGCTCTTAAATGTATTTAGCTTATCCAGTAATAACCTAATCTTGCTGTTAATATCACTAAGGCCAATAATATAATTGCAAAAAGGTATGGTAGTTTCAACCAAAATATATGAGCACAAGACACAAAAAAAATAAAAAAATACAGGCCATTATTACAACTGGATAAAGAAAACCTCAGTTCCCTGGTAGATACTATTTACGAACGTAAATGATAACTTGACATTTAAATCAACATCGTATAGAAGCTAGATTGTATTGTAGGTATTGTATAGTTCATTTTATTTCAAAATTCGATAAATAAAACATTAGATAAGATATAATAGAAACCTTAGGTTAGATTAACTTAGTGAGGAAAATAATCTCGGCGTACATTAGTAAAAATCGGTTAGTCAATTAATTTCAAGATTTAATGTTATGTTAGGTTAGTAGACGATCAACGGCAAGCTCGTGACGATACGATAGCTATAGGCTATAGGGCTATAGGGCTGTTTTCCCGTTACAGTTTTTGATACTAGTACTCCTACGATTTAATACTAGACAAGAATTCTGGTCACCGGGTGACCAGAATTCTTGTCTAGTATTAAAGTTTTAATAATACAATAGGTGATTTTTTAAGAGTTAAGTTAGGCAGTACTGATTGGTAATGGCGCCCAAACGTATCTGTCAAAGTGAAAAAATAATTTACTCTGCCATTTCATCATGGAAAAACATACAAACGAGCATACGATTGCAAATTATTGAAATTTATTTGCAAAATTCGTGTTCTGTGATAAACGTGCATCGTTTGTTACGAATATTATGGTCGCCATAATCGACCTGGTGAATCAACAATTCGTGCTGTTATCACCCAATTTCGCACCAAATTTATTTTGTTGAACATCACATAATTTTAATCTGTACAATCTATTGATATCTGTGTAAAATAAAGAAGGGTAACACTGCCGACGACTGGGTTCTGCCCTCCTATTGCACCTAACACTGGGCTACTATGGCTTTTATGGGGGCGACTGGGTTTTGCCCTCCTATTGTACCTAACAATGGGCTACTATGGCTTTTATGGGGGCGACTGGGTTCTGCCCTCCTATTGCACCTAACACTGGGCTACTATGGCTTTTATGGGGGCGACTGCCATCGAATGGGTTCTGCCCTCCTATTGCACCTAACACTGGGCTACTATGGCTTTTATGGAGGCGACTGGGTTCTGTCATCCTATTGCACCTAACACTGGGCTACTATGGCTTTTATGGGGGCGACTGGGTTCTGTCATCCTATTGCACCTAACACTGGGCTACTATGGCTTTTATGGGGGCGACTGCCTACGATGGAATTTCGTCCTCCAACTCCTTCGCTTATTCCTTCCTTCTGAAAATTACGAAAACAACAAACAACACAGCAAAAACGTTTAAGTAGGTAAAGATTAAAGAGTGTTTTAATTAGTCGCTAGAAAGCAGAATAATTGAAAAAAGCAAGCTAAAATTGGAAAGACCAAAATTATTTTCAAAGAAAAATAATATTCAAAACGACAGCTCATGAGGTGCCGCAATGAAATGCCACTTTAAAGCGACGCGTCGGAATGGCCGTCGATTAGAATTTTTTTAGGCGGCAGCTATTTAACTGTCAAAACCAGCGTGTCATTCATTCTTACGCCGCGCCGGCATCGATTATCAATTGGGCGGTACAAAATGGCCGTCAAGGTCGACGGCCATTTTGTACCGCAACAATTCGACGGCTGTGATATCGACGACACTTGGGCGGTAGGCCCACAGAATGGGTAATGGATTTGGAAAAGAACAGAGTGGCGGCAGAAAATAAGATAGCTGATGGCGTTACATTGATGGCTCAAGCAACTAAAACGTTAGCGCCAGCGCCGCTGACGCGCGCTCTGCGCACTCTTAACATTATTGCGGATGAGGTAGACCTATTCTATTGCTCACTGAGTGCATTCCCAATGATAGCGTTTAAAAATAATTAGTTATTATAATTAAGTAGATTGTGTAACACCATTGCATTAGGAATAAACCTGTAAAGATAGATGTTTTAAGAGGATAAATAAGTGTTTTGTATATCTTGATGACATAATAGTTTTCGCATCAAGTATCCAAGAACAGGAACTAAAACTTAATTTTCTCCAGGCTACGAAAATACGATATCAAGGTTCAAACTGATAAATGTGAATCAGACGTGAAGTAGCCTACTTAGGACACATAATTTCAAATGAAGGTGTAAAACCAAATCCTGAGAAAATAAAAGCTGTAAAAGAATTTCCGACTCCCAAATCATGTAAAGATATAAAAGCCTTTCTTGGCCTAACTGGCTATTACCGTCGCTTTATATCAAGTTTTAGTAAAATAACGAAACTTCTAACCAGTTTACTCAAAAAAGATGTTCCATTCATATGGGGTCAATCTTAACAAATGGCATTAGACGACTGTAAACACCTTCTTACTAAAGAAGTTGTTCTTACAACTGACGCCTCAATTCACGCCATAGACGCTGTTCTTTCTCAAGCAGAAAAAGGTAAAGCATATTTATTGCATGAGCATTAGGAACTCTCAATAAGGCAAAATCAAATTATTCCACAATCGACCGCGAACTACTCGCTATAGTCTAGGCTGTAAAACATTGACCGTACTTATTCGGTAGAAAATTTAAAATTGTTACAGACTGTGGTCTGTAACAATTTCCTAACCTCTTACGTGGTTATTTTTAATAAAAAAATCCAGGTAGTCGTTTGGTCCGATGTTGTAAAACTTGAAGAATAGGAACTCTCAATAAGGCAAAATCAAATTATTCCACAATCGACCGCGAACTACTCGCTATAGTCTAGGCTGTAAAACATTGACCGTACTTATTCGGTAGAAAATTTAAAATTGTTACAGACTGTGGTCTGTAACAATTTCCTAACCTCTTACGTGGTTATTTTTAATAAAAAATCCAGGTAGTCGTTTGGTCCGATGTTGTAAAACTTGAAGAATAGGAGTAAGAGGTTATTTACAAAGCTGGTAAAAATAACACGAACGCCGACGCACTCTCACGACCTGGAGTTCTCAAGACAAACATTGTAGACATCTGAAAACTATTTACAACTCAATTATTAACACTTCTCAGAAAACTCTGACACTCCAAACTTCCAAATCTCTCCAAATCGCCTCTTCGACGACCGTTATAAAATATTTTTATCCCTATCTCGTGTGAACTCTCATATAACAACGAACTTTTCAACGAAGCAATCGATAAATGTTCCCAGGTGGAACAATACCTTAATAAGCAGCGTGCACTTTACGATACTGTTTATAGATCTCTGATAAAAACCAAAATATCATATTTGGCTGTTCAAGGCCCATTCCTTTCGACCCTTGGGACGCTGAAAGCTATTTCATAACACATTTAAATTGTTTACAGAACAATATTCTCGAAACTCTCTCCTTTCCGAAGGGCCGAGCAGTGTCGAATTGCTTTATCGATACCGCATCGATAATGCGGTGGTGTAGCCACAGCATTATCAATGCGGCACTATCAACTAAAAACCAGCCAGAGTAAAAAATGAAAAAATATATTAAACAAATTCATGATTTTTATTTATAGTAATTTAAATGATAATAAGTTCATTTACTGTTATTTTCTACTAACAGGCAAAATTAAATACCTATATTCACATAATTACAACAAAGCAATTAGACATTTTTATTCTATGGCATCACTGCTGTCATTGTCAATTTGTCAAATCAAAGAAAGAAAGAACTGGAAGTTGTTGATGTTAGGTTAACGTTATTGTAATATTTTATTTGTTTGTTTTGTTTCACCGGGAGAGAACACAGTTTTCGTGTTATAATTTGTTATTTTCAATTAACTTACATCATGGTAAGTATCGCTACAAGTACACTATATCATTAATTATATTTGTAACAAAGATACACTTTTCTTAATTCTGCATTCCTTTCAGGATTTACAATCAAAAACACCACGCAAGAGAGTAGCTTATTTCACCGCTGACTAGAAGGCCTTACTGGCGCAAATAATTAAAAAGAGACCAATTGTAGAGTCTAAAATTACAAATGGCAAATCGATCGCCGAAAAACAAGTCGCGTGGGTACTCAAGAATTTAATTGCAATGCAAATGTACATAAGATATGTAGTAGTGTCCATTGGTACTCATTAGTGAAGTATGTTATGGATGATTTATTAAATTACTTACTTTACATGTTGTTTATTACAGCGTGAAACTGCCACCTTAAAAAGGGCATGGGACAACATGAAAGCATTGACACGTAAAGCTCGTGTTACAGAACGTGGGAATTTGATTAGAACTGGGGGTGGCTGACATGCACATAGACATGGAGGCAAAAAGTCAGCGGAATTGCTTTAAAATAAAGAAACTTTTTTGAGCCCTTTAATCACGGGTACACCAAAAGGCAAAGGTATTGTATATAATACAATAAAATTCATCCTATGACACAAAATAGTTTGAATTACTGTAACTAAAAGCTTATTATTTCTATTGCAGCTTGGCCAACACAAAAGTTTTCAGTAGGATTGGACACCACAGACCAAGTGCGTAAACAAATAGATTATATCCGTCGGGAGGCAGTGCTTAGAATAAGAAATTTAAAACCTAAGAAAAAGAATGATATGCAATTATTTGATAAACAGGTATTATTGTGAATTTTGACCAACTATGTAATGGTACATTACTGTTTAAATTCATCCATTTAATTACCAGACCAACTTGAACACTTTTGTTGACAATTGAAATCTTGAAAGAGAGGGCACTAATATTTGAGGGAGAACCAACTCAAATATAACAGGCAAAACAGTTGGCATTAATAGAAAAACAGTTGGCAAATGAAAATATTAGACAGAGGACACTTCTATATGACGAAGAAAAGAACAAATTATTGCAGGAAAAAGCTAAAATAGATTTAGAAAAATCTGCAGCGTCCTCGCCTACGCCCGGAAACTACCGACCTCCATGATCGGGGCCTGAGGACGGCAGTTGGCCGACTCGCCGTCCTTACAGAAGCAGGCCGTGGTGGAGGCGTATCGTGTGTGTCCTACACACGCCTGCCAACTCACCGACGCGGGATAAAACCCGACCCCACCAGGCGAGACCGCGGTGGCGGCCAAAGTCCGCCGGTAACCCTGGGGTTATCCTTTCGAGGGCTTACCCGGGGTGCCCGGCAATTGATATTTGGGGAGGACCCCGTATGGATTTAGTCGGTCCGATTCCGACACGCCTACCCCTTTGTCGGCACCGATGGGGTGAAGCCCGTGGGGGTTACCACACTTTAAGAAAAATGCTATAAAATGTTTATTCTGCCGCCCTAAAGGACATTCAATTGACGTCTGTGGCTCAAAAATCGAAGTCTCCCGAAGAATATACTAAAGCAATCCCAGATGCTACTCAGGCTGCAAAATCAACGGTGCCATGACCTAATAGTACCATTACGTGCTATGGATGCGGTACTCCAGGCATCTTTCGAAGTAACTGCGCTAGTTGCAAAATCAAAGACAGCCCGCCAAAAAAAATTCACTTCTACTCATACTGTCCGACTGTACAAACTATCGCTAAGGTGCTGTTTAGTTTAGTCGTTGGTGGAACCTGTGCTCGTGAGTTTTTAGTTGGGTCGGGCTCGTTAGCTCGTTGGTAGACCCTG
The DNA here is from genome assembly GCA_946251805.1 of Cybosia mesomella. NCBI lineage: Eukaryota > Metazoa > Arthropoda > Insecta > Lepidoptera > Erebidae > Cybosia > Cybosia mesomella. The sequence goes on from OX276411.1 coordinate 19,030,213, forward strand.
GGCTTGCGCTTTTTTGGTTGGCCTTGCCACGCGCTTTGAGGGAGCATTATTGTGATTTTGTTTGTTGAATGTTGATTAATTGGTGAAAATTAATTATCGAGCTAGTTATCTCTTTGTTAAATAAAGTGAATACGTCCATCGTGTTCGTTGGACTTGGAACTTTGCTGCGGTTGAAAATACATTCTATGGGAAGTAAATCTCACATTTTATTTTATTGCATAATTAGTTTATTGTATACTAGCGACCCGCCCCGGCTTCGCACGGGTGCAATGGATGTTATTATACATATAAACCTTCATCTTCAATCACTCTATCTATTAAAAAAAACCGCATCAAAATCCGTTGCGTAGTTTTAAAGATTTAAGCATACATAGGATATAGGGACAGAGAAAGCGACTTTGTTTTATACTATGTAGTGATTCAATTATACGTACATTCATGTCACATATAGTTAGATACACTAAATAGGCAAACTTTCCTATCTTTGCTACTTTCTCGGCTGAATCCCGGTCCATTGAAAGTCAGTGACCCTTTCTTAATATATTTTATGTATTGTTGATAATAAATAACGGATTGGTTTAATTTTGGTTTGCAATATGAAACTTAACACGCGATTAGAGTTCGCCATTTTGGATTGTTAATTTCTCATTACTATTTTGCCTTTTGGTGCAATTGAATTTGACTATTTTCAACTTTAAAACTTGGAATTGTTATTGTAATTAAAATATTTACTGTTCGATTTCGATCGGGTGTCAGTTGCGGCTTAATTTGATTATTGAAACAAGTACGTGCTAAAAATTCATGTGTTTGATTGGACCCGCCGGGAGGTCTGAATAGATAATTATCTATGACTAGCTGACCCGGCAAACTTCGTACTGCCTCAATCGATAACAACTTCCATATTTATTCACCTTTTAAACCTTCTCTGGACCTCCACAAATAATTCAAGACCAAAATTAGCCAAATCGGTCCAGCCGTTCTCGAGTTTTAGCGAGACTAACGAACAGCAATTCATTTTTATATATAGAGAAGAAGATTACTTGCTATAAAACTGAAAGTCATTTATAAACATGATTTGTTTGTATCCGAGCATTTAAAATAGCTAATTTTATAGTTCAATATTTCTCGGGATTTCCGAGTAACTTTTTGGTGGTCGATTCTGACCGAACTAACCGGTTCCCGGTAACGGGAATTCAACTTCCCGGGAAGTTTTGATATTACTTTTGTTTGATTTGTTCTAAGTTCGGGGCGATTCCTCGAATGCCTTTTGACCGTTTTGAGGGTTTGTCGGTTCACCGGTTTTTATAAAATTGCGGTATTTTGTTGTTTGAACCGTTTTATATTCGCACCGACTTCCTGTTTGATTAATGATTTTGTACCGTTGGTTGACTGCACATTGGTGTAGATCCGGATCATTAGATACTTTATTTTAGTTAGATACTAAGTTTTAGTTTTATTTACGTTTCCACTGCCGCGCTTTAGATCACGTTTCGGAACGAAGTAGTCATTGCGTGAAAGTGAGTGGTGGGACTACGGCTTGAATACTACCTGCTCGTGGTCGCACTCCTCACCCTTGTCTCCGGGTTAAAGGGGACTGGGAGCAGAGCTGTTAATTTTTTTTTATTGCTGCGCTCGCTCGGTTCACGCACTGAACAGGTGCCTACCATTGAAATAGAGTTCCAAGGAAAGATGGGACATGCGCACATTGACACAGCGGCCAGGACCAGCATCAATCAATCAATTAGCCTATTGCAGTCTACCGCTGGACATAGGCCTCTCCTATTTTACGCCATAGCACCCGATCCTCCGCCAAAAAGACAACCAGCATCGCCGGATGTAAATTGCACGAACTGTTTAAAGAAGCTGGTGTACCAAGCACAACTTATACTGCTGAGGTCAGCTTGGCGGATGGGACCTGTAACTTAATGGAATTGATACTATTTTCTGTGGAAATTAAAATGGGGCACAAAATACTAGTCATTGATTGTACGGTATTCCCAGGATTAGAGACTCGTACACTGTTGGAGATAGATTTCTTGCAGAATATATGTAATACTGGATTTGGGACATAGAGTATGAGTAAGAGTATGAGTAAGAGTAAGAGTATGAGTATGAGTAAGAGTAAGAGTAAGAGTATGAGTATGAGTATGAGTATGAGTAAGAGTAACTACAATGGTTAAGGTATTTGCCCTTGTAACAGTAGATTATGAAAAGAGTGTAATTGTAGTTAGCGACATCTGTGGACACAGTAGCAACTACTGCGAATGCCTCGATGTGGCTGACTGTAGTCGTGATTCGGCTAATCCACGTCAGGTGGCGTGAGTTATGCGTTATACTCATTGATAGAATTATCGTAGTTTCTAGTTGATTATCAGTATTGGGACGATTCTAGCAAGATCCAGAATTAATTTCATATATAAAGATGTTCGCAGTGACCCTATGATTCATTTTTCATTTTGTTGTTTAAGAAGTCACTAAGAGAGTCCATACACCATATCTATTGTGTTAAAAAGTATTGTATTACCTTGACGCTTGACGCGAGAGCCCAGAGTTGAACTGGTAAGTGGGTGGTAAGTGGTAAGGTGATTTTATTCCATTGCTGTTAGTGTATTCTCATACTGGGGATTTGTTATTGATAAAAGTTGTATATCTTGATCGCAGGGTCGCTTGGTCTCGTTACGAACCTTGGGAATCGATTCAGACGGCAGTGACTCTGAGGTTGTCAATATCTGAGGCCATATATATATTGGGAACTCAGATCTCAAGGGACGCTCCGGGATCTGTTCTGCCGGAGCACAACCACTGGGGGCCTCGCGGAGTCTCGGGATCAATAAGGTCAAGCAATATTTTATTGTAATTGTATCGTATCACAGTTGACCGGCGCAAAGCTGATTGGTTATTACTAAGCGGGACTACTAGGGACTGGCACCCCTTGTCTAACAATCTACTAATCGGTGAAGTACTAAAACAACAAATACAAGATAATTTTTCAGCGATGAAAACTGTACAAGAAAAAAGAATGTTAATAAAAATGGTTACTGGAAAGACAGTTGATAAATATAAATTATGGCGAATGAAAAACACCGGTGCGATAAGCTACTAAAGAATAAACAAGCCAAAAACGAGTCATCGACTGGAAAGAAGAAACAAAATTTCAGATGAATATGTAAGAGCAGTTATTAATTTCTATGAAGATGATTCTAATAGTGGACTAGGAGCGAAAAAGAAAGAATTTATAACTAGAAAATAAGAACGAAAACAGAAGCGATACATGCTTGACTCATTACTAGGGTTGTACGAAAAAGTCAAACAAGAGAAGGGAAATTTCATTTTTGCAGACTGCGACCTTTTTAAATTGTCATGCCTAAAGATGATAAACGTGATACTCGTTTGTGCATGAACCATGCAAACATATACTTAAAAGTATTTGCTTTATTCAATGCAACATTTTTAAATTATAACAGTTATCAGAGATTGCTTCAGGAGCTGTGTTGTGACCGCTATAGTGAGTAATGTTTGTCTAGAAACTGGAAAAAGTGTTAACTTTTAAGTACCGACGTGTGGTCTGACAGATACTTGAAGCGTTTGGGTACGGTGGTTTCATTTGTAACAGAGACGTAACCCCCCGCACTTTTGTGTACCCTTCAGGCAGTCGCCCGGCAACGTTCGTGGAGTGTGGCTGCGTCGGCACTTGCGTTTCTGGTGAGTTATGTCTTGTATAAGTTCACGCGTGGTCTGGCAGACCACTCGACTGTACTTACGTAACTTTTTTGGGTACGACTTTTTCCAGGTTTTACTATTTTCTCTTTTATTTTCAGTTAGTTATAAAAATGAATCGGCCGGGTACATCGGGTGTGAAACGTGCAGCCTCAAAAGAAAATGAGAGTGTTCCTGTAACTAAGAAGAAACGTGAAACTAGGCCTCGAAATAAAGATCAAGAAGGGATGATAATGGAATGGGTAAATGAGAGCACAGTGACTCTCGCTCTTTTGTTGTCTATTTTGATGACATCGATCCGAATTTTACTGCCGAGAGTGACCATGATTCGGCATCTGAACAGGAAGGGTCTGATAGTAAGCGGACGGAAGAGCAAGAATGTTCTTGAAAATGTGTCCACCTCAGAATTTAAGTTAGTTTGCAAATGGGGTTGTGATGGCAGCTCCGGATATAGCACATTTAAACAAAAAAAATCCAGTCTTAGTGATACTGACGAGTTTTTATTTATATTTTCTCTTGTGCCTCTTCGGTTGTATGATATTAATAATGTTATCATTTGGCAGAATCCTCGACTTTCGTCGACTATGTATTGCCGAACTATAAAATTTATTTTTGCCAAAGAGAGTACTGAGCATACAGTAAGTGAATCTAATAAAGTAGTTGAAGAAGTAAATCAATTGGTACCAACTGTGTCTAAAATTATAGGTAAAGAGGTTTGTTCGATACCATCTGAACGGATGGACTTCGCTGTCAGTTGAGCACTGTCATTCAAAAAAATGTCACTGGCAAGGAAAATTAATTATGATATGACCTACTATTACGGTTTGTAAATCGGGATCGTATTGTGGTGTGTGTTACGGACGGTTATCCTCATCCATTTCCTTCCCCCCCCCTCCTGTACCTTTCGCCAAGAACAGAGTGAAGAGGCCCCTACCACACATACATAGGTGAGTTAATTTAATTTTGCGAGGTGTCATCGCCTTAAAAGTTCTAGTCGGCTCGCGTGACTGGTTTGCGACTGGTCCTGGAGACATCTCATGGGCCCGTGTCATCAGGATACAGGTTTCCTGACAACGACACCGCTTGCCGGCTTGAATAAGGTTTCTGTGAAGCACGAAATGTTATTAACCATGATTGACGGCAAAGTATGCAATGCCTTAACTGAAACATCCTCATCTTTAAGGTGCTATATTTGTGGATTAACATCAAAAAATTTAAATGACGTCGAGAACAGAGCGTTTACAGTTGATCCAGATAAATTATAGGTTTCGGTTTGTCAACCCTACATGCTTTACTGAGATGTTTTGAGTGTATGTTACACATAAGCTATCGCCTGGACATTAAAAAATGGCAGGCAAAGCAGACGATAAGGTATCGGTACAACAAAGATCATTATTAATTAAACAAATTAATACCGAATTTATTGTTGGTACCTTCATCTGGAAATTTTCTGTGAGTGATACACCAAAACTGTAAATTGTGATAGCGTAGAGGTAACAAGCTCCGCAAACTTACAAGCACGCGGCGCATGCGACAGTCGTCTCCCAGCCCAATAAGACCGTGCAAGCGGAGAGGGCGAAGAGGAGGGCAGAGCTAGTCGCCAGGAAGAGGGGTGTTGCCCAGGCGAAACCGGAGGCGCGCAAAGAACTGCTCCGGAGATACATGCCTGTATTAACAGTAAAAGTACCCAAAATGGCGCGGGAGATTACGCAGGCTCACCTGTTATCAAGCACGTCATCAGAGGGGTCAGGTGGGGAACTGACCCCGACACCCACCAGCACGGCAGATCCACCGCCAACGACCCCGGTACCGCCCCCGCCGTCCAGGCATGAGATCGATTGATTGGAACGGGGATGTTGAACAGGCAACCTCGAGTCTCATTGCGCTGTTAACGGCCAATGGCGACAGTGACCTAAATACCAACTCCGCTGAGTTAGGGTTGGGCACACTCAGGGCCGTAGCTGGCGGCTCATACATGAACCGCCTCGCGGTTGGGGAGGTGCCGGCTGCGGTTGCCCTTCTCTACAAAGAAGGCGAGGCCAAATCCCAGTCGTCAAAGGTGATTGCAAACACGCAACGGGCAACGCTGCCAGGTGGTAGTGGAGGGCCAGGTCCCGCGGCCGGAGGAGAAGATAGTGACAGGGAGCAGAGCGGTTCCGAGCGTAAGCGCAGGAACATGCGATCAGCGGCGGTTACACTTGCTCGTAAGATGGTGGGAGTCAAGGAGCAATATACCCGCGTACGTGGGTTCGTGGCACAGGGGCAGGTCAACGAGCCTTTCTGTGCCGAAGTCTGTGCCGCTCTGCTCGGTCGTATCAACCTCGACAGCCTTAGACGTAGTGGTGCCAGCCGTGCCGAGGCCATGGCACTGCTTGACAACGTACGCCTTTGGGCGATACGTGACACACCCACCCCGCGTGAGGGGAAGGAAGATGTGGTAGGTACAAGGCTGGTTGGGGCTACTACATCCGAGGCCTTGGCCAAATTGGACCTGAGCCAGGGGTTGGTCGGCAAGGAAACGGATATCTCGCGCTTAGCAGGGGAGGCCCTACTGTTGAACAGGCCTTTGACTTCCCTCCTCCTGACTGAGCGTGTGTGTCCGATCTGTGTCGTCCAACACCTGGCTTGCGAGGTCGGCGACGTGCGTGTAGTAGGAGAACAGCGCCCATATAACAACATTGACACGCTAAAGGTCTTCGTACATTATAACAACTCACCGGCGACTCGACTCTATGCTAGACATTGAAATTTAAGCCCTGTATCATATGTTCAAGGTTCAATTTCAAAAAATGATTATAAAGTAGTGTACAACGAGTGGCCTACGCATCGTACACTAGAGGTCAACCCCGACACGTTTGTCACGCAATGACCATACGTCGTCCACGCAACGACCACACGTTGTCCACGTAACGACTATGCGTTTGCGACTGACGCGTGACGGGCAACCATTTGCCAGCCCACCCGTCCGCCCCGTGCCTTCCCCCCGCCCGCCATCATTCACTATAGAATCGAAGGACGGAGTGCACGTTGGCGGTACACGGTGATATTTTTCGAAAATCATGCAGAAAGAAAAGTTGATAGAAGAAGTGCGAAAATATCCGCTACTATACGACCTTCGTGATCCGAAATATAGTGACGTACATAAGAAGGAAAAGGCATGGAATGAAATCGCTATTGTATTGTCGCAACCAGGTAAGAATTTTTTTCTACTCCGGTACATTTATCTGTTAATTATATAGTCCCGAACACCTATATAAAAGCTAGTCTTATTCAATTGCAAAAAAGTCTATCTAGTCTTTTTTGCAATTGAATTTTGCAAAAACTAACTGTCATATGTGACTATACAACTTCCCGCTCTTAATTATGCGGTATTGCTGTGTTTGTTATATTTAATCCCTAGTCGTAGAAAAAGTTTTGTATGCGACGTTGCATTAACACTCACCACGCCACTCACCATTTTTGAACCTATTGCATAAAATAATAACAAAAAATAATAAAATAACTATTGCATAAAATACTATTAACATAATTAATTTCTATTTGTGACGTTTTCAGTGTTGGTATTGAGTTATTGATTTTGCCATAATCTACAGAAATTCAGCTATCGAACAAATAAATATGTGTGATTCTAATAGATATTAAAAATAATGTTAAAACTTATAAGTCATTTCATTAAAGTACATTGTTGAGAAAATTTAATTCAACCTGTTACATCCAAAAAGTAGGTATGTTATTGTACAGTTAACAGTACCTACGATTTTCTACTTGGACACTCGAAAAATCTTGGTTTATCGTAAAAATTAGTTTTTTCACATACAGTAATATAAAATCCCAGAATTTACTGATATAAAATATTAAATCTACGTCATATATATTTTATTTTTAGTTTGGGTTTCTGTATGTTATAATAAAGTGCCTTACGTTTATTTAATATAGGTAATCAGTAATAAAATCCCAGCTTAGTATAGAAACTTGTTTAATATTCTTAATAAGCCAATAATATTATAACCAACTTCTTACGATTATTACATATTAATTATCCATGATCTATATTAAATGCTGCCACGGAACTCGTCCTTCGGGAGATTGAAAATAAGTTGCAAACATATCACGAGTTTCAAAAGCAGATGCCGAAGATTCACTTATATCTTCTGGAATTGTACTTAGATTACTTAGTAATCTCTGTTCATCATCATTATTGGCCGAACTCTGCCTTGTGTTGACTTCATCATCGGATGGTATATTATAACACCGCATGACATTGTGTAAAATACACGTCGCAAAGACCACAATATCAACATATTTTGGGTGTAAATGCAAATTCTTATTATAAATTCCAAATTTTTGATATAAGATGCCGAACGCGTTTTCAACTACTCTGCGAGCTCGCGATAAGCGATTATTGTATATTCTTTCCTTTTCTGAAATGCCACTTGAACGTGGATATGGTCGCAATAAATTCCTTTTTAAAGGAAACGCTTCGTCGGCTACAAAAACATGTGGCATTATTATTTCAGTACCAGGTAATGGTGTGTCAGTTGGAATATTAAATGTATTCATTTCAATCGCTCTTCCTAATCTTGACGATGCCAAAATTCCGCCATCACTATTCTTGCCATAGGCCCCTATATCGACAGCTATAAATCTGTATTTATCATCGACGACAGCCATGAGGACGATAGAGAAGTGTTTTTTATAATTAAAAAATAGCGAGCCGCTGCTAGGAGGGGCAATTATGTTTACATGTTTGCCGTCGATGGCACCTATACAGTTTGGAAAATTCCATTTTTTATTGAAACCATCTGCGATTCTTTTCCAGTCTTCGGTAGTAGGTGTGGGCATGAACTTCCCCTTCATTGTATTTATAATCGCATTGCACACATCTTTTAATATCGACCGGATGGTACTTTCGCCTAACCGAAAGCTTGAACTCATAGTCCTAAATGAACAGCCACTAATCAAGTACCTGAAACAACCAATTTTTCTTTATATTTATATTATTTTGTTACAGCGTCAGAATGTAAGAAGATATGGCAAAAGTTAAGGGAATATCATAGAAGAGCCATTAAAAAGAAAGCAACTAAAAGTGGTCAGAGTGCTAATACTAATAAAAAATGGCAATATGAAACTGAAATGTCTTTTTTATTACCACATTATAAAGAACGGTCTACAGTGACGTCAGTGGACAACACAGATGATGGTGATGATGAAAATAGCTTATCTGCTGCGGAAATTCTTGCCAATGTGACTAATAATGAAGAATCTCAAGACTCGTCAATTATCTCGGAGCGTCCTGAATCTTCGGTGTCTATGTACGATTCATCTAGATCAGTGTTTCCTGACATTCCAAAAACGACAAAACGAAAGAAATTGCAAGAAACAAGTGCATCGGCGGTTTTAATGGAATATTTATTAAAAAAAAAAAACGACGAAGATGGAAAGCAGAATGACGAAATGGATAATTTTTTTTTAAGTATTTCTAGCACAGTAAAAAAATTATCTACCTATAATCAAGCACTTTTAAAGTCAAGAATTTTTAATTTAGTTTCGGAAGCTGAAATACAAGAACTGCAAAATAATCGAAACTGTTACTATGATGATTTTTTTGCACCAGGAACTTCTGGCTACACAACTCAAAACCTAAATGCAGGTACTATCGGTAGTAGCTACACAACTCAAAACCTAAATGCAGGTACTACCGGTAGTAGCACCGCTAGCACCCAACAGCAAAATACAACGCCTATGGAAGAATCGAGGGTTGATGGTTCTTCTTAACACAATTAAAGTAAAATTGCTTTGCTTTGATTTATCCTTTAACTTGATATATAAATAAATACATATAAATTATAAAAAAGTTTCTTATTGCTTACCTTAATGTCACTGCCAGCTTTTCTTCCGGTGATACAGCTTCTCTAAATCGCGTGTTTCTTTTGTAGATGTCGTCCTCAATAATATTAAGTATATAATAAAACAAGTATCTCGGCATACGGAAATAGATATAGAATTTTTCTTCGTCATCTAGCAGACGTTTCCGGATATTCCAATATTCCCCTTCTGATTTCCTTTGTCGCAACATATCATGTACCCAATATCTTCTTTTCCTGCTGTTTCGTTCATTTTCATTATCAAATATAATAGCTATAATCGCCAGTTCACTGAATGTAAAGTTCGACATTTCATAAGCAACACGACTTCTTTGGACAAAATTTAACCGAAAACTGAGGTTAGACGAGTTGTCTGTTGAATAACCCACTCGTTGGCACCGCGTTGGCCACTCCTTGACACCGCGTTGTCCACTAGTGACCATTGGGTGGATCAACTAGTTGACTACTCATCGAGAGTGTGAGTAGAGTTGCTGCCGCGTTGGCGTGGAGTTGTTTTAATGTGCGAAGACCTTAAGGTCGCTTATCCTCTCTAGCGAGGGCGTTGCCCTGGAGGCTATGGCTGTAGCCCATAACCAAGAAATGCACGCCTCAAACGGTAACATCAACTTTTCCGTCATCCACGACACATCAAGAGCGGACGTCATGGCCGCAGCTTTGACACGGGCGTCCCGCGGTGTTCGTCACCGCCACGCCATTCAGGTTGAGACGGAGCGCCGCCTACGCGTTGCGCAAGAAGAGGTGCCTATGCTGGTGTACACCAGTAATGTGGCGAATGGAGTCGGACTGGTAAGTGCCCCCCCGACTAGACACCAAATATTTTGGTTTTACGGCAGCTTGGCACAGCCTGTGCCTGCCGGAGTGTCACCACGCTGCCCACCCGGATGTGACGAATTCAGTGACGGCTCACCAGCCCGTAGCGTCCTGGAAACCACTGGTACAGCACGACCGCCTCCATCATCTGCAAGCAGTATATGGGTGGTGCGTATGTCGCGTGCGTGGAGGGGTGTATCACGTGCTACCACCCGCGCCCACAGGAAGCGGGAATTGACCAATTTCCTCACCACGCTCGCGGCACGCTCTACAGCACCGGGCAGCCTGATGGGCTATGACCCTGTTGCCGACGAGCAGGAGCTACTCACGGCAGGCGCTGAGACACGCGACCTGACATGGATAGGGGTAAAGGAAGACCCTGCCTATAGCAAGGGCGGGCTCGTGTTAACCGCCCTGTCTACGGACTTAAAACGCACGATCGATGACCCCACGTCGCGGGATGGGCTATGATGGCGCTATATGGCCGACAGTCCGCTACTGCAGGCAACGTTGGTGGACGGCTCTGGAGTATGCACTATGGACATAACCGGGCACCTAATCAAAATGCGCCTTTACGATCATTTAAGACACCTCAGCTGCGTATTCCCAACGGGTACAGAGTGGGGATTGCCCTTAAAGGGTGATATACCACGCATGGCCCGTGTGATACCGGAGATTGACGAGGAATGGCAGGTGGCCATGATCTCAACCCGCCACCTTGACGAAGTTATGCACCGACAGACGCGTTCTGTCGGCCTGGCAAATGGCCACAACATTCGAGTTTGTGTTGACGACTTCATACTTCCAGTGGAACAACACGTTCTATGAACAAGTGGAGGGTTTAGCCATGGGAAACCCCATCAGTCCTGTAGTTGCGAACTTCTATATGGAATTCTTCGAAGAAGCCGCCCTTGAACGAGCGCCCAAGAAGCCTAAGGTCTGGTTCCGCTACGTGGACGATACCTTTGTGGTTTGGAGTCATGGAGACACGGAGCTGACTAAGTTCCTGAATCACCTGAACAGCATCCATCCGAACATCCAGTTCACCATGGAGGTAGAGAAGAACGGAACCTGCCATTCCTTGATGTCCTGGTATCCAAAAAAGAGGATGGCAGGCTTGGTCACCGGGTCTATCGAAAGCCTACACACACAGACCGTTACTTACACAAGGACTCCAACCACCATCCCAGACAGAAAATGTCAGTCATCAAGACCCTGGTCCACCGAGCTAAGAGCATCTGTGAGCCCCAACACCTTAAAAACGAGTTACGCCACCTGGACTCGGCCTTCCAAGCCAATGGATTCTCTGCCCGGGAGATACGAAGAGCTCTTCATCCGAGGAAATCTTCTCTTACGAACCAGGATGAGGAGAAACCTGCCCCTCTAGGGAAGGCCTTTTTGCCATACATTTATGGTACAACGGATCGTATCGGGAGACTGCTAGAAGCTTACAACATTAAGCCTATTTTCAAGCCCACGACGCAGTTACGTAATCTTCACCGTTCAGTCAAGGACCCTCGTGACCCACTATCTTCGGCTGGAGTTTACCGAATCCCCTGCTCGTGTGGCTCGGTATACGTGGGCACTACTCAAAGAAGCGTCAAGACCCGCCTTTCAGAACATGAACGAAATTGCCGCCTCAGCCACTTCGACAAGTCAGCGGTTGCGAAACACACCCAAGAGGATGGTAATCATACCATCAAATTTCAGAACACGAAGGTTCTAGCCACCACTTCAGAATTCTTCCCACGGCTATGTCGAGAAGCCATCGAAATATTCAAGCATCCCAATAATTTCAATAGAAAAAATGAAGGTTTTCATCTCCAAAAAGATTGGTATCCAGCACTGAGAGCCGCGCGTCATCATAATTCAAACATGACGAAGCCGCCACCATCCCCGGTATCCCCCTTGCTTAGGCTCAACCAATCGGTATCGAGCGCATCGGTTGCGCCGCTCTCAACCAATCAGGAGCGATCACGTTGTTTAGCCCCTCCCATTGCACCTATAAATACGCCAGTGACTCGGGCCTTTACCTCAGTCGCACCGAGTTCGCCGCCGAGGAAGGTTCTCCGCACTCGACGGCGACCCGACGTGTACCACTGAAGATGTCGACCGCAGTGATCGACGAAACGTCTGGAACACAAGTGGGACGGGGACATGCTAATGTTTCTGTGATGGTACTATTACCCGAAACCTTAGCATGGACCTACCCTACCCATCCTTCTGAGGGGTAGGGGGACGTGGTCTTGAGGGAGAGCGCAGGTCGTGTAGATCCTCAAAGCAAGTCTGGTGGACTATCCTTCCCGAGGTTGTCGTCCCGTTATTGGTCTAATTCCCAAGAAATAGACGTAACAGAAACCTCCAGGCGCATAAAATTGTTTATTTATGTAATGGTTTATTTATATATTATAACAACTTATATATGTATCTCTCCTTTAATTTATCTTTTCTTTATATATCTATTATATATATGTATCTATTCATCAGATATATTATATAAATGTACCGAACCATGGCGGCCTAAAACCACACCCCGGTAGACATTGCCGTGGGGCACTAAATTGCCTCAAAAAATTTTACCACACGCACCTAGGGCAGGTAGTGTGAGTAAGCCTCAGCTCCATTAAAAACATGTCGACACAGGAGAAAGAAAAACTACCCCAGGAGGGTACCCGCTTGCGGAGAATCCCTCACTGAGCCTACCAGCTCAGTCTGCCCCTCGTATTCTGGGGGGGGCACCCTGTGTTCAGGACCGGGCGCAAGCCTGGACCTGTCCAGTCTCGTCTGCCCCTCGTATTCTGGGGGGGGCACCCTGTGTTCAGGACCGGGCGCAAGCCTGGACCTGTCCAGCCTCTCGGAGGCTATCCCAAAATCTGACGCCACGAGCGTCATACAATGGACCGTTGTCGGCCACAAGCGCCCTTGCAAAAGGGATGCTCAGCCGAAGGCGGCCACTACCGAAAAAGGGCTCGGCCGAACAGAACCAGTCGCCCCAACAGGCGCGCGAGAAGGGAGGTCTTGCAACCTAAAAAAACGACGACAGGGTTGGGTGCCGCAGCAGCGGAAACGCAGCGCGAACCCACACCATCAACCTCAAAGGGGACGGCAGTAGCCACAGCCGCTCCACCACCACCGAGTAAGAAACACAGGAGGAAACCCAGAGGTGCCCGAGGTCAACGGAACGCTGCGACGGCTCCCAATTTTCCTGAAAAGGAACAAAAGGGGGCAGGGCCCGTCCAGAACGAGCGAGTTCCTTCGAAGCGGGCTCGTCTGGATGATACCCGGTCCCCCAGAGGGGAAGCCAAACGCGCGAAAACTGACCCGCGCACCAAGCGGACGGTAAGCTACGCGGACGCCAGTCAGTCGCATCTGCGAGTAGCGGTCACTACCGTTCCGCCGAGGGACCTCACCAAAACCCAGGCAGACCAGCTTAGGGAGGCCATTGACGACAGCATCCTGCAGTCGGTGTTGTCGTCAACGATTTCAGGTGCGCAAGCTCCATCTTTCCGCGGACGACCCTTCCTATTGGAAGGCGTGCTGGCGATGTGGTGTGAAGACGACAATGCTCTTTCGTGGCTTGAAAAAGCTGTAAGAAGCATAACGTCCCCGATACCCGAAACCACCTTGGCCGTCATAAAGCAGTCCGACATGAAGAAGCGACTGAAAGCAGGGCTTCTTCTCCACAGCCGCATCACCGAAGCCGTAACACTGCGCAGAGTGCTTTGGGCCCAAAACCCTTGGTACAAAGTAGATACCTGGCAGTGTTACGACATGACAGTGGACGACCAAACCACCGACCCGAACTCCAAAGAGAAGGTGGTTCACTTAATTCTGGGAATTCCCGAGGATCAGAAAGAGGCGATAACCAGGAGAGACCGCCGAGTTGCCCACATGTCGGGAAGTGGGTATATTCGCTTCTTCTCCCAAGAAGAAGCGCAGGCCGGGGAAGCAACAGCGGCAGCTACAGCTCAAGAGCAAAAAAAAAGAGGCTCCTCGAAAGAGTAAGAGCGAGCTGGAAAGTAGCTCGCCGCTGAAACAGGGAGGACACATCAGCGATGATGATGATGACGTCCTTAACAGCCCCTGATCCAATAAACATCATCCAAACAAACCTCCAGCACAAACAAGCAGCAACGGTCACTCTACGCAGAGTGCTGGAGGTAAGCAAAAATACCGTAGCCCTAATCCAGGAGCCCTGGATAAATAAGAACTACATCTGCGGTCTAAATAACATAGGCGGTAAGTTAATACGAGATACGACGGTTGAAAAACCGAGAACCTGCATCTTCGTACCTAACGCTATAAACACCACTTTACTTAACCAATTCTGTTCTAGAGATCTCACTGCTGTGAAAATCCACTCAGATAATGCAACCATCCTAGTACTAGCTTCAGTGTATATGCCGGGCGAAGGCGAACCACCTCCAAAGGAGCTAGCCGACCTGGTACAACACTGCGAGGCTCACACCTGGGATTTAATCATCGGCGCAGACTGCAATGCTCACGATCCTCTGTGGGGAAGTAAGGACGCGAACAAGAGAGGTGAGTTACTAACCGAATATTTATTCCAAACCAACCTAAACATTATAAATATAGGTACGGAACCTACTTTCGTAACCTCATGGTGTCAGACCATAGTAGATATCACATTGGCAACACACTCGGCAGCAAACCTCATTAAGGGTTGGCATGTGTCAAAGGAACCATCCTTTGCGGACCATCGCCGAATCTGCTTTCAAATTCAATGTAAACTAGCAGACCCTGTTCCATATCGTAACCCCCGCAAAACAGATATAGCACGGTACACAAATTCACTAAACAAGGCACTAAGTGATTCACAACTACCCGACACAACACTTAGTACAGATAATATAGAACACAACGTACATTCTATCACTGCAGCTCTGCTGGAAAGCTACGAGCCAGCGTGTCCTGTTGTAACACCCAAAGGTCCAGAAAAGAGCTCCTGGTGGGGGCCAGAACTCGAGCGACTACGTGGAGGCCTGAGAAAGCTCTACAACCGAGCAAAAAACAGCAGAACCCCTGAGGACTGGGACAAATACAAAAATGCACAAAAATACTACAAGAAACGCATCGGGTATCGTAGAACTGAGGCCTGGCAGAGTTTCTGTAGTAGCATAAACTCGACAATCCAAGCCGCAAGAGTAAGGAAAGTCCTGGCCAAAGGTGAACTCAACCTCATGGGCTCACTTAAGAGAGAAGACGGCACTTACACTAATACGGAAAATGAAACCAGCGCAGTACTGCTGGAAACACACTTCCCTGGTTGTCAAGTCACACCATCCATCGATTCCATTGACTGGCCACCAGACCACTATAGTGTACCAACAACCCAAGAATGGGAAATCGCAAACAAGGTAGTAACTGCAGACAAAATAGAGTAGGCCATAAAAACCTTCAAACCCTTTAAGTCTGCAGGGCTGGATGGAATATTCCCAGCACTACTACAATGGCAACTGACAAGAATAGCAAAATATCTACTTCCAATCTACAGGGCCTGCATTGCCTTCAAATAACGGGTGGTTAAATTGTAAGGGCCGATGTTGAATGTGAACCACACCTAAACGCCAACTTTTTTTCCGAATTTTATTTGACATTTCTCTATTTCAGACTTACTCAATTTGAACCATGGGCTCGGAAACCAGTGACCTATGCAGCGGATGCGGGGATACGCACCTCCAGAAGGAGTGTCCCAATACAAACGCACCAGAGCACTTGCACTGCGTTAACTGCGCACGTGCCAAACTGCCGCTCGTACAGCATAATGCGTTCGCTAGCGACTGCCCTATTAGGAAGAAGTGGGACGCGATGGCTCGAGCTGCTGTAGCCTATTGCTAGAGTGATCGAGCCAACGCGCCGCACTCCATAGGAGTACAAGTTACCAAACCTAATAACCAAATTCAGTCATAAATAAATTCTCTTTAGGCTTCACAATATAAATTGATATGCTATAATGATATTTTGTTAAAATATGCATTGTAGCATTCAAATAGAAAAATAAAACAACAGAAATAAATAAATCATTTAATTTAAAATCATATAAAACTAAACTTGTACTTCCTAAATCAAAGAATTTTGGCAATTAAATAAAGAAATAAAAAATACACTAAGACACAAAAATACTATACAATACACAACAAAATATCACTACGAAATACAAGCATTAAGACACAATTCTCGGTACTAAAATAGTATATATAATAATAATATATATATATATATTTATATGCCACACACACACCAACAGCTACACTACATGAATAAGACACACGTACATTTTAACACACCGGGCATTTTGTAGTTTATTATATAATAAACCGCTCAATAAACCGATAGAACAATAAGCATACATAGAACACAAACTTACACAACTCGACACAATTCGAGACAAAAAACCCCTTTTCGACTTCAACAAATATATTTTGGTATCCTACAAAATTGTCCCAATAGAATAGCCCAAATGGCTCAAAAATTAAACATATTACATGATTATTAAAGCTCAGTTCTTAATAACTTCAGATAATTCAATCACCTCCTATTTCATTCCGTAAAATTTTTAGTTCCACATAGTAGTATAAAACCTTTAGTTATTTTCTTCTTTTCATTTAACTTATAAAACTCATAACCGTTATACAAATTATCTGTAAACAAGGACCATGCGAACCTAACGCATGGGTACACAAGGGGGGTCTTGCTACAATATAATATTCTAGCGGACTTCCATTAAAAAAAAAAAAAAAAAAAAAATTTGAACCATGGAGAGATACACAATCCAACGTGTTAAAGTTATCCAGACTTATTATGAAAATGGGCGTTCAAATCAAAATACATATCGTGCACTTCGTGATTTTTTTGGTCAATTTGATCGTCCAAATGTGCATACAATCGGAAAAATGGTGGAAAAATTCGAGCAAACCGGGTCTGTAGAAGATGTGAGAACACCAGTGCATGCTCGTACAGCTCGTACTGCAGAAAATATTGCTGCTGTTCGCGATAGTGTGGCTGAAG
Organism: Cybosia mesomella; assembly: GCA_946251805.1. NCBI lineage: Eukaryota > Metazoa > Arthropoda > Insecta > Lepidoptera > Erebidae > Cybosia > Cybosia mesomella. The sequence continues at coordinate 19,047,654 of OX276411.1, forward strand.
AGCCGTCCACCTCAACTCGTCGTCGTGCCCCACAATTGGACCTCTCACGCTCGTCGCTGATGAACATTATGCATAAAGACTTGCATTTACACGCTTACAAGGTGCAATTGGCTCAAGAACTAAAGCCTCTTGACCATTCCAAACGTCGTGAATGGGCAGAATGGTGGCAAGAAATGGCAATAGTGGATGATCAATTTTCGAAGAAAATCATCTTCAGTGATGAGGCACATTTTCACCTCAGTGGATTCGTCAATAAACAGAATTGCCGCATTTGGGCGAATGAGAATCCAAGAGTGATTGTCGAAAAACCAATGCACCCACAAAGAGTGACTGTTTGGTGCGGTTTATGGGCTGGCGGCATCATCGGGCCGTATTTTTTCCAAAATGAGGCCGGTCAGGCAGTTACTGTGAATGGTGTTCGCTATCGTGAGATGATAACGAACTTTTTATGGCCCGAATTGGAAGATATGGATGTGGACGATATGTGGTTTCAGCAGGACGGTGCCACTTGCCACACAGCTAACGAAACAATGGCTCTTTTGCGCAACAAATTCAATGGCCGTGTTATCTCACGTAATGGCGATGTCAATTGGCCGCCAAGATCATGTGATTTGACACCGCTGGACTTTTTTCTTTGGGGTTATTTGAAAGAAAAGGTGTACGTCGATAAGCCAGCAACAATTCAAGAGCTAAAGGATGAGATAATTCGGCACATTAACGGCATAGAACCTCCATTATGCCTCAGCGTCATCGAAAATTTGGACCATTGGATGGAGGTGTGCCGCCGAGGTCGCGGCGCCCATTTGGCCGATATTTTGTTCCATACATAATTGAGTAATACCAATATATCATAATAAAATAAAATTACAATAATTTCCTAAATTGTTTGTGTTTTATTCAAAATCAACATCGGCCCTTGAAATTTAACCACCCTTTACATACCCAGATTATGGAGAGAGGCAAAAGTAGTCTTCCTACCAAAACCAGGTAAGGAGGACACACATCCCAAATCATTCAGGCCCATTAGTCTCACATCATTCCTCCTTAAAACGTTGGAGAGACTAGTAGATCGATACCTAAGGGATGGAACACTAAAAGACAACCCACTACATCCTCAGCAACACGCATACAGGAAAGGTAGATCAACAGAGTCTGCACTACACACGGTAGTGCACAAGATAGAATCGGCTATCACAAATAAAGCCTCAACACTAGCTACTTTCATAGATATAGAAGGGGCTTTCGACAAAACGGTACACAGCAGCATTAACGAAGCCTTACGGAAGCGTAAGGTAGAACCAGCCATAAGGGACTGGATCACTCAGCTGATAAGCAAAAGAGCAGTCCAGATAGTGATGAGTAACACCATCACAAGAGCAAAGGTAGTCAGAGGATGCCCCCAGGGAGGCGTCCTATCACCACTCTTATGGAACATAGTAATAGACAGTCTTCTAAAGAGACTAAATGAGAGAAGATACACCACCATCGGGTATGCGGATGATCTTGCAATACTAATAAGCGGAACGGCTGAGAACGTGCTATGCAAAGTCATGCGCTCAGCCCTTCAGATTGTGGAAGAATGGTGCGAAGAACACCGATTATCAGTAAACCCGAAAACAACAGAACTTATCCTTTTCACCAACAAAAGAAAGTTACCAGAACTACAACTACCAAAACTATTTAATACCAAACTAGCCCTAACAACTCAAGTTAAATATCTGGGCATCATACTTGACAATAAGTTGAATTGGACTAGCCACATAAATGCTAAAATGAAAAAGGCCTGCATAACTTTTTGGCAATGCAGAAGACTCGTTGGTAAGAACTGGGGTCTTAACACAAAGATAACACTTTGGCTGTATACGGCAATTATCAGGCCTTCTCTAACCTATGGATCAGTTGTATGGTGGCCCAGAACAGAACTGATCACTGTGAAAGAAAAGCTCCAGAGTCTACAACGCCTAGCGAGTACAGCAGCCACTGGATGCATGAAAACCACTCCATCAGCCGCACTAGAGCACCTCCTAAACCTGAGACCGCTGCATCTAATCATACAGGAGGAGGCCAAGGCAGCAGCCTTAAGACTGAAAAGTAATGGGCTCTGGAAAGAGAATACTGGAACAAAGCATTCAAAAATTCTACAGGGAATCCTAAAGAAGATACCACTTCTTGAGGCGCCCGTAGACAGAATACCATGTCACCACGTCTTCGAAAGGAATTATCATATTCAACTTACTGAAGAAAAAAGAGACAGCTCTGGCGTCAAAGAAGTTAGGATATACACAGACGGCTCTAAAACCACATATGGTACCGGAGCAGGTGTCTTCTCGAATGACCTAAACATCAAAATAACGACCACCCTGGACAAGCTAAGTACAATATTCCAAGCTGAATGTATTGGCATAACGAGAGCGGCGGAGACGATTGCCGCCAGAGACGTCAAAGATCTAGATATAAAGATCATATCAGACAGTGCATCCGTACTCCAAGCTCTGAAAAGCAACACCATAACCTCTGTCCTCATATTGGAATGTCACAATACACTCCAATCCATTGCAAACACAAACAAGGTCACGCTGCAATGGATCAAGGGACACAGCAACTCCCTCGGCAACGACGCAGCCGATGAATTGGCCAAGAGAGGATCAGGGGCAACAGTATATGGACCGGAACCAATACTACCTATACCTCAAGCACAGGTCAAAACTTGGCTGCGGAAAAATACGGAAGAAACCCATCAAAAAGAATGGACAAACATTGAAGGATGCAGGCAAACAAAGAATGCAGTTCCGGTAGCATCAAAAACGTTTAGCCGAACACAAGTTTCCGATGGACCACGGCCAAACAGCCCGGAAGCAGTATATTCTACAAGTTAATAATTGATAAACCAAAACCTGGGTTTGATAATACTAACGATGGAAATACGGCACGTATATTTTTTTTCTAATCCCAAAGTTAGTGCAGAAATTACTGGGTTAAATGTTGACCTACTGAAAAACCTAAGTTTCTTGCTTAGGGCACTATCCTCAGGGTACGATATAAATCTAGAAGCGTTTGAAAAACTGGCTCGTGCAGCAAGATCACTGTATTTACTTCACTATTCCTGGTACTACATGCCTCCTACGCAACATAAAATTTTGGTGCATAGTACAGATATAATAAAACATTATCTGATTCCAATCGGGCAACTATCTGAAGAGGCGCAGGAGGCAAGGAATAAAGATTGTCGCTTATTCCGTACACACCACACGCGAAAGTGTTCGCGAAATGGGACGAACAATGATTTGCTCTCCATGTTATTGATTACATCTGACCCTTTAATTAATAGCAAGAGAGAAATCTCCAAGAAGAAGATTGGTTCATTGCCTCTAGAGGTCTTGGAGTTGCTTAAGTCACCCGAAATCGTACCATCTACAATGGAACCTCTCATCAGTGAAATTACAGGAGATGACGATAGTGATGATGATTAAAGGATGACTCACGCTTGACCGTGTCGGGTCCGAGCCGAGTGTCGGCCGTAGCACGGTCAACTAATATTATATATATTTTGTATGAACACACTCACGCTATACCGAGCGGCAACCGAGTGACGCCCGAGCAACGGACAACGCTCGGAAACAACTCGGTTCCGCTTCGGCTCGGCCACGGCCCGTTGCATGAATACAGTGCCGCCGAGCTGCGCCCGAGCAGTCGGTAGTGATGCTATACAGTGCTCTGACGTTTTGTTCGTCGTCGGAAAATGAACAACGAACGTTTGATTGAGGCTGTGAGGAAGTATCCAGCATTATATGACATGAGCGATGGGAAATATATGGACTCCAATTACGGACTCCATATATATGGACTGGGAAATATATGGACTTCATTATGGGTCAAAATAAGCGAAGAAATCAAACAAACTGGTAAGCAGATACATTGTATTGTCTTTATTAATCAACCTTACTAACTTATCTATTAGCCATGCGCGACAAGTTGAGACTTGTGCTCAATAGCCCACTCAAAACGCCTGTCTCAACTTGTCGCGCACAGATTATGATTTTTTAATGCATTTATTTACGTTTTGAGTACCTATTACATTATTTCGTTATTACGTTCAGAGACAAAATAATTTTTAAAGGTTTCTCTAACCTCAAAACCATTATTAGAAGGCCTCCCAATATGAGCGGGCAATGGTCTTAGCGAATTGTCTGTTGTAGCTGTTGAATCTTGCCTTAAATATCCAATGTCGTTTCTTTGTCGTAAAAAATTATGGAGTACACAAGTACTTAAAATAATGTAATCCACATTTTCTGGTTTAGATTTGATTCTTCTAGAATAAATTCTGAATTTTTGTGTCAAAATGCCAAAGGCATTTTCAACTAGTCGTCTAGCCAGCGTCAATCTCTGAAATATGCATTAGAACTATTTGCAGCGGCCTGATCACGTGGATATGGTCGCATTAAATAAGTTTTTAAAGGAAAGGCTTCATCGCCAACTATGACATAGGGTGCAGTTATTGTGGTATTGGGCAAATGTTTTCCGATGGGTATATTTAGTGAACTGTTATTCAATCGTTGTCCCAAAGAACTATTTCCAAATATACCACCGTCGCTATTGCGGCCGTAGGACCCAACATCGATAAAAATAAAATTGTAATGAGCATCCACCAATGCCAACAATACAATGGAATACGTTTTCTTGTAATTGAAGTATACAGATCCACTGTTAGCTGGCGCCTCAATAGTAACGTGTTTTCCATCCACAGCACCTATACAGTTTGGAAATTTCCATAGGTTTTGAAATTCATGAGCTATACTTTTCCATGTCCCTTCATTTGGCTGTGGCATTACTTCATTTATTAATCTGTTGACTATAGCCCGACAGGTTTCCTTTATGATTTGAACTACAGTTGAGTGACCAACCCGATAACTCAATGAAATCGTTTTAAACGAATCCCCGGTAGTCAAAAACCTGAAACACAAAAATATTGCATTATTATTATTTGTTACAGATGTGAATTGCAAAAAAAGATGGTCAAATATTAGAGATCAATTCAAAAGGTCACTAAACAATAGAAAAACAAAAAGTGGGCAAAGTTCTACCGTTATAAAGAAATATAAGTATGAGGAGATTTTACAATTTTTGCTACCCTACATTCAAGATCGCAAAACGATATCCAACATCGATGACGACGACGCATCGGAGATACAACAAGAGCAAGAGTCACAGGAGACAGGGACATACAATAATCAACCCATGCAAGAGATAAGAAACGAAGAAGACACAGACAGCGAACGAGGGATTACAGGAGACAGGGCCACAGAAGTACAAAGGAATGATCAATTTACAACACAACAGAGTGGTCAAAGTAGTAACCGTTGCAGTGCTAAAGTCAGTAAACGTCGTATAGTTCCACACAAACAGTCCTCATCTGAAACCTTGATGAAATACATTCTTGAAAATAACGCAAAGAAGCAAAATGAATATAATAAATCACACCCTATAGATGATTTCTTCAATGGTTTGTCGAGTACAGTGAAAACATTTTCTCCATATTACCAACATGTGGCAAAGTGACGACTGTTTGCAGTTGTACAGGAACTGGAATTCGAACAGATGTATAATGAATCGACACCGTCGTCGCCGTCGGCCTCAACACCGATTATGATTAATAAATCAACATCTTCGTCATCGGCCTCAACACCAATTATGTTACAATACACAGAAATTCCACCATCGGCATCGGCATCGACTGTTTTGGATTCATCTCGTCAATCACAAGACTCAACTGGTACAGAGCAGCCATCGATATCTCCTACAGTCCAAGCTCCTGCTCCATTAGACGAAAATCTGCCATCAATATCTACAGAAAATTTTGCTGGAACTTATTTATCTCATTTTATATCTGATTAAAATTATTATGATTGTAATTGTTCAACAAATATACGTGTAAATTAAATTAATGTTTTTTTTTTCTTTGTAATAATATTAATATAAATGGTTTCTCTGCCTCTGACCGACTGTGCTACTGTCATAAACCCAACCGTCTCTCCTTTTTATTATGTATCTCTATGTATCTCTGTTTCTTTGTGGCCTCCTGTAGCCTAAACGGGTTGATGGATTTTGATGTATGAGGTATCATTAGATTCGTTTTGATCACGGGAGTATAATAGGATACATTTTATCCCGAAATTCTTACAGGAAAACAATATAAAAAATAATTAAACCACTACCTAACTAAAAAGACCAAAATAAAAATCAATTATTAAAAAAAAACAAACAACCCGACTGGGTACCCAAACAACTAAAAAGAAAAAATAACAAGTTTGGCAGTCAACTTCTGTTAATAGCAACTTTAACAGTCGGGGACCATTATTTTGTAAAGTTGAATAGGTCTACATTTTAATAATAAATAAATTTTAATAAGGCCTCGACTGTTGAAGTTACTATTAACAGACTGCTAAACTTGTTTTTTTCTTTTCAGTTGTTTCGGTGCGCTTCGGGGTTTTAGTTTTTTTTTTTTAACTTTGTATTGCATTTGGTCAAGTTATATTTAATTTTCATGTGTAAGATGTCAAAAGATTCTTTAGTCATTTTAAAATAGTCCAAATATTTGTCTTCATAACTACGTAGATCTTTACAAAGATTCACATATTCTCCTTTCTCTTGTCGCTCTCTCCAAAGTGGATGCACACTCCATTTTCTTGTAGTTGAAGATTCTTCAGATTCTTCGTCATCCAGAGCGATCGCAATAGCAGCTAATTCCAGATCGTCAAAATTTAACATGATTGTAGTCTAGTTACAACACTGTTTTTTCTCGGACGAGTATACTGCATCACAGCGCAACGGTGATTGCCCGGTCGAGGCCAGTTTTAGTAATTTCAGACACGGAACCGGCTCGGTGACCGTGCTACGGCCGACACTCGGCTCGGACCCGACACGGTCAAGCGTGAGTCATCCTTAAAACTGAGTAAGACGATAGCGAATAAATAAAATGATTATTTTAGTGTGAAAGATACTCAATTTATGACATGTTTATAATATAGGCAAAACAATAACAATAAGTGCATTAAGAATTCATAGTTTTCTTTTTTTTAAATAACCGTCGGGTTTTTTTTTCAAAATAGACTTGGTTTTTTAATTACTACTTCCTATACCAATTTAACATAACAAAACACCATTTATTTTACTTGACAGTATAAAAAATTAAAATAATGTGGATAAGTTATTTTATGTCATTAACTTGAAACTTGTTGAACACATGGTAGCAACAAACAGTTTATTTATTGTAAAAATGTCTGATGAAGATAGATTTCTTTCTCCAAGCATTCTTAGACCTGTAAACCCGTCAACATCAACATGACAATGGGAGCGTTCTGCATACCGATGACCTTAAAGTGGCGCACCTTGATCTATGACTGGTCGCCGGCCCTGTTAAAATTCTATCTTAACGCCTTTCAGATGACCCTCCCAGACCAGAGTAATCTGGTAAGGTGGGGGAAGGCCACAGAAAAACAATGTTATACTTGTGGTGAGGCAATAGGGACGGCTAGACACATATTAGTAGGATGTAGGATGCTTCTCGATAGAGGCCAATACTCACGCCGCCACGATAAGGTGCTTATCATCATACGTGAAGCAATGACTCTGGCAGTAGCTAGAGCCAAAAAAGGATTGACTACTAACAGACGTCATCTCAACTTTGTGTCTGAAGGTTCATCCATAATATCCAGGAACAAACCTTATTCAATCTTAGATACTGCCCCAGATTGGACTCTCCTAATCGACATGTATGAAAAGCACTATAAATATACTACACACTATACACTATATTGGGGTTTCGTCATCTAGACCTGACATATTCCTATATTCTAAGAGGTTGAAACGTGTGGTTCTTGTGGAACTTACTGTACCGTGGGAAACAAATATACCGAAGGACCACACAATAAAGAAAAATAAATACTATGATCTCACAAACGAATTATGGCTGGTTTACACGGGCTTAGTAGCTAAGCGCTTAGTACTTGTCACTAATATTAGTATTTACTTAGACTTAGGTCCTCGTGTGTAAACACGCTGATTAGTGCTTAGTATTAGTGTTTGTGAATAGTGCAAGTGAATAGAGATCGATCCTATTTACTAAGCGACAAGTCGATACCCCCACCACGATTTACTAAGCACTTGTCGCGTGCTGACCGCATGTAAACAGCTCGACAAGTTAGTTAGTGACAAGTTGTACCGGGAAGTGAAAACACGTGTTTATTTACTTACGTATTTTTTTGTGATCATGGCTGCGGAAAGGTGGAATTCGGAAAAAACAATCAAGTTCATTTAGGAATTTAAATCCTATGAATGTTTATGGAACCACAAATCGGCTTTATATAAAAATAAACTCGCAAAAGATGCTGCTTATCAGAAAATCGTTGAAGAGATGAATATTGCTGGTTTCGGAGTGCCTGAGGCAAAAAAGAAAATGAGAACACTTCGGTCAACCATATTACCATACCAACCATATTACCAGGAAAAGAAAAAAATTCAAAATTCAATGCGATCAGGAAGTGGGACTGATACTGTCTATGTGCCAAATCTGCATTGGTACAAAGAAATGCATAGTTTGTTGAAAGATATAGACGAAAGGCGCACAACTATAGAAAATGTAAGTAATAAAACAACATTTTTCATAGGGTAGGTATTAGATTTATTTTGAAGTAGGTATTATATTCAATAATAATAAGTCTCGAACCATGATTATTTATCATATACTTGCAGGTATATGTTTTGTGGGAGACTGAAGCCTAAGCTAGGTTATAAACCTGTGTTATAATATAACACAGGTATTAGTAGGTATGTACTTATTTAACAATAGATTTATTTTATTATTATTATTTATTATATATTACTTTATTTATTAATTTGAAAGAAAGAAAGAAAGAAAAATGCGTTTATTTTGGCTTACTGCAGCACACAAAACAGTTTAACTTATAATATAACTATTCCATGACATTTTAAATGAAGTAAATTATAATCAAAGATATACAGTGTTACATATATATTTTGCATTTTTTAGACCATCTTTATATTATTTTAATTTCATTTTGTAATTGGCAACACTGACCATCATTCACTCTGCAGCCATTACGTAATCTATGATATAGAATTATGATATCATACCTAATCTATGACTCAACAATGTGATATAATTCTATGATATAATTTGTGACAACAACAACGAACATATACAGTGCCAATTGAAAGATGGTATATTTATTTCTTGTGTTGTGTTACAATGTTAAATATGATATGCACTGCAGCCGCCAAAACTGGTCGCTACTCAGCTTGTTGCTGTGATGAGTATTCGGTGAGTACCAAAATTTACATCAAGCGCTGATTTTCGTTCACGGCCATTTTGTGAAGTAACGCATTACGCAAGCGTCGAATCGTTGGTAGAACAATGGCGGTTTTGGAATATATTTTCTAAATTCGGTAAGTAATTACCTACCATACCTTATACCGATCAAACAACAAAAAAAGAAATAGATGTAGTTGCATTACGCCAGACAACGTGGACATTTCCAGAATTACACGCACATTCAATCACAAAGACAACATCTTACTTGTATATACCTACTACCTACTCATGTTAACGAACAGGACGCCATTTGCTACGCTTCTGGCGATCGGCGATACCAGATGATGCACTCCCGCGCAAGCACTCAGTCAAGCCAGCATAATTATCTTGACTTATCTAAGACCTAGTACACGTCTTAATATCCCAGTAGTTAAAGCATTGTCACATATCCATTATATCGACACAGGAGATCGCGAACGGCGCACCCCCGCCTTTGATCCGGATCCCCGGACAGCATGCCCATCTTTCAACAGTAAAATGTACATACCCTAAGGTAAGGATGAAATTAATAGAATCTATTGCAATAGATGTCAATTGAGTTGAATGAAAGTATGTACAGGTTGTAAGCTTATGTAATATTAGACAATTCAATTATACACTCTTTCAGGTTACGATGAGGGCTAATGATGTCCTGAGGGAGCCAGGATCCCAGCGGCACCGGGTGCGCTTCATTCGCACCTCCCCGCTGTGCCCAGATTTCACCTCTGTGTGAGTATAAACATTAATATTGGAATATTTTAAGAAACATTCCAACTAACTTAGTAATAATAAAAATACTAAAATAACCAACTCAGTTCCAATCCAGACCCATAACAAGCATTACCATAACATAACTTAACATAACATAACATAACATAATATAACTTCATGCCTGCATCCCTGAAGGGGTTACCAATCCAGTCTGTTATCATCCAGAATGTGGATGCAAATAACTCAAATACATTATAATTTTTTTTTTATATGAATAAATATATTAACAAAAAGGAGAAATGTACAAAAAAAAAAAAAAATAATAATAAAAAATAAAATAAACAAGTGCAATGTATGAGTGAGAATCAAATATGCCTCTTTTTATAAATTTGTAGCTGGGTGTATACCCCGAATCGTAAGTATTGAAGATTTATTAAGGATACCATTTACATTTTCAAACCAATTGAGTGATCCCAAAAACATTCATAATTTGAGTTATACCATTTTGTTTTTCAGATTACTGATGAAGACTATGTATGTGAAGCATGTAGAGACCTGGCTATGTTCAGCGTGAATGTTAATTTGCAGCAAGAAGCAAATCAAAGTGGAGAAACACAAGCTGGACCTAGCCACCATGGCCATACTAATGTGTGTATTTTATGTGGTTGTTCCATTTTACGACGTCAAAGTGATAAAGTATTGAGGGACAATCCATCTGAACTGCAGCAGTCCATGATTAATATTATAGAAAGCAGAATAGCACCAAGACAGGTTGGTTTTATTATATTTTTATTTACAATAAAATGGTATTACATCGTCATCGTCATCTTAGCTTCATATGTAAGGTCCCCTCAAATACCTTTAAAAAATGTTATGCTTGGAAAAAGCAGTCTGTGTTATGCATTTAAATGTTAATAGATATGATAGGAAAATGCATATATAGTTTTAATTCTGAGTGTTGAAAATAGTTTTCTTTATTTTCAGATAGCAGCATCTGATCGTGTGTGCCACCTATGCTGGTTACGCACTCAAAGAGAGGTACGCCGTATGACCCATATTGATGATACCAGACCATTGCCTAGTAGCAGTAATACTTCTATAGAGGAATCAACAGCAGTACCACAAGAGAATCCTCAACCTGTGGCAACTCATACAATAGTATTACCTGAGTACAGAAGAGCGGCCAACTCAAATAATCATTGTGTTTTCCCTAACTGCAATAGCACCACATTGCATGGTATATCAGATAAATTGCGTGCAATTATTCTTCACAATCACCATTATTATGTACCAAACTTAGCTCGTGTTTGTGCTGAACATTTAAGGAGTAATACATGGCAGACACTATTTGAGTCAGAAAATAGTATTGACTCGTTTACCGCAGACCAAATACAACATGTGTTTTCATTTGTTAATACATTTAGTCCAGCTATTGACTTTGAAAATCTAGAAGAAATGGACAACAGAGTATTTGAATATTGGGTAGGGTACACTAAAGAACAGTTCAATCTCTTACTTGAAGAAGTACCTAGAATAACACAAATAAAAAGAGGCAGTCTAGGTCTGGCAGCGCTGCTATTGAAGATGAGAACTGGTGATTCTGATGAGAGGATTTCAACATTGGCGGAAGTACCACGTCGCACATTAGAATGTCTAATGGATAAAGTGAGGGAGGTTTTAGTGCAAGATTTTGTTCCTGAGCACCTGGGAATTAATCAAATGAAACGAGAGGAATTATTACAACATAACATGTTGATCCCAAACGGACTATATGGTAATGGCAGCAATGCCATTGTAATATGTGATGGCACGTACATTTATATACATAAGAGCTCAAATTATATGTTCCAGAAACAGAGTTATTCTCTACACAAATACAGGAATTTATTAAAGCCATTTATGATTGTCGCATGTGATGGATATATTGTTGATTGTTTTGGCCCATATAAAGCAACTACATCAGACGCTGAAATAATGACCAACCTTTTTTCTGCAATGGGTTCTCTAAGGCCATATTTCAGAGAAGGTGATGTGTTCATCTTAGACCGGGGTTTTAGGGACAGTATTAGTTTATTAGAGGGATGTGGCTATAGAGCATGTATGCCAGAATCTCTTTTAGAAGGTGAACACCAATTAACTACAGCTCAAGCTAACCGTAACCGCTGCGTTACTATTTGTCGATGGGTGGTAGAGGCTGTAAATGGTCATTTTAAACTCTTCAGACAAGAATACTTCCATAGGTCTCTGCCACACATGATGCAGACATTCCAAATAGCAGCGGCTCTCCTTAACAAGTTTGGTGTTCGCTTTCATGACAACATTTATGCGAATGAAATCTTAGAAATTATAAGAGAACGCATGGCTTTAAATGATAACCTGGCAGACATGGTCCAGTTCATAAATATGAACAGAAGGTCATCCCATTTTGAAAGTATTACAGCGGATGAAAATAATATATTATACTTCCCAACCATGGAATATAGGGATTTAATTTTGTTTGCCTTGGGAACGTACCAAATAAGACAAGCACGCTCATATTATGGCGAGCATGTACGTTTCCATGGAGGCTACAGAATTGAAGTGTGTAGTGAACACATTGATCCCACTCGATATAATCTTAGAATATCTGGCATCACCACGTTAATAAGAGGCAAAATACGAGGGTCAAACTGAAAGTTCTTAGAAAATCAAAAACTGATTACATTAGCCAGTTATTAGTTTCATTATATCTTTTCAAAATATTGTCCATTCACGTTAATACACCGCTGCATGCGATGGAACCACTGGGAAAAGCACTTTGCCCACTCGTCCTTAGGGGTCTCTTCAATGGCATCGCGATACGCAGCCACCGCTTCTTCAGCATTCATAAACCGCTTTCCTTTAAGTTTTTCTTTAATTTTTGGAAATAAATAAAAATCACAAGGCGCGAGGTCGGGGCTATACGGCGGGTGACCCAGTAATTCAACGTTTGATGTCGCCAAATAGTCGATCGTTCGCTTGGCGGTGTGCGACGAGGCGTTGTCGTGGTGAAGGAGGATCCTACTGCGAGGTCGTTTCTCTCGAACTTTTTCCAAGACAAGTGGCAAACAATTGGTAGTGTACCATTCTGCAGAAACTGTTTTTTGATCCTCTAACACAATTGTTACGAAATGACCTATCCTTCCAAAGAACGAGGCCACCATTTTTTTTCCCGCACTTCGATCTCTCTTCACTTTAGTTGGCAACTCCTCGAAAGGAAACACCCACTGAGCAGATTGTCTTTTGGTTTCAGGATCATAACAGTAAATCCAGCTTTCGTCACCTGTTAGTATGTCGAACACAGCATTAGAGTCACCTCCGTTAAATCTTTCAATCATTTTACGGCACCAATCCACACGATGGAGTTTTTGAGCCTCAGTCAAATTATGAGGTATCCACCGGGCGCAAAGCTTCCTGACCGCTAAATGTTCGTGGAGGATTTTGTGCACTTGTCTCATACCGATGCCTAAGCTTGTCCGAATCTGCGGATAGGTCACTCTTTTGTCAGTCTCTATCATACGCCGCACAACACAGATGTTATTTTCAGTCGTCGCCGTAGAAGGCCGTCCCTCGCGTAAATCATCAGTGAGATTAGTGCGACCACGTTTAAACTCATTAAACCAGTTGTAAACAGTCGCACGAGATGGGGCTTCATCGTGAAAGGCCAATCGTAGTCTATCATAACTTTCTTGTTGACTTAAATGACATCGAAAGTCATAAAAAATCATTGCACGAAAATTTTCTCGTGTTAAATTCATGTTAACGTGACACAGACAATTTTCAATTTGCCGCCAAATCGTAAAACAAATGATAAATGAATGAAATATATACTCAGTAATATTGGCAAAGAGTTATATTTTCAAATTTTAGAATTATTTTTTTATTATATTGTTTATAAGTGGCCAGTTCTAAGAACTTTCAGTTTGACCCTCGTAAAGTCACGCCATGTTAGCAATAAACAATACTTTGTATATATTTTAATACAAAACGATATTCCAGGCCGGACAGGAATCTTAGAATATTGCTGCAATTGTTTGGTTGGTCGTCGCACTGTAGGCTGTTGTGCTCATGTGATAACGCTTGTCTGGTATTTGGGGTGGGCCAGACGTCAACAAAATATTTCAGCACCGGCAGAATTTTTAGATGCAATTATTGTCAGAGAAGACGATGAATAAACTAACTTTAAAATAAAATGATTAAGTTTTTTTACCCTAAAATATAAATAATGTTTTAACTAAGATTGCCGCTCTCTCTCTCTGAAGACTAAACACCTGAAGTGACGGCGAGTACCGCGTGGGATGTCCGTTGCCGGTTTTTCTTTTTAAACTGCTGAGGTGGCAGACAAGCACACGGACCACCTGATGGAAAGTAATTACCGTGGCCTATGGACGTGTACAACACCAGGGGAGTCACACTCGAGCTACCGACCCTGTAAACACAGACTTTCTGTGCCGTCAGTATAGAAGACAATACGGGAATAGCCTTTGGTCTTCTCTCTGACAGTACAAAAACTCTCCAGTGAGCTCTGACTACTCTGCTCACCGCCGGGAACACATCACGAGGTTACTATGGCCGCGGTATTCTGCAGGGCGGAGGTACCTACTTCCCCGGTCGGACTGTTCAGTTGGACGTTATACACCAACATTAGATTACAAGAGACAATAGTAGGTATACCATTAATCAAAAACATTGACACATTAAAAGCGATCTAAAGATATAACCTACAAAATGTTCAAGCTCGAATATCTATTATACTCGGCCTTCTCAAGAGTCCAAATCTAGTACGTAGTGAACAGGTAATCACGCTGTATTAAATAGTATTTTTTTCATTTAAAGACGCATCATTTTATTCTCAAATAAAAATATGTATGGGAGGCTGCCATTGTTCTTTATAGACTCTTTCAATTTTCTATCCTCTAGTATGAATAAATTGTTTAAAACGATGAACCCCGAAAACTTCAAAAATTTAAAGCCTTTCTTTACTGAAAAAAAAAATTTGATATTGTGCGTAGAAAAGGAATATACTGCTATGATTACACGGACTCTTGGGAACGATACAATGAGACAGAATTACCAGAACCATCCAAATTCTTTAACAAACTCACATCTGAATCTATAAACGATAAAGACTATGAGCATGCCATAAACGTTTGGAACTCTTTTGGTATAAAAAATTTAGGTGAATATACAGATTTGTACCTTAAATGCGATGTTTGGCTTCTTTGTGATGTATTTGAAAAATTCAGGAAAATGAGTTTAAATCACTATGGCTTAGATCCTTGTTACTACGTTTCATCACCATCCCTAAGTTGGGATGCTATGTTATTGTATACCAAAATTGAGTTAGATCTAATCTTTAACGTAGAAATATATCAAATGATAGAGAAAGGGATAAGAGGAGGACTTGCTCAATGTTCGCTCAGATATGCTAAGGCAAATAATGAATACAGATTAGGGGAGATAAGCCTAAATCGGGTACCCCGCCTAAATCGGGTATGCTTGTTTGTGTGTTACGTCTATTAAGCCCGGGTGACACGAGGCTAGTAAATCAAGCTAGTGAGCCAAGCTAGTGCTGCCAAGCTAGTAAGCTAGTGACACTAGCTTCGTGTAGACGGAACTAGCTTCGTTTACAAGCTAGTAAGCTAGTGTGGAAGCTAGCAAGCTAGTGCCTCAAGCCAGGATAGTTTAATAGCTTGGGGTTCTATTTTTCAAGCTAGTAGGCGCCCCCCACCACCCGTTTTACTATCCTGGCTTCGTTACTAGCTTCGTGTCAACCGCGAAGCTAGCGAACCTAAGCTAGTGTGCAGTCGGAGAGCGTGGTGAGAGTGCGTGCAATTTGTTAAAATGCCGAAATTAGCGGACGAAATTAATTTAAAATTCGTTCAATTGTACAGAGAAGAGGAATGTTTGTGGAATGCAAGTATTCCATCTTACAAGGACAAGCAAATGCGAGACTCGTCACTAGAAAAAATACGCGACATACTAAATAAAGATGGAATAGAAATGTCGATAAAAGAGATTAAAAATAAAATTAAAAATCTAAGAGCTACATATTGTCAAGAATTAACAAAGATAGAAAAATCTGAGAGGTCTGGAGCAGGAACTGCAGAAGTCTATAAGCCAAAAATTATTTGGTTTGAGGAAATGCATAATTTCATAAAAAAGGTGCCAATGAAGAGAAAAACTTCGGTAAGTTATTTTAATATTATTTACTCTTTACAATTATTTACCTTAAAAGTACTTATTGAAATATTAATAATCGTCGGCATTTTTAATTTTTCTTGTAGTTTTGTCTGAATTAACGAATCATTCTTGCTTGCCATGGTACTGCTCCATCATTGTTGAAATATCTCTTAAATTTCTCCCTTTTTTCGATAGCTGACAGAGAAGAGTGGTTACTTCCCTGTCGACTGATACTGGGTAAACATAAATTTTCCATTCTCCATGAACCGGGAATAATGTTTCCCGCTTCAATGTCTTCTTGGTCGACATCACTACTAATGCAATAAGTGCTTTTTTGCTCTTTTCGTAACCAATTATGCAGAGCACATGATGCTAGTACAATTTTGTCTACTGTTTTTACGTCAACTGCGATTGGTCTTTGATAAACACGAAATCGGCTTGCCAATATGCCAAAGGCATTTTCTACAGTTCTTCTGGCTCTACTTAGCCGGTAGTTGTATACTTTTTCTTCATGTGTTAAATTGTCACCTGGGTACGGTTTCATAATGTACGATTTTAATGGGAATGCAGCATCCGCCAAAATTACTCCGCCTTGTGGTATAAGGTTATTTTCTAGTTGATTATATATGGAGCAATTCCTAAAAACACTTCCATCAGATGCCATTCCACAGGCGCCGACGTCAATATAAATGAAATTATAATCGTAATCAACAATAGCCATAAGAACAATACTGAATGTTTTTTTGTAATTAAAAAACAAACTTCCACTGTTGCCAGGAGCTATGATTTGAACATGCTTCCCGTCGACGGCGCCATAACACGCTGGAAAGTTCCATTTCACTCTGAAACCATTTTCTATAGCTGCCCATTCTTCAGTTGTAGTTGGAATCTGTAACAATATTTTTAACAAATTTTTTATTTTCAGAACAATCAAGATTCTCCAAACAATAATAAAGATGACAACAGTGCAAGCAACAGTCAGTCATTAGAACCACCCGTAGCAGAAAATCTGTCAGAAAAGACAGTTGAAATGTCTCAACCTGCAAGCGAAATGTCGTCTATTCAAGATAAAACTTCTAAATTTATTTCCCCCGGAAGTAACATTCCGCAATTTAAGAAACGGAAGGTTTCGCAAGTGAGTTCATTGATAAATGAAATTAAGGTGATTAAGGAGGATTTAAACAGTTCACGAGATTTTCAGGAACCAGAGCTGGATGAACATGAGATATTTGCAAAATATGTAGCAAGTCAGTTGAAAAAGCTTTCACCCGGACAGGCCATTTTAGCTAGGGATCAGATCAACGCAACACTATCCCGCTGTCGGATGTATGATTTAAACTTCGGAAATACTACATTTTCGTACCAGTCACCTATCAATTCTTCAGACTCCAATATGTCAACCACATTTTCTTACAATAGTTCTGCAGCAAGTCCACTCTACACTAATCCACCATCACAACTACAACAGACTGAGCAACGTGATGAACCCATCATCCATCCGCCACCACAGCAAGAGTTGGAGCAAGATGAAGATCCCATCTATCAAGCATTTCAAAATGCTTGATACATTTCTCGCCATTTATGTAACGTAAACGTACATTTTGTCGTCATTTATGATTTCTCATTTTGTAATTTAGAATTTAATCTCGCCATTTATGTAAGCGTAAAAGTACCTACTTTAATTTGAAATAAATAAAATTCTACATACCTGTATATCTTTCTTTAATGCCTTATAAATTTCACTGCAAACTTCTGGTATGAATCTAGATATAGTAGATCTTGAAACACGATACATGTGACTTAACTTCCTGTAATTGACACCAGATGATAGAAAATCTAGAGTTATTTCCAATTTTATTTTAGCCGGTATGGCTTCTCTCATATTAGTATTTAATTTTTGTATTTGTGGTCCCACTAGATTCAGTAAATTGTCAAAAATATTAGGTGTCATTCGCAAAATACTCTTGAATTCGCCGGAATCCTCAGATCGCAGTTCTTTTAAAAGTAATGCAGATGCTCCATGACTATGTCTTCTTAAGATCCAGGGTCTTGTCCAAGTACGCTTTTCTTCTAGCAGAGCTAATATTTCATCTAGCGCATGTTGACACAACTTCCGAATTAACTTTCTTAGTAGAATTGCTTTTCTCTTACGCACACTGTTCATTTTTACGTATACGTGTTATCAGGTTAAGCACAACTCACTACTGACTTGACTAGCTTGAAATTTCCTAGCTTCGTGTAGACAGCACTAGCTTGGTTACAATCCAGGCTAGTAGGTAAGCTAGAAACCAAGCTAGTGACCCCTTACTAGCTTACTATCCTAGCTTCAAAATACTAGCCTCGTGTCACCCGGGCTTTAGTGAGAATGTACGAGTGCAGCGAGGTGGCGTGACAGTCGGCCGATCACAGGCAGTCGGCTCTCCGCTGTGACGCAAGCGCTTGCAAGGTAAGATTGAAAACAATATTTTTGATGGTTTTACTAAAAAAAATGACTTTTGGTAACAGTGAATACTCAAATATTGTATGGATTATGTTTACTTAAGTTTTGTGTTGTGATTTTGTAAGGAATTATGCATCTAAATTAAAAAAACTTGTGGCATTCCTGCATTTGGTTTTGAGGTTATGGCGGTTAAAAATAAAAACATGCGTTTGGGCATAACGGGTAGGGGTAAAACGGGTATGTACCCGATTTGCCCTAGTATGGTCATGTAAGTAGTTTGGGTGGTTGAAATGAGGTTTTAATTAAGATTTTTGGTTTGTTTTATTCTAGATGGTTAATAAATATAAAAGAAAAACCTCTAATGCATCATGGGACGAGGCAGTTATGAAACTTGCTATGGAAGAAGCTAGCAAAACCTCAGTGAAAGGTGCGGCTAAGAAGTACGGTATAAACTTATCCACGTTGCAGCGGCACATCAAAAAAGGATGCCCGAAGAAGAAACTTGGCAGGTACACAACTGTATTCACGGATCCTCAGGAACTCGAGCTTCTTGAATATGTGTTTCATATGGAAGGTTTGTTTTTTGGACTGACCAAGAAAGAATTCTTAGAACTCGTGTACCAATATGCCGAAAACAACAATATTCCACACCCATTCAAAAATGGAATGGCAGGTGAAGATTGGTACATTGGGTTTAAAGTACGACATCCTGATTTAAGTCTACGCCGTCCAGAACCGACGTCATTAGCACGCGCTAGGGCTTTTAACAAACCACAAGTACAGAGGTTTTTCGATTTGCTAGAGGGAGAGATCGATAAACATAAAATTGACGCGACGCGCATTTACAATGTTGACGAAACTGGAATTCAGACTAATAGCAACAAGCCGCCTAGAGTTCTTAGTAGATCAGGAAAAAAACAGGTTGGTGTGATATCTAGTGTCGAGCGTGGTAAACTCACAACAGTGGTTTGCTGTTGCAATGCAGCAGGTGCGTTTATACCCCCATTTTTAATCTTTGGGAGAAAGCGAATGGTGCCAAGACTTCTAGATGGCGCTCCACCTGGATCAGTCGCAAGCTGCACAGACAACGGCTGGATAAATGGCCCAACATTCTTAGACTGGCTTCGACATTTTGTGGCTATGACTAGGCCAACTAGTGAGCAAAAAATAATTTTAGTAATGGACAATCACGTGTCACATAAATATTTAGAAGTCCTGGATTATGCTTCAAAGAACCATGTGATTTTTGTGTCTTTTCCACCACACACAACGCACCGATTACAGCCTTTGGATACGTGTGTTTACGGACCACTTAAAAATTATTTCGAACAAGCTGTTTCGGTATTTCAGCGTACCCACGTCGGGCGCATTATTTCACAGTATGACGTGGCCAGATTGTTTGGTGAAGCCTACATGAAAGCGGCCAGTGCCCATAACGCAATAAAAGGGTTTTCATCTACTGGCATTTGGCCAACCAATCGGAACGTATTTGACGAAAGTGATTATATGCCATCTACTTTGACAGACAGGCCGGAGCCAGTTACTGGAAATGAGGAGTCGGCAAATATTCAACCCGCTGTGTTGAATATCGAGATACCTACTAACGATAACACTGATATTACAGAAACACCGACTATTTTAAGCGAAACAGCAGAAGTGACAGCAGGACAAACTGAAGAAACAGCATCTGAGATGCAGTCCAACAATTCTCCGCCACTAGTAGCTGACACAGACTTGGAGTTACAGGTTACTGAAGTCAACAGGCCCACAACTCCGGAAATGCAGCCGTCACCACCAATAAAACAGCATAAAACTCCAATAGACATCAGACCACTCCCTCAAATCACACCGAATATAACTACACGAAAACGTAAGGCACAAAAGGCTGAAATACTAACAAGCACACCAGTAAAAGAGGAACTAAGGGAAAAAGAAAACAAAAAGAAACCTACTAACACTAAACTTAAGGCAGTGAAGAAAAATTTAAAGGAACCCAGCACTAATAAGAAGGAAGTAATAGCTTGTTGTAGTAATACCAACAAGAGACAGGTAAGATCCAAACGTGGTCCAAAAAACAGTCAGAATGACAAAACTGAATACGCTTGCTTAGTCTGTGCTGATCTATATACTGAACCACCTCTAGAAGATTGGATCAGGTGTGACGATTGTGACATGTGGGCTCACGAAGCGTGCACTTCTTATTCTGGCAGAGGCAATTATTACTGTGATGCCTGCCAAGAGTAATTTAGTTTTTATTTAATTCTTATTTACTAGTTTTTATTTAGTTGTTTTGTTCCACCGATGATTTATAATTTAAACAAGATTAAAGATTGAATACGGGTCTAATTAAACATTTAGGAAGTTTTAATGAGCAAATATAAGTGATCTCATGTTAAAGTATTTTGTAAAACTATAAAAATAACAATAGGTACTCTAGTTTATTTTTAAATTCTTCTTAGTAGCTGTTTGTTGCCAAAGATGATTTATAGTTTAAACAAGATAAGATTGAATATGAGTCTGATTAATAATTTAAGACGCTTAAATGAAAATATAAGTGATTTTATGTTAATAAATATTGTAAAACTATAAAAATAAGTTGATTGTTCTCATTATATAGCCTTTACCCGTTATGCCCTGATGAGGTACCTGATTTAGGCCCCCTATAAGGGCAAAACGGGTATTTGGAAGGGTCTCCTAATTTCTGTTTTTCTAAGATTGTTGAAGAGAATGGTTATGTTTGTTATTTTTTTATATACTATATTAAATAAACATTTCCTTTAGTAAAACTATTTGGTACATTTTACGTTTCTAAGTATTTTTTATTTCACATGTCCCTTAGCGTACCCGTTTTAGGCTTACCTCCCCTACAATAGTAAAGAGCCTGATGATTTTCTTGTTTACCTTGATTGTGTAAATTTATATGGATATGCAATGATGCAAAAGTTGCCAGTAGGTGGCTTTAGATTTCTCCTTGAAAACGAAATATCAAATTTCGACGTTATGAGCTTCACATCTGATTCTGAAAAAGGATTTATATTAGAAGTAGACCTTCATTACCCGAACTACTTACACGATAGTCATTCCGATTTACCATTTGCGCCTGAAAAATTTGTGCCATTTGGAAGCAAAAATGCAAAACTTATTGCAAATCTTTTTGACAAACATAGATATGTTATTCATTACATTAATTTGAAGGAATGCCTGAAGAATGGTTTGCACCTATTGAAAATATATAGAATACTTGAATTCCGACAAAGCAATTTCTTAGAACCATATATTTCTTTAAATACTATGCTAAGGCAAAAAGCAACAACTGATTTTGAAAGACTTTTTTAAGAAACAAAATAATTCTACATTCGGTAAAACCATTGAGAATAAAAGAAAACAAATTGATGTTAAACTTGTGAATATTTGGAGAGACCATTCTAATCGAACTAATAAATTTTGTGGGGCAGAGAAATATGTAAGCGCCCCCAATTTCAAAAATTTTTTAGTTATTTCTGAATCCCTAGTATCAATTCAAATGCAACAAACAAAAATTGTTTTGGATCGTCCTATCTATATTGGTTTCAGTATTTTAGAAATCGCGAAAAGTCACTTATATAGATTTCATTATTCAATAATGAAACGGATTTATGAAAATAAATTGAGACTTTGCTATACAGACACCGACAGTCTTTTGTATTTAATACGTACAAAAGATTTTTACAAAGATATGAAGGCGCATTTAAAATTAAAATATTTTGATACTAGTAATTATGACAATAATAATATTTTTAATGTGCCAAATGTTAATGCTAAGATACCCGGGTACTTTAAAGATGAAATGGGTGGACAAATAATTTCTGAATTTGTAGGTTTAGGAGCAAAATTGTATTGTATAAATACAAAAGTTACATCGATAAAGAAAGCTAAAGGTGTTAAGAAATGTGTTATAAAAAAATTGAATATAGATTATTATAAAAAAGTTTTACTTGGAAATGAAATACTTAGAGATGTATGTATATCATTAGATCTAAAAGTCATAGAATTTTTACCCAAAAGATTAATAAAGTAATTTTGTCAAGAAATGATGATAAAAGACAAATAATGGGCGATAGCATAACAACTTTAGCATGGGGTCTTTATAAAACAGCATTTTGAGTGAAGCAAATGTTTGATTTCTTAAATATTATTTATTATAAAAATATTGAATAAAATTTATATCCGAGCTTCTTGTAATAAAGTTTACCTTTAAGATGTGTAATAAAATATAATATATTCGATTAACAATTGTTTATTTTATGATTAAGGAATCATCTATGAATTATTAGAAACAAAAAATATATAAGTGGAATAATTTATTTGTATTATTTATATATAAATTTATTTACAAATCAAATTAAAAAACATATTTTATTTATAACTAATTGGTTTAACTAAAATTGTGTTTTACTGTGTATAATTAATAAGTATAATAAAAATATTGTATAATCGTACAGCAATTGTTTAATTTATTGTCCCATTATTATCTACACAATTCCATTGTAATCTAAATAACTGTATGAAAACTAGTAGTTTATTTTTTTTATAAAACAATTTATTTCACTTTGCAACAATTACAGTACAAAAACATTACATCCCACTAAGCATGAAACTTACAGAAACTTTCTACAATGTTGATAGACCCCCCATATGAACGTTTAAAAAGGAAGATTATAAAAACATTACTGCTATTTTCATACAACATCTATTTTTTAACTTACCAAAATGTTAAAACAGATATCGCTACAACATTACGTATAAAAATTGTTTTTTAAACTTTGAAGCAACAAACATTTAGTAACTTACTGTAACTTATGTTATTGATATTCCTACAATGTCATTATTATAACATTGCAGTTGAAACATTGTAGCAACCTAATTTTTACAACATACTTCAAAAAACCTTGCAGGTACTTTGAATTTTGAACTTATGGAAACTTTCAATATTAGCATTCCCGCAATGTCATTTTTGCAACATATTTTTTTTAACCTAAATACAATGTCACCATTACAACGTTGTTGTAACTTCCCTAAACAACATTGCCGTTATTTTGCAAATGAAACTTATTGTAACATACAATTATTAACGTTCCTGGAATGTCATTTTTGCAACATATTTTTTTTAACCTATATACAATGTCACCATTACAACTTTGTTGTAACTTCCCTAAACAACATTGCCGTTATTTTGCAAATGAAACTTATTGTAACTTCAATTATTAACGTTCCTGTAATGTCATTTTTGCAACATATTTTAATTAAACTGTAAATAAGTCACCATAACAACGTTGTTGCAACTTCCATAAGCAACATTGCTGCTACTTTGCAAATTTAAATTATTGTAACATACAATTATTAACATTCCCGCAATGTCATTTTTGCAACATATTTTTATTAACCTATATATAATGTCACTATTACAACGTTGTCGCAACTTGCTTAAACAACATTGCCGTTAATTTGCAAATGAAACTTATTGTAACTTACAATTATTAACGTTTTCGAAATGTAATTTTTGCAACATATCTTTATTAACCTATATACAATGACACGATTACAATGTTTTTGCGACATCCGTAAACAAAGTTGCCGTTATTTTGCAAATGAAACTTATTGTAACTAACAATTATTAACGTTCCCGCAATGTTATTTTTGCAACATATCTTTATTAACCTATATACAATGACACTATTACAACGTTGTTGCAACATCCGTAAACAACGTTGCCCTTATTTTGCAAATGAAACTTATTGTAACTTACAATTATTAACGTTCCTGGAATGTCGTTTTTGCAACATATTTTTATTAAACTGTAAACAAGTCACCATTACAACGTTGTTGCAACATTAGACAAACGGCAATAAAATCACGTTTTGCTGCCTCTCTTAAATATTGAAGTGATATATAATAACTTCTATATGGAGGGTGAATCGATTAGTAACGTAATGGGGGGCTAAATTGGCGCTCGCCGGCAATAGGCATCGCGGTAAGCGCACGTTTTTTTATTTTATTGTATTTTTAGTATTTGTTGTATACCTACAGCGCGGCAGCGGCAACAGAAATACACATTTTGTGAAAAATTCAACTGTCTAGCTATCACGGTTCATGACATACAGCCTGGTGACAGACAGACGGACAGACGGACAGCGGAGCGGAACTCTAAAAAGGACAGTCAGTGTTTCTAATACCTATATCAACAGTAAAAAAAAGAAATATGGATCGTATATAAGTATCAATTATTTCTATAAAGTGCGTATACATAGCTAAAGTTGGTGTTGGAATATTAAAAAGTATAATTTCCTTCCAAATGTTACTTATCAATTTAATCACATTTCTGTTGCTGTGTTCATTTGTTTTTTTTTCGTCCCACAGTGGTGGATTAGCAAAAACCAATGCTAGGTATTAAAAATTTGCAATCCAAATCTATTTTTACGACGACAGAAGAGGACAACCCACAGAGTAGGTACCTTCCTTTTTAGAAGTAGGTACTGACCCGTAGTACAACTGTACAATTGTCAGGCTCAGATCAAATTAAAAAAAATACGTGTATAGCACTCGGCACTCGGGGACTGCGGTATAGTAAAGCTATTGCATAGCATTTTTTATCAACTTATGCAATTATAATTATTTATCGTTATTAGCCGGCAAAATTGCCGGCGAGCGCCAATTCGCAGAAACTAGCCGGTAATCGGCATCGTGCTTCGCGCGATGCCTATTACCGGCGAGCGTATTAGCTAAGCCGGCAATCGGCATCGCCTTCGTTATTAGCCGGCAATTCCCGAAAACTCCGACAAAATCGGATGAGTCACTCCGGAGATATTTATCTTACAAGTTTTTGTTACCCCCCAGGTCGGGGATGAGTAGGGGGGGTAGGTGCTGGATCTCGGTTTGGTAGGAGTTGGGTTTGGGAAAGCGGGGGAAAGTGGGGGGGCGCAAAATTTTGGTTATTTTTGCGCTAGGACGCACCCTTTTCGAGATAGGGGATGTTTAAATTTAGGGGGAGGGGGGCGAGCGTTAGACGTGTTAGGTTTGTCGCCGCGCTCTAAACCAGCGATAACAGCTATGCAATAACTAGCTAAGTTTTTAAATTTTTATTTGATCTAGTAGGTAATTTAAAAATGCATTCACTATGATTGTACCCTTTTAGATTTCTTAGTAGGTACGGTACCTATAAAAAAGTATAAACAAACAACTTAAACTGTGCCTATAATATACGGGTAAAAGTTTGCACCCATTAATACCTATATACCTATATAAATTACCTACCTATGTATTGTGGTTATATATGTGGACAAGACAAGGCGTCCGCGATCGGCGAGCGTACACGAATCGTAGGTCGTAGGTATAATAGGTATACTTAATGTGATAGAAAAAAAGTTATTTTATAGCAATATTTAATTTGCTAAGAATAAATGGCTCCCGGATACAAAACCGAGTTTTAGGTACCTACTATACTTTTTAGAATTGACTGCGAGAAAAAATATAGACTTAATTTTGTGCACAAAAAGCACTCTGTTTTGACTTCTTTTATTTAATTAAGTACATACATAAATATGTACTACTCGTCGTATATTATGTAAGTTATTTTACATTGTGAAGCCTAAAACCTAAAATTCTATTGAATATATTACTCATTACCAAATTAAATTATTAATCAATATCAATTCCTTCAATGCAATGCATGTTCAACGCGTCTGGTCTTGTTGTAGTGTTACTAAAAAATAAGCCTTATATCAATCACATACGACATACAATGAACTTTGGCCGCTTCGTTTCAAATTCGTCAGTGCTGCCAGCTTAGGCCGGGTTCCCACTACGCCGGACCGGCAGATCTGTCGCGCCGGTAAATCTGCCGGAAGAGCTAGTGGCTGTACAATTTATATGAAGCTATTCACATTATCCCGGGTCCGGCATTTTTGCCGAGCCCGGCATTTCTACCGAACGTTTTGTCACTACGAATTGGCGGTAGAACGACCGGGCCCGGAGTAATGTGAACGAGTTTGTGCCGGTATCTGTCCCCCGCTCGCCCCGCTCGTGCTCCCCTCGCCCCGCCCGTGTTCCACTCACGTCATTCGGCTCGCATGTTCTGGTAAAAGTAGACGTTTAGCATGGATATTGAAGCAGAAACTTTAATTACGCTTGTCCAAGAGAGACCTGTTCTGTGGGATAAGACCGAAGACGTTTATAAAGACAAAAACTTAAAGTTAGCAGCATGGCGTGAAGTATGTTTAATACTGAAACCAAACTTCGATGAACTGGATGAAAAAGAAAGAAAACAGTACGGTGAGTTTTTAATGTTTTATTGATAAAATGTAAATGCATTGATAAATTTTATTTTATAGCTGCTGCCTGCCACGGAACGGAACCAATATCTGAAACAAAATAATTAGTAAATAATGTCCGTATAGCGTTGGCATTAGGGCCACCTCGACTCGACACATTTCGATTCATGGGTGTAGTTTCTTGTTCTTGTCTATGTTCTATATTTTGGTAACTTTCAAAATTTATACCATCTTTTTCTCTTACAAAATTATGTAAGACTGCACAAGCTTTAATTACTTGAATTGCTGTGTCTACGTTGAGATCTATAGCTCGATGGATTATTCGCCACTTATTTGCCAGAATACCAAAAGCGCACTCAACATACCTTCTTGCTCGACTTAGTCTATAGTTAAAAATCTTTTTATCAGTATTCAAATGTGTACCTCCATATGGACGTAGGAGATTAGGTGTTAAAGCAAAGCCTTCATCGCCAACAAGTATAAACGGTAATTCTTCGTGCAAGTTTTCACGAAGCGGTCTAGGCTTTGGTACATTTAAAGTACCATCATTGATCTTTTGCCAAAATGTACTATCCTTTAATATACTAGAATCGCATTCCTTGCCAAATGAGCCCACACTAATAAAAATAAATCGGTACTCTGAATCGACAACTGCCATTAATACAAAAGAATAATACTCCTTGTAATTAAAGAACATAGAACCACTCTTGGCTGGTTTCAAAATTCTGATATGTTTGCCATCTACTGCTCCAAGACAGTGAGGAAAGTTGGCTTTTCTTTCGAATCCTGAAGCGATGTCCTCCCATTCTCTCTCAGTATCAGGCAGCTTAAGGAAATCTGTCTTTAGGTTTTCCCAAATAACGTGGGTCATTTCTTTTATTAGTTTACTTATTGTCGAAACGCCTACTCTGTATGAGTAATGTATTTCTTTGAATGAACATCCTGA
Organism: Cybosia mesomella; assembly: GCA_946251805.1. NCBI lineage: Eukaryota > Metazoa > Arthropoda > Insecta > Lepidoptera > Erebidae > Cybosia > Cybosia mesomella. Next base: position 19,075,625 of record OX276411.1, read on the forward strand.
AGCTAAATATCTGAAAAAAAAGTATTTTTTGTTAATACATTATTACTTTATACGTCACCAAGAAACAAATTGTATTGTTTTATGATATTTTTTTATTGATTTCAGGAAAACAGGTTTCAACTAAATGGAATAATATACGAGATTCGTGGCTTAAGACAGTAAAGAAACAAAAAGATGAGTCTAAATCTGGATCTTCGACCAAAAAGACACGAAATTATTTATATCACGAGCAATTAATGTTTTTGAAAAAAGTCTCCGAACCTCGACCACCACATGAGTCAGTTTCAAAAAAAGCAAGAACCGAGACTGAAGTAGGCATGGAATCAGATTTTCGTTCACCTTTAATTAAAGATAAAAAAAAAATTGATAATAAAGAGGTAAATGACAGGATGGTAAAGTTTTTGGACTCCAGAATAAACCCAGAAAAGGAAAACCATCATCTATCTTTCTTCAAAGGCATTATACCAATCTTGAACACTTTAACTATCGAAGAGACTTTAGAATTTCAAGCTAGCGTCATGACAATGTTGCAAAAAATTAAAAGTAGGAATTATGAGAGACCAAATTACGGACATTGGCGTGATTCATATAATCAGATAACCGGACCAGATCAGTATTCTGGATACTACACACATAATAGCGTCAATCAACAGCCAATACCTACGCAAGATCAACACTACCCTGGATACTCTACGCAATATAATAGTAGCAATCAACAGGCAACAACATCTATACCATCAACTTCATCTCAGACATCGAATCCGATTCCAGCTTCGCCATCAGCATCTAGTAATCGTTCCATACATTCCCAAGACTCAGATTACTTAGATTTTGAAGGGATTTAAGTTTGAGTACAAATAAATACTTAAATAATTGTTTGCATTTTTAATTCATAATGATTATCAAATACATACACCCTCCCACACACACATACATGAAACAAACATACATAGCAAACATTCATTCATTCATACAGTCTTAAGTAGGTACCTACGTCAAAACTATTATTACGCAATCTAGTGCATAAAATTATCTTACCTTAGACATATGGCTAATCTTTGTTCTGGGCAAATACATTCTCTGAAACTTGTATCTCGTACTCTTATGTCTAGTCGTCCCAGTAAATCGTCAAAAGTGGTTGCTGTCATTCGAAAATAATTGAAGAACTTTGATTCGTCTCTTCTAAGTTCACCCATTAATGTTTCAAATGTTCCAAGTGAAAATCTTTCCCGTAAAATAGGGTGTACCCAATGTTTTCTTTTATTTTGCCTTCTATTAAGATACCACCACAACACAACAATTTCGTCGTCCATTGTGCGCGCAGGTCCAAATTCAACTGAGGACTGTCTGAATTTCTTCCGGGATCCGATGTAATGTGAACACTCTGTCCGGTGTCCGGTTTTCGGCAGATCTGCCGGTCCGGCGTAGTGGGAACCCGGCCATACATCTAACTCGGGAAGTACATAGTACTCGGGATTCAGGGTTGTCTAATTTATAGACACGTTTTTATCTAATTATATTTTTTTGTTGACTCGTTTGTTTGTTAAAATTGTTTTCGTAATTTTGATTACTATTATTCATTTAGCGATCCAAGATGGTGGACTTGAAATTTGCACTAAAATCGATATGGGTATCGTTTTGAGGGTATTTGGGGTTGCTGATCACGAATATATCATCCATTTAGCGATCCAAGATGGCGGACTTGAAATTTTCACTAAAATCGATATGGGTATCGTTTTCAGGGTTTTCGGGGTTGCTGATTATGAATACATCATCCATTTAGCGATCCAAGATAGCGGACTTGAAAGTTGCACTAAAATTGATATGGGTATCGTTTTCAGGGTTTATGGGGTTGCTGATCACGAATATATCATCCATTTAGCGATCCAAGATGGCGGACTTGAAATTTTCACTAAAATTGATATGGGTATCGTTTTCAGGGTTTATGGGGTTGCTGATTACGAATACGCATAGGAACGTACCAGTTTGGTTAGACTTGGCTGCAATTGATTGAGTGGAACCGGAAATACAGCCAAATCTGAAAATCGACATCCAGGCGCAGCCGCGGTATCAGCTAGTATTGTTATAAAATTGTAATATAGTTATGTTTACATACATACATACATACATAACTTCACGCCTGTATCCCCGAAGGGGTAGGCAGAGGTGTATTGCACACCCACGATTCGCCAGTGCACACCCACGATTCGCCAGTTTCTGCATAATATTTATTTAACCGTTATTTACTACGTTTGTACAATGTACTCATTAGGCACATCGACTCACGCTAATATAAATAACTAGCTGACGCCCGCGGCTCCGCTTGCATGGATGTTGGCTATTGCGACTTTTGGTCATATCTCCGATTCTACTCAATCAATTATGATCAAGCAAACGTAATATTTTAAATTTAAATTGGAATTTCGCTAAACGGATGATACATTCGTAATCAGCAGCCCCAAAACCCTGAAAACGATACCCATATGGATTTTGGTGAAAATTTCAAGACCGCCCTCTTGGATCGCTAAATGGATGATATACTCGTAATCAACAACCCCAAAAACCCTGAAAACGATACCCATGTCAATATTAGTGAAAATTTCGTGTCCACCATCTTGGATCGCTAAATGGATGATATATTCGTTATCAGCAACCCCGAAAACCCAGAAAACGATACCCATATCGATTTTAGTGAAAATTTCAAGTCCGCCATCTTGGATCGCTAAATGGATGATATATTCGTTATCAGCAACCCCGAAAACCCAGAAAACGATACCCATATCGATTTTAGTGAAAATTTCAAGTCCGCCATCTTAGATCGCTAAATGGATGATATATTCGTTATCAGCAACCCCGAAAACCCAGAAAACGATACCCATATCGATTTACTGAAAATTTCGTGTCCGCCATCTTGGATCGCTAAATGGATGATAAATTCGTTATCAGCAACCCCGAAAACCCAGAAAACGATACCCATATCGATTTACTGAAAATTTCGTGTCCGCCATCTTGGATCGCTAAATGGATGATATATTCGTTATCAGCAACCCCGAAAACCCAAAAAACGATACCCATATCGATTTTAGTGAAAATTTCGAGTCCTCCATCTTGGATCGCTAAATGGATAATAGTAATCAAAATTACGAAAACAATGGGGTTGGCAACTGTCAAAGTGGCGCTAGTATAGTTTGTTCCCAAAACATTGCTTTTTTCTACGGTGGAATTCAGAAAATAATTCTAAACAGTTACAATGACGCGCTGTATTGTCTCTAAATGCTCTGAAGTCGGCACGCACCAAATACCGAAGGATAAAAAAATACGAAAGCTTTGGTTGAAAGCCATCCGTCGTGAAAAATTGATTATTACAAAAAGTACGAGGTTATGTGGTAAACACTTTGTTGAAAGTGATTATGAAATAATAAGTAAATACACAGGTAAGCTGCTTACGAATAAATCTTTTAGCGTACCGTCACGCCTTTTCCCCAAAAGGGTGGCAGAGGTCTATTGTCCCATGTAATAGGGGGCAATATTTCGTACCTGCCTATTTAAAATGTTAAAAATCACTTGTTCTAGGAGTTCAACACCAACATAAGTTCTTGAAGAAAGGTGCTATACCATCTGTTTTTCCGTGGAATACACAAGCAACTTCCGGAACTGCAAAGGCTAGAGAAGATAGATTGGCAAACCGCAACCTCAAGAAAAGACAGCTTTTTGAGGTGCCATCAAGTACACAATGTTGTGAGGATATATTGCCATTAGAAGGAGATAATGGTGTGTCTCAAGACTGCAATGTATCTCAAGACTTAGTGATAGAATGTAATTCTCCAATCCCGGAATCTATTCGGCAAAACCACAGCACTTGTGGGACACAAACATCTAATATATTAAGATTATTCTCTACAGACCTATTACTTGCAGATGATGAGACAGTGCATTTTTATACTGGGTTAGAGACATTGGGTAAATTTCATGTAACTTTCAGTACTCTTTTGCCTATGGCACATGATATTAAGTACCGTTGGAGTAGAGTTGTTTCCTTGACCGTAGAGGATCAGTATCTTATGCTATTAATTAAACTTAGAAGAAATACAACGGATTTTGAATTAGGCAAAATGTTTGGTGTAAGTAAAGCTGAAGTGTCAAATATTATAGTTACATGGATAAATTTTGTTGGCGATATCTGGAGCTTAATAGACATTTGGCCTAGCCGCAGTTTAGTGAATTTTTATATGCCTGATAGTTTTAAAAAATATTATCCCTCATCAAGGCTAATACTAGATGGAACTGAAATAGAAATTCAAAAGCCCAGTCAGCCCAATGACCAAAGAGCCACTTTTAGTAGTTATAAGCATAAGAATACCCTAAAATTTTTAGTAGGTGCCTCACCCGGTGGTCTTATAACATATTGTTCAGGTGCATATGGCGGTTCGGTAAGTGATAGGCAGATTGTAGAACGCAGCAAGTTATGTAATATTTGTGATTCTGGGGATAGCATTATGGCTGACAGGGGTTTTAATGTCCAAGATTTATTTGCCTGTAAAGGAATCGGGATAAATATTCCTACCTTTTTAAAAGGAAGGTCTCAAATTCCAGGTGTGCAATTAAAATCAGATCAAAAGTTGGCTAGTCAAAGAGTCCACATAGAAAGGCTGATAGGATTAACAAAAACATATTTAATATTGCAACATAAACTTAATCATTTCTATGTTCCCTTAGCATCCAAAATATTTTTAATATGTATTATTTTATGTAATTTTAGAGAAGGTATAGTAAATAAAAATAACTAACTACTTAGTTATATTTTATTATTAACTACATAAATGATGATAAATGATGAATAGTTGGATAACTATATTACTCATATATGCATTGTATCATCATTTATATAAGTGCCTATGTATGCATTATCATTTCTGTACTATTAGGGATGTTGTAAATAAAACCAACATGAATACCTATGACATGTTTTATTCTATTTCTAATTGCTCACTGTAGTTAAAATAAATGTATTTTTCAAACAAAGCTTCTTTGAAGATGGGAAAAAATAAATCTAATTTTTGTAACATCCCATTTATAAAATAATTGTCTTTTACAATATAAATTACTTTCAAATCCCTGTATGTATATATAATTAGGTTACAATATATTCTGCCTGTGCAGTACAACTGTCCTTGTATTTGAAAGTAATATGGGCTAGTTTTTTTTAGTGAGAGAGTACCATTATTGTTCTCTAAATAGGGAACAGTAGAAGTATTAATTTCCTGGTATCGGCTTGCATAGGGACACTTTATTTCTATTATGGTCTCTTGTCCCAGTAACCCATCAGGAGAAGCAGCAAGATATGGTTTTTCTAAACTAATAAAAATACCACTTGGCTCTACTATGAGTCCATATTCTGCAGCATATTTGGTTAGAGCAACTGTGGCCTACCGCGCAAATGTCGTTGACTTGAACTCGATTTTGATGGTTGATTTCGATACCGATCGCGACACTGTTGAATAATCCGTACCGCGCAAGTAATATTGCATTGGTTTGCGAATCGTCGAGAACGAGAACGAATGGAAAAACGCCGTCGGTTACCGGTCCGTTTTATGCACAAAAACACAAACACACACAAAAACGTTGTTGAAATATTTTTACAATTTTGTTTGTTAAAAGGTCCCCGAAGGACAATTTTTCCTTAGTTTAGTTGATTTCACGAAGAAGTCACTTAATATCGTGGTATTTCAAGTATTTTATTTAATTTTTATTAAATGCGTGTGTCGGTAACGGAACGTAAAATTTCAACAAATATGTTACTCTATGATTGTCAATTTGTCAGTGTTGTTATTCGATTGCGCATTGCGCCGTAATTGAAACCGTACGACGTAATTTGAAATACTTAGATTAATATAATTTTATAAACATTTACTATATTTTACTTGACATTGGCGAAAGTGCGGTGATTCTGCAGAAGCCATTAACTAAAAGAAGAAGACACTTGTAATTTGTATTTTCTAATTGTGTTGGTGATTCTTGAGAAAGTAAGTAAACATTGTTTTGCTATAAGAATATTACCAAAATAACCCGTTTTATATGGTAGCAGAGCGTGGTTATCAACAAATATGGTAATAATGCACATTTGGGTTGCGAGCCACTTGGATTAAAATTGTGTGACGCCATAAATTAAAGAAAATGTCGCAAGGGCGTTCTATTTCCACTGTGGGGACTGCGGTCTCATTGTTGCCGTGCTTAAATGATAAATCAAACTTTAGCACGTGGAAATTTCGTTTAAAACTTATGTAAGAAGCAAGTGGCACATGTATTCTGCCCTCGTAATTGTAAGTGCAGTATTTGCAAAATGGCGGTTTCGAGAAAAACGCGGTTAAAGGTTTTTTTACATTCTCTACAATTGCTGAAATCTTAAATGTTTTATTTTTTACTCAGTATGTACATAATAAGTCAATTTACTATTAATTTTAACAGTATTAATTTTGCAGTACTGTACTTTATTTAAGTAAAGCTCTCATTAAACAATTCAATGTTAAAAACACAGGCATCTATATAAAAAATTGTACTCAACAAATCACTCAAAATCATTATTCTAATATTCTACGATTATATATTCTACGACATTCTACACAGCGCTTTCTAGACCCAAAGTAAGCATAGTTAAACTAGCTTGTGTTATGGGTTCCAGAATGCGGATAAACATACTTATATACTTTTTTTTTGTAAATACATACATATTATACATAGAAACGCCCAGACCAATGCAAATAGACATATTCATTCAATTTAAATTAGTAATATAGGTATTAGTACTGCATTTTATCCTTGTACATTATTATTACTGCATTTAAATTAACAAACTCCCGGGAAAAACATACAAATGCTGCATGTTTGCTTACAATTTACTAACTTCCATAATACTTTTACCGAGCTTCTTGAAACTTATTTGACAAGTTCTGTTATCAATGACTTGAGTAATAAAAAAGGAAATTTAAAATTTATTTATAACAATACTTGAATAACTATTGAAGCATTAGTTGTAGAAAATATAAACTACTATTTGTTGTCAGTCAACAAATACAGTTGTATAATTGTAAAGCTATAATAAGAGGTAAGGATACTTACATTGTTTGTTTTTCTGAAGAAAAATTAATGTCTTTTGTAGATGCCAGCAAAGCGAAAAATTACCTTAGCGCAGATGGAGCTCCTGGTGAGCTACATGGAGGAGCACCAGGCCTTGGCTAGGGGCCAGTCGATAGACACGCCTCAGGCCAAGGCCGCTGTTAGGCAGCAGTGGGAGGTGTTGGCGGCCACGCTCAATGCGTTGATGGGGGCCGAAAAGAGCGGCAGTCAGTGGCGTGACGTAAGTGTGTGATGATTTAAGAGTTGTAATCTTGGGTGCTATTGCGTAAGGTAATCGTATTCATTTGACAGTTCATATTGTATTCAATCGGCTGCAATTGGTATGGAATGACATTAAATATGATACAATATTTACTATCAAAAGAATACGATTGACTTTACGCAATACCATAGCTTGGGTCAGAGCTATTTTGGTTTTGTTTATTTCCACTATGCATTTCGGTTATTTTGGTCTTGTGTGCTTCCATAAGTTTTGTCTTGTGTGTTTCTTTCTTCTAATACTTAATCATTCTGCTTTCATCTTCGATCAATAATAATACCTAGGTCTAGATACATAATTGGGTGACAAACATGACCGAGCGATATCCGCGCACTGCGCGCATATTAATAAGTAGTTCCTGTCATTTATGACTTAAGATAGATAGTAACATTGTTAACCTTTTTTCTCCGTTTAAAGGTGCCATAGAAAGTTTTGATTTCGTTTGTGAGCCTTCATCTAGTACTATTGTTGATCGAAGGTTTCATGCATTTAATAGTTATGTTTGCACTAATCATTTCTTGTTGCTTAATTGCATGTTTAGTATTGGCGCGATGTTAAATATCGCGTCAAGAAGAAGGTAGGGGACCTAGAAGTGCACAAGCGAGGGACAGGCGGAGGTCCTCCTTCCACTGTGGAGTTAACTCCCATGGAAGAGAGGATTTCCGCCATCTTCGGGAGACTGGCAGTGTTGGGAGATGAGGAAGTGCGAATTCCATTCAATGTATGTTTTTTTTCCTTTGCTTATTTTTTAAGCGTTGTATTCATGGTAAACATTCATAAAGTAATGATGAAGAACAATAACCAGTCTGAATTGTTTAAAAAAAGTTTGTGAACAGTCTAATGTCTTAACCAACACTTTGCTTTACACACAATGCTTTTTATTAACAAAAAAATTGTTCACCGTGAAAATGAGGCTTTACACTATATTGGTGTTATGTTATGGTAGTGACTTCATATTTTAACTCACATGCTCAAATAATGCACTTAAGTATTTTTTTGCTAACAATAATCAATCCCTTTTCAACAGCATGACTTCATTCACACACACACATTATGGCACTTAGGTGTAAATTTCAGCAGATATTTCTTATACACCGTGTTCCTTAGGATTTGCATTAAGAGGAGTGTGTAGACAGCGGTCTCCATACAAACGGCGATAACTTTTCCTACCCTCTAAACCTTACCGAAAATTCATTGGTAAGTTATATTGTTGAAATGCATAAGAACTATTTGCACTTTTTTGTTTTGTATGAAACCACTAAAGTGAAAATATTTCTATGATAAATATTTAAAAAATCAAAACGTACAGCCCTAGTTCTTATGCATTTCAACAACATACCAACATACCGAAAATTCATTCCTGTATGTTAAAGTGTAGAGGGTGGGAAACGTTATCGCCGTTTGTATGGGGACCGCTCTCTACACCATCCCCCTTAACTTTGCAAAATGCTTCTATAGCTTCTATTAAAAACACCTTACAAGGGAAATATTTGTAACTTCATTATATTCAATTATTAGATAATTTACATTCAAGCATTTTGGTTTGTATGAAAATAATAACATTGCAAAAATATGGGGGCGACTGCCGACGTGTGGGTTCTGCCCTCCTATTCCACCTAACACTGGGCTACTTGTTATATTGGTACTTACTTACTTACATGTTACTTTAAAAAAATATTATATACTTGTATTGCGACACCTTCAACTATTACTCAATCTGCCGCTATTCATTATTCTGTTCGTTTATAGGAAGTGGAATTCGAACTCCCTGCACTGGCAAGTCCACCCTCGCTTGGCATGGAAATAGAGGTGCCCCCTTCCGCGCCACTGATGCCGCCAGCCCCAAGGCCGCCATCCCCAGCCTCCCAGCCTAGCACAAGCCGTGCTCCTCCAGTAGAAGGCAAGTCTTTTTCTCGTCTATCCCTTGGTTTAGTTTAGAGTGTCGTTGAATAGGTTTATTCAAAAATAGTGGGTGAGTATTAAGCTTAAAGTGCTAATTTTTGTTAGTTAAGAGTCAATTGTCCCCGCCCCTGCCAGCTAAATGGATGTTTTTGGATATGTTAAAAAATGCGCGGTGGCTATGTACTTCGAGAAGTAAAAAGGCATGTTTCGTATAAATTCCATTGAACTTGACGTTAGGTAGTTGTGTAAAACATCAAAACTACGGAGCCCTACACCAAAGAATACTATAATATTACTACGTCTACACTGTCCGTGGCCCGACAGGCACGTAGCCGGATTTTATCTAGTAAATATTTGTGTTTATGTTTTAGGTCCTCCATCTGCTGCGCACTCGCATCAAGCCAACGGCAACCTTACACCCCGGCGTCTGTAGACCCGAGACGGCGTGCGGTTTTAGTCGGTTCAAGCCCGACATAACCGCCCCCGCTGACCGGCGGGGGGGTATCCGAAGGGATTTTCGGACGACCGTGCATGATTGCGAAAAACCCTCCATAGTAATCTAATTTTGGTTTGATTGCGTTCAGGGGTCAGCAAGTGCATAGCCGGGCAGGGGAATTGTGGTCGCAGCACTAGTGGGACCAGCGGGTGTCACACGGTGCTGCGACCACAATCCTCTTCTGATGAGGCCGTCAAGCTAAGTGCCACCATTGTTAACATGGTACGTGTATGTAACGGTGACCCTCTTTCCTGAGACTTTACCTTCAGCTTACCATCAGGCGAGGTGAAGTCAAATTGACGGGTAATAGTCAATCAACAGAAATAAAAAGGAATGTTTCGTATAAATTCCATTGAAAAATACTTGCATGAAGTTGTTAGGTAGTTGTGTAAAAAAAACAAAACTATGAAGCCCTACACTGCGTCCCAGGTAGCAAACTGACGTCAGCGACGCATAAGGGACGTCATTCATAGGTCATAATAAGGTCGGTCATTATTCGTCGAGAGCGGACGTTATGGTGACGTCAGTTTAGGGTCAGGTCATAAACAGGACGTCGTATTCACGTCAATTTAAGGCCAGTGTCTGGACGTACCATATTCGTCACAAAATTGACGTTTTACGGACGTCTATTTGGGGTCATTATCCGCACGTACCATTTTCGTCGCAAAGTCGACGTTTTGCTGACGTCTTTTTGGGGTCACTTCCGGACGTACCACTTTCGTGGCAAAATGGACGTTTTACTGACGTCTATTTGGGGTCACTACCAGGAAGTACCATTGTCGTCGCGAAGTGGACGTTTTGCTGACGTCTTTTTAGAGTCACTATCCAGACGTACCATTTTCGTCACAAAGTGGACGTTTTACTGACGTCTTTTTGGAGTCACTATCCGGACGCACCATTCTAGTCACAAAATTGACGTTTCACTGACGTCTATTTTAGGTCACCATCTGAGGTGCTAATACCGGGAAACGCAAACGAAGTTTTCTCTCTTATATGGCTGAAATAATGATGCTGAACTTAAGTCAAATTAATTAGATTAAATAAGCGCTATTTATTCTGACTGCCATGTAGCCTTAGAAACTAATTTTCACCTTTGAGGTTAAAAATACCCTAGAGTGTTATACCTCGTTGGATAGCTGATAAAATGTAGATGTTTTTAAGCACATTTGCAGAGCAAGTGCCGTAATAATTTTTTGAGATATCCAGAAAAGAAAAATATTTTTTTATAATTTGTACTTATTTTCTTAAGTTTCGATCGTCTACGATTACCTATTTAGTTAACTTACGTGCAATTTTAGTCATTGAGGTCATTAAGCATCTCATTATTCATGTAAAAAACCAAAAAAATAATCTTAAGAGCCAAAAAAAAATCAAAATATTCAATTCAATAGCCGAAAAATTGGTCATTTTCATAAAAAAAAAATAAAACTCGAATATCTCGAAAACGGTTAAGTTTAGGATGGGGGGTTCCATAGTGAAATCATTCAGAAATGATGTGTACTACACGCCCTTAACGGATCTAGGTCGACTTCTCCTGTAACCCTGTATAAGAGATACCTATATATCTTTCTCTCAGCATATTCTTGTGACTTAGTCACAAGAATACCTATGCTGTCTATTCGCTCCTGACAAAGTACCTGCGAGGTCGCAGGTACCGCGGGAAACGCAAACAAACTTTGTTTTGCAGTTCCCGTTAGCACCTCTGGTCCCGAAAAGCTAAAGAACGATATAAGTATAATTCCATGAGGAAGTACCACCATCATATAGCGAATACTCAGGGCAAATATTACTAATCCATTATAACAAGGTTTTGTACAGCCGGTACCTTAATATGCAAAGAAATTCGAAGTTTGAACAGTTTCATAGTCGTTAAAAAATAACGCGTTTCGTCCGACGTAAAAAATAACGCGTTTCGTTTCTTGATATCAATTTGTCATTCTTTGTGTTCTAAAATATTTATAAAGTAAAAAAAACATTTTCATCTTTTTAGGTAACTTAAAAGTTGATATAAAGTCATTTATTACAGGTTTTTTTGATTAATAACAGCAAAACAAGCTTGAAATGTGATTTTTAAAAATATCGAAAGTTGGAACGGAACGAAATTCTGACATTTTGATTTTCCCTCCCTTTTCGTTGGCGTTGGCTTGCCCCTCGCTTCGCGTGGTCCGTTAAGTGCTCTTGCTCTTGTGCGTTTCAAGACCTAAGAGAAATAAAATAAATTTCATCAAGATCAAACAACCTAATAATGTACTCAGTGATACAATTTACTGAAAAAGACGGTGGGACAGTATCGGTAATTAACAACCAGTGGTTTACGCCAAGGCGATGTGAAGTCTTTTGGCCTCCCGTTAAAGGGACTAAAGCGTTTGAAAAGATTTTGACTGATGCTGCGACACCAGATGAAAAATGGAAATTATACAGCGTTCAAAGAGTTTTTTGTGAGACTGGTAAGCATATTTTAATATATTTTACGAACCACTTGGATTTGGCTGTGGATACACATGTGCCCTTTTCCAGATAACATTAGACTTTTAACGGACAAATTTGTCTACGTTTCTTCGTTTATCTACGATATTAAACAGAAACATTCCTCTTGTTTTACTTATTTCGATTATGAATTACGTTTCAAACATAACATTACAAATATTTTTACGTACCAAAATATTTTTCCTTGATTTCGCATGACGATAAATGTACGATTTTTCTATTGTTATCTGGAATATGGTATAACGAAACTAAGGTTAATTTCCTGACTGGTATTTGGATGCAATATTATACCTGATTTATCGAGAGCTTACTGATGATGGTGAAAGTTTTCTGTGACTGGAGTTCAGTTTTTCCAAGATAAAATATGTACTTTTATAGGTATGCATTTTGAACCTTTTCACTATAAATTTTACAATAACTTAGCACTAGCTCAGGCATGTCATCACATTACAACATTCATTGTGATCAGGTTCAAAGTGTCCTACTAATCAAATTGGTTGACCATACAATTTCAGTTGTTCCTACTAATGCAACTCCATCCTCCCTAATTACTAATAACTTTGTTTTAATTGACTGAGGGATGCATTATGTTGTATTCATTTATTATTTTTGCATGTTGTGTGTATTTTTCTATTTCATTTGCATGTGAAGATGATATAGAGAAAGCCAAAAAAAAACTGAAACTGGTTGAGGATACCTCTGACCTACAGACTGATGCAGAAGAACCAAGTCTCAAACGGAGAAGGCAAAAAAGATATGTTTCTAGCAGTGATGACGATAACGACAATCACATTAGGCCACCACCATTAAAGAAAAAGACCTTTAACAAATTACTACCAGTTCAAGCTGCTGTCAATGTATGCTTAGAAGCTGGCAACGGCACAGGTGAGTTTTATAGTCAATGGTAGTTATGAAAAATGACACAACTAAAAAGTTTCTCGAATGGAAGTTTTTTTCCTTTTGTGATATATTATGGACCCCTAAAAATCAGTGTGAATAAATATATTTTAACTAGTTTTTTTTACATGTAATTAATTGTAAAGGTAAACGGTATAAAATTCCAAAATAATCTCAATATGTTATGTTCTGTGCAGATACCTGTCAAGGTCAGCCAAACATTACCCAAGAAACTACTTCAACACCAGAAAGTGAGTAAATTATAATGAATACATAATAGAATATTATTCTTACCTATGGTTAAAGATTAAGTTTGGGTAGGGTTTCATAAAAATGCATCACATTTAAGAAGGTGATCTAACCTTCGACATAAAAAAATAGCTTGTTCAGTTTGGCTGACATACTTGATTAACTGCTGAAATGTGACTAGTCATTTTTGTGAAACCCTGTAATTATAATGTATTACTAAGGCCGACTTGCACAGTCCACAGTACAAAAGAATGATAAATGATAACCTGGGGTTAAGCCCGTCACAGACTTTGCTATAACATATAGCGCAGTGCTATAAATATAGTGCGGTATTTAGAGGATGTTTATTCGAAACTGATATAATACATATTAACTTAATGTCTTTTGCCAACAGACCCTCTCATTACTGAATGTACTCGACGGGCTTCCTGTCTTGTCAAACAGTTTAGTGCAGGTTAAGATATCCATGTTTATATATTTATATCCGGTTGTATTTTCACCATCATGTATGTATGTATGTGTGTGGTGTTCATTCCTGCCACCTGCTATAGTGTAAACAGCTAGGATGATTTTCAGAAATGACGTAATGATTGGATTCATCTTTAATAGGCAGGTACTGGAAAAGTTCGGCATTGTTTATATTTTTTATGTTGTCAGATTTAGCAGAAGACGGCGAAGGGCGGCTAACTCCGGTTGCACGGCTAGATCGGTGCCGATATGAACAACCGTCGAATCTCGCCAGCGACGTGCCAGCAACGCCATCGCGTGTTCAAGGATTAACAGGTAGGTAATATAGTATGATGTATTACTTTTTACACGACTGCAGAAAAAAGGAGTGTATTGTTTTCAGGGTTCATGTGGTTATGTGAGTTTCTTTGTACCCCTGGAATTTCTGAACGCCTTTACCGATTAAAGCGTGAGAGGTATCGTTAGTCCTTACGTTATCCCGAGTGTCATAGGCTATATTTTTTACTTTTTAGTCAGTTCAGCAGTTTTTCTTTTTACAAGCTTTTATTTAGTTTCACCTGTCCCGTTGTCTGTAATAACATCTTGCAAGTTAAATTTGATCCACTTCCCGGTTTCCGATTGAGCTAAAATTTTGCATGCATGTACATATAAATCAGATGACAATGCAATACTATGGTACCATAAACCTGGTCTGATGATGGAGACGGAAGGTGGCCGTAGAAACTCCTTAGTTAAAAAGGATAAACCCGTCGTGTTTGGGCTCGTTAGAATCGTCTTAATGTAGTAGTTGACGATGGTATACAGAAAAGTACAGTCAGCAATAAAAGCTTGTACCAAAAATTTTTTTCACTTTTGACAGAAACTTATTATTGGTACTTTTCATTCGACTATTGGGAGTGTTAGTACTCTCTCCATATTTATGTTATAATGTATTAATCATTAATGCCGTATGTACGCATTAATCCGTTAATTAATCCGTAATTACCGTCGGGACAGTAGGAGACAGGTTAATTTATCCTTTTCTACCTTATTAAAAACTATATAGCAGTTGAACGCGACTTCTTTTGCCTAGATTTTGGTTATATAGCTATCCCGCTGTAACTAAGTATGCAATTTTTCGAGATAAGTCTATGTCCTTCTCCAGGGTCACATCTACTCCTAGGTATACCAAAATTCATCAAAATGGATTCAGCAGTTTGGATGTGTTTATTATTTTTTAGGTTACCAAGCAAAAGTGCTGTCATTATTGTCCTGTATAAAAACCCAAAATGATCAAATAATAAGCCTTTTAAAGCATACAGGCACATTGAAAGGTACTCTAAAACCGGAATTCAAATTCCCAATTAAAAATGCTGATGAACTATATACAATTGAATCATTACTAGAGAAAAAAGAAAATTATGATAATTTGGTAAGTTACAATACAATGACTCTGTATTGATTTCTTCTGACTGACTGACTCTTTATTGAGTTCTGAGTGAGAACACCACATAATAAGCATTACAGAAAAAAGATAAATATTGAAAATTTGCACCAATAGGCGGCCATGTAGCTTCAGAGCTATCTATTCCAGGCAACTTACATAAGAAAGATGGAAGGAACAGCTTGAAGCAGGTGGTGCAAAGATGTAATAAGTTAGGTCTGATCGTCAATTTATTTGCTAGACAAATATACATTGTTTTGTTTGTTACAGGTTTCATACATGAGAACTTTTGGAGGCAGAGATATTTCCAGCAAAGTGTCTCGGATAATGAAATTTTGTTTCACTGACCAGCTAGCTGAACAGTATAACTTCTATGGGAAAAGATCCAACAAAAAACCTTTCTGCCAACTGCGCCTGCGAGAGTGTATCGTGGGTAAGTTTAACATAACACTTAAGTGTAAGGCCGTGTCCCCAGTAGGCGAGCTGTGAGCGGCTGGCTAACTCTGAGGGTGCTACCACACTAATCGATCGATCATCGATCGATGTCATCGATCGGCATTGATAGATGACAATCGATTAGTGTGGTAGCTTTGGGTAATCGACGGATACACTTATCGATTGGTCTAGTAGAAACTATCGGTCGACGTCGACTGTTCTATTCTATCATCTATCGATTATAGTATCCAGCAGTGGGACATATGCTGGAGATGGAGATTTTGCGTAGTTATAACATTAATAAATGTATTATATCTTTATAGAAGGAGTTGTCACCACAACATCTGGGTCTACAGCTAAAGAAGTAGAAGATTCCATAAAAAATTGGTTGAAGCATGCCCCTGAAAGATTGAAGAAGAGTAATATACAAAACTAAACATGGCAGAAAAAATTAAATACTCAAAAAAGGCTATAGTTGGCAAACGTCAATTATTAAGAAGAGCAAAGGAAGCAGAGTTGAGTGTAATTTCAAATTTACAAGAAAGTACTACAGCTGTTAGTACATGCTCTTCCTTAGTTCATTTGCCATGTACTTTAAATAATAATTCTCAATCTGAAATTGTATCACAAGGTTCTAGTAATAATTCCAATCTATTGATGCAACATGACATTTCTGATGACAATCATATTACTATGTTTGATGATGTGCATTCACTATCTGATTCAGATTCTGATAAGTCTATAAAAGATGATGATTTAAAAACAGAGTTAAAACAATGGGCCACTCAGTATCAAATACCACATAATGCTTTAAATAGTCTTCTTAAAATTGTGTCTCCTTTATGCCCTGGATTACCAAAAGACAGTAGAACATTGTTGACAACCCCTTTACAACTAGAGATTACTAAGTTAGATACTGGAGAATTAGTATATTTAGGTCTTCTTTCACAAATTCAAAAACAAATAAAACTATTTGACGATACTGATAATAATGTTGGGAATAGAGAAATTAAAGTTTCTTTTAACATTGATGGACTTCCCATATTCAAAAGTACCAATACACAATTGTGGCCCATATTAGGATTGCTAAAAAATAACCCTAATGCTAGACCATTTGTTGTCGCTCTTTTCTGTGGTCGAGCTAAACCTTCACCATTAGATGTATTTCTAAAGCAATTTGTCGACGAATTAGAAGAATTACTTAGAAATGGTTTCGATCTTGAAAATATTCATTACAGTGTTAAAATCCATAGCTTTATTTGTGACGCTCCAGCGCGAGCATTTATCAAGTGTACTAAACAACATGGTGGCTATTCAGCTTGCGACAAGTGTATTGAAGCAGGCGAATACCGCGGCCGCGTGATCTATGAAAGTGTCTCAGCACCCATGAGGACCAATGAATCATTTCGTTCGCAGTTTGATGAGGACCATCATGTTGGAGAGTCACCACTTTTACGGCTCCCCATAGATTTGATATCTTTATTTCCTACTGAATATATGCATAATGTTTGTTTGGGGGTAATGCGTAAGCTGTTAAATGTGTGGATTAGTGGCGATTTAAATGTTCGTATACAAAGTCACTTCATTAAAATGATATCTGAAAAACTAATCCATTGTTCTAAATTTATACCAGTTGAATTTAATAGAAAACCGCGGAGTTTATCAGAATTAGCTCGATGGAAAGCAACTGAATATCGAATGTTTTTATTATATGTAGGTCCATTTGTGTTAAAAGATATCTTGCCACGTTCACTTTACGAAAACTTTCTACTTTTTCATTCAGCTATTACGATTTTATGTTCAAACAAACATATCAGAGAACTTGGTATAGATTTGGCACAGGAATTACTTCTGATTTTTATAAATCATTCAAAATCAGTTTATGGATTACATTTTTTGGTATATAATGTTCACATGTTATGTCATATATGCGATGATGTACGCATCTTTGGTACACTTGATGAATATTCAGCATTCCCATTTGAAAATCATTTAAAGAGTGTTAAGAAATTAGTACGATCGCCTAATAAGCCATTACAACAAATTGTAAGAAGACTGAAAGAAATGGAATGTTCAAAATTATACAGCTCCTTATCGCAAATAACTGTTTCTGACCAGTTTTATTCTGGACCACTACCTGAGGAAAATGTATATGAATGCTATAAAAAACTAACATATAAAAAATATACGTTATATGTAGCAGAATCTCGTGAAGCTGATTGTTATTGTCTTACTAAGGATAGGAAGGTATTTAAGATACACAACATCCTTAAAACTCATACTTTATTCATTTATGGAAAGGAGTTTGTAAACTATCAGCCGTTCTTTGAGTACCCTTTTAATTCAGTAGCTATTGATGTGATGGCAGTAAAAAATTATTCACATTTTAAATTGATACCTGTTAATGACATTTTAACCAAATGTGTGGTTGTCCACAATAACGGCTATACATTAAGCATTCCAATGCTTCATGATTATGATTGTTAGATTTTTTTATAATTATTGTTTAAATGTAAGTAGATATGAAACTTTCTTTTCTGAATGAATAATATACAGGTGTAATCAGAGGCGTATCAAGCAAAGGTGGTCGTGAATGTCGGTACCTTAAACCACTGATTGTTTATTACGGATACTGCCCCCCCGTTTATTCACTAAGTTGTATCACGAGTACATATTAGTTGCATGTTTGTTCTTGATTTACGTTCACATATAGGCGTTTTTGTCGCGCGACTGAAGCGCTGCACAACGAATCCCTTTGCATAAGGCCGTGGCCACACTGGTAAGGCGATTAGCGACGCGACGGCGATTTCAGAACAACTTGGGCGACTTGATGTTGAAATCACCGTCGCGTTGCTAATCGCCTTACCAGTGCGGCCACGGCCTTACAGCGGCTGCAGCGCGGCTAAGTCACGCGACAGCCGCGCTTCACCGTATCTGCCACTGCTAGTTCGGAGCGCTGCAGTCACGCTTCTGTCGCGCGGCTGTCGCGCTGCAGCTGCGCGACTTAGAAGCGCCTACAGTCGCGCGACAAAAACGCCTATATATATGTGAAAGCGCTCTAAGTCTTAATTAAAACGTAACGCATAACACAGCACACTCGTCATGGACGCGTACCACACAACAGACCGGGCAAACCTCTACGGTCGTGTTTTTTTTAGTTTAGTATAATAAGTCCGATATTTAGAGATAACAATGTTATTTTAAGTCTTGAAAAAATAAAAACTATAAAAAATAATCTAATTATATTTTTTTAGCGATAGAAACAATCGTATCGTAAGCACGGCAGCATAATGCATCCCCCGTAGGTCCTGACGTGTACAGTCAACCAATTTGATTCCTAGGCCATCATAGAACCCTGTCATAGTAGTGACGTATGTACATCGTAGCGACGTACGCCACTTTACTATAACAGGATTCTATGGTACCTAGGAATCAAATTGGTTGACTGTACGGCCCAGTAACGTCTATGAATTCAGAATATGACGTCACTCTAACGTCAGTGGCTGCCCTAATATGTACGGCCCAGTAACGTCCCTATGAATTTAGTATATGACGTCACTCCAACGTCAGTGACTGCCCTAATATGTACGGCCCAGTAACGTCCCTATGAATCCAGTATATGACGTCACTCCAACGTCAGTGGCTGCCTTAATATGTACGGTCAAGTAACGTCCCTATGAATTCAGTATATGACGTCACTCCAACGTCAGGGGCTGCCCTAATATGTACGGCCTAGTAACGTCCCTATGAATTCAGTATACGACGTCTCTGTAACGTCTGTAAATTGTCGTCTTGAGGCTGTGACAAATTGACGTCATCTGCTGGGACCCCCCGACGTCAAGAAATGACGTCTCTTACGTCGAGCAGTACCGTAAACGGACGACATAATGACGTATAAATGCTACCTGGGGTGGCCCGACATGCACTTAACCGGATTTAATCTATGTTATGAAAAATGTATGTTGTAGGAACTCCATCTGCGGGCGACTCGCCAGCCGCTTCGAAGCGGAGACGTATAGCCTCGGCGGCAGCCAGTAAGTTGAAATTAATATGTTTATTAGGAACTCATGACATGTGGTGGAATGGTTCGCGCACATGATGCCGGGGCACAGCGGGTGTACGTGAAACATCCAATTTGTCCTAAGAGAAAAATCCGCTCGCACATTGTGTCGGCCGCATCGCACGCAATCAAAATCCGCGGAGGATTATGCGGCCCGCTGAGCCCCGGCATAGTGTGCGATGCTTCATATAAAATACATACGAGCGATGAAGCTTTGCCGACTGGCAAATTAATAGCCTTGACCCTTCTTGCTGCTGCACACACTTACATAACCTATAATAAGTATATTTGTAGTTAATTGTTTGTTTGGTTTTTTTTTTACTTTCTTATTTTTATCATGTGTGTGTATTAGTCGAATAAACTTCTTATCTATCTATCCACTAATCATTAGTATCATTCTCTAAACTACAGAGATGTTAGACATTTCATCCGAGTCATTAGTCGGCATTAACCTACTCGTCAGCACCACCACACACGCTGCGACTACGACACTACATAGTGTAGTATAGTATGTCACGAAAACATCAACCAAAAACTCCCATTCACCAAGAAAGCTTGCTAATAAACTATCTCGTCACCGACGCCTCAGACGTTCAATGGGGTTGCCTTAGTAAACGACAAAATGATCCAAGGCATTTGAACCCGTCGTCAACAAAATTGGCATTGCAATTGGAAGGAGATGTACGCCGTGATTGCCGCCATCTGGTCGGAAGCGAAGAATCTGAATCAATCCACCGTAATTCTGCAGAGCGACAGCCGGACAGTGGTGTCGTACATAAAGGACGAAGGCGGTACGAAATCAGCGAAGTTACTCGAAATGACGAAACGACTGTTGGCACTGACAGACAGGTTGAACGTGATTCTTATCCCTCACCACCTACGGGGACGGTACAACACGGAAGCCGATCACATCTCGCGCAATAGCGCTGGCCCCGAATGGCACCTACTGAAGGAGGCAACATTGAAAATATTCGCTTGCGGAGGAACGCCAGAGATCTACCAGGTCACGTCCAGCGTGACTCACGTTGTGTCAAGGTATGTTACGCTAGACTTGTCAGACTCTAAGCTTGCTTTCACATCGTCTTCAGCTGCTATTGGCGATTCGAACTCGCGTGAGCTTTCCCTCCACCAGCTCTGTTGCCCCGCCTGCTGCGCCACTTCAACTCGGCAGAAGTAAGGCTCATCATAATTGCTCCCAAGTGAACGAAACCCTTTTTGCACCCAGACCTGAAGAGCCGCGCTCTAGCTGGCCCATGAAAATACATATAATCTGCCAACCGTGTTGATAGACACATTGACGGGCCGACCTCCAACTCAAGCCCAGAACCTCCAGTTGGAAGCTTGGCTCATTTTGGCTGGGACGCATTGTTTGGCAATTGGACGACCAGAGAAAAACAGCTTCTTGCTACGTGTTGGAGAGCGTCTACACTCAAAACGTACATACCTATATGGAGTAAGTGGTAGCAGTGGTGTCGACAACATAATTTCGATTTTAGACGTCCTTCACCCGAAAATGTAGCCAAATATTTGGCGAGGCTGTTTCTTACTGATTGTTTAGCCTGTCGTTCGATCCTAGTGCATAAATCTGTATTAGCATCAATTTGTGAAAATTAGTCAAACATATTCTTAAAGCTATTGCCCTAGCTAAGCTCAATCCACCAAAATTTCCGATCTGGGACGCAAGAATAGTAATTCAGTTTTTGAAAAAACTCAAATCCCAATATGCTCAGGCTATTTGATGTTTCTAGACGTACTGCCACAATCTTACTGCTACGTAAAGTACATGATTCAACTCTCTTACATTGTGATTTAAATCATTTTTGCGACAATGGTACCTCTATAACTTTGCCTCCTAAATTTAGTTCAAAGACTGATTAATAATCGAGTTGGACTTTCACTGCTTCACCAGATAAGAGTACCTACAGACCTATTATTTTGGTTAAGAAAGTTGATTTCTATTTCTAAAAACACTAGAGGTGTTCTTACGGATTTGTAAATTGCGACAAGAGAAACAGTTAAACCAGCTACGGCTGTTATTATAGGTGGTTTGGTCAAACACACACCTTCCGAGGCCGGAATAGATGCGCCCCCAGGTAGCTGTCGGTCAGCAGTTTCATCTCTAAACTTTATAGAGAAATAACTGGCGCCATGAAAATACTTTTAGAAAAATTTATTTCAATGAAGTTTTAAATATTAGTGGCCTAAATACTAGTATAGTGTCGGAGAGGTCCCTTTCTCAGTTTTTTGCGCCCAGTTAATGCTGTCACCATGGAGTACCTTTCTATAGATTTCATTTACATACTTTATCACATTGTTGCGTTTTTCTTTATTACGCTTCGCAAGCCACCAGGAGATAACAAACAGTTCTCTCATAATGGACTTCGGACGTCAATCGGAACACATAATATAGAAATTTTACCTGTAAATAAAATTTGTATTATGTTTCCTAAGACGTCCGAAGTCCAAACAATGTCTTCCTGGTGGTACACCATGCCACATTCGTTTTCTATTATGAGCCGAACAATGACACAATATGGTGGCTCGCTCTCTGGTTTCTAAGTTAGTTCCAGGTTTGGCCACGAGGGGCGCTAAAACGAGGAAGTCACGTGACGGAAAGTAGCGAAATCTAGCGACAACGCAAGGAAACGGAACGATGTACTCTCATAATGGACTTCGGACGTCTTAGGAAACATAATACAAATTTTATTTACAGGTAAAATTTCTATATTATTATACTAAATCTTGCTTAGACGACTTTATGTACCTTCACAATTGGAAAAAGTAGTGGATTCTGCACTGGTGGAATTCAATTTCAAGGACAATCTTATTCATACAGACTCAATGTATTTCGGTTTTGACTTTCAAAACATATCACGAGAACTTGAAGCTAATGACTTGTTGGACGTTAAAGAACGGTGCAAGAGCTATTTATGTTGTCTGACAGAGCAGATCCAAGAAAGGCTTCCAGGTAATTTATAGATAGTACGTCGTACGATTGGTACGTCTCAAGTAAAACCCGACATAACACCAATATTGAACCACATTCAGCGATCTTCTATCTATGGCAACAAGAATTGTATCGAGTCTGAGTGGCAACAATGTTAAGTTTATTTAATGTCAATATGTATGATTTCAAAAACTCAGAAAATGAACTCATATTGGATGTATTAAATTAATAATGTTTAAAATGTAATATAAGTATGTAAAGAATATTTAAGAATATTTTTTTATTTACTAATTAGTATTGTTATTATTAACTGATTTGACTTATTATTGATACTTGTTTTATTATTATTTTTTTAGGGGGATTTTCATGTAATTGTCATAATATTAGGGGGCTTTGATTTAAGTTTTGTGGCGAAAAAAAATGGAGAGTTGGGAACACTGCGAGAGCAAATCTCCGCCCGCGGCGCCCGCCAACTGTGGCGAAAAAAAAAATGAGAGTTGGGAACACTGCGAGAGCAAATCTCCGCCCGCGGCGCTCGCCAATCAATCCGTGTCCGTTGGTGACAACTTAGGGGTTTTACCCCTAAATTTAGGGGGGAAAACTTAAAACAGGGGCAATTCTAGGGGTGCTGACAGAACCTGCAATGAAATAGGACAAAGCATGCGTAACTTGTTTCTCGTGCGTAAAACGGAACGTACGAAACGAAACGAACAAATATCACTCATGTATAGATTGTCTCTCTCACTCGAATATTGAATTCCAAGCTTGAGTTGTGGCGTTTGTAATTTGTTAATGTTTTGTTCACGTTCATTATCGTGACTGACTGTTTTTTTTACTACTGACTTGTCCTTTTCATTGCGCCTTCACTTCAGCGTCGTCTTCTGTTTGATTAAGTAAAGAATTAAAAGAAGTGATTAGTGATTGATTGCTGATTTTTTTTTGAGATTGCTGGTTTCCTCACGATGTTTTCCTTCACCGTTCAGTCAGTGGTTTTCCTTCACCGTTCAGTCAGTGGTAATTTTTACATTGAAAAATACGAACTCGAAAAACTTCGTTGGTTCGTGCCCGACCGGGATTCGAACTCTGATCTCTCAGTTGAAAGGCCAGTGTCCTATCCGCTAGGCTACCACGACTTTGTCCTAACCACTAGGCTACTACTTTTATTTAAGTCCTTTTAATTATAATAAAATCACAAGTTAAATATTTATTTGTTTTATTTCATGAGTGTATTATTTTACAAAAAAAAATCGACTGAAACGAACAATACTTTAAAAAAAATAGAAACTAAATTTGAACTACTTAAAAGAAAATTAGGAAAAAATATTTATTTAGGGGTTTTTAGGGGGATTTGAAAAAATACTTGGGGGTAAAACCAGCGCCATCCTCCCGCCATCCGCCATCGGCCTAGGGATGATCGATATTAGGAAAACATCGATGTTGACATCGATGTTAACATCGAATCAAAAGTATCGATGTACGATAAATATCGATAGAAAGACATCGATATTTTTAAAACATCGATGTTTTTGGAAACAAATAAAACTGTCTATTATATTTATGAAAATTTTTAATTATTAGATAAATGCACTAGAAATAACAAAAATAATAAGAAAAATTAATATTTCCAGTATTTTTAGGGACACTGTAAAAAAAATAACTTTAAAGAAATCATAATATAATACAGAATATAAATTATGTTACCTCACCTGTTATTTCGTTTACGAAGTTTCATTCATTATTCACAAAATCAATAGTAAAATCGAATTTGCTTCCGCTTCACAAGTTTACTCACTTTTTTTATATTTGGACTCGATCGCGCGCGTGGAAGCGCAGTGATTCCGCCAATGTCAAGTGATTAGAGAGGCACTGTGTTTAAAAAGATTGACCAGTAGATGGAATTTTAACAACACCCCACTCATCAAGTGTGTGACAGTGACAGTTTTTTTTAATCTCTTAAGAAATTAAAACAAACTTATTCGTACGGCTGTGAGCTTACTCCGATTATTTTGATCAGTGTCATCTAGTGGAAAATAGTTGAAACTTGATCATTTACTAATGACTATGCAATATTTATACTTGAAGCTATTGCACGCTTGACCGCGCCCAAAAGAATAATTGACGTTTCGATATTTTATTCAGGTAACATCGATGTTTCGATGATATCGAAGTCAACCCATCGATGTTAAAACATCGATGTTTTATAGTTAAACATCGATGTTTATTCAACATCGATGAATATCGACATCCCTACATCGGCCATTTCAATTCAACTCTTGCTTGAGTCTTTAGGCGCGGCCGCGGCGTCTGTCTGTAATCAGTGTATCCCTTAATCATAGTAGTCTGTTATTCGTAAATTCCTTTCGTGCGACACTGCGACAGGCGACTCCATCCATCCATAGCCCACTGCCCCGTATCGTCGTAACTGCAAGATTGTATTTCGAAAATTGTATAATGGAAAACTACAACAACCATGTATTATTGGTAAGTGTAATTCTAGACTTTCAGCATGCATAATTTTTAGGTAGGTACCTAGTTAACCTAGAGTCTAAACATGGGTAATATCGGCTCCGCAGAGTATTTGAGTAACTTTCTGACTGCTTTTCGAATGACGCCATTAAGCGGCCACGCCACGAAAATATTATTAAACATGGCGCTTGCCTACCTATTTAGAATACCTGTTAGAATGCCTGTTAGAATACTGTTGTATAGTTCTGTAGAATTATTATTAAACAACATGCATCAAGTATCGGAGTGCATGTTACTCGGCTCAGTTTTCCTTTATCTGCCGTCGAGTTGGGGGCTGGTATTTTTTTTACAGAAAGCTAACGTTAATATAAGCACACACGTAAAGTCACTACATGCGGAGATGCGTAGTTTTTGAGAAAAAAAATATTGAAATTTCATAATAATTGTAAACAAACAACACCATTTTGAGTGCACCTGTCAAACTGTGATCATATTAATGGTTATTATTGGTCGAAATAGTGCATAGATAAAAGACGTCAAGAAATTTGAAGCAAAAAAAAAAAAAACATTGAAATCGCGCGTTGTTTGTTTTGCCGGGACGCCATTTTGTAATGTCAGTCATCGTTTGTGTCTCTAGCAGTTGAGAGCGTTTACGTACTCCTGTCAGTGAATCAACGTTTGACTACTTACCATGGCGTCTCCGAAGCCCCAGGTTTCGTGTTCTGCCGTGTCCGAAGACGCGAGTGTCGTGCAAGTGTTGGACTCTTGTGAGCCACTTGTGGCGAGCGTGTCTGAGGAATCCAGTGTCGTGCAAGTGATGGACTCGAATGAGCCGCTTGTGGCGAGCGTATCTGCAGGTCCGAGTGTCGTGCAAGTGATGGACTCAAATGAGCCACTTGTGGCGAGCGTATCTGCAGATCATAGTGTAGTGCAAGTGTTGGACTCTAATGAGCCACTTGTGGCTACCTCTCCGGCGTCGTCTGAGAGCAGCGTGGATGACGACCAACCCCGGGCTTCTGGGTCATCAGGCCGCAGAGTCCATTTATACTCCAGGGAAGTAAGGTTGGTTCACTGTTTTTTGTTATATAACTCTAGTAAACTACACAGAAAAACCTGACCACTATAGTAGTAGAAATTAAATTAAACGAGAGTATTTTCTCTTGTTTTAGATCCCACTGGAATATGTTCAGAGTATTGACCTTGCTCAACACCCCAGCTCAGTGCATTTCATTTGCGGAAGAGCGTAGGCTTCTTCCTACACAGAAAATGTGCACATACCACAGAAGACCTATGTCACTAAGTTTCAATAGTAGTAGTGGGCCATTGGGCATGTATAGATGCAGAAAAAGCAACTGCCGCGCTAGGGCAGTGACCCGGGCAGCAGGAACATGGTTCGACAATGCTAGGCTGTCCATTGAACTTCAATTTCTCGTGATGTACATGTTCTGTCAGAAGTTCACATATGCTCAAGTGAAATTGGAAACAGCTCGAGAAGACAGAGAAACAGTATTGTCAACTAGAACGATTGCTGACTGGTATTCATACTGTCGAGAAACCGTGATTGTATACGAGTTGGAGCACCAACAACACACAGGCAAAATAGGAGGTCCTGGTAAAATTGTCCAGATAGACGAGTCGAAATTTGGAAAACGAAAATATAACAGAGGCAGACACATCGAAGGCCATTGGGTTCTGGGCATGATCGAGAATGGAAAAGATGACCTACGATTAGAAGTGTGTCCCGATAATGATAGGTCTTCAGAAATATTGGTGCCACTTATACAGAAGCATGTTGAGATAGGCACTGAAATCCATACTGATTTTTGGAGAGCATATGATTGCCTATCTCAGCATGGATATATACATAAAAAAGTTAATCACAGCGATCCAATAAATAGATTTGTGGCACCAGACGGGACACACACCCAGAGGATAGAAAGTCATTGGCGAAATTTGAAAATAATGTTTGGTAGAGATGGATTTAAAGGAGAGTTTGCTGACTGGTTGATAGAGTATTCTTGGAGAAGAAAAATTCAAATAGCCCACCTAGATATCTTTGAAGAGCTATTGAAAGCAATAGAATATGTTTACAACATAAACGAATAAAATATCAATCAGTATTTAATTTGTTTTATTTTAACAGAACCTATTAGGGCAGATACAAATATAATAAATTAGGTCGACTTGGGTCAAAGAACCGAATTGATGTACCCCGACTCCACCTGGTACGAGTTTGGCCTAACCCTAGAGTGTTTTTATAGAACCGGAGGCGCGTAGGGAGAGCAGCCTCCGCCCGCTGTAACAAACAAGCCGAAGCTGCGGAGGTGAGGATAGATGCCTGTGAATTGTTACGCTAGGGCGTGGAGGCTGCTCGCCCCGCAGCGCCGGAGATGTGGCAGAGTGAACATAGATACTTAAATTCATGTGAATCAGTCCCCCTATTTTTTTGATGAAGGGGGGGGCTTACCCCCATTCCCTGCATGGGCGTCTTTCCTTATTTTTTACATCTACTATCGATTATATCGCTTAAAATTACGATTTTTTTTTCAAATTTAAAATTGAAATATCTCGAAAAGGGGGGGGTTCCGCAACTTTTCCTTTTAGGGGGGGGCTGTAGGTTTGAATCACAATTGCCTGCCCAAGTAGCAAAATCTGGTAAGTACTATAAAAAAACCTAAGAACGGTTTAGAACGTGCTACCTAATTAGTGTTCATGATTAGCACTATTAAGTACTATAGAAGAATTTTAATGGCTTTTACAGAACTAGCCCCACAGTCATGTTTAGGGAGCTTTTAAAACGCTAAAACGTTACAAAATGGTTGTGCAAGGTACTTTTACAGTGCAAATTTGTCTTGTAATAGTTTTTGATACTGCAACAGTACTAGTAGGTACTTTAAAACTAATTTTGATGCATTATTAGTGCCAAATAGATATTTAAGTGTCATTAAGGTTGTCTACAGTATTAAATAGTACTATAATCGCATATTTTATACCCATTATAGAGCAACACTTTAAATACTCTTTTGTATAGTCCTGTAAGCGTTGTAAGAGCTAATTTAAAGGACTTAGATGCTCTTTTTTATCTTATAGGACCAAACAGCTCTGTTGAAAACCATTAGAGTACAAGCAGTCACGATGGTTACCTTTATAGGCCTACTATATTACTGTTTGGTGATAAAACGCCTTAGTTATAGAAGCTTTTGCTACTTGGGTGGGGCCTGTTTAAAGACACCTAAACGATGAGATTAGTATAGTCAATTGTCATTGGATTTATAGCAAAATCTTATTGCAGAGAGAGACGGCAGACAAGGCCAGCCAAAGAAGATATTATTTAGATCCCGGATAATCGGGTTTGTGGTTGAGTAGTGTTATTAGATAAAACATACATATAGGTATACAATAAATATTACAATATTTTGCATAATGTCATAATTACAAGAATTTCTACTGATTGCCGATATAATTGAAATGTAAACATAAATTATCCTATCTCCAAAAAATGATCATCATTAAGCATTTAAGTGTATAATATTGTGTATAGCCTTATTCTATTCTAAAAACTGGATAACATTAAAGTGTGCTTATCACAATTAATTTGGTGTATGTCGGTGAATTATTTACATAACGTTGTCAAATTTAACTTACTTTATAATATAGGTACTAACACATAGGTGCGCAAAATAGTTTTTTCTCAAAAAAATTCACCGAGCATTGTTGCTTTTAGTGACAGTGTCACAAAATGGACCTGATGGTGGATCCTGAGGGTACAGTCAGCATCAGATAGGTTAAGAGGTACTAACAATGTCCATGAACATACTTTTCTTTTTTATATATACAGTCAGACCTGGATAAGCGAGAGTTCAAGGGAGCACAATCTCATTCTCGCTTATAGAGGTTTCTCACTAACCCGAGTTTCTCGCTAATGCTGGTACATGGGTAGCGTTTTTCTCTTATAGAGGTACGCAGCAATAACAAGTCACAGCAAGTACGAATGTAGTAAATATGTAATATGATAAAATTATATGCATAATATGCACGACATATATTATGTAGGTACATACATATATATTTTTAATAGTGTGTATACGTTACCTACGTTCATTAGATTTCGACATATATGTAAGTAGGTAGGTACTTTATAAGGGTATGTATCAAGATGCTTACGAAAACAAAACAAAAATTCATGCACTATGTAATTTTAATTTATTTAGAACTTATTTACACTTAAAAAAATCCGTCAATTTCGTTTGGGTTTCTGTTTTTGTATTTTGTATGTTTTTCTCTAACTCATAAATTTTGTCAATAAAAAACAACAAAATAGAATAGGTACAATATTGACGAGAAATTAATACAAAAACAATGGAAGGAAGTTCCACGAAAGTTAAGAATGAGTCATAAAATAGCAGATGTTAAATTTGTAATTTGTTTTGTCATTTGTTACTGTATGTATCTTTAGCCGCGTGGTTCCCGGCAGAGTAGAATTTGGGACACCACATGGGAAGAGAAGGGCTCTTCCCATGTGGTGTCGTACAAGGCGACTATGGGATAGGGCTGTTGAACTAACATCAGACAGATATGTTCAGCCCAGACTCAGCTTCAGATGCATGGCTCGAGTCAACAATAGTACCCGAAATACTTACACTTTCTCACTTATCCAGTTCTCACTTACCCAGGTTTGACTGTATATATAAATGATGTTATATAGTACCTTTTAATACAATGCATCTACTTTATGGACAGTTAATTTGAAATCATTACCTAATTATCATAGTTTTGTCACAATCACACCTCAAACCTGAAAAATGTCTCTCCCGGCCTGTCCCTTTCAACTTTTTACAGTGAATCATCATATCTTTATGCAGGTCTAAATTCATTTGGAACGGTTAAAATGGGTATATTTCATAAATTAATCTAAATAATAAATCAGTTTTATAATTAGTTTAAAATACATTTATTTCATGCCGACTTTCTGACCAGGCTAGTACCTCTTAACTTAGAATCATCCTTATAACAAACTAATTGTTACAGGAACAGCCATCTGTTAAAAGAAGGAAAACATTTGGAACAATGTCTCGTAAATATTTACGAACAGTTATTCGTAAAGAATCAAATGAATCTCCATCTATCAGTATTAGAAATGAATCTCCACTTGTCAGCATTAGAAATGAATTTCCACCTATCAGCATTAGAAATGAATCTCCATCTACCAGTATCACTCCTCAGACATGTAATTCCAAGTTGTCTGTGGCTCTGCCCTTAGATGTTTGTACTGAAAGTAAACTAGTTGTACCTCTAACTGTCTGCAATGGGGCCACAATTATGTGTTCTCCATTCAATATGTCTTCATCAGCAGTACATGTTGAGACCATTGCATCTACACCTACAGATACTAATGTAACAGATTTAAAACACGATTTAAAACAATGGGCTGTTGAAAATAAAGTTACTCACAACGTTTTCAATAATCTCTTAACAATTTAAAAAAAAGTTAATGTTGTAGAGGAACTAATCAATCTACCTTCTGATTGTCGAAAAATTTTAAAAGTTGATAAAACAAGCAATATTGTTACTACTAGTTCAGGTAACTATTACCATTTTGGATTAGCAGAAGGAATATGTTATATAGTGCGAAATGATAGAACACTGATTGATCAAGTAATATGCTTTGATTTAAATATTGATGGTTTACCACTAACAAAAAGTTCTGGTAGCCAATTTTGGCCGTTACTAGGTAGTATCTGTTGGGGTGTGTGTTGGGTGACCTCCTCGAGTGTCGCTCCGATTCCGATCCCGCTGCAGTCCGGGGGGAACGGAATCGGAGCGGCCGGTGCACCCTGGGCGGCGGTCAATGGCTTCCCCTTCGCCCCTTCATAGGGTTGGCATTGATCGTCGGCCAATACCCAACCTGGCGGGAACGCATCGCTCTCCGTACTCCTCTGCTTTCAGAGGAGACAGGATGAGCGATGCTGTTAGTGGTGAGATGGCCCAGGGTCAGCCGGGGTGCGAGGGATATGCTCTATGGGTAACCTTACACCCCGGCGTCTGAAGACCCGAGACGGCGTGCGGTTTTAGTCGGTGCAAGCCCGACATAACCGCCCCCGCTGGCCGGCGGGGGGGTATCCGAAGGGATTTCCGCACGATAAAAAAAAAAAAAAAAAAAAAGGTAGTATCTGTTCAAGCAAAAAACCATTCCTTATAGGTGTCTGGCATGGTTATAAAAAACCCAAGCATCCTGATGAAATACTGGGTCCGTTTATAACAGAATATTTAGTTTTAAAAAAATCTGGCATATTGCTTAACAATCAAAACAAAGATATTTCTTTGTGTAAGATAATATGTGATGCTCCAGCTAAATCGTTCATACTGTGTATAAAAGGACACAATTCTTATTTTGGGTGCACAAAATGTACTACTGAAGGCAATTATTTAAATAACAGAGTTTGTTATGGTGACTTAAATGCAGCCTTACGAACAGATAGCCATTTTCGTACTGGGTTATATGGTGAAGATTATCATGCAAACACAACCCCGTTGTTACAGTTGGAAATTGATTTGATTAAAAATATTCCATTGGATTATATGCACTTGGTGTGCCTGGGCGTCATGAAGAGATTGATTACATTTTGGTGTAAAGGTAATATGTCTGTACGAATGATGACAAATGACTTAGATGATGTTAACAAAACACTCCTAGATATGAGGAATCACTTAAGCTATAAAGATTTTGCACGATTACCAAGGCCTCTTTCTGATAGTGATAGATGGAAAGCCACTGAATTTAGGCAGTTTTTACTTTACTTGGGACCAATTGTGTTAAAGGGTAAATTAAAGGCTACGCAGTATATGCATTTTCTCAGCCTGAGTTGTGCAATTAGAATTTTATGTAATACTGAATTATCTGTAATGCATAATGATTATGCCAAAGAATTACTCGTGTATTTCGTTAAAAATTATAAAAAATTGTATGGTGAACAATATATTTCTCATAATGTCCATAATTTGATACATTTAGCGGATGACGTATTAAACTTAGGACCATTGGATAGTTTTTCAGCTTTTCAATATGAAAATTACATGTATGAAATAAAAAATAAAAAAAAGTTTAAAAAGCTGTAATATGCCTTTACAACAAATCATAAACAGAGAACACGAAAAGCGGTCTCTTCAAAAATGTAATGAAACTTGTGATTCAAATAAAACCGTCTTAGGTTATATTACTTCATACAAAGAACCCCTTTTAAATGACAACTTAGTAAAGGCATACAAATCGGTCAGCTTTTTACATTTTAAATTAGGAACTGATATTAAAAATAACCATTGTGTCCTTAAGGATAATACGATAATCAAAATTGTAAAGCTTATTCAGTGTGAAAATACAAAAAAGACGTACGTAATTTTTCGGAGATATTTATGTTACGAAAGTTGTTTCACACAACCTTGTCAATCTTCTTTATTCTATGGTGGCACTGTAACAAATTTATGCAGTACAAACGAAATTGTTAATATGGAAGAAATGCTTACAAAATGTATCCATTACAAAAACAATGTAATACACTTTATTGTCTGATTTACATGTACAGTCAACGCCAAAAGTAGCTTGACACTAAAATATTAATAAACCTATTTTAAACTGGAATACAATAATAATTCATGTATAAGTAGTTTCATGATCCTTCCTTAGAGGTTAAGCTTAATATATTAAGTGTTTTGTTCATTATTTTATGTGAGGTTTAGTAGCCACAGTGATTAATAAATTAGAATTTGTTAAGCTACTTTTGGCGTTGACTGTACCAAGCAGAAGGTGCCCTTTGGGTTCGAGACCCTGCTGTTTTGTGCACTCGTAAAATTTTCCTTCCCTTTCGATTATCTGCAGTTACTTTGCGTTAGGTAGGTAGGTACATAACTTTATTTACATTAATATTGTGAATCTGATTTGTACTTTAGATGTTTAGTAACAATTTTCATTGCTAATTTTTACTGATTGTCATTGTTAATTAGTTATTAATACCACAAACCCGATTAGCTGCAACAGCCACCTTCAGGATGGGTAAGAAAGTTATTTTTACATGTAGATACATAACTTGAAATGTAAAGAGATAAAAATAGTATTTCCATTGCTTTAAGCTTTTAAGTAGGTATAGTTAAAGTAGTCGTGACAATGTAATTTGAATAATACATATTAAGTTTCCATCATAACTGACATTCTACCTACTGTTCCAGCTTGACGCTCCACCTACCGCCGTCTTTCCCTACTCTGTAATAACATGGTCAGTAAACGATGATGAATATGTATCTGCTGCTCCAAGAAATTGGATAAATGAAGAAAAAAAAATATGCATGTGGCCAAAAAATAAGAAAATTGAAAGGAAGGCAATCAATTTAAGTATGAAACCAGAAGAAGACTGGAATGAACTAAAAGATATCACTATAGTGGGACATTATGGTAACTATTAATGATTTTATTTTCTGTCATTGGCTAGTCTATTGCTCAAAGGTTAACTGGAAGAGATTCCTTAAAGGGATAAGTTCGCCATTGTACTTTTTTCACCCGTCCTAATTGTATTTTTAAAATGATATTAAGTACAATAAAGAGTATACATACTATGGAACTTGATATATTTATTTATTATTTTCAGCAACACTTGCTGAAGCAAATGAAGTAGAAAAAAGAAAAACCAAGGCCACTAGCGAGTCTGACACAGCTGCATTAGGGGAAATTCAAAAAAGACGAAGAATAAAAAATAAAAAATACTACCGTGATGACTCCATTTCCCCACCGCCAACTTTTGAACAGACTACAGAATGTGTATCGCGAAACTTGGCTAGCGATGACAACAGCTCATCTGTCAGCCCAGTGAGAACGCATGCAGACGCATCTACTGATTTAGTTTCTGAGGAGAATAATAAAGACAAACAAGGTAACTTAAATGTACTTGAAGAGGATATTTTTAAATTTTGACTAACAACTTAAAATTAGATAATTATCGTTTATTGACCATGTTATTACAGAGTAGGAAAACACGGCGGTAGGCAGTGTCAAGCTGGTACAGTAGGTAGAAGATCAGTTATGATGGAAACTTAATATGTATTTAATTCAAATTACATTGTCGCGACTACTAACTATAATATATGCATATACAGATTTGTTCTATGGCTACAGAGTCGATGTATATATTTTTAAATTTGTGTGAATATTTGTTGATTGTACTATAATTTTCTATTTACTAAGAATACAACCGTTTCGTATGCAGGTGTGGCAGTTTCAGACGTTGCTAGTGATATTATTGTGGAATTAGATCGCACATTGACACCTGAAGATATTCGGAGAGCACAGATCATATATCGAGATGATCATGTATCATCACCAGCAGGAATTGGTAGTGAAACGTCATCTGTCGATGCGTATAGTACTGATTCACTAACACAACAGATAAGTAAGTTACGCAATTTACAATCTTTCGTCAGAAGGGCTAGGTTTTGCACGCGTACTTTATCCGCGTTGAATACATACGTATTTTCTATTCGCTCGAAATTTATTAAAATTTTCCTGGCATGAAATATATCCTATGTCAATATCTATAGTCAAACTGTTAAATAGGGGAAAGGCTGCCAAGACGATCCTGTGAGGTAAGATGATTCCCTCATATATTTTTGAAACTACTAGTGCCATCTATTGAATTTTTGCAACAAATCATGCCAGTAGGTCACGCGAAGCGACAGTCAAACCGTCATGGCGGATTACGAAACAGGTGAAATTTTAGTGAAAAAAAATTAAATTGTGATTGCTGGATCTAAGGTAAGCTTGTTTCTCTGTTCATGTTTCTTTTGTTTTATTAACGGTAATGAGTTGTTATCGATATTGGCAGTGCTATAGATTGTTTAATTATTAATTTTTACCGGAATTTCTACCGAACAAAATTCATAGGTTATGCCACAGATCAAAATATAAAAAAGTGGTGGGTGGGGCAAGACGATTACCTTCTAGGTGTTTAAGATGATCCCCAGGGATCATCTTGTACACCATAATTTAAACATTGACAGTATGTTCTTT
Source organism: Cybosia mesomella (assembly GCA_946251805.1). Classification (NCBI taxonomy): domain Eukaryota; kingdom Metazoa; phylum Arthropoda; class Insecta; order Lepidoptera; family Erebidae; genus Cybosia; species Cybosia mesomella. Next base: position 19,110,899 of record OX276411.1, read on the forward strand.
GTGTTATTATTTTATTTATCGATTTCTTTGTTTTTACAGACAAAATGGTTCGTAACTATATAAGAAAAACTACGCGAGGTGCATGGACAGAAGAAAACATGAATAGAGCAATTGATGCAGTAAGAAATGATAAAATTCCATTTAAAACTGCAAGCAAACAGTTCTCAGTTCCCGTCATGGCGCTAAAAAGAAGAGTTAAAGGCAAGAATAAAGTGGCTCTGGGTACTAAAAAGTATCTTGGGGGAAAACAGCCTGTCTTTACAGCTGAGCAAGAAGTAGAACTTGTTCGTCATATCAAGGAAATGGAAGTAAGGATGTATGGGTTAACAAGACAGGATGTTTTGAAACTGGCGTTTGACTTAGCTGAAAGAAACAACATAGCACATCCATTTAAGAATGAAAAAGCTGGCAAGGAATGGCTGAGAGGACTCCGCAAGAGACACCCAGACATTGCTCTTCGATCTCCAGAATCTACGTCAACTGCACGGGCACGTGCTTTCAACAAACCAGTTGTGGATCGGTTTTATTCGGTTTGGAAAGGCATTCAAGAAGAGAAATGTTTTCCTCCCCATCGAATTTTCAATGTTGATGAGACGAGCATTTCTACGGTTCCTACAAAAAATATGAGGGTCTTTGCAGAAACTGGGAGAAAGCAAGTAGCCCGAGTCACATCTGCTGAACGTGGGGAAACAACAACAGCTGTAGTATGCATCGCTGCCTCCGGAATTTTTGTGCCACCCATGTTCATATTTCGCAGGATTCGCATGAAAATGGAGTTAATGGATGGCACTCCGCCTGGTTCTGAGTGGGCCTGTAATGCATCAGGATGGATGAACATTGAAGTTTTCACAAAATGGTTTGATCACTTTTTATACCACGTAAAACCATCTATTGATGATCCAGCGGTGCTAATTTTAGACGGTCACTTATCCCACACAAAAAACTTGAATGTCGTAATGAAAGCACGAGAAAACCATGTAACCATTCTCTGCTTGCCTCCGCATTGCACTCATAAGCTTCAACCATTAGATGTGAGTGTGATGTACCCATTAAGTGCGTATCTTAATCAATCGCTCGAAAAATGGATGAATAATAACCCGGGCAGAGCAGTCACTTCTTTTCAGATTGGAAAAATCTTCGGTGAGGCTTATTTAAAAGCCGCGGTACCAATCAACGCTATAAATGGATTTGCTAAGACTGGAATATATCCATTTAATCCCGACGTATTCAGTGATGCAGATTTTATTGCTGCTTCTACAACTGAAATGTGTGTGGAAGAAGAACCAGAAATATCTCCAAATAATGATTCCCATGAACCAGCAGCTCTGGATATCTCACCACTGTTGCCTGCATCTACACAGCAAATATCCATCAGACCAAACTCTGCCACACCATCACCTACACCCGTGCTCCGCTGCCCCTTGTCACCATTGCCATCCACAAGTTCTGCAAGCAACATATGCAAGTCTCCATCATTTTCACAACAGATAGTCAGCCAGACAGAAAACTTTGGTATCTCACCGGCCCAGATCTGCCCATTTCCTAAGATTTCAGGTCCAAGAAGAAGCAATATAAAAAGAAGACAAGCACCGTCATCTATTCTCACAAGTACACCGTATAAAGATTATTTGGAGGAAGAAGAAGCCAAAAAAACACAAAAAGAAAACAAGCGTTCAAAGAAACAAAATACAAAAAAATATTATTCTAAAAAGATGAAAGGTGTCGGCAAGGGCTTGTCAAATAAAAGAAAGAAAACAGCCCTTGTAACAGACTCCGAAGAGTCATCTGAAGAAGAAGATGTGGAATGTCTGTTTTGTACAGAAGCTTTTTCGAAAGACGTTACAGGCGAAGGATGGATACAATGTTCCAAATGTAGGAAATGGGGCCATGAGTCTTGTGCAGGGATAGATAGCGATGATGATGCTGATTACTTCCAGTGTGATATCTGCGTCAATGCTCCGGGAAAGAAAAGATTGTCATTTTAGATTTCATTATTTTGTTTTTTTTAGATGTTTTTGAAGAAAAGTTTTCTTTTATACCTACTTAAATTTATTTCACTTGAAAAGTTTTTAGAATGTTTATTATTTAATTTAATTGTTGTCTCTTAAGAATTTATAAGTTACTTAATTGTGATCCAAAGACTGATTAAAATCACAATAACTTGATCTCGTTATTACCAAATAATACTTAAAATGTAAGAAATAAAAGAAGCAGTGTTCATTTTTTGAAGTTGTTTCTATTTGAGTTTCTCCTGAATAAATTCCCTTTAGTTCTTCTAGGTTGTAGGTTAGATGATCCCCGGGATCATCTTGCCCATATACCAGGGACCATCTTACCTACCCCGGTGTTCAAGATGATCCTTTTCGAAGGTTTTAAAAAAACGAAAATATTTCCTATAGATAATACTGAAGTAAATTTTTTGAGTATGAGGATACTCAGACAAATAAATTTCCTAGCAGCTGGCACTAAAATAGTTCTGATTGATCTAGTATTTGACAAATCACAGCTATTTTCCCTTAAGGGGATCGTCTCGTCCACCTTTCCCCTACTTATTAATTGTCAGACGTGAGCGTGACACATTTTAAACCCCTGGCGGGTTTCAGTGTCCTTCTTATTGTTAACCCTGTATTATGTACGAAATATTAAATAATAAAAAATAAAAAAAACATCTACAACTATACTATATATAACTTATTCTATAACTATTCACCACCGCCGCGTAAGTACATTTGTCGCTTAAAATGTTACAGGTCAAGTTATGACTGAGCTGAAAAGTCTCAGATCTATAGCTGTCTTCACTATGCATCGAGTGGAGAACATTGAAGATACCCTAAAGAGAATTCAAGTTCCTTCGCAATGTGTGACCAGTCCCTCACGACTACTACCTGATTTGCCACTGACGGAATTACGCCAACTAAAAAGCTTAGAGGAGAAGATGGTGGATGAACAAGTCGAAAAACAATTGGTAAGATTTTTTTATTTTATTATAGTCGCTCGTAAGAGGCTCAAAAAAGTGTACTATATACATACTGATCAGGGAGACCTCTATAACGGTGTGTCCTTCAGTGGCCACACTTTTGATAAGTATGAAATTTGAGTGTTAAACTATTTTTTAGTCAACTCATTATAGGTAGACGGTTTAACCTCGTCCTCGCCTGCTTGTGCACGGGTATGACTATGGCGGGGTGCGCGTGGCGTGCGGGCAGGCAAAGCCCGGCGCCCGCACTCGCCTGCAAGCACAAGAGTACGAGGTTAAGCGGTCGATCGACCTATAGCCGAATATTTTTAAAATACTACATTTGATATATAATACTTTTCATGCAGTTAACCGATTGGTGCAAATCCTGCCTCTTCGTATCTCGTACTAAGAAGTACCTACTTCGATAATTCAAGTAAAAAGTGTTAAGATTTTTTTATCTTATTTCAGTTTAATATGCTGAGGTATACGGGCGGGAGTAGAGAGCGCGACTGCGTGAATCGTTGCCTTGAGAAGATTTTCACCAATTACTTAGCACAATTTTGCTCATGGACCGGCAAGAAAAACAACTTCAAGCTGTCATCGCTCAAAGTTATGACGACATTAAAACGTAAGTTTCATGATCATCGCATTCAGTTTCAGATTTATGCATTTAGCACGAGCTGTTTGAAAGTGTTTTATCACATAAAACTGTAAGACAAATGAAAATCACTACTGTGGCTGTCCTATATAAATGATTCGTCACCTACATATATATATATATCACTAGCAGTTCACATAGTAAGTTTCATATTTTTAGTTTGGTGGACCCCACGAGATGGACACACAACACTTCAAACAATTTAATTTGTCAATCCCACGAGATGGACCCACAACACTTCAAACAATTTAATTTGTCAATTTATATGACAAATAAATTAACACTGCCTCTGATTTTTGTTACAGTTGCTGTACGTGAATCATTTCCAAATATAACAGACGATGGATTTGAACGCCATGTGATGAGCTGGTTTCAGCATGCTGCTACAAGACTGAAGAGGCAAAACTAAGTTTAGTGCTGAAGAGAAGAAATGCCCTTTAGGTCCGCGACCCTGCTGCTCTATGCACTCGTAAAATTTTCCTTTTCAATGTTAGTGTGTTTCGATAATATGGACATGTATCCATTACAAAAACAATGTAATACACTTTATTGTCTGATTTACACATGTACAGAGCAGGTGCCCTTTGGGTCCGCGACCCTGCTGCTCTGTGCACTCGTAAAATTTTGTTTCCCAATGTTAGTGTACTTCGATAATATTGGTTCTTTTCTTTTTTAAATAATATAATTATAAATATATGATTATCACTGGGCTGACAGATGAGCTGTTGTCATCACTAGCCAAGTCTCGTGATGCACATTCTGTGGTCTGTTTAAAAGTTGGCTGTGGGGAAATGGAGTCATTACGGTAGTATTTTTTATTCTTCGTCTTTTTTGAATTTCCTCTAATGCAGCTGTGTCAGACTCGCTAGTGGCCTTGTTTTTTCTACTTCATTTGCTTCATAAATAAATATATCAAGTTCCATAGTATGTGTTGTTGCTTCATTTAGGGAATACATTTCGATCCCAAGACACTGTCGTAGGGCTAAATGAAGCACAAGTGTTACTTGTTCATTGTGCACGTTATGGGAGGGTGGACATTACTGTTTAGTTAAAAAAAAATTCATGCTCATTTTTGTATCGCTGTCTGTAAAAGCTAACAAAGAAATTTGTCATTAGCTTGATTATGATTTTACTTTGATTTGTAATTCATTCCTATGGTATATTACTTTTGTTTTGTGTGTGGAGGATGTTAAAGTTTGATTATCGATACTAGGCCGAATGTTTGTTTTCAATAGCCAAATGTGGCAACATTTTACTGTCTGATTTACATGCACAGAGCAGAAGGTGCCCTTTAGGTCCGCGACCCTGCTGCTCTGTGCACTCGTAAAATGTTCCTTTTCAATGTTAGTGTGTTTCGATAATATGGATATGTATCCATTACAAAAACAATGTAATACACTTCATTGTCTGATTTACACATGTACAGAGCAGAAGGTGCCCTTTGGGTCCGCGACCCTGCTGCTCTGTGCACTCGTAAAATTTTCCTTTTCAATGTTAGTGTGTTTCGATAATATTGGTTCTTTTCTTCTTTTATAACAATGCCAGACACCTAGAATATGGATTGTCTGATTTAGTCTGTTTCGATAATATTATTTCTTTTTTTTATAACCATGACAGACACCTATAATAAGGATTTGTATCCATTACAAAAACAATGTAATACACTTTATTGTCTGATTTACACATGTACAGAGCAGAAGGTGCCCTTTGGGTCCGCGACCCTGCTGCTCTGTGCACTCGTAAAATTTTCCTTCCCAATGTTAGTGTTTCGATAATAGTATTTCTCATATTAGAATTTCTTATTTCGCCGGACATTGCTTATTTAATAAATGAGGCCTTTATCAAATTAACTGTTTTTTTTTATATTCTGTCGACTACAACTAATTAACTTGAATTTTTGTTTTTATTCATTGTATAAAATTTCTTATATTTCTATAATTAAATAGAACCATTTTTTCAACACGGTAAAAAAAGTCATCCGGCATAATAAAGCCAAGTCTGTGACGGGCTTAAACTTCCTTTCAGTTTTGTAAACTTACATGCAATAAGTTGCTGAATAGTACCTATAGAAAACCTCGATTACTATTCTAGAATATTTACATGCAATACTTGTTGCATTGCATGTAAATAAATATTCCATTCTATTACTATTCTGGAATATTTACATGCAATGCTTGTTGCATTGCATGTAAATATTCCAGAATAGTAATAGAGGTTTTCTATAGGTACTATTCAGCAACTTATTGCATGTAAGTTTACAAAACTGAAAGGAAGTTTAACAGGCAACTTTAGCGCAGATTTTATTTGTAATGTCACGACAACAACAAAAAATCAAGTTACATGAACCCTACATGCTCAAGTCACACATATATTACAAATGTAACGTTGCCATGACCATCTAAATGGTTACGTGCAAGTTACATGACATGTGCAGTATTAACGCGATGTTAAATGTGCAAGTTACCTGTATATTACAAATGTAACGTTGCCATGAACATCTTAATGGAAGTTACGTGCAAGTTACATGTGCATTATTAACGCGACGTTAAATGTGCAAGTTACCTGTATATTACAAATGTAACGTTGCTTAAACCATCTTAATGGAAGTTACGTGTAAGTTGCATGTGAATTATTAACGCGACGTTGAATGTGCAAGTTACCTGTATCTTACAAATGTTACGTTGCCGTGAACATCTTAATGGAATTTACGTGCAAGTTACATGTGCATTATTAACGCGACGTTAAATGTGCAAGTAATCTGTATATTACAAATGTAACGTTGTCATGACTATCTTAATGAAAGTTACGTGCAAGTTACGTGTGCATTATTAACGTGACGTTAAATGTGCAAGTAACCTGTATATTAAAAATGTAACGTTGCCATGACCATCTTAATGGAAGTTACGTGCAAGTTACACGTGCATTATTAACGCGACGTTAAATGTGCGAGTTACCTGTTTAATACAAATGTAACGTTGCCATGACAATCTAAATGCAACTTACGTGCAAGTAACATGTGCATTATTAACACGACATTTCATCTGTAGGTTGCCGGTAAGTTTCAATGAAAATGGCGTGGTAACATTTATACTTAAACTTTCAGATAACTTCCGAATGTGACGTTACTGTAACTTATATTTACGAAATTTCTGAAAATTTTCAAATGAGTAGTTGCTGTAATGTATCTAAATTAACTTGCAGAAATTTACAATAAAACCTTTCTAGTATGTTACCACTGTTATGTCCACGTAACGTTGCAAATTATAGTTGTTGAAAGTTTTATCTGATCTATGTGTGCAACATTGCATCTAACGTTTCTGGCGTTGCCGTTAGGGCTATTTAATCTACGTTCCTGTAACCTTGCTACAAGATTGCACCCTTGCATTTGTAACTTACACCCACCCAATTTATAGTTTCAGCAATGTTTATACAACATATTCGTGCTCAGTGGGCACAGTACTCTGTTTGTGGTTCCTTGTTTAATTACCAACAAAATGAGTAAATGTGTATAAATAATAGGGGCGGAGTCTGTTAAAAGTTCATTGTCTTGTTGACATTACCGTTTATTCTTTGATTTTGCTAGCATAGCAGCCCTTATGTAAATGAACCAGCTTGTATTTTCTGCAACTAAGCAGACAGTCTTCAAGCTTTAGATAAAAACATTTTTTTTTAAATTTTATTTTATATGTTTGCAGCCGTCCCACTCTTGAAGATTACAACATAATTACAGCAAAAATTATTAACTTATTCCCCACGGAGGCCGCAGGGACTTACTTCACTAGACCTATCAAAAAATCTGAATCGGGAAGAGGCAAATCTATACCCGCTAGAGGAAAACTTGTTGATAAAGTTCGGAACATACTTTTTCAATCTGTTGAAAGAAAAAGCATAACTTCTGCAAATAAGACACAAGATATTGATAACTTATTATTAGGTTAGTTAGTACATGGAACTTTTTCATTGTTGAGTTCTTACTGAGCACTATGATTGTGCCTGCATGTATCTTAAATTATATTTTTTTTCTCAAACATGCTTGGAAATATTGACATTATGTTCCTCATAATAGGCTGCGAAGTATGACGTTTCAGGCGCGGCTAGGACCAGAGGTTGGTAACGGAATTTCATACAAAGCTTGCAGGCCTAGGCCGGTAAAGTCCTCTTTTTTAATTTCGATTCCACATAAATTTGTGGCAAAGGCATCGACACTCGGCCACTATGCGTATTTAAAAAAATCTTTAATTTGTATGTCTTCGGCCGGCAACCCCTTTCACGGCCTCTGTAGTAATGTACTATTATGATAGTATGATTTTGTCAATCTATACTAGTATTATAAATAGGCAGTATGTAAGTTTAAATTTAGTGAGTAATCTGAAACTACTGATCTGTTTCTAAAAACTTACCCTTGTTCTTGTTAATATTTTACTTGTAGAAGATTGGTTATATAAAACAGTATAAAAGAAAAACTGCTATTGAAAATGAAATCTATACCAAAACAGTTTATAGTTCAAAATTTTGACTTCAATGAAGTTAATTGATAAATTACTAAACTTGATTCCATTATAAATTTGATAGAATTGCACACAGAAGATTTAGAATACCTAATCTCAGTATAAACAATATATGCACTGAGTCCCTTAAGTATAAAGCACGTTACAAGCGCAACGCTAATATGGAGGATCTCTTCCTGCAAGCAAGTGACCCTACCTACGATATAAGTCGGATAGTTGAAAAGTCCCTCAAAATTTCTACAATTAATGAGAAAGGGACAGATGAAATGAAAAACTTAAGCGACACAATTGATGAATTAATAAAGAAAGCAATGATAAACGCTTCCGAATCCAAGAAGAAACTTATAGATGTAGAAAAACAAGAATGGATGTTACGAGCAGTTTTAATGATCCTACTCCCAATGGTACTCTACAACCTATACCTTGTCTATAACTGCATTAAAAACATAACCAAAATACACAAGGAAAAAAGAGCCGAAGCCAGAAGAGCTCGGATGATTGAGAGCGTCCAAATTTTGGGCATTGGAAGAGAATCCTAAGAGAAGACCGGACGACAAGTCATGGATCATCTGACTTTCAATTAAAACTAAGTGGTGATCCAATATATATAACTTAGTCTAGTGTTAGGTATAAGTTCAATCGTAAATCAAATTTAAGAATGGTTGGAAAGTCACAGTGAACCATGGGAAGATGTCAAGATTAAATGGAAAAACACTCAGGCAATACGACATGGCCAGGAATATAATAACGTACAGGACTTCATATCTAAGTGGAAAATATTGAAACATTCTAGAGCCCCAGAACTTGTAAGCATAGAACATATGAGTGAATCTCAAAAAAATTGTACATAAGACAAAAGCTCGGTGTCCTCATTTCAAACACGCGCGTAAAAAATCCTGTAGTGAATAAATCAGCCATATTTTTTTATAAGACGCTTTAATAGTTATGCTTTCGTATAATAAACACCAGATAAATAGAATTAGGCTAAAGAAATAAAATAAAAACCAAATCTAATGATGTGGAGTTTTTTTATGTCGTACAAAAAAGAGTTGTCTCCACGTGCCAATTTTAAAAGAAAAAAATGTTTACTCCATAATAATCAAACTTATACAAATTTCTTTGATACAGTATTCGTCAAAAACGACCACTGTGCTTGAGAAATCTTTTTATTTCTTTTAAGACGATTAAATAAATGAGAAAATATAAGTTAAAATGATGTCTCCGTATTTCGTTTCTTTGTGTGACGAGGCTTGTGTGACGAAATTATGTATCTTTATTATACAGTTTCTGAACGTATCTGTATTTTATTACATCTGGCAACATTCGATTTACTACCAACCTTACAAAACAAAACGTCTGCCATCTTACTTTTGATGGTATAGCTGTTGAAATCAGGGTTCACCGTTTTGTCGCTTTTTAAACTATAGACTTGTGTGACGCAAAATTTCAGGTAAGTTTAATGCTTTTACTATAGATATATTATCATGAGACATTATTTGTAATGAGTAAATCGTGCAATAGATAAGAATTGTGAAAATATTTTTACTTTGTTTGTTGCGTGTGGTTTCTTGTTTTGTTATGTTATATTTTGCTTCCATTGTGTGACATTGGGTGACGTCACACAAGGAATCAGGGTGCATACACAATGGCTACTTTTTTGTTAATACGACGATATTTAATATGACGTAGGTAATAGTCCAAATTATGTTTTCTGGAAAAAAAATAGAGGGTTTCCGAAAAATGTTTTGTTTAGAGAAAAGTTAACGATGATTTTCTATGAGTATTTTTGTATGATAACTTTTTCATGACAAAAATTAAATTATGCAATAATATAAAACGTGCTCGGTCATAAACTAAACAAAGTAAAGTACATGAAACTTGACCAAAATAGTTTTTTTAGCAAAAAAATAATAATATTGAGGTACGGGAGCGTTTTTTCAGAGAAAAGTCTCTTGTTTATTTCAATTTTGTTTATTAAGTAGGTACCTAAGCAGTTCTTTTCATATTTAATAATCATAATTCTATTTTTTCGTATTTAAATAATAGTCATTATTTTTAGACAAAAAATAACATAATTATGCATGTAGGTATATTTGCATGGTAGACCCATTGTTACAATTTGTGCTTTCAGATAATAGTACGAAATGCCTTTAACTGGAGCAGAAAGACAACGACGATATCGACAAAAGTTGAGGCAAGAAAATCCGGGGAAACTGCTGCAGCAAAAAAGGGAAAATTTAGAAAGAACAAAGAAGAAATATAAAAAAGTAAGTGAACTACCCGAAATCCAACAGAACGTCCAGCGAGAAAAGTGGAGAAAAGAAAAACAAAAACGTAAAGATGAAAAAATTGATGATAAATCGTCAGAAGACAACACAGAAAAAGCAAAACAGCGCATGTACTCTCGTAAATTACAAAAGGAAAATTTAAATTTAAAATCTACTGTGGCTCTATTAGTGAAAAAAATAAAGACGCTGAACAGGAAAAATAACAGATATAAAAATAAGATAGAACAGTTGACACAAAAAGTAATAGTTTTAAATAGCAGTGAACATAAAGAACAGATAAGACAAGTTGAAGAGAAAAACGATACACCATATTCTAAAACAGAAAAAATTATGAAGGAAACGGTTCCCAAAATTTCGACCCCGGAGAAGAATAAAGTAAAGATGATATTGTTTGAAAATCTTATTATAAAAGAATCGTTACAAAACCAATATTCTCAAGCAAAGAGTAATTCCGAACGACACGTACTAAAGAAAGTAGTGAACAATGATATGACAACAAAATATAAAATGAAAACCAAGTTAAGTGCATGCGTGGGGCTAAAAGGAAGATTAAGAGTTCGACAAAAATTATATAAATACAAAATGAAACGTTTGCAAGAACTCACATCATTTTATGAAAGAGACGATAATAGCCGCGCTACAGCCGGTAAAAGCGAGTACAGAACACTACATAAAAAAAGAAAACAAGTTAGGTATTTATTAGACACCTTAAAAAATTTACATAAAAAATATAAAAATGAAGGGGGCAAGCTATCGTATGCCACATTTAGTCGCTACAAGCCGTTTTATGTATTAAGCCCAAAAATAGTGAACAGAAATACTTGTGCATGCGTAAAACATGCGAATCTAAGTTTCATGGTCAGCAAATTGAAGCAATTACGTTTGTTAAAAACTGATAACTTAACTGAGCTGGTGTCAACAATAGCATGTAACATAAATGACAAAAAATGCATGTACAATGAATGTCACACTTGCTCCGCCAAAAGTTTTGAATTTGATTTGTCACAATCAAATCTACCAGATACAGTGTCATGGAATATGTGGGTTACAAAACAATTCAAATATTCAAAAAGTATCGCCAATCAACAAAGTGAAGAAAAAGTTACAAAAAGGACAGTTAAAGAAGAAACTGCGGGATCATTACAAACACTTCAGCAGACATTTTGTACTCAGTTACGGCTGTTTAAGAAGCATCATTTCAACATATTGCACCAGTTTAAGATGTACACAACTTGTAAGAATAAACTCACTGAGAGTGACATTGTTGTTCATTGTGACTTCTCTGAGAATTATATCTGTAAGTTCACAGAAGAAGTACAGGCAATGCACTTTGGTGCTTCCAAAAGACAGATAACTTTACACACCGGTGTTATTTATGCCAATAGCGAAGATGGACTACAAACTATATCTTTTTGCACGATATCGCAAAATACCAATCATACACCTGGCGCTATTTGGGCCCACCTTACACCTGTATTGAAATTCGTAAAAGAAAAATTTCCAGCTGTTATGACCATACACTTCTTTACAGATGGGCCCACAAGCCAATACCGGCAAAAAAAGAATTTTTATATGATGAACACAGCTATTTCTCAGTTAGGTTTTGACAGAGCGACTTGGTCTTTCTTTGAAGCCTCCCACGGGAAAGGAGCCGCTGACGGTGTTGGCGGAGCAACGAAGAGAAATTTAGACCGATATGTCGTACACGGCCATGACATTCCAGATGCTGAGGCAGCTTATAATGCACTTGTAATGAATAACACGTCGAAGATCAAATATTTTCTAGTGCCTGATAAAGACGTAGATAATTCAATAAAACTGTTAGATACTATATCAAAAAACCTGATTGCCGTTCCAGAAACCATGTCTATTCATCAAGTTTGTTCGACGCCTAATGTTGATGTTATAAAATTTAGAAAACTAAGCTGCTTTTGTGGAGACGATTTTGGGTTTTGTGATTGCTTCGATTTGACTGAACATAATTTAAATCAGAAAAGAAAAATTATTAACAAAGAAGCACAAATTATTAAAAGAAGACGTTTGAATTCTTCAAAAAAGCAAGTACACTCTGACGATAGTGATACTACTGACACGGATATCGACATAACGTTTGCCGAATCAGACGACAGCATGTACGAAATTGAAAAGTTAGATAGTGACATTATCGAAGATAATGAAGAATCAATAATGTTAGTGGAAGACAAGACAGTCGTCAAAAAAGGGGGAGGTGATGGCGCTATGGATGTTACACAAGAAGCTAAGATAGTTAAGGACAAAACGTCTAAAGATAATTACGTCTATTTGTTTGCTGAATCAGACGACAGCATGTACGAAATTGAAAAGTTAGATAGTGACAATATCGAAGATAATGAAGAATCAATAATGTTAGTGGAAGACAAGACAGTCGACAAAAAATGGAGAGGTGATGGCGCTATGGATGTTACACAAGAAGCTAAGATAGTTAAGGACGAAACAAAAATAAAAGGAGCCAATAAAGTTACGATACTATCGGACATAACATTTTCATTGGAAAACCAAGCTTTTCCTAACTTACGAGCGTATGGTCCGTTCACGAAAATCGCCAAAAATAGTAATTCATTTTATTCCAATTGTCTTAAAGGAAATGTAAAAAATGTTTACGACAATCCTGTTCCATCTACGTCTGGAATGCAACAAAAGCAAACAAAGAATTTTGACATTGAAAGGGGAAAATCAAGAACTGAAAGTTATAACACAGATGTAAGAAATATATACTTGGAGTCAGTAAAAAGACAAGAAAACAGCAGTCAAGAAACACCTAAAAAAATTAAAGAAAACAAAGAAACTTATGATACCGAACTTGAACAAAAGACAGGAGAGGAAAAAAATGAAATAAAAGAGAAAAACATTGAAATACTCGGACAGGTAAGAAAAAGTGGTGCAGTAAAGAAAAACACAGAAGACAAAATACAATACAATTTCAACCAGGCTTTAATCGACACCGGAAATTACCAAAAGACAAAAATGGAAGAGATAGAGACTGAGAGAAGTGATGGGGTTGAAGAACAGAAAATGAACATGGATAATGTAGAGTTTCCGGACAAAATAGAAAAAACAAGAAAACAGGGCTGTGATGATTCAGACTTATGTAATTTTACTGTAAATGAGAGTGTCCTTGTTAGGTATTTTGAAAAAAAAAAGTGGGTTTATTATGTTGGATTTATAGAGAGCGTGCAAAATAATTATTATAATATAAGATTTTTAAAGATTGTTAGAAAGCCCAAACTCAAATTTATTTTTCCTAAGAAAGATGACAAAGATAAAGTTCCAAGTATTAATGTGGTAAAAAAAATTGGATTAAAGTTAGAGTCAAAGGATTACGTGCTTTGCGAAGAAGGTGATTCAGTATTTTTTATTTAATTTACGGGTTATTGCAGGATTTATTTTCTTTTTAGAATAACAGTTTTGTTTTTTATCTAAAAAAAAAATAAACACAGTTTTTATTGAAGATTTTTATTCGTGTTAATAAGGTGCCATAGTAAGCTTTGTTATTTTTGTTTCATTTTACGATAAAATATCAGATTTTTTTATTGAGTCCTTAAGAGCGTTTACGACGTACGGTATTTCATCAAAACTAAAGGCCTTGTTTTTCTAAATGATGAACCGATTTAATTAAACTTTTTACGAGCCGGATACATGAGTCTAAAAAATTAGTTAAAAACATTTTCGGAATGTCTTATTAAAAAAATATGATTTGGTAATCTCTGTTTCTATGGAAAATTTTAAATCGGTCGAATTTAGCTGTAACAGTTTTACTAAAATGTTCTAAATTAACTGTTTAGGCTTATATATCCTATATAGGCCAAAACAGTTAATATTTATATTATAAAAAAAAAATATCCTGCGTATGAGTAGGAAGTTTCATTAAAATCGGTTATTTCATTTCGAAAAATAAAGACTTGAAAGTTTGTATGATATGTCGTATTCGTCGTAAATTAACTTGTGTCAAAAAATGGCTAAAATATTTATATCTATAGATATTTTGTAAAAAAAATATTCGAGTTATTAATGTGATTAAATTAGTTTTTTTTTTTTGCTCTTCATATTGATTTTTTGAGTAAAAAGTTTGCTTTTTAAGCGATAATAAATAAAAATATATATTTTTTGTTTTACTTTTTTTCTAAAATACCTACCTACTAGCAATCCTAAATAAAAATACCTACACTAAGAAATTAACGTGTCAAAAATGGCAAAAATAATAGACATTTTGTAAAAAAATATTCGTGTCTGTTGGAATCGCCACCAAATAGTTGTTCTAGGGATTAATGTTAAATCAATTAGTTTTGTTTAATTTTGCTCTTCATGTTGAATTTTTGAGTAAAAAGTTTCTTTTTTGAGTGATAATGATAATAAATGAAAATATATTTTTTGTTTTACTTGTTTTCTAAAATAGCCACCTGCTACCAACCCTAAATAATAAATTACCTAATTCAACATGTTAATTAAATTAAACTTCATAATAATGTGTCTAATGTGTGTTTATTATAAATGCACCTTTACATTCTTTTGTGTGACAAATATTCCCTTGTGTTACAGATATTGCAATATTCCATTGTGTTTCTTTTGTGTGATGTACAATTTTTTTGAGATTCACTCATATATTATAATATGCCTTGAAACTTCTGTGAAATGACCCTTATGTTAAATTCCAGGAACGATAATTTTTATTTCCATTTTTAGGAGAACCAACATTACCAATTATTAAAACTGCAAAAACATTTTTAATAAACTTAGTTACAGGTAATACTGAGGAAGTATTTTTATATAAAGTGGATGTGGAACTTTGCATGTTGAGTTTACTAACAATAATTTATATAGTACAATGATTTTAAATGTGTTAAACGAGATATCGCTCATATATAATTTATGTAAGAATTTATAAGAATTATCTATAATTCTATAATAGGTATATCTATCTATAATCTATATATACAATTTATGCTCATGGTTATGAATCTCAAATGAATGGTTTTTGATTATTTTTGGTTAATTTTATTGTGGCTGTCAACTAAATTAATTTATATAATCTTGATATTGTGCACTGTATGCAAACTACTGAAGGTTGTAAATTTATGGGCTTATGTTGCATGTCTGTCATGTACACACCACATTTTAGAATACTCATGCAAAATGTTCTTCACTAACTTTAAATGAAGGTCTAAATAATACTCTTGCTTGTGCTCATTTAGTTCAACTTGAACCAAAACTAATAAATAACATACATAACATAGAATATACAATAAAATAATAAAAAAAATCTTTCAGATTGATGTGGACTTCGAATTTCTGTATCCAGGAAAAGGACAGCAATATGATTTGAATTGGAATCAATTTATAGAGAAATTTATAATACTAAAACACAATGAGATTGCAGCTGATGAAACAAAAGAAAATTTATTGAGTTCACTCCGCTATTCAGATACAGAAGGTTATTTATGTTTAGTGTGTAGACTATGTATAGTGTTATTTTTTTAAAGATCAAAGGGATAATATGTGCTAAATAAATATTAATAACTAAACACAGTTTGTGCCTAATTAACTTCTTTGCTTTCAGAAATTAAGATACCCACCCAAATTACTTTGATGGTCAATGTCGCACCGCCAAAAGGAAGACTATCAAAAAAATCAAAGTGCTCAATTCAGGAATGTCTGGAGAGTATTTTTGTATGCATTGAGGTGAGTTACTTTGAAGCATTTATAATTAAGTTATTATATTTAAATATTATACTAGCTGTTTCCCGCGACTAAAGTCAGAATAGGTAGTTAATCTTTTTTCTGGTTTCAGTCCCATTCCTGTACCCCTAGCACGAACAACTATCGTAATCATATCGTAAACGTATTGAGAGAACGAAGCAAAGTGATTGGCCGCCTGCCTACTGTGAACCGGTGTGTGAAGCCGGCCAATCGCAATGCTCCGTTCTCTCAATACGTTTACGATACCATTACGATAGTTGTTCGTGCTAGGGGTACTGTTCCTAAATTTGGTTATTAGCGTGGGATTTCTACGACAACACTTTGATTATACTAAAAAAGTTTGCTATATTAGTTCGTTAAAGTGGAATTTGGTTATAGTTATTACCACAGGAACCATACATTTTTCCGGGATACAAAGTAGCCATGTGCTATTCCAGACTATAATCATTTATCCATCCAAACTTTCGCATTTATAATATTTGTATAGATTAGTACTTAGTTACTTATCCGGTTTAATTCAAAAAATGCCAGATCTTGTTAGTTTGTTTGCATTTTCTCAGTAGATATTTAAACCCACTGACAAAGTTGTAGGTTTGTTTTAGAAACTTTTAGAAACTCGGGTTGAAATAATGATGAAGATGGATTGTTATAATTCTTCATCGTTTTTCTTTTTCAGAATCCTGGAGATATTGTGGCAACTATCGAATTGCAAAAAACGAAAGCATTTAAGCAAAAAACTCAGTTACAGCCATATTTAATTATCCTTGGAAGTTTGCAGAATGTACGTCAAACATATTTAATTATTGACGAGCTTAGGTATACTTTTGATTCTATTCAAAGAGCATTTGATACACTTTTTAAGTGCTATCATGTGTTAAATGCTAAATATCCAAAGTGTAGTGAGCATATTCATTTAATCATACAGCGGTGTGTATATAACATAACAACAAAATTTGATAATCCTGTTCCTTATATATCTGACATTTTAAAATTGGCTCCTCTCTAGTATATAATTTGATGTAAAAGCCCATAAAAATGGATAACTGCCAAATTAGATGTGTTAAATGTACTGAGGTTGTGACTGGTTTTAAACAGTACATGTTCCATTTGAAATTTTATCACAATGTTGTTGATTACTACACTTGTCCTTATGCAGATTGTCACAGAGTTTATAATAAAAAGAGATCATTCAAAAATCATTTGGAATCAAATCATGTAAACAATAATATTAACATAAATGCTGAAGAAAGTTTGCCAACTTGTCATACAACAGAGGATCTAAATGATTGTTCTCACTTTTTTTCAAATGAAAATGTCAATGAAAATTATGTCAATGAAAATGTATCGAATATTTCTGGCTCATTAAACAAAGAAAAGGATGATTTCAACATAAAATTTAAACATTATATTAATGTTTTTGTCTGTAAATTGTATGATAGGCTCAACTTGTCTCGTTTAGCAACACAAGAAGTAATTATCATTGTTAAGAATCTAATAGATGATATATTTTTAGATCTGAAGAAAGCTTTGTCAAAAAATATTAATGTAGAAATTATTAACACTGTTTTAAATGCTTTATCAACATGCTTTTCTCATGTAGATAGTGAATACAAAAGAATGAAACATTTTGAAAATTGTAATAAATATTTAAGGCCATCATTAACATTCATAGGCTCTACACCAGCAAAGCCTAAGAAAAAAGACGATACTATAATGACGCTAAAAGACCGGTTCGTTTGTATGGTATCTTTAAGAGAAACACTTAAATTATTTTTTACACTGCCAGGTGTTTATGAAACTATAATGTCATACCAAATAGACTTAAATAATGAACAAGAGGTGTATAGAAATATTGTACAAGGGGAAATTTGGAAAAATCTTCATGCTAAAGATAGTGAAGTGTATATACCCTTAATTAGTGTTGCCCAAAATCGGACTGCAAGAACAAGAGTCTTGCAGTCTTGGTCTTGGTCTTGCAGTTTTGCAAGACCAAGACCAAGACCAAGACCACCTATTTTTTGCAAGACCAAGACCAAGACTGACCCTTGCAAGACTTGCGCAAGACAAGACTACGTCTGCAAGACTCTTGCAGTCTTGCAGTGAAGTCAAACTGAGATTTGAGCATTTTTAATACCTGAGTATGTAGGTACTAGGTATTTAGTTTCTATACCACAGAATAAATAATAGTACCTAGGTACCTACTACGTCTATACCTACTGATAGAATGATAGACGGAGGCTGTGGTAGGTACCTTACCTATTCCGTGGCGTAGTGGTAGTGAACGCGACCGGTACGCAGGAGGCGCGGGTTTGATCCCCGCTCAGTGCAAATATTTGTGTGCATGAAAATGGGTATTTGCATTGGTCTGGTCGTGCCTCGGAGAGCACGTTAAGCCGTCGGTCCCGGTTGCCATACGAACATCTGTGACAGTCGTTACGGTTAGTTGGAGCCCTCAAAAGTCCGACTAGTCTAACTACAGAACTTCGATATCGCCAATTAATTGGTTGTGGAGGTCCGACGTCAGTCGCTTCACGGAAAATATCGTAGTTAGCCGCAACTTAGACTAGAAAGCCGACCCTAACTGAGTTGGGAAAAGGCTCAGAGAATGATGATGAGATAAGGTACTTACCACCATACTTACCTGTTGCTTTTTTGTAGTATGTTTTTATACCTACCTATGTTTAGCGTAGGTAAATAGAAAGGAAACTTCACTGACCTTGAACCTAAAGCCCTAGTTAATGAAGAGCACAGGCGGTAATTAGTACCTATTCCATTTTCCCTTAGAGACAAATTGCCACATGTTGTTATACCTATGTATCATACCACTGGCAGCCGTACGACCCGATGTCTGACGTGCGTGCCAATATAGACGTGGCACAAGCCGCGCTAGCCAACGACTGAAGTTCTTTTCATCGTAGGCAGGTAGGTACACTAGGTACTTAATCGCGCTCATTGTCGGTAGTTACTAGTTACCGACAATCAGCGCGAGCGGCGACTTGCGCAGTGTCAATGTGAAAGTTTGTGAAGATGTTTGTATGTTTGTTTGTTACTCAATCACGCTCTAACGGCTAACGGCTCTGGATTTGGTACAGAGTTACATTAGAGCCTCGATCCTAGAATAACACATAGGTTACCTACTTTTTATCCCGAGAATAAGTAGATACACACACACACACGATTTTTTAATTCATAATCTGTAATAGGCGCGTGTCCCTCAATTGTTTTAAATTACTGTGTAATATGAATGGTTTGTGTTTTAATATTTTTAGAAGTAGGTAGGCCACTAGCCACTATCATTCGGCAGAGGAACGAACGTTTTTTAAAGACACTCGGTTCTGTTCTGGCGACGCCGCCGCCGACGACGTGACGCTTATTATGAGAATATGCAGTTTCAATGTAAAGTAGGTACCTACCTACTTACTTATGTGACACAAGACTCGAAGTCCTTTATATTTATTTAAGCTTCATGTAGATACAAAGAGGACTTGCACTTATTTGCACTTATCGATCTATGCATTTGTTGTAGGTACCTATTATTTCATTGACAGCCCCTATTAAAGAGGAAGTCACGGAGTTCGACCAACAAGCTGCTGGTGACTTTTTAGATGTTAAGTTTTACGGCCAAACAATAACGGAGCGCTACAGAGCCCAGTGCGCGACAGCACTGGGGCAAGAACTAGATAGACACAACGTGCGCAACGTAACGAGGAGAGCACGATTAATACCAGAGGCAGTTGAGGCCCACATAGAACGACGCCTGAGGGCGGAACCACGCTGGAACAAGGCGACGATTGAAAAAGTAAACGTGTTCAACAATGGAGTTAGCGGGGACATCAAGACCAGAAACCCCTATATCTATTGGCAGTGGGATCGCACAACCATTGCTAATACTTTAAACTCCGAGCGCCCCTGGGACGACGCACAATCGTTCAGACTCTCACACATCCTGGCTCCAGTAGCGGTCGTGGCTGGGACAGCTATTGCAGTGGTAGCCGGTGGACTGGCCGTAAGGGCGGCCTGGAGATGGTTCACTTCCCCTCCATCAATGACCGGCATGGGCTGTTGTACTACCCCAAGCACGAACTCACTACAGCAGCAGCTTATTACAAGCGCCATCGACCGCAGTGCACAGGAGAATACGACAGCAATGGTATCGACGCTTTATACCGGCATATCAAGCGCTTTGTGCTCCATCCAAGAAAGTATACGCGAGACGAATACGTTGGTACAATCGACGACGCGCCTCGTAGAAGAGCATACCAAGCTGCAGCAGACTACCTTGATGGCGGCGGCTCGGTCATGGATACTGTCACACCTTTCACCAAAGTAGAGAAAGTTTCGGCTAGCAAGTACAAGGCACCACGAATGATACAGGCTCGTGATTTAACATTCAACATCGAGTACGGCAGATATATAAAAAAAAAAAAAAAAAAAAAAAAAAAAAAAAAAAAAAAAAGGTCTCAAGATTCATCAACTATCACTGACTGTAGGTACGTATACCATTATACCGCCGATTTTTGCCTATTTGGCACATGGAAATGTATGTACTTGCCACGCTAAAGCTTTATGCCTACTCTCCACGTGTAACATTTGTCAAAGAGATACCGCTTTAAAATAAAGATTTTAATATAGAGATAAAACGACATTATGGCTGCCGTCAAAGGACACCGGCGAAAGGGGACGGATTGGGCGCGTTTTTACTGATTAATCAGAATCGAATAAGACGATTATAAATATATTTATTTTTTCATTAATTGCTATTTGTGTAAATAGTGTTGAAATACAAGGTAGGTTACTAGGTAGGTACCTACTAATTCATTATCAAATTGAATATTGTTACTATTTACTGCACTGAACGTGTACGTTGGTTATTGCAAAAAATCTAGCCTATGTAGGTGGGTAGGTAGGTAGGTACCTAATATTACTGTAAAGTTTCATCAAAATCAGTTTACGTCTGTTTTTTTTTTTATGTGTCTACGGCGGTAAACATGCCTACGGCCCACCTGATGGAAAGTGGTCACCGTAGCCTAAAGACGTTTGCAACACCAAGGCTGCTACTAACGCGTTACCGCCTGAAGGAGACGGTGGAAAGAGAAAGGCAGGATAAAGGAGGCGGAAGGGGAGAGAGGAAGAGGAGGGATGGGATTTTGGGCCTCCGGAACTGACACTCACCGAACGAAAAACAACAGTAGATCTGTTATTTTACGTCGATATTCTGTGCCAGGGTGGTAACTACCCGGTCGAGCCGGCCCATTCATGCTGACACCTAACGGTTCCAGCGGGGCTCTACCACCAGTAATATAAGTATATTACTGTATACGTAATACACATTCCTACATACATATGCTCACGCCCGTAATTCCCAAAGGGGTAGGCAGAGGAGTATTTAACACCAACATTTTGTCGATTGGGCACTTTGTCTTGGGCTGTGTGTTTATTGTCGGATGTAGAACAGCCCCTATCCCATAGTCGCCTTCTACGACACCCATGAAAAGAGATGGGGTGGTCCTATTCTACTCCACCGGGAACCAAACCAGCACGGCAAATACTTACGTTACGTAAAATTAAACAGCCCAATTGTAGAGGTGACCAATGAATGTGATGATGAGTTTACTTCTCAGAAATTATTTATCACTAAAATAAAATCGATACATAAATGCTTTAAAAATAAATAGAGTTTTGTGTGAGAATCAAAGTTATACTTTATGTGATCCAATTATTCTATTTCCATGAATTTAATGGATTTAAATCGGAAAAAGTGAATATCCAGATTCTATTTCCGCCTGAATTCACCCCTGTACAGCTAATACATATAATACAATAAATCTACGATATTTTAGATATTTACCGACAAAGACGTGGCGGTATATTAAAAGAGTTTGCGACAAGTGAATTTCTTTTTTGATTTTGCCGCTCTGAAGTCAAAGGTATCCGACATTTCAAAGACTAATTAAATTAAGTTTCTGGGTGCTCAAAAGTGTCATAACTCATAACGAACGGACACGATAACCTGCAAGTTGTCATGCAACCTGCAAATCCTGCAATAGTCCTTGCAATGAATATTGTAGCCACACCATAAAGATAAATAGATGTTATAGTATTATACCTACTTGATCACAGGGATAGTACCTAACCTACCTAATAGGGTTAGTGCTTAGTGCAATAGTCTTAAAAAAACTTAAAAAAAGGTGGGTTGAAGTCAATTAATAATAATTTCGTTCCTCTTTTGATAGAATTCACTTAGTTACCTGCGTCACTTTATTGTTTTGCTCGGATTGCAGAGATTGGATTTGAGGAATTTGATACTACGTTAAGATTACGTTTCTGTTTTTATAGTCTTTGGAAGGATATTATTTTTGTCAATAGATGCCGAACGTAGGTTATGTAGGTATCTTTTGGCCTTTCGGCATGTGCTGTATATAAGGGCGTTCATCATGATAAAAATGCATTTTGGTTTTGATTAAGCTGCGCTTAGAGTCAACCGGGTTTTAAAATGAGTGACATAGATTCAAATAGTTCTAGTCAGAGTAGTGAGAGTTGGACTAGGTCTAAAAGACTAAAAAGTAAATTTGATGAGTTTTTCGATATAATTCATGCCACTGAAACTGCTACATGTAAGTTATGCCACCATAAGAAAGTTGAAATCAAAATGAAGAACAGAAATACTTCAGGATTAAGGAAGCATCTACTGTCTTTTCACGAGAAGGAATCGCGACTATTACTTCCTGCAAGTCAACTAATCAAGCAAAAGCCAACAAAGGGGCCCATATCAAAGTTTGTAATGAGAGATGGAGAAAATAGACAGGTAAGAAAAAATACCTACCTAAGTGTTAATATACGTAATTATAGTTAGGTACCTACCTAATTACCAACAACAAAACATATAAAAGTATGGCAATTCTGGTAACAAGTAGGTAGATACCTATTTAACATTTTTTTCCGCCCCATGTCATTGGTTGTGCGTGGGAGATTGTCGTGCACATTTCTCTCCCCGGCTGACCCAGAGCCGTATATCTCGCCATGCATTACAAATTGCGTTGGTGCGCCAACAAAACAATTTGTAATGCATAAATATCGATGTAGATAAAAAAGTGGTCTATGCAGATAAATGAATCATAATTATGACCGATTAATTACTAATATTCCCGGTAACCCCTGCAACTAAGCTAAATTGCTTGTGCTAGGAGTGGGTTCACATTCGGTAGTGTAATGGCTAGAATTCGAGCCCGGGACCTCTCAATAGTAAGGGACTCCTTAACCACTAAGCTATCGACGCTTCTCACAATAATAACGAAAATAACTGAATTTGTTTACAGACTTCGACCGGGTTCGATTCCCGGTTACCTATGTATGAAAGTTAGTAGAAAAGTTTGAATGTCATTATTATTAACTGAATTTGTTTACAGAGACTTCGACCGGGTTCGATTCCCGGTTATGTATGAAAGTTAGTAGAAAAGTTTGAATGTCATTATTATTAACTGAATTTGTTTACAGAGACTTCGACCGGGTTCGATTCCCGGTTATGTATGAAAGTTAGTAGAAAAGTTTGAATGTCATTATTATTAACTGAATTTGTTTACAGAGACTTCGACCGGGTTCGATTCCCGGTTATGTATGAAAGTTAGAAGAAAAGTTTGACTGTCATTATTATTATATCCAAAATCGAAGCCATGGTTGCTAATAACAAATCTCGCTATATCTCATAGTTTCTAACTTCTCCCCACTGACCCATTTGGGTTGATCACTCTGTATACTATCATAATACATTTAGTGAAAAGCTGTTAATTAATAATAATTAAACGACGAACAAACAAAATATTCATAGTATTGATGTTGTATTGTATCATATAATTATCATAATATGTTTTATTATTTTATTTCAGCCAGCACTTTCTAGAAACCGCAGTGAAAACTTTGTGGCAGCTACAGTTGATTGGATTGTGAAAAAATATCTTCCGTTCTCATTTTTTGATGATGAAGATACACAAGAATATTTTCGATCCATTTGCCCGAACCCGATGATGGTATTTCCTAAAAGGTCAACTCTCAGACGGAAGATTAAAGAGCGATTTGAAGAACTACAATCTCATGTTAAGAACCGACTACAACATTACTCGTGCAAAATGTCATTTACCATAGATGGATGGACCTCTATTGCTGGTAGGAGTTACTATGGCGTCACTGTGCACTATATAGACAACGAGTGGAAATATCGATCTATAGTCCTTGATTTTATGCCTTCACACGGTCGACATACTGGGGAAGATATTGCAACTATTTTCCACGAATGTTTAGTTGAATATGATTTGGTTGATAAAATACAGGGTATTACGGTCGACAACGCTAGTGCAAATACGCAATTTATGTTTGAACTTGGCAAACAAATGCCACATTTTGACTCAGACAATCAACATTTCCGGTGCTTTGCTCACATTTTGAACCTTGGTGTACAAGATTTATTAAAAACTTTAGCATTACACAGTGACACTGAAAATGCAGAAAGAGAACAGCAGTATGAAGAGGAAAGTGAAGAAGATGAAGAACATATTCCAAATATTGCTGACTCACGTACAGCGATTACAAAATTACGCAGTATTTGTTGTAAAATAAAAAGAAGTGAGATCTTAAAAAGAAGGTTCCACTCTGCTTGTGAAGCATCTGGTGTGCCAGCTGATCTTAATCCCATACTTGACTGTCCAACAAGATGGAATTCTACACATGATATGATTGGATTTGGTATAAAAGTCCGAATGGGTATTAACATATTGTGTACTTCTGTCAGCGAATTAAACGATTTTCAAATCACGGAAATTGAATGGCGAATACTCGACAAAATATATAAGTTTCTAATAAACTTTAAAGTTTTATCAACTAAACTTGGTGGAGAAAAATATGTTACAATACCGCTAGTCGTTGTGTCATTCAATCTTTTACTGGATAAAATTGAATCCATGGCAAAACAATTAGACGAGAAACCAAATCGAACCGAAATGGACGAAAAGCTCGTTCTGGGTTTTCAAGCAGCCCGAGATAAAATGCTTAAGCATTATAAGAAGATCAACTGGATTTACTGTACAAGTTTAATTTTAGACCCTAGGCACAAAGCTGAGACTTTCGAAATGACTACGTGGGGACAGCAAATAAAAACAGAAAGCCTGCGCAAATTCAATGAAATTTATACGCAATATAAAAGTACAATAAACCTTATGTCTAAGTCTCCACAGAACAATGAAAATATTGAAAATATTCTTCACGATCATGATGAAGATATTGAAGATGAAGACATAATAGATTTCGAGAAGCTATACACAGGTCCCTCTACGTCTTCAGGATCTGGCTGTGGCTTAATGAAAACTGACGAGTTGGAGGAGTATTTAAGTAAGCCGAGAGCCACCAGCTCGGAAGACATTTTAGAGTGGTGGAGGACGCATGAAACGGAATATCCGATTTTATCCAAGATGGCTCGTGATTTTCTTTCAATACCTGCAACTTCAGTACCCGCTGAAAGATTATTTTCTAAAGCATCACTAGTAATAAGAAAACACAGAAATAGGTTAAGTGATGAGTCAGCCAGGTGGTTACTTTGCATTAATTCTTGGTCAAAAGAATTATTATAATAATTCTCTTATTATTAATATTATTAAAAATCTACCTGATATTTACCATGTTTATTGTTTCTTGAGCTTAAAATTGATAATTTCAATAAATAGTATTTTGCATACTTTGTCTTTATTATGTTTCCTTCCATATATGGTGATTACGATTACTATCACTATTTATCTTGACAATATTTAAAAAATGATGTCAAGTCATTGACATAGGAATCTATGTCAATGTAATCTCAAGTTTCCATACTTCATTACGATGTTTCATATCTTACTAAATCACACTAAGCAATTGATAAGTGCGAGACTTGCAAGACTCGCAAGACTCTTGCTGCAAGACCAAGACCAAGACCGAGACTGAGCGTGCAAGACCAAGACCAAGACCAGGGGTATCGGTGCAAGACCAAGACCAAGACTGGCTCAAGTCTCGTCTTGGTCTTGCAATGGGCAACACTACCCTTAATCCTATTTTTTGATGATTTAGAGACAGGAAATGCTTTAGGTAGTCATGCAGGTAAAAATAAAATCGGAGCTGTTTATATTTCTGTAGGCACTTTACCTCCAGAATATTCTAGTAGGCTAGAGAATATATTTTTGGCTATGTTATTCTATAGTCATGATCGGGTCACCTTTGGAAATAATGTTGTGTTTGGTGCTTTAATCAGTGAATTAAATTATTTACATGACCATGGTATCAACATTATTGAAAATGGAATCAACATTACAGTCAAATTCAACCTGGTAACGATAGCTGGTGATAATTTAGGAATACATAGCATAATGGGGTTTTTTGAAAGTTTTTCAACCACCTATTACTGTAGATTTTGTTTGTCCACTAAACAGCAATGTCAGTCGCAGCTCTCTGCTGATGTGCTTAGCAATCGTGATGTTAATGAATATGAAGACGATGTAATTAATAGGCGAGGTATTAAAGAAAGTTGCATTTGGAACAGTGTTAAATCTTTTCATGTGTATAACAATTTATATTGTGATGTAATGCATGACATTTGTGAGGGTATTCATCGCTATGGCATGGCATTAATAATAACTAATTTAATAAGAAATAAGTATTTTACTTTAGAACAGTTGAACGAAAGGATCAAATTCTTTGATTTTAAATCCACCAATCCACCGCCAGAAGTTTCAAAAAATCATTTACAACAAGGTAAAATAATTTTCTCTGCCTCAGAAATGTTATGTTTTGTAAGATACTTTAGGTTTCTTATTGGTGATTTAGTACCATTCGATGATGAATATTGGAATTACTACTTGTGTCTGCTAGACCTAACAAATATTGCTTTGTCACAGACATTCAACACAGACTTAATACAGTACTTGAAAAATATTATATATGAACATCATGAAAGATATGTTACTTTGTTTGGTGAAACTCTCAAACCATCATTTCATTGTCCATTATCCAGAAATAATTAAGAAAATTGGTCCACTTGTTTTAGTCAGCGCTTTTAAATACGAGTCTAAACATTTAGATTTAAAAAGAATTTCTAACTCTATAAATACTCAGAAGAACTTGCCACTGTCATTAGCAATAAAATGTCAATTGCAGTGTTGCTATAGGGTTTTTAATGCAAGGGGATTATCAGATTCCATAGAAAATGGTAAAATAAAAGGACAAAAATTGATCTCAGAACTAGGCCTTGACATAGATTATGTTGCGTTCCTAAACGAAGTAAAAAAAAAAAAGGATAATTTGCGTTGACAAATCTACGACTGTCACTTGTTGTCAACTTGTTGAAAGAATTGTCTTGAGAAAACGTTTGTTGAAATAAGTTTTGTTCGAATAAATATAATCCGTGAATATCAGATTTGGCCAGTGTTGGATTAGTTATATTTTGGACTAATTAACGTAATCGGTTGGGAGTTGTTCGACCGAGTCATATATTTACTTGAGGAAGGGCTCCATTTGTACCACGCGCACTGCTGATCTGTCCACACAAACCTTCATACACCCCTACACTTCATAAACACGTAAATACAGACAAAGACAGGTAAAAGCGTTGTGTTTCGGGCGCCTTCTAAGTTGGTAAGTGAAACCTATTTTATAAACCATTTGCTCTGTGAACCGCAGACTGCTCACTTCCCCATTGTTGTTAGGAGGGCCAACTTCCACTGCGCAATCTACCTCCTGGCCCGGAATTGAACATTTTGGTAGCAAGAGCGTGGTTGTGTCGGATTCGAACCGACTAAAACCGCAGTCTCGGGTCTCATAACCTTAAAATAAATATTAGTATCTACGGTCAGTGTAAGATATAAGAACATAGTTGTTCAAACACTTAATATCAGTTTGGTGTGCTAATTTGAAGTCATTGCTAGGGAACTATTATGACTGATTAATTGGCAATCTTTTTAAGGGATTTGATTTAATTTGCATTTGATTTAATCAGTTGATTGTTGCATGTCAGGCTTATACACACATAACATTCTATAATTGAATGTTTATTTGTAAACTATATTGAATTATATTTGTATTGGGGTTTGGGATCATTGTTGCATAAAATAAACTTAAACTGAAGTTTTATTTTTTGCCCCATTTAAGTGAACCAACATTGTTTAAATAATTTCTTTGTTTGGTTAATCTCTTTATCTGATTTGTTGAAGTTTGGTCATTGGAATGTCTCATTTAAGTGCAGCGAAGGAGGCCATAGCCGGTATAACCACACAATTGAGGTGGTTCACTTCGGCGGCGGCCACTACTACTCGACCAGAGCTGGCAGAGACCACTCTTACCAGGTTCGGCGGTATGGAGAACAGGCTTGGGGCTGTAGATGCCCTGTTCACCCGCTTTAGCCACCTGGCTGAGGACCTCGGGTTGGATCAGCTGAGTCAGGCAGCGCGGGACAAGGTTGTTGGTGACTACGACCAGATCCTGGCGTTGGCAGACACGATTTCCCTACGTGCTAGGGAAATATTGAAGAGCCGGGAGTCTGTCCAGGTCAAGCCGGAGACCTCTGTCGCTGGCCCGGGACTTTTGAGCAAGCTGCCCACACTTGAACTGCCACATTTTGATGGTCGGATGGACCACTGGCTGGGCTTTCAAAATTTATTTGTGAGTCTGGTCGACTCGCGCTCGGACCTTGGACCCGCCCAAAAGTTGGCCTACTTGATGTCCGTCCTCAAGGGAGAGGCCCGAGCCTTGGTGCAGCACTTACCGGTAACGGATGCGGCTTACCCTACTGCTCTGGAGCTGCTCTCCCGGCGGTACCACAATAAACGGTGTTTGGCTGACGCTCACATTAGCCATATTTTGGGGTTGCCCTTCATTACCAGAGTGTCAGCCTTGCGTACTGACCTTTTGAACCCGTTGTTGGCAGCGACCAATGCTTTGAGGCGACTGGAGTTGCCAGTCGACCATTGGTCGTACATCTTGGTGCATATAGTGCTGCAACGGCTGCCCGTGGACTTGAAGTCCCGTTTTGAGCAAAAATATGGTGGGGATAGTGCCACCCATCTCCCCCTTTTTGAGGACCTCGTCAAGTTCCTGGAGGACGAATGCCGGTTTCTAGACAACTCCAGTATTGCCATGGGGTCTCGCCCACCGTCTCCTCGGCCCAGAGGCCAGGGACTGCCTAGGGTTCGTGGGCCTGTTGAGAGTCGCCCCGCCCCCCGTTTCGCCGGCACCCAGATTCGTCCTGACTGCTCTTATTGTAAGGCTACGGGGCATGGCATAGCAACTTGCGCGGCCTTTTTGGGAGAGCACGTGAGTGCCCGCCGCCGCATTGCCAGTGCACGCCGACTGTGCTACTCATGTTTGGGGGCACATTTCCAACGGGAATGCCCCAACCCCCGTCCTTGCAGAGTTTGTGGGGGACCACATCTGGACATTTTATGCGTGAACGCGAACCGCGTTGGCAGTCCAGCCTCTGTGGGGGGTTCGCGTACGGGGGGGTACGATGGAGACGGTCACGGGGTCCGCTCGCCAGTGCAGAACCGAGGCGAGATCCGCAGGTTCGAACGCCGCTCGCCACCCCCCGTGTCACGAGAGCCGCATGAGCGCCGTAGGGCTCCCTCACATGGAGACGAGTACGCAACGGCCGCTTGCCGGCAGTGGCCGGACCAGCACCGACTGCCCTCCCCTCCGTTGGCGGAGCGTCCCCGATTGGAGTCGCGCCCCCCGCCATTCAAGCATCCGGTGGGATACGCCCCTCCAGCGATGGCACGCGGCTCGGGACATCGCGCGGACGAGGGGTTTGAACCCTATCCTCATCGCGAACGACTACAGTCTGGGTGCGGCGATCGGTCACCGCCCAGACATTAGGAAGTCGGCGCCTGCCCCACTACTGCAGCCCCCCAGATTGACACGGTTTTGTTGCCTACGGCATCGGTC
Source organism: Cybosia mesomella (assembly GCA_946251805.1). Taxonomy (NCBI): domain Eukaryota; kingdom Metazoa; phylum Arthropoda; class Insecta; order Lepidoptera; family Erebidae; genus Cybosia; species Cybosia mesomella. The sequence continues at coordinate 19,140,995 of OX276411.1, forward strand.
AGGGTCTGGGGACCAGCGGGGGCCTCTGTTGTGGTCCGTGCCATTTTGGACACGGGTTCCCAGGGCTGCATTTTGTCGTCTTGGTTAGTGGGACAGGTAGGCCTTGATGTACGTGGCTATTCAGACACGATTAGAGGAGTGGGCAACGCAGCTGTCACCACTGTTGAGGGACAGGCTCGGTTTGGGCTCACTCCTTTGCATTCGTTGGGCCCTAAAATTGGTACCTCGGCCATTGTTATGAAGAACATTCTGGGAAGACATCCCCGGACACAGTTGTCTTCAGATATTGTTCGGTTGACGTTGGGTATGAAGTTGGCTGACCCCCGGTTTGATTCTCCTAGTACAGCGCATTTGTTGTTGGGTGCCGATGTACTAGGGAGAATATTTTTGGGTGGTATAAGGGTCTTGCAGCCAACCGGGTTGGTGGCTGTCTCGACCATCTTTGGCTTTGCATTGATGGGACCGGTATTTAAGGAACCCCCTCCACCTGAGCTTGATTGTGCATTGGTGTCCGGCTCCGCTCTCTCTGACGCCGTTCAGAGGTTTTGGGAGGTTGAGGAGCCCCCTCAGGTGGCCCGTTTGAACCCGGAACACCAGGATTGCGAATTGTTCTATCAGAACAACACGGGTCGACTCCGTTCCGGTCGGATTGTTACCAGGTTGCCCTTTGTCGCAGTGCGACCACCTCTCGGTGAATCTAGACCTACGGCCGAGAAGAGATTGTTGGCAATGGAGCGCCGCATGGGCAGGGACCCTGTGTTGAGGCAGAAGTACTTGGATTTCATGCAGGAGTACGCGGATTTGGGACACATGTCGGTGTCAAGGTTGGATTGGCGCTCAGTTGAACATTACTTCCTGCCCCATCATGCGGTCCTCAAGCCGTCCACTGGCAAGCTGCGCACGGTGTTTGATGGGTCTGCGCGAACTTCTTCGGGTGTCTCATTGAATGATTGCTTACATTCAGGCCCCAAATTGTTAAAGGACCTTTGTGACATCATCACGTCTTTCCGTCGACATCAGGTTGTCTTTGTGGCCGACATCAAGATGATGTTCCGACAAACGGTCATTCACCAGGATGACAGACGTTATCAGTTAATCCTGTGGCGCGAGAACCCCCAGGACCCCATGATTGTGTACGAGCTCAATACGAATACATACGGCCTTCGTTCTAGCCCCTTTGTTGCCATTCGTTCGCTTTGGGAGCTCGCGGACCGAGAGCGTTTGAAGTTCCCTCGGGCGTCCGCCATCTTGAAAACGGACCTGTACGTCGATGACGTCTGTACTGGGGCTTCCACGGTTGGGGAAGCCATTTTATTGCGTGACGAGTTGATTGGGATCCTGGCTTCCGCTGGATACGAGTTGCGTAAATGGGTGTCCAACTCTCCAGCTCTATTGGAAGGTTTGCCGGAGGATCATAGACAGGACCCGCATTTGTTTGAAGACGTTGACAACCCCGCCATGATGGCCGTCCTCGGTGTTCAGTACAGACCTGTCCAAGACATCTTTACATACGATGTCGACCTAGAGTCGCCCCACACTTGGACTAAACGACTTGTGTTGTCTACTGTCGCAAGGACTTTTGATCCTAATGGTTGGATTTGTCCGGTACTGTTTTGGGCGAAATGCTTTCTCCAGCGCCTCTGGACCGCGGGACTTGGTTGGGACGAGCCGCTTCGGGAAACCCTGTTGAAGGATTGGATCCACTTTGTGTCCACACTCCCTGCGGTCAATGAGGTCGTGTTGCCCCGCGCCATCCTCCCCCCTGGGAGTTACACTGCTACCCTCCACGGGTTTTGTGACGCGTCGTCGCACGGTTACGCAGCCGTTGTTTATCTGCGCACTGTCAGCGCGACAGGCCAGGGGAAGCTCTCGCTGGTCATGGCCAAGAGCAAGGTAGCCCCTCTTCGAACAGCATTGACCATTCCCAAATTGGAGTTGTCAGGGGCGGCTCTTCTTGTGCGTCTATTGAATCACGTTGTTAATACCTTGGGTGAAACTGTGGACATTCGATCCTCTTACGCCTGGACGGACAGTCAAATTGTTTTGTGTTGGTTGAAGACGTCCGTCCACACTTTGGAGGTCTTTGTGGCGAACCGAGTGTCACAGATACAAAATTCTGCAACACCTTTAACTTGGAGGCATGTCCCTGGGGACCTGAACCCCGGCGATGTGGCCTCACGTGGGTGCACGGCCCCTCACTTGATTGATCACCCCCTCTGGTGGGGGCCAGAATGGCTGACTCGGTCCGAGGATGCTTGGCCTCGAATGCCAGTCTTGATGACGGATCCTTTGCCCGGGCTAAGGGTGCTCGCTGTTGAGACGAAGGACCCGCCGTTTGATCCCGACCTTTTGTTGAATCGGTACAGCTCCCTCGATAAACTGTTGAATGTCACATCTTGGATCAGGCGCTTTCGTCACAATTGTAGGAACCGTGGGGACAAACGCCTGTCGCCGGTCCTTTCTCCTCAAGAGCTCCATGAGTCTCTCCTCCTTTGGGTCCGCTCTGTGCAGGCTGCACACTTTGAGAAGGAGATTGAAATCTTGAAGTCCGGTATGGCTAAGTTGTCGGGAGCTATCAGTAAGCTGAGCCCCTTTTTGGATGATGCGGGTTTCTTGCGTGTTGGAGGACGTTTGAGGCACTCTAGCCTCCCCTATGGAGCTCGTCACCCCCTTTTGTTGCCCAAGGAAGGCCATTTGGTCAAGTTGTTGGTGACTGATCGTCACATTAAGAACTCGCATGCCGGTTGTAATGCGCTGTTGGCCATTCTGCAGCGAGACTTTTGGATTTTGTCGGCCCGTCGTACTATCCGCAGCATTGTCTTTCGTTGCATGCCATGCTACCGGACTAAGGCCCCCACTATGCAGCCCATGATGGGAGACTTGCCGGCTGATCGTGTCAATGAGGCAAGGCCTTTTGCAGGCGTCGGAACGGACTTTGCCGGTCCCTTTTTGGTGAAGACGTCTACTCTTCGTAACAGTAAACTCCTTAAGGCTTATTTGTGTGTGTTTGTCTGCCTGTCAACGAAGGCAGTACACTTGGAGCTAGTAACCTCGCTCTCGACGGAGGCCTTTGTGGCAACTTTGGATAGATTCGTGTCTCGCCGTGGGTTGCCTTCTTTAATTAGATCTGATTGCGGTACCAATTACAGAGGTACAAGTAACTATTTGAAGGAAGTTTACGCCTTCCTTGCGGAGAACCAGGTTGACATAGGCAACAAATTAGCCCGCAAGGGGGTCACTTGGCTGTTTGACCCGCCAGCCTGCCCCCATTGGGGGGGTATTTTTGAAGCCGCGGTGAAAGCGGCCAAGGGACTCTGGCGGAGATTATTGGGAGACACAGTTCTCACCTTTGAGGAATTAGCTACGGTATTTTGCCGCATTGAGGCCGTACTAAACTCGCGTCCATTGTGCCCGCTCTCTTCGGACCCTAATGATTTGGAGGCCCTAACCCCGGGCCATTTTTTGATTGGACAACCACTTGTCGCCCTGCCGGAGCACCCCCTTGTCGATGTGAGCCGAAATCGGCTATCGCGGTTCCAGTTAGTGCAACAGCTCGCTCAGAGCTTTTGGAAGCGTTGGAGCTTGGAGTACTTGCACATCCTCCAGCAGCGCGTCAAGTGGACGGATAAAACTCATCCTCCCAAGGTCGGAGACCTCGTCCTGATTAAGGATGCCAACCTAATGCCGTTGTATTGGCGCCGGGGGCGCATTCTCAATCTAGTGGCTGGCACCGATGGGGTTCCTCGATTTGCTGAGGTTTTGGTTGACGGATCGGTGATGAGGAGAGCGGTCGCAACCTTATCAAGATTGCCAATTGATTAGCGGACGGGAAGGCCCGTCCGGAGGGGGTAGATGTTGCGTTCCTAAACGAAGTAAAAAAAAAAAAAGGATAATTTGCGTTGACAAATCTACGACTGTCACTTGTTGTCAACTTGTTGAAAGTATTGTCTTGAGAAAACGTTTGTTGAAATAAGTTTTGTTCGAATAAATATAATCCGTGAATATCAGATTTGGCCAGTGTTGGATTAGTTATATTTTGGACTAATTAACGTAATCGGTTGGGAGTTGTTCGACCGAGTCATATATTTACTTGAGGAAGGGCTCCATTTGTACCACGCGCACTGCTGATCTGTCCACACAAACCTTCATACACCCCTACACTTCATAAACACGTAAATACAGACAAAGACAGGTAAAAGCGTTGTGTTTCGGGCGCCTTCTAAGTTGGTAAGTGAAACCTATTTTATAAACCATTTGCTCTGTGAACCGCAGACTGCTCACTTCCCCATTGTTGTTAGGAGGGCCAACTTCCACTGCGCAATCTACCTCCTGGCCCGGAATTGAACAGATTATGTAGATGTTAATTGGATAAAAATAAACGGAATCAAATATTCTGTTGGCGATTATCTTATTAATGATTATGATAATTGTATACCCAATTTTTGTGAGATTAACGGAATATTACTAGATAAGCAAGATATGTCTGATTTTTATTTTTGTACCAATTTATGTGAAACTGTTGGTTACAGTGCACATTTTCAATCATATATTATAGAGAATAGTCAACAATTACATTTGTTACGGCTTAATGATTGCGGTGACATTGTGCCGAAAAAAAGTTTTTATATTAAAGGATGTAATTATATTTCGTGTTATGACTAACATTAAAATATAAGGTATATGGTTAACTAAGGTTAATCAATTTTCATAAAGAAAATAAATTGGTGTTTAGGTACATATTTAATTTTTAACAACTATTTTTATAGAAAAGATACCGGCTAGTGTGACTGTTAATATGTATAATGTTTTCTGTCAATTAAATGTTTTGGGTTAGTTGTGGTAGTAAGTTTTCATAATCTACATGATTCGAGTATTTTTTTGAACCGTTTGGTTTTTAATTATTACATGTTTGCAATTTTAACCCAATTTACCAGTTTTTTTTCAAGTAAATATAAAATATTTTCCTTTCACTTACCACATAAAAAATAAAAAACTGTTTTTTTAAGAAGTAAACATTTACCCCATATTCATAATAAACAAAGACGTTTTATGATCATTCAAACTATCAAGTTTCTAACAAATTTTGAAAATGGAACGAAATGTTTATTCATAATAAACAACTAAATTAGCAGACGTGTTGTGCTCCAAATTTTTATAGTTTTTATAAATAAGTAAAAACTGAATAGTAAAAACTGAAGAAATGTTGGTTTTTAAGATAATAAATAAACATAAATTTATGAAATTTTGTTTTATTGGCATCGTCTTTGTATTAAATTAAATGGTTTGGTGTACTGATAGCAAGAATTATGCTTAAATAAAATTCTTCACATACGACCCTTGTCAGCTAGCTCCACTACTGTATTTTTTAATTTTCTCTTTGTGCAATGCTTATTTAAAAAATTTACTATGTCTATGAAATAAACAAGCTATTTTTAGGGTGCTAGATTAAAAGTGAATTGTACATGGCAGTTCTATTAAAAGCGACCCCTTTTAGCAGAAATGCTATTTAAAACTTATTATTTTACAACACCTAAAAATAGCTATATTGTTTTGAATAGAAATCTTCATGGGAAATATTCAATACTTCCAAGTAAGGACTGTAAAACTTCTTTGAAGAAATTGAGAGTATTTGAACAAGTTTCAAAGTTCGTGTAGGAAAAAATGAAGTTCTTAGTCCAAGATTTATTCCTTTGTGGTTAAAGAAAATATTTGTTATATGCAATAAATATTCTCTTCACCGAAGCTATGGTTTGCTCAAATGAAGTGTACGGTGTTATGGTTAAAGAAAATCCAAGTTTAGCTAAAAACACATTCTCTTACTTTAAGAAATCTAATTATGATACGAAATATATACGTTCTTATATCAATATTAGGGAGTTTTTGGTCGAAGTGAATAGTAACATTTTCATCGAAGATTAAAATTAATTTTGGACTAAAACTCGCTGGGTGTTTGCGGGAAAAAAATATGTTCTTGAAATAAAATTAAAAAATGTCTTGTTGCAAGAGAATAATCGGTTTCCTCAGAGTAAATATTTCAAGAACACCACTTTCTTCGCCCTAAGAAATATTTTTGACGGCATATATAAAACGCAGTTCTCTTGGCATAAAGAAATTTGCTTTGAATGAAGTAATTCTTTTTTACCGTGCATTGCAACATATAGACTTTCACAAGATCATCTGGAATTATTTTTTGGTTGTGTCCGGCAAAAAGGTGGGTACAATAACAATCCTAATGTTGTGCAGTTTAAATCAGCCTACAAAAAATTATTAAACCACCTTGAATTAAAAAACAGTTTTAGAGGCAACTGTGTGCCCCTTGAAAAAATTAATGTCTTGTGCACTACAACTTCTACTAGTGATAAGGACCATATCGAAGAAATCAACAAGTCTTCCTTTGATCGTCGTAATGACACTGACTCAAAAACTTTAAAGAACAATCAAAATGAAACAGATTTAGATAAAGAATGGGTCATGCAACAAACGAATGATAACCTTTTACGAACGTAACAAAACAAGTCGTTGGATATAACGGGTGGTTAAATTGTAAGGGCCGATGTTGAATGTGAACCACACCTAAACGCCAACTTTTTTTCCGAATTTTATTTGACATTTCTCTATTTCAGACTTACTCAATTTGAACCATGGAGAGATACACAATCCAACAACGTGTTAAAGTTATTCAGACTTATTATGAAAATGGGCGTTCAAATCAAAATACATATCGTGCACTTCGTGATTTTTTTGGTCAATTTGATCGTCCAAATGTGCGTACAATCGGAAAAATGGTGGAAAAATTCGAGCAAACCGGGTCTGTAGAAGATTTGAGAACACCAGTGCATGCTCGTACAGCTCGTACTGCAGAAAATATTGCTGCTGTTCGCGATAGTGTGGCTGAAGAGCCGTCCACCTCAACTCGTCGTCGTGCCCCACAATTGAACCTCTCACGCTCGTCGCTGATGAACATTATGCATAAAGACTTGGATTTACACGCTTACAAGGTGCAATTGGCTCAAGAACTAAAGCCTCTTGACCATTCCAAACGTCGTGAATGGGCAGAATGGTGGCAAGAAATGGCAATAGTGGATGATCAATTTTCGAAGAAAATCATCTTCAGTGATGAGGCACATTTTCACCTCAGTGGATTCGTCAATAAACAGAATTGCCGCATTTGGGCGAATGAGAATCCAAGAGTGATTGTCGAAAAACCAATGCACCCACAAAGAGTGACTGTTTGGTGCGGTTTATGGGCTGGCGGCATCATCGGGCCGTATTTTTTCCAAAATGAGGCCGGTCAGGCAGTTACTGTGAATGGTGTTCGCTATCGTGAGATGATAACGAACTTTTTATGGCCCGAATTGGAAGATATGGATGTGGACGATATGTGGTTTCAGCAGGACGGTGCCACTTGCCACACAGCTAACGAAACAATAGCTCTTTTGCGCAACAAATTCAATGGCCGTGTTATCTCACGTAATGGCGATGTCAATTGGCCGCCAAGATCATGTGATTTAACACCGTTGGACTTTTTTCTTTGGGGTTATTGAAAGAAAAGGTGTACGTCGATAAGCCAGCAACAATTCAAGAGCTAAAGGATGAGATAATTCGGCACATTAACGGCATAGAACCTCCATTATGCCTCAGCGTCATCGAAAATTTGGACCATCGGATGGAGATGTGCCGCCGAGGTCGCGGCGCCCATTTGGCCGATATTTTGTTCCATACATAATTGAGTAATACCAATATATCATAAAAAATAAAATTACAATAATTTCCTAAATAGTTTGTGTTTTATTCAAAATCGACATCGGCCCTTGAAATTTAACCACCCGATATTTCCGGCTATGTTGTTACTAAAGTTGGTCAAGACCTTAGGTGTGAAACATGCATCAAAGCTTTATTATCTAGCGAACTGGAGTGGTTTCATAAGCTAATTAATATAAAAGACAAAGGAGGATTATGTTACCCCTCGAAACATGTGTTTGAAATATGTATGAGTTGTGAAAGCATTATAAGACATGCCATAACACTTTCCGATACTCAGTCTTTGTCTCCTAAATTTGTTCTTATGATATTAGCAACAAAAACTTTAAAAAAGCTTGAAGGAAACAAGCTTTTAAACGAATTTGCAATACACCAGGGGGATCATTTATCATCAACACAAGTTGATCATTCTCTTTTATTAATTAATGCCATTATTTATAAATACTTAAAAATAAGATTGTATCACGAAAGCAAATTATTTACTCAAACTTACAAAAAAGAGTCTAAAAGGCAATTGTATACAAAATTGATGCTTCATAGCGGAGTTTGATTTGATGGAATAATAAAAAATTTTGAAACAAAAAATGTCTATATTATTTCATTAGTGTGTGGTCACTACTCACACTTGGCCATTTTTGTTCAGAAACCGTCCTTGGCCCGTTATCAACGTCACCAATTTTCATCTCAATCGGTCAAGTTTCGGAAAGCATAAAGAACAAAAATATATACATACTTACAAACATTCTATTTTATATAATAGATAAAATAAATACATATTTAAAATAATTTCAACCAATTTAGTTTATTACAAATCAGCTTTATAAAAAAACCTACTTTTTATTGCTTATTATGGGTAAAATTTCGTTTGGTAAGCAACACCAACCCGCCATCGCATGTTTGTGTCTCTGTCTTTGTCTAATCTTAGCGGCTGTTTTTCTCATTGCGACTTGTGTAAGTGAGACAGATATATGTTTACTTAAAAATGTGTAGTGGTTTCAAAGCTACGTCGTTGCGGTTAAATAGTGGCTACACTTTTTTGACGCGCGGTAAGGAGCGTTGCTCCTCTTACAATATATGTGTCGTTCATTGTAAAAGTGGTGTAACTCCATAGTTTACATATATGGGTATTTTTTCATAATGGACCCATAATTAATCATATCTTTCATTATAAAAGTGAAGGAACTCCACTGACTCCACTATACCTCCACAGATGGCGTTACTAGTGTAGTTCGGAAACAGATTTTAATTAATCTTCACTATAATAGTGAAGTACCGTAAAGTTTCGTATCTTCGCCTGGGCTACCTAAGATCGCCCATTTTGACATAAGTCGACACCAGCAGAAAGTGCAAACCAGACATCAACCTGCTAAATATGAAGTAATTTTTATGGGTGGCAATATTCTTCGATTGATCTGTGGCTAAATTCACATAGTAGGCGTTCAGTGAGATTTTTGCGCGACGCGGACCACACGTTTTTTAAATCCAGTGTTTTAACTTTTGTTTTTAATGGTGATACAGACCAGGTAACGTTAAACTTTTTACATGATTATACCCTATAACTGTTTCTTTTTCATATGAATCTGTTATTTAACGGCTAGCTTACGTTTAGATCTCACAATTTGATAAAACGTGGGTGAGGGTGTTTGGCATCCATCTTGTTTCCAAATTTCGCCTACCCCTAGGGTTGTCAAATTTATTGTGCCACATTAATTGGTGGATGATATTACTTGTTTTCAAATTTGAACAGTTTCTTTTTATGGAAATTATTAATTTATAACGATTTGTAGAAAAGTTAATAGGTAGGTAGAATGAGTTATAAGTTAAAAATTAAATTTGTATAGACTGATTTCATTCCAGTATGTAAGTACGACCATGGTGGTAATTGGTAGCCTTGAAAGTGAAGACTATAAAGGCTGTTTTTCTAACGTCTAGCCATATTCAACGTGGTAATTACTGAGGCTATACTGAGCAACTTTTACAATGGGCCAACCACAAAATCTCAAAAAGTTTGGCCTTCCCCATACAAATTGACCGATCGCAAGTCGAAATTTTGTATAGGGAACACAAAGGGCCAACATTTTTTTGAGCTGAAAACTCCATTGGTTGGCCCCATAGTAAAAGTTGCTCAGCCTATGTAATCACCTCGTTAAATATGGCTAGCCGTTGAAAAAACACCCTGTATAAATAAGTTTTTTTTTTCAAAATTATCATTATTAATAACCTCAGCCTTTGACGAGCACAGGTCTGCTTCAATTATTATATTCATTATATTTTTTTAAATTATTTTATAGCTATTATGACGAAACCAAAAGAAATGCCAAAAAATCGCAAAAAAAGAAACTATACTGCAGATCATTCCAAAGATATGATGAAGCTAGCTGTAGAGGCATTAAAAAACAAAACGATGTCGTCCCTCGTAGAACATTGTTGGACAGGTTGCACAACAAGCACCCTAAGACCCCAGGACGTCCAACTCGGCTTACAGAAGAAGAGGAAGCTAATGTTTGTAAGGTGTTAGTTGCGGCTGCCGATTATGGGAGTCCTCTAACCCTTCTAGATTTGCGAATAGTCGTGTACAGGTAATATTTCAGAATATGTTTATGCGACTACAACCATATTCACGTAGCCCAATTTTTAAGAGTCCATGCCTGCATATGGTTTTCCTTTATTTCAATAATTACATGACGCATTAGTTATGTGGATTCTAGCTGACATGTTATTTTACACGTTTGCGTGGATTGTGTATTTAACTTTTCAGCCGTCAATGTAAGATATATTTTTAAATAATATTCAATAGTGATTTGATTTGTGTTTTACTTTCAAGGTCAGGGTGATATTTGTCATTTTCAGATACTTGGAGGCCAATGGAAAGCTTGAAATTTTTGACAATAAATTACCTGGTAAAAAGTGGGTATACTCTTTTATAAAGAGAAATAAGTCTAAATTGTCTAAACGAGAAGTACAAAACATTAAAAGAAGCCGTGCAGAAAAACCAGTGTCGAAATTTACGACTATTTCAAAAATCTAAAACATCTTTAGAAGGCGTGCCAGCCGAAAATATTATAAATTATGACGAGACCTAATTTGTCAGACAATCCCGGAAGTCAGAAATGTTTATTCAGAAGAGGCGTTAAATATCCAGAAAGGGTGCTAAACTATACAAAAGGGGCTATATCTATAATGTTCGCCATAACAGCAGGTGGGGAATGTCTTCCACCATACGTAGTGTACAAGTCAGAGAATTTGTATAACCAATGGACCCTTAATGGACCAAAAGGATGCAGATTTAATCGATCTAAATCAGGGTGGTTCGACAGCGTTTTATTTCAAGATTGGTTTAAAACCATCATTTTGCCGTGGGCTAAAACCAAAACTGGTATAAAACTCTTGATTGGTGATAACTTGGCATCCCATATAAATCATCAGATTGTCAAAGATTGTGAACAAAATGACATACGTTTCGTGTTTTTACCACCAAACTCATCACATCTAACTCAACCTTTAGACGTCTGCTATTTTGGACCATTGAAAAAAATTTGGAGGCAAATTCTATTGAACTACAAAATAAAAAACCCGAGAGAGGCGACAATTCATAAAGGACATTTTCCAGATTTGCTAAAAAAACTAGTTGAAACACTTCACGAGAAAAATGACAACATAATCAGTGCATTTATTAAAGCAACTGGTATTGCTCCATTGAATCCCGAAAAAGTTATCAATAGACTTCCCGTTACCGACCAGTCATCGATGATCAATGAACCTGTCGACAAAGCTCTGCTAAGCTGGCTAAAAGAAACACGCACTCCAGACCCCAATAAAAAAATTAGAAATAAGAAATTAAATGTCCCACCAGGTCAATCTGTCTCCACTGCCGATTTCAAAACGTTGATACCCCAACTAAATAAAGAGAAGAAAGTGAAACAAAACAAAACACTAAAGAGAAAGCAGGTGAATTCCAACATGTTTTTTCAGCCACCGCTTTCGCCGAAATATCCTGACAGTCTCAAGCAATTGTGTCTTAAGGTTGTCAATCATCACCTAACCCAACATACAGAAACCCGTGCGAAATTAAGTGTTCATAGTTTAACTAAAACTTTAAGGACTGATAAAACGAATATGCAATTCATTGGAGAATTGCCGGAATGCCTGCAAACTAAAAAACCTAAAGTTATAGTTAGTTACCTCTGATATTACTATTCAAGCAAAACCATCTCAAATTAAACAAAAAAAGTTTTTGTTTTAAAAAGAACGAAACTAAAATAACACGATCCGCTTTACACATGAAACTAGTTCCAATAAAGGAAGGACTGGCGACTGAACAAAAAAAAGTAGAGGCAGATATTACACAACAACCAAAAAACGAACAATAAAACAAACATGGATGAAAGTAAGAAAATAAAAATAAAACGTGAAGGAACGTATAAAGCAAAAAACATAAGTACAAAACGTAAAGCTCTTACACAAAAGAATAAGAGATCTTATAGTACTGACACTAGCTCAGCATGTTCTGAAACCGAAAAGTATACTGTTGATACGGATGATTCCGAATATGAGACAATGGACGATTATATCGTGGCGTGTTTACAAGAAGAAGATGAAGAAAATTTAGATCCGTCGATACCATTCGGAATTTCTGATATTGAATATCTCACAGAGGACGACAATAAATTAAAGACTGACTCCTGGGTTTTGCAAAGTTTGGAACTAAAAAGAGTGTAAAGCATTTTGTAGGAAAAGTAATAACAATAAAAGGTAACATTCCCGAGATAAAATTCGTGAGACGAGTGAAAGAATCTAAATTTAATACAGGATTAATATTCACTTACCCAAGAGTTGATGACATCTGCAGTATGAAGCATTTAGACGACATTATTTTAATATTGCCTAAACCAAATATTTCGCGACGGGGACAAATAGTGTTCAATAATGTCGATTTAAGTAAATACAACTTACAGTAGTTTCTAAATAAACCTAGTAGTTGTTTCCTCTATGACGAGTAGGTAGATTGCGAGTTGAGACTATTAGTTTGTAAGTGTTGATTTAATGCGTAAGAAAATCTGAGTGAGATTCAAGACCTAATTATTATGTAAGTGTTAATGAAACTTAATTTAAGTGTAAAACTCGAAATCCTATAAACTGTTAAGACTTAATTATTAAGTTTGGTATGTGTTAATCTAATTTCTACGGAAAACTGACTGAGATTTAAGACTTATTATGTAAGTGTTAATGAAATATATTAATCAGTCTCATCATGTCACAGGGCACTCAAGCCTTCGGCAGAAGCTGTATGCGTAAGAATAAGATGTATGTTTGAGTAAGAATATAACTCAAACGCCTTTATACAGCTCCCGCCGAAGGCCTGAGTACCGTGTAGCATGATGAGATTGATTAATATATTTCAATACTTTTTAATGCCAACAGAATGGCTATGTTCAGTAGCTGGTATTATTATTCATAGCGTAAAGCGAAAAAAATATGCAAATCTAAATCGTATATTAAAAGAAGTCCAATATTTATGTTATGTTTCAAGCAAATGTTTTTTTTTAATTTTCTACTCTTTTCGGTTTTGATTAGGTACCAAATAGGTATTTGTATAAGTCTGACATTAAATAATTATGTGGAGAAGCGAAAGGTTGATTTCATCTCAATTACGAACATAAAAAGAAGAGCGTTTATTGTTTCGGTAATAAAAAATATGTATATAACATATTTTTTCTTTATAAACCATTACTCCCATTTTTTGGCATGTTGGTTAATTTTGGCAACCCTAGCTTCGTTTTAGAAAATGTATGGAAACAACTTCAGACTGTTACCAAACTTCGCCTACTACCCATTTTTTTAAAATAAGCCTTGTTAAAGTAGGGACAAGATAATAGGTCACTTTTGACATTTCATCAAAATTCAACAACGTAACCTTGTAACGGCGGGCATAAAATAAGAACTGCACAATTGCTTAACTTTTTTCAATTACGTTTACATATTTATTGTAATAATGACCGATACGAGTAATTTTACGATTTGCTTTCACTAATAAACCATTCTAAACATAATAAACAATTTCTGATCTAAAGAACTGAACGTCGTTACAATGTTGCGTCAGTCAACCCTTTTTCTTTTTAAACACTAGGGATGTTACTCTAAAAATCGAAAGCTGATAGGACTGTAAGTTGAATCGAATGCAATGATTACTTGTGAAGAAAAATCACCATAAATTTATAACCACGTTGTGATTATAATAAAACCTAATTATACATATTTATTATTCTTTTAACTAACTATAAAAATACAAAAAAATAACTAAATAGAAAGGTCATTGATGTTGGGTGCAATTTAGGTGGATGTTGCTGGCAACACCAGTGCCTGTCGATGACGCATGTCATGTCGCCATAACATGATGATGACGCAGTCTTTTGTTGTTGTGCGAAGTGACTGTGCGTTTTTGGTGTGCTCTCTGTTATTTTCTTCTGATCCGGCTTTTTCATTGAACTGATCTTACTGACTACGTTTACCTGGCTATAAATTGGACTCCGATTGCTTAACGATTATTAAACAAGAAAAACATTACAGTCTTACTATGTCGAAACGGGGGAAAACTCTAAACAGTCAATCTCGCGAACTAGTGCTGAAATTGTACAATTATTTTGGACGTGAATCAGTTAACGATGGGCCTCTTTTACCATTGAAACCACCGAGAGAACGCGTTGCCGAAGCATTGGGAATAGGGAAGAAGACAGTAACTCGAATTCTGAAAGAGAAATACGGACCATCAGGCTCAGAAGATAATACTTTACGTACACCGAAAAAACGAAAGAGGGAGAAGAAAATTTTGATGCTGCTGCAATTCGCAACCACATTTATGGATATTACTCGAGAAAAGAATATCCTACACGGGAAAAGCTATTGAGTTCGTTAAAAGGCGCAGGCTTATTTTTTAGAGGCAAATCGTCTCTATCAAAGGTTTTAAAATCGATTGGCTTTAGATTTAAAAAATCCGACAAGCGGAAAATCCTGCTAGAACGCTACGACATTATTTTGAAGAGAATAACATTCTTACGTCAGGTAAATAAAATTACGGATTGGGACAATGTCGTGTTTATTGACGAAACATGGTTGAATGCGAACCATACGGTTGCGCGGACATGGACCGATGATACAGCGGCCTCCACCTCAAAAGTTCCATCGGGAAAAGGAGCCCGACTTATTATATGTCACGCGGGATCAGCTTCTCAAGGTTTTAATCCAGACTGCCTCCTCGCATTCGCCTCTAAAACTACAACAGATTACCATGAGGAAATGAACTTTGATGTTTTTAAAAAGTGGTTTGAGAAGCTGCTAGTCAGCTTAGAAAACCCATCGAAAATTATAATGGACAATGCTCCGTATCATTCTGTACAAGTTGATAAACCACCAACTCAAGCAAATAAAAAGCAAGAAATTGTCTCGTGGCTGGTAAGAAATGGTGTGGAGGCAAGTCCAACTTTATTAAAAGTTGAGTTGTTAAATCTGGTAAAAGCAACTAAGCCGTCCAAGCTCCGCTATGTAATCGATGAACTAGCCCTAGAGCATGGACACGAAGTTATTCGATTGCCTCCCTCCCATTGCCAGTATAACGCCATCGAGCTTATTTGGGCACAAATAAAGGGTCATGCAGCGCGGAACAATACTGAACCACCCTTCAGTACTGCTAAAATGATGACTCTGCTACAAACTGCATGTGCAGAAGTCACTACAGAAGACTGGCGAAAAGTCGTGGAGAAGACAAAGAAAATAATTTTACAAGATTTTGAACGAGATGTGAGAATAGACAATATTATTGAAAATGAATTAATAATATCTCTGAGTGCTGACAGCAGTGATGAAGATAGCAGTTCCGATAATTCAAGTGAATAAAAGCAATTTTTTTGTTAAATTACGTAGGTACTTGTCTTATTTTGCTCCTTTAATTTATGAAAGAAAAAATAATAATGGGACAGGGATTCGCATGATCATTTTTAAAATTCACATATGTTTCAAGTCTGTATCGATTCATTCGATCCATTCATTTAATCGATGTTTTTAAGCAGGTCACCTCACTATGAATATAAAACTGACATCTGTCAAAAGTGACCTATTATCTTGTCCCTACTTTAGGTGTAGTTCTGGTTCATATTACAAAAACACACTCTAAGGAGATAAGACTTAATATGTGTAAGTCACAGAAAAGTTTATTATTAGCGGTAAGGCATGCTATAGGCGAAGATTGGGAAAATACCCATACATCGCCTATTGCCTTTAAAGTCATTTATTACCAAGTTAACGAATGAAATTCAAACCTTTAGTGGCTTACAATAATAGACAAGAGTACAAAAATTTGTTTTTTTGCCCTAACGGACAGAAATGTTTTCAAATTTGGGAGATTTTTTGGGAAAAGTGTCAAAATCCAGGTGAAGTTAGGGAACTCGACGGTAAGTCACTAGTCACTTTAACAGTGAAGTAAGTCCGGAGTTGATTCACTTTTTTGTGACCGCTGTTTGTCAGTTAGTGCACGCATCTTCTTTGAAAAAAGTATTTTAAATAGCTGTGGGCCTACCGCCCAAGTGTCGTCGATATCACAGCCGTCGAAATGTTGCGTTGGTCAAGGTGAATTGAAGTCATAACCGCAAGTTGTTTTTTTCTATTAGTTATAGCCTTTTCTAAGGCCACAGTGCTTAAAAAAATATATATATGACTTGCCTTTTCACCCTGTCCCGGGTTGACGTCGAGTTTCGGGACACCCGGGACCGGGTGAAAAGGCAAGTCATGCTGGTTGCCAGAAAAATATAAAAAAAAATCTAAGTTGCATGATTTTAAAATTACAGGCATTTTAAGAAAAAGTGCAAAATTACACACCCTGTGACAGTCTTTTTACTCCTGTTGCCACAAATCTTAACTTTTTCCAACAATTTTTTTTGCTTTGTAACCCTGAATAATGCGTCTCTAAACTGTAATACAAATTTGGAAATCAGTTGCTCTATCTTTCATAACAATAGGACTTATTTCTTAGAAAACAACTAAAATAACAACATTACCTAGTTTTTATTAGTTTTTATTGAAAAAAAAGTGCACCACGCGAGCTTGGCAAGTTATGTCAAAAGTTGGCGCATTTAGTAAGGATTCCAAAATGGTATAATACTTGGTAAGTTGTTGCTGCTATCGTGGACAAAAAATTTTTTTTAGTAAATTTGAAGGGCCGATTCCAATACTGAATAAATTTAACTCACTGGCACCTGTGCTTGTCTATCATAAAAACTATGAATAAATAGTTTATTAGTGTGTGCATTGGAATAGACACAATTTTTTTGACTGTTTGTTTTCCCTAAACGACGACTTTTGCTTTCTCCTGGACTTCACGTGACTAGTGCCAAGATGTCTGTGTATACCACTAGTGAATACACTAATATGCACCTCATTTATGGCGAATGCAGGTGCAATGCTAGTGCTGCTGCCAGACTTTACCGTGAAAGGTACCCAAACGCTGCTCGTTACCCCGATCATCGCGTGTTTACGAACGTACATCGTTTACTCTTCTCAGAGGGCCGCCTACCAAATCATGAGCATGTTGGAGGAAGACCCGCTAACCCGATGGAAGACGAAGTGCTTGCAGCTGTCGAAGAAGACCCAAGCACTTCAGTAAGGGCTATTGAGATAACCACCGGCGTGCCAAAAAGTATAGCCCATCGAATTTTAAAAAGGCACGAATTACACCCATACCACGTACAGCGAGTACAGACGTTACTACCCAGGGACTACCAACCTCGAATAAATTTTTGCCGTACGATGTTGGAGAGGTACAGGGATGACCCCCTTTTCTTAACAAAAATTTTATGGTCTGATGAATCAACTTTTAAAAAGGATGGCTACATGAACATGCATAATTTGCATGAATGGCATGTAGAGAACCCTCATTTACTGAGGCAGGACCGGTCCCAGTACCGATTCAAAGTCAACATGTGGACCGGAATTCTGAATGGTCAAATAATTGGTCCTTTTGAGCTGCCTAGTGCGTTGAATGGCGAGGCCTATTTGGACTTTCTACAGAACCATCTACCAAATTTACTAGAAGACGTGCCATTAAACATTTACAGAGAAATGTTGTTCCAGCAAGATGGGTGCCCAGCGCACTATGCTCGCTCAGTTCGAGAATATCTCGATGAAGAGTTTTCCGGAAGATGGATCGGACGGTCTGGTCCAATCTCGTGGCCGGCCCGTTCACCGGATTTAAATCCATTGGACTTTTTTTACTGGGGAGCAGTCAAAGAAAAAGTCTATTCAAAGGCAATCGAAAACGAATTTGAACTACGGCAAAGAATAGCCGAAGCAGCCGATTTCGTAAATAATGGACGATTCGCCCGAAAAATAGCTCGATCTCTTTTAAAGAGATATCGGGCTTGTATTGCCGCCGAAGGAAGGCATTTCGAACATTTGCTGTAATAAAAATATTTAATTGTAAATTTAATAAATAAACCTTTTTTTTTTTTTTTTACGTGCGGAAATCCCTTCGGATACCCCCCCGCTGGCCAGCCGGGGTGGTTATGTCGTGTCTCGACTAAAACCGCACGGTGTCCTCCCCAAGTGTCTGTTGCCGGGCACCCCGGGTAAGCCCTCGAAAGGATAACCCCAGGGTTGCCGGCGGACTTTGGCCGCCACCGCGGCCTCGCCTGGTGGGGTCGGGTTTTATCCCGCTTCGGTGAGTTGGCAGACGTGTGTAGGGCACACACGACACGCCTCCGCCACGGCCTGCTTCTGTAAGGACGGCGAGTCGGCCAACTGCCGTCCTCAGGCCCCGATCATGGAGGTCGGTAGTCCCGGGCGTAGATGAGTCTGCGGCGTCCTCGCCGCAGACTGCGAAACTCGGGAGGCAGGGTTCTTTCCCGCTCCCTCTCCGCCGTCTCTTTCGCGCGCATTACCTATAAATAAACCTTAGTATAAAATTTAGTTTTAGTTTTAATTAAAATTTTACAAAAACATCGTGCCTATTCCAATGCACACACTAAGAGTACTTTAAATTTAGTGAATAAGCTGTTTATTCATAGTTTTTATGATAGACAAGCACAGGTGCCAGTGAGTTAGATTTATTCAGTATTGGAATCGGCCCTTCAAATTTACAAAAAAAATTTTTTTGCCCACGATAGCAGCAACAACTTACCAAGTATTATACCATTTTGGAATCCTTACTAAATGCACCAACTTTTGACATAACTTGCCAAGCTCGCGTGGTGCACTTTTTTTTCAATAAAAACTAGGTAATGTTGTTATTTTAGTTGTTTTCTAAGAAATAAGTCCTATTGTTATGAAAGATAGAGCAGCTGATTTACAAATTTGTATTACAGTTTAGAGACGCATTATTCAGGGTTACAAAGCAAAAAAAATTGTTGGAAAAAGTTAAGATTTGTGGCAACAGGAGTAAAAAGACTGCCACAGGGTGTGTAATTTAGCACTTTTTCTTAAAATGCCTGTAATTTTAAAATTATGCAACTTAGATTTTTTTAAATATTTTTCTGGCAACCAGCATGACTTGCCTTTTCACCCTGTCCCGGGTTGACGTCGAGTTTCGGGACACCCTGTATAACTCAATTATTGTAAGCACGTAACATTTTCTTAAGATTATAAGTCGTATGTATTTTGGTGATTACTGATTAGTGTAACAACATTTGTGTAACGTACAATGAATGATAGTGCAAGACTACTTTTAGAAGATGACAGTTCAGTGGACGAATCTGTGTCTGCAGGTCAATCGACATTACAGTCACCAAGCAATATTTCTGCAGTGCAACCCACTATACTTGACGGTAAATTCTTTGAGATACTTCATGATTCATCAGGAACTGATAAAATAGTCGCCATTTGCAAGAAATGTCTGCCTAATAAAGTAGAAATAAAAGGCTCGAGATTGTGTACATCCAATTTTAAAACACATTTAAAACGAAAACATGGACAAGAAACCATACAAGAATACCAAGAATACGAGGGTGGTCTGAAAAGTTTCCGACCTCAACGTGAAGATGACAACACTCGTAAATAAAAGCTACTGAATTTCGTTGTTCATCTGTTGACAGTTACTCATCTAAAGTTTCAGCCATTTTGGACGCGCAGTTTTTATGTAACAGTCGTTTGAGTGAGTTGGTGTGAGTTTTTTTGTGAAAATGGACAAAATCGAGTATCGAGCTGTCATTAAATATTTGTTTTTGAAAGGCAATACGCCTACGCAAATCAAAGACCATCAAGTTCAAGTTGACCATCATTTACCACAGTGAAATTTTGGGCAGCTGAATTTAAACGTGGCCGTAAGAGCTTGGGAGACGATGAACGTTCGGGACGTCCAAAAACTGCAACTACCGACGAAAACATCGCCAAAGTTCACCAAATGGTGCTAGACGACCGCCGAATTAAAGTGAGAGAGATAGCAGAGGTTATGAACATGTCAAAAGAACGTGTTTGTCACATATTAGATCAACATTTAGGCATGAGAAAGCTGTCCGCGCGTTGGGTGCCGCGTTTGCTCACGTTAGACCAAAAACGTGTTCGAATGAACATTTCCAACGCTCTTTTGACGCAGTTTAGGCGCAATAAATCCGAGTTTTGGCGCCGATTAATTACTGTAGATGAAACTTGGATACACCATTATACGCCCGAAACAAAAATACAATCCAAACAGTGGACTGCAAAGGGGGAACCGGCACCAAAAAAAGCAAAAACTGTTTTTTCGGCTGGGAAAGTGATGGCGACTGTTTTTTGGGATAGTCATGGAGTTATTTTAATCGATTATCTTCAAAAAGGAAAAACCATTACAGGAGCATACTACGCATCATTACTTGACAAGCTGAAGGCAGAACTTGCGGAAAAACGGCCACATTTGCAGAAAAAGATAATCCTGTTTCACCAAGACAACGCACCGTCTCACACCTCAGCGGTTGCCATGGCGAAAATCCACGAATTATCGTTTAAACTGCTTGACCATCCGCCTTACTCACCAGATCTAGCCCCAAGCGACTTCTTTTTGTTCCCTCATCTAAAAATTGCGCTCGGAGGACAAAGATTTTCGTCAAATGAAGAGGCAATCACCTTCGTGAACAATTATTTTGCAGAGAAAAATGCCGAGTACTATTTTGACGGGTTACAGAGATGGGAGCATCGCTGGGAGAAGTGTGTAGAGTTACAAGGAGACTATGTTGAAAAATAAAAAAAAAAATCAGAAAAAATGTGTTGTATCTTTGTTAGGTCGGAAACTTTTCAGACCACCCTCGTATATTAAAACTAAAAGATCGAAAAACGTTCGTACCTCCAGTTCGTCAAACGAACTATCACCACGAAGGTCGTCAAATGTACCCTCATATTCAAGCTGAATTCGATCGAGATATTGTTAGGTATTTTGTCAACTCAATGAGTTCTCTAAAGTGCACTGAAGACCCCTACTTCCGACAAATTTTACGTCGATTAAATACAGGTTCGAATAATCTAAGAATCATGAGCCGGCGGACACTTGGAAGAATGATAACGGAATTCTTTGATGAAGAGTCTACTTTAGTGAAACAAGAACTAAATCAAGTGAAACACGTTTGTACGACAGTTGACATTTGGTCTGGACGTCGAAGAAGGTTTTTAGGTGTAACAGCACACTGGATTGATTCACATAGTTTAAAGCGTGTCTCAAGAGCATTAGCATGTCAACGTTTTAAAGGCACTCATAGTTATGACAAAATATACGAATTGTTGCAAGACATTAATTCAAGGTATGGCTTAACTAGCACAAACGTTGTGGCTTGTGTTACAGACAACGGCAGCAATTTTGTGAAAGCGTTTAAAAGTTTCGGTGTACATCGTATCAATGTTTCAAAGGAGCAAAACACTATTGATTCTTGTGATGAAGACTCCGATACTGATAGTACAGACGACGAATTTACGTATCTTAATGACCTTTCTTCAACAATTAGTCATTTAGAGAACCGTTTGACATTACACCTAAGATGCGCTTCACATACTTTGAGTCTTTGTGCCACCGACGCTAACAAAATACTAGAAAACCAGGAAACGGAGCTATCGAAAATGCATGACCAAACAATCAAAAAATGTAACACATTATGGAAAGCTGCAAATAGGCCAAAATGGCTGAAATTTTACAAAATGTTCTTGGCCATACTCTAAATAGGCCAGTAGACACAAGGTGGAATAGCCTCTATGATGCCTTGAAAAAAATCGCAACCATAAAAGCAGAGCTTTAAACATAAAAAATTCACTTCGTGAATCTGAATTTACCTATATAAAAGAATACCTGTCATGTACTCAACCTGTCGCTGATGCGCTTGACATTCTTCAAGGTGAAAACGCAACCTATTACGGAATATTTTTGCCAACTATACTCGCGTTGAAGAAAAAGTTGACAAATTTAACTGAAACAAGAGACTATGAATATTGCAACACTCTGACTGAAACCTACCTCAAAAGTGTGCAAACAAGGTTTAACCCTACAGTGCATTCAGTTCCATATGTGGTACAAATCAAAAACTCGGTTTTTGTGCAGAATTGACAACTAGTATCGACATCTGTTGTTTATATGCAAAAACTTAATGCATTAGCAGTTAATTTAGTTCGGTCGTTTTTATTGAAGATGGCAATATTGGTAGATTGATTTAAGTTTTTGTGCAGTCGGTCGAAATTTTCAAGTAGCTACGTGTTTTTCGAAGTTTGAAATATTCTAAAACTTGTAAATATAATATTTTCAAGTGAAAAAAAATATCAATAGATTCATTGGACTGTGCACAATAAGGTGAGTGTAATATTTCATCT
The DNA here is from genome assembly GCA_946251805.1 of Cybosia mesomella. Lineage (NCBI taxonomy): Eukaryota > Metazoa > Arthropoda > Insecta > Lepidoptera > Erebidae > Cybosia > Cybosia mesomella. The sequence continues at coordinate 19,163,558 of OX276411.1, forward strand.
GTTTTGTATTTTGATGTATGAATAGCGATTTCTAGCGATGTTCCCGATGTGGAACACTGCATTGACTTACTTTTTATATCTTACACGATTTTATCTTTTCTTGTAGATCATGCCGAGGAATTGGTTATCTGATTCTGCCATCGAGCAAATTATGGAGATCCCGTCGGGTAGTGAGGATGGCCTTGACTTTTCTGAAGCCGAAAGTGACGACGATTTAGCAAGAATTCGTCAGCAGTTAACCGAGCAGCATCAAGAATCTGACGAGACTACAAGTGAACTAAACCAAAGTAAGGAGGTTGAAAACCAAACTGGAAAAAAGCAAATAGACTCCATATCTTCACAGCCCAGTACTTCAACAAGTTTTGTACCTAGTTTTATCAGAAACGACCAGGGATTCAATTGCTGCCCAGACCAGAACCAGAACTCACGCTACAGGAGTTTCTACAGCTACCCGCACTAAAAAAAGAAATTACGTCTGGAAAAAGAAACCGTTTCAGGTAGAATCTCTTTCATTTACTGGCAATACTACATTAGAATCACCTTTTATTGATTATGAGACCCCATTTCAATTCTTTTCACACTTTTTTGATAACAATTTACTCGAGCATATTATAGAAGAAACGACTAAATTCAGCATACAAAAAGATCCGGCAAAACCATTCAACATTAGCATTGATGAGCTGCAAAAATATTTAGGTATTTGTCTAAATCTCCAGGTCACGACCGTTTGCACAAAATAAGGCCAATTTTGGAAACCCTGAAAAAGAAATGCCAGAGCGTATCAAAACGAGAGGCACTTTCAGTGGACGAGCAAATGTGTGCTACTAAAGCCTCTTATATGTTGCGCCAATATCTGCCGAACAAACCGCATAAATGGGGCTATAAGCTTCTAGTGCTATGTGATGATCGAGGTTTTGCGTATGATTTTGAAGTATATTCTGGTATGGAGAACGACCCAGACTTGAGACTTGCAGGTGAACCTGATTTGGGCGCGAGTGCAAATATAGTAGTTAGATTGGCACGTACTATACCCAGAAATGAACAATACCGCCTATATTTCGACAATTACTATACCTCGCCAGAACTAATTTCCTATTTGGCAAAGGAAGGTATATTATCTTTAGGAACTATAAACAAAGGTCGTCTTGGCAAAATCATGAAAGTTCCGTCTTTGAAAGATCTGAAAAGTAGTAAGAAGGAAATAGGCTTTTCAGAAGAGTGGGTTGCAGACGTAGATGGTATAGAGATAGCGACTGTCGTATGGTTTGACAATAAACCAGTAGTGTTATCATCATCTTTTGCAGGAAAAGAGCCAACCCAAAAAGTCAGGTTTTGTAAAAAACAGAAGAAATATATTGAGGTCGATTGCCCAGAGATAGTCAATGTGTATAATCGTCATATGGGCGGAGTTGATCTTCTGGACTAATTTCTGGGCAAATATAAGATCAAAATGAGAACCAGAAAATGGTACCTGCGGTTATTTTATCATTTTTTAGATGTCATCGTGATTAACAGCTGGTTGTTATTTAAAAGATGTGGGGAAGAGAAGGGTGAACCAACACTTATGAAGCTGAGAGATTTCAAGCTAGAAATTGCAAAATGTCTGTCTTTCTGGTCGATCTATAAGTAGGAAAAGAGGGCGTCCATCTTCAGTAGATAATGTTATTGAGATGAAAAGGATTTAAAAAAACACGGCGATACTTCCACCACGCGATGTCAGGAGGGATGGTTTTGAACATTTTCCTATATGGAATTCTAAGCGGCAGCGGTGCAAATACCCTCAATGCAAAGGTAAAACCTTTGTATCCTGCGAGAAATGTAAAGTTGAACTCTGGTTCAATAAAGATAACAATTGTTTCCGTAATTTTCATATGTAAGTGTTGTTACCACTAATTATATTTAGTTGTATGTCTTTATTTTTATAGTTCCTATACTTTACCAAATTTTTAGTTTTAATGCATAATATACCACATGTGGAACAAATTAAAAAACCCTTTTTTTTCACTTAATATTGAGTTTTTTTTTTTTTTTTTTACGTATTTGAGGACCAAAATAGAGCACAATATATTTTTTTCAAACAAATATAAAAAATCATGCATGTAGGGTTAAAGATTTTCTGAAAATTTCGGGGCCTGAAGCTGAAAATGCTGCTTTAGCTGCCGTTTCTCATCCTAAATATAAAAAATTGAAATGGACATCATTAATTGGCCAGGCAGAATATAGTATACTGAAAAATTTACTCGTAAAAGAAGTCGTAAAGATAATACCAAATCAATTATCTCGCGAAAGACCATCAACGAAGTCGAGGGAGGATGACTATTTTGAAATAGATTCAAGCTCGGATTCAGACAACCAGAGCAGTGAACCAAGATCCAAAGCTGAACTTATAGTCACTCATTTTTTGGCAGAAGACAGCAGAGAACTTCAAATATTAAATAATCATAAGGAAATTAAAGAAACATTTTTAAAATTTAATACCCCTCTACCTTCTTCTGCACCTGTGGAACGTATGTTTTCGTACGCGACAATGATCAATTGTCCGAAAGCAAACCGTTTGTCAGACGAAATGTTTGAAAAAAGAGTCATATTAAAAGTTAATTTAAATATATATTTAAAATATTATAAATCAGAAAACTAATATTTTTTATCACCCAATGGTGAAAGTTATAACTAATAAAAGATTTAAAACTAAACAATGATTGACAGATGATTAAATATTTTTCGTAGAATTATGTTTTATTTTCATATTTGTCAAAACTGTATTAATAGGCATTTTTGTAAGAGGTGTCCCATGTGTAATTACATTTTATCAGATTACTCATGTAATCTATTACAATGTAATTAGATTAACTTGCAATTCAATTACTTTGTATTTAATTACAGTATGTACTCATTGCAATTAGTTACTTAAGTAATCTGTTACAAAGTATTTTAATTACTAATTACAATGTAACAACTGTAATTTGTAATTGTTAATCTAAATCCTTTTTGGATGTGCAAATGGAGCACCTGAATGCTGCGTTTCAAAATGCCCTCAACAATACAAAAAAACAATAAATCGATGAGCATATGATAACATTCAAGGGGCATAATGCAATGAAGCAATACATAAAAAATAAGGCTGTCAAATGGGGCTTCAAATTATGGTGCCGATGTGATGCCGCGACCGATTACCTATTTGAATTTGATTTGTATACAGGCAAAAAATCTTCTGAGATTGAGTATGGATTAGGTGAATCAGTAACATTGCAGCTAACAAGATTCAAGGTTTAGGATGTGAAATTTATATGGACAACTTCTTCAATTCACCATTACTACAATATAAATTGATTGATCTGAATACCAAGGCATGTGGAACAGTTCGGACTAATAGAAAACATCTTCCTAAAACTGCACCTGTAGCCCAGTCATATTAGGTAAAAAAAGGGGTCAACCTCGGAATGAAAGATAATAAGCTGCAAATTGGTATGAACCTTTGTTTTGTCATTCTAAATGTTGTCTCAAAAGTCACAATCGTTATCGTGTCTGCGTCTCAAGATATTCAAGGTCAAAGGTCACAAAAATCGGTTTTTCGCGAATATCTGGCTTCCTATCGGTTAAATGAGATTTGCATTTATTATAAAAGTTGTAGGCTATAAAATTCCCTACAACTTTTGTTTAAACTTTTTTTTCATACGACCAACCGTTTTGAAGGTAGAGCGCGAAGAGTGCACATCGTACAGTCATATACGGCCTAATGCAAGGTCAAGCGTGAGTTATGGTTATCAGTACGTTATAAAGTCAATTATTTACTTGGAAATTATAATTATTAAACAATGCCTATTATTTATGTACTAACTATTAATTATTTATATTTAATTAAAGTAAGTAACTTGATTATTTATATATAATTATTCATATTTAACTATTTAAGTATAAAATATTATTAATTCTGGATTATATATTTTAGTTTTATTTTAAGTTAACACGACATTATATATCTTTTCTTTAAAACGCGTAAATTTCTCAATACTTATATACCTGGAAATACTTGTCCCTACCCTATGCCCTTTTCTATTCATTGCCGGGACAGATGTTCTATAGTATTCAAGGCCACTCTCTCCACTTTGTGTGAGTCAAGATTATTCGTTAGTTTGAAATTGTACCGTTGCAACTACGGACGTACGGTTTTAAGAGCTATGGCTGATTTGTGTTTTATATGTGATAAGAAACTTTCAGAAGGTGTTTCTGTGAATGTCGTACGTGGTTTACAAACTTTAAAAACTGCAAGTATTGAAAGAAATGATGGACATATAGACTATTTAAATACTTTAAGTTCTGTAAATGTGCATTCCGAGTGTCGAAAAGTGTACACGAGTAAAAATGTTATTATTGCATCAAAACGACGCACAGATGAGAGTGAACCTTCAACGTCAAGTGCACCTCGTAAAAAACGAAATGAAGTCTTTGATTTTGGAAAGTTATGCTTATTTTGCGGCCAAGAAGCTGATGAAATAGCAGAAAAGAAAAAAAAATTAAAGTATAGACGGACAATAAGTAACGTAAGTACTCTTGCATTCAAAGACAACGTAATTAAGAGAGCAGAAGAACGAAACGATTCCTTAGGAGAATTAGTAAAGGAACGTATATATTACGAGTATGATTTGATCGCTGCTGAAGCAAAGTATCATACTATTTGCTATACCAACTTTTTAACCCGAGTACCATCTGCAGATAAAAAGCCTCGCCAAGATGATCAAGTCACTCAAGCAATGAAGGAGATTTTTTATTATATAGAAAATAATGAAGATTCTCAATTTACTTTGAAAGAACTTAAAGATGTCCCTACGGAATACATACCTGACGATAAGACAATTATTACAAAATTACAACAAAAGTATTTAACTGATATAATAATCACAAAAAAAATTGGATCATTTACAATTATATCTTTCCGTGATACACAGCTTAACGTATTATCAAAAGCTTGGTACGAAAATAAAAAAAGTACTCCTGTAGAAGAACGTCTACGGATTGTAGAAGCTGCTGCGGCTATTATTAGGGAAGACATCAGATCATCTGTAGTTGAAACAAAAACGTATCCACCTCCGAATAAAATGCTAGATTGTATTAATGAAGAAATACCAAAAACATTATCACATTTTTTGGAAGAAATGATATTAAAAAATAGAAAAGGACAAGTAGATCATTTAAAAACGAAATGCACATCTATTAGCCACGCAATAATGGCTTCGATACGAGAACGTTCATTTTCATCACAGCTACTGTTGGGCCTTTCCGTATTTCTTCACAGAAGATATGGGTCTAAAAAATTGTTGGATGTTTTATCATCTTTAGGATTTGCTGCATCATATAGTAATACCATACAGTATGAAGTTTCATCAGTTTACATCAGCCACGAAGAATCATATTCTTCCTGGTGCAATACGACCGCTGGCGTACCGCAGGGTGGCGTTCTATCTCCATTACTTTTCGCTATTTTTATAAATACAATCTCTGATAAATTACTTTCATCCTACCACCTTTATGCTGACGATCTACAAGTTTATACACAGGCTCCCCTAAACAAATTATCAGAAACCTTTAGTTTGCTCAACGGAGACTTGGAGCGGATATGTGAGTGGAGCAAGAACCATGGACTCACACTAAATTCATCCAAGACACAAATAATTGTTATTGGTAGTCCAAGGTTGGCTTCACTAATAGATTGGTCACAACTCCCTCAAATTACTATGGGTGGTGTCGTTGTGCCAGTTAGTGATAGCGTTAAGAATTTGGGTATCTACATGGATAAGACATTTTCTTGGAATATCCAGTTACAAGAAACCAGTCGCAAACTTTTTGCGTCAGCAGGTTCGTTACGGAGGCTGCGAAACTTCCTTCCAATTGCCACTAAAGTTGCGCTCGCACAATCGCTTCTTCTTCCTGTCCTCGACTACGCCGATGTCAGCTATCCCGATCTTACGGAGGAGCAACTTGATAAACTTGAGCGACTTCAAAATTTTTGTATTCGATTCATATTTGGTCTGCGCAAATATGATCACGTTTCAGATTTTCGTAAACAACTCAAGTGGCTCCCAATTCGACTTCGCAGGAATGCCCACATAGTAACATTATTATATAATGTATTATTTAATCCCGCTACTCCCTCTTACCTCAAAGAACGATTCAAGTTCCTCCATGACACACATACGAAGTGCCTGAGGTCATCCGAGAACTTGAGGCTGAAAATGCCAAGGCATTCCACTGATTATGCTGGCAAGTCATTCACAGTTAAAGCTGTGCGCTTATGGAATGCATTGCCATTAGATACCAAACGGGCAAAATCCATAAATACCTTCAAAAAAATGGTTAAAGAACATTACCTGTCATCGGGTACTCCGTGAAAGGTCATAAGTTATATGCTCACTCGTCACTTTTTCAGTTCGTATTAGTTTGTACTATATATTTTACATACCTATCTATTTATTCATTATAGTAGTATATATTATTGTCTATATTAAGTTTCTAAACTATTTATTTAATTTATTTTTTACATTTATTTATTTATTTTTTATTTTATTTTCTCCTTCTTCATTCGATTAATTTGTATATTTCATTTTGTATTTAATAACTACACCATAACATTTTGCTTCCGTCACATTTCTATCCATCCTAAGGTTGCCTGGAAGAAATCGCTTTTAGCGATAAGGCCGCCCATTGTACATTCAACTGTTTACTTACTACCTACTACATATATTTTATTGTATTTTTTTGGTGTACAATAAAGAATTATCTATCTATCTATCTACCATCCACAACCTCGTATTTTACCATCAGAGTCTGGTGCGTTGGTACAATATGTTGGAGACAATGCAGATATTAATGTCAGTACTCTTGACGGTAATAATACTCTTCACGTTATGGGAATGATAAAAATAATTACTCCGAAAGATGCTGTAATTTATGATGATCGCATAAAAAAATGTACAACTAAACCGAGTGCAAAAGAGTTAGCAGCAATATCACATGTATCTCTTTTAGCATATGAAAAGCCAGTTGTACCTGGGTACAGCAAGATTCAAGTCCAAAATCTACATGATGATCAAGTACTGATTGAAAAAAAATTTAATGCAGTTGATTTGTTGTGGTTATACGGAAAATGGAAGAATCTTTCACCGTTGCCAGGGTGGAATGGCTATCTTCAACAACTTACGAAAAATAATCAAAATTTTTCAACTTCTCAGGTTATATTTCTACCTTTCATTGATCATCCTGCCAGTAATTTAGACACAATTTATACAACTTTACATAGTGCTATAAATATTGCCAAGTCACATCAACAAAAAACGTGCATAATTACATTTGATCAGCCCCTGTACTCAAAAGCACGTGAAATGGTTGCTGCGTCAGATGCAAACTCAGACTTGTCTAAAACAGTTGTCAAACTTGGAGGATTTCATATGCTCATGTCTTTTCTTGGATGCATAGGACATGTAATGGACGGTAGTGGTCTCAAGGAAGCTTTAAGTAAAATATATGCTACAAATTCGGTCGACAAAATGTTGAATGGTCACGCTTATGCAAGAAGTATCAGAGGCCATATATTATTACGATTGCATTATCAATAAAGATTTTTGAAGAGATGAAAATTGAAAATTGTGTGTTAGATGAGTTAATTGAACAGATAACTAGTCGCGATGTTTCCTACGAAGATGTTGAAGGATGTACGAGCAGCTCCAACTCGTTAATTGATCAATTTCAGGATAAACTAAAAGAATTAAAAGCTCGAGGTCCCACGGCACAGTTATGGGTGCAATATTTTGAAATGGTATCAATAGCCCTAGATTTCATTCGCGCTGAAAGGCTGGGACTTTTTCAAGAACATTTGGATGCAGTGCGAAAAATGCTGCCCTATTTTCATGCTGGTGGTCATTTCCTATATGCGAAATCAGCTCATTTGTATCTTCAAGATATGTTAAAACTTGAGGAGACAATGGATCAACAGGCTTTTGAGAACTTTAAAAACGGATTCTTTACTGTAAAACGAACAGAAAAATTCAATTCTGGTACATGGACAGACATGGTAATCGAGCAAAGTCTGATGAAATCTATGAAGACAGAAGGAGGAGTATCTCGAGGCCGAAGTACACAAGAAAGTGTTCTATGTAAGTGGGTATATGCTATGTATGCCACGAATACAATTTGTGAAGAAATTGAACGGTTTTGTAACATTTCTTTCGATTCTGTGGACCAACATGTTGATGCTAGAGATTCACGAATAAAAAGGGATGATACTGATGTAAATGAACTGGTTGGTTGGTTTACGCTTCATAATCCCTTTCCAAATACGAATCAGTTGGTATCCTTAGCTTCAGGAATCGTTGGAAATGACCAAATTAATTGTCACCGAGCCCATGAAATCGGATTGCAATCTATGGTAAAGATAACTGGTTTGAACTTCAACGAAATAAAGTTAAAACGCGTCGATAAGGTTTTACCGCTTTCAGCCATTAACAAATCTGTCAAAATTAATGATTGTAAAGTTTCTATAGATCCAATGTTACTTTTCCAGAGAATAACTGTAAGCAAAAAAATTGAAAGTAATTTACAAGAATATTTTCAGTATGAACTAAGCCCGTATCCGACATCTTTATTTGATAGTAATGGCATGAGAAAAACCACGAAAGCAACATTATATGACAATATGATGCCTGTCGTTATCGATCTTGATGAAAATAATGTAACATACATCATCGATGGTGGATTTCTTCTGCATCGCGTCGTATGGAGCAAAGACGATACTTTCTCTATTATTTTAAATAAGTACATTAAATATTTACAAACACATTATGGCTCAGCAATTGTTGTTGTATTTGACGGATATTCGGACTATAGTAAAAATATTAAAGCACTGGAACAACAAAGAAGAACTGCTGCACTTTCAAAATCATATGAAGTTTGTTTTGACGAAACAATGGTTGTGCCAATCAGTCAAGAAATTTTTTTATCAAATCGGTCTAATAAAAAAAAATTTATCGACATGCTTGTTGAAAAATTTAAAACTGTTAATATCACAACAAAACAAGCCAGAGATGATGCTGATGTTCTCATCATTGACACAGCTATTGCCTTATCAGAACATCAAAAGACTGCTGTCATCATAGGAGAAGATATCGATTTGCTCGTTATTTTAATTGGACGTACTCAGTCACATCATCAGGAATTTTTTTTGAAAAAAGTTGGCAAAGGCAATGTCAAAACACAAATATATTCTACTAAAAGTTTTGACCAATATCCTCGTACTAAAAAGCACATTTTATTTTTACACGCATTCAGTGGCTGTGACACGACTTCTGCGCTATTTAAAAAAGGAAAAAAAACTGTTACTAGAGCATTGGAAAAAATTCCTGATTTAGATAAACTGGTGGAAGTATTTCAACAAGAAAACTGCCCAAAACAAACATTATTAGAAAATGGAGTGCGCATCTTGTTGGCATTATATAATGCTCCAAAATCTGAGGACAACATTGATCATTTCCGCTACACGCAATTCATCAAATTTACAAAAGTAAATAAACCTGTACAACTGTCAACACTTCCACCAACAAGTGTAGCAGCTCATCAACACATAAAACGTGTCTACTACCAGATTCAAACGTGGTTAGGGAAGGACTTAGAACCTCAAGAATGGGGCTGGATGCTTGAAAATGAAATCCTGGAGCCCATACGAACGTTATTACCTCCAGCACCAGCCGAACTACTAAACGTAATATTTTGCAATTGCAAAAATGGTTGTGGTTCCCGCTGTGGATGCAGAAAATCAGGGCTACAATGTTCTTTAGCTTGCGGCCAGTGCAACGGACAAGCTTGCCTCAACGCTTCACTGTATCCAAGTAATCCCGATGAAGAAAATACATATGATCACGATATTCTGGAAGGTTTGGAGATGAACATGACAGATAATGAGGATGATGACAATGAATCGAACATTTTTGAGCGACAAGAAGAAGAAGACAACGAAGAAGAAGATAATTAGCTTCCATTTCCAATTTCATTACAATTAAAATCAACAAAGATACTTTTGATATTTGAACTCACATTTTGATAAATGTATATTATGCCGTATTTAATAATAAATAAAAATATGTGTAAAATATATACTCTTACTATCATTTTAACTTAAAATAAAACTAAAATATATAATCCAGAATTAATAATATTTTATACTTAAATAGTTAAATATGAATAATTATATATAAATAATCAAGTTACTTACTTTAATTAAATATAAATAATTAATAGTTAGTACATAAATAATAGGCATTGTTTAATAATTATAATTTCCAAGTAAATAATTGACTTTATAACGTACTGATAACCATAACTCACGCTTGACCTTGCATTAGGCCGTATATGACTGTACGATGTGCACTCTTCGCGCTCTACCTTCAAAACGGTTGGTCGTATGAAAAAAAAGTTTAAACAAAAGTTGTAGGGAATTTTATAGCCTACAACTTTTATAATAAATGCAAATCTCATTTAACCGATAGGAAGCCAGATATTCGCGAAAAACCGATTTTTGTGACCTTTGACCTTGAATATCTTGAGACGCGGACACGATAACGATTGTGACTTTTGAGACAACATTTAGAATGACAAAACAAGGGTTCATACCAATTTGCAGCTTATTATCTTTCATTCCGAGGTGAAAGCCCTAATATGACTGGGCTACTGCTGACAAAACAATGAAGCGCGGCGATATTTACACAACAAGTTTCCATGGCATAAGTTTTGTAAAATGGATGGACAATAAAGGAGTACATTTGTTGGCCAACTTTTTATCGCCAGTAGAAACTAACATCGTGAAGCGTCGTAAAGCTGGTTCAGCGGAAAAAATTGACGTGACATGCCCTAGAATTGTATCACATTATAATAAAAACATGGGAGGAGTAGATCTAATGGATCAACGTAAGGTGTGCTATGAAATAGAATCGAAAATAAAGTACTACCTTCAACTTTTCTTTAATTTGTTCGATATATTAGTAAATAACGCACACACTATATATACTATGCTTCACAGTCAAAACCACTTGGAGGGAAGCCTGCTGTCCACCCTACAGTTCAGATAAGTAGTGGCCAGGAGTTTGATAAACGACTTTAGTAACAGACAACGTGCAGTCCCTACTTCAAAAAAAAGTACAGTGAGGAAATCTGTGAAGCGACAATTACAGATGCACCCCATGGAAAAGTCCTCCACCAGAAAGAGGTGCGTAAATTGTGCGAAATATAAAAAAGAAAATCGAACAAACAATATGTGTGTTTTGTGTAAAGTTCAGCTATGCTATACAAATGAAAGGAATTGTTTAGCTGATTACCATAACTAATATTTATTTACATATTACCCGATTCCCAATACACAAACCGGATAAAAGGAAAATTGAGATTGTTTGAGTAAAGAGTATCTCCGACCATAGGGACATATTTGTCCCACAAAATTCCAAAAAAACCATAATATGTAGACGTATTTTGATTTGTAAATTTATTTTTTAGAAGCATAATGACTCAGTATAAATAGCTAAAATGACAGCATAAAGTCTCATAACCTTACGGTCCTGAAAGGGTTAAGGATACATAAATGGCTAAATAATTAAAGATATATTCGTTTCTTTTATTCTATTGTTTATTTTAATATTTTGCTTACTTACCTACAAACTACCTACAAACTATAACTAATTAATCTAATTATTCTAAGTAGTAACAACTGTAAGGTGCATGCTATTAGTGTACAAAGATAATTATTATTATGAGAAATAATTTTATCCTCATAATAAACATTTTGTTAGTACCATTCACAGATATAATATCTAAACATTTTATTAGTATTTTTCATAGAATGCCATCATCATTCTGGAAAAAATATTTAAAGTTGTCTGAATTTCTTTGAAAATTTCTCAAGCATGAAAAAAATTAATTGATAATTAAAATTCACCCAACCTCCACTGAACTCTGTGCTTGTATTAATAAACTTTCTGACATTATGTAGTAAAGCGGTGTTGATTGAATCGAGTTGTCAGCAATCATGCAATTGTCACGTATAGTAGGGGGAATCTGTATTCCTGTCTGGTCTATTGGGCTTGTCTGGAGTTCCTGTGAAAAAAGGCGCACATTTAGCACACACCATTCATGGCATATTCATCATCATATCTAAACCTTTTGTCAGCAACCACAAAATGATTACATATTTATAAAATAAAGTCCTCCACTGCGTCTGTCTATTCACAATAAACTCAAATTTCTGCACCGATTTTCATGCTGATTTCACCAATGGATAGAGTGGTTCTTGAGGTAGGTTTTAGTGTATAATTTGTCCAGTTTTTAAATACATTGGCTAAACTATAATGATATTTGTTGGAGGTGTCGGAAAAAATTAGCCATCTGGGAAATTCCAACGAAAACGCTGCCTAAACCCTTTGAGATAAAACAAAATGATGTATGGTGGAATAGGGTATCTTATATGTGATGGTGTCGCTACGGATAGGACCTTTCATATCCGTAGCGAGAAAGGGAATGAGAGTTCCACTCGGGTGACGCCGCAGGCAACAGCTCATCATCTCATCTCAGCTCGTCACATATCAACCTTTTGTCAGTACAATTCACAGAATGTCCAAAGTGGGTTGAGTAGCGATCTGTGTCAGAATAATTTAACGTTTGAAGTGGTATATAGTGGTTATTTTTATCTATTAACCTTCATATTTTATTTGATATTGGCATACAAATTAACTGTTTAAAGAAATCAAAATTACATTTGCCGCTTTGTAGATGAGAAAGTAACAGAGCCATAGTTAATTTTTATTTAGCAATAGAGTGCAAAGCTCACCAGATACATTTTCCAAGAAGAGTTCTACAGGTACATGGGGTTTCAGCAAACATCCGTTCTAGGGTTGATTCTTCCGCTTGTTCAATCTACATGGAATCTTCAGGAAAGAACATAAGTTCTATAAGTGCCAGTAGCAGCATACAGTTGTAAGATGTAAATTTTATCATGTTTCATCATCAGAATGATGGGCTTGACATCATAGTTTGTAATCAGTGAACTTGCCTCTTATTCTCATAGCAATTAACATTATCCTCTATGGATGCTTTGCCAAAGATTCTTTCATCACTCTGCACTCTAATCTGCAACGGAATACAGTAATAGTAACTAATACTACTCGACTATATAATAGTAGTACTAGTAGAGAAGAAACTGAATGAGGATAGAAGCAGATGGCGGGCTGTTGTCTCTGCCTACCCCAGAGGGAAAGAGGATTCTATGTGTGTGTGTATGATCTAATTTAATAGAAATTATTAGGGGGAGCGAAAGAGCCCTATCCCCTATTCTACAATCAATGCATTTATGTGGTACACTTTATTCAGAAACTATCAAACTCTCAGGGTTGGGCTCTGACATATTAATTTCTAATCAGGTCTATATGTGTTATCACTGTTATCAGCCATCAAACACTCCAGCCATTAAAAGATAATACACATTATAATACACTTTAGAAAACTGCCTTTAAAATTATTATTAGGTAGAAAACTTCACAAGCACTCCTAAAGCACCATTTTTTGCTAGAACTAGTAGCTATGGCTTTATTTGCTTAAGTTTGATGTGTTTGTCTGTGTGTCTGTCAGAGGCATCGCAGCACCTGAATGGATGAACCCATTTTGACAGATTTTTTTTAGTTTCAAAGGTGAATTAGTCAGGAGTGTGCTTAGCTATGTTTGATCCAAATCGGTAAAAATGGCCACCACAAACTGGTGGATTACATATTTTTTCACAATTTCCACAACATGAGTATCATAGGAAAGGGCTTGACTATTATAATAAGCTTTGACTACAAACAATATTACATAGGTTTTATATACTTTATATGTTTTTCATGGCATACGACCTTATTAATTAGCTATTTTTATTTTATGGAGTTCTATAGATTGTCTTTATTTTATAGGTATAAAGAACTATATTGATAATGAGCTATACCTACAAAATGTTTGTTTTTGGCGTGTTTTAGGTACCTATTTAATGATGGCGACCATAGAGTCATTTAGTTCTATGTACCTACTTAGTATAGTACAGTAGGTAATAGAAATCAATGGAATGCATAGAGTAGATTTGAGAAGATGAAGATGGCTACATGGCGGTTTTTCGACGGAGCTGACGAAGCTTGGAGATTTTATCCAAATATGCTGAAACAATCAACTGTAAGTACATACATAAACCTTCTAAATATTATGAATGTATGATTATTTTAATGTAGTTGCGTTAATAATGAAACATTTCGTATAACATACGTACCTACTTATCAATTTTATATTGCGCAGTTACCAGTGAACGCTTATTATATCAAAAAATCCTTTGTTACCGAATGCTTACAACATAAATGGTGTCAATTATCAAAATTGCAAGTTTGTAGCCACGATAGTTTAGGCTATTATCATCATCATCATCCTGTTTTTTTGCATCCAAACTTTGCACTTTCTAACCCCGGGGTCTGCTTCTTGTTATTGATTGGTACGCTAGGACCCCATAGGTTTTGTTAGGAACCTGCAAGGTAGCAAACTGCAAATTTGTCATAGTGTTTGGTATTAATGCTTATTACAATAGCTGTTTTTTTTTAAATAAAATCAGGCATTAATTTGTGAGTATAATTTTTTGTTAGTATTGTAAGTATTTACGCTGTAAGTTTATGGAAGACTGTCTGTATTACTGCATTAATTTATTATTTTCTTCTGTGAAGAACTACGTCAGTCAGTACTATTTATCAGATACAGATTTATCTATTGTAATATTGCTACTTACCCTGGTCGACCACGCACGTCTGGTCCAGGTCCAAATAAAATTGGGTCCGCTTTATAAATAGGGGCACTGAAATATTACTTCCGACTATAAATTTCATTTTACTATTATAATATTTTATTATAATACCAATGGTCCTTCAAGCTGTTCTTAGCTTCCTCAGGCCTCAGCTCTTCTTTGCAGAATGCTAAAATATTACATCCGGTAGATGACGCCATGATGTGTAATGGACGTTGTTACTTGTGGATATAGGTTTTTCTATCGGTAGTTTAACAACTCTTATCACTTCAGATATAGCCACTAGGATATGATATACACAATAAGGTTAGCAAAATTAGGCTTTCGGTAAATAATAAATAACAAAATGCCCCACCCAACGCCGTACACGTAGCAGTAAGTATCCGGCATAATTTAGTTCACGGCGTTGACAGTTCATACATTGGAAAACGATGTTAAGAGTTTGGGTGTCCATCACGTAACGCCAGCAGAGGCCGCTAGTTTATTAAGCTGATGACAGAACCATCATGTCATGTGTATGTGTCATGTGAATTTGAATGTCATGTCAGATAAGTAGGAGTCAAAGTTTCAAAGTTTTCAAAGTTGATCAAGAGAAGTTTTGCGTTGATTTTATTAATTTTCGTAGCTTATCCTCTCAATATTTGAAACTTTAATTGATTACATTTACAAGTGCATTCCTTCTACCAGTTATTCGAATATTTCGATAATGCCGTTTATTGCATGCTGCATACCGTCGTGTCAAAAAACGAAATACGATGTAACTTTGTTTCAATTCCCTCGGAATGAAACATTACAGCAAATATGGCTTAAACAAGTCGGTCCTCATTATCCACAAGCAAAGCAGCTAACTCCACAGCAATTGACGAAAAGGAAAATTTGTATAAGGCACTTCGAACAAAAGTTTCTTAATGGGAAAAAAAGGCTATACAATGCTTGTCCTACATTAATATCGGAAGAAGAAATTGCAACAGGAATGCCAACAAATCCTGCAAATTTAGAAGGTTAGCAAGTGCTTAAAATAGCTGATCACTGTATTTACATTAATATTTATATTAAACTTAGTGTGTAAACATAGTTTATAATTTACCTAGAGTTTTAGTTAGGTTGCAGGATGATTTTTTGTAATATGTCTCATTTTTTAAAATTTCAGTTGAAAGCGATCACACTTATACAAAATCTACCACCACATTAGATCACAATTACTGTAAGAGGCCATTATTGAATGTGACTAGTGTACAGGCATCAAAAGTACCTAAACTTCAAATAAATGAAATGTTTTGCTCTGATGATCAAATTGATGCATTGCCCTCAACATCAAAAGAAACTATTACACTAACAGGTAAGGTACATTTTCATATTTCTAGAATCAGACAGAGGCAGTTCGGGCAGAGGCATGAACTTGTGACAGCCATCACAAGAAAATCTCACATGCCTCATGGGATGACTTTTTTCACCTTTCTATATGTATCTAGGTTCTCCTCGAATATTCGTTTTGTAGAGCCATTGTGCATTATCACATTAAGTTGTATATCCATTCAATTTCTAATTCAATTCAACATCAAAATGATGAATAATTTTTGTAAAAGCGTTTAGTTTAATATTTAGCACTACAATGAAGGTGGGGCATTGTACTTTGGTTATTAATTTTACTTGATGTTTCAGGTATGTAATGTAATGTAAATGTATGACTCCAAACTGCCACACATTGTACAAGAAATGTAAGCAGATTATTAAATCAAGAAGATTATTTGGAGGTTACAATAGAAAGAACATTGAAGACGCTACTGCTTTAAACGAGACTAAGACTTTCCAGAAACTTATTGAGAAGTTTAGCTTTATGCAAAGACAATTTATCTCAATGCAACTGAATACTGTAGGCGTAAAGAAACAGGCCAGACGTTATACTTTGGAGGAAAAGTTATTGTGTCTTGCTCTGTATAAACAGAGTCCAAAAGGCTATTCTCTACTCGAGAAAATCTTCTGTTTACCCAATAAAAGAACTCTAAATAGAGTTCTTCAAAGAATTCCTATGAACTGTGGCATAAATAAAGAATTTTTCAATGCTTTGAAACACAAAATTTCTGAATGGAGTTCTTCAAAAAAATTATGTAACATACTATTTGATGAAGTTCAGTTATCAAGTGGACTACAATTTGTTCCATCTGAAGATGTTATACATGGATTTGTCCCAGATAGCTACTCTCCCAAATTTGCAGATCATGCTCTTGTAGTTATGATAAGAGGTATTTGTGGCTCATGGCGACAACCAATCGCTTATTATTTTTGTGAGGGTACCATGCCAACAGTTTCCTTGGTAAAAATTATAAAAGATGTGGTACGGGCTGTTATAAGCACTGGTCTTGAACCATTGGCCTTAATATGTGACCAGGGCATGACTAATCAGAGTGCATTAAAGTTTTTACAAGCAAGTACTAGACGAGACCAATTAAAAAATGGATTAACATATGGTATGTTATGTATATATGTATTTTTATATTAACATCTGTACTTCATCATAATTCTGCTGATTGAGGCCCACTGCCAAATTAGGAAATATAATAAGTTAAAGGAACTACATACTTAAATATACCTAATTATAAAATCTATTTTTAATTGTTTGTTTTTTGGAATGTTAGTGTCAATACTCCATTCAAAGTTTTTACTTTTCGAGCGGGAGGTACCCTTGCTTTTGATGTGGTTGGTTGTTCAGTTATATTTGGGAGCGACTGCCGTTTGACCTCCCAGCCTCAGTTCTTTAGGTCGCCCATACGGCTTATATGGGCGACATGTCTGTCTTCTTAACCTAATGACAGAACTGAACTAAGAAGTCCCGCCTGTTCATCAGGTTAAGAAACCTGATGAACAGGCGGGACCGAGTTTTAATGTGCCCTCCTAAGCACAGAAGCGCTCTGTCGAAATACAACTAAGCGGTCACCCATCAAATGGTACCTTAACCCACTGATTCCCCTACAGTGAGTGCACCTGGGCTTGAGCAGTTCAAATGTAGACTTTTCATGATCAAGTGTTTATTTAATAAATTATTAAATTGGTTCTTAATTTTCAGATGGCACTATTTCCATAGATGGACACAACTTGTGCATTGTTTATGATCCACCGCACCTATTAAAGGGCATTAGAAATAACTTATTGAATAAAAATATGATTTTTCAAGATAAACTTGTGAAGTGGCAGGATATTGTAGATATTTACAATTATGACTGTCAAATCGGCAATATAAGAATGTTGCCGAAACTCACAGATGAGCATGTCATACCAGACAAAATAAAAAAAATGAAAGTTAGCAATTGTACCAAAGTATTGAGTGAACGAGTGGCTGCCACCCTAAGATATACTGGAACTTTTAGTGAGTAAATTGCAATTGTAATAAACTTTGGACCACTTACATCACCTTATCTTGAACGATTTAAAGGAAACACAAACTAAGAGCATTTTGTTATATAAATTTTGTAATAAAATATTCATTCATATTTTAGTATTCTTATCACTAATTTCTCCAGAACTAGAACTAGTATGTAATTTATTATTTCTTTCACATATTATTCACATTAACTCTTGGATATATTTTTTGCACTAGGCAGTGAAAATATAACATGATAGTTTTTATTGCAATATCAGTACAATAGTTTTATTTTCTTGTGTAGGTCAACATGCAGATGGAAGCCTGGTTAGCAACACTGTAAGAAACACAGCAGATGCTGTGGAATTCTTCGACAAATTATTTGATAGTTGCAATGGATCAAGAGGAGGCCAAGCTCCCGGCAAATTGAGGGGCCCAGTGAAACCTAATTCACCCCATGCAGTATTTTGGACTGATGCAATTAATATAATAAAAAATATAAAATATATAGACTGTGCTAGTGGGACACAAAAAATTAAAAGTGTACCCACATTACATAATTGGATCACTACCTTAGAAAGCCATTTAAGATTAAAAGAAATTTTGTTTTCTAAAGGAGTCTCGTTCTATTATACTAGAAATTTTAACCAAGATCCTTTAGAAAACTTTTTTGGTAAAATAAGATCTCACAATTATAGATATAATAATCCAGACACATACACATTCCAAAACTCTTTTAAATCGTTGATTATGACTAATATGCTAAGTATTCATTCGAATCACGCAAATTGTGAGGATGATGTAGGTGCAACAATAATAAATATAAAGCAATTGATGTCCCCATGTCATCCAGGCCAAACTACTATGATTGTTGAAGAACCAAACATTGTAGAAGAGAATGCTACAATAGCCACGACTTCTGCTCTTTCGGCACCTATAACGATACGTACTGTTATTACAGAAAAAATTAAATGTAATGCCAGAGGTTTTACTGCAGGTTACATAATCTACAAGTTATGCAAGTCATTTAAATGTCCTAAATGCAAAAAAACAATGATTACGAATGAGTTGACAAATGTTCACGAATTAACTTTGTTTAGAGAACGAAAAAGTTTAAAAAATAAAAACTTAAAGTATCCCTCTACCCAATTTATTGTAGCCTTTTCGGAATTAATTAATGTAGTAAATGAATACTTAGAACATAACTGCAATAAAAAATGTATATTTAAGAATATCAGACAGAAATATTTGGAAGCAAGAGATTTGGAATGGTTGGGCTGTTCTTCTCATAAAGATACATTAAAAGAACACTTCATAAAAATCATTACGAGATTACAAACTTTTAATTGGTGCCGCGGAATCAATTTAATACTGAGTGGAACAGTCCAAAGAAGGATAAATTCAGAAAATTTAAATGTTGTTCAAAAATTAGCATATAAAAAATTTATGAAAACTAGAAAATATAGGATTAATAAATAAAAAGTGTTTGATTTTATCTACCTTTAAAAATTAACTTTTAAACAGGAACTCAAAACGAGGTATATCGACTATTTTTCCATCACTATTTTATCGATCTCGATGCGATGTTGAAGCTATGCACTGCCCTACGTTCAGCACACTAGCGCCCCTAGCGGATTGTCGTCATGGACTCCAAAACTATTACGGTTCGATATTTGTTTAGGAGGTGTCTTATCTGTACTATGTACATATCTTTTAATCTGTGTTTTAGTTATTTTATATCGATTTGCGTACATATGCCGAGTGTTGCCAGAGCCTAATCTGCTCAGTGCCCAGGTTGCCATTTGTAGGTCCAAATGTTGCCATCTGAAACCAAAGGTTGCCATTAGAAAAAATCTGTAAAAAAATCTGTTTTTATTTTAATAAAAATATTTATGCATATACCTATACCTATTGGGTACTGTTTATTGCTCTGCATTTTGGTTGATAAAAATTGAAATCCTGGAAGACAAACCGAAAACACTCTTTGCATTTGAAATTACCTACTTAGGTACTTTTTTTTCTTTTTTTTTTCTTGCGGAAATCCCTTCGGATACCCACCCGCCGCCCAGAGGGGGCGGTTATGTCGGGCTTGAACCGACTAAAACCGCACGCCGTCTCGGGTCTTAAGACGCCGGGGCGTAAGGTTACCCATAGAGCATATCCCTCGCACCCCACCTGACCCTGGGCCATCTCCGGTTACAAGATGGCCCCCTTACTTGCTCTCCACTGTGCCATCTGCTAATCAGAGGGACTCGTGGAAAGCTTCCAAACAGCCCTCAACAGGGCCGTCCTCGCCTCGGTCGGAGTTGGCCGTAGGTGGCAGCGTCTCCCCCGCCCTAGGAGAGAGGCGCTGCTGTCTCCATTGCCCAGGGTGCACCGCGTGGAGATCCCCAACCAAGCACCCCAAAATACCTACTTAGGTACCTTTCGTCGATTTCATGCGCATTAACTTATGACTCTATGAGCAATCTTAAAAAGCGTCTTATTCCTATCCTAGGTACCCAAAAGGCTGGGAAGGGCGCTGATTATAAATAATGAATGAATGATGATTCAATCAGTAAAATTGGTTTTTCAAGGTATAAGTATAGGTAGCTTCTTCGATTAAAACAATAAAAAGAGAACTTACCAATAGATTTAAAAACAAAAGTATTTGTAAACCACGAAAACTTTCTTCCGTATATTCAAAATTTACAAAGTACTCTTTCACTTTCTTTAAGTTTCTTTGCACTGCACTGCACACTGCACACAGACACATAGGTACAAAAAAAAAAGTACTTTCTTCCATTTTTGTTTTGTTTTAGAGTTTTCATAAAATTACTTTTATCTCTAGATTCACCAAAATAGACCTTTTTTCTGTAGAAATACGGGTACAATTTGTTTGTCTACTAATTATGTATTGTTTTCAATTGGGAATAAAAATGCGTTCAAGGTTTTGATTTTATTCAATTCGATGCGAAGATATTCGATATTATTTTCACTGATGATCAAGCGACGAGTCGAAAAGTTGCCAAAAAGTTGCAATTTGAGCTTGGTTGCCATTTGGTTGCCACCAAGGGTCAAATGTTGCCAAAATGGCAACCAAAGTTGCAACGCTGCTATGCGTAATTGCGTTAGAGTCTGGCTATCGGTTCTCTGCACTGGACTGTTTTTTAAAATCTATACATGGCAATATTTTTGAACTGTCATGAGTGTCATGTCACTGTCAAACGGATTGTCCCGTTTTTGTGTTTATAGTGTTTTTCAATCAATATTCTTTTGAAATTATTGAAAAATGCCGAAAGCTATCAAAGGCGTAGTTAGAAAGTTGATATTTACCATGATCGGCAAGTATCAAGACATAAAACTTGATAATGAACGAATCCAGAACGAAAAAATACATCGCTTAGACGAAATCCTTACAGCTGCTGGTAAGTATTCTTGATAGTTGGCTTGATATTTATGTCCGGGTATCATGTGTGAATACTATTTATTTTTCTTGTATGTGTTTTAGAAGGTGACCTGGCGAGAGTCAAGACGTTAGTGAAAGAGTTAAAATGTTTTGAGGAAAAGGAAGCGTTGAACTCTGAAACGAAATATTTGGATACAATTGCTACTATGACAGGTAGGTAAATTTATGGTTTTGTAAAATGTCTTAAAATCTTTGTACGATTGTCTCCCCCACTCTCACCCGAAACGTTCTGTTTCGCAGGAATGCCTCAATCCATTTTAGTAGTTTCCCTCTAATTCCGACGAATTCGAGCTTTTTTAGAAGTCGTGTCGTTGGGACTTTATCAAAGGCCTTTTCATAGTCCAGGTAGATTACGTCGACAGGTTCTCTCTTATTATAGCTGTCGGTCCAAGACGATAAACATGATAGCAAATTGGAGACCGTGGAGCGGTGCGGGCAGAATCCATGCTGTTGTTCCGGAATCACTTGATGGCTCATGAAAAAGTTCCGAATATGCGCGACTATTATCTTTTCTATCACCTTACAAACCACGCTAGTCAGGCTTATTGGCCTATAGTTAGATGGTTGTAATTTGCTTCCCTTCTTGAATATTGGGGTCACGTTTGCAGTTTTCCACTGTGCTGGTAAAATACCAGTTTCATATGACTTTTGCATTTTAGTGTTTTTTTTTTTAAATTTTACCTTTTGTAAAATATAATACAGATGTTTCTGACACATGGCTTTTACTTGTACAGTCGACGTTATAACGACATCATTTACAACGACCGATCGGTTATTACAGCCAGATTGTAAGATCCAGCCCGAACCTCTAGTAAACTATTTAGTAAACATTGGAAACAGCGACTTACCGCTTACAAGGACGAAACTTTATCGATATTCATTGACTATAACGACCAATCGCTTCTTGTCCCAGTAAAACAAAACGATACGAACGATTTTAATTCTTATTGATAAGCATTGAAAGAATATTCAGGCGTATTATTACGCACTTTCCCCACCTCATCCGAACCTCTTCCCGGCCATTTGAACTTCCATGTTTTACACTAATTGTTTATAGCGCTAATTGACTGGATGAGTGACAGCTTGATTTATAAGTGTTTTAGTTTAGTGTTCTAGTTTTAGTTTTGTTTAGACCGTGCATTTATGCGTTATCAGGCGTTATCATGTTAAAAAAAACAGACTAAAATGACTGATTACTTTAAAAACTAGTGCAGTCTGCACTACTAGTTCATTTTGTATTCTAATTAGGTATGTATTTCTTCATAACTACTGTACTTGTGAATATGTATTGCTTATAACAACTTTCCGAAATAACGTCGGCAACTATACGGGTCCCTTCAATGTCGCTATATCAGGTTTTGACTATATTTTCTTTTACATACTCATTATGAAAGGAGTTAAATCTATTATTTTATAAAAATAATAGTATCTAAACTATAATAAAATAATGGGTGTAGCTCTTTTCATAAACATTTTGTAAAAAAAATTACCCTTTTGAGATGGGTCACTTTCCACATTATTCGAGTTTTGTAATAAAAGTAGTACCCGATGTTTAAAAAATATCGATGTTTTCATCCGATACATTGAAAGAAATGCGATGTATCGAATCAAAAAAAACATCGATGTATTTAAAAGTGGACACCCCTATGTGGCGCAATGCTGCAGGCGCATCGCGCGTCCTTATTACTAAGAGGGATGCAGATGTATAAAAATCTTTGTTAACATTGGTTAATATCGATATTCCCTTTATTTAATTTAGTCGATATTCATCTATTTGTATTTTAGAGAATCGAAAACGTATTAATTGTCGTATCGTTGTACGTTATAATATAAAATAAGGTGACGTAATCAAGACGCGTGAACACAGCGGCTACAAACTTGAAATTTTAGCAGTAAATACCTTTTATGTTTTAAACATTCAATAAGAGTCAGTACTCTGAGGCTGGCAGCGACCGGCAGCCAGCGGCTGGAATTTGATGCTAGCAGTCATGAAGATTCAAAATGATTTCTAATATTTTGGATCTAAAAGCCGCTACCGGCCGCTGCTCTTACAGTGGGAATTAAACTAAGCAAGATTTTTAGGAATTTGGGCTACAATTAATCAATAATTATATCTGTTTCTACCTAAAATTTACCCTTAAGTAAGGAGAAAGTGTGTAACAATACCATATGACCAAATCGGCTTGATTATGCACTTGTATAGCAGTAGGCCTATAACTATAAAACGTACGTCCACAATTGCTTACGACCTTTTCTTAGACCAACCAAATATGTAAATACAAAAAAAATCATAAGAATCGGTCAAGTCGTTTATCAGTCAATCGGTCAACATTGTGATACGAGATTTTTATATATTAGAACTATAGGACTCTTCAAGCAACTCCAACTTAGAAATAGGTACTTCACAGATTTCAGAACAAAGCCCTTAAGGGAGTTTCTGAAGCAACTTGTGTCGCGACGTATCGTCACGAAATGCTTACGAACTTTTTGGTGCACAGCTCTCGATGGTAATTTTTTCAGATTCAAATGCCAGTCCGTTTCTAATATCTGCGAGACAACAAATGCGAATACAGTTGTCGAGTATACTATATACAGATTGTATGTGTAGTAATTATGTAAGAAATATGTATTTACAATGCTACGGATTAATCTTAGATTATTATAATCTAAGGGATTAATGTCGCTATGAACCAGTGGTGTATCATAATTAGTTTTCCACCTTTGGTTACGAGCTGCATAAAATTTGCTGCATTGAGTTAATTCATCATAGACGATCGGTGGTGTGGTAAGGATAATTGCGCCTCGAAGTTTCTAGTTTGGATGCCCCCTTGAGAAGGTGGTTCAATTGAGGACGTTCAGTCCTACAACACAGCAGCAATGCAGCAATAACTGAATCATATGTGTGTTTGCTTGGTTTTGAGACTTCGCCGGAATAAATTATTTGTATGTCAATGATCTGACTATTTAAGATACAAACCTATTCAGTTGATTCCACTCGTTTAGAATGAATGGTTTTTTCTGTGTTTACATGTAACTACTGAACTGGGCGGAGTATGTCAGAACTTTCTTAACAACACAATATCGATATTATTTCGATAACTATATTTTACAACCAGGCTTTAAAGGTAAGGTGTAGCTCGCGACAATTTGGTCCAGTCCTAACATTGAAATCCGTGAATATTGTAACGGTTAAGTTTTATGGGATTTTTTAGAGAAGTTTACATAAATTTAGGGTGACTTATGCACAGGGCGAGCAGAGATAAATAAAAAGTCGATTACAATATATTAGGAGATTATAATCGGTGTAAGAGAACGTTACATAAATTTATATTAGGTATTGAACTAAATGAACCTCAGGGAATGGAATCGTAATAAATATTCTGCCGTGGCGTTGTTCGGTCCGTTGTGCAAAGATGATAGTATGCACTTAGTTAGTGGACACGGCTAGATGTTGCCGGCGTGCCAGGCTCTTCGCTGGTGTGCCTCGCTACCGCTATGATGGTGCGAAGCCCGGTGCGATGACCCTGGAAATAGAAAAAGTGCGGGTCAGTTTGTCACTAGGTAATTACGTCCAAGTGACCCGCTAAAATAGCAGGTGAAGAGAATCTCCCAGCGGCGATGCAGCGTAGCTAGAAGCTATAATAAAAAGAATATAAATAGGCAGCACAAGCTGGTGCCGCGACCTCTGACCGTAGGGGTCATCGGCCTCGTGGCACTAATTAGGTAAGCTGAAATAGCACACATAATAAAATAAAATATTTTAACCATGCATTTTTGCAGGCGATAAGCTGCACCGCTGGAAAGTCTTCACCTGTAGAAAGAAGTAGGAAATGTTGATCTCAAAACTAACCCGGAGCCGACAGCAGTTGGCCACGGGGTCAAAGTGACCTTCCTCGGAGAAGGTTACCAAGGAAAGGAACGATTTATGAGCCGTCAGTTGATAACTGGGCTAGTGTTGTCCAATCTCGCTTGCACAACCATAGATAATTAGTAATAAGTTATCGAAATATACTAAAATATCGATTAATTTATGGATGTAATTTTAATTGATTTATAAAAAATTCACAACGTTACAATATCTACAGCTTCCCACTATAAAAGATGAATCTAAATGCTGCTGCTCTAAATATAAAAAAGGTTACATAAACACGAGAATGCCCTAGCAAGAGCCCTTATAAATGTTGATCGACACAGACCACGACTGAAGG
Source organism: Cybosia mesomella (assembly GCA_946251805.1). NCBI lineage: Eukaryota > Metazoa > Arthropoda > Insecta > Lepidoptera > Erebidae > Cybosia > Cybosia mesomella. The sequence continues at coordinate 19,189,411 of OX276411.1, forward strand.
AGTGCACTGGACATTGACCAAAGACTATAACAGTCCTTACCTTACCAGTCCTTACATTAATATTCTACGAATAAATAAATAAATATTACACGACATCCTACACAGTGACCAACGAAAGCATAGCTTAATTAGCTTGTGTTATGGTTCTAGAATTCGGATAAACATACAAAGATACAATATTTTGTGAAAACATACATATTATACATAGAAACACCCAGCCCAATGCAAATAGACATATTCATGCATACAAATATCTGTACTAAGCGGGAATAGCCGCGACCTCCGACTTAGCAGTCGAATGCACTATCGTTACGCCCCACAGAGATCACCACGCATTCTGACGATGCTTATTGGAGCAGTGGTCATATCAACGAGACTCAATGCGACAAAATCTGATACTAACTGAATTAGTCGATTACGGATTCCACTAAAGCAAAAAAAGGTATTTCGTATCCGAATTCTAATCTAATACATTGATCAACTCTTGACAACTTCTTTCTCTTACTGCACTGGGAACTGAAAAGTGATTAGAGTAGTTTAGTCCTCTACTTGAATGCACCACTACATATTGTTGATATTGTAGTATGAATCTTGTAACCGTTGGTTTTTTAAATTCCGCGAAGCTTCTAAGAGAGCAACCTCAGTTATTTGCCGACTCCGATTAGGGCATGCCTGTACCAATGTTTTTCTATCCAAGACACGGATCCAGGATACCCTATGTGAGTGTGGTTTTGGAGAAGCAACACCTGACCACATCTTCTATTCATGTACTAGGTTAAACAGATTCTTGTATGATCTCCTACACTCAAACGATATCCCTCTTCCTGCCAACCTTAATAACCTCCTGACTTATGTCAATTTCCCCACTCATTTATATGTTATGTTATTTATAGATCTTAACAATATTAAGCTGTAAAACTGTGTTCGGTTGCTCTTCCATATAACACTGTGTTTGCTTTAATGTTGTCTCCTCTTTTCAGGTTCTTCAACACAGTATTAACCTTTTGGGCACTTTTCAAAATCAACTGTTTGAATATAACATTTTTTCACTTGTACTTTCACAATATGTTATTTCGATCAGTATAAAAACTGAGTTGTAGGTGGAATCGCCATAGAAGAAAAAAATATTTAAAAAATAGTATGAATCTGTCAAAAATGTCAAGCAATGTCAAGCGTCCTGTAAACAGTTCGAGCAGAACGGACGTCGTATATTTATTTATTTGCGGACATACTCTTTGTTGCGGACATTCACCGCATTCACGATTCAAGATACAAATGACCCTCAATAAAATTTTTGGACATAGCTAAATTAATCTAAAAGGTACCTTTATCTGAAATAGTAATTATTTACGTAATATGTACGTTATATAGGCACATAACACAACACACTGTACTAGCGGGAGAAAATGTCATCGCGCGGTAAGAAAACAATAAGTAAATCAAGCAATATGGATTATCGTAAAACCTTCATTGTACTAACAGGATGTTGATGTCTTTCACCTTCTGGAGAAAAGACAACAGACCGCCAATTGCTTCAGTTTTACATAGAACACCAACCTTCCTCTTGTCATTAACAATTCCAGTGCTTCTCACCTGCCTTCTTTCAATTTATCCCCATGTGATTGTTTGTTCAACGAGGTCGTACCATGCTCGCGTGTCTACTCTATGGTTACCTGATTTTCTTTGATCTTGTTAGTGACAAATGGTCACTTTGGCAAAAAACGAGATTTTAAATTTTTCTGGAGACAAATGAAAAACATATATTTGAAGTTGTTTTTATTGTTAGTGAGAAATGGTCATTTTGGCAAAAAACGGGATTTTATTTTTTTCTGGGGCCAAATGAAAACCATGTATTTGAAGTTGTTTTTATTGTTAGTTAATAGTTGTATTTTAAAGAATAATGTGTAAGTTTTAACATATCTGTTTTATGATATTGTCGGAAGTTTACGCGAATGTTATACACATTGAAATAAAACTATTTTTAACGGATTCTATCGCGGTTTATTTGATGTTATTTTACATTTTACATTGAGAGTCTACCCGTGACCATGGCTGCTGAAAAGCAACCGAAACGTCGGGTTCAATGTAAAATATAAAATAACATCAAATAAACCGCGATAGAATCCGTTAAAAATAGTTTTATTTCAATATCTTTTTTTTTCCAATTATGTAAAACTCAATGCGGCTGTAACTATTATTAGCGACGCACATTACTTAACTCTACCAAATTTAGAGTAGGTACATTTGTTGGATACATCAGTCCATTTTAATGCTATCTGCGAAAAGATCCTCTCTACAAAGCAGTTGGAACTGGAACCCTAAAGACAAGCAATAAATTTGCTATTTATATTTTTCATATACTGTGTTTTAATAGATTGATCTCTAAAAGTTCTGCAGCATTTTGTAAATGAATGAATTAATTTATTGATTGCAATTTTTAGAATTGTATCTTGAAAGGATGTTGCGTTCTTAGAAATTATATTGCAGTGTCAAATGAGGGGTCTAAAAGCAAATCCGCCACTGTCCACTAATTGCATCTAGGTCATTTAAATAAATTTTAGCAAAGTAATATTATATTCGATTGAAATACTTGTTTTTAATGTTTAGTAAAATATTTTAAACTGAAATCTAAATTAATTCTATTCTAAACTTAAATATATTCCATAAAAAACCCAATAAAACATACATGACAGTGGCGACTTTGCATCTCACATTGGAAAGTGGTGAATCTGCTTCTGACTAACATGCGACAGTGGTGAATTTGCGTTTAAGGGAAAGGACAGTAGCGTATGTGCTTCTAAGCATATTATAAAAAGATTAAATACAGCCAACAAAAGAAATGGTAATTTTTTTTTCAATCAATCACTTTATTTAAAAACAAACTGCTATACAGTAAAAAATTAAGAGATCCGAATCTCAGCACTCCATGGATTCACCGTGCGGTCGCCGGGTCCATAGCGTGGTACAGAGAGGAACACCATGACGGCCACCTTGTGATGCATCAGCCCTCACCTCCACCGTCAGTAGTGTTGTCCCCCCTACCTATCCAAATTTGGTAAGATCCTAACAATGCCGCTTTTGATATACGTTTTAGTAAAGAGCTTACTGAAGCTCTTGGCAATCCGAGGTCTTTAAGTAAGCTTTACAGGGATTTAGCTGGAATTCCCCTTGCTCCTACTTCTTTTTTGCCGTTGGTTAACTCGTTAGTCAAATCAAAGTATTTGTTTGTCTTTATAGCGTGGTCTTTAGGTATATTAGTTTCCCACGGTACTGTGAGTTCTACAAGCACTGCACGCTTATGCGATCGTGAAAAAAGGAATATGTCGGTATCCTAGGTGTCTACGAGTATTGTCATTGTCCAGTCAACGGCAGCTATCAAAATTGAATATGGCTTTTGAGGTGATTTCTTTGAGCAGCCTTCCTTTACAAACGCAATGTCATTTCTTTGGTTTGTGGTTAATCCTTTTTTCGCTCTAGCTACCGCCAAACTTACAGCCTCACGTATGATTTCTAATACCTTATCGTGACGGCGCGAGTAATGACCCCGGTCTAATAGCGCCTTACAACCCACTAGTAGGTGCCTAGCCGTACCAGTTGCTTCACCACATGAGTTACATGTTTTATCTGTGGCTTTTCCCCATCTGACCAGATTGCTTTGGTCGGGGAGGGTCAACTGGAATGCATTTAGGTAAAATTTAAGTAAGGCCGGTGACCAGTCGTATATTATGGTACGCCATTTTAAGGCTATGGGAATACAAAATTCACCTAGGGTCAACCATTCGTTTTGCATTTCTAGGTTCATTGCGTGCACCTTATAAGTGTTGTTTTCGTCTGCTTGAAGAAAAGATTTTGTTATTTCTTTATCTGTTTGTCTCTGAATATTAAGTAATTTAAATTAAAAAATTAGTAATTTAAATTCTCAAGTCCGAATCAGGCACTGCAACTTCACAGGCTTCTTCATCTTCACACTCTTCAGTTTCATGTTTCGTTTTCTACTCGTAGCATTACCTGTTTGTAGTATTCTAAATCATCCCTAGACATCCAATTCTCGCCAAAATGTTTTCTTAACAGAGCATCGACATCTTTTATTTTATCTTTCTTTACCACTAATTTATATTTTTCTATCACATCCGGGTTTAAGTCAAAAAGCTTTTTCCTCTTTTTAATACTGATTTGTAAGTTCCTACATCAGCGCAGTAGTTAGGCTCCCCTCGTACATAAACATCATTACTTCTGTTTCGTTTCAAGAAAAATCTTTTGCATTGATTAAATTGAAAATGCCAGTTTCCCGGTGGACGAATTATATTGCCAAGAGCAGTTTTCCAATCTTTTACGTTGTTTAATAACTCTACAGTTCCATATTTTTTAAAGACTTCCATGTATTCTACAGGTTTTACAATGGTCTCCATACGTTTTATCTCTTTCTCAACAAGGCCGAAAACCCGATCAGGTGGAATAAACGAGTGCCCAGGAATGGGAAAAAGTAGCGCGACTGTTTTAATATGACTCGGTGCCTGAGTCAACCATTTAGCGCACATACTGACCATAATACTGTTTTTGTTCTGGGCGCCGCATCCATCCGCCACCAGTCGAACAGTTTTGACATTTTCATTTTGCACTGTGTTTTGTAGTGTGTTATATACGACTGACGCTATTTCATTTGCGCCTTTACGGTATTCATCTTCGGTCCAGCTATATAGAGTGACGTTGTTCTTGTTCAATATATTTTCGGGTACAGACTTTACGACTCCAAATATATATATAATTGGCGACTGTAATATGCCGCTTGATCAGATATTTTAGGTAATACCTGATTCTTCTGACAATCAAAACAAAATACAAATAAATCGTCTCTTTTTTCCTTTAGCAGTCGATAAAACGCTCTGGCCTTCAGCATGTGTACTCTTTTTTCTGTCATTAAACGTACTTTTTCAGATGGATCTGTATATTTTTTTATGCGCTCAAGTAGCTCATTGCATTTGGAACAAGTGTCTGTATGAGGGCTTCCAAACCCTAGATTGTAGCACGTGTTGAAAATATGTCTAAAGTAACATTCACGTACTTAGACTTCATTGGTCTGATTATACATTTTCCACATTTTTCGTATATTCAAAGTAGATGGCAAATATTTTCTCAGAACTGTGGATCTGCAGTAATGTGACTCTAAACACTTAAACGATTCTATAAATCTCTTCAGTCTTCTAGTATTAGTAACGAATAATGAAATTACATAGTAAAAATGTACATTTTTGTAATCTCGTTCTAATTTCCTTTATTTTGACACTCTATTCGATTATTTTGAATAAAAATTTTCTGCATTTTTCATGCCAAATATTCAAATCGATATAAATAGAAAAAATTGAATCGGTCTAGGCGGGGTTTAAACCCGCGATCTTTGCCTTACAGGAGCAACTTACTATTTAAACCCTACTCGATAAGTTCGAGCTAAAGAATCAACAACAAATGGCGCCAAAAATTCACCGTATAGTTTTTGTTCACATTATGTTAAAGATTAACTTGACGTGCTGATCGTACAAGCAAAGTACAACAAAGTGCTTTACTTACAATGATGCAATTGTAAGTAAAGCACTTTGTTGTGTTTTTTTGATGGTGATTGAAAGATATCGGGAGAAGTAAGGAACACGTATTAACTGCACATAAGGTATATTCCGACTGTTGGATAAAGTACAGACAGCTGACATGACAGTAAAATATAAAATTACCCTACATTACACCTCCACCCTTAAATCTAAGCTTACCACTAATAACAAAAACAAAGGAAAATTATACATTAATAAACAAGTAACATAAATATCGGGTCGGAACATCCAACCAGTATCTCTAGTCAAACTCAAACCCGTATCGGACCACTGGTTTGCGTTCTCGTGGTGCACGCTCAGTTGGTACGGGTGAACTGTGTGTAGTGAACTCATTACGGGGGACACTATCATTTTCTGGTGACTGAGTTGCCAAGTCAGTTGTGTCTCTTCGGTTTGCAGTAACCTGCTCACTACACTCATCCACCATTTTATCCCCCAGCGGCAGAATGGCACTCTCACTCCCCTCCGCGGGTGCCGCCGAGTCACCAGTCCCCAAGTCAGGACAAGCAACATCAGAAAAGCGAGATCTACGCCGTACCTGATCCACATGTCGTTTTAGAGTTTGACCGTTATCACCCTCCACAATATACCTTCGAGAGCCCTCTCTGTTGCGAACTTGTGCCTTGACCCATTTGTCTTGTCGACCATATCCCCTAACCCAGACCTTATCGCCTTGTTCGAAGTCACGACTTACACCACCAGCGTACCGCGCCTGACTATCCTGTGCCCCGCGTACTTTATCCCTCAATGCTTGATCGTTCCGTAATAAATCTAAACGAGAACGTAATCTACGTTTTTGCAATAACATTGCTGGCGTTTCCCCTGTAGTGCTATGCATCGTATTCCTATAGGTTAAAAGGAAAGTTTGCAGTGCGATGTCTATATCTATGTTATCCCTGTAGGCTTTCTTAATTGCTCGCTTACATAGTTTAACAGCATTCTCCGCAGCACCGTTAGAAGAAGGATGGTAGATCGGTGAGAAACGCTGCTTAACTCCATTCATTTGTAAAAATAATTGAAATTCTTTACTAATAAAAGGGGGGCCCTGATCTGAAACAAACTCTTCAGGAAGGCCAAATCGAGCAAAAGTAGTTCGTAAATTTTTTATTATGGCCTGCGCATTGGTGTGTTGCGCTTCAAAAGCCTCCAGCCATTTGGAGGTTGAATCAACTAAGATCAAATAGGTTTTCCCCTTAAAAGGCCCTAGAAAATCTATATGCAAGCGTGTCCATGGCTGCGTAGTATATGGCCAATGTTGCGGTGCGGCTCGGGGTGGTGCGTCCGCCTCAGACGCACAAGTATCGCAGTTCCGACACATAGCCTCTACATCAACATCAATTTTTGGCCACCACACGTAACTCCTGGCCCAGCTTTTCGTTTTAACTATACCCAAGTGGCTACTATGTAACTGTTTTAATACTATATGTCTCAGTGCCTGGGGTATCACCATACGGTAGCCCCACTTAATACAACCGCCTTCAATATATAATTCATTTTTCCTAGCAAAAAATGGCTTTATGGCTTCTTCATCACAAAAATGAGGCCAGCCTGATTCTATGTAAATCTTAATTTTACTATGTATGATGTCCCGAGCGGTAGCCTTACTAACGTCATAGTTTGTTACCGGTAAAAAGTTTTCAACAAAGTTTACGTAGGTTACTGCTTCCATTGTACCCTCCTTAACTTTCTTAGCCGGCAAGCGTGATAACGCGTCGGCGCAATTTCTATTAGACGAAACATACTCGACATCGTAATTGTATCCGGATAACAGAATAGCCCAACGTTGTAATCGCGAGGTTGACATAATGGGTATACCAGCCTTGTCCCCGAATATGTACGTTAAAGGTTTATGATCTGTTCTCAACGTAAACTTCCTGCCGTACAAGTACTGGTGATATTTGCGTATTCCGTAGAAAATGGCCAACGCCTCCCTATCAATTTGTGCGTAATTACGTTCGGCTGTTGTGAGTGAGCGGGAGGCATAAGCAACAGGCCTCTCACCGGCTGGCGTTATTTGCGACAATACCGCCCCCACTCCTACACTGCTGGCGTCCGCCGTCAACACCAGCGGTAGCTCGGCTGAGTAATGCATTAGGACCTCACTGCTCACGAGCACCTTCTTTATCATTTTAAAAGCACTATGACATTGGGCACTCCAATCATATTTCGAACCCTTCCTCAATAACTCGTACAAAGGAGCAATCATAGTACTTAAATTTTTTATAAATTTCGAGTAGTACATGATCATACCAATGAAAGATCGTAATTCTCCCACGTTTGTGGGTACGGGTGTGTCCAAAATAGCATGAATTTTATTTGGGCAAGTTTGAACTCCAGCCTCACTAATAACATACCCTAGATATGTAATGGATTTCGCAAAGAAGTCGCACTTTTCTTTTTTCACTTTTAACCCGTATTTATCTAAACGTTGAAAGACTTTGTGTAAGTTATCTAAATGGTCACTACTCGATAACCCGGTTACTATAATATCATCCAAGAAAACCCCTACGCGCGGTAAATCAGCAAATAACTCTTCCAGTCTTCGCTGGAAAATTCCTGGACTCGACGACAATCCGTAGACCAAGCGGTTGTACATAAATAATCCCTTGTGGGTATTTATGACTGTATATTTCTTAGAGTCATCAAGTAAAAATTGTGCATAGGCCTGCGATAAGTCAATTTTACTAAATCTTTTACCCCCATGTAACCTAACTAATAAGATAACGATCAACTTCCAAAACTTTATTTAATGTCAATTTATAATCTGCACAAATTCTAATGTTACCGTCCTTCTTGAGCACCGGCACGATCGGCGTAGCCCAGTCGGAGCGCTCCACGGGGGTGAGGATGCCATCTCGCACATGCTGCTGCAGGGCCCGCTCCACCGGCTCGCGCAGCGCGTACGCCAGCGGGCGCGCGCGCATGAACACCGGCCGCGTCCCCTCACGCACGTGCACGCTCACCGGTGGCCCCGTGAATCGACCCAGTCCCTCCGCAAACACATTACAATATCTGGAACTAAATGAATCCATATTAAAGTCTTTGTTGGATATTATATTAACATTGGTTATAGTAGGTAATTGAATACCTAATTCTAATATCCATTGTCTACCGAGTAAAGCTGTTTTTCCGTTTTTAATTACATACAACTCTAAGTCTTTAACCCTATTATTATAAAAAACTTGTGGCGTTATAACGCCAACAGGGTGCACTAATTCACCAGTATAATATCGTAGAACAAGGTTACATTTATTAATAGCTAAATGAGTGAACATTTTTGTATACATTTTGTAGCTAATGCACGATATCGCACTACCTGTATCACATTCCATATTCTTTTGTTCTGAACTAATAACGTAACCGTAAACGGTTGGCACTGACTTAAGTTCAACAAATTAAAATCAATATTAATTACCTCGTCACTGATCACTGTCCGTTTCTAACTCTTTGTCTGCCGAGGTCGCTTTCACCCAGTGCTGGCCTGATAAGTTTGGGCACATCCGCTGAAGATGCCCCATCTTGTTACAAACGCGGCATACGTAACGTGCAAATCTACATGCCGACTCGGTATGCGGTCCACCGCAAGCTCGACATTGTTTCATGGCCGGCGCCACCGCTGCCTGCCCACGCATCGACGTCATCGACCCTCGGTTGCGTTGCTGCTGGCGATGGTCACGCGGGCCCCGCGCTCCGGCCTCCCGCGACGGCTCGCTGAGCTCCTGTACCGGTTTCCTCCCGACGCTCGTCTTACTTGTTGGCCGCCAGGTCATTCCTGCTATTGCTTGACAATCAGCTGTTCGTGTTGGCATATCGCTGCTGGACCTTCCCTGTCCTTGAACCACGCTCGCTGCATCTTTTTCTGCTGATTCCAAACTAACCGCCAAGTTGTAGGCTCTGGTAAAATCAAGCTTCGGTTCCGCGAATAATCGTTGTCGAATTGTGTCACTACTTATGCCGCAAGCCAGCTGGTCTCGTAAACTCTCTTGCAACCAAACGCCAAATCCACATGACTTCGACATTTTTTTCAAAATGGCGGTATATTCTGCGATAGTTTCGCCGCTTTGTTGTGTTCTTTTCTTGAACTTATACCTTTCTGCGAGTTCACTAGGCTTGGGTTGTAGGTGTTTCTCCATGATATCTACTATTTGCGCCATTGTTTTAGAACTTGGTTTTTCTGGAGTACATAAATTCACCAAAAGTTCATAACTGCCCGCACCCATTAGTGTTATTAATGTCGGCACTCGTGTTTCACTTTTCACTTCGTTTACGATGAAATATTGTTCTAATCTTTCGATATATAACCGCCAATCGTCTTTGTTTACATCGAATTCTCCTATCTTTCCGATCGTCATCGTATTTGTTACTAACAGTACCTACTAGTAACACTTGAGTAACACACGCGTATTTCGTCTCTTTGATCCTCGTCGCCACTGAAAGATATCGGGAGAAGTAAGGAACACGTATTAACTGCACATAAGGTATATTCCGACTGTTGGATAAAGTACAGACAGCTGACATGACAGTAAAATATAAAAGTACCCTACATTACAGTGATGTTAGTTTTTACTTAAAACTAGTAGTTTTGAAGATACGGAGTTATACCCGGTATAAAAATGAACGTCAAGAAAATATATATTTGTACCCTTTTTCATGCAAGGTAAACGATTTTCTTGTTGGTGAAGAAAGATGCGCATTTGGGATGATTTTAATGATAATTACATAAATAATAATAAAATAATAGATTCCATGAGCTTTTAAACACCTATAAAATGTATGCTTTTTATTAGCGCTATTAAAATTTATATTCTCAAAAAAAAAATACTTGTCTCCCTTTTCACATAAATATGTGGTTGTATTGTATGGGGTATCTAGACCTGTGTGAGGTATGTAGATTAGTGTAGACTAATTGCTTAAAACAATGATTAAATAAAAGAACGAAACTATTTTACTGAAAATTATTTATTAAAAAAACTAAAACATTTACTTTTTAAAACCTTAATAAAATTGTAATCAAATAATCATACGATAAGAGGATGTTCGTCTTGAATATTATTATTACTTAAAAGATCAGTATAAAATGATCTAACACTTGGATTTATGTGGGGTAGAAGAGAAATCAAGTCCCGTTTCTTCTCATCGGAAATTAGTATTGGGCCATCGTATGAATGTGGTAAACATCCGTATTGAAGACACTGGGGCGAGGGGATTTTCCTCTTTTCCTTTGTAGGCTAACTAAACTCCAATCATTTACATCATATACTTTATAATAAAATGTAGGAAATTTTCCTTTTATATATTTAAAAACAGCACACTCCGACAGATTGAACTTTTTCTTATTTTCGTCTATTTTCTTTTGTTGTAAAGGTCCCTTCAGAAGACTCGCAAAATCTAAAAACAGATCTGTATGCATCTCTATAACAGTAATTTTTAAGGATTTTCTTTAGAAAAGCCCTATTGCTATCGAGTTGTCGTCGACGTCGTCGTTGCCAATTTTCTGTCACGGTTTTGGGTATGAAGGAGATGAGCTATCGAGTTGCTGTTTTCGGTAATAGATTCGTGCTGGGGTGAACCATTGCAAGATAAAGAAAAAATCGCAAAATCGAAAATCCCTTGTATTCGGCTGAGCTCGTCTCAGGAATTCAACTTGTTTTTTTTTGCCACATGAACGTACCAGTGGAAACCAATCTCGGGGATGATGAATGTCCATCGGAGTTTTTTGTTTAGCTCTCTCTATAACTGCGTGGTCTATATCACGATCCATATGGGTATGGCCTGGTACAAGAAAGTTATGTGTAATTGAATGTATATTTGGTTTGTTCCGTACAGCCAAAAAAAACATGCATATGACATGTATATTTTTATTTTGTCCCGAACAAGAGTCTGAGTAAAATATTAAATGTTTTATTTCCGCCGGCATACAATTCATAATATAATAATATAAGCAAGAAGCTATTTGACTTGCAACTCTACCTCCAATTGCCTCATGCCACATAAAGCAATAAACCGTATTAGACGTACAATCCCTGAGTGTTAAGTTAAATGTCCATAGTGGACGTTTATAAAATGCTGCACCAGATTTTAGGTAAGGTGTTGGCAAGCATTGCTGTAAATCAAAAGTTAAAACAACCGTATCGCTTCTCAATTGAATGCGCCCGATCTGTAGACTTCTTATCATACACCTTTTCTGCTCTCTTTTGATGATCTTTCATAAGCTTTTCATTTTCTTCTCTTTCTGTGTCTTCGCTAAATTTTATTTTCATTTGAAATGTGTCGCATTTTACGCATGTGTCCAGTGACGGTGCTTTAAAACTCAGATTTTGAGCCTTAAATACCCATGAATAAATAGTTAGTGACACTGGATTATCAGTACTCTCTCGAAGTGTTATCGTTACTACCTCATTTAACTTTGCAAGACATGTCTTGCAAAGTTAAATGAGGTAGTAAATTTTTTTTGTTAGTCTTTGAACGACCATAGTGGCTTTCATAACAGGGAAATGAGAGAATATGCGCCTTTACAATTTCTAGCCTGTCATGACTTATTGTAAAAGCACTAGGTTTTTTGCTTCTTGACGAATTCGGTATAATATTACAGCTTACCTTCATTTTATCCGTAAAAATTTTAATGAATTTATGAGTTTCATTAAATGTTTTTAGAAAACAACCTTTACAAATGGAATGGCACTCCAAATTCAGTTTTAAATAATAGTTGTTTACAAACATTCTGTTTTTGCTTCTTGTCCTCTCTTTTAATTCAATAAGGTTGTCTTATCATAGTCACCTTAACCCCAGTAATAATCAAAGATCTTAACTCTAAACTCTTCAGAAATCCTTTCTACACATTTCATTCGACAAGGTTCAAGATGTTATATTTTTCTTTCGCCGATTACTTTCCCATTACTTGTCGTATAACTTTTTCCTAAATTTCTCATATTTTTTCTGTTTTCCCTATCTATTCTTCGTTCTTTATTACTTCGCCTAGGTTTACGTTTTCGACCCTGATGGATACCTTCTTTATCCCAAAATGATTCTTTTTCACTCGAATCTGATCCAGATTCCGCCACAATAACATTGCGCTGCCTCAAAGTAAATGCGCGCCTACGTTTATTTGTGGCACGTGCATTTATAGAGTCCGAGTCACTTGTATCCGTATTCGGTATAAAATCATCACTGCTTCCGGCACTATAATCCATGTCTGGTAATGGAAGGGTATCAATTAGGACAGAAATAATCTAGTCTGGTCGCTTTCAGTAAAAATATCTTCATCATCGGGTAACACATAATTATTAGAACAATCAGGCTTTGCAACATAATCTTTAGAACACCCAGGTTTTGGCGAATCATATTCAAAACATTCAATCAAAGACTCTTCAATTCGATCCATTTTTACCGTTTCCGGATTCACATCAATTAGTTTTATCATGTTGTGATGAATACGGTTCTTAGTAGCCATCCTAAAAAAAAAACATTACATATTAGTAAATAGTTTTGCCTACAACGCCGATAGTATGGAAGTCCGTTATTACACATAACCATTGCTTTGAAGACCCTAATAATATAATTATCTAAACGGATCGTTGTTCCTAATAAACATAACATACCAGTATCATTATGGCTTTATGCCCTGATGGGGTAAGCAGAAGTCTATCATTGCATCCACTTTTCGCCTGATATGTTACGTCCCATGTAAAAGGGAGGCGATGCTATTGTGTCAATAGTCTATTTCTATTTCACCCCTATTATACCGGGCACAAATTCAAACTCAGGACTAACACTGCGCATTTTTAATATAGAAAATCCTAATACCACTTGTCCGACCCAGGATTCGAACCCAAGATCTTTTCGTTGCTAATCCAACCCACTATACTCCATGTTGTTAGGTATTTGACTAAACTAAAAGTAAACTCTTAATTTTTAACACAAACACATATTAAATAAATAAACTACTACTTAATGGTAAAGCTAAATGCTAATAATAACATTTAGTAATACCTACAGTTACTTGATGTTGTCTTTACATTGATTTTTAATTGCATTTTATGTCTAAAGTAAATATTATAAATAAATAATAAATAATACTACGATAAAAAATCGTATCAATATTTACTTTTAGTAAGTTAAGTAAAATATAAAAGCTATGGTGCGATGAGCGAGATTGACAAAACAATTAAGTAATTTACTTCAATATAAGGAACTAGTAAAATCAAGTAGTATATATGTAACCTGTCAGTGAGTAATAAACTATTTGTGTATAATACAACAAAATAGTATTAATATATCAAAATAAAGAAAAATTTCAACCAGCAATAGGTTGATATAATAACTTAATATATGTTATTATAATGCAATTAAAAGGTAAGCAAGTATAAAAAGTATACATTCACTGACTGGGTACTATGTGTGCGACAAACACCTATACAAAAATAGAATTAAAAAGTAAGTAGATAACGGTTGAGATCAACAAGTCCAAGAACAAAAGTAAATAGATCCTTACTTTACCAGTGGTATAACAGTATACAGTTAAAATGACCATAAGAGGTATTAAACCAGTCTAGAGATGGTAATGCAAAATAATTGTAAAAGTAATGTTATTTAGCCTTGTTGTTATATTTAACAAAGGTGATTAGTTAAATAGATGAGTAATTTCACTAAAATAATGGAAATGTATGTATTATTCAGTTAATTATAAAAAAATTGAAATTAAAAATTATTTTCAACTACCTTCATTTAGTTAAAATGAAAAATAACAATAAAATTGGTGAAAAAAATCACCACACTGGTAAAATAAAGAGGAAAATAAGAAGAAATAAAGTACTTACGGATCAAACACACAATACCTACGGCAGAATAATACCTTGTAAGGCGCCAATGTAACGATTTAGTATTTTTATAGAAGTTTTTTGATGAAGTTTACATAAAGTTAAGGGGGGAGTTGCAATGCAAGATTTAATAAAGTAATGTATTGTAATTGAGACTACTACCGGCTAGGGCGAGCAGAGTTAAATAAAAGGTTGATTACAATGTATAGTATGAGATTATAATCGTGAATAGAATGTTACATAAATTTATATCTGGTATTTGAGTAAATGAACCTCAGGGAATAGATTCTTAATAAATATTCTGCCGTGGCGTTGTTCGGTCCGTTGTGCAAGATGGTAGTATGCACTTAGCTAGTGGACACGTGGCTGGTGGTGATGCCGGCGTGCCAGGGTCTCCGCTGGTGTGCCTCGCTACCGCCATTATGGTGCGAAGCCCGGTGCGAAGACCCTGGAAATAGAAAAAGTGCGGGTCAGTTTGTCACTAGGTAATTACGTCCAAAAAAAAAAAAAAAAAAAAAGGTAATTACGTCCAAGTGACCCGCTAAAAAAGCAGGTGAAGAGAATCTCCCAGCGGCAATGCAGCGTAGCTAGAAGCTATAATAAAAAGAATATTAGTAGGCAGCACAAGCTGGTGCCGCGACCTCTGACCGTACGGGTCATCGGCCTCGTGGCACTAATTACGTAGGCTGAAATAGCACACAGTATGAAACAAAATATAGTAAGCCATGCATTTTAGCAGGCAATAAGCTGCACCGCTGGAAAGTCTTCACCTGTAGAAAGAAGTAGGAAATGTTGATCTCAAAACTTACTCGGAGCCGACAGCAGTTGGCCACGGGGTCAAAGCGACCTTCCTTGGCGAAGGTTCCAAGGAAAGGGACGATATAAGAGCCGTCAGTTGATGACTGGGCTAGTGCTGTCCAATCTCGCTCGCACAACCATAGATAAATAGTAATAAGTTATAAAACATACTAAAATATCGATTAATTTTATTGATATAATTTTAATTGATTTATAAAAAATCCACAACGTTACAAGTTAAATACCTAATTAAATCGAGTATAGGCACTGTGATACCCGGGGAATGGGCATCACGAGTGTTTAGGGCGATGAAATCACAGTTCGTAGAGAAAAATATCATTTATTTTCACCACACGCACTTTTATTTATATTAATAAGGGACTTTTTATCGGACTGGGAAGTGAAACGCGGACTCTGCGCCCAAGGATAGGGCTTAAAGCGGAATTCTCCTCAGGATACTTTTCGCAGCTTCGGTCAAAGACGGTTCCTCCAGGGCCCGTTCTGACTCAAACTGTCCAGGCAGCAATTGTTTTATCCCCATTCCTAATTTAAAGTTTAAACTGATACAATAGTTTTATTTAATCTCTGAAGCATCATGGCCAGGTAACTAACTGTAGTGCTCGAACGAGGTCGGACGCTACAGTACATTTATTTGCCACCGAGGCAGTTATTTACGATAATTACATGACATATCCTAGTAAAAGTTATGCATGTATAGATAATAATTAAAGTATAAACTCTTTAGGACACCTTGTTTTGGTGAAAATAAACTATTTAAAACCTTATTACATTGAACTTATTTCAATATAGACAAGCTATTTTAAATATCACAGAATGTAAATGGCCGGCGGGGGCGTGTCCGAAGGGATTTCCGCACGACAAAAAAAAAGGTACATATTTATGCCAATTTATTAGTTTACCTTTACCTTTTATGTTTGCATGACATTTTTCTAATAGACCATTAACATTATTCTTATTTTCGTGATTTGAAGTAAGGAAGTGAAATATCCATTATTTTATTTTTGCAATAATAAAATAATGAATTATATCAGTAAGTAAAGAACATAGTACTTTTACTTGGTGTAAAAGGGTACATATATACTAGGACCTAATATAGTATAGGGTGAACTCATCTAATTTCGTGACAAAAGGCATTTAAGTAATAAAATACAATTAAATTATTAATTACTTTAATTCAGTCTTAGTATGAGTTTCAATCAGACTTTTATGAGGAATATAAGCACAATTAATCACATTTTTTTCTAAAAACCTAAAACTTATAGCAAATTTACTACAGCAAGTCAACTTGCCTAATTCCGTGGTGACCTCTTTAAGTCCGTGATAGCTACTACTTTATTTCTGATATAACGGAATTAGGAAGTAAACTTTATAAAAGTGTACAAAATTTATATCATAAAATTAACATAAACATAAAGAAATAAGAGTAACATTTTAGTAAGAACTTTTAGAATTCTTCTTCGGCGTAACACATATCACATTTAAAAATCGTCAGCTTAGCCTCAAATTCTTGACTTTGGCAATGTACGTGGTACGTTTTGAAGCAGAAGGAACAAGAAATCCAGTCTGCTCCATTTTTAGAAGCTGCATCTTCTGAGTACCACCTCTCACATATTTCACACAGCCAATCATCGTCTTCAGTTCTATTTTTCTTCTTAAATTGTTGCTTCGAAGGTGTAGTATTAGTTTTATATGCTCTATTACTTCTAAATCGCTTAGTTTTAGATGTGACGCTAACAACAGCATCATCAAGGTACTTGTTAAGTTCAAGGTTGTTGTCTGTTTTAAGTCGCTTAGTCCTTGAAGCACCAGAAACAGCATCGTTTCCTAGGTTCTTGTTGGCTGTTTTTGGTCGTTTAATGCCTGATGTACCGGCTACAGCAGCGTTGTTTAGGTTCTTGTCAACAATAGGGGTTAAACATCGTGCGTGAGGAATGGTCCTTCTTTTTTTTGTTTTTTGATTCTGCTCAAACTTGGGCACTTTTAAAATTTCGTCGAATTGATCTGGGAGCTTTTGTTTTGATACCGGAGCTGGAATTATAACTTCTTCTAAAATTCGAATTTTAGGTGTTTTATTTTGTTTAAGTGGTTCAACTTCTTCAGTAGAATTTGAAATAATTTGGATGCAGAAGTCTTGTGATGTTGTTGGTTCGGAACATTGTTGATCATATGAGTCAAGAGATTTCAGTACAAGTGGTGCAAGGATTACTTCAGAATCTTGGGTTGTAGTAATTTCGGGACAGAATTGGTCGGAGGAGTCTGAAATTCCTAATACAGCTGCAGTTGAGATCGTGTCATTATAATGAGTGATTGTATTAGAACAACGCTTTGAGGGAATTCTTACTTTTCTTAGCCTGCTGGATTCTTTTTCTGCAGAATCATCGTTCTTAAATATATCTATACTATCAATTGTTTTAAGTTTTTGTTGAGAAATTACAGGCGAATCCGTAGTCTGAACCGGATCATTATACAATATTTCGTCTCCTTCAATCTGGACAGGTAGCCTGGCACATTCATATTGAGAACTCGCTGAATGAGAAGGATCATACACAGGGTCATCTGTTTCGAAAGACCCAGTTTCTTTACATGCTAATTGAGAACCCGATGAATGAGGAGCATCACTCATATGGGCATCTGTCTTCAGAGACCGACTTTCTCTATATTTTGATTGAGAACCCACTGAATGAGGAGGATCATACACAGGATCATCTATATTCAAAGACCCATTTTCTTCATATTCAAATTGAAAACCCGCTGACTGAAGAGGACCACATAGTGAGTCACTTGTTTCTAGGCATGCAGTTACACATTCCAATGGAGAACCCGCTGAATGAAGAGGATCACTTATAGGATCACCTGTCTCCAGGGACTCATTTTCTTGTTCAATGTCGCAACATACTATTTCCTCCAAAGGTTGAATTCGAGATGTGCAGGATCGCGGGGTTTGTTCATCTTCATGAAGTTCCTCTTCTACCGATTCCGGAAACGGTTTGTCTGTCAACTTTGATGGAGCGAGTGCCAGTGGATTCACAGCTGTTTTGTTTACTGGATAGATACCCGTTTTTTTGAACCCAGCCCGTATGTTTGATTTTTTTTATAATTATTATTTTTTATAATGTGTAAAAAGAATATTAGTAACCGAAATTACTAATATTCCCCCTAACCCCTCCAGCTAAGCTAAATTGCTTGTGTTAGGAGTGGGTTCACGTCGGTAGTGTAATGGCCAGGATTCGAACCCGGGACCTCTCGATCGTAGGATCGTTTTTCAAATGCAGGTGTAAAAAATTTATGAAAATCATAGCGGGTTGGGTTGTCGCAAGGATTTTTCATTTTGTGATTTTCGATCATGGTCCTCCAGGCTAATTTAAGAGGCCGGTGAATACACACGTCCAGTGGTTGAAGTATGGCACTCGTGTGTGATGGTATTGTAAACAAAATTATTTGTTGTGATCGAGCGTAATCAAGTACTGGTGGCACAACGTGACTTGCGTGTGAGTCCATTATTAATAGAACAGGTCTCGTTGGAGGGATACATCGAACAAAGAATTTTAACCAATCTAGGAATAGTTCACCCGTGATCCATCCCTTTGCAGAAAATCGTACTTGGCTGTTTGGCATAAATCCTTTTGTCAGTAGTGGTATGATTCTTACACCTTTAAATATAATAAATGGAGGAATATAACATCCAGTCGCATCAATGCACGCCAATAATGTGGTTGTTGTACCCTTTTTTGCGTATGTTCTGTTATAAACGTATTTATTTCCAATGCTTGTCACAATTTTGTTGGGTTTGTTAACAAACATCAGGCCAGTTTCATCGCAGTTCCAAATTCTTTCGGGTGGAATATCATGTTTGTTTATGATTTCTTCTAATTTTTCATAAAAATCTTCCAAAATAACCGGGTTTGAGCAAATCGCTCTACCTGCTGAAAGATTTTCCGGTGTTCGCAAAGACAACCCGTAGCGTTCTTTAAACTTCACCCACCAATTCCAACCTGCAGATCCCTTTTTGTCATTAAATGTGCAGCTTATATTCGCAGCTTTTGCTAAAGACAATGCAATTTGCTTTATTTTGGTAACTGTAAGACCAAAACCACGTTCTTGCATCTCAATAATGTAGGCCAGTAACTTTTGTTCTATTTCAACTGGTAACGCAAATGGCCTTCCTATCTTGGACATTATGATCTGTGCATTTTGATTACTCTCTCGTAGAGTTTTGTACTTCGTCACATTATCTTTTAACGTCGGTCATGGAATCTTAAACTCCTTAGAAGCTCTGTAAACTGTCATTGTTGAACTCAAAACATTTTCAACGGCGGTTTTGAGATCGAGCTCCGAGTACTTCCTGTTCTTCTCGTTGCGGTGCATGATAACTGAAAGTAAACAAGCAAATTACAATAATAAGTACCTACATACCTGCTACTTATGCTTAGATTTCAGGGTCTGTTTGCAGCTAGTACGAGTAAACTACTCACTTAATTACGTGACAAGAGTCACTCAGTGTGTCAAAGAAGTGTCACTCAATTCCGTGATAGTTACATATAATATTCGCTCAATGTTGTTATTTTAATTTAGAAAAGATAAAACAAGTAAAACAACATTCATATTATCTATTAAACTCAAAATAAATCAATACTTTCAGTCAAACTACAAATAATTGAGTATAACTACTATAATTCGGTGACAGTACAGAAACCAATGAACCGCGAAAACGCTAATATTTTTGACGAACAAAATAAGCTCTACCTCTAAAATTACGCAGAATTATGGCAAATTCTTTGCTGCCACATCAAGGGAATATCAATTACAATTCATTTCATTAGAAAGAAGCTAGGAAATCGGTTAAATACTTACAGAAATACAGCAAAGTTCGCCACCAATTCACAAACACTGCCGAAACTGGCGAAATTTGCGCGCGAACTGTCAAAACAGCTTGTTGTTACCATCTCGCTCACTCGAGCGGCACCATACTTTCCAGACGAGTTTGTGCTTTATTACCAAAGCATAAGGTTGTATTTTAAATGATTGATTTCACTCGCATAGTCCAATATTAGCGCTCAAACCTAATATCACACAATTAGGCAAGTCACATAATTAGATGAGTTCACCCTACCATATATTTATACAAAACTTGCTAAAGGTAGTGAAAAAGGATTATAGATTAACGCGGGTAGCGTGTCGATCGATTTTGGCAGCGCTCACTCAGCACAGCACACAGGTGACTGAGGAACGCGGGCGCAACGCAAAGACATGCCTCCCGACCCCCACTTCCACATACATTCCCCCGCTTTATCCTTGCAACGATGAGTTGAGTACCCCCCTTTTCACAAATAACAAGAGTGGTGATAAAAGATTTATTTTTAATGGTATTCATTGTATTGAATATTTCTTATGTGAAAACTGATCTAACTCGATTTATGCTTACATTGTTTATTTTATTTAGGTGTAAAACAGTTTAAGCCGTGTAATATCATTACTCACTTATCGAATGAAAAGATATAGGGATAGAGTCTCCTTGCCGGAACTCCGCCATGGGACCTGGAGGAGAGAGCCCTTTCGCAACTGTATCAGTGGCGAAAGGAGGCGCGGGAGCAGGGATGGAACCCCGAGCCTCGAGAAATCGAGGCCGTGCAGTCCCAGCTCCGCCAGGCCATCGTGGTGGAGTGGAAGGAACGACTTGGGCGACCAAGCGCAGGGCACGCCGCAATAGCGGCGGTAAGGCCCATCATGGAGGATTGGCTAGAGAGGCGACACGGAAGCCTCTCGTACCGACTGACGCAGGTGATCTCCGGGAAGGGGTGCTTCGGGGAAGGAGCCAACGCCTGAGTGTCATCACTGCGACGCGAGCGAGGACTCAGGGCTGCACACGCTGGCGGACTGCCCGGCGTGGGAGGCGCCGAGGCGTGACCTCGTGGCAGCCATCGGGGTGGGAGTCCTCTCGCTTGGCAGCATGATTGCGGCAATGGTGCGGAGCGCGAGCGCGTGGGCCGCTGCCACCTCCTTCTGCGAGCATGTAATGCTCGCGAAGGAGATGGCGGAGCGCGCCCGGGAGAGATTTAGAACTCTCCCGGCCCGCCGAGCCCGCAACTTGCTCGCCGCGCGTCGCAGGCGACTCAGGCGCCGGAGGTCGCTTAACGACCTCCGTCCTCCATGAGCGCAGGCCTGGGGGTGACAGGTGAGGCCGCCTCATCCGAAGGGATTTCCGCACGATAAAAAAAAGGTATACTTGCATCTTTATACACAAACAAATTGAAACTTCAAAAGAATACATGAATAGGTAGATCAAAAGTCACAAAATATTAATTAAAAGTTTTGTGAAAAGGAATATTAGTGTACTTATACGCACCTCGCGCCGTTACTTTTTCACCAGTTAAACCCTTTAGCACAAAACAAACTTTGTCATTTTTGGAGATATCATAAATATGTTTTCACCAATCGATAGAGCTTTTTTCTGTGATCATTTCTGTATAAGGTACTTGCGGTACTGGCGGACTGCCCGGCGTGGGAGGTGCCGAGGCGTGACCTCGTGGCAGCCATCGGGGTGGGAGTCCTCTCGCTCGGCAGCATGATTGCGGCAATGGTGCGGAGCGCGAGCGCGTGGGCCGCCGCCACCTCCTTCTGCGAGCATGTGATGCTCGCGAAGGAGATGGCGGAGCGCGCCCGGGAGAGGTTCAGAACCCTCCCGGCCCGCCGAGCCCGCAACACGCTCGCCTCGCGTCGCAGGCGACTCAGGCGCCGGAGGGCACTTAACGACCTCCGTCCTCCATGAGCGCAGGCCTGGGGGTGGCAGGTGAGGCCGCCTGTCACCCCAGCAGAAGCAGGCCGGGACGGTGGGGCGACTAGCGCCCCTCCCCCAAACCGGGGCAAGACGGGGACACCGTGGTTCCCAAACCCGAGGGGGCCATCTCGAAACCGGAGATGGCCCAGGGTCAGTCGGGGTGCGAGGGATATGCTCTATGGGCAACCTTACACCCCGGCGTCTGCAGACCCAAGACGGCGTGCGGTTTTAGTCGGTTCGAGCCCGACATAACCGCCCCCGCTGGCCGGCGGGGGGGTATCCGAGGGGATTTCCGCACGAAAAAAAAAAAAAAAAAAAAAAAAAGGTACTTGCGGTAAACAAGGGCTCATCTTAATACTGACCTAAATATTTCCGATATATAAAGAATACAGCTTTTAAACAGGGCATTTATAGGATATTTACCTTATTAATAGTTTGAAAAGATTTTGTTTTTTGGATTTCTAATTCGATTTTTTATAAAAACATTGATATACAAAAAACCCAAGATACACAGTCTCGAACTAAAGTAACACTTGAATCTGTCTCCAATCACACTTGAGTAGTTATAGTTATGTTACAAACATATTTTTTTGCAAATTCAACCTTACGCACATGATATAAATCTCTTTTTACAAAGCAGTGTACAAAAAGCAATAAAATTTTACGACCGAAGTCTGCTGGTAGGACAAGGCATGGAATGGAGACTTCATTATGTTTATACTTTTTATTTTTATACTACGTTCACTTAATATTTTAATATATTATAAAAATATGTTCTCAACTTATAATTATACTTTTATCTCAGTGTATATATATTTTTGAGTGGAACATGTATTTATCAATAAAACAAATGTTAACCATTAAAAATATTTATTTGTATATTTAGTTGAAAAGTTAATATTGTAGAAACTAAGTACCTAGATATTTAGTTTATGATGATTGCGTATTGGTGGTGAAAGCTTTTTGAATTTTGGTATCATGCATCAAATTTAAGTTGGTGGTGATGAGTGATGCTTCTTATATTTAAAATGACATAAATACATATTTTTATAAGAAATAAAATTAAAGTATCTGTTCTTAATATCAGAATTACAGTTTTTATGATTACATATATGAATATTTTTACAATATTTATTTAACGATACATTATCAAAATTAAAAAAATTTTAAATGCATATGTATAGTGTTTATTCCAAGTAATCACCGAAAGTGCAGGACCATACAGTAAAAATAACATTGTTGCTACTAAGTCGTATAATATGATTACATAATATGAATATTTTTAATTAGTTCACTTACGGATAATAAGTTTGTTGTCAAACTAGGCACGCATAACACATCTTTCACAGTAATGTCGTATTTTAAATCAGACACAATGTCGACGTCTCCGGAACAAACAACTGGCACTTTTGATTCGTTTGCTACCACAATTTCAGGTAAACTTGGTGTATTGTTCATATTTCTTATCCAAGATTCATTCGCCGTCATATGTGCGCTCGCGCCGGAATCCACGTACCACTCTGTTTTGTTAAACTTTCCATTTAGGAAAACGACATTAAATACACATTTGTTATTATTTTTCTTCAATGACGGGCATTGATTTCGATAATGACCATCTTTACATTTATAGCATGTAATTACTTTCGTAGATGAATCTGTCATTGCTGTCACTGTTTTCTTATTTGACGTTGAAGGACCGCCATTTCTCTTTGGCTTATTAGTGTTGGCAGTTTATTTTATTTCGCGCGGCAAATGCAGCTCCGGTTTCCACGTTGTCATTGTCGCTGGTCACTTCCATGTCTAGTAATTTCGACTTTATGACATCTGCAGTTATCGAAATCCCTGAATGTTCAATTGCCATAATCATAGGTGTATAATGATCGGACAAACCTGCTAGTAGTAATGAGCCAACCCATTCGTCTGTTATTGTAAAGCCCGTGCCATTCAACCGCTGTGCTGTGTCGACCATTTGAGTCACATAAGACGCCATAGAATTACATTTGTCTAATCGTATGGATATCAAATGTCGCAGCAAGGTTATTTTTCGTGATAAACCAGAATCATCAAACATCGTCTTCAATGTAGACCATAATTCTGCTGAAGTCTTGGTGTTCTTTACATGCACGTACAATGACGGGTCCATAGTCAATACTAGCTTTGCCTTTGTTTTTGCATCGTCCACTGGCTTGATTTCTAAATCTGGCGTCGGTTTGATGTATTTGTCCATCCCTTCGAGCACCAACAAATTTTCAGCCGCGAAGCTCCACTCATCATAGTTGTCTCTTCCTTTAAGTTTAGGAACACTGGCAATATAGTTCGTAGTCATGTTTCTGCGATTTAACTTTCACTAATTATCTATTTTAAACTAAAATAACTGATAATTTTTCGGGATAAGCCCATAACCAATAATGAAACACGTGAATGTCGCAACAGACTAGGCCACAGAGTATATATTTTTAAAAGAGTTTTACATTGTACCATACCACAGATAACCATACTTATAATATAACTATTTTGATACATCATTCTAACAATATATTTAACGATAAGTACAAAAATAAGTACAAAAAATTACAATTTTTATGTGTCTGTTTGTTCCAAGTAATCACCGAAAGGGCTGGACCGTACAGTAAAAATAATATTGTTGCTACTAAGTCGGATCTTACAAAAATATTTCCAACAAAAAATTGAATGTATACGTGTAAACGAGGATAGAAAAACACATTAATTTCCTTGGAATAAGTTAAGTTTGTTGTAGAGTTGTCTTTTTGAACTAGATTTCAGATTTTCTGTAGTTTTTTTTTGCTATATAATGTAAACGAACATCTATGAACTTTTCTATAATAGCTTTTGTCAAACTAATTTTGTGATTGAATAAGGCAGGTTGTTGAAGGGAATGTGTATCAATACTAGAAAATAGATTTAAATGTAACATATTTTTTAAAACTAGGGAACACAAATAGGCCTTGGTTGTGTTTTTTTGATCATGTATGCGCTGTTCTCGTCTTATTACCTCCTCAGTTTTAGTACATATAGTGTAAACATCTTCACTAGCGTAACACAGTCCACCAAAATCCTTCAAATCAATTAGTTTATGAAACCATAATTTATTTCGAGCTAGTGTAGCATCTTTGCAGATGTCACATTTAATTTTTTTTAGAATATGTCTGACCACAAACCCCGCAATGTATCCAACAATTTGATTAACATATTCAGAGCTGGAATGATTTAATGAATCTGATAAGATATCACAATTATTTTGATATGTGTCATAACTGCTATCTTCGACTGCCAATATTCGTTTTCTATATCAAAACGATATCCAACGCTAGTGTGGTTAATGTTTGATATAGTTGCCCCACAATTCAAAATAGGCACATTTTCCAAAGGAACAGAATTGCCTGTAAATTTGGAACCGAGTTCCAGATGCATTAAAAGTTTTTTATACGCGGATTTAAATTGGCGTGAATTAGGATTATTATTGAACCCTCCTTGGCTCCTTATTTTGCCAAAGAAGAGCTCAACATGATCCTGGCTAAACTTATAGGTTAATATATATGACAAATAACCGGTTTCCACATAACTAGCATATAAACGTTGTACACTTTCAATACAAACAAGTAATCCGTTTATTTCTGGCTACCAATTTATATTTTGGAAATCACAAACATGAACGAATTTAAACGTAGCCTTAAGAATCTTTTGCTGGAGAAATGTTATTATTCCGTTGAAGAGTACCTAAATGACATGTCACTAAAATAAATGAAACAATCAGACAATATTTATTATTATCATTATTTAATTAATTAATTAATGCAACTGACATTTTGTAATTTGATTTTATTTAATTCATGTGCTATTGTTATTTACTACCACTGACATACCTATTTTATTTTGATTATGATTTATTTTATCACAATTGACATGCCTATTTGATTTTATTTGATTATATACTATTGAAAGTCTAATTTTATGACTATTGACATTATGTACGTATTTCAATTAATTGGAATGAAGTTGTAGTATGCATGTCTAGTAATTGTTTATATGCCTCTAATTTGCATGCCGCAAGGCCAAATGTAGTGACACATTTGTAACAAACATGTACCAACTCTAAACCTACATTTGCAAATAAATGAATATTATTATTATTATTATTATTAATTATATACATATACTTTGTCATGAGAAAATATTATTCTCGTTTCTCCATTCTTCTTGATGGTGCGTTTCCTCTGAACCATAATATAAAGCGATAACAAAATATGATTTTGATGTTTGGAAAAACTTAAAAACGTCTTTTGAATTGATGCTACTTAGGGGTCTTTTGAAACCACCGGAGTTGAAATTCCTTGAATTTAAAATATCAAATAAATTATTTAACACTAGTATGAACTCAGTAGTTGGACCCGAATCCATAAAATTTGGAATTTTTAAAGCAGTATCGCAAAAAGTAATTGCATTCGCTACACTGCGACTTAAAAGTTGAGTAGCTAGTTTAACTTTCATAATGGAATTTTTGAACGAAATGTGTTTTTGGGTCAATTTATTAGCTACATGTTAATCATTTTTTTCTTGTACCTTATGTAGATCTTCGACTAATTTCCATTCAATTTTTTTGTTATCGTTATTGTAAATATTTTTTTGATTCAAATAAATTTCTCATTAGTTTAATCATATGACATGCATCAAGGAATACACAAACATCGTAATCAGCTGAGGGGTGTTTGAAATAGGGCTTTAAATTGTGAGCATCATTCATTTTGCAGCCTAAAAGTTTCATGGCAGATATGTTTGTCTTACAACCATCAAATGTTATTGAAATTACTTTTATACCTACGGTGTGACACTTCGTGAGAGCAATTTTTATTAAATTTGTTTTATTTTCGGCGGTTAAACTACTGATAAAAAAGTAAGCAATAGGAATTTTCCACGATTCATTAACAGACACTAATAAAAACACGTACGCTTGAGTAGCTATTTGATTTGAGTCGTTATTTGCTATTCCTATGTCGACTAAGCCCTCATAATTCTTTCCGGTCCAGATTTTTTGCTGTCGAATTGACATCTCATCCACTACTAATGAACATAACAGGGATTTTTTTGAATTTTTAACCTTTTCTGTGAGTCTTTCGATTGCTTCTTGTGTAAAGCCTGGTTTTGCTTCAACACTTTTGTACCAATCATGCAAAGTGTTTGTATGAGGTAAGCAGGTGTTGTACATTTGCCGTATAAATTTATAGGCTGCTGGTGAGTAGAAATGTAGAGTTAATGCAAATTTCCTGACCTGTGGAGGATACTTAGAATATCTCTTCTTCTTTATTACATTCTTTAAAAAACTAGAATTGAACGATTTAGATGGGTTTATATGATTGGATAGATCTTGACATAAACTTGAGTCTAAATTAAATTTTTTCTTTAAAACTTTTAGTGCATTCTTTAGTGAAATGTTTTTTTTAATAAGCCTAGATTTTTTTTCCCTTAAGTTGTCAATTACTTTTTTATTACAAATTAGCCTTCTGCGGCATTTGTGCAGTTCGCTTTTTATAGTAACTTTTCGAGGTGTATCCAAAATTGAGCCTATACTTAGAGAAGTAGTAGGAGATTTGAATTCCTTTTTGTTATCTAAAACGAACATGGTAGGACCAACTTCAGTATCATCGCCATTGTCCGGTTCAATCTGTAAGCAACATTAAAGTGATAAGTAACTATAAGAATACCAAGTAACATTTTATTGTAAAACGGAAATAAAATTCCGTTCGTTCTTCACTGTAGTTACTTACAATCTTAACCCTTAGTAGCCTGATTTACGAAAGTGATTTATTTTTAATATTACTGTGTTTGCTTGAGGGTCTAGATGAAGGGAAAAATAGCTAAAAAAATCACAATATTTATTTTACATATTTATTTAGAAAAAAAAACAGGTATCAATTTTGATACTTCAGGCATTACGCCATAAAGAAATCAGATATACCTATGCATGAAATAATGCGAAACATTGATTGTTTTTATTATCGCATAACGACACTTTACACTTTTTACAGAACCAGGAGGTAAGTTTCCTACAATTATTAAATTTACACTTATTTCTAGAATCCATAAATATTTTTTCATGACCAATACAATCGCAACGCACGTCAGTAGAGGGTAGTACTTGTACACCTGTCCGGGGTCTTTTAGAAGGTACTGTAGTGTCTTGTCCACTGTTGGTACTGGGTCTTCCCCTTTTATTTTTCGAGTGACTTTGATATCTACATAAAGTATCGGCAAGCTCAGTTCTAAAATCTGCTAACTTCATAATATTCTTCTGAAGTTTTCCTTTCATTGTGTTTACCTTTTTGTATAGTACCCAAGCATTGATGACAGTCATGTCTAACAAGTGGTAGAAGAGCCTCGTTGTCCACTTTCTCGACTTTATGCGGATGCGATACCGACCAATGAAGCTATCCATCAAATCAACGCCGCCCATGTGTGCATTATATTCTTTTATCACCCGAGGACATGATACTTGAACATTGGCCTTTAGTTTTTTTTCGTAGCGGGTTATAGTATCCGCTGGTTCAGCGCCAACATACGTGGAAAGTAATAGTACTTGTTTGTTGTCTTTCCAACTTGTGGCCGAAAATTCGTGGCTTTCGTGAGAGGCCACATTTTCGTGATATGTTCCTCTGGGTACGTTAGA
The DNA here is from genome assembly GCA_946251805.1 of Cybosia mesomella. Classification (NCBI taxonomy): domain Eukaryota; kingdom Metazoa; phylum Arthropoda; class Insecta; order Lepidoptera; family Erebidae; genus Cybosia; species Cybosia mesomella. Next base: position 19,218,103 of record OX276411.1, read on the forward strand.
CTTCATAATTTCCCGTTTCTCCGGCAGCTTGCACGACTTTCCAAGCCTGTTTCTCTGTACTGTTCCAAGACAATAAATACCTTCTGGTCAAGTAATGTAGCAGAGGAATATTCGTATAAAAATTGTCAAAATAAGTTATATGATTGACGTGCCTTGGTACTGGTCGTAACAATCGAATAACTGTATTCGATACAGCTCCGAGGTCTGGTTCACCAGGTAAACGGTCTATGTCCTTAGCTCCTGAGTAAATCTCAAAACTGTAGGCATACCCAGACAGAGAGCATAAAACGTATAATTTGAATCCCCACTTATGGGGCTTGGGTAAGTATTGTTTCATAAAATGTTTAATTTTAGTTGAACACATTTGCTCGTCTAGTGATAGACGATGCTCAAATGGTACAGTAATAAATTTCTTGTTCAAATAGTCTATCACTGGTCTTACTTTATGCAGTCGGTCGTGCTGGGGATGATCAATGGGCAAATGTTTAGAGTCGTCATTCATGTGAAAAATTTGTCGAATTTTATCAAATCTGTTGCGATTCATTGTTTGTGCTATGGGTTCAAACTTTGTAATGTTTGACCAGTATGACCTGACACTAGGATAATGATATACACTAGTAAAAATAAGAATTCCAATAAATTTACGTAATTCTAAGACAGTTACAGGTTCTGTAAAGTTGGGATTCTTTTGGAAGGCATATTTATTTGACTCGTCCACTAGAAATCTCAAAATTTCTTCACCGAAAAAATAAGAAAAAAACTGAAAAGGAGTGTCTAAGTTCATAATTTCTGGTGAATACTCAGTGTTTCCAGCAAACTGGAAAGCATTTTGGACTATGTCCATATTCTTTACTCTCCACACTAAGTTTCTAGAGTTGAAAGGTGCAAATTGCAGGTTGTTCTGGCTGCTGGTTGTAGGAGTTGGGCTTCGTTCAACAGTCTCTAAATTATGTTGCATGTCGGTATCTACGTTTGCTGCAGGTGGATCTGCATCCAAGTTTGGGTCAGTGGGAAAATTACCTACATCATCCTCTTCATCTTCTAGCTCCATCAGACGATCTCTTTGGCTCGAATAATAGTCTATGTCATCTTCATTGTCGGTGGAATCGTCTTCCGAAATTTCACCATTTTCTAACCGCTTCAATATGCTCTCAATCTCTTCTGGTCGCATTTTTGATAAATTTATATAATAAAATAAAAATAAAAGTAATCCAACACCAAGCTATGCAGAAAAATGATGAATCGGAAGTTCAAAAAGTTTTTATAGCTAAAGAATTAGTAGGTAGGTTTTATGTAGGGCGGAATGCCTGAAGTATCAAAATTGATACTCACAAAAATAGCACTAGTTTCTTCAAGTAAAACATGCACTCGCAAAAAATAATTATATCATAGCGAAAATAATATATTCACTTACCTCAAAAGTATTTATATTCTTCAGAAAAAGAAAATATATCAAATTTGTATTCAACAAAACTTTTAGTAAAATGTGTTTACTTGTTCACTTTGCCGCGCAAGTAATATGTCATAGATAAAATAAAACAATAAGGACATTTGTTTTTTTTTTTAAATTTCGTTGGAAAGAATAATATACAACAGTAAAATACGTACAGCCAACCTATAAAAAAAACTAATAGTAATGTGAACATTCGCTTTAAAAGATTGGTATCAAAATTGAAACTCTAGGTTATTAAGGGTTAAGGACTTGAAAAGATATGATTATTAAAAATAATTATTCGAATCAAGAGGTACCTAATAACGATACTAATTCGACAAACTATTTTCTGGGTAACCATAGTTACTTACCGCTACACGAGGAACAGCCGTTTTAAGAACACGTTTTATGCCTTTTGCAGTGACATACATATCTTCGTCCAAAAAATGTTCTGAACAAACTACACTTGATCTATTTGGCTTAAAAAAATCTTCACGCCTTTGCTGACTGACGATTGATTTCCACTCTTCACATCGTATTGGGTCACGAGGAAAACTTAAATATTAAAATTAGAAATCATATAGGAGGTATATAGTTGGTACATACCTACATAAATCAGAAGTCCTAAGTAATCAAAATATACAGAAAATTTAAAAAAAAAATAGTCAACATGACTTCCTCTTCAACTTTTAAAAGTCGATTCGAAACTATGTTATATTGTATGATATATAAACATTAGTTACAAATTACACTCAAATAAAGTCAAAACGTGAACAAACTTATTATTCTTATTAATAAAAAAAAAATAGTTCAATATTAAAAAATCGACTCCATTGGAAACGAACAGGGTCATTTGTATTAAGCGGCTAATTTAAAGGACGTTGTAAAGGTCGATTCACACATATCAGTAAACCCACAGTTCCGGCACAGTACCGTTACAGTTCCGTATCCGTGCTACAGTGGTGCGTCAGTGCTTCAATTCACACATATCAGGCACAGTATAGTTCTCTGGGGGTCTTCGTGCACGTCGTTCCCTTCAGACTAGCGTTGACGTCGATTGTTTTGATGGCACTCTTCAATAACACAGAATTAGCTATGATAGCCATTGCTTTAGACGAAGAAGAAGAGAATCGAGGAAAAAAAAGAAAATGGGTACATGAAGCATGGAAGTTAAGAGAATCTGAAGGAGAATTCGTGACATTATACAAAGAATTAATTAAAGACGAAAGAAAGTATTTTGAATATTTTAAAATGTCGGAAAGCTGTTTTAATATTCTCCTTCAGAAGCTAGGAAATAAATTAGTAAAGAAAGATACTCGTTGGAGGAAGGCTATATCTCCTAGAGAGCGGCTAGCAATTTGTCTAAGGTAGGTAAACAGGACAGGACAGGTATGTTAAGGATAACTTTTTAATTAAAATTCTGAAAATATGTATTTAAATCAGTTTTATTACTTCGTATGTGGCACATAAACACATTATACTTTTGACACTTTGTTAAGTTCTAGAGCATTATCATTTGTTAACTGTATAGTTCATAACAAATTGCTGCACATCACTATGTTGAAGGTATGATTGTGTGGGATCTACTATATTAGCCAATCCAGTAGAGTCAAGAATAGATTGCGATGTGAGATTTGTATTTGTTGGTTCAGTTGCAACATCTCTTGGATATAATGGTACATTTTGCTCTGTCATCATCTTCATCTCATATTTTTGCACAGTAGTAAATATTTCCGTCTTAGCCAAATTTAAGTGATATTGATTCAAATTCTTCAGTGTGGGTGCAATACCATTTAAAAAAGCATCAACTGGGTGCTCGACGCGCTCAGCTTTTTCTTGATTTTTTTTGAAGAACATATTCCATTAATGAAGATGCTGAGGATGGTTTTGGTGTGCATTTTGTCGAACCTTTTCTCTTTCTTAAAGTAGATGTAGTAGATGGAGACGACAGTGATGGAGTGGATACATGGCTTGGTGATGGTGTGGGTGTGCGGACGTACAGTGGTGATGCAGTAGACACATGGCTTGGTGATGGTGTGGGAGTGCGGACGCACTGTGGTGATGGAATGGATGCTTCGTTACTAGCGACAATGGGTATATCAGGTGAAATGGATACGGTATTTCGAGGCTCGTTGGTTTCGGAGTCAGAATTTTCTTTTTCGGGTTCTACACTTTGTACTGTCGGTCGTTCATTAAAATATTTTTTCAAAAAATGTAATTGTTCATAGTACTTGTATAATTTAACATTGGTCTTTTTTTGTCCACTTTTAGTTTCCGTTTTCTTCAACGATTTTCGATAGTTGTCTCTTATGTTATTCCCCCGTGTTTTGCATGTTGAACCTACAATGAAAATAATATTATACATAGATTTATTTATTCCAGGTATCTAACAACAGGGGATTCTCTGAAGACAATTTCATTTAGTTACCGCTTGGGCCACAGCACAGCATATTCCATAGTTATGGAAACATGCAAGATAATAAAGGAAACTCTGATGAGTGAAAACTATTGCCAATGACTTTAAATTGTTGTGGAATTTCCCTAACTGTGTCGGAGCACTGGATGGTAAGCACATAACAATTCAGGCTCCTTCGAACAGTGGATCTCTATATTTTAATTACAAGAAAACATTTTCAATTGTTTTGATGGCCCTTGTGGACGCGAACTATAACTTTATTGCCGTTGATGTTGGGTCTTATGGCAAAAACAGTGATGGTGGCATTTTTGCAAATTCCAACCTAGGAAAAAGACTACAGCAAGGAACTTTAGGAATACCTGGAAATTCTCCGTTGCCAGGAACATCAATAGAAACACCACACGTGATTGTGGGAGATGAAGCATTTCCTCTCAAAACATATTTAATGCGACCTTATCCAGGGCAAAATTTGAATGACGACAAGCGCATTTTTAATTATCGTTTATCAAGAGCAAGAAGAGTTGTTGAAAATACTTTCGGTATATTAACACATAAGTTTAGAATATACAATAGACGGATCCAAGCTAACCCAGAAAATGTAGATAATATAGTACTCGCTACTTGTATTTTACATAACTTCATCAAATATTTCAATCCAAATACAACACATGCATCAGATTATGAGGGTAATCAACCTCATACAAGCAGTTTACTGGAAACTGTGCAACCTCAAGGCGGAAACGCCACAGCGGGCGCATTTCACGTTAGAAAAGTATTCAAAAATTATTTTATTTCTGAGGCAGGATCAGTACCCTGGCAAGAAGATAAAATATGATTTGTACTTTGTCTATTAAAATAAAGCATTACTTACACTGTATTATTTTATTTTAAAACTAGCGGCCCATCTCGACTTCTCACATGTTGTATTTCAAATGCAACAACAATTTAATCTTTTTGCGTCGGATTACTATAAAATCTACTATCTTTTAAAATCGGTCCAGTAGTTTGTAGGTTCAAACACATATACAAAAATCTAATCTTTCCTCTTTACAATAGCACTGTAGATAAGTAAATTTTGAGTTACCGTCTACATTCATTTGTGTTCCTATTTTGTTCCACAAATTGTTTTTGTATTTTGTATCCATATACTTTGCATGAGATAAATCATACAAAACAGTATTCTCACGAACTAATTCAATCAACATCTCGTCCTCCATTTTGTTTTCGATGCAGCGGCGTCAGTGATCCGTGATAAAATATCGTCGTCGCCGATCACGTCCGTGATAGCCGGTGCCGGCACTGACACTGACGGTACTGAGACGACACTGACACTGACAAGTGTGAATACATCCATAGAGAATGTTTGAAAGAATAATTATCACTGATGCGGTACTGTGCCGGAACTGTGGGTTCACTGATATGTGTGAATCGACCTTAATGCGTTGTTCTTACACTGATACGAACCTATTGAAATGTGCTGTACTATATTGGACCGTTAAGTGAAGATTTTAGATAAAATAAATCAAAATCACATAATACTTCCTATATTTAGTCATGAAAACCAGAAAAGCAAATCAATAAACTATTTTACTTACCGAAAATAAGATATTCCATCCTTTTTTAAAGTTCTTGACGTATTATTTTTGCAATTTTTCATAGAACACTTTGGCATTTTTGTCGTGCGTGCATAAACACGGGCGATGCGAGACTATTTGAAATGAGCGCTCAATTTGGAGTTTAGCGCTCATTTTATGCGGACGGTTTTGATATCCTGACTGTGTATCTTGGGTTTTTTTGTATATCAATGAATAAAAACAAAGATTTTAAAAACCCTGTTTTTGGCCCTGATTAAACCTGAGTGGTTTATTAAGGACCACATAAAAGTTCTGAAATTTTGTGTTTTATCATTATATAAACCCAATTTTCTATTTCTCACTAACTTATATGAACATTTTTTTATTAATTACGCTTTCGATGAATCGTAATTAAGGAGGAAAACAATAATGAGCCTTAATAAACTAATGAAACACAAATTTGTGTGAAAAAGTATTCATTAAGTAAATAACTATCAAAATTAACATATTTTTAAACAAATTATTTCAAACAGTATAAATTTTTTTAAAAAGAAAACAAAACAAATCAAAATATATTTTTTTTTGTAAAATTTGTGGCCCTTATAACACTTATGAAATTTTACGTATCTTAAAAGTAAAAACAAACACTAACCTAACACCTTAATTCAGCCTATATTAGGAATCATGTTTACGAGTATGTATATAGTAATCGATAAGAATATCTAGGTACTAATTATATAGCAATAATCAACATAGGTACTTTAATAACAAATGACATAAGAAATCTTAAACTATGTTATAATCAACTAAAATTGTTATACGTTTACGAGATCATTATTTATCTTAGTCTTTTAACGAAATAGTCATTTGAGATCATGATCAAGGAATATTTGGTTAGTTAATAGCACATTGGGCATTTAAAATCATTATCCTCCTTTGTCAAGCCCACACATTGTTCATGGAACCATCTTTGACACACTGGGCATTGTCGCATATCTTCAAATCTCTCTTTATTACATGCGTGGCAGTACCATTTATCATCAGGATCTATATTTATGTTCTCTTTTTTTTCCCTCTTTGAGTTTGTTTTCTTTGGATTTTCTTATTTTTATTCTTCTTGCTTTCGATGCTCTTGCTCTGTTGCTGTTTCTTTTGCATTTCTTTTCTTTTATCTCTGTCAGTAAATAAATATTTTGTCACTATCTGTGCTTCATAATTGATTGCTTTACGCCTTGGCTTATTTTGTTTTACCACAGCAAAATTTGGTGTTGGTATTAACTGCTGAAAGGGAGATTTAAAGTTTTTTGGGGATTTCAGTCTTCCTAATGGTATGTTGTCTTCTGAATCATCGCTTGTCGTCGAGTCATCATATCCTTGCCTTCTAATATTGATGTGGCTACACGAAGTATTTATCTGTTTGATGGGAGTACAGTTTTGTTTTGATTGAATGTCTGCATTTTCATCATCAGAGGAACTGTATATATTATCGATAAATCTAGGTTCAAAGTTTTGCCGCGAAATAAAGTCTTCTGTAATAGAAGACTCAGAGCTGTATATCATCGGTGGCATCTGAAGTTTTTGGTTTAACTGGTAAGTTTGTATTTGCAGAGTCGGAATCTGATGAACTGTAATCGACCTCGATTGGTAATAACCAATCTTTGCAAATGTCTCCGATTCCTATATCCTGTAGCATCAGATTTTTGTTCAAGAGGTCTTTCAGTCAGTGCAGACGGTGCAAAGGCTTCAACTGGTATTGCATCCGGATTATAAGGATAAAGCCCTGTAGCTCTAAATCCGCTTATTATATTTTGGTGGGTCATACATTTTGACCAAACTCTGCTGAAAATGGAGTTAAATCGCGTTTTGGTAAAAAAAAAATCTGGGTTTTGGTATAAAAACAATAATGTTTCTTCGTTCCAGTGGTGTTCAATTGATTTGTTAACACTTTTGTCCAGTGGCTGGAGCTCGTGTGTAGCGTTTGATGGTAAACAGCACAACACAATATCCTCTTTATCTGCTGCCTCTGCAATATGATAATCTTGGTGGCATGAAGCACCATCAAAAACTAGTAGACACTTGCCAACCGCTTTGTATTTTCCTAAGTGCGAGATGAAATCTACGAAAAATGACGAAGTCATACTACCCTTTGGTGCCATTTTAACGAGTGATCCTGCAGGCAAATTATCTTTGAATTCGGGTTTTAACCATACTCCTTTAAATATTACCATAGGAGGTATCGGAGTACCTAATGCGTTTACACAAGCAGCCACTGTCACATTTTCGGCATACTGTAGTGCGACCATATGCACTCTTTTAGCACCTTTTTGTGCTAATACCATTGGTTGGTTGTGAATGGTAAGTCTGCAGCCTCGGCAGTCGGATGATTTCCGATCTCCAGTTCTTCGTATATTTTTTTATATTCTTCAAAGTGTTGCATCACAATAGCCTTATTTAGCTTTTGGGCTCTTCCTGGATTCAAAATCTGAACCTTTCGCTGCGATATGTCAGGGTGTCTCTTTAAAAACAATTTTAACCAATCTTTTCCAGCCCGCTTTGTGTTTTGGTTAAAATTGTTTGAAATTTGGTTTCGTTCGCAAAACACATAGGCTTGCCGGCGTATAACTCTAGGGGTCAAAGGAAATCCTATGGCAGCAAGTCTTTTAATTCTTGATACCAAATCATTTTCTTGCTCCGCGCTTAAAATTGTGCGGCATCCTATTCGTTTTTCGACTTTTCCTGATTTCAAATGATTTACTAAAGTTCTTCGAGGAATAGAATACAGCGCGGCTGCCGCGCGATGTGACATTAGCTTTCCTCGTACAGCAGCCATTGCAGACTTTAACTGTTGCAGTGTCCAAAGTCCAAGACGTTTTTTTCAGGAGGTTCCATAATGTGTTCTAAAAATAATGAGTAAAAGTGAGCAAAAGAAGAAAATAAAACAAATTATAAAAAAAATATAGCTAAATACAACAGCATACAAATCAAGCCAACAACATACAAAAAATTAAGCTGAAAAATAAAAAATATATTGTAATTTGTGACTATTACTAGACGCTCTGAGAGTTTTATAAGGGCCGGCTCTATTTACACGCCTTCTGTGTGGCTCTTATTACACCATGAGGCAAGTTCCACCAGTTTCTATGTGAAATTAATAAATATTGATAAAAAGATTTAAACTTACCTTTGTATGACAAGACGATTAACACATAAAATTTTTACACAGCAGATTTTGTAATGCCGGCCACACACGTTGCGGTATACTTGTACAAGTCTAGACTTGTACAAGTCCGCGTTTTTTCGATGTCCCCACAGACGCTCAAGTATACATGTGCAAGTGTCCTTTTTGTCACAGCGAGCGTCCAGGCGATGGATGACGCTTTGGCAGTAGTTGGCATTATTTATGCTACAATTTTTTTTTTAAATATGAGAAAAAAACGAACTGTGTGGACTAAAGAGTGGTTGAAAAAACGAGAACAGTATTCCCACATCAATTTGTTAAAGGAATTAAAATTTGCACCTAAAGACTGGCATAACTATTTGCGCATGGATTAAGAATGTTATTTAATACTTTTGTCGATGGTAACGCCATTAATTAAAAAACAAAATACCGTTATGTGCCAAGCCATATCTCCGCATGAAAGGCTAACAGCCACTTTAAGGTTTCTCGCAACTGGCAGGAGTTACGAAGACTTGAAGTTCACAACTATAATATCACCTCAGGCCTTGGGTGTTATTATTCCAGAGACATGTGACGCGATATATAGAGTACTTCGGAAAGATTACTTAAGGGTGAGTAATTAAAATTTATTAAGCCCGATAGCATACTCATCGACTAAAAATTAGTAGTTTATGAAACTGTTGCATAATAAGGGTTCTTAAAACACGAGTTTTGATAACTCGAGTATAGTATCACACGAGTGTTTTAAGACCAAATAATGTGCAGTTTCATACACTACTTTATCTAATTTCATGAAATTATTAATATAATTTGCGTAAAATGACAGAATTGTTGCGCGCCAAAATCCTAAAAAAAATTGCTCATCGGGCATGTGCGGCCACAGATTATAATACAGACGAACTGCACAGAATCCTACTTGATATAGCTGAGGTTGTATCGTAATAGAAAAAAAGTTATATTTATGATACAGGTGGCCATAGAAGAGCTGTATTATAATGTAATTTTAAAACTGATTTTGATACTCTGTGCGTAAAGTCTATCATTAAAGTTTTGTTTTTCATATTTTAAAGTGTACATTTCAGTATGAGATTAGATAAAATAAAATATTTCACTTGTTCATAGATAATATTTATAATATGTCATTAAAATTAGATACATATATCCCGGCTGTTTGTTCTGGAATTGATAATTGTACTACAGTATCTTCAGATGAATCTTGTGAGTCTGAGATGAATGAGGTATAATTATATTCTTGCTGATTTTCTGACAATGTAGCGGAGGAAGATGGACTTGATAAGCTAATGAACTGCTGTGGCTGGTATGTTGGAGTTTTATAAATGAATCGTGTCTGAGATGGTAGACAGGGCGTTGGAGTTGCCCGATTGTATTGTGTTTGAGGTGGTGGACTAGGAGTGGGAGTAGCACGTCTGAGTTGAGCATGGTATAATGGAGGACTGGGAGTTGGATGTCCATGAAGGAACTCACATGGCTGAAACTGTTTTTGTGGGAGCGTCAAATTATTCATTTCCGCTGGAAATAATGTGTCATTAATAATTTTTTTCAGCAATTAATCTTTGTTCTTTAGGTAAATCACGTAATTTCATTGCAATCGGTCATCTTTTACCATAGGCCGTTTGAAATGCTCATTTACAGAACGTAGTACTTCATTCGATAATTCCGTCGAATCTTTAGTTGTTTTTTTTTTAAGCGGTCTACGATTACACGACGATTGTTCAGAATCTGTTTCCATAAAGTTACCGCCATCATTTTGTGAGTTCTGGTCAGATCCAGTGGTGAGATCCCAAACTGGTTCGATTACCTGAAATAATAACTTTTTTTTTCAGTTCCCACAAACAGAAGCAGAATAGAAGAACATTGCGACACATTTTGAAGAAAGATGGAATTTCCCACATTGCCTCGGTTCCATAGACGGAAAACACATTGAAATTATTCCCCCAGTTGGAAGTGGCTCGTATTTTTATAATTATAAAGGTCGGCACAGTATGGTACTCCTCGCAATAGTGGATGCAAGGTACCAATTTATAATGTGCGACTTTGGAGTTAATGGCAGGGTGTCAGACGGAGGTGTGCTACAAAAAACTAAATTCTATGAAAGCTACAGACGAACCAACTAAATATCCCTCCAGATGAACTTATCAGAGGAAGTACTAAAGTACTTCCATATGTATTTGTAGGTGATTACGCATTTACTTTGAGAACAGACATGATGAAGCCATTTCGTCAGATAGATTTAAATTCACTAGACAAAAAGAGATACAACTATCGAGTTTCCAGAGCTAGGCGCATTGTTGAGAATGCGTTCGGAATCTTGTCTTCTAGATTTCGAATATATAAAACTCAAATCAATATAGAACCCAATAATATAGAGAAGCTGGTAATGGCAATCTGTGTCTTGCACAACTTTTTAACGTCGGTATCTTCGAATTCATATACTTCTGCATAATGTTTCGACCAAGAAAACAGAGAAGATGGAATTATAACTCCTGGATTAAATTCATTTGATTCGAACATGGAACCATTACTTAGAAGAAACTCTAGAAATAATCCCACTGCTGCCAAAAATATTAGAGAGCAGTTTGTACACTAATAACGAAGGAAGTGTACCTTGGCAAGATAATTTTATACATTAAGGTCTTCCCAGAGCGAACACAAGGTGAACGCGAGGAAGCACAAGATCCTTAAGTAATTACCTGGCATAACATTTATATTAAATATTTACCTACAATAAATAGATACATCGCACCTTTAAACACAAACCGATGTTAAACAAAATTATCAAAGTTTACAGGAGTTCTCAAATAAAATACAGTAGAATGTAATTTTAAAATTAGTACTAGAATCAAACAGAATTATGGCGGGTTGGTACCTGAACTAGGAGAATCCTGTGTCTCAGGTTACCAACCCTCCACCCCTGGCCAGTATCTAATATAATTTATAAATGGATGGATGTGTGAATATACGCGTGTGTGTGTGCGTGTGTGTGTGTTATGTTTAAGTTCGTGTATATGTTCGTGTATGTGGTCGTATGTGTCTTGTTTGTATTTGGGTGTGAGTTGTGTACCTATGTGTTCCTGTGTGTTGCGTTTAAGTGAGTGTAAGGCGTTTGCGGCTGTATGTATGTCGGGTGTGTGAGTGTATGCGGAGGTGCAAGTGGATATGGAAGGATTCAAGTTCCTAGTGGTTTTTGCTTTATACTCGTAGAATTTTTTCTGTGCTAAGGTAATCAAGGGCCGTTAGATATTTTTTGAGTATCGATTTTAACCGAAACTTAGGCATTTTGAAGATATGGTTCGAGTCATTAGCGAACCGATAAATGAATGGTCCTATGTAATATAGTTGACGTCGGGCGAACATTGTGTTAAAGGAGGGAACAGGTGTTCGTATTCTTCTTTTACTCTGTGAAATCTTAGATGGATCAGACCTTGATGACTGCACGTTGGGCTCTTTCCACCTCTAGCAGATGATTTGGAGCAGCTCCACCCCAAATAGGGCAACAGTAAGATAGGACGCATTGGCATAGGGCGTAGTATACGTTGGTTAAGAGATTGCAGTCAGCAGCTTCGCGTAGGTTTTTAAAAATTGGAAGTAATTTTCGTACTCTTTTGCTAAGTGACGATATATTATGCGGTTTCCAGTTTAAATGGCAATCTATGATAACTTCCAGGTATTTTTGGGTATCGGTTTGGGAGATGGGAACGCAGTCACAGTAGCCACTATTATCGAGTTTGCATTGGGAAGTATGAGCTTTAATAGAAAAATTAGACATTGGACTTGTTGCTTCCGTTATTCTAAAACAAATGTATTTTGTTTTAGTTACGTTAATAGTTAGTAAATGCTCATCAAGCCAATGAATAACTCGTTTGAGGCCCATTTCAGCAGATTCTTGGACCTGTGACCATGTTTTCCCACGGCGAATCAATACGTTATCATCTGCAAAAGCCAGTACTTCCGCGTTGTCTATTTGAAGTTTACAAAGTCTATTCACGTAAGTCAAAAATAGCGTCAGACCGAGGGTACTACCTTGCGGAATTCCGTAAGTAACCGGAAAGCTAGTGCTATAAGTGTTTTCTACTTTGATCACCTGGCTTCTCCCCTCCAAATAGTCTCGGAGCCACTCCAGAACCATATCTCTTATGCCCATGTGCTCTAGAGTGCGCAACAAAATTGGTAATGAGACGGTATCGAATGCTTTTTGGAGGTCCAAAAATATGGCAACGCATTTTTCACCCTTGTCTACTGCCTTTGTAACGATATCCGAGAACCTAGCTACCGCATCTTCAGTATTTCTACTGAGTGGAAACCGTATTGGGTACAGGCCAGAATGTTTTTGCTTTCTAGGAATTTAGTTAGACGAGAGTTAACTACTTTTTCCATAATTTTACTAATTGCGCTCAGTAGTGATATAGGCCTGTAGTTAGCAATTGTATCCGCGTCACCACTCTTAAACACAGGCACGACAGCTGCTTTTTTGAAAATTGCTGGGAAAATACCAGTTGTAAGACTAAGATTACACAGATGAGCAATCATAGTGCACAAAATCGTCCGGGAGTTTTTTAGTACAATATTTGGAATGTTATCGATACCTGGGGCACTACTATTCTTTAGACCCATGATAATTTTATTAATCTCAATATAATCTGTTGGATCAAGATACATAGAACTAACATTGCTTGAAGGAATAATCTTTTTTGCTAAGCTCAGTTCAGTAGTGCTATTTCTCTTTAAGATGTCTGAAGCTAGTTCTCTACCAATCTAGGTAAAGTATCGATTAACCAAATTAAGTGATTCGCAAGGTGAATCTGGCACGAGATCAAGTAGGTCAGATGCTCGGAAGCGATTTTTCTTAATACTACACAATTCTTTCACAGTTTCCCAAGTCCCTTTATTATTTTTGAAATTTTTGTAGAATTTATCCTTATAATAGTTATTTTTTAGATTTTTAGCTCATAAGTTACAAGTATTACGATAATTTAGGTACTGCGTTTTTATTTCGGCGTTGTCAGGATTCAATTTTGAGATACTGTGGAGCTTATCCCTAGTCTTAAAACACTTGATAATACCTATTGTAATCCATGGTTTTAATGGTCGTCGACGATTAGTAAAGGAAGCTGTGTGTGAGTTTTGGGTTATGAGCGTCTGGAGCGTATTTATAAGTATTTACGCGGTCAAGTTAGGGTCTGTAATTTCTAGGAAAGATGTCCAGTCTTTTGATTTTATAGCTTCGGTCAGAGCAGTATAATTTATTGGTGTTCTAGTTAGGTTTTTGTGATTGGTTGGTTTTGATAAAAGTGTACTGTTATAGCTCAAGAACAGGGGATAATGGTCTGTGATATCTGTTTCAAGTACAAAACATTGATGGTCGCCCTCTAGCTTGCACACGAAGTGGTCTAAGCAGGTATGACCGTGCGTGGGGATGTCCACGCCTTGATGTAAACCATGGGAACCAATGATATCTAGATAATCTCTAACGTCGATGTTGTTGGTATCTAATGTGTCGATGTTTATGTCTCCGGTTAGTATGATATGCCGCGAATTGGTAGTGGTTAACAATGTGTCCAAAGCATCAAAGAATATTTTAGGATTTTTGAAACAGAAAGGGCGATATATACCTATTACTGTCAAGTTGCCTATTTTGGCCATCAAGCAATTGGCCTCATCTAAGTCAGTTTTTTGTATAGTTGCTTTAATATTTACGTTCAAATACATGATCACTCCATCATTCTCGTTAAAACTATGTTTACTAAAGTACATAGAGAAACCATCAATTTGAGGGGGATTCGAGTTTTCATCACACCAACATTCTGTCAGGACGATTATATCTATATTAGTTTTTAACCTTGTAATATTATATAAGAAAGCTGTCTAAATTTTTATTTATACTTCTTATGTTAAATGAAATTAAGCTCAATCTATTCGAATGGTCAAACTGTTGCGCTAGATGGTTGGGGTCTACAATTAATTTACATGGAATTGTACAACAGCTGTCAAATTCGTTAAATAGTTGTCTGTTGTCCATTGAATTGAGTGGAATAAACTTATTTTACGGCTGAAATACCATACAACACTATAATTAATTTCGATAATCATAAAAAATATATAGATAAAATATTAATCCCAATGATAAGGTAATTTTTTTGTGTGTCGTGTTGGAATATTGGTGTAGCTATTAGAAGTTAGTGAGTTGCTTTGATGTCTTTTGTTTAGGTAGTTAGGTTGTAGTTTGTTTGTTGTGGAATAAATGTTGGATAGTTGTGTAATTGTAAATTTTGTATGTATGTTAGTCGCTGTGACGTTGGATTGTGTATTGATTGTGTCATAATTGTGTAAGTTGACGCTATGGGCGAATGTGTAGATATTAGATGTACAAAATAAGAGTATGCTTACTATAAAGAATATTAGTCATTTGTTTCTTAGCTGTTGTAGTTGGGCTTCGCTTTTTATTAGGATGTGTGGTTCCCCTTCTTTCTTCCGCATGTAGACCAGGCCGTTTGAGGTCCAGCACTAATTGTAACCCATGGATTTGCGGAGCTCACGTGAAAGGTAGTATAACCGAGAAGCTTGAGGTGTCAAGTGGTCGGCTAAGTATACTTCAGTTTTAGGGTCATCTAATCCCAGGTGCGATGAATTTAATTGCTCTGTTTTGTATCTTCTTGATTCGAGGTTATGTTTTTTCGCTGCCATCAGAACTTTACTTTTTTTTTTCCTTTAAGTAAAGTTGACGAGAATTCAACTATTACAGACGTGGTGATCTGCCCAGGTTTATTAGGCACTCGATATACATCGCGTAATTCAGTGGTATCTATCCTGACACCTAAACTGGTAGTGAGTTTTTCAATCATATCGAAAATCTTTTCTTTGGGTTCATTTTCTTGCTTTGGCACATTCCTGATCTGGATACTGTATTTGCGGGAAGCCGTCTCCATAGCCTCACATTTTTCTTCAATTTTTGAGATCTGTGACACAAGTTGTTGTCGATCCTCCTTCAGTCTTGCTATAGTGGATTGAACTTCATCTAGCTTGGCGGTGGCAAACTCGATAGATTGTTCTATGTCGAGATTCTTGTTTTATATGATATCATTTTGAGTCTTAATTTCAGTGATATATTTCTCCAAGACGTCCAGGCGTGAGTTCTGTTGACCTTGAAGGGTACTCAGCATTTCCTGTAGTTCTTCACGAATTATTGTTCGAATATTTGCACCTTCCGACCCTGATTCATCTAGAGTGATTCGTCGGCGCTTCGTATCTCTCTGAGTGAAATCTTCAGGAGGGGAGACGTAGGCCGTTATCTTGTCCACATCGGAATCTGAGACGCTATGGGATTTGCTTAATGGAGGCGAGTGTGCCAAGTTCGGCATATTGAACCGTATTTATTAACACAAATTTATTAATATTACTATTTTAATTGATGTACTCTATAATTTAATGAAAAGGTAAATAAAAAACATCTTTTTTATTATACATTTAATGTATGAGACCGTAATCTTAGCAATCCATGGATTCTCCGTGCGGGTGCCGGGTCCATCGCGTTGCTGAGTTGGGAACTCGGGACAGTGCCTGGGACTTGCGACCCAAGTGTAGGTTTAGAAGGGGCCCCTTTTGTTGATGTACATCAACACTCACCTTCACTACCCAAGTTCCCCTCCCTGCCTAACCAAATTTGATACGAACCTACTAGTGCCGCTTTAGACATTCGTCCTAGTAATGAGCTTATTGTAGCTCTCGATAGGCCTAGATCTTTAAGTAGGTTATAGAGAGATTTTGCTGGTATACCTCTCGCTCCCACTTCCACTGCATACAAATTAACCACGTAACCGTTTTTGATTAATTCGTTTGTGAGATCATAGTATTTATTTTTCTTTATTGTGTGGTCCTTCGGTATATTTGTTTCCCACGGTACAGTAAGTTCCACAAGAACCACATGTTTTAACCTCTTAGAATATAGGAATATGTCAGGTCTAGATGACGAAACCCCAACATCCTCCGGAATTTTATAGTGCTTTTCATACGTGTCGATTAGGAGAGTCCAATCTGGGGCAGTATCTAAGATTGAATAAGGTTTGTTCCTGGGTGTTATGGATGAACCTTCAGACACAAAGTTGATATGACGTCTGTTAGTAGTCAATCCTTTTTGGGCTCTAGCTACTGCCAGACTCATTGCTTCACGTTTGATGATAAGCACCTTATCGTGGCGGCGTGAGTGAGTGAGTGAGAAGCACCCTACATCCTACTAATATGTGTCTAGCCGTCCCTATTGCCTCACCACAAGTATAACATTGTTTTTCTGTGGCCTTCCCCCACCTTACCAGATTACTCTGGTCTGGGAGGGTCATCTGAAAGGCGTTAAGATAAAATTTTAACAGGGCCGGCGACCAGTCATAGATCAAGGTGCGCCACTTTAAGGCCATCGGTATGCAGAACTCTCCCATTGTCAACCATTCATTTTGGATTTCCAAATTCATCGCGTGCACTCGATATTTATCATTTTCGTCTTGTTTTAGAAAGGACTTAAGTATATCCTGGTCCCTTTCTGGCTCTCGTACTCCCAACCCCACTCTGTTTGACTGGGCCCCTATCATAAATCGTTTATGGAATAGAAGTCTAGATTCAAGCTCGGACGCGTTATTATCTTTCGGGAGTCAGGGCACTCCCGAAAGATAATAACGCGTCCGTGACATCTTGGGATTTTCCTAAGATGTGGGCTTTGGTAACTCTAAGATGTTTATAGAGCTCCGATGGTTTCTTAAGTTTCATCCCAAAATTATTTTGATCCCTAAATAGAGCAGAGGAATCAGCAGAGTGCGCTAGTCCAAGCCACGATTTTAGCGATTTTATGACAGTTGCATCTATTTTCGCCAGTAAGGTTTTACCGAATTCATACACCAGAAAAGGCCAAGTCAGACGTGATGTTAAGTAGTTGTCATATATCCAAGCTTTTTTGATATTGTTTAGTGGTATCTGATCTATCTTATTTAGGTCATTTATAAACGTATCGACAACTTCATCTAAGGATGGTGTGCGTCCTTTATAGTCTATCTTTCTCCCAAGAAATTTAAATGGCACCGATTCAGCGCCTATGGAAACTGGTTTACCCCCAATGAAGAGTCCCGGGTCGTAAGAGGTAAATTTGGTGTCCCGTCTACCCAGACATAGACAGTGACACTTACTGGGCTTCGTCCTCAGTCCATTTGTCCACGAACAGAACTCATCGACTTCCTTTAATAGTTCCTGACATTGTTTTGGATTGCGCGTCAGTATTGCGAGATCGTCAGCAAAAGCTATGATGGACTCTGAGTATATGTTATTTACTTTAAACCGATATCCCCATTTCTTTTCGTGACGTATTAACTTGGTAATTAAGATATTAATTACTATGTTAAATGCTATTGGTGACAAGCAGCATCCCTGAAACAGTCCCACATTATACCGTAATGGTCCTGTGTGTACTTCTTGGAAGCTTATAGCAAATTTTAGCTGGGAGTAATACGACTCGATTATCTCTATGACCACGGGCGGAAAGTTATACCATTGCAACGCGTATACCATAAGGTAATGAGGAATTGAGCCAAATGCATTTTCTAGGTCTATCCAACATACCGTTATCTGTCTTTCGTATTTTCTGGCATCTTTTAAGCTTTCCGCTAACAGACTATTGTGTTCCAGACAACCAGAAATGTCGGGTAAAAACCCTTTCTGGTGGTTAGGTCCGAAATACCTATTGTTAATCATAAAATGACAAATTTTTGTTTGTAGAATTGAGAAAAATATTTTTGAAATTGTGTTAGTTAGTGCTATCGGTCTAGTATCTTTAGGATGGGTCACTTCATGTTTTTTTGGAATGAGAACGAAAACCGCTTCGCCAAATGAGACTGGTATATTCTTTTCTAGAATACAGTACATTATTTGGCACATTAATCAGACTTTTTGGAGGAATTAGGAACTATACATTAGGTACATAGGTAGGTATTTATACCACTTAAAGGTTTCTCGTTATGATTCCTTAAAATCAACTTAACAAAGTAATGTAAAATAGATGATAATCAAGTAGTTAGTAGTAGTAGTAGTTCTCGCTTCTTAAAATAAATTGTCAACTAATCAACATAGCTGGGTACTTAAAGGTTTCTCATTATGGTGTTATCCTTAAAATCAACTTAATAAAGTATTACATAATATAAAATCTAACTGCAATTAATATAATCTTGTTTTAACTCTAATAAAATAATCCAAAACTTTTATTTAAAGTATTCACTTAAAGGTTTATACGTAGGTACTTATTAATTATCACAGAATCAATCCAGAAATCACAAGATGCAACTAATAAATTATTCGACTATTTTAATTATTCTAATAAGTAAGTAATATCAATTTGTTATCTTGAAAATCAAAAAGGGTATCATTATTTCTATGAAGATTCAACTTGTTTTAAATCAATACAATACGTTATTATAATAAGAATGTGCGTAATTCTGTGGAATTATATTATTCCCTAATAAACTTTTCAAGTCGCTATTTTTTCGTTCACTTAGTAGCAATCTAGTTGGGTTCAAAGGCTTTAATTGCACATTTTGAAAATTAACATTAGGTGTGCGAGCGCGTGATTGCTTTCATGCAGGGCATTCACTAAGTTGTCATAGGCAGGAGGTCGTGAAGGCCTAAGCAAGATGCGGCGTCTCGGCACAATCCGATGGCTAATGGGGCCAGCTTCTGCCGAGACACCAGATTGAGGCAGATTTGGCTGCTATACCTCCTGAGGAGATTGTACAGAGGGCAGCAATAGAGATACAGGTGGCAAACTGCTGAATGTAATTCCCTAAAATAAATATTAAATTGTTCATGTATTTCAAATCAAGCAATTATTTCTTTGCCAAATTTTTAACTGATCTGATATGTCAATTGTGTCATGTCACGTCAAATTGACTTGCACAGATTCCAGCCAGAGATAGTTTAGTTGCGTAGATACCAAACAGGTTTACACCGGGTTGCCAGGCTAGTGAACCGAATAAAACCGTTTTTACTTAGCTATGAGTAAGAAAAATAACGGTTTGTTTACTGTTTGATCTATAATATGCATTAATAATCATTTTTCGGCATTCTAAAAACCTAAGAATATAGTTTTTAAAGAATTTATTAATTCACCCTTTATCATTCATTCGTATTTCTTTAATAACGGTAACACTTTCATATTTAAATTTTGGTGATGTCAGATTCAAATTTGGTGCTGTCATATTGAACACCAAATTTAGTTCGACGTAACAACAGAATAGCATTTCCTCTAAATTTCTCTAAAATAAGAAATAGTTTAGTGATGTCAGCAACAGAATTGCTTCCAATGACAACTCTTTTTCAGGTTTATAACAGTTTTGAAATATTTTGCACATGCTATCTATAAAACCATCGAACTTGGCACTACCTTTAGCATTCAAGTCTGAAGCGCAAATACATTTTAGTATTTACTTGCTGGTGGTTTATTTACTGGTGGTAGAAATTTGACAAAATTCGGCCGGGTTGGTACCACCGTGCACGATTGTGAAAAACCCTCCATAGTAATCAAATTTCGGTTTAATTGCGTTCAGGGTTCAGCAAGTGCATAGCCGGGCAAGGGGATTGTGGTCGCAGCACTAGTGGGACCGGTGGGTGTCACGCGGTGCTGCGACGACAATCCTCTTCTGATGAGGCCGTCAAGCTGAGTGCCACCATTGTTAACATGGTATGTGTATGTAATGGTTGGCTGAAGGTAAAGTCCAAGAAAGAGGGTCCTCTTTCTTGGACTTTACCTTCAGCTTACCATCAGGCGAGGTGAAGTCAAATTGACGTGTCCTGAATATAAAAAAAAAAAAAATTGTTCGAACCTTCTTTGTGATGTACTAGGTATACGGAAAGATTGGATGATGGTAAAGAATATCTGAGTATGAAAAAGTTTTCACTTTTTAGGACAAATATTTTGTCCTTTTAATAAACACAGTCCTAAAAATTTTAGAAGTTCGTCTTCGTCGATCTCCCTGAAAGAGTATCTAAGACTATTTCTAGTCATTGGTCTGTTTTTATTGCATAAAGCTTTACCATATTTATTGTTATGTTCGACAAGTTGACTTACAATATGAGATGGATGAGTACTTACCACGCAGGACTGAGGCGTCTATACCAGCACAACAGGTGCAATCTCATTGAGATGATAGGTAAGAAAACTATTTAAATACTTGAATTTTTGTTTCTGCGATAAAGAAAGTGACCAAATTATTAATATATTATTTTTATATAAACATAGAACCGACTTAAGTCAGTTAAGTATACCTACTAAAACCGTCTTCAGATTGTAACAAATACTTTTCTGGAAACTGCATCAAAATCGGTTCGACCAAACGCAAGAAAGTCGCGGATAATCCTTTTGAAGTCGGTTAAAAACAATCGTGAGACCACATTTTAAACTGAAAAAGGTAAACCTTGCTTAGTTTTACTTAAAAATATTCTTTATACATTATAATAACAATCTGGTCTTATATTATCCGATCGGATATCTTTGCTGTCTCAAAGCCAACGAACGACGAATACAAGTGCACATATATTATGGGACGGTATTCCAAAGAAAGGTTATATAAAATATAACAATTTAGTAATCCTACCTGGCAAAGACAATGTCGAACAACATTCAGAACATCAGAACCGGCAAAAGAGAATTCTATCACAATCACCTGAGACACAAAATAGTAGTAATGGTCAGAAAACGGGAACAAAGAATCCTATAAAGAAAAATAAAATGGATCACTATTTAACTAAAAATAATATAGAAAACAGATCTCCTTCACGAAAAGACATACAAGGTCCTTCTACAACCACCATATGACATGAGACAGCCGCCTCCCTACGTCCCCCAATACGGCCGGCCACCGCGGGGGTCACAAACTACAACCCTCCACTCCCTCCATTTTACATATGCACATACAACGCTCGATCTTTACTATCACATGAAAGGCTACTAGATTTTAAACAAGCAATATCAACGATTAATTATGATATAATTGGTCTGGCGGAGATCAGGCGCTCAGAATATAACATAGAGGAAGATAAAGACCACATATTTTGTTACTACGGCGAGACTAAAGGCCAATATTGTGTGGGTTTCCTTATAAAAAAGCATCTCAAACAATACATAGAAAGCTTTAGTGTAATATCTGAAAGGATCTGTATCTTACACCTGAACTTTGAATCGACAAGTTTAACTCTTATACAAGTTTATTACCACCTCCGACGCTAATGAACTGGAAATACAAGATTTTTATAGCCAATTACAAAAGTCCCTTATAAACTGTAGTAAAATCTGATCATCATGGGCGATTTCAATGCTAGAGTTGGCTGTAAATTAAAACACGAGGACAGCATACTTGGAAATTCATGCTACGGAAAAAGAGATAATAGAGCTTGTTGGGATTTTATGCACCTTCGAATGTCTAAATTGACCGGACTACTGGGAGAGTAATTTGTTTGTAAATAAACAGTTTATTTCATAAAAACACAAAGATCTTTGGATATGGCTCTCACCTAAGAACAAGAGAAGTCAAATAGACATCCATCAACATCATCATCCTATCCAACGTAAAGGAGAAATTCATAAACTGTGAAGTATTACATAAATTTTCCTTTCCAAGCGACCATAGATTTGTGAGAAGCACTATTAAGGTGTCTGCCCACTATCCCGTAGCATACCATGACCGTGCTAGGAACGTATCCGGCACGGAAAGCAATCCGATACGCTCTATTTCGCCCACTGAAGCGGGCCGACAGCGTTCTGAACCCGTTTACAACCCGTATGTAACCCGTATTGAATCTGTATGATGCCCGTATGTAACACGTTTACAACCCGTATGTAACCCGTATTTATTCTGTATGATACCCGTATGTAACCTGTATTTATTCTGTATGATACCCGTATGTAACACGGCAGGATTCCTTTCAATACACTCGTTCATTCTCGTACAAATATCAGTGTTGCGTAGACGCGTGTGGTGAAATATTGAAATAGTTATGGCTATAAGGAAACTAACGATTGAACAACTGGCAATGATTGCTATCATTTTGGATGAAGAGGAATGCCCAAAAAACACTCGACGCTACTGGATTCACAATTCTATAAAAAAACGCAAAACGGAAGGAGAATATTGGACATTATTCAGGCAATTAGTTGATGACGAAGAAAAGTTTTTTCAGTATTTCAGAATGTGTACATTCAAATTTAACGATTTGCTGAAAGAAATTGAAAATGACATTGTCAAAAAAAACACAAACTTTAGAGAATGCCTGTTACCTAAAGAAAAGCTTGCTGTGTGTTTACGGTAAGTAAAAAACAATTTGTTTATTATTAATATTTAATCAAACTTTTGATCTAGTATTCATGGTAAAGCTATGCTTGATTATTATTATTCCACTCGTTAGTGTTCCAAAGCTCAGGAGACGGAGGCATCGGCGTAGCACTCGCTTGTACGCTCGAAGAAGTCGATGCTGGAGATGGAGCATAGGCATACGGTGGTGTAGCTGTAGCAAAGTTAGGTGGTGCGAGCTGCTGTAACTCGCATTTTGCAACTAAACTGAATATTTTGTTTTTTGCGATGGCTTGTAAGTAAGGAGAAAACTTCTTTACTGTATCTGATATGTGCAAAAAAATCGGTCTAATTCATCGTCTTGTCGTGGAGATTTATTTTGCGCTTCTAACAATTTCGACATCAATACAGCGGATGCTGTTTGTGGTGGTTGAATTTTACCTCTCTTTATTGTCTTGGCCTTTTTTGCTTGACTGAGTAGTGGTTGTGAGGATTTGTTACTGGCAGTAATGTCATCTTCGTTCTGAATTTCGGTGGCTGTAATATTTTCTGCAGCAGCAATATCAACAGTATTATCGGTCTCATTGTTCTGAATTTCAGTTCCTGTATCGCTATTCGGCTGTGACTCTTCATCGTCACTTATCAGCTCAGCGGATTCTAAAGATTTTCTCTCGACAAAGAACGAAGCAACAAAAGCCATTTCATCTTCATACTTCCATTTCTTAGTGTTTTTCGCTGCTTGTCCACTTTTGCATTTTTTCTTATTTAATGCTCGTCTGTATGCATCCCTTAGCCCTTGCCATCTTTGTTTGCAAGCTGCAGCTGTAAAAAATAATTACTCGATTAATATTGATATTTTGTTTGCAGGTACTTAGCAACATACCAGTGGCGAAAGGAGGCGCGGGAGCAGGGATGGAACCCCGAACCTCGAGAAATTGAGGCCGTGCAGTCCCAGCTCTGCCAGGCCATCGTGGTGGAGTGGAAAGAACGACTTGGGCAACCAAGCGCAGGGCACGCCGCAATAGCGGCGGTAAGGCCCATCATGGAGGATTGGCTAGAGAGGCGACACGGAAGCCTCTCGTACCGACTGACGCAGGTGATCTCCGGGAAGGGGTGCTTCGGGGACCACCTGCATCGGATCAGGAAGGAGCCAACGCCTGAGTGCCATCACTGCGACGCGAGCGAGGACTCGGGGCTGCACACGCTGGCGGTCTGCCCAGCGTGGGAGGCGCCGAGGCGTGACCTATTGGCAGCCATCGGAGTGGGAGTCCTCTCACTCGGCAGCATGATTGCGGCAATGGTGCAGAGCGCGAGCGCGTGGGCCGCCGTCACCTCCTTCTGCGAGCATGTAATGCTTGCGAAGGAGATGGCGGAGCGCGCCCGGGAGAGATTTAGAACTCTCCCGGCCCGCCGAGCCCGCAACATGCTCGCCGCGCGTCGCAGGCGACTCAGGCGTCGGAGGTCGCTTAACGACCTCCGTCCTCCATGAGCGCAGGCCTGGGGGTGAGAGGTGAGGCCACCTGTCACCCCAGCAGAAGCAGGCCGGGACGGTGGGGCGACTAGCGCCCCTCCCCTAAACCGGGGCAAGACGGGGACACCGTGGTTCCCAAATCCGAGGGTGCCATCTCGCAAGTGGAGATGGCCCAGGGTCAGTCGGGGTGCGAGGGATATGCTCTATGGGCAACCTTACACCCCGGCGTCTGTAGAACCGAGTTGGCGTGCGGTTTTAGTCGGTTCAAGCCCGACATAACCGCCCCCGCTGAACGGCGGGGGGTATCCGAAGGGATTTCCGCACGAAAAAAAAAAAAAAAAAAGATAGCAACAGGCGATTCATTTACGACCATTGCTTTTAGTTATCGTTTGGGAATCAGTACTGTGAGACGTGCTGTGTTAGAAGTTTGTGATGCTATAATAAAAAATGTACTTCGAGAAAGTATCCCGACGCCTGGCATCGAACAATGGGAAAAAATATAGAAGAATTTTGGAATAAATGGAATTTTCCTAATTGTGTAGCTGCTATAGATGGAAAGCATGTTATTATTTTAGCACCACCAAACAGTGGTTCTTTGTATTTTAATTATAAAAAAACATTTTCTATCGTACTTATGGCTTTAGTTGACGCTAATTATAACTTCATAGCTGTTAACGTTGGTGCTTTCGGCAAAGACAGTGATGGGGGTATTTTGTCAAAATCAAAAATGGGCAGAGCTATATTCGAAAATAAATTTAATATCCCCAGTAATAGATGTTTGCCGGGGACTAATGTCATTGCACCGTGTGTAATATTAGGAGATGAAGCTTTCCCCTAAAAAAACAATCTTCTAAGACCTTATCCCTCACAACAGTCCATAAACGATACCAAGAAACGCCATTTTAATTATCGCCTTTGCCGTGCACGACGTGTTATAGAAAATGCTTTTGGAATTTTAAGTCAAAAATTTCGTATTTATAATAGACGTATGCATTTAAAACCAGAATATGTCGAAAAAATTGTACTAACTACTTGCATATTGCATAATTTCATAAGACGCAGCGAAACTGTATCCTTTACGGAAACTAATACTCCTGTACAGTTTAACAACCTAAGACACCAAAGAGGAAATGCAGTTTCTACCACTTTTGAAGTACGCAATAAATTTGCCGATTTTTTCCAAACGGCTCAAGGGCAATTAGATTGGATATCTACTTTGTAATTAAATTACTTACTAAAATAAACGATTTGAATAATAATTGACAAACCTGGTTGTTTTAGTTGTTCCGAAATATCCTTCCAAACAATTTCTTTTTTTACACTATCCATATACTTCGGATGTTGTAAATTGTATATAAACTCATATTTACGTACACATTCTATTAGTTTTTCGTCCTCCATTTTTACACATCTATACGCATTCACGCCTCTCGTTGAACTAATGAACGGACTAGCAACAGAGCAACGCTGCTACAACGCAGTTAAAACGGGTTTGTAACGGTCATACTCCCCGTTTGCTTACCGGCTCGCCGCCTGCGCGCAGCGGTCTGGCAACGTCGCGTGCCATGCATGTAGCGTATCAGCACCGGCAAAATATTCCCTCCGACGAATAGTTGACGGCCCGTGCATGGAACGCTACGGTGTTGGCCGGTGACGGAACGGTCTAGTGGGCATAGTCTCATACTTCTCAATACAAAGAATAGTTTTTTGTCTGAAACGGTCCTAGTACGGTCATGGTATGCTACGGGATAGTGGGCAGACACCTTTAAACTAAAAACTCATAAAAAATCTAGAGTGAAATACAAAAACAAAAACTACGCCCTGGTAACCGCTGACCAGCACCAACACTAGAAAGAAACGTTAAGAATAAATTGTTCCAGCGTACAACTAGAAACATAGACGATGTAGAGTTATGGTATGGCAAAATCAAAAAATCGATTGAAGAGAGCTTCAAATCGACATTGAACAATTATAAAAATGAAAAAATAATATGTACTCTACATATTATTTCAAATGAGACAAAATTACTCATAAGGAGAAGAAATGAACTAACAAATAAAAAACAGTTAACAATTGAAGAAAAGAATGAAACAATTTGAATTCCTGAGACGAGCTCAGCCGAATACAAGGAATTTTCGATTTAGCGTTTTTTTTTTTTGTGATTTTTTGCGATTTTTTTTTATCTTGCGATGGTTCACCCCAGCACGAATCTATTACCGAAAACAGCAACTCGATAGCTCATCTCCTTCATACCCAAAACCGTGACAGAAAATTGGCAACGACGACGACGTCGACGACAACTCCATAGCAATAGGGCTTTTCTAAAGAAAATCCCTAAAAACCTACTTATACAAAAACATTCACAAAATTATTAAGAAGGAATATCAAGACTTTAGAATATCCACTATTGAGAGACATATAAATGTATCAAGAAGCATGAAAAAAGGCCAAAAAGGATTGAGAATAACTGAAAAATGGATCCCCTGTTTACAGCAGAATACTAAATAAAACTCTAGGCCAGAAATAATAAAAATATCAATTGAGTTTTATAAAGATCTGTACTCATTCAAGAACCTGTCTCACGGAGAGACTTAAGTTCAAAAGGAAAATAATACCGCCCTACAAAGATTTACATGCCAAGAAATATCTATAAAAATAAAATCTTTGAAAAATGGTAAAAGCAGCAGGCCAGATGGTATACCAAATGAAGCAATCAAAGCAGGTGAAAATATACTAGTGCGACTTTTGACAAAACTTTTCAATAAGATATTGGACCATACGCAACCCTGCTAACATAGGTGATTACAGGTCAATAAGTTTACAACCAAATACCTACAAACTATTTGCCTCTTGTCTAGAAGATCGACTCGCAGAGTATACTGAAAAAGAACAGCAGGTGGAACAGGCCGGTTTCAGAAGAAATTACTCAACGATATATCACATCCACTCTCTAGAACTCGTTATAGAGAAGTACGAGGAAATGAACCGCCCGCTCTACCTGGCGTTCATAGACTACGCCAAGGCATTTGACTCTATCTCGCACAATAGTATATGGAGAGCCTTGCAAGAATGCGATGTACCCACAGAAACCATTGAACTAATTCAAGATAAGAAAAGCAAAAGTAGAGTTATATTAGAAAAACCAGGATCTGAAATAGACATACGTCCGGCAAGGCCACCCGCTGTCCCCCAGAAATCTGAAATGGAAGAGTAGAGGTATAAACATAAATGGCAAATATCTGAGTAACCTCAGATTCGCTGATGACATAGTTCTATTTGCAGAAACTGCACCACAACTTGAAATGATGATAAGAGAAATACAGAAAGTCAGCTTTGAAATTGGTCTACAATTAAACACAAGCAAAACTAAAATTATGACAAATAGTAAAACAGTTCCGATAGTTGTTGCTAATACTACAATCGAAAATGTCCATGAATATATTTATTTAGGTAAAGAAGTATCATTCAAAATATCTAGACATCGTGAGGAACTAAATAGACGAGTAAATATGGCCTGGAACAAATTTTGGAGCCTAAAAGAAGTCCTAAAATCAAATCTTCCAGTGAGACTAAAGAAACAAGTACTGCACTCTTGTATTCTACCATCTCTATCATATGCATCTCAAACATGGATATTCAACAAATTCACAAGAAACAAGATAATAACAACCCAAAGAGCCATGGAACGGAGCACTCTCAAATTAAAACTAAAACATAAAAGAACAAGTAGAGATATTAGACATACAACGAAAGTCATAGACGCTCTGCATCACTGTATGGGCCGGTCATGTTTCACGTATGGTGATAGATGGACAAAAAGAATAACCACATGTAACGGTTCATCTGGCAAGCGAAACACGGGTAGACCAATGGAAACATGGCTAGATGAAATCTTAAAGATAGCGGGCAAAAACTGGACAGAAAAAGCTATAGACAGAGACAGGTGGAGAAAAATGGAGGAGGCCTTTGATAGGTGGAGAAAAATGGACGAGGCCTTTACTCAGTAGTGAGGTCCTTTATAGCAGCAGTGAAGATGGCAAGAAATAAATAATATTTTACATAATTACATTTTAATAAGTATAAATATAATGTTGGATATAATCAATAATTGAATATAATCAAATAGAAATATAAAAATTCATTAATGAAATGTGAAATGTGCTAAAATGTTAAATTTATATTTAGTGTTAAATGATTTTAAATGTTTAGATAAAAATGAATTATACTTAAATAAGATTTTATATTTCATTAAAAAAAATTTATATATAAATTTCAATGTAATAATAAATAAATGTAAGTGTATAAAAAATTTATTACGTGCCGATAGTAAGAGATGAGATATGTATCTATATTTTTCTATTGTGATTGCATTGCATGTTATTAAGGAATAAACGAGGCTTTATTATTATTATTTATTCTAAGGCCTCTGCCTTTTGTCGTATAACTGAAAAACATAAACATAACTTCACGCCTGTATCCCCGAAGGGGTAGGCAGAGGTGTATTGCAAACCCACGATTCGCCAGTTATGTTTAGGTCCCAATGTAATAGGGGGCGAGCCTATTGCGATCTACCGGGCACATTACTAAGCGAGCGATAATCAACATTTTAAACACACACATAACTACGAAAAGTCAGAGGTGTGTGCCCGGGGTGACTGGGGATCGAACTCGAGACCTCGTCTCGGCAGTCCGTTACGTAGCTGAAAAAGCTTCTGTAAAACCAGTAAGTTATGACATAACTGCAACAAGTCTTTTTCACTGTGCATGTTGAAGTTGTCAGTGTCTATATAATTTTTTTAAAGTTTTGTTTACCTGAACTGGGACAGAGTTGAAAAACCCCAAGTGAATGTCCAATAAGTTTTATTTTTCTTGATGAATCTCTACGCCATCTCATTGTTTCTGGTGGGTGTCGAATGTTGTTCCGAACGCCGCTGTGGCAACACACGCTGTTGCGAATTATTTTTCCACTGCCTCACAGGTTCGAAAGCTCATGGACTCGAATGAAATAGTCGCGAAAGACGATGTTTTGGAAAACATTTTCACTGCCTCATACGCTCGAATGCCTGTGATTTCGATTTATTTAGTCATAAAGTGTACAGAAAAATATTCGAGCAGTAATTAAATAAAAAACAACAAATTCGGTGTCAATCAACATTTAATATTATTATTAACAAATTGTAACAATCAAAAATATTAGTACCTCAACTGTACATTTTCTTAACACAAAATCTAAGACTGATCTTTATAAAAAATTGTCTAGATACTTAAGTGGTCGGAGCAAGCCACCTGAGGTGTCTCATCGTGGGAGGTAATCGCATCGGCATCAAGCCTCAAGTGAAATATTTGGGGCTCGTGCTCGACGGCCGATGGGACTTCGGAGAGCACATCCGAAGTCTGGCCCCCAAGTTGAAGGGCACAGCTCTCGCTTTGGCGCGGCTGCTGCCCAACATGATTGGGCCCGATGACTCCTGCAGGAGACTCTACGCGGGGATCGTGCGGTCCATGGCCCTATATGGGTGCCCATTATGGGCGGAGGCCCTGAAGGCCAGAAGTGTGCGGATGCTGCGCGCTCCGCAGCGGGTGATGGCCATCAGGGTCATCCGCGGATACCGCACGATCTCCTTCGAGGCGGCGAGTCTCCTTGCCGGAACTCCGCCATGGGACCTGGAGGCGAGAGCCCTTTCGCAACTATACCAGTGGCGAAAGGAGGCGCGGGAGCAGGGATGGAACCCCGAACCTCGAGAAATTGAGGCCGTGCAGTCCCAGCTCCGCCAGGCCGTCGTGGTGGAGTGGAAAGAACGACTTGGGCAACCAAGCGCAGGGCACGCCGCAATAGCGCTCGCCGCGCGTCGCAGGCGACTCAGGCGTCGGAGGTGGCTTAACGACCTCCGTCCTCCATGAGCGCAGGCTTGGGGGTGAGAGGTGAGGCCACCTGTCACCCCAGCAGAAGTAGGCCGGGGCGGTGGGGCGACCAGCGCCCCTCCCCTAAACCGGGGCAAGACGGGGACACCGTGGTTCCCAAATCCGAGGGTGCCATCTCGCAAGTGGAGATGGCCCAGGGTCAGTCGGGGTGCGAGGGATATGCTCTATGGGCAACCTTACACCCCGGCGTCTGTAGACCCGAGACGGCGTGCGGTTTTAGTCGGTTCACGCCGACATAACCGCCCCCGCTGACCGGCGGGGGGGTATCCGAAGGGATTTCCGCACGAAAAAAAAAAAGAAAAAAAAGGTTTATGGGGGTGTGGCTATAATAGTAGGTACATAAATCCATCCAATCCTATTTATACCCAATTTACGTTTCTAATTCAGGTATAGAGGTTGTTAGCGTAAAATTAATTAATTGTTAAGATTTAGAAAATGTAGTAAGTGTGTACTGCCCTTCTTCCGTACAAACTCATCTCGCTGATTGGGATGAAATCTTTTCACATTTCTCTAAATCCACCGTAATAGCGGGGGATTTCAACGGCCATCACACCAATTGGTCAGTCAAAACCAATACGAGAGGTATACAAATTATGGATTCAGCCCTAGAAAACTCGTTCATTTATCTTAATGACGGAATGGCCACTCGAGTTAAATTGGTAAACAGAAGACTACAAAAGACCTCACCAGATATTACATTTGTATCGTATGACCTCTCGTTAAAATTTGATTGGCAAGTTTTTAATGAAAACTTTAATAGTGATCACTTAATTATTAAGATG
The DNA here is from genome assembly GCA_946251805.1 of Cybosia mesomella. Classification (NCBI taxonomy): domain Eukaryota; kingdom Metazoa; phylum Arthropoda; class Insecta; order Lepidoptera; family Erebidae; genus Cybosia; species Cybosia mesomella. The sequence continues at coordinate 19,249,208 of OX276411.1, forward strand.
TCAATTAATATTGCTAATAGTTTCAGCATAACGAAAAAAAGAAATTTTAAGAAAGGCAATTGGGTAGAATATCGGAAATCATTATAGATAGTAGTAATCCTCAAGAAATGTATAACCTTTTCGTAGATCAAATCAATAACGTGGCAGATCGGCATATACCCTATATTAAATGTTGTTTTAAACCCACCAATAGGTTTAAACCCAAAGATTATTGGACACCAACACTTTCTAGAGCAGTTGCACAAAGGAGACTAGCCTTATCTCAGTTTCGTCGTAATCCTACCCCAGAAAACTTGCGTAAGCTAGAGGAAAAAACAGATGAATCTCAAAAATTAATAAACAAAGCTAAATCTTTAAGCTGGCACAAGTTCTGCGATTCCATTGATCAGACAGTCTGGTTATCACTGAGAAGGTTATACTTAGCATATAAATACTGTTTGAAAATATTTTCTTGGTCCAGTAACGCAACTGTTACCATAATTTCAGACCTAAGTGCTCTCTGCTACTTAAGATATTGGGAAAAGAAAAATAAGCCTTTACTAATAAAAATCTACAAAGATGTGAGCGAAGCTAATGTGCATTCTGTTGATGTTCTTAACATGTTTAATTTAGACACATGGGTTACAAATATTGATTTAAAGAAAAATGTTTTTGTTAGTCTTGAGAGTATTGAGCAATCCAAAACCCATTTGGAACCTAATCTGTTGGTGAATAAGGTCATTGCGGAATTAAATGACAAATACTATGACTGGCATCGTATATTTACCGATGGGTCTAAAGGTAAACATGGTCTAGGAGCTGGGTTTTATGACAAAACCTTACAGTATAAAGCAGGTTTCAAAATTCATTGCAGAATATCCTTAATGGCACTGGAACTTATTGCAATACATCGGGCCTTATCTTACGCAAGCCAAATAAACCAGAATAAAATCATCATCCTTTCGGATAGTAAGAGTGCCTTGCAACATTTGGCTCGATGTGCCTCTGGCCGCAGAGGTGCATCGATAGCATATGGCATCATAGCAATGATAGTTTCTTTTAACAAAAGTGGTAAAGAATTCAAATTGCAATGGGTTCCAGCACATATTGGCCTGAAGGGGAACGAGGAAGCTGACAGTATTGGTAAACTTGCGGCAATAGATGGCAATTTAATTAACTATTCACCTGATTACTGGGAATTAGAACCTAAATTGAAAAAACTATGTTTCGATGAGTGGAATAAGCAGTTTGAAAATAAATCAATAGATAAAGGCATATGGTATAAAGCCATACAGGGTAAGCTTCCTCGTGCACCCTGGTTTGATGATTCAAAATTAAGTAGAAATTATGTAAAACTAGCCCTAAGACTCAGGTCTGGACATTTTCCATCAGCAAAGTTCGCATACTGCATACTCGCATATAATTCACCCAATTGTATTGCTTGCAATACAATTGAAGATATACAACATTTGCTGATGGAATGTGTTCGGAACAAAAATAAACGCGACTCGCTGATGAGCAAACTAAATCTAAACAGACTAGATGTAGGTCTCATTCAAACAATCTTATCAAGACCAAAATCGGAAGTGGCTAAGAAGATTTGTCGTTTAGTTATGGTGGTTCAGCAGTGAATCGCCTTATCTAAAGTGATTAATTAAGTACCTAAACAATTGTAGTGATGCTAGATAATGTTTAAAGGTATGATGGGGTTGGCATATCCTTCGTGAATGAAAACCCCTAAATAAAATAAAGATTAAAAAAAAAAAAATAAGGGACTGAATAGTATGGATGTATACGAAATCTTATTGAGGAGCAGTGTCACGAAACAAAAAATCGAGATTTTGGGTAATTTACCTCCGACACCGCCTAGAAAAAAGCAGAGTTGCAGAAAAGTCTACTTCAGCAATTTTGAAAAAAAAATTACAATGGGCACCCCTGAACTTATAAGAGCTTTAGCGTTAAGTACTCGTATATACGATTATAACCATTAAACTGTAACAAATATTGAAAAATCCGAATACAAAGATTGCTTCATTCTTGGCCTGGCAAAACTCTCAAAAAGCAACAAGCCACAGCGCGACTATCTAAATAAATTATTTTGGTGTCTCTTGACGACACATTTTAATGTTTGCCCTGATGGGACTTAAAGTACAGAGTACTTTTAAGACCTACCTAACTAAAAAAACAAAAGATGACATAAAGTGATCTGTCCTCACACATTATGCATGTGAAGCAGACACTATGTCGCCTACACATTACTAAATTATTTTTAAATCAACATTAAAGAGAAAGAACTCACTCTATAAAGAAGAGTCTGATCGAAAACTAACTTTCAACCATCGTCGGCGCTCATGACCAAAACGATTTGACTCTCTTACAAAGTTCAGATCACAACTCTTAACATCAGACAAAAAAATAATTGCCTAACTCCTACGCTATAACATCACGAATATAACAAAACAAATGTATTTATCAGGAAAACTGCTTTCGTTGTAACGCTGATCTGCAGTCGCAGACCCGGTATGCTCCATGCTCATTACATTTCTCTCTCGAGGCCGGAAAAACTGTCGGCTCGAAGTTGGAGTATCTCTTCTGTTAGATCCCGAAGAATTCGGGTTACTGGGGAAAACATTAGTGTTAGCAATGTTCCGAGGTCTTAAGTTGTATCTCGGAGTGCGGAAATTGTCCCCTTCATCCCGTGGACTCGACGATGACGGAACTTGACGTGCATCGTAAGATGTCGTGTCTCCTCTATTCCCGTAGCGGTTATGGAATCCGACTTGACGGTTATATCCTTGTGGAGGGTTCGTAGGTAAATTCTGTATTCTATCCCCCTGCACGTCGGGTTGTACTTCCGATAATTGCAACAGCGCGTCGCGGAGTTCTTTTTTATCGCTGTACACCCTTGCCGCTAAAATATTTCGAAATCTTGGCGACATTGACTTCAGAAATCTACTTATTATCTTTTTATCATCGGTAACCTTAGCTTTACTAGCCAAATTGCACAATCTGTACCAATAGGTAACCAAGTTCTCCTCTTTGGCTTGATACGCTGAATAGAACAACTCTAAATCATCGCCATGGGAAGGAAACTCTTCTTCTAACAGTAAGCACACTTGTTCGAAAGTTAACTCTTCGTTCGTACAAATCGACTTGTAAAAGTGTAACGCTGCGCCCTCGAGGTGGGCAGCTAATATTGTGGCTTTGTCAGCCAACATAAATTTATTTATGGCAAATACGACATTGAAGTCTCTCAAAAAACTTTGGAATGAGACACCGTCAGTGCCACCAAATTTCTTTGATTCAGCCATCTTAATGGTAGTAATACAATATAAATAAATTCAAATTTGTTATCTGTTTAAGGCGTCGATCCAATATTGCACGACGTCTTCCTTCTCAAGGTACGGGGTCGATCAATCCACTGCCAACTGCAGAATGTTGGCGTTTCCACCTCCTGTGGAAACCGGCGTTCCTCCACCAAATTCTATGGAAACCGGCGCCTCCTCCAAAAGCTGTGGTACCCCGGGGTTAGGTACCACGCGTGTGTGAAGTGATGAAATTATAACAATCTAATAGGAAAAGATATTATTTATTTATTAACCACTCGCACTTCCTACTTATATTATTAGGGACTTTACGCGGTTGTTTTAACTTTAAATAGCGGACTGGGGCGTATATCGCGGTCTCGGCCCAAGGATAGGGCTTAAAACGGGGTTCTTCCCAGGATACTTTTCTCAGCTTCAATCGGAACGGCTCCACCAGGCCCGTTCAGATCCCGAATGTCCAGGCAGCGATTGTTTTATTACGTTCCTAATTCAAAGTTTTAAATTGATACAATTGTTTTATTTAAACTCTGACACATGATGGCCAGGTACACGAACCGTAGTGTGTCGAACGAGGTCCGGACACTACAATACTAACTAATACACCACTTAAGTACCTTTTTTTTGTTTTTTTTTTCGTGCGGAAATCCCTTCGGATACCTCTCCGCCTGTCAGCGGGGGCGGTTATGTCGGGCTTGAACCGACTAAAACCGCACGCCGTCTCGGGTCTACAGACGCCGGGGTGTAAGGTTGCCCATAGAGCATATCCCTCGCACCCCGACTGACCCTGGGCCATCTCCACTTGCGAGATGGCCCCCTCAGATTTGGGAACCACGGTGTCCCCGTCTTGCCCCGGTTTAGGGGAAGGGTCGCTGGTCGTCCCATCGTCCCGGCCTACTTCTGCTGGGGTGACAGGTGGCCTCACCTCTCACCCCCAGACCTGCGCTCATGGAGGACGGAGGTCATTAAGCGACCTCCGACGCCTGAGTCGCCTGCGACGCGCGGCGAGCATATTGCGGGCTCGGCGGGCCGGGAGAGTTCTAAATCTCTCCCGGGCGCACTCCGCCATCTCCTTGGCGAGCATTACATGCTCGCAGAAGAAGGTGACGGCTGCCCACGCACTCGCGCTCCGCACCATTGCCGCAATCATGCTGCCGAGCGAGAGGACTCCCACTCCGATGGCTGCCACTAGGTCACGCATCGGCGCCTCCCACGCTGGGCAGACCGCCAGCGTGTGCAGCCCCGAGTCCTCGCTCGCGTCGCAGTGATGGCACTCAGGCGTTGGCTCCTTCCTGATCCGATGCAGGTGGTCCCCGAAGCTCCCCTTCCCGGAGATCACCCGCGTCAATCGGTACGAGAGGCTTCCGTGTCGCCTCTCTAGCCAATCCTCCATGATGGGCCTTACCGCCTCCATGATGGGCCTTACCGTCACTAAGTATACCTATATGAATTTTTTGCTGATGTAAAAGTTCCGTAAATGAAATCAATTTGGGACGTACGCTTTGTGCATTCCATTGCAATATATTTATACGTATGTTATTGTAGACCTTATTATCCATTTATATTTAAAAAGGTTTCAACGTAATTTCCTGTAGCAAACATAGTTATCAGCATATTTTTGCACTCCTCCCAAATCAATTTTAAGACGGACACACAAGCTTACCTTCTAATGTACTTTGCGACATAAAAATAGCTTTCATCTTATAATTTTTTTTTTTTAAATTCGAATCGGTAGCGTAAGTGCTCCTCTTACTCTAGACTCCTTTTAAAAAATCCTTTATTAATCCTTTATCCTTTATTTTTCCTTTATTTTATTTTTTTAGATGGAATCAACTCTGTCCAACTGTCCATTGGTTGCTGGTTGTTCTTGCATCACCAACAATAAGTGTTATAATTTTGAAGTTGGTAGTAGAATCAACATTTATATATGTGTCAAGCAGTTTTGGATTTCTTTCTATGTTTTGAATTATTACATCCAAATTCTTGTTTAAGATCCCCTCCAAAGGTTTTGGTTTTCGAACAACTTCTATCAATTTATTGAGATGTTTTCCTCTTATAGTGGTTGCAGTGAAGCTAAAATTCTCTAAGCTCATGACTGTGAGAGCTCCATGAGTTGAGGTGTAACGGAACCCGGGGTCCAGTTTGAGCCGACAGCCGCTGGTGGGATCTGGAGAGTCCCTTGAGTCGACAGAGGGAGATCCTGCTATGGTTGTGGCTGTCGGATTTAAATTGGAGGTCTTTAGTAGACGTCTGTCTAACTCTGCCATGTCCGGCAAACTTGAGACGAGTAATCAGTAGTTACCTTAGCGACAGGGAGGTAAGGGTAAGGTATGCGGGCGAGGAGTGCAGACGCCCCACGGAGAAGGGATGCGTCCAGGGTTCAATCGGCGGACCCTTGCTGTGGAACCTGCTACTGGACCCACTGCTTCACGAACTGGAGAGTAGGGCGGTTCACGTTCAGGCTTTTGCGGACGATGTGGTGTTGGTGTTCGATGGGAATAGTGCTCTAGAGATTTTATCATCATGCTAGCAGAAGTGTCATTCCAAGCTAATGTTAGATGAGCTAAGGTCTCGTTATAGGCCTGGCACTGATCTAGCATCCCCTGTGTGGTTACTTGAAGGTCTGCGGATAGGTTTGCTATGTCAGTGATTGCAGCTCGAGCGTTTTTAGCTAGTGCAGCTGTATATGCAGTTATTGAGATTTTAAGCATGGCTCTTAGGAGCACTGGACCTTCCATCACATAGAGGGACAAGTCGTCTATTAGCTGAGGCATGTCATCTCCAGAAATCCTTACAAGGTGTTTATATTTATTCAATAGGTCTTGACGAGTATCACGAGACAATGAGCAGATCTCTAGAAGCACTTTGAGAATCCTCTCATCTAAAGGATCTAAAAGATCTGCAAGTTGTTCCCAATAGTTCTTCAATTATCTTAGGAGAGGTTTTAATATGACGGGATAAGCGGTGATGGACAGTTTTTGAGAGGGATAGGTTTTGGGAGGTTCTTGACAGGTCAGAGTGTCGGAGATATCTCAAGATCTTGTGGACTGACTCCAAGCTCCTCAATTGTGACTTTTTGACAACCAAAGCTTTCCATTATAGGGGGAGTTTTAAAAAGATTAAAATGATAATACAACTGTTGAAAAAGGTCACGAACCCAAATGTAGATAATAGAAAAATGTGCATTGCAATCTACGGACGGCTGGCGGACATTTTGTAACACAAATTCAAAGGGCAACGACAAATGGATTTTGATTCAAGGAAATAGATTATATAAGAAGTGCATGATGCTACAGTGCTGTTGGCTTCTGAAAGGGAGGTTTGCTTGTTCCTTTTCTTATTTCCTATCCCAATTTATTTTATTTTCCATTCATGTAGCGTGCTCGAGTTCATTTTATAAACTTTTTTACCGTGCTAGCAAGGGACGCCACGCCGGCAACCGTGCTTTTCGCCTTTCACAAGCAACAAATACATTTCCCTTAATTTTACACTAAGTTTTTTCAGTTTATTTCAAACTAAAAGTAAGTATTTACGTTGCAAAACAATCAACGCAAACTTACATTTTCTCTCCATTGTTATGTTACCTCGTGATATTCACTTATTTAAATCCCAAGTTATTTTTAACAATATATATACATATTCCTTTGCATAAATATAAAACAGTCTTTTCATTATATATGATTCATCAGAGTTGTTGTTTCGTTATTTTTCATTGATTAGAAGCAGTCTAAAACAAAAGATTCTCATATTTTCAAAAGTAATAATTCTCAATCTCAAAAAACATTTGAGCCCCAATTTTCAGAAGCTTGCAATTAATTATCAATTATATTAATTCCAGTACAAAGGTGCACCGTGTTACGGTTCCGGTTGTCAAAGTGCCAACAGCGTTGTGACTATACTCCTAGAAAATTAAAGATTTAAAAAAGTTATACGATACATCTGAATAAAAACACCATTGAAACCAGCACTACAGATGCCGGGGTGGATCTGGATAACACCATCCGTGGGACTCGCATCACATCTGTCCAGTAAAGTGAAATTGAAGATCAACAACAACATCCGAGGTCAGAACATTAAATAACCGCCATTTTGAATTATTTAATATTTCAATAAGTTGCACGTGACTTCAACTGTTAGTCTTGTGTCACTGATACTTTGATGTCACTCTGTCACTTAGTTCGGTTGGTATAAACTACAGTGTTGCCAGAACAAGAAAACCTAGAGTTACTATTTACTTTTACGTTCCGTTCCAAGTAACTTGGCCCGAAATTATGGAGGGACAATTTGAAATATTATTTGAAAAAATGAAAATGGAAATGAAAAATCAGACAATTGAATTAACAGAATCTCTTACAAAAAATATTATGGATCGGATGGATGAAAAACTAATGCCTATCAAGGAGGAAAACGAAAAACTAAAAGAAAAAATCGGAAAATTAGAGAAGGAGATAGAATACTTTAAAAGGGGAAAAAAAAGTAATAACCTAATTATTTTTGGATTAGAAGAAAGCGAAAACTCAACAGTTGAGCTATTCCAGAATATAAAGGAGAACTTCAAAAGAGATTTAAAGATCAAGTTAGAAGAAAACGAAGTAAACAAATTAAACCGCTTAGGGAAACCAAACGCCGAGAACAAACCGAGACCGGTACTATGTTCTCTTCTAAGCGAATGGAAGAAGAACGAAATTATGAAAAACAAAAAGAAACTAAATGGAATTTATATATCGGAGGATTATTCGAAAGAAGTATTAGAGAAAAGGAGAGCTCTAGTACCACAATTACTAGAAGAGAGGAAAAAAGGAAACATAGCTATTCTGAAATACGATAAAATAATAATCAAAGAACCTAACACCAACAAAGATAAAAGGAAAAGGGAACAATCTACCTCACCACAGTCACCGTCAAAAACTCAACCCAAAAAACAACAAACACTGAGCTCTCTCAAAAACACCAACAACAGAACAAACGCCTTCGATGCAATGAGAATCAAATCAAACTCTCTAACCAATATTTCCACACGCAAGAACCAATAGCAATTAACATTCGGAACACCGGAAACTCAAACAAACTACTTAAACCAACAAAATGTAAAAACACAATCTCCCCCAATCCGACTGGTCCTCGTGGGGGATGGAGACCACAACCCTCCAACACTACAAATAAGAGAAGAAAAAATCTATATTGCAGCACTGAATACCCTCACTCTAAAAAATGAAGAAAACTTAACAGAATTAACATACGCACTAGAACATATCAAATGGGACATCGTTGGTCTTAGCGAAGTGAGGCGATTGGGAGAAAGAATTGTTTCGTGTCAGGATTTCTTGTTATACCATATAGGGACCACTCCTGGCCACCATGGGGTCGGCTTTATCGTAAAGAAACACCTGACGGACTATATAGAAGGATTTATGGGCATTTCAGAGCGCACAGCAATGATGAATTTAAAGCTACCAGGATACCAAGACCCATGGTCTATTATACAAGTGTACTCACCTACAGAACAGTCAGACCTAGAAACAATAGATACATTTTATCTTGAATTAAATAAAGTCATCCGAGATCACGCTCATAAAAATTTAATAGTAATGGGAGACTTCAATGGCAAAATTGGAGACAAGCGTCCTGGAGAAAACACACTAGGACCATTCACATATTGCAACAAAACCAGAAGCAGGAACGGAGAAAAAATTATGAACTTCACACAAGAAAACAACCTTACTATTTTAAATACTATATATAAGAAAAATAAGAAAAGAATGTGGACTTGGATCTCACCAGACGGGAAGACAAAAAATGAAATTGATTTCTTTATGACCAACAAACGCAGTTACTTCAGCAACTTCAACGTCATCAACCAACTCAACTTTAACACCAATCATAGGCTGATCAGAGCCGAATTAAAAATAAAACAACCAAGAAAACCTAGACCAAGACAAGATCCAGCAAGTGTAAAGCTCGGAAAATACCAAATGGAACAATTAACAACCAGCCTGAGAGACAAATCCACAAACTTTAAAGAAAACACAAAGAACCTAAACATACAGGAAAAATACAACTGGATCGAGAATATTATTAAAACTGAAACAAAACTCGCTGCAAATGCCAGTAGAGAACACAAGCAATGGCTTACGACTACCACTATAAAATTGCTCGAACAAAGGAGCCACTTAATTAACACAAGAGACGCAAACGACAGAAGAAAACATCTAACAGAAATTAACAAAGAAATAAAGAAAAGCATAAGAATAGATAGGAACAGATATAGAATGGAGACTATTGAAAAACACATATTAAAAACGGGTGGTATCAAAAAAGCATACAAGGAACTACCGAAATCTTTAGACTGGGTAGTAAAAATGAAAAGCAATAGAGGAAAATGGAACTACGACAGAAAAGACATACTGGAAATTGCAACATCCTACTACAAAGAACTGTATGAATGCAACAACACCTCGCGAGAAGAAATAAATTTATTAGAGACCTCAGATATCCCCAAAATTCTTCACGTAGAAATAGAAAAAGCAATAGACACACAACGGAAAGACAAAACACCAGGGCCCGATGGTATAAACAACGAGATCTTAATACGAAACAAGCAGGCAATCGTACCGATCCTCACGGAAATGTTTAATGATATTATATACACAGAAATTATCCCACAGAAATGGACAGAATCAAACATCATCCTTTTATATAAAAAGGGAGACAAACACGACATCGGAAACTACCGTCCAATCAGTCTCATGTCTAACATATATAAGATATTTGCCAAGATAATTTTAAAACGGATAGAAGGAACACTAGATGAACATCAACCCATCGAACAAGCAGGTTTTCGGAAAGGCTACTCGGTAATCGATCACATTCATGCTGTCCGCCAAGTCATAGACAAGTATAAAGCATACCAGCGCGAGTACTACATTGCTTTCATTGACTATACCAAAGCATTCGACTCATTATACCACGGAAAAATATGGAAGTCCCTAAAGGAACAAGGAATCGAGCAAAAATATATCCGCTTAATAAGAAATGTATATAGTCATAGCACCGCAAGAATCCAACTAGAAAAGAAAGGTAAACCATTTACAGTAGGAAGGGGTGTCAGACAAGGAGACCCTCTATCTCCAAAACTATTCTCAGCGGTTCTCGAAACAATCTTTAGGGGTCTTAACTGGGAAAATCTGGGAATCAATGTCGACGGAGCCTCCCTAACACACTTGAGGTTTGCAGACGACATAGTGTTATTTGCTGAAACACCGGAAAACATACAACAAATGATACATGAACTAGCGGATGAAAGTGAGAAGATAGGTTTAAAGTTGAACCCAGAGAAAACAAAGATAATGACAAACGGGAAGAAAACAACCATACACTTACGAAATAACCAAATCGATTACACCGACGAATACATATATCTGGGACAGCTAATAACACAAGAGGATCCTATACGCAAGGAAGTCGAAAGAAGGATAACAAATGGCTGGAAGAGATACTGGAGTCTGAGAGAGGCCATGAAAGACAAAACTCTTCACATTAATGCAAAGCAAAAACTTTTCAACACCTGCGTATTACCCGTTTTAATGTATGGCTGCCAAACATGGACTTTAACACAAGATATGACAAGAAAACTGGAAAGTTGCCAACATGCAATGGAAAGAAGTATGCTGAATGTGAAAAGGGCGGACCGAATAAGAAACCATGTGATCCGTAAAAAGACGAAGGTCATAGACATAACAGATAAAATCAGAAGACTCAAATGGCAATGGGCAGGGCACATGATAAGAGGTCAAGAGAAATGGAGCAAAATTGTGACACGATGGTACCCTAGAGAAGGAAAAAGGAAAAGGGGCAGACCACAGAAAAGGTGGGATGATGACATTAGGCAAGTGGCAGGAATAACGTGGAATAGAGTGGCCCAAGATAGACAGGAATGGAAAAGGTTGGAGGAGGCCTTTGCCGACTGGCAAACAGACCTACAAACATTAATTAAGTATTAGAATAGAATAATAGGAAAAGTATAGCTACAAAAAATATATATATATATCCATACTCTTAGTTTTAAGTTCTCAATACTTTGTAAATAGATGCTAAGTTGGTCTGAATAAAGGGCTTTATTATTATTATTATTATTATTATTATTACAAAGGTGCATGTGCATTACTTGGCTTAAGCTTAAATAAAACTGCAACGATCTGAAGACGCTTACTATATACTACACTGGTTGTGGACTGCTTTGAGTGAGCCCGATTTGTGTCTGCCTATCGCTCGAGTTCACAGCTGCTTCAGAAGGTTTGCTTCGAGTACTGGTATTTATACATTTGATATTTTTAGCCTTTGGCCAGAATGACTGGCACAGAGGATTGGAAAGAACTTAAAAATAAAAGAGCTTCAATTAAGGGTAGATTAACAACGTTTGAGAAATATTTAGATGAATTAAAATCATTAGATTCAGTCAGTAAACTCAAATGCAATGAAACAAAGACACGTTTAAAAAAGTTTGAAGCATTGTTTGAGGAGTATGATTTGGTTCAAACAAATATAGAAGTAAAGCAGAGCAGTCAGGAAAATGAGATTGAAAGGGAATCTACTGAGAACAGGTTTTATGTAGCTATCTCAACAGCTCAATAAATTTTGGAAAAACATAACTCACCTTCAATTGAGCCTGACGCACTCAGTATAAATTCAAACACAACTCCATAAAATACAAATTTAAAATTGCCTCAGATTAAAATACCCAATTTCGATTGTGATGTAACAAAATGGTTAGAATTTCATGATATATTCAGTTCAATGATGACAGAAATTATTCTATTGCAAATATAAACCAGTATCAATATTTGTTAAGGACCGTGGTTCATGACAGACTATGACCTGATAAGGTTCCAAATAGACTGCCACTACTTCGCGGTCGCCTTCAGTGGCTGTGTTTCACTGTATTTGACGGATGTTGAGTCGAAGAATGAAACACTTGGATGGGTGGACTTGATTGACGTCAGTGAGGCATTGGATGTACTTGGCCCAGCACTACTCTTGATCTACTACTTCCTGTTGAGCTTCCTTGTTCCTTGAGAGACTCTTGTTGTCTACTTGTTACCCAATGCCCAAGCCCAATATTTTCCTAACAAATGGTCCCTGCTTTTATAGTCTTTTGTAGTGCTGGCCCGCGATCCAAATTACCTCACCTCCGCATTTCCATTTATTTACAGAACTCATGTTATACATATTAATCACATAGCATATATGTACATTGGTAGCAATAAGACTTGCACGACGATAGGTACTTACATCTGTACCGTGCGACGTTGGGCTACTGAATGACGGGCGGATTGACCCCTCAGACTTATATATGGGCCCTGCCTCCCGCGAGCTACTATATAATAAAATGGCACCAGCCGGGGGAGCGCATATTCGCTTCTTACGGCGTGGGAGGCAGTCGCGGGGTGTAATTAAACTTACATACTAGTATACAAAGTCGTATTTCCTATTTATACGAAGTTATGTTAGATTCTGAGTAATGCATTTACGTAATTATATTTGCAATTATGCTTTTCGGGGAATGTACTTTCTTTATTAAATTTGGCTCTAACATACTTAATTACTCAGAAAATTAACTCCTAACAGTAGTAAGCTATTTATCTTAGCTTAATATCAAAGTAATTACATTATTACGTTTTTAATTTACGTAAACCTAACATTTTCACAATTTATTTGTTATATTCACGCTTACTAATCTACGTGTCACTGGCACATGTGTCTATAGTCTATTTGTGTCGTGCACATTCTCCCGCCGTCGCTGACCCTGGTTCGTCTGCGAGCTCCGTTGGTAGCACGACGATCTTCTTCGTAGGCCTCCTCAGCACGTGTCCGCTGCTGGTGGTGACGTCCACGACTCGTACCTCGCCGTCGGCTCCTGGGAACACCCGGCTGACGCGTCCTCGCGGCCTGGTGTTGCGCGGCAGATTGGAATCGCAGATGATGACGACGTCCCCGACCTTCGGGGCGACGCCGGTGCTGGTGGGCTCCCGCCGGTGTTGCAATAGGGGAAGGTACTCCTTCACCCACCTCCTCCAGAAGATGTCAGCCAGGGCTTGAGCTCGCTTCCATTGTTGGCGAGCAGTCACGTCGTCTGCAGAGAAGTGCCCTGGTGGTGGCACATGGCAGTTGGGCCCGATGAGGATGTGGTTCGGCGTGAGGGCCTCGGGATCGTTAGGATCAACCGAAACATGTGTGAGGGGTCGCGAGTTGACGATATTCTCGACCTCTGCTAATAAGGTTAACAGGATCTCGTCGCTGGGATGCTTTTCCATCATGGTGACCCGAAGCACTTCTTTGACTGCTTTCACCATTCGCTCCCATGCCCCCCCCATGAAGGGTGCGGAAGGGGGTATGTACTTCCACACGATGTGTTGACTCGTAGTTTCTTTTTCGAGCGCGTCGAGTGCGGCCTCTGCTAGCTCCTTTTCCGCTGCCTTGAAGCACGTAGCGTTGTCACTCCATATTTCTTTGGGACACCCACGTCTGGCGATGAATCTTCTCAGGGCGGAAACGGCCCTCTATTCCGTTTTGTTAGACTATTAGTTCGATTGGTCGGACTATCCGGAAAAAAAATTCCGGTCTGTTAGATTACTCGAAAAATCTTTTTTTTGTTAGATTAATCTAACAGACCGGAATAGGAAATCCGTTCTGTTCAGCCCTCCCCGACAATTATTTTTCGATACGTTATAAAGCCAAGATTTTCTATTAGCATCATAGCAAAGAAAATATGATCATGGTAAAATTGTTATGCATTAACATGACTTACACTATACGCACTTTCACTCTCGACAAGTTGTTAAGATATTTAAAATATTGGAAAAGGGCAACTTTCCTGGTATTTCTTTTTGACAATTATTATTATTATTTATATATTTCAGGCTACAAGGCCCATAAAATATAATACACATATAAAACAACTTATTAAACTAATTCATACTAAATATAACTTATAAATAATTACACGAAATTATGGAGTTGGCGTCGTGTTTCGCTGCGCGTTGTGTTGTAATCTTCCCCAGAATCGTCGGCATACACCTTTCGGCCAAAAGTCTTCCTTCAGGAACACTGACAGGTGGGAACTGGGAACCCGCACCATAAACGATTTAAAGTTAAGGCGCGAGTCCAACTTCACTACTCTCTACTACCAGTACTATAAAAACAAAAATTATGCCAACGATTCTTTTCTGTGGAAGTGCTCCAAATATCGAAAACTTAAATGTCCAGGATCTATAACGATAACGGTATGTATTTGTAGCTACACGAAACGCATCAATGCCAAGAACATTTAGGTTAGGTTAGGTTAATAGAAAGAAGAACAAAAATAATTTTAACAAAACAAAGGAACAAAGTAAATTTTTTTAACGCATCATCTCTAGGAAATGGCCAACACTGATTTCACCACTGACAAGCCGCAACTGACAGTCCTGTATGTATTGGTCTTTCATTATTTGTTCGTTCTCTCTGTTTTTGTCTGGTATACAATTTGACACTCGTATAATCTTCATTTCATTTAAAATTGAATCGTCGTTTAAAATTTTAAGAATGTTCATTAAATTTATTGTTTTATTTTTGCAGGATTTATTTATATTGTAGTGCCATCCTTCTAAATAATTAGTCGTTCGGTGACGTTCTCCAAACACGCACCAAACGTCAATGAAATTGTCATTTTTTAACCAATATGTTTCCATATATTTGACAAAATTTTCTTCTTTACTGCTATCGCGTACATGAATATCTTTAATGTAAGTCCACCCATCTCTGATATTATCATTAGACAACAAGGGCAAAACACTGCTCAATGAAACCATTCTGTTAGTCTTTTTGTTTGTAACTAAATTTTCTTTCTTCGCATGTTTCCAAACGTTCTTCCTGTAGTGATAATAACACCCTTTTCCTCTAAAAATGTTCTGCTGGCTCATCTCAGAAGGAATGTTATTTGAAGGTGGTTGTACAATGGAATACTCTAGTAGTTCATCTATAGGTGTTTGGGGCAGAGGAGGACGTGTGTGAGCGGATGTGAGTGATGATTGGAATGATAATGATTGTGAATGCTGTGGTGATGATTGGTATTGAGATGGATGTGTATGCTGTGGTGATGGCGATGGTGATGGTTGGTATTGAGATGGATGTGAATGCTGTGGTGATGGTTGGTATTGGGATGGATGTGACTGCTGTGGTGATGGTGATGGTGATGGATGTGAATGCTGTGGTGATGGCGATGGTTGGTATTGAGATTAATGTGAATGCTGTGGTGATGGTTGGTATTGGGATGGATGTGACTGCTGTGGTGATGGTGATGGTTGGTATTGAGATGGATGTGTATGCTGTGGTGATGGCGATGGTGATGGTTGGTATTGAGATGGATGTGAATGCAGTGATGATGGCGATGGTGATTGTTGGTATAGCGACGGTTGCATTGATGATACAGACAGTTGTGGTGTGTGCAACTGATATTGTAGTACCGGCCTGTTGTGTGGTTGGGTTAAGTAGTAACGTGAATTTATGGATATTGAAGTTTCTAAGCTAAGTTCGCCTAATTTTGCATAAAAAAACAGTTCTCCAATTAATTTCTCACAAATGAGTCTTCGCATTTTTGGTAGCTCCTTAAGCTGAGAGGCCACAGAGTGTCCAAAAGCATCTGCTGAGGTCAATTCCGATGAGCTATTGGCATTCACTAACTGTTTGGCAGACTCTAATAGCTCTTCTTGTTTCTTAAAGATAGCACTTTGTCGTTTAATTGAAGATTTTTCCTTTTTTGTTGCAGGTTCCTGAAACAGAAGATGCTTGGCTACAAATAGCAACAGATTTTGAAAGGAAGTGGCAGTTCAGTCATTGATGGCAAGCACATCATCATCGAAAAGCCACCACAGTCTGGTTCATTATATTACAACTACAAAGGAAACTACAATTATTTGAGGAAAAAGTCTTGCAACTACATGACAAGAAACTGTGTCGATTTGGAGGACACTGAAAAATACACCTTCCGACCGGGAGATTGGCGACAAAATGACAACTCTGTGAGTGTTAATAGAACAGAAAGGCAACGCACTGCAGATGGTAATTCTGTTAGGCAAATATTTACAGAATATTTTAACAATCAAGGGCGTGTTAATTTTCAAGATAGAATGATTAATGTACTGAATATTTAATGCTTACGTCATTTCGGATGTCGGGTTTGTCTTTTCGTGCAGAAAACCCAAATGGTGGTAATACCACAATGCCGGGACATGCAAGTCTTCCACTCCAGCGCCACTAGTTTTGCTAGATTCCACCTAAGAACAAATAACATGCCGAACAAATAATATCTAGGTACTTCGTTATTAAGTACCTTTTTTTTTTTTTTTATCGTGCGGAAATCCCTTCGGATCATATGGAATGGATGGATATCAAATGGATGGATTCATCTCCGGCCAGCGGGGGCGGTTATGTCGGGCTTGCACCGACTAAAACCGCACGCCGTCTCGGGTCTTCAGACGCCGGGGTGTAAGGTTACCCATAGAGCATATCCCTCGCACCTCGACTGACCCTGGGCCATCTCACCACTAACAGCATCGCTCATCCTGTCTCCTCTGAAAGCAGAGGAGTACGGAGAGCGATGTGTTCCCGCCACGTTGGGAATTGGCCGACGATCAATGCCAACCCTATGAAGGGGTGAAGCGGAAGCCATTGACCGCCGCCCAGGGTGTACCGGCCGCTCCGATTCCGTTCCCCCCGGACTGCAGCGGGATCGGAATCGGAGCGACACTCGAGGAGGTTACCCAACACACACCCCTCGTTATTAAGTACCTTTTTTTTTTTTTTTTTTTTTATCGTGCGGAAATCCCTTCGGATACCCCCCCGCCGGCCAGCGGGGGCGGTTATGTCGGGCTTGCACCGACTAAAACCGCACGCCGTCTCGGGTCTTCAGACGCCGGGGTGTAAGGTTACCCATAGAGCATATCCCTCGCACCCCGGCTGACCCTGGGCCATCTCACCACTAACAGCATCGCTCATCCTGTCTCCTCTGAAAGCAGAGGAGTACGGAGAGCGATGTGTTCCCGCCACGTTGGGTATTGGCCGACGATCAATGCCAACCCTATGAAGGGGTGAAGGGGAAGCCATTGACCGCCGCCCAGGGTGTACCGGCCGCTCCGATATACAATAAATAATAATAATAAAAATGTCATCTGTTTTATTTTATTTCTCACCTTATTCCGTTCTCGTCTATAGGCAGCTCTGAGATGTTCTATTTTTTTCTTAATTTCGGTAATAGTCGCAAGGGGGTAATATGACTTCCATTTTTCTAAAAGTATTTGAAATGCTTGATTGTGTGCATCTTTATTACAATAAAGGCTATGTGCGGTATTCCACAAACATGGAAAGTCTTTATACAACTCCAACAGCTCTATAACAGCTTTTTTCTCGGTACTAACGATGTCTTCTTGGCGTCGTTCCGAATCCATGTCTGTGAACACGTTACGACGTGTTGCGCGTACGGTGGCTCAATAGCGACTAAACTGACATTTGGTTCCAAGGGTTTTTGTCGTCTAAATATCCTTGAATTTTATAATAGCCTTTTTGGCAAAGTTTCGTTAATTAAACTACTAGATACTTACTTAATTCCAGGGAGATTGTTGTAGAAGCGTATACAGTTACCGTGGCATGAATTACTAGTCTTGTGAAGTCGACTATCAAGACCTACAAGATCGTTTTTATGTGTAGTAAACTCTAGACATATCGTCAACTCATACTCGACATTTTTTTTTTTCATCTAACCCATACGTGTGAGGTATCTATGGATAGGTCTTCAAAAATGATATTGAGGTTTCTCATGTCATTTTTCTCTAAACTGAATAGTTTGCGCGAGAGATACTTCCAAAGTGGTAAAATGTGTGCCCCCCCCCCCTGTAAATTCTAAAATAAGAGAATGATAAAACTAAAAAGAATATATGATGTACATTACCATGTAAACTTCCACCGATAATTGGTTTGAACAAGATCTAGTAAGTAGTTTTTTTTAATATGTCATAAATCGTAAAACGCAATTTAAATTTCATTCAATCAACTCAAATGTAAAATTTAAAAAATAGTATTATTATGTTACTTACTGCTACGGAACCCTTCATGGGCGAGTCCGACTCGCACTTGGCCGTTATTTTTGTATATAACCGCCCCCGCTGGCAGGTACCTTCACAGTGCATACAACAAAATAAGCAGTAGTAATCACACTCATCATGAAACCTAAGGCGACCCTCTGGCCAAAATCGTCAGTTACCCATATTTCAGTCACCATACCTACCAGTTCGACAACGATCAACAACCGACAACCAACCAATCACCGCCACCACCACTACCAATTCAACTACCATACCATTACCTATACCATAACCAATTCATTATCATCGCAAAACATACCTACATGCTAAGACATTACATACTTTCTATCGTGATCGTATCATCTATTCTATTAGATACAGGACGTCGTCGATCTTTATTCTGTTTAATCGAAATAAAATGTATTTTTCAATTGTTTGAGTAGGTATGGTAAAACTTGGGGTGTGTGTTGGGTAACCTCCTCGAGTGTCGCTCCGATTCCGATCCCGCTGCAGTCCGGGGGGAACGGAATCGGAGCGGCCGGTACACCCTGGGCGGCGGTCAATGGCTTCCCCTTCACCCCTTCATAGGGTTGGCATTGATCGTCGGCCAATACCCAACGTGGCGGGAACACATCGCTCTTCGTACTCCTCTGCTTTCAGAGGAGACAGGATGAGCGATGCTGTTAGTGGTGAGATGGCCCAGGGTCAGCCGGGGTGCGAGGGATATGCTCTATGGGTAACCTTACACCCCGGCGTCTGAAGACCCGAGACGGCGTGCGGTTTTAGTCGATGCAAGCCCGACATAACCGCCCCCGCTAGCCGGCGGGGGGGTATCCGAAGGGATTTCCGCACGAAAAAAAAAAAAAAAAGGTACTCTTTTGTAAAAAAATCTGGACTATAGGGGGTCTCAAGCAGTACTCTATAATCTGACAAATTCCATAGTTTGCCCTGCAAAATGTTTTTCGGATTACTGGGGTCCATTTCGGATGTCGGGTTTGTCTTTTCGTGCAGAAAACCCAAATGGTGGTAATACCACAATGCCGGGACATGCAAGTCTTCCACTCCAGCGCCACTAGTTTTGCTAGATTCCACCTAAGAACAAATAACATGCCGAACAAATAATATCTAGGTACTTCGTTATTAAGTACCTTTTTTTTTTTTTTTTATCGTGCGGAAATCCCTTCGGATCATATGGAATGGATGGATATCAAATGGATGGAATCATCTCCGGCCAGCGGGGGCGGTTATGTCGGGCTTGCACCGACTAAAACCGCACGCCGTCTCGGGTCTTCAGACGCCGGGGTGTAAGGTTACCCATAGAGCTTATCCCTCGCACCCCGACTGACCCTGGGCCATCTCCGGTTTCGAGATGGCCCCCTCGGGTTTGGGAACCACGGTGTCCCCGTCTTGCCTTGTAATCCGACAAATTACAGATCCAATGACGATATGTTACACTAGCTGCGCCTCGCAGTTTCACCCGTGTAGTTCCCGTTCCTGTGGGAATACGGGAATAAAATATAGCCTATGTTACTCGCTGATAATGTAGCTTTCCATTGGTGAAAGAATTTTTGAAATCGGTCTAGTAGTCTACATTACAAACATAATACAAAAGCACAAATGTTTCCATACATACATACATAAAATCATGCCTTTATCCCCGGAGGGTTAGGCAGAGGTGAATTAACGCCCACATTTCACCAATACCTATATGGTATATGGTATGCTATGCTATGTGGTATTACCGTCGTCAATGATATTTCCTAGCGCTTCAATTATTGCTTTTGCATCTTCATTAGTCACAATACTTTCTCTAAGCTTCAAAAGTTTCGACAAAAAATGTTCCCAGTTTTTATAAAAGTTAAGTGACTTCTCTTTAATTTTTTTTTTTTTAAATTAAAAATATTATTTATTTGTATAGATATTATTTACATAAATCAATTACTATTAATTAGTATAAAAACAATATCTGTATACCTATATACAAAGCTGTAGGTTTAGGCGTCAAAAATTCCTCCCCATCGACGTCAACTGGGAGGGTGGCCAGAAGGCTGGCGGCATTGCCACGTTGAATGGCAATGCCAATCCTTTATGCAAGGAATGAACCAGCCCTCCGGTCACGGGTAGCGTCTATAAGCCGTTTAGAAATTTCTTTAAATAAAAGACGGGCACTTGGACCCCATGATCCCAGCGTCTCAACCCCAAACGGCTCAAATATGTAATTACCTGTTAAATTACTATATTTGCGCCGTTTAAGGGTCTCTGCCGAAGCAGCGGCAACGCAGGCGCAGTCCGCAGTCCCTGGAAGATGTGAAGGCGCAAGGGTGTCAGCACATGTCGCATCCCACACCAAATGCCTTCCCATCTTCCAAGGTACCAACGACATCCCATCCGGCCTCTTGCCATCGTCGCGCGCCAAACCAGTAGGTTCTAGTACGGCTGGAAATCCGGCGGTGACAAGAGCCCGACGGATAATGTCATTGATGTACGCGTGCCGCGAAAGCCGTCCTGCGCTCCTGAGAGGCCATGGTGTCCAAGGGTACCCACTTCTTCTCCACAGCGACAACGATGCGGAGAAACGCAAGGAGCACCCAAACGAAGGCAAGCAGCGATACGGAAGGTGTTATCGTCCAACATGGTACCAATGTTGGGCGATGGTAGGGCTTGAAGCCAGACACCGGATTCCCATTCCCCCACAGCCAAAAGGCGAGCACGCTCCGCAACATTAGTAGAAGTAGAAATGAGATGTTTTCTTACCATGTTGCAGAGCGGCACGTCCCATTGCCTCTGGGAAGATGGGTTACCTGGCAAATCAGCGTTTGGGCAAAACATTTTCCAAGCATTTAAAGCTTCGGCCTTGCCTGGCACTTCCGAATTAGTTAGGCTAGGGGTTAGGATTCTTCTAACTAATTCATCCGTGCCATGCACCGAAGATAGAAATGCTGGTAGACTTACGTCGGTAATTTTGCGAACGCCGAGCCCGTCTAGACGCACAGGCATGGATGCCTGAAGCCAGATACGGTCGTTCATATCCACATTTAGAATTTTGCATAGTGTGTTTTGAATCACGCTATCCATTTTACCTAAAAGAGACAAATATTTAAAAAGTTGAGTTGATCGGAGAACATGTGTAAATTTAGGAACGAAAAGACAATACCGAATTATAGTGAAAGCAGAATGGATGTTAATTTGTTGCAAACGGTCCGAAACTTCACAGAAATTTTGAATCTTTTCTTCTACGAAAGAGTCATATGCTTCCTCTAAGATTGGGGACCCAAGGAGGCGGAGTGAATCTTTTTGAACAATTTTTAAATTTGGGGCCAAAACGTTAAATTTTGATAATGTGAAAATGATGTCAATGTTATCACTCAGAAGAATTTCACATTTAGTGGGATTTAATTGCAAACCAATGGATCTGAATTCATCTTTTAAAAAAGCCAAATCTTTTAAAACTGTATTAACGTCTCCTCCTAGGGTCCCATCATCTAGATACCATATGTTAAATTTAGAATTTAGCTGCCGAATTACAGGATGTATAGCAAGGCTGAAAATGAGTGGCCCAAGAGGGTCACCTTGTTGACACCCGACTGATGATTCTAAAACGTTGTCCTTGTATAATAATTTTGAAGGGTACCTGTAACATTGCCAGAGAAATTTAAAAATTTTGGGGTTTTCCAATTTTGCTTGTGTCAACAATGTGTCCCTATTCACTGAGTTGAAGGCATTCTTCAAGTCAACTTTAAGAATGACTTCTCCTCCATTGCAGCCAAGGTACGTTGACAGGGCATGTACGGCAGCCTCGCAGCCCCCTTTGGAGCCAAAGCCAAGTTGCAGGGGCTGGAATTGGTTGGTCAAATCTTCGCTGTAAGCTTTACAATATAGCTTGGCTGCCATACGCCTGTACGTACACCCTACGGCAATGGGACGAATACCACCGTCTTTCTTACGTAAGGCGCATAAATTGGCGCCATAAAGTAAGTCGACGATGGCATCGCACACATTACCTGATAGCATGAGGTTTATTAAGGCCGTTAGCTCCTTCAAAAGTGCATCGCCCGCTTCCCCGGGACCCAGTAGGTCTTTTAGGTGTTGCGGGGTCAAACCATCTAGGCCGCCAGCGGATCCGCTCTTGAAAGAACTAACGGCAGCTAAAACCTCCTTGGCTGAAACAGAGAGAGATTCGTCATCCCTATTTGGAGGTTCTGGAAATGAAAGGTCAGCAGCAGGTGCTGGATGCTTGCTCCTCAGTTCTGCAAGAGTATCTGAGGAGTAAGCAGCCACCACATCGCTGCTAAAAAGAAGTCTTGATGCGCCCCTTATGTCACCTTCCCTTAATTTGGATTCTACATAATGGTAAACGGAATTTTTTCGGAAGCTCGTGAATTTAGGGTCAAAAATATGGGTAGCAAGACAATTTTCTTTAATTTGTAGAGACAGAGTTTTTTTAGGGGTCGAGACATGTGATATGTGTAAAATCCTGTAAGGGAAAGTGAGGAGCTGTTCCCAAGCTCTTTGAGAGTTCTCCCGGACTACTTGGGCAATGCATGAAGCGAGATTTGTGCCACAGATGGTCTGGCACCCCGGGGAACTCTCTTTAAAATCGGAACCGAATTTTTAAATTTACTAAGCGTTTGCCAAAATGGAATTTGGGATGTGGTGTCGGATTGTGATGAAGTTTGGTTTGAAAGTACATTTTGAGATTTGTGTACTTTTCCAAAATGTACTTTCAAACCCCGCTTACCTTTGAAAAAGCGAGCTTGGGTACAGTGGGGGCACCGAACGAGTGAGGTGGGTTGACTTGAAGTTAAGTCCGTATCACTGCGAGTACCACTGCAGTTTTGCATTTAAAAAAAAAATCACTTACACTACTTATTTACAGCACTTAAATATATTTATAAATATTAATATGAAAATAAACAACTAAAAATGTCAAAACCACTGAAAGAATATAATATACACTCCGCACCATGGCAACGGCGGCGACGCACCTTCCGTTGCGCAGAGCCCCAAAAAAGCAAAAATCCTGTCAAAATTGGTTCATACTTTTGAAGATTACCATGTTACAATGGTGGCGCTCAGCTTGGCGGCTCGTTAGATGCTTTTTCGTACTGTAAGAGTAGGAAACACGTGTAGGTACTTGCAAGGAATTCCAAGTCCTAATGGTGCGGCAGAAGGAGTCGCCGAACCGTTTGTTTCTTGATGGAATATTCTGCACCGTATGCGGGTGGCATCTAAGTCCTCCAAGTCTTGTCCAATTGATCTTATTTTCTTCTGACAAAATATGTACCTATATTATATATATTTCTGCGATAATACTTCAATAAAATATATAATTATTTATTTTTATCAGCTGTTTGTAATGACAGTTCTTATTCTATATTGTTTCTCAAAATCCAAAAGTATCTGTAACAATAACGAAACATGAAAAATAGTTGCAAATATTACAGAGTGAGTGAGCATTCCAAATGGGTCAGTAGGGGAAACGTTGAAACGAAGACAATTTGAAAAAGTGTTCTGAAGAACCATACCCTCTATTTTAATTTTTTTAATGTTATTTATTTTGAGAAATGTCTTACCAGAGCATCTGCTTTGCTGTTTTTTAAAATGGGCCATGTTTCGAGAAATTCGTGTACAGTTAGGAATTTTTGTTTGTGCCTTAATTCAAAGGTGTTATTCCACTTTTCACAAACATGGTCCCATGGCTCATTATTATGTTTCAGCCAAATAGCGTCATCATTTGAGGCAGGCTCAAATGAAATAAGTCCAAGAAAAAATGTATCGTAACTTTTCCGTACCTTGTGAAAGTGCATTAGAATTTTGAAATACCTTCCAATCTCAAAAGGAACATAAAATGCAGAAAACACCAATTAAAAGAAGAATATTTATATACAGACTAATACGACAAAATACGATGCCAAATGATTATTCACTATATACATCTTTAAGACTGAAGGGATTGTCTTTTCATGTTTCCTATGAATTTGACATTTAAACACACATTATCTTTTTTGTGTAACTAGCCCCAAACAATACAAATCATCTAGCTCAATGATAGTCTTATAAACATATTTTACCTTCATTATTTTCCACAGATTCTGCATCTGTGTTTGAATTAGAATAAGTGGATTTAGTGCTCCTACGCTTTGCTCCTGATATGTAAAGCAGATTTCGGACTTTGTCCACTAATTTGCCTTTAGAGGGCACATATCTTCCCGAGGCAGATTTGCATGTTGGCACAGCTTTCATATAATATGTGTAAATACTTTCAGTTGGGAAGAGTGAAACAATTTTTGCAGCCAGCAAATTGAACTCCTCCGGTTTGATGTTGCTGGGGAAAAAAATCTGATTATCTTCATTTATATTGAAATATAAATCATATTATGGAAACCAAACGGCAGTACATTCCACTTGATATGACATGCAAGTACCGAACCTAAACTACTACTGTCTGGTATCCTATAATTTGTATATATTTTATTAGCTAGGTATATATAAGCTTATATTTCACTACTTATTCATACTACTATATTCATTGGGTACTACTCAATGGTGGTTACTGTGTAGGGTCAGCCTCACAAGGGGCTTAACACCTTTGTACTGTGTCGCATTAAACATAATATTAAACTGCCAGATAAAGTCAAAATAGTGAAAATGACAAGGTACTTAGATATTCAGCAACTTATGAGACCAACTGTACATTAGTTACTCGACTATACTGCTTATAGCTACTTAACCTACATATACTACTATTACTTAATCTAATAGGTACAGTCAGCGTCAATAGTAGCTGATCAAAAACTGAGTTCCAAAAGTATTGACTCTATAATTTTTTTTAATAACCTGAATTACTTCTTTTTCATATTAATTACTCGCGTTAAGGTTTCAAAATAATCATAAAAACTATTTTCAAAATAAGCTGATTCAATTTTTTTTCAATACTCATAACTATATTGTGTTTTTAAAGTGACTGATATTTAATTGAATCAAAATAGTCAGACAAAAGGGGAAGTGGTATTATTCAATTATTAGCAGCAGTGTCGGCAGCTCGAGTGTGATGCCCCTGGTGTTGTACATGTCTATAGGCCACGGTAACCACTTTCCATCAGGTAGGCCGTGCGCTTGACTGCCATCTAAGTGGTATAAAAAAGTGCTATTCTCTAACTTTTTACTAGTCGACGAGCCCGCAGCAATCGACCAATCACATCATAGAACAAGGTTGTGCTCACCGACGATTCTATGATGGGATTGGTCGATTGCTCTACGACGAGCCAGTAGCGCTGTGTCCGTCGACGAGTGAAAGTTAGAGAATAGCACTGCTGTTCGATGTAGTGGGACCACGGGCCCTTAATGGATTAATCACATATTTGAGAATTAAAAAAAAAGTAATTAATTTTCGCAACCGATGCTTTATTGTAAAAAAAAACGTAAACTTTAAAATTAACATACCACTTATCTATTAAAAAACGTTTACATTGTAGCTAAAAAAAATTTACACTTGCATAATTAAAGTTAAGGATTTCAATGGCGTTTTTAGAATCGAGTATGGCCTCTTGCATTATCTATAATACACTGAAGACGTTCCCGCATGGACATGACCATGTTCTGACATGTATACATTCCTCTATAGTGTTCCCATAACTCGAATACATGATTACAAATAGCGGTTGCAGTGCGAGGAGTTGACGAATCCCAGTTTTGCACCATCAATCCCCACATGTTTTCAATTGGATTTATGTCTGGAGATTTAGGTGGAAATGGCAAAGCAATAATTTCGTCGTAGTGCTCTCTAAACCATGCTCTGGTCAATCTTGCAGTGTGTACGGGTGAATTGTCGTGAACAAAATTAAACGGATCGATGCCTGGATAACAATTTCTAACAGTTGGTATCAAAACGTCTTCCATAATATCAACGTAGCCTTGAGCATTCAATCGTCCACCAATTTCTATTAATTCTCCAGGCCCAGCAGACGGCATCCAGCCCCAAAATCCAAGGTTTATTCTGCCGCTTGCATGAACATTGACAATATTTCTTTCAAAATACCTGGTGACCCTTCCACTTTCATCTGATGTAAAAGTTATTTCATCACTGAATATGACATTCTCGAAATTGAAGTCTAGATAGTCTCGTGCAAATCTCAATCGTTCTTCCTTGTGTATTGCAGTCAGAGCAAGCTTCCTGGTCGGTTTGCGGTGATGTACTCCTACTTTATGCAATACACGTCGGACTGTTGACCGTGATATATTAAACTCAGTAGCCAAGTTTGCGACTGGAGTGAACCCATTGTATCTTGTCCTTCTAACAATTTCGTTACGTGAAGAAGCAGATGTAACAGTCGGTCGTCCTGTTTTTCGAATTTGATTAACATGTCCTTCGCTGTCCCATCTATTGATCTAAAGAGTAACGGTATTTCGAGCAACACCAACACGTCTTGCGATGTCACCAATTGGTAAGCCATCTTCATGAAGCGTTACTATACGATGTCTTTCATGATCTGATAGATAATGCGACATATCGATGATAAAGGAATTAAGGAAATTTACTAATTTGTAGTGCTATTTAATCAAATTATGACTTCCTAGAAATATATAGGTGCCTAACCTACTTAGGAATAATCAGTAATAGATTATATTCAGTTCAGTTCTTGGTTTATATAGCCACTTCAAGTGACAATTCTTGACAATACCATAAAACAAAAGGCAGAACACAATATTTAAATCAAAATATACATCAGCATTCTAAAAAGGTTTATGTTCGTCGAAAGTTTTATTTTTAATTCAGGTAGGTACTTTTGAAACTTTTAATAGAACCATTGTGTGAAAAACTTTTGAAAATTTCTGATACTGCTTTACTTTTGATGGATAGTTTTTTTTTGCATTATGAAAATATTAATGTACCAAACACTTTTGCGACGCGATTTTGTCAGACTATTGTGATATATCTTGCAATGCATTTCTTTTGGACAATTCAGATACTACGCTACTACTGATGTTGACTGTATAGCAGAATAACAAACGCTACAATAGTACTACAATGCGAAAACATAAGTGGTTCAATAATTACTTGTTAACAATAAATGTGTAATAATAATAAATCATTTATTTCGGACCAGGGTCCATAGCGTGTTAGTAACAATAATCTTAATACTAGTGTTAGTAACAATATAATATTATTTATAGGTGTTAGGTACACATTACGATAGTTTGAGACCGCCACAATACTAGGACACTGTCTACATTGCGTGCAATCGTACCCAGTGCCCCAGCATCGGACAGTCCCACCTATCGCACAATACGCTCACGATGCTGTGTGAGCTCCCCCGTACTCTCCGCAAGAGGGATGCACTTCGCTTGCGGATGATGGCATGGAAGCCATCGACCCTCGCCTCCGCAAACATCCCCGACGAGCTACAAAAGCGTGGCAGCCCAACCAACATCCTGAATGCATTGTTGTACTGTACCCGCAGGGCGTTGTATGCCCTCC
Source organism: Cybosia mesomella (assembly GCA_946251805.1). Taxonomy (NCBI): domain Eukaryota; kingdom Metazoa; phylum Arthropoda; class Insecta; order Lepidoptera; family Erebidae; genus Cybosia; species Cybosia mesomella. Next base: position 19,277,101 of record OX276411.1, read on the forward strand.
GCGTATATGCGACCCACAGACTGCACGTGTAAAATGTCTGGCAATACGCCCTAAATAGGGTAACTTTTACATCCTTGGTGCATCGTGCAAATCTACGGATCAGCATATTGCATCGGACAGCCAACGCCCTGCGTTCTCTTTCTATGTCTAAATTGTCATTTAGATCATCGGCGACCCAGTGACCCAGATATTTAAATTGAGCCACTCTGGTTAAGGGAGTATCACCAATAGTGACTTGAGGCACGTGAGTGTAATGTTTGGTGTCGGCCTTGAAAACAAGAAGCTCACTCTTTTTGGCGTTATATCTGAGCCCATGAGCCGCCGCATAATCTTCACACAACTTTAGAAGCCGCCTGAGACCCCTGATCGATGGACTCAGCAACACCATATCGTCAGCATAGCTTATGTTATTTATAGCCACTCCGTCAATATGGCAACCGATTTTAGTGTTGCTGAGTTCAACGATCAGCCGATTAATATACAAGTTGAACAGACGCGGTGACGTTATCCCCCCCTGTCTCACCCCGCATTGCAACCTATATACATCTGATAACGCTCTCGACCATTTAACATTATTAGTCTGATTTTTGTACCAGTATTTAAGCAACGAAATTACTGAACCATCAACGGTACTTTCCTGACGAAGCTTTTCCCAAAGTGTGTCATACGACACCAGGTCAAACGCCTTGGAGAGGTCAAGGAAGCAAGCGTTAACTGGGGTCTTCCTAGCTGCGTAGTACTGGACAGTCTGCTTGAGACACATAATGGCGGTCTCTGTTGATAGGCCAGGCCTGAAGCCGAATTGAGCATCGTGAAGTGGAATCCGACTCGCCATGTGTGTATCAATCAGACAGTCCAGCACTTTAGCTATAATGGTAGCTAAGGAAAGGACGAAGTTAGCCGATAATAGCCGAAATAATGATATTTCACCAAAACATCAACAACAATGTTTCTTTTCTGTGAATTCAATTGTTTGTATTTTTTATAATAATTTATAACACTATTTCCCTGTGGAGATGATTGGAGGATAGTCTATCTAGTGGACTATTTAAGTAGGAATCCAAGTCTAAAGTGATATCCGTCAGAACAATTGATTGATCTTGATCATCTTGCATCACCTCTGGACAGTTCGCTTTAATAGTCATTAAATCTTCATTTAAAGAAGATGCGGTTTCAGTATCAGTAACTGAGTCCAAGTAATTCTGTAGTTTACTTTTAAGTTTAATTCGGTGCCCAATATGCGGGCAAAGTTCTTTCAAATAAATATCATTTGAAACCAAATATTTGAAATGTTCTTTGCTTATATCATTTTCTGTAAAAAAACTTAGTTAATAATTTAGTATCCTACTAATATTATAAACGTAAAAATTTGTAAGTTTGGATAGATGGATGTTTGTTACTCTTTAACGTAAAAACTACTGAATGGATTTGAATGAAACTTTACAATAATATAGTTTATACATCAGAATAATACATAGGCTACAATTTATAACGATAACCGATATCCACGCGAGCGGAGCTGCGGGCAAAAGCTAGTTTAGTATAAATAATAAAAAATTTAGCTGTAACCATAAAAAAGCTTCTGTCAAAAAATTCATTCAAAATTCAGAGTCAACTTATCAAGACGATTCAAACGAGCCCAAACTCGATGAGGTTGTGTCGTTTCATTGCGAAGTTCCTATGCCCACCTTCCAGCTCCATCATCAGATCAGCACCATGTCATCATAATATTGCGTTGCACGCGATTTACATATTTATGTAAAATTTCAGCTCAATCGGTAAACGGAAAGCGGTGCTACGCCGCCCGCCAAGGCGGCACGAGCGGATTGAAATTTTCATGATCACGATGTAGGTAATCCGCCTAGAGCGGACAACGAAGTCGTTACTCGGCGAGGAGCCGGCGCCGCACCGCTCCGAGTGTTCTTAGCTATAGAGCCCTATCATAAAAATGCACAACTTACTTTTGAAGTTCTCCACGACTTCTGATCGCACATCCCAGGATACCAAAATGTTTTCTGTAGTTCCGTCCTCGTCCATTATCTTATTCTGTTACTAAGCACACCACTGAGTTTGCACTTCTGTCTGCCTTCTATCCACGAAAGAAAACGACGCCAAGGCCCAAGAAATTAAGAAAATGAACGAACGAAATGAATGGCGGTTGGTAGTTTGGGAGCTAATTTGAATTTGGGTGACAAGTTTACAATGTTGCCAGTACTTGATTTTTATTTTACCCAATAAAGCCCGTGACAGACTTAGCTATAATAAACCGAAATATATATTTATAGATAGCAATGCATCTTATGATATTTTTGCGTATTCAGCTATAATAAAGAATATTATGCAAGAATTTTTGACAAATTGTCGTGACATTTATTTTTTCAATTATTTTTTATTTAGTTTTTTCTCGATCCGTACTTATCTCTTAATTGCATTATTATTATTGTCCAAAAAATAAATCTCTTATGACAAGATTTGTATATTGCTGCAAGAAATAATTCAAATAATATCTTGGTGCAATATTGCTTCTAGTTTCGACGGTCTTCGAGAATTATGAATTTTGCTGCACTGCATCAAAGAATTTATATCTAATAATATATAACTACCTATATTTTTTAATTTATATCTAAAATTTTATTGCTTGAAATATCAGATTTCTATTATTGATTTTATTTTCCGCACTTGTCAAACAACTTATTTAATATGTCAGTACATTATGATATAAGTGCGGTAAGTTGAAAATTACAGCCGAGGCGATATTGCTACAAGAAAGCAGAGGCTGTAATTATCAAAGCGTACGTATGTCATACGACGTTTTATAACATATTTGCGAGGAAATAAATAAAACTCGGACTTTCTTAAACGAACAAATATGTTGACCTCTTTTCTGACATAAAAACTCTTTGCAAAGATTTAAAAAGTACCGTTCGCTTTAGAAGGAGCATCTTGATAAACCGTGCGTTTTACTTTACATTACGGCACAAGTTCGTAATGAGATACAATACGATATTGAAATTGTTGTAATAAGAGACCCTTTACGAGCAAATGTGTTATAAAATATGTTACGATTACATCAATCACACAAGTTGACTGATTCTATCAAGTACGTCTCGATTGCATCTAACATCTAACAAACGAATTTACAGCCTGTGTCAAAAATGTTGATGCAGCCAATAAGTACACAGTCAATCTAGATCGAGATCAATGATCTTAATCCAGATTGACTGTCTAAGGGGTCATCCATTAATAACATCACACGTATTATGGGGAAGTTTTGGACCCGGGTAGTTATGTCCTAAAACTGCGACCAGCCACCGGAGGACGGGCAGCTTCGTCCTCTAACTAACCGGTGACCCACTGCGATCCCCAAGCCGCCTGCCAAGCGTGGAAATTATGGCAAAACCCCCCTTTAAGGGGAGGCCTATGTTCCACAGTGGACGTCTTCCAGCTGTTGATGATGATGTTGTTGACATGGGGAAGGGAAGAGTCCGAAATATCGTGACGTCACATGCAAAATATTTAAGAAAATCTAATTATGATTTTTTTAAGTTCAATTCTAAACAAAAAATGTTTGTATTTTCTACAAACTGTTATCTGTTTGGGTACTTTTGCTCGCTTTCAATTTGATACTATTTTCCTAGCTGAGGTCTAACTAATCAACCTTCTCAAAAAGCGAGTCTCTTCACGCTGCACTCCAGTCTGAAAATTCTCGATATTGACCAGAATCTATACATTCTTCTACAAAAAGCCGTCATTATGAACACGTGCAGAATAGTTCACAAATTCCTATCTTCTCGTACTCGTTTGGCCAAAAGCCCGCGTTTACGGAATTACCTAAAACTACCTCCTCTCTCCTACCAAGAAATATATTACTTGATTTAAGAATGCCTTATTAATACTTGACTGTGAATTTACCTCAATCTTGTGTGAAACTACTAATATCGCCTACCGAGAAATATATTACTTGCTTTGAGTATGTCTTAATTATTGACTGTAAATTTAACTGAATCTTGGTTAAAACTAGTAATATCTCCTACCGAGAAATGTATTACTTGCTTTAAGAATGTCTTAATATTTGACTGTGAATTTACCTGAATCTTGTGTGAAACTACTAATATCACCAACCGAGAAATATATTACTTGCTTTGAGTATGTCTTAATTCTTGACTGTGAATTTAGCTGAATCTTGTGTGAAACTAGTAATATCTCCTACCGAGATATTTAATACTTGCTTTAAGTATGTCTTAATTCTTGACTGTGAATTTAACTGAATCTTGTGTGAACCTAGTAATATCTTGTACCGAGAAATATATTACTTGATTTAAGAATGCCTTAATACTTGAATGTGAATTTAACAGAATCTTGGGTGAAACTAGTAATATATCCTACTGAGAAATATATTACTTGCTTTAAGAATGTCTTAATACTTGCCTGTGAATTTAACAGAATCTTGGGTGAAACTAGTAATATATCCTACTGAGAAATATATTACTTGCTTTAAGAATGTCTTAATACTTGACTGTGAATTTAACTAATTCTTCGGTGAAATAAACAATGTCTCCTACCAAGTAACACATTACTTGCTTGAATATTTTTAAATTATTCATTTGAAATCTGAACTGATTTTTGGCCCAAGTTTGACTCTTTATTGGCACAAGAGTTAATAGTTAAATCAAATACGCGCAGCTGAGAAATAATAATTCTTAATGTGAGAAAGAAATTGGTTTTGATTTGAGATATAAGTTTTGACCCAAATATTATTAATTTTAAACAAATATTTTCGATCTTGAATTTGACATTTTTGGAACGTTAGTGGGATTATCTTGTTTCAAGATATATATATATATATTTGAGATTAAGAAATATTAGTTGAAACATATTTGATTCTTGTTTCAAAAAAGTGTTTTTTTCTGTGTGTATTCTGTATATATATAGGTACTCTGAAGTGCGAGGGATATGCTCTATGGGCAACCTTACACCCCGGCGTCTGTAGACCCGAGACGGCGTGCGGTTTTAGTCGGTTCAAGCCCGACATAACCGCCCCCGCTGGCCGGCGGGGGGGTATCCGAAGGGATTTCCGCACGAAAAAAAAAAAGTACTCTGAAGTATAAATCATACATTATGTATGTTAAATTTAGTAAATTAAACAATACACTAGAGAGCTTACGTTTTATCACTATCACTACATGTATAAAGTCGATTCCCATCTGTCTGTCCCTATTTATGCTTAGATATTTAAAACTACGCAACGGATTTTAATGCGGTTTTTAGGGTTCCGGTGCCAAATGGCAAAAAACTGAACCCTTATAGATTCGTCATGTCTGTCCGTCCGTATGTCACAGCCACTTTTTTCCGAAACTATAAGAACTATGCTGTTGAAACTTGGAAAGTAGATGTATTCTGTGAACCGCATTAACATATTCACACAAAATTTGAAAAAACAGCAAGAAATTTTGGGGGTCCCAATACTTACAACTGAAACTCAATTTTTTTTTTTCATGAAACACATACGTGTGTGGTATCTAGTTTGCGCGAGAGATACTTCCAAAGTGGTAAAATGTGTGCCCCCCCCCCCCTGTAACTTCTAAAATAAGAGAACGATAAAACTAAAAAAAATCCGTTCCCGCAGGGGGAACGCACAGGTAGATTTCGTGAAGCAATTAATATTATTTTATATAGAGAACTACGGACTTTAAACAGTTTAATTTTTTTTTCTCGAAAACGGTAACTTTTAGCGAAAAACTTTTCAGACATTTATTTTAGACTTAAAAATGGCCTATCGATTAAAAATGTTTCCGACAGCAAGAATGTTCACCGGTTAGAAGTTATGTTTTTTTCCCGAAAAATTTTGGTTTTTCCCCCCTCCACTTTTAGTTAAAGTTTTAATCTTATAGGTTTATAAGTAAAAGTTGTTGGTATTCATGTATACTATGGGATAAAATTAGAACGGTTCGAATATCTTTCATGGAACGTGAAATTTTGAGGAAAAACTGATTTCACAAAAAGTGAGGCCCTACCGTCCCCTTAGGCATGATTCCACCCGTTCACGAACTTAAACTAAGTTCACACCCAAGCAATTTTTTACCGCAGTTTGAAAGCGATCGGGGCAAAAATGCGACCGTGAGAGTGCCGCAAATTTTGGGAAGTGGAACCATACATACATATATATATAAATATAAACTTTTTGACCAGTGGTCATTTCGGACTCAGGGGGTCATAACTAGACCTCCTATGAAGAATTTTTTTTAAAATTCGACAGTAGTCAAGAAACCACCAATAGGTAGATCGATTTCATAGAAATCTACCTTTTTTTTTTTTTTTTTATCGTGCGGAAATCCCTTCGGATACCCCCCCGCGTGGCAGCGGGGGCGGTTATGTCGGGCTTGAACCGACTAAAACCGCACGCCGTCTCGGGTCTACAGACGCCGGGGTGTAAGGTTGCCCATAGAGCATATCCCTCGCACCCCGACTGACCCTGGGCCATCTCCGGTTTCGAGAAAAAATATATGATGTAAACTTCCAACGAAAATTGGTTTGAACAAGATCTAGTTAGTAGGTTTTTTTTAATACGTGATAAATCGTAAAACGCAATTTACCTTTCATTCAATCAACTCAAATATAAAATTTAAAAAAAAGCATTGTTATGTTACTTGCTGCTACGGAACCCTTCATGGGCGAGTCCGACTCGCACTTGGCTGCTTTTTTAGTAGATAGAGTGATTAGAGAGGAAGGTTTATATGTATAATACATGCATAATATAATAGAGAAACACTGATAATTTTTGAGGTCTACTGTGATGTCGTAAATAAACACATTTTTTTGCGCATACATTGCAAACGCTGGCTAAACCTTACGAGATAGATCAAATTAATATACTACGGAATTGTATATCTTAAAAATATCGATAAAAATATGATTATTCACTCCACACTGGCCCCCCATATTAGTATCTAGTTTGCAACCGTGCGAAGCCGGGGCGGATCGCTAGTGTATTATAAAATTAACGTCATTAACGCCATAGAACTTAATTAATCCAATAACTTTACATTAGGAAATAATTGTGTACCAGAATCAAAACAATACCCGACGCGTCGGCGTCGAGCATAATAGTGATAAGAATAAGAATAAGAATAATATTTATTTGTGAATATGTTAATATGTATATTGTTTTACATTGTTCTTGTAATAACATGGTGTACATGTGAAGGTTCAGCATATTCTGCCATTCGTTCATACATATTTATTAATATGAAATATAAATTAACTGTCTTATGATCATGCATATTACTGTCAATTCAAATTATTTTTAGATTACATATTTCTTCATTATATCCTGTCAAATATTGGAAATTATCATAATATAAAAGATTATTCATAAAATTTAATGTCAAATTCGAATACATATTGTCAATAACATTCATATTAATTCAATCATATAAATTTATTACATCTATGTCATAAGCTATCATTTAAAAAATCATCAATGTCACCTGAGAATCTGTCCAGCTGAGAATCTGTCCAGTTGCGAATCTGTCCACTTGCTACGGAGGGGATCTTTCTTCAGTCACAATCATGAAGGATCGATCGGAGACATTGCCTGTTATGATGAAATCGGACTATTAATCTAAGTAGGTACTTACCTGTAAATACAGGAATGAGGTCCGCCAATTCCCATATCCTTAGTAGATCTGAAACTTGGTCCATTTTGATCACTTTGATCGGCACTTGGCTATACTAACAATCATACAACAATAAGAACAATAAGTAATCTACTTCACTTGGGTATTCAAAATTCAATTCAAATCAAACGCTGCCAGCCAGCAGCCACACACACCCAGTACAGTACCAGTTTAGTGTTGCCAAAGGCACTTGTCACAAAAGTAACGCAAATAAAGTCCGAAAATTAATGAACAAAATGTCTTATTTAAATTATTTTCCAATTTATATAATAATATAATTATTATGTAATAAGTTTATTACAATTTCACGTGAACCTTCAAAATCACGCCACTAACTATTTCATCTTTAAGGAGCTGTGTAAAATGTTCATGAATTCATGAATAAATATAAGATTTTAATATTGTCAAAATGCGTAATAATAACTAGTATAACTACTCTTATTCCTCATTATTATAATATTCTTAATTATTTCGCTAAAATTGGCTTAGTAGTAATTGTTCCATTGTTCACATGATAACACATCAGAACAAACGTGGGTTCGCGGCGGTTAGAGATGGCATGGCGGCGCGGCGTCAGCGCGGTGGGCGGCAAACAAGCGGCGGTTGGTCACTCTTGGTTGAATCTAACATTGTAAATGTTTGAATTAAAATTGATATTGGTTTTATTTAAATTAATATTGTTTATATTGACTAATTACTACAAGTAGGCTTGATCAATATTCGTTGTTAAGATCAAGTCAATGTTTTTGATAGGTTCCATTTTATAACTTAATCTGGGTGCTAAATGTAATGTTTGAGTTAACAAATAATTTAAGTTAGCTTGGTCACTATACTTTGTTAAAAGTAATTAATTATGCTTTGTAGATTTAATCTGATAAACTAAGTCTTGGCAACTAAGTGCAATATTTGGATTTAACAAATAATTTGTCATAATTGTAAAAACTATGATATTTATTAAAAACAAACAATCAAGTTGTCCAAGTTTCATTGACTAAGTGACAGTTGTGATTCAAATCTTTCTTAAATTGATTGAATCACTTCTTAGTCAACTAAGACACTTGTTTAGTTGGATGACCACCATTTTTTTCAGTGTAGTTTTTCTTGGTGGCGTCTTTGGTAGAGGTCTAATCTTCGATGGCGAAAAAGTTTTTTGTAGACCTAAACAACTCGGGGTTGGTTCGTTCGCTGTTTCGATTGGGCTTATAATTTCCGTGGTGCTGATATCTAATTCAGGGGCAGAATCTAATAGTTCTGGATTTTCAAGATGATATGATACATTTTCTGAGATATTTACGACATCTGGCTCTTGTGTAGGATCTGGACAATCAGTAACGTAAGATGGCGCAAAGTCGGAGTCTTGGAAAATATCAGCATTCAAAGGCCGTACACCAGAATCTTTAAAACCACTCATAATATTAGCAGGGTTTAAGGCAAGCGGTAATGACTCTTTCACAATACCTGGGATGTCATATATTGTCATCGTTTTCCCCGGATTGTTGTGCATCCATGCTGACTGTGCCCTATTTAAGTAATTTTTAAAAGGGCCGTACACTCCTACGTCTAAAGGTTGCAAATTGTTGGAGCAGTGCGGGAGAAACGATAGCATAATGACATAATTTTCTTTAGCTTTTTCAACAACTCCAATATTCACGTGTGAGCTGTGGTTATCAAGTAGCAACAGAACTGGCTCTTCCTTGGTGGGTTTTGCGTGTTTGATAAAATGATCTAAAAAATTAAAAATTCTTTTTCGGTCATCCATCCAGAGGAATTACCAGCTCCAATGCAATCTTGAGGTTCACCACGAATAAACATTTCAGAATATTTGAGCCTGGGAAAAACGAAAATCGGTGGGATAAAATTACCCGCAGCGTTAGAGGCACAAGCAAGTGTTACAAGAGTTCCCCTCTCAGCCGATGTGATAGCTCCAATTTACTTTTGGCCACGAGCAGCTACCATTTTCTTAGGTTTTTGAACCGTTGTGACCCCTGTTTCATCAATGTTCCATATTCGAGAAGCATTAAAGTGATGTTTTTGGAGAAGTCGTTGATATATTTCGAAGAATGAATTAACGTTAGTCTTATTGAAAGACGTCGCTCGACTTAAAGACGTCGCTCCTGGTATCCTTAAAGATAAATATATTTCTGCGCCTAAAATTTTGGAACCAGTCAGTACCAGCCATGTTATTTTGATGCCAAGAAGGAGGAATATTTTCAGCATTAAGCTGCACACCGCATTGGTAAGCTAGTTTCTTTACTTCTATAGGAAGTAGTCCAAAATATATTTCGGCGCACTTGAGTAGGTAGGAAGCTATCTTACCTTCTTCTTCTGCAGTAAATACTTGTCTAGGCTTTACATAACCAACTCTTAAACTTTCATTATTCTTCTTTTTCTTTATGTATCTATAAAGAGAGACGTGACATAATCCGAAAGTCTGACTAGCTTTCCGAATACGGCATTTTTTTCTAAAGCTTCAGCTGCCGCTAACTCGTACATTTCTTGGCTTTGTGTTACCTGCTCTGATTTTCTTTTATACACCCTCATTCTAGAAGAGAGGAAAAAAGTAGGTAGGTATCTACATCATCATCATCGGGGGGGGGGGGGGTATCCGAAGGGATTTCCGCACGAAAAATAAAATAAAAGGTATCTACATCATAACTTGGGGCATGTTGTAACAATTTTGTTACAACTAACCCCATGGTATGATTTTTAACATTTATCAAGATAACTATTTAAACAATTTAGCAATCTTCAAAACTGTTACACGTTATCAGAGATAGATAAATTTGAATGTAAATTATATAAAGAAAGTTTGAAATTAGTTGATAATAATACCGCAAACCAAAATTTTACGACAGTACACTTTTATATTACAACAATGAAGCGCGTGCACACCATAGATATAGGAAGAATAGAAGATAGGCCCTAAGTTGCATATATAATTCTTGGTTATGCAAATATGATTCAAATTTGAACCTCAGTTACAGAAACATATCTGTCTCATTCTAACACGCCATGATTTACGAATGCAAAGCAAATACAATGTATGTCATCACTCTCAAATTTCTGTTGACATTACTCTGTGACGTCACCAAGCTCCGCCTTGAAGCACATCCGCCATTTTAGGATTGCACTTTCCATAGACTAATATGCACTTTCTTAAGTACTTTAGCCGTCAGTTTCACGAAATTCGCTGTTAATTTTCAGTTTTTTATTGAAGTGTGATAGTTTCGGTGCATATTGTCCCATTTAAAAGGTTAAGTAAACGGTAAACAACAAGAAAAAGTGTCATCAGAGGATGCAATTCGAATTCTCGAAGAAATGACGGGGGATTGTCATTTTTCAGGTTAGTTCCCATTTTTCGATGGCATATTTTGCGCATGGATTACTTCTTGTAAATAAGTAATTGGGATTTTAGATTTGATTTCCCGATTTGAACTTGGAGGTCATACTATCTGTCAAACTCAATTGATTTTCCAGGAAATATTAAGTTTTCAAGTAAATAACCATCGTTTTTGTAAAATTAAAATGGCCCAGCGATGTGTTGTGCCTTTATGCTGAATGTCCAACATCTCGAAACGTCTAAGGAGCATTAAGTCTAACTAGCAAAAGGTCCATGTAGCAAAACGTCCAACTATCAGATGGTCTATATAGCAGAACGTCTAATTAGCAAATAGTCAGTTATTAAATGTGTACACTCATGCTAAAAAGTAAAAGTCATTTGTAAATTACAATAAATTTATTGAAATGAAAATGAAAATTGAAAAAATATTTATTGCCAATAAGAGTACAGTTTTTAACAAAGTGTCCGTTGGCCCCACACTAGGCAAGCCTGTCCTGTGGGTACCTCTTACGATTACACAAGTTACATTTGCTTGGTCGACATTATTACTCTTATATATATTACGTAACTGTTTATTATGTAACTGTTTGTTTTCCCAAATAAAGAAAAATAAAAATAAAATTATCCTGTAAATTTACATGCGTGTGTGTGTATGCGAGCATGTGTATCTGTGTGCACATGTGTGTGTGTGTGTGTGCATGCGTATGTGTGTGCATGGGTGTGTGTTTGTGTGTTGTGTTTTTGTAAATATACGTATATATATATATATATGGTTATATTATTATATATATATTTTATATATATATATATATATATATATATATATATATATATATATATATATATATATATATATATATATATATATAATATTAAAGAATATGTTTTAATGCAAGTCAAAACAAATTAATTTGGTAAGAGTATTTCAGTGGCTTCATATGTCATTGTGGTAAGCCATTTTGTTACCTCTTTTTTTGCTTGTCTCACCGAGCACTTTTTAATGTTGCAGTGTCTTGCAACTTGATTGTAGATGTGATGGTCGATATACGGGGCAAAGCGTCTAGCAAATGTTGTAATAGTTTTCGGCAAGGGAAGTCTGTATACTCTACGTCTGAGTAGATTGTCATAATCGACGGAATTGATGGCAGCCCGGTGTACTATGAGGAACAATTTCAAAATAAACAGCTGTCGCACGTTGAGAACCTTACTTTTGTTGTACAGCAGCGTAGTAGGATATCTAAATGGTTTTTTGTACATAGTTTTTAGTACCGATCGCTGAGCTCTTTCTAACTGTATCAAGATCGATTTGCCAGAACCACCCCAGACACGTATGCAGTACGTAATCAATGACTGCGACAAGGCGAGAAATACTATCTTTAAAGTGTCTGTAGATGCTGATGTCCGAAGCAACTTCATTATATTCGCCGTTTTACGGACACGACCAGACAATACGTTGATATGTTCTTTGAAGTTAAGGTTTTCATTTATTATTACGCCTAGATACTTAATCCTGTCTACCCTATGAGCTATTCCACACTTGCAACTGTTCAGTGTCTTGCAGTTGTGTAGCTTAATATTAAGGGAAGTGGGTGGGACATGCAGCGGTTTTGTGAAAGCAGATGTACTTTGTTTTGTTGGCATTTAATGTCAGCAGATTGTGTCTTAGCCATTGTTGTATTTCAGTCATACCTGTTTCAGCTTCCCGAAACGCATTTTCCCAAGTCGATCCATGAAAGACAACGACTGTATCATCGGCGTAGCATATTATGTCTGCTTTAACACATGCGTGAATGTCATTCATGTACATTATGAAGAGCGTTGGGCCGAGCACACTTCCCTGCGGTACACCAAAATTAACCGTCTGCAGTTCACTTTTGTCATTGCCCACTCGGACGCACTGTCTTCTTCAGTCAAATAACTTTCAAACCAATTCAAAGCTATGCCGCGTATTCCGAATTGAAAGTCCAGTTTTTTTAGCAAGATTGGTATTGAAACGGTGTCAAAAGCTTTCGCTAAGTCCAGAAAAGCTCCTATGCTGAACTGATTCAAGTCAAGATGGGATGACACAGTTGATGTTAAAAGTGTTACAGCTTCTTCAGTCGATTTCCCTCTTCTAAATCCATACTGCCTATGTGATATCAGGTTATGACTTTCTATATATTTGACTAATCTGTTGTTAACTATCTTTTCCAATAGTTTAGAGAATACAGACAGTAAAGAAATGGGACGGTAGCTGTTCGGGCTGTCTCTAGGACCGTGTTTATAAATAGGAGTGACAGACGCAGTTTTCCAGGCTTCAGGGAACACGCCAGATTCAAGGCTCAAATTGAAGACATCAGTCAGTGGAGGAATGATTACGTTTCTTATTTCTTTTAACAGGTCATTAGTCATTCCATCAATGCCCGGTGCTTTGTTGTTCCGCAAAGATAGGATCAGGGACTCCACTTCTATTACGTCAGTTGGTTGTAGAAAGAATGAGTCACGCAAACCACTTCTCCTAACCTTAGTTGCGAGTGCTTCTTGACTCAGTTGAAGACTAATTAGGATCTCATTAGCCAGGTCCTGCCCCACCGTTGAAAAGTGAGTATTGCAGACATTTAAGGATTGAATCGGGCATAAACTGTTGTTTATAGTTAGCAGCTCCCTGGGTTCCTTATTAGTTTCTGTTAGGTTACAGACACTTTTTATACACCGCCACATTTGCTTAGGGTCCTTTGCATTACTCGCAAGCAGTCTGGTGTTATAATCAGTTTTTAATTTGCGCAAGAGATTGTTGCAAAAGTTCCTGTACCGAGTGTATATTAAGCGTGTGAGGGGGTCGTTTGGAGCTTTACTATATTTTAAGTGTAATCGATCTCTGTGTGTCATGCAACGAATAAGACCGGGTGTGATCCATGGTTTGATATTAAATTTTGAATGACAGACCCGCAACCTGTTAGTATGTTTATCGACTACTTTGGCTATGTGGTTACAGAAATTGCCTACGTTTTCGTTCACATCTTCACTATGCAACTGTAGCAACCAGTCAGCATTTAGGAGTTCATGTCGGATAGCCTCAGCGTCTCGTTTCGTAACAACCCGATCCAAACGTTGCCCAGCATTTTGTTTAACGGTAAGACCTAGTATGGCGATATCATGATCTGTTAGGTCAGTTTGGCAGACTACACCAATTACATTTCTGAGTTTATTAATAAAAATGTGGTCATGACATGCCACCCCTCTTGTTGGGTGTGTGATTGCAGGAAACAGTCCCTGTTCTGCGGTTAGGCATATATATTCTACAAGGTCCGGATCACATTCCGATGACAGTAAATCTATGTTTATGTCGCCTGTTAGAATTAGTGTATTTTTTTCCTGTGATGTTGAATCGAGAAGACAGTGAAGGGATCGGAGGAACTTCTTTTTACAACCAGATGGTGGTCGATATATGGCATAAATTGTAATACGGTTGTCAAGATCTAGCTGTAATAAGTTTGCATCACTAACATTTGGCTCGGAGACGCGCGCACTTCACCTATCGTGAGCATAAACTACAACACCAGTATTTTGGTTGATAACTTTTGTAGTATTATACGTTGTGTATAATGGCATTTGGGGTATAATTGATGTGGCATCTAGCCAACATTCAGTCAAAATTATAACATCGAAAGTAATTTTACATCTTTTGAGAGTTACAAGAAAATTATCATAATTTTTATCAATGCTTCTGATATTGAATGTTAACACTTTAAAGTTGTAATTTGACGAGATTGCGGTACGACAGTGCTCAGGCGCTTCTATGGTATGACAAGTTATTCGTAATGAGTCTAACACTTCAGTGTTAGTGTCATCAATCACTGTATGGGTAATATAGAAAATTCCAAACAAGTGTGACATAATACAGTGTAAATATAGTAATTGCTAATGCCATACGATATGGATGTGCAATACCTAGTCAAGTACATAGTGCCGCTGCCTTTAAATAAAGCTATTATTGTATGTAGTAGTTTGCTAGCTATTCTAGAGAGAATCACACTTGTACCTTGTGTATAAAAATATAATAATGTTATTGATGCATACATTTCTAGGTTATTGTAATAGATTGATAGTATAAAGTATTTCTTATAAGTTGTGTATGTTCGTTTAGATAAGTAAGAATGTGTTTGTTTGAGTTTTCCTAATAAGCTTAAATGTATAGGATTGACACTTAAAATACTAATGATAGTGACAATACAGTTACTTATTATATAAAATGTAAATTCAATGGTAGTAGAAAAAAAAAACATGTTCAATGTGTCTTGATTTAATTTCCAGCAGGAGTATTAAAAACCCGAAAAAGATCTTCGTGTGTGCGTATTGGTAGGGCTGGCTTACCTTCACGTTGCCTGACATAGATATTACCCAGTGTACACCAGCAGAAGGTGTAGTCCATTTCTTTGGATTTGGTTCTTGCCGCTCGAAAAAGCAATCAATTTGCTTTTGTTAAGCGCTCATTGTAGTATAATCTTTGCGGTGTACCAGAGATGTCAAGGTCTGTTGTTGTTATATTTTTCCTAGATTTTGCAGCCGTCAATATCTGATCTCGTTTGGTACGACGCAACAGACGCATCACTACTGGTCTTGAAAATCTGGTATTTTGTTCAGCGTTTAGCGCAGACTTGACGCGTGGGCCAGCACGGGCTACCCAGTCGATATCCGAGTCATTTAGTTCGACACCAACCTTGCGGGCAGCTAACAGTGCAATGTGGTATAGATTTTCATTGGCTTGCTCGGGTACGCCAGCCAATTCCAGCTCATTGCGTAGGTGTAGTTGGGCTTGCCCATTCAATTCCTGCTTCAGTTCAACTACTGTAGCTTCGAGCAGCTTTAAGTCTTTATCACGGTTTTCTAGGCAGTTAATTCTATTGCTGTTCGAGTCTACTGCTGACACCAGTTCGGTAAGTTTTATCTGACAATTAACCAGCGAGTCCGTGGCGTCTTCAAGTTGCTTTTTAAGAGAAGAAATTTCCTGTGTTAAGTGACGCACTTCCTCTATCAATTCTTTTACTTCAGAGTTTACACAAGCCTCAGTCTGCATGTCTGCCTTCTTCCTTGTGGTAACATTCGAGTCTGTAGAACGTATCGGCGTTAAACTATTGTCTCCTCCTTTTTTTTGCGCGGCACAGCAGTCCGGACATTTCCATAGTTTTATCTTGTCGCTTGGCAGCGTAGGTATTTTAACGCATTGTGAACAGAAGCTTTTTGCACAGGTATCCACAGTACATTTAATACAAGTGTCTTTTGTATTTTTAAGACATCCATAGCATTTCATCTTGGAATAAGCTATGTTCAGTAATAAAGTTTAAGGAGATATAAATAATTCCAGGTGTTTAGTTTTGCTAATAAAATCTCTTTGGTCAATATTAATTCCTCTCAGAGGCAAATCGTAGGTAGAAAAGACAGCGCCGTCTACGGTTAACTAATCACCGATGGCTCGCCGTCAAGGTACCGTATGGGCACACACAGCAGCGCGCACGCAGTAAGCGCTCTTATGTTCACTAATTAACCGTGCGTTTTGCGTGTATTGTTCTCAAAAACGAATAGTCATTCACTCACCAGCTGATCAGGTAGATTTTGAAGTTTTATTCGTTATAGGCCACTATTCATCACTTTTTGTTGATTTTAATATATGATTTACTTCACTACAGTGTTAATGGTAATATGTACTGTTTTTTTATCACTTAAAGGTAAGTTTTCAAAGGATATTTTGATTTCTCCGTTGAGAGAAGGTTTGTACGTGTATTAACCGTTTCACTGCCGACCAAAGATGATATAGCACATCATAAATCATTTGATTAGTACATATTGATTCCACAAAGCGAAATCCACATTCATACTGCCGGTCAGGACTCGCTCTTTATCATTCAAAGGTTTCGACTCGGCTACTACCGAAGTAGAGCTTAGTAGCCTCTTAAATATTATTAACATATTAGGCACAAATTCGTCTGCATTTATTGACCTAATATCCTTCTGATATGGCCAAGGTTTGTCAAAAATTCAAAAGGACTAACTTTTTAGCTCTCAAATTTTTGAAGCTCTTGTTTGTATTTCATATTAAACATCATGTCTATCTTTTTTCTCTTATTCCCTTCAAAGAGCCTATTTTTGTATTTGCGTTCCTGCCAAAGCGCTTCTTTCTTAAGACCCTTGAGGAATAGCAGCAGGGTTGGCTTTGATTTAATATTTGCGTTTAGCCGTCTGTGCCAACCTTCGAGGGCATTATTTGTGCGAAAATTATATTCGGTTGGGCAGGTTACTATGTCTGCCAGAGAGTAGCCATTGTGTTTGAAAGTAATCTAAGAAATCCACCATTTCTTCGATTTTCGAGGCCTTTTGAACAATGCTAGCCCAACATGCGGTAATGTATGGAGAAGGTAGTAGAGGTAAATTGGAACATACTCTAACAATATTTCTGCACTCTCTGTTTTCAGGGAGACCAAAAAAAAACAAAAAAAACTTCTTTAATTCCATTGATAAGCGCCATTTCATAATCGCATTTAATGGCCATCATATCTATTTCAAAATATTATTATATTATTCTTATTAAATATTATTTCATTATATTATAGCGATGATGCAATGTGAGTGTTGAATTTTGTGCCTAAGTGTCCAGTCGTTTTGAGAAACTGACGATTTGCTAAATAGCCATTCTGCTATATAGACCATCTGATAGTTGGACGTTTTGCTACATGGACTTTGTGCTAGTTAGACGATTCGCGATGTTGGTCATTCAGCTATTTAGACCTTCTGATCAGGAGGGAGTCAAAAATAGATGAACTCAAATTCTGTACAGGATTTGATAGTTTTGAACACTTTTGGCTTGTTTTCAATATCTTAGAACCTGCCGTAAATCACCTTTTGTATTATCTATCTGGATGTGTAATGAGTGTCCGTGTCTTAACACCAGCCAATTAATTCCTACTTACTGTTGTAAAGCTTAGGCGCAATATGATTAATAAAGAACTAGCATTTAAATTTCATATTAGCGAGCCATTAGTTAGCTGTATATTTATTGCTTGGATCAACTTTCTTTATTGTCAGTTTAAGGAACTTAATATCTGGGACCATTTCAAACTGCGAAACAAAATGCTAAGTTCAAAGGCCGTAAATGTACAAGCACAGTAATAATAGATTGCACTGAAATCAAAATAGACCAACCCAAAAATCCAGTGTCCCAGCAACTCACATATTCAACATACAAATCTTGTAATATGTTGAAAATATTAGTTGGCATTTCTAGTATGGGTAGTATAACTTTCGTATCTGATAGTTACGGTGGTTCTATAAGTGATAGATGTTTCTTTGAAAAATGTAGTTTGTACAATTTATTAGAAAGGAATAACATAGTATTAGCAGATCGAGGTTTTAATATAGAAGACATTTTAGCCTTTAGAATTCTGAAGGCTGATTATTCAATTACTTTTGATAATTATAAGTAAGGCTAATTATTATAAATAAATAAATAATACCTAGTACCTTTTTTTTCGTGCGGAAATCCCTTTGGATATCCCCCCCGCCGGCCAGCGGGGGCGATTATGTCGGGCTTGAACCGACTAAAACCGCACGCCGTCTCGGTTCCACAGACGCCGGGGTGTAAGGTTGCCCATAGAGCATATCCCTCGCACCCCGACTGACCCTCGGCCATCTCCGGTTACGAGATGGCCCCCTCGGGTTTGGGAACCACGGTGTCCCCGGTTTGGGGGAGGGGCGGTAGTCGCCCCACCGTCCCGGCCTGCTTCTACTGGGGTGACAGGCGGCCTCACCTGCCACCCCCAGGCCTGCGCTCATGGAGGATGGAGGTCGTTGAGCGACCTCCGGCGCCTGCGACGCGCGGCGAGCATGTTGCAAGCACGGCGGGCCGGGAGAGTTCTAAATCTCTCCCGGGTGCGCTCCGCCATCTCCTAACTGCTGGTCCGGGGCACGATGGGTCGGTGATCATTGGCGCCGGCTTCGTGCGGCGCTTCACGATCAAGCGCAGGTCCGGCGTGTCCGGGGCTGCGGGCGTCCTGGGTGAGTCCCTGAACGACTCGATTGAAGCGAGTGAGTCCTCGCTCGGCGCGCGGGGCTGGGGACTCGCTGGCGTCTTGCCGCGGTCTGGTGTCTCGCCACCGGCGTCCGAATCGCCTACGCCACGCGACTGGGGGTCCGAGCGGCGAGTCCGAGGTAGTAGGCTTGCGGCGGTCTTCCTCGGCGGCTCCGTGCGACGATCCTGTTTGCTCCCGCGGCGCGCGGCTGTTTATAAAACATCGGTTGCTCCTCCCACTCCGCCATCTTGTCCTGCAGCTTGCGACTGCTCTCTCTCCTTTAATAATAAATATATTTCCTTAATTTCATGACTATATTCTTGAATCAATAATAAATTCTCTCTACTAATCTTTTCGCTAAATCTAATCATCAATATAAGGTAATAAAGTAATATTATCCTTATACACACCCTCTGCTTTTTCTACATTGTCAATTTCATTAAATTTTCCTAATATAGTTTATGGTACTGTCTATAGGGAATGGTAAATGAAAGCACTGAGATGATAATGAATCTGTCTAAATTGTACACATGAAACGGCGGGTGGCGAGCGACTTCCCGCACCCGTTTGCAACCTACTTTCATGAGCGCATACTGCAATTCAGCACATTAATACGTTATGCTCCTACAATAGTTTTGAGTTCTTGGGCCATAACTATAATACAATAAATTGAAGAAAAATAACCATAAAACAATAAACTTATACATTAAAATAAGTACATCAACTTTTTCACAACGATAGAAAACCCTTGCACTGAACTTTCACTTTTTCGTTTAATGTATGTCACAACACGCCGAAGTACGTTTGTGTCCTGCTTCACACGTATATCTAACATCATAGGCGGTAACTCTGCGTCGAATAAATTACCTCCTCAGATTTTCCCTTACTAGCTGGTCAGTAATCCAACCGTGGTGACACTTCCTGTAGCATCCCCACACGAGGTAAGCTCCGACCAACAGGCACAGTCCGAGCAGTATTACCATCACTATACTTATTGTCGATAATTGTATCTGTAGTTGCTCCGTGCTAGCTGCGATAGATGAACCATTAATTGTGACCTCTTCTGTTTTTGGTGCATTTGTGTTACAAATAGTTATTGGTTATTATTTATCGAAAACGCTAGTCACACGATAGTATAACGCACACCCGTTACATAGGTTGTGTAGCTACACATTGTCACTATCCGAACCGATTTGCAATTTAATGCCCTACACCACACATGGCAAGGAGCAATATAAAGACATGTGTTGGAACGAAATGATGTAATACTGAAAAAACAATAGATAATTCTGACGCAGTAAGCATTGGTGGTGCATTTTTATGCCCAATGATTAAATTATTGACGACGCTGCGAAGCTCCAAACATCGCTCAATCATATAATAAGTACTCTTCCATCGCGTTGGGACACCTTGTATCAATTTAGTTTCTTTCTGGATTGTTTAATGTAATTCGTTACTGGCTATATTACTTTGTTTAAACCAAATTACAATTTATTTTAGCGCGGTTCTCAAGTTTTGCAGATTAGTAGACTGCCATGTAGCATTTTGTGCTACCAATTTAAGGGTGTGGGCGAAACATGGTATGTGTTTTTTTCCAAAAAGTAAATCAACAGCTTTAACCATGCTTGCTGCGTTGTCTGTGACCACAGCTGAAAGTTTGTTCTTATTTATATCCCATTCGGCACAAGTTTTTAACGGCATTTCAGATATGTGTTCTGAAGTGTGGCGTTTATTTGACTCGTAAACTCCAAGAGTGATCGAAAAAAGATCATTACCGTCACCGAAGTGTGCTTTTATTCCTAAAAAACTTCTCATGCTCATTGTTTCAGACCATATGTCAGAAGTTTAATGTTTTCAATATTTGACATCTTTTCTTTGAAGACTCCTGATGATGCTGCGTATTTATCATCAACCCATCGAGTCAACGTTGTTTTACTGGGATGTTTATATTGCGGCGCAAGAACTTTAATCAAATGGCGAAAGACTTTATTTCCAACAATTGTAAATGGTTGATTGTCTTTACATATCATATATATTAGAGCATTGTTTATTCTTAATGTTTATCACTTCTCTCTGAAAAAGCGTAAATTTCTTCAAAACTTTACACAATAGACTTCTGACGTTTTGGTGCTGGAGGAATAGAAATACATACATCATCTTTTGAAGAGTCACATTTTTTATCAGCGTCACTAGACGATTCTATTATACCAGCAGTGCTCGTTGATGGTAGTGGATCTGAGCTATTGGGAACTAATTGTGTATTTTTCTCAATGCTCTGAGTATTGCATTTGTAGAACATTCTTTATTAAACTCCTGAAAAGCAGCCTTATGTATATTTTTAAATGACAAATTATATTAGTTGTATTTTTAGAACATTCTTTATTAAACTCCTGAAACGCAGCTTAATGTATATTTTTTAAATGAATAATTAGATTAGTTGTATTGCCACAAGATTTTATTAATATTTGACTAAGCGTACACTTTGCAGAGTTATTTTTTCCTTTAATTTTATTGTAAAAGATCCATACATCACTCTTCTTGGAAGGTGCCATCGTCGTGTTGTCACTCAGACTGAAATAAAAATAGTTTATTCAATATAGTATTAGGACGTTACATATGAAATTACCGTTTTTCTTGAAGAAATTGGAGGAAACCCAATTTTCAGGACTAACATTTTTGCATTTTTTTTAGTCAAAGTCAGTCTTTATTTTTCTAAATAGTGCAACGTAATTACATATTTTTGGCGTCAAAATCTGCTTAAAACTAAGTTTACCACCGCTTCCTAGGCCCTAGTGGAGAAGAAACGACGCAACAAACTCCACTGCGGCATTTTCGAGACCTCATATTATAAATAGTGATTTCTTAAGACTAAATATACACGAATGTACATTTTTGTCTCGTGTCAAGATAAATAAAGGTATATAAAAAAAAAAGTTAAAATAAATTTTTTACCTAAGTTAAACGTTAAGATAATTTAAAAAACTTAAAATATGGTAAAAAAAAAGGTTGCCTTCTTCCTCGGTCCCTCAATGCTGAAGATCGCGACCACAATAGCGAGCTCTCCATTCGCTGTGGTTGTTGCAGCTGTGGACTGCCGTCTGGATGTCCGGCCCCACAGTTTTCTTAATGGCATCTGTCCATCTTGAGGGTGCTCTGCCCCTGGCTCGTCTTCCCTCCATCTGACCCACTATGATGTGCTTCTCCAGACTATGCTTAGGAGAGCGCATGATATGTCCGAAGAAGCGAAAGGCCTTTTGGTGGCAGATTGCTGAGAGCCTCGTCGTGATATTAAGCTCCTGCAGTATGGACTCGTTGGTTCTCATAGCGGTCCACGGAATTCTGAGCAACCTTCTCCAACACCACATTTCGAAAGCATCAATAGTTTTGCTATCGTTGCTCTTGCAAAACCAGGTTTCTGCGCCGTACAGGAAAATAGAAAATACTAAAGGCACGAACGAGTCGCACTTTGGTTTTCCGGCGAATACCGCGGTTCTTCCAGATTTTGTCCAGATTCGCCATAGCGCTTTTGGCCATCTCGGCCCTTCGGCGTATTTCAACTGTCAATGCCCCACAATTGAAATAGGTAATAATCACATATATCTTGGTCTAATAATAGATTATAAATTTTACTCGCTACCTCAGGTCAACCAAGTGTGCGAAAAACTGAAAGCATTTATGGCCAACATGTACATTATCAATAATAGGATACCTCCCAAAGTGAAGCTCATGCTTTATAACGCGCTTGCCGAAACAATCATAGGATATGGAATTACTAGCTATGGTAGAACTTTTAAAACGTACCTTGATCGTATATTTCAGCTACAAAGTAAAATTTTGAAATTGATCATGTCACACCATAATTGATACAAGCTACAAGGTGGGGGCATACGAAGCTCTGCGTGTGCAATACAATAACGCGTTCAGGGTGCTGATGGGGCTACCACGATACTGTAGCGCGAGTGGTATGTCCGCAGAGGCGCATGTGGACGGCTTCCACGCCATCATGCGCAAGCGCAGTGCAGCAATGCTGGCGCGGGTGCGTTTTGGTCCCAGCGGCATGCTGAACGTGTGCGCCACGCGGTGGGACTCTGTATTTATGGAACACTGGATAGGGTTACATATGAAAGTCACAAGTATTTAACTACTAACACTAGGTTAAGATTCACTGTTACTAACAAATATGGACAAAGTCTGAAATAAAATTTATTATTATTATTATTATTTCCTTTATTACTATACATAAACTTATTAATTATATTTTTAAATACTATAATATATTTTAATATATTTTTAATTAGGTTTTTAAATACATGCAAAAACAATACATACATCTATTTAAAATATAAAAAACAGTGCTCCACCGGTATCGGGTACAGGGACCAAGCTACCGGTGGTTAGGGCTCCAGAGAAAGGAACTTCCTCACGATGCGCGCCGTATCAAGAAGCACAGCCTTCTGCATCTGGCCCTTGACCCAACCGTCTAACCCGAGCCTCTTCAGGTGTTGGTCGAGGCTCTTTGCTATTAAACCGTTCACTGACACGACTATCGGCACAATGATTGCTGAGTCAACACTCCACATGTCGACAATCTCGTGGGCCAAGTCCAAGTACTTAACTTGTTTATCCTTCTCAGCTTTCACGAGATTCTCGTCATGAGGAATGGTAACATCAGCAATCAAAGCTCGGCGTTCGGATCGGTCTATCACCACAATGTCAGGCTTCTTGGCTACAACAGTCCTATCAGTGATGATAGATCGATCCCAGTACAATGTGATATGACTATTTTCTAGAACCGGCTCAGGAACATACCTATAGTACGGCACTACAACTTCCACAAGGTTGTATTTCAAGAGTGGCATGACCCAACTATTACAGGCACGAACCTTGTTACCACCTGACAAAAGACAGTTAAGTACCTTTTTCAGGCGGCCAAAGAAACGTTCCTGTAGCATTTGTTTCATTCCGGTCTCTTTGATGCATAACGCCTGTGACATACCCAAGTATTTATAGGTCTCAGTTACGAGGAGTGATCTCAGGTTAGTGGAATCAGAGAGCTGTATACCCTGCGACTCCACCACCCGCCCTCGCTTTACATGAATGACTGCGCATTTTTCCACACCAAACCCCATTTTAATAGAATTACTGAAATTTTCGGTAATCTTCAGTAAAGCCATTAATTGAGGATTAGTGTGAGCATACAACTTCAAATCGTCCATGTAAAGCAGGTGGGATACCACCTGACCCTCTCTTCGTAACCTATAACCTAACCCTGAATTCACTAGTAAAGTACTAAGTGGGTTTAGGGCTAAGCAGAACCATAGGGGACTCAGACTGTCCCCTTGAAAAATACCCCGCTCTATTGTTATCGGCTTGCCATCACCCAAAGCCCGACGACACCCTGGATAGAAAAGAACAGTACTCCATTGCCCCATACATGTCCTTAAGAAGGTACATAGAGTTGCATTCACTTTATACAACTCCAGCACCCTCAAAAGCCATGTATGTGGCACGGAATCGAACGCTTTCTTGTAATCTATCCAGCATGCTGCCAGATCCTTAGTACGACGGCGAGCTTGTTGGCTAATAGCCATATCAATGAGGAGGAGCTCCTTAGTACCCCGGGCCCCATTCCTACATCCATTCTGAGAGGCACACATAATAGAATTATTATTTATATGATTTTTAATTTTAGCTCTCAGAATGGATGTAAGAAGTTTATAAACCGTTGGCAGACATGTAATCGGTCTATAATTATTGGGCTCCAGAGTACTACCTGTTTTATGGAGCAGGTTGGTAACCCCGGTTCTCATAAAAGCTGGTAGTGTCCCAGATTCTACAGCAGATTGAAACTGTGAAGCCAAAAGAGCGTGCGAACTCCGTAGCCATTTAAGCCAGAAATTGTGCAATCCGTCCGGTCCCGGGGATTTCCAATTAGACAGCGGACGGACCGCACAATCTACATCAATGGCATCGATATATATATCTTCCATTTCAGGAATGGACTCGCACGCTCTCTCTACCTCACACATCCAATCACCTTCAATGTGACTAACGGGCACCGACCAGATGCTGCGCCAAAACGCATTTGTGGCTGCCGCCTCCGGCCGTCGCACGTCGTCCACACTTTCATCTGGTTGCTCCCAGCTTCTATATACCCACCTCTGGTCTCTTCGCAACATGCGATTAACGGTAAATCGATCGACGCGTTTTCTGTATCTGCGAATACGGTTTGCCCATGCACAGACTTTCTGCTTCAGGAAATCAATGCGCTCTGTGATCCGAGACGTATATTCTTGGGGACTGATACCAGTTCCCGCAAACGCTCGGGTCACATAGCGCATCACTCTCGGGCGAGTATTACCCGACCTGAAGCAGATTAGCTTACTGATGAGCACCCTTGCCTCGGCCACACGTCGCTCAATCCTGCATTGCCATGCTGGTATGGTAGACTTAGGTCGTATGGCAGGATCTTTATTAGGGAATTTAACACCTGCCATACGACATGCCGCTACAGCAGTACAATACAGGATTGAATGAGTGTCCCCGAGATTTTCGCTATTATCTAGATAACTAGGTAATAGCGAATCAAGGGCGCTCACCAGAGCCATATTTCGTCTGTGTATAGGCAAACGAGGCAGACGTGGCCTGTTATTCAGGGGCATCGATCGATATTCCCGCAACGCACATTCCAAAGCCTCCTTAATCTGTTCATTGTACTGAATACTTACTGGAATAAGTGTGTCATCCCCTGTCTCTTCATTCATTTGACTCACAGGCACTGGTGCAGGTGTTGAAGCAGGAGCCGGGGCGGGGGTGACACAGATATTTCGCAAGCATTCTTGCCGTAGAGTCTCAAGTACGGTTTCATTCAACATGCGATTGCGTTGAATGACCCGCACTTGGTCCGATAGTCGTTGTGACGATGTGTTGACGGAAGGTTCAAGCGCCTGAAACAAAGGAAGCATTCGGGTACGGTACGCACTGAGGTTAGTTCCCCCCTCTGTAGCCGCAAAATATGCCCGCATGACATTTTCGTTTATTGATGGTGTCCATCGCATGCGGTGCACATCACCAGCGGCAGCGGGGGCCCTGTTCGAAGCCGGAGGGCGTCGGGGTCCCAAGCATATCGGTGGCCGGCCTCTCCCCTGCCGACGTACAGGTGTTGGCGACGTCGGCGGGGAGAAGAACTCGTCGCTCGAAGAGGAGCTCGACGCCGCTGATTCCGTTGGTGGGGGCTGCGCGGCGGAGCTTAGCGACGAGTCCGGAGGTGTAGCAGGTGCACTAGCGTTCCTCCTAGCTTGTGCGCGGGTCAACATACTGTCTTCGTCATTGATATTTTGCCTGATTTTGCTTATTTATTTTCGTATTTCATTAGTGACATCTGTCAGTGCTGCGGAACTTTTGTTTGTGGTATAAAATATGGCTAAAGGATACATTTTTACAAAGAAATTAATTCACTTTTTGTTATGGTGAGCAATGCCAATATAGTATTCAAAATCTGCTAATACTAGATACGGTAGGAATATTAAAATAAATATATTTATTCAGAGCAAAATAAATCTGACATTATATGTTGTAGGGTTGCCAGGGTATTATTATTTTTATAATGCGTCAAAAAGTGAAGACGATATAGAACTATTTAAGCATTGCAAGGTGCTTCCGGTTCACTCTAATGTCACACTATGCCTCCTCAAAGAACAATTCTTCAATGACAACATACAGATCGAAATATCTCATGATATTCAGACACGGTCAATATGTAATAAGAGACTGGAAACCTATATTGCAAGGAATACCTACGGTGAAAGAACCACCCGTTATATAATTCCCCGTTTAATTAATAAATTAAATACATCTTTCAAGCAAAGTATCACGCCAACAAATATAAAAAATAAATTAAAAACACATTTCCTAAACATCCTGTAAATGCCTCGTACGCCAAACCGGCTTTGTCAGCTCGGCCTGACGATCGCTCACTGACAATTTTTACTTACTACCTGCGCCTTTTTTATATACCTCATCTGATTTGTAATAACTAAAAGTCTGTGTAAATTAGTGATAAGAATAGATATGTAAAACATATAATAAGGTGAAATATTATGTATACTATACTAAACATGTAATCGCAATATAGAATGCACGGCACTCCGCACAAACCTTAGTGGTTTTTGGAATGCCGTGATTATGTAATTTAATTGTGTGATGTTGTAAAATAAATAAATAAAAAAAAATCTGTACAGTTGCCCTCATTTGTGATCATAGACCCCAGGTACCCAAATTGACTGACTTTTTCGTAGCCGTTGAGTGCATCGGTTTGTGGTAGAAGTTGCGCTCGGTCCACCACCATGATCTTGGTTTTCGAATGGTTGATTTTAAGACCGAGTTGGGCGCTCTCAGCTTCTATTTTCTTCGGCAGAGTTGCCATCTCTACTTCACTCGATGCAACTATAGTCGTATCATCAGCATATCTGAGGTTAGTGATGCGTAGGCCACCTACTGATACGCCTCCGTCCCAGTCCTCAAGCGCTTTTCTCATTATGTATTCGCCGTATAGTTTGAACAATTTAGGCGAAAGAATACAGCCTTGGCGCACGCCTCGCTCAGTGTGAAAGGACTTCGACTGATGGGCTTCCAATTTCACAAAGCTAGTGCCGTCTAGGTATAGATTCTGTATCAGGAAAAGGGGACTCCCATTTCCACAAGCACATCAAACATGGTACTCCACTGTACGCAGTCAAATGCTTTGGCGTAGTCAATGAAGCACAAGTCCAACGGTTTGTTGAACTCTCTGGATTTCTCAATGAGTACGCGTACGTTCAATATTTGTTCCCTAGTTCCTTTTCCAGCGACGAAGCCTGATTGTTCATTGGGTATCTGGTGGTCTGCAAGTGCATAGCCGGGCAGGGGGATTGTGGTCGCAGCACTAGTGGGACCGGCGGGTGTCACGCGGTGCTGCGACCACAATCCTCTTCTGATGAGGCCGTCAAGCTGAGTGCCACCATTGTTAACATGGTACGTGTATTTAATGGTGACCCTCTTTCCTGAGACTTTACCTTCAGCTTACCATCAGGCGAGGTGAAGTCAAATTGACGTGTCCTAAAAAAAAAAAAGTAACTTCTCCATCTTTCTAGAACATGTTCTAGTTCTGTTAAAGTGTTCCCTTTACTGTCATCCACTATCCAACTTTTCGGTTTGAAGGTCCCGGTTAGCTGTTTTATTTTCATAAAAAGATCCTTCGCCTGGCATTTGTCAGCATGTCCTTCAATCTCATCGCACAATCCGTTGATGAACATGTCTCGGCCCCACCGTGTAGACTTTTGCACCTCCTTGTGTAATAGGTTGTAGCGCTCGCGATCACCGGGAGACTTAAACCAGCGCTTTTTAGCTCTCGTCTCTCTTCGATCAGATCCCACGACTGTCGGCTTATCCATTCTTCTTTTTTATTGACAGTTTTGTGAAGTGCCGTACTCTCTTTTGCCGTGAGCAGAATCTCCCGTTTCAGGTTACTCCAGTCTGCTTCGCTAGAGTCATTTGATTTCCATTCAGTTCACTGGTGGTAGAAATTTGATGACACAAATTTGTCACAAAATTCAGCCGGGTAGGTACCACCGTGCACGATTGCGAAAAACCCTCCATAGTAATCCAATTTCGATTTGATTGCGTTCAGGGGTCAGCAAGTGCATAGCCAGGCAGGGGGATTGTGGTCGCAGCAATAGTGCGACCGGCGGGTGTCACGCGGTGCTGCGACCACAATCCTCTTCTGATGAGGCCTTCAAGCTGAGTGCCACCATTGTTAACATGGTTCGTGTATGTAATGGTGACCCTCTTTCCTGAGACTTTACCTTCAGCTTACTATCAGGTGAGGTGAAGTCAAATTGACGTCTCCTAAATATAAAAAAAAAAAAAAAAACATAGACTTGATCTTTGAGTCAATTATTGTACTGTGGAAGTGGATTAAAGCCGGACCATTCAGTGTGATAGTCTTCGGAGTTTTTGGACGGATTTTCTTCAAGCGTGTGATATATTCGTATAGGTTCGCATATGTTCGGCTCCTGTCGTAACTATCGACTGCTCACACACTCTTTCTCTCTCTCTCTTTCATATGAATGTCAAACAGTGCGCACACGTATTTGTACCGGCTTATGAATAAAGCAATAATTAATAAATTTATGGTTTATTTCCACCAAGATATAACAGTGGCGACGAGGATTATACGAAAACTACGCGTGAAAGTAAAAAGATTAGTGTGAAAAGTGTTTTTTTGGGAAAAAAATACATAAATCTTAATCTGGAATCTACGCTTCAGTGTGAAGTTGGTTACAAGTGAGTGCTACGCGCCCCGCATCAGCCATTTTGGCAACTACCAACCTAACGGGGCGGAACATAATTGACTTGTCTGTGGTGAGAACTTACGAAGTAAGCTAACTTCATCATTGTTTACAAAATCAGAAGAAACATTAATGTCTTTGACGGACAAATATAGTGACTTTATTCGAAAACAGAAAACTTCCTTTATTCAACAATTGAAAAAAGAGGAATTGCAAACTTTATGCAAAGAGCTGGACTTAAAAATCGAGAAGGACTCAGTAGAGGACTTACGTATATTGTTGAGAAAGTTTATAAGGAGTGTCGCAAGTGAAAATTCATCCCAAAACACAAGTAAATCAATTATGGCAAGTACTAACATTTATCAGATTGACAATTTCAACGGTGAAAACTGGGAGTTATTTAAACAACAGCTGGATTGCCTCATTAGAAAGAAAGAAAGAAAGAAAGAAAAATGCGTTTATTTTGGCTTACTGCAGCACACAAAACAGTTTAACTTATAATATAACTATTCCATGACATTTTAAATGAAGTAAATTATAATCAAAGATATACAGTGTTACATATTATATATTTTGCATTTTTTAGACCATCTTTATATTATTTTAATTTCATTTTGTAATTGGCAACACTGACCATCATTCACTCTGCAGCCATTACGTAATCTATGATATAGAATTATGATATCATACCTAATCTATGACTCAACAATGATGTGATATAATTCTATGATATAATTTGTGACAACAACAACGAACATACATTAAACGATGTTCCCGATGCAAAGAAAAAAGCTCTATTAATCACAAAATTGTCACCTAAAGTATTCGCTATACTGAATAACTTATGTGCTACTGTTATATCTTCATAGAAATAAACCATAAATTTATTAATTATTGCTTTACTCATAAGCCGGTACAAATACGGTGCGCACTGTTTGACATTCATATGAAAGAGAGAGAGAGAAAGAGTAGAGCAGTCGATAGTTACGACAGGAGCCGAACATATGCGAACCTATACGAATATATCACACTCTCCCCCGCTACAATCTTTAAATTAAATTGAACACAAATTTTAATTTTAATTACAGTTTGACACAAGAGTACTTAGAGATTACTACAAGATCATTTTATTTATAGCTATACAACAAAAGTATTTAATTTGCTGGTACAAGCATATTTAAATTGGTAAGAAAGTTACAACGAAGTCCTAAAAAGGAACAACAAGAGACACATGCTAAATTTTATACATTCAATACCTATGCATAGTATGCATACCTTCCTGCCTAGCCCTACGATGAAAGTCTTGGGATCGGTACTATAGCCCACTAGTTAGGTCGGATACAATAGTGTACAAGTCATTCCTAGGCAACTGGAAGCCATACATGAATCACCCATTCTTGCATAGCTAGGAGTCATACCCGAAACTATCGACGTCAAGAATATTGTTACAACAAGAATATTTTTAATTCACAGTTTGACAACATGAGTTTATCTGATAAATGTGTCTTTTCCGTCGTAACCCGTCTACATCTATAAAATAAGTTACACCGGGTATGGATTCCTCCATAATAACCCCTGCTGCCCATGGCTTATATCCTTTCCTATAATCTCGAGTCATTACTCTTTGACCAACTTCAAATTTTATATTTCTTTGACCTGTATTATTCCTTTTAACACAATTTTGCTTTTTTATTAATTCTTGAAATATTGGGGTTGGTCTCAATAAAGAGAAACGATTTCTTATCTCCCTTCCCAACATTAAACGTGCTGGAGTCACCCCAGTTGACTTATGTGATGTGGTTCTATAATCTGACAAAAATATGCCCACTGCATAATTGAGCGATTTACCACTTTCTACTATTTTGGTAATGTTTGATTTAAACGTCAACACGAACCGTTCCGCGGCCCCATTTGTGGCTGGGTGGTATGGAGGTGTCAAAGTGTGTTCAACTCCTACCATGACACAACATTTTTGAAATTCGCAACTGGTGAACGATGTACCGTTATCAGTTACTAAATGAACAGGAAAACCAAATCTCAAAAATAATTCCTTAAATTTTTGTATGGTGAGACCACTCCCAATATACGACATTTGAAAAACTTCAGGCCATTTACTATAGCTATCTACTACTACCAAGTACATTTTTCCAAACAGAGGTCCTAAATAATCAGCATTTATGCGATACCATGGTGAAGGTGGTACAGGCCATGTTTTAAGCTGTGCTTTAAGTGGTGTATTTCGATATGATAGACAACTTACTACAGTGTCTGTTTAGTTAGATTTTCGATATCTTCATTAAGTTTAGGTCACCAAAAGTATGACTGCCATTTCAATAATTCTAGTGGTGCCAAAATGACTCTTATGCAATTCCTCTAGTACATTGTTTCTTAAACTGTTAGGTATTATAATTCGATGCCCCCAAAACACACAACCACGATCCATGCTAATTTCATTTCTTTTTATAAAATAAGGTTTAATTTCCTGGTTAATTAAATTCTTATCTGGCCATCCATCATAACAATATCTCATTATTTCAGACAAAGTTCTATCCTTCTTACTTTCGCTTTGTATCACCCCGCAATTAATAGTTTTATTATCTTGTTCATCAATATAGTTGGTACAAACAATGAATGTATTTAAATCTATCGGAGAGACATTACTATTTTTATTTTCAGTGTAAAGTGGTGATCTAGAGAGAAAATACGCAGGATTTTTATGTGTGGGGATATGTCTAATTGAATAATTAAATGCTGACATGAATATGGCATAATGTTGTAAGCGTTTGGCTGCCATTTTTGGAATGCTTTTATATGGGCCAAATCTTCTAACCAATGCTGAATTATCAGTTTCTAATTCAAACAATCTGCCATTTATATAATTATAGAATTTGGTCACGCCAAAAATGATTGCCATGGCCATATCTAATGCACAATATTTCTGTTCTGTTTCATTAAGTTTCTTACTTGGAAAAGCTATAGTTTTAATTATACCATCTGCTCCCCTATTGGATAACACAGCACCCAAACCTGTGGCTGAAGCATCACATGTTAAAATTACAGGTCGCGAAGGGTCAAAACGGGATAATTTTTTTGCTGAAACCAATTTTTCTTTAATTAATTGGGACGCCCTTTGACATTCCTCAGACCATATAATTTTAGCTTTTTTAGTACACTCATACAAAGGTGACAATGTAGTGGCCATGTTTTTCAAAAAGCGGGAATAATAATTTACTTTACCTAGAAAAGATTTTAACATAGTTAAGTTTTCAGGTGGAGGCAAATTTAGCAGGGGTTCCACCTTTTTCTTAATAATATCTATTCCATTTTTATCTATATTATAGCCAAATACTTCCAATGCTTTTTCTAAAGAATTTACATTTTTCAGCCTTCAATTTAAATCCTGAATCTTTTAATTTACTGAGGACTAATTCCAAAGTTTTACACATGTCTTCCCAATTTTTACCGCACATGTAAATGTTATCAATAAATACAATAATATTAGGGATATTTTGAAGCTTTTTAGCCTTGAGTCATTGAAAAGAACCTGGTCCCGTGCTTACCCCATAAGGTAAATATAAATACTTGAATATTCCCAATTCCGTTACAATTACAGTCAACGCCTGAGAACTTGGGCGTAATGGAGTCTGTAAATAGGCTTCTTTTAGGTACAATTCACAATAATATTCCCCCTCTTTTAATACCTGAAAAATTTCTTCAATATTTGGTAAAGGGAAATGATCTATTTCCAAGTATGGATTTATAGTTACTTTGTAATCGCCACATAACCGTACAGAGCCATCTGGTTTTAATATAGGAACCCACTCACTATATTTTTTTTTTTAAAGAATGTTACGTGACGTGGGGGCTTCGTCACGTGACGTCCTGTCACGGTCGCCAAAGTTTTATGTTGAGAGGTTTTTCTTGAAATAACTCGAAGACTTGTTTAGTAGAAAACTTGATTTTATTACAAACTTTTACAAGATTATTTATATATGAAAGTAGTGTTAGCTCGACCGCGATCCGTATGCGTCGTGTCGTACTTTAGCCATGTCAATGGCACGGACTTTTCTGATCGTACGTGTTTTGCGAGACTCGTCAAACGCGTGTATGCCAAGCAATGAATAAAAGTCCTCTATAGGTTCCAGCTCTTCTTAAATTTTCTGTGTTTCCACTCTACTCCATATGTTGTCCCGGGACCACTCTATTACACCTCCGCCTCCTGCGGAAATCGGTGTGGACAACCAAGCATCGATGTTTCCCTGTATCGGCATCACCATCCTTAAATTTTGCTTGATTAGATGACGTACCGCATTAGTAAGACCAGAGGGATCGAGCGCGTGGAGCAGCACTCGGCTGTAAACTGTTATCCAGTTCTTCGAAATTTCCTGCTCTGTCTTTAACTCGTACTCCTTCAACGCGACTACGCACACTTCCGGCTCCTTGAGCACCTCCTGGTACAGATCCGTTCTCTCCTTTATCTCGCCTTTCCCATCGAGTAGTCTGCCGAATGCCCAAGCCCACTTACTCCTATAGACTTCGCCCCGGAAGGTTGTTTTTTTTGCTCCTCCGCTTGTGCCCCACCTCATTGGATCATTACAGAAACTTAAAATCCAAGAACATGGAAGGGTCAGCGGAATGTCCCCACTGCCCGAAGATGTCCTCTATGTAAGGTTTGAGGAGACTTAGGTCTCCTTGCTGGCGGCCGGATACCCAGCTATCGATGTCCTTCCACACGGATTCTTTCGTCCAAGGACTTTTAGACCCAAGGGTTTCCATGTGCATAAGCAACATGTATGCGGGTCCGCATGAGAATACTTTTGGAAATGCCCACTTGCTAATCCTGTTCAATGATTGTCGGACGAAGTCGTCTTTGCAGCCACTATTTACCTCATTCGGTTTCTGGAAAAATTGTCGATCGAAGTTCTTCTGTATGAGGTGAAACAGTCCGACCAATGTGCGCGACAGATGTACCTGACCGGCGCGCTTGTATAAATGGTATAATATGAACAATCCTGACCCGAAAGCGGTGTCTGCGAGAGGGAAACCACTCTTACACTCCACACGGAAGCGGACCAATCCGTCTAGTTTGTTGACGTTAGGTTTGAAAGGCCCGGATAAATCGAGAGATTCCAGCAATTCATCGTCAATTACCACACGGTAAAGGGTCGCTCCCCTGTCGAAAGTTACACCGCTCATGACGGGAAAGTTGTTACGTACTCCTCTTACTTTGGGGGACTCCCAAGTCCCAGGAGATGGTGTGGAGTGGCCCTGCCCTTTAAGTGGGTTGTGGCCTGTGGCGTGGACGTCAGCTAGGGTGCGTAAATCGGTTGGCATGTAATAGGTCTTGTTTTTGGGCCATTCTCGTGACTGACGTACGTGCTCCTGGTCATTCACTATTCTTCCGTCACCACGGAATTGCGTGGGGACGGGTCGCGCCTGGCCATTGTGCTCAAGGTTGGCACCAGGGGAGGGTCCTCCACGCCCTGGATCGGTGTTGGAGCTGGCACCAAAGGTCGGGCCTTCCGTGTGCCTCATTCGTAGTTCTACGATTGGGGATTCTTTCTGTCCGCCAGTTGCCGCGCTTGATACTGCCCTGCCTAAAAAATGTAAGTTGGGTGGGTCTGGATATGTGGTTGGTTCAACTCCCCAGAGTGTGCTGGAGAACTGTGTGGTGCCGATGGAGTTCCCAAGCACCAGTATGGACGCAGGCTGAGCTACGTCACGGTAGTGGTACTGCAAAGAGACGCAAAACACATTAGACACGAACCCGTTGCTCTGAGGTTCTGGGCCGTTCCTTCCAATGGTCTGCACTGCCCAGTTTTCTATTGATATAGGCAGAAAATCTGAGGCTGCACGGGGCGGTAGTGACAGCATCCTTGGCATGCGCCTAAACGTGTTCCCTGTTGACGCATACCACGGGAGAGCTCTGCGTCCGTTAGTGTCAACTTCCACATATGATGTGGTGTATTCGTCAGTCACGTTCCCATGACGGCCTGATAGACTCACGTATACCGTCAGGTCAAATTTGGCGGCCCACTGTAGGGTAGCAAAGAAGGGGATAGGTATACTTAAAGCCCAGTGCAGTCTATCGATCTGGATGCCGTAATACGCCTCTATGTCAGCTCGGATTGTCCTATTCGCCCTGCTGTTGCGCCCAAGGACGTTATTTCCAGGCAATGCAAGGACGTGGTGTAGCAGCGTCGAGCTGACCTTATTCTTGGTGGCAGACATCGCGCCCGCGCGGTCGGTGTGCAAACCAGACCACAGCCATCTGTCAAAGTCGTTGTTGGTAAGGTATAATGCCAGGGACATGCTTAACGCCGCACCCTGGAGCACCAGCATGGACTGAAGTCCAGCGGGCATTCTGATTTCCATCCTATAATCGTTCTTTTCTATCAGGCCCAGAGCTGACATGATCCGATAAACTGAGTGACATGCGTGACATTGGCACTGTGGACGGTCTTCGGACAACTTTTTTCCAGTCCAATAACTCTTGTAGGCCACGACGGCATCGTCCTGAATAATGTCTTCAGGCACCGCGACAGCAGCAAAAATGGGGACAATCTCCAGTCACTGCTCCCACGCGCCCCTTAGAGGACGCAGTGATGATTCACCGGATAGCCTTTATAATGAACATAATGGATGTGTACACAACCCAATGCCTATTCCATCGATGAGACTTTATCTGCTCAGAAACACGACTTCCCGCAATAGGTGTGAACGTGGGATCCGCTGATGTGTAGACAGTCTTCGTGTTGCGCTGGTCTTCGGTGAATTTATGGGTAGCCTCGAAGAGTACTTGAGTTTTCCAAAATAAAAGAGATGTTTTCATGTATTCTTCATTTATTCTTCGTGAAGAGGAAAGAGTAGTTTTCGCTCCGGTTTCTAGCTGCCAACTGACGTGTCGAATCAAAATTATAGCGGCTTTTAGTCTTAATTGAATAATTCGAATTTTCTGATTGGCCGATCGACTTATCGCGGCTCGTTAACGACACCGCGGCTTAATCACTTTTCGCGTATTGTAAGAACGTATAAATCTAAATAGCCTTTATAATGAACCGTGTTGAAATAAAACAACCATTACAAGAGAGTACAAAAATTTATTTAAAAAAATATTATATATTACTTGCAGCTGATCCTAACACCGGCATTTAGAATAAGGTGCATTTAGCGCCATATAGTGACGAGTTTCCTAACTAATAATATATGAAATCATATGTCACTTGCGGCCGACCTTAACGTAGTCGCCGGACGTGTTGCGCGCGCTCACGCCCCGCCCAACGCTTCGTTGTCGGGTCGCGGTTGCGCTCCTGCTACAATGAAAAAGACTTCAACCAAGCAGCCTCCTCGGGGTTCGGAGTCCCCCTCGGGATCCCCGACCCCCTCCAAAAAGCCCTTCTAAGGGCTCCACCGCCTCTCTGGGACAGTCCCAAGGAGAAGTCGACGCCGCCGCGCGCGCTAGCCAGTGCGTAGACCGCAGGCGCATCGAGGTCTTCCGCTCCCCCCCGCGCGCCGCCGGGTGGGTCGAGCGCGACTCGCGCTGCGCCAACGAAGGCGCCCGCGCCGCGTGCGAGCCCGAGCTCCGCTCCGCAACCGCCGCCGCGCGCTTCGCCCGCCGTGACTCCGCCGTCCGGGACGGCGTCGACGTCGAAGGCGATCCGGACGCCGGTGGTTAAATACCACCAGGCCGCGGCTTCCCCGCGCCAAGACGCCAGCGAATCGCCAGCCCCGCGCGCGTGGGCTCACGCGCCAAGCGAGGACTCGTTCGCTTCCATCGAGTCTTTTAGAGACTCGCCCAGGACGCCCGCAGCACCGGACAAGCCGGACCTGCGTCTTCTCGTCAAGCGCCGCACAAAGCCGACGCCCATGGACACCGACTCATCGTGCCCCGGACATGCGCGCCGCCCGCGCAGCCCCGACTCGGCCGAAAAAGAGGTCAAGCGTCCAAAGACGCGTTACTCAGACGCCGGCAACACTCGCACCCAAGCGTCGCAAGACGCTCACCCCGCCGCCACCGATACTGCATCCGCAGTGCCCGCAGCCAGCCAGGGGAAGAAACGGTACTCCCCGATCATCGTGGAGGAGCTGCCTCACTTCGCCCTTCATCTGCGGAAGTTGAAGGCCCAGTTGGGAAGACCGGCCAACGTACGCCCCTACGGGAACGGGCTACGTTTTATCCCGACGGACACAGAGGAATACCGCCTGTTGCAGGCCTACTTTACGTTGCTGGAGAGCCAGGAAGGCGTCGCCTGGCACTCGTACTCCCCCCCCTCGGACCGAGGAGTGAAGGTGGCCATCAGAGAGCTGCCAACGAACGCCACACCAGAGGAGATCGCAGACGAGCTTCGGGAGCTGGGTTTCGACCCCGAATACACACGTCCTATTCGGGGTCGCGGCGGACGTCCTGAATGCATCTTCCTGGTGATCCTCAAGAAGACCCAAAATGTCATCCCAGACATTTACGAAGTAAGGGAGCTTCTCGGCATGCCCGGGATCAAGATCGAAGCCTGGCGCGGGAAGCGGAAGCCCGCGCAATGTCACCGCTGTCAGCAGTTCCGCCACAGCAGCCATCACTGCCACCGCGCGCAGGCCTGCGTGCGGTGCGGCGGTGAGCACGCCGCGCGGGACTGCGCGCCAACTGCAGGGGCGAGCACCCTGCCAACCACTTCCGGTGCCCCGTCTTCCGACGTGAGGCCCGGAACAGGAAGGCGGGCACAGCCGCCGTCACCAGCGGGCCGCACTGCCGGCCTGCACCAGTGTACCCACAGCCTCTCGGGGAGAGCCAAAAAGGCGCGTCGCTCATGGCGGAGGCCGAGGCGGAGGCCCGCAAAACGCAGCCCACGACGGAGGAGGAGACCGCAACGCCGGCAGCCTCGTCGCGAAACACGCCGTCTATCCCACCGGAGCCCGCCTTGGAGCTGGTGGAGGCGGCGTGTCAGACGGAGCCCACTCCAAAGAGGGAGAGGAAGACCCAAGCGGCCGCGGCAGCAAGTGCCCCAGCGACCAGCCCCTCCGCCATGTTGGTGGAGGCGAAGGCACTCCTCGCTGAGGCTAAACACGCTATCGCTAACGAAGACACCAAATCCTTGATGGAAGCGATCATCTCGTCCATCAACCTGGTGGCGAGTCGCTTTACGGGCGACCGCCGCTAAAATAGAAGACGCACGGACGCCGGAGGTCGCAGGAAAGCCGCCGCTCCGTCGCTGGTCACTCGGAGCTGGGCCTTCACTGGGCCGTTGGCTGTAATAGAATTTTGCAAATTGAATTTGACCCATTTTCCGGTTTCCGATTGAGCTGAAATTTCGCTAAGTAGTAACAGTAAAGGTCTGTTTTCAAATGTTTACTATTTTTTATTTAACGCAACATTTCAAGGAAATGTCCCAATGATATTTCGCTATTTAATAGTTTTAATTCGCACGAAATTATAAAACCATCTTTATCAGTGTGGTCGACCCTTCTTTTTTTTGTATATTAAGATCCTTTTCATTTAATAATACTGTTACAACGATCGTCGATGTCTCGGAAACTACTGATCGAATCTTCTAGAAATTAAAACGCATTGTTAATGTCGAAGTACTCTATCGATCCGTTTAGAAAAATCCAGAAAAGTCAATACAAAATCACAAGCCCTTTGTCTACTATTGCGGATTAATAAAAAATGTTTACTCGTTAGGACTCATTGATTCATTTATTATTTACATACGCTTATATACTAGTTGTTTTGCCATTAGTTAGAGAGGGGCTGGTGCTTGTAGCTGCTTTCTGCTGACGCCTTCCTTTGTTGCTATGGCAGCGGACGTGATTTCTTATTTGGTGTTTACGTGTGTATTTACTTCCTTGTAGAAATCACGCCGCTTGTTCATGGCTGCCATAGAACTCCCCCCTTAATTTCCTTGTGGTGCTTCTCGTTTCCGGTGTTAAGCATTATTGAGGTTTGCTATTCTTTTGTCGATTTTCTGTTTATTGATTTTGTTATTTTTCTTATTGCAAATGCTGCGGTCACGATTACAGCTAATGTTATAATAATCGTGACTAGTGCTGTCATCCAAGTTTTAATATGTTCGATTTCACTTGTTACGTGAACTTGGCCATTTTCCTTGAGGTTGTTTGTTTGCACCATGCTGATCTGCTCCTTTTCATGAGTAGCGCTGTTTCCCATGTTTTTCGTTGGTGATGACTATTGTGTGACTGATGTTCCTTTTTTCTGTCGCCCTTTTATATTATATTTTAAAACGAACGGTAGGGCGTGATGCTCGTCCGGAACGTGTGATTTTTATATCTAAGTTCTTGCCTGTTTTATCTTGATCTTCGGGTTTTTTCTTATCTTCCTCGCTAATCAAGAATGCTGGTTTCAATCTTTCTATTGACACGTTTGTTTCCTTGCCGTTTCGCTGAATCGTGAATACCTTGTCGTTGCGTTTTATCACTTGAAACGGTCCGTCATAGGGTGGTGTCAATGTAGGACGTAGCTTATCGCAGCGTAGAAACACGTGTGTACAGTCGGCGAATCTTGGATAGACGAATGTTTTTGCAATTGAGCTCTGCCTTTGTG
The DNA here is from genome assembly GCA_946251805.1 of Cybosia mesomella. Taxonomy (NCBI): domain Eukaryota; kingdom Metazoa; phylum Arthropoda; class Insecta; order Lepidoptera; family Erebidae; genus Cybosia; species Cybosia mesomella. The sequence goes on from OX276411.1 coordinate 19,317,039, forward strand.
GTATTGACGTCATGTGTACGATGTTCTCTTTAACTTTCTCTACGAATTCTGAATACGTAGCGCTTTTAGAACATTCGCCAAAATATGCTGCTGGTAATTTTATTGTTGTTCCGTAGACCAGTTCGGCTGCTGAGTATCCAGTATCTTGTCGAATACTGGTACGCAGTCCAAATAATACCGATGGTAATTCTTTTGTCCAGTTTACGGTATTTCCTCTTGCCATCAAAGCTGCTTTCATGGTTCTGTGTAGTCTTTCTACATTGGAGTTTGCTTGAGGGCGATATGGCGTAGTACCTATACCTATTTTACCTACAAATCGCGATAACAAGGGCATTCACCTCTATCGTCGGCACGACTGTCTAGGTACTTGTTTTCTCGAACGCCCCAGTAAATACCTACTATTCTCGAACGCTCTAGTGCCTTATCTCTAGATGATTCGGGAACATTCTACCCTCTTTATTAAGAGCTATAAAAGGGCGCCCGGCTATCGACACGGGTCAGGATCGTCGCACGGAGCCACCGAGGAAGAACGCCTTCAAGCCCACTACCTCGGACTTCGCCGCTCGGACCCGCACTCGCGCGCTGACTGCCGGTGCATGAGGTCGCGTCTGTTTTTGACGCAGCCGTAGTCACCGGACATGTCGCGCGCGCTCACGCCCTGCTCAACGTTTCGTTGTTGGGTCGCGGCTGCGCTCCTGCTTGCCTCAGCCAGCCATGAAGAAGTCGTCTTCTTCGAAGCTGCCTCCTCGGGTTCGGAGTCCCCCCCGGGACCCCCGACCCCCACCAAAAAGCCCTACTAAGGGCTCCACCGCCTCTCTGGGACATGTAACCAGTCCCAAAGAGACGTCGACGCCGCCGCGCGCGCTCGTCAGTGCGCCGACCGCTGGCCTATCGAGGTCATCCGCTCCCCCCCCGCACGCCGCCGGGCGGGTTGAGCGCGTCTCGCGCTGTGCCAGTGAAGGTGCCCGCGCCGCGTGCGAGCTCGAGCTCCGCTCCGCAACCGCTGCCGCGCGCTTCGCCCGCCTCGACTCCGCCGTCCGTGACGGCGTCGACGTCGAAGGCGATCCGGACGCCGGTGGCGAAGTACTGGGCTGCGGCTTCGCCGCGCCACGATGCCTGCAAGTCTCCAGCCTCGCGCGGACGCGCCTTATGCAAAATTTGAAGAAACGATGGAAGAAGCGCTTTTTGTTGCTCTAAAAAGTCAATAATAGTTTGTGGAGACTTTAATGTTAATATATTAGATAACACTTTAGTGCCAGTAGAAAAAAACAAAATGTTGAATCTGTTCAAGTCCTTTAATCTTGGTAATGTATTTTTGGAACCTACTCGAATAACTGCCACAAGTGCAACATGTATTGATAATATTTTCACGGACATTAAACCTATTAACAAATGTATTGTGGATGCTGTACTGCACTCGGATCATCGTGGCCAATTTATAAAATGCTACAGAAATTATTATGAAGTAAGAAGAAAAGAAATTAAATTTGTACCGATAAACCAATATCGTTTAGATGCTTTCAAGGAAAATATAGTGAATAAACTACCTGATTTGCCCTTGTACACTAGTGTAGATATGTCTTATGCAGAGTTAATTAACCTGATCAATACTGAGTTTGGGAGAATTTTTACCCCAAAAACATTATCGATTGGCAGCCGTCCTGTTTTCAGTGACTGGGCAACACCAGGGATTTATAATAGCAGGAGGAGATTGTATGAATTATATTCTGAAAAATCATACAATTTCAACCTTGATTTTCAGAATTATGTCAAAAACTATTCTAAAATATTTAAGCGAGCCTGTTCCTTTGCTAAATCAAACTTTATAAAAAACAAAATATCAAATTCTGTTAATAAAATTAAGACTACCTGGAACATTATAAATTCCGAATGTGGTAAATCTCCAGCAGTAGTAAGAGATTACCATTTAAAAATAGACGGTCGCCATGTCACGGAGGATCTGGAAGTTGCGACAGAGTTTGAACACTTTTTTTTTCAAATATACCTGTAGCCACTACCCGAACTCTTCAGTCGTCTTCCACTTCCGCTGAGTCATTGCTTATGGAATCAATTACAAAATGTGAGGACGCTTTCAGATTCTCAGTTGTTGATAGCAAGGACACCACAAAAGCGTTTAAATCCATTGATATTAAAAAGACCGCGGACCTATGGGGATTATCAGTCAAAACTGTTTCAAGCATCATTGATGTCATTGCTCCCCATCTAGCAACTGTGTTTAATGACTGCGTCAGTAGCGGTATATTTCCTGATTTAATGAAACATAGTAAAGTCATACCTTTGTTCAAGGCAGGCAGCGCCTCAGATCCCTCGAATTTCAGACCCATCTCTGTGTTGCCAACCTTGAGTAAAGTATTTGAGAAATTAATTCTAGACCAAATGCTAACCCATTTTAATAAATATAAGTTATTTCATGATAAACAGTTTGGGTTTATTAAAGGACGATCAACGACGGATGCTGGTATAGAGTTATTGAAATGTATTTACGAGGCCTGGGAGGATAAGCAGGATGCATTAGGTGTTTTCTGCGATCTATCCAGAGCCTTCGATTGCGTCCACCATGATACATTGGTCAGGAAATTAGATTATTACGGAATAAGGAACAAGGCTCTCGACCTTTTGACTTCGTATTTAAACAATAGAATTCAGAGGGTCGATGTGAACGGTACACGTTCGGTGGGATCTTTGGTTTCGATGGGCGTTCCACAGGGTTCGATACTTGGACCATTTTTATTTCTAATTTATATAAATGACCTCCCTTACTACGTAAGGGATAAAAATAGTATTGTTTTGTTTGCTGATGATACTTCCTTAATATTTAAAATTAAAAGACAATTAGATAATTATGACGAAGTGAACAACGCAATCTCACGAGTAGTTCATTGGTTTAATATAAATAATCTTTGCCTTAATGAAAAAAAACAAATGTATTAAATTCACCTTACCTAATGTTACACAGGTGGAAACCAATGTACAACTTAATGGACAGTTGTTGAGCCTTGTGGAATCAACCGTGTTCTTAGGTTTAAGTATCGATGCTAAATTACAGTGGGGATCACATATTGAAAAAATAGCTAGTAGGTTAAGTTCTGCTTCCTACGCTGTGAAAAAGATTAGGACTTTAACCGACATAGATACCGCTAGAATAGCTTATTTCAGTTATTTCCATAGTATTATGAGCTACGGCATTCTTCTTTGGGGTAATGCCGCAGATTTACATACAATCTTTGTACTGCAAAAGCGGGCGGTGCGGGCAATTTATAAGTTGGGCCCAAGAGTCTCCCTCCGAGAAAAATTCAAAGAAATAAACATTCTAACTGTAGTTTCCCAATATATTTTTGAAAATCTTTTGTATGTTAGAAGAAACATTTCCAATTTTTTAAGGCTTTGTGATATACATAACGTAAATACTAGACATAAAAACAATCTTGTGGTTTGTAATAGTCGACTCCACAAGATTAGTATTTCCTTTCAGGGTAACTGTATACGCTTCTACAACAAGCTTCCCAGTGAAATGAAGAATCTACCTCTTCATAAATTTAAAAGCCAAATTAAAAGTAAACTCTGCCAAATAGGCTACTATAAAATTCAAGACTATTTAGACGACAAACAAGCTTGGATATGAACTGTTTGCTCTCTCTCTATGCTACTCAAATGAAATATTGTACTTAGGTTAAGTAAATATGTTTGTAAATGGACCAAAAAAAAACAGCCCGCTGAGTTTCTTGCCGGAGTCTTCTCAGGACAGGGCCGCGTTTCGAACCGGTGGTCCATTTGCCAAACATTAGATTATTTATTTTTTTATGACGTTTTGTAAGTTTTCTATGCAGAATAAATGGTTTTTGACTTTGACTTTGACTTCACTCGCCTCCATTGAGGACTCCCCCAGGACGCCCGCAGTTGCAGCCCCGGACACCCCGGACCTGCGAATGTTTGTCAGGCGTCGCTCAAAGCCGTCGCTGATGGACATTGACCCATCGGCCTCCGGACCTGCGCGTCGCCCGCGCAGCCCTGACTCTTCCGAAAAGGACGTTAAGCGCCCCAAGACGCGCTACTCGGATGCCGCCCCGTCTCAAGAGGACGCCGCCCCCGTCGCCGCCGAAGCTGCAACCGCAGCGCCCGCAGCCAGCCGGCCGAGGGAGAAACGGTACCCCCCAATCATAGTGGAGGAGCTGCCGCACTTCGCCCGGCACCTGCGGGAGTTGAAGGCCCAGTTGGGAAGGCCGGACAACGTGCGCCCGTACGGGAACGGGCTGCGCTTTATCCCGACAGACGCAGAGGAGTACCGCCTGTTGCAGGCATACTTTACGGTGCTAGAGAGCCAGGAAGGAGTCGCCTGGCACTCGTACTCCCCCCCCTCAGATAGAGGAGTGAAGGTGGCCATCAGAGGGCTGCCCGTGAATGCCACACCGGAAGAAATAGCGGCCGACCTTCGCCAGCTAAGGTTCGACCCCGAATACACTCGTGCTATTCGGGGTCGCGGCGGACGTCCCGGCTGCATTTACCTGGTGGTGCTCAAGAAGACCCGAGGTGTCATCCCGGAAGTTTACGACATTCGTGAACTTCTCGGGATGCCTGGAATAAAAGTTGAAGCCTGGCGCGGGAAGCAGAAGCCCGCACAATGTCACCGCTGGCAGCAGTTCCGCCACAGCAGCCATCACTGCCACCGCATGCAGGCCTGCGTGCGGTGTGGCGGTGAGCATGCTGCGCGGGACTGCCCCCGGCCGCGGGAGCAACCCGCCACCTGCGCAAACTGCAGTGGCGAACACCCCGCCAACCACTTCCGGTGCCCCGTCTTCCGACGTGAGGCCCGGAATAGGAAGGCGGGCACAGCTGCCGTCACCAGCGGGCCGCACAGCCGGCCAGCGCTGGTGAATCCACAGCCTCTCGGGGAGAGGCAAGGCGCGTCGCTCATGGCGGAGGCGAACGCGCCCTCTACCAGAGGGGCAAACCCCGCAGCCTCATCCGGAAGGAGACGCCGCAGAAGGGGGGGCCGCAGATCCCGCAAGACGCAGGCCGCGATTGAGGAGGAGGCCGCCACGCCGGCACCCTCGTCGCGAAACACGCCGCCCATCCCACCGGAGCCCGTCTTGGAGCTGGTGGAGGTGGCGTGTCAGACGGAGCCCACTCCAACGAAGGAGAGGAAGACCCAGACGGCCGCGGCAGCAAGTGCCTCAGCGACCAGCCCCTCCGCCATGTTGGTGGAGGCGAGGGCACTCCTCGTTGAGGCTAAACGCGCCATCACGAATGAGGACACCCAACTTTTGGTGGACGCAATCATGTCGTCCATCAACCTGGTGGCGAGTCGCTTCACGAGCGACCGCCGCTCAAAATAGAAGACGCACGGACGCCGGAGGTCGCAAAAAGCCGCCGCCTCGTCGCTGGTCACTCGGAGCTGGGCCTTCACTGGGTAACCAGTGATCTCACCCGGCTCGAGTCGGGCGTGAAGTCTAGCGGCCTGCCGGCGTCACCAGCCATAGGGGAATACCCCCGCCCACATGACCGGCGCCTTTTCAGGCGTCGCGAACGAAGCCTCGGGGAAGGGAAAATCCCAAAAGCCGACTCCACGCGCCCCCTGCGGGGTCGCTGTGATGATTACTCTGACACGGGTCAGTTTATTTTCGAAAGTGAAAGCGAACACATCTTACCGAAGTGAACCAAGAGAGTTATACCTGCGACTTAAGCAACGACTGTGGACTACTGTGAACTGCTGAGCGACTTGAACTGTTGAAGAGTACTGTGTGTGCTAATTATTTAGTTGTCTAGTTTGTGTTAGCGAATAAACCTCTTTGTTGTGTAAACGGCATTTAATTTGTACCCCGCGCACGTAACAACTACTGCGCACGTAACAATACTGTTAATAACACTTTAGTATGGTCACGTAGTTTTTATTTATCTTTTTGTTTAACTGGGAGTGCCAACTTTCACAAACGTTGTTGGTTTTGTGTCTTTGACCAACTAAATTCCAGTCAGCAATATATTGTTCATCATTTAGCCATTGACGGCCAATGTGTGCTATGAAATGTTTGTTCCCCGCTCAATTCATTTGATCTAGTTTTTATGTACTACCATCCGTTTTTAACAAGTTCTAACGGAGTTAGCGGCAATACCGTACATAATCCCACAATTCTTTTATGTATTTACTTACTTTTCAAATCAATTGATTTCGCTTTATGCACAATCGTTTTTGTTTATACGTTGACGTTTGTCATCAATCATTATCTCAATGCATTTCTAACCGGCCAGTACTATATATAAGGTTGCAGTACCATATGAATCACGGATTATTCACATCTGAAGACATGCCATAGGTTATAGGTCAGTTGCATTACTTGTCGGCAAAACGACTTTATTATGTTGGCACTGCACTAGTAATTACGGTATACATGTTGTGTAAAAACCAATAGTGTGACAAACGAGAAAAAAATTACTGTTTGTCTTACTGGTGTGATAATGTGGTGTGACTACGAGTCGGTAGTGAATATTTTTTGTAAATATTAAGTTGCTGTTACTATAATATCAGACTGCTTGGATTGTAATTTACACGTGTCTTTTATCTCTATGGTTAACTATGGTTTTATTTGCAATATGTAAGCTATACTCTAGTTTCTGGTTTTCATTTTGTGCGTCAGTACCTTCTCTCTTATTAATATCGCAAATAATGCAAACATCTTTTTTAGGCTTATGGAATTCTATATTATACTCCTTATTTATTTATTATTTATTTATTATACACTTTATTGTACACCAGGTAAACATAATATACATAAGTATCATAAAATTAGAGGAGGAAGCAGAACAATGGGCGGCCTTATCGCTTAAAGCAATTTCTACCAGGCAACCTTTGGATGGTAATGTGTTGGTAGGATTGAGCGGTAGTTGTTTGGCGTACTAATTGAAGTTAAATATAATAGGTACATAATACACATAAACATTAATACCTAAATTATAATATATATATATATCTAAATATCTATCTGAATATCTACCTATATATACATTCTATCAAATAATGTATACCTACATATATTATAATATATACCCATACATAAAATATACTACACATAGTTACCTAAAAATATGTTAACGCATTTAAAAAAAAAAAAAAACTTGCAATAGAACAACATGTTCACAGCGACAAATAGTATTCCCTTACCATGGAGTCCATGGTAAGTCCATGGCATGGACTTAAAATTGGCTAAAGTCTGAGCTTTTCTTATGTCCAGCTTATTCCAGAGACGAATGGCTGTAACTGTGAAGGAGTTGTCGTAAAAAGCTGTTGTATGCAACGGCATCTTCAGTCTTAAGTTTTCTGATGACCTTAAACATCTCGTATGAGTATCGTGAAGGAACTCGAAACGTCCTTTAAGATAGGAAGGGGTTGAAGGGTTAAATAATATCTTATATAGCAAACAAAGGATGTGAGTATTCCGGCGAAGTCGGATAGGTAACCACTTAAGCTCTGTTCGAAACTGAGAAATATGATCGTATTTGCGTAAACCAAATATGAATCTTATACAGACATTTTGGAGACGCTCAAGCTTATCCAACTGGTTTTCGGTTAAATCAAGATAGCTGACGACTGCATAACCAAGAATGGGTAGTAGCAATGTGTTTGCAAGCGAAATTTTGGTTGCCATTGGAAGGAAGTTTTGCAACCTTCGTAGTGATCCCATCGACGCAAACATCCTACGACTTACTTCTTGGAGTTGCGGGCCCCATGACAGTTTAGAGTCTAAGTATATTCCCAGATTCTTAACTTTATCAGTAATAGGGATCACTGTACTATCAAAAACAATCGGCGGAAGCTGTGAAGTCACAACTTTAGTTAGTCATGGGACTGCCTACAATGGCTACTTGGGTTTTCACGGGGTTAACTTTAAGGCCATAAGTTTTACTCCAAGCGCCTATACGAGCCAAGTCATCGTTGACTGTCTCCACAGCCTCCGCCAACTGCCCAAGTGGCGCCTGTGAGTAAATTTGCAGATCGTCTGCATAAAGGTGGTAGGAAGAACGAAGGTGATTTGAGATAGAATTTATAAAAATTGCGAAGAGTAAAGGAGATAAAACGCCACCCTGGGGTACACCAACAGTAGTACTACACCAGCTAGACATTGAATTTTCGGTGCGTATACGCTGTCGGCGACCACACAGGTAACTGCGAAGCCAATCAGTCACCGTTGGAGATATGTTAAGAGACTGCAACATGCAAAGCAAAATATCAAAATCAACCGTATTGAAGCCATTGCTGAAGTCAAGTAGGGCCATGACTGTCAGCTTTCCGCCTTCCATTCCAGACCTGATGTCATCCGTAATGTTGACTAAGGCTGTAACGGTGCTGTGGCCAGGTCGAAAACCTGATTGGAAGGGATTGAGGATGTCATTTTTAGTGATGAATGCACTAATTTGATTGTGAACGAGACGTTCTAGGACCTTTGAGAGGAATGGGAGTATGGATATGGGACGATAGTCAGTGAAAGACTGCGGCTTATGTTTTTTAGGCAAAGGAACTATTAGACTATCCTTCCATATGGATGGAAAAGAGCAGCTGGATATGGAGTAATTGAGGATGTAACATATTATTGGAAGGACTTCATCAAGGATGGGAAGGATCATCTTACGGCTGATATTGTCATCTCCAATTGAATTTGAAGTGATCGCCATTATGCTCTTCTTAACATCACAAGCAGTGAAAAGATTAAAGATGCAAGGTGAGTAGCTGGGCGTTGGAAGAGATGAAAGAAAAGCCAAAGTCTGTGCTTTCATGGTCCCATTAAAGTTGGACGAGGCAGCGAAATGTTGATTTAGTAAATCAATATTCAAATTTCTTGGAATGGTGTCTTCACGTGATTTACCAACGCCCAATGTTTTTAGAAATTTCCAGACCTTTGCTGGATCTCCATTTTGAATGGTACTGTGAATGTGCTGGCGTTGTGCGTTCCTACACACCTTGTTGCAATGGTTTCGTACTGTCACATATTTCATGTAGTTATCTTCATTAGACTTGATTTTATATTTAAATTTAGCAGTAGCTTTTTTGCTATAAGGCGTTTGATATCCGCCGTAAGCCATGGCGATGGTGGATGTTTAATTCTAACTATCCGTATGGGCGCATGCCTGTCGTACAATGAATTAATCTTTGACGTAAATATTTGAACTTGTTCGTCAACTGACTCAGAAGTGACAAGTGAAGTCCAATCAATGTTGCCAGCATCCTGACGAAGGCTCTCAACGTTCATGCTACCAAAATTTCGCTGCATAAGAATTTTACGCTTTGCCTTAGGGACGCGAACTTTAAAAGATAGGTAAAGTAAGTCGTGATAGGAGAATGCGGTAGCTGGATATTGACCATGTTTAGCAACGCATTCGCTTGAAGAGACCAAGATAAGGTCAATTAACGAAGGAGTACAGCTTGGAGCATGGTGAGTTGCTTTAGAAGGTAGAATAGCTAAGTTACAAGAATTGGAAACAGCGTGGAAGGATGAAGTGCGAGAGTTATTTTTAAGTAGACAAGCGTTAAAATCACCCATTATGATAGTGTGCCTGTAAGAAGGTATGAAATTAACCAACAAGGCTTCGAAAGAGGAAAAAAAGTTTATACCTGACGAAGGACAATAGTAAACACCTAGTAGGAGCTTGATATTTAGTTCAACTTCGAGAAATAGATGTTCACCAGCATTGGCTGGTGGTGGTTGCACAGACATGCTAATAATGTTATAAGGAATATATGTTCGCAAGTATATAGCCACACCACCACCGGCACGGTCTGAACGATCATTTCTGATAAGCTGGAACCCAGGAAGAGAGTATAAAGTAGAAGGGAGATAGGGCCGAAGCCATGACTCAGAAACAAGGATAGCATGGATATTCTTACAGTCAAAATTCGCCAGCATATCTGGGAAATGGGCCGGAATACTTTGGGCATTGAGGTGTACTACATTGAAGTTCCTAGGTACATCAGAAAACTGGTATTCTAAGCTGTCAGCTAACGATGGATTGGAAGGAAGGCTAGTAAAGCTGTCATCAGTACTACATGCCGAGTAAAAACTCTCTGAATCACTATCGACATTATCAAAGTTACTCATAAGATGAATATGCTACAATATAATAATATAATTTAAATAAATAGAATACTAATATTTAAATATTTCTATTAATAAATACCCTAATTGTTACTAGTCAAAATTATACAATTTACCAATACATATTCATCACCTGCCAGTTGCATTATAAATTCTACAATATAAAAAGAAAAAAGCAAAAACATCAACAGTATATAAAAAGAAAAAAATAGAGAAAAAAATAAAACCAAAAAATTATAACAAAATTATCACATTAAATAATGCTTGAGGAAGTTCGAGTAGTTAGTTATCCAAGTCCGGGCAGTACACATGCGGTATGCCATTACCACAGAATACACAATTATTTATTACGTTGGTTATTAATAGTTGCAAACGCAACAAGTCAAAAGAAGTAAAAATATTGATACGGTATTTACAAGAATATTTTAACAAATTAAATGCTGTCTAGATAAATCCTTAAGACTAATTAGAAATAGCTGAATACCTACTATAAAATTGAAGATTGAAGATCATTATTTTACCAGAAAAGAATGTGCCAAAAGACTTATACCCAGTAACGTGCTTGCTAATTGTCTATGATGACAGCTGTGACAGCTGACAACAACAACTCCAAGTGACAAGTTAATAAATTTCGAACATTATTATTGAATTTGCAAATAAGATTAAAGACGGTAATATGAAATGGAGAATAAAATTAAGTGAACAAGGTAATAGCAAAGATGAAATGGAGTGAGGGTATAGTAACAAGAACAAAATGTAAATACATATTACCCGGACTGTGGAAATAACCTACTTCTTCTTAGAGGCGACCCTCTTGGCTTTTACAGTCGTCTTAACTTCAGGATCCGCCTTTTCTATATTTTGAGGCCCAATTCTATGCAACTCACTGAGACTGACTATACGATGCCGTACTCCATCGGGTGCCACAATATGGATGAAGCCCTCCTTAGTCCAGCATTGTGATATACCGTATTTTTGACGGGCGGACATGAAGGTCTGATGGCGCTCTTTGGTCAGAAATTCTGAAATTGTTATACCTGTACTCTTGAACTTAGTTTTCTCAAACCATAATGTCACGGACTGCAGTACTTGTAAACTTCACTACAATAGGCCTGGGTTTGTGCTCCGTTGTTGGGCGCCCCATTCTATGACAGCGTCGAATATCACCGACTGCTACAGTTGACTCGACATGTGTTTGGATAACCTTGACTACCACTTCAGCTGTCTCCTCCTTTTGCACCTCGGGTACACCATGTAGCAGCAACATTTTTCGCCGAGATCTCATCTCCATAGTGTCCACAGATCTTGCAAGAAGCTCAATTTGCTGTTGAAGGTTACACATGGCCGTTGTGATGAAAGTTTTAAACGAGGCATATTCAGCTGCCAAATTTCCCAGTGAAGGAGTGTCCTGTGCCTTTGGAAGTTCCGCCTCAAAATTGGCCATGCGTTTGAGGAACATCTCCTTCATACTGCTTAATGACTCTTGAAGTGATTAAGGCATAGTGTGTGATCAGTAATCAGTGTAATACTGTGAATAGTAGGTGAAATGCAGAAATAACACTACACTGGCAGGTACTGACTGTTATTAATTATTTAAAGGCATTTATTTAATAAAATCTCTTAATTTACTATTTAAATTTGATTTTTAAATACAGAGCTTTTAATTGTATGTGTTTATGCTACAACTACCCACATTTACCAACTTTACTCCTTCTGAAATATATCTTTATATTGTCTTGTTGTTGCTACTTGCTCCGTTGCATGATGTTGTTTCATCCAGTCGACGTAAAGTTCGTATAATTTAGGATATGTAAAGGTCTCCTCGAAGTAAAATTTTGAAGTTCTTTTTCTTACATAATGTGAATCCACATGAGGAATCAACGAAATAGGAGATCGGACAGAATCTTTAATTTCTTCTGGAATCCGATTTGGCCGATTGTTATGATGGCCTCTTAAATCATTTTCAACTATTCCAGTGCCTTTTTTATCTATTTTCTAACTTTTTTAACTTTTTTAACTACGTGTCACTAATACAAAGAGTGTCGAAAAACATTTTTTTACAAACCCTTTTCTTTTCGCCATCATTATCCGTGACTCAATATCAGCAACAGATGCTATTATTTGTTTACGTTAAACCCTGTCTACAAAAGCATAAACATAATTTACTTGCTTTGAATGGTCACTCAAAGCCCAAAAATCATTAAAAATTTGATGCCTTGCTATTTCAGATATCCTATCTTTACATTTTCTAATACAATTATGTATTAGACTACTAGTTACACCCACTTCTTATAGTTTTCTTTTGCACTGTAGCTCCCCTTCTGTTTACATATTCTTCACGTAAATTCCTACAGCGTTTATTTATGTTGCGTGTACGCGAACGTAGCGAGCGCAGTAATTAAAAAAAAACAATTAACAGCTCTGCTACCAGTCTCCTTTACCCGGAGACAAAGGTGAGGAGTAAGACCACGAGCAGGTAGTATTCGAGCCGTAGCCCCACAACTCACTTTCACGCAATCACTACGTCGTTCCGAAGCGTGATCTAAAGCCGACAGTGGAAACGTAAATAAAACATAAAACTTAATATATAACTAAAATAAAGGGTCTAATGATCTGGATCTACACAAAGGTGCAGTCAACAAATGGTACAAAATCATTAATCAAACAACAGTAACCAAATACCGTAATTTTATACAAACCGGTTAATCGAACCGACTAAAACCGCACGAAGCCTCAAACAGGAAGTCGGCACGAATATACAACGGTCAAACTGCAAAATACTGCAATTTTAGAATAACCGGTTAATGGAACCGACTAAAACCTCACGGGTACAAACAAATCAAATCATACGGTACTTTCAATTTTATAGCAAGTAAACACAAATAAATATTTATTGCGACCTCCCGGCGGGTCCAATCAAAATGAATAAAAAACAAATCAAAGTTAAACAGATTTTTAGCACGTACTTGTTTCAAAAGTCAAATTAAGCCGCAATTGACACCCGATCGAAATCGACTAGAAAATATTTTAATTACCATAGCAATTTTAAGTGAAAATAGTCCAATTCAATTGCTCCAAAAGGCAGTATAATACCGATAAATTAACATCAAAATGGCGACCGCGTGTTAAGTTTCAAATTGCAAACAAATTAAACCAATCCGGTAATTATGGTCAACAAAAGATCAATCGATTTCAAACAAAATAATACGATTACACAAGCCAAAAAATAAATAAAATTTCAAGAAAATGAAATATATAAGTAGGTGGTTAACTAACCTTATTACTGACGGCCCCCTTATTTAGGAACAAATGACCCAGTGATAATGTACCTAATCTAATCCTAGTCTAAAGTATGTTGTGGATGTATTATACAATAGATTTCAAAAATTACAAAAGATTTCACTTTCCTTAGTGTGTGTGGTCCACCGCAACAATGGTTCCAAGTCAAACGGACGCGATGGGAGTATTCACTTAATTACAAGGAGATAACGATCTCGTTAATTAATGTTCACCAATTACTCAACATTAAACAAACAAAAACAAACAAAAACAAACAACGTACTTCCAACAGCGCGGGGCCAAACCCTTCAAAAGCGCTAACACAGGGTCCACCAACGAGCCAACGAGCTCGGACCCTCACAAGGCGACGTCTCAATGTACTCCGCGCTCAACTCGCGATGTACCGGCGTCAAGCTCACGTACAATAAACGTAAAAATATGATTGGTGTTGGTCCTACCAATACGAGGTACCAACATTAAAACATAATAAAACAAAGATTAAAACTAAACATTGCGCTTCCAATTTTCTTTATTAAGTTCCCGTTTTCTGCCTGGATTCGATTTTTTTGGAACGTTTCTTGTCACTCTTTTAGTACAACCTGTAAGTTATACACATTTTTAGTTAAAAAAGAAAAAGAAAAGTTATGCCACTAGCATCGAAGGACAGGTAAGAATACATATTAGAACACGTACCTTCAGAGCTTACACCGGCTTCTACAGTTATTAGTGCGTCTGCTTGTACTTGCAGGGGAGTACTATGTCCAGATAAATGTTCTGAAACTAATGATAAAGCACACTAAATACCAAAATACTACAAAAAAAAACTGTCTAGCAAGGCCTTCACTTCAGTACCATTTTTAGCTAAAAGCTTTATCCTAGCGGTAGGTAGCAATACCTGTGTGTCTCCTGTTTGTGAAACTAAAGTAATTGGAGTTTCCGCCTTATCTTGGTGTAGTAATGTGTTATGATCTCCCTTACAAACCTCACACTTAAAATGATACCTGCATTTTTTATCATGCTTGTTTAGGCAAACCATACACAAACCTAGCTTTTCAGCAAACTTGAGCCGTTCAGATGCAGTTTGAAGCTTGAAGTGTGTGCAGTTTGTGAGCAGACATCCACATTAAGCAGGATGAAGATGATGATGGTGGTTTCTCTTTCCTACCGGTGACTGCAGCAGCGTTGGCCACTTTGGGCCGTTCCATGAAAGGCTTCTCTGCATTTTCCAGCGCATGGGCGCGCTTTTCTAAAAATTCAGTAAATGTGCTACTTTAGGTTCATTTTCTCTAACCAACTGAAACTCCCTATAGCAAAGGTCGACCAGCTTTCGCGTTAAAATACATAATAAGATAGGATCCCACTGATCTAATGGTAAGGTTAAATTTTTAAGAGCGGCTAAGACTTGTTTTACATTTGACAAGAACAGTCTTATATTATGTGCGCTTGATTTAGAAATGGGAACACAGTCTAACAAAGAACTTATAAGCTCATGTGTAATTTTATAAACATTATCATACCTGCCATGTAAAATCTTTCTAGCTTCCTTAGAATTGTCAGCAGTGATTGTCAGATTTTTTATTAATTCCAGTGGTTCGCCTTGTAAATAGTTTCTTAGGTAAAAAAATCTCTGGATATCATCGAGGCGATCACTATTGTGTATTACACTATCAAACATTCTTATAAAAGCTTTGAATTCGGAATACTTGCCACTAAATACAGATATGGTTATGTTTGGCAACTTAGTTTGCAAATTTTGATATGAATGTTTGTGTCCACCTTCAGAAGTTGATTCTTTTAAAGCGATTTCTTCTAATAGCTTATTGATTAAAATGCATGAAGAAATGTAAATTTCTTCGGTAGCGTCGAAATCCTCGTCATTTTTGGAAGAATCAAGACCACATGCTTCCAAGTAGAAGTTTTCATACCTCTGAAAAGTGGACTTCAAACGCAGGAACGTTTGAAGTCCACTTTTAAGGATCAAGAATTGTTTTGAATAACCTTTATCCACTTCCTTATTTGAAAAGGGTTTCTGGCGTGAACCTTAAAAAGCGCGCTACAGATTTTTTTTAGAATTTCTTTTTATTACATATTTACCATTTTTTTTTTATTTAAAGTGAATAAAAATAATAGTTTCAGGTGTGCAAACTGGTAAAAATGGAGGTAGACGAGGGGGGCGGGGATAACCCGCCCGCCTCGTGTAAACGTCCTCGGACTCAGCCCGAAGGCGGAGGGACATATTCAAACACGGATGGCGGCGGCGGTGAGCATGACTATTCTCCGTATATTAAACCGAACTATAAGAGACTTTATCCAGAAAATGCCACGTATCTAGACTTCAAAGTCTTTATAGAAAGTTCCAATACCTTTTTTTTTTTTTTTATCGTGCGGAAATCCCTTCGGATACCCCCTCGCCGGCCAGCGGGGGCGGTTATGTCGGGCTTGCACCGACTAAAACCGCACGCCGTCTCGGGTCTTCAGACGCCGGGGTGTAAGGTTACCCATAGAGCATATCCCTCGCACCCCGGCTGACCCTGGGCCATCTCACCACTAACAGCATCGCTCATCCTGTCTCCTCTGAAAGCAGAGGAGTACGGAGGGCGATGTGTTCCCGCCACGTTGGGTTTTGGCCGACGATCAATGCCAACCCTATGAAGGGGTGAAGGGGAAGCCATTGACCGCCGCCCAGGGTGTACCGGCCGCTCCGATTCCGTTCCCCCCGGACTGCAGCGGGATCGGAATCGGAGCGACACTCGAGGAGGTTACCCAACACACACCCCAAGTTCCAATACCTAGGATAGGATAGGTAATAAGAGCCCTATCTATCTCAATCATATATTTTCAAGTGAAATTAAAGGGGTGACGGCTATACAACGCATAAACGCAAATAAAATAGCAGTAATATTTAAGCAGTATAATACGGCCAATAATTTTATTAATAATAGCGCTTTTCTCAACAAACATGTGTTGGGATCACGGGTGATGAAGTAATAAATTGTGGACTGTAGTTTTGATGTTTATAATATTTAAATAAAGAAAATACATCGACTTTAGAGATTAGATGGAACGCGAGTGTCGTGCGCGCCGCTCGTTGATCAAGTGGTGAGGCCCCGATCGATCCCCCCTGCGCTCCACGCCCCGCCGTTCATCCGTCGCCGGTTGCCCCCGTGCCTCGCGCGTGAACATCCTCCCCCCCCTTGACCTCTTCAAAGGGAAGAGGGCAAATGTTGTTGAACGCCCTTGTGATGGTTCCTCTCCTCGTCTTTAGTTCCGCCACCCTTGTCACGCCGTCCGGTCCTGGATAGGTGCGCACCACGCGAGCCAATGCCCAAACTAGCGGTGGTAGCGCCTTGTCCCGTAGAAGCACGAGCATCCCTTCAGTGAGCTGGCCAGAAGAAGTGGACCACTTGGTTTTCTGTTGGAGCAAGGAAACGTACTCATGAGAGAATCTTTGCCAGAAGTGCTGTCGGATGCATTCAATCCTCTTGAATGATCATTAGTGCACAAAGGACATTTAGTTAATTTATTTTGGAAGTTATTGTTATTATTTTGTAAATTTTTATTTTGTAAATTTTTATTGTTATTTTGTACATTGTTAGTTGATAAGTTTCTATTTTGTAAATTATTATTGTTTGAATTTTCTCCACTAGTGTTAGTAACTATAAAGCTTTTTTGTTTATTATTCTGATTAAGTGTGTTCAATTTAGATTGGTTATTTTCCAAAGTTTCCAGTAAATCAGCCTTGTTAGATATAAATGTAGAAAACTGCGTTAGAGTTGGCGAACTAGACAAAGCATTGCGATACTCTTCCCAATGCCTGCTAGTAGTAAAATCAAGCTTTCTAGATATCATAAATATTATGAGAGTATCCCAATGCTCTGTAGGCTCTTTTAATGTCTTGAGTGCCCGTATGTTTTTATTAACAGAATCAATAAGCCGTCGTAACGATAAAGACGATTCTTTAATAATCGGTTCGACATCAAACAAAGCCTGTAAGTGGTTATTTACTAAGAGGCGACTATTATTGTATCGTTCACACAACAGGTCCCAAGCCATTGCGTAATTATCGCCTTTAAAATCTATATTTTTGATGATCTCTGATGCTTGGCCTTTAAGTGACGCACGGAGGTAGTGGAACTTGTTGATATCGTCGATACAATCACTATTGTGTATTAATGAAAGGAAAGTATCCCTAAATTCCAGCCAATACTCATAGCTACCATTAAAGTGTGGCAAATCAATTTTAGGTAAGCGCACAAAATTATTTTTAAACGATGCACCTGATTTGGAGCCCGCATCAGATCCCGCCTCCGAAGCGCGCTCAGCAGCGCAGGCTGCCAGCGCCTTGCGAGCTTGAGCAAGTTGGGAGTAATATCTCTCCTCAAACTTAACTCGCTCCTCATACTCGCTGTCAGGGGTCTCCGAAGCTGACTCGATCTCCATCTGCAACGCGTCATAGGACTCGTATAAGGCTTCAAAGGTTTTTAAACGAGCTTCTAAGTCTATTTGCTGCAGTTCTGATAGTTCCTTGGAAGATAAGAGAACCTTTAAATAATTTTCAAAATTTGTGATCTTAGCTTTCATGCCACTTCGCTTTTTAATATATTTTTCTAAAGTCGTCATGTTGAAAAACAGGTGTAAGCAAGTAAGCAAATGTGCAAGAACGGTAAATGTGGGCACTAAATTAATAAAATGAAAATAGCCTATTGACTATAAATGCACAGTTGTTAGCAACAAAGAACTGTAGTAAACAAAGGGCCAGCTGCTATGCGTAGGTACTATGCCAGCCGGGCCGTTAACTTGACGATTATGTAAGCGCTGTGCGATAAGAAGTTACAGGTAGCAATAATAACGTGAATGCAGATAGGTAAATCAGATGATATATTTTTACTGTGAATGCAAGTAAAAAGGCTAGCAATTATATCTGGTCAAATGAGAGGCGAAGAATGCGATAGTATGGAGAGTGGAAATGGAAATTATTAATTTAAACACTGATTTGAAACAATAAACACTGGATAGGAAAAGGAAATAATTGGAACGAACTCACGGATGTCTTTAACCGTCCTTATTCCTTTCCTTGTACACGATGAGCACGATGACTTGCAAGAAGCGGGTGACACGTCGGGTCCAAAGTCCAACCAAGATGACACGATGACTTTTGTTGCTTTTTGCTTGCTTCTTACGGTAGAAGGACCATTTGTTGGGATCACGGGTGATGAAGTAATAAATTGTGGACTGTAGTTTTGATGTTTATAATATTTAAATAAAGAAAATACATCGACTTTAGAGATTAGATGGAACGCGAGTGTCGTGCGCGCCGCTCGTTGATCAAGTGGTGAGGCCCCGATCGATCCCCCCTGCGCTCCTCGCCCCGCCGTTCATCCGTCGCCGGTTGCCCCCGTGCCTCGCGCGTGAACACATGGCTTGAAAGTATTTATTCCGGCTGCGCAAATAGAAAAAAAAAACAGGTACAATAAGACATGTACCAGCAAACATTTCAAACAAAGAATTATATTCCAAACTAAAATCAATTTATGAAATAATTGCTGTAAGAAGATTTACAAAGAAGGTGGGACAGGAGCGGGTACCACTACAAACAGTCAGCATTACCTTTCCATCAAATATTCTTCCCGATAATATTCAATTTGTTTTCATACAGAGTTTTCCAATATGTCCCCCTATTACAGCAATTTTTCCGTTGCTTTAAATTCAACCACTCAGCTAGGATATGCAATGGGAAACAGAGATGTTCCATTTGTGGAGGTGAGCACTTATATAAAGATTGTGATAAACCAACAGAGATCTGCTGTTGCAATTGCAGCAGACCTCATCTTGCAATTTCTAGACTACGTCCAATTAAATAAAATAAAATATTAGAACAGAAAAATAAGATTACTTATGCAAGTGCTACAATGACGAAACACATAAATTCTGAATTTCCACCTCTGCCACCTCCAAAAATGAAACCAATTGACAATGTAAATAAATCTGTAAATAAGCCTGTACATACATTTGTAAATAAGTCTATATCTGTAAATAATCCTGTACATAGTGTAAATAAACCTAAAGATATAACTCCTAATGTAGATATCAAAACCCAAATAGTTGCCAACAATGATGTACTTATGGCCCTGTTACAAACGTTGGTGGAACTGGGTAATAAGGGAGATAATACACCTACCACTGTAATTAAAGAAATGTTACTTAAAAATCTAAAATGATGGATCCAAGTCACACACTGTCTAAGCTACGTATAGCTCAGTACAACATTCAAAGTGCTAATAGTAAAAATTAATGAGGGTCACCATTACATAAAAGTACCATGTTAACAATGGTGGCACTCAGCTAGACGGCCTCATCAGAAGAGGATTGTCGTCGCAGCACCGCGTGACACCCACCGGTCCCACTAGTGCTGCGACCACAATCCCCCTGCCCGGCTATGCACTTGCTGACCCCTGAACGCAATCAAACCGAAATTGGATTACTATGGAAGGTTTTTCGCAATCGTGCACGGTGGTACCTAACCGGCCGAATTTTGTGACAAATTTGTGTCATCAAATTTCTACCACCAGTAAATATCATATTAATCCACCTGTTAATAGGTTTATATATAAAAAAGCAGATTGGAAAAAATATAAAACCATTTCTAAAACAATATTCAATGATTTAGTGCTAAAATTGTATGATCCTATTTCAACCTATAATGATTTTTGTTCCTGATTGGATACTTTAAAGATTTGACAATTCCTAAACTCAATAAACCAAATCATTTCAAAACCAGACCTCCAGCTCCCTGGTGGAATGACATTTGTGAAAAAAGCGTAATTGCCGCTTACAATGCATTGAAACTGTATAGAAGGAAAACTCACTATAGATAACTATTTAAATTGTAAAGAAATAGATGCACTTAAAAAAAGAACCATATCGGAACAAAAAAGAATAAGTTGGGATGACTTATGTAACACCTTTAATAGAACTACTCCTATAAGTAAGATTTGGAATCTCATCAAAATATTCAAAGGTATAAGAGCTGGCAATAAATCGTATAATGATGAGTTTATTTCTCAATTTATAGACAAATTATCCGATAATAAATATTGTTACGAAGTAGTTAGAAATGAAATAAATAATCACCAACACAATAATAATTACTACTTTTATTTACTTTAACCGCTGATTTTTCTAACAATAATGAACCCGACATGTATATCGCACTTCTTTTTATAAGCTACGCAGCACACCCCTCCTCTCCTCTCCTCGTCTCGCCCCTCCATCGCTCACCACCTCTCCTCGCCAACACGTCATTATTCAATCACACTCCTTCATTTCCGTTACAGTTGGCCATCCTGAAACAATTGCACCGCAATTGGTGCACACAGTATGTTAACTCTCAAGTAAATCAATTAAATCATCTCTAGTGACAACATCCTCATCGCTACTACTCTCGCTACAATCTGGGCCACTTCTATATGCACGGAGAGCATCTGCGGCCACCATACCAGAGAACTTTTTGTAGCCACGCATACCCTCTATACTTCTAATTTCGTATCTACCATTATTAAGAACCTGTTGAATAACGTATGGTCCAGAATACAAAACTTGTAGTTTGTTATTTACGTTTTTAACTTCTCCCCCAGATGGCGCTTGTTTCCAAAGAACCAAATCTCCTTTATTGAAAACTTGTTCGACCCTATGACGTTTATCATAATTTCGCTTCATCTTTTCTGCTTGCAACTTTAACCGCTTTGAAGCATTTTCACGCTTTTCATTGATGGTTGTATTTTGTTCATTCCCTACAAGGTTCGGCAAAAGTCTACCTCTACAGCTAAACATAATTTCGTAAGGATGATAGCCCAAGCTTTCATTTAGAGTATTATTTATACCCCAAACTGTATCTGGTATACATTCAGTCCACATGTTTGGATCTATATTACGAGTACGCATAGCGTCTTACAACGTTCGGTTGTATCGTTCGACTTGACCGTTAGCACGTGGACATGCTATAGCATTTAGGGTGTGATGGAATTGGTATTTAATAGAAAATTCTTTGAAAACTCTACTAGTGAATGCCAAATTTCTATCGGATATTACTTGTTTGGGAAAACCGAATAAACTATATACGTCTTTCAGAACAGTGACAGTTTCAACAGAGTTAATTGTTCTAGTTGGCCGGGCTAACATAAACTTTGAGAAGGCGTCAACAATCATTAGGACATATTGATGACCTTTACTAGTCTTAGAAAAGGGGCCAAGATGATCAATATGTACTACTTCCATGGGAGCTGAAGGCTTAGGAATAGGATGCAACTCGCCGCTTGGCTTACCATGATTTCCCTTCGCATATGCACACTCCAAGCAATTAGTAATATATTTTTTTATAAAACGGGTCATTTTTGGAAACCAATAATCTGATTTTATCAATTCTTCACAACGTTTGATGCCAACAACAATTTGATCATGAAACTTTTCCATAAATTTCCATCTAGCTAATTTAGGTACTACTAACCGATCACCGTGCAATGTTTTCTTAAACAATCTTTTATTCTTAACTATGTAATTATTTTGAACGTCTTTACAAGCCTTATCCTCCGCTAATTGTATAATAATATTACGCAGTTTATCGTCTTGTAATTGTATGCTCAAGTACCAATCATCACTCGATATCATATTTAAATGGACAGTGCTAGATTGTGATTGTGGCCCTTCAATACCTACCTGACAAGTACTTATCACTGGGTTACGACTCAAGGCATCCACATGTTTCAT
This sequence comes from Cybosia mesomella, assembly GCA_946251805.1. Classification (NCBI taxonomy): domain Eukaryota; kingdom Metazoa; phylum Arthropoda; class Insecta; order Lepidoptera; family Erebidae; genus Cybosia; species Cybosia mesomella. The sequence goes on from OX276411.1 coordinate 19,339,181, forward strand.
ACGATCTCCCGGTCTATATTCAATTTGAATATCATACTCCTGAATCGTAAGCCACCAACGAGCTATACGTGGGACTAAATCTTTTTTTAATAAAGTATACCTAACCGCCGAGCAATCAGTGACTACTTTGACTCTAGTACCTAATAAATAAACTCGAAAATGTTTTAAAGAGTCTACGACCGCCAACGTCTCAAGTTCATAACTATGATACATTGATTCCTCGCGTGATGCTACTCTGCTATAATAAAATACAGGCTTTAACTCACTTTGGCCATTTGTTTGAAATAGTATACTACCTATACCCATCTTACTGGCGTCTGTATGAATTTCACAAGGTAACGAGGGGTCATATAAGGCAAGAACTGGGCGAGAACACAAAGTTCGTTTTAACTCACAGAAGCAATCATCATGTATATCAACCCATAACCATTGAGAAGATTTTTTTGTTAAATCAGTTAACGGTTTCGCTATTAAGGCAAATTTATTAATGTACTTTCTAAAATAACTGCACAAACCCAAAAACTGACGTAACTGGTGTAAATTTGTTGGCTTAGGAAAGTCTAACACTGCGCTTATTTTGTGATTACCCGGCCTGATACCATTAGCGCTTATTTCATGACCGAGAAATGTCACCTCCGATTTAAGGAATGCACACTTTTTCATATTCAACTTTAAATCAGCATTACGTAATTGAACAAACACTTTTTCTAGTAAAGTAAGGCCGTCTGATACACTGGACGTTGATAACAACATGTCATCCATGAATGTAACGATTTCATCACTACCCACAAGTTTCACTAATTTTTGGATTACTCGCATAAAAACAGATGGAGAATTGGCCAAACCAAAAGGTACCCTCGTATATTCATACAATCCGTCCGATGTAACGAAGGCAGTCTTAGGAATTGAATCATTACTCAATTTAATATGATGATACCCGGAAAATAAGTCTAAATTTGTGAAATAAGATTTACCCGCTAATTTTGATAACTGATCGTCAATATGAGGCATAGGGAATCTATCTTTAATCGTAATTGCGTTTAAATCTCTGTAGTCCACACATAATCTATAGTCACCATTTTTCTTACGCACCAATATGATCGGAGATGCATACTGAGAGCTAGATTCCCTAACGATACCCCCACTTATCAAATCATTAACTAAATTTGTTACGACTCTTCTCTCGGAATGCGCTAATCTATATGGTTTTCGAACTACAGGTTTATTAGTATTAAGCTCAATAGTCATTTCTCCTAAATTCGTGCAACCTATTTCCTTGCTTGTAGTAGCAAAACAGTCACTGTACGTCCTTAAAAGTGTAATCAAGCTTTTAAAATGTTTTTCACCAATATCACCCGCATTGATACTCGCTAACTCACTATTAAAATTCTCACGACACTCATCTCTCCTCAAAGTTAAACGATTAGAACTCACCTCACACTTTTCAGCCCTGGCGATAGTCATCCCCTTCTTCCAAACGATGGGGCCGGCACCGATGTTACAGACTCTTACATAGCCTCCGCCTTTACGTAGCACCGCACTGGCAACAGCATATACGACGTTTCCCATGGAGAATCGCCTTGGTTTAGTACAGTAGTCTCCGGAATCAGCTCCGTGAACCACCACCCGTACTAGGTTGTCACCGACGGGTATGGTTATATCTTCAGCAAGCTGAACTCTGAAACTAATCGCTTCATTAAAAGTGCCAATGCTCATTAAGTCATTTGAAATGCTTGGTAATAAGCATAAGGTAACACCATGCTTAGACACATTAAGCACGATATCTTCACTATTAATGACTGTCTGCCCGATAATCAAAACAACATCACCCAGATCTACATCAGTCACCACAGCAGTAGTCGTAATATGCACTTTGTCGACTACTAAATTAAATTGGACAACCCCCGAGGTCGGCACCAGGCATCCATTAAAACCTTTCAAAACAGTATTACTGGGTTCCTTTTTCAGTTTTAGAGCATCAGAAACCTCTTGAGAAATCACGTTGAGTTCACTTCCTGTATCCAAATAAGCCTTCATAAATACATCATTAACCTTAACTTGCTTCTTATACATATCATTCAACTGCGACAATAACTGAACTTTCTTGATGCTAGCCTGGCCATCCTCCGCAGTGTGACACGAACTTGCTACATGGCCCACCTTTCCACACCTAAAACATCTGCGTTTATCTGGCATCTTGCATGTAGTCGCCACATGCCCTACTTCATTACATCGATAGCACACTGGCGGTTTCCTTGCATCTACACTTTTTAGAGGCTGGCTATTAGATCCTTCGCTATCTTTTTGCATTACAAACGATTTCACGGGTGCATTTTGGTTTTTCAGGGCATTGGTTTGATAAGAATCAAAAGCGGATAGAAAACCCTCGTACAGCTCGTCTGGAGTAGAGCACTGAAATGCTTGCGCGTTCGCACGTAATTCCGTTGGCAATCCCCGTACGATACACGACACTGAAGCCTGATCGCTAAGTTGACATCTATAACACATGGCCAATTTCTCCTGAAAATACTTAGTCATGGTTTCCGTTGTTAGTTTCTTACGAGGAATTAGTTCATCTAATAAGGACGCGTAGTCAACATGGCGCGGAAACGCTTTCATGAGCATTGATTTCCATTCTACCCACAAATGATCGTAAGAATCTAATCTATTAAACCATAATCTAGCTTGACCTTGTAATTTAGATTGTAATATAAATGATTTAGTTACATCATTCCAATGGTAAATCGTGCCTAATTGCTCAATTTTCTTAATCCAACTTTTTATGTTTAAATCACGATTATCCGGATCAAAATCGGGAACTAATTTAGAAGTATTTTGTAATCGGGTCATTCGATTATGTAATAAATCATCATCATTATTTAGACATTTTTTTACAGCAGCTTCAACTTTCTTTTTTATGATGTCTTTTGCCGAAATTGAACGAGAATTGTTACTTCCACTTACATCAAATTTTCTGCTCCTTTTGTTGTTTTCGGAATAGCTCGACCTTTCCTGGAATCTCTTCATTCTGCGTCTTCGGCGAGGTCCCGTCAATCCCACTTCTGAGTGTTACGAAGTAGTTAGAAATGAAATAAATAATCACCAACACAATAATAATTACTACTTTTATTTACTTTAACCGCTGATTTTTCAAACAATAATGAACCCGACATGTATATCGCACTTCTTTTTATAAGCTACGCAGCACACCCCTCCTCTCCTCTCCTCGTCTCGCCCCTCCATCGCTCACCACCTCTCCTCGCCAACACGTCATTATTCAATCACACTCCTTCATTTCCGTTACAATATTTAAACAATGTTAATAGTTTAGGTAATATGTTCGAATTAAATAATGACAATCGAAATTCATAATATTTCGTCGCTTCATTCTTCAGATACAATTAACAAGGTAGTCCTTTTAGCCGACAGGCATTATTCGCACGTTTAGAAAATCGATTCAGAATCGATGCATTTTTTTTTTTCATACCGCCAACTTGTCGTCAACTGAGTGTCACCTCATTCTTTTTCCGAGCGCGGCAACGTTCGCACGTGCCTTACAAAGTTATTATTCTTAGACAAAATTATATTCAAATATCATGCCGAAAAGGTGTAACGAAGAAAAGATAAGTCGATATCGGCGTAAACTTCGCAAGCTGGAAGCGCAACAGCGAAAATACAAGAGGACGTCAGAGGATTCTGACCAGTCAGGTTAGTACACCAACTATTATTAAGTGATATTAACACCCGAAACATGTGTCTATTCCACCTGGAGGCTGATCATGTGTAATCACGAAGGTAATCCAATCCCTAGAGGTTAACCGTGTGTTAACACATGGGAATATCCTAATCATCGGAAAGGTGATTACAATTTTTAGTTTTATGCCTACATTGACATAAACTAAAGTACGTAATGCCGGGAGGTGGATCGTGTATCCTTACAAAGGCTGTTATTTACGTACCTTTTATTTTTTCGTGCGGAAATCCCTTCGGATAGCGGTTATGTCGGGCTTGAACCGACTAAAACCGCACGCCGTCTCGGGTCTAAAGACGCCGGGGTGTAGAATTTCGGAACCTTAGAACCGGTCACACCAGAGCTAGATAAAGACACTTTGTCTGCCTTAGGTGAGGCCACCGAAGAAATATCTAAATTTGGTCCGAAAATACACGAAAAACTTTCACACCTTTGGTTTCCCATATTAAAAAAGGGCCTAAATAAGGAAGTCAAAGAGAAACTCATCCAAAATTTCCCAATTCCTGAAAATTGCACGTTCTTACAAGCGCCCAAATTGAATCCGGAAATTTCAGCAGCACTAACCGAAAGTGCTCGCACTCGTGGCAAGAACATAGAGGTTGTGCAACAGCAATTGGGTCAGGGTATAGCCGCTCTCAATCAAGGCCTAGAGCTATTGCTAGAAGATGGCAAAGATACGCTACAAGCCATTAATTTGTTAAATATGCGACAACTATCATATTGAAACGGAGACACGAAAGAGGCTCATCACACTAGGGTTAGACAAAGCCTTCCTAAACATTATACAGGATGTGGAGCGAGACGATTCGCTTTTCGGATGTAAACTTTCCGAAAAAATAAAAGCCACTAAGGTTATAGAGAAGCAGGGCTTACAAATAAAAAAGCTACCTCCAAACCCTAAGACCCAATCTATGCCTATTTCTATAAATTATCAGCCTTCAACCAGCAATTCGCGTCAGCCGGGAAACTGGATGGGCCCTCCTAGCTCCTCGTCGAACAGGGGGGGAGGGCAGGTCAGCGAGGCAGAACTGCCCCGGCGGGTCGGAAGATCCAACCTACGGGCTCCAACCAGCAGAAACAGTCTACTCGAAACAGGCAGCCGCGTGTGACGGGTCAACAATAAAGGTACATGCTGGGAGAATTCAACATTTTTATAAGTGCTGGCTTCCCATCACTAATAATTCTGAAGTACTTAAGTGGATCTTAGGTGGATATTCCATACCGTTTTCCAAAAAAGTGAAATAAACTTTATCACCTAATAATCTACTGTCGGTTTCTGATCGCAGACATATTTTAGGTTGTCATTGGAATGAGTACTAGTCGGAATCAAGGCCGTCGCTAGTCGGACTGAGAGCAGATGCTAGATTTTACAGTACTAGTCGGACTGAGAGCAGAGGCTAGAATCAGTACTAGTTGGACTGAAAGCCGGCGCTAGAATATATAGTCCTAGTCGAACTAAAGACTGGCGCTAGAATATATAGTCCTAGTCGAACTGAAGGCTAGAATGCCTAGGAAGAAGAATCCGATTAATAATAACACCGAGGTTCGATTCTAAAAATTACAAGTAAAATTTGAAAATTCAAAATTTAGATACAAATAGGTATAAAATTTACTAGGTTTTATTACAAAAAAATAATAAAACCTACTTTTCAGAGAAAATTGGAAAATTACTTAAGTGACATGACATTTGTCACATCAAAAATTGTAAACAAATTAATTTTTATATTTATATTCTAAACTAAGTGAAAAAGACAAGTAAATATGAAAATAAATAGTAGTTTGTACATGAAGAGAAAATTATGTTTCACGATATAATAACAGTGAAGACATAAAAATCGATAAAAAGTTATAATGAATTATGAGGTGAGTAAATGATACATTAATAATAATATAATAATAATAATATAGCCTTTTTATTTCTTGTTTTACAATAGTTGGTACCTACTTATAATTTCTACAGTATGCACATATTTAAGTTAAATTTGTAGGTTAGTTTTAGATAAATGTTAGTAATATTAGTGTTTGGTTAAGTAAAAAAATAAATTTAATAAAATTACATAATTTTAGGTTTGTTATAGGTTAACAAGAAACCCCGGTTTGAGTAAAGGCCTCCTCCAAAGATGCCCATTCTTGTCGGTCTTGTGCTATGGAGCACCAGTCTAAGCCAGCTGTTCTTTTTAGGTCATCGTCCCAGCGGGCTAAAGGTTTCCCCCTCCTCCTCTTGCCTGGTGGTCCTGCCCACTGGGTAACTATTTTGGTCCATCTTCTGTCAGACATTCTCGCTACATGTCCAGCCCATTGCCATTTCCTCTTTTGGGCGAAGGTCAAAGCGTTTGTAGCTTTGGTAATGCCTCTTATCTTTGTGTGTCGTACCTTATCTATTTTCTTTATACTTAACATGCTTCGCTCTAAGCCTCTTTGACATGTATTGATTTTATTCATAGCTTGTGTAGAAAACTTCCAGGTCTGGCTTCCATAAGTTAAGCTTGGTAGTAGGCATGTGTTCATAACTTCAGCTTTGAGAGTTATTGGTAAGTCACTTTTAAATATTTCTTTTAAGCCCCAATATATATTCCAGGTTTGTTGAATCCTTCTCTCTATTTCTATAATGTTGCTGTTTTTCTCGAAACTTATTCTTTTTCCTAGGTAGATATAATGGTCCACGTATTCTAAGGGGTCACCATTGATATTTATGGGTCTTATTCGTGTATTAGTCATTATTTTAGTCTTCGTTAGATTCATTTCCAGGCCTACATTCGTGCTCGCTTTTTGTTGAGACTATCATGGATTGCATTTGGTTGGCTGTCTCGGACAAAACTACCACAACTAACATACCACACGCGGGTGAGGTCACATGGTGGTCGCGGAGTGCATCGTGCATCGAACTACATTGAGCATTATTAGCACAATATTATATTACTTCACTTGAATTCACGTCACTTGACTTGCATAAGTACCTATTGTGCAATATGGTGCCGGCGCATCCAGTGACATGAATTGAATTGAGTTGTAGCCTGTAGGATTCTTTCCCTTTGCAGTGGTTGATGCAATGCCTTGTTGTACTGCAAATCGAGAATCGAAAGATAACTAAATCTTACTTATCCGTGATCTTTTGTTGTTTATGTTGTCTCATTGAATAATTATTGTTAACCTTGAACCTAGTCACGCACTTACTTGTTGCAATTAATAAATACCTTATACCTTGACATTTGTATGTTATATAATGGAACAATAGCATGTTATTTTATGTAACACTCATTACCTATGTAAGGCAGGGAGAACGAGTAAGCCACGGACACAGACTAACTATGTGGACCATAGATAAATTTTATGCCACAGACTATCTAATTACTTTAACTTACTAGAAAATTACTCTATGGATCACTGTAGTGAGCGAGCATCTGTGATCGGTGATTGTGACTCGTTTAAGATCATGTGCAGGCGGGGCGACAGTGCTATCTAGCGGCTCCATCTGAAAACCAGCGCTGCGTATACTGATGATGTACGCAGCATTCATGCTGAGATGGGGCCCTATTTGGGTCTGCGCGATGATTTGTGCAGACAACTAAATAAAACTTTTTCTTTCTTTCTTTCTTTCTTTCTTTCTTTCAGGTCATCGGCGAACCTCAGGTGACTTAAGTAGGCGCCTTTTATATTGAGTCCTGTTTTACTCCAGTCTAACCGGTTCATGATGCTCTCGAGGATGGCTATGAAATTAGTGGGTGAAAGCGGGTCCCCTGTCTTACTCCTCTTTCGATATGGAAGGCGGGGCCTAGGGTTTCGAGCTTTATTCTTCCAATGTTGTTATTATATATACTTTTTATGACGTTTATATATACATCTGGCACCTCATGTTCCCTCAAGCTTTCCCATACACTCAAGTGTAGGACCGAGTCGAAAGCCTTCCGGTAATCGATGAAAGTTATGTATAGAGGTCTCTGAAGCTCTTGATATTTCTCTATAATTAACTCGATGGTATGGATGTGGTCGGTGGTAGAGTACCCTTTTCTGAAGCCAGCTTGCTCTATAGGTTGTTTTGCCTCTATTATTGGACTTAGTCTATTGTTTATAATAGATGAGAAGAGTTTGTATATGTTTGGTAGCAAACTAATCGGTCGGTCTGTAGTTGCCGATATTTTTAGGGTCGCCCTTTTTATATATAAGTATGATATTTGCTTCAGACCACTCTATGGGCGTTTCAGAACTTAAAAGTATAGAATTGAAGAGTACTGTTAATGGTGTTGCTAAGATTTGGTGAGCATATATTAGTGCTTCATTTGTGACGTTATCAGATCCAGGGCTCTTTTCGAATTTCAGCTTCTTTATTGAGTTTATTACTTCGGATTCGTGGATTGGTTGTATAAAGTGGCAGTCTACATTTCTCGTTTCGTTGGTGGTAATTCGCGTTTTGTCTCTATAGAGGTTCGTGTAGAATTCGGTTGCTGTGCTGACAATATCTGTTCGACTATATATGTCTTTATTTAGGGTTTTTAGTCCTTCTATCCAAGCTCTGTTTGTTCTGAGTTCTTTATATGCTCTTCCTGAGCTTCCATAAAGCTGAAGATATTTTTCTATTGTTTCTTGTCTATGTTTTGCATAATCTCTCTTGATGTATTTATGAACCAGTTTATACAGTGCAGATAGTTCATTTTTCATGGAACGTGTTTTATTTTTTGTTTTTTTGTAGTTCATGTCTTCTTTTCAGTAGTTTTAGCGTGCTTTCTTGTAATATTTTGTGTTCTTTTTTACCTTCTATATTTTGTTTCGCAAGAATTAGACTTTGCTGGATAGCCTTTTTTATTTTGTCGTAGGTGATCTGCACAGGTTTGTTCTCTTGGCTGGCGGGTTGACTCGGTGTCTCCAAAAGAAAGCTTGATAGATTTTGTTTATATTTGGTTATTTCATCTAAGTTTTTGAGTTGACTTATTTTATTATTTGCGAACTTGGTCCTATTTTTCTTTTGCGTGGTAAGCTTAATTTTACACCTGATAGGGCGATGGTCTGATGCGTAGTTAACGTTCAAAACTTCTATATTTTGGCATAATTTTGGGTGATTTGAGAGGATATAATCAATTCATGTCATTCTTGTGTTGGCCGTCTGGTGTTTGCCAAGTCCATCTGCGGTTTAGTTTTTTCTTGAAACAGGTATTTATAATTGTTAGTTCATGTTCTAGTGCAAGGTTAACAAGTCTCTGGCCATTTTTATTTCTTTCGCCGTATCCGTATTTTTTCATAACCAAATGTTCGTTTTTTCTGGGGGTTCCGACTTTTGCATTGAAGTCTCCCATTAGAATAATGTGTGTGTGTGTGCTGATTCCAAGGCCTTTTCTATGGTATTATAGAATTTGTCTTTTTCGTGATCGTTTGCTTCTTCTGTGGGTGAGTATACTTGTATTATTGATATCTTGTTACCTTCGAAGACCATGTTGAGAATTGCTACTCGTTCTGATATGCCTATAAAGCTCTCTATATTATTTTTCAGCGACTTGTGTATTATGAATCCCACCCCGTATAAGCCGGGTGTGGTTCCCATATAACAAAGTATAAAAGTGCTATGTTCTTCTATTTTGTTACCCTGTCGTCTTACTTCTGAAATTGCCATTATATCATAGTTAATTTTATTTAAGCTTTCTTCCAGTTCTATTAGTCTTTCATATGATAGTAGGGTTCTGACGTTGAATGTTATGATATTCAATTGACGATTTAACTGTGTGGGTTTTTTCCGAGTTTTTGAGGATAAACTTGAGTTTTCTATCTTTGGAGGGTTATGGTGAGAAACTTCCACGGGGACCAGCCGGGTTGGAAGATTTTGTGTTTTTTAATGAAGCTTGTTTGTTTGTGGTATCAGTTTGCAGAGAGGAGGTTAGTTGCTATGTATTTTTGTTTATTGTATTTTTATTTGTCAAGAAGTTCAACATGCTCGGTTTTAGAACTCCTTCAGTGGCACTATTTGACCTTGTGGTCTTGATTTTTGAGCCAGACTGTTGTTGTCTATTCTTTTTTGTTTTATTTTCTTGAATATGATTATTTTCCGGGGATATCGAGAGATTTCGCTTGTTTCCTATGTTCTTTTTGTCTAGTATAATGATTTTATCATATTTTATTATGGCATTGTTTCCTTTTTCTCTCTCTGTCTTTAATTGCTCTTGTAATTCTTTTCTTTTATTTAATATATAGAGTGGATAGTCTTCTTTTATGTAGTATGCTGTGTCTCTCAGTGTAATTTTTTGTTTAAATATATCAATTTTTAATCCTAGTCTGGAAAAAGTGACAACAATTGGTCTAGGTCTTTCTCCTTTTTGACCAATTCTCTTTAATGCTTGTATGTCTCTTTTTTCAATATTCAAATCAAAATGTGTTTTAATAAATTCAAATAGTATATTTTCCAAGTTTAAGTATGACGTTTCCCGCTCTTCTATTCCAAAAAATACAACGTTTCTTTGTCTTGCTTGTTTTTCCAAGTAATATAGTCGTTTTTCTTGATTTTCTACCTTTAATTGGAGGTTATCATACTTTTCTTCTAATGTTCTAAATTTTTTCTTCCATAATATTATTTATTTATATTTTGGGTTACTTGTTCTGTAACTTTTTCGCCGCTTTTTTGTATGGTGAGTTTTTGTTCATTCAGTTCTTTTTGGATCTGACGGAGTGCAATCATAATCTCCTCCATAGTTTCTGAGATTGATTTAAATTTAAATGTGAAATAATATGTAAAGTACTGGTAATGTCCTCTAGTGGCTTTTCTTGAACTAATAATTCCGTCCAGGTGATGACCTCTGTTGGTTTCTTTAAAATTACTTAGGTGAACTATGTTTCGCGTTCTGCCTGTAGTGCGTAGTACACGTAGGTTTCGACAGATGGCGTTAATATTCGATCAATGTATTGATATTTTGATGAATCATTTAGTGCAGATTTAGGTTATTTCTTCTGATATTTGTGATAAGGTCTCAATAGTTCACTAGAATTCACTTATTGACACTTTATAATGGGGTTTGGTTTGTTTCGGTAGTAAAATTTCCGTATTTATTGACGTTTTTGTCTCGACAGTCTGGTACCTTCACTATAAAGTTATTCACTGTTTTTACACAATCAAGTTGTTATTTCACTGGGTCCACAATATATGATGTAGATCAGTTGTTTATATGTCCGTATTATTGCAAAGCACTGGTTTTAAGGCACTTATTTTATTTTAAATTCCACAAAATACACAGAGCTGATGTTGAACTTGGCTCAGTAGCGCCCTCTCCCATATATTCCATACCGTTTTCCAAAAAAGTGAAATAAACTTTATCACCTAATAATCTACTGTCGGTTTATATATATATATATATAGTCCTAGTCGAACTGAAGACTGGCGCTAGAATATATAGTCCTAGTCGAACTGAAGGCTAGAATGCCTAGGAAGATGAATTCGATTAATAATAACACCGAGGTTCGATTCTAAAAATTACAAGTAAAATTGGAAAATTCAAAATTTAGATACAAATAGGTATAAAATTTACTAGGTTTTATTACAAAAAAAGAATAAAACCTACTTTTCAGAGAAAATTGGAAAATTACTTAAGTGACATGACATTTGTCACATCAAAAATTGTAAACAAATTAATTTTTATATTTATATTCTAAACTAAGTGAAAAAGACAAGTAAATATGAAAATAAATAGTAGTTTGTACATGAAGAGAAAATTATGTTTCACGATATAATAACAGTGAAGACATAAAAATCGATAAAAAGTTATAATGAATTATGAGGTGAGTAAATGATACATTACAATATGTATTTAATATGTTCTTCAAAAGTCAATTTTTTATCTATATACCTAAAAAATTCTTTGAATTTACTGTATTTATAATTTCCCTATTATAAATTACTTTTGAATTTGTGTTCTCATTTCCAAATATCATAACATTGCTTTTAGAGGGATTAATTTTTAAGTGAAGCACATCATTGTAATAGTGTAATAGTTGGGACAAGGCTTTGTTAATATTGTCAATTGCAATTTCTACATTATAATTACTACTGTACAAAACAATGTCATCAGCAAACTGTAAAAATTCTACATTACTATTTACAAATTTACAGATTTCACTTGTGTATATACTATATAGCAGAGGAGATAATATAGCACCCTGCATAGTACCTTTGGATGCACATTTTGGACCATGCAATGTATTATTATATCTTACATATTGTGTTCTGTTATTCAAAAAGTTATATATCCATTTACATAGTTGACCAGGCACACCTAACCTAGACATAACTTGTACAAGTATAGCTGGATCTAGACCATCAAAAGCACCTTGAACATCTAAAAATACACATACAGTATGTAATTTTCTATCCTTTGCATGTTCCAGGTCTGAGACTAAGGAAGTGAAGCTGTCTGCACAACTTCGCCCTCGACGAAATCCATATTGTACATGTGGAATGATGCTATTAGATTCCATATACCAATCCAAACGATTTTTAATCATTTTCTCAAATAATTTACCTAGACATGAAGATAGTGATATTGTTCTATAAGAGCGGCAAGGTCTGATGGTTTGTCTGGTTTGAGTATAGGAATGACACATTGTGTTTTCCATGATTGTGGAATACTTTTACAATGCCAAAGTAAATTAAGAATATTAAGGAATGTTTTTGTGATGATTCATCTAATTTTTAGGGTTCCGTTGCCAAATGGCAAAAAAACGGAACCCTTATAGATTCGTCATTTCTGTCTGTCTGTCCGTCCGTATGTCACAGCCATACGTTGGCACAGCTTCACAGCTTTCTGGTTAGAAGTCTCCACTGCTCGTTCCTGAACTACTTCTACTTCCTCGGGTCCTGTGAACCTTTGAAGCGGACAGTATCTAGTGTAACCTTTATTTTACTTCAATTTTTTTACAACTTCTATCCTTAGTTCTAATTTTTAAGATTAAAATTCTTTAACTTGAAACCTAAATTATTTTATATAAACATAACATAACATAAACTCACGCCTTTATCCACGAAGGGGTAGGCAGAGGTGCTAGCACCCACATTTCGCCAGTTTATGTTTAGGTCCCAATGTAATAGGTGGCGAGCCTATTGCCATTAACCGGGCACTTATAAACCTGTGATAAATACACACATAACTTCGAAAAGCATCGAAAAGTCATTGGTGTGTGCATTGTCATTTTATATAACTACTCAATAAATGTGCATTACGCTCTTCCTCCTCTCAGAGGTGGACCGTAACGTTACAATATCAAAGAATGCACTAAAAGGTTTAAATATAATTAAATGCCTTGCAGGTGTGTCCTGGGGAGCAGACCCGAAAATATTGTCAATTTTGTACAAAAGTATAGTTAGGAGTCATTTTGACTATAGTTCACTTGTGTATATAAATAGTACTCAGGTACATAAACCAGATCTCTTGCAGAACAGGGCTCTGAGAACCATTTCTGGTGCAATGTGCTCTACTCCAATAAGGGCCATGGAAGTGGAGACTAAAATCATGTCGCTAATTTTGAGACGTATTCTACTTGCAAAGAGATTTTGTCTTAAATTAATTGCCGCAAATAACACCAAAATAATAAACAAAATTATACCTTCTGGAAGTAGAAATCCTGGGTCTCTAACAACAGGAGAGTTCCTCTTGAATGGCAAATTCCCAACATTGTCCAAAATATTGCTAGAAACCGAAAATAGTTTTGTTAGTATTAGAAAACAGTGCCCATGGCCATGTTACTTACTCATTCTCTTATCAGTGTATTTCACACCCCATTAAAGTTTTGCAAAATCCCATTAATAATAATATAGATATGTTACAGCTATTAGCATATAATAAGGATTATTATGTTATTTACACTGATGGCAGTAAAGGGAATTATTATGTACATGCTGCAGTATATGATCCACATGCAAAATTCTTTCAAAGCTTCGTTCTGCACAGTACATGTACTATATTCACTGCAGAGGCATATGCAGTGTATTAGGCATTATTGCATATTCGCGAAATTAGCAATTGTAAATACTTTTTGATAGTTTCTGATTCACTAAGTTTGATAATAGCCTTAACTAACCTTAAAGTTTCGTTAAAGTCAAATTATATTCTATATTTTATCAAGGAAATAATTCATCAATATTACCTTAAGCAAATTGAAATTGCTTTCCTGTGGGTACCTTCTCACAGGGGTATCTCTGGCAATGAAATAGTAGATAAAATTGCATATGCATGAAGGTAATTCTGCTGTTGATGTCAGAAATGCAATGGACATTCCTATGACTGACTTCCTGCAATGTAAAAAAACCATTCCTTCTTGTGTTTGTTGTCCGTCTTCCATGTTTAAGAGGCTCCGATCGTTACATAACCATTTTCTAAGGTTAAACCCGCCTTTTTTTAGTAGTTGTTTGAGGTCCGAACTTAATTGCTTGCCTTCTAGAGCTCCAAATGATCCATGGCAGAGGTCATCCATATAAAAGGATTGTTCTAACACCTTTGCAGCGCCTGGGTATTGTGTGCGCTCGTCCTCAGCCAACCTCCTTAGAGTCATCATAGCGAGGAAAGGCTCCGCCTTCGTGCCGTATGTTACTGTTGCTAGTTGGTATGTGTTTATCGGCTGTTCAGGTGTATCTCGCCACACAATTTTTCGTAAATGTTGATCACAGGGAGCCACTAAAATTTGAAGGTACATTTTTTCGATGTCCGCTGTATATGCATATTTGTACTGTCTCCATTTAATAACTAAAGTTTGCAAATCTTGTTGTAGATTCGGGCCCTTATACATAAGATCGTTTAAACTATACCCTGTAGATGTTTTAGCCGATGCATTAAACACCACTCTGTATTTTGTTGTTGTTGATTCAGCGCGTTGTATACCGTGGTGCGGTAAATAGCATTCGGGTGTTGTTATATTTATACTTTGAAACATGTGTTGGAGGTCAATGTACTCGTTCATAAATTCTTTATACGATTCTGATAAAAAAAAAATGTTTTTCGAATTTTCTCTCTAAGGTTTTAAATTGTGCAATTGCCATCGGTTTTGAGAATCCCAGTTTTGAGTCCATGTCCTTTTTCAAAGGTAGTCCCTCAAGTAGTGACCTCATACTGCCCGTTTTGTAAGCGCCGTGTGGTGTTATTGTATAGATCAATGCAGGTTTGATCTTCCGATGATAATTTGGGCTCATCACTAATATCCTCGGTCTTCCAGAATTGTTTCATGTCATCTATGTTGTTCAATATCACGTTGCATTGAAACGTTTTCACGTGCCCGCATAGTTGCCAGCCTAAGTGGCTTTGTTGGGCGATAGGTTGATCGATGTTAATTCCTTTTATTATTCCTTGTAGCACAATTCGTGAGTAAATATCTGCCCCGAGTAATATATCTACTGGGCAACTATTATAACATTCGGGGTCCGCTAGATAGATGTTTTGTATATGAGACCATGATGGTTTCGAAAAAAGTTTTGTTCGGCAGATTCTTGATAAGATTGTTCATAATTATTGTTGATGTTTCGAATTTGAAGTCATTGTAAATAGAGCTGCATGAAATTGTTATTATACCCTTACAGTTATTTAATTTCTGCCCCACTCCAAAAACAACTCCTTGACATTTTTGACGTTGGACTCCTAAAAGTTTCGCTGATCGCTCGGTTATCAAAGATACTTGAGATCCCTGATCTATTAAAGCGCGCATCTTGTATTGTACCCCATCTGCCGCCTCCACGTTGATTATGGCGGTCGCTAACAGTATTTCTGAGGAGCTATCCTCCTGCGATACATGGGAAGAGTTTGTTGTTTGTTGGTTATCGTTTTTTAGATATGCCTCGTGTAATAAAGTATTATGTTTTTCTTGACAATTACGACATCGTTTCATTGACGTGCATTTACTTCCATTATGACTAAATAGACAGTTAGTGCACAGTTGCAGTTTCTTGACCGTATTTAACTTCTTGTCGTTAGTCATTTCTAGAAATCTTGCGCAATAGAGGCCATGTTCATTGTTGCAAAGTGGACGTTGAAATGCTGACACATGAAACGCTTTTGCGAACTTCTTGTTGCTATCGGAATAATTATTGTTAAATTGTTTTTTCATGTGTGAAAAGTTTTGATTAGGAGATTTGTTTTTCAGCGGGTTATCTTGTCGTCGGCGGGATGCCTCTAGTGTTGTGAATTTGCCTTCCAGATATTGTAGAAATTCTTTTAAGACCGGAAGCTCACGAGAATTTTGCAGTGACTCAATGTAATCCGAATTAGTTTCGGAGTATAATTTTTGTGACAATAAGTATACAAGAATTGTATCACGATCCACTCCTATGTTGTCAATTGCATGTAAACACTCCCAGGAGACATCGTGGAGTCTTCTGATTTGTGCCGCTGACTGTTGTTGTATGTTTGGAAGGCCAAATAGAGTGTCGAGGTGTGCGGTTGCTATGCGGCGTTTATTGTTGTAGCGGTGATTAAGTATTTCTCAACAAATTTCATAGTTTTCTGAACTAATGCGTAAATGTTGTATTAATTTTTCAGCTTCTCCGTGCACTTTACTTTTTTTAAATTGCATCTTTTGTGCGTGCGATAAAGATGGGTTATTGTGTATCGCTTCTAGGAAAAGGTCTCTAAATGAAATCCAATGATTATAACTGCCGTTAAACACTGGTATATCCAATTTTGGTATTGTTTTTTCGCGATACGCACCCGACCACATTTTTGTATTTAAGGCCTTTTTTAAATCAATGTATTGAACCTCAAATCTCGCATATCTATTGTGGTGTCCGAACCTCGTTCCACACCACGGTTCGATTACCTGGCCATCATGTGTCAGAGTTTAAATAAAAATACTGTGTCATTCAAATTTAGCTTAGGGAAGAAAAAACAATTGCTGCGTGGAGCTGCATTCGGCTGTGCGGCTGACAGCGGGCGACTAGACGCGCCGCCCGGGTCCGCCGGCCGAAGAGAAGATATAAGTGTATTAAATTTAGGCTCAGTCCTTGAGCGGAGTTCGCGATTCCCTAGTTCGCATAAAGATAAATATATACGCGTAAAAACCTCCCTAAACTCGATATAGGAAGCTTTGTTGAAATAATAAATGCTCATATAAATTTCTTCCTCTGTGTTTATCTTATTATCAACACGAGGTATTGTGGCGTCCAACCCCCGGACGCTACAACTGGTGGAGGAACGCCGGTTTCCATACAACTGGTGGAGGAACGCCGGTTTCCATACAACTGGTGGAGGAACGCCGGTTTCCATACAACTGGTGGAGGAACGCCGGTTTCCATACAGCTGGTGGTTGCTACAGCTACAACTGGTGGAAGCGCTGATTTCCACAGGAGCTGGTGGTTGCTACAGCTGGTGAAGCGCTAGTTTCCGCAGAAGTCGGAAACGCCAACATTCTGCAGTTGGCAGTGGATGGATCGATCCCGTACCGTTTGAAGAAAGACGTCGTGCGACAATTGGAGCGACGCATTTATCAGTATCGTTGTGTTTATTTTGCTTTTGTGCTTTTATGTGATATTATGTGCTCAACGAGAAGATGGCTATGATGGTGGCTTGTTCCAGAATGTTTCAAGAGAATTGACAGTTGCCTGCGGGTCAATAGGGCCAATAAGGACTATAAGTCTTAGTAGAATTATAATTCACGTAGTGAATAACGTGCTATGTGTAATATTTTATTATTAATATGTGTTCTCTGTTTATTCCATATTGCTGCGCTGCTGAAGATAAATAGATTTGTTTTGTTATGTTCGTGATGTTCTAGCGTAGGAGTTAAGCAATTATTTTTTTGTCCAATGTTGAGAATTATGATCTAAACTTTGTAAGAGAGCCAAATCGTTCTGGATATGAGCGCCGACGATGGTTGAAAGTTAGTTTTCGATCAGACTCTTCTTTATAGAGTGAGTTCTTTCTCTTTAATGTTGATTTAAAAATAATTTAGTAATGTGTAGGCGACATAGTGTCTGCTTCACATGCATAATGTGTAAGGACAGATCACTTTATGTCATCTTTCGTTTTAGTTAGGTAGGTCTTAAAAGTACTCTGTACCATCCGGGCAAACATTAAAATGTGTGGTCAAGAGACACCAAAATAATTTATTTAGATAGTCGCGCTGTGGCTTGTTGCTTTTTGAGAGTTTTGCCAGGCCAAGAATGAAGCAATCTTTGTATTCGGATTTTTCAATATTTATTACAGTTCAATGGTTATAAATTGTAAAGATTGCGTCGTTTTTCTCATTGTAAGAGACAGGCGACTTAATGTTTTTTTTTATCTGCTCTCGTTTAGTATGCCTAGGGTTCAGGCTGTCACATGATGACCATAAGGGCGTAGCTGATGTGGTGTCCGAACCTCGTTCCACACCACGGTTCGATTACCTGGCCATCATGTGTCAGAGTTTAAATAAAAATACTGTGTCATTCAAATTTAGCTTAGGGAAGAAAAAACAATTGCTGCGTGGAGCTGCATTCGGCTGTGCGGCTGACAGCGGGCGACTAGACGCGCCGCCCGGGTCCGCCGGCCGAAGAGAAGATATAAGTGTATTAAATTTAGGCTCAGTCCTTGAGCGGAGTTCGCGATTCCCTAGTTCGCATAAAGATAAATATATACGCGTAAAAACCTCCCTAAACTCGATATAGGAAGCTTTGTTGAAATAATAAATGCTCATATAAATTTCTTCCTCTGTGTTTATCTTATTATCAACACGAGGTATTGTGGCGTCCAACCCCCGGACGCTACAACTGGTGGAGGAACGCCGGTTTCCATACAACTGGTGGAGGAACGCCGGTTTCCATACAACTGGTGGAGGAACGCCGATTTCCATACAACTGGTGGAGGAACGCCGGTTTCCATACAGCTGGTGGTTGCTACAGCTACAACTGGTGGAAGCGCTGATTTCCACAGGAGCTGGTGGTTGCTACAGCTGGTGAAGCGCTAGTTTAACACTTTTTGGATGCCACAGCAATATACCGATCCATTTTCAAGTTATTATATAGCATATTGTGTCACATATTTTGAATAATTTGGAAAAAAAAAAAAAAAAAAAGACTATCGTTGGAAATAACGCCTGTGAAAAAACAATCAGTGATCTGCACTGAAGCAACTTTTATCTGCTCGTATATAACATTACTTTGACAACACAACATGCCTAACATCAGACGCACTCCTCCAAAGTCAACAAATACTACAGAACCACTAAATATACTGCATTTCCAATCGGAACCCGATATCCAGAAGGCACTCTCAAACTCACCGGATGTCTCAAACACCCGTCAAAAGCGTCCGCGAAGAGGTAGTCCGACTGACAGTAACCCAGTCGAAACAGATTCAGCTATACTGCTGTCTGAAATACGTCTTCTGAGCCAACAGATAAGTGACCTAAGGCAGCAAAATATGGACATTGGTGCCAAATTATCCCTTGTCTCTGACACCCTTAACCAAAAGCTTGAACTCTTAAATAAGAAAATATGCAATAAAGATAGTGAAATTGTACTTCTGAAGGAATCCGTTACCGAACTTCAAACTAAATTATGCAGTTATGAGCAAACTGACATGAAATCTGAGCTAGAAATAATGGGTATTCCGGAGGAAAGCAATGAAAATCTTATCCACATCACCATGTTGACGGCAAGAAAAATTGGGATTCAACTGTCCGAAACTGACATAGATGAGGTTTACCGCACGGGTAAGCGACGCACCAACATGACTGGTAAACCAAGATCTATTGTGTTGAGACTCACACGCCGTATATTACGCACGCAGATCTTAAAAGCCGCAAAAGTCCGACGGCCGCTTTCCTCTGAGGATATAATCAAGGGTTCCGCCATAAATGTCTACATCAATGAACGATTATCTAGAAGCAATAAGGAGTTGTTTCGTGAAGCACGAGCACGCGCAGCGGAGTATAGCCTTCGCTACTGTTGGGTTCGAAACAGCACGATATACGTACGAAAAGCGGAAAACCTGCCAGCCATGCCTGTCCGTACGCCGAGGGACCTCGATGAAAAGATCGGACTCCACGGTTCTGCTGCCAGAGAAGACTCTCAGCGGAGTGAAATTACTGTTCTCTCCCAGACAGCTGATTTTCATGAAGGCTAATGTATACATTTCGTTAATCTATCTAAGACATCTATGTACGCAGCGGCTTTATTTTCGAATTACTGATCATAATTTTATTGTTATCCAACCTGTAACATGTATTTACTCTGACTCACGCTTCGCAAACAGAATAATCATCACACGAATCGAGTCACTAACAACATTTTTTATCTCTTTTATATGCAGTATAGTACCATACATACAGATACACCTCCATCACGCCTTTATACATATCACCAATATTCATCTCTCATACAGGTATCACTGCTGCACGCGTACCAAAGCTATCATTATAAAGGATTCTATAACTAAACGTTGCCAAAAGAACAACAATACACAAATAAATTATACATACTGCACTTGTTATACACAAATAAATAACACATACCATGCCTACAACACACACATAAACCGTACTTCTTACACCTACAATACATACATAAGCTACACATACATTAAAACAACTATTCATAACGTACATCGCTTTTATCTGTACGCATACGCGACCATAAGCAATTCTTTTTTACTGTCATATAATAACTCGCTTTTACTTTTGCTACGAAGTAAACAAAAAGTATGTCCTCACTATGAAAAACCCACTAGTATCTCGAACCACCATACAGAGTTCCTGACGCCTTACCTGCTATTTGTTTACATTAAAATATTTGTCTTACTAACTCCAAATGACAGCATATCTAACTGATGAAATAGATCGTATTACGAATTTGAAATGTCATGAACTCGACAGATTAGAACTGTGTAACGGTTTTTTACACTCCAACTGTAACCTTAAGGTCCTGACTTTTAACATACGAGGTATACAACCAAACTTCAATTCTTTTTGCATTGCACTGAAACGTTTAAATATATACTACGACGTGATAATTCTCACCGAATGCCATTTAATAATTAACCCAATAGTGAGGCAAATACAGGGCTATAAATCATACGCCACAGTAAATAACCTCAACAAATATGGAGGAGTGGTAGCCTACGTCAGAGATTGCTGGAGCCCAACCATCACTGAGCCCGATATTCGAGACGCAGAATGCCTCCTAGTGAGACTTTCTTCTAACATAACTTTGATTGCTATCTACCGATCCCCATCACACAGACAAACGGACAATTTTATTTTTTCCCTTGACAAAATTATTAATTCTTTGAATAAATGCTCTACAGTTATTGTGACTGGTGATATAAACATAAACCTACTAAATCTATCGGACGGCTCGGTGTTAGATTACTCGTACCTCATGTCTGAGCATGGTCTGACTCAGGTTATCTCAGGACCAACCAGATTGAACAGTTGTCTAGACCACATATTTATCAGTTCAAGACATCAGGACGTGGTAGGGATAGTTTGCGATGTTGATATTACCGACCACCGCATGGTAATGATGGGATGTAATACGGCCACTCCAAGCAGATTAAAAATCCCACAGCGCACAATTAATAAAGTTGATTTCCCAGCGCTCGTCGAAGAACTGAAAAACTGTGATTGGATGGAAGTGGTATCTGAGATGGATGTAAACAAGGCAACTAATACGTTTCATTCAATTTTAGATAGCAAATCGAAAATGCACACTTCTGTAAAAAAAATAAGTCGCTCGAAATTTATATGGAAACCGTGGATCACCCCTGGTCTCATAAAATGCATGAATCACAGAGACAAACTGCACCAGGTATACAGAAAACACCCAAATGACAAAGCTAAAAAACTTATCTACACTCGTTACAGGAACTTTTTTACAAATCTGATACGTAAAATAAAACATGAGTATGACAGTCAAAGGCTGGAAGAAAGTAAAGATAGCACTAAGAGCCTATGGAGAACTATAAAAGATATCACTGAGCAAGATATCAACAAAAAATGTAATACTGACTTGCTTAAATTTAAATCTACCCCACAAGAATCGGTTAACAACTGCAACGAGTACTTTTCTACTGTTGGTGCTGACTTAGCAACAAAAATTCTGTCTAACATAAATGAAACCCTAGAGTCAGTGGTCTACAAACAGAAATTAGGAGAACCAGCTGCCACTACCTTTTTCTTGCAGCCTACTGACGTCTATGAAGTTGACAGATTTATAAGCAACCTCAATAGTGATAGCGCTGCAGGTACAGATGCATTCACGCCTCGATTGATTAAGGAAATTCGTAAGGAAATTATAAACCCGCTAACCCATATTATCAATCTTAGCCTAAGCTCTGGGATATTTCCTGATAAATGGAAAGAAGCTCAGGTGATTGCTATACACAAGAACGGATCGAAGCAAGATCCTGCGAACTATAGGCCCATATCTTTGTTAGGAATATTTTCTAAAATCTTAGAAAAAACCGTGAACAGTCGTCTGATATCTTACCTCGAAACAAACAAGCTGATATCGGATAAACAGTTTGGGTTCCGACGCAGCAAATCTACAGAAGATGCAGTATCTCTTCTAGTCAACCATGTGACAAACTATCTGGATAGTAATGAAAAGTGCTTGGGAGTTTTTGTAGATCTTGCGAGGGCTTTTGATACAGTGGCTATTCCGATACTTTTAAAAAAACTAGAGGTTTTTGGTATTAGAGGCATGCCTTTGGAATGGTTTAAAACATATCTATCAAACAGACGCCAGCATGTAAAAATAGGAGAATATGTCAGCACCAATACAACTAACACATTCGGAGTACCACAAGGAAGTGTCCTTGGCCCAACGCTATTCATTATCTATATGAATGACATCCATAACACAATTGGACCACATGCGGAATCCATTTGTTACGCGGATGACACTGCTATTCTATTTCACGGCAAATCATGGGCATCAGTGCATGAAAATGCACAAAAAACAATGACAGACTTAAAACAATGGCTTGACAAAAACCTACTGTCTCTTAATGTTAAAAAAACTAATTACCTGTGTTTTTATAAAACTAAAGCGTCTGAACCCAAACTGTTATATGCCGTTAAAATCCACTCTAGCAATTGCAAATCAACCATATGCTCCTGTGATTCGATCCAAAAGCTAGAATGCATCAAATATCTCGGCGTTATAATTGACCCTAGACTCTCTTTCAAACCCCATATCGAAGTAGTGGCAAAGCGTGCCAGGAAATTGATTTACATAATGAAGTTGCTACGCAACTCTGCCAATAGAAGAGTTCTGCACCTCGTATATACTGCATAATGTGAATCAATTATCTGTTACTGTATTCCGGTATGGGGTGGCGTCGGCATATCCATTATGCTGCTCCTTGAGCGAGCACAAAGATCAGTATTGAAGGTCATGTACAGGAAGCCCTTCAGATTCTCCACCGAAGCTCTTTATAAAGAATCCTCCACACTTAATGTTCGGCAATTGTACATCCTTAAAATGGTTCAAAAACAACACAAGATAGTCACACAGTCACAAAACTATCCCCAACTCCTTGAGCGTAGAGTTTACAAAAGCGAACCATTTCGAGTGAGAACTAGTTTTGCACAGCATATGCAGGAATTTATGCTCTGTTATATATATAATAGAATCGCAAAAGTATGCACCATTAAGCAATGCAGAACAAGTCAGGTCAAAATTACTGTTCAGAAATACCTTCTATCATTATCGTATTCTGAGTCGGAATCTATAGTAACAGTAGCCACATAAGAAACACATACATAAACACACATATACACTCTCATACACATACAAACACACACACACACACACACGCACAAACACACACACACACACACACACACAAAAACAGACTTTCAGACATACATACACCAGTTCTTTTATGCATTCAGTGCGTAGACTGATAGTCTAATTCTGTGCCCGTAAGCTAAGTTTGTGATGTCTGCGTACAAGACTTTCACCCATTAATCTGTTATGTATTCTCTTTATTTATTTTTTGTTGTTTTTACTCTGTGCATGGAATAAGCTAAATTAATTAGCAATTGTAGCATAATAATCAGCCGTACGCTAATGGGTAAAACTCAGTTGGAAATACTACATAAAAACCCCACGAGACAGGCTAGACCTAGTGTGGGGTTGATAGTTTAACTTCTCTGTTTTTCTGTAATAAATCTTAGTAATGTACCTATATTAGAATGAGGAGAATGTAAATTGTAATTTTCTTTTTTGTTAAATAAACGATTATTATTATATAGTCCTTGAGCGGAGTTCGCGATTCCCTAGTTCGCATAAAGATAAATATATACGCGTAAAAACCTCCCTAAACTCGATATAGGAAGCTTTGTTGAAATAATAAATGCTCATATAAATTTCTTCCTCTGTGTTTATCTTATTATCAACACGAGGTATTGTGGCGTCCAACCCCCGGACGCTACACTATCTTCATATGTCGCAATCAGCTCTCCGTTGAGGTCACTTTCTATCTCCCAGTGCAAGTTATCAATTGCTGACCAACGCACCTGTAATGTTTGTAATGCGTCTTGAAATTCCCACTTTTCAGAGATAAATTCAACTTGCGTGTTAGCTACTGCTCTTATAAAGGCTTTAAAGTTTGCCGATTGCTTGCGTAACATCTCGTCTAGTTTGCTGTTACATGCTGCAACTTTTTTCGGGATGTTCCGTTGTTGTTTTTGGCAGGGAGGTTGATCCCCGTTGTTAGAACCTTGAATCTGCTGCGGTTCATCTTCTCCGTCACTCGCCTGGCTAGCTTTTCCTAATCCTGACGAACTTGGAGCTCCATCTTGTGTTTTTGTTGACTTCCGTTCACTTAACGATGGTTGTTGAGACGAAAGTTGTTGATGTTGATGAAGAATGAGCTCCTTGACTTCTTTATATAACTCGTATGTTATATTGAATACGTCACTTGTAAAATAAGGATGACTCCTAGCTTCTTCTGTAGAGAGACGGTCGTGGTTGTATTGGAAACCGCCCCAGCACTGTTCTAACATCTGCATCCGTCTCTTAAAATAATCTGGGTTTTTTCTATCCCAGCCATCTTTCTTAATATTGATGCCTACCTTCTTTATATTCTCGTAGAGTTCTTGTTGATTTTCGAAAATAACCGTGGTTGACATCTTTTGTTGTTTTGTTATTATCCTTCAATACACTTAGGTAGATATATCGGGATCCAACGCGGGTTGTTCTCCACGCTGCTGGTACTTCGTATGTAACGTGACTCTTCTACGACTTTCTTAGCTGAATTCTGGTGAGACCCGCTTGTGGGAGGCCAGGCCAACTTCGAATATCGCAAAAGAATACACACTACACACACTAGTAAACTCGAAGGACCATATGTAGGGTTAGCTTCCCTACAGTGAATTGTTGTTAAGTTAAAATTGTTAAAATGTTTGTTATTGCTTGTTTGAAATGAGTAGACGTATGTTATGTACGAATGTTTAATTGCTACTAAAATATGATGTATTTATTCTACAAAAGTAGGTCATACGTAACGCGAGGTCAATGTACAGCGTAGCTTGTACAGTAAGTAATGATGGAGTGCCTGAAGAAGCGAGCTGCGAATGTGCTGCAGGAGAAGAAAAAGAAGCTCATTGCAAACATATAGCTGTGGTACTTCTGGCTGCGGAAAATATAGTCTGGGAAAATATAATACTCCTACATGAAGTTTCTACCTCACAACTACAGACATTCCATAAGCCATGAAAGAAATATTATGCAACACCATTGAGAGCCTCGAGATTGCCATCAAAGAGATATACATACTCGTAGTTCTGTTTACTCTCCATACTTGAGACAAAACCCTAAATTTGAAAAAAAAAGCCTTTTAATCGCGGTTTCAGTCATTGATTTTAAATTATCCACAATCATCAATGTCTCTTAAACAAATATATCCTGCAGCTAACCAACGAGGAATATGTTTGGACCATGAATATATGGAAAAAACAGCACTGGATGTTTTTTAGAATCCATGAGTTTATTAAATGTCTCTGAAAACAGAATTAAGGTAATTGAAACTAGAGGACAAAGTTCCAATCCAAAGTGGTATGATTATAGAAAAACTCACATTACAGCCAGCATTTTACGCACTGTGTGCCATTTGAAAAGTGAAACTTTAATTAAATATTCAAATCAAATATTAAATAAAAATCTAGTCTGGACAAAAGCTATGGCACATGGAATTATAAATGAAAAAGTAGCCATCAAAAGGCATATGGAGGCGTATGATGTGGTTGTAGTGGAATGCGGTTTGTTTTTGTCTCAAGAAAGGCCTTATCTAGGAGCATCTCCTGATGGTTTACTGGGACCAGAAACCATAATTGAAGTAAAATGTCCATATGCTTCCAGAAATCAAACAATTAATCCTATTAGTACCCTATCTACAGTATGACGAAAATGGACAACTAACTTTAAAAAAAAAACTAATATTTATTACTACCAAATTCAAGGGCAGATATATGCAACAAAAATATTATTTTGTAATTTATTGGTTTTTACCTATAAAGGTTTAAATGTAATATTTATTGAATGTGATGAACAATTCATTCTGCATATGTTGACAAAACTTGATTATTTTTATTTCAACTTTTTTTTAAATGCTGTAATCAAGAAATATTTTTTAAAGATTAAGGTTTTATAATAAAACTTATTACATAACATAACATAAACATAACATAAACTCACGCCTATATCCCCGAAGGAGTAGGCAGAGGTGCTAGCACCCACATTTCGCCAGTTTATGTTTAGGTCCCAATGTAATAGGTGGCGAGCCTATTGCCATTAACCGGGCACTATAAACCTGCGATAAATACACACAGAACTTCGAAAAGCATTGAAAAGTCATTGGTGTGTGCCATGGTAATACCTGGGATCGAACCCGAGACCTCGTCTCAGCAGTCCTTTACCCATACCACTAGGCTACCTATACTATACTACTATACTAGGCTAAACTTATTAATTAACAGATAATAAAGCTTTTATTTCATTATATTTTCTCTAAAATTACAAAGCACAGCGCAAACAAATAAAATTCTATATGCTAGTGGTACGTGGTGTGGGCTTAATTCACATTTTAAAATTTTGTAAGTTTTAGCTAAACCTATAATACGTTCTATATGAACTCGTTTACTGGCTATTTTAACACTTGGTATTTGTGACTTTCCTTTTAAGAACATTGGAATGTTAATTTCAATATCTTTTGGAGCAAAAATGTCCTGCACATTAAAACCTCTGTCTGCCACGATAGAATCGCCACTGTCACACAGATTTTCAAGGTTGGATCTTTCTATAATCTGTCTATCACTGACTAAACCTCCATAACATTCTGAGACGAATGATATTAGACCACCGGGTTTGTGCTTATAGCTGCTGAATGTCACCTGATGTGCTACAGGATTCCCAGGCTTTGTGATGGGTGTTTCTGTTGTGTCCAAAATAATTCTTGTACTTGCAAAATCTTTTCCAAATGACTCTGGCATAAAATATTGAACCAATGCTTTACTGGGCCATATACTAATTAAACTCCATATTTCATACATAAAATTGATCCATGTTATAAAAATGTTAGCAACATTAGTTTGCGAAATACCAAATAAAAATGCTAACTCAAAATCTGGTAAATACCTCCTTAGCTTGATAAGTGTTAACAACAGTTGGTCACCAACAGAAATAATGACTACTTTACTTCCCCTGTAATTTAAATGATTGTACATGGGATATAATGTGTCTAGAACGAGCATGAATTTTTCATAGTTCTCTAGCCCAGTATAAAAATGAATAACTTTAAGATTTGCCCTCATAGCCTCTAATGATATGATTCCCAAAGAACTACCACATTGAACACTAACAGATACTGTTCTGGGAGTAATTACTTCTGAGAAGCTCTCTATAGTAGATATTTCTATTTCAGTGCTTGTGGAGGGTTCAGGAATACTTTCGACCACAGTTGACTGTGTGAAATCAACTCTGCGTTTGCTTCTTTCCAAATACCGAAGGCTTCTTGATGTAGGTGTTGTTGACACACGCGTGGACCAAGAGAATATGCTTGGTACAGTCCCCTTTTTGAGAAATCTGCATAGTTGAGGATTTCCTGAAAAACAACAATTAAATAGAGATTAAGTATAATACTTAAACGCATAATCTGTAGTATGGAGGCACACAGGCAGAATACGTGTTCATTGTTTTATTTACTCAATAAACCCCCAGGCAACAAAGAGCTTTCATACATACTTTGATAATATCTACAAGCTAGTTACATTAACCACCACATCACGAGAAGTCTCTGTCTGTAATAATGATGACTGGTAATGTGGGAACACATAGGTAATAATAACTCTCATAAGCGGACTCGACCCCGCTCGATTTTTTTTTTCTATTTGGGTAAACAAACAGCAACAGAATACAATATTTGCCTGAGGAAGAGTTTTTTACATGTGTTATAATCATGTTACCAACGACATTTACCACAGCTTGGTAAGATAGTAGTAAAAAAGAAAGCGTATACATAACAAACACTAAATAAATATAAGAGAATGGTAGGGCTATTTGAAAGTTTCAATTATCTTAACTCTAAAGGTTATTACATATATTACAATATTATTACAAATATCATATAACAAAATTGTTTGAAGTAATATGCGTCTATTTTCAAGCGTAGGGATATTATATTCTTCAAGTAGTTGTTCGTAGGTTAAGTAGTTACGGTAACATCTGTATTGCATAGATCGCATGAACTTCTTCTGGACAGACTTTAAATCCTGCTTATATTTACTATAGTAAGGGTCCCATATAGACACTGCAAATTCCATTTGAGGTCGCACCAGTGATTTGTAAAGATGGAGATAAGTGGCTGGCCGTGCAGATCTTTTGGTATTTCTCATAACAAACCCGTACATTTTAAACGCTTTATTTACTACATTATCGATGTGTGAATCTAGATGTAGCTTGCAATCTAACGTGATACCTAGATCTCTAATAGAATTAACACTATCTATCTATCACAGTGTATATTTGTATTTGAAAATTAGTTTTTTCTTTGTAAAGGTTATTGACTTATATTTATTTAGGTTTAAACTTAATTTATTACTGACGCAATAGGTGGAAAAACAGTCAAGATCATATTGAAATTTCATAAGATCGTCGGTATTTGTGATTGTATGAAATATTTTAAGGTCATCAGCGTATAATAAAAAGTTACAAAATTTAAAACAATTAGGTATGTCATTTATGAAGATTATAAATAATAGGGGGCCCAAAATAGAACCTTGGGATACACCTGAGCTCACAGGTACAAAATTGGATTCAAAGCCATTTAGTACGACCTTTTGAGTTCTATTGCTCATCTGTATCAAACTGTCATTCAAAACTTTGAAATTAGGATTGTACTCGTCTACTTTCCGATCGCGCCTGTAACCTAAGTATGTCTTCCCTTCTTCTCTCAATTTCTTATTTATTTCTCTTTGCCACTTTTTTGAATTTTTATTAACTTTA
The DNA here is from genome assembly GCA_946251805.1 of Cybosia mesomella. Lineage (NCBI taxonomy): Eukaryota > Metazoa > Arthropoda > Insecta > Lepidoptera > Erebidae > Cybosia > Cybosia mesomella. The sequence goes on from OX276411.1 coordinate 19,368,367, forward strand.
TTTTGTCTCTTCCTTTGACTTTGTGATTCGCCGTGAAAAATGTTTTCAAGGGGTAATAAAATGTCTTGTAGTATGGTTATCGTAGGCATTTTTTTGGGTTTGTTGGTAGTAAGGGTTGGCTCTTCTAAAATAACAATGTTATTCTGTCCGTTAGGAACAAGTCCATTTTCCTTTGTAGGCTCAACCACAGTTAAATCACCTATCATCTCAATATTTTCCACATTGATAATAGAATCACTACAGTCATCATCCGTACCCACTTGCATGCTTTTATCTGGCTGCTGTTTCAAATTGACTGGTAGTATTCTGGGTCTTTGTGCTGTATTGCAAATGAACCATATTTACAGTAGGTTTCTGGTTGTTAGGTTTCTTAAACTTAATATTTGCTAATTTACACAGCTCCTCGATTTCTGAATCATCCTCACTATCTGAAGATGCCTTGAATGAACTGTCCATGTTTTGTATGGTATCAAACCTGTAAACACCGCGAATATTAATAAGAGTTGCAATGGAACACCGCGAATACGAAAGCGTGACTTAAACAGTAATTTACTAATATAAAACAACTCTTTTTGATTAATTTTAGGTTCAATTACTACTAACCAATTTATTATGGATCACATCATATAATTTTACTGTTAATTACTTCAAAAAGTTTAGTAAAAACATTAAAAATGACGCTTACCCAAACGTCCGCTGCTAAGAAAGTATGGCGACTGATGCACATTCGCGATGTTGTTGCCAAACTGGGCAATCACCGGTATTCGCGGTGATACAATTTTTTGAATTCTAGCTTGTGATTGGCGAGTACCTTTAAACGCGATTGGTGCAAAAATCGCGTGATTTTTTTCTCTATCCAATGACATCAAAATGTCAATAACGGAAAAATGCACATTCGCGGTGATAAGCGTCTCATACATTTTATCGAGGAGGGTCATTCTTACGAACTAAGAAAATTTGACTCATTGGTCTGGCACTTTTTTTTTTTACTATTATAGTCTTAACATATATTTTGTTTTGACCGGGTTTATACTTATTACAACATATTTCTAGGGCACTAATTTGTACCTAGTAGTTTAGGGTTTAAATTAAGACTGATTAATTAATGAACCAAATTAATGAAAAATCAGGGTTGACTAATGTGGTCTTGCTACATATTAATTAGAATTAGGCATATAAATGAGAAAATGTATTAATATTTAATCAAATTTATTTTGTAACATTACTAAAACGTGTACTTTTTGATTCAATTAAACATTTGCTGTGTCAGACTTTTATTGGTACATTTGTATACTTAGTTTAAAATTGTGTTACAAAAAACTAATACTTTGCCGCCTAGTTCTGAACTTAACATTAATTAAAGCAAAAGTATTATAAATCACAGCTTCCAATACTTAAAAATTTAATAACAAACATTGCAAATAATAACAAAAAATAATAATTTTGATATTTAGTTATAAACTGAACATCGATTAAAGCAAAAATGTTATAAATCCTATACCCACTTAAAACTTAATAACAAAAATTGCACATGTTTACAAAAAATAATACTTTTGATATCTAGTTAAGAACCGAACATTAATTAAAGCAAACGTGTTATAAATCACAGTTTCAATAGCTAAAACTTCAATCAATCAATTAGCCTATTGCAGTCCACTGCTGGACATAGGCCTCTCTAGCTAAAACTTCATAACAAAAATTATAAATGTTACCAAAAAATTATACTTTTGATATTTAGTTATAAACTGAACATTGATTAAAGCAAAAATGTTATAAATCCTATACCTACTTAAAACTTAATAACAAAAATTGCACATGTTAACAAAAAATAATACTTTTGATATTTAGTTATGTACTAAACTTTAATTAAAGCACAAATGTTATAAGTCGCAGCTTGCAATACTTAAAATCAATCTTAATCTCGATTAAATATTATCAGTATTCAAACAATCAGACTTAATCTTAACAACACGAATTTAAGCTTAAAATCGTAGAAAAATAGACAGAATCAAAAAATATTCAAATCATCCTCATCACTAGAAACATTGAAATATGAACCAACGTTTTCTAAATTTACGTTAAATTTAACATTTCCGTCTCTTGAAAAAGTTATTTCTGAGATGTTATCAACGTCAGATAGTCAACGTCTGGTTCATTACGACACTTTCTCGTCCTTTGTCTTTTCCTTCATCTTTACTAGTGTTTTCCTTTTCTATACTGTCACGCTTTTTGGTTTTTCTGAATGGGTCATGAACAAGTTGGTCATTTTTTATTTCTTTACGATTAGTTTTTATTTTGTTACAGCTCTTTCCTTTAGTTATTTCTTTTTTAATTGAAATGTTGCCTTTTTCATTATTTTTGTCCAAAATGATTCACCTATTTGCTTTAACTGTCTTTTGGCTTCAGCCAGCGGTGTAAACAATAAATCTCTAGTATTAATTGCTAAGTTATCGCCCGTCGTAGTATTTTCCTTGTCTATATTATTATGTCTTTTTGGTTTTCTGGGTAGATCACGAGCAATTTGGTAATTTTCAATTTCTTTACGATTATTTTTTACTTTGTTTGTCTTCTTCATTATTTCTTGTCCAAAATGATTCACCGATTTCCTTTGATTGTCTGTTGGTATCAGCCAGCGGTGTAACCGTTACGTCTTGCTATTTTGTAAAAACCAAGATGATTCGTACCATGATTGCAAATAACAGTTCGATGCAAACAATCCTTGTTGGTACAACTCAGTTTGCGAATGGCTAAAAAGTTGAATCCAAATTCCATACTACTTGGTGCATCTTCATCGAGCCTGCAAAACTTGTGACATCTTGAGGAAAAAGGAAATCTTTTACATATACGTCATACTCTGAAACGGTCTGTAATTGTACTTTCTTTAAATTTTGGTACATTATATTTTAAAAATCATCAAGATCTTTTAGGTCCTGTCCTTGGGAAACTGCACGATCCGCAGTCCTTTTCCATCGGATGCACCCTTACCGTGACCACTTTCACTATAATTCCATGTAATAGTTTTAATTGAGCTCAGGTAAATGTGCAACGAAGAAATCAGGTGAAATATTTTTTATTCCTGTATTGACTAGAAGGGGAGTCAGAAATAAAATGTACGGTATGAATACCTGTCCTAGATTCGTCTAGATATTCGAGGATTGGTACAACGTGAGCCCACAGTGCTAAAATGTCATGACGAAGGCATTCACTCACAGTACAAAAAGACTGAACCTGCTGTGTCTTCTCATTATTCAAAAAATAGATCACTGAAGTGTGTAAAGTTAATTGTTTGCGGCTACCACCGAAATGATAAATATTCTACGACATTCTACACAGCTCTTTCTAGACCCAAAGTAAGCATAGTTTAACTAGCTTGTGTTATGGGTTCCAGAATGCGGATAAACATACTTATATACTTTTTTTTTGTAAATACATACATATTATACATAGAAACACCCAGACCAATGCAAATAGACATATTCATGCATACAAATATTTGCACTGAGCGGGAATCGAACCCGCGCCCCCTGTGTAGCAGTCGAATACACTACCGCTACGCCACAGAGGCTGTCAATAATAGTAATCAATCAATAATCAAAAAATCAATAATAATAATAATCATAGAGGCTATCAATGATAGGACTGTATTTCGTTGTTACATTTGACTGCATAATTTTCACTGAAGTCTACGTGAATAACACACTCACCCTCTTCAAGACGCTCCTTAAAACATTTGAAAGCTTTTTGTTGAGCTACGATATTATCGCAATGCATGAAATATTCGTTTAAAATAGTTTCAAATTTTTGGATACATTTTTTAGGTTCTTCTATTTTCTTACTTTTTTCCGTAGTTCAAGAGCGATAAATTTACTTTCAATGAAGTCCATGAGCTCGTCGAGTGCTGCTAACTCTCTAGGTGCCTTGCGAGCTTCCTTGTAGTCGCTGTAGGTGTCAGTGTCTAACTTTTTTGATATAAGGTGAACTAAAAGTGGGTCCCAGGTGGTGGTGTCCACGCCTAGATTATGTATCGCATGTATACATGCGATACATATATATATACACCTATAGATACACCTCCATTGTAGTGTCGTTAAGTCGTTTGAGCTCGTGCGATAATTGTTTATGAAGATTCGGTTGGCTCAAAACCGTCTCAATTTGGTAGGTGAATAGTGCATGAGGATTGTTATAGCGATGAGTTAACAAGTCCCATGCTGTGTCACAGTTCTCAGATGATATATTTAGGTGCTGAATGAGACGCTCAGCTTCACCTTTCACCTTGCTTTTCAAATGTTGCATCTTTTGCGCCTTGCTTAAAAAGTTATTTTTGTGGATCGTGTCAGCAAAGAGGTCGAAGAAAGTGGGCCACTGTGCGTATTTACCTGTGAATACAGGAATTTTTACCCTGGGCGTCGATTCGCGTAGATGTGCCGTCGACACACGACGACGGCACAGCCTTTTATTTAGCAACCTTTTAGTGTTATTGTACAGCTTTTCGTAGCCTATGAATTGTCTCTCATAGTCTTCATCACTGCCTTGTAGGAAGTTGTCAATGCGAAGATGCAGCTCATCAATCGTGCGCCAGCGATGCTGTAACTCCTTGAGTTGATCTTCGATTTCCCACTTTTCTTCCATGCTCTCGACATCGACGCCTTTTTGAATGCGTGAAAAGGCTCTAAAGTATGTTCTCTGCTGTGACAATGATTCCTCGATTGGGCCACAGGGTATGGTCCCTTGATCTTTGTTGATTTTAGGAACACTGAAGCTTAACGGTTTGTTTGTTTGATCCGAGTCTGCTGATCCTTTGGACGTCGTCGCTACGGGGTCCATTGGGTAAGATGCAATCCTGTTTCTTAAAGTTTTATAAACTTCCTTCCATTTCACGTATATATCCTTGGTGAAATATTCATTAGACTTGTCGTCATAACCTTCTAGTGAAGAATGGTTATGCTCAAACTCACCCCATAAATTTTCCAGAGCACTCAATCGCTTTTCTATGTAATCTGGAGTAATAAATGCAACAAAAATGTAAAATAACCAAATGTTCAGTGAGTTAAGTACGGACCCCTAAAGCAGACCGCTGACGCCGCAAACACACGACGATCAAGGGACAGCAACGACGACGGAATCGCCGACGCAGCGATCACGCCACCGCGCCGATGACGACCGTTCGAGCGTCGATTGCTGACGCCGCGAATCGATGTCATGTGTTTTATTAAAATTATGTGCATTCCTAATTCTAGCATCGAATAGGTTTCATTACTTTATAATATTGTAATTTTACATTTAATTAAATTAATTATAAGTAACTTTGGTTTTTTTTCAATACTTTGGCTGCAGAACTCATAATTGGCGCAGTCGGTAGGATTCTCGCGGGCCGGTTCGCGAGCACTTAGGAATATCTTACATCGATAATTCGCGTTCGCGAGTCGCCCGGGCGGCTATCAAGCCACGGTACGAGAATCCGGAATCTACTGAGCTGCAGCGCCGAGTGAAGAATCCAGACTTCGATTCACGAAGAAGTACCAGAGATGTTATATCTTATGTAAGTGCACTTGAATCTTTCTCGTGTTGCTTCCCGTCTTATCCTAAGTATTTCCAAAATTTTTCGCCCCGAAAAATCGTATACCCGGGATCCTGCATCACGTCAGGCTCGCCGGCAACTAGCAGATAGGTCTAGACATTTAGATAGTGATTTTGATCTTAATTTAAGCTTTTTATTTGAACCAAATATGCCTTACGACCCCGATGTTATTTTTAAGGCCTTACGCCTGGTACCGGAGTTCGACGGTAACCATAATGTGTTAACGAGATTCATTAATATTTGTGATAGAATCGTAACCCAATATGCTAGCCCTGAGCCAGGCAGCGAGCTTTCAAATCTTTGCTTGTTAAATGGCATATTAAATAAAATTACAGGGTCTGCCGCTGCAACTATCAATGCGAACGGCATACCAGAGACCTGGGCAGGCATCAGAGCCGCCCTTATCAATAACTTTTCTGACCAGAGGGATGAGACCGCGTTGTACAACGATCTCTCTTTAGCTAGACAGGACAATAGATCCCTACAAGAGTTCTATGATCAGTGTCAGACTTTATTTAGTACAATAATGACATACGTGACATTACACGAGACATTACAGACGACTATAGACGCTAAACGAGCCCTTTATAAGAAAGTAGCTATGCAGGCTTTTGTACGTGGTTTAAAGGAACCCTTGGGATCGCGTATACGATGCATGCGCCCAGATTCGATTGAAAAAGCTCTTGAATACGTGCAGGAAGAGTTGAACGTTATGTATCTGCAGCAGCGCAATGATGGCTCAAAGACACATAGCGCCCCTAAGCCTGCTACGCCCTACAGTATACCGTTAAGTACGCCAAGTGTACCGCGTCACCCCGTTACTAACTGGCCAGCCCCTATGGCACAACGGCCTTATCAAAATCAAAATCCAGCGTTTAAATTCCACCCTCAGCAAAACCGATTCCCTACAAGAACACAACAGATGTTCCGGGCACAACCAACCAATTACCACCCACAGAGCAATTTGTTCAGGTTACCACCTAAGAATAACGCCCCGCTACAAGCCGGTGGTGCTGGTGTGAAACCCATGAGTGGTGTCCAGCATTTCACCCCTAGGCCATTACCGATGTCGTCAAGTCACGATTGGCGAAAATCTGGTAACCCACCATCTACTAATTACTTTAAGACCCGCGAAGTTAACGTCAACGAATATCTGTTGCCCGATAATGTCTTTTATCCGGACGAGTATTACTGTGCACCCGAATACGAATATTATACAGACTTTAATGACTATAATAACTCTTACAACTATGACTATAACTCTGACATGACCTATAATGAACCGACTTATGATACTAATCAAATGGTACAAGAGATAGAACCGCAACCTGGGCCCAGCCACACTGGTCTAACTAAGGATTTTCGGTCGAGCCCGAAATCAAAGGAGTCAGGATAGATATTAACTTGCAAACCCAGAGACAATTACCCTACATAGAAATTGGCTTTCCCCCTTTAAAGTTTTTGATAGATACTGGCGCTAACCAGTCATTTATAAGCCCCGAGGCCGTACAAGAATTTTTCTCGCAATATCCCCTTAATTATGACCCTTTCGAAGTAACAAATATACATGGTGTTAGGAGAAGTGATTATTCTATGTTTTTACCAAGTTTTACTGAATTTAACGAGAGTGATGGTATTAAGTTATTCGTATACCGTTTTCACGATTATTTTGATGGGTTAATAGGTTTAGATATATTATCTAAATTGGAAGCTAATATAAATCTAAAAGACTTCCAACTAATTACACGAAATGCAACAAATCCGATTAAATTATATAACTCCCGGAATGTAAATTTATACGAAGACATTATTCCAGCCAAGACTTCCAAGATAATCAAGGTACCCATAAATGCCCCCGAAGGCGATGTTTTCATTAAGGAACAAAAATTTTGTAACTGTATTTTACACGAATGCCTTACTACTGTAACTAACGGTCGAGGTTATGTAGAAATAGAAAACCCAACTTCTAACGACAGTATATTCTCTTTAGATCAGCCCGCTAGTGCAGATGTATTCAACTTTAATTGCACGCCGACTGAGAATTCAAACCGCGTAAATGATGTGCTATCGCGTTTGCGTACCGACCATCTCAACGAAGAAGAAAAGGCTAACCTTTTAACACTCTGTAGCCGCTACGCAGATGTATTCTATATAGATGGCGAACCGTTGACTTTTACGAATAAGATCAAACATAGAATTCGTACAACCGACGAAGTCCTGTATACACCAAAAGCTATCGTTACCCTTTCGTTCACAGGCAGGAAGTCAGAGACCAAATTACAAAAATGTTACAGCAGGGTATAATTAGACCTTCTGACTCTGCATGGAGCTCACCCATTTGGGTTGTACCCAAGAAAATGGATGCTTCTGGAAAACAGAAGTGGCGTCTCGTAGTTGACTTTCGTAAATTGAACGAAAAGACTATAGATGACAAATACCCCATACCAAATATCACAGATGTTCTGGACAAGTTAGGTAGATGCCAATACTTTACAACCTTAGATCTAGCAAGCGGGTTCTACCAGGTGGAAATGGATCCCCAGGATATATCTAAGACCGCATTCAACGTGGAGCATGGGCATTTTGAGTATACTAGAATGCCGATGGGATTAAAAAATTCCCCTTCTACGTTTTTAGTATACCTGGATGACATCATTGTCTTCAGCTCCTCACTCCAGGAACACCTAGAAAACCTGGAAAGAGTTTTCCAAAGGCTTAAAGAATCCAACTTCAAAATCCAGATGGATAAATCAGAGTTCTTGAAGTTAGAGACCGCTTATCTTGGTCACATAATCAGTAGAGACGGTATTAAGCCTAATCCCGACAAAATTTCAGCCATTCAAAAGTATCCCATTCCGAACACCCCCAAGGAGATCAAACAATTTTTAGGTCTTCTCGGTTATTACCGAAAATTTATCCCAGACTTCGCACGCTTCACGAAACCCCTTACCCATTGTCTCAAGAAAGGTAACAAAGTAATCCATAGCCATAGTGAATTCCTTCAATAAATGCAAAACTTTATTAACTAATGATCCCATTCTACAGTACCCCGATTTTAATAGAGAGTTCAATCTTACCACAGATGCTTCGAATGTCGCTATAGGAGCAGTTTTATCGCAAGGACCCATAGGTTCTGATAAACCAGTCTGTTACGCTTCTCGTACATTAAATGAAAGCGAACTAAATTACAGCACAATAGAAAAGGAATTGCTAGCCATAGTGTGGGCTACCAAGTACTTTAGGCCATATCTATTTGGTAGGAAATTCAAGATACTGACTGACCACAAACCATTGCAATGGATGATGAACTTAAAAGAGCCAAACTCACGACTGACAAGATGGAGACTTAAACTCAGCGAATACGACTTTACCGTAATTTATAAGAAAGGAAAATTTAACACCAATGCAGATGCCCTCTCACGAGTAGAAATACACAATAACGAGATTGACGAGATTACTTCGGTAATTAATAGCATCAACGACTTAAGTTCAATGATAAATCACCCCTCGGAACCATCAATCCAACGTGCCAACTCTCTGACTGACTCTATAGTTATTAATAGTGAAGATCCCGTTATAGAAGACTTTAATCCATTAAACGTACCCGCTGACCAGACTAACTCCTCGACTGACACTGTACATACCAGTAACGAACATCCCATTTTAGAAATCCCTATCACTGACGAGCCCCTTAACAAATTTCATAGACAGATTCACCTTACAATAGTTGGTGACATAAAACGAAGACCCATAGTGACCAAACCCTTCGAAGGACACACAAGAACAGCAATCCAGATTTCTGAATCAAATTTAGAATCAGACGTTATTAATGCTATCAAAGAATACGTTAACCCAAAGGTTAAGACCGCTATACTAATAAACCCACCTTTAGGCATGTATTCCATAGTACCTATTATACAAGATAAATTTAAAAGCCACCCTTAAACTAGTATTAACTAAGACAGAATTAGAAAACGTTAAAGAGTATCTGAGACGGCAGGAAATCACTAAGCATTATCACGATGGTAAAACAAACCACCGTGGTATAAACGAATGCTATTTAGCCCTTTCGCGAAAGTATTACTGGCCCAAAATGAAGGAACAGATTACCAAATTCATTAACGAATGTACCATATGTGGACAGGCTAAATACGATAGAAATCCAATCAGACCACATTTTAATATAGTACCACCCGCTACAAAACCACTGGAAATTATTCACATGGACCTTTTCACAGTAGAATCGGAGAAATACGCAACCTTTATAGACGTTTTCACGAAATATGGTCAAGCTTATCACTTGCGAGACGGCACACCCATAAGTATAATCCAATCATTATTAAGATTTTGTACTCATCATGGGCTGCCCATGACTATTATTACTGACAATGGCCCCGAATTTACAAACCAATTATTCTCAGAGATAACGCGTATTCATAAAATAGTTCATCATAAAACCTTACCCCATAGCCCAAACGATAATGGTAACATAGAACGCTTTCACTCGACATTATTGGAACATATTAGAATTCTTAAGTTACAGCATAAAAGCGAACCAGTAGTTAATCTCGTTCCATACGCCCTAATAGCATACAATAGCTCTATACACAGTTTTACCAAGTGTAGGCCGTTTGACTTATTGAATGGACATTTTGACCCCAGAGACCCAATCGACGTTGACTTTACTGAACACATCTTACAGCAATACGCGCAGAATCATAGACAACAGATGAAACAGATATATGATATAATAAATGAATCCTCTCTTGCAAATCGTACAGCCCTAATCGAAAATAGGAATAAAACCCGTGAGCCTGAGACAGAGTACTCACCCCAGCAACAAGTCTTTATAAGAAACCCCCTCGCCAGTCGCCAGAAAGTGGCCCCACGCTTCACACAAGACGTAGTTCTAGCTGATTTACCAATTCATATTTATACCTCGAAAAAACGAGGCCCTGTTGCTAAATCGCGACTAAAAAGACTACCTAAAGGGAACCAATTTTAACAGGAGTCTGCTACTACTGATAATACCGGCGACGCATCCCCAAGAAATAAGACTTGAGACTTTAGCTGATGGACCAGGACTTGAGACTTTAGCTGATGGACCAGGACTTTTACCATACAAACTAGGACCGACCAGATTAACGACACATTACCATTCCTTTATACAATTAATTCCACTGACAGATATTGAAGACCAAATAGAGTCCGTACAAACTCAACTTAAAATGTTTAGAGTTAAACTTAACGCAGGAGCTTATACTATTTATGAATACCAAATCGATTACCTTACCAACCTATTTATTTAGATTAAATTCTTTATATAGCCAAGACCAAATAATCAATTTAGAATTACGAGATTATTACGACTTGATCAAACCAGGTTCATACTTTGTTGAAAAAAGGATAGTAATAGTTCATAAATTTCCTATAGTCTCCCGAGAGATATACGATTTATATAAGTTATCCATTGTCCCTAACGAAAAACAATTAGCCCTTGTACCTCCTACTCCTTATTTAGCAACAACCGAGAAATCATTCGTGTACATAGAGGCTGAATGCCCGAAGTACAGCAGCATATATCTCTGTGGGAAAAAGATAAATCATCAAGTACGCAACGAACCCGATTGCTAACATTTGAAAACGACCTGCCAAATGACTAAGATCTCACTAACTACAGAAGCCATACAGAAATTGGACGACCAACACTACGTGCTCTCACTACCGCAACGAACGAAAGTACAATTGACTTGTGGCAGAAGAGATTTTAACACACTTAGTGGAAGTTACCTCTTTACACTATCATAGCAGGTGCAGCTATCCTTATCATATTTGTAATAAGCCGCAGATACAGATGCTGGAATATCTGTTCGGAAAACAAGGAGAAGCAGCAAACTCTCAAGATCCCTGTCTATGAAGAAGTTACCAAGAAACGCAACGAGGTCCCAGCAACATTTTCCCTTAATATGACAAAATAGTTGCTGTTCTAGGGATGGAGGTGTTAAGTACGGACCCCTAAAGCAGACCGCTGACGCCGCAAACACACGACGATCAAAGGACAGCAACGACGACGGAATCGCCGACGCAGCGATCACGCCACCGCGCCGATGACGACCGTTCGAGCGTCGATTGCTGACGCCGCGAATCGATGTCATGTGTTTTATTAAAATTATGTGCATTCCTAATTCTAGCATCGAATAGGTTTCATTACTTTATAATATTGTAATTTTACATTTAATTAAATTAATTATAAGTAACTTTGGTTTTTTTTCAATACTTTGGCTGCAGAACTCATAATTAGTGTAGCTCGAAGGACCAAATATAGCGGGTTGGGGCTACAGTAGTAGTTGCTAGATGATGATGATGATGAGTGTAAAGCGTAGTGATAAATTACGGTGTTTGAGGTAATGATAAGGAAATGACCGCTCTGCTTGAGTATGTTTATTACACTGATTTGTGTTGACATAGTTATAATACAAAATCATGCCGTCAGCGACAACTATAATGAATAAAATTACGTATATAAGAAATAGTTAAATAATGTACGTTTGTCCGTACAACAGCATTAATTGCAGCTTTCTTAAAATCAGTGACAAAAATCTGAGGCTGAAAAATAATGTCGAGATGGGTTACATACGTAACCATCTAGACATTATTTTTTGCTTTATTATTCCTAGAAACACTTTATAGCATTGTTCAGTTTTATGGGAAAGAAGTCCGAATACTAATAGTAATATTTGACTTATTCCATCATGCTTTCCCACTTTACTGTGAATAATATAGATTTGTGTGAAAGGTTTAGGACAGCACTGAAAAGTGCCATCCATTATCAAAAAAGTAGCACTGCATAGTAATTTCATGTTTTCTTCTGTACTAAATACAACAACACATTCGTCTTTATAAGTGTCCCCTCTCCAGAACGCGTTTTCCCATCGAGGAGCAACCATTAGATACAGACCCGAAGCCTTGTTCAAGTGCTGCAGGACCTTGGGAATGAGAGGTGGAGGGGGAAAAATCCATCCCAGCTGAAAGTGCCACTGTCGGCTGAAAGCGTTCACAAATAACGCTTGGAGATCTTTGGCATCTAACGTCACATACTGGGTGACTACTCTGGACAGATTTGTCGCAAAAAGATTTATTTGAGGTGTGCCCATTCTTTGAAATATACTCGTGGTTATTTCCTTGCTAAGATGCCAATCTGGGAGATTCTTGCCTCGAGACAGAGAGTCTACTATAGTGTTGTACCGGCCTGGGATGAAAACAGGTAGAATGTCCACCTTTAGACGAAGGGCCGAGAAGCAGCAATTCCTTTGTCGCCTTCAGAAGGGTCATTGATCTCGTCCCACCTTGATTTCTCAAATATGCGACAACAGTCCTGTTGTCTGACTGTACCATTACAGTGTGTCCCCTTACCACCTCGGGGAATTTGGTTAATGCCATGGAGTCTGCGTACAGTTCTTTTTGATTTGTGTCAATCCAGTTGTTCCTTGGTCCACTGTTGAGAGAAATGCAGGTTCCCAACTTGTATTCCCCAGCCTGTGTTGGAGGCGTCCGTGGTAACAAATATCTTTGGTTCGGAGACGAACATTCTTCCCGGTCGCGATAGATTTTTTATCCACCAATAAAATTCGTCCGTGGCTATCTTTGGTAGCACACACATCTTTTTGGGGAACCTTTCCGGCAACGCACGAGAAGCTCTCTTCAGGCTTCTTGTAAACCGACACCCTAGGGGCGTCACCAATGATGCGAATCCCAGCTTTCCTATCAACGAAGTATCTTGACTCCAGCTCCAACATCGGCTCTTTACTACTCTGTTTAAATCCTTTAACAACTGCTCGCTTTTTGATTTGGTATTTTTATTTTTTTGTATTATTTAGTTTTTGCAAACGTATCTGTTTCCAAATTATGCCTATCTTTGGCGTGGGTTTCACAATTGATTTTTAAAAGTTGGACCCAACCCGGACTCTGCAGAAGAGCAATAGCGTCCTCCATGTGAGACTCCAGTATTTAAGGTACTATATATATATATATATATATATACTATGATACTAGTACTCGCATACCGCGCGCTCTTAACCTGCTTGCCACCCATTTGCTTACTTGGGAAAAGGCCAGAGGAGCACTTGAGAGACCGAATGGCAGGGAAGTTATCTGGTAAAGTTGATTTTCGTAAGAAAAAGCGAGGTACCGGAGATAACTTTCTCTTATAGGTATGTGAAAGTATGCCTGAGAGATATCTATCTTACCCATGTAGTCGTTATTCTAGAGGAATTTGGGGACGTAGTTCTGATTAACAAGACGAAACTTTCTTGAACCCAAGTAAAGGTTTAGTCGCCGAAGGTCGAATATCTGCCGTACCTTGCCGTTTTGCTTCGGTATGAAAAACATTCTTGATAAAAAGCCCGTTTTGGCCGTAGATTTTTCGATCACACATAAATCCAAGAGAGTGGATATCTCTTTGACCATTAGATCTGAGGGTCTTGTGGCAAATTGTGCTATTAACTTTGGGGTTAAAGGGATAGACGGGGGCTTCCGTGCTAATGGCAACGTATAGCTGGTTATTATCTTTAAGACAGCTACTGGTGCTCCTAACTTTTGCCACTGTTGCTTGTAATTCACCAATTGCCCCCCTCTGAACGCCCTGTCACTTATTACGACGTTGATGGCGCTGCTCCCTCTTTTCGACTCTCTTCGGTTTGCTATTTGATTGTTTGCGCTTCTGAGTCGCTGCTTGTGATGGTCGAGTGTGCCAATCTGGGTTCTTGGGCTTTTGTGTACGGGCCATAACGGGCTGGCTACTCTTTCTGGACTGCTGAAAAGTCTGCTTTTCTTTATCCGGGACCTTCCCGAAGAGGGAGGGAAAAACATGAGACGTACCACCGTTGTCCCTTAAAAAGCTAGACAGTTTTTCTTCCTGGAACTGGTGTGTTTCTGACGGTGGTATGCTTTGCAGTACCGCCGACAGCGCGTCACTTCTCGCTTTAAAGTTCTTCCGTCTCATCTCAATCGTCTCAGCCCGATGCGCACAAACGTATTGCAACAAATCGTCTGACGTTGCCCTAAATTCCGTGCCCTCTGACAATAACTTTTTCAAGTCTGCAGCAGCAGCTGGAAATTCAAAATTCAATTCGGCCAAAACCTTCCTCTGACCGAGGAGGCCATCGACAATCGTGCCTAAAACTCCATCCTGCTTGCTGAGAAGACCTGAGGTCTGTATGCCGAGATCGCTCAACTCAGGGTTAACCCTCAAAGTACTGACACCGGCGATGCATGCAGTCTCTGCACCTCTTCTTTATACCTGATGCGGTTCCATGCTTCGGATCCAAACCTCTGACAGGCAATGCCTTCTGCTCTGATCTGGTCTGAAGGCGCCAGTATCGCGGGTTCTGCCTCCTTCACCGCGGGAAGAAACTCGAACTCTGGCCAACTGGGTTGAATAGTGTCCAACTCTAGGCCCGACCCCAAAGACGGTGCATGCCAATCGCTAGGTGACTCTAGTCTCGAAGGGACGGGATGTTCATCTTCTTCTTCTGATGAAGTCCCTTCTTCTTTGTAAGAGCTCTCCCGCACAATGTCATTTCTCACTGGGGCCAACGAATCGATTTTCTCCATGAGATTCGAAAACATTTCATTCATTCGTTGCTGTAAAACATCTAGCCTGGAACGCTTAGACCTACTAGCCCATGTATCATTTGATTCAGGATCGGAAGAAATACCTCTTTTTCTTGTACTTGTAGCCTCGTTGACCGCTTCAAGAGATAAGGCTCTATCGGCTTCCTTTCTCGACATAGACCTTTCGGGCCTTACTGCCTCGTTAAATAACTCAGTTCCGGCGGCGGAGCCCCTTATTTTATTGCAAATTGCAGGTGGGCTAGATATCAAGGCCCGAGTAAAGGCCCAGTCTAGCATTTTTCGTTTCAGATCTCGAAACCCCTTTTCGGATAGGCGCGTCGTTTCTGGCACGAACGCCTTAGCTAGTTGGTTCGTCGGTAAGGCAAATCTAAGCTTGTTTAATATCTGGGGATCGACACTCTCACCGAAGAAATCTTCCCTTGCCAGCCGAGTCACCTGCCAAGCGGTCCATCCTTCGGACAACAGCTCCTGTTCCAGAAGTTTTATGCGTTCGAGGATTTCATTGTTGCTCTCGGTCTCACCAGTTTCCTCCAGTAGCTCCCCCAGAGAAATAAGGAACGCTTCTTGAACCATCTGAAGCAAAACGACACGTTGTCATAAGATTCAGAAGGTAGGTAGGCAGGTAGGTTTGCTAAGGCTAACCCGTTGCATGGGAAGGGTTCGTGAGTCGAACGCCCCCGAGCCGACGGATAGCGTCTCACGAGCCGAGCGGCAGCGCCTTACGTGCCGGTCGGCTGCGGCTCGCGAGCCGTCTGGCTGTGAACCACGAGCCGTGTGGCTGCGGATCAAGAGTCGTCAAGCTGCGGCTCACGAGCCAACCGGCTGCAGCTCACGAGCCGACCGGCTGCGACTCAGGAGCCGTACGGCTGGGATTTTCGAGCTGTCCGGCTCGACTTCTGCATCATCAGACTACAGTTGATGAGCTGAATATCTCGTTAAGAGCTACCTTGTGTCTGCACTAGAAAGCTGCTAGGCTGCGCCTAGTGTAGACCATTTCATAAAGATACACACTAAAAGATAAAAATGCTAAGAAAAAATAAATCTTTCGATCTAAAGATGTTACTAATACACAATCCCAGCAGTATAGGTATTATGTGGCCGAAATAATTATTACCAAAGGCTGAGCATTAGCAATAGGTATACCAATACTCGTTCACGGATTGTATATACGTAACTGAACACGTACTTGCCACTTGTGATTCTCCTAGACAAAGCTAAATAATAAATTCACTTACCTCTTCCAGCGATATGAAGCACTTATTACTTGAGGTGGAATCACTAATACTTTTCTAAACGTTACAACAACGACAGGTAGGTCTCTAGAAAATCGTGCGCACTGTGAAGTAAATAACAACGTTGATTTTCTGTCAACATCTCGAGCCCAATCAGCATCTGCATACCCTATCAAAGGACTACTATTAATATTTTTATTATAAACAAAGTATAATTTACAGTTTCTTACATATCTTAACAATTGAAATAATAGTAGTTTATGCAACTGTCATATAAGAAGGGGTATTAAAACGCGAGAGTCTGTTTATCTGATAATAGGTCGACTCGAGTGTTTTAATACCTAAGTTATATGCAGTTTCATACACTACTTTATCTTCATTTATAGGCAAAATTGAAATTAAACAAAGTACAAGGGCGCCATTTTTTTCACGGTTCGATATGCGCATGCGCGCGCCTTGTTTTCATATTCAGCCTAAAACCTTCGACTAGTTTAATGAATAAAAAAAGATAGCGATACTATAATGAGTTTTATGATACAGTTGGCGGTACTATAATAAGTTTTATTTTTAATTTTATGTATATGCGTTTATAAAGTGCGTATGTATAGAATCGTCTTTGAATTCGTAATTCGAATTTTTCGATTTGAGTGTAGATAAAACATTTTTTAACGGAGTCTATCGCGATTTATTTGATGTTAGTTAGTTAGTTTACCTGGGCTGTTCCGCACTTAGCCTCTTGATTGGGCCATTGTGCGTAGCATCTTACCTCTCACTCCAACCAACCCAGATCTTCCCAAAAAGCCAGCAGCCTTTTCAGGTTTCCACATGCTTCCCGGAGAGACGCTGGTGACTGGAGGAATTTCGCCCGTTGTTCGGCCACGCTCATGCACTCTGTAAGCACATGATGTGGCGTTTCTTCTGCCCCCATGCAGCCTCTGCACAGGGGGCTGTCCGTCACACCTATTGTAAATAGATGCTTGTTTAGAGGACAGTGACCGGTCAAGATGCCTATGACCTTGCGGATCTGGTCCCTTTTTAATCTAATGAAGTTTCGGCTAAACGTTTTTGATGCTACCGGAACTGCATTCTTTGTTTGCCTGCATCCTTCAATGTTTGTCCATTCTTTTTGATGGGTTTCTTCCGTATTTTTCTGCAGCCAAGTTTTGACTTGTGCTTGAGGTATAGGTAGTATTGGTTCCGGTCCATATACTGTTGCCCCTGATCCTCTCTTGGCCAATTCATCGGCTGCGTCGTTGCCGAGGGAGTTGCTGTGTCCCTTGATTCATTGCAGCGTGACCTTGTTTGTGTTTGCAATGGATTGGAGTGTATTGTGACATTCCAATATGAGGACAGAGGTTAT
This sequence comes from Cybosia mesomella, assembly GCA_946251805.1. Classification (NCBI taxonomy): domain Eukaryota; kingdom Metazoa; phylum Arthropoda; class Insecta; order Lepidoptera; family Erebidae; genus Cybosia; species Cybosia mesomella. The sequence continues at coordinate 19,386,170 of OX276411.1, forward strand.
GGTGTTGCTTTTCAGAGCTTGGAGTACGGATGCACTGTCTGATATGATCTTTATATCTAGATCTTTGACGTCTCTGGCGGCAATCGTCTCCGCTGCTCTCGTTATGCCAATACATTCAGCTTGGAATATTGTACTTAGCTTGTCCAGGGTGGTTGTTATTTTGATGTTTAGGTCATTCGAGAAGACACCTGCTCCGGTACCATATGTGGTTTTAGAGCCGTCTGTGTATATCCTAACTTCTTTGACGCCAGAGCTGTCTCTTTTTTCTTCAGTAAGTTGAATATGATAATTCCTTTCGAAGACGTGGTGACATGGTATTCTGTCTACGGGCGCCTCAAGAAGTGGTATCTTCTTTAGGATTCTCTGTAGAATTTTTGAATGCTTTGTTCCAGTATTCTCTTTCCAGAGCCCATTACTTTTCAGTCTTAAGGCTGCTGCCTTGGCCTCCTCCTGTATGATTAGATGCAGCGGTCTCAGGTTTAGGAGGTGCTCTAGTGCGGCTGATGGAGTGGTTCTCATGCATCCAGTGGCTGCTGTACTCGCTAGGCGTTGTAGACTCTGGAGCTTTTCTTTCACAGTGATCAGTTCTGTTCTGGGCCACCATACAACTGATCCATAGGTTAGAGAAGGCCTGATAATTGCCGTATACAGCCAAAGTGTTATCTTTGTGTTAAGACCCCAGTTCTTACCAACGAGTCTTCTGCATTGCCAAAAAGTTATGCAGGCCTTTTTCATTTTAGCATTTATGTGGCTAGTCCAATTCAACTTATTGTCAAGTATGATGCCCAGATATTTAACTTGAGTTGTTAGGGCTAGTTTGGTATTAAATAGTTTTGGTAGTTGTAGTTCTGGTAACTTTCTTTTGTTGGTGAAAAGGATAAGTTCTGTTTTTTTCGGGTTTACTGATAATCGGTGTTCTTCGCACCATTCTTCCACAATCTGAAGGGCTGAGCGCATGACTTTGCATAGCACGTTCTCAGCCGTTCCGCTTATTAGTATTGCAAGATCATCCGCATACCCGATGGTGGTGTATCTTCTCTCATTTAGTCTCTTTAGAAGACTGTCTACTACTATGTTCCATAAGAGTGGTGATAGGACGCCTCCCTGGGGGCATCCTCTGACTACCTTTGCTCTTGTGATGGTGTTACTCATCACTATCTGGACTGCTCTTTTGCTTATCAGCTGAGTGATCCAGTCCCTTATGGCTGGTTCTACCTTACGCTTCCGTAAGGCTTCGTTAATGCTGCTGTGTACCGTTTTGTCGAAAGCCCCTTCTATATCTATGAAAGTAGCTAGTGTTGAGGCTTTGTTTGTGATAGCCGATTCTATCTTGTGCACTACCGTGTGTAGTGCAGACTCTGTTGATCTACCTTTCCTGTATGCGTGTTGCTGAGGATGTAGTGGGTTGTCTTTTAGTGTTCCATCCCTTAGGTATCGATCTACTAGTCTCTCCAACGTTTTAAGGAGGAATGATGTGAGACTAATGGGCCTGAATGTTTTTTTTTTTTTTTTTTTTTTTTGTGTAGGTACCGTGTGCCTAGTGGGCCTACCAGTCCACCCGGGTGGGGTGGCCCGCGAAGCTGGGACCTAATCTGTATCTCCCTCACAGAATGAAGGCTTTGTTCATCTAGTGTGCGTGTAGCTACTGTGTTGTTATTCATTTCCCTTTTTGGGTTCATTTATTTATTTATTTACAATAGTTGTAGAGTACAATTTTATATTTAATTATAATTTAAAACAGTAGATAATTCCACATTTTTAAAACAGCCAAAATATAAATACAATTAGTTTAAAACAAGTTAAAATTAAAAACGATAATAATTATTAAAACTAGGAAATAATACAATTTGGTTAATTAAAATTAATTACAATAATAAAACCCACATTTATAAACACAATAATTATAAAATTTAAAATAAAATAAAAAATATAAAATAAATACAATTTGGCTAAATAATTTACATTACAATTAATAAAACTCATACATTGGATTATCTACAGTTATCAATATTACATTTAAAATAAACAGAATTCAATCTTATAAATAATACATTAAAATAGTTAAAAATCTTTAGTTAAAAATACTGTACTCTACTGGAGTACTGCACCTTCTTGAACGGCGTTCTTTTTGGTGACGCGCTGGGACCGCCGTATGCTGGCAGCGCAAATGCGCTTATCATACGGCGCCCAACACGCCACCCGCCCTGTTCCTTTCCATACATTTTCTTACTATCTTGGTGCAGTACTCCAGAAACTGTTCTCGATCATCATTATTTTTGAATATTTCTAGCAACACCCCTTTATCCAGCCTCTTCCCTAATCTCATCTCTATATTAAACCTGTCTACCCCGTTCGCAGGGCAGTCAAACAGGAGGTGGGAGACCGTTTCGTCCTCAGTCGGACTACAGATGCACGATGGGCTCGCCCTGCACTTGAATCTGTACAAGTACGCGGCGAACGCACCGTGCCCCGTGAGGACCTGAGTGGTCTCGTACGAGAGTTCCCTTTTTAAGGCGAACTTATAAGCGGTGAACACATCAGGGAAGAACAGTTTTGTGCCGCTGGCCACCGTCCCCGACTGGTAGCGCCGGTTCCACTCGTCAAGCGCTCCATTACGGATAAGACGCCTGACGTGTGACACCGGCACCAAGTCGTAAACTGGTCGGACCTTGGACCGGAGAGCCGCGGCTTTCGCCAGCTCGTCAGCCCTCTCGTTCCCCGCTAAGCCTGCGTGAGCCTTGATCCAGTACAGGGACACTTCCCCGCCTTGGATCAATGCTTCACGCAGGTTCGCCCTGGCTTCAACCGCCAGGGGATGCGGGGACTGACTGTTTACAACAGTTTCTAGGGCTGAACGAGAGTCGCTTAGAATTGCAGAAGCTCCGCGGTGCTTTGCGGCAAGCCCCGTAGCCTTGCATATGGCCAGCAGTTCCGCCTGGTAGACAGTGCAGTACGGTGAGAGAGCAAGCTTGATGGCTTTGGTTTCGGTTTCGCCATTCCATATAGAAATGGCGGCCCCCACCTTGCCATCAATCTTGCTCCCGTCAGTATAGTACCGCACTGCACTGTCCACCCGCTCGACCTCCTCTGCGGTCGTCAGGCAAACGAACTGCAGGCTCATATGGTCGGCCGGGTGGGGCCTGCACCTGAACGGAGTCGGTGTCTCCACCTGCCGATCCGCCAATTCCGGCCGCTCTGCCCCCCGCCGGCATTCGTACAGGGCGGCATTTTCCCTTATGCGAATGTCGAGGGGGAGGAGACCGGCCAGAGCCAGAGCGGCATTTAGAGACACCGTCCGATACGCCCGACAGAGCTTCTGTGCGAATCCGCGCTGCACGGCTTCCAACCTTTTCCTCGTTCCGACCTTGTGTGTAGACGGTGCCCAAACGGCAGCGGCATACGTGATAATGGGCTCCACGGTGGCCGTGTATATTATACGGACCACCTCCGGGTGGAGCCCCCAGCTGGATCTGGCAGCTGCCGATACACCCTTGTAGACGTTCAACGCCCTGCTACAAACACTTTTAACATGGGCGTTGAACGTCAATTTGCTGTCTATCAACAGCCCCAGAATCTTGACCTCCTCCACCGCGGCAATGGCAACGCCCGCCATGCTCAGGCGTGGGGTGTCATACTTAAGTTTCCGGGTTAGCACCATTGCACTGGTCTTGTGCGGTGCAAACCTCAACTTATTTATGACACCCCACTCCCGCACGTATTCGAGCGCGGCATTGCCGCGATGTTCGATATCCGCTGCTGTGTCACCGGAGAAGACGAGTACTACGTCATCGGCAAAAGCCTGGCAGTACTCGCCTCTCCGGGTCAGGCCAACTAGCAGCGGATCGATGAGGAGGTTCCAAAGCAGGGGTCCCCCTATGGAGCCCTGCACGCAGCCTTTGTTACATTCCCTGGTGTGCTCAGCGCCCCCGTATCTTACCGTGACCTGCCTCTCGCTTAGGTAACTTCGCAATATGGCGTCGAGCCGTGGTGGGCAATTGGCCCTCGCCAGCGCAACCTTCACCGCCGGCCACCAGGCACTGTCGAAGGCGCCCTCTATGTCTAGCGAAACCATCGTGACGATTTTCCCCTTATGGGTTTCGCCACGAATATGGTTCACCAGATCATAGAGGGCGTCTTCCGTGCTGCGCTGTGCGGTGAAGCCGTACTGGCGAGGACTCAATGCCGGCACCAGATGGTGGCCGAGTCGTCGTACCACCATCTTCTCGAGTATCTTCCCCATGACCGGAAGCAGCCCTATGGGTCTGTACGACCGTGGGTCCTGGTAGTCCGACTTCCCAGGCTTGCGAAATGCAACCACGGTCGCCTCCTTCCAGTCCTTCGGGAAGTACCCGAGTGCGAAGCACCTATTATATAGTGTTAGATGGAGCCCCATGTCGAACAGAATGGCCCGCGAGCATATTTCAGCCGTGAAACCCTCTGGTCCAGGGGCCTTTTTCGGGTTAAAGCTGAGCACCGCGGACCGAAGCTCTTCCTCGGTAAAGGCCGGTTCATCATCATTATGTAACAGGACCTTTACCGGGATTTCGGCTTCGGCCCTGATACGGCGGTGCTCGTCTGTATCGCTACCCTGATGGTCGCTGGGGAAGAAGGTTTCCGCCAACACGCGCGCGGAGTCATTCTGGCCGACCGGAGCCCCATTCTGCGAGAGCGGCAGTTCTTCCGCCTGTTTACCTGTCCTGCGAATTACCCTGTATATTCCCTCCCAGACCCCCTCCTTCGTCTGACGCTCACAAAAGGATTTCCAGGACCTAATTTGTGCTGCTTTCGCTGCACTTTCGTAGAGGGCCTTCGCCGCCACGTACTCATCGACGACGCTTTGCCGACGCGACTGTGAAGCCCAATGGACTCTGCGCTTCTTGGTCGCGACTGAGCGCTTCATCTGTTCTAACTCGTCGGACCACCACGGAACTTTGTATTTGCCGAATCGTTTGAGCTTGGGCATCGCAGCTTCGCACGCCTTCGTCACCGACTCCGTGTGTTTTCGGACTATGTCGTTCAGAACACCCGCATCGTCAACTGACCGGATATCTTCTGCAGTTAGCCGGTTCAGCCCACACTCCTCGCTGAACTTACTGCAGAAGTGTTCCCAGTTGGCTTTGCGGGTGTTGAACACACGGGTCGTCCGCTCCACTGCGATACCTTTCGCTCTACGTAGTTGAATTTTGAACATTATTCCGTTGTGGTCCGACGTAGTTAGGTCCTTGACTACTCTCCAGTCGTCGACCAAGGCGAGCAGGTCCACGCTGCAACAAGTCACGTCGATAAAGCTCGTGAACTGTTTACCCCCACGCATGGTATCAAAAGTGGGGGTAGACCCCTGATTTAGTACGTGGAGGCCAGCCCCCTCTACGAAAGCGGCGAACTTCTTTCCCCTCCTATTAGTTCTGTGGTCCCCCCACCATATATTCCTGGCGTTCGCATCCCCTCCAACGATGAGCCTTGATCCACCTAGGGTCCCCATGATGGAGGTCAAGTGGTCCAGGTATGGGGCCATCGCCATCTTCTTGTCTAGGTAGTACGATACGGCGAGGACATCCCAGGCGCTGGTGCGTAAACGGACCACCGCGATGTTGTTGGTGGTCATGTGGGGGAACTGTTCAACGCTGATGTCCCGGTTGAAAACCGCGACAGCAGCCTTGACAGTGCCCCCGCCGCGATTCGCGCACTGGAATATCCTCACCCCACCGTACCCCTTCATCTCATTGATGGCCCCGACGTATGGCTCCTGGATGAGGGCCACGTCCACTCCCTTCCTCTGGGCCTCCATCATGAGTTCCGTAGTGGCCAATTGGTTCCGCTGGAGGTTCGCCTGCACCACGGTGTACAGTGCGGTACCATCTGCAGTGCCTGGGACGCCCGCGGCCACCTTAGCAATAAGCCACGTTCTGCCGACTTATGGCGTCCCATTTCTGCCTTACTGGACAGTCCGCACTGAACACCGTGTGAACGCCAGTCCCACACTTTGCCTTTTTGCAATTTATGCATGAGGGGACCTTCCCCTCGGCCACTGCAGGGCACTCCGCTCTATGGTGCGGACCCCCGCAAAAGGCACAGAGGTCCGCGACCTCCGTGCAGCGGGCCCTGCCGTGGCCGAACGCAAGACATCTCGTACATTGTAATAGAGGGGACTGGTCCTCAACCCGCACCTGTTGGATGTCGATATGAACCCTACCAGCCTCGATTAGGCGCCGCCATAGTTTGGGGTGGACCTGGAGGACAGCGTGGCACTCCAAAGAGTTCCGCGCTGACCTCCTGTATCGCACCACTGCGGCGGTCTCGGTGGCTGATAGGCCATCCATCAGGTGCCGGTTCTGGACCTGAAGTGCAGCAACAATGTCCTGGTCTGAGTTGTACCTCAGCAGGTTTCGCAGAACCACTAATGGGTTCCGCGCTGGGGCCTCCCTTACATTCATCGCACTTCCACTCTTCGCCATTCGTTCCTTCGCCTTTCTCAGGTCCGCCTCCGAGGCACAACTCAGGACAACCTTTCCGTCCTTGACGGTCCTCACCCTGTCGACCCTGATGCCTGTTTTGGTCGCATCCAGGGCTTTTTTAATATTCTCGACGACTTGGGCGCTCGAGTTGTTGTCGGAGGACACCACAACAGAGTAGGTTGGCCCGCTGACCTTGGGCCCTGCCAGGGCCGCGGCGTAGGTGGGAGCTTGTCCCACCGTCGCCGCGACCGTCTGTTTGGCAGTTTGAACCAGCTTCTCTAGCTGTCCCACGCTGCTGTGGTGTCCCTCGAACGCTGCCCTCGCTTCTTCCATTCTCGCCGACAGGGTGGCCATTTCGGCTTTGTGAGTCGTCAGCAGGTCCCTATGCTCATTTAACAATTTATTTAGGCCCAGTAGACTTTGCGCCGGTCCTTCGCTCACCCGTTCCTTTTCCCTATCTCCACTTACCTTCTCCTTACCCTTGTCTCCCGAGGTGGGGGGGGGCGTCGACGAGCCTTCCGATGCCTCACACACCAGATGACATAGCTCGTCGACGACCTCCTCCACCTCCAACTTCGTGGTCTCCTTCAGCTTCGTCCCCTTTAATATCGTGCCTACCCTGTGTTTTAGGGCCTTGGCCCGAGCGACCCATTCCGACTCCAGCCTTTTGGGGGGGGGGGCCCCTTGCGGGCTCCTCTGCACGCGATTGGGTCGCTCGGGCCCAGGCCCCTGGCCCTCCAATTTCCCCACTATCTCGCCCACACTCTTCCTCTTTTCCGGGGCGCTAACGCTGGCCCCAGCCCCAGTTTTGGTGCTGGTGCCGGCGTCAGCGTCCATTACTTTCCTTATCATCCTTTTTTCCTTCTTCTCCTTCGTTACCGTGGCCTGCGAGATAGTGGGTGGGCGCTTTGGCACGTCGGGTGAGCGACCTATGCAGGCCATGTTCGGACCGGCGCTGGCTAGAGGTGGGTGTATAGTGCCCTACTTCTAGCTTGTACCTAGAGTGGGTGTAAAGTGCCCACTCGATACTAATTACACTGCTGATTGCTAAAATTTGCCAATAGGGCTAGTCAATAATTAATAAAAAATATAAAAACTTAAATTATCTAAGAAAAATGGCCGAATACGGCGAGTCAATAAAACGTTAAAAACCTTAAACCTAAATTAAAATTTTCCTAATAAGGTAAGTCGATAAAAACAAGTCAATAAATATTAATGAGCCAATAGGCGGTCAGTAAATATGTCAAGTTAAAAATAAAATATACACAATAAAAGTGCCAAAAGGCGGTCAGAAAAATGTCAATCTAAACTAAAAAAGAGAATATACACAATTAAAAATGCCAATAGGCGGTCAAAAATGTCAATATTAAAATTTTTTAAAAAAGAAAACACACAGTAAAAATGCCAATAGGCGGTCAAAATAATGTCAATAAAAATAAAAATAAAAATTACACAGTAAAAATGCCAATAGGCAGTCAAAAGAAATGTCAATATTAAGAAAAATAGAAAAGGTACACAATAAGGTGCCAAAAGGCGGTCAAAATACAAGAAAAGTCAAAAAAATATACACAAAATGAGCCAATAGGCAATGTCAAAATAATTAAAACAGTTAAAATCAGATATTGGCCAGGTGTGAGGAGAAAATATAATAAAAACCAAAAAAAACCGAAAAAATTTAAATTTAAAAATTTGGGCTCTAGCTAGAGCCGCTATAGGACGGTCAGATGATAGTCCTCACCAGCCCCGTTCTAACGAACCCAAACTCGACACCTCTAGGTGGAGGGGTTTCCAAGTTACGTGGGCCCAAAGTTTCCGGCAGGCTAATCCCGTTCCCGGAGCCGCTGTATGGGGTCAGATGATAGTCCTCACCAGCCCCGTTCTAACGAACCCAAACTCGACCCCTCTAGGTGGAGGGGTTCCCGAGTTATGGGCACCCAAAGTTTCCGGCAGGCAGATCCCGTTCCCGGACCCGGAAGTGGTGGGATCGGTATGGGTGTCTATCAATTAGCGCGGTTACAAGGGGGGCCAAAATTTTGGTCCTTTTTGCGCTAGGACGCCCCCTTTCCGAGATACAGCGGAAAGAAAGAAAAAAAAAAATTAAAAAAAAAAAAAAAATTAAGTTCCGACTCGACTCGCACCTGACCACTATAGTGCAATAATGATTGCACGATAATGTTGCACAATAAATATCCGGATAATAGCACAATAACTTACAAAATAAAATAATTATCCTAGCAACAAATTAATAAAAGCAATAAAACAATTATTCACTATACGTCCCCGCTATTTCCGCCCTAGGTAAGCTGTGAGGAAATAGTGGTTACGTAATTTTATTTCGGAAATGAACCCCCCCAATTTTGATGTTAAAAATCTGAAAAAATTACGTGGTATTAAGATATGCCAAAAAATGACCCCTGCGGTTTTAATTTTTTTTTTAAACCCCCCCGGTTTCCGAAATATTACCCTTTAAAAATTTTGAATTTTGAATTTTGTGGAAATTTTTATCTAAAGTATAGTAGCGAAATTTGTTCAGGCGATTCTCTATTTTCCAAAAAAGAATGCCTGATTTAGCTCACAGGGGTCTTAAAGTTACCCTTAATTTTGCTTTCCACCGAATTTCCTCACAACCCACCCCAGGGAGGAAGTTTTTCCGCAGCGTGCGATTTCACGACTGCTCCAGCGAAAATAAACACAAATGCACTAGTTTAAACAAATTTTTAAAAATATATCCCCCAATTATTTTAGTTAATAACCCAAAAATATACAGTCTTAAAGTATTTAACTATAATATTCTAAAATAAAATTTTAATATAGTCCAGGATTACCCGTGATTTTTGAATTTCCAGGTTTAAAAGTAGGTTTTCCGCTTGATGGCGTCTTTTCGTCCCCCGGATGATGCTAAGCGTTCCCACAGATGTCTGACTGTTTAGAACCTGGGTTCCTATATATCTATCTGAAGGGTGTAAAAAGCCCTTTCAGATCGTATAACTTTAACCCCTTAAAGTTGTGCCCCCGAGAGGGGGTGAGTTCTGGAAACTCCGGGATGGCGATTTGAATGTTGTTTATCACAGTTTTTGGTAATTTTAAAAATCTTAACACTGTTACTTTGTCCTGAAATTTTTTTCCTGGCTTCCCTGGCTTATGCACTACTAATTTATTGCATAAAAAGCTGGGGTTGTCGCGCAATTTCCGGGGTTATAAAATCGCAAAGTTCTTATAAAATTTTCCCACCTTTGTTCCGCGATAACTTCTGTCCCGGTGGTCTGATCCACACGGGACTAACTGGATCTAACTGGTCTCAGCGAGCCGGTTACACTGATGTGCCGCAACCCTCGCTGCAACCCCCTCTGATGGTTCCTTACTTTGTTGATGCGCCAGAAAAATGGCTGTAGTTCTGGCGTTCCTGGGCCAAAAATTCCCAAATTTTCCAGGATTGTACTCCTGGTCCTGGCCCTTCTCACTGCAGTTCCAGAAAAGTAGGTTATCGCACTAAATCGCGCAGCGCACGCACTTGAACACTTGGCACTTGAGAAATCGGGGGTTTCTCCGGGATAAAACCCTCAATTCCCGTCCGATCGCGACGCGGTTTTCAGCATTCGTTGCGTCTCGCGATTGCGCAGATTTTGGTGTATCACACTTATAACTTTTGCGAACTTTTACTAACAAACTGATTTTTCGAACGCGGAGCGAATAAAAAGCACTGTTTACGCTGCAAATAGCGAAGGCCTGAATGATTTGGGATGTGTGTAGTCCTCCTTACCTGGTTTTGGTAGGAAGACTACTTTTGCCTCTCTCCATAATCTGGGTATGTATTTGAAGGCAATGCAGGCCCTGTAGATTGGAAGTAGATATTTTGCTATTCTTGTCATTTATCATTGTAGTAGTGCTGGGAATATTCCATCCAGCCCTGCAGACTTAAAGGGTTTGAAGGTTTTTATGGCCCACTCTATTTTGTCTGCAGTTACTACCTTGTTTGCGATTTCCCATTCTTGGGTTGTTGGTACACTATAGTGTTCTGGTGGCCAGTCAATGGAATCGATGGATGGTGTGACTTGACAGCCAGGGAAGTGTGTTTCCAGCAGTACTGCGCTGGATTCATTTTCCGTATTAGTGTAAGTGCCGTCTTCTCTCTTAAGTGAGCCCATGAGGTTGAGTTCACCTTTGGCCAGGACTTTCCTTACTCTTGCGGCTTGGTTTGTCGAGTTTATGCTACTACAGAAACTCTGCCAGGCCTCAGTTCTACGATACCTGATGCGTTTCTTGTAGTATTTTTGTGCATTTTTGTATTTGTCCCAGTCCTCAGGGGTTCTGGTGTTTTTTGCTCGGTTGTAGAGCTTTCTCAGGCCTCCACGTAGTCGCTCGAGTTCTGGCCCCCACCAGGAGCTCTTTTCTGGACCTTTGGGTGTTACAACAGGACACGCTGGCTCGTAGCTTTCCAGCAGAGCTGCAGTGATAGAATGTACGTTGTGTTCTATATTATCTGTACTAAGTGTTGTGTCGGGTAGTTGTGAATCACTTAGTGCCTTGTTTAGTGAATTTGTGTACCGTGCTATATCTGTTTTGCGGGGGTTACGATATGGAACAGGGTCTGCTAGTTTACATTGAATTTGATGTTATTTTATATCCGTTAAAAATAGTTTTAGTTCAATGTGTGACATTCGCGTAGACTGCCGTCAATATAAATCTCGTCTTCATCACGCAGCTAAATCTGGTCTTGTACCAACGGTGGCGTACATAAGAGAGCCTAGCAAAGAGCGACATTGTTTTTCATATGACATATCAATAAAATTTCAGTAACATCAAATTTAAAATTTGCATCCATAGGTGTATCACACCCCTTACAATCTTACATATTAAAATGTTTTAAAACTTTCATTAAATATTTTGATTGATCAAGCGAAAAACCTTGTGAAGTCTTTTTAATTAAAATGCCTAAATACACTAAATTGTTATTGCCCATATCCTTCATTCTAAACTTTGTTTTAAGAAAAAAATTAAGACTTTCAATTTCTTTCACGTTGGACCCAAAAATCAACAAATCGTCTACGTATAATCATAAGTACAAATCCCCTTTACTGTATAAGCAATAGTCATTATTTGATCGTTGAAATCCATATGGAGTAATTATTGCGTTATATTTCTCATTCCAGTACTGGAGATTTTTTAAGTCCATATAGAGATTTCTTCAATTATAATACATATCCAGTTCGAATAGTTAATCCTTCTGGTGGCATAAGATATACCTCTTCATCAATGCGTCATGCGTCTATATAATGCTATATAGCGTCCATATAGCAAAGGAAAGAAAATGATAATGATAGGTTATAACAATAACCTATCATTATCATTGTCTTTCCTTTAGCATCTAGCTTTTTAGGGTTCCGTTGCCAAATGGCAAAAAACGGAACCCTTACAGATTCGTCATGTCTGTCCGTCCGTATGGCACAGCCATTTTTTTCCGAAACTATAAGAACTATGTTGTTGAAACTTGGTAAGTAGATGTATTCTGTGAACCGCATTAAGATTTTCACCCAAAAATAGAAAAAAACAAAAAAATTTGGAGGAACTGAAACTCAAAATTTTTTTTTCATCAAACCCATTCGTGTAGGGTATCTATGGATAGGTCTCCAAAAATAATATTGAGGTTTCTAATATGATTTTTCTCTAAACTGAATAAGTTTGCGCGAGAGACACATCCAAAGTGGTAAAATGTGTGTATGTTACATGTACTTACCCCCCCCCCCCCCTGTAACTTCTAAACTAAGAGAATGATAATACTAAAAAAATATATGATGTAAACTTCCACCAAAAATTGGTTTGAACGAGATCTAGTAAGTCGTTTTTTTTAATACGTCATAAATCGTAAACCGCAATGTACCTTTCATTCAATCAACTCAAATATAAAATTTAAAAAAAAGCATTATCATGTTACTTGCTGCTACGGAACCCTTCATAGGCGAGTCCGATTCGCTTTTGGCCGCTTTTTTCTTGTTTCTCTTGGTATGTGATTATAGGCTGTTCATCCAAAAATTCTTAAATCTGAAACATCGGGTTTCCGTCCTTCCCATAGTTCACTAGGTGTCTTCTCTCTTCCTGAAACTGGACTACGGTTTGTTACATATACTGAAAACAATACTGCTTCTTCCCAGAACTCTTTTTTTATATTTTAATTTTTTATATTTTTTTTTTTATATTTAGGACACGTCAATTTGACTTCACCTCGCCTGATGGTAAGCTGAAGGTAAAGTCTCAGGACAGAGGGTCACCATTACATACACGTACCATATTAACAATGGTGGCACTCAGCTTGACGGCCTCATCAGAAGAGGATTGTCGTCGCAGCACCGCGTGACACCAACCGGTCCCACTAGTGCTGCGACCACAATCCCCCTGCCCGGCTATGCACTTGCTGACCCCTGAACGCAATCAAACCGAAATTGGATTACTATGGTGGAGGGTTTTTCGCAATCGTGTACGGTGGTACCTACCCGGCCGAATTTTGTGACAAATTTGTGTCATCAAATTTCTACCAAACTCCAGAATCAATCAACATGGTCCGAGCCTTGTCTATCAGTGGGCGGTGCATTCGTTCCGCTACACCATTCATTTCCGGATTATACGGTACAGTATGCTGCATAACAAAAAAATGTGGTAGAGTCAAGCAAGCAACAGTCATTTGCATGCATGGGCCGACTCGAACGGGGAAGCACCACCCGCTCACAGAATATGGACGCCAAGTAACAGTATTTGAACTGTTGCGTTCCGTTTGGTGAGTGAGAGTGCCGGAGCCCAAACTTCTTTCCCATCCCCTCCCAAATTCCTCGCCCATCCCCTCCCAAACTCCTTTCCCATCCCCTTTCCTTTACAGGGTCGGCAGTGCGAGTGTGACGCCACTGGTGATGCACATGTCTATAGGCCGCGGTAACCGCTTCCCATCAGGTGGGCCGTGTGCTTGTCTGCCACCTTAGTGGTATAAAAAAATAAGTAAATAAAAAACAATCCCCCTTTGACTACAAAATTCTTTTAACTGATTTGAAATATATTCACGGCCGTTATCCATTGGCAATTTTAAAAGATTTGTATCAAAGTGATTAGTAACCAAGTTATAATAATGTTTAAATCTTGAAAAACTTCTGATTTTTGTTGCATTAAGTAAACCATTGCAAAGTGTGTGACTTACAGCCGGTTTCTCGAACGCAGATCATCTACATAATTAACTAATCATTGGTCAAATCTCTCGTCAAGTGCTAAACAGGTTGCTTCAACGTTGATTTCATACTTTGATTTTGACCAATGATTAGTTAATCAGATTGTGAAATCAACGAACAAAATCTATTGTCAAATGACAAAACGGGTTTCTCGAACGTCAATTAGGCGTTAATCATTGGTCAAGCGGTTGTCAAATCGATGGTCAACTAATCAGTGCCCAAGCTGTAATTAGTACAAGTATTCCCGACTGTTTTTACTTTTTAGCTGTGCGTAATCAAAATTTGCATTTACGAAAATCTTTAGAAATCATCTGGTGGGTATTTCAAAGTGAATTATTAATCTTTAATTTAAATTGTTATGTAATAAATAAAGTGCAAAAATAACATAACCTAAAAATATTTTTAGGATGTCGATTTTGGATTCAGATATAACGCTGAGCAGCAGCAGTGATGACGATGTGCCTGAACCTGGACCCTCGAGAAGATACAGGGAAAGGGTCGATCCCTTCGAAGAGTTTTCCGATGTGGAATTCAAAAAGCGATACCGACTTTCGAAGGCTGTTGTTCTGCATTTGGTCACTCTAATTGGAGAGTCCATAAAACCGTTAACTTTGAGGAGTAGATCCATCAGTGCCCTACAACAAATACTGTTAACAATTAGTTTTTATGCAAATGGGGCCTTCCAAATAACAGTTGCTGACCGGATATGCATTCACAAGTCGACAGCATGCCGAATAATTAAGAAAGTGTCTGCAGCTATTGCTCAGTTAAGGCCCCAATTCGTGAAAATGCCTTTATCTGAAGTAGATCGCAATAAAGTGAAATGTGGATTTTACAATATAAGCTTTTCCCCCAATGTCATTGGGGCAGTGGACTGCACTCATGTTAAAATATCTTCTCCGGGTGGAGCGCAATCTGAACTCTATAGGAATAGAAAAGGATATTTTTCACATAACGTGCAAGCAATTTGTGATGCAAATTTAAAAATTATGGATGTGATTTGTAGATGGCCCGGATCAGTCCATGATACTACAATATTTAATGATTCCCATGTCAGAGCAGATTTCGAATCGGGTGTATATGGCAGTGACTATCTTTTGGGAGACAGTGGTTACCCTTGCAGGCACTATTTGCTCACTCCTTTTTTACATCCTTCAACTCCCAGTGAAGAAGCATACAATAGAGCACACATAAGCACTAGGAATACGATTGAACGATGTTTTGGTGTTCTCAAGCGACGTTTTCCATGCCTATATATGGGGCTTCGTGTAAAATTAGAGACTCTGATAAGCATAATAGTGTCCTGTTGCATACTGCACAACATAGCTATTGACAGCAATGATTTAATTGAAGATGACTTTGACATTAATAGCAATCTTCCAGAAGTTAGCGAGGCCAATGTACATAATCCAAATGAGAATACTTCTGTTCGGACAGCATTACTGTTGACACATTTTAGGCAGTAGGTAATACAATTAGGTACATAGGTATATTCTTTGTAACTCTAGCTATAGTAGCGGCATGCTACGATGGCCCTTGACGTTTGTTCGTTTCATAAAGATTCCTTTAAATTAATACTACGTTTGAAGGAGCAAATTGCTGTTCTTTATTGTTAAATTATTTGAGTAATCGCTAAGAACTTATAGTAGAAATTAAATTAAATTCTGCAGCATTTTTCTAATTAATGATATTCGGTACTTACATTTTCCTTAGCAACATCTTGCCTAGTTGTTCTTTTTAAATTATTGTATGCTGCTTGTAGCTGTTTCATGTCCCTTGCTTCCTGAGCACAGCTGTTAAATTCCTTTGTTATTTTCTCCCACGTTTCTTTTTTTCCTTTATGTAAACAGCATTTGTTGCTTTGTTTTCAATAATTGTCTTGTATCTATAAAGAATAAACATTAGTTGGTAGGTACCTAATTATTATAATCAATCAGTAGGTAGGTACAAAATAACTGAAACTTCCACGCTTCGCAGCTAGTTTGGAAATAGTAAAACTGGTACTTAGTTTAAATAGGTACTCGGGCCTAGGCTGCTGGCCGCATTGCCGCACTGAATAGTACCTAAATGATGTTGAGCCGCAGATTGAACAGTTACCATGAAAGAATTTAAAGACTGCCGTGCCCAATGACCTGTATCTTTATCCCGAAAATATATGTAAGCTTACTTTTCAATTATAGAGAGAAGTAAAATTTTCTCTCTCTCTGTGTAGTTCTTCCCTCTGTTTGGTTTTTCCGACATTTTCACGTATTTTTTCACAAAATTACACACTTTTGATTAATTCTTGGATTTCGCAGCACAAAGATGTCAAATTGACATGATTTTTGATGTTTATGAATGAATAATTGAACTGAAGGAATGATATTTTCACGGGTGACCATATGAAAATAAACATTAGTTTGACAATCAAAAGATGACCAATGATTAGCTAATTTTTCTCTAATTTGCGTTCGAGCAACTCGATTAGATTTGACCAGTGTGTTAAGTTAATTGCTTTGTCAGTTGATTGGCGTTTTGATCTGCGTTCGAGAAACCGGCTGTTAGTCAATGAATGTTACAAAATATTTATTACCGTCCCATGTACATAGAGTTATGGGTCCGCAAACATCAGTATGTACTAATTCTAAAGGTTGTCTAGTTCTGTAACCTGGCTTATTAAATGGTCTAGTATTTTTCCCTAATAAACATGGCTCACATAATTTGTTTAAAATAGTTTTATTTTTTAAGTTTGACAGACCAGATACCATATCATTTTGTAAATGTAAATTATTCATACCTAAATGACCAAATCTCTTATGCCATAGTTCACAATCATCTTTCTCCGTCTTAGTAAAGTTACACGAGTATATAATTGCTTGCAATTTTAAAGAATACTATGTGCTTATTACCAGTCATTATTAAAATATTGTGATTATAAACTCTTATTTTTTCACAATCAAAAACAACTCTTGAACCTGCATTTTCCATTTTAGAAACTGATAACAAATTCTTTCTCAATTCAGAAACATAATAAACATTTTTAATCAAACATTTTCGAGTTATTTTTCCCACTCTGCGCAAAAGTTCCATATTATATACACCTACTGCCTCAAGATGTATTCCATTAATAATGACCAAAGACAAGACAATTGTAGGTTAACTTTTTAAGTGATGCAGAAACATAGAGTAATTAATACAAAATAACATAACACCTTTCCCCCAAGTACAACAAAACTAACACTATTATATAATAAAACTTATGTAACATCACAATAATCAAACTCCAATAATGTCTGCCCATTCTTCTGGTGGTGGTATAACAACCTGTTCGTTCTCATTGCTATCATCATCATATGTCATATCTGGTGTATTTTTATCAGGTGATCATGTGAGGTGCAACTGGTCCACGTGCCGTCGATAGATGCTGCCATCATCAGACCTTACTTGATATAGAGCTGGGGCCAGCATGCTTTTAACAATCCCACGCTGCCACTTTTTGTTCATATTGTACAGCCTAAACAATATATGGTCTCCTATTTTAAAGCTTTTATTTTTGTTTTTTCCACCTTCCTTCTCCTCCACATTTGTTTTCTTTTTATAAATATTGATGTCACTTTCAAGGTCTGGATGAACAAGAGATAAGGTAGTTCTGTATTTACGGCCATTTAACATTTCAGCTGGAGTCTTACCAGTTACTGTGCTTGGAGCAGTTCGCGTATGAAATAGCACTTTCGCTACTCGCTGTGCCCAGGGCATGTCTGACTGTTTCTTGAATTTCATTTTAATTATTTGTATTGTTCTTTCCACTTGACCATTAGTTGCAGGGTGATAGCAGGAGCACCTGTAATATGCTCTATATGATTGTTTTTCATAAATTCTTGAAATTCTTTAGATGTGAATGCTAATCCATTATCTGAAACTAAACATTTTGGTATTATCACCCTATTGAACCATAGCAAACAATCTTTATTAAGTGATATGTAATCTCTTCTTCTATGATATGGTAATAATTCATCACTTACTTTATTTGGCCATCCATGTAATGTAATAAATTTACTCTATTCAATACTTGGTCCTTCTCAGTCTCATCTGCAATTACTTTAGAAGTCATATTCAATGAATCATTAAGTTCAAACAAAAATACCTCATTTACTTCTTCCTTATCCTCTTCAGCACATGGAGTAGGCCATCGACTCAAACTATCAGCATTCCCCAGTTCTTTTCCAGGGCGATATTGTAATGTATAATCGAAGGTGTTCAATGTAAGTGCCCATCTTAACATTCTTACAGATACTAGCTCAGGAATGGGTTTTCCACGTCCAAGTATACCTAATAAAGGTTTGTGGTCTGTGAAAATAGTGAATCTGCGACCCAATAGGTATTGTCTAAACTTTTTTAACCCAAACATAATTGATAGAGCCTCTTTGTCAATTTGGGCATACCTTCTTTCATATGGCTGTAATGTTCTGGAACCAAATATGATTGGTCTCTCTGTTCCATCTTCCATTTTATGTGCTAATACAGCTCCAGCACCATATTCACTGGCATCACATAACATATACAGTTCCTTTTCTAAACTGTGGTGAGTTAAAGTTATTTCTGATGTAAGCAAGGATTTGGCTTTTTCAAACGCTTGATGCTCTGTTGTACTCTAATGCCACTTAATGTCATCTTTTAAAAGTCTGTATAATGGCTCTAATACCAGTGTCTTATCTTTGATGAACCGTTCATAGAAATTATACAACCCAAGGAATGCCTTCAATTCTCTTTTATTTTGAGGGTCCGGTTTTGACACTATTTCTTTTACCTTTTCTTTCGATGGGTGAATGCCACTTCCATCTATCTCATAACCTAAAAATGAAACCCTACTTGCTGAAAATGTACATTTACTTTTATTCAGTTTTAATCCAACTGCATTTAACTGTTTTAACACAGCTCTCACTCTTTGATCATGTTGTTCTTGTGTAGTGCCACAGATAACCACGTCATCAATCAGGCAAGCCACCTTCAATGCCAGCTAAAAGAGAACTCATCAATCTCTGAAAAGTTGCAGCATGTACACCATATGTCAAACGATTCATTTTCATTAATCCCAATGGTGTATTGAGTGTAAGTAGCTCTGCTGCGGCTTCATCCACTTTAAGTTGATTGTAGGCTTGTTTTAAATCCACTTTTGTAAATATTTTGCCTCCAGCCAAAGAAAAAAATGCTTCATTTGATGTAGGCAAAGGATAACTCTCAGACAAGCATGTTGCGTTCACAGTATTACGATAGTCACCACACAATCTTAGTGTTCCATCTGGTTTCGGTACGATTCTTAATGGTATTGCCCAACGAGAATGTTTCACTGGTGTGATGATTCCATTTGCTATCAATCTCCTCAATTCAGAATTTACTTCCTCTCTCAATGGAAATGGCACTGGACGTGCTCGCATAAACACATGATTAATATTTTCTTTGCATCTGATATGAACCAGTGATCCGTTATAATCATTGATTCCATCACCAAATAATCGTGGAAATGACCCCATAACCTCCTCTGCTACTGTATTTACCCCCTGTATTGAAATTCCTAATTCATCAAACCATGCTCTTCCTAGTAGAGCTGGGCCCTTCCCACAGCTCACCAATAGAGTCAATTTTGCAGTTTTTCCATGGTATGTAACTTCTACTTCAGTCTCCCCTTTTATTTTTAATACATCATTCGTCCAAGTTATCAATGTACTAGTGCATGGTTTTAAAGGTTCAGGGAATGCACTTTTGTTTTGCATATATAAACTGTGAGGTAAAATTGAACGTGCTGACCCAGAACCAATTTCCATTGCAATTACTAAACCATTAATTTGAACATCAATCATAATTGGTTTTACTCGATCATTGCCAGCAATTGTATGTATATTTCAGGTTCCGAAACACATTCTTCGCATTCATTTACTAGATATTTGGTTATATTCTTGTTGTTAGCTTTGCAGGCCGCCTTTGTGTGACCTTTTTCTTGACATTTGTAACAAGTCACGTTCCGAAATCTACATTTGAAAGATCCATGTCGTTTAGCACAATGTTCACATGTTTTACTCCAATTTTTTTGATTATTAATTATTGCGTTTACCTCCATTGGTTCACTGACGGGAACATTAGAATTTATCCCACTCCCACAATGGGTCCTCGGCATAACTTTTGTTTCTTCACATAAATTACTGTTTATGGTTTCGTAGTTTAGACTTTGTTGTACAACTTTATCGTAGCTCATATCGTCCATCTTGATTTTTAGTAATTCTCTTCTCAGTTTGTCTTCCTTTATCCCCAATATTATTTGCTCAACCATACGTCTTTGTAAATCCTCGAATTTGCATTGCGAACTTATCTCATTTAACGCTGCCACGAATGTTGTAATGTTTTCGTTCGCTTTTTGTTTCCGTTGATAAAATTTCTGAGTTTCGAGAATTGGATGTGGAATTGGAATGAAAAATTTGTTGAGAACTGCTATTATATCTATGAATGTTACTTCACTTGTCCTCCTGGGTGACAAGAGAGACACAATTAATGCAAATGCCTCCTTCCCACATTGAGACAAGAAGACTGCTCGTTTTTGAGTATCATTCATGGTTCCCATGGCCTCCAACGCGAAGTATAACTGTTCACGATAATTTTCCCATTAGTCTCTGTGCGGCTCAAATTTCCCAGGAAATAATACATTGCTAATATTTGCCACCATTGGCATTTTCTCACTTTGTGCGTTTATTTCTCTATCGAAAGTGCTTAAGATATCAAAATATTCATTCTCCATTGACACGAAGTCCTCCGTGTCATTAGGATTGAGAAACAGAATTAATTTACAAATTTCCTCGTATTGTTTGAATGATTCCCCGAGGCGTTCCATTTTACGTAATGAAAGTTCTAAACAAGCACCTTTTATTTCTTCTAAAGAAAATGTTTTAAGAAGTGTTATCGCGCCCTTAATATGGCCACGTGCCACCTTTTTGTTTGTTACTTCTTCACTGTGTGCCATTTTTGCCAAACGTAAATCAAACACAACCACTTTACGGTACTTATTACTATAAACAATTTAAGTTTAAATGTAGTTGTTCGTAAAATTGAAAATAATTGTAGTATTTTTCCATACTAATATTGTATATGCATAGGTATGTAACCATGTCGGTTGGTCTGCTATTTTTAGAAAACGTTAGTAGTACTATAGCTAGTATAATACTAGCATTCTTGTCAACCCCTCCAAGTAAACTAACAACGTGCTTGGGTTAGGAGTGAGTTCACGCCTGGGTATGGGTTACTACGACTTCGTGATTGTAAATCCGACACCTACAGTGACGATCAGTTGATTAATAACCTCGCTGCGCACCGTAAAATACAAAAAAGTGGTTTTTTCGTGACCGATTTTAACGAGTGACGTCTCACCGGCCTCCATCTGCCAGAATATCGTGAAGCTCGCGGTCGATATCGGTAAGCTCGTCAGAAGCGGAAAACCAGCTTACTGGCTCACTCAGCCATCAGGATTTTAGTGCGGCAAGTGGGGTCCTACCCCCTGCGTCGGTCAGTTTTTCCGGGAAAGCCAAAAAAAAAGTACCACGTGCCCACGTGGTACCAGATCCCGCAGTCTGAAGACCGTGAAACTTCGTAAGCGGAGAGCGGCCACCAGAGCAGGAATCCGGTTTCAGAAAAGATTTAGCGGCAGAGGTTCGTCTTATTTTGAATTATAAAAGTGCAAACTTTGGCCCTAAATAACGCAAGACTGGACCGGAAATTGGAGATTTCGCTACTGCTACATCTTGCGCGCTCATGATAGGAAGAGAACTGCAAGTTTTTGACTCGTGGGCCTAGGACCCTCGAGTTTGAGCTCTTTTTGAAGGGCTCGGGGAGCACTATCGTTTCGTCACAAGAGGGTGACTCTACATAGAGCCGGGAAGGAGTTACAGTGTAGAGCCCATTCTAGCGGTGCCTTTTGGCTGAAATTTCTACATAGCATTTATTTCCCGGGCAGGGACCTTACAGACGGGTGATTAGGTTAGGTTAGTGGCTAGTTTAGATAATAAGACACTTGACAAACTATACATACTCTACTTACTGAGCTAATATTTTTTGCTGTAACTTTATTGTGACACTGTATATATAGATTATAAGTGAGACCGACACCTAACTCTTCATAGAGTTCAATTTTATTGGCTTTTAGTAGACTTCTAATAGGCAAAAGGCTATTGTATTAAGACCGGTGCCTATTGGCCTAAGATTAATTGACCGTCTAGCTGGGCTACCTGGACCCAGGTAAAAAATCTTTTACCTTAAACACCTAGCAATAATACTACCCTGTTTCGACCAAACGACAGTTCCTAGTAGTTGGACTGGCTACTTACGCACCACCACATCGCACACACATACAAACACAAACGCGCACTCACACACCCAACACACACACTATTGTGGCAAGAATTTGGCTTTAGATTTTTGTTGTGTCCTTAATTATTATTACTTTTACAATTTTATTTCGTGTTTCTTGTTTATTCCACCCGACCGTGTTGCGTGGATTGTACCTACAAAATGCCTATAGGACACAATCCAAAAACCAGATAGGCGGGTTCCTCCCCTGGAACCTCAGCCTCCACATCATCTTCGTCTCCAAAGTCGCAATCAACGAAGTCAGTAAGGGACAGCATAGGTGAGATAGAGGGAATGTCCTCTAATAATATCACACCCCTTACCCAGAGACCAAATACAGCGGCTACAAAAACGGTGACAAAGCCAAAAGTATTCACCGTAAATGTATCCACAGCCTGCAAACCAACAGCGGAAAAGCCCACATTAAAACCTCGCAAACCAACCGCGGAACTGGCTACATCACCAATCGCCAAAGAACAAAACGAGGAAGCCGTCCTCCAAATGGCGACGATAGAGGCGTTAACGCCTGAAGACAGGCACACAACGGCGCTATCCTGCCTAGACTTGATCAAACAGATATGCCTCGAGTCTAAGAACATCAAAAAATAAATTAAGCGCAGGAAAGAAACCTGCGCAAAATAATCATCCACATAACATAACAAAAAAGTCTGTTCAATAGCCAAATCAAAAAATCAGATAATAAAATTAAGGCTACGTGGAATGTTATTAACAAAGAAACTTGTAAAACAAGGTCACGTGATCGATCCTTCGAGTTAAAAATAGATTATCAACACATTGATACTGATTCTGCGGTGGCCCATGCATTTGAATCTTTTTTCACAAATAATCCAATTACCACTACAAGTAAATTTTGATTTTCAGTACATTGACACTGAAATCATTCTTAAAATGTTTAAGGAATTAAACATTAAAAAAACTAAGGATCTCTGGGGCATTTCAACCAATACAATAAAATCAATAATGCCCGTTATTGCGCCTTACCTTGCATTCATATTTAATAAATGAATAGAAGAAAAACAGTAAAATCATTCTGTTATTCAAAGCAGGGGATAAAAGTGATCCATCCAATTTTCGATCCATCTCTATACTACCAGCTCTCAGTAAATTTTTTGAAAAAATATATTTAATCAGCTGCTTTCGCATCTCACTGCCAATAGGTTACTTCATAACAAACAGTTTGGTTTCACTAAAGGCAGAAATACGACGGATGCAGGAGTCGCACTTGTCAAACATATATTTGATGCATGGGAGAAGAGGCAAGATGCCATTGGTGTCTTTTCTGATTTATCAAAAGCTTTCGATTGTGTTGATCATGAGACTTTGTTATTAAAATTAGGTCACTATGGTGTTTCGAGCAGCTCACTTAGCTTACTTAGGTCTTACCTCACTGGCAGAATACAAAAAGTCAACATTAATGGCACCAATTCTTCTGGTGCCCCATTAGTCATGGGAGTACCCCAGGGCTCGATATTAGGACCACTTTTATTCCTGATATATGTAAATGACCTTTCTTACTTCATTGAAAATCTTTGAGATAGTATTATTTGCTGATGACACTGATAAATATGTACCAAAAGAAACTACTGTTTACTTAGAGAATATTATACACTGCTAGCGCCATCTAGTGATCTATATTTGTAAACTGTGTAGTTGTGTTATCCCATCCCGCCAAAATATATGTCAGTCTGTTGAAAGCCTACTTGAGTTTTATTTGGTTATGGGCCCAGACCCGCAGTTTTTATTTAGTTCGACAAGTTTTAAGTAGTGCACAGATATAGTTATGGCAGGAAATTATTCAGTTAACGTTCCGAAGTTAAAGGGGCGAGAAAATTATGATGATTGGGCATTTGCGGTGCAAAATTTTCTCATCTTGGAAGGCGTCGATTTATCCAGCAAGAAAGCACTGGAAGAGGCGAACGATAAGAAAGCTAAAGCAAAAATTATAATGACTATCGACCCATCTCTATACGTTCACATAAGAAATGAGAAGACCGTCATGTCATTGTGGAATAAATTGAAGTCTCTGTTTGATGACTCAGGCTACACGCGGAAGATTAGTTTGTTACGGAATCTCATTTCTATACGCTTGGAAACGTGTGAATCCATGACTAGTTACGTCACACAGGTCGTGGAAACAGCAGAGAGGCTTCGAGGCACAGGTTTCGAGATTAATGACGAGTGGATCGGCTCTTTACTTTTGGCGGGTCTCACAGAAAAGTTTAGCCCAATGATCATGGCCATTGAACATTCCGGAATAGCCATAAGTGCAGACGTTATTAAGACGAAGCTAATGGACATGAGTGCAGATTATGAAATAAAATCTGAGGGTGCATTTAACGCTATAAATTATCATAAACGAGTTGGCGGTAATAGTAGAAAATTTTCAAACACCAAAAATAACGACAACGTAACGCGTCACCAAGCGGCGTCGTCGTCGGCATCTGTCAACAAACCGTCAAATTCAAAGGTTATTCGTTGCTACAAGTGCAAAGAAATTGGTCACTATAAGAACCAATGTAATTCAGAAAAAGCGTAAATGAATGCATTCAGTGCGGTATTCCTTACGAGCAAATTCAGTCCGAAGGACTGGTACGTGGATTCCGGCGCCAGTACTCATTTAGTGTCGAACAAAAATATGTTGACAAACATATCGTACGAACCGAAGATAAGCGAGATCGTAGTTGCAAATCGAACAAGTGTACAAGTTGTATGTTCGGGAGACTTGAAAATAAAAACGGCAGTTGGAAACAAACAGTATGACGTCGATGTTAACAATGATTTGTATGTGCTTAACCTCACCACGAATTTGTTATCAGTGAGTCGAATTATCGCTAGTGGCAACAAAGTGATATTCAATCATACAAAGTGATATTCAATCATATGGGATGTTCCATTTATAACTCACAGAATGATTGCATTGGTGAAGCGAAGTTAGAAAACGACGTGTACAGGTTGAACATTGTGTCTCAGCAACTACTAGCAGCGGCAGTGCAAACTTCAAGTACAACATGGCACAGACGTTTAGGTCATATTAATCAGAAAGACCTATGTAAATTGAAGAATGGAATGGTTACAGGCGTGTCGTTCCTTGATAGAGGTGGTATGGACAAGTCCAGCTGTAAAGTATGCTGCCAGGGCAAACAATCCAGATTACCATTCCCTCTGAGCACAAGCACAACCAAGGAACAGCTTGAATTGATCCACACGGACTTGTGTGGGCCAATGGAATGTAAGTCATTGGGGAACGCTTCATATTTCCTCATATTTGTTGATGACTACAGCAGAATGTGTTTTGTTTACTTTTTACAGTCAAAACATCAAACATTCAAGTATTTCAAAGAATTCAAGAAGCTAGTCGAGAACCAACAATCTAAGAAAATCAAAACTTTAAGATCAGACAATGGTGGTGAATTCTGTTCTACAGAAATGGAGAACTACTTGAAAAAATGTGAAATAGTTCATCAAAAGACCACACCGTACACTCCAGAACAGAACGGAATGGCCGAGCGGTATAACAGATCCATTGTTGAGAAGGCGCGCTGTCTCTTATTCGATGCAAATTTTGAAAAGAAGTTCTGGGCGGAAGCTGTCAATACAGTGGGTCTACCGCCCAAGTGTCGTCGATATCACAGCCGTCGAAATGTTGGGCTGGTCAAAGTCGACGGCCATTTTGTACCGCCCCATTGATAATCGATGCCGGCGCGGCGTAAGAATGAATGAAACGCTGTTTTTGACAGTTAAATAGCTGCCGCCTAAAAAAATTCTAATCGACGGCGTCTCATGAGCTGTCATTTTGAATATTATTTTCTTTTCCGACGGTTGATTACGATGCCGATTGCACCTAACACTGGGCTACTATGGCTTTTATGGGTGCGACTGCCGACGAGTGGATTCTGCCGTCCTATTGCACCTAACACTGGGCTACTATGGCTTTTATGGGGGCGACTGCCGACGAGTGGGTTCTGCCCTCCTATTGCACCTAACAATGGGCTACTATGGCTTTTATGGGGGCGACTGGGTTCTGCCCTCCTATTGTACCTAACACTGGGCTACTATGGCTTTTATGGGGGCGACTGGGTTCTGCCCTCCTATTGTACCTAACACTGGGCTACTATGGCTTTTATGGGGGCGACTGGGTTCTGCCCTCCTATTGCACCTAACACTGGGCTACTATGGCTTTTATGGGGGCGACTGCCGACGAGTGGGTTCTGCCCTCCTATTGTACCTAACACTGGGCTACTATGGCTTTTATGGGGGCGACTGGGTTCTGCCCTCCTATTGCACCTAACACTGGGCTACTATGGCTTTTATGGGGGCGACTGAGTTCTGCTCCTATTGTACCTAACACTGGGCTACTATGGCTTTTATGGGGGCGACTGGGTTCTGCCCTCCTATTGTACCTAACACTGGGCTACTATGGCTTTTATGGGGGCGACTGGGTTCTGCCCTCCTATTGCACCTAACACTGGGCTACTATGGCTTTTATGGGGGCGACTGGGTTCTGCCCTCCTATTGTACCTAACACTGGGCTACTATGGCTTTTATGGGGGCGACTGGGTTCTGCCCTCCTATTGCACCTCACACTGGGCTACTATGGCTTTTATGGGGGCGACTGCCGACGAGTGGGTTCTGCCCTCCTATTGTACCTAACACTGGGCTACTATGGCTTTTATGGGGGCGACTGGGTTCTGCCCTCCTATTGCACCTAACACTGGGCTACTATGGCTTTTACGGGAGCGACTGAGTTCTGCCCTCCTATTGTACCTAACACTGGGCTACTATGGCTTTTATGGGGGCGACTGGGTTCTGCCCTCCTATTGTACCTAACACTGGGCTACTATGGCTTTTATGGGGGCGACTGGGTTCTGCCCTCCTATTGTACCTAACACTGGGCTACTATGGCTTTTATGGGGGCGACTGGGTTCTGCCCTCCTATTACACCTAACACTGGGCTACTATGGCTTTTATGGGGGCGACTGCTGACGAGTGAGTTCTGCCCTCCTATTGTACCTAACACTGGGCTACTATGGCTTTTATGGGGGCGACTGGGTTCTGCCCTCCTATTGTACCTAACACTGGGCTACTATGGCTTTTATGGGGGAGACTGGGTTCTGCCCTCCTATTGCACCTAACACTGGGCTACTATGGCTTTTATGGGGGTGACTGGGTTCTGCTCTCCTATTGCACCTAACACTGGGCTACTATGGCTTTTATGGGGGCGACTGGGTTCTGCCCTCCTATTGCACCTAACACTGGGCTACTATGGCTTTTATGGGGGCGACTGGGTTCTGCCGCGACTAATTAAAACACTCTGTAATCTTTACCTTACCTACTTAAACGTTTATGCTGTGTTGTTTGTTGTTTTCGTATGTTTCAGAAGGAAGGAATAAGCGAAGGAGTTGGAGGACGAAATTCCATCGTCGGCAGTCGCCCCCATAAAAGCCATAGTAGCCCAGTGTTAGGTGCAATAGAAGGACAGAACCCAGTCGCCCCCATAAAAGCCATAGTAGCCCAGTGTTAGGTACAATAGGAGGGCAGAATCCACTCGTCGGCAGTCGCCCCCATAAAAGTCATAGTAGCCCAGTGTTAGGTACAATAGGAGGGCAGAACCCAGTCGCCCCCATAAAAGCCATAGTAGCCCAGTGTTAGGTGCAATAGGAGGGCAGAACCCACTCGTCGGCAGTCGCCCCCATAAAAGCCATAGTAGCCCAGTGTTAGGTGCAATAGGACGGCAGAACCCACTCGTCGGCAGTTGCCCCCATAAAAGCCATAGTAGCCCAGTGTTAGGTGCAATAGGACGGCAGAACCCACTCGTTGGCAGTCGCACCCATAAAAGCCATAGTAGCCCAGTGTTAGGTGCAATCGGCATCGTAATCAACCGTCGGAAAAGAAAATAATATTCAAAATGACAGCTCATGAGACGCCGTCGATTAGAATTTTTTTAGGCGGCAGCTATTTAACTGTCAAAAACAGCGTTTCATTCATTCTTACGCCGCGCCGGCATCCATTATCAATGGGGCGGTACAAAATGGCCGTCGACCTTAACCAGCGCAACATTTCGACGGCTGTGATATCGACGACACTTGGGCGGTAGGCCCACAGCTGTGTATATAAAGAACAGATCGCCCGCTGCAGGACTACACAAAGGATTACATATAACGCCCTATGAGGTATGGACAGGCAGAAAGCCCAAAATCAGCCATATAAGAATATTTGGCAGTCCAGTGATGGTCCATGTGCCCAAGGAGAGGCGTAGAAAGTGGGACAAGAAGGCAAACAAAATGTTCCTATATATAAATGATTAGTAGTTTATTTTGTTATGGGGGATGATAAATATGTACCAAAAGAAACTACTGTTTGCTTGGAGAATATTATACACTGCTAGCGCCATCTAGTGATCTATATTTGTAAACTTTGTAGTTGTGTTATCCCATCCCGCCAAAATATATGTCAGTCTGTTGAAAGCCTACTTGAGTTTTATTTGACACATCATTAATTTTTAAAACTGACAGACAAAAGTAGTACTTGACGATGTGAATAATACCCTTTCTAAAATATTGGATTGGTTCGCAAGTAACAACTTGCTGCTTAATGCGAAGAAAACAAAATGTGTAAAATTTACCATGCCCAATGTAAGACAGATAGATACACATATTACAATGAATAATGAATCTGTTGAAGTAGTCAATACCAGTTTTTCTTGGGCTAAAGTTAGATAATAAACTGCAATGGGGTTCTCATATCACAGCCTTAGCAGGTAGACTTAGCTCAGCTGCCTATGTGGTTAGAAAGATCAGGTCACTGACTGACGAGGAAACGGCACGATTAGTTTGTTTTAGTTACTTTCATAGCGTTATGTCATATGGTCTGCTGCTGTGGGGCTCAGCTGCCGATATTGAGTCTATATTCATATTACAGAAACGAGCTATACGAGCAATCTATAGCCTCGGACCCCGTGACTCGCTGAGACTATATAAAGAAATTAATATTTTAACTGTTGCTTCCCAATATGTGTACGACAACATCTTATATGTACGGAAGAACCCAGATCTGTTCAAAAAATATCGGACGAACATAATTTTAATACCAGAAATAAAAATAAGCTTGCAGTGCCAAAACTCAGACTTAATAAAGTTGGTAATTCGTTTGTAGGCAAATGTATAAAAATATTTAATAAAATCCCTCAGCGGGTTAATCTAAAGGTTAACCCGCTGAAAAGGTGGAGAAAATCAAATCCTGAATGTTGGGCAGTAAACGTAGCAAAAAAAAAGGCGAACTGATGGTTTACCCTACAAGTCTCGGTCTAAGGATCGGCCAGCTAAGGTTTCAAAGGACATGAACTGTTCAGAATGTAAGTTTAAATGTTCCGATAACTTTGACGAGAATGCTAGAAACGAAATACTACTCAATGAAATTACTGGAATCTTGATTTCGTGGGTAGAAAAAATTACATTGTTTCTCATATAAATGTAGAGCGTCCTAAACAGTACTACTTGCTGTAAAAAATAAACGTGAGCAAAGCACTTTCACAAAAAATGCTACTTTACTAAGGATGATTAGCTACTAAACAAGTTTGCCAAAGTTTTTTACGAATACTCTTAATATTGGACCCTCTGTCGTCTTTGACGCTGTAAAAAACGCAGTAGTACTGGTATTTTTAATGCTGTTGATAATAGAGGAAAACATGAGCCAGCAGACAAAATTAAGCCAGAGATCTTGGAAGGGATTTGTAATCATTTCCATGTATGGAATCTCACTATACAAGAAAAGATACAAACAGAAAGTTTTTGGGCGCAGATCTTAACATAAGAAAAATATACACATTGTACAAAGAGTTATGCTAAGAAAAAAACCAAGAAGCAGCTAATGAGCTCACATATAGACGAATATTTTCAACAAAATACAACTTAAGCTTTTTTGTACCGAAAAAAGACCAATGTACAATTTGTACAAATTACGAAAACGCTGACGAAGAGAATAAGGTCTTATTAAAAAATAGATATACAGAGCATATCCAGAGAAAAAATAAATGTAATGGGGAGAAGGAGAAAGACAAGGAGAGATCTAACAAGGATCCTAACTTTGTTTCAATTTCATTTGATCTACAGATCCCTCACAGCAAAGTGAGCCTTTTGTATTATTCTCGGAAGCTGTGCGTATTTAACCTCACTATTTATGAAGCCGGTCTACCCAATAATGCATATATATGTTTCCTATGCTCCGAACTGAACGGTAAAAAGGTAGTTGCGAAGTCGGAACCACGTTATTGCATTATTTATCTAAATCAAATGTGTTCCGTCAAATGTAACCGAAATCAGTCTTTTTTCTGATACTTGCTCAGGCCAAAATAGAAATCAATATGTGGCGGGTATGCTTTTATGGGCTGGGCTGTTCACAATATTGAAAATCTGCATATGAATGAGCAAAAATTTTCGGAAGCAGGACGAGCAGGCGATACATGGAAACCGATTCTATGTACAACGCTATTGAATCACAAAAGAAAGAAACTTCAGTATATTCCATGCAAGACTGGATTGCAATATGCCAACGTGCGAGGCGCAGAAAAGAGTATGTTATTAAAAAGAAGAAAATAGTCAAGGAGATACAAAACAAAAGAGTTTAAATATCATGAGTTTTACGACTTAAAAGATCTGACTGCTAAGATAATTCATAACAAAGAAAAGGACAATGAAGGAGATAGAGTGCAGTGGCTTAAAGTTAAGCGATTGAGATTCTTAAAGGGGGAAAAAATAATTTATTTCAACTACGATATGAGTGAGAATTTTTTTCGACGTTACTGGCAAAGTAGGAACAAATCGAGCTACACGAACAAAACGAAAGGAACTTGATCAATTTCCAAGTGAGTTGAAAAAAAATTATGAACAATCATTGCAGGCAAAAAAAAGGATTTATTGTATTTAATTTAAAAAAATATAATACCGAAGGAATTGGAGCCTTGAAACGTTTAAAGACGGTGAATAGTGTTCCTGAATGAAGAGGACAATCTACTGTCTTGCGAGGAAAATGTGTAGTTTTGTGTGTTCTTGGTTTCTTTGACATTTTTCTATTTTAATTACCATTCAAGTTACATGATAAACTGATTAAAGCATAATAATAAATAATACACTAATTTTCAAAACATATACAGGTAAAAACGGATAATTTTGTACAAATCTGAATATTGGCGGCTTAAATAAAAGATTATTTCAGTTATTTCTTCATGAACGAAGTCAGTGTCGTACAATGATCCTTTATTAGTATAACAGGTGTTAATACTTTGCATTATTAGGGATTTACAGCTTATTTACGAATATCTGGCAAAACGAAATAAATGCACTACCTTTTTTTTTTACGTGCGGAAATCCTTTCGGATACCCCCCCGCCGGCCAGCGGGGGTGGTTATGTCGTGTATCGGCTAAAACCGCACGGTGTCCTCCCCAAGTGTCCGTTGCCGGGCACCCCGGGTAAGCCCTCGAAAGGATAACCCCAGGGTTGCCGGCGGACTTTGGCCGCCGCCGCGGCCTCGCCTGGTGGGATCGGGTTTTATCCCGCTTCGGTCAGTTGGCAGGCGTGTGTAGGGGCACACACGACACGCCTCCGCCACGGCCTGCTTCTGTAAGGACGGCGAGTCAGCCAAATGCCGTCCTCAGGCCCCGATCATGGAGATCGGTAGTCCCGGGCGTAACGCCGCAGACTGCGAAACTCGAGGGGCAGGGTTCTCTGCCGCTCCCTCTCCGCCGTCTCTTTCGCGCGCATTACCTGCTCGCAGAAAGAGGCGGCGGTGTGCCCTTACTCCCATCGGAGACCACGGCCCTCACCATGGTCTCCAACGAGAGAACGTCCACGCCCAGGACCGCAACGAGATCCCGGCGTTGACTCGCCCACGCAGAGCACTGAGCACTTCCTTATCGGTCTCACCGCCGCAATGGTGGATTCCCCCCACCTTGGATGCTCAAGTCGCACCCTGCATGTCTCCATGAGTTCCTGGCGGAGCAGGGACCGCTGAGCCCTGATTTCTCGGGGCTCCGGCCTATGGCCCTGCTCCAGCGCCTCCTTGCGCCACTGGTACAGCAGCGCAAGGGCTCTTGCTTCCAGGTCCCATGGAGGGGTCCCGGCTAGGAGACATGCTGCGTCGACGGAGATCGTGCGATACCTCCTGATGAATCTGACGGCCATCGCTTTTAACGGACTGTTCAGAACAGTCACGTTGCGGGCCACCAGAGTCTCCGCCCATACGGGGGCCCGTACAGGGCCATGCTTCGCACGATCCCCAGGTACAGTCTCCTAGCGGGGGCGTTGGGACCCTTACCATTGGGCATCAGCCGCGATAGCGCGGCCGCAGCCCCCCTCAATTTCGGGACCAGACTTCGGAGATGTGGTCCAAAGTCCCATCGGCTATCGAGTACGAGCCCAAGGTACTTCATCGTGGGCTCGATGCCGATGCTTACGCCCCCTACGGTTATGCTGGTTCCCGCAGGTAGCCCCCTCCGAGGCCCGTGAAAACACATAGCCTCGGATTTGTGGAGAGCCACCTCGAGTCCCAGCCGCCGTATTCGATCCACGACTTGAGCAACCCCTGCCGTGGCCTTGCATATCCTTTTGACAAGCGTGAAACTGGGAAAAGCATGCCTTGCGTATAAGCTACACAATTAAAACAAATAGATAGTGCTCACGTAAAAAGGCAGCATCCCAATTAGAAAACTTTGCCACGGGATATAGAGCTGTAGTGTGGCATGAAAATATTCCATATATATGCCTGGAGTAGCTTAGCATAGCAGTGGGGAACCTGACGTGGCACCATTGGTGAAGATGACAACGACCACGGGGAATATCCCTGGCGGGCCATTGGTACCACGTCACCTTCCAACGCTAATGAGCACTCTGTGATAAAAACGATTAGCACACATAATGTATAAATTGTTAAATTCTCACCAACGGCTCAATACCAGAGGGCTAGCCTGTGCTTGGGTAAGAGATGCAGAAAATTAGGGGTTTGCAAAACCGCTGCACTCACATTTATAACCTTTGCGGACTAGTAATTTGGAAGGGATCACAAGCCCTTTCAATCCTTAGCCAACACTCTGTGACTGTTATTACGGATCAAAATGTATCAACAATATCTATTAATCGAGCCTACCCATAGAGAATATTGCACTCTGCCGATAGGGTTGACCACAGCTAACCATAGACAGAGTCGATGAAAGAATACAGATAATATTAGTGGACTGTGAATCGATATCAAACGAAAGAATCGACTACATATTCCACCAATATCACTTAATAGAACAATGTGCATTGTTACAACAGGTAGCATGGTTTTTTTTGTATTCTCTTCCTAGGCTTATAATCTAGGCTTCAATTCTGATGAAAGCAAAAGTAAATATACCAACATTAGGAGCCTTTGTGCATGATTTGTGGTGATCTTTAATCATTCTGATTTTTAATAATGTGTTTTGTAATTACTGTAACTTAATGAATTTTCGAAATAACTACGGTCAAACTTACCTAACTAACCTACGGCCTAACTTGGAATATTTTGAGTGGTTGCTATAGTCTAAGGCCGCTTTAGTTAAAAGTACCTAAAGTAAGTTTCACAGATTTTTGTAATAACTAATAGATGAAATCCATATAGGACTTACTTTTCGTAAGGATCTACCTACTGTTGGAGGGACTATTCAGAACCTTAGTTATTATAATATGTAACCGTTTGATTAATAGTTATGCAGTAACTTATAAGGCATATTAAATTGATTGCGTGTTTACTAACATTCTGGGTACATGTTGTATATATGCTTTTGGTGTGTGGCATCCCTTACAGAATCATGATGACATATTAGACGTCTCTTTGGCCGAAGCTCTGACCGTAGACTCCGGGAGCGAGGAGATGGAGCTGAACTGGTCCCTAGTTTCTCGCTATGAATGGCTTTAAGTCTGCTGGAATTTATCCATAGGATCAAGATAAATTTAAAAAGACTTTTGAAAGTTTTGGTAATTTAAACGAAACAATACCTACGTCTGCATTAGTGGGTGATGTTAGTGAAGCTGGTGTTAATCAAACTATAACAAAACAAGTTTTTTTTTTAATCTATTCACTACAAATTTCACCACTCGAAATGTCCATACAATTGTCTTCTTGAAGAGTACGACATTTTAAGCTTGGAGTCTAGACGCAAACTGCTCATGTGTATGATGTTGCACGGCTTATGCAATGATAGGTTTGATTGTAGCGGCATAACTAATCAGTTGTGTTATGTGGTGCCTAGAACTGTATTGCAGCGCGAGGTGCGCGTACCCCGGTTGTTCTACACTGCCATTTGCAGAACGAATGCCGGTGTGCAGGCTCCTCTCCGCCATATCGTAGAAACGTACAACGAATACCTCGCCGATATTGATATTTTTGCACAGTCACACTATAAATCCAAAATTGCAGCAATTCAAATGTTAAAATCTCTGTCTTAGGGTTTTTTTTGCTATTTCCCTATTTTGTTTGTCTTTTTACGTAAACATGTATAATACAACTTCAACATGAAGTGCGCACGATTTATTTCTTAACATAATTGTTAGTTATCATATATTATGTCGCGGATATTGCTGTGGGTTATACGTTCACGCAATAGTTATAACTTACTCTAATTTTATACTAGCAATGTACCTAACGTGTAACTGTTTTATGTCCCAATAAATAAATAAGTCAAACTTGTCCATCTCCCTTAGTACCACTTAGTGTTGTAGTTGAAGTACCAACTCTAAAACCTACTCATACCTATTATATGTGGTAACAATAATAATTTCACTTACTTTGTACCACTTTTTAATTTCCAATTATATTTTGGTTGTAATTTTTTTTTTGTGAGTGAGGAATTCACTGATTTTTCATTTTTATAGAATAAAACGTCAGTAAGGATACTGCAGTAGTATTCTTGCAACTTGTAACTACTTCACATTGTTTGTTTGGTTTCCTTCAGATATTTGAATAGTTTCATTACAAAAAATCCCCACGGATACCCCGTGAAGGAGGTCCTTTACAGACGCCGTAAAAACTGTCTTGAAGTGAAAAAAGCTGAGTTCACTGAAGCCAGCCAATCGGCGCTGTGGCAGGTATCTTAAGAACAACCATTACCATAAATATACCTTTTAGCAGGCTGCGGACTGATCAAAATTATATAAGAATAGTACATAATATCACCAGGATGTCTGAAGACAGCATACAGCTGCAGTACAAGACGTTAAGAATAGTAGTAGTAACTCGATATTCAAAAATCGATAATAACTGTAATCGATAGTACCTACATCACTAAATTATGCGCACAACACTAGCATCATTTTGACGTTTATCCCTTCCAATAATTACTTAAGATTTTCAGCGGGAACCTTGCAATGAGAAAGCCACCAATTACGGAACTTTTTCGACAAATTGTATATTTTGTATATTTCATTGCAAATATTGTCTGTAGAGCAACTTATTAATATAGTGAATTTGGTCGAAGATGGGAGGAAAGAAAGGAATGAAAGACCCGACTGATGCGGCATTGCCTGCATCAGAAACTTCTTCCGTGGACTCCGATGCCAAAGAGGACACGAGCAGGAAGTATCAAGTTTATAAAGTACCAGGATATACCAGGAAGTACCCTGAAAATTGTAAAAAATCGGAGTTTAATGTATTCCTGTCTCATCAGGACGAAAAATCATGCACCGACAAAGACAGACTATCTATTTCCCATGCTATAAGAAAGTATTGTATAACTGGCATTTTATATTGAAAGTGAGTCAATAGGTTTAAAATTGGCGTAACATTCGATTTATCGAATAATGCCAATGTATTTATACAAAATAAAAAAATATTAGAGGAGTTGGGCTTAAAAGCTACTATTCCTGCAGCCGCTACTGAAGTGACTGGGATACTTAACTCTTTACCTACTGATCTATCCAACAAACGTATATTTTCTCTAATAGGAAGTTCACGAAATGTGATACAGATAAGACGCTTCATGCCCTGCGTACGAACTGAGTGTGGCATGGTTTCGTATCAGCCCACTCAAACCGTCGCTGTAACCTTTGCCTCGTCAGAATTTCCTCAGCATGTCTACCTCGACTCTTGGAGACATGAGGTAAGAACTTATATTCCCCCTGTCAAACAATGCTTTCACTGCCTGAAGTTTGGACACCTAGCCAAGTACTTTAAAAATACAGAAGACTGCTCCATTTGTGCACAGAATCATAACTAAGAACACTGCAAAGAAGAAACCAAAAATGCTAAATGTTCAAACTGTGATGGTAACCACATTGCATTATCAATATCAAATTCAAAATTTGACTAAATCCGACTATTTCATGTTGTTTAGGAATAAACTCGCATTTTAGCGAATTGGAACTGTACGTGTATATCCTTGCTTAAGCTCAGGTCAACAAGTGAAAAAATTTACAATTTAAAACTTATGGCTACCTACGACGGGCAACGCCGTACTGTAATGTATCGCAACCAATACATCGCTCGGGTTGTGGTGAGTAATCTTTCAGGCGCTTTTCCTGAACGTATGTCAATTTTAACCAATGCAATCACAAAAATCATACTGAACCAAAAATATATACCTATTAACTCAGCCTCCATAAAGACATACTTCAGCAAACTATCAGAAATAGTAATTTTTCTACTACTAATGGACCTTAATATTATGCAATGGCCTGGTCGTGACGTTGGTCTTAACGGGGAGCGGCGCGGTGAGCGAGGCGGCGTCGGTGAGCGGTGCGTTTTGCACGCCGCGTACCCTCAGTAGCGGTTTGTTGCAACGGCCGCGGTGGACGTACTTAGGTCGACAACACGTGCTCAAAATCATGGCGTTATCTAAATTATCCCTTCTCTGTTTAGAAAGCAGTACATTTTTAAACCAGATTTTATTAATATGAGAGAAGAAAGAACTGAATAAAGATAGGTATTGGTTTTAGTCGGTTCAAGTCCGACATAACCGCCCCCGCTGGCTAGCGGGGGGGGGAATCCGAGGGGATTTCCGCACGAAAAAAAAAGAGAGAAAAAAAAGGTATTTAAATAGTGAATTTCGTGACCTATACGAAGATTACAGAAAGTATCCAGATAAGTTTTATGAGTACACAAGAATGAGTGTGAAAACTTTCGATTATATTCTGCAGCACATGGTGTCAGGTTGTTGGAGAATAAGAATTAATACTCAGGTGGTTGGAAGTATTATATATTTTAGAGTTAACATTTTTTGGGTTTTATCGGCGCACTCCTGATGTAATACAGATAATCGTAGACCACGCGTGTCAAGCCGAGAGGGTGTAAAAAGAGTGTTGCCAGTTCACAATATATTCAACATCTCTCTTTTTCAAAAAACACACATACGTACGTGACACACGGTTACAACTTAGTCGACAGGACATGTAATTACACAATACTATTTTAGTCTAATTAAGGTACAACACTAATCTTAGAATATGACAGACAACAAATAACGTCATTGACTTTGACATTTAAACTGAACTAATTAATTACAATTTGATCTTAAAAAATATTAGTCCCTATACCTTACAGGCTTTTTTATAGCACAACCGCTACGTGAGCGAGTGATTGGAACATCTACCGTATTACATGGTGAAGATTGTGTGTCGTGAATAGCAGGTATTATATCTGAACAACTTTGTGAAGATTGTGTGTCTGAACAACTTGGTGAAGTTTGTGTGTTGTGTGGTACATCATCATATTTGGGTTTCAGGATATGATGTCTATTGCGGCGAAACGTACCTTGCGGTGACATTATGATGTAGGATCTCGGCTCAGGTCCTGTACTTAATACTATGCCAGGAGTCCATTGACTATTAGGCTGCTTTTTGAAGTATACCTTTTCATCCTTTTCTAATGGACACAATGCTGTGGAATGTTTATTGTAATAAAGAGTTGATTTTTTATTTTGTTTTTCAATGTTTGACTTTAATTTTTGTAAATCTGGCAATGAGGAAACTAATTGGCTTTCGTGTATGGGCATTGTAGTGCGAAGAAGTCTGGACATACATAACTGAGAAGGTGAATAACCTGTAGTTTTACGTGAAGTTCTATATAGTAACAATGCTAGATACGGATCAGTGTTATCAGCATGACATTTAGTTAGTATATTTTTAATTGTTTCTATAGCCCGCTCAACCATGCCATTGGACCGGCTATGGTAGGGACTTGAAGTTGTATGTTGTATTTGCCATTCTAAGCCAAAAGATTTAAAATCATGACTGTTAAATGGGGGACCATTATCACTAACGATGACCTCCGGAATACCGTGTCGGGCAAAGATAGATTTTAAGTGCATAATAACTGTCTCAGCTGCACTTGAAGACTGAAGTAATGCAATTTCTACGTATTTAGAGAAATAATCAACACATAAGAGATATTTCTTGCCATTCCAATCGAATAAATCAATTCCCACTTTGTTGAATGGTAAGTATTTATACTCATGTTGCATAATTGGTTCTTTACTATTACTGGAACGATAAGTTAGACATATGCGACACTGGCTGACAATTTTTTCTATATCTGAGTTAATATCAGTGTTGTTATGGATATCCATTTTCGTAACCGAAACTATCGGATATCCGAAATAAAAAAATATCCGTAACCGTAACCGAATCCGAAATAAAAGTTTCGGATAGTTTCGGATAGGGCGGAGTCTAACTAAATAAAATACTACAACTCGTACGAATTAACTATGCGCTTCGCTGGAATGCGACACCTCTCCCGCTACCTAATGACGACACAGCGCGAGGTGCACAGCTAATTCATACGGGCTATACTTTCTTTATAGTAAATATATGACACGTCGTGACAAGTTTTTGTTTTTTCCCGGCCGGCAGACCATCGCGCGCCGGTTTAGTCGTCGTAAGTTTAGAGGTTATTGTGGGATTACGTTACCTACGTACGATGTAATTTATTTTACGATTACTTATTAAAGGTGTGGTTTCTTGTTAATTAGTAAACAAATTGTCAGTGACTGGAAAAATGTGTCCTAAATCTAGTTTAATTTGGTCATTTTATGATGAAGTGAATCTAAATTTTGCAAAATGTAAACAGTATGGGAAACAATTTTCACGCAAAGGAGGTGGCACTACTTCACTCAAATTTCACCTTAAATCTCAACACAAAGATAAGTATGAAGAATTGTTGTTGCTAGAAAAAGATAAACTACAAAAACTGACAGCTGACACCTTTACAGGAGTGTAAAAAACAGTTATCAATAATAGATTCTTTGAAAAATAGATCTGCTTGGGATGACAATAATACTAAACAAAAAGAAATTGATCAATTAGTGGCTCAAATGATCGCATTACAAAACTTACCATTTAACTTTGTGGAAGGTGTGGGATTTAAAAGATTAATTGAGGCAGCACTACCTCGTTATCATTTAAGAGGTCGGCAGCATTTTACAAATTTACTTTGCACCGATATCTACGGTAAAATAAAAATAAAGGTTTTGGAATTACTCAAGCAATTTGATAAGTTGTCATTCACTACAGATGTTTGGTCCGAGCCCAGTGCAAACGTTTCATTACTAAGTCTTACTGCTCATGGTATCACAAATCAATTTGAAAGACTGACTATCATACTCAAGTGTGAACAATTAGAAGGTCGGCACACTGGTGAAGTAATAGCGAATAATTTAACCAATATTTTGAAAGATTGGGGTCTAAGCACGGAATCGGTGCATTGTATGTTACGCGACAGAGGGTCCAATATGATAAAAGCTATGAATATGGCTAATTTAACAGATTCAAACTGTTCTATTCATCAATTACAATTGTGTGTCCGGTCAGCGATGGAAGTCGAAGAATTTGTCTTGCCAATGATTACAAAATGCAAAAAAATTGCCACTCACTTTAATCACTCTCTGGTTGCTCTAAATGAATTAAAAAAAATTCAAATAGAAAGACTCCAAGGTAATCTACAAGGTAAGATTTTCTTCAGTCTCTTTTCAATCCTAATCCTAAACATATCGTGTACTTACCTAGTTAGACAGTTGAAATTTTCGCAATTGATGTATTTCTCTTACCGCTATATTACTTAACAATAAATACTAAAAATATAATTTTAATATTCAAGGGGGACTCCCATACAATAAACGTGATTCTTTTCGTGCGCGAGTCCGACTCGATTTAACCAATTTTATTCTTTTATAGATGGAATTCGACCTATTACATGATGAAGAGAATATTTCAATTAAAAGACGCTTTGGTACTATATTCGGGCACACATGCTATACCAATTCTTAATGCCGATGAATGGATCAACTTGAAAAAATGTATTGATTTATTTAAACCATTCGAAGAAATAACAAAGGAGTTAAGTAGTGCTCATGCAACAATTGCATCTGTGATTCCATTAATATATACACTTAAAAACACATTAGAAAAAGAGAAGAATAAAGAAGACTCTTCTGAAAACTTATATGTAATATTGTGAGTTCTAATGATACTAATAATAGTGAAAATGATGTATCAAATTATGATGAAACCTGTTTAAATAAAGAGAAAGACATTAACGTGGAACCTAACGAAACAGAAATGAATAGCGAAGGAACAAGCGGAACAATAATGGTTAATGCGCCATCGAGTGTAACAGAGGTAGACGTTGAAGAAACTGCTGGTGTGGAGGAACAAAACAAAAAAACAGGGAGATCTAAAAGAAGCGTATTGAAAAAAAAGAATCAAAGTCAAAATAGTACCATGCAGGCAGCTTTACTCAACTACTGGAAAGAGAGGGACGCTGAAAGGCGTGCCCAAATTCAAGCCCTCACACCTCAGTCAACCCAAGACAAGGAAGATGTGGATGGAATTATATCGTTTTGCTCGCATGTTGGGACAATGCTAAAAAAACTTACTCCTGCTTTAAGAGTGGAAGCTAAAACTAAAGTATTCAATATTTTAGCAGACTATGAATTAAGGAGCCTAAACGAACATTCTAGTGGTTTTAGTACTTCTTCAAGCAGTCCCCAGTTTGATCAAAATTCTCAATTTTCTTCAACAAACCCTTATTCTCCTATAAGTTCCGTCGCATCAACCAGTCCACTCTGTGAAGCTACTGACTTAAGTGTTTCAAATACATTTAATTTGCCAACAAATACTTCAGAAAACACGTCCAATACATATTTCCAGCTAGATAACTTTTCATATTTACCTTAAAGTGAGAAATAATTTTTCCTCGGCTGTGATTGATCCTTTTTTCATTGGTTGAATATCACTTTTGATTAAACTAAGTACAGATTGAAATTGAGTTTTATTTAGTCTGCAGTAACTCCTGAATTTATTTTCCTTTACATTTAAGTGCCCTTTTATCAAGATTTGATAGCTGCCTTCAACAATTCTGGACGTATATAATGAATCGATTTTATTCCTCTTTGATAATAGTAAGACTAACATTATTTCATCATCCTCTTCTTCGTCCTCTATCAGTCTCTTCACGAGTTCTAGCTTTCGTATATTTAAATTGTCAGACATAGTTAATGTTTGATACACGGCTGGAATGCACAAGCGTTCACACCGAGTGCTGTATGTTGACTACTGCGCGTGGCAGTAGCTGCCCGGGTCGCGGACGCCGCCGATCCGAAAGCTTCTAGCAGCGCCGCACAGCAGCGACAATGGGTCGCGGCAGCTAGTCGCCACTGCCGGGTCGCGACTGCCCAAATCCGAATGCTACCTTAATGAGTGGCGTGTTGAAGGGTCGAAGCTCTCTCACCTGATTGGTCGAGCTCAAAACGTTCGGGATATAGGCGAGTGTCACCGGCCTGGCGGCGCGCGTCACATGTAGTGATGGGACTCGAACCAGTGATGGGAATCGAATCGATTCTAATCAGCCGATTATTCGAATTGATATGATGATTCGAAACATTATCATCTGAATCTATATTAATTACGATATAAAATAAAAATGAAGGGTATAAAACCTATCAATGTCTTTCTATTAGTTGAAGAACTGCAGATATTGCAAAAATAGATCGCTTTTCGAAATACCGAAATAACGGTATTTTATCTTCAAATACCGGTATCAAAATACCGAAAAATTTTACCAGTATACCGGTATTTCGGTATACCGGTATACCGGTAACCATGCCCTACCCGTGAAGGATGTCCCTTTACACACGCCGTAAAAACTGTCTTGAAGTGGAAAAGATAGATAGATAGATAGATAATCCTTTATTGTACACCAAAACATTATGGACACAAATTTGGAACAATTACAGTTAAATGCACAATGGGCCTTATCACTAAAAGTGATCTCTTCCAGGCAACCTTAGGATGGACAGGAATGAAGAGTACA
Organism: Cybosia mesomella; assembly: GCA_946251805.1. Lineage (NCBI taxonomy): Eukaryota > Metazoa > Arthropoda > Insecta > Lepidoptera > Erebidae > Cybosia > Cybosia mesomella. The sequence continues at coordinate 19,428,532 of OX276411.1, forward strand.
TAATATAAGTGAGTGATGGTGTAGTTTTATAAACATTTAATATAATTCGTCACATGAATAATAATGATATAGTATACAAATATATAGATACATACACAAATAAATAAATAGAGTGTGAATATGTGGAGTGTTTTCATAGACTACGATAAAGAAAGGTAATGATTGTGTAACATTTTTTTGAAAATATTTATGGATTGTGTCTGTCTAATGGTTACTGGTAATGCATTCCATAGCCCAACGGCCTTCACAGTAAAAGATTTGCCATAATAGGTGGTAGAGTGCACTGGCACTTCCAGCGTCAAGTTCTCAGATGACCTCAAGGATCTCACATGTGTGTCACGAAGGAATCTAAAACGTTCTTTAAGATACGTAGGAGTAGTGGGGTTGAAAAGAACGTTATATAATAATGCCAAAATATAAGCATTCCTGCGAAGGCGAATTGGGAGCCACTTGAGTCTGTTGCGAAATTCAGAAACGTGATCATATTTACGTAAACCGAATATGAATCTAATGCAAAAGTTTTGGAGACGCTCAAGCTTATCAAGTTGCTCCTCGGTGAGATCAGGATAGCTGACATCGGCGTAATCTAGTATAGGAAGAAGAAGAGATTGAGCAAGCGAAATTTTCGTAGTAGTTGGAAGTAAGTTTCGTAACCGCCGCAAAGTCCCTGCTGACGCAAAAAGTTTCCGACTTGTTTCTTGGAGTTGAGCTCTCCAGGAAAAGGTATTGTCGATGTAGATGCCCAAGTTTTTCACATTGGTACTAACTGTTAAAACAGCTCCTGCAAATTGGACTTGCGGTAGTTGCAACCAGTCAATTCTCGAAACCAACTGTGGACTACCTATGACAATTACTTGTGTTTTGGTTGGATTCACCGTGAGTCCATAATTTATACTCCACTCGGAAATATACTCCAGATCCATGTTGATCCTACAAATGGCTTCTGGTAAGTCACTTAAGGGAGCTTGTGTATATATTTGCAGATCATCAGCGTAAAGGTGGTAGGATGAAACAAGTTTTTCAGAGATGGAATTTATAAAAATTGCGAATAGTAATGGGGATAAAACGCCACCCTGCGGTACGCCAGCTGTAGTGCTGCACCAAGAGGAATAGGATTCATCGATGCGAACACGTTGCCGGCGACCAAACAGGTAACTACGAAACCATTCAATAGCCGTTGGAGATATGTTAATAGAGCTGAGTGTACCAAGTAGAATGTGGAAATCCACTCTATTAAAAGCATTACTGAAATCAAGTAAGGATAGAAGAGTAAGTTTTCCACGGTCCATGCTTTGTCTTATATCATCAGTTATGTTAACCAATGCTGTGGCGGTACTGTGTCCACGACGGAAACCAGATTGAAAAGGGTTTAGCAGCGCATTTTTAGTAAGGAAAGAACTAAGTTGAGTGTGAATGAGTCGCTCAAAGGCTTTGGAAAGGAATGGAAGGATGGATATAGGACGGTAATCAGTAAATAATGGTTTGGATTTCTTTAGTAAAGGAATTAACTGTGCGTCTTTCCATGCAGACGGAAATGTTCCACAGGATAGTGAATGATTTAGAATGTGGCAGAGAACGTGAAGGATTTCATCAAGAATAAGTAAGATCATATTCCTGCTGACACAATCGTTCCCCACAGCATTGGATGAAGTTTGTATTATGCTCTTCTTAACATCACAAGCGGTCAATTGATCGAAGACAAAAGGTGGATATGTAGGAGTTGGAATAGATGAAAGATATTGTAATGTATTTGTTTTCGTAGCCCCATCAAAATTGGGCGAAGCAGAGAAATGTACGTTGAGTGAATTTATATCTAAGTCTTTAGGAATAGAATTTGAACGTGACCTTCCAACTCCTAATGTATTTAGAAATTTCCAGACTTTAGCTGGATCTCCATTCTCAATCGAAGTATGAATGTGTTGGCGTTGCGCATTCCTACACACCTTGTTGCACCGATTTCTAATGGTCACATATTTAACCCAATTTGCTTGCGTGGAGCGAAACTTATACCTCGTCTTAGCTGCAGCTTTTTTTGATATTAAATCTTTAATATCCTGGGTAAGCCAGGGTGAAGGCGAATGCTTTAGTTTAATTGCACGCATGGGAGCATGTATGTCATAAAGCTATATTATTTTAGATGTTAGGATGTTTACTTTAGTATCAACGCAATTTGACAATAAAAGAGGTTCCCAGTCTATCTTGGCAACATCCTCGCGAAGTTTTATTTTATCTATGGCGTTAAAATTGCGTTGAAAAATAATTTTAGGTTTTGGTTTGGGTGGACGAATTCGATAGGAAAGAAAGATTAAGTCATGATAAGAGAAGGCGTCAGCTGCATATTGACCATGCATAGCTACATGATTAGGTGAAGAAACTAAGACTAGATCGAGAAGAGAAGGGACACAGTTAGGAAAATGATGAGTGGCATTTAGAGGTAGAATGGAAAGATTACATGATTCTGTAACTCGTCGAAGGGAGGAAGACCGTGAGTCATTGAGTAAAAGGCAGGTGTTGAAATCGCCCATTAAAATGACATGATCGTAAGAAGGCAAGAATGTTTCTAGCATACGTTCAAAAGATTCAAAATAATCCACACGTTTAGATGGAGAATAGTACACACCAAGAAGAACCTTGGTATGGTTAAGTTCCAGCTCTATGAGTAAATATTCGCCAGAGTTTGATGGTGGTGGTTGTGGTGACATATCAACAATAACGAATGGAATCTGAGACCGCAGGTATATGGCCACACCACCATAACCATCACGTATGTTAGTCGTGCGATCATTCCTAATAAGTTGAAACCCTGGCAGAGAGTAAGAAATAGATGACAGACAGGGCTTCAACCAAGATTCGGTGACCACAATAGCGTGTATATTTTCACAGTCAAAGGTTGCCAGCATATCCGGGAAATGAGCAGGAATGCTTTGGGCATTTATGTAGACTACATTGAAATTCCTCGGGACATCCAGAAATCGAGACCGGAGAGTGTCTGCAAGTGACAGTGAACGGTGACTGACAAAACTGTCGGCTAGGCTGCTTGTAGATGAAAAGCTATGATTGTTACCATCGAAGTCGTTCATTAATTTTGTAGTGTTAAATATATCAATAAATAATTATATAGGTATATATATATATATATATATGTGTGTCAATTCAGTACAATAAACAAATAACAATATATAAATTATATTAATACAAATATATGCATTCTGTCCACCCGCTAGTCGCGTGTTACAATAATGGAAAGCATTTTAATAACAATAATTGAAATACAAAGAGTATCCATTCGAATAACAAAGGAACATAAAGGATAATGATAAATAAAATAGTAAAGACCTGTCTTGAAGTGGAAAAGCTGAGTTCACTAAATCCAGCGAATCGGCGCTAAATATGTGGCAGGTATCTAAAGAACAATCACTACCATAAAGATACTTTCGTCCATAATGTGATCACGTATATTGTAAGTACCTTATTTTCGTGTGGAAATCTCCAAGGGATGTCCTTTACAGACGCCGTAAAAACTGTCTTGACGTGGAAAAAGCTGAGTTCACTAAATCCAGCGAATCGGAGCTAAATATGTGGCAGGTATCTACCGTTACCATAAAGATACTTTTTAGCAGTCTGCCGACTGATCAATATTACATCAGAATAGTCCATCATGTGAACACGTATGTTGTAAGTACCTTTTTTTCGTGTGGAAATCTCCACGGATACCCCGTGAAGGATGTCCCTTTACACACGCCGTAAAAACTGTCTTGAAGTGGAAAAGCTGAGGTCACTAAATCCAGCGAATCGGCGCTAAATATGTGGCAGGTATCTAAAGAACAACCATTACCATAAAGATACTTTCGTCCATAATGTGACCACGTATATTGTAAGTACCTTTTTTTTTCGTGTGGAAATCTCCACGGGTACCCCGTGAGGGATGTCCTTTACAGACGCCGTAAAAACTGTCTTGAAGTGGAAAAAGCTGAGTTCACTAAATCCAGCGAATCGGCGCTAAATATGTGGCAGGTGTCTAAAGAACAACCATTAGGGTAAATACGGGATAGACGCCTCGGTGGTATAGTTGCCTCAGTAAACACGTAGCGACATATATAAACATTAGACCCGTTGAGTTTTGTTTTAATGTAACCCTACCCCCGCCCGTCCTTCAGTCAGTGCCACGCACTTAACTGAAACGGACGTGTGAGACAACGAATATTTTTTTGCGGCAATTAATTCGTGAATTTGGTGCGTCTCAAATTTTCATGCGTTCGAAACTTTTGATTTTATGAGGTAAGTGTCTATATTTTTGTTTTATTTAAGTGTAGATATATGTATGTGTGAAGTGTGTTTTAACATATTTACTTCAATATTTTGAGCGGCGTCTATCCTCCCGAAAAAGGATATATGCCTCATTTTTTGTGAGTATAGATGCCTTTAGAGGTATCTATCCCTTATTAAACTTTAATCGATTTTTTTATTGTAGATATGCCTCGCAAGTACGTGCGCAAAGTGGGGGCAAGCCCTCGGGGCGAATGGACGGAAGATGCGCTACGAGAAGCTTTTGAAGAAATAAGGCAGAATAAGTATGGCTTGAATGAAATATCTCGTCGTTATGGAATTTCTGCCAGGACCCTGAAAAGACGATTCGCAAAACAAGATACTACGAAACTTACTTTAGGTACTTTGTATATTAAAATAATTCTTAATGAAACTACAAAAAAAAATTATTCATTTTTAATGGATTTTATGATTATTTCTAGGGAAACACCCCGTTCTAGACTTCGATAACGAAAAACGGCTCGTTGCACACATCCAGAAACTAGAAGCAGCTGGGTTTCCTGTGACACCAGATACGGTACGAAGTTTAGCGTTTCAATTTGCTGAAAAACTTGGCATTAATCATAACTTTAATAAGGAGACAGGCAAAGCTGGACCTCATTGGCTAAAATCCTTTTTAGAACGCCAACCTACGCTTAGCGTTCGGCAAGCTGAAGGTCTGTCTCTTGCTCGAGCGCAGGGACTTAATCGTGAGGAAGTCGATAAAATGTTTAAGCTTTATCTTCAAGTATTGACAGAGAATGATTTACTGGACAAGCCAGACCGTATATTTAATATAGATGAAACTGGGGTTCAATTGAACAATAGTCCTGGAAAAGTTATCGTGACGAAAGGGACAAAATCAGTTCATTCAATAACGTCCGGAGAAAAGGGAGAGACTATGTCAATAATAGCTTGCTGCAATGCTGCTGGAAATTTTCTCAGCCCTGTTGTTATTATTAAAGGAGTAAATAAAAAGTCAGAATTTCTAGATGGTCTTCCTCATGGTTCCGATGTTTACATGAGCAAGAAATCAGCCTATGTTAATGCGGAGTTATTTCAGAAGTGGCTAGTACAGCATTTTATACCACGAAAGCCTCAAGGTAAGGTTATTTTGATTCTAGATGGGCATTCTTCTCATACGAACTCTGTCGAAATGTTGGAGACTGCCAAAGAAAATGGTATAATACTTTTTTGTCTGCCAAGCCACAGCACGCAAGCTGTACAACCCTTAGACCGTAGCTTTTGCAAGCCATTTAAGACTTTTATGCAGCTGAGACGAGGAACTGGATGCTTGCAAACAAAGAAAAACAAATCAACCGTTTAATAGCTGGCAGGCTAATTGGTAATGCATAAATTCGAGCGACTACGCCTTCTAATGCTATTTCGGGCTTTAGGTCTTGCGGTATTTACCCTTACAATCCGGCTCCTATTCCAGAAAGTTTCTTTGCAATCTCCGATTTGTCATCAAGCAATCAACTCCGTGATGAGCCACAAGATATCTTACCTGAAAACACGTTACAATTACCTGGTCCCTCTATTAGCAATCAGTTGTTGCCAGAATCAAACTGCAACGAGGTTTCAGCTTTGGCTGAAACTCAAACTTCTACACAAACAAATGTTGATCAAACACATGATAATTGTGGAAGTCATGATACAACAAGAGAAGATTCTCCATCTCTTCTTTCCCAACCTCATTGTCTGCAGCCAAATGAAGAAGGCGTAAAGGAGACACCTAGCAAGTTTTTGCATGAATGTTCCCCTGTACCGAAAATTCCGATACCTTTATACAAAAGAGGAAAACAATCAGCTGCAGTATTAAATTCCAAAGAAAACATAGCTAATAAGAAAATCAAAGGTAAAGCTACTCCTAACATACCATGCAAAAGTAGTAAAGTAAAAGGACCAAGGAAGATGACAGAAAAACGCCAAGAGTAGCTTCAGAAGAGACAGATTCATCTGCCACAAATGATTCTGATGAATTTTTCAAAGAAAATGAATCTCATGTTGACGTAAAACAGAAAAATAAGAAGAGAGCTAAGAAATTAAAAATAAAAGAAAGAAATGAAACTTCAAGTGTTAATGTGATTCAACGTCCCATTCGTGCTGTTGAGAAAAAGCAACGAATAATCAAAAACGCTAGTGAACGAAAGGCAATCACTTGTAGTGAGTCAGACTCTCTTGAAAATTCGTCAAATGTATGTCTGGAATGTTTTGAAAATTATGAGGAAACAAAATCAACGGCAGACTGGATCCAGTGCGTCATGTGTAAAAATTGGCTGCATGAAACTTGTACTATGTACGGTGATTACTGTAATCCTTGTCAGCGATTAAAATTACGCCATGTAAAAAATATAAAATAGTTTGAAATTTAAATTAAATCAATCGTCTAAAACGTATCAGAAGTTGCCATTTTTAATATTCATACTAATATTGTATTATTAGATACTAAAATTGATCTCAATTTTCAATTAAACCAAAGATGATTGTGTTTATAAATGAAAATGTAACAGTAATTGTTGATTAAAATAAATAAATCCAAAATAATCTTTTATTATATGCATAGGGCATCTATCCCACAAGCCAAATCATCATTATGGCATCTAACCCACACTTTAGGCATCTATCCTCGATTATAAAACCCTCTTTTTTTTCGTACCAAAAAAAATACAACTACTAATGTTAAATTACTTTAATTATTTATTTCATTAATAAGTACACAACACATCACAATCATGTAATTGTTAAGAAAACTCATATTCTATTATTTATTTGCCTATTTCAAAAAACGCGGCAACTATCCCACATTTACCCTACCATAAAGATACTTTTTAGCAGTCTGCCGACTGATCAATATTATATCAGAATCGTCCATAATGTGACCACGTATATTGTAAGTACCTTTTTTTCGTGTGGAAATCTCTACGGATACCCCGTGAAGGATGTCCCTTTACACACGCCGTAAAAACTCTCTTGAAGTGGAAAAGCTGAGTTCACTAAATCCAGCGAATCGGTGCTAAATATGTGGCAGGTATCTAAAGAACAACCGTTACCATAAAGATACTTTTTAGCAGTCTACCGACTGATCAATATTATATCAGAATCGTCCATAATGTGACCACGTATATTGTAAGTACCTTTTTTGTCGTGTGGAAATCTCCACGGGTACGCTGTGAAGGATGTCCTTTACAGACGCCGTAAAAACTCTCTTGAAGTGGAAAAGCTGAGTTCACTAAATCCAGCGAATCGGTGCTAAATATGTGGCAGGTATCTAAAGAACGACTATTACCATAAATATACTTTTTAGCTGTCTGCCGGCTGATCAATTTTATATAAGGATAGTACATAATGTCACCACGATGTCTGAAGACAGCATACAGCTCAGCACGGTAGGAACATTATTGTTATTAGTTAACAGTGTATGGTATAGTATTGCCCGTTTTCACCAAAGATCCCTAAACTACACCCTAACTAGGAATCCCTTACGCTAAGGGCCTCCCTAAAATTGACCCTTACTTAAGTTCGTTTTCACAGCGATAAGTGACACCTAAATAAGGGACCCCTTGTAAAGTGAGAGTTTAATTTTTAGTCTGTGGTTTCCGAAAACCGTACTTTTACCGGTTTAGGTATTTTGTTGATATTTTACAGAAAAATCATCAAAATACAAGGAATGTTCATAATTGACCTAATTATTTGAGTATTTAATAAATAATGCATCATAAATAATAAAAACAAATACATTTTCTGGCTTTATGGAGGATGAAATAGGTGCCAAATTCAACTAAAAAAAAAAACCTTCACTTTGACAATTCCAACTTCAAATTATTTTGTTTGTATTGTTGCGATAGCGGTTCTGTAAAGTGATAGTTCGGTGCGTGTTATTTTCTAATAATTTCGTAAAACTTACAAAAAGATGGCAGATAAGAGGAAACGTGGACAAAATTTTACTCTAGAAGAAAAAGATAGGTTGATCAAACTACTCCTTGAACATACGGACACAATTTTGAATAAAAGGACGGACGGGGCAACCAACGAATCCAAATGTATGGCGTGGACGGCAATCACGGACTCCTTTAATGCTTCGGGAACAATATTCAGGTACTGTAATCTATTATGTTTTGACTATATAACTCTTTAACAGCAGCTACCCCATGTACAAATATACATGTTAATTTTAACATGTATATTTGTAGGTTATATTTTTCCAAGTAAGTGTTAATAATATAATAAAATTATTGGTTTATAAAAGTGACTTTTATTTTCAGGAATAAGGAATCCCTTATGAAAATGTGGGAAAAACTGAAAAGTGAAAGTAAGATGTATTATAATACATCCAGAAGAGATGCGACGCAGACTGGAGGAGGGCCAAGCATAATCAAAGTTGACCCTATTTTGGAGCAGGTATGCGCGATACTTGGCCGAGGCTGTACTGGGATCATAGGCATCCCAGATAGCGATTATATAGACGAACAAAAGGTTTTGGCGAACATTGATTTACCAAAAGTAATATGTCTTAGTAACGAAGACAATATACATGTAGAGACCATTACCCCAACACCATCAAACACACCACAACAAGGGCATGTAAGTAATATTGTATTGTAATTCATTATTCTCATATCATCAACAATTCAGCTGTAGAATGTTCACTGCTGTACATAGGATTCTCTCATTTCCATAGAGACTGGTTGGAAAATGCTTACATCCAGTAAATTCCTGCAGTCTTTAGAAGACTGTCTAGTCTTAACCACCTGAGGGTGGATGTACTACTCTAAACTTACCCATTTGCCAACCCGGAAACCCTATTGGCCGGCAATACTGCGTGCTGTATGCCATATCTACTTTCCCACTTTAACTGGCTAATCCTCTGTTATACTTATAATATATTTTTGTTTTATTGTAGACTGATGCCAACGAAGAGTTTATTATAAGAAAAACTCCATTGTGGTCCAGGAGGCGACCTCAACTTTCACAGCCGAATGAGAGAAGCGAAGCTGTGTTCGGCCTGTGTGACAGCTTTAAAGATATTAATAAAAAAAAGGAGTCCTTTGAAGATTTAAAGTGTCAACTTCTACAAGAAGAAATAGAATTTAAAAGGAAATTGTATGACCTGCAATTACAGACAGCGGCAAAGGAAGTTGAAATTAAAAACGAAATACTTTCACAAATAAAAGGTATTATTACAGTTTTTTCATTAAACAGTTGTTATTCCAATGTATCAAAGTATTGAGTTACTTGATCCCTGGTAAATCCGTATGTTGTGGCATGAGTACTGCTTGGAATATTGGGTATCTGTCCTCTCATGATAAACTCCTCCAATTGGGGCAAAGATCCGTCATCTACAGGTTCGCTTTCTTTTCTAAGAATGCAAATATTGTGCAAAATGCAACAAGCCACAATGACTTTTCCTGCAGTCTGTAAATTCAGTCGTATACCCAAAGCTAGTACAGGAAACCTTCTTTTCAAAAGGCCATACTGTCTCTCGACTGTATTTCTGGTCTTTATGTGTGCTTCGTTATATTTTCGCTGCCCATTTGTTACTGGATTTAAATATGGAGTCAGCAAATGAGTCTGAAAAAATTCAATAAATATTACATTAAAATAATGTTTTCTTTTTCAGGTGGTGCCTTGGGATTACAAAATCTTTTTGCAGTCGGCCAGAACAAAAATAATTTATAATCATTCTAAATATACATATAACGTTCATAACAAAATTGTGTTTTATTACCTTCAAAGGGTATCCACTGTCGCCTAGTAAATATGCCCCTGTATAGTCTCCTCTCTCAAATCTGGCATACCTTCTACTACTTTGATAAATAGCAGAGTCATGTGACGATCCCGGCCAGCGTGCTACAACATCCCTTACTAACAAATCTGCAGAGCTTATAGTTTGTACATTAATAGACATGTAGGACTTTCTATTCCGGAATAGTTCTGCATCATCCCCACCTATCACACAAATATTAAAAGTATGTTAGTAGGTACAGTATGAATAGTAGGTTAGTTGCATAGTAGTTTATTTAGTGAATTAGTATACAAAAGACAAGTAGGGACCTACCCGGTGACTGTATTTTTACATGCGTGCAATCTATGCAACCAAGGACATTAGGAAAGCGAGCAATTCTGTAGAAATCTGCTTTGACTTTTAACTGTTCCTGTTCTGTATTAGGGAATTGTATAAAATCATCTCGCAGTGTTAGAATAGCTTCAGTTACTCTTTTCACAATCCTGCTGCAAGTGGCAACGCTGAAACCACCAGTATCTGCCACTGCCAGTAAATGGTTTCCTGTTGCATAAAACCTCAAAGCACATAGTAATTGATTAACAGGAGATATTGATTGATTCCTGTAAACAAAGATGATTATGTGTAAGTATAGGTACCTACTTTAAAACTTACAATTCAGTCGTAAATTACCTCATTACTTACCTGTTATCGAAATACTCCAAATGGTGTTCTATTTTATCCAGTAAATATAACACGCTTGCTTTGGTTAACCTGAATCTTTTCACAAAGTCTTGATCGTCATACTTCGTGAAAAAATTCACTCTTTCACGGTAAATGCGTGGTCGCCTAAATAAATTAGAACTTAGTAGCAAATCCACTGTTTCGATAGTCTCCATACTCTCCAAGAAATCACTCAAAACACCTTCCATTTTGCTTTACAAGTAAAAATACCACGACAATTGAAACCGCCACTTAACGCTAAGGGGTCGAGATTTGGCCCCGTAAACTTAGGGGATCCCTTAAAGCCTTAGGTGTCCCTTAACCGTTGGTGAAAACGAAATTACAGTTAGGTGACCCTTAAATATGTTTAAGGGTCCCTTAAAATTTAGGGATCTTTGGTGAAATCGGGCATATATGTCACGAACTATTGTGCGACGAGCGTCCCGCCTATAACGCAGCGTTGCTCTATGAATTTGCATGAAACAGTAAACCGCACGCCGACGCGCGACGTGTGCCCGCTCAACGAATCGGACGGTCTATATATCCTAAGAGCTTTTACATTTTTACTAATAATTCCAAGGAAGGAGAGTAATATGTGGAATCACCTATTTTTCACCATTGAAATAACGAATGACCTGGGGCAGACTCCGGATTACGGACTGGTAGCACTTTCAAAATAACGGAAAAGCCACGACTGCACATCATGGAATTGGTGCCATCTGAACGTATATTGTAAGTACCAACCTTCTTTCTTCGTGTGGAAATCCCCACGGATACCCCGTGAAGGATGTCCTTTTCAGACACCGTAAAAACTGTTTTGAAATAAAAAAAAGCTAAGTTCACTAAATCCAGTGAATCGGGGCTTAATATGTGGCAGATATCTAAGGAACTTCCATTATCATAAAGATGCTTTATAGCAGTCTGCCGACTGATCAATATTACATAAGAATCGTCCATAACGTATGACGACGTATGTTGTAAGTACCTTTTTTTCGTGTGGAAATCTCCACGGGTACCCCGTGAGGGATGTCCTTTACACACGCCCTAAAAACTCTCTTGAAGAAACAATGAAAGATGGATCTGACATCAATTTAAAACACTTTTCATTTTTCATTAAAAAAATTGTAGAGCACCTGTCATCGCAGCGCATCACTTCTTCCTTCGCACGACTTCCTTCACCTGGGTAGCTACCAAAGGCAGCAGCTAACGATTGCGTTGCATACCGCAAATGACAGCACAAACAGGCCTCGAACAAACACCACCTTTTTTCATACGGGAATCCTAATTTTCAATAGGTACATAAAATTTCCGAGGAGGCCATCTCAAAACTGGACCGTCAGCGTGTGGTTTTAGTCGGTTCAAGCCCGACAGAACCGCCCCGCAAGCCGGCGGGGGGGTATCCGATTTCCTCACGAAAAAAAAGGTACACAAAAAATTTCATTTATTTCTCAAACCCAAATAAGAAAGACCCGCGCAAGGCGAGGCGAAATATGTCTTGTCACGCAAAATCCTCTATAAAAATTATCTTAAGTACGTATGTGCTATGTACAGTAATAGCCATAACTTTTTTTTTTGTCGTGCGGAGACCCTACTGGTAGAATGTAGCACCGTATGTTATTATATAATTAAATAAATTACTTATTTAATGGATAGTTTATGCGATAGTCTAGTCGACAAGTTGAAAAAGCTAGCGAAACAATATTGATGACGTAATTTCCAGGAACCACTGATAGGGTAGAAGTGGGATAGTTGCCCTAGGAGTATAGATGCCCCGAAACTTGTAGTAAGAATCTCAAACGTAATACGAACGCAGTTATTGCTTATATTCAAAGGTTGGACCCCCCCCCCCGGCCTCAGTACACGACCGAGTATATGGTTTGATTATCAATAATAAGTGGTGGTTTTGAAAATTTACTAACGTGGTTTATTTTTAAACATGGGGGCGTCTGGGTTCATGAGCGGGCTGAGTCTTGACGTGTCACAGACCACACCTCTCATGGGTGTTCCGCATACCATGGCCCCAGTAGCTCCATAATCCCGCTCGTTGCCTGGCCCCTCCCCCTCCCACTCATCACACGACAGTCCATCCGTTCTCGATGATTTTGGGTTTTAGATCACGTGTCTCTTTAGTTTGCATGGCGTTTAATCACAGCTTTTGTTTTTAGCATGCCTCGTAAATATACGAGAAAGATTGGCGCACGTCCCTGTGCTGAATGAACGCAAGAAAATTTACTAGTAGCTTTGAATGAAATGTCGAATGGCATTCTTGGTATCAACGAAATATCTCGTAGATATGAGATTCCATCGAGAACACTAAGGCGACGATATGCAAACAAAAATACTGAAAAAAATACATTGGGTAAGCAAATGGTTCTACAGAACTTCATCTACAGAAGATACAGATGTATCAGAAACAAATAATGATTCAGAATGTGCAGAATCTTTAGAAAGTTATGGAAAGACCAAATCATCTGCTGGTTGTATACAATGTGTTATGTATACTAAAATATAATGATTAAAACCAAAGTGTAACGTGTCATTGACAAAAATTAAAAATAAAACATTAAAAACTATAAATATTATTTTATTAATCCCTAAGGGCAACTATCCTCACAGTAATAAAATAATTGAGGCATCTAACCCATATGGTAGGCATCTACCCCCAAAATAGTACTGCAAAAAATAATTAATTTTTCCCTTTTATATTATAGTTACACGCAATTACTCTAAATCGTGATGTAGGTAAAAGACATGGTTTTCATTAGAAATAATAGCTTGTTCTCACTGTTATTTAAAAGAACGTTTCGTGTTCCTCAATGACACACATTTAAAATCCTTGAGGTCGTCAGAATCATTGGTATTGGCAGTACCTTTTTTTTTTTTTTTTTCGTGCTGAAATCCCTTCGGATACCCACCCCCCCGCCGGTCAGCGGGGGCGGTTATGTCGGGCTTGAACCGACTAAAAACGCACGCCGTCTCGGGTCTACAGACGCCGGGGTGTAAGGTTGCCCATAGAGCATATCCCTCGCACCCCGACTGACTCTGGGCCATCTCCACTTGCGAGATGGCCCCCTTACTTGCTCTCCACTGTGCCATCTGCTAAGCAGAGGGACACGTGGAAAGCTTCCGAACAGCCCTCAACAGGGCCGTCCTTGCCTAATAAAAATAGCAAATTAATAGCAAAAAAATAAATCCAGCAATTTTTACATTAATTGTAAAGTTTAAAGAGTAGCAACTTTTTTGATCCATATATATCCGCCTAGATTTTTCTATATGTAATACCTACAACATTCAGGCACAGATTCATATATATTATAGACCTCGATAAGGCCCGAAAGTAAAATTATTTTATTTTTTTCAGAACGAGTCGTGACCATGACGAAAATGGAGTTATTTGAAGAATGGCTAAAACATGACAAAACTGAGCGAAGCACAGGCATTTTTTATTAATAGGTCTTTACCTATGTAATTGCCGTTCTGGAGTACTAGCCATTTCAAATCAAAATAATTTTTGTTTGGCTAAGAATTCTAGTTTCAAATTAGGGTAACTGCTATAGTAACTGGCCACTCATAACAAAAGAGGTAGAAACAAGGTAATGCAAGCAAGCCCACGAATGCAAAGGACAAAAAATATTTCGTTATCTATTGTATTTTCGTTTTAGTTCATAAAATGTGACCTAGATGGCGTTTTATATCATTCAAACGGTCAGTTTGAAATTTTTTTGACAGATGTGGGCGGTTTGTTAAGAAAAAAATAAGGTAAGAGTTTTGGAACAATTTGATTTGGTGTGCAACTTACTTTTCCAGTGCCTAAATTCGAAGTTCGCAAGTTCGTTATAACCTTAAATGTTTACTGGCTCATAATTAAATTCAAATTTGGTTGAATTTCCGTTATTGGCCATCCCCGGCTAATTACTAATTTTACATTATACGTTTTTTCAATGCAGTTTCGACCTTATAAGGGTATAATATACGGTATAAAAAAATTCTAGTTCTAAATTTAATGAATCAGTTATTAGCGGGGGGTGGCCAATAGCTGGCAAGTAACATGGCCAATTACTAAATACTTTTTTTTAATTTCTTTCAGACTACTTTTACATGCCAAAGAACAATTAGACAAAGCTTTAGAATACGTTAGTCAAGGTTTATCAGTTCGTACAGCAGCCAAAAAATATGGTAGGGTGAGGTGTTCAACAGTGAGCCAGTGATACTCAGTGAACCAATCATGTTAACTCTGTTAGCGCGACGTTGCCAGCTCGTGTAACGAGCGCGAGAATGCTTGACTTTGACCGCCCCGCCCGGTCCCCAGTCGCGAGCGATCCAGAGCCACAGACGGCGCAGTGGAACGTGTCGCGATTTTGTACGAAAAAACAAAATAAAATGTGAGTCCTATCTTTTTCGGTTATTACGACTACTTTCAGAGTCAAATTTTTTCTACCTCTGTTGTGACTGTCTGTTTACCGTTTACGAATACTCTATCTACTCTAAATCCTTAAGTTTTTTTTTAAATAACCTAAAATATCGCATGGAGGATGTAGTACACAGTGAACCACGGAGGTAGCTTGAACAGTGAACCGGTTCACTGTGTACCACCTTCGTATTGCAATGTTATGTTTGTACGTATTTTTCATTTTAAATCAAATATAAGACTTATTTATCTTTCATATATTTATTAAAATATATTTTTATGCACTGTTGACTATGTTAAGACAATAAAATTACGTTACTATTGCTTCAGAATGGGGCGAATTAAAACTGCAAAGCGAAAAATTGGTAACCATACCAAAGACATGCTACGAGCTATTATGCTGGTAAAAAATGGACAGTCCATTCGAACAGCTGCAAAAGAATGCGGTTTAGCTTACCCAACTTTAAGAAGATATTTTATAAAATTTGAGGTTGATGAAACTATTAATTTAGTTCCAAACTATGAAGCAAATGCTGTGTTTAACGCGTACCAAGAAAATGAATTAAAGAAGTACATACTAGATTGCTCGAGCAAATTATATGGCCTTAACTGTAAAGAAACACGACGTGTAGCATATCAAATGGCTATAATTAATTAAATTAAAGTTCCTAGGTCTTGGGAAGACAAAGGAGTGGTTGAGGTCATTCCGAAGAAAGCACCAAGACTTAAGTCTTAAAAAACCTGAACCATGCAGCTTTTATCTTATTGAACGCCGAAGCTCGCGCTAAGCTTCGGCGTTCAATAAGATAAATGTTGAATCATTTTTCAAAAATTTAAAAGAAGCAATGCAACGGTCGCCTAATTTCGGCAACGGAACTCGTGTTTATAATTTGGACGAGACCGCCACTACAACGGTACAACGCCAGCTAGTAGAGGTAGCAACGTCTCAAAAGTTATTATCGGCGAAAGAGGCATATTAGTCACAACATGCTGCATTGTTTCAGCTTCTGGTCAAGCTTTACCACCAGCAATGGTCTTTCCGCGAAAAAAATTTAAAACACACATGCTTCACGGCGCTCCTTCGGGGACCCTTGGCTTAGCTGCATCAACCGGATGGATGAATGCCGAGATCTTTGTAGACGTCATGAAGCATTTTATAAAACACACCTCCGCATCAATAGACAATCCGGCCCTTTTGATACTTGACAATCACGAGAGCCATTTGTCATTAGGAGCATTGAATCTAGCTAAGTCTTCCGGTGTAACATTACTTACGCTGCCTCCTCACACAACGAGAAAACTACAACCATTAGATGTGGGATTAAATGGTCCATTTAGAACCTATTACAACTCTGCTGTAGATTCATAGCTACTTCGGAACTCTGGACAGACAGTAACTATCTACCACGTAGCTGAATGCGTTGGAGAAGCCTATCTTAAAGCTATAACTCCAATAAACATTATTAATGCGTTTAGAAAATGCGGTATTTATCCATACAATGAATCGGTATTTACAGAAGAGGATTTTATACCGAGTACTGTGACAGAGAGACCAGAACCGGGACAAGACATTGATAAAACAGCTGCAGAGATTGAAATAGAGAAACATGATTCACATCCTACTCCCCCTACCTCTCCTTCTATTTTAGTGGAAGAGCCATCTCAGCAAATTCGATCCGCTAAGTTTAACTCACCACAAGTAGAACTATCCCAAGAAGTTCATAACCTGACCACTGTAAACTTTGATGAGATACCTCAACAACAGCAAGCTTCCACTTCTAAATTCGTAAACAATTTTATTTCGCCACAAAATTTTAGACCTCCTCTAAAAGCCCCTCTCTAAAACAGACCCTTGGGAAGAAGCATGATAGCCACTGATACTCCTGAGAAAGATTTAATAGCGACAAGGAAAAAGAAAGACAAAGTTAAAGCGAAAAAAATGAAGACAGGTGTTTAAAGAAAACAAGAAATCTAAGGAAAAAAGCACCTTAATCATTGATGATGATTCTAGCGCAGAAGACTCTTTTAACGCAAATTTTCGTCTGGTGGGACACAGTTCATAAGTGATAGTGAAGATGATGATATTATATTGACCGAAGACTTTCCACCTCTATCTAGAAACCGAAAACCAGGAGATTATGTTATAATTTTGATTGAATCAGAGATAAAAAAAAAATGCTATAACGTCGCGAAAATTTTAGAAGAGTCTTCCGAAGACGATTTTGATTATTCCGTTTCTTATTTGAAATTAAAAACTAAAATGTATCACACTTTTGCTGAGCCCGTGGAACCAGATATGGCAATGGTTACAAAAAATGATATCAAATATATATTAACATAACATAACATAAACTCACGCCTTCCCGGTATAAGGTTTTCTGAAACGCCATCCTAGAATAACTAAAAGAACGTGTGAAGCTGTTACGCAGGCGAGCGCATGTGTATCCGAATCTGACATCAGAAACTGGTTTGGTCAAATCATGGATCAGATAAACAAATCTAATCTAACCCACATTTTAGATGACCCTTCCAGAATTTTTAATGCTAATGAAAGCGGCTTTCGGACCTGTCCATCTACCGGAAAAGTCTTTGCTGAAAAAGGAGAGAAGAATGTCTACATTATCGATAAAGGAAAAGCCAAAGAAAATATGACAGTACTTTTTACAATATCTGCTGATGGACAGATGGTGTCGCCTACGAATGTCGTACGATCAACGTTTACCTGAGGGAATCAAACAAACTGTACCTTTTTTTTTTTTTTTTTTTTTTTATCGTGCGGAAATCCCTTCGGATACCCCCCCGCGTGCCAGCGGGGGCGGTTATGTCGGGCTTGAACCGACTAAAACCGCACGCCGTCTCGGGTCTACAGACGCCGGGGTGTGAACCCTTTTCACATGCCCCCCAAGGACGTGGCAAATATGCCCCAGCCCGAAGACCCAGAGGAAACCGCGGACGGAGACAGCCCAGAGGCAAAGCCTTTGAGCGGTCTGACACGTGGCGTGGTGTACAGAACCAAGCCGCTGATGTTAGATATATGCAGAATAAGAACGCTCGCTCTTTTGATTTTCCACCTTTTGATAATGAAACAGCTTCTTCACCAGTAGTTCCCGCAGCACCAACCACATCTTCTACACATGAATACTCCGCAGTACAGTTTCTAGGCATGGCCTCCACGACCTTCGGCCGGCCTATCCCAATCGCGACTCAAGCTTTAGGCTTTATAGTTAATCAGTACTATCTGAAGCTCCAAGAACAACTAGGAGCAGATCGAGTTTCTGAACGTTGTAGTGTCTTTCAACTGTATCGCCATTCTTTAGCGCAGTTGTCTTTCCATCTCTACCGTTTGAGATTGGAACAAGTTCCGAGATATAGTTATCACAGTGCGCTGCCTGATCCACCCATTGTGCAGCCTCATGCCATCGAGGCATTCAAGTCTCTTGAACTAAACGTCGGATTTATTACTAGTTACATCCAACGCATTGGCACTGTTGTTGCCCATGACGTTCCGCACGTTCCGATGCTAATGATGGACCACGCACCAGCCTACGTTAACATATTTACGTTGAGGGCTTTATTGATGCGCGCGAATCAGGATCCACAGACGTTCATTCATCTGTTGGAGAATAACTCGATACCAGGACTACGAGTCAGAGCTGACCGCGTCTTAAATGTTAATGAGATTATGCCAGCTGATTATGATGCAGCAACCGTTTATCGCGATGCCAGCGCAGTGCGGGCGCTGATGAACTTCACGTCAGCCAAGATGAGAGACGTAAGTTTGTTTACCGGGCGCCTTGGACAATTAGGTGAAGGAAACGCCAGTATTTTACTTGGCAGTACAACTGAAACGACTGGAGGACCAAACGTTCACATCCCACCTAGTGAACACGAACGGGAACTCAAACAAACTGTACCTGATGACTGGGGTGTAGCAACTAGTAGTTCAGGATGGATGACGGCGGATACATTTAAATATATTATCGAGCATGTTTTTCACCCTTTTTAGTGAGAAATAACATTTAGCTACCAGTTTTGTTGTTTGTTGACGGACACAAATCTCATTTAACCTACGACCTAAGTGCACTAGCTCGCTCTCTTCGAATGGAAATATTTGTTCTGTATCCAAACGCCACTAGAATTCTTCAGCCAGCTGATGTGTCACTATTTAGACCCGTTAAACACAAGGCGGATTCTAAAACTATTGTACGTAAGCTCGAGCAACATCATCATCACCAGAATCT
Organism: Cybosia mesomella; assembly: GCA_946251805.1. NCBI lineage: Eukaryota > Metazoa > Arthropoda > Insecta > Lepidoptera > Erebidae > Cybosia > Cybosia mesomella. The sequence continues at coordinate 19,447,931 of OX276411.1, forward strand.
TAACGTTGTCACCCGGAGACGACTTCCTCCTTCTATTCTTTTCGCTTTGTCTTTTCTTTGTAATGAAATAACTACCTAATTATTTTTATGATCATAACTTTCAGTTACGAACGTTGCCATTATACGTGGAAAACGGTATAGGGCTACATCATGTCGATATTACCCATCCTAAAGGAGATAATAGAAATGCTTCTACAAGAAGGCTTTGTAAGCAGTAACATTTTAAATATTTCAGTGCCCTCATTTTCTGTATTGCAAACGCCAGGCTACCAGTTTCCATCAGAATTCAGATCCGGGAACGAGCCACGAACATCACCCGGTCCGGAAGGGAAGTAATGCTGACAGAGTATTTAACAGCCGCAGTATAAAGAATAGTTGAGGGAGCTGTGAATAACTTCAAGTGTGTCCAAAATGTACAACAAGTATTAAAATCCTGGTAAGTAAAATGACGAGCAGCTTATTGCTGGAGTCTATATTTAATATTCGCAACCAGAATAAACTTTACAATGATTCCGATAATAAAGATATGTGCAGTATGCGTAAATGTTGGCAAAGACACGATTAACAACGGACGAAGAAAGGGTATAAATCCGAAACGTACTCGCAGAAAGACTGCAATGCTTGGACGAGGCGGATTCTAAAACTGTTGTTCGTAAGCTCGAGCAACATCATCATCACCAGAATCTTAACGTTGTCACCCGGAGTCCGCTTCCTCCTTCTGTTCCTTTCGCTTAGACTTTTCTTTTTAATAAAGTAAATAATTAACTATTTTTATGATCATAACTTTCAGTTACGAACGTTGTCATTGTACGTGGAAAACGGTATAGGGGTACATCATGTCGATATTACCCATCTTAAAGGAGATAATAGAAATGCTTCTACAAGAAGGCTTTGTAAGCAGTATTGTTTTAAATATTTCAGTGCCCTCATTTTGTGTATCGCCAATGTCAGGTGGCTACCTACATAACCGGTTTACTCTCCATAACTTCCATAAGTAACGCCAGTTTCCATCAGAATTCAGATCCGGGAACGAGCCACGAACATCACCCGGGCCGGACGGGAAGTAATGCTGACAGAGTATTTAACAGCGGCAGTACAAACAATACGTGAATAACTTCAAGTGTGTCCAAAATGTACAACAAGTGTTACAATCCTGGTAAGTAAAATGACGAGCAGCTTATTGCTGGGGTCTATATTTGAATATTCGCAACCAGAATAAACATTACAATGATTCCGATAATAAAGATTTGTGCAGTATGCGTAAATGTTGGCAAAGACACGATTAACAACGGACGAAGAAAGGGTATAAATCCGAAACGTGCTCGCAGAAAGACTGCAATTCTTGGACAAGGCGGATTCTAAAACTGTTGTACGTAAACTCGAGCAACATCATCATCACCAGAATCTTAACGTTGTCACCCGGAGACGGCTTCCTCCTTCTATTCTTTTCGCTTTGTCTTTTCGTTGTAATGAAATAACTACCTAATTATTTTTATGATCATAACTTTCAGTTACGAACGTTGCCATTATACGTGGAAAACGGTATACGGCTACATCATGTCGATATTACCCATCCTAAAGGAGATAATAGAAATGCTTCTACAAGAAGGCTTTGTAAGCAGTAACGTTTTAAATATTTCAGTGCCCTCATTTTGTGTATTGCCAATGTCAGGTCTACATAACCGGTTTACTCTCCATAACTTCCATAAGAAACGCCAAGTTCCATCAGAATTCAGATCCGGGAACGAGCCACGAACATCACTCGGCCCGGACGGGAAGTAATGCTGACAGAGTATTTAACAGCGGCAGTACAAACAATACGTGAATAACTTCAAGTGTGTCCAAAATGTACAACAAGTGTTACAATCCTGGTAAGTAAAATGACGAGCAGCTTATTTCTGGGGTCTATATTTGAATATTCGCAACAAGAATAAACATTACAATGATTCCGATAATAAAGATTTGTGCAGTATGCGTAAATGTTGGCAAAGACACGATTAACAACGGACGAAGAAAGGGTATAAATCCGAAACTTGCTCGCAGAAAGACTGCAATTCTTGGACAAGGCGGATTCTAAAACTGTTGTACGTAAGCTCGAGCAACATCATCATCACCAGAATCTTAACGTTGTCACCCGGAGACGGCTTCCTCCTTCTATTCTTTACGCTTTGTCTTTTCTTTGTAATGAAATAAGTACCTAATTATTTTTATGATCATAACTTTCAGTTACGAACGTTGCCATTATACGTGGAAAACGGTATAGGGCTACATCATGTCGATATTGCCCATCCTAAAGGAGATAATAGAAATGCTTCTACAAGAAGGCTTTGTAAGCAGTAACGTTTTAAATATTTCAGTGCCCTCATTTTCTGTATTGCAAATGTCAGGCTACCAGTTTCCATCAGAATTTAGATCCGGGAACGAGCCACGAACATCACCCGGTCCGGAAGGGAAGTAATGCTGACAGAGTATTTAACAGCCGCAGTATAAAGAATAGTTGAGGGAGCTGTGAATAACTTCAAGTGTGTCCAAAATGTACAACAAGTGTTACAATCCTGGTAAGTAAAATGACGAGCAGCTTATTGCTGGAGTCTATTTTTGAATATTCATCATCAGAATAATCATCATAATGATTCCGATATTATGTATAAGATTTGTGCAGTATGCGTAAATGTTGGCACAGACAAGTTTAACAACGGACGAAGAAAGGGTATAAATCCGAAACGTGCTCGCAGAAAGACTGCAATGCTTGTACGAGGCGGATTCTAAAACTGTTGTACGTAAGCTCGAGCAACATCATCATTATCACCAGAATCTTAACGTTGTCACCCGGAGTCCGCTTTCTCCTTCTATTCCTTTCGCTTTGACTTTTCTTTTTAATGAAGTAAATACCTAATTATTCTTATGATCATACCATTCAGTTACGAACAACACCGTTATAGAACAGTATTAGGGTACATCAAGCTGATACATTGCCCATCTTAAAGGAGATAATAGAAATGCTTCTATGTCATTGACATATAGTCGGAAGCACTATTTCAGTGCCCTCATTCTTGTGAACGTAGTGCTAATATCAGTTTTTGCTATAGCTTATATCTCCCCATATAAGTAACAAGTTTATTTACCTGGACGTCAGGCTTAATTCAGTGAAACTTGTAATCGAAGCAGAAAATTTCAAATAAGATTAGACAACCACAAAGACGACTTTGCCGCCCAGCTCCACGGCCCTGGTAGGTACCCTCAGATTCTCTAGGCTGAAGAGACATAGCATCCCCAACCTTGCAATAAGATACACCAAACACTGGCAGATTTGGTAAATGAGTTTAGAAGTTTTTAAGATATAAATTGAGAAACAGGAGCGAGAAAGAATATAGCAGCGTCAATATATAATGAACAAGGACGTATAATTATTTATATTTACTCGATGGAATGTTACAACACAAATTTCAGGCGCAAAACGATAGAGCCTGGTCGAATTCGAACAGGGACAGTAGAAAAACTTCATCACTTTCCTCAAAACATGTAGTCATATGCCAGCCCTAGTATTTACATACTCCCATGTAAAGATGGAAAATGAATCAGTTCCGATGGCAATGGCACAACAGGTGTTGAATGTTTACCTTCGTTCCAATAACTACATGAAAAACGAGGACTTCTTCGACACTTTGTATGAAGTCCTTTTGGAAACTGTGAAACTATAAGCGTCATGAGCATATAGTGGGAAGCAATATTTCAGTGCCCTACGTTTTGTGGATGTTGTGTTACTCGCTGTTTGCTGTCGCCATCGCCTTTTGTTACTCTCCTGAAGTTCCATGAGAACAGCCAATTTGGCGCCAAATGATGGCGAACGGAAGAAAAAAGGGCATACATCCGAAACGTTCTCGCAAAAAGACTGCAGTGCTTGGACGAGGCGGATTTTAAAACTGTTGTACGTAAGCTCGAGCAACATTATCACCAGCACCTGAACGTTGCTACCCGAAGTCCGATTACTCTTTCTATTTCTTTCGCTTTGACTTTTGGAACGAAGTTCCTTATCGCGCGTTACGAAAGGGGGTTAGACTTCAAATTAAGACCAAAAGTTGTAACGACACTTTTTGTATTTGTAACTTCTGCGCACCGATCCGCGCATTGTTGTCACGGTACTATGTGAACGTATGGTGTCATTGTCAATATTTTCTCTTAGGTAAAAATAAACTACGATTTGATTTCATATTTTTAATGTGTTTCCTTGAGGCGTAAAAGTGGTGACCCCGACGTGATGGATATCATTTGTGAATTCGCTAATGAATAGGAGTTGACGAGTACGACGAGGAGTTTCAGTTTCTGAAGAACTTTTCAAAAGCGCGTAAGTCAGCGGCTTATGATCAGTAAAAATTATCAGTTAAATTAAGTCCCGCGCATCTATGACTTCGTACAACTTCGTTCCATCCGGGTCCCTTGACACCTCTCAAGTTTTTTTCTTTTTAATGAAGTAAATACCTAATTATTTTTATGATCATACCTTTCAGTTCCGAACAATATCGTTATAAGTAGAGAACAGCATTAGGGTACATCATGCCGATACATTGCCCATCCTAAAGGAGATAATAGAAATGCTTCTATGTCATTGACATATAGTCGGAAGCAATATTTCAGTGCCCTCATTCTTGTGAACGTAGTGCTAATATCAGTCAGGCTACCTACATAACCGTTTTACTCTCCATAACTTCCATAAATAAGTACAGCCAGTTTCCATCGGAATTCAGATCCGAGAATGAGCCACGAACACCAGCCGGGCCGGACGGGAAGTAATGCTGACAGAGGATTTAACAGCGGCAGTACAAAGAATACCTGAATAACTTCAAGTGTGTCCAAAATGTACAACAAGTGTTACAATCCTGGTAAGTAAAATGACGAGCAGCTTATTGCTGGGGTTACATTTGAATATTCGTTATCAGAATAAACATCATCATAATGATTTTGATAATTTTTTAAAGATTTATGCAGTATGCGTAAATGGTGGCAAAGACACGTTTAACGAGACAAGAACAAAGGCCATACATCTGAAACGTGTTCACAGAAATAATACAGTGCTTGGACGACGGGGAGAGGGATATAAGTATTCAGGCCCGCGCCAATAATTTCATCAATAACAAGCACTTCTTCGATATCTTGTAAGAAGTCCTGCCGGAACACCTTTTTACTATAGCTTATATCTCCCCAAGTTTATTTACCTGGACGTCAGGCTTAATTCAGTGAAACAGGAAATCTAAGCAGAAAATTACAAATAGGTAAGATTAGATAACCACCACGACGACCTTGCCGCCCAGCTCCACGGCCCTGATAGCCAAACCTTGTGTTTATTTTAATGGTCCTTTGTAGAGGCGAGTTGTTGGTATGGGTAAAGAAAACATCACCCGTTTTCGCAGAAGTCGTCTTTGCGAGCGAGAGTATCAGTCAACTTTAGTCACTATCACTACCCTTAACCGAGTAGCACGCGCGCGAACATCTGGTGAAATATTGTTCCCATATTAAAACGTGTTCAGAGAAAGTCTGCAGTGCTAGGACGAGACGGATACAAACCTACGTATTCAGTCCCGTGTTAATAATTTCATCAATAACAAGCACTTCTTCGATATCTTGTAAGAAGTCCTGCCGGAGATGTCAGTGATAAGTGTATACACCTTTTTGCTATAGCTTATATCTCCTCATGTACGTAGTTTATTTACCTGGACATCAGGCTTAATACGGTGAAACCGGAAGTTGAAGCAGAAAATTTCAAATAAGATTAGACAACCACAAATACGACCTTGCCTCCCAGACCTATCTCCACGGCCCTGGTAGCCTCAGATTCTCTAGACTGAAGAGACATAGCACCCCAAACCTTACGATAAGATTCGCCGAACACTGGCAGATTCGGTAAATGAGTTTAGAAAATTTTATTTGTCATTTGATAATGACCTTTTAGAATTCCGGATTCGGAACCACACTCAATCTTCAAGCCAGTTTTTAAATTTACATGTGTTGGAAATGCAAACGCAAGGCTTGCTAATCCTTCATAAACTTATTTATGAATAATGTATTAGTGCCTAAATGTTGCCCAATAAGGCGTTGATATGCATGCATGTAAGCAAAGATAAATAGCAATACTTTAAGAAATGTACGGTACCCCATTAGGACCTAAAAGGGACCAAGGTAAACCTCACCTGGAAGCCGGTACACCTGCTTACTGAGGGATGAGGCTGTGGCTCAGGTTTTCCTCTCAAGATCGGCAGGTCAGACCCGTGTATTATGTAATATACATACTTTACAAATGGCATAATATTTGAAGACTACACATTCCTACTACACTATGGTTGGTGATCTATTTTGATAGGATGGACTGCTGTAAGTGTCCAATCAATTTTAAACATAAAGGAATTTGCAGCGCCTTCCCAGGGACAGTAGACCAGTGGGAGGAAATCGCAAACGGCTACAAAGATCGGTTCAGAATGTCAAATTGTCTTTAGCTTAAGCTAAAAGACCAACAAGGAAGTAACGCCTCTGCCATGTCTTCATTGCCGACGACTCCCTTCGATCAACACAGATTTGACTGAAAACCGGACCGGACGTAGGCCGGGAAGCGTAATCTACAGAGATAAACGGATTTAAGTTTGAAACAATAATTTATATAATTATTTTTAAGTACACAAGGAAGAGAATTATGACACTATGATCAGTACGCTCTTTTCGATCAAAACCGATAATAGTAACAAACCGTACCGAACTGGACATACACCAAGAAGGGTGCCACCAGCAGGGTACGCTCAGAGAAAAGAACAGCGGAGGCTCTGAAAATAGTTTAAAATGTCATTGACATAGAGTCAGAAGCAATATTTCAATGCCTTAATTCTTGTGAATGAATTGGTACTGTCAGTTTGCTGCCTGCATAACCGTTTTACTCTCCTGAACTTCCACAACCACCAATTTCCATCAGATTTCAGATCCGAGTACGAGCCACGAACATCACCCGGGCCGGACAGAGTACAGCGGTAGTACAAAGAATAGTTGAGGGAGCTGTGAATAACTCCAAGTGTGTCCAAAATGTACAACAATAATAATAATAATATAATAATAATAATATATTTTATTTCTTCACCAATAAACATTTACATAAAATATATTTGTTGAGGACTTCTTTTAAGTAAAAAGATACCTGTGTCAGAAGACCTCTTCTGATATCCAGATACATCATAAAATAGTAGTTTATTAGGTATGTAGGTACATGTCACTATTATTTACTAATTATTCTGTAAGTAGGTACATTTTCTTTGAACTATTGGTCTATTTTAACTGATATGCAAAATATTATTTAGTTTAAATTATATTAGAACATTATGAATACAATAGAATATAGAAATTGAGTTAGTGTGTTTGATGCGCTCATGATGTCTAAATGTTTGTATGAGTGTGTTTGTGTATTTATGTCTGAAGTGTGCGTGCATGTATCGTGTATGTGTTGGCTCCATTTGAGAACATTGAATAAAAGAGTTGAGTTGGTCACGTTCATATGCAATACTCGTCAATAAAATACCGAACAGCTTATTGCTAGGGACTATATTTGAATATTCGTAATCGTAATAAATCTAGTCAATATGTTGCTCATAATATGTATCTATCAGATGTGTGCAGTATGCGTAAATGGTGGCAAAGATAACACTGATCAACAACTGACGAAGATAGACTGGGCATATATCCGAAACGTGTTCAGAGAACGCCTACAGTACTTGGACGTCGCGGATAGGGACCTACGTAAACAGGTCTAAGTCAATTATACAGCTTTTAGCTAAAGCTTCAAGGTTATGTACCAGGACATCAGGCTTACTTCAGTGAAAAAAGAAATTGAAGGAAGGAAATTTCAAAATAAGATTAGGCCACAACAAAGACAACCTTGCCGCCCAGCTCCACGGCACTGGTAGCCTCAGATTCTCTAGACTGAAGACTCCTAATTAAGTACTATAAAAGGCGCCCGGATATCGACACGAGTCAGTTAATTCCTTGAAGTGAAAGCGAACACATCTTACCGAAGCGATTCAAGAGGCTTATACCTGCGACATAAGCAACGACTGTGGACTACTGTGAACTGCTGAGCGACTTGAACTGTTGAAGAGTACTGTGTGTGCTTGTTATTTAGTTATCTAGTTTGTGGTGAGCGAATAAACTTCTTCGTTGTATAAATGGCATTTAATTATACCCCGCGCACGTAACAACTGGTGTCAAAAGTGTAATGCCGTTATTACCACGTGAAGACGAAGGGCGTACTCCACGGACCAGAAGTCAAGTGGAAATGGATGCTGCACGTCAACGGAGCCTTGAAGAGGAAGGGCATCAGGCCGATACTGCTATCTCAGCGGGACTATGGCAGCTCCAGATGGAACCTCGTCAGATACCAACATGATGACGCTGCTGGCTTCTATGCAGCAGATGATGCAGGCCAACCAAGAGGCAATCGGCAGATGATGCAGGCCTCCATTCAAGAGCTACAGGCCAACCAGGAAGCTGTCATGGGTAAAATCGATGCAGGCATCCATGCACTGGGAGATAAAGTGAAAAACCTCGAAGACGGCTTTCAAATGCTAAGTAAGGAAGTGGCTTCGAAGACTGGGACCATTGACGACTACTTGCAAATGCTGTGTAAGGAAGTGGCTTTGAAGACTGGGACCATTGATGACCGCTTACAAGAGCTTGAAAAAGAGATCAGACCTGTTGACGACCGCTTGCAAAAGTTTGAAAAAGAGATTGTCAGGCTAAAAACCTGCGGATCTGTTGCCGCGACCTCACCATCATGTCCATCATCAGGGAAGTTCGACCTACCAAACTTCGATGGAACTTCGTCTTGGATAGCCTTCAAGTACCAATTTGAGATATGGACAAAAACTAAAGCCTGGAGCAACGAGGAGTCCTTTATGGCCTTGACACTTGCATTTTTTTTGTTTTAATACTTTTGTTATGGCTGTTGGTCCTCCGAATAAATAAATAAATAAATAAAAATTACGAGGAGATGCCTTAGCAATACTGGAAACCCTGCCGCCTGAAGGCAGGAAACTGGAGTCTCTGATGGAAGCATTAGACACACGCTACGGTGACAAGCACCTGGAGAAGGTCTACCGAGCGCAGCTACGCGAGAGGATATAAAAAGCTGGTAAAAGCCTCCAGGAATGGGCTTTAGGGGTTGAAAGGCTCGTCCGTCGGGTCTACTCATGGACCCCCGTGATGATCGAGACCACTCCACTGGAGGCCTTCCTAAACGGTATGCGGGACGCCGAAGTGAAAACTAGTGTACAGTTGTGTCACCACCAGACCTTAGAAGAAGCACTGGCTTATGCCCTTGAGGTGGAAACCGTACGGCAGAACGCCGCGATAAGTAAGGTCAGAGAGGTCAAGGAGTTAGTTGCAGAGAAGAGGAAGCCGCGGTATGTCCCAACGTGTTATTCCTGTAGAGGAAGAGGTCATATCCAGTTAGAGTGTCGAACGGAGGAGGGTTACGGACCCTGGACCCAAGTGAATCAAGATGTTCCGTTAAAACTAAAGGTTGCCAGGGCCGCGGGGCGGGCGCTGGCTGGTCGATATGAGGGGGGCAACCATCACTATAACTCAAGTTTTCAATACTGATGCTTTGTCACGAAGGCCGTGTGTCGAAGATTGCAAGCATTGTCAGAGGAACGAAACCCGAGAACAGATTAACGTCATAAAGGTGAATGGACTTGACGACGAATGGACTGGAAGCAGTATGAAGAAGGCGCAAGAGGATGATGATGTTCTACAATCTATACTGCACTGGAAACAGCTTGGAAGCAAACCCCAATGGAGTGATATATCTGCTTACAGTTCCACGACCAAAAGCTATTGGGCCCAGTGGAACAGTTTAGCTCTGGTAGACGTTGTCCTGTATAGGAAATGGGAGTCTAACAACGGCAAGGAAGCAACCATGTAAGTAGTGGTACTACGAAGCAAGGTGGCCCCACTCTTACGGCACATCCACTATGGTGTTTCTGGCTGGGATCTCGGAGTAAAGAAAACTCTGGTTAAAGTGCGACAGCGGTTTTACTGGCTTCGTTGTCGGGAAGATGTCGAGGCTTGGTGCCGTAAATGCACTGCATGTGCTTCGGTTAAAGGACCGCAAAGGAAAATTGAAGCTGTACAACGTTGGAGCACCTTGGGAACGTATCGCCATTGATGTTGCTGGACCTTTTCCAACGACTGATGAGGGTAACAAATACATCATAGTAGTGCAAGATTACTTTACTAAGTGGCCGGAGGTATTTGCGACACCCAACCAGGAAGCAGTCACTGTAGCCAAGAAACTGGTTCAGGAAGTGGTCAGTCGATACGGCGCACCTATGGAGATCCACTCCGACCAAGGACGGAACTTCGAGTCTGCTCTATTTCAAGAAATGTGCAAACTCCTAGGAATGAACAAGACCCGTACGACTCCAGCGCACCCGCAGTTGGATGGAATGGTCGCGAGTTTTAACCAGACGTTGGAAAATCACTTGGCTAAAGTTGTCGACGAACACCAACGAGATTGGGACCAGTACATCCCACTGTTCCTGATGTCCTATCGATCTGCGGTGCATGACAGTACAGGACACACTCCAGCTGAAGTAAATTTTGGTCGAGAGATAAGTCTACCAGTGGATGCAATAATCGGCACGCCACGCCACCCGATAGTCCTAAGCTTTCGAAGTACTCTACCGAACAGTGTAGAAAAATCTAGAAAAACCGACACAAAATCACAAGTACTTCGAATACCTATACCTACTTTACCTACAAATCTTGAATACAAGGTTATTGAATGTCGGCGCGTCTGTATAAGTACTTTTCTCAAACGCTCTACTTGATACCTAACGTGCCTTATCTCTAGATGATTCCGGAACATTCTAACCACCTAATTAAGAGCTATAAAAGGCGCCAGGATATCGACACGAGTCGGTTAATTTTCGGAAGCGAAAGCGAACACATCTTACCGAAGCGATTCAAGAGGCTTATACCTGCGACCTAAACAACAACTGTGGACTACTGTGAACTGTTGAGCGACTTGAACTGTTGAATAGTACTGTGTGTGCTAATTATTTAGTTATCTGGTTTGTGGTGAGTGAATAAACCTCTTTGTTGTATAAACGGCATTTAATTATACCTCGCGCACGTAACAGTACTAATATTTCAACCAATATTTTGGATTACGACCGCATTTGTCGTATATTCTTACGATACTAACATAGCTGTCAATCGTATTTATTGATGTGATTATAACAGCCGTAGAAAGGAGACTATAGCCATGATAATCTAGCACGTAAGACATCTGTCTGTCTGTCTGACACTGTTGTCTTTACGCTATCCCAGGTGGAGCCATAAACGAGGATTGCTGTATCATCAGCATAGGCATAGACCTTGCAGTTTGGGATGCTCATCTTACAAAGCTCGTTCATATACACCTGGAAAAGGGTAGGACCCAAAATGCTTCCTTGGGGTATGCCGTAAGTCACAATTTTTTCGTCGCTAAGGTATTTATCAATTTTCACACATTGGGTCCGATTTTTCAAAAAATCTTTGAAGATCGCAAAAGGCCCGCCAAAGGCGTTCGTTTTAGTTCATTCTGATTATTGCGACATTAATAAAGTGTAACTACATTTAAAATCAAAGATGATTCTAAACTATACAATATACTGTTGTTATACTGTGACTGTGATCGATTAACTATAAGCATGATCTTTTAGCTGTACTATGCTGACACACGAACAATCGCTAAATAAAAAAAACAATTCTAATAATGTTTATATTTGATTATTATATATGATTATTATTGATCAAAAGTTTTTAGCGAGTTTTTGGCAAATTCAATATTGTTTATCTACATTTATAATAATGATTTTGCTAAGCGAAACAGGTCCTATGAGCATAATCACTTTTTAGCTGTTAAGGTATAGCTGTGTAAAGTCGAAAGTATTGAAAATTATGAAAGAAGTTTTGTGTCATTATTATAATTTTCTTAATCGTGTCAATGGCAATCTGTTAAGAGTATTAAAAGCTTTGAAGACAATCGACAAGCTATAGGTAAAACTTTTGTAACTTCAGGTTGTTTTCGAAAACAAAATTAAGTCACATTGGTAAGAAACCAAACAATGACCTATGGATGGAATGGATTTGTGGTCGCAGCACTAGTGGGACCGGAGGGTGTCACGCGGTGCTGCGACGACAATCCTCTTCTGATGAGGCCGTCAAACTGAATGCCACCATTGTTAACATGGTACGTGTATGTAATGGTGACCCTCTTTCCAGAGACTTCACCTTCAGCTTACCATCAGGCGAGGTGAAGTCAAATTAACGTGTCCTAAATATAAAAAAAAACTGTTTTTTTTATTCCAAGAACAAAAATAATTGCGTGAAACCAATATTACTGCTGACATTTTAATGTTGACTACTAAACTACTACTTACTACCAAATAAACTACCAAACTTATTAATTTTGTTTTGTTTTTTCTATTTATTTTAAAAGAATAATATCTTTTGTATTTAGAATCTGTCAAATTCATTTAAATTTGTAATTGAGATCAACATTGTTCAGTTTGTGGATGAATGACATCGGCAGGTGGTGAACTCTGGCGCACATTCGGCTAGGCCAAAGTCCAACAGTGGACTTCGACTGGCAAATTGTTTTACTGACTGTTGATTTGGGCGCAAGGTTAAAGTAACGACAAACAAAATCCAGTCGTTACCATTGCGAATTGGGTAAGTATTGTGTTAAGAACAAAAAATATTATTTTCCCTGACCGTGACAGATGTGCACATTGATGATTTCATAGACAACCAAATTATAAATAATGCGCTGGATACCACAGACGGTGATCAAAGCGACGACGATGACGATGATGAGTACTACGACGCTGAAATTGAGACATACATAAACTCATACATTGCTGCTGACATTATAAGGTCATTACTAAAAAAAATAGTTGCCTACTAAACTACTACTACTACAACTACAAAAAGAATTTATATTTGGTATTTGATGACTTCATGGAATTTGCAGAATAAAATTCTTTGTAACATTTTGATGAACTCATGAAACTCGCAGAACATAATACTAGGTATGTGGAATTTTGATATGGCAAAAGCAAAAATAGCCCCATAGTCGAACAAAAGTTCTAAGTACTAGTTTAAATTAAGCAGTTAATGTGACCTACTTACATTAAAGAAACGTTTATTTCATTCGTTTTTCTTTTTTTCTATATGGAATTTGATGACTTCGTGAACTCGCAGAACAAAATTCTATGTGCAATTGTGATGACTTCATGGAAATAGCAGAACTAAATTAAACGTGAAATTAAATGACTTCATGAAACTCGCAGATAAAAGTATTTGTGCAATTTTGATGACTTCATGGAATTTGCAGAATAAAAATTCTTTGTGAAATTTTGATGACCTCATGAAACTCGCAGAACAAAATACTAAAAAAAAAAAAAAAAAAAGGTATGTGGAATTCTGATATTGCAAAAACAAAAAAAAAAGTCATGGCATCAATAGGTATTGCTGCTGATATTTTAATATTGACTACCTACTAAACTACTACTACTACTAACTACTAAAACCTTTTTTTTAACGATTAATATCTTTTTTATTTACAGCCTGTGAACTCCATTTGAATTTGTAATAAAGATCAACAGTGTTCAGTATGTGGATCAAGGATCGGATCGGTATGATCGGTGATGAGCTCTGGCGCACATTTGGGGCACGTTAATATACAGTGATGGACTGGAATTGGCTAATTGAGTGATTGAGAGTTGATTTGGACGCAAGAAAATGAAGGTAAGTAACAACGAACAAAATGCTGTCCTTACAAATGCAAACTGGAAAAGTATTGTTACGAACAAGATAATATTTTCACTGATTGTGACAGAAATGTGTCTATCGGCTTCGTAGACGACCAAATTATAATTAATACGCCGAATACCATAGACGTTGATGGATACGACGACGATGATGAGTGCTACGACAGTGAAATTAATACTTTTGGTGTCATTGCTGCTGACATTTTAATGTTGACTACTAAACTACTACTACTGCTACTACAACTACTTAAAAAACTACTAAAACTTATTTATTTTGTTTTTTATTTTATCGAAGGATATCTGAAGAGTCTGTCTACTCGATTTAAATTTGTAATCGAAAATCAATATGGATCAGTGTGGGTGAGAGAGATCACGAGAAAAATTCTATGTGCAATTTTGATGAAAACATAACTCGCGGAACTAAATTGGTTGATCACATGGGTTCCAGCGGAAAAGCAGCGCCAAGGTCCGTCCATCTGGCACATGTTGAACTAGACAACCCTTTGATGCTACAGTGAGGCCCATAGTAGAACAAAAGATGTACTAGTTTAAATCAAGCAGTTAATGTGACCTACTTAAATCAAATTAACGTTTAATTCTTTCGTTTTTTTTTTCTATACGGAATTGGATGACTTCGTGAACTTGAAGAAAAAAATATTCTATGTGCAAAATATGATGACTTCATGGAACTAGCAGACATAAATTATATGTGGAATTAAATGACTTCATGGAATTTGCAGAGCAAAATTCTTCGTGTAATTTTGATAACTTCATGGAAATCGCAGAACTAAATTCTATGTGGAAGTTGATGAATTCATGGAACTCGCAGAACAAAAGTCTATGTGGTATTTTGATGACTTCGTGGAACTCGCAGAACAAAATTCTATGTGGTATTTTGATGACTTCGTGTAATTCGCAGAACAAAATTCTTTGTGAAATTCTGATGACTTCATGGAAATCGCATAACTAAATTTTATATGGAACTTTATGTGGAATTCTGATGACTTCGTGGAACTCGAAGAACAAAATTATTAATTAACAAAATTCATAATTAATACAAACATAGATTCTAATACATAGTACATGGGTTCTAGAATGTGGATAACCACATTTAGATACAATTTTTTTTGTAAATAAATACATATTTTACATAGGAATACCCAGTATGGGGTTGTATAATTACTAGTACACCTACTGATTAACGGACGAGGGTCTGGCGTTTACTCTCGAGGTTGAGGGTTCAGACGGCAATCGCTCCCGCAAAGCCAAGATAAGCCAAATCAAGATAAAAAACCGGAGACTTTTTATCTGTACAAGCTTTGAATATAACCAGTAAGTTCCGCTATGATGATAATGAATTGCTACTACAATCTGGGTCAAACGTTTTTTTTTTAGAAACTTTTATTTTGTATATACAATACATGTATGTAATCCGTCAATTGACTGCACCCCGCTGGATGGTGAAAAGCTGGGGTGAATTCCTGGTCACCATCAGGTTAACTAGCGACGCCCGAACTGGTCGCTAGTTAACTAAATAAAACTAGAACTGTTTGAAGTTATTGTGAAATTATAATATCTTATTGTAATAAAAGGCTATAACAGCTGCTTTGACTGTTAAGAAATCCACTAGTAATTATGCAAGAAGCTTCTGCTGCGTTGGGTCCTCGGTCTCGTCTTGTAGTATTGTTCAAAGGTAAATGATCTGGAACAAATGACACGGTTATTCATATTCACAAACCGCGGTAGCCTATATAGTGGAATGGGTAAAGGATTGCTGAGACGAGGTCTTGGGTTCGATCCCAGGTATTACCATGGCACACACCAATGACTTGTCGATGCTTTTCGAAGTTATGTGTGTATTTATCGCAGGTTTATAAGTGCCCGGTGAATGGCAATAGGCTCGCCACCTATTACATTGGGACCTAAAACATAAACTGGCGAAACGTGGGTGCTAACACCTCTGCCTACCCCTTCGGAGATATAGGCGTGAGTTTATGTTATGTTATGTTATTCATATTCAGCATTCGTAGCAGTTGTTCAGTCATTCGTACCAGTCCTTGCCGACATCTTTGAAGCCCAAACCAACAGTTAGGTATGAAAGGCACTTTATTCCGCGCACCCTTAGGCTGTGGAATGATCTCCCTGCTGTGGTTTTCCCAAGCGACTACAATATGGGGTTCTTCAAGAAGGGCATTAGAATGTTTTTACAGGATCGGCAGCGCGAGTGTGGCGCCCCTGGTGTTGCACACGTCCATAGGCCGCGGTAACCGCTTCGCTTCCGCTTCTTATATCGTATATATATGTATGGGTATTAATGTAATATATTGCGAATTATATATGTATACGAGGGTCAAACTGAAAGTTCTTAGAACTGGCCACTTATAAACAATATAATAAAAAAATAATTCTAAAATTTGAAAATAGAACTCTTTGCCAATATTACTGAGTATATATTTCATTCATTTATCATTTGTTTTACGATTTGGCGGCAAATTGAAAATTGTCTGTGTCACGTTAACATGAATTTAACACGAGAAAATTTTCGTGCAATGATTTTTTATGACTTTCGATGTCATTTAAGTCAACAAGAAAGTTATGATAGACTACGATTGGCCTTTCACGATGAAGCCCCATCTCGTGCGACTGTTTACAACTGGTTTAATGAGTTTAAACGTGGTCGCACTAATCTCACTGATGATTTACGTGAGGGACGGCCTTCTACGGCGACGACTGAAAATAACATCTGTGTTGTGCGGCGTATGATAGAGACTGACAAAAGAGTGACCTATCAGCAGATTCGGACAAGTTTAGGCATCGGTATGAATCAAGTGCACAAAATCCTCACGAACATTTAGCGGTCAGGAAGCTTTGCGCCCGGTGGATACCTCATAATTTGACTGAGGCTCAAAAACTCCATCGTGTGGATTGGTGCCGTAAAATGATTGAAAGATTTAACGGAGGTGACTCTAATGCTGTGTTCGACATACTAACAGGTAACGAAAGCTGGATTTACTGTTATGATCCTGAAACCAAAAGACAATCTGCTCAGTGGGTGTTTCCTTTCGAGGAGTTGCCAACTAAAGTGAAGAGAGATCGATGTGCGGGAAAAAAAATGGTGGCCTCGTTCTTTGGAAGGATAGGTCATTTCGTAACAATTGTGTTAGAGGATCAAAAAACAGTTTCTGCAGAATGGTACACTACCAATTGTTTGCCACTTGTCTTGGAAAAAGTTCGAGAGAAACGACCTCGCAGTAGGATCCTCCTTCACCACGACAACGCCTCGTCGCACACCGCCAAGCGAACGATCGACTATTTGGCGACATCAAACGATGAATTACTGGGTCACCCGCCGTATAGCCCCGACCTCGCGCCTTGTGATTTTTATTTATTTCCAAAAATTAAAGAAAAACTTAAAGGAAAGCGGTTTATGAATGCTGAAGAAGCGGTGGCTGCGTATCGCGATGCCATTGAAGAGACCCCTAAGGACGAGTGGGCAAAGTGCTTTTCCCAGTGGTTCCATCGCATGCAGCGGTGTATTGACGTGAATGGACAATATTTTGAAAAGATATAATAAAACTAATAACTGGCTAATGTAATCAGTTTTTGATTTTCTAAGAACTTTCAGTTTGACCCTCGTATTGTGTAATTGTATGTATGTATATGTAGGTGTGTACATATTTATAAGTAAGTATTTGTATAGTTTTAAAATAATGTTTAGTTTGGCAATGATCTGAAGTGTACCTATATTTAGGTTTCTAAATTGATCAAGTACACCACACTACCCAAATACGTGTTCCGACTCTTTTTCTCCATCCAATGGTTGCCTGTAAGAGATTGCCACAGTGCGATAAGGCCACCAATTGTATATACATTATGTAATATTTGTCCCCCGTCCCAGATATTCGAAATTCTCCGATATATTATAAACGTTTTAAGGCTACGCTGGTGCCGTCTACCGTAATTCTTGCGAACTACGGAAACAATGAATGACTTTACAGTCATTTTAAGACATTGTTTTTGATGACTCCGCCTAATTAATCTAATCAATTTTGTATGCAATTAATATGCTTATTTTTCCTGTAGATGTTCCTGTTTTATTACAACTACCCCAGATCCCGACAAGCGCAGAAATGTTCTCGCAGGTACGCAACACAAAACATCATTTGCTCAGCATCAATACTACACATTAAGCACTCACGTATATAAGAAAATTCAACAAGAAATAGATATATTGCACATGAACAAACACATGGTTAAAAATAAAGTAACAGAATGGCTATTAAAACAAGATTATTACAATACGGAGCAACTCCTTACGTACATCGCCTAACAAAATGATACGCACACTAATACACATGCAATTGTACTTGTACATACACACATTCATACACAAGCACACACACACAAACACACACACGCACACACAGACACGAACTCACGCGCGCACGCATTCACAACACACACGCACTCACAAGTACTAACCATAGTATACATACAAATTCTTATCACTGTATAGCGCAAGCTATAAAAAATCGCACGTCTATCAACATTGTAATCGAATATTGCCTCTTGAGATACAGGCTTGCCTAGTTCAAGAGGTAAAGATATTCATGCACAGATTTTTAACTAAGTCTATAGCCTAAGTCCTTGTACTTTATAATATGAGATCTGTAATGTAAACATTTTGAGTAATAAATAAATAAATTATATTATAAAAAATATATTATATATATAAAAAAAAAAAGATGTAGATCGGAAAAAAAAACATCGAGGACGGGACTTGAACCCGCGACCAGTCCCTTACAGGGGGAACGCTCTGACCAACTGACAATTGCCTAAAAATTTAATTGAATTATTTATTATTTTTCTCTCATTTTTTATTTATGAATATAATTATTTATTTCAATGCATTAATCATTGTGTGTAGAATGGTGTAGCAATATTGACAGTATGAAAAACATGAAAAAAAGCAGCGGCACTCCGGGAGTGCAGACAGAAGTTAAAACTTAAACAATTACGTGTGTATTTTTTTAACCATCATCATCCATCTCTGACTCCCTCCCACCCTACGTCCCTCCCACCTGCCTGCCTCCCTCTATCCATCCATCCATCAAATTTTTTAAAGGAAAGTGAAAGCGTGATGTGACGATGATGGTGAAGATGACGCGAATTCCATTATTTTTGAACCAAAAAATGCTCAACAAAAAAGAAGATTCCGCTACAAAAAATCCTGTTATTCACATTGTGTGACACCCTGGTGTGACTATGAGTCTGCACTCATAATTAGAAGTCTACATTACATCCGTTGCTCGTGGGCAAGTGGCAAGTAACTGACTGAATGTGTTGACCATTGCAAAATTAAGCAAGACCAGCCAGGACAGTCGTAGGAAAGGTGGATGGGATTTTGACACGTTTTGACGCATTCTGTCCTCGGAGACCAAGTTAAGCCATTGGTCCTGATTGCCATACAAATATCTATGACAGTCGTCACGGGTAGTTAAGGCCCCTAAAAAGCAAGCGTCGGTAGCTTAGTGGTTAAGGAGTCGACCTTAAAATCGAGAAGTCTCGGGTTCGAATCCTGGCCATTACACTACCGACGTGAACCCACTCCTAACACAAGCAATTTAGCTTAGCTGGAGGGGTTAGGGGGAATATTAGTAATTTCGGTTGCTAATATTTAAAAAAAAAAAAATTAAGAAAAAAAAAAGTCCGACAACTGACTACAGAACTTCGATATCGCCAATGGGTTGTGGTTGTCACATGGCAGACGCTTCACGGAAAATAAGTTCAGCCGTTTCGTAGTTTAGACTGAAAAGCCGACTTCAACTTAGTTGTGATAAGGCTTGGACGATGATAATAATTGCATCCGGTTCGCTAGTATTTTGTACTTACATCTCTGACATCTCCGGGAGGACTTCGATCACATTGCTGAAGAAATACGTGTATATGATGAAATTATTAGCGCGAACCTGTAACAAAATTAAAATATTCTTAATTCTTTATGTAAACACACAGCAAGCGTAGGAAGGCCTCCCGCAAGATGGACGGATGACCTGGTAAAGAGCGCAGGGACTCGGTGGATGCAGGCCGCTACAGACCGGTCAAAATGGAAGTCGATGGGGGAGGCCCATGTTCAGCAGTGGACTTCCTACGGCTGATATGATGATGATGATGAAACACACAGTAAACAATTATTAAACATCTATATCTACTTCAATTAAATTTTTAAGCATTTTGTATGCTTACTTTTTTCTAAAGATTTAGATCGGAAAAAGAGAACATCTAGGACGGGACTTGAACCCGCGACCAGTCCCTTACAGGTCCCTTGTTTCCGTAGTTCGCAAGAATTACGGTAGATGGCTCCAACGTCGCCTTAAGACGTAATAATGTATCGGAGAATTTCGAATATCTGGGACGTGTCTAGGTGGCTCAGTTGGTCAGAGCATTCCCCCTGGGGACTGGTCGCGAGTTCAAGTCCCGTCCTAGATGTTCTCTTTTTCCGATCTAAATCTTTAGATCTATATCTACTATTATAGAATTGTAACTTAGTTGTGTCTGAATATTGGAGTTAAAAAAAAAAAGTTAAATTAACGATTTGGAACACAAAAATATTCAGGGTTATTTGTAATTAACTAGTACCCTCCCAGGGGTAGGTAGCAGACATTATAAGTAACAACGTTTGTTCTACGACTTTTAATAAAACTGAAGAGTTTTCAAGTTTTATTGTTATAGCGCGACACTATCAACGCGCTGTCTGCACGTAAGCTACCATAATTATGCTTATTTTTTGTCCCTAAGATTATTTCTCTCTCTCTCTAAGATTACTGATGCTAGACAGTTGTTTTTTTATATACACAGCTAATTATCTACTGTTCACGCACATTCAAAAACATTGATTTGTTTGATTTGTTTGGCGGCAAGTTTTTCATTCATTCTTACGCCGCACCCGCATCGATTATCAATGGGGCGGTACAAAATGGCCGTCGACATTGACCAACGCAACATTTCGACGGCTGTGATATCGACGACACTTGCGCGGTAGGCCCACAGTTTGGTTGCCGTGCGGGGTTGTGCACTGAAGCTGCAGTGCTGTGTCTTAAGCAGATCGTCAAGTACTACCTAAAAGGAATACTTCTGTCTATGCATTTCTTCTTGATCTTTCTAGAACCTTCGACCTGTGGGCCTACCGCCCAAGTGTCGTCGATATCACAGCCGTCGAAATGTTGCGTTGGTCAAGGTCGACGGCCATTTTGTACCGCCCCATTGATAATCGATGCCGGCGCGGCGTAAGAATGAATGTAACGCTGTTTTTGACAGTTAAATAGCTGCCATCTAAAAAAATTCAAATCGACGGCGTCGCTTTGAAGTGTCATTTCATTACGGCACCTTTTGAGCTGTCGTTTTGAATATTATTTTCTTTTCCGACGGTTGATTACGATGCCGATTTCACCTAACACTGGGCTACTATGGCTTTTATGGGTGCGACTGGGTTCTGCCCTCCTATTGTACCTAACACTGGGCTACTATGGCTTTTATGGGGGCGACTGCCGACGAGTGGGTTCTGCCCTCCTATTGTACCTAACACTGGGCTACTATGTCTTTTATGGGGGCGACTACCGACGAGTGGGTTCTGCTCTCCTATTGTACCTAACACTGGGCTACTATGGCTTTTATGGGGGCGACTGGGTTCTGCCCTCCTATTGCACCTAACACTGGGCTACTATGGCTTTTATGGGGGCGACTGGGTTCTGCCCTCCAACACTGGGCTACTATGGCATTTATGGGGGCGACTGCCGACGAGTGGGTTCTGCCCTCCTATTGTACCTAACACTGGGCTACTATGGCTTTTAGGGGGCCGACTGGGTTCTGCCCTCCTATTGCACCTAACACTGGGGTACTATGTCTTTTATGGGGGCGACTGGGTTCTGCCCTCCTATTGTACCTAACACTGGGCTACTATGGCTTTTCTGGGGGCGACTGCCGACGAGTGGGTTCTGCCCTCCTATTGCACCTAACACAGGGCTACTATGGCTTTTATGGGGGCAACTGCCGACGAGTGGGTTCTGCCCTCCTATTGCATCTAACACTGGGCTACTATGGCTTTTATGGGGGCGACTGCCGACGATGGAATTTCGTCCTCCAACTACTTAGTGTTGAGGGCAGAACCCAGTCGCCCCCATAAAAGCCATAGTAGCCCAGTGTTAGGTGCAATAGGACGGCAGAACCCACTCGTCGGCAGTCGCACCCATAAAAGCCATAGTAGCCCAGTGTTAGGTGCAATCGGCATCGTAATCAACCGTCGGAAAAGAAAATAATATTCAAAACGACAGCTCATGAGATGCCGTAATGAAATGACACTTCAACGCGACGCCGTCGATTTGAATTTTTTTAGGCGGCAGCTGTTTAACTGTCAAAAACAGCGTTTCATTCATTCTTACGCCGCGCCGGCATCGATTATCAATGGGGCGGTACAAAATGGCCGTCGACCTTGACCAACGCAACATTTCGACGGCTGTGATATCGACGACACTTGGGCGGTAGGCCCACTGCTCTATTTATCCAAAATGTTTTTGAATGTGCGTGAACAGTAGATAATTAGCTGTATATTCAAAAAAATACAATTGTCTAGCATCAGTAATCTTAGAGAGAGAAATAATCTTAGAGACAAAAAATAAGCATAATTATGGTAGTTTACGTGCAGACAGCGCCTAAAGTCTATGTTTCATTCATAAACTGAACGTCGCGTTTGCGCGCGCTTGAGCTACCGCATAATGAGGTCCAGCACGTCCTATCCATCGGACGGGATAAGTCCTATTTAAGTGGTCTCCGACCTGCCGTGAATAATGCCGCTGGTGGGCCGTCGTGTTGATAACACATATCCCGTAAGTCTCCAAGCGGTGTCTTCTCCTAACTCTGGTACCGTTTCGGTGAGAAATTGTAGGTATGTTTCACCATTGAGTCGATCTAAAAAAAACGGGAAGGTCTTAGTCGGACTTAAAATCTGCCGTATGTTTGATTGCAATTGGTTAAGTAGAACCGGAGATATGACCAAAAAAACGATCACCGAACTCCGCGCGGACGGAGTAGCGGGCATCAGCTAGTTCCAAATTAAATTAATATACAAACGCGAGCTTAACACAGTATTGAGTTTTCTCCCAGCAAACCTTTAGGGGATCGTAAAGAAGTATGGGTAAGATGGGTAAGCGAATAGGTAAGCATGGTAGATGCAGAGGAATAAACATACTACGATAAAATACAAACTAATATAAACTTACATAGATAATTACCAACAGGTGATATAGTGGTCAAATGCGAGCCTACAACCAATAAAAAAGTTTACGGCACTCCGAGAGTGCCGACAGAAGTATAAACTTAAACAATTACGTGTGTTTTTATTATCGTCTACATCACTCCCTATCTACCTCACTCTCTGTCTATCTCCCTCGCTCCATCCCACCCTCCCCTCGTCCCGTCCTCCCTCTCTGTCTCCATCTCTCCCTCCCTTCCTCCTTCCATCACTGCGTCCCTCCCACCGTCCGTCGGACCCTCCCTTCCACCGTCCCTCCCTCCCTAACTCCTAAGACATTTGCAATCAAGCCTACAATAATAACAGCATATCATGAAATAGGCCGGATGGTCTACGATATATATATAGAATTATATTTTTGGGTAATTTTGCCCACTGGCTACACGTCTACAAAGAGCTTAAAGTTTTTCTTTTTTTTTTCTTTCTAGAGATTTCCCTACGAAAAAAAGGTACTTATAACATACGTGGTCACATTATGGACGATTCTGATATAATATTGATCAGTCGGCAGACTGCTAAAAAGTATCTTTATGGTAACGGTTGTTCTTTAGATACCTGCCACATATTTAGCACCGATTCGCTGGATTTAGTGAACTCAGCTTTTCCACTTCAAGACAGTTTTTACGGCGTCTGTAAAGGACATCCCTCACGGGGTACCATTGGAGATTTCCACACGAAAAAAAAGGTACTTACAACATACGTAGTCATACGGGGAGCCCCTTATTTCGCAGAAAGAAATTTCATAGAATTTCGTTTCACAGAAAATGTTTCATATAATATTTGGTCCTTATATTTTTATTTCGAATATTATTGTTTCAAAAACAATTTACTACAATGAAACATATTTCACAGAAACACAATTGAATAAATTTTTAATCACATTTCCTTGTTTAACAAACTTATTAAACTGTAGAATTATTTTTAAAAGAATATTAAACCACCTTTATAATTTTCCAAATCACATTTATTTTTAACTGTAACATTTACAATTTTAATTTTTTTCCGATTGCTTGTAGTAATTTAATTTCTGAATAATTTCATATCAATATAGAATTTTTTATCTGTCGCATATTTTGTTGCAAATTTGTTTGCTTGAATTCTTCTGTAAAATAAAATAAAATCAAATTGTTATTAAATTGTTAATAAAACGTTTTATAGTTAACACCCCAACTCAGATTACCCCGACTCGGATAGGTTAGGTTAGAAGGCTAAGGCGGGAGCGAAGCGGAGCGGAGCTCCCGCCTTAGCCTTCGTGGTTATTTTTTTTTTAATCACCCAGAAATAGGACCACCCAGATTCGTTTATTGTATTAACTTATCGTTATATTAAAAAAAAGTATAGCTTCACCTGTAAATTATTTGACTGAAATGAACAGTATGAATTGAAACGTTTAGAAACTGTCACTTTGATAATATGTTATTCTTGGTAATAAGTTTTATATTAAATAAACAATATAATGATAAAGAATATTTGATTTGTTATTCTATGATATGATTATTCTAATGTTAAACTTTATGTGAAACAAAAATCAATGATTTAAAAATCTTTAAAGTAAGTATTCTGTATATTGATTATTCTATGAAACAAAATTATGCGAAACATTTTCTGTAAAACGAAATTATTTAAAACAATTGTCTATATAACAACGCACACCCAGTCATACGTTATGGACGATTCTTATGTAATATTGATCAGTCGGCAGACTGCTATAAAGCATCTTTATGGTAATGGAAGTTCCTTAGATATCTGCCACATATTAAGCCCCGATTCACTGGATTTAGTGAACTTAGTTTTTTTTTATTTCAAAACTGTTTTTACGGTGTCTGAAAAGGACATCCTTCACGGGGTATCCGTGGGGATTTCTACACGAAGAAAGAAGGTTGGTACTTACAATATACGTTCAGATGGCACCAATTCCATTATGTGCAGTCGTGGCTTTTCTTATGTACTATCCTTATATGAAACTTATCAGCCGGCAGACAGCTAAAAAGTATATTTATGTTAATGGTCGTTCTTTAGATACCTGCCACATATTTAGCGCCGATTCGCTGGATTTAGTGAACTCAGCTTTTCCACTTCAAGACAGTTTTTACAGCTCTTAAGCTTAAGCTTTTTTTTTCTTTCAATAAAATCCTTTTATGCAGACATTACAATTCAATTCAAATAACATGCATTTTTTATTTAAAAAAATGTATTTAGATTAATTATTATAGAAAAATAGAATAAAGATAAAATATTTTAGAAAATTATAAAAATATCTGCCCATTTTATTTTTTATTTTTTAATAACTATAACTCTATTATTTGGCCGGTACTTAAAATTTCAAAAAAGATCGGACACCATTGTCTTTGAAAAAGAAAAGCCGTAGCGGCTTTATGTTCTAACAAAGAATAATTTATTTCAACGGTTAACGCAATTATTTTCCTATATATACGTTGATATGTTAATAGAAATATACATTTTAACTTACCCAATGCCAATTTGAACCTCTGGTAGCTGTAATGAACGGTTAAATGCAGAACTTTATTTAAATTAAGCTCAAGAGAATCTTCAATTTACACTGCGACGTTCATGGAATACTGAGCGCAAATAATTATTATATGCCGCAGTGCAGATACCATTAACCGACGCAGTTTCCCCTCAACCTCCAATTAGTATTGACTTATATAGCATAGCTATTCCTTCACTCCACCGTATTGAGTCAATATATCTGTCACTTTCACCGCAGGTGGCAGCTGCACGACTCAACCAACTGCAATTTGTATTGATTTTAAGACATGACATTTGACAATACGAAAAGTTTTTTTTTTTTTGTTCTATGGCGATCCCAATAATTCCGCCAACAACTCAGTTTTTATACTGATCAAAATAACGTGTGAAAGTACAAGTGTAAATACGAAAAGTAATACTTCAATTCTCACCCCTCGTAATACTCTGCTTCATCCTGTAAATATAGGGATGCACGATGGTAAGTGTGTTTGACAAATCGAAGTAATCGACTCGAATCTCAGTGTTTCACGTTAGTCATTAGTAATACTGTAGGTATAGTACCCGGTTTTAATTTTAGTACGTGGCGTTGCGAGTTGAAATCACGATGAATTAGAAGAGTGTTTAATAGCTAAGTAATTATGTAAATCTATTAGAATACTAACTACATTATCCCTGAGTATAGTCAACGCCAAATAACTTGACAACCAATCAACTAATCAAAGATATATACAATTCAAAGGGCTCGCGGCATTAGTTACTTTATGAGTTTCTGATTATAATAATAAATATTGTAGGACAAAGTACACAACGCCATCTAGACCCAAACTAAGCAGAGCTTGTCAAATGGGAAAATCTAAAATGCGGATTAACATACTTAAATACTTTTTTTTGTTACCAAATACATATTAAACATAGAAACCCAGACCAATAAAAATATACATATTTGAACTGAACGGGAATCGATCCCGCGCCCTCTTAGGCTTAGCAGTCGAACGCACTACCGCTACGCCACAGAGGTTGGTTGGCCAGTTAGTGTACATGCGGGAGCCATTTTTGGCAAGTTGTTTGACGTTGACTATAACTACTTTTTATCCCAATATTCCCACGGGATCAAGACTTTCGCGGGTAGAACCACGTACATTATTGCTACAGGCGCAGCTGATAGTTATACGTTCAAAAAATTTCTGGTAACGAAAACCAAAAGTAACCGGGTATTTTTTTATTATAGAATTATAATATATAGAAAGGCCAAGTTAAGAGTTCCCGCAACCGGCCAGCGTGCATGAAAATAATAAAATTACAGTAGTGTAGATTGGATAAAATTGACACAGTAATCGCTTAAAATATTAAATTATTAGTAACACTATAACGCTGCAATGGTGATGAACCATTGCAGCGTTATAGTGTAAATAGTCAGTGGAAAATTTTACTATAATACCTTTTTAACTTTAAACCATAACCTTAAAAACGTTGAGTATTAAGAAACTGTATAGAAACTCAGAATTTCTCAATACTCAATACTAGCTTAAAAAGGCCAGTAACGATATTTTTATCGTTAACCCATAACGTTAAAAAGGGAGGTAACGGTATTTTTACCGTTAGATTGATACTAAAGTAATGGTAATTTCAGTATAGTAATTTTTCAAGGTTCGTTACCTTTATCGAGTAAAGATAACGTTTTCGGATTTTTAACAGTATTCCGAGCACTGCTTTAGTATAAATATTTAGCGGTAAAATACCGTTACCTGCCTTTTTACGTTATGGGATAACGGTAAAAATACCGTTATTGGCCTTTTAACCGTAATGGGTTAACATTCAAAAAGTATCATTTTACCAGTAAATTTACCGATATGGGTACCGAAATTGTTACGTACAATTTATAAAAGAAATCGATGCTATATATAGTACTAGCGGACCCAACAGACGTCGCCCTGCTCAGAAAATAAGTACCACATTTATCAAATATGGTGACATATTGACAGTAGTGCCACCTACCGGGTCCAATTGTGAATCTAAACCATCCTCGAATCCCTTTGAACTCACACAATTATTTTTATCAAAATTTTGGTCCACCCGTCTAGCTCCTCCTAGACGGGTGGACCAAAATTTTGATAAAAATAATTGTGTGAGTTCAGTGACATACACACGCACACA
Source organism: Cybosia mesomella (assembly GCA_946251805.1). NCBI lineage: Eukaryota > Metazoa > Arthropoda > Insecta > Lepidoptera > Erebidae > Cybosia > Cybosia mesomella. Next base: position 19,475,729 of record OX276411.1, read on the forward strand.
AGAAATACACACATCAACACCGTCTAGGGATATTTTGGATTTACTCAATTTACTCAAAATTTATTGAAAATAACATACAAGATGTATATATTTTTGCAAAGCCCATTTAACAGACTACACTCTAGAATAAAAGAAAACAATTTTTTTAACATAAACAAATTTTTATTCAAATAAAGAAAAAAACGTGAGATAATGGTAAAACTAACAATGAATGTGTTTCTCAAGAAAAAGTGAAAAATAAGGAAAAATTAATCTGTTTTTAACAGATATGTAAAAATCAGTAGTCAGTAAAACCACCCATGACGTTAATAACGGTCCTGCAACGGTTTTTCATGCTTTGGATTAAGTTATCCAAGTCTTGCTGCGATATATTGTCCCAGGTCCGGCTAAGATGCAAAAAAAGTTGCTCTTCCGTGGCAATGTTTGCAGGGAAATTCCTCAAAGCCCTTCTTTGGAGCATGTCCCACGCGTGTTCTATGGGGTTTAGATCAGGCGATTGTGCGGGCCACCCTACGACCGATACGTCATGCTCCTGCAACCAGCTCGTCACCACTCTCGCTGTGTGTGGACGGGTGTTATCGTGCATGAGCGTGAATTCTTGGCCCATTTGTAGTCGATGGGGGTAGATTATTTATACTAGCAACTCGTTACGGTATTTTTCAGCCGTCATGGTGTTTCTGATCCAAACGAGGTCTGTTCTTCCACTAACACGAATTCCCCCCCAAACCATAATTGTCCCGCCGTGGTATGGATGGACTTCCTGAGGATGTTGCAGACGGCTCTCACGACCAGGAACTCGCCAAACACGTACTCTACGTGTATCGGGATGGAAACCGAACCGGGATTCATCGGTAAACAGCACTACAGACCACTGGTTATCTTCCCAGAGCAAATGTTCACGGGCCCACTCTAGTCGTCGTCCACGATTTCCTCGGCGTAGTGCTGGAGTACGAAACGGTCTGCGAGCATGAAGGTTAGCTTCATGCAGCCTTTTCCTCACAGTTTGGTCACTCACAAGCAACTGGTGCTCTGACTGGAGCCTCTGAACCAACTGCATGGCTGTATCATTTGGTTGTCTTCTCGCGGCAACTTGCAAAAATCGGTCTTGTCGTTGAGTGGTTATGCGCTTCCCGCCTGGGTGTCTTTCAGCCACTTTACCAGTAGCACGATAACGTGACCATAACCTTGATATCACGTTTTGTCTTGTTCCAATCTCCTCAGCAATACTCCGTTGAGTAGCCCCAGCGTGGAGCATGCCTACTGCCCTTAACATTTCCTCCCTTGTTAAATGGCGCCGCTGCATGATGCACACAATAACATTAATTCGAAATTAACCGATAACTTGATAGAAAACTTAAATTTGTCACAAAAAAATAGCCAAAAACTACTGTAGGTAAATGAAACCTTCGGACTTCGCTACCATTATGCCGCGTAAATCTTTCGTTTATAATTTATTTTTTCAAATTAAAATTTAGAATCGTTCAAAAAGGTTTACAAAATAAGCTTTCTTCAAAATATCCCTAGACGGTGTTGATGTGTGTATATATATATAAAGATTGCTAAGGAGGATGGTGGCGGCACGCCTGCGGGGTGTTCTGTTTAAACGGTTTTATTTAGCTTACCCTGGTTGGTTTTATTTGTTTAGTTAGCAAGTAATAATTATGTCAAACCACAGCATCAAATGAAAGTATGTACTGGAAACAGAAATTGACATTGAGGAGTTCTTTCGTCTGTGTTATGTTACCACAAATAAAACTTCAAAATACGAGTTAAGGAGGTACTATGCAAATGGGGTCTTGGGGTTGCAGCAAGTCAGTACAGACAATGCACGATTAGCTATTGATTACCAGTAAAAGTATCGCTGTTTATATCGTTACCGCTATAGGTAACGAAATAAATAATATTACCTTTATGGGTAACGATATAATAACGTTGTAATATCGTTGTTCCCGACTTACCATTAAACAATTTCCCGTTATTTATATCACGCTATTTAACAGTAAATTTGATAACGTTAAGAACGTTAAGTTGATAACGTTAAGAACGTTAAGATGATAACGTCTAAGGGGTGTCATTTTGTAAGGGTTTATTTTTAATATAAAATTTATTTATCTATGTATGTGTCGGTAAAACTACACGTCCGTCTCTTTTATACATAAAATTAATTCCGTGGACAATTGTTGTAACGTAAATACACGTTACTTAGTGTAAAATAAATATTTATCTATAAAAAACCTTATAATTAAAAATAATAAACTTCTAACAAAACCTACACTAAAATAATTTAAATAGCCTAAACAATATTTACAATTAATACTAATTAAATAAAAACATTAAAACTAAAAAAACAATAAAATCTCAAACTCAATGCAATTATTCCATTGATTTATATGCCTGGCTGTACCGGGCCAACTGGTTTTAATAACATAACATGTTATGTTATGTTATTAAAACTAAAAAAACAATAAAATCTCAAACTCAATGCAATTATTCCATTGATTTATATGCCTGGCTGTACCGGGCCAACTGGTTCTATTGTTCGCGTCGCCCCGCCTCCTAGATCGTATGATTCTACGTCACGAGCCCGGGCGACATCGAATGACCGCAGGCCATCTCAGTCTGCGAAAAAGTCACTTAGCGGCTGCACGTACCTACTGCTAATATCTACCCTTGATAGTACTGCTCCGCCCCGCAAAGCTAACCACGTCCACACGTCATTGTGGATTGTTCTAGCAATTATCTAGAATTAGTAATTTTTGCAAAAGTAACTTGCCTGCCTAGTCGGTGGTGATAATATTAATCAACTGTATAATCCAAATTGGAATTTTAACCCCGGATTGGGTAAGTGTTGAACATATTTTTAACATTGTTAGGAAACGCTGATTATATTGTAGTACCTACCTATTGTACATGTAATCGAATTCTACATTTTGCAGCGCTTACGTATAATTGTAAATATTGTGCTTTATTATGCTATGATGATTTTGCATCCCATAGTGAATATTATTATGAATCGATGCTATTTAAAAAAAAAGTCATTCACCACCATTTTGTTTTGCCTGGAATAATGAACACCGCTATCCATAACCCGCTCTGATTGCTACACTGCACTGCACCTGCTACATGTCAAACTTCCCAAGCGCTTTACGCAAGTCATCATCATCACCATCTGACATCATCAGTGTTGCATCGGAGCTATATTTAGGACATCGCTTGACCGGTACCATTGTTCTAGGGTCCAAGATTTGGATTTAGAATCCTGCCGGCCCTTACCCACTGAGTACCTACTGCTGCGCGGTCCAACCCTGGGTCCACATCACCAGCTCCATCAACGACCTTCCACGCAGCCGACCAGCGGGGCTGCTATCGTCGCATCGCGCCCGGGAAGTACCGCTGCCAAGGCAAAATTGACGGGTCCTTACCACCCACGACTTTCGCTCGTACCTTGTTTTTTTTAAAATAAATTTTGTTAGTGACTCCGTTGGTTTCATTAAAAGCCGAGTACGCTACATTGTGTGGGTTGCGCGTTTATAGTGTTATGCCTGGTCTTGAATTTACTGTAACGGATAACTGTTTTGATCCCTAATATATAAAATAAAATTAAACTTTACTAAGCCCTGTGGGAGGGTGAAGATGGAGATTGTGGATAAAGGAGAACTGCCATATATTCCGTCTGTCGTGCTGTTGGGCTGGACTCACACATCCGAAATGGCTCTCTGTATTATATCTGAACTCAGACGATGCATTCAGAATGCTCAGAATTTTATACAAAACCTACGTCCAGCTTACATATCAGGAATAAATCAGCTTATGAATTTCTCAGATCGATCTCACAGAATAATTTCACGTGCATCCGGCATCCTAGAACGAAATATTTCAGATGCTGAATTCATAACGCACCTAAATGCATACATTTGCATAGAGCAGCTCACACATCACGCTTAATTATAGTGCTAAAATTAGTGCGATCAGTGTTAATTTCTCCTTCATAAAGACAAGATAAAGACATTTGCATGAGCCGTGTAATACGACGCCATAGACTCATTTTACGAGACTACTGATCAACCTGAATTATGCCGGATGTGTGAGGCAATTTAAGAACAGGCAATCTTGGTGCTGAATTCAGACAGCCATAGGATATTAGTGTTCAGTGGACTGCCATTTCGAGTGTTTGAGTTCAACCTTACGTCTGTGTTCAAAACTGATAACATAGGTCAACACTAATTGTGTGTTTGATGAGAGAATCAATTTTGAATTTCTGATAGATTTATCGATAAATTAGACAAAAAAATGTGCTGTAAAAGTTTGCTTTTGCACTCCAGAACGGTCCCCCATCATGTGTCTGACTGTGAAGGACTTTACTTGACCTTGACTAAATGACTAAAATGGTGCATTATATTGAATTCATGTTCAAATTACTTGATTTATCCAATTACTTGACACTGGCATTCATTACATATTTGCCAAAGAAGGAATTTAAAAAAAGTTTTTTCGTGATGTTTGAATAGCGCCATTTGAGTTTTGGCGCCAACACGGGAAAAGACGCATCGAGGCAATGTTTCCATTTTCTAAAATTTGTGTAATTTCGAGTTTTTATGTGTAACAATGGTGGGTTTTTAGACATAACGTCTTCGACAACACGCACACCAGTTAGCCACCTCGGTTATAATTCGCTTGCGCTTCACTTTTCCTGGCCAAAATTCGAGTTCGGGACAGCTCTTTATGTGAGTGTCGTTTGGATGAAGGCACTCTTAGCATATCTTCTACTCTTGTCCTAGATTAGTAGTACCATTATATGATCTTCCAAAACAAATTCCTCGATTGGTTAATTTGGCCTACTTACTTACCCTGGTTCACTGCTCACTTATAAGGATCCTCTACATATTTATCTCCATTAACGAAATAAAACTATAACTCCCCTCTTTTGCCTACCTTCCTATTCTATTTATGCTTTCTACTCATGTATCTACCCCACTAAGTATCCAAATGTTTTTCCCCGATAGCTAAATGAATTCTTTATGGTACCTTTTTCTTTTTCGTGCGGAAATCCCTTCGGATACCCCCCCGCCGACCAGCGGGGGCGGTTATGTCGGGCTTGCACCGACTAAAACCGCACGCCGTCTCGGGTCTTCAGACGCCGGGGTGTAAGGTTACCCATAGAGCATATCCCTCGCACCCCGACTGACCCTGGGCCATCTCACCACTAACAGCATCGCTCATCCTGTCTCCTCTGAAAGCAGAGGAGTACGGAGAGCGATGTGTTCCCGCCACGTTGGGTATTGGCCGACGATCAATGCCAACCCTATGAAGGGGAAGCCATTGACCGCCGCCCAGGGTGTACCGGCCGCTCCGATTCCGTTCCCCCTGGACTGCAGCGGGATCGGAATCGGAGCGACACTCGAGGAGGTTACCCAACACACACCCCTCTTTATGGTACCTAACAATTACTAACACATGTGTTCAGTGAGCAGTAACCACATGTTGTTTAATTTACAAATACCTAGAAACCTCTATACACGATTAAATCTACTCTCCACCTTGATGTTGTATCCCTTAGTAGTCTGTGGTTGGCAGAATCATCGGTAGGTACCTAAACAACCGATGCAAGGTGCCACCTTAATAAAAAAAGAAGAAAAGTTTTGGCGCCAACAAGGGAAAAGACGCATCGAGGCAGTGTTTCCATTTTCTAAAATTTGTGTAATTTCGAGTTTTTATGTGTAAAAATGGTGGGTTTTTAGACATAACGTCTTCGACAACACGCACAAGTGTAGGAAAGTGGCATATTTACCGTGAATTGTGATTTTCTATGTTGTTTCCAAAACTCCAAAGAAGCTCCCACTACTTTACTAGGGCAAGACTACCTGTTTCCACGTTTAGGATTAGGCTGAAGGCCTTGCGCCAAAGCCCTATAATATAAAAAAAATAGCGCCATTTTTCGCAGGCTTTCGGGTCATTCAATAATATGTCAGTTTGGGTTGAATGATAAACAAGTATTATGTAGGTATAACAGAGCGTTAACCGCCCCCGTTGGCTGGCGGGCGGGTATCCGAAGGGATTTCCGCACGAAAAAAAAACATAGTAAGTAGATTAGGTTTGCCCTTGTTCCGCCGGTAACCCTGGGGTTATCCTTTCGAGGGCAACGGACACTTGGGGAGGACACCGTGCGGTTTTAGTCGGTTCATGCCCGACATAACCAACCCCGCTGCCCGGCGTTTGCCCTTGTCTGGTTAATCAATCAATCAATCAACCAACCACTGTTGGACATAGGCTCCTCCCATTGTACGCCATAGCACACGATCCTCCGCCTTACGCAGCCAGTCTATCCCAGCTACCTTTTTCAGGTCGTCCGTCCATCTTGCTGTTGTCCTACCTTCCGTTTACCGATTGTTTATCTTGTCTGGTGATTGATCTAAATCTATTACAGACTACATTTTTCAAGTGCGCGTGGATGGCCAAATCCAATACTATTAGGTATAACGAAAAACGCTCAAAGGAGTCTCGAGCCCGATTATGATGAAAACCATAGACCATAATGTGAAAACTAATGCATCATATGGCATCTGTAGCGTAGCAGTAGTGCGTTCGACTGCTACAACAGGGGCGCGGGTTCGATTCCCGCGCAGTGCATGTATGAATTTGCATTGGACTGTTTACAAAAATTGATTTACAAAAAAATAGAACTCGTATACTAGTTAAGTTATGCTTATTTTGGGTCTAGATAGCACTGTGTAGAATATTTTTTTAATCATTGGATTTAAAAAACTATTCCAAGCCAGGAATGGAACCCATAATTTTTGGAAAAAAAAAACACTATTATTACGTTATACCATAGTGTCGGTAACAAGGAACACGTTTTGTAAAACTTACGGCAAATTTAAGGAAAGATTTAATTTTTAACAAATTACTTTATTTGGAATATTCCCGGTCGTCCCCACTGGGTACGAGTGGGAAAAAAAGGTTTCGTTCGTGCCCAAAGGTGACGATTGAATCATAGTAAATTATTGGTTACCTGTAGATAGTTTTCTTTTTTTATATATTATTTGTTACACAATGATTACGACAGAGCCCCGCTATGCGGGGCTCCTATTTCTAAGTACATTATAACAAGTGACCTAAAACGAAGGGTTATTGCTCCCAACCTATAACTATCCGTACTAATTACCTGTCTTTTAAAATTATTTTCAATCAAAAGCATTGTTCAGTCTTGCTCAGAAAGTCGTAATTAAAGCATTTTAACAATCCGTGAAATCTCTTATCGAAATGCTGTTTATACTGGAGATTGATGGCACTTGGTGGAACTTGCTACACATATTGAATACATCACTTGTACTTTTCCACAATTATTTATTTATTTGAACCTTACCGGTTTCACCTTACGGCATTATCAAAGGTCTACAATGTTTTAATAAAACATTGTAGACCTTTGATAATGCCGTAAGGTGAAACCGGTAAGGTTCAAATAAATAAATATTAAAACATTGTAGACCTTTGATAATGCCGTAAGGTGAAACCGGTAAGGTTCAAATAAATAAATATTAAAACATTGTAGACCTTTGATAATGCCGTAAGGTGAAACCGGTAAGGTTCAAATAAATAAATAATTGTGGAAAAGTACAAGTGATTTATTCAATATGTCTTATCGAAATCCCCATGTATTTTGACTCTCAGTCTATAGAGGAACGAGTGGGAAATAAAAAGTTCCAATCGTCCCCACTGCTTGTTCTCACTAGTTCGATTCATTAGTTTGATCGTCGAACTAGTGAGAATTTTTTTTCTCATTAGTTCGACCGTCGAACTACCGAGACCTTTTTTTGTCATCTGTTCGATTAGTAGTTAATGATTTCGACGGAGCCCCGCCGAGCGGGGCTCCTATTTCTACGTGCATTATCACAAGTGACGCTGGGAATTCGGGGCGCGCGGCGAAAGCCTCAGTAGTTCGACGGTCAAACTAATGGGAAAAAAAATTCTCAATAGTGCGACGATCAATGTGAGAACAAGCCGGCACCACTGGGGACGACCAACTTTCACCTCGGAGCTCCGGCCCCGCTTATTTCCCTCGTCTATCAGCAGGGCAGCAACTTGCGGGTTAGGTTGGCTTGTATCCGTCCTCCATGAGCGCAGGCCTGGGGGTGACAAGTGGAGCCGCCTGTCACCCCAGCAGAAGCAGGCCGGGACGATGGGGCGACTAGCGCCACTCCGCCAAACCTAGGCAAGACGGGGACACCGTGGTTCCCGAACCCGAGGGGCTATCTCGAAACCAGAGATGGCCCAAGATCAGTCGGGGTGCGAGGGATATGCTTTATGGGCAACCTTACACTTCGGCGTCTGTAGACCGTAGACGGCGTCCGGTTTCAGTCGGTTCAAGCCCGACATAACCGCCCCCGCTGGCCAGCGACGGGATATCCGAGTGGATTTCCGCACGAAAAAAAAAAAAAAAGTTGGCTTGTATTCGAGTCTTAACCCCACACACCCAATCTGCAAATGTATAAATATGAAATAAAACGACAGTGGTATAATTTATCCATAAAGGCCTATATTTAATCATTTATTTATATTTGTTGACATTTTCTTCGTGCCCGTAATAAGTCAATACTCCCTAATGATGACCGCCAGGCCGCCCAGCCAAACTTTCGTCCTTCGATACAACTATTGCAATTTAGCAGAAATATATCTGGACACGTGACCACCGTTTTTTTGCAATACCCTCATTAGTTTTTAATAATTAAGCCCAGATTTTCGTGCCATAGTTTTAGTTTACAAACTCCACTTTTACAGATATTTCAACTGAGTTCACACGTTAATTACAATATATGTGCGTAAGCCCTTCCACGCCTCTAATAAAATCTTAGGGTCATAAGATAGAATTAATATTTACTAACGACCCATTTCTCAGTATACATTTCAAATATTTACATGCTTATACATAAAACAAAATAACCAAAAACAATATGTTAGAAAAGTTCTCTATACAAGTGTAATTGAGTGGTTGGAGGTTTGAACCCTGTGTAATACAATACGTACACGTATTATACACGTCTAAAGGCGGTTTCCCACAGAGTGCGATTCTGCGGACGGACGCGGAATTGCCCGCACCGTCAAGTCCGTGGCGGTGCGTCGGATCCGCGTTTTCAAAACGGACCGACACGGACCGTGGTCGTTTGCCGTGTGCGATAAAATCAGCTCGAGCCGCCATAACACAACAGCAAAGTTAACAGAATCTCAGAATCAGGGCCGGATTAGTCATTCATACAATATATCTTATAAAATATACGATACTCCAATTTTGATCCTCCCTAAGGCCGTCTGCTACCTCGTGCGTGTGCGGCGCCTGTTTCATACAAATAATATGGAGAAAGTTCGTGCAAATAATCTGCCCAAAAGTCGTGCAAAAAATAAGTACATACGATTTGCAAGACGTGGGAGGCAGCAGACAGCCTAAATCGGTTATCATTCACTCAATATTTATATAATAGGTGTTTACCTATGAAATTGCCGAAATTTTCTTACAAATTCATGAGTTCGTTATTCCTGTAATTTAATAGCTACTTCCATTATTTATATTTTGTTTGAAAGTTGATTTCAAGATTTTACAACTCTGTATTAAATTTTGTTTTTATTGGCCGCTTGATAAATTAATTCGATCTTCATAAACAGTACTTCCTAAATGCTATCCATTTTGATGATACATTTCGTATTTTAAAATGTAAAATATATATGTAACACTGTATATATTTGATTATAACTAACTTAATTTAAAATGTTGTCATGGAATAACTGTTTTGTGTGCTGCGGTAAGCCAAAATAAACGCATTTTTCTTTCTTTCTTCTTTCTTCTATTACTTTACGGCTGTCACTTTTCAAAAATGTAATAAAAGTTGCTGTTTGTTAGCTTAATGTTGTCTCATTCATACACAAAAAAAAACCATAAAATTTGGATTTGTCATTCCTAAAAAAATGCTAAAATGTTAGTACATACTGAAAATTGGGTTTCCTCCAATTTCTTCAAGAAAAACGGCAATTTCATATGTAAAGACCTAATATATATATATAAAACTGATAAAGGGCTCGCGTCATTGGCTGATACTGATCAACCAATCCAGGCCAACTAGAAAAGCAATAAAAGGACTGCTTATTATTGGTTTTGTGGTTGGCAAGTTGTGCACTTGCGTGAACTGTTTGACGTTTGTTCAAGATTTTTGCGTCTATAAAGTCCTTAATAATAATAATAAAAGGTCTAGATTCTAATTTAATCCAGCCCTGCTTACGAGACCAGTATAACAAATAAATAATAATAATCTTCAAGTCTCGAGTGAATAGGTTCCTTCTAGGCAAACGTGATCCATCGTAGACCACATCGTCACTTATGACCAGGTGAGATAGAGGTCAAACGTGAGCCTATCATCCATAAAAAAAAAACGAAAAACAATATTATTATAATACTTTTTATAGAAACAGCAGGCGTGGTAGGGCTTGTATAAAATTTATTTAAGACACTGAACATTACTGGTATACACTTATAGACACATTTGTCAAAAACTGTGGTACATTATGTAATATGGCAACTTCGGTGCGTATATTGAAGTGAAAACTTCTTTGAAGCGCGTTGAGCACTTTTTGGGTGAAAAAAAAAATGAAACTCGGTTTCTTTTTAAATCTCAGCATTCGTCACCTAGGTGCCTAAGTCACTGAGACGCTTCCCATTTTTTTTTATATAAAAACGCCAGGGATGGATGATGACGATAAAAAAAAAAAGTAATTGTTTAAATTTTCACTTTTGTCGGCACTCGTAGAGTGCCTTTGCCTTTTTTTGGCATACGTAATTACAGTATTTTTTTTTAGCATAGCGTTCCATGAGATTGGCGTCGGAGAGCTCCAACAGAACAGATAGCTGATAAGCAGCAGCAGTAGCAGATAAGCTGAAGAAGAAGAGTATAAGATTATTTTCATATTGGAAAATAGTAGTTTACTAGCAATCACTGCATCACGCGTGAAATGCTGAACCGATTTCGGTAATTCTTTTTTTATTGTGGACATTATTGTCAGAAGGTTCTTGTGAGCAAAATGTTTGGAAAATCCACAGGAATAAGCGGCACTCGGGTGACACCAGGGCGAACAGCTAGCATTATTATAAATGCGAATTGTTGTGAAGATATTTGGATGTTTGTAACTCAACCACGCTCAAAAGGCTGAACGAATCTGGTTGAAATTTGGTACAGGGATAGGTTATAGTCTGGAATAATAGATAAGAGTTCTTTTTATCCCTTGAATAGGTTCAAATGATTACTATTATAATTAAAAATACGTTTAGCTTTCCATCAGGTGTGGAGAAGTCATACTGACGTGACCAGTATTAAAAAAAAAAGTTAAAAGAGATAGTTTCTAACAATCAGTCGAAGGGCCTACGACCCAATATGTTTGCCAAACATTAAATAATTCATAAACTTGTGTACCAATGTTTTTCACAAATGTTGGCTATTGGAACATTGGTTGTAACCTCCAAGAGCGTTTCCACATTATATAAAATCAAGAAAAGTACCCTTCAGCTATCACTGGTGCCACAATGCTGTACATTGGTTCCACATAATCGTAACTCCATTAGTAAGTTTGAATAACCAATCACATCACTTTGAATTAAAACTAATTTCAACAGATTCTGTCGCGGTTTGTTTGTATTATTTTAATATTTACACTGATTCAAACGTTTCGGTTGCTTATCAGCCCACTGAAAGAGCAGCGAACGGCGGCGGCAGACATTTTGTTATTTCTTACAATATAGTTTGATCTCTGTGACAGTTATCACTAGTGCTGTGACACTTACGTATTTTTTGTCGATAAAACTCTTTATTTTTTAAATAGTAAAATTAGAGAGATGGCCCAGGGCCAATCGGGGTGAGAGGGATATGCACTATGGGCAATCTTACACCGGCGTCTGTAGACCCGAGACGGCGTGCGGTTTTAGTCAGTTCAAGCCTTACATATCCGCCCCTGCTGGCCGGCGGGGGGTATCCGAAGGGATTTCCGCACGAAAAAAAAATACGAAATACAATTTGTAGTCATGACGCTTATTCGAAGTCACTTCGTCGGGTTTGTAGCCATCTGTCACAGAGATCAAGCTATGTTGAAAGGAGTATGGAAGTAATTGCGGAAAGGTTTGTGAAGTGTCGGGCCGCCGCACCGCCTTTGAATGACTAATAAACTTTAACTCACGTGGACCTCTACTCTGCACCCTCTCCTTTCCTATACAGGACAACACGTGCAAGGCTGAGGTGACACCCTCACACGGTGTAAGCACTTCCATCAAGAACCAAGCGGTTCAGCAGCTCTTTTCTGTGCGGCACCATAAAGACTTAGAATTCTTCACCAGCACACGTGTTTCCTTCTTCCTACAGTCCCGGACCCTTTAAGTGGGGCGTGAAAAAGCATCTGATGGGCCGTCAAGCTGAGGACTACCATTGTAACAGTGACCCTCATTCCTGTGACTTTGACCGCTCGGTGCAAATATTTGTATGCATGAATATGTCTATTTGCATTGGTCAGGGTGTTTCTATGTATAATATGTATGTATTTACAAAAATAAAAAGTATATAAGTATGTTTATCCGCATTCTGGAAGCCATAACACAAGCTAGTTAAACTATGCTTACTTTGGGTCTAGAAAGCGCTGTGTAGAATGTTGTAGAATATTACCTTAAGCTTACCATCAGGCAAGGTTAAGTCATATTGATGTGAACATTATTTACTAGGGGCGCAATGCATTCTGCTGTTGCAATGTTGAGCTGAGAGTGCACTACATGATTACCTACAATTCACGCGCAATTTTTCTTCAACTGAATACCATTGAATTTTTTTTCGGTGATTATTCCTCCGTTGCTAGACCGATTTTCAATTTTCTTTTTCTGTCTTAAGCCAAAAGTTAAGTTGCACATTTTGGCGCCACAATCGTGGTCTCAACATTGATCATTTTGGAGAAATCAGATTTTGAAATTTTTGAAGGGTGATGGTGTGTTCGATTTTCAATTTTATTTTTTCTAAACCTTCCGGGTATCAAGTTGTATTTACATGCCAAGTTTGGTCAAAATTGGTCGATTAGTTTAGGAGGAGTAGCGTCACAACCGAAATACACCGAGTGGAGTATAGAGAGCTCTTCGCTCGACTTCGTCTCACTCTCAGCTCAAAAAATCTTCAAAATGGTTTGTAATATTTTACCTCAAAACACCTGCCGCTTTTTCAGTGGGATTTGAGCCTAAGGTTCAAATTTAAGTTGTTCTTTCAACACTGTTTAGTGTGAGGTGATTGGTTATATGAGAGTTTAGTGACACGAAATCTCGACCTATGCATAGAATAAAGGTACATAAGATTATGAACTCGTCGACGTCGGAAGCTGAGTGGTTAAGAAGTCGGCCTTACAACCGAGATGTCCCGGGTTCGAATCCTGAATTATACAACCGATGTGAACCCACTCCTAACACAAGCAATTTAGCTTAGCTGGAGAGGTTAAGGGAATATTAGTAATTTCAGTTATTCTTAAAAAAAAACCCTATAAATAATGCTTCAATTGTTCATGTAAAAGAATAATTTCTTTAAAACGTAACATAACTTCACGCCTGTATCCCCGAAGGGGTAGGCAGAGGTGTATTACACACCCACGATTCGCCAGTTATGTTGAGGTCCCAATGTAATAGGGCGCGAGCCTATTGCCATCTACCGGGCACATTGCTAAGCGAGCGATAATTAACATTTTTATTACACACAAAACTACGAAAAGTCAGAGGTGTGTGCCCGGGGCGACTGGGGATCGAACTCGAGACTTCGACTCAGCAGTCCGTTAGAAAATAAAGAAAAAATTTGCAGAAAGTTATTTTGTATGAAACATTGTATGTTCTGTAAGGTAGTGATTTTGCAGAAGTATCTTTATTCAATCGATAGGTCCACTTGATTTTACAGCCTGTGGTAGCTCCCAATACGAGTATCTGGCTTAATCTCTTGTTATTCCGACACAGTTGATCACATCAAAGTTCCACTTCTATCTAAAGGTTATCCCGCACTCGTTTCTACATTCAACACAACAGAGCTTATACATATAAAGTTTACATAGTTTTTTTCACTGTGAGATCCATTGCTTATATACAGGAAGTTATTAACGACTGACAGATTATGTCAAATTATATGTTTACATTTAAAAGAACGGGCATTGATCGAATAATTGTTTTAAAACCATTTATTTATTAATATTTAAGCCGCTTTTAGACAGTTTTTAGTATTTTTTCAATGTCTGTTGTCACTGTGAACACTGTCCCTGCAATTTTGTTCACCCTTGACCACGGTAAGTGCAATATGGTTCACCAGTGACCACTGTCACTGCAATTTTGGTCAACGGCTACTAAAATGTAGGTCACACTTGACTACGGTCAATGATTACGTTAGTTCCCGTAAACGCAAATTCAAAAGTTATAAATAGTTTAAAACAATTATACGAAATAATATTTTCCTTGTTCAAATATCGTTTTAACACAGCCTGCTGTACAAAATCACAAAATAAATATATACAGAAAGCCGACTTCAACTGTCACCTGTGGCGTAGCGGTAATGCGTACGACTGCTAAGTCGCGGGTTCAATTCCCGCTTAGTGCAAATATGTGTATATTTGCATTGGTCTGGATGTTTATGTATAATATGTATATATATACAAAAAAATTAAGTATCTAAGTACGGTTATCCGGATTCTAGAACTCGTATGACAAGCTCTGCTTAGTTTGGCTCTATATGGCGTAATGTATTTTGTCCTAGAATATTTATTTATTTATTTTTACATATCTACTAGCGAAAATCTCAACATAATTCAGTCGAGTTGCAAGTTGAAAGTTTCAACTTTTTCTAGATTCATCATATGAATCGCGGGTTCAAGTCCCGTCCGAGATGTTCTCTTTTTCCGATCTAAATCTATAGAAAAATTAAGCATACTAATTGCTTAAAAAATTTCATTGAATTAATGGTCATTCATTGTTTCCGTAGTTCGCAAGAATTACGGTAGATGGCTCTAGCGTCGCGCGGAGACGTATATAATATATCGGAAACTTTCGAATTGGGCTGTGTCTTAGGTAGCTCAGTTGATCAGAGCGTTCCCCCTGTAAGGGACTGGTCGCGAGTTCAAGTCCCGTCCTAGATGTTCTCTTTTTCCGATCTAAATGTATAAATGAAGCCAGTTTTCTGTACATATTCATTTATGACAATACATACGATATTTTCATGAACATAGCCGAAGTATTTTTTAAACCAAACGGCTGCTGCCATCAGAATTTTCCATAATTCACAAAATTTGAAATAATATCAATGATGCTGTAGCCTCAATAACAGGAAATGCCGTAAATGAACGCGATAATGGACGTTTACCGTAGGCACAGCCACGAATTAACGGGATAATTCGACAACGGCATTTGCCGGTGATATATTTTAAGTGCGGTAAGAGCATTTACACCTCAGAGTGGCAACATCGAAACTTAGTGTCATTATATTGCGTTTTTATTGCAAATTTTAGATGTATTGGGTTTTATTCCTGAAATGTTCTCAACTAACTAGTTAGAATTCCGTGAAAGGTGTATTATAGATACGAAATCAAAATGCTTGCAGTTATTTGAATATGTAAATGGCGTACTGCCGGATTACAAAACATTAATAAAGTGAAACTTTTATTACATCGTCTCAAACTTTTTCGTCTGTGTGTTGCATGTCGCGTGACGGTCGGCCGCGGAGTAGGGATAAAGTGAAAGGCGCTCGTCATAGCAGCCAAGGCCAATATGGCGGCGCCTATAGTTCGCAGCAGCTGACCGTGTAGTGTATAGACTATTACTATTTTGTTTGTTTTTGTCAGTGTTTAATGTAAATGTTGTTTTTATACCCATAATGGAATATTATTCCAAAATTTTTTAGTTTAATGTCTATAATGTGAAAAAAAGTTTCACTTTTACCGTGGTTTCATAAAACCAAACAATCCTTTTTGCAGTTAAAACGAACTGTTAACACAATGATTTCATAATTTTTATACCCTCCCCCTATTTTTAAAAAGTTAGCTGAAAATATTTTTTTTTATATAGCACCATTTAAATAATAATAATTGAAAATCACGAAATATGACACTAAATTGCGACGTTGGCTATCTTAAGGTGTGAACACTGTTAATTCTATTTTTATCGCGATAATGGGCATTGATTTGCCTGGTATTGTGGCCCCAGTGGAAGTATGACCAAACAGTCTTAAGTACAAAGGTTTTTATCGAACACTCATACTCTGTGGGGATAACCTTGGGGTGTCCGCTAGCGGGCGAGGGGGGCGAGGTGGGGGGGATGCGGGGCGGGTCAGTGCGGCTGGGGGGGCGTCTTGGCCTGGTCGGGCGGAGGGGGGGCGGGCCAGTCGCCCGCCTCACCCTCGTACTGCGTGTTCTCGAGCCGCGTGATGAGCCGCTCGTCCTCATCGCCGAACTCGCCGCCCATTAGCGACGGCTCACCTACCACCATCACGTCCTGTGGGAGAAGCGACACGCAAGTTAATATACAAGCAAGACTCATCAATTTATAATGTACTTCACTCGGTATTTTTGAAGTGAAAACTTCTTTTGGCGCCCCGCACACAGATTTTTCCGTAGGTAGTATGTTAGGCTGATCCGTCACGCTCTGAGGTGAAAGGCTCGATCGGGTGTACTCGGGCCCGCCGAGTGTACCCGAGCGAGAGAGATACAGTCAGCTGCTCTTCGCTGTTGTGTCGCTGTGTTTAGTGTATTCAATTCATACGTCATAATTTGTGTTCATAATTTAATAGTTGTTATTTGTACGTAATAAAAAATATTTTGACAATTATTTGGTTTACATTGTAAGGTTAGTGTGTGTAGTTAGCGGTTTATCGTGCTAATATTATATATAGAAAAAAGGAAAAATATCAATTGATTGCGATTGCCAATGAACTATTCACCTCTGCCGTGCAGTCTTAAGCACAGACTGTTTTTTTTTTTCGTTTTTTAACGCAATCTCGCAGTTTCGAGATACCAGTATGTTAACTTAGCTTGGAGAATACTGAATAAATACTTCAATCATTAAAAAAAAGTGTGTATAAGAACTAAAAATCATAATCATTTATTTGCGAAAATGGGTACATAAGGTGTTTACATGAAGTTTTTTTAGTTAGTTAAAAAGTATTTCCAATAAAAATTCCTAGAATTTTATCCCTCGCGTTGCCGTCCTACGTTTGTAGAAATAATACATAACTTCACAAACTTCACGCCTGTATCCCCGAAGGGGTAGGCAGAGGTGTATTATACACCCACGGTTCGCCAGTCCCACGGTCCCAATGTACTTAATAATGTAAAAAAATATTTTATTTTATGATATAACTAAATAATACATACCGTCAACTAACCTCAAATTCTACAAACGTATCCAAAGTAAAATTTTGACTAGCTAACTTCTTGGTGTCGGTTTTTCGTGACGGTTTGCGCGCGCATCGTAAAAATATACTCTCGTATTTTTTTCCTAACGCGCCAAAAGAAGTATAACTTCATAAAGGTAACATCAATACAAACCCCTAAAAGATTTACGAGATGGCAATATAAATATAGTGAAAGCATTTAAAAAAAATGGCATATCACTATGCTTTTGATTTATAAAGTGGGGAAGAAGAGTGCCGATTGCTGGTCCGACGGTTCTTCACTTCACGGGCCACTTTCCTGCCCTAAGGACTAGATACCAGCGATGCGAGGCTGAAGTTCGTGAAGCGTGTCTTGCGGCGCTTGTTGGCCTGACGGTTCGTCCCTGCAGATACGGCCTATTGGTTACCTGAGAGGCGACGCTGAAGTTGGGTCCGAGATGCGTGTTTTGCGCCGCTTGCTGATCCGACTGTTCGTAACTGCACGTCCCCTCCTGCCTTAGGGACTATTTACCTGCGAGGCGAGGCTGTAGTTGGGTCCGTCAGTTGATCCCCTAATGCGCTAGAGATAGTTACATGCTAGGCGAAGCTGAAGTTAGGTACAAGAAGCGTGGGGTGTGTGTTGGGTAACCTCCTCGAGTGTCGCTCCGATTCCGATCCCGCTGCAGTCCGGGGGGAACGGAATCGGAGCGGCCGGTACACCCTGGGCGGCGGTCAATGGCTTCCCCTTCACCCCTTCATAGGGTTGGCATTGATCGTCGGCCAATACCCAACGTGGCAGGATCACATCGCTCTCCGTACTCCTCTGCTTTCAGAGGAGACAGGATGAGCGATGCTGTTAGTGGTGAGATGGCCCAGGGTCAGCCGGGGTGCGAGGGATATGCTCTATGGGTAACCTTACATCCCGGCGTCTGAAGACCCGAGACGGCGTGCGGTTTTAGTCGGTGCAAGCCCGACATAACCGCCCCCGCTGGCAGGCGGGGGGGTATCCGAAGGGATTTCCGCACGATAAAAAAAAAAAAAAAAAAAAAAAAAAGGTACAACAAGCGTGTTTTGTACCGCTTGCTGGCCCGACAGTTCGTCCTCTTATGCTCTAAGAACTAGTTACCTGCGAGGCGAGGCTGAAGTTAGGTCCGGGGGAGCGCTTCTTAGCGGGTGCGGGAGGTGCGGCGTTGGGTCCGCCGCTGCCCTTGCGCTTGCGCCGCTTGCTGGCCGGACGGTTCGTCTCTGCAACGTGCACCACCGCTACTGTCAGTGTCTTGGACACGTTATTATGAAATCTACTACACAAATGGGGCTTTTTAAGCGAAATTTTAGGGTTGTTACCCAATGGTAACTGGTATAACGAAAGGGAAATTTTGAAAATTATAAATGCCTCTCTCTTATGAAGAAAACGACGATACACGTGTCCATTTATTTTTAACTTTAAACAACGTAAGAAGCATAAGCGGTGTTCTTACTTTTACTACGCTACGCAGGAGGCGCGGGTTCGATCCCCGCTCAGTGCAAATATTTGTATGCATGAATATGAGTATTTGCATAGGTCTGGTCGTGCCTCGGAGAGCACGTTAAGATGTCGGTCCCGGTTGCCCTACGAATATGTATGACAGTCGTTATAGGGGAAATGGGTGAAATGGCCCCACATAGAAGGGCTGATCACCCGTCTGGTCAAACGGCGTCCCCACTGGCAGTATAGTATATATACTTTTAAAAAAGGACGGACTTCCATATGTATGTTCAGCCCTTACCGTAGAGTCGAAATTGCCCTAAATACTTTCTTAATAAACATACATAACATAAACTCACGTCTATATCCCCGAAGGGGTAGGCAGAGGTGCTAGCACCCACATTTCGCCAGTTTATGTTTAGGTCCCAATGTAATAGGTGGCGAGCCTATTGCCATTAACCGGGCACTTATAAGCCTGCGATAAATACACACATAACTTCGAAAAGCATCGAAAGTCATTACTGTGTGCCGTGGTAAAACCTGGGATCGAACCCGAGACCTCGTCTCAGCAGTCCATTACCCATACCACTAGGCTACCGCTAGGCTAGGTTAATGGATGTTGAAATAAAACTATTTTTAACGGATTGATAAACATAACATAACATAACTGTATCCCCGAAGGGGTAGGCAGAGGTGTATTACACACCCACGATTCGCCAGTTATGTTTAGGTCCCAATGTAATAGGGGGCGAGCCTATTGCCATCCACCGGGCACATTACTAAGCGAGCGGTAATTAACATTTTAACAATACACACATAACTACGAAAAGTCAGAGGTGTGTGCCCGGGGCGACTGGGGATCGAACTCGAGACCTCGTCTCGGCAGTCCGTTACGTACGCCACTGGGCTATCGCCGCTATATTAATTTTATTTGATGTTATTTTATATTTTACATTGATCCCGACTTTCCGTTTGCTTTTCAGCAGCTATGGTCACGGGGAAACTCCCCGTGATCAAATAAATCGCGATAGAATCCGTTAAAAATAGTTTTATTTCAATGTGTGACATTCGCGTAAACTTCCGACAATATTATTAATGTATGTTTACAACATAAAAGGTATCAACAGCAAACATTCCAAGTTTGGAGCCCCAGCGGTTTAGGCTCTGCGTTGATGAATCAGTCAGAGAGCTAATTCTCGTAACAAAAACTCATGTCGATCGCGCAAATGTCAAAAAAGGTGTTCTCGTAACAAAATTTTCGATCTCGTAAAAAAAAACTCATGTCAATCATGTCAAAAAAGGTGTTCTCGTAACAAAATTTTCGATCTCGTAAAAAAAAACTCAAAAAAGGTGTTCTCGTAACAAAATTTTCGATCTCGTAAAAAAAAACTCATGTCAATCATGTCAAAAAAGGTGTTCTCGTAACAAAATTTTCGATCTCGTAAAAAAAAACTCAAAAAAGGTGTTCTCGTAACAAAATTTTCGATCTCGTAAAAAAAAACTCATGTCAATCATGTCAAAAAAGGTGTTCTCGTAACAAAATTTTCGATCTCGTAAAAAAAAACTCATGTCAATCATGTCAAAAAAGGTGTTCTCGTAACAAAATTTTCGATCTCGTAAAAAAAAACTCATGTCAATCATGTCAAAAAAGGTGTTCTCGTAACAAAATTTTCGATCTCGTAAAAAAAAACTCATGTCAATCATGTCAAAAAAGGTGTTCTCGTAACAAAATTTTCGATCTCGTAAAAAAAAACTCATGTCAATCATGTCAAAAAAGGTGTTCTCGTAACAAAATTTTCGATCTCGTAAAAAAAAACTCATGTCAATCATGTCAAAAAAGGTGTTCTCGTAATAAAATTTTCGATCTCGTAAAAAAAAACTCATGTCAATCATGTCAAAAAAGGTGTTCTCGTAACAAAATTTTCGATCTCGTAAAAAAAAACTCATGTTAATCATGTCAAAAAAGGTGTTCTCGTAACAAAATTTTCGATCTCGTAAAAAAAAACTCATGTCAATCATGTCAAAAAAGGTGTTCTCGTAACAAAATTTTCGATCTCGTAAAAAAAAACTCATGTCAATCGTGTCAAAAAAGGTGTTCTCGTAACAAAATTTTCGATCTCGTAAAAAAAAACTCATGTCAATCGTGTCAAAAAAGGTGTTCTCGTAACAAAATTTTCGATCTCGTAAAAAAAAACTCATGTCAATCATGTCAAAAAAGGTGTTCTCTTAACAAAATTTTCGACAAAATTTTGTTATCACAACACCTTTTTTGATATTTTTTTCAATATTTTCAACTAACATTTTGTTACGACTACACCTTTTCCTTTAAAAACTTAATTTTTGTAATTAATTTTTAAATATTTTTAACAAAATTTTGTTATGTGAACACCTTATGCAATAAACATGAGATCGAGACAAAATTTTGAACATCTTTTTATTACGAGAACTAGCGACCCGCCCCGGCTTCGCACGGGTGCAATGGATGTTATTATACATATAAACCTTCCTCTTCAATCACTCTATCTATTAAAAAAACCGCATCAAAATCCGTTGCGTAGTTTAAAAGATTTAAGCATACATAGGGATATAGGGACAGAGAAAGCGACTTTGTTTTATCCTATGTAGTGATTGGCCCTCAGGACAATTAATTTAGTAGTGTATGTAGTTCCCGTTTGCATTCATTTCGGAGGTGCAGGTAAGGTTGAATTGGCCCGGAAGAACTTGATGTTGCCCCATATGGAGCATATCTTCTATCTCTGATATCCTTTCCCCCTCACATCACTTCCTCCTATACCCCTCCTCTCTTTATAGATGGGAACGTGTGAGTGACACGGTCTGGTGTTGCAAACTTCATAGGCCTGTAATCGCTTCACTTAACGACCTCCGTCCTCCATGAGCACAGGCATGGTGGTGGCAGGTGAGGCCGCCTGTCACCCCAGCAGAAGCAGGCCGGGACGGTGCGGCGACTAGGGCCCCTCCCCCAAACCGGGGCAAGACGGGGACACCGTGGTTCCCAAACCCCTTACGCCCCGGCGTCTGTAGACCCGAGACGGCGTGCGGTTTTAGTCGTTTCAAGCCCGACATGACCGCTTCCGCTGGCCGGCGGGGAGGGGGGGGGGTTAACCGACGGGATTTCCGTACGAAAAAAAATAAGTCCTGTAATCGCTTATCATCACGACCTTTTGCTACCTTTTTTTTTTTTTTTTTTTTTTTTTTTTTTTTTTTTTTTTATCGTGCGGAAATCCCTTCGGATACCCCCCCGCTGGCCAGACCTTTTGCTACCTAACCAGTAGAAAAAATTATAGCATAAACTATAACAGGCAAAACGCATAAAGCCTGATCAAAGCAAAATGATAAGGCGCGTATAGACAGTTACTGGGTGTTAGGGAAGCGCTCCTGAACACGAAGACAGGGGATAGTACTAAAGATTAAAAAAATTGAGCGAATTTTTCGACCAGCGCAATTTTTTAAATTGTTTTTGTTTTTGAATTTTCAGCAGTATTATTCACGCTCCATCGTGTTAGTATATCTTAAGGAATCCAGTCGTTGACCCCGCGCGCCGCACGGGGTCAATGGCCTATAACGGCATACCGATATTCATTGCGGTGATTGTGCGAATGATGCGGCGGGATAATTTTCATATGCAAAGTAATGCATTTTTTTTAATAAAATTATCTTTTCTTGAGCTGTACTAACACGATGGAGCGTGAATAATGCTAATAAAACATTCTTAAAAAAACAAGAGATAAAAAAACAATCGAAAAACAAAACAGCAATTTTTTTTTCAGTACTGTCGCCCGCCCATCTTTTTTATCGGAAACGTTTTCTTAACACCCGGTATAATGCGATCCAGTATCGTGATTCAATAATACAGACGTAATACGTTTGCACATCAATAATATTAATATTATCATCAATATTATATTGATAGGATCGCGATATATGACAGTCTTAACGCGCCCATACAGTGAGCGTTAAAAGTAGATAAAAATCTGTACAACCATCATTTAATTACGCGTTCACAACTGTTATACAGTCTGGCAGAAGTTTTTCATGATGTACATTTTTCGTTAAATAAAAGGCTCCGGCTCGAAGGACCAATAAATGTACTGTGTCGTACACTTGAATGCCGTTTGAGTGCGGTGAGAAGAGATAAGACACACTTGCACTAAGTAACCGTATAATGTATATATATACTGCCAGTGGGGACGCCGTTTGACCAGACGGGTGATCAGTCCTTCTATGTGGAGCCATTTCACCCATTTCCCCTATAACGACTGTCATACATATTCGTATGGCAACCGGGACCCACATCTTAACGTGCTCTCCGAGGCACGACCAGACCTATGCAAATACTCATATTCATGCATACAAATATTTGCACTGAGCGGGGATCGAACCCGCGCCTCCTGCGTAGCGGCTGCTTTCAATACCGCCACGCCACGGAGGCTGTCAATGTCGTGTAATGTAAGTAAGTTAACACAAGATCTAGTTTGGCAATTCGTTTCTCTAATGTCTGTACGTCGTGGTTGCACAGTCGCACTGACTATTCTACGTTATTATTATTATTTTATATGTAGGACACGTCAATTGGACTTCACCTCGCCTGATGGTAAGCTGAAGGTAAAGTCTCAGAAAAGAGGGTCACCATTACATACACGTACCATGTTAACAATGGTGGCACTCAGCTTGACGGCCTCATCAGAAGAGGATTGTCGTCGCAGCACCGCGTGACCCCCACCGGTCCCACTAGTGCTGCGACCACAACCCCCTGCCCGGCTATGCACTTGCTGACCCCTGAACGCAATCAAACCGAAATTTAATTACTATGGAGGGTTTTTCGCAATCGTGCACGGTGGTACCTACCCGGCCGAATTATGTGACAAATTTGTGTCAACAAATTTCCACCACCAGTATATAATATTAGTTATTAAGTAAACGGCGCGCGCCCGTTCGGTCGCATCGTCATCAAAATGCCATGTTATTGATAGTATATCGACACCGTACAATTTATTTAATGAAAAAATGGACACCTTTTTTTAACATAACATAACATAACATAAACTCACGCCTATATCCCCGAAGGGGTAGGCAGAGGTGCTAGCACCCACATCTCGCCAGTTTATGTTTAGGTCCCAATGTAATAGGTGGCGAGCCTATTGCCATTCACCGGGCACTTATAAACCTGCGATAAATACACACATAACTTCGAAAAGCATCGAAAAGTCATTGGTGTGTGCCATGATAAAACCTGGGATCGAACCCGAGACCTCGTCTCAGCAGTCCATTACCCATACCACTAGGCTACCGCGGCTTTTTCTCGTTACACCTTTTTTTCGTTAAATAAATTTTATTTCTTTTTTATTGACTGCACCCCACTGGTTGGTGAGAAGCTAGGGTGAAGTCCAGAAGATATGGGCCACCATCCCAGATGCTGACGATCCTAAAATGGTAGCCCCTACCTTGACGGCCTCAAAAGATGCTTTTTCACGCCCCGCTTGAAGAACCCGGGATTGTAAGAAGAAGGGAACACGTGCGCGGGCAGAGCATTCCAGCTCTTTAGCGTGCGACAAAGAAAGGAAGCACCGAACCGCGTGTCGATACATTCTATTTTGCTTTAATCATGCCTTATCTGTATAATTCGCGCCTGTAATAGCTGTATTAGCTAGGGGCTAGGCCTATGATGTACGAGGTGGTCGTACCTGGCGGCGCCACCATCCGCTGCCACTTCTGGAACAGCGTGGTCTTGAGGCAGTCTCGCGGCGACAGCGCGTACGCCTTGTGGCGCGACATCAGCTCCTGCATCGGCTCCAGGATCACGCACAACTGCGGGGGGAAACAGTACATAAGTATACATATTCTGGGACAAACTAGGAGGGGTTCAGTCGTAACCAAGCAGGTAAACACATTACAAACAGTACAGTTAGAGAGACTTAGGATGAGTGACCATGTGGAGGAACGGGATGTGATGTTCCTCCAACTCAAGAGGAGGATCCTCCGACAAGGCAAGGTGATCACGCCTAGCGGGCCGCTGCTCAACGATTGTCGTTGGGATGTTGTATATATATTATACCAGCGCGCGAACTTCACTTTCGCGATTCAGGATTGGTAGTGACGTAGTAGTTTCGAAGTAGTTCAACTTGTCGTTGCTAGATGGCGCTGGGTATATGTGGTATCGCCACAACCATTCTTAACACATTGTGACCCCCTCCGTGTCTCGGAGACACTCGGAGAGAACGTTTGGTCGCGGTTAGGATACAAACATCTATGGCCCTCGTTACGAGCTGGTCGGAGCCCTAAAAAGTTCTACAACTGGTCTATCTAATGGACTTCGATATCGCCAATGCATTGTGGAAGGCGTCGGTAGCTTAGTGGTTAAGGAGTCGACCTTACGATCGAGAGGTCCCGGGTTCGAATCCTGGCCATTACACTACCGACGTGAACCCACTCCTAACACAAGCAATTTAGCTTAGCTGGAGGGGTTAGGGGGAATATTAGTAATTTCGGTTACTAATATTCTTTAAAAAAATAAATAAAAAAAAAGTCAAATGGCAGTCGCTTCATGGAAAATATAGAAGTTCAGCCGTTTCGTAGTTTTACGGAAAAGCCGAACCCCCCCCCCCCCCCTTGGTTGGGAGAAGGCTCGAAGGATGATGATTCTGGGACCAACTACACAGTGATATCTAGATCCAAAACTAAGCATACCTTGCAATATGGTTTTAGAGTGCGGATAAACTTTCGTCACTTGAAAATAACTTCACCTCGAATAATGGTCACCAATATTACTGCAATTGGGGGCCCTGACGCGTGATGTTCTTGGCCAGCTGGTACAGCGCGGCGCGGCCCCCCTGCACACATGGCTACGTACCCTGAGGTAGTTGAGCGTGGAGTTGGTGATGCCCTGGCGCGTGATGTTCTTGGCCAGCTGGTCCAGCGCGGCGCGGCCCCCTGCACACATGGCTACGTACCCTGAGGTAGTTGAGCGTGGAGTTGGTGATGCCCTGGCGCGTGATGTTCTTGGCCAGCTGGTCCAGCGCGGCGCGGCCCCCTGCACACATGGCTACGTACCCTGAGGTAGTTGAGCGTGGAGTTGGTGATGCCCTGGCGCGTGATGTTCTTGGCCAGCTGGTCCAGCGCGGCGCGGCCCCCTGCACACATGGCTACGTACCCTGAGGTAGTTGAGCGTGGAGTTGGTGATGCCCTGGCGCGTGATGTTCTTGGCCAGCTGGTCCAGCGCGGCGCGGCCCCCTGCACACATGGCTACGTACCCTGAGGTAGTTGAGCGTGGAGTTGGTGATGCCCTGGCGCGTGATGTTCTTGGCCAGCTGGTCCAGCGCGGCGTGGTCGGGCGGGTGCACGGCCTGGCGCGGGATGAGCTCGCGGTGGGCGCGCACGGCGAGGTGCCACGACTTGATGCGCATGAGGTCGTCGAACGTGAACTCCAGGATCAGCCGCCCTTCCGTGCACACCTGCAGTAGAAATCGAGGTTTAGGGCACAGAGTAACGCTTGTGAATGCCAAAATCAAAGCTTCTACAAAGGCAATAAGTTGTGGTGGAATGGGGCGTGGTATTCCCTCGATGCAAATGAGGGATCCTTCAACCAGGTAAGGTGACCACACCTGGCAGGCCACAAGTCAATGGATGACGTTGCAATCATCATGATCTTAGCGTTGCTCCCGACAGCATCCGAGGCTTACACCTCGGAGCCAAGGAGGAACCACTCCTCAACTTTTGTTTTGGTTCATACGCCTTTTATGGTTGTTACTGCCGTCCCCTCAACCGCGAGACGAAAGCCTGCGTCCGTCAATCAGAAGATGTAACTGCTTGCAGGTAGGGTTAGTTTAAACTTCGGAGATCTCAGACTCCACACACCTATCTATCTGAATTGAATCTATACCATACTTCCTCCTAGAATGATACTTCGTCCGTACATGCCATAGGTCATGGACAGGAGTCTGCAGTACTCCGGTTGCCGGTATTATGATGATGATGACCTAGGGTTTGGACACAAGTCCCGATTGCATCCGAGGGCTTACCCCCGAAGCCCGTGGTCCGCCTTCCGGCATATTCTCTTCAACTTCGCACAGTCGTAGGCATCCTTGGCATCCCTAGCGAGCCTAGGTGTGCTTACCTTAGTGAACATGGGTTTCCCATGGTGCGTGACCATGGTGCAGTGGTCGCAGTCAAGGGTGATGCTCGTGTTGTGAAAGGACTCCTTGGGCTGTCGCATGGTGTAGTACAGCTCTGACACGCCACCTTCGTATATGCTTCGGAAGTAGCGCGGTATCAGCGTCCTTCCTATTGCTGGAAATTGAAAAATTTACTATAAGTTATTTAGTTTTTGTGCCACAGAGCATATGCAGAGAGGGGGTGTGTAATTAGATAGGTCCGCCGGTAGCCCTGGAGTTATCCTTCCGGGGTGCCCGGCAATGGACACTTGGGCAGGACACCGTGCGGTTTTAGTGGGTTCATGCCCGACATAGCCCGCTGACCGGCGGGGACCCTATCCGAAGGGATTTTCGCACGTAAAAAAAAAAAAGTAGTTACCCCATTAAAGTTTGACAGGAGGGGTAAGATCCCCACTTCTTTAATTTCAACTAACAACACGCCCTCGCTTCAATTTATACATAATTAACTCACACCATCATAATTGAAAAAAAAAAATAAATAAGAAAATAATTTTTCAATAACTGCAGTGGTTCCGAAGATTATCCCCAACACATAAACAAACTCACAAAATTCGGCCTCTCTCTTTACAATATTAGTACAGAAGATCTCTACCGGTCAATAGCCAAACTACTAATTTTTTTCACGTCAATTTGACTTCACCGCGCCTGATGGTAAGCTGAAGGTAAAGTCTCAGGAAAGAGGGTCACTATTACATACACGTACCATGTTAACAATGGTGGCACTCAGCTTGACGGCCTCAGAAGAGGATTGTCGTCGCAGCACCGCGTGACCCCCACCGGTCCCACTAGTGCTGCGACCACAACCCCCCTGCCCGGCTATGCACTTGCTGACCCCTGAACGCAATTTTTTTTTTCGTGCGGAAATCCCTTCGGATACCCCTCCCCCCCCCGCCTGTCAGCGGGGGCGGTTATGTCGGGCTACCCGGCCGAATTTTGTGACAAATTTGTGTCATCAAATTTCTACCACCAGTATATACCTCTAGTATATATGACGCCCCGGCTTCGCCCGGGAATAAATTAGTTAAAAATGACCTATAACTCGATTGCAGCGCAACCTTCCCGGTCCAATGGTAAATATAAGGTGGCTATAAGAAGCTTTTTAATTGAATTTGGATCATCTTTGACGATAGAAGCATGAAATATGATACAAGTACACCTTTTCAGAAATAAATGGAAACGTGTACTTATATCTAAACATAACATAACATAAACTCACGCCTATATCCCCGAAGGGGTAGGCAGAGGTGCTAAGCACCCACATTTCGCCAGTTTATGTTTAGGTCCCAATGTAATAGGTGGCGAGCCTATTGCCATTAACCGGGCACTTATAAGCCTGCGATAAATACACACATAACTTCGAAAAGCATCGAAAAGTCATTGGTGTGTGCCATGGTAAAACCTGGGATCGAACCCGAGACCTCGTCTCAGCAGTCCATTACCCATACCACTAGGCTACCGCGGCTTATACTACGCTACTTATACTTATTATCTGTGTTTTTCAAAATTTTACTACTAAGGGGGTAAAATAGGCGATGAACGATTATTTATGAAAAGTCCGTCATTTTCTTCAGTAAGAAGCAGGAAGCTTCTTACTTTGATAATAACGGACTTTCAAACACCGATTCATCTCTTATTTTACCCCCAAAGTAGCAAAATATTGAAAAACACAGATACAGAAGCAGATTTATGAAATTTCGTGCTTTTTGGATGAAGAAATAGTAAATGAATTATAACTATTACTAGCATGTTTTACCCGGAAAGATGCGTCTCTAGCAATAGTGCAACAAACGGAACTTGGTTGGATTTGGTTGGATGTGCCGTTTAACAGTCTCAGCATGAAATAAGCACATTTTAACTTGTTTTGTATTAATATAAAATTATCTAGCATTAGAGAAAAAATAAAATGTACATAGTTTTCTAGTATATAGAATACTAGCTTTTTCCCGCGGCTCCGCCCGCGTAGATGTCGGTTATCGCGACAAAACATAGCCTATGTCCTTTCCCAAGGTCTAATCTACCCCTGTACCAAATTTCAGCAAAATCGGTTCAGTGGTTTAGGCGTGAAAGCGTAACAGACAGACAGACATTTATAATATTAGTAAGGATTATAATAATAAAGGGTAATAAAAAATGAAAGGTATAGAATCGTTTTAATATTGCATTGTCGTGCTTCTTACATTTCTTTCGGCGACACATTTATTATGCGTACAGCTAAGGAGTGGAATTGCCTGCCTGAGTCTGTGTTTCCGGAAAGTTATAACCTCGCAATATTCAAGTCTCGAGTGAATAGGTTCCTTCTAGGCAAACGTGATCCATCGTAGACCACATCGTCACTTACGACCAGGTGAGATAGAGGTCAAACGTGAGCCTATCATTCTTAAAAAAAAATTTAAAAAAAAAACATATAATCGTTCATCGCCTTTTTTACCCCCTTAGTAGTAAAATTTTGAAAAACAGTGATACACGTTTTCATTTATTTCTGAAAAGGTGTACTTGTATGATATTTCATGCTTTTATCTTCAACGGTGACCAACTTCCCATATAACCTTCAACCCCCCCCCCCTATTTTACACTTATACGGCTAAAATTTTGAAAAACTGACACACGTTTCATTAATTTGTAACCAGAAGTGATGATATGAAAATGACTTCCATACAAACGTTCATCACTTATTTTGCCACCTTTGTAGTGAAATTTCCAAAAATCCTTTCTTAGAGGTTTGCCTGCAATATAAAAAGCATCTACTGCCAAAGTTTCACGTTTGTAGGTCCAGCGGTTTAGGCTCTGTGTTGATGAATCAGTCAGTCAGTCTGTAAGTCACTTGGGACAAGTAATTATATGTGTATATATAAGTCACTCACTATATCTCTTAGGTCCATCTTCTAAACAAAACGTAAGTGTGAGCGTCGCGTCATCTTCAAAGAATTCTGTCGCGAACGCGTCCCACCATAGGTTGTCAGAGTCCTGAAACATTACAATCATACAATCAAGACAAAAACACGTGGAAATAGAAAAAAGAGAAAACTTAATAAAACCAGCGTTTATTATGTTCTTGGTAATAAAAAGAAATAATTAAATGTCCAACGAGCCAAATCTCGATGGGATTGCGTCGATTCATTACAGAGTTCTTATAATCACCTTCCAGCTCCATCATCAGACCCTGGTCAGCATTGAAAGAAAAGCTACTCGTCAAGACGATTCAAACGAGTCCAAACATGATTCCGGTATGATTTCCTATGGCCACCTTCCAGCTTCATCATCAGATCAGCACCATGTCATCATAGTATTACATTGCCAAGCGATTTACAGATGTATGCAAAATTTCAGCTCAATCGGTAATCGGGAAGTGGATCAAATTTAATCTTCTTTATATATAAAAATGAATTGCTGTTCGTTAGTCTCGCTAAAAATCGAGAACGGCTGGACCGATTTGGCTAATTTTGGTCTGGAATTATTTGTGGAGGTCCAGAGAAGGTTTAAAAGGTGAACAAATATAGAAGTTGTTATCGATTGAGGCAGTACGAAGTCTGCCGGGTCAGCTAGTTTGCACTAAAGATTTGACGACAAACATCGTTACAGGTGAAGTTAAAAAATTTAATAAAGTGAATATAACCGACTTCATTCACTTTCACTAAAAACAGGCACTGAAAAATACGCATAAGACTTCTTAAGTCGGTGCCAAGCCCGAAACAACGTAAAAATTCAATATCATTCGAGACGTCTGATTCCCGTTTGCGTTGTGTAGAAATGTGGAGACTACCTACGTTAACAACATCATCGCTTGCGCGGGGATACATGCTTCCTAATAGGTAGGAACCTATTTCGCTTGGCACCGACTTCAATAGAAAAGTCTTACGCGTATTTTTGTCTTTTTAGTTTTTAGTTGTTTTTGAAGCCGGTTATATTTTTTTGGTAAAATTTTATTAATTATAGAATAAATATATAAACGACTATGGTATAACAATGTAGTATTTTGGAATTGATCGATTCGTATATGGTATTTTGGAATAGATCAAATGGAATGAATCAAAACGTATCCTAGCAAATCGCAGTAAAACGCAGTTTAATAGTATTAAAACCGCGTTTTTTTTGTTGCCTTGGGGTAATCCTATGCCACATTATGAATTTTTAGTTGCCAAAGGGAGCCTGTAATCTGTGTAAACCTGGCAGCTGGGCCAGGCGATGGCAGTAAGACCTATTATAATGTGCAAAGGGCGGTATTATCGCTTAACGCAATATCTTCCACTGGACTGGAAACCAACTCGTAAGCCGTGTCGTGAATATGTAGATATGAATCAGATGGCTGTTATCTCGTAGATTTTATCTCGAAAACAGGTTCGGGATCGGTATTTCACGCGGGCGGAGTCGCGGGCAACAGTTAGTGCCATTATAATTAACTCTGTGACAAGCTAGCAAGGCTTCACTACATATGCAGTTAATTAGTTATATAAGTCTCCAAGCAGTGCGAGAATTTACATTGATATTTGTACCCTCTCTAGAAATCAATCTATCAGTCGCCATACAAACATGACTCATTGTTAGAAATGTACTGTCGATACTTCGCTTCGGCCAGGATTCGACCCCGCGACCTCACGATCGCAACTCCGCCGCCTTAGATTTAGCCACTTATCAAGAAAGTGTATGTATACAATAAGAGGAATGCACGAAATGTATTGCAGAAATTACACTCCCCTAACGCATCATGCGAATCAAATAATTATATATTCTAGGACATTCTACACAGCGTTTTCTAGACCAAAAATAAGCATAGTTACGACTTTCGCTCTCGTGATATTAGGACGAGCTCTGTGGTGTAGCGTTTGATTTGATTTTTCTTGGAATTAATTAAGTGAATGACTGGGTCTCAAACTAGTGGTATATTCCGACCATCTTCTCTATTAAAATTAGGATGTTTTTTAATTTCAATTGCCTCGCGGAGCATCCTAGGTAGGAATAGAAACGTCGAGTTCAATGTAAACATTAAAAATAACATCGAATAAATCGCGATAGAATCTGTTAAAAATAGTTTTATTTCAATGTATCTAAGTATGTTTATCCGCATTTTGTAACCCATAACACAAGCTAGTTAAACTATGCTTACTTTAGGTCTAGAAAGCGCTGTGTAGAATGTCGTAAGTTTTATTATTAATTTATTAGGGATAGCCAAAATAAGTCAAAATGGAATATCTTATCCATATCTTCTGGACTTCACCCTAGCTTCTCACCATCCAGCGGGGAGCAGCCAATTGACGGAACAAATATTTAAAAAAAACAGGAAATAGGGCCTCGGATTCCGAAGAGTAAACTTCGGAGGCATCCGGGATCACATCCAACATGGTGCTGATGATGACGTGGTGTCGCTTACCTCTGTCCTCTGTTGTAACCGTTTATTTAGCTCATAAACTCTGTAGTCTGGCTGACCGAAGTATGGCGCGTGCCGCCTGGAATAAAGAGAAGATAACATTCGTTATTTTGTCAAATTTACTGTTGGTTATATTACTAAATAATAACTTAAAATGCTAATATACAACCGAAACGTCGGGTTCAATGTAAAATATAAAATAACATGAAATAAATCGCGATAGAATCCGTTAAAAATAGTTTTATTTCAATGTGTGACATTCGCGTAAACTTCCGACAATATCATGTACAACACCTACAAAATCAAGCAATAGTGTCGTTGTAAGTCGTTAGAAATTAGTATATAAAAGCTGGTGTGGTCAAAATGACGCGTTTCAATCCAAAGAGACAGAGGCAAGAAGAGAGAGAGAAGTTTTAAAGTCTGCTAGGTTGACAGGCAGCCTCGCCCGTCGCCCACAGGTCCACATTCATGGATACCGGAGATCGTTACACGCTCTACCGCAGGTTCCTCTATTCTCTTTCTCTTTTCGTCGTCTCTTTGGCAGGTACATCAAGCAAGAAACGAATAGGGGCCTAATGTTTTTCGCTTCTTGCTCCATGGGCGTGCTCACTGGCAATTACTTGCTGGCAAAATGTCGGACTATGACCAATACCATAGCTTCAAGCGCGAGGGTTCCTGCTCCGTTAGCTATCACGAGGGCATGTTGTTGTCCCAACTTCGAGAGGAAAGTCTACGCCAGACCATCGTCCCTTGAGCAGCAGCAGGCCTGCCATGAAATGTAAACGCGAAACACGAACGAAAGAAGTGTCATTCAGGTACCATGACGTTGGGGCGACTAGCGCCCCTCCCCCAAACCGGGGCAAGACGGGGACACCGTGGACCCCAAACCCGAGGGGGCCATCTCGAAACCGAAGATGGCCCAGGATCAGTCGGGGTGCGAGGGATATGCTCAATGGGCAACCTTACACCCCGGCGACTTAAGACCCGAGACGGCGTGCGGTTTAGTCGTTTCAAGCCAGACATAACCGCCCCCGTTGGCCGGGTATCCGAAAAAAAAAAAGGTACCATGAAGTTACTTAGTACTTCGTTCTTTCGGTCAGCACCATAAAGTATGTTCGGGACTGAATTAACCATATCAAGGAAGTTTTCGTTTACAATATATTTCTTTTAAAAATGAAGTATTAGTAACCAAAATATTAAAAATTTATTCCTTTGTATTGGATTACGAAAACCTTTCGACTTTTTGAAATAAGTCGTGTAGTATCCTATTTACATTGCTTTTTTTTGGCGGGCTGTCAAAATTTAGAATTTTACGGTTTTAGGTCGTTTTATGGTAGGGTTTCGGCCGAATTAACTGTCATAGGCCGTCTTAGGGCTCGATTGCGGGATAAGAGCGTTTCATGGTACAAATTGCCCGAAATTTTAGTACGCAATTGCGGATGTAGCAGCTCCTATATAAGGTTGACTTGGGCCCCGAAGACCTTGGCGGGGCCTCATAAACACACTTATTATTTCAAACTATTTAAATTTAAAAAACTTAAGTCGATAATTTCATGGTGAAAACAGGCATTGTCACCCCCACACTTCAAAACCAGAACCGTCACGCACTGTGTGGTACGAAAAAACTCAAAAACTTCCTTCCGGGGACGATCAAAATTGTGATATGACCTTCCTGCAGTGGCTATCTGTTCATATTACACGATTCCTTTCGGTTTCTATATTCAGAATGATTATTTAACGACGCTCTTAATATTAAGTTTTTTTAACTTGCAAAAAACTTAGAAATTAATTTAAATTTAATTTTCATACAGTTCATAATTCAATCTCAATTTAAATACTTTTCTGTGATGATTTAAGACTGTGAGAATTAGTTTTCAGTTTATGAGAATGCCGGAGGCGTCCTTTTACAAAAGGAAAATTAAATGTAAGGAAAATTTGCTCTAAGGATGAGACTTATAGAGTATACTTTGACTTTGCTGAGCCTATAGGTACCTAATCTGATTCAGGCCACCCCCAGGGCAGGTGAGGCCGCCTGCCACCCCAGCAGAAGCAGGCCGGGACGGCGGCGGGGCGACTAGCGTCCCTCCCCCAAACCGGGGCAAAACGGGGACACCGTGGTTCCCAAACCCGAGGGTGCCATCTCGAAACCGGAGATGGCCCAGGGTCAGTCAGGGTACGAGGGAAATGCTTCATGGGCAATCTTACACCCGTCTGAAAGTCTAGGGATTTCCGCACGTAAAAAATTAAAAAAAAAGACTCACGAAATAAGCGACTCATCAAAAACTCAGAATAAAAAACCGGCCAAGTGCGATAGTGTGATATTTGAGTTGATAGAATGAAAGGTAAATTGCGGTTTACGATTTATGACGTTGTTTTGTAATCGTCCGCGACTCCAAAACTGTCCGCGGTGACGCGGAGCTAAAGAAATAGAAAGAGAACACGGCCACTCACCAGATGCAGCTGATCCGTCTTCTGATCCGGAACCCCTGTTTTGTGTATATGTACCCTAGCTAAATATATGTGGTTTATAAATATAGTGATATACTACGTTACCGGTGCAGTAGTCCCAACCCGTTAGTTTTCCGTAACCAGGATCCGGAGCACCACTGGTCACGGCCGTATTCCTCTCGTGCGGTGGTTGCCCGAACACACAACACACACAAGAAGAAGCTCCGTAGGAATAATAAAGTGATCCGTATCAATAACAATTTGAATGAGCGAAGATCGCAACCAATAATTACAGTCAACGCGCGCGCGGCCGATCCGTGCGACAGCTCTCAACCGAGTTCTATTCGACAAGTCATCGCCCGTGCGACGAGAGTGCGAGCAACTACCCGCTTCTTTCACATTTATTACTGAACAGACGTATTAAAAAAGAACTACTTACTAGATCTCGTTCAAACCAATTTTCGATGGAAGTTTACATGGTAATGTCATCATATATTTTTTAGGGATTTTCTTTAGAGAAGCCCTATTGCTAAGGAGTTGTCGTCGACGTCGTCGTCGTTGCCAATTTTCTGTCACGGTTTTGGGTATGAAGGAGATGAGCTATCGAGTTGCTGTTTTCGGTAATAGATTCGTGCTGGGGTGAACCATTGCAAGATAAAAAAAAAATCACAAAAAAATCGCAAAAAAAATAATTGCAAAATCGAAAATCCCTTGTATTCGGCTGAGCTCGTCTCAGGAATTCAACTTGTTTTAGTTTTATCATTCTCTTCTTTTAGAAGCTACAAGGGGGGTGGGGGGACTCATTTTACCGCTTTGGAAGTTTCTCTGACGCAAACTATTCAGTTTAGAATTTTTTTTTATTAGAAACCTCAATATCATTTTTGAAGACCTATCCATAGATACCACACACGTATGGGCTTGATGAAAACAAAATTTTGAGTGTCAGTTCTAAGTATGGGAACTTAGCGGGAATGGGTTCGATTCCCGCTTGATGCAAATATTTGTATGCATGAATATGTCTATTTGCATTGGTATGGGTGTTTGTATGTATAATATGTACCTATGTATTTACAAAAAAAGTATATAAGTATGTTATGCGCATTCTGGAACCCATAACACAAGCTAGTTCAACTATGCTTACTTTGGGTCTAGGAAGCGCTGTGTAGAATGTCGTAGAATATTTATTTATAAAAAAAAACGCTAAATAAATCGCAATAGAATGTTTGAAACTACTTTTATCAGTAATGTATTTTTATGTTTGGTTGTGTTCATGTAAAAAGGGGTTTTAGGTATTTGAACGTATAAAATTCGTGTAAACATTATATCACAGAATACTTGATGTTTTTATTCATGACGAGACCGAAAAATAAGTTTGACAACATGTGCGTATAACGTGTACGCCTGTCTACCCCCTTAGGGATTAAAAACCGTGAGTATGTATACAAAGGTATTGTAAATGTAAGTGGGCCAGTCGGTCGGGGTCACCAAGAAAAACACCGGCCAATTGAGTGACGTTCTGAGAAAAAGATAGCTTACTTTGCATTTCACCAGAGAAAATTCTATTAACTTAAACGAGTTCTCATGTTTTACTCAATAAAATTCATTACGTAAAATGTGCAAACGCAGCTGAAGGCCTCTGCTGTAGTGGTAGAGCATACGACTGCTACGTCAGGAGGTGCGGTTTCGATTCCCGCTCTGAGCAAATATTTGTCTATTTGCATTGGTCTGAGTGTTTCTATTATAATAATATATGTACGTACCTTTCTTTTTTCGTGCGGTAATCCCTTCGGATACCCCCCGCCGGCCAGCGGGGCGGTTATGTAGACTTGAACCGACTAAAACCGCACGCCGTCTCGGGTCTTCAGACGCCGGGGTGTAAGGTTGCCCATAGAGCATATCCCTCGCACCCCGACTGACCCTGGGCCATTTATCTGCGCTTTCGAGATGGCCCCCTCTGGTTTGGGAACCACGGTGTCCCCGTCTTGCCCCGGTATTTACAAAAAAAAAGTACATAAGTTTTTCCACTTACTGGAGCCCATATTACAAGCGATGCTTAGTTTGGTCTAGATTGCGCTGTGTAAAATGTCCTAGAATAGAAAGCTAACTTTACGAGCGCGTCTCGTCATCCAACGTTGCAGTTTGGCAAGGAAATGTAAGTAATCTATGTATATTTTTTAAACGAAAATCGAAATCGAACCCGGGACCTCTCGATCGTAAGGCCGACTCCTTAACCACTGAGCTACTGACATATTACATAGTTCCTAAACCCTCACCGTCCGCATCCACAGACAACGTCGATAAAACCTAACTGGCCGAACTCCTTTGCGACCTCAGCCTATCTTCATTATGAATTCCAAGCAAAAGTTTACTTAACTTTTAAACTAAGAACACGCACACATGCGAAAGTAAATAAAAAATTTCAACATTCTGTGCGTGTGTGCGCTTGTTTGTGTAAATATAGTATGAATGTGATGTAGTTGTTTTCGTGTAGTGCGCTGTCGTGATTTTGACAATCGGTTGTTTTTAAATTAAATTATTGAGCTGAACGAGCGAAGCTCTTATACGAGGCATGGCCGTATGTTGGTGGCTGAACTCCTCCGTAACCACTCGCGCGATCTTCACCATATAAACCACGGTGATGGTGTGGACACTGAGGAGTGTTTTGAAGCTAGAAGGTTCATGTCCGATGTACCATTGAGGAATAATCACCGAAAAACAGTTTGACGAGCGCGCGGCCTTAGCTAAGCGCGCGACCGTAGTAAGATGTCTTATTTTCAAGTAAGTCCTGCTCGCTCAGCTCAATTTATTTCAGTCGCACCCTGCACTGAATTCCTAGTAACATATGTACTGACTAAAATTATAAACCAATTAGTCATCATTATCATCATCGGAGTCCGGGGTCCGCTTGCTCCTTCACCTTTAGGTTTGGATTAACTCCCAACCACAAGAGGTGCGCCTGCGCCAGAGCCTCATCCATCAATCAACAGGTGTACCGGCCTGCAGGTGAGGTTAATTGCCCCGAGAATCTTAATGGGCTCCATACAACCACTTAAAACCACCCATTAAAGCGATTAGTATGCTAACAGGTCATTAGACAGGCCCAGGTGGCACCGTCGCATCGGTCAGAGTATTTCCCCCAGAATGAGGTCACGGCTTCAAATTCTGTCCTGAATATTGACTTTTTACGATTAAAACATATGACATAGTAAATATGTATGTCAATGTGATTACACTGCTGCATTAGAACAACTACCTGTGCCTCGCGGTTTCACTCGCCTTACTCAGTTTCATTCTGATGGACGCCCCTCGAGGGCAATAGCTTATTACCTATATCGGTATAGCTTATAACCTGGAGCGGAAC
Source organism: Cybosia mesomella (assembly GCA_946251805.1). Classification (NCBI taxonomy): domain Eukaryota; kingdom Metazoa; phylum Arthropoda; class Insecta; order Lepidoptera; family Erebidae; genus Cybosia; species Cybosia mesomella. The sequence continues at coordinate 19,513,947 of OX276411.1, forward strand.
ATAGGATACTCTATATTACGGAAAATAGCTATTTTTCGCGATAAAAAGTTTTCATCCTTACTAATATTATTCGTACAAAAGTAACTCTGTTTCGAATATCACGTCGGTCGGTCGATCAGTTCAGTGTTCTAGCCACTAAACTGATTTTTTTAAAGGTTGACAGTCTATAGCCTCAAGAATATAGAATAGTTTTAGGCCTCTGTACCTGCTCAGAGCAAGTATTTATATGCGTGTATATGTATATTAGCATGGGTTTGGGTATTTCTATTTATAATATGTAAGTGTTTAAAAAATAATGTATGTTTACTCGCTTTCTTGCACATTGTGCTGTGTAAAGTCCTTGATTAAAGGACTCCGTTAAGTCCGAAAATGGTCGGACTTTTCCGAAATTCACACGTAGTATGACCGTATACCGAACAAAACATAAAAAAGTACCGAGTAACAAAAAAATAAAAAAAGAGATGTCATCATTGAAAGTAACTACGATTATATCAAACACAGTACAACTATGAATTTCATTGCATGAAACGTGAGAATCTAGTTCAGATGAAATTGACCTCAATTATTTTCACAAGTTAAATTCGACCTAAAAGAAATTGCCCAGTCTAATATTTTTGTTCAATAATATTTAAAAAAAGGTTAAAAAATTTAAAAAAGAACTTCATTTTAATTGACCAAAAATTTTTTTTTTTTTTTTGTCAATCTAGCTCAGGTATTGTTGATGGGGGGTGTGTGTTGGGTAACCTCCTCGAGTGTCGCTCCGATTCCGATCCCGCTGCAGTCCGGGGGGAACGGAATCGGAGCGGCCGGTACACCCTGGGCGGCGGTCAATGGCTTCCCCTTCACCCCTTCATAGGGTTGGCATTGATCGTCGGCCAATACCCAACGTGGCGGGAACACATCGCTCTCCGTACTCCTCTGCTTTCAGAGGAGACAGGATGAGCGATGCTGTTAGTGGTGAGATGGCCCAGGGTCAGCCGGGGTGCGAGGGATATGCTCTATGGGTAACCTTACACCCCGGCGTCTGAAGACCCGAGACGGCGTGCGGTTTTGGTCGGTGCAAGCCTGACATAACCGCCCCCGCTGGCCGGCGGGGGGTATCCGAAGGGATTTCCGCACGATAAAAAAAAAAAAAAAAAAAAAAAGGTATTGTTGATGGCGTTTTCGAATTAGAAGGAGTTCTCGTACCTAAAATATGGATCCGGCATGGGATGGTACATCGGCGGCGGCGGCGGCGGCGCGTACTCATGGTACTGCAGATGCGGCGGGTGCGACGGATGATGCGGCGAGAGATGATGGTACTCGCGGTACTCGCCCTCGCCGCCGAGCGAGCCCAGCGCCACAGGCATGTAGGCCACTTTGTCACCTCTCCATCGCGCACATAATTATTTACAAGCACTTGAAAACTTCACGCAGTTTTTTTACTCTTAAAACGCTGCACAGATATCGAAAATATTTCTAAATTTATAGTTTGTTTTATCACTTACTGTAGATACACTAACTTTGGATACTTTGGTTTAAAAAAAAACACTTATAAGTTAAAGTTCTTCGTCTAGAAATGTTAACTGTAAAAAAAGGTCAAGAATTTACTACGCGGCGCACATCGCAGTGTACGACTGATAAAGCATTTCGAATTTTTCGCGCGGGAAGTGTCATAGTACCGTGAAACGTCCTAAATCCTTTATATACTTACACGTGCTTAGCTAAAGTAGGCATAATTGCATGGGAATAGAGGCGATAAGCGCGGACGGGTCGAACCATGGTAGGAAGTACGGCAACGTCGCGTCAGCTGGCCGTGCTAGTAGCGAGACGCGTTCGAAAAGGTCAACATCGGTTACTATTTTTTTCATCCCCACCGGCTATTTTCGTTGGCTTTGTTTGTTTTTTTATCAATGATATATTGATTTTTTCGGTTGGAATGTGGATTGGAAATTTTAGTTTGAAACATTACTTTCGAGTTCTTGTTGACGCGTTACATACGATATCGATTTTGTATTTACTATGAACACCTACCTCACGAATAATGTTCATCACATTATTAATGAAGTGCACGCAACATAATGTACCGATTGAGCCGTTGATAACAGCCACAAGCTAAAATTTAATACACAACCTTGCCAATTAGCGTACCCCACATTATTCATCGACGTAGATTTATCAACAAAAATAATTTATACAACAAAAATTAAATAATAAAGACTATTGTTTTCACCACGGCAAGGCCTCGGAACGCACGCGACGTTGCCGTTCGTAGCGTTCGCGCCATACTTTTTACTGTTTCTTAGTACATAGAAACGCTCATTACGCTGGCACGCACACAGACAGCGCTTATATTGTTGTATACGCAGTACATAGTGCAAGATGGTATATAATGTACATTCCGCGACGGCAGATATGTAGGTAAACTACGTTGCTGTACAAATCAAACATTCGCGTCTATAAATAAAATGCAGACGTGTCCATGAAACGTGCGCATCTTCGATTGTTTGTGAAAATGATGAAATTCGGAAACGGCGTGCGGTACATCATTCTATGACGTGTGCTAATTTTTTTCGTAGCCGATGAAATGTAGAACGCATAGGGAACCGTATCAATCGGTCTACGGGAATGTTTCGACATTCGAATAGTAAACATTTTTTAATATACCTAATAAAATTGTAGATATACTCGTGTAGCTAGAATTTTATTGGCGTTTTATTTAATTAATAATCTATGTAGATTATTGTCTTATTAGAAAAAATCTAAAAATATTAGAATATTTTTAAAAGTAATTGTCACATGAAAAAATTAAAGGGTAATCCTTTTAAAAATTTGAACAGTTTAAACTATAAAGTAGGTAGAAGGTACATCAAAACGCGCGTGAATCGAGGACATCTAAACAATTACTACAAAACACATTGTAATGATATAAAAACCACAATTCACATAAATTGCGAGCCAAGGATGTCGCCTTCATGCGTTATCTAGATACACTGATAAGAACATCAAACAAAGCTTGGCTTGCACCATAAGAAACATTGATAACGTACAAATTAGGCTTCAGTAAAAAACGCTACAAGAAACTATGATTGCGATGTGCAGTTTCCGTCACGTGAAATGTGTGTCATGACGAGTCATTGACTTCGGTACCGAGCACATAAACTAATCCACGTGTATTGAAGGAAACCGGGATGAAAATGGTGAAAACTCGCAGACGGTCCGACGCCCAACGCGTCGCACAGCACTAACTACTATCAACACTAGTCGGTCGTAACATTATCAATAGTATAAAAAAAAAAATTGCGGTATATTAGAACGAATTTGAATGCACAGCAGTTACCGGCGCGACGGCACTGCACCTATGTAAAAGTACATAGCAGAAGTGTGCTGACGGCTGACGGACTGTCAACGATCGGATGTTTCCGCCGCTCGCTCGGGCGCGCTCGGCTCCTGTCGTTCGGCGGCAAGTTCGGATACACGATTAGATTATGTCAGAATGATTAATATAAACCGGTCGTAGTTAGGTCAATCACATCAATTTGGATACAATTCATCTAGTTTTGTCAAGCCGTTCCGCGAGCTAAGGTCGACTGATACGATAGCTTATTAATTCTCTGCTAGGAACTTCCACTACACACGACTTTGAAGGAATAAGTAATTGCTTGCAAGTGCTTGGACAATTGATGTCTCCTACAGTCATTATTATAGTTGATAAATGAATAAAATGCACGCATACTATTAGGCGTGACATAACCTTGAATAATTCAAAGTTTTATTGGAAATATACTGTCCAAGTACGGCGTGCGGTTTTAGTCGGTTCAAGCCCGACATAACCGCCCCCGCTGGCCTGCGGGGGGGTATCCGAAGGGATTTCCGTACGGAAAAAAAAGGTACTTACTTGCAACTAGGCCCGCAAGGCAGTAGCTCTTGCAATGTTGAGCTGAGAGTGCCCATGTCTGAGTGAGTTGGAAAGGAGCATAGAATATCGTAATTTTCGAGAAATCAGCTTTAGAATATTTTTTTCGGTTTTTTTCGGTGATTATTTAAAAAAAAATCTTCATAGGAGGTCTAGTTATGACCCCCTGAGTCCGAAATGACCACTGGTCAAAAAGTTTATATATATATATATTTATATAATGTATGTATGGTTCCACTTCCCAAAATTTGCGGTACTCTCACGGTCGCACTTTTGCCCCGATCTCTTTCAAACTGCGGTCAAAAATTGCTTTTGTGTAAACTTAGTTTAAGTTCGTGAACGGGTGGAATCCGGCCTAAGGGGGCGGTAGGGCCTCACTTTTTGTGAAATCAGTTTTTCCTCAAAATTTCACGTTCCATGAAAGATATTCGAACCGTTCTAATGTTATCCCATAGTATACATGAATACCAACAACTTTTAATTATAAACCTATAAGATTAAAACTTTAACTAAAAGTGGAGGGGGGAAAAAACCAAAATTTTTCGGGAAAAAAATCATAACTTCTAACCGGTGAACATTCTTGCAGTGGGAAACATTTTTAATCGATAGGCCATTTTTAAGTCTTAAATAAATGTCTGAAAGTTTTACGCTAAAAGTTACCGTTTTCGAGAAAAAAATAATTAAACATGTTAAAAATGCGCTCGGCGTGGGTCATAGAAGAAGCATAGGTCATAGAGGGGCAAAAAAATATTTCTAACCGATAGGTTAGTTATTTTTTGCTCTAAAATAAATGTCCGAAACGTTTTTTGCTCAAATTTACCGTTTTCGAGAAAAAGAAAAAAAATAGTGCGGTACGGAAATTTCCGACTTGTCAATTTGGCAACATCATTCCCGAAACCAGATTTATCATTGCGCAAGTACTTTTTGGGTCCGTAGTTCTCTATATAAAATAATATTAATTGCTTCACGAAATCTACCTGTGCGTTGAGATGCAATGAGACTACAATATGGGGTTCTTCAAGAAGGGCATTAGAATGTTTTTACAGGGTCGGCAGCGCGAGTGTGTCGCCCCTGGTGTTGCACACGTCCATAGGCCGCGGTAACCGTTTCGCTTCAGGTGGGCCATGTGCTTGTCTGCCACCTGAGTAGTATAAAAAAAACCAAACGGACTTCAGGTTTTAAATTGCAAACTTGGATGCTCGCTAGGAGGGTGATGGACGTCGAAGAGACAGTTATACCGACCATCTGTTATCACCACATAGGTAATAGGCTCGTATTTGACCACTATCTCACCTATTGGTAAGTGATGATGTGGTCTAAGGTGGAGCACGCTCGCCTAGAAGTAACCTGTGCACAGTTGACCTGAAGACTTCCAGGTTATAGCTTTCCAGAAAACCAGACTCAGGTAAGGCATTCCACTCTTTAGCAGTACGCATGTAGCATGATAAATGTATTGCCAAAACGTTTTGTGCGTATGAGTGGAATATCCACCATGTATCGATGGCGTGTTACCGTACGTCTAGTCGATCGGTGGTGGAAGGGGTTTCGAGGAATTAGGTTATGCAACTCCAGTGCACACTCCCTCGAAGTGCATCCGATAAAGAACCGAAAGGCTAGCAACTCTACACCGATGTCACAGGGTAGGTAAGACGGCAGTCGCTCTCGTAAAAGTAAAAAAAATAAATAAGCCAACCATAAGCTTTTTTTTTTTTTGTAACGTGCGGAAATCCCTTCGGATACCCCCCTGCCGGCCAGCGGGGGTGGTTATAATATATATATGTGGTGTATATGTGGTGGGTAATATATATATATATATATATCTCGACTAAAACCGCACGGTGTCCTCCCCAAGTGTCCGTTGCCGGGCACCCCGGGTAAGCCCTCGAAAGGATAACCCCAGGGTTGCCGGCGGACTTTGGCCGCCACCGCGGCCTCACCTGGTGGGGTCGGGTTTTATCCCGCGTCGGTGAATTGGCAGGCGTGTGTAGGGCACACACGACACGCCTCCGCCACGGCCTGCTTCTGTAAGGACGGCGAGTCGGCCACCTGCCGTCCTCAGGCCCCGGCTCTTGTAAACTTTAGTAGAAGCACACGAGATAACGATAGGAGGAAGATGATAGGACCCTGGGCTCCAAAATACAAGCTTTTCAAGTGGCGTACGTAACGGACTGCTGAGACGAGGTTTCGAGTTTTTTTTTTTTTTTTTTAAAAAGAATATTAGTAACCGAAATTACTAATATTCCCCCTAACCCCTCCAGCTAAGCTAAATTGCTTGTGTTAGGAGTGGGTTCACGTCGGTAGTGTAATGGCCAGGATTCGAACCTGGGACCTCTCGATCGTAGGGTCGACTCCTTAACCACTAAGCTACCGACGCTTGACGCGAGTTCGATCCCCAGTCGCCCCGGGCACACACCTCTGACTTTTCGCAGTTTTTTTTTTTTAATATTATTAACCGAAATTACTAATATTCCCCCTAACTCCCCAGCTAAGCATAATTGCTTGTATTAGGAGTGGGTTCACGTCGGTAGTGTAATGGCCAGGATTCGAACCCGGGACCTCTCGATCGTAGGGTCGACTCCTTAACCACTAAGCTACCGACGAGTTATGTGTGCATTAAAAAATGTTAATGAACGCTCGCTTAATAATATGCCCGGTAGATGGCAATAGTCTCGCCCCCTATTACATTAGGACCTTAACATAACTGGCGAATCGTGGGTGTGTAATACACATCTCTGCCTACCCCATCGGGGATACAGGCGTGAAGTTATGTGTCAAAAATAATTAACGAACGCCAGGCTCGTGTAAACTTTAGGAGAACCTGAGATACCGCTAGGAGGAAGATGATAGTACTCCGGGCTTCAAAATACAAGCTTTAGTTGCAACCGATTTTTTTTATTTTTTTATACTAAGGTGGCAGACAAGCACGCGGCCCACCTGATGGGAAGCGGTTACCGCGGCCTATGGTAGTGTGCAACACCAGTGGCGTCACACACGCGCTGCCGACCCTGTAAAGGAAAGGGGATGGGAAAGGAGTTTGGGAGGGGATGGGAAAGGAGTTTGGGCTCCGGCACTCTCACTCACCAAACGCAACGCAACAGTTCAAATACTGTTACTTGGCGTCGATATTCTGTGAGAGGGTGGTGCTTCCCCGGTCGAGTCGGCCCATTCATGCAACAGCCAAAATGACTGTTGCTTGACTCTACCATACCGAAATATGGACCGAGTGAGGAACAGCCTGATAAGGGAACGTTGTGGTATGGCAAAAGATGTGGTAGACTACTGGTGGTAGAAATTTGATGACACAAATTTGTCACAAAATTCGGCCGGGTGGGTACCACCGTGCACGATTGCGAAAAACCCTCCATAGTAATCCGATTTCGGTTCGATTGCGTTCAGGGGTCAGCAAGTGCATAGCCGGGCAGGGGGGTTGTGGTCGCAGCACTAGTGGGACCGGTGGGTGTCACGCGGTACTGCGACGACAATCTTCTTCTGATGAGGCCGTCAAGCTGAGTGCCACCATTGTTAACATGGTACGTGTATGTAATGGTGACCCTCTTTCCTGAGACTTTACCTTCAGCTTATCATCAGGCGAGGTGAAGTCAAATTGACGTGTCCTAAATATATTTAAAAAAAAAAATTGTGACCAAGATAGAGAAAGGGATGCTTAGATGGTTCGGTCATGTAGGGAGGATGGATGAAAGGAGAGGAACAGATTTATGATACGAGGGCTACTGGGCAACCAGGTAAAGGTCGACCTAGGCGTACGTTTCAGATCGAGGAGGCTTTGAAGAAGGGCCAGGTCAGAAGTACACGTAACCAGCGTGCATGTATGAAAACAATTAGGAAGAAGCGAAAGGCGTATGCCAAGATCGTAGCAAGTGGAAAACGTACCTATGCCCTACTCGATAAGGCGGGACCCATTAATTTTCTTTCGGTTTATGATTAGCATCTGGGTCCCGCCTGCCATCAAGCTTGTTTCGGTCTTTTCAGGGCAGTCGGGTTATTTGATTTTTTTATTAATAATTTTATTATATACTTTTGAGTTATCATATATATATTTTTGTAATCCCCTTTTAAAGTTCTTCATTTTGATACCCTACTCGATAAGTTTGAGTGAAAATATTTTTTGAATAACATACATTTTAGCGCCAAAAATCCACCATTTCGTTTTTTTAGTATTTTGATATATCCAGTGTCACTCTCACAGTAAATACGAATCTAACGACACCTCTCAAGCTAAAATCCATCGAGCCGTTCAGGCTGCAGAGCGTGCCAAACAATTATACATACATAACATACTCTCGAAAAACATAACCCTCCTTCTGGCGCAGTCGGGTAAAAAGGCGTGACTATATGTATGTATGTATGTATGTAGATACAACCGGGACTTATGATGATGATGATCATCATCGGTATGAGGGTCCCTTCGACGTGGGCAGTGTATAATGTGTGCGATGCGAACGTTTCAGTTCAAAGCTGTCGACAGAGCGCCGCGTTACTGAAGCGTTACAACTTTCTCCGACTTTCACTCAATTGTCTGACGAATTGATGGTTGAATATATTTTAGTCTATGATATATTTGTGCTAGCTCTGTTTAATTATCTCCTATAGGTGGCAGTGCTGAGGCATTCCATTTCAATCAATAGGCATGATTACAGACAGCAGAAGCAGGCCGGGGCGGTGGGGCAAGACGGGTACACCGTGGTTCCCAAACCCGAGGGGGCCATCTCGAAACCGGAGATGGCCCAGTGTCAGTCGGGTTGCGAGGGATATGCTCTATGGGCATCCTTACACCCCGGTAGATCCGAGACGACGTGCGGTTTTAGTCGGTTCAAGCCCGACATAACCGCCCCCGCTGGCCGGCGGGGGGGTATCCGAAGGAATTACCGTACGGAAAAAGAAAAAGTACACTAGCTGCTGCCTGCGCTCGTTTTAGGCCATATCCCCGGTTCTACTTAACCAATTGCAATCAAACATATGGCATATTTTAAATCTGACCAAGACCTTTCTAATAGAAAAAACCGCATCAAAATCCGTTCAGTAATTTGTGCGTCCATCGCGAACAAACAGATAAGAATTCAAAAAAAAGAGTTATGTTCCGAATCGTTCATTTAACATCACCCAAGTATTTTGCAAGAATCACGGTAGATGGCTCCAGCGTCGCTTTGAGACGTATATAATATATCGGAGAGTTCCAAATATCTGGGACGTGTCTAGGTGACTCTGTTGGTCAAAGCGTTCCCCCTGCAATGGACTGGTCGCGGGTTCAAGTCCCGTCCTAGATGTTCTCGTTTTCCGATCTAAATAAAAAGCAACATTAATTTCATTGAAGTAACTCAAGTATTTGTTTTAATACATTCAATGTACAGACACAACGAATTTACAATTTTATAATAGAATAGATTTGGTTCAACAGATATAACCTTAAGATGACCGGCGTCCGCCAGACCGTGTAGGTCAGACATTAGATGGTTTGTCCGAAAACTAATTACGCATAACTTATGACATATAACATATGACGGCCTCTGTGGCGTAACGGTAGTGCATTCGACTGCTACGACAGGGGCGCGGGTTAAATTCCCGCTTAGTGCAAATATTTGTATGCATGAATATGTCTATTTGCATTGGTCTGGGTGTTTCTATGTATAATATGTATGTATTTACAAAAAAAACAAGTTGAATTCCTGAGACGAGCTCAGCCGAATACAAAGGATTTTCGATTTTGCGTTTTTTTATTTTTTTTGCGATTTTTTGCTATTTTTTCTTTATCTTGCAATGGTTCACCCCAGCACGAATCTATTACCGAAAACAGCAACTCGATAGCTCATCTCCTTCATACCCAAAACCGTGATAGAAAATTGGCAACGACGACGACGTCGACGACAACTCGATAGCAATAGGGCTTTTCTAAAGAAAATCCCTAAAAAGTATATAAGTATGTTTATCCGCATTCTGGAACCCATAACACAAGCTAGTTAAACTACCTTGGGTCTTGAAAGCGCTGTGTAGAATGTCGTAGAATATTTATTGCGTTTGGCAGAAACCTATCCAAAACATTGTCACAATCCTAAGTTTGTGAAGACTCAATCACGCTGTAACGCCTGAACGAGTCTGGCTGAAATTTGTTACATGTGTTGCGGGAAGGGGCCATCTCGAAACCGGAGATGGCCCAGGGTCCGTCGGGGTGCGAGGGATATGCTCTATGGGCAACCTTACACCCCGGCGTCTTTAGACACAAGGCGGCGTGCGATTTTAGTCGACAAGCCCGACATAACCGCCCCCGCTAGCCGGCGGGGGGGTATCCGAAAAGATATCCGCAGGAAAAAAAAAGGCACATCGACCGGTTGGGAGGTCAGATGGTAGTCGCTCACAGAAAAGCCAAATAAAAATTATAACATAACTTCACGCCTGTATCCCCGAAGGGGTAGGTAGAGGTGTATTACACAACCACGATTCGCCAGTTATTTTAAGGTCTCAATGTAATAGGGGGCGAGCATATTGCCATCTACCGGGCACGTTATTAAGCGTGCGATAATTAACATTTATTATTGGACACATAACTACGAAAAGTCAGAGGTGTGTCCAGCGCGACTTGGGATCGAACTCGAGACCTCGTCTCAGTAGTCCGTTACGTATGCCACTGGACTATCGCCGCTTTTTTTTTTTTTTACGTGCGGAAATCCCTTCGGATACCCCCCCGCCGGCCAGCGGGGGTGGTTATGTCGTGTATCGACTAAAACCGCACGGTGTCCTCCCCAATTGTCCATTGCCGGGCACCCCGGGTAAGCCCTCGAAAGGATAACCCCAGGGTTGCCGGCGGACTTTGGCCGCCACCGCGGCCTCGCCTGGTGGGGTCGGGTTCTATCCCGCTTCGGTGAGTTGGCAGGCGTGTGTAGGGCACACACGACACGCCTCCGCCACGGCCTGCTTCTGTAAGGACGGCGAGTCGGCCAACTGCCGTCCTCAGGCCCCGATCATGGAGGTCGGTAGTCCCGGGGGACTATCGCCGCTTGTAAAAATTATAACCCAAACAAAAAGTTATCATCTTAGCGATTCTCGGTTGCGTCCAAAGTTGATACAATTTTTTTTTTAAAGATTCCTGGTAACAGAAATTACTAGTATTACCGCTAATCCCTCCAGCTAAGCTAAATTACTTGTGTTAGGAGTGGGTTCACGTCTCAGTGTAATGGTCAGGATTCGAACCTAGGGCCTCTCCATCGTGCATCTAAAGGCTGACTCATTAACCTCTAAACTACCAACTTTGGATTTGGATTAAATGTTAATTATCGCTCGCTTAACTTGGACGGTTACCAGCTTCACAATCAACCCAAACTTAAGCGTAGCGAGATTTGCCTATCCAACAATAGGTCAACGTGACCGGTCGACTTTTTCCATTGATTTGGTTTTTCGGTGATTATTCCTCGATGGTAAGACCGATCTGGACATTGGACCCGTTACGACACTCACTAATGTCTACTTGATCACCGTGGCAAATTTGGTCGAGATCGGTCAAACGGTCTCGGAGGAGTACAATTTGTTTGAAATGCAACTTGGAAACCAAAGACACTTCGCTCGCCTACGGCTCGCTACGCTTAATAATGTGCCCGGTAGATGGCAATAGGCTCGCCCCCTATTACATTGGGACCTTAACATAACTGGCGAATCGTGGGTGTGTAATACACCTCTGCCTACCCCTTCGGGGATACAGGCGTGAAGTTATGTTATGTTTTTTTGGATCCCGAGGCCCACTTGCTAATCTTGCGATTGTTGACTATTACGGTGCCGTATGACATTCCAACCGCTTACTCATTGCTTGCACACTCACGAAGGTAATACAATTATTGGACCCGATAGATGGCGCTGCAATCGGGTCATAGGATTTATTTACGAAATTTTTCTAAATGCAAAAATACGAATTTATGGTTTGAGAGTACTTTTTTTTTAAACTGGCAGGTTTAAATATTGATACTCGAAAAAAATAATCTTTGGATAAACTAAATTCCTATTTTGAAATAAAATTGAAATATGGAACGATCATCTATCGAGAAGGAGCGAGCGAGGTTGTTGATTTAATTCATTAGCGGGAGAGGGACGGCGATAGCTTAGTGCGAGAGAGACAGGTGAATGTTGGAGTATAAAGGTTATGGTACATTTGCCAAGACTTAGGTCTTTTTTTTTAATATGTTTTTAGTAAAGTATATAAAAAAAAAGATGCATGAAATAATATTAACTTTGCATCGGTGGCGCCGCGGTAACGAGTACGGCTGTCAGCAGCATAAGGTCTTCAGTTCGATTGCCGGGTCGGGCAAAATATTTGTTATCCTGGTTTTCTGTGAGTGAATATTCAGTAGCTTTCTATGCAGATTTAACACGTAGCCGGTATATGCAAAATAGGCTTGCTCCGTTTAATGTTATATGCAAAATATGGCCATGTTTCAAAAGTGCCGACCTAGGGTAGTGCACCAAAAAATCAAATGCGAAAATAGTTTCCAAAAAATGGTGTCCTTTGAGGTGACAGTTGGACCAGCCGTCGTCCAAATAGAAGCAAGCCCAGGGTGGTGGCGCGTCGTGCTTCCACACGTGCCTCTATATAGGGGAAGGGTATTATTATCCCCAACAACACGTCGGGGTCGCCATGTAGTGGCTAAGGCCGGTCGGGGTCTCTGGGATATCCTCTCTAGGGCACACCTGATTTCCCGGTCATGCGGTTTTAGTCTGTTTTGGTTGAAGCCCAAGGGGGAAGTAAAAAAAATTATAAAACCCCAAGTTCAATGAAGTTTGCTGTATTTGAACACGTACAACAGGCAAAATCCCTTTGGATACCCCCCCCCCCCCGCCGGCCAGCAGCGGTGGATATGTCGTGTATCGACTAAAACTGCACGGTGTCCTCCCCAAGTGTCCGTTGCCGGGCACCCCGAGTAAGCCCTCGAAAGGATAACCCCAGGCAGCAGCCCTCGTCAAAGATTTTATATGATATATCTCAGATACTCGCTTAAAACATCAGTTCGTGTTCAGGATAATCTCAGTACGACCCGATAACAGTAGTTTCATGGCAATGTGTAATATTCGCATAAAATTCTGCAAATAATGTAATATCACCATCATCATATCAGCCGTAGGAAGTCCACTGCTAAACATAGGCTTCCCCCATCGACTTCCATTTCGACCGGGCTGTAGCGGCCTGCATCCACCGAGTCCCTGCGCTCTTTGCTAGGTCGTCTGTCCAACTTGCGGGAGGCCTTCCAACACTGCGCTTGCCGTTACGTGGTCTCCACTCTAGAACCTTTCTGCCCCACCGGCCATCGGTTCTTCGAGCTATGTGCCCTGCCCACTGCCACTTCATCTTGCTGACTCGCTCTGCTATGTTGGTAACTCTAGTTCGTCGTCTAGTAATGTAATATATTGTTTGCATGTCAATCAATTAAACTGTATAGTGCCACTAAAACCTTGCAGGCCAAGCCAAGCTCGCCTGCAAGCCGTCTTCATCCGTCAATCAGCAGGTGTACCGGCTTTCCTTTTGGAGTGAGTAGGTCAAACGATAGGCGCTCTCATAAAAGCCGCATAGGCCAAATCTAAAGCAACAGAAAAGTTAAGCGGACCCCGTGCTCCAGGGCGAACTTTTTTATGTATCACTAGCTATCACTAGCTCCGCTCGCGTGGAAGTCGCTTATTGCGTCCACTTCCACTCCCGCTCCCACTCGCACTCTCACTCCCGCTCCCGCTCCCGCTCCCGCTCCCACTCCCACTCTCACCCCACCCTCACCTAAGCATCCCTCACCTATAAACCTGTAGTACATCATATTGTTCTATCAACAATAATTTACGCAGCACACGCCTAAAAAGAATTTCATTTCTCTAGATTTTTTTACAATATTGCGATTTTCTTACGGATCTCTAATTTTTTTTTAAATAAATTGTAGCCTATGTTACTCCTAGATATTGTAGCTTTCTATATATGAAAGAATTATTGAAATCGGTCCAGTAGTTTCGGAGCCTATTCGTTACAAACAAACAAATCTTTCCTCTTTATAATATTACTAGCTGACCCGGCAGACTTCGTACTGCCTCAATCGATAACAACTTCCATATTTATTCACCTTTTAAACCTTCCCTGGACCTCCACAAATAATTCAAGACCAGAATTAGCCAAATCGGTCCAGCCGTTCTCGAGTTTTAGCGAGACTAACGAACAGAAATTCATTTTTATATATTGAGATTATATAAGTGTAGACTACATAGTATAAATCAAAGTCACTTTTCCCGTATGCCTGTCCCCATGTATGCTTATTTCCTTAAAACTACGCTACGGATTTTGATGCGATTTTTTGTTAATAGATAGAGTGATTCAAGATAAAGATTTATATGTATAATTTATGCATAATATAACCTGGGCGAAGCCGCTGGCGCTGAATATTATTAAAATATAATGCAAATAAGACGAGTTTCACTGAATTGTGACGTCACTTATATATATATATAGTTGGCATTATATTATTAATCAAAGACAAATATATTACTTATGTACTGAGGTGTGATGTCATCATAAGTTCGTACAAGAAGCGCTAACCAGAAAAATGATAGGTAACTTAACATAATAATTGTTCTCCCATTCATGTAAATGACTTTCAAACGGATTGTGTGGTTTTATGAAACCACTGTTAAAGTGAAACTTTTTTTGACATTATAGACATTTAACTAAAAAATTACAACATTTATATTAAACACTGACAAACAACATTTACATTAAACACTGACAAAAACAAACAAAATAGCGTGGAGCACTGGCACAAATGAGTAACAGTCACACTACACGGTCAGCTGCTGCGAACTATAGGCGCCGCCATATTGGCCTTGGCTGCTATGACGAGCGCCTTTCAGTTTATCCCTACTCCGACCGTCACGCGACATGCAACACACAGACGAAAAAGTTTGAGACGATGTAATAAAAGTTTCACTTTTAAACTTGTTGGGTGTCCCGAACCCTATCAGCATCCTTGAGGCCCAAGACATCCTCACGTGCAAGTCGATGCACCTGCTAAACAAGGGACGAGGGCACATCTGATTCCCCGCACCACATGGCTGACGTAAGAAACACCGTTTTAGTCGATTCATGCCCGACACACCCACCTCACCGTTGGCTCCGGTAGGGTGAAGACCGAGTGAGTTTGCGCACGTTAAAAGAAAAGGGACGAGGCTCCGGCGCATGCGCACCTCTCAGGGTTTGCAGGTCAGTCGGCAGTCGCACCCGGCAAAATTGGCATACCAATCAAAAACAATAAGCGAAAATCGCTAGGACTTGATGATGACTTAAAACAATCTTAGCGAATATGAAATCAGACACGCTATTACATTTGATATGTAACCTATAAGCATAGAGTTAGGGGGAGTCCATTATTCGACGGCCTCTAGTGCATTCGACTGCTACGACAAGGGGTCGATTCCCGCTCAGTGCAAATATTTGTATGCATGAATATGTCTATTTTGGTTTGAGTGTTTCTATGTACAATATGTACCGTACAATATTTAACCGCGGTAGCCTAGTGGTATGGGTAACGGACTGCTGAGACGATGTCTCAGGTTCGATCCCAGGTTTTACCATGGCACACACCAATGACACCACCACCATCGCCACCTATTACATTGGGACCTAAACATAAACTGGCGAAATGTGGGTGCTAGCACCTCTGCCTACCCCTTCGGGGATAAAGGCGTGAGTTTATGTTATGTTATGTTATGTATATATTTACAAAAAAAAGTATATAATTTTGTTTATGCACATTCTAGAACACATAACACAAGCGCTGTGTAGAATGTCGTAGAATATTTATTTATTATTATTATTATTAATTACAGGGGCGTTTATGGGGGGAGGTGGGTCAATCCAAACCTCACGTAGGGGAGAGGGTAATAAATCTCACGCCATATTTTTTTCCGCAAGAGATATTGTAAAATTGCATGAATGTAACTTACATACGGTGCAAGGAAAAAATAATTAGAAAACAAATAATGTCAACCTATTATAATAAAGATACGACGCACTAATCAATTTCAGTAAACAAAATCTCCGTTAAACAAAATTACGAGTGAATTGTTCCTTTTTTAGGGTTCCGTTGCCAAATGGCAAAAAACGGAACCCTTATAGATTCGTCATGTCTGTCTGTCTGTCCGTCCGTATGTCACAGTCACTTTTTTCCGAAACTATAACAACTATGCTGTTGAAACTTGGTAAGAAGATGTATTCTGTGAATTCTAATATCATTTTTTTTCTAAACTGAATAGTTTGCGCGAGACACTTCCAAAGTGGTAAAATGTGTGTCCCCCTGTAACTTCTAAAATAAGAGAGTGATAAAACTAAAAAAAATATATGATGTACATTATCATGTAAACTTCCACCGATAATTGGTTTGAACCAGATCTAGTCAGTAGTTTTTTTTAAATACGTCTTAAATCGTAAACTGCAATTTACCTTTCATTTAAACAACTCAAATATAAAATTTTTACTTGTTGCTACGGAACCCTTCATGGGCGAGTCCGACTCGCACTTGGCGAGTTTTTTAAATAATTATATCGAACGGGATCCAGCACAGATTTTCTGATTTACATAAAAAAGATGCAATTTTTTAAAATCTCACGTGATATTTAAGGGACAGGGAGGGGATTGTGCGATGACATCTCTACATGGGGAGACGAGGTGGTTGAAATATCGCCAAAATTACCTCACGTATATAACGGCCACCCCCTTAAGGGAAAAAATCAAGATTATAAAATATTTAATAAAGAATATTAAATTAGTAACCGAAATTACTAGTATTCTCGTTAACCACTGCAGTTAAGCTAAATTGGAGTGAGTTTGCGTTAGTTTATTGGCTGGGATTCGAACGCGGGACCACTCGATCGTTAGGCCGACTCCTTAACCAATAAGTTACCAAGGCTTTAAATAGGTCATCAAAAAGAACGCTGAAAATGTAGCGAAAATATTGCATACATTATACAATCGGATTCGAACTCATACCCGCCGTAATCACAGATTGCAAACCAAACCATAAATGACATAAAACATAGGTAGTGAAATATCTCGTACGCCAAAAAAAGACGAGAGATTATTAAGACGACAACGCGCGCCAGTGTATTAGCCCCTTAACACTGAATGAGAGAAAGGCAACGCGAGCGAGCGAAACGCAGATACGCAAATTACACATGTTAGAAAGGGACGGTGGCAGTCTGTTGACGTAGTAGTAGATGAGATAAGGGGCTATCAGCAGTACGGTGCGCGTTCGAACTGTTTTTTTTTACTTGCATTGTTTTGTGACAGCTTTCCGAGCAAGTGCATTTAGACCTAAAAAGGCGTACCTACAACTTTTTGTTCGTATATTTTTGTGAATTCCATTTCTGTTTAGATAAAATGGCATTCGTAGACTATTTTTTCTCGCACGTGTTGGAATTCGGAACATGAGTCAAACTTGGAGATTCAGAACTCATATTAGAACATTGATTTCATTCTAGGTATAATAATATTGATAGTTATAATATTTACAAAAGTGTTTTTCCGCATGCTAGAACCCATATTGCAAGGAATGCTTAGTTAAATAAGTGGGTAGGTGTAATATTTCCCAGATCGTCATCGTCATCATCATCATCATTATCTTAGCTTTGTTCCTGGCTGCATCTCAGGCTTTCACATTGGAGCCTAGAGTCCGCTTATGCTGTCTCTATCTTTTGATTTGGCTCCCATAAAAGCCACATAGCTTTTATGGGAGTGACTGCCGTCTTATGACTCCAATTCGAAAGGTAAGCCTGTACCAGAGCCTCGTCGTCAATCATTAGTTGTACCTACTTGCAGGTGGGGTTGGCTTGGGCCCCAAAGATCTTAGTGAGTAAGATTAAAAAAGCGGCGATAGCCCAGTGGCGTACGTAACGGACTGCTGAGACGAGGACTCGAGTTCGATCCCCAGTCGCCCGGGCAAACACCTCTGACTTTTCGTAGTTGTGTGCATTAATAAATGCTAATTATTGAGCGCTTAATATTGTGCCCGGTAGATAGCAATAGGCTCGCCCCCTATTACATTGGGACCTTGACATAACTGGCGAATCGTGGGTGCGTAAGACACCTCTGCCTACCCCTTCGGGGATACAGGCGTGAAGTTATGTTATTATTAAATAAATCAATTAGTCAATGATGATAATTATTCAAAAGTTAGTGGAATATTCGGTAATTAATTAAAAATATATATATTACCCACTTAACATCTACATTTCGTGAAGTATTTTGTATGTTAAATAAGTCATAATCATAACCATTTATCTTCCAATGCCCCTTTTGACAGCACACCGACTCCTGTTCAAGATATTTCCAAGGTTAACAACACACGTGTCTTCGGTTACCGCAGTGTATGTTACCGCGGCAGGTGTACCGGTTTGCATGTGAGATTTAGCTATGATCTTGAAGATATTGGCACCATACACCACGATAACCATAAGTGGTTATCGAGGTGTATGGCGATATTCTACACAGCAGCACAGGTAGCGTAGAAGCACACGGCCCACTTGATGGTAAGCCATCAAAACCGCACGCCGTCTCGGGTCTACAGACGCCGAGGTGTAACGTTGCCCATAGAGCATATCCCTCGCACCCCGGCTGACCCTAGGCCATCTCCGGTTTCGAGATGACCCCCTCGGGTTTGGGAACCACGGTGTTCCCGTCTTGCCCCGGTTTGGGGGAAGCTAGTCGCTAGTCACCTCACCGTCGCGGCCTGCTTCTGCTGGGGTGACAGGCGGCCACACCAGCCACCCCCAGGCCTGCGCTCATGGAGGACGGAGGTCGTTAATCGACCTCCGGCGCCTGAGTCGCCTGCGACGCGCGGTGAGCATGTTGCGGGCTCGGCGGGCCGGGAGAGTTCTAAATACCCTAATAGTACCTTTTTTTTTTTCTTTTTTTTCGTGCGGAAATCCCCTCGGATACCCCCCCGCCGGCCAGCGGGGGCGGTTATGTCGGGCTCGAACCGACTAAAACCGCACGCCGTCTTGGGTCTGCAGACGCCGGGGTGTAAGGTTGCCCATAGAGCATATCCCTCGCACCCCGACTGACCCTGGGCCATCTCCGGTTTCGAGATGGCCCCCTCGGGTTTGGGAACCACGGTGTCCCCGTCTTGCCCCGGTTTGGGGGAGGGGCGCTAGTCGCCCCACCGTCCCGGCCTGCTTCTGCTGGGGTGACAGGCGGCCTCACCTGCCACCCCCAGGCCTGCGCTCATGGAGGACGGAGGTCGTTAAGCGCCCTCCGGCGCCTGAGTCGCCTGCGACGCGAGGCGAGCGTGTTGCGGGCTCGGCGGGCCGGGAGGGTTCTGAACCTTTCCCGGGCGCGCTCCGCCATCTCCTTCGCGAGCATCACATGCTCGCAGAAGGAGGTGGCGGCGGCCCACGCGCTCGCGCTCCGCACCATTGCCACCCTAATAGTACCTATAGAGCAAAAAATACTAGATGTATATAGAAATCTATATGTTGCTTCCAATTGGTCCAATCAGTCAGTTAATTGTACACCTAGACTGTTCATACAACGCAGGCATTCAAGCAAATGGCTAATAAACAACTAAGCGAGTATTTTAGAAAACTGTTTAACGAGATGACTAAACGTCACTTAGTCATTTAGTTAAATTGAACTGACGGATGAATATTTGGTTGCTTTTTAACATAGTGAGCTATGTCGACGGACCCCTGCTTCGCGGTGGTCCTATTTCTTACTATCGGCCTGGTTATCCAATTGTCTGCCGACGTTTATTGAACGGCCTAGGTATTCAATTAACTGGCAAAGGACAATGCCCATGTCAGTATGGAAATCGGTTGCACACTTTTGTTTTTTGTTTTTTGCTATGTCACATAAGTATAAACTACATTAAAAAAAAAGCCTGCATTAAGTATTATCTGAAATATAAACGCATATTGTAACAGAACTTGGGGTTATTGAGAAATTAAATGATCACAACGAGAAAAACAACAACAACTAGAAAATATTGTGACACAGACTGTTGAACTTACGTTTGAGCAAGACAAGGATACCATGTATAAATTAAGAGAAAACTACCACTGAAGCGTACATTATTTTACAACTTGTAACTGATTATCACTAATAAACTACGAATACATACACGAAATATTAAGATTTCATAACTGCAATATATTTGAATGTCACATTGCGAATTATTATCACGTATTATTATTTAACCATTTTATTTTAAAAAGATTGGTATATTTGCATTCTACCACCGATGGTTTATTTTATATAATGGTCACAATTAAATTAAAATGGAAACGATTATTCATTCAAGTTTTATATCTTTATAATTTAAATTCAAACCCCAAGTTCTATAGAAACGATTTAGTGTTGAAAACTCATACTATAATCAATATTATTTTTTAACATTTGAAATATTGACGCGAACGTCTAAAAGCGCAACCAAGAATGGACATTCTCCTTTAACCAGTTGGCTGCGTCATATACATACACCAAGGAGTTCAAGGATTCCTTTTATAGAACTAAGCTGGTAGCCACTAATTTATAAATCAGTACATTTTTGTGTCTGGCATCCGTTTTTATAACTGCAGTAACAAAATATTATTATCTACCAATCGATCAACCTGCCTACTCTTAATTTTGATTTAGTTATGAATTAAGACAAGCAGACTTTTGATACGATCGCCATTTAACATCTGCAATCAAAAAATGTGGACTAACAAAATAATTAAGTTAAAGCCCTGGATTCTGGATTTCACCCGTGAAATCCCCGTTTAACTGAACTGGGTTCTCACGTTTTACTCAAAGAATTGATCAGTTTTTTTATTGATGTCATCTACTATAAATTGCGGGATTTTACTGTTCCCTAAAAAGAAAAAAAAAACTATTTTAGTAATAATCACTTTTAGTATAGTTATACGTTACACATAATATATATGACATATGTAAGATTCGCTAACTTCAATAAATTTGAAAAAAAAACTATTGGTCAATCTTTTATCTTGGGAAATCCTAGATATTCCACCTAAAACTAAATACGATTCGTACATTCCACTTGCCCGTCCACTCGTACAAGTTACTACCGACAATGACACGATGCAAACACGGCACGAGCTTCACGCATACATACAAGAGTTACGTCGCACGCACACGAACACAAATTATTATTATTACAGGAACGCGACAGATAGGTAACGCGGTATATGAAAACTGTTTTCTTATAAATTCAAAGCGGATAAAAACTCTAATGGCAGGTAACAGAACAGGTAAATTAGTTATGAACTTTTATTTATTTATTACTTCGGGCCACCAACCAGGTGGACACCGAAGTCTTAAAATCACGCAAAAAAATCAAAATCTTACACCCACTTTTTATCACTTTTCTCGACGTTTCACATGATTCTAAGTTAATTAAGCAAAAAAAATTTTGTGTCGGTCTGTCTGTTGGTCTGGATGTCTGGATGTCTGTTTACGCAATAACTCAAGAACCACTTATCCGATTTAAAAAATTCTTTCGCCAATCATCTTGTTTGGTTAATGGGACGAACTGATTAGATTTTGGGGTTTGTACGTTCAAGGTTTCGGGTACTTACCATACAAATTGTCCCTAACAAACTTTTACAAGTGAGTTTCTTTCGAGTTATCAGAGTAACGCCTATTTGACTTTGACATTTGAGTGACAATGACAATACGTATATTGTATATTTACATAAAACAACCAGACTCTGAAAGAAACTGAAATATAAAATCATTTTTTTGTGTTTTTGACGTCGAAGACGTTTGATTTGATTTCATTTTCTTCATATTTATTGCTCAATATATAAAGACGCGTCGAATAATATGCATAAAGCCTAAGGTCTGTAATTTTGAATAAAAATACTGCAACAAAAATATCTAAGTTTGGCCCGAAGTTAGACAATCACTGTGTGATTTCCGCCTCATTTGGTTTTTTTTTGTTTTTTTTTTAAAATTTTCTTCCATTCGACACAAAGGTCTATATGACTCGCCCGGGAGAGATTTAGAACTCTCCCGGTCCGCCGAGCCGAGCAACATGCTCGCCGCGCGTCACAGGCAACTCAGGCGCCGGAGGTCACTTAACGACCTCCGTCCTCCATGAGCGCAAGCCTGGGGGTGGCGGGTGAGGCCGCCTGTCACCCCAGCAGAAGCAGGCCGGGATGGTGGCGTGACTAGCGCCCCTCCCCCAAACCGGGGCAAGACGGGGACACCGTGGTTCCCAAACCCGAGGGGGCCATCTCGAAACCGGAGATGGCCCAGGGTCAGTAGGGGTGCGAGGGATATGCTCTATGGGCAACCTTAAATTAGGTCGTAATAAGGTTCTGATATCACTTTACTAAGGAGTGACTGTTAAGGCAAAAGCGATGTGATTTTGCCACCTTAGTAGCATAAAAAAGTACTATAAACAAATGAGACATTAAGCATAGGGTTGAGTGACAATAGGGATAGATCTATTAGTTTCGTTAAAAGCGGCGATAGCCCAGTGGTGTACGTTACGGACTGCCGAGACGAGGTCTGGAGTTCGATCCCCAGTCGCCCCAGGCACACACCTCTGACCTTTCGTAGTTATGTGTGTATTAAAAAATGTTGATTATCGCTCGCTTAGTATTGTGTCCGGTAGATGGCAATAGGCTCGCCCGCTATTACATTTGGACCTAAACGTAACTGGCGAATCGTGGGTGTGTAATACACCTCTGCCTACCCCTTCGGGGATACAGGCGTGAAGTTATATTATGTTATTAGTTTCTCAAGTTTAGTAGCGAAAGACATTCAAACAGCTTTATTCAAATAAAACTTGTAATGTGCTAATTGCTACATGTAAATACTATAAACTCAGTAACTAACCGAGGCTGTAGTATTTCCTAGTAGCAATATCTATACAGCAACCCCATTGGAATTAATGAGATTCTAACTTGTGTTAGCAATTAGTCCAACACAAGGGACACGGTATATAAAATCGAAAGGAAGTGCCCTCAAACCTTGTTAGTATGGAAATTAGTGTTGCCATACCCACAAGTTATGATCCCTGAGCCCAATCAATCACGTCGTAAAAAAAAGCAGTGACGTGATCCTACTAATATTATAAATGTAATAGATTGTGAAGATGTTTGGATGTTTGTTATTCAATCACACATACCCGCTCTAACAGCTGAACGGATCTGGCTGAAATTTGGTACAGGGATAGATTATAGTCTGTAATGCCGAATAGGACTCCATGCGAAGCGGGAACGGGATCAGCATTCCACACGGGCAAAGCGGCGGGCAACAGCTAGTTGATAATAAATTTAAAAAGAGTCGAGAGTGGTAGAGTCAAGCAACAGTCATTTTGGCCGTTGCATGAATGGGCCGACTCGACCGGGGAAGCACTACCCTCTCACAGAATATCGACGCCAAGTAACAGTATTTGAACTGTTGCGTTCCGTTTGGTGAGTGAGAGTGCCGGAGCCCAAATTCCTCTCCCATCCCCTCCCAAACTCCTTTGCCATCCCCTCCCAAACTCCTTTCCCATCCCCTCCCAAACTCCAACATCCCCTTTCCTTTACAGGGTCGGCAGCGCGAGTGTGACGCCACTGGTGTTGCACACGTCCATAGGCCGCGGTAACCGCTTCCCATCAGGTGGGCCGTGTGCTTGTCTGCCACCTTAGTGGTATAAAAAAAAAAAAAAAGAGAACAAGCCTAAAAGTAAATGTCCTTTTTCCCCATTTTATTAATTTTCTCGCCCTCTGAGTCCTTCGGCCGGTAACCAATTGCCATCTCCGTGGAAGACTGGTTGTTTGCCACCTTCACTTAAAATAAGAGATTATACCTGCATTCATACGAATATGTCCAAAACACGTCCCTTCGTCAAACGGTTTATTATTGTGGTACCTTATGAAGAGCCCAGTCAAGATATACATATTTATTTTCATATTAGTTTTAAATGTATTGAGTTAAGTTGAATTGACATTTATTTTATAGTGCTTTACGTAGAGTATTATAAAAAATAATTAGTACTATTTTCACCCTACCTTTGATACGAATGTATTGCTGTATATTTATTTAGATATATAAAACTTACACAAGATTCAAGTTATTAGCCTAAAAAAATAATACTGTCTGTAACCATGTTTTATCAAAAAATCTAGTTCAAAACAAAAAATGAGAAAAAGCATTTATCGCCTTATTCGGATGCGTCGTAGCGTGGTTGAACTCACGCACACAACCACACGTATCTCGTGTAAACGCGTCGGTGAAGACAATAAAATTTCTACGTGCGAGTGCCATGTCTAGATGTATACTACGACCGCGTGGTCGTGATGCTTGCAGGTGGTTATCTATTTTAAAACTACATAATATATGATCTAAAGTTTTTAGTAGAATGTCAAACAGCGGTTTGTTTTATAGTTTCTGTGGATTTAGTGTTGGCCGTGAATATAAAATGGGTTTCACTTAACTTTTATATTGCTGGTTCATATTGTATAAACTTATTTTTTTAAATCACAAGAGCATATGATTCGCATGCAAACCAGAGGATACGACTTAAACAAGAGTCTCAGTGGATATAGGAAGTGGGTAGTAAAAGTGCGTGATTTTAAATATAAAATAATAACAGCTTATGTAACTATGTAAAGACAACCATACATAGCCATGTAATTGACAAATATCATAAAGTAGACAATCAGAAAGAGATTTATTTAAAAAATGTCATTCTAAATAAAAGTGTACTTAAGTTGACGACGGCAATATTATGATAAATAGCAGTATCGACTTATAATGAAATGTAATAACTTCCGCGATCACTTATCCACTTAGTTCATTACAACAATTAGCAAAGCCATCAGCTATCGCGCAGAAAATACATACCTTTTTTATTGTTAAAATGTACAAATTTGCATTTTTTGGTTCATCCCTTGTCAGTCCTTTTGATTTGCCAGTAAGGCGTCACATAAAATTATTATTATTTATATTCAAATTGTTTTAATGAGATACAAAGACAGCCGAAAATATTTGTTAAAACTGAAATAGTTAAAAATATTGATTTAATAACTTTATATACAAAAAGGCATGGTGAAAATCAACACATAAAACATTTTAATATTAAGTTAAAATAATTTTGTTTACAACAGACAAATACCAAAATCACTGCATCGCGCTACAAATACAACTACATATATAATTAGTTATTTAAGTGTATAAACAAACGCACACACGCTCCGTACGTTGAAAATTATCGTCCGCGTGTGTGCGTGTTCGTAGTTTAAAAGTAACTGAAGTTTTGTGTGGATCTCCATAATGTCACAAATTTATAATGTAGATCGGCAGAGGTCGCAAAGGCGTACGGCCAGGTATACGCTAAAGAGAGAGATTTACTAGTTTAGGCACGCGGCTTGCTCCGTCTGGATGTCCTTGTAAAGGTCTCAGTGAAATCTCATGGCGATCAATGATTCATCATAATAGCTTTTGGCCCGATTGCATTCAAAGCTTGTACTTGGTCGCTGGGGGGGGGGGGGTCACGGGGATATTTTCACGAAAAAAAATTTGGTCCGCTCTCCTACTTTTTTTTTTCGTGCGGAAATCCCTTCGGATACCCCCCGCCGGCCAGCGGGGGCGGTTATGTCGGGCTTGAACCGACTAAAACCGCACGCCGTCTCGGGTCTGCAGACGCCCGGCCGAATTTTGTGACAAATTTGTGTCATCAAATTTCTACCACCAGTAAATAAAGAAATTACCCGGTCCCCTGGGGCTGACGAAAGGACATGGGTTCATCTCGAGGAGGTCGTTCGAGATGGTTATGTTAAACTAGCTATACCCGCGACTTTGTCCGCGTGGACTTAGATCTGGGCTTGAATTTTTCTGCGCGGAACCCTAGTACTTTTTCTAAAATAAAAATAGCATAGGTTATGCCTTATAACATCAGCTATCAGCACAAAAAATTATGTCGAAATCGGCATAGCAATTTTGGAGTTTACCCGGATCAAACAGACAGAAAGACAGTAAAAAAAATCATAAATTGTATTTTTTTAACCCTCGACGCAAATACGACGGGCTGTTATAAGTTTGACTTGTCTGTGTGTGTGTCTGCCTATGGCATCATATTTCGCGAACGGACGAACCGATTTTGATTTTGTTTTTAGAGTTCCGTACCGTATTTCAAAAGGTAAAAGATGAACCCTTATGAGATCATTCTCTTGACCGTCTGTCTGTCAGTCCGTGTGTCACCACCGATTTCTCAGGAACAGGTGGACCTAACAAGTTGAAATTTATACCAGATAATGACATAATCTTAAAAATCGATTTTCGCGAAAACTTGTAAGTATCAAAATGTACCTTAACTTTCAACACTTTATTTTCAAATCCCCCGATACCCCCCCTGCCGGCCAGTGGGGGTGGTTATGTCGGATTCGAACAGACTAAAACAGCACGCCGTCTGGAACCACGGTATCCCCATCTTGCCCCGGTTGTCTTGCGCTTGTCGAAAGTCGAAGTTGCTCCCGTAAAAGCCTACCAAACCATGTAAAGACCGGAACGATGATGAGTTTCCAACAAAGCACAACATCCGGGTATTAATACACCTCTACCGACCTATTCAGGGCGTGGCGTGAGTATACATACATACATACATATACTCACACCTTTTTCCCTCCGGGGGGTAGGCTATCACGTATTATAAAACAAGACCTGAAGCTCGGTGCTTATCGTCGATATACAGGACATGCCCTAAATCAATCTTTACGATTAAAGAGAGTGGATCGATCAAAGCGCCTTCTGTCGCGATACGCAGGTGAAAGGCACAGAAATATCCTCTTTACCGATGAAAAAAATTTCACGATTGAAGAACACTACAATAAGCAAAATGATAAAGTGTACGCTCACAGTTCTAAGGAAGCTGCTCAAGTGGTCGGAAAGGTAAGGTAAACGTGGTCGGGGGTGTGTGTTGGGTAAGGGGTGTGTGTTGGGTAACCTCCTCGAGTGTCGCTCCGATTCCGATCCCGCTGCAGTCCTGGGGGAACGGAATCGGAGCGGCCGGTACACCCTGGGCGGCGGTCAATGGCTTCCCCTTCACCCCTTCATAGGGTTGGCATTGATCGTCGGCCAATACCCAACGTGGCGGGAACACATCGCTCTCCGTACTCCTCTGCTTTCAGAGGAGACAGGATGAGCGATGCTGTTAGTGGTGAGATGGCCCAGGGTCAGCCGGGGTGCGAGGGATATGCTCTATGGGTAACCTTACACCCCGGCGTCTGAAGACCCGAGACGGCGTGCGGTTTTAGTCGGTGCAAGCCCGACATAACCGCCCCCGCTGGCCGGCGGGGGGGTATCCGAAGGGATTTCCGCACGACAAAAAAAAAAAAAAAAAAAAAGGTACATGTATGTTAATATTGATATTTAAAGCTACGCTTTACACCAAATATCACACGCAATATTCGATTTGTTTCGGCAACACGAACAATGTAATCTTGAAAAATAAAAGTATAATTATGTAT
The DNA here is from genome assembly GCA_946251805.1 of Cybosia mesomella. NCBI lineage: Eukaryota > Metazoa > Arthropoda > Insecta > Lepidoptera > Erebidae > Cybosia > Cybosia mesomella. Next base: position 19,541,326 of record OX276411.1, read on the forward strand.
TGGTTTATGACTACTTAAGCTATCAGCGAAATGAAGCGAGCTCAGAACAGCCTGCGATCACAGCTGCGACTTCGATAATGGTATGTTTCGATTCCATATGACTGCTTCTGTGGCGTAGCGGTAGTGCATTCGACTGCTACGACATAGGGCGCGGGTTTGATTCCGCTCAGTGCAAATATTTGTACGCATGAATGTGTCTTTTTGCATTGGTCTGGGTGTTTCTATGTACTAGGTCTGCAAGGCGAATCGCTGCTTGCAATGTTGAGCTGAGTGAGACATCGTGATTTGAATTATTTTTTTGATAGTTATTCGGGAGCTTTGGACGACTGTTTTGGCGCCAAAACTTGTCCAATAGATTTGACCGCTATTGCGGAATCAGATTTTGAAAATTTTGAACAGTGATCATTCCTCCGTGGCAAGTCCGATTTTGAAAATTCTTTTTGAAAGTCACAACTCTGGACATGCTTTCTGAGCGTGTAAAGTTTGGTCACAGTGTCTCGAGCGGTTATTATGTAATTCCATCTGGAATTTTTTTAACGGTGATCATTCCTCTGTGGTAGCATTAATTTTTTCAAAACATATCCATAAACCTTCCTCTGATTGACCTCTTTAATCATGCCAAATTTGGTTCTGATTGGATTAGTAGTTTAGGAGGAGACCTGTGACAAAGAAAATCCTGAAGTCTGGTATGAGGAGCTTCGTCTCACTCAGCTCAATAATATGTATGTATTTACAAAAAAAATAGCATAATGTTTATCCGTATTCTGGGAATCCATAACAGAAGCTAGTTAAACTATGCTTACTTTGGGTCTAGAAAGCGCTGTGCAGAATATCGTAGAATATTTATTACTCTTATACTCGGCATAGCCGTTTGTTGGTGGCTGAACTCCTCCGTAACCACTCGCGCGATTTTGACCAAATTGACCACGGTGATAGTGTGGACACTCAGGAGTGTTTTGAAGCGACATGGTTCATGTCCGATGTACCATTGAGGAATAATCACCGAAAATCAGTTTCACGAGCGCGCGGTCTTAGCTAAACGCGCGACCGTAGTAAGATGTCTTGTTTTTAAGTAAGAGTCCTGCTGGCTCAGCTCAATTTATTTCAGTCACACCCTGCACTGAATTCCTAGTTTATTTATATGACTATCTGTTGTCTCTGTTCCCGTAGCCGCAACCCATAGGAACCTATTCCCGGGATAAAAAGCCTTCGCTTCACGGCAAGTTCATCCGTTTTGTAGTTACATTGAAATAACTCAACTGAGTTTTGAAAAGGTTTGGAGGGTGATGAATTCGTAAGTATTTAGGCGTAAAAGTATGTACACTATTGTTTTATACCCCTTAGGTAGCAGACAAGCACACGGCCCACGGCCATGGGAAGCAGTTACCGCGGCCTATGGACGTGTGCAACACCAGGGGCGTCACATGCGCGCTGCCGACCCTATAAAAAACGACGGGTTGCACTCCGGGAGTGCCGGCAGAAGTGCAAACTTGAATATTAACGTTGTGCATTTTTGATATTTTGGAATGGTTAGGGAATAATTTTGCACGAATTGCTTTAATCATCAGTATAAAAGTACTATCATTTATGTGGTGTAATAGATGCACTTTGTTTAATTTCCATTTTATATCAATTGATTTATGGCACAAAATAGAATAAATATTACAAAAAGTTATATGATGACAAAAAGTGTTTCTTGGGCCTCGGTCGGAATCGATCTCAGTCTTAACGAAGTCAACGAGAACTCATTAGACGAACGCGCCACCAAGGTTGTTAAGTACAGTGTACAGTAGCGCTTCTATATTTGTCTGCAAACGTCTTACGAATTTTCGATCAGGTCACGTGTCCTGACGCGAGTTTAACCCATTAAAAAAAGTGCACAACGCCGCTAAAGAAGTTTTCACTTCAAAAACCTTCTAATTCCCTTCTATGTTAAGCGGTGACCTGCAAATACGATATCGTGTTGTAGAATAATCAATATTGTAGCCGGCGGGTACCAGGCGCTTATAAATTAGTAGATGGTAATATTACGATCGGTATCGTCACTGACTTTGAAATATAATAATCAATTTAAATAAATAAGCTGTTTTTAGCTGCGATGTTCATTAGCAGTGCAGAACACTATTTATCATGCGATAATCCTCACGGATACCCCCCCCCCCCCCGGGGTGGTTACATCGGAATCGGATCAACCGCATACCGTCTTGGGTCTCTAAAGCCAGGGTGTATGAAGGCCTAATAAGGCAATTCCCTTGCAACCCGGCAGACAGTTTTTTTTATTTTTCGTGCGGAAATCCCCTCGGATATACCTACCCTACCCCCCCCGGCCAGCGCGGGTGGTTATGTCAGGTTCGAACCGACTAAAACCGCTAGCTGTCTCGGGTCTTCAGACGCCGGGGTGTGACCCTTGGTCATCTCCAGTTTCCAGATGGCCCCCTCGGGTTTGGGAACCACGGTGTCCCCCCCATCTTGCCCCGGAAAAAGAGGGGGGGGGGGGGTTGGGAGCCCGGCCGCCCGGGCCTGATTTTGCTGGGGTGAGGAGACCCCGGCTGACCCTGGACCATCTGCGGCTTTTAGATATATTGACCGTCTCCATGCACCCATAGAGAAAACGGTCTACAGCCAGACTCTGTTTTTTCCCGACGTGAAAATCAAAAGGAGTAGTATGTAACTGGCTTTTGAACGTTAAGCGGTTGCCTACAGTAGCGTGTCGTAAGACAATCAATATTATATTTACCAGCGGGTACCAGGCGCTCATGAGCTAACAGCTGGTAGGTATACCACCGATATCACGCTCAGCTGTCACTGAGTTGACCTATATGACACACTAGCCGTTGCCCGAGACTTATATTTTTTTTTAAGAATATTTGTTACCGAAATTACTAATATTCCCCCTAACCCCTCCAGCTAAGCTTAATTGCTTGTGTTAGGAGTGGGTTCACGTCGGTAGTTTAATGGCCGGGATTCGAACCCGGGACCTCTCGATCCTTAACCACTAAGCTACCGACGCTTCTATATTCTAGGACATTCTACACAGCGCTATCTAGACTCAATGTAAGCATAAGCATAGCTTAACTAGCTTGTCTTACGGGCTCTAGAATGCGGATAAACATTTTTCGATATATATCTTTTGTAAATACATACATACACAGAAACACCCAGACCAATCCAAATAGATATATTCAACATAACATAACTTCACGCCTGTACGGTTACGCAGAGGTGTATTACACACCCACGATTCGCCAGTTATGTTTAGGTCCCAATGTAATAGGGGGCGAGCCTATTGCCACCTACCGGGCACATTATTAAGCGAGCGATAATTAACATTTATTAATGCACACATAATCAGACGTGTGTGCCCGGGGCGACTGGGGATCGAACTCGAGACCTCGTCCAGCAGTCTGTTACGTACGCCACTGGGCTATCGCCGCTACTAGATATATTCATGCATACAAATATTTGTACTCAGCGGGAATCGAACCCGCGACCTCTGACTTAGCAGTCGTACGTACTACCGCTACACAGAGGACTTCGTACGCTTTAAGTTTGGAATACATCAAGATATGTTTATTTCTGCAGTCTCGATACTAACACGTAAGTATTAAGTTAATTGAGCGAAGCTCTTCAGAACTTTGCTCTCTTTTAGATGACTCATGTATTTCTTTAGACCATCTTCTCCTCGCAAACGGCTGAACCGATTCTAATGAAATTTCACACAAGCAAAGATATTACTGGTGGGAAGGACATAGGCTATGTATTTAAAAATTCATGTGTACCACGGAGGAATAATCACTGAACAAAATTTTCAAAATCTGATTTCTAGGTTTAAAGACATTTATTTCTCATAAAAACATAAAGTTCACTTAAAATGAGATTACAATAATTTAGAAATTTACAATAAATATTTTCCTCTATTCTGCCTACTTTAAATGATTATATTTTGTTGTACATAGTTTTTGACTTTACCCTTATACACATTCAAATTATCAATATTTTTAATGTTGTTAGGTAGTTTATTATAAAGCTGTGCTCCATCGAATAATATCGTTTTTTTACCATAGTTAGTACGTGGACAAATTAACTGAATATTGTCTCTGTTTCTTAGCAAGTGAATTGATTCCCTCTTAGATAACTGTATATTAGTTTGGATCGAATTTGTTGTAATTTTTTTAACTAAAATGCAGGTCGTGTATATGTATAGTTGTTTTATATTTAGTAATTTTGTTTCGTGATATATTTGCTTTGTTGGAGTGCGATAGTGATAGTGAAATAGTGCTTTTATTATTTTATTTTGAGTTCTTTGTAAAGAAATTAAATTTGTAACGGCAGCTGTACCCCATATTTCAATTAAATATTCAATATGTGTCTTTGCTAAAGAGTTATATATAATTGTGCTTATTTTTTTTGGAATAATATTTTTTATTTTGCGTATGGCTCCCAGTAGGGACGTTAATTTTGATTTTACGTAGTTAATATGTGGTTTCCAGCTCAATTTATCATCTATCAATAACCCTAGATATTTCTCTTCGTTCGAACGGCGTAGTTGCATATTATTTATTGTTAGAGGTGGGTGCTGAGGTATTTTTTTATTTTTAGCTGCAAAAATCATGTAAGAAGTTTTAGATGCGTTAATGGTTAATAAATTATATTTGAGCCATTCATTTACGATATCAAGGTCCCTTTGAGCGTCGGTAATTATGTTTTGTATACAACCACCGAAGTAAAAAAGGCATGTGTCGTCAGCATAAAGTGTGAGGTGACCTGTCAATCCAATTTTGTTAATATTATTAACATAAATTAAGAACATCAGCGGCCCAATTATTGACCCTTGAGCTATACCAAAAGGTAGTGTTTGTGTGGTACTTATGTAGTTGCCTATCTTAACTACTTGACACCTGTTATGTAAATATGACGCGAACATATTGTAAGCTGTATCTATAACGCCGATGTTATATAACTTCTCTAGTATTTTTTGATGACTCACCGTATCGAACGCTTTTTTTATATCAATAAAAATCCCTACTGCAATGTTTTTCTTGTCAATATTAGTTTTAATTTGTGTTATTAAATCAACTGCCGCAGTTAAGGTACTAGATTTAGCGCGGAAACCGTATTGGTGATTATTTAAGAAGTTCTTTTCTAATAGATATTTATTTAAGCGGTCGTATAAAATTCGTTCAAAGATTTTTGACAAGACGGGGAGAACGGATACCGGTCTATAGTTACCTGGGTCAGTTTTACAGCCAGATTTATAGATTTCTCAATGAACAAAAACACCTCATTCACGCGATAGGTATTAAATTAAGTAATTTGTTCATATACACAAGAGAAAAAAAGAAAAACGAAAATCGAACTAGCCATTGAGGAATTATCACCGTTAGAAAAAGTCCTGGTGAAATTGCTTCGCTCAATTTTTGCAAGAGCAGAAAGTATTGCAGACCTAGTTTTATTTAACGGGCCAGATGTGGTAACGTGTTGCGGTCGTTTCACATTGATAAAATTCGTTCAAAATATAATATAGAGAAATATGTAACATCGAAATCGATTCTGCGTGATTCCTTAATATAATAGCGTGATGATATTAATGATTAATTGTGTGTCTCTAATCACCTATCATACGAGGGTAACTCTGTAAAGTTTGGGAGAGTGCCCTGCGTGGGCGAGTCAACGCCGGGATCTCGTTGCGGTCCTGGGCGTGAACGTTCTCTCGTTGGAGACCATGGTGAGGGCCGTGGTCCCCGACGGGAGCAAGTGGCACGCCGCCGCCTCTTTCTGCGAGCAGGTAATGCGCGCGAAAGAGACGGCGGAGAGGGCGCGGGAGAGAACCCTGCCCCTCGAGTTTCGCAGTCTGAGCGACTCATCTATGCCCGGGACTACCGACCTCCATGATCGGGGCCTGAGGACGGCAGTTGGCCGACTCGCCGTCCTTACAGAAGCAGGCCGTGGCGGAGGCGTGTCGTGTGTGTCCTACACACGCCTGCCAACTCACTGAAGCGGGATAAAACCCGACCCCACCATGCAGGCGAGGCCGCGGTGGCGGCCAAAGTCCGCCGGCAACCCTGGGGTTATCCTTTCGAGGACTTACCCGAGGTGCCCGGCAACGGACACTAGGGGAGGACACCGTGCGGTTTTAGACGATACACGACATAACCAACCTCGCTGGCCGGCGGGAGGGTATCCGAAGGGATTTCCGCACGTAAAAAAAAAAGTGTAACTGTGGAGTTTCGAGTTTTTACACTTACTGCTCATACCTTTCAGGTATAGCGTGATGAGTTATAGTCCGGATTTTGACCATGTCTAAGTTCTGCTAAACTACAAAATTTCGTAAAGATCTATACCTTGTAATAATAAAGTTGTCATCAATAATAGTTTAGACCGATTTTGCTCTACTGCTCCTATCATACCTATAATAGCGTGATGATATAAATCGCAGTTTATGACCATGTCCTAGAAAAATGTCCATGCAAGTTTTCAACCAAATCTGTTCAGCGGCCGCGGTAGCCTAGTGGTATGGGTAATGGACTGCTGAGACGAGGTCTCGGGTTCGATCCCAGGTTTTACCATGGCACACACCAATGACTTTTCGATGCTTTTCGAAGCTATGTGTGTATTTATCGCAGGCTTATAAGTGCCCGGTTAATGGCAATAGGCTCGCCACCTATTACATTGGGACCTAAACATAAACAGGCGAAATGTGGGTGCTAGCACCTCTGCCTACCCCTTCGGGGATATAGGCGTGAGTTTATGCTATGTTTATGTTATGTTATGCTGTTCAGCGGTTTTCAAGTAATGCTCGGACGTCGATAAAAAGCAGACAAACAGACAAAAATTCTAAAAATCACATTTTCGGCATCGGTATCGCTTCTAGAACACATAAATGATTTTTTTGGAAAAATATTCAACGTACAGTTTTCACCTCGTTTAGATTTTATTATATTTATAGATACGTTACAAATTGGGGTCCGACTGGTTGGATCACCTCCAAGTTTGGTGCACCCTGGGCAACGTGGGCGATGACACAACATTGATTGCTCCTCTGGAGTAGCTGGCGTCAACGTCAACGGCCAAGAGTCTGACCAACCGGCCGTTTTCAGGGCCAGCTGACCACATTGCACGAGGGGGTCGGGGTATGGCGAAGGGATTTCCGCACAAAAAATAAAATAAAAGTAAGATACGTTACAAATTTTACCGATTTCAATCGGAGGTTCACTATTTGATCTGTATATTTGTACGTGCGCTTGTCCGCGATTTTCTCGCATTTGACTGAACCAATTTTGATGCGGTTTTCAAGGTATAAAAGTCCACTCTAAGGTATATAATCCCCTATTCACCACCTCAGTAATGGAAACAAAATAATAATCAACCCTCAACTCGTCATATTGATTCCAAAAATCGACGTCATGTTTTAGTGAAGGGTGAGACAAGTCACCCTATTAATAAAATGTGTTGTCTCCCTCGCACTCGCGCGCCAGGCGTGTTGCCGTCTCATTCGGCATGTAAATTAAAAATCGATGATTGCACCAAGGGATAATTTTTGAAGATTTTCATGTTATAACGACATATCTCTGGTTATCTTAAAGGGTATTCATCAGCATGCATAAGCGGCGATAGCCCAGTGGCGTACGTAACGGACTGCTGAGACGAGGTCTCGAGTTCGATCCCCAGTCGCCCCGGGCACACACCTCTGACTTTTCGTAGTTATGTGTGCATTAATCACTGGTAATTATCGCTCGCTTAATATTGTGCCCGGTAGATGGCATTACATTGGGACCTTAACATAACTGGCTAATCGTGGGTGTGTAACACACCTTTGCCTACCCCTTCGGGGATACAGGCGTGAAGTTATGTTATGTTATGTATTCATCAGCTTAGCGGACCAAGGTTACATCCGAGACTTTGATCTCGAAGTCTGATGTCCACTTACTACTGTGACTTAAACGGCTTTCACGGGAGGGACTGTCGTTTAACCTTTTTATTTATTTATTTTTTCGTGCCGCAATCCCCCACCCCCCCCCCAAATACATAGTACCGCCCAGGCCAATGCAAATAGACATATTCCAACATACAAATATTAGCACTGAGCGGGAATCCAACTTGCGCCTCCTGTCCCAGCAGCCGAATGTACTACAGTTACGCCACCGGACCGTCATATGCAATTATTTAAATGTTACAAGCTGTTATTTAAATATTACAAATAGACATTTCAGGATGCATTCATGAGCTCCTCCATGAGCGCAGGCCTAGGGGTGACAGGTGGAGCCGCCAATCACCCCAGCAGAAGCTGGCCGGGGCCAGATTGGGACACCGTGGTTCCCAAACCCGAAGGGCCATCGAAACCGGAAGTGGCCCACGGTCAACCGGGGTGAGAGGGAAAAGCCTTATGGACCACCTTACACGTCTGAAGACCCGAGACGGTGCGGTATTAGTAGGTTCAAATCCGACATAGCCAGGGGGTATAACAGGTGTTTCGGCACGAAAAATAAAAGGTCGACTTTACGGCTTGTAACCATTTATATGCGGTGCATTGGCCATAACAGGGTCGCTCCTGTGATCTAACCCAACGCTGAGAAAGGTCAGCCTGCGCAAGAGTCTCGTGCGTTGTACGGAGATGGCCCAGGGTCAGTCGGGGTGCGAGGGATATGCTCTATGGGCAACCTTACACCCCGGCGTCTGTAGACCCGAGACGGCGTGCGGTTTTAGTCGGTTCAAGCCCGACATAACCGCCCCCGCTGGCACGCGGGGGGGTATCCGAAGGGATTTCCGCACGAAAAAAAAAAAGGTATACTGTCTTGTAGGTGAGGTTAGTTCAAACTCAGAAGATATTTGTAAGGATCATTTTTTTTTTACGTGCGGAAATCCCTTCGGATACGCCGGGCAGCGAGGGTGGTTTATGTCGTGCATCGACTAAAACCGCACGGTGTCCTCCCAAGTGTCCGTTGCCGGGCCGGGTTTTTGTATTAATGAATATGTCTATTTGCATTGTTTGCGTGCTTTTTAAAAAAAAAAGAGTACCGACCGACGTATTAAAAAAAACTAATTACTACATCTCGTTCAAACCAATTGTCGGTGGAAGTTTACATGGTAATTGTACATCATATATTATATTTAGTTTTATCATTCTCTTATTTTAGAAGTTACAGGGGGGGGGGGGGGGGTGGCAAACATTTTACCTCTTAGGAAGTGTCTCTCGCGCAAACTATTCAGTTTACAAAAAAAACATTGGAAACCTCAATATCATTTTTGAAGACGTGTTTGATGAAACAAAAATTGATTTTCAGTTCTTAGTATGGGGAACCCTCAAAATTTTTTTTTTTTTTTCTATTTTTGTGTGAATACCTAAAAGCGACCTTGGGACCTAAACAAACTGGCGAAATGTGGGTGCTAGCACCTCTGCCTACCCCTTCGGGGATATAGGCGTGAGTTTATGTTATGTTATGTTATGTTTTACCTAAAAGCGGTTCACAGATTACATCTACTTAGCAAGTTTCAACAGCATAGTTCTTATAGTTTCGGAAAAAAAAGTGGCTGTGACATACGGACGGACGGACAGACAGACATGATGAATCTATAAGGGTTCCGTTTTTTGCCATTTGTCTATGGAACCCTAAAAAGGCAGTGGCACTCTGGGAGTGCCGACAGCAGTGAAAACTTGAACAATTGTGTGTGGGAATTTTTGTAGATCATCCATCGCCCCCTTCCCCCATCCATCCATCCAGCTTCAACAAAGATGGCGTTGTTATAAGAAAAAAATATAGAAAACGTCTCAGTGACGTAGGCGTCTCGGTGACGAATGATGAGATTTTATGATTGCATGATTTTGTTCACCCAAAGTCAAAATTCGTGTTGACCTATTAATTTCGTTCGTTTCACCCCTGCCCATCTGATACCTGTTTTGTGTTTATTTAACGGACTTTATCGCTAAAGCGATTATGTTGCCCATATTGAAATAAAACTATTTTTGCCGGATTAGGGACCAATGTAAAATATAAAATAACATCAAATAAATCGCGATAGAATCCGTTAAAAAATAGTTTTTATACCATACCTACTCTAAAAAGCTTATTTTATTCACGCAAAACAGTGAATAAAAAGGCCTTTTATTCACTGTTTTGTTTTTATTCACTATTTTGGTGTTTGAATTTGGAACACAAAAATATATCCGGTCTCCATTTCAATGCTTACATAAACTCCTTGCGCTAAGATTCGAAATTCAAAACTCTTTGGTGCAAATAAATTCTCGAGATTTGATTGGTCGATATTTGCGACAAGGAGTTTGGCATTAGATTAAAAACTGTTTTGTGTTCTTTGCTGCCTTTATAAGAAATAAATATTGTTTCACAAGTTGCCCACTCTAATGATAATAATAAGAAAATTACGCTTAATTTCAGTCATTGCTCTAATTTTAATGTCCATTTCAATTAATGTAACAATTCTTATTTCTTGATTAAATTTCTATTTTCGCTTAAATTATGTCTTTTCTCGTAGTCATGGTATAAAGTATAGTATGCAACTCCTGAATAAAGTACGAATTTATATCGAGGGCCATGAATCACTCGCGTCCTTCAGGATTCTAACAGTTGAATCACTCGCTGCGCTCGTGATTCAATCATTAGAATCCTTCACTTGCTCGTGACTCATCTACGGCCCTCGCCTTAAATCCGTCCTTTATTCACTAGTTGCATAATATACTATATTTCAATGTGTGACATTCGCCAGTTAGACACGCCTACTATATAATACCTTTAAAAGAGCAATTTTTGTATAAATATAAGATGTCACAAAATTAGGTCTCTGAATTTGGTGAGATGACTTTGTATCGACTAAATATGTATTTGAAAGAAAAAAAAATATCGGGTAATAAAAAAAAGAATAAAAATGAAAAAAGAAGTTGAATTCCTGAGACGAGCTCAGCCGAATACAAGGGATTTTCGATTTTGCGTTTTTTTTTTGCGATTTGTTCTTTATCTTGCAATGGTTCACCCCAGCACGAATCTATTACCGAAAACAGCAACTCGATAGCTCATCTCCTTCATACCCAAAACCGTGACAGAAAATTGGCAACGACGACGTCGACGACGACGACGACAACTCGATAGCAATAGGGCTTTTCTAAAGAAAATTCCTAAAAACACCACCAGCGACCAGCGTCCCGTGACGCTGGTCGCGATTTAGGTATTTCCCACACATCCGCTTGGAGAATACTGCGAGGACTGCACGCCTACCACGTGCGTCACGGGCTCGTCGCGTCACGTGACACTGGTGGTGTTTTTTTTTAAAAAAATTTTCTACCCGATATTTTTTTTTTGCTTCAAATACATATTTTGTCGATACCAAGTCATCTCACCAAACTCAGAGACCTAATTTTGACACCTTATATGTATATGCATTGTATGTATAAATCTGTGCTAATATTATAAAACTACTACTGGTTCGAATTGAAAATATATTTTTGTGTTGGATAGGCTGTTTATCGAGGAAGGCTATATCATCACGCTACTGACCAGGGGAGCGGAGCAGTAGTCAAGTATGTTAACAAATCAGGCATATTTCCTTACATTTTAAACTAATAAATTACAGGCATGTAGGCATCGGTTAAATAGGTGTCACGGGTGATCGAAGTATGTCATGGGCGAAGCCGTCCCCCGCCTGCTAGTAAAAAAGCGGCGATAGCCCTGTGGTGTACGGAACGGACGGAGTCGCCCCAGGCACACACCTCTGACTTTTCGTAGCTATGTGTGTTTCAAAAATGTTTATTATCGCTCGCTTAGTAATGTGCCCGGTAGATGGCAATATAGGCTTGCCCTCTATCACATTGGGACCTCAACATAACTGGCGAATCGTGGGTGTGTAATACACCTCTGCCTACCCCTTCGGGGATACAGGCGTGAAGTTATGTTATATCTCGAAAACGGCTCCAACAATTGTCATGAAATTTAGTGTACAGGGGGTTCCGGAGTCACCTCGGCGTCTGACGACCTGAAACGGCGTGCGGTTTTAGTCGGTTCGAGCCCGAAATAACCTCCCCCGCTGGCCGGCGGGGGACGATGGGTATCCGAGGGAACTTCCGCGCGAAAAAAGACAGTGGGTTTCGGGCCTATAAATCGATCTAGCTAGGTTTAATTTTTAAAAAACGTCGAAATTAATAACTTTAAATTAAAAAATTTAAAGACGCCAAAAAATACTTATAGTTTAAGGAACAATCCTTATTCGAGTAATCATACACCAAAAATGCCTTAACATCATATTGGAAAAGAGCTTCTTACACAACTGGACCGATATTAACCAAACATAACTAAGAACCACCCCCGCAAGGAAAAAAACCGCATCGAAATCGGTCCATCCGTTTGAGAGCTACGATGCCACTAACAGACACACACACATACAGACAACGACGTCAAACTTATAACACCCCTGTTTTTGCGGCAGTGGTTAAAAAAAAGCGAGCAAAGCTCACCCAGATATTAATTACCTTAAAGATGTAGTACCAGGAGATCAGCATATCCCAGGTGATGTTGGCTCGGGCCGCTGATAATATTTTTTTGTGTATCTCAGCATTTTTGCGCTGACGTAGTTGTCTGTATGTGTGTGTGTCTGTTTGTGGCGAGCTACGATGCCACAAACAGACACACACACATAAAGAAAACGACGTCAAACTTATAACACCCCTGTTTTTGCGGCAGTGGTTAAAAAAAAGCGAGCAAAGCTCACCCAGATATTAATTACCTTAAAGATGTAGTACCAGGAGATCAGCATATCCCAGGTGATGTTGGCTCGGGCCGCTGATAATATTTTTTTGTGTATCTCAGCATTTTTGCGCTGACGTAGTTGTCTGTATGTGTGTGTGTCTGTTTGTGGCGAGCTACGATGCCACAAACAGACACACACATACAGACAACGACGTCAAACTTATAACACCCCTGTTTTGCGGCAGTGGTTAAAAAAAAGCGAGCAAAGCTCACCCAGATATTAATTACCTTAAAGATGTAGTACCAGGAGATCAGCATATCCCAGGTGATGTTGGCTCGGGCCGCTGATAATATTTTTTGTGTATCTCAGCATTTTTGCACACCGTACAAGGGGCACGGTACGGTTATAGAGGGTTTGCGGTGTACCGCGACCGAACAACATTGATACTTGACTAATTAAATTATTAATGTTAAAATTACGAAGGCGTTTTGTTTTTATATTGTTGTTAAGAATACTTGAGGGCTACCCGGGGTGCCCGGCAACGGACACTTGGGGAGGACACCGTGCGGTTTTAGTCGAGACACGACATAACCACCCCCGCTGGCCGGCGGGGGGGTATCCGAAGGGATTTCCAAACGTAAAAAAAAAGGACGTGTGTAGCGTGTTGGTAGAGTGTTTCACTGCTTCGTCAAAGATCATGTCACGTTTTCGATTCCTGTTCAGTTCAAATATTTGCACGCGTGAAATACTGAACTTATTATCGCATTTTTTTTGTTTTAAAGAATATTAGTAACCGAAATTACTAATATCCCCCCTAACCCGTCCAGCTAAGCTAAATTGCTTGTGTTAGGAGTTTCACCTCGCCTTATGGTAAGCTGAAAGTAAAGTCTCAGGAAAGAGGGTCACCATTACATACACGTACCATGTTAACAATGGAGGCACTCAGCTTGACGGCCTCATCAGAAGAGGGTTGTCGTCGCAGCACCGCGTGACCCCCACCGGTCCCACTAGTGCTGCGACCACAACCCCCCTGCCCGGCTATGCACTTGCTGACCCCTGAACGCAATCAAACCGAAATTAGATTACTATGGAGAGTTTTCGCAATCGTGCACGGTGGTACCCACCTGGCCGAATTTTGTGACAAATTTGTGTCATCAAATTTCTACCACCAGGCATTTGGCAATTTCATGATTTAACATAACTAACTATAACATAACTTCACGCCTGAATCCCCGAAGGGGTAGGCAGAGGTGTATTACACACCCACGATTCGTAAGTTATGTTAAAGTCCCAATGTAATAGGGGCGAGCCTATTGCCATCTACCGGGCAATACTTGTATGTTTTCTGTATTTTAGCTGTAAGTTTTCCTAAGAGAATAAAATTATATACATCGAGTGAGGCAAGGTTGGTTAAATGATAACAGACAGATAAACTGACAACCTTGGCATCGAAATCTTACATCCGTAAATTTATACCACTAATGAGCTTTTTGGCTTGTTAGTTGCACTTCTAAGACAGCAAATAAAGTAAATCGCCCACTTGACGTCAAGCAGACGCTTGCAATAACAGAAGTTCCAAGAATTTGAATAAATAGCGTTTATGGAAGGATTATAGAACGTATATGCAAAGTTTATTTACTTCTGAAGGAAGAAGTAAAAAAATTAAAATTCTTACGGTTGTAAAGTAAATTATCAGTCGAACCTGGTAGGTGGCGCTGCTATCGGGCTTTAGCATTTTTTTTCACGAATTGATTAACTATAGACATAGATTTAGGTCGGAAAAAGAGAACATCTAGGACGGGACTTAAACTCGCGACCAGTCCATTATTACAGGGATTCGAAATTCTCAGATATATTATATACGTCTCGGGGCGACACTGAAGCCATCTACCGTAATTCTTGCGAACTACGGAAACAATGAATGACTATAATAATTAAAAAAAAACGATCTAAATCTTTCGAAAAATAAATTCATTCAATTAGGGATTCGAAATTCTCCGATATATTATATACGTCTCGGGGCGACACTGAAGCCATCTACCGTAATTCTTGCGAACTACGGAAACAATGAATGAGTTTACAATCATTTTTAAACATATTTTTTTTCATCTAAATCTATCGGAAAATAATACATTAAATTATTTACCGTGCCGTGCCCGTATAAATCTGGACCCGGGCCGCTTATTAAACATACACAATCACGGTCGGTACATCGATTTCAGCTCTGTAACTTATCTGAATTGTATAACTGTTGTAAAATTGGCCATTGAAAAGAGTGCCCGTGAATTTTTAGTAACGTGCTCTTTTGTAGAAGGCTCTGCCTCTCGAATGTGTCTGAACACCAGGAGTATTTAGTTGCGACCCACAATATTAAATGATTCGGATCCTAGAATAGCGAGATTTTAGAACCTTTGAATTATGTTAGAACGTTTGACGGCTAAGATTCTCGATGCCTCGATTCTTTGCAAATATTTGAGCTGAGTGAGACGAAGTCGAGCGAAAGCTCCTCATACCAGACTTCAGGATTTTTTTTGTCACAGTTCTCCTCCTGAACTACTAATCCAATCAGAACCAAATTGGGCATGATTAAAGAGGTCAATCAGAGGAAGGTTTATGGACATATTTTGAAAAAATTAATGCTACCATAGAGGAATGATCACCGTTAAAAAAAAACCAGATGGAATTACATAATAACCGTTCGAGACGCTGTGACCAAACTTTACACGCTCAGAAAGCATGTCCAGAGTTGTGACTTTCAAAAAGAATTTTCAAAATCGGACTTGCCACGGAGAAATGATCAATGTTCAAAATTTTTGCAGACCTAGTATTGTATATGCAATGGTCTTCGTGAGGTAGTCTGTCCACCTTCCGGGAGGCCTTCCTACGCTGCGCTTGCCGTTACGTGGTCTCCACTTAAGAACCTTTCTGCCCCACCGGCCATCGGTTCTCCAAGCTATGTGCCCTGCCCACTGCCACTTCAGCTTGCTGACTCGCTCTGTTATATTGGTAACTTTAGTTCGTCTACGGATCTCCTCATTTCTGATTCGATCTTGTAGAGAAACCCCAAGCATAGCCCGTTCCATAGCTCGCTGTGTGACCCCGAGCTTCCTTATGAGACAAGGACAGACGACCTAACAAAGAGCGCAGGGACTTGGTGGATGCAGGCCGCTACAGAACTGTCAAAATGGAGGTCGATGGGGGAGGCCTATGTTCAGCAATGGACTTTCTAGTTCTACGGCTGATATGATGATGATGATGATGATGCATTGGTCTGGGTGTTTCTATGTATAATAATGTATGTAGGTATTCACAACTATAAAATAGGTAATGTTTATCAGCATTCTAGAACCCATATCACAAGATATGTTCGGATCAAGATGGCGCTGTAATATGAGAATTTATTCATAATACAATAATATTATAAAGCTGAAGAGTTTATTTGGTTGACAGCGCTAATCTTAGGAAATACTGGTTCGAATAGAAAAAATATTTTTGTGTTGGATAGCCTATTTATCGAGGAAGGCTGTAAGCTATATATCACCACGCTACTATCCAGGGGAGCGGAGCAGTAGTCATATATGTCAACAAGTCAGGCTAATTTCCATACATTGTAAATTATAATAAGTAAGATTAACGTTTAAAGGAGAATGCCCATTCTTGGTTGCGCTTTTAGACGTTCGCGTCAATATTTCAAATGTTAAAAAATAATATTGATTATAGTACGACTTTTCAACACTAAATCGCTTCTATAGAACTTGGGGTTTGAATTTAAATTATAAAGATATAAAACTTGAATGAATAATCATTTCCATTTTAATATAATTGTTACCATCATATAAAATAAACCATTGGTGGTAGAATGCAAATATACCAATCTTTTTAAAATAAAATGGTTAAATAATAATACGCGATAATAATTGGCAATGTGACATTCAAATATATTGCAGTTATGTAATCTTAATATTTCGTGTATGTTTTCGTAGTTTATTAGTGATAATCAGTTAAAGTTGTAAAATAATGTATGCTTCAGTGGTAGTTTTCTCTTAATTTATACATGGTATCCCTGTCTTAAAACATTCCTAAAGAAAACGTCAGTTCAACAGTCAGTGTCACAATATTTTCTTGTTGTTTTTCTCGTTGTTATCATTTAATTTCTCAATAACCCCAAGTTCTGTTACAAAATGCGTTTATATTTCAGATAATACTTAATGCAGGCTTTTTAATGCAGTTTATACCTATGTGACATAGCAAAAAAAAAGTGTGCAACCGATTTCCATACTGACATGGGCATTGTCCTTTGATATTGTCGGAAGTTTACGCGAATGACATTGAAATAAAACTATTTTTACTGTATTCTATCGCGATTTATTTGACGTTATTTTATAAATTACATTGAACCCGACGTTTCGGCTGCTGAAAAGCAACCGAACCGTAAAAAATAGTTTTAATTCAACGTTTAAATTATTTAAAAGTTTACAACTCCTTAAACCACCCACTACTTTATTGTAAGTTAGTCATTAATTATTTTAACATAGCCGTCATCTAAATAGGTGCTAAAATGCATTCAAAACAATTTCATAATTCAAATCACAATATCCGTGACAGATTTTATTATACATTAATTTAATTTTTGACGTCTTTATTACAGACGTAGTGAGCATATCATTAACATTTATTAACACCTGAGGCGGCAGACGTTTTGCCTGATGGTGAGACGGTAACAACCTCTAGCAACTGCATGCAACTGATAGAACATTAGCTATCACTACATATTACTAGGTCTGCAATTCATTCTGCTGTTACAAAAATTAGGCGTAGCAATTTCACCAGGACTTTTTCTAACGGTGATAATTCCTCAATGGCTAGTCCGATTTTTGTTTTTCTTTTTTTGAAATGAGATTTGAGAGAATTGATTTTGTGAATGAGGGTTTTTTGTTCATTGAGAAATCAGATTTTTCCGGTGATTATTCCTCCGTGGTACTTTTGATTTTTGATTTTCCTAGTCTATGTCCTTCTCATCAGTAACATCTTCGCTTGTGTGAAATTTCATAAGAATCGGTTCAGCCGTTTGGGAGGAGAAGATGGTCTAACGAAATACATGAGTCGTCTAAAAGAGAGCTTCACTCTTTCAGAGCTTCGCTTAATAAAACAAAGTCCTCTGCCGTGTCTGCGGTAAACTCAAAAACGACTGCACCGATCTTCATGCTGTTTTCACCAATGGATAGAGTGGTTCTCGAGTGGTTTTAATATAAAAAAAATAAGCCGTTTGGCAGCTCTCAACGGAAACGCTGGCTAAATCATTAAAGAAGTATAAAATTATGTATGTTCTATAGGTCGTGGTGGTGGAATAGGGTCCCATGGGTAGCGGGAACGGGATCAGAATCCCACGCGGGTGAAGCCGCGGGCAACAACTAGTCTACAATAAAAATAAAAAATTTTAAGCAAAGAGTAAGGAACGAAACCGTTGCATTATGAGATAGGTGAAATTTTGACAGTGTGTACTAATATTGACGCTTTAATAAATAAATAAATTAAAAAAAAGAGTGCAGAGTGAAAACTATGAAATTAATAAAGACAATTATTACGTATGAATTGAATACACTAAACACAGCGACACAACAGCGAAGAGCAGCTGACTGTATCTCTCTCGCTCGGGTACACTCGGCGGTCCCGAGTACACCCGATCGAGCCTTTCACCTCAGAGCGTGACGGATCAGCCTAACTCCTGACGGAAAAATCTGTGTGCGGTGCGCCAAAAGAAGTTTTCACTTCAAAAATAAAAGTTTCCTCATTTAAGATACATGTATTTTTAGGGATTTTCTTTAGAAAAGAACTATTGTTAAGGAGTTGTCGTCGACGACGTCGTCGTCGATGCCAATTTTCTGTCACAGTTTTGGGTATGAAAGAGATGAGCTATCGAGTTGCTGTTTTCGGTAATAGATTCGTGCTGGGGTGAACCATTACAAGATAAAAAAAAATCGCAAAAAAAAAATATCGCAAAATCGAAAATCCCTTGTATTCGGCTGAGCTCGTCTCAGGAATTCAACTTGTTTTTATTTTTCTTGAATTATGACAATTCTTATAAATGTCTAAGTAATTATACCTACTGTAGACTATTTAATCGAAATATACTCTGAAGGAAAATTGTCATGATAAAATTATATTGTAATAGTCCGGTTCTTGTTTCTTTTTAAGTATATTTAATGAGTGGACAACGTTATATATCTTATACAATGATACGGAACCCTTCATGCGTTAGTCCGACTCGCAATTGACCGGTTTTCTAAAACGCTATTGCAGATAGTTCATTCCTGAAGCTCAAGAGAAATATTATGTTTTTTTTGTGTTGAGCGACACTGACGCACAACATTTGACCTTGTGTATCTCACACACCATTAGGCGCAACCCATTGAGAGTCAAGGTGAGGCACAGCAAGTAAATTTAAATTTAGCAAAGGCCTTCTACCGGGTCAAGCACAGAGGCATATGCAAATTAATTGCTGGCTTTTTAGGGTTCCATAGGCAAATGGCATAAAACGTAACCCTTATACATTCGTCATGTCTGTCTGTCTGTCCGTCCCAGTCCCTTTTTTACGAAACTATAAGAACTAAACTATAAAAAAAGCGGCGAAAGCCCAGTGGTGTACTTAACGGACTGCTGAGACGAGGTCTCGAGTTCGATCCTCAGCCGCCCCGGGCACACACCTCTGACTTTTCTTAGTTATGTGTGTATTAAAAATGTTGATTATCGCTCGCTTAGTAATGTGCCCGGTAGATGGCAATAGGCTCGCCCCCTATTACATTGGGACCCTAACATAACTGGCGAATCGTGGGTGTGCAATACACCTCTGCCTACCTCTTCGGGGATACAGGCGTGAAGTTATGTTATGTTATAAGAACTATGCTGTTGAAACTTGGTAAGTTGATGTATTCTGTGAATTGCATTAAGGTTTTCACACAAAATAGAAAAAAAAAACAATAAATTTTGGGGGTTTCCCCATACTTGGAAATAAAACTCAAAAAAAATTTTTTTTATCAAACCCATACGTGTGGGTTATCTATGGATAGGTCTTCATGATCAAATGATATTGAGGTTTTTAATAAATTTTTTTTTTCTAAACTGAATACTTTGCACGAGAAATGTGTCCCCCCTGTAACTTCTAAAATAAGAGAATGATAAAACTAAACAAAAAATATATGATGTACATTACCATGTAAACTTCCACCGAAAATTGGTTTGAACGAGATCTAGCAAGTAGTTTTTTTTTTAATACGTCATAAATCGTAAACCGCAATTTACCTTTCATTCAATCAACTCAAATATAAAAATTAACCCGTATAATCACTTCATGGGCGAGTCCGACTCGAACTTGGCCGCTTTTTTTTCAAACCGATTTCTGTTGCTCTGAATGAAAACCGGCAGTCGTCCGCGTCCCACTAGGCTCCTTGCTGTCCCCAATGATCTTGTTTTTGCTAGCTACCGGTAGTGGAAGACGGTCGCAATCATCGTGATGACTCCTAATCTGTACTTGTACACTTCAAGATACTGTCGGAAGTTTACGCGAATGTCACACATTAAAAAAGGATTGTGTGGTTTTATGAAACCACGGTAAAAGTGAAATTTTTTTCACATTATAGATATTTAACTAAAAAATAACAACATTCACATTAAACACTGACAAACAACATTTACATTAAACACTGACAAAAACAAACAAAATAGCGTGGAGCACTGGTACAAATGAGTAATAGTCTATACACTACACGGTCAGCTGCTGCGAACTATAGGCGCTGCCATATTGGCCTTGGCTGTTATGACGAGCGCCTTTCACTTTATCCCTACTCCGCGGCCGACTGTCACGCGACATGCAACACACAGACGAAAAAGTTGGAGACGATGTAATAAAAGTTTCACTTTAATACAACTTTTTTTTACATATATTATTTTATTATTTACATTGAACCCGACGTTTCGGTTGCTTTTCAGCATAACATAATAAAATAATAAATAAAATAGTTTTATTTCAATTTTACACTTCAATTCAATGTATTAAGACAGAAGTGCAGCATATCATAAAGTTTTAGGATGTAACCAAATCGTAAGTGGGGTCCAGTTCAGTAGTCATCTGTGAGGCAAGGTTACACTTGCGTCGAAAAAGTTCAGTGTGTCCAGCAGAGCGAAGCAACTCTTTTCTTTTTTTTTTTTAAAAAGAATATTAGCAACCGAAATTACTAATATCCCCCCTAACCCCTCCTGCTAAGCTAAATTGCTTGTGTTAGGAGTGGGTTCACGTCGGTAGTGTAATGGCCAGGATTCGAACCCGGAACCTCTCGATCGTAAGGTTGACTAATTAACCACTAAGCTACCGACGCTTAAAGCAAGTTCCACTTCACATGTAGTATCTGCAAGCTATGGCTTTCTCTCTGGATACTCCTCAATCACAAGCTGTATTGAACCTCTTCGAATTTGTTCATATACACAAGACAAAAAAAGAAAAACGAATATCGGACTAGCCATTGTGGAATTATCACCGTTAGAAAAAGTCCTAGTGAGATTGCTTCGCTCAATTTTTGCAACAGCAGAATGAATTGCAGACATAGTTTCAATTGTACACTTCAATTCAATGTATTAAGACAGAAGTGCGGCATATCAAAAAGTGTTGGAATGTAACCAAATCGTAAGTGGGGTCCAGTACGGTAGTCACCAGTGAGGCAACGTTAAACTTGCGTCGTAAAAGTTCGGTGTGTCCAGCAGAGCGAAGCAACATTTTTCTGTGGGGAAAGGCTGCTACTTAAATAGCAAGTCCCGCTTCACATGAAGTATCTCAAACTATAGCACGAGTTATATTGAACCTCTTCGAATTTAAAAGACCTTCGCCTTTCTTTTTAACGACTAATAATATTCTTAACACCAGCCATCTAAAGGCAAACGAATTCTAGAATGCAGATAAAAACAGCAATAACACTGGAAACCATTGTTTAATAACAGTTGATGAAGCTCAAGAAGTAAGGACAAGCAGTTGGCGGGATGTTGCCTCTGCCTACCCCGGAGATAGAGCAGCATGAATATATGTATGTTTGTTTGTGATAGTAATGACAAAATTACATTTAAAAAATATTCTCTTATAAAGTATCAAGATTGCCGAAACAAGTATGGGGTTGTTGCCACCCTCCGTTCGCCACGTGCTCGCCCCCCCTCCGCCCCACTCACACAAACACACGTATATATAATGTAGATATACTTAAATGTGGGTTAGCCAGTCTGTCTCTGTGTGGGGAGCTAGCCAAGTTTCAAACTTTGAGGTATATACGTAGATATAACGTACCTATAGTTAGACGTAAAATATCATAATAGCATAGCAACTATTATAGCTAATAGCATGCTATTTCCTGTGCTAATTAGCATGCTATTTTTAGTCGCTATTGCCGAAAAGAATTGCCATTGCAAAATTGAATCAACATAATGTTAGTCCCGGCTGCATTCAAAACTTCTCCTTTTTAGGGTTCCGTTGCCAAATGGCAAAAAACGGAACCCTTATAGATTCGTCATGTCTGTCTGTCTGTCCGTCAGTATGTCACAGCCACTTTATTCCGAAATTTTAAGAACTATGCTGTTGAAACTTGGTAAGTAGATGTATGCTGTGAACCGCATTAAGATTTTCACACAAAAATAGAAAAAAAAAAAAAAAAAATTTTGTGGGTCCCATACTTAGAACTGAAACTCAAAAAATTTTTTTTTCATCAAACCCATACATGTGTGGTATCTATGGATAGGTCTTCAAAAATGATATTGAGGTTTCTAATATCATTTTTTTCTAAACTGAATAGTTTGCCCGAGAGACACTTCCAAATAGGTAAAATGTGTTCCCCCCCCTGTAACTTCTAAAATAAGAGAATGAAAAAAAAATATAACCATGTAAACTTCCAACGATAATTGGTTTGAACGAGATCTAGTGAGTAGTTTCTTTTAATACGTCATAAATCGTAAACTGCAATTTTTTTCATTCAATCAACTCAAATATAAAAATTTAAAAAAAACATTATTATGTTACTTGCTGCTACGGAACCCTTAATGGGCGAGTCCGACTCGCACTTGGCCGCTTTTTATTATCTTGATTTGGCTTAGTTTAGTATTTACGGGCCGAGACGTGGTCTCTCTCTATGGGCCTCATAAGGAAGCTCGGGGTCACACAGCGAGCTATGGAACGGGCTATGCTTGGGGTTTCTCTACGAGATCGAATCAGAAATGAAGAGATCCGTAGACGAACCAAAGTTCCCAACATAGCAGAACGAGTCAGCAAGCTGAAGTGGCAGTGGGCAGGGCACATAGCTCGGAGGACCGATGGCCGATGGGGCAGAAAGGTTCTTGAGTGGAGACCACGTGACGGCAAGCGCAGCGTAGGACGGCCTCCCGCAAGGTGGAAACACGACCTGGTAAAGAGCGCAGGGACTCGGTGGATGCAGGCCGCTACAGACCGGTCGAAATGGAAGTCAATGGGGGAAACTTATGTTTAGCAGTAGATTTCCTACGGCTGATATGATGATGATGAGTTTTTACGGGAGCGACTGCCTGAGCCAGAGCCTCGTCAGTTAACCAGCAGATGCAGATTGGCAGGTTAGGTTGACTTGGGTCTCAAAGATCTTCCAACGGCCTCTGTGGCGTAGCGGTAGTGCATTTGACTGCTACGACAGTAGGCGCGGGTTCGATTCCCGCTCAGTGCAAATATTTACATGACATAACATAACATAACTTCACGCCTATATCCCCGAAAGGATAGGCAGAGGTGTATTACACACCCACGATTCGCCAGTTATGTTAAGGTCCCAATGTAATAAGGGGCGAGCCTATTACCATCTACCGGGCACATTGCTAAGCGAGTGATAATTAACATTTATTAATACACACATAACTACGAAAAGTCATAGGTGTGTGCCCGGGGCGACTGGGGATCGAACTCGAGACCTCGTCTCAGCAGTCCGTTACGTACGCCACCGGGCTATCGCCGCAAATATTTATCTGCAAATATTTGTCTGCATGAATATGTCTATTTGCATTGGTCTGGGTGTTTCTATGTATAATATGTATGTATTTACAAAAAAAGAAGTATATAAGTATGTTTATCCGCATTCTGGCACCCATAACACAAGCTAGTTAAACTATGCTTACTTTGGGTCTAGAAAGCGCTGTGTAGAATGTCGTAGAATCATCAGCGTTAATCCTGGTTGCTTGCTTGCACTTAGTAGCCCGAGGTCTTCACTCTTCTACTGTTTCTCTTGATTGAGCTGAGTGAAGCGAAGTTCTTATACTTGGCTAAGCCGTTTGGTCGAGACTACTCCTCCGGAACCACAATACCGATCTTGACCAAATTTACCACGGTGATAGTGTGGACACTGAGGAGTGTTTTGAAGCGAGATGGTTCATGTCCGATGTACCATTGAGGAATCATCACCGAAAAACAGTTTGACGAGCGCACGGCCTTAGCTAAGCGCGCGACCGTAGTAAGATGTCTTGTTTTCAAGTAAGAGTCCTGCTCGCTCAGCTCAATTTATTTCAGTCGCACCCTGCACTGAATTCCTAGTTTATTAAAGGTTTAAGAGTTAAACTGATTAATAAATTAGAATTTGTTAAGCTATGGCTAAGGCAAATGGACCACCGGTTCGAAACGCGGCCCTGTCCTGAGAAGACTCCGGCAAGAAGATCCTGGCGAAGACACGGCGCTCCACACGTTGGTGTAGTGCCCTGCGTGGGCGAGTCAACGCCGGGATCTCGTTGCGGTCCTGGGCGTGGACGTTCTCTCGTTGGAGACCATGGTGAGGGTCGTGGTCTCCGACGGGAGCAAGTGGCACGCCGCCGCCTCTTTCTGCGAGCAGGTAATGCGCGCGAAAGAGACGGCGGAGAGGGAGCGGGAGAGAACCCTGCCCCCCGAGTTTCGCAGTCTGCGGCGAGGACGCCGCAGACTCATCTACGCCCGGGACTACCGACCTCCATGATCGGGGCCTGAGGACGGCAGTTGGCCGACTCGCCGTCCTTACAGAAGCAGGCCGTGGCGGAGGCGTGTCGTGTGTGCCCTACACACGCCTGCCAACTCACCGAAGCGGGATAAAACCCGGCCCTCACCAGGCGAGGCCGCGGTGGCGGCCAAAGTCCGCCGGCAACCCTGGGGTTATCCTTTCGAGGGCTTACCCGGGGTGCCCGGCAACGGACACTTGGGGAGGACACCGTGCGGTTTTAGTCGAGACACGACATAACCACCCCCGCTGGCCAGCGGGGGGGTATCCGAAGGGATTTCCGCACGTAAAACAAAAAAAAAAAAAAAAAGCGCGCGACCGTAGTAAGATGTCTTGTTTTCAAGTAAGAGTCCTGCTCGCTCAGCTCAATTTATTTCAGGCCATCTCGAAACCGGAGATGGCCCAGGGTCAGTCGGGGTGCGAGGGATATGCTCTATGGGCAACCTTACACCCCGGCGTCTGTAGACCCGAGACGGCGTGCGGTTTTAGTCGGTTCAAGCCCGACATAACCGCCCCCGCTGGCCGGCGGGGGGTATCCGAACGGATTTCCGAACGAAAAAAAAAAGAAGGCACTGTTAGTATTTATACTCATACAGTCATACATAAGTCTGTGTAGTCTAACACGTTCTAGTCTAGAGTCTAGAGATTGCTTATCCATTTCAACAATCTTCTGCCTCAGTCGTGTCTAATAAACAACATAACATAAACTCACGCCTATATCCCCGAAGGGGTAGGCAGAGGTGCTAGCACCCACGTTTCGCCAGTTTATGTTTTAGGTCCCAATGTAATAGGTGGCGAGCCTATTGCCATTAACCGGGCACTTATAAACCTGCGATAAATACACACATAACTTCGAAAAGCATCGAAAAGTCATTGGTGTGTGCCATGGTAATACCTGGGGTCGAACCCGAGACCTCGTCTCAGCAGTCCTTTACCCATACCAATAGGCTACCGCGCGATTGTGTCTAATAAAATACTAACAAAAATCTGTACGACGACAACCTAAATACCAATAATTATAGACATCCAATAAAAAACCTACGGGTTGATTCCGACTTGCTCGCAAACTAACATAATGTTACCATAACAAAAAAAAAGCGAAACGCCGAAATTCAACGTCTCACTACGAAAAAAAAAATGAACAAAAAAATATTCATTCGAATTTCGAATCGTTTTGATCGTGGAGCGAGGCAGACGACACTCCAACCGAGTGGAGTTCTCTAGCTATGTATCAACAGCCAGTTTGCTAAGACCCCCGTAATGTCACCTCGTTGCCCTAGTTATGTAGAGTTGGTACCGTACGCGGGGGCCGAAGGAGATCAACCTGCTTTGGACAGAGCGGTACCGACGCTATATAGGTATGTTGTACGGGGTGGCGAGTACCGATAGAAGATATGTTAGATTTTAGGATAAATAATTTTGATTAATTTTTTATATTTATTAATTATGGTTAATTAGAAAAAAATGGTAAAGTATTTTCGAGCGTTCCTGTAGCAGTATAGAATCATGCAATAAAACTACCTGATTGACGGTAATAAGTCCGTACCGTAGTACATAGAGCTGAAAATATATTCCGGAGAAAATGTGTATTGCATAACACTTCTGCCTATCCCTTTAGGGATATACAGGCGTGAGTATATAAAAAAAACTTGATACTGTTGGAAATTACACACATATTTGAACTTAGCGAAGCGGCGATAGCCCAGTGGTGTACGTAACGGACTGCCGAGACGAAGTCTCGAGTTCAATTCCCAGTCGCCCAAGGCACACACCTCTGAATTTTCGTAGTTATGTGTGTATTAAAAAAAGAAGTTGATTATCGCTCGCTTAGTAATGTGCCCGGTAGATGGCAATAGGATCGCCCCCTTTTACATTGGGACCTAAACATAGCTGACGAAACGTGGGTGGTGTAATATACCTCTGCCTACCCCTTCGGGGAAACAGGTGTGAAGTTATTTTTATGTTAATATTTGAAGTAATGACAGTACCAGTAGGCTCAGAATACTTCATCAATTGAGCTACCCGGGGCTCAATTCTGAATGTTGAATCAAAATTCTATTGACTTTAAAGCATCTGATGCGGTTGTCAGGCTTAGGGCAACTATTGTAGCATTATTGGTATCTGTAATGGTGACCTTCATACCTGAGACTTCACCTTTAGTTTACCAATAGGCGAGATGAAGTCATGATGTGAAAATTATGAAAAAAAAAACAATACTGCCGTCCTAAAGCTAAAAAGCGGCTTCATTCATCGAATCATAAAACATTAGCGGTCTGGCCGTCCTAAATATCTAGGTTAGACCTGTAGGCCTACCATAAAACGTACATCCGCAATTGCGGGCCCGCACGAAACACGAACGAAAGAAGACACTTCTTTAGTTTGTGTGTCGTCAGGACCATTTAGGTAGCATGTACATACTACGGATTTCGTTCTTTCGGTCGGGACTATAAAGTATGTTAAATATATCGTGGAGGTTTACGTTTATTTCTATTAAAAATAACTATTATAAATACATTCCTTTGTATTGAATTATGATAACCTTTCGACCTTTTGAAATAAGTTCATGGTAGGATTTAGGCGGAATGAACTGTCATGTGCCGTCTTCGGGCCCGATTACGGTATTATAAGTGCGTTTCATGGTACCAATTGCCTGAAATTTCGGTTCGCAATTGCGGATGTACGTGTTACGGTAGGGCTACTGAGCCTAGCCAGCCTTATGGGAAATCCACCTCTGCTTATAGCTCAGATAGCATATACAAAACTAAACCTGTGTCTCCGTGACTCAGAAGAACATTAAACACATTTGACTATGTAAAATGATGCGACGCGTATGAGTCTCTAAACCGGTTTAAAATATCCCAGTTAGTAAACCGGTTTCGCATATCGTATTCATTCCGAACGAAATTGTTCTATAATGTTAATTTTCTGGTAGCGCAAATGGAGGTAACATCACTGTCCTTCTAAAAAAACAGTGTTACTAGAAAAAATATCTACAATGATAATATTAGACTTTAATAAATCTTAACGTACTTATACAGTTATACATGTCATCATAATCCTTATAGTGATGTCCTAGTAGCGTCCAAAGTTAGCACTTTGGAGCCTCTGCCGTCTGACCTGCCAACCCCGAGAGGGAAGCCTGCGCCAGAGCCTCGTCTATTGTTTAGCAGGTGCGCCGACTAGCCTTATAGACTATTCGGCCTCTATCCGAGAACGGGCGCAGGTAGCGTTAGGTCACTCGCTGAGCCTCGATAGCAAGCCGGTCGTCACAACTGGAGGCCTAGTCCCTTTCCTTCGGAGAGACACAGGCACTTAGCAGGCACACCTGCTTTGAAAACTGCCTACACTCAGTCGCTAGGAGGGTCCTGATCCTCATATGCTACTACTGTTTTAGTAAATAATTTAAGAATAGCGTGACAACGCTCCCAATACTAAGACGCGAATGCAAAAAAAACACATTCGCTATATTGAATGATGAGCTATGAATACTATTTAGTTGATTTTTTTTCTCATATAACATAACATAACTTGTAGGCAGAGGTGTATTACACACCCACGATTCGCCAGTTATGTTAAGGTCCCAATGTAATAGGGGGCGAGCATATTGCCATCTACCGGGCACATTATTAAGCGAGCGATAATTAACATTTATTAGTGCACACATAACTACGAAAAGTCAGAGGTGTGTGCCCGGGGCAACTGGGGATCGAACTCGAGACCTCGTCTCAGCAGTCCGTTACGTATGCCACTAGGCTATCTACCCTTCGTTTGCTTATTGTGGGAACACGAACTAACAAACAAACGCTAGTGAGCGAATCAATGAAACAAGTGGTACACGTCATTAAATATTAATCATGATGGTCAAACTATCCAATTCGTTTACGTTCATTCGTTCGGTGTGTACCCAGCATTATTAAAAAAAACACCACATATAATTTCGTTCCGAAAAATACTATTGAAAGTTTTAAACATTCAATTTTCAGTACACGCCATTCATTTGACTAATTTTATGCACCAAACCCGTATGTATATGCGTAGCGTATTTCTAAAAACAAATAAAAAAAAAAACACAGTTTTTTAATCAGTATTCTAAAATTGTATATTTAATTAAAACAAAATAATATTCTGTCGGTACTGCTCATATATAAGTACTCAGCGCATTCACCTACATTTATTCGTGAACGCACACAGGAGCAGTTTTATGGCCCGACCCGCACACACAGACACACTCCACGAGACCACGCACACGAAGAACACATTGCTTACACACACAAACAAACCTGGTTTTATTTTATTCTTCTTGAAGATAATTTTGTGATTTTTATATATTATATATAATACGTACATATATCTGTTTCATTTACAATGATTTGGGCGCGAAATTTCAAATTATAGAACATAGTTTATACAAGTACGAACATACTTTAAGTGAGTCCGGGGCAGTGGTACAACTAGTTGGACCATGGGTCTTTACTAGGGGCAGTTGTCCAACTTTCAAAATAGTAGGACCACAGCACCTTTTGAGAGTTCCGTGTTCCAATTCATTTATGTAATGCTGGATTTTAGTGTAAATCCGTTCAACTAAACTGAGTTTCCAAAATGTACTAACGCAGTTTAAATTTAACTAAACGCGTTTATACTAAACGGTGAAATTCGGCTCAATATTTAAATTTCGACTACGATAATATTAAACTCGTGATAGTAATAAATAGAAGCGGCGATAGCCCAGTGGTGTACGTAACGGACTGCCAAGACGAGGTCTCGAGTTTGACCCCCAGTCGCCCCGGGCACACACCTCTAACTTTTCGTAGTTATGTGTGTATTAAAAAATGTTAATTATCGCTCGCTTAGTATAATGTGCCCGGTAGATGGCAATAGGCTTGCCCCCTATTACATTGGAACACTTACTTAACATAACTGACGAATCGTGGGTGTGTAATACACCTCTGCCTACCCCTTCAGGGATACAGGCGTGAAGTTATGTTTATGTAATAAATCCTATAACCAGATTGCAGTCTAATCTACCCCTTACGAATTTTCTACCCTTTTTTTTACCCCCACGGGCTTCACCCCATCGGTGCAAGCGATGAGGTGCGTATGTCGGAATCGAACCGAGTAAAACCGCACGATGTCCATCCGTGTGGTTTAGTCAGGGTTAAATTTTGAAAATCGCCGATACACGTGTACATTTATATCTAACCAGCATCATACTATTCTTCCCTCATTTCACTCCTTAGGGGGTGAAATTTCCAAAAAAAATCCTTAGGAGATGATTACAATGTAAAAGGCATAGACTGTCAAAATTTCGCGCTTGCGTAGTCCAGCGGTTCATGCTCTGCCTTGATGAACCAGAGGGCCAATTCTCGTAATAAAACGATGTTTAAAATTCAGTCTCAATCTAGTTTCGATCTCCCAAACGTCAAAAAACTGGCCAAGTGAGAGTCGGACTCGCCCATGAAGGGTTCCGTACCAGCAAGTAATTTATGACGTATTAAAAAACTACTTACTAGATCCCGTTCAAACCAATTATCGTTGGAAGTTTACATGGTAATGTACATCATATATATTTTGTTTAGTTTTATCATTCTCTTATTTTAGATGTTACAGGGGAGGGGGGGTACACATTTAACCTCTTAGGAAGTGTCTCTCGCGCAAACTATTAAAAAAAAAAAATTGGAAACCTCAATATTTTTTTGGAAGACGTATTGGGTTGGATGAAAAAAAAAATTGATTTTCAGTTCTTAGTATGGGGAAACCCAAAGTTTTTATTGTTTTTTTTTTTCTATTTTTGTGTGAATATCTAAATGCGGTTCACAGAGTACATCTTGGTAAGTACTCACCAAGTTTCAACAGCATACTTCTTATGGTTTCGAAAAAAGTGGCTGGTGACATACGGACGGACAGACAGACAGACATAACGAAACTGTAAGGGTTCCGTTTTTTGACATTTGGCAACGGAACCCTAAAAAGGTGTCCTGTAACTAAATTTTGTGGAAAATATTGTTATGGGAACGCCCTCAGTCCGTCAGTGAGTCAGTGTGGACAAGTAATTATATGAGTATAGTTTACGTCTAGTATATAGTTGAAAATCAAGAACTGTGACTTCGTGATCGTGACCATAGCAGTATTTTAATAGTTTGTTTTGAAAATTGTTTTAAGTATTTTTTTAAACTCGGCAGCCTGATTGCTATTACAATCTCGAAAGATAAGATAGATTACTATTAACACTGAGTGAAATTTACTTTTATTTGTGTAATACACCTCTGCCTACCCCTTCGAGGATACAGGCGTGAAGTTATGTTGTGTTATGTGAAATTTATTTTTGAACTATGGTTTTTTAAAATGTGTTCGGGCGTTAGAAACACTTCATTCTAAGACCACCTTTAAAGCACAGGAAAGTGCGATTCGGTGCTGCATGAATGTACTCCAACCTTTTATCACTTTGTACGACACCCACGGGAACAGACGGGGTGACCCTTGTACACTAATTCGAAAAGAACCACAAAATTCTAACATCAAATTACACTAGGAATTCAGTGCAGGGTGCGACTGAAATAAATTGAGCTGAGCGAGCAGGACTCTTACTTGAAAATAAGACATCTTACAACGACAGTCGCGCGCTTAACTAAGGCCGTGCGCTCGTGAAACTGTTTTTCGGTGATGATTCCTCAATGGTACATCGGCCATGAACCATCTCGCTTCAAAACACTCCTCAGTGTCCACACTATCACCGTGGTAAATTTGGTCAAGATCGCGCGAGTGGTTACGGAGGAGTTCAGCCATCAACAAACGGCTATGCCGCGTATAAAAAACTTACTGCAGGAAACTAGGGGGCTACCTTGTAAGTACATACACTTTATACTCAACATAGGGTCCGCATATCACACGTTGTGACAGGAAACAGTGCGTACAGTGAGATATGAAAGGCACTTTATTCCGCGCACCCTCAGGCTGTGGAATGATCTCCCTGCTGTGGTTTTCCCAAGCGACTACAATATGAGGTTCTACAAGAAAGGAGTTAGAAGGTTTTTACAGGGTCGGCAGCGCGAGTGTGACGCGTCTGGTGTTGCACACGTCCATAGGCCGCGGTAATTGGTTCCCGTATGTTTGTCTATTAGGTACCCGCACGAAAAAAAAAGAAAAAAAAAAAAAGGTACCTAAATATTGGGGTGCGACTGGTTGGATCACCTCCAAATTTGGTGCACCCTGGGCAACGTGGGCGATGACGCATCATTGATTGCTCCTCTGGAGTAGCTGGCGTCAACGTCAACGGCCAAGAGTCTGATCAACCGGCCCTTTTCAGGGCCAGCTGACCCCATTGCACGAGGGGGTCGGGGTATGTCGGGCCTTCAAGGCCCGCGGGGGTGGTCGCTCCAGGTACCCCTCTGCTGTTATCAGAGGGGACACTGCGAATGGCACAGGGCCAGTCGGGGTGCGAGGGATTAATCTATGGGTAACCTTACACCCCGGCGTCTGTAGACCCGAGACGGCGTGCGGTTTTAGTCGGTTCAAGCCCGACATAACCGCCCCCGTGGGCCGGTGGGGGGGGGGGGCGTATCCGAAGGGATTTCCGCACATATAAAAAAAAGGTACCTTAATATTCTACGACCTTTTACACAGCGCTTTCTAGACCCAAAGTAAGCATAGTTTAAATAGCTTGTGTTATGGGTTCCAGAATGCGGATAAACATACTTATATACCTTTTTTTGTAAATAAATACATGTTATACATAGAAACACCTAGACCAATGCAAATAGACATATTCATGCATACAAATATTTGCACTGAGCGGGAATTGAACCCGCGCCCACTGTCGTAGCAGTCGAATACACTACCGCTACGCCACAGAGGCCGTGTGTAAGAGCCCTAAATTAGTACGGATTTCCTTCGGCAGGGTTTAGGCCCAACGCAGTTTCTCATGTAGTCTTCGGGCCTGTGTGCGGTTAAAATGTGGTTCATGTTCATGGTACCAATTGTCCGAAAATTCAAATGTACGAACTATGACAGTCCTACAAGAGGTTAAGGGTACGTATAGGTGAACAAATTCAAGAAAAAAATCTTAAACACTACATATTTTGCGAGACAGTTTTCTAGATAATAATGACATACCTGTCTACCGGAGGCGGAAGCGGCGCCATCATGTGCGGATGTGGCGGCATAGGAGGATGTGGTGCGTGCGGATGGAACGGAGAGCCGGGCGGCGCGAACCCTGGCCCTGGGAAGTGTGGCTGCTGCGGCGGCCCGGGGGGGAAGCCGCCGCCGGAACCGGGGCGTGCGGACGGCGAGCCGAACGGTCCCGGCGCTGCGTACGGCGGGCCCGCAAACCCCGGGCCGGGCGTCGACGGCGCCGGGGAGGCCGCGAACGCCGGGCCGGCGGGCGAGCCGGCGGGCGGTGCGAAGGACGCGAACGGCGGCTCGCTGTTGCCGCTCTTCCACGCCGCCGGCACTCCGGCGCCGGTCTCGTCCAGCGCCGGCACGCGCCGCTGCAGCCCCACCGACATCTGTACCAGGAGAACAGTGTTAATATGTAGGTTTAGCATCTTGTAACGCTGAGCGATCATCAGACTCAAGACAGTCTTAAAACAGAGTATATTGCTTTACAAAAATACTTCGAACAAAACGTTAACTCTTAATAGGGTTTTAAAAACCATAGTTGCGGTTTTAGTCGGTTCAAGCCCGACATAACCACCCCTGGTAATCCGAGGGGACATCCGCACGAAAAAAAAAGTTATTTGATAATCATGCATTGGTTTTCCATAGATTGGAAGTAACAAAATGAGATTTTTCAAAGAGTTTATTTTGATGGTGGTTTTAACCCCCCTTATTGATAAGAAAAAAAAAATTTTTTGAAGTGAAAACTGCTTTAGTAGCGTTGAGCACTTTTAGGGTGTACAAAAATCATGGAACTATCGTCATCGTCACTGTGACGCTTTCCATTACTTTTTATAACAGCGCCATCTTTGATGTCGCTAATGAACTCTTTTGTTCTAATGAAGTTTTGAACTGATTCGTAATGAACAACATAGATGGCTCTGTAAACATATTTTTTTCGTGTTTTCACTCCTGTCGACACTCCAGTAGTTGTACCTACTGTTTAAAAGCAAGATACGAACGGGGAAGTGTTTGTTGGTCCCGTGGACTCGACTACCGCTCGAGTCAAGGCCTTCAATAATCAGTCGTAACTACGCTTTTCCAAACACAAAAATATCGGCTCAACCACCTCCACCCTCTCACTTAAAAGTTTAAAATACCGGAACCCATATTACAAGCTATGCTTACTTTGGGCCTAGATGGCGCTGTGTAATTATAATCCAATCCCAGTTGCATAAAATTAAACTTTAGGTTACGAGAACCGCTCTCCTTCTACTCAGAGTTGGAGCGACCGTCATCTGAATCCCAACCTCGAGAGCAAAGCCTGCGTTGGAGCCTCGTCCGACAATCAGCAGGAATACCGATTTGCAGGTGAAGTAGACTTTGGCCGCGAAGGTTTTTTAATAGGGCCACATAGCACTATATAGCCCTTATTTTCCCTTATTTTATAGTTGTATCTGTACTTGAGAGATATTTGAAAAGAAATATTTGGGTTATGGTAAACGAAGAATTATAAACAAAAACATATTTTTTTTGAATTCTTGTGTATTTATTTCTGTGTTTGTCCGCGACAGACGAAAAACTACAGAACGGATTTTAAAGCGGTATTTTCTAATAGAAAAATGTTAAACGATGTTGCAGGCGTCCACAGGAATCAATTAATAATAAATAAATAAATATTCTATAACATTCTACACAGCGCTTTCTAGACCCAAAGTAAGCATAGTTTAACTAGCTTGTGTTATGGGTTCCAGAATGCGGATAAACATGCTTAGATACTTTTTTTTGTAATAACATACATATTATATACATAGAAACACCCAGACCAATGCAAATAGACATATTCATGCATACAAATATTTGTACTAAGCGGGAATCGAACCTGCGCCTCCTATCGTAGCAGTCGAATGCATAACCGCTACGCCACGGAGGCCGTCAAAGCTCACTTATAATTATTTTTACTTTTTATTTCAAATTACTCTTTCCTTTCCTAGTGGTATGGGTAATGGACTGCTGAGACGATGTCTCAGGTTCGATCCCAGGTTTTACCATGGCACACACCAATGACTTTTCGAAGTTATGTGTGTATTTATCGCAGGTTTATAAGTGCCCGGTTAATGGCAATAGGCTCGCCACCGGGACCTAAACATAAACCGGAGAAATGTGGGTGCTAGCACCTCTGCCTACCCCTTCGGGGATAAAGGCGTGAGTTTATGTTATGTTTCCTTTGAAGTCGGTTAAATAATATCAGCTGCGATGGTATTGCACTGTGTGTGTCTTACACAACTAGTGCACCGACACACACACGCAATAATGTTATAACCTAAATATAGTATTATTTATTTCATTATTGCCAAATTTTGAAAGTGTTATTTTTATACCGAAGGTTTAAAATCCCCCACTAACGATAAAATGCGAAAGTTTGTGCGCACATGTTGTATGTGAGTATGTATGTTAAGTATGATCGTTGAAACGGCTATACAGATTTCCCCATGACCCCTCTAGCTTTTTTTTTTTACGTGCGGAAATCCCTTCGGATATCCCCCCGCCGGTCAGCGGGGGTGGTTATCTCGTGTATCGACTATAACCGCACGGTGTCCTCCACAAGTGTCCGTTGCCGGGCACCCCGGGTAAGCCCTCGGAAGGATAACCCCTCTAGCTAAGTTTAATTGCTTGTGTTAGGAGCGGGTTCACCTCGGTACTGTAATGGGCAGGATACGAACCCGGGACCTCTCGATCCTAGGGTCGACTCCATAACCACTAAGCTACCGACGCTTCGGATCTTTACAAACGTTCTCATTTATATTAGTTCTATAGAAACACTCAAACCAATCCAAAAAAATAAAAATGCATGCATACAAATATTTGCACTTTGAATCGAACCCGCGACTTCCAATGTAAGATTACAATTACCTATTGAACCTGCGCGTACTAGCAACAATATCCTCTTGAAGTTAGCACGACAACGGTTTCAAACCCGTGAGTCATTTGTTACCTGCCGACCGTCTCGCGTCTGTGCGAAAGGGACATTGTGTCATTGAATCGATTTAAAAAAAGTTACTGTTTTTTTTGTACATAACTAGCGGCCCGTCCCTGCTTCGCACGGATACAAGTTGATTTTCCGTTCTTCTAAAGTTTATTTAAGACTAGGAATTCAGTGCAGGGTGCTACTTAAAGAAATCGAGCTGAGCGAGCAGGACTCTACTTGAAAAATAAGGCATCTTACTATGGTCGCGCGCTCGTGAAACTGTTTTTCGATGATTATTCCTCAATGGTACATTGTATTTGAACAGTTGACCCCTCTAAACACTCAGCGGTGTCTACACTATGACCATGGCAAATTTGGTGAAGATGGGTATTGTGGTTCCGGAGGAGTACAGTCTCGACCAAACGGCTTAGCCACGTATAAGAGCTTCGCTTCGCTCAGCTCAGTAAATTATCAATACTTACATAACTAGCCGTTGCCCTCTGCTTCAACCGCGTGGAATTCTCATCCCGTTCCCGCTACCCATGGGACCCTATTCCACCTCCACAACCTATATAAGATACACAATTCCACCATACATCATTTGGTTATATCTCAAAGGGTTTAGGCAACGTTTTCGTTCAAAGCTCCTAAGCGCCTTATTTTTTCTTCTGATACCTCCAACAAAGGGCCTGAGGACGGCAGTTGGCCGACTCGCCGTCCTTACAGAAGCAGGCCGTGGCGGAGGCGTGTTTTGTGTGCCCTACACACGCCTGCCAACTCACCGAGGCGGGATAAAACCCGACCCCATCAGGCGAGGCCGCGGTGGCGGCCAAAGTCCGCCGGCAACCCTGGGGTGCCCGGCAACGGACACTGTGCGGAGGATACCGTGCGGTTTTAGTCGATACACGATATAACCACCCCCGCAGGCCGGCGGGGGGGTATCGGAAGGGATTTCCGCAAGTAAAAAAAAAAAAAACAACAAATATCTTTATATTTTCTTAGGCAGAACTGTATAATCCGACAAAGTTGATCTGTAATTTACGGGATTACAAGATCCTCTTTTTTCAAAAAATACTGAACTATTGGTGGTCTTTGACACTACTGTATAATCCGAAAAATTTGATTTGTAATTTATCGGATTACAAGCGACTCTTTTTCAAAAAAATGCCGTACTATAGGGGGACTTCGGCAGTACTTTATTATCAGAAACTACTCTGCGAGACTGGGGGTCTGACTAATATTTGGCATAGAGATAGACGGTAGTCTGGAATACCACATAGCAGTGGCGTAGCTACCTTGGGTGGCACCCGGTGCGGAAGTTGGTGGTCTCACCCCATCGAAAGTAAAAAGCAATAAATTTTCTATTATCTATCACTACTTTTTATTATCTATCAATATAGAATAATACACGTTTAACAATTCACACAACATACTTCACCAAACAAATGAGAAATTTTGTAAATGAGACGTCAAAGATCGCGAGTATGGGACGGGGAATCCCCCACGACAGCGTCAGGCTCTTTTGCGGGAATCCCCGAATTATACATAGAGCTGAGCTAGTGCTAGTGGAAGAATCCCCGAAAAAGATTTTTTTGCGCTAGCGATTTTTTTTGTTTGTACATTGTTCTTAAAGTTGAGAGACCGGGTGGGTGTCACCCCAAAAAGAGTGACACTCGGTGCGGCCCGCCCCCGCCGCCCCCTACTTTTGCTACGCCACTGCCACATAGACTACTTTATATCCTGAAGCCAGGTCCCAGAGGGTCGTGAAGCCGCGAGCAATAGCTAAATATTTCCATATTATAACGTGTGAAGATAGTCCTCAACCGTTCCAATGTCGATGTTAATGTTCGGTTTTCCTCAAACACATACCCATAGTGCGATAACAACAGTAATATATGATTCGTTCCTTGTTTCAAGTAACAGTACGGGAAACCACGAAATGTACGGCGCCTGATTGTTCTTGATGGGGTAGACAGAGAACGTGATACTAACATTAGTTTATATAGGATTCTGACAAAAGATTACAAAGTATTTTTTTGACATCAGCCTGTTTTCTGACTTTTAATCATATCTCTTTGGACTTTATATATCCCTTCATACTGACATTAATTTTAATCATTCATTCCTTTATTGACCGATAATAGATAAATTTAACCATGCTCAGTAGAATTAAGTAAACTATGATTGTCAAATGATTTAAAACCAAAAATATGTAACGTTACGTTACGTGCGGAAATCCCTTCGGATACCCCCCGCCGGCCAGCGGGGGTTGTTATGTCGTGTACCGACAAAAACCGCACGGTGTCCTCCCCAAGGGTCCGTTGCCGGGCACCCCGGGTAAGCCCTGGAAAGGATAACCCCAGGGTTGCCGGCGGACTTTGGTTACTATTATAAAATTAAAAATTAGTAGTCTGTACATTGGAGATATTTAAAAAAAATATTATGTTAAATAAACGATTCTGAACACAATTTTTTTTTTTTTTGGAATTCTTGTCAGTTCGGGATGGATGCAAAAATTACTGAACGGATTTTGATGCGTTTCTACTAGAAAGTTCTTGGTCAGACTTAACATCTGCTTGTTTGATTGCAATTGGTTAAGTAGAACCGGAGATATGACCAAAAGACCATAACCGACCTCCTCGCGGGCGGAGTCGCGGGCATCAGCTAGATATATACAAGCTGTTGCCCCAGCTCCACTCGCGTTGAATACTAACGAAAAAGTCGTAAAGTAAACCCACAAACTTCCCCAAGACCTAGCCATCCAGTGCCAAAACAAATTTTCAAATCGCATTGACAGTGAGGTGGGTGTTTTGGGACCTGCCTACTCGACCTCCAAGCAAGCTGGTACTCCTGCTGATTGACGGATAAGGCTCTGGCGCAGGCGCACCTCTCATGATTGGGAGGTCAGACGGCAGTCGCTCCCGTAAAGCCCAAGGTAAAGAAGACTCCAGTATCCAATTCGCAAGATTTTGAATAGAACCGGGATTGGCGCGGCTTTGACGTTTCTGACTTCCGTAAATTGCTCAATTGGTTGCCGATCCGCCTTCGCCGGAATACTCATACACACTTTTCTTTACAATATTTTATTTAATCCGTTGACTCTCAGCTATCTCTGCACGTAAACTACCATAATTATGCTTATTTTTTGGCTCCAAGATTATTTCTCTCTCTCTCTCTCTCTCTCTCTCTAAGATTACTGATGCTAGACAGTTGTTTTTTATTATATATACTTACAGCTATTTATCTACTGTTCACGCACATTCAAAAACATTTTTGGATAAATAGAGCAGTTTCTTGTTAAAACAAGTTGAATTTCTGAGACGAGCTCAGCCGAATACAAGGGATTTTCGATTTTGCGATTATTTTTTTCTGCGATTTTTTGCGATTTTTTCTTTATCTTGCAATGGTTCACCCCAGGACGAATCTATTACCGAAAACAGCAACTCGATAGCTCATCTCCTTCATACCCAAAACCGTGACAGAAAATTGGCAACGACGACGTCGACGACGACAACTCGATAGCAATAGGGCTTTTCTAAAGAAAATCCCTAAAAATTGCAAAGAAACACTCTTTGAAATACATTTTTCATTACTCATACTCTGAAAGTAGGTCTGAAGTTGCCTGAGGAGCAGGATGAAAGTAATACTTTTCATCCCTAGGGAGAATCGCTTTCAACTGACAGCTGTCAAATTATTAAAAACAAGTTGAATTCCTGAGACGAACTCAGCCGAATACAAGGGATTTTCGATTTTGCGATTATTATTTTTTTGCGATTTTTTTTTAATCTTGCAATGGTTCACTCCAGCACGAATCTATTACCGAAAACAGCAACTCGATAGCTCATCTCCTTCATACCCAAAACCGTGACAGAAAATTGGCAACGACGACGACGACGACGACGACGACGACGTCGACGACAACTCCATAGCAATAGGGCTTTTCTAAAGAAAATTCGGATTCTATTTTCAAATTTTTAATGTACCAACTTTCTATACAGCCACTCAATTACAGCGCGATGTAAAATTGAAATAAAATAAAGTTAAGTATTATAAATCTTAAGGCTTTCACGGCCGGCGTTGCATGTAGAATATACTGCTTCCGGGCTGTTTGGCCGTGGTCCATCGGAAACTTGTGTTCCAGACGTTTCGTCGATCACTGCGGTCGACATCTTCAGTGGTACACGTCGGGACGCCGTCGAGTGCGGAGAACCTTCCTCGGCGGCTTCTTCGGCTTCGATAACTTTAGTTTAGTTTCAACAATCTCCTTAAAATAACATAGATTTGGGCGAAATATTTAACATTTTTTCAATGATGAAAATGAAAAATAATCGCTGAATAACTGGCCGGCCACAGAAAAAAAAACAAACAAAATAGGCGGAAAAGGGGCAATTCGATCTTCATTTGTTTTTAGATTTGAAGGCTTTACTCATTTTTTCATTAGCTAATTCATGTTTTTATTTTTACTTTCCTTGTATTCGTAATGAAAAGCACAGTGTTTACCTCGGGTTAAAGACTTATTTAGTCCCTCGAACTACTGGCCAAACCTCGTTTTGGGACTAAATAAGTTACTTTCACCCCTAGGGTAACAATGTACTATTTCATCTCTCCTGTTCGGAAAGTTTAATTTTCATGGGTAGATAGCCGGGTGGAAAGTAGCTTATTTCATCCCTAGGGCGGAAAGTATTTTTTTTTTAATTTTAAATTATATGACGTCCATGATAATTAAGTTACGTGATAAAACCTTGATATCATGACGTTTTTTTAGGGATTTTCTTTAGAAAAGCCCTATTGCTATCGAGTTGTCGTCGTCGACGTCGTCGTTGCCAATTTTCTGTCACGGTTTTGGGTATGAAGGAGATGAGCTATCGAGTTGCTGTTTTCGTTAATAGATTCGTGCTGGGGTGAACCATTGCAAGATAAAGAAAAAATCGCAAAAAATCGCAAAAAAAAAAAAACGCAAAATCGAAAATCCCTTGTATTCGGCTGAGCTCGTCTCAGGAATTCAACTAGTTTTTCTCTACATGGCCGCTTAGATGCACATCTCGTGACCAACACGATTACAATGTAACCAATAAATTCGATTTTCAAAACTTTTCTAATTTTGGCAGCATGTACGTGAATTATAACTTTTTTTTCAGAATTAAAAAACAAACAATTTAAGTTTGCTAAACAATTAGCGGGAAAACGAGTTAAATATAAATAAATACCTTGTGTTAATTGTGGTTAAAATGGTTTCGGAAAGTGATTCCAGTGACAGGGATATTAATTTAACGCTCGATAAGATTTAAGAACAGGCACAATATACCTGTTTCATTAAATGTGTGTGTAGTATTTTAATTTCCTCACATAGTCGAAATGAAAAGTAGAGTGTTTACCTCGGGTGAATGTCACCATTTCACCCTCGAACAATTGGCGCTCTCACTACGTTCGAGCGCCAGAAATATCTCGGGTGAAATGCGATAGACAGAAATATCTCGAATAGCGATGACATATATATTTTTTGTTACAAATATAAAGAAAATGTAATCAGCTAGTGGAATATCTACAAATTAACATCCTCGAATCCGTCATATTTTTTAAATGATTTATTTATCTGTTTGCCGCCAAACAACAAAAAAATTGGTGGTGTTTTTTTTTCATTTTTGTTTTTTTTTTATTTTACCCGATATTTCTTTTTTGTTTCAAATACATATTTCGTCGATACCAAGTCATCTAACCAAATTCAGAGACACCTTTATTTTTTTTACGCACGGAAATCCCTTCAGATACCCCCCCTCCCCCCGCCGGCCAGCGGCGGTGGTTATGTCGTCTATCGACTAAAACCGCACGGTGTCCTCCCCATTGCCGGGCACCCCGGGTAAGAATTTAGATAAATGTATATTTACCTCAAAAGCGACGATAGCCTAGTGGCGTACGTAACGGACTGCTGAGACGAGGTCTCGAGTTCGATCCCCAGTCGCCCCGGGTACACACCTCTGACTTTTCGTAGTTATGTGTGCATTAATGAATGTTAATTATAGCTCGCTTAATAATGTGCCCGGTAGATGGCAATAGGCTCGCCCCCTATTACATTGGGACCTTAACATAACTGGTGAATCGTGGGTGTGTAATACACCTCTGCCTACCCCTTCGGGGATACAGGCGTGAAGTTAAGTTATGTTGTTGATATTTAGCTTAAACCTGTGAACGTTTATTTAAGTAGGTTAAAATATTTATATATTATACCGCGGTAGCCTAGTGGTATGGGTAATGGACTGCTGAGACGAGGTCTCGGGTTCGATCCCAGGTTTTACCATGGCACACACCAATGACTTGTCGATGCTTTTCGAAGTTATGTGTGTATTTATCGCAGGTTTATAAGTGCCCGGTTAATGGCAATAGGCTCGCCACCTATTACATTGGGACCTAAACAGAGAGAGACTATGAAGGAAGTAGGCAGGGAGGGACGATGAAAAAAATACACACGTAATTGTTCAAGTGTGGTTCAAGGAAGCTCGGGGTCACACAGCGAGCTATGGAACGGGCCATGCTTGGGGTATGAAATGAGGAGATCCGTAGATGAACTAGAGTTACTAACATAGCAGAGCGAGTCAGCAAGCTGAAGTGGCAGTAGGCAGGGCACATAGCTCAGAGAACCGATGAACTGTGGGCCAGACAGGTTCTTGAGTGGAGACCACGTAACGGCAA
The DNA here is from genome assembly GCA_946251805.1 of Cybosia mesomella. Taxonomy (NCBI): domain Eukaryota; kingdom Metazoa; phylum Arthropoda; class Insecta; order Lepidoptera; family Erebidae; genus Cybosia; species Cybosia mesomella. Next base: position 19,583,770 of record OX276411.1, read on the forward strand.
GCGCAGCGTAGGAAGGCCTCCCGCAAGGTGGACACACGACCTGGTAAAGAGCGCAGGGACTCGGTGTATGCAGGCCGCTACAGACCGGTCAAAATGGAACTCAATAGGGGGAGTCCTATGTTCAGCAGTGGACTTCCTACGGCTGACATGATGATGATGATGATATTCTTAAAAAAAACAACTCTACCTACCCCTTGCGTGAGTGCATAACAAAATTCACCCTTTGAAGCAAAGGTCAGCGGGCGATTAAGCTCGCAGTCTAAAAAATTCATTGAATTTTGTTGTTCTTGCAAATTAACCCCAATGTACTCAAGAATAATAAGGATAAGAATAGGGGAATTGAAGGTAAGACGGAACATGTAGGCTAAGCAGAACATTTAATTATAGCTCAATTAAGTACTGTATCGGTGTACCTTTTTTTTTAATTTTCTTCGTGCTGTAACCCCCCCCCTCCCCCCAGGCAGCGGGAGCGGTTATGTCGTGCTTCAACCGACTAAAACCGCACGCTGTCTCGGGTCTACAGACGCCGTAAGGTTGTCCATAGGGCATATCCCTCGCACACCGACTGACCCTGGGCAATCTCCGGTTTCGAGATGGCCCCCTCGGGTTTGGGAATCACGGTGTCCCGGTTTGGGGGAGGGGCGCTAGTCGCCCCACCGTCCCAAACTGCTTCTACTGAACATTTAATTATAGCGCAATTAAGAACTGTGTCGGTGTACCTGCCCATATGTGACAACAGATTTTTATCACGGGAAATAATTTATTTCGTATTTTGATGTAAGAAAACGTAATTTTTGATGTTACTGTACGTATTTTTTAAGGAATATTAGTAACCGACTAGTATTGCTGCTAACCCCTCCACCTACGCTAAATTGCGTTTGTTACGAGTGAGTTCACGTCAGTACTGTAATGGCCAGGATTCGTACCCGGGACCTCTCGATCGTTAGGTTTTGTAACACTATATTCTACAAATATTATAAACGCGAAAGTTTGTAAGTATGTATCTGTTTGTTGCTCTTTCACGCAAAAACGGCTGAACGGATCTGGCTGAAATTTGGTACAGGGATTTATTATAGTCTGGAATAGCACATAGGCTACTTTATATCCCTGGAATAGGTTCCCATGCGAAGCGGGTTCTAGATCAGAATTCAACATTCACAGCTAGTTAATAAATAAACAGACGTGGTTATGCCCAACAGAAGACAAGATTTGTGTGAAAGATGTTCCTCAAACTCGACTATGTTACTTTAATTTTATTTTATCGTGCCGACCAAAATTGACCTTATTGGTCGGTACGAAAAATTAAATAAACCGGTAAGATTTTTTTAGGGATTTTCTTTAGAAAAGCCTATTGCTAAGGAGTTGTCGTCGACGTCGTTGCCAATTTTCTGTCACGGTTTTGGGTATGAAGGAGATGAGCTATCGAGTTGCTGTTTTCGGTAATAGATTCGTGCTGGGGTGAACCATTGCAAGATAAAAAATTAATCGCAAAAAATCGCATAAAAAAAAACGCAAAATCGAATATCCCTTGTATTCGGCTGAGCTCGTCTCAGGAATTCAACTTGTTTTTTGAAAATCATCCATTAAATTCGAAATCTGTATTTGAAATGAAGCTACAATTTGTTAATTACACTTTATTTTCACGAGTGTGCCATTTTGTGTTCAGTTCCTCTGTCGATAAGCTGAAGACCGATTTGAATTAAAAAATAATAATTGGATCGTTTACTTTGATGTCATTGAACCTCTTGATAGTATGTTTTTATGCTAGTTAGGTTGAATTCCACCAGTGGAAATAATTACATTCAATTACTACTTAACTGCGTTTCATGAATTTCATCGATGAGAACGTGATAACGTAGTGTAATTCGACTAGACCGTTGTTACTTTAATTGATGAAATTAGCCCTAAAATAGCAAAAAAACTATACATTTCGCACACGGCCGATAACATTTATAAAATTTAAAAATATTTAGACGAAAAACAATCTTACAAATGAACTATTTACACTACATGTTACTCAAACAAAATATTGTACTTAATTAGATCAAGTAAACATGTTTGTAAATATAACATGTTGAATTCCTGAGACGAGCTCAGCCGAATACAAGGGATTTTCGATTTTGTGATTATTTTGCGATTTTTTCTTTATCTTGCAATGGTTCACCCCAGCACGAATCTATTACCGAAAACAGCAACTCGATAGCTCATCTCCTTCATACCCAAAACCGTGACAGAAAATTGGCAACGACGTCGACGACAACTCGATAGCAATAGGGCTTTTCTAAAGAAAATCCCTAAAAACAGCAGCGACTCGAGTTCGATCCTCAGTCGCCCCGGGTACACACCTCTGACTTTTCGTAGTTATGTTAATTATCGTTCGCTTAATAATATACCCGGTAGATGGCAATAGACTCGCCCCCTATTACATTTTGACGTTAACATAACTGGCGAATCGTAGGTGTGTAATAATACACCTTCAGGCGTGAAGTTATTTTATGTCAAATAGAAGGAAATTCATGGAATCTACAAGGATTCAATAACCTGATGCCCTTGGCTCCGCCCGCGCTGAGGTTGGTTTGCGTTTTTGGTCATATCTTCGGTTCTACTTAAGACTACTGTCTGGACGTAGGGGTTATCCTTTCGAGGGCTTACCCGGGGTGCCCGACAACGGACACTTGGGGAGGACACCGTGCGGTTTTAGTCGAGACACGACATAAGGGAATCCGAAGGGATTCCGCACGTAAAAAAAAAAAAGCTACCGTAATTATGCTTATTTTTTGTTTCTAAGATTATTTCTCTCTAAGATTACTGATGCTAGACAGTTGTTTTTTTTTATATATACAGCTATTTATCTACTGTTCACGCATATTCAAAAACATTTTGGATAAATAGAGCAGTTTCTTGTTAAAAAAATTGCAAAGAAACACTCTTTGAAATAAATTTTTCGTTTCAATTATCTCAATATTTTTAGCGATGACATATATATTTCTTGTTACAAATATAAAGAAAATGTAATCAGCTAGTGGAATATCTACAAATTAACATCCTCAAATCCGTCATATTTTTTAAATGATTTATTTATCTGTTTGATTTGTTTGGCGGCACGTGCTTACGTCCAGACAGGGCCTTAACCAATTGCAATGAAACATACGGCAGATTTAAGTCTGACCCAGACCTTTATAATAGAAAAAACCGTAACCGTATTTGTTCAGACTTAAAAACTGCTGTATGTTTGGTTACAATTGGTTAAGCCGCACACACCTCTGACTTTTCGTAGTTATGTGTGTAATAAAAATGTTGATTATCGCTCGCTTAGTAATGTGCCCGGTAGATGGTAATAGGCGAATCGTGGGTGTATAATATATCTCTGCCTACCCCTTAGGGGATACAGGCGTGAAGTTATGTTGTGTTTGTAAATACACAAAAAAAACTCCGCTGAGATTCTTGCCGGAGTCTTCTCAGGGCGGAGTGACTTTCTGAAACGGTCGTTAACTTTTTTATAAAGTTAGTTCAATACATTAAGTAGGTTTTGTAAGTATCGTTTAAATACTTTCCCATTAATATTATGAATATAAACTCCTAAGAAATGCTATTACCCGAATGCAGCTCCATTTATAGATATTAGGTCGTAATTTTTTTTTTTACGTGCGGAAATCCCTTCGGTTACCCCCCGCCGGGCAGCGGGGGCGGTTATGTCGTGCATCGACTAAAACCGCACGGTGTCCTGCCCGTATTTCCGTAGAGATATTAGGTCGTTACATATGAAATTGCCGTTTTTCTTGAAGAAATTGGAGGAAACCCAATTTTCAGTACTTACATTTTTGCATTTTCTTTAGGAATGACAAATCCAAATTGTATGATTTTTTTTTGTGTATGAATGAGACAACATTAAGCTAACAAACAGCAACCTTTATTACCTACATTTTTGAAAAGTGACAGCTGTTAAGTAATACGAAATTTATCATCAAAATGGATAGCATTTAGGAAGTAATGTTTTTGAAGATCGAATTAAGTTATCAAGCGGCCAATAAAAACAAAATTTAATACAGAGTTGTAAAATCTTGAAATCAACTTTCAAACAAAATATAAATAATGGAAATAGCTATTAAATTACAGGAATAACGAACTCATGAATTTGTAAGAAAATTTCGGTATTATTATTTTTTACATTATATATGTTACTGTAAAAGCCCGAACTACGGTAAATCCTAACATTTTCCGGTAAATCTTAGGATTTACCAACTCGAGTTGGTAAATGTTATATTGTAACACCAAACGCGAGCGCGTTTCAGTTTAAACACGTCATGGTACGGATCGTAGCAATTCAGTTTACAAACTTGTATTGAATTGCTCCCAAACTGTACTGTTTACTAGTCATCATGGTAAATGGTGGTAGAAATTTGATGAAAAAAAATTATCACAAAATTCGGCCGGGTGGGTACCACCGTGCACGATTGCGAAAAACCCTCCATAGTAATCCGATTTCGGTTTGATTGCGTTAAGGGGTCAGCAAGTGCATAGCCGGGCAGGGGGGTTGTGGTCGCAGCACTGGTGGGACCGGTGGGGGTCACGCGGTGCTGCGACGACAATCCTCTTCTGATGAGGCCGTCAAGCTGAGTGCCACCATTGTTAACATGGTACGTGTATGTAATGGTGACCCTCTTTCCTGAGACTTTACCTTCAGCTTACCATCAGGCGAGGTGAAGTCAAATTGACGTGTCCTAAATATTAAAAAAAAAAAAAAAAACGCCCACCCCATCGTTGGCACCGATGGGGTTCCCACAGGCTAAAAAAAAAACCAAGGGACCTATGCCGAAGAAGCGTATGGTCGGTAATAAATGAAGGCTCAAAGGGGCTCGCGCCATTGGTTAATAAGTCCTTTAATTGTTATTAGGGTTCCGTTGCCAAATGAAAAAAACGGAACTCTTATAGATTCGTCATGTCTGTCTGTCTGTCCGTCCGTATGTCACAGCCAGTTTTTTCCGAAACTATAAGTACTATGCTGTTGAAACTTGGTAAGTAGATGTATTCTGTGAACCGCATTAAGATTTTCACACAAGAATAGAAAAACAAAACAATTTTGGGGGTCCCCATACTTAGAACTGAAACCCTAAAATTTTTTTCATCCCACCCTTACGTGTGTTGTATCTATGGATAGGTCTTTAAAAATGATATTGAGGTTTTTTATTTTTTTTTTTTTTTTTTTGTGTTTTAGACCTGCGATCAGTCGCCTAGACTATAATCAGGTGTGTTGCAAGAGATTGATGTTTGGAGAGATAGAGCCACTGCTCCATTTCCCCTTAGTGAGGCAGCACATCGGCTCTTTTGAATCTTCTTATTGGATTTGGCTGCAGAAGCATACTGGATAGCGGGTTAGGATGAGTTGTCAAGCGGTCCTTGTAGTTAGTTATATTGAGGTTTCTAATATCATTTTTTACTAAACTGAGTAGTTTGCACGAGAGACACTTCCAAAGTGGTAAAATGTCCCCCCCCCCCCCCGCCTTGTAACTTCTAAAATAAGAGAATGATAAAACAAGAAACAAGTTGAATTCCTGAGACGAGCTCAGCCGAATACAAGGGATTTTCGATTTTGCGATTTTTTTTTTTTTGCGATTTTTTTTTATCTTGCAATGGATCACCCCAGCACGAATCTATTACCGAAAACAGCAACTCGATAGCTCATCTCCTTCATACCCAAAACCGTGACAGAAAATTGGCAACGACGACGTCGACGACGACAACTCGATAGCAATAGGGCTTTTCTAAAGAAAATCCCCAAAAATATATGATTTACATTACCACGCAAACTTTTGAACGAGATCTAAACTAAGTAGTTTTTTTTTTAATACGTCATAAATCGTAAACCGCAATTTACCTTTCATTCAATCAACTCAAATATAATATTGTTTACATGCTGCTACTGTACCCTTCATGGGCGAGTCCGACTCGCACTTGGCCGCTTTTTTTAGTACATATGCGCAAAGTATCATACATTTGTTCAAGATCACAATGTAGTAAAAGACAGTAAATCTCTAGAGCGAACTCGGGCAACCGAAGCGAACTGTCCGCCAGCCGACCATTGACCCCCCCATATTCCGACACCGAAAAATCGTAATCGGACATTCTAACATTAACTGAATCGTACTGTGGCGTTTCGACACCGGCTAGCCACCAAAACCTGTTCGGGGTTACCTAAACATAACGTTCCACTTTTTTTATTTAACTTGCCAATCGAATTATTGATTTGTTACGTGTGTTGGCAACACTATTAATAAATATGATATGCGAAAGTATGAAAGTAATTTCGTCTGTTCATAGATTTGTGACGGCCTCTGTGGCGTAGCGGTAGTGCATTCGACTGCTACGACAGGGACGCGGGTTCGATTCCCGCTCAGTGCAAATATTTGTACTTGTCTGGGTGTTTCTATGTATAATATGTATGTATTTACAAAAAAAGTATATATAGTACGTTTATCCGCATTCTGGAACCCATAACACAAGCTAGTTAAACTATGCTTACCTTGGGTCTTGAAAGCGCTGTGTAGAATGTCGTAGAATATTTATTTATAGTAGTGGTTGACCGCGGCTTCGCTAGCTAGAAAATCTGCCGCAGAAGATGGCTCTTCTTCATATTGAAATTAATCTTGGTTACCTTAATGGTGCCTTTGGGAACCAGGTCAGCTTTCCTGCTCCGACTTTTGTTTGGTGTATTAATTATTGGCGTTGGTAGCTTAGTGGTTAAGGTGTCGGGTTCACGATAAAGAGGTGTCGGGTTCGGATCCTGTTCATTACTCTACTGATATAAACGCACTCCTAACCAATTTGGCTTCGCTGGAGAGGGATACGAGTAATTTCGGTACTTATAATGAAAGTACTTTTGCGCGGTACTTAGAGTTCCGTACCTTTTTTTTTTCGTGCGGAAATCCCTTGGGATACCCCCCCCCCCCGCCGGGCAGCGGGGGCGGTCATGTCGGGCTTGAACCGACTAAAACCGCACGCCGTCTCGGGTCTTCGGACGCCGGGGTGTAAGGTTGCCCATAGAGCATAACCCTCGCACCCCGACTGACCTCATAAGATCACTCTCTTGTGCGTCTGTCTGTCCGTGAATCACCACCTTTTTCCTCAGAAACGGGTGGACCTAGCAAGTTTAAATTTATACCAGATACCGAGGCCTATAGTTCCAGTTTTTTTTTAATTTTCCTTTTACTTGTTGCTGTAAGACTTTGCTTTTAACCAAGATTGACAATTGTAGGTCAACCTGATAACCATATAGATTTTGGGTCGGAAACCTATATGGTAGTTCCAGTTGACCAAGAATCACAAGAAATTTGGCAAAAAGCAACCACAAAAAAAGAAAAAAATCCAAAAAAAAATAAAAATTGAAATTGTTCTATCGTTGAGCGCCGCGGTAGCCTAGTGGTATGGGTAATGGACTGCTGAGACGAGGTCTCTTGTTCGATCCCAGGTTTTACCATGGCACACACCAATGACTTTTCGATGCTTTTCGAAGTTATGTGTGTATTTATCGCAGGTTTATAAGTGCACGGTTAATGGCAATAGGCTCGCCACCTATTACATTGGGACCTAAACATTAACTGGCGAAATGTGGGTGCTAGCACCTCTTCCTACCCCTTCGGGGATATAGGCGTGACTTTATGTTATGTTATGTTTTTGTTATGTTTATGTTCGTTTTTATACATAATGGTACGGAATCCTTTCAAGAACTTACCGAGGTGCACGGCAATGGAAACTTGGGGAGGACACCGTGTGGTTTTAGTCGGACCGATTCCGACACGCCCACCCCATCCAGATGGGAAGCCCGAGGGAGTTTTCACACGTAAAAAAAAAACAAGTTGAATTCCTGAGACGAGCTCAGCCGAATACAAGGGATTTTCGATTTTGCGTTTTTTTTTTGCGATTTTTTCTTTATCTTGCAATGGTTCACCCCAGCACGAATCTATTACCGACAACAGCAACTCGATAGCTCATCTCCTTCATACCCAAAACCGTGACAGAAAATTGGCAACGACGACAACTCGATAGCAATAGGGCTTTTCTAAAGAAAATCCCTAAAAATGGTACGGAATCCTTCATTCGCGAGTCCGACTCGCGCACGAAGAGACGATTCATGGAAGATTTACGGACAAGGTTCTGGTGCAGGCTTATCTCTCGGTGTTGGGAGTTCAGACGATAGTCGCTCGCGTAATAACATAATATAACATAAACTCACGCCTATGTCCCCGAAGGGGTAGGCATAGGTGCTAGCACAAACATTTCGCCAGTTAATGTTTAGGTCCCAATGTAATAGGTGGCGAGCCTATTGCCATTAACCGGGCACTTATAAACCTGCGATAAATACACACATAACTTCGAAAAGCATCGAAAAGTCATTGGTTTGTGCCATGGTAAAACCTGGGATCGAACCCGAGACCTCGTCTCAGCAGTCCATTACCCATACCACTAGGCTACCGCGGTTTGGGGTGTGTGTTGGGTAACCTCCTCGAGTGTCGCTCCGATTCCGATCCCGCTGCAGTCCGGGGGGAACGGAATCGGAGCGGCCGGTACACCCTGGGCGGCGGTCAATGGCTTCCCCTTCACCCCTTCATAGGGTTGGCATTGATCGTCGGCCAATACCCAACGTGGCGGGAACACATCGCTCTCCGTACTCCTCTGCTTTCAGAGGAGACAGGATGAGCGATGCTGTTAGTGGTGAGATGGCCCAGGGTCAGCCGGGGTGCGAGGGATATGCTCTATGGGTAACCTTACACCCCGGCGTCTGAAGACCCGAGACGGCGTGCGGTTTTAGTCGGTGCAAGCCCGACATAACCACCCCCGCTGGCTGGCGGGGGGGTATCCGAAGGGATTTCTGCACGATAAAAAAAAAAAAAAAAAAGGCTACCGCGGTTTTTTAGGGATTTTCTTTAGAAAAGCCCTATTGCTATCGAGTTGTCGTCGACGTCGTCGTTGCCAATTTTCTGTCACGGTTTTGGGTATGAAGGAGATGAGCTATCGAGTTGCTGTTTTCGGTAATAGATTCGTGCTGGGGTGAACCATTGCAAGATAAAGAAAAAATCGCAAAATCGAAAATCCCTTGTATTCGGCTGAGCTCGTCTCAGGAATTCAACTTGTTTTTTTTAATAACCAAATAAATTAGGTAACGACAATTACGTGGTCGGACTCCTGGCTTCGGGATTAGCGATCAAATGATTAAAAAGACGTGGTGCTAGAGAGTTTGACTGTTGCAACGGAGCACGCGAGTTCGATTTCCGCTCAATGTAATGACATAACTTCATAAACTTCACGCCTGTATCCCCGAAGGGGTAGGCAGAAGTGTATTACACACCCACGATTCGCCAGTTATGTTTAGGTGCCAATGTAATAGGGGGCTAACCATTGCCATCTACTGGCCACATTACTAAGCGAGACATAAAAAACATTTTTAATACACACATAACTACGAAAAGTCAGAGGTGTTTGCGCGGGGCGACTGGGGATCGAACTCGAGACAGTCTCGGCAGTCCGTTACGTACACCACTGGGCTATCGCCGCTTACAATTACACATTATTATTAAGCTATGAATGACATGGGGGAGGCCTTTTCTTTTTACGTGCGGAAATTCCTTCGGATACCTCCCCCGCCTGCCAGCGGGGGTGGTTATGTCGTGTCTCGACTAATACCGCACGGTGTCCTCCCCAAGTATCCGTTGCCGGGCACCCCGGGTAAGCCCTCGAAAGGATAACCCCATGGTTGCTGGCGGATTTTGGCCGCCACCGCGGCCTTGCCTGGTGGGGTCGGATTTTATCCCGCTTCGGTGAGTTGGCAGGCGTGTGTAGAGCACACACGACACGCCTCCGCCACGGCCTGCTTCTGTAAAGACGGCGAGTCGGCCAACTGCCGTCCTTACATAGAGATGTAAAATGTTTATCTAATTCTATACTCTATATAAAGCTAAAGAGTTCGTTTGGTTGCACGCGTTAATCTCATAAAGTAATAGTCCGAACTGAAAAATTACTTTTGTGTTAGCTATAACAAATTTATCGAGTAAGGTTATAGACTACATATCATCACGCTACAACACAGGAGAGCGGAGCAGTAATCATAATTGTCAATAAATCGGACAAATTTCCATTAAGTACTGTAGAATTATAATTTATGTTTGGGATGAAAGGGTGCTACGGGGGCGAAAAATGCCACGGGCGAAGCCGCGGGGCAGAGCTAGTGATTTATAAGCATGTAATTGTGTCGAGTCGAGATTTTTTTTATCATTATTTTTGTGTATAATATTGATGGGTCGGTTTAAAGGCTAAAGGTTGTATGCGACAATAACATTTGTTAAGAAAAATCGCTTTAAGTATAATATTAAGATGTCGTTTGGGAGCTGTTGCCATAAACAGTTGGTGTCGCTTGCACTATACAAAAAATGAAAATAAGTTTTGTTTATTCATATTCTAGAACCCATATTAACAAGCTTTATTTTGGATCGATGTCTATATTGCCCCACTGAGATCTCCGGGGCCCAAGATAATCTCACCTGCCTAGTTATACCTCCTGACGAACAAACGAAACAAACAGGAGTCACTTCCGTAAAAGCCAATATAAACAGACCTTGGAATGATGATGATAATATTTTTTTTCGTGCGGAAGTCCCTCCAGATTGCCTTCCACGCCGGCCAGCGGGGATGGTTATGTCGGAATCGAACCGACTAAAACCGCACGCCGTCTCGCGTCTCATTGGCCGGGTGTGAGGTGACCCAATACGGCAATTCCCTCACACCCGGCTGGAATCCTAACTACCGAACATGCGCAGCTGAGTTTAATTGTTCCTCAATTATGCAAAAACGACTGTATAGATTTGGAGGAAATTTAGCAAACAGGTTAAAACCTTTGGGACGCAGAAAGAGATCAACATTTAACGCGGGCGGAGCCCTGGCATAGATTCATCTGAAGCTGTCTGAAATCTGACAAGCGCCGGTAGCTTATTGGTTAAGGAGTCAGCCTTATGATCGAGACGCCCGGGTTCGAATCCTGGCCGTTACACTACCGACGTGAACCCACCCCAAACACAAGCAATTTAGCTTAGCTGGAGCGGTCCGGGGGGAGGGGGGGATATTAGTAATTTCGATAACTACATATCTTTATTACTATTATGTTCGAATTAATAGATAGATATGTCCCTCAATCACGCAAAAATGGCTAAATAGATTTAGGTGAGGAGATTTGCAAAGGGATTAGGTGTCGACTGGGATTCAGACTTGCTATTTCTATACCAGGAATTCCCGCAACGCAAAGGAATCTTTGCGTTGCGGGCACGGGTCCTGAATTTGATGGTGAAGCCGCGGGTATAGGATGTTACCATTTTGTTCTGTTTTCAAGTTAGCACTTTGCTGTCCGAGGTTCGCTCTCCTTTACTAGATTTGGTTTATCATGGCTTTTACGGGAGCGATCGCCGTCTAAAACCCCAACTTCGACCGAAAATCCCATATAAACCATAGTAATATTATAAATGCGAAAGTAACTATCTGTTACGCTTTCACGCCCAAACTACTGAACCGATTTTGATGACATTTGGTAGCGATGGACTAGAGACTATTAGCTATGTTTGGTTACGATAACCGTTATCCTATGGCCGAAGACGCGAGTAACAACAGCTAGTCAAAAATTAAAGTTTGTCCTCTAAGCGTTCCTAAACCATTGGTCAGATTGTGATAGGATTTTGTTAACTTATAGCTTGCGCGAACCCAGTAGGTTGGACCCAGTACGTTGCGTTGCAATCGGGTTATAAAATTTTCCAATGTGGACCCAGAATTGATAGGAACGTAGTAAGTTTATGGCTGAGCATCTTACAATAACAAGATTGTTGTCCTCTGTTGCGCGTCAACTCAAAATTTTTGATTCATATCTATAAATTTTTTGCAGTTAAATGTGAACAACAGAATAATTAGCGTTGAGACCGCAGTTTACTTTTATTTCTTGCAATATAAAACAAAACATTTAGATGTCTGATACTCTTTTGTAGCTGTTTAGATCATTTTCGTATCTTTTATTAAGCAAATAAGGACGGAACAACACACAGTATTGATTTGACTTCTATTTGGATTGGTTTTAATTAAATTAACATCAATTCACACTACTTTAATTTTCTAACTAGGTTACGAATTCTAGAATTCAAAAAAAACTTATGTAAACAACCAAAATGGTATCGATTTTTGTTTATTTATTGTCAAACGCGTTTAAAAGCTCTTATTCGAGTATTAGGCGCTTATAACCTACAAGGATATTGATTTGTAAACATTCCCTCCAAAAAAACGCGTCGCACAAAAAAGGGGTTACGTGGGACCTGCTTCGGTACAAAAAAAACACTGAGTATACGAGGGATGGACCTCCGTACCTCCGTAGCGTTCAGCGGCGGCCGCCCCACTCGTATAAAACCTCCTCGTATTGGGGTGAGCTACCCAGCATTTCTGCCCAAACAGAAATAATAACACCGAGCCACGCTTTCACTTACAATGTTCCTTGTGCTTTTCTTCCTCATACGACCATAGCACGCCGTATATACATTTACCTATTTTAATACACTACACTGACACAAGAATCCTCACGTTCACCGACATCGGAGTTTTTTTTTTTCGGGGCAGCGTTGTCGCGTGCGTTCGCCGGCCGGTAAACAAAGCTCACGGTTTTACACTGCACTAAAACTATGATAATTGTTGTATAACGTTGTTTTTTACATTATTTCACTGAATATAAGCGTGTAATGTTGTGTTCGGTTCATGATAAACGCGTAGCGTCACATTTGCGTGATGGTCGCAGGTACGCGCGGTGTGTGTCGCTCGATCGCACTGGATTCGTTTGCCCTCGGAGGGGTCGGGTACGCCGCTGCGGGGGGACGCTCTGCTCTACCGACGCGCGGCGAACGAGACTGCTTTATCTACATTTAGAACGGACAGGTGGCGCGGTTACTTTTTTACCCTTACAGCGCTTTAAAGTGATTGATTATGTGTAATAAAAGCGAGAAATAAAATTATTTTTATTGTATTTTAAAAATAAATTTTAATGTCTAACTAAGACATTAACATTTTGAGGGTAACCTAATTTAGATCAAAATTACTTGAAAAACAGGTTATATTTCGTTACCTATAAAATTAAAATTATGATCACTACTTTTGTATATCCTATCCAATTGCTTGCTTTTTGATTACCTATGTATAATTATTACACTAGATAGACATCTGGAACATGGGACGACTTAATAAAGTCACATAAATTCTATTTTATTTTACTATTATGCACTGCTGATATTGCAGATAATGAGGTACCAAATTAAAAGGAGATTATAAATTTATTGTTTAACATTATAGGCTAATAATAATTTAGTGACGGTGATAAAATTATTTTTCAACCTAACCTGTTTCATAAAGTCTGTCCTTAGACTTAATATACATTATCATTTAAATCGATGAGTCTTATTTAATGTTGAACTCAATATACCGTTTTATCGATATATTTTCACAACATCCTGTGAAATCTATTCAGGCACATATATATTAGAAAGCAGCATTCCCTATTATATCAGTAACATTAGGAAAAATCCCATAGCACTATTATATCAAAAAGCGCTTTTGTTCTGGGAGCGCTTTCAACGCTGAAGAGGCAATAACCAACGGAGTGCTTGTCACAGAGAAAAATAAAAACGATAGTTTTTTTTTATTAGAGCTTCGAGAAAACACCTGACTACGCTTGGTGGACTTATTTCATAAATAAATGATAATATTATTGTCAAAAATGATCACAAACAACATCAAAATTGTGATTTCTATTCTCATGAAAACAATGCCGCGCCTTTATTTTTACTTTGAAATTGTATACAGCGCGATCTATCGTATTTTTGTGTAAAAGTTATACCTACCTAATAATATTTTTTATGGAGATCTGCAGGTTCCCGCTAATCACAGCCACTCAATCGGCCAATAGTGTTAAGAAAAATAAATAAATGTACGATGTTGGAAGCGTAAGATTATAATTATCATTATTGCGTCGTTTTCAATGTTATTGTTAGGTGTCCGTGTGGTTTTTAAGCTTATTATTAACGCCCTCATTTTTAATGTTTTGACTGTGAACCGAGACGTGTTTACTTTGTTTTTTTTTATACCTATGCCGTTTGACATCTTGTATCATAAACACTTTGTACCTCTTGTTTATTTTTTGTTTTATTTTAGGCTGGTAAAGTTGGTAGCAATTACGCAGTTTACATGTTATCGTGAACCTAGTAGGTATTCTTATCAGTCCATAATACTCGGTAAAGACTGTAGATACAGTTAGCTTCCTACCAATGATTTTCTAATAGAATAAACTAGATTATTATCATTCTCTTAGTCCCGGATCCATCCCTGGCTTTAACCTCGGAGCCCAGGGTTTGCTTACTCCTAGTTTTAATTTAGCTTACATAGCTTTTATGGGAACAACTGTCGTCTGAAGTCGGACCTCCAATCCGCGAAAGGAAAACCTTGAATTGGCCTCGTAGGTCTTGGTAAGTACCTACACATTAGAATGAGATAGCTCTCAACATGTCGGTAATGTCAAAGTCAAAAGTCAAAAACCATTTATTCTGTATAGACCATTAATACGGCACTTACAAAACGTTAGAAAAAATTACACTAATGTTTGGCAAATGGAAACCAGTTCGAAACGCGGCCCTTTCCTGAGATTCCGGCATTTTTTAGTCTATCTACAAACATGTTTACTTAATCTAATTACAATATTTCGTTTGAGTAGCATAGAGAGAGAGCAAACAGTTCATATCCAAGCTTGTTTGTCGTCTAAATAGTCTTGAATTTTATAATAGCCTTTTTAGCAGAGTTTAGTTTTAATTTGCCTTTTAATTTATGAAGAGGTAGATTCTTCATTTCACTAGGAAGGTTGTTGTAAAAGCGTATACAGTTACCCTGATAGGTATTACTGATCTTGTGGAGGCGACTCATGTCATGTCAAAAGTGTACCGCGTTATATGACTGGTTAGTGTAGGTTGTTCTGTTTCACTCGTGCTTGAGTGACCGTCGCGTCGTGTACCTTTTTTTTTTTTTTTTTTTTTTTTTATCGTGCGGAAATCCCTTCGGATACCCCCCCGCCGGCCAGCGGGGGCGGTTATGTCGGGCTTGCACCGACTAAAACCGCACGCCGTCTCGGGTCTATAGACGCCGGGGTGTAAGGTTACCCATAGAGCATATCCCTCGCACCCCGGCTGACCCTGGGCCATCCCACCACCAACAGCATCGCCCATCCTGTCTCCTCTGAAAGCAGAGGAGTACGGAGAGCGATGTGTTCCCGCCACGTTGGGTATTGGCCGACGATCAATGCCAACCCTATGAAGGGGTGAAGGGGAAGCCATTGACCGCCGCCCAGGGTGTACCGGCCGCTCCGATTCCGTTCCCCCCGGACTGCAGCGGGATCGGAATCGGAGCGACACTCGAGGAGGTTACCCAACACACACCCCTCGCGTCGTGTACCTACCTACGTCTTTTACCGACTTCAAAAAGGAGGAGGTTCTAAGTTCGTCGGTTTATGTTTTTTTTTATATTAGCTCATTGGTAGAGTAGATACTCTATTATTTGTTATGACTTTAAGTAGGGCACGTCAATTATTTACTTTTTACGGTTCCGTACTTTTTTTTTTTTTTTTTCTTGCGTAAATCCCTTCGGATACCCCCCGCCGGCCAGCGGGGGTGGTTATGTCGTGTCTCGACTAAAACCGCACGGTGTCCTCCCCAAGTGTCCGTTGCCGGGCACCCCGGGTAAGCCCTCGAAAGGATAACCCCAGGGTTGCCGGCGGACTTTGGCCGCCACCGCGGCCTTGCCTGGTAGGGTCGGGTTTTATCCCGCTTCGGTGAGTTGGCAGGCGTGTATAGGGCACACACGACACACCTCCGCCACGGCCTGCTTCTGTAAGGACGGCGAGTCGGCCAACTGCCGTCCTCAGGCCCCGATCAAAGTTACTACTACCATAAGTGTGACTCGATTGTCGTGATGGGTGAACTTTTACTTATAGTGTGGTGTTCGACCTCCTTCATCACCATCATGCGTCAGCGATTAAAAATAAAATTGTTTAAATATAAAATGAGAATAGGAAAAACATTTGGTTGGCGGACAAGTTGGTGACAGCGGGTGACCGGGGGCTCCGGCCTCGACCCACCGTACGAAGAGAGTTCCAAGCAAAGTGATCGTAGGCTCAATCTCTGAGCAGAATCCGCGGCCCTCTTCAGTTCGCATAATAAACTCGCGTAAAATCCCCTCAAACTCGTTATAGAAGTTTTATGTGAAAAATAAATGCTATAAAAAATATAATTACTTGTGTTATCATTTAATTAACACGAGGAGCTGTGACACCAGACCCCAGACGTCACAATACCTACAGGTTTGTACGGAACCCTCGGTGTGCGAGTCCGACTTGCACATGGCCGGTTTTTTTTGTCTTTGAACGTAAAATTTACTGTCGCTGCAGAACTAAAAGTATTCATGTCTTGGTTTACTATCCTACTAATATTATAAACGCGAAAGTTTGTAATTATGGATGGATGAATGTTTTTTAGGGATTTTCTTTAGAAAAGCCCTATTGCTATCGAGTTGTCGTCGAAGTCGTCGTTGCCAATTTTCTGTCACGGTTTTGGGTATGAAGGAGATGAGCTATCGAGTTGCTGTTTTCGGTAATAGATTCGTGCTGGGGTGAACCATTGCAAGATAAAGAAAAAATCGCAAAAAAAAATATCGCAAAATCGAAAATCCCTTGTATTCGGCGGAGCTCGTCTCAGGAATTCAACTTGTTACTCTTTCACGCAAAAACGGCTGAACGGATCTGGCTGAAATTTGGCACAGGGATAGATTATAGTCCGGAATAACACATAGGAATAGGTTCCCATGGGTTGCGGGAACGGGATCAGAATTCTACGCGGGCGGAGCCGCGGGCAATAGCTAGTCTATACTATTATAATCTGTCGGTTGGCCCTGCGCGGGAGCACAGAGCCACAGACTGCATAGATTAATAATAGTTTGTAATTTGGTTAATTTTATTTCTTTTGTTGATTTTTGAAGTGAAACTTCTTTAGAATCGTTGTGATTTCAAACTCGATGAAACGAAAAAATAAGTACATACTTTTTTTTTAATCAGGGACTTTTCAGAAGTTTCACTTCTACCTTGTGTGACTGGCACCACACACACATTATAAAAGGGTAAAAAGGGGAATTGTGTAAAGGGTAAAAAGGGGAAATGTGGCAAGGGTAAAAACGGGAAATGTGAAAAAGGGTAAAAAGGGGAAATGTGGAAAGTGTAAAAACGGGAAATATAGAAAGGGTAAAAAGGGGAAAAGTGGTAAAGGTAAAAAAGGAAAATGTGAAAAAGGGTAAAAAGGGGGAAGGTGGAAAGGGTAAACAGGGTAAATGTGGTAAGGGGAAAAAGGGGAAAACAGGCAACTTTTTTTTTTCCTTTATGTATTAATTATGTATGTTTTCTTTGTAACTCTTTTTGTTATATTTACGTTGTGTGTGCGTATGTGACGTCATGAGTGGTGGCCCCATCTGAAAACCAGCGCTGCGCATATCTAACGGTATGCGTAGCATTTATGCTAAGATGGCGGCCATTACTGGTGGTAGAAATTTGATGACACAAATTTGTCACAAAATTCGGCCGGGTGGGTACCACCGTACACGATTGCGAAAAACCCTCCATAGTAAGCCAATTTCGGTTTGATTGCGTTCAGGGGTCAGCAAGTGCATAGCTTGCTTCTGTAAGATGGCGCTGGGTGTATCTAAAGGTCGAGGTTAGATGACCTCTGTGGCGCTGCGGTAGAACGTTCGGCTGCTAAGTCAGAAGTCGCGGGTTCAATTCCCGCTCTATACATTACATATGTAATTTGTGAATATATCTATTTGCATTGATCTGGGTGTTTTTATGTAAAATATGTATGTGTGTAAAATGTAAATGTATGTACAGAAATGCAAAAAAAGATCTAAATAATGTATATCCACATTCTAGAACCCATAACACACGCTACTTTGGGGTCTAAATGGCGCTGTGTAACATAGAATTTTGTAGAATATTTATAAAAGACGAGAACAAATTATGACTTACTGGCTGTTGCCTGCGGCACCGCCCGCGTGGAATTCTAATCCCGTTCCCGCTACCCATGGGAACCTATTCCCGGGATGAAAGCCTAGGTGTTATTCGGGGATATAGGCGTGAGTTTATGTTTATGTTATGTTTTACATAATATTATTCTAATAATATTTTCAAGCATGCAAATATTTGTATAGAGCGGGAATTGAACCCGCGACTTCTGACTTAGCAGCCGAACGTTCTACCGCAGCGCCACAGAGGTCATCTAACCTCGACCTTTAGATACACCCAGCGCCATCTTACAGAAGCAAGTCGAACTGCTTCGGAATTATTTATCTGCATCGCGCTATAGAAGTTCTCACGATGAATTGATAGAGAAGATAGTTCAGCATTTGTAACATGGCACTATAAATACGTGTCTTTCGAATCTCTTCGAGCAGTAAGATGGGGCCATAAGATTCATCTCACTGAAAGGAAAGATTTGACAGACTCGTATATATAGTGCCCAACTGCGGTCGCGAGTCTTATAGACGCAATCAACGATTTTGAATAAATTTTTTTCTACACAGAATGCCTTTTTTTTTTTTTAACGTGCGGAAATCCCTTCGGATACCCTCCCCCGCCGGCCAGCGGGGGTGGTTATGTCGTGTCTCGACTAAAACCGCACGGTGTCCTCCTCCATTATACAACAATATCTTCGGGATCCAAGTTAACCTCATAGATATATAGCTAGATGAAGCGGCCAAGTGCGAGTCGGATTCGCCTATTAAGCAGCCGTAGCAGCAAGTAACAATATGTTTTTTTTTTAATTTTTATATTTGAGTTGATTGAATGAAAGGTAAATTGCGGTTTACGATTTATGACGTATTAAAAAAAAACTTCTTACTAGATCTCGTTCAAACCAATTTTCGTTGGAAGTTTACATGGTAATGTACATCATATATTTTTTTTAGTTTTATCATTCTCTTATTTTAGAAGGTACAGAGGGACACACACAAACACACAGTCTTTGTTTTTTTTTTCAGTTCTAAGTATCCCTAAGTTTTAAATATCTAAGTACCCCCAAAATTTATTGTTTTTTTTTCTATTTTTGTATGAAAATCTTAATGCGGTTCACATAATACATCTACTTACCAAGTTTCAACAGCATAGGTCTTATAGTTTCGGAAAAAAGTGGCTGTGACATACGGACGGACAGACAGACAGACAGACATGACGAATCTATAAGGGTTCCGTTTTTTGCTATTTGGCAACGGAACCCTAAAAAAGTCAGTCTCACATGTAAAACGGTACACTTGCTGCCGGCTCTAGTGCAGGACTTTTTTTACGGGGTTAAGGGGAGGCTGTGGGGGCGGGTTGTCAGACAGTCGCTCGCGTAAACGCATAAGTCAAATGTAAAAGACGAGAAGGATTCTACGGACCCAATGCGAAACCCTGCGACCGCAATAATATGACGGTGAATGATTTTAGAAAATTATTTTAATTATATAGAGCGCTATCTGGAACTGGTGTACATAAGCAAAGTTTAACCATCTTGTTATAATATGTGTTCTGTAATACTGATAAACATTATTTATTTAAATACATGTAAAATAGTATACATAAAAAATATTTCCACGAATACTTAGGTACATATTCAGGCTTACAAATATTTGCATCGAGCGGGAATCGAACCCACGACCTCTCACTTAACAGTCTCACGATCTTTTTTTTTATATTTAGGACACGTAAATTTGACTTCACCTCGCCTGATGGTAAGCTGTAGGTAAAGTCTCAGGAAAGAGGGTCACCATTACATACACGTACCATGTTAACAATGGTGGCACTCAGCTTGACGGCCTCATCAGAAGAGGATTGTCGTCGCAGCACCGCGTGACACCCACCGGTCCCACTAGTGCTGCGACCACAACCCCCCTGCCCGGCTATGCACTTGCTGACCCCTGAACGCAATCAAACCGAAATTGGATTACTATGGAGGGTTTATCGCAATCGTGCACGGTGGTACGGTTTTAAAATATGTTCATGAAGGTTATTTTTTTATTATTATTATTATAATAGGGCATTATTATAATAGGCTTTGGCGCAAGGCGTTCAGACTAATCCTAAACATGAAAACGCTTAGTATTGCCCTAGTAAAGTAGTGGGAGCTTTACTGAAAGCTTCTTTGGAGTTTTGGAAACAACATGGAAAATCACAATTCACGGTAAATATTCCACTTTCCTACACTTGTGCGTGTTGTCGAAGACGTTATGTCTAGAAACCCACCATTTTTACACATAAAAACTCGAAATTACACAAATTTTAGAAAATGAAACACTTCCTCGATGCCTCTTTTTCTCATGTTGGCGCCAAAACCAAATGAAGGTTAATATTGAATCAGAAAAGTTGAAAATGGAAGGGAACGGAAAGCTATCCCATAGAAAGTTTACACACTTCAGAACACGTCATTTTTAAATTTCCGAACGATTTATAGTATTGATATTAGTGATGGGACATAAATTACTAAAAATAGTATTTTTTTTTCTCCTCAATCTAGTGAAAATGATCTTTATTGAAAAATGAGTATTTAAGTAATGATAGCAAAGACAACAGTATATTAAGCTATTTCAACACAAGGAAATTTTCAATGACCAAATATAACGTAAGACGTAGGTGTTGTACTAATCCTAGTACAATCAACTTCAAAGACGACTTGATTTCTATGTTGGATGGTCAAGGGGGGCTGCTGTGACACTCTCTGCTTTTTGAGAAAAGTAGGATTAAGGGCCAAGGGTTTGGCATATTCTGTCAAGAATAAAAACCAACAAATAAATGATGAAGGAATAAAATAAAAAACCTGTATTTTACAGTGTCCCTCAGGTCAGCACCTTGGGCCCAACTTTATTCTATAAAAGTAACTGCTGTTACGCTGCTGACACCACCATTAAAGTTCAACGACCCATTAACTTAAAAATAGTGTAGAACTTGCAGACACTAAAATATAAAAATGTCCACTTTTCGATATTTGAGAGAGAACCAAATTAATTCAGTTGCGATACAGTTATGTATTAACTTCAGGTGCATGGGGGTGTAATATTAGCAGGATATACCTGCAAGCTGATACACCTTCTAATATTAGTAGGTGTTTAACAGCGAAGGCTTTGGCGCAGATTTTCTTTACTCCTAGGGTTGGATGGAGGAGACACGCAGTTACGCACGTAGAAGCCGAA
This sequence comes from Cybosia mesomella, assembly GCA_946251805.1. NCBI lineage: Eukaryota > Metazoa > Arthropoda > Insecta > Lepidoptera > Erebidae > Cybosia > Cybosia mesomella. The sequence goes on from OX276411.1 coordinate 19,605,082, forward strand.
TTAAACCAAATAATGGAGTTAAGAGCCAATCCAGGGCTCCAAAGTGCAGTGCTTTGAATGCAACCAGGATTAACTTGAGCCAAGAAGAATCAAGAGGATTAATTACTGACGTTTTATAATAATTTCAGACATCAGCAGACCAACCTAATTTCACTCATTTTTAATAATTATTTAGTCGATTTCAATAAATGTAATATGGTCACATCACTTCAAAATTCAGACGTCAAATACGTCGCCGAATCGCCGTAGTTAGTTCGTGAGTTCGCTGATTCGCCGATTTAAATAATAAATGAATTTAAGCATAAAATAAATAAGAAAACGTGTCAATTAATCACACATATAATAGGGTATTAGTTAACAAATTTATGTATCATGGTTAGACAGAGAAAATCAGCCCTGCGTCAACCCAGTAATCCTGAAACGAGCAGTAGTTCTGGGAGCAGTGAGGCTTCGATTGGAACGAGGACCTTTAAGTTTTTTTCTGGTTGGAAAACTGCAGCCGGTTTCATATGTTTTTTGGTCGCTGTATATGTGAGCACCTTGGGATATCTAGAGACTAGGGTTAACACACCGTTTGACGATGATAAGGTTGGTAATCTGATCATAGATTGTGCGCGATTGTTGAATTATATTTTTAATTTTACGTTATTTAACTGTAATTTCATTTTTGCCACGCGGGTATAGACGAATCGAGGCAGCGTTTCATTTTCTAAAATTTGTGTAATTTTATTATATTTAAAAATAATGTTTACATATAATGTCTTCGACAACGTGCACAAGTATAGGAAAGTGGCATATTTACCGTGAATTGTGACTTTCCGTGTTGTTTTGAAAACTCCACAGAAGCCTCTTGTAAAGGAACTGTATCTCCACTACTTTACTAGGGCAGGACTTTGACTTAACTTATGACTATGAAGGACTTTGCTTGACTTGATTGTGGCTAAATGATGAAAGCGGTGCATAATATTGAAATTGTTTGCAAATTACTTGTTTGAGGCCTTATGAGAGGCTTAGAAGCATAAAAAAAAGGTTTTTTTTTAAATTTTATGATGCAGCATGTCATGTCCCACCGCATGATGAGACTAGGGAAAACTAAAGGCTCATGGACCTACCTCTATAGTACAAAGATCGACAGCTACACAATTCGCTACTATGTTATCTGCTTGTTACTGAGTAGAGCAGCAGGAGAAATAGATTGACAACACCCAAGTTCTGGAGTTGTATGAGTACCCATACTTACAGCTCAATTCCTGGGATTTGATCACGCCTTCCCCTCCATTTAGTAGGCCTTATACAGCTTTTGAGGGAGTGACTACGGTCTCTCCTCCCACCTTGTCCACCTTGTTCATTAATCAGCTGCCAAGTGTATGCCATTTAATTTTATTTGAATGCTTAGTTATTACCACAGGATGTCTGTTAGATGTGAATCTCAACGTGGATGGTAGAATTTATAATTAATGAAAACTACCAGCCACATTACTCGCTAAACATGTATTATATACCAATTTGTAATGCATTTGCTGTGGATAAACCTATTAAATAAATAAATAAAAAACTAATAAACAAATACAGGAGGCGGGGTTTTTTATTACATACATAAATTCTATCATGATGATTCACATCTGCCGTATGTCTAGTATTTTCCAAATGTTTTACAATCTTAATACAATTTCAGGTGGTACAAAAAAATGGTCTCCAAATTCCTGATAGGTACTGGGGCACATACAGACCGGGCGCATACCTCGGTCTGAAGAGCAGAGAACCACGTTCACCTGTGTTCGGATTAATGTGGTATCAGCTTGCTGAGTCCTCACATAAAGGAATCAGGTAGGTTCCTATATTTCTATTTTTTTAGTTGGTGATTATAAAGCAAGAGGCTGAATTTTGTAAGTTTGTTAATATGTTGGGGCTAATCTTCAGAACTCCACTTATTGGAAAAATTCGTTCACCATCTGGTAGGTACGTTATCCCCAATAGACAGGCTATACATTATTCAATTTACGATGGCTTGAGTAAAAAATAATTCCCATTTGGAAATAGTAATTATAGGACCTACTTTTTATCCCAGAACCCATCGCTGGCTACTGGCCATAACTGCTAGTAAATAATAAAATATCTTCTAAATATTTATTCTTTTCAGACACTGGTGTGATCAAAATGATCAGCTAGCAACATATGGCTGGTTGAAACACGATGGGGTCACATTCGGGGAGCAGCTGATATCAGATCCGCCTCATAACATCACAACCTCGTTCATCAAGACGCCTGGCGGTGAGCATGGTGGGCTGTGGACTGTCCGCATTAATGTTACTGCTAAGGTTGGTTTTATTGCTTCAGGGAAAAAAAGACCTTTTGAGACCCAAACCAAATAGAATAAAAATCCTGTACCATAACTTTGTCTGTTTATCATTAAGTATACCAGCTTGCTGGGCCAAACTAATATTCTGAAGTTTTTAGTTTGGCCATACAAAAATTTTTTGAATTCTTCAGGTTCCGTTAACATACTCGGCTTGAGCATAATTCGATACCTCGGGGCTCAAAGGGCGTGAGCACCAAAACTCGACTTTTCAGTAGAGCCAAAAAACATTGAAACAAACTTTAATAACCTAAAACTCTGATTTATTTTTTACACAAAATGGGGTCGTAAACACCACGGTTTTTTTGTGAATTGGACTTGAAAATATACAGATCAATAAATTAGTAGGGCTGCATTACAAAGTCATTTTGAAAACTGCATCATTGGGTTTTTGGAAAATCTGTAGGTATTCCTAGCCCAAGCAAAACCACCATTTTTGCAACGCAATAATGGTGGTTACGCCCTTTGAGCCCCGAGTTATTGATATGTATGGATTTTTTTTCAAAATCAACTGGTTTTGCTTGGGCTAGGAATACCTACAGATTTTCCAAAAACCCAATTATGCAGTTTTCATAAAATGCCCGAGACTTCTTCATTCTTTTCGCTATTCCTCATAGTAGACCACCCCCACCCACGTGACACTTCCACACTGTATGAACAAAGAAATAAATGAATACATATAAATTTTATGATATTCCTATCCTTTGCAGGCCAACAAAAACTTACCATTTGTACTGATATGGTATGCAGCCTTAGACGAGTCGATGGGGCCAGTAGCCCCCCATTCTCGTCTCTGGTATGAAGACGGCTCCATACTTGGACATACACCGCAGCTACATAACTTCAAGATCAAATTTGTGCCTCATAAAGGTAGGTATAAAATAACCTATGTTGCCATCCACAAGCTAAAAGGCGGTAAAAGTGCTAGTTTCCACTTTGATTAGTGCGAGTGCTGGTAATTAGTGCAGGTGCTTAGTGATGAGTTCAAAACGCGTGTGGACCGCAGTTGATTAGTGCGAGTCATTAGTAATCAGCGTAGTGAAGTGGATAGAAGCGTGTTCTATTTTTTTGCGAGTAGCCACGCCCCCGCACCCCTCCTTCCCCTTCACTCGCAGCATGCCTGCTACTAAACACGTGTGGACATGTTTGTGTAATGTACCTTTTTTTTTTTTTTTATGCTGAAATCCCTGCGGATACCCCCCCGCCGGCTAGTGGGGGCGGTTATGTCGGGCTTGAACCGACTAAGACCGCACGCCGTCTCGGGTCTACAGACGCCGGGGTGTAAGGTTGCCCCATAGAGCATATCCCTCGCACCCCGACTGACCCTGGGCCATCTCCGGTTTCGAGATGGCCCCCTCGGGTTTGGGAACCACGGTGTTCTCGTCTTGCCCCGGTTTGGGGGAGGGGCGCTGGTCGCCCCACCGTTTAGTGTACCTGTACGCTCGCTTTGTTAAAATGATACAATGACATTTTTAACTAAGCGCTGCCACTAAACAGTATTGGACACTACTCACACTACACATTTGAACTAATCTGTATACTGGTGGTAGAAATTTGATGAACAAATTTGTCACAAAATTCGGCCGGGTGGGTACCACCGTGCACGATTGCGAAAAACCCTCCATAGTAATCCAATTTCGGTTTGATTGCGTTCAGGGGTCAGCAAGTGCATAGCCGGGCAGGGGGGTTGTGGTCGCAGCACTAGTGGGACCGGTGGGGGTCGCGCGGTGCTGCGACGACAATCCTCTTCTGATGAGGCCGTCAAGCTGAGTGCCACCATTGTTAACATGGTACGTGTATGTAATGGTGACCCTCTTTCCTGAGACTTCACCTTCAGCTTACCATCAGGCGAGGTGAAGTCAAATTGACGTGTCCTAAATATAAAAAAAAATAATCACTTACCATTTGTAATCACCTGCACTCAAACTAATCAAAGTGGAAAGTAACCTTAAGTGACTTCTGCTCAATTTTCATATCTTAACTTTAAACAAATTAAATTAAGTCACTATTAACTTTAGTCTTGTAAATGCTCCTAAATATATCCTTCGTCTGGCATAAGGCAAAGTTTTTTTTAAATGTTTAGGACACGTCAATTTGACTTCACCTCGCCTGATGGTAAGCTGAAGGTAAAGTCTCAAGAAAGAGGGTCACCATTACATACACGTACCATGTTAACAATGGTGGCACTCAGCTTGACGGCCTCATCAGAAGAGGATTGTCGTCGCAGCACCGCGTGACCCCCACCGGTCCCACTAGTGCTGCGACCACAACCCCCTTGCCCGGCTATGCAATTGCTGACCCCTGAACGCAATCAAACCGAAGTTGGATTACTATGGAGGGTTTTTCGCAATCGGGCACCTACCCGACCGAATTTTGTGACAAATTTGTGTCATCAAATTTCTACCACCAGTGATTGCGTAAATAATTGCAGATTTCTAGAAAATACTTGCATAGGTTTCAAAATATGCCCTCATTTCACAGTTCTAGCTCGAAATTTGTTTCTTTTACTTAACCGCTTTTTAGTTTTTTTTTTAGCAGTTTAGTTTAGTGGTATGGGTAATGGACTGCTGAGACGAGGCGTCGGGTTCGATCCCAGGTTTTACCATGGCACACACCAATGACTTTTCGATGCTTTTCGAAGTTATGTGTGTATTTATTGCAGGTTTATAAGTGCCCGGTTAATGGCAATAGGCTCGCCACCTATTACATTGGGACCTAAACATAAACTGGCGAAATGTGGGTGCTAGCACCTCTGCCTACCCCTTCGGGGATATAGGCGTGAGTTTATGTTTATGTTTTTAGTTTGTGGAAGGCAGTTTGTTACCGATATCTAAAATTTTATATGTATGTATGGGGCACCATTAAGATCTTCCGGGTCCAAGTCAACCTCACCTGCTAACTGGTGCATCTGCTGACCAATGGACGGGGGTCTGACGAAGGTACTCTTCAGAGCTGGGAGGCCAAACGGCAATCGCTCTCACAATTTAATGTCAACGTCATCCTCCGTACCATTATCATTGTTGAAATTAGTCAAATCTTTAAACATGCTTTTAACATTGTGAAGGAAATAAATAAATATAATTATTGTAGGACAAAAGCAGAGCTTGTCATATGGGTTCTAGAATGCAGATAGACATACTTAATGTCTTAAAGACACTTAATACTTAATGTATTCCCTGTGACCATGGCTGCTGAAAAGCAACCGAAACGTCGGGATCAATGTAAAATATAAAATAACATCAAATAAACCGCGATATAATCCATTAAAAATAGTTTTATTTCAATAGAATATATTTCAATACATATTATACATAGACCAATGCGACAGCCTCCGTGGCGTGGCGGTATTGAAAGCGGCCGCTACGCAGGAGGCGCGGGTTCGATCCCCGCTCAGTGCAAATATTTGTATGCATGAATATGAGTATTTGCATTGGTCTGGTCGTGCCTCGGAGAGCACGTTAAGATGTCGGTCCCGGTTGCCATACGAATATGTATGACAGTCGTTATAGGGGAAATGGGTGGAATGGCTCCACATAGAAGGGCTGATCACCCGTCTGGTCAAACGGCGTCCCCACTGACAGTAGTAGTAGACCAATGCAAATATATATATTTGCACTGAGCGATATATATATATATATTCTATATATATATATTCGTATTTTTTGTCTTTTATTACATAAACATAACATAACATAAACTCACGCCTATATCCCCGAAGGGGTAGGTAGAGGTGCTAGCACCCACATTTCGCCAGTTTATGTTTAGGTCCCAATGTAATAGGTGGCGAGCCTATTGCCATTAACCGGGCACTTATAAACCTGCGATAAATACACACATAACTTCGAAAAGCATCGAAAAGTCATTGGTGTGTGCCATGGTAAAACCTGGGATCGAACCCGAGACCTCGTCTCAGCAGTCCATTACCAATACCACTAGGCTACCGCGGTATGTTGTCTTTTATTATTCTTTTTATATCTCTTTTATATTTCTTTTTATACCTCTGTGGCGTAGCGGTAGTGCATTCGACTGCTACGACAGGGGGCGCGGGTTCGATTCCCGCTCAGTGCAAATATTTGTATGCATGAATATATCTATTTGCATTGGTCTGGGTGTTTCTATGAGTAATATGTATGTATTTACAAAAAAAAAAAAAGTATCTGAGATGTTTATCCGCATTCTGGAACCCATAACACAAGCTAGTTAAACTATGCTTACTTTGGGTCTAGAAAGCGCTGTGCAGAATGTCGTAGAATATTAAAAAAAACAAACCGAGAGCTTGCAGAAAAGCTTCGTCCATCAAGCGGTAGGAAGAGACTTGAGGCCCAGGTCATACAGCTCCGAATGATAGCACTGTAGTACTTAAAACTACAATTCTTGACTATTACAGGTAGACTCTTGCACACTTCATACTCAGAAGGCCACGCGCCAGGTCTTCATCTTCTGAAAGAGAAGTTCTATGCGCTGTTGAAGGTTGAAAGACATTCTGTTTTTGGGAGGCTGGCGGTCCTCGCCCCTGACGATGAGTTGAATGATAAGGTACGTTGAAAAACACCCTACCAAGACTTTCAGCCAAAGCAAGCTCACCTACAAGACGGTACACCTGCTGATTGGAGGACCAGGCTCTGGTGCAGGCTTTTCTCTGGAGGTGGGGTTCCTTCGGGCGCCGGACCCCAGACTCTGTGGCGTAGCTGTAGTGCATTCGACTGCTAAGCCAGAGCTCGCGGGTTCGATTCCCGCTCAGTGCAAATATGTATGTTTGCATTGGCCTGGGTGTTACTATGTATAATATGTATTTGTTTACAAAAAAAAAGTATTTAAGTATGTCTATCCGCATTCTAGAACCCATATGACAAGCTCTGCTTAGTATGGGTCTAGATGGCGTTGTGTACTTTGTTCTACAATATTTATTTATTTATTTAATTTTGTTTTCACAGGACAAGGACATCAATTTCGTTCCAGTTCAGATGCTGGTGGAAACTCCTTTCGTAATAGACATTTTGTATACCACGGAGGACCTGCCTACCCCTCCACTCAAAGGGGATGAATATACTAAAGCGTTGGAGCTTAAGAAACTGAACTTTGATGATGAATTTGAGGAGAAGTTCAAATTAAATGAGAAAGGGTGAGTTACACAAATTCTTACCCGAGTAGGTTGTGTTTGAGCTGAATTAATTTGAAACAAAATCAAAATTGATTCATTCTATGACATATAACACAGCGCCATCTAGACGCCAAACTAAGCAGAGCTTGTCATATGGGTTCTAGAATGCGGATAAACACACTTTGATAATTTTTGTTTGTAAATAAATACATATACATACTAATATTATAAAGCTGAAGAGTTTGTTTGTTTGTTTGAACACGCTAATCTCAGGAACTACTGGTTCGAATTGAAAAATTATTTTTGTGTTAGATAGCCCATTTATCGAAGAAGGTTATAGGCTATATTGATGATACGCTCTTACCCAGGAGAGCGGAGCAGTAACCATAAATGTCCCACAATCGGGCAAATTTCCATACATGATCATAGAACTGTTTCAAGTCATGAAATGTTAATGTTTGGGATAAATAGGTGAAGTATGCCACGAGCGAAACCGTGGAGGATAGCTAGTTATACATAAACCGTTCCGAATCAGTTGTCAGGGGTTAAAAACAAATTTTTAAAACCTAAAAATCATTTCTTCAATTAAATTTTTAAGCATTTTGAATGCTTACTTTTTCTAAAGATTTAGATCGGAAAAAGAGAACATCTATAATGGGACTTGAACCCGCGACCAGTCCCTTACAGGGGGAATGCTCTGACCAGCTGAGCTATCTAGACACGTCCCAGACATTCGAAATTCTCCGATATATTATATACGTCTTAAGGCGACGCTGGAGCCATCTACCGTAATTCTTGCGAACTATGGAAAATAAATCATTTCATATTTTTTTGTGGCTGACTGTACCTCCAATAAACCAGCTCGCTTGTCCCCAGGTACCCTGCAGAGGACGTGTACGTAGCCCAGGCCGCGCTGTCCAACATGCTGGGCGGTATCGGCTACTTCCATGGCGCCGGGAGGGTCCGCTCGCAGTACACGCGGGAGCCTGTACCGTACTGGCGAGCCCCGCTATACACTGCGGTACCCAGCAGGTGACTCCATTCGACTATCATACTTTTACCGTTGTTCCAACCAGGAAAAACGGTACACGTTCACCTGGTGGTAGAAATTTGATGACACATCTCGCCTGATGGTAAGCTGAAGGCAAAGTCTCAGGAAAGAGGGTCACCATTACATACACGTACCATGTTAACAATGGTGGCACTTAGCTTGACGGCCTCATCAGAAGAGGATTGTCGTCGCAGCACCGCGTGACCCCAACCGGTCCCACTAGTGCTGCGACCACAACCCCCCTGCCCGGCTATGCACTTGCTGACCCCTGAACGCAATCAAACCGAAATTGGATTACTATGGAGGGTTTTTCGCAATCGTACACGGTGGTACCCACCCGGCCGAATTTTGTGAGAAATTTGTGTCATCAAATTTCTAAATTTCAGATTTTAACGTGTTTTTAATCTAATATTATTTAAGACTTTTTAACATCTCTTTCTTTTTCTCTAGATCCTTCTTCCCCCGCGGCTTCTTATGGGACGAGGGTTTCCACGGTCTGCTAATAGGCCGCTGGAGTCTGGACATCCAGATGGATATAGCCGCTCATTGGCTGGACTTGATCAATGTGGAGGGCTGGATTCCAAGGGAACAGATTCTGGGTGAGGGCTTGGCTCGCTCTGATCCTATTAAGTTAACAATAATTTAAAATTCATTAAAAATAAATAGTCCACCGGAATCGTTATGTAACGATATCGGCGGCCCACTCAGGTTCCAGGTATGGTATTGTATGGTATGGTATGGTATCACGGGCTGGTATCCGCAACTCCACGACAAGGCGCGGCTTTTCAAGGGTGGGCATTCTATTCGATCCACCCCAACTCATTGAAGAACGCCAGCAGGCTATTCACGCTGCTGGCGATCTCCTAGAGCGTACCTGTGTTTCTGAAGTACTTAACCCTGTATGTGGCGGTTGCAGGGCAGTGTAGGAGCACGTGTGCCGCTGTTTCTTCCTCTCTCATGCAGGCTCTGCAGAGAGGGCTGTCGGTGATTCCTAAAATAAAAAGGTGTTTATTGAAGGAGCTGTGCCCCGTGACGGCAGCTGTGGCCGTGCGCAGTTGCCGTTTGGTCAGTTGTCGAAGACGCCTGGTCAGTCTATTTTCAAGCACCAGGTTCCAGGTTCAGCTTGTAATTTGGAGCTAGGGGTCCACACTCATACTTCCCTTTTTTGGTTTAGGTTGGCTTTAACGGGATCGACTGCCGTCTGACTCTTAACTCCGAAAGGAATCCCTGTACTAGAGCCTCGTCCGTCAATCAGTAGAGTGTACTAGCTACCAGGTGAAGTTTGGTTGGTCCCCGAAGGTCTTGGTAGGGCCACCATGCACTCTTCACTTAACCCATTTTCTCCAAGGCAGGCAGAGACAATAGCCCTCCATCTGATCCTGTCCTTACACACTTCACCAACTTCCTTTACTGTCATTAAACTTTTCATGCAAGCCCGCATATTTATGGGCCCCATACGTGTATGGGGGCCCATTAGTGTATGGCCCCCTATGGGTTTGGGGGGCCATCTCCACTCTTCTGCTGCTCTTTTTCATAGTTTGGTTCATATAAGCTTTTACGGAGCAACTTTTATTCCCTTTATCTAAAGTGCAACTAGAAGATCTTCTATGTAAATAACAGTCGCGTCATTATTTGTGTTGATACTACAACACCACCTTAAGCTGTTAACCTTCGCTGTTTTGCTGTATATTGACGCAAAACACTGGACGCGGACCGAAAGTGGCAACTTTACTATGCCAAAAATACCTAAAGTTGTCGAATACCTTCGCCTTAAATCTTTATTGTACACAAAAAAAGGATTGTGTGGTTTTATGAAACCACGGTAAAAGTGAAACTTTTTTTCACATTATAGACATTTAACTAAAAAATAACAACATTTACATTAAACACTGACAAAAACAAAAAAAAATAGCGTGGAGCACTGGCACAAATGAGTAATAGTCTATAAACTACACGGTCAGCTACTGCGAACTATAGGCGCCGCCATATTGGCCCTGGCTGCTATGACGAGCGCCTTTCACTTTATCCCTACTCCGCGGCCGACCGTCACGCGACATGCAACACACAGACGAAGAAGTTTGAGACAATGTAATAAAAGTTTCACTTTAAAAAAATCCGTTCCCGCAGGGGGAACGCACAGGTAGATTTCGTGAAGCAATTAATATTATTTTATATAGAGAACTACGGATTTTAAACAATATTTATGCCCCAGCGAGTTTTCTACCCAAAAAGTACTTGCGCAATGATAAATCTGGTTTCGGGAATGATGTTGCCAAATTGACAAGTCGGAAATTTCCGTACCGCACTATGTTTTTTCTTTTTCTCGAAAACGGTAAATTTGAGCAAAAAACGTTTTGGACATTTATTTTAGAGCAAAAAATAACCTGTCGGTTAGAAATATTTTTTTGCCCCTCGACCTACACGCCGAGCGCATTTTTAACATGTTTAATTTTTTTTTCTCGAAAACGGTTAAGTTTTAGCGAAAAACTTTTCAGACATTTATTTTAGACTTCAAAAAAGGCCTATCGATTAAAAATGTTTCCGACACCAAGAATGTTCACCGGTTAGAAGTTATGATTTTTTTCCCGATAAATTTTGGTTTTCCCCCCCTCCACTTTTAGTTAGTTTTAATCTTATAGGTTTATAATTAAAAGTTGTTGGTATTCATGTATACTATGGGATAAAATTAGAACGGTTCGAATATCTTTCATGGAACGTGAAATTTTGAGGAAAAACTGATTTCACAAAAAGTGAGGCCCTACCGTCCCCTTAGGCCGGATTTCACCCGTTCACGAACTTAAACTAAGTTTACACCCAAGCAATTTTTGACCGCAGTTTGAAAGCGATCGGGGCAAAAACGCGACCGTGACAGTGCCGCAAATTTTGGGAAGTGGAACCGTATGGTCAAAAAGTTTATATATATATATGTATGTATATACATATATATATATATAAACTTTTTGACCAGTGGTCATTTCGGACTCAGGGGGTCATAACCTCCTATGAAGAATTTTTTTTAAATTCGACAGTAGTCAAGAAACCAATAGGTAGATCGATTTCATCGAAATCTACCTAAAAAGATATAAATGTATTACAGTTAAAATAAAGTATGTACAAAGGCGAGCTTAACTCTACTAGCAAAACTTTGGGCAGTAGAGACAGAAAATAAAATTGTTTTTTGAAAAAAAAAAAAAACATTCCCTTTACTGATATTTTTAGGCGCTGAGGCATTAGCGAGAGTGCCCAAAGAGTTTGTGGTCCAGAGTAACGCGGCGGCCAATCCTCCAATGCTGCTGATCCAGTTAGCGCACTTCGTGAAGATACGACCGGACTTGTTCCAACTCAACTCACCGCACAGAGACACGCTGAACAGGATGTTCACCCGTTTACAGGTCAGTTACAGGTTACGGGTCAGTGTTGTTTATGGCAGAAAAATCATAAAAGTAGAAGAATGCAGTGGAGATGCGGTCATTGCGTAGTATGTGCAGTGGTAGAGTCAAGCAACAGTAATTTTGGCCGTTGCATGAATGGGCCGACTCGACCGGGGAAGCACCACCCTCTCACAGAATATCGACGCCAAGTAACAGTATTTGAACTGTTGCGTTCCGTTTGGTGAGTGAGAGTGCTGGAGCCCAAACTACTTCCCCCCCCCCCAAACTCCTTTCCCATCCCCTCCCAAACTCTTTTCCCATACCCTTTCCTTTACAGGGTCGGCAGCGCGAGTGTGACGCCACTGGTGTTGCACACGTCCATAGGCCGCGGTAACCGCTTCCCATCAGGTGGGCAGTGTGCTTGTCTGCCACTTTAGTGGTATAAAAAAAAAAATGTGTGGAGTAAGCGTGTAATGTGTGGACGGCCTCTGTGGCGTAGCGGTAGTGCATTCGACTGCTACGACAGGGGCCGCGGGTTCGATTCCCGCTCAGTGCAAATATTTGTATGCATGAATATGTCTATTTGCATTGGTCTGGGTGTTTCTATGTATAATATGTATGTATTTACAAAAAAGAAGTATATAAGTATGTTTATCCGCATTCTGGAACCCATAACACAAGCTAGTTAAACTATTTTTACTTGGTGGTAGAGTCAAGCAACAGTCATTTTGGCTGTTGCATGAATGGGCCGACTCGACCGGGGAAGCACCACCCTCTCACAGAATATCGACGCCAGGTAACAGTATTTGAACTGTTGCGTTCCGTTTGGTGAGTGAGAGTGCCGGAGCCCAGACTCCTTCCCCATCCCCTCCATAACTCCTTTCCCATCCCCTCCATAACTCCTTTCCCATCCCCTCCCAAACTTTTTTCCCATCCCCTTTCCTTTACAGGGTCGGCAGCGCGAGTGTGACGCCACTGGTGTTGCACACGTCCATAGGCCACGGTAACCGCTTCCCATCAGGTGGGCCGTGTGCTTGTCTGCCCCTTAGTGGTATAAAAAAAATAAAAAAAATATGCTTACTTTGGGTCTAGAAAGCGCTGTGTAGAATGTCGTAGAAAATTTATTTATTTATTTAAGGTTGGCTGATAGGAAGAGGAATACAGATATACGAGAATGGTGTGGCCTGAAACAGAATTTTGTTACAAGAATTGTTAAGGGTATGCTAAGGTGGTTTGGGCACTTGGAACGAATGAGTACTGAGCGAATGACACACCAAGTATATAAGGCAGATGTAAGTGGGCAGGCAAGCCGGGGTCGACCTCGCAGGACATACACTGATCAAATTAATGAGATTTTGAAAAAAGGTCAGGTCAAAAGCACTCGAAACCGGCGGGCTTGCATGATAGGTTTAATGACAGTGAAGGAAGCTCGTGAAGTGCGTAAGGAACAGAAGCAGATGGCGGGCTTGTCTCTGCCTACCCCGTAGGGAAAAAGGTATGAGTATATGTATGTATTTGTTGCGGCAATCTCCTTGGGCCAGCTGGGGTGGGAGGGAAATGCCTTATGGGCAACCGTACATCCCGGCATTTGGAGTCCCGAGACTGCGTGCAGTTTTAGTCGGTTCGAGGCCTACAACGGCGGCGGGGGGAGGGGGGTGTATCCGAGCCCCTGTACACCCCGGCATTGCTAGGCCCAAGACGGCGTGCGGTTTTAGTCGGTTCGAGACCCACAACGCGGCGGAGGGAGAGGGGTGTCCGAGCCACTGTACACCCTGGCATTTGAAGGCCCGAGACGGCTTACGGTTTTAGTCGGTTCGAGACCCACAACCGCGGCGGGGGAGTGGGGGTGTCCGAGCCACTGTACAACCCGGCATTTGAAGTCCCGAGACGGCGTGCGGTTTTAGTCGGTTCGAGACCCACAACCGCGGCGGGGGGAGTGGGGGTGTCCGAGCCACTGTACAACCCGGCATTTGAAGTCCCGAGACGGCGTGCGGTTTTAGTCTTTTCGAGGCCGACATAACCGTGGCGGAGGAGGATGGGGGGGGGGGGGGGGGTTATTCGAGGGGATTTCTGCACAAAAAGAAAAGAAGAAAATAAATGTTTTTTCTTGTTTATACCACTCAGGTGGCAGACAAGCACACGGCCCACAGTGGTAGTGTTATTGCCAATTCAGAGGTCGCGAGTTCGAATCCCGCTCAGTACAAATATTTGTATGCAGGAATATGCGTATTTGCATTGGTCTGGATGTTTCTATGTATTGATAAAAAAATATATAAGTATTTTTATCCGCATTCTAGAACCTATAATACAGGCTAGTTAACTAGACAGCGTTGTGTAAAATGTCCCAAAATATTTATTTATTACTTCTCGGTTGCCCGGGGTTCGCTTTTCATTTGGTATATACAGCGTTTATGGTAGTGGGCAGGACAGGGCAGAAAGGTTCTTGAGTGGACACCACGTGACGACAACGCAGCGTCGGAAGGCCTCCCGCAAGGTGGACAGATAACCTGGTAAAGAGCGCAGGGACTCGGTGGTACAGGCCGCTACAGACCGGTCGAAATGGAAGTCAATGGGAGGCCTATGTTCAGCAGTGGACTTCCTACGGCTGATATGATGATGATAGGAGCAACTGCCGTCTGACTTCCCAACCCCGAGAGCCTCGTCCGTCAGTCAGCAGGTGTTCCACCTGCAGGTAAGGTTGACTTGGTCGCCATGCACCCTGTCTACTGCTAGTGGTTAAGGAGTCAGGTTTACAGGACGAGAACCTATTCCTAACACAAGCAATTTAGCTTAGCTGGAGGGGTTATGGGGGGATACCAGTAATTACATAACATAACATAAACATAACATAACTTCTCGCCTGTTTCCCCGAAGGGGTAGGCAGAGGTGTATTACACACCCACGATTCGCCAGTTATGTTAAGTAAGTGTCCCAATGTAATAGGCGGCGAGCCTATTGCCATCTACCGGGCACATTATTAAGCGAGCGATAATTAACATTTATTAATGCAAACATAACTACGAAAAGTCAGAGGTGTGTGCCCGGGGCGACTGGGGTTCGAACTCGAGATCTCGTCTCAGCAGTCTGTTACGTACGCCACTGGGCTATCGCTATCTACCAGTAATTACGGTTACTAATGTTTTTTCTTTTTTGGTTTCAGACGTGGTACCAATGGTTCCAAACCACCCAGAAGGGGGAGGAGCCCACGGCTTACCGCTGGCGAGGCCGCGAGGACGACGGTTTGCAACTGAACCCTAAGACTTTGTCCTCAGGGCTGGACGACTATCCAAGGTAAATTTGTGAGCTAGATCAATGTTAGTCGCAGGTTCGATTCCTGTTTAGTGCGAATATTTGTAAGCATTATGTGTGGAGATAATGCAATCATTTTAGGTTTAGGTATAGAATTTTATATTATTTCATTAACTTTTAGCTATTAAAATAAAACTATTTTTAAAGGATTCTATCGCGATTTATTTGATACTATTTTATAATTTACATTGATCCCGACCTCTTGGTTGCTTTTCAGCAGCCATGGTCACGGGGAGACTAAAGATGGTGGTTGTCTTGTAGTTTGAAGTGTAACTTTCGAGGGCTTACCCGGGGTGCCCGGCAACAGACACTTGGGGAGGACTCCGTGCGGTTTTAGTCGAGACACGACATAACCGCCCCCGCTGGGATTTCCGCACGTAAAAAAAAAAAAAAAAGTACCCGAACTATGCTGAATTGTTGGTGTTACTAACATAACATAAACTCACGCCTATATCCCCGAAGGGGTAGGCAGAGGTGCTAGCACCCACATTTCGCCAGTTTATGTTTAGGTCCCAATGTAATAGGTGGCGAGCCTATTGCCATTAACCGGGCACTTATAAACCTGCGAAAAATACACACATAACTTCGAAAAGCATCGAAAAGTCATTGGTGTGTGCCATGGTAAAACCTGGGATCGAACCCGAGACCTCGTCTCAGCAGTCCATTTCCCATACCACTAGGCTACCGTGGCTTACTATTACTGGTGTTACTATTTACGCAGAAATAGCTCACAGTGTCATGAAGTCTTGTTGTATTTGGATTTTTCTTGGAATTTATAAAGTGAATGACTGGGTCCCAAGCTGGTGGTACATTCCAACCAAATGTAAATTATAAAATAAATCGCGATATAATCCTTTAAAAAACAGTTTTATTCAAATGTGTGACATTCGCGTAAACTTCAGACATTATCTTTTAGCTATTATGTTAGTACAACATAATATTTTGTACACCTTTTTTGGGTTCCGTATCCAAAAGGTAAAACGGGACCCTATTCTGCGATAGCCCAGTGGTGTACGTAACGGAGTGCTGAGACTGAGAGGTCTCAAGGTCTATCCCCAGTCGCCCCGGGCACACACCTCTGTCTTTTCGTAGTTATGTTAATTATCGCTCGTTTAGTAATGCGTCCATAATGTAGATGGCAATAGGCTCACCCTCTATTACAATGGGACCTAAACATAACTGGCGAATCGTGGGTGTGTAATACACCTCTGCCTACCCCTTCGGGGATACAGGCGCATAGTTATGTTATGTTATTCTGCCGTTCTCAAACTTAACAGCGGCTAAGTAAAAAAATCCGTTCCCGCAGAGGGAACGCACAGGTAGATTTCGTGAAGCAATTAATATTATTTTATATAGAGAACTACGGACTTTAAACAGTTTAATTTTTTATTCTCGAAATCGGTAACTTTTAGCGAAAAACAAATGGCCTATCGATTAAAAATGTTTCCTACAGCAAGAATGTTCACCGGTTAGATTTTTTTCCCGCAAAATTTTGGTTTCCCCCCCCTTCACTTTTAGTTAAAGTTTTAATCTTATAGGTTTATAATTAAAAGTTGTTGGTACGAGGGTCAAACTGAAAGTTCTTAGAACTGGCCACTTATAAACAATATAATAAAAAAATAATTCTAAAATTTGAAAATAGAACTCTTTGGCAATATTACTGAGTATACATTTCATTCATTAACATTTGTTTTACGATTTGGCGGCAAATTGAAAATTGTCTGTGTCACGTTAACATGAATTTAACACGAGAAAATTTTCGTGCAATGATTTTTTATGACTTTCGATGTCATTTAAGTCAACAAGAAAGTTATGATAGACTACGATTGGCCTTTCACGATGAAGCCCCATCTCGTGCGACTGTTTACAACTGGTTTAATGAGTTTAAACGTGGTCGCACTAATCTCACTGATGATTTACGTGAGGGACGGCCTTCTACGGCGACGACTGAAAATAACATCTGTGTTGTGCGGCGTATGATAGAGACTGACAAAAGAGTGACCTATCAGCAGATTCGGACAAGCTTAGGCATCGGTATGAGTCAAGTGCACAAAATCCTCCACGAATATTTAGCGGTCAGGAAGCTTTGCGCCCGGTGGATACCTCATAATTTGACTGAGGCTCAAAAACTCCATCGAGTGGATTGGTGCCGTAAAATGATTGAAAGATTTAACGGAGGTGACTCTAATGCTGTGTTCGACATACTAACAGGTGACGAAAGCTGGATTTACTGTTATGATCCTGAAACCAAAAGACAATCTGCTCAGTGGGTGTTTCCTTTCGAGGAGTTGCCAACTAAAGTGAAGAGAGATCGAAGTGCGGGAAAAAAAATGGTGGCCTCGTTCTTTGGAAGGATAGGTCATTTCGTAACAATTGTGTTAGAGGATCAAAAAACAGTTTCTGCAGAATGGTACACTACCAATTGTTTGCCACTTGTCTTGGAAAAAGTTCGAGAGAAACGACCTCGCAGTAGGATCCTCCTTCACCACGACAACGCCTCGTCGCACACCGCCAAGCGAACGATCGACTATTTGGCGACATCAAACGTTGAATTACTGGGTCACCCGCCGTACAGCCCCGACCTCGCGCCTTGTGATTTTTATTTATTTCCAAAAATTAAAGAAAAACTTAAAGGAAAGCGGTTTATGAATGCTGAAGAAGCGGTGGCTGCGTATCGTGATGCCATTGAAGAGACCCCTAAGGACGAGTGGGCAAAGTGCTTTTCCCAGTGGTTCCATCGCATGCAGCGGTGTATTGACGTGAATGGACAATATTTTGAAAAGATATAATAAAACTAATAACTGGCTAATGTAATCAGTTTTTGATTTTCTAAGAACTTTCAGTTTGACCCTCGTATTCATGTATACTATGGGATAAAATTAGAACGGTACGAATATCTTTCATGGAACGTGAAATTTTGAGGAAAAAGTGATTTCACAAAAAGTGAGGCCTAACCTAAACTAAGTTTACACCCAAGCAATTTTTGACCGCAGTTTGAAAGCGATCGGGGCAAAAGTGCGACCGTGAGAGTGCCGCAAATTTTGGGAAGTGGAACCATACATACATATACAACATATATATATATATAAACTTTTTGACCAGTGGTCATTTCGGACTCAGGGGGTCATAACTAGACCTCCTATGAAGATTTTTTTTTTAAATTCGACAGTAGTCAAGAAACCAATAGGTAGATCGATTTCATCGAAATCTACCTAAAAGCAAATTTCGGGCTAGAGTTGAAAAATGATATAAGCATGTGTGAAAATCTATGGCTAGTATTTTCTATAGAACTGCAATAACGTTATCAATTATCATTTAATAGAGGATGAATATATTTTTGAGCATTTACGAGAATAAAGTTGCTATGGAAATATATAATACTGGTGGTAGAAATTTGATGACACAAATTTGTCACAAAATTCGGCCGGGTGGGTACCGCCGTGCACGATTGCGAAAAACCCTCCATAGTAATCCAATTTCGGTTTGATTGCGTTCAGGGGTCAGCAAGTGCATAGCCGGGCAGGGGGGTTGTGGTCGCAGCACTAGTGGGACCGGTGGGGGTCACGCGGTGCTGCGACGACAATCCTCTTCTGATAAGGCCGTCAAGCTGAGTGCCACCATTGTTAACATGGTACGTGTATGTAATGGTGACCCTCTTTCCTGAGACTTTACCTTCAGCTTACCATCAGGCGAGGTGAAGTCAAATTGACGTGTCCTACGTATAAAAAAAAAGAAAAAGAAAAGTATTTGTTCAAAGAAAATTTACTAGAAGTCACTTAGCCACTTCCGTCTTTCTGTCTGTCACCAGGCCTCATGAACCGTGATAGTTGGACAATCAAAATTTTTTTTTTTTTTTTTACGTGCGGAAATCCCTTCGGATACCCCCCCGCCGGCCAGCGGGGAAATTTTCATATATAATGTATTTCTGTTGCCCGCTATAACAATAAATACTAAAAAACGATAAAATAAGTATTAAAGGGGTTCTCCCATACAACAATAGTAGTTTATGCAACTGTCATATAAGAAGGGGTATTAAAACACGAGAGTCTGTTTACTTTACGATAATAGGTTGACTCGAGTGTTTTAATACCTAAGTTATATGCAGTTTCATACACTACTTTATCTTCACTCATAGGAAAAATTGAAATTAAACAAAGTAGGTAGGTTACAAGGAAGTGATTTAGCGTGCGCCATTTTTTTCACAGTTCGAACTGCGCATGCGTGAGCCTTTTTTCCATATTCAGCCTAAACCCTTAGACTAGTTTAATGAATAAAAAAAGATAGCGGTGCTATAATTAACTTTTTAACACCCTTGCTCGTAAAGCTGATGTAATTCCACCGGTTTTAAATATGTAAAGCGGGTCATAACAAACGCGTGTGTTACCAAAGCAAATAGTTAAGTTATAGTCCATACAAATTCCATAACAGTATTATTTGCCATTTCAAATATGGAACTGCTCGCCGCCGCACGACTCCAGCTAGTGAGCAGCGCGCTGTTGCTATTCCAATTTCGAACTAATCGCCGCGCGGCGCCAGTCAAACTACAACTACGTATCATTTTAATAATTGTAATTTCACTAACTGTTTCAATAATTAAAAATGAACAAAATATAAAATGTTTTTTTTTCTTGTTTCTTGCAAAAGTGTTAAAAAACGTCGTACGATATACGTGCGTATTGGTTATAACATGCTCGGCTCAATTACGCCCTCGCCTTCGGCTCGGGCTGAAATTCCACCTCGCATGTTATAACCATCTTTACGCACTAATATCTTAATGTACTATTATGATACAGTTGGCGGTACTATAATAATAAGTTTTATTTTTAATTTTATGTATATGCGTTTATAAAGTTCGTATGTATAGAATCGTCTTTGAATTCGTAATTCGAATTTTTCGATTTGAGTGTAGATAAACGTGTTTTTTATTGCTCCATTTTGCCCGATATTGATAACGGCAACAGGTAGACGCTTGAAATATTCACAGATAATATTATATTACATAATAATACTCTGTCGCAGGGCGTCGCACCCGTCCCCCATCGAGCGCCACGTGGACCTGCGGTGCTGGATGTATGCAGCCGCCGACGCCATGACCACCATCGCGGATGTGCTGCACAGGGATAGCAGCAAGTATGATACAGAATCCTTATTTTTGTTCGGGCAGAAATCCCCTCGGATCCCTTAAAAGTCAGCGGGAGAGGCTATGTCGGGCTTGAACCGACTAAAACCGCACGCCGTCGCGGGTCTTGGTGTGAGGGTGTAAGATGGCCCATTTCCCTCGCACCCCGACTGACCCAGGGAACATTACAGTACTCGGCCTTATTTTTTTAAAGATTACTAGAATTCCCGCTAACTCCTCCAGCTTTTTAGGGATTTTCTTTAGAAAAGCCCTATTGCTATCGAGTTGTCATCGGTGTCGTCGACATCGTCGACGTCGTCGTTGCCAATTTTCTGTCACGGTTTTGGGTATGAAGGAGATGAGCTATCGAGTCGCTGTTTTCGGTAATAGATTCGTGCTGGGGTGAACCATTGCAAGATAAAGAAGATAAAGAAAAAATCGCAAAATAAATATATCGCAAAATCGAAAATCCCTTATATTCGGCTGAGCTCGTCTCAGGAATTCAACTTGTTTTTATACACCTCAGGTGGCAGATAAGCACACGACTCACCTGATGGGAAGCGGTTACCACGGCCTATGGACGTTTGCAACACCAGGGGCGTCATACTCAAATTGCTTGTGTTAGGAGTGCCCTAACATCGGTAGTGTAATGGCCAGGATTCGAATACGGGACATCTCGCTCCTAAGGCCGACTCCTTAACCAGCAAGCTACCTGCGTTTTCCACTTCGGGAAGGAGAGTTTGAGTCCGGCTATGATCGTCTTATTTCGGTTTTGTAGAGTATTCTTTAGTTTTTAGAATATTTTTTTTCGTGCGGAAATTCTCTCGGATTCCTCGCCGGCCAGCGGGGACGCTTATGTCGGGCTTGAACCGACTAAAACCGCATGCCGTTTCGGGTCTTCAAACTCCGGGGTGTGAGGTGGCCCGTAAGGCATTTCCCTCGCACCCTGGCAGGCCGAGGTAACACCTATCAGAAATTTGTAAAGGTAACTTACTTACGTTCAATCTATTCAAACCACGTCTCCCACGAATAAATAAATTTCAATTTCAATTTCAGTTTCAATTTCAATTTCAATTTCAATTTCTTCAATTTCAGTTTCAATTTCAATTTCAACCCTTGTTACAGATTTGAAGCGGTTCGCGACCAACTGCGCGACGAAGAGTTGTTGAACGACTTACATTGGTCGCCTCACACGCAGACTTACGCGGATTATGGTATGTATACTATTGGAACTTAAACTTTATATCCCTGGAGGGGCAGGGAGAGTCTGCTTGACTCTGCTGACAGAAAAACCAATTTTGAGTTTGACTTCTAACCACCGACATACGGATTTTTGGTCAAGTATTCGAAAGAAAATTAAAAAGAGTGTATATAATATATGTGTATAGCCAACCGCTGTAGCCTAGTGGTATGGGTAATGGACTGCTGAGACGAGGTTCGATCCCAGGTTTTACCATGGCACACACCAATGACTTTTCGATGCTTTTCGAAGTTATGTGTGTATTTATCGCAGGTTTATAAGTGCCCGGTTAATGGCAATAGGCTCGCCACCTATTACATTGGGACCTAAACATAAACTGGCGAAATGTGGGTGCTAACACCTCTGCCTACCCCTTCGGGGATATAGGCGTGAGTTTATGTTATATGTTATGTTATGTATAGCCATAAGTGATAATCTTTCTGCATAATACATATAGTATGTAATTATAATAATAAATAATGTTTTCGACTCGTATTCATGTGACTTGGTCTAGGCCCCAAGGGCTTGTAGACAAAGGGACATTCTACTAGTGGAATTGCTTCGAAGCGAACACAAAAAGCGGCCAAGTGCGAGTCGGACTCGCCCATGAAGGGTTCCGTAGCAGCAAGTAACATAATAATGTTTTTTTTTTAAATGTTTATATTTATGTTGATTGAATGAAAGGTAAATTGCGGTTTACGATTTATGATTTATTAAAAAAAAACTACTTACTAGATCTCGTTCAAACCAATTATCGGTGGAAGTTTACATAGTAATGTACATCATATTTTTTTTTTAGTCTTATCATTCTCTTATTTTAGAACTTACAGGGGGGGGACACACATTCTACCACTTTGAAAGTGTCTCTCTTGCAAACTGTTCAGTTTAAAAAAAAAAACTATTAGAAACCTCAATATCATTTTTGAAAACCTACCCATAGACCCACACGTATGGATTTGATGAAAAAAATATTTTTGAGTTTCAGTTCTAAGTATGGGGAGCCCCCAAAATTAAATGTATTTTTCTATTTTTATGTGAAAATCTTAATGCGGTTCACAGAATACATCTACTTACCAAGTTTCAACAGTATAGTTCTTATAGTTTCGGAAAAAAGTGGCTGTGACATACGGACGGACAGACAGACAGACATGACGAATCTATAAGGGTTCCGTTTTTTGCCATTTGGCAACGGAACCCTAAAAAAGTCCAACATTTTTGGGAGTGACATTAATTTTTACGCGTGACATGTCGACAGATAATGTCACTCCCATACATTTCGGACCTTTCCACTGGCATCATAGCCAGCAGAATGTGATTTTGTATAGGCCCCGCTTGCAAGTTTCAAAGGCCCGCTCTCAGTCAGAGCAGACAAAAAGTAGAACTATGAATTCAGTGCAGGGTGCGACTGAAATAAATTGAGCTGAACGAGCAGG
This sequence comes from Cybosia mesomella, assembly GCA_946251805.1. Taxonomy (NCBI): domain Eukaryota; kingdom Metazoa; phylum Arthropoda; class Insecta; order Lepidoptera; family Erebidae; genus Cybosia; species Cybosia mesomella. Next base: position 19,628,062 of record OX276411.1, read on the forward strand.
ACTCTTACTTGAAAATGAGACATCTTACTACGGTCGCGCGCTTAGCTAAGGCCGCGCGCTCGTGAAACTGTTTTTCGGTGATGATTCCTCAATGGTACATCGGCCATGAACCATCTCGCTTCAAAACACTCCTCAGTGTCCACACTATCCCCGTGGTCAATTTGGTCAAGATCGCGCGAGTGGTTACGGAGGAATTAAGCCACCAACAAACGGCTCGTTTAAGAGCTTCGATCACTTCGCTCGCTCAGCTCAATAATAAATTAGTAATAAGTACTTTAACATTCGTTGTACACCGTGATTTTTTAGTTGATTTGGAGCCGAATATTATAAATGGTTCATGGTTATGACTGGTAGGTTTGACGACCTCTGTGGCGTAGCAGTAGAGCATTCGACTGCAAAGTCAGGTCGCGGGTTCGATTCCCGCTCATTGGAAAAGCGGCGATAGCCCAGTGGCTTACGTAACGGACTGCTGAGACGAGGTCTCGAGTTCGATCCCCAGTTGCCCCGGGTACACACCTCTGACTTTTCGTAGTTATGTGTGCATTAATAAATGTTAATTATCGCTCGCTTAATAATGTGCCCGGAAGATGGCAATAGGCTCGCCCCCTATTACATTGGGACCTTAACATAACTGGCGAATCGTGGGTGTGTAATACACCTCTGCCTACCCCTTCGAGGATACAGGCGTGAAGTTATGTTTATGTTAAATATGTATATTAGCATTGGTCTGGGTGATTCTTTGTATAATATATATTTATTTACAAAAAAAAAGTATTAAAGTACGTCAATCCGCATTCTAGAACCCATATGACAAGCTCTGCTAAGTTTGGGTCTAGATGGTGCTGTGTAATATGTCCTCGGATATTTATTAATATTATTAAACTCTCTTTATCAGATAAATATATATCAGATAATAATCTAAATAGATTCAGAAAAAATGTATAATTTTGAAAAAATAGGCCATATAATATAATACAATTAATTTAGGCCCGTGTCACATAGAGGTACTGGAAGAGGGTCGGGGTGCGAGGGATATGCTTTATGGGCAACCTTACACCCCGGCGTCTGTAGACCCGAGACGGCGTGCGGTTTTAGTCGGTTCAAGCCCGACATAACCGCCCCCGCTGACCGGCATAAGATAAGACCGGCAGATAAGTATTCGCATTTCTTGAAGGTATTTACGTAACATTAATGGGTACGAACGCGTTTGTGAATGAATTGTAGGTAGTTAAATTTTTTGACAACCTCTGTGGCGTAGCGGTAGTGCGTTTGAATGCTAAGTCAGAGGTTGCGGGTTCGATTCCCACTCAGTGCAAACATGTATATTTGCATTGGTCTGGTGTTTCTTTAGGTCGTTACATATGAAATTGCCGTTTGAAGAAATTGTAGGAAACTAACATTTTTGCATTTTTTTTAGGAATGATAAATCCAAATTTTATGATTTTTTTGTGCATGAATGAGACAACATTAAGCTAACAAACAGCAACTTTTATTACGTTTTCGAAAAGTGACAGCTGTTAAGTAACACTGTTTTTGAAGATCGAATTAATTAATATATATATATATATATTTCACTTTAATTTGAACAACAAAATCGTCGTACAGTGAAAGAACATAAAAAATAACCAATTCTCGGCAATTTATTTTTAATTTTTCACCATGTGAATTTAGACTTTTTAAACGAATTAATTAATTTTATTTTATTTATTTAAGACGCATTTTTAAACAAATATCAACTCCTATTTTATTTGATTTCATTTATTTAATTATAGTAAACGTACGGAATTCAAATAATTATAGCAAGAATAAAATAAAACAACAACTTACAGTATTCTACGAAACTTTACTGCTCAATTAAATTGTGACTCTGTATGATTGTTGAGCCTTAGTTTCGAGCCTTTTAGTTTTAGAAGAAAATATGCACTAGAGTTTAAAAAGCGATTTTATGTCGTCTACGCACGACTTAAAGTCGAACTTTACGAGCATGAGAAGTGAAAACTATATTTTTTATTCTTAGTTATCTCGTTCAGCTCCAAAACGACTAAAAAACCACGGCGTATATTCGTGAGTAGGTTTCCGTTACGCACTTTGGTATATAAGTGGGAGTGGAACCCGTTTGAACAACTTGGCCGCCGCCAGGTTCCCACACGGATGGCGTGCGGCTGGTGCGGCAGCAGGCCAGCGCCCCGGCCGAGGGCTCCCGCGTGGTGCGCAGCGTCACGGCACCGCCGCAGCCGCGCTTCGTCAGCTCGGCCTTCGGTGAGTGGCGCTTCGCCCTAGCGGCGCGGTCAACGTCCTCCTATTATTAGAGTCAGCAAGTTCACTAGCAGTTCCAGGGAAGAAATGATCTCCGTGTGTGTTAATTGAACGTGAAAATTCTACTGGTGGTAGAAATTTGATGACACAAATTTGTCACACGGTACCACCGTGCACGATTGCGAAAAACCCTCCATAGTAATCCAATTTCGGTTTGATTGCGTTCAGGGGTCAGCAAGTGCATAGCCGGGCAGGGGGGTTGTGGTCGCAGTACTAGTGGGACCGGTGGGGGTCACGCGGTGCTGCGACGACAATCCTCTTCTGATGAGGCCGTCAAGCTGAGTGCCACCATTGTTAACATGGTACGTGTATGTAATGGTGACCCTCTTTCCTGACACTTTACCTTCAGCTTACCATCAGGCGAGATGAAGGCAAATTGACGTGTCCTTAATATAAAAAAAAAATAGCACTGAACGCGACCTTACGAGCTCGCTCAAAGTGAGCCGTTAACTTCTTAAGCTCGCGGTTCCGGTGGCCCATTGATTTCAAGATGTTTGACGTTAACATTTTGTGCGGTATCAGAATGAAGTATATTTTTTTCTATACTCAAATCCTGTAGGTATATCTCCGACGTGGAAGGGAAGGGAATATTTTGCTACCTATAGTGTTTAATTCCACTTAATAATAAAACTTATTCCCGTTTACTGACTATATTTGATACTGTATCTCTTAGTCCAACCCGAGAATCGAACCTAGAGACTTATACAAAGTAGTTGCAATCACTAAACTACCGATACCGGATAAAAAATAGGCGAATATGAACAGCAGCATTTATTGTGTATCTTCCCTCCCCCCAGGGTACGTTTCCTTATTCCCGATGCTGCTGAAGGTGCTGAAGCCGGACAGCGACAAGCTCGGCAAGATCTTGGAAGACCTGGACAAGCCTGACCTGCTGTGGTCACCTTTTGGTCTTCGGTAAGCTAACATCCTCATCATTTTAGCGGTGTTTCCGGTTGGAGCTGAGGCTCTCACTTTGGAGACCAGGGTCTACAGCTTTTATGGGATGGACTGCCGTCTGATCTATGACCTCCCAACCCCAGGAGGCAAGTCTGCGTCAGACCCTCGTCCGTCAACCAGTAGGTGTATTGATCTGCGGATCGCGGTAGAGGGCCACCTCGAAACCGGAGATGGCCCAGGATCAGACGGGGTGTGAGGGATATGCTCTATGGGCAACCTTACACCCCGGTGTCTGTAGACCCGGGACGGCGTGCGGTTTTAGTCGGTTCAAGCCCGACAAAACCGCCTCCGCTGGCCGGCGGGGGGTATCCGAGGGTATTTCCGCACGAAAAAAAAAGGTAATGACCGCAAAGGCTTTGTTCCCCATGCTGTAATCTATTTCTGTGCTAAAATTCATCCAGATCCGTTCAGCAGTTCTGGCATGATTAACTCACAGACATCACAACTTCCACATTTATAATACTAGTAACATATAATCTATCCATAGTGATGTAGTCATCATAGACGACCTCTGTGGCGTAGCGGTAGTGCGTTCGACTACTAAGCCAGAGGTCGCGGGTTCGATTCCCGCCCAGTACAAATATGTATATTTGCATTGGTCTGGATGTTCCTATGTATAATATGTATTTATTTACAAAAAAAAAAGTATTTAATTATGTTTATCTGCATTCTAGAACCCATATGACAAGCTCTGCTCAGTTTGGCTCTAGATGGCGTTGTCTACTTTGTCCTACAATATTTATTATTATTATTTATTTTTCCCTTTATTAAGTTTTAAATACATGTAAATTATATTTTTAAATACATTCTACAATTTAAAAAAACAAATATATTTCATCATCATCATCATCATCATCAACCTATTCTAGTCCACTGCTGGACATAGGTCTCTCCTAATGAGTGCCATAGCGCCCTGTCTTCAGCTAATATATTTGAAAATATAAAAAATAGTGGCCCACCGGCATCGGGTACAGGGACCAAGCTACCGGTGGTTAGGGCTCCAGACAGAGGAATCTCCTCACGATACGTGCCGTGTCCAGGAGCACTGCCTTCTGCATCAAGCCCTTGACCCAACTGCCTAACACGAGCCTCTTTAGATGTTGGTCGAGGCTCTTGGCAATCAGTCCGTGAACCCAAACGACTATCGGAACAATAATTGCTGACTCCACATCCCACATGTCGACAATCTCGTGAGCCAAGTCCAAATATTTTATTTATTAATTATTAATTATAACAAAAGAAACAACTCTATTGAAATCTTGCTCATGTAGTAGATATTATAAATTATTATCAATATTTATTTCGCAAACGTGTAAGGTTTATTCAAAAACACGTATTTCCTATAAAATTTCTTCGCGATAAACCGTCCGAGGAGAGCCCTCTTAAGATTTTTTTTTTTTAATACTAGTAACTGTAATTATTAATATTCCCCCTAACCCCTCCAGCTAAGCTAATTTGCATGTTTTAGGAGCGGGTTCACGTCGGTAGTGTAATGGCCAGGATTCGAACCAGGGACCTCTCGATCGTAGGGTCCACTCCTTAACCACTAAGCTACCGACGATCTTAAGAGAATATGTTACCTTCATCCCTAGATCGCTTTCAAAGTCTTCTCCAATGTTTATGAAGAGGAACACTGAACACGACCCCCCCTACTGGCGGGGGCAGGTGTGGGTGAACATGAACTACCTCGCGCTGTCCGCCCTCCGACACTACGGGGCCGGGGGCGGGCCCCACGCCGCCAGGGCCAGGGACCTCAACAAGAGGCTGAGGGATAATGTTGTCCGTGAGTATCTTACTGTATTCATAGAAATATGTACATTATATATATGGTACAGAAAATGTATGTAATCCGTCATTGAAAACATAACATAAACTCACGTCTATATCCCCGAAGGGGTAGGCAGAGGTGCTAGCACCCACATTTCGCCAATTTATGTTTAGGTCCCAATGTAATAGGTGGCGAGCCTATTGCCATTAACCGGACACTTATAAACCTGCGATAAATACACACATAACTTCGAAAAGCATCGAAAAGTCATTGGTGTGTGCCATGGTAAAACCTGGGATCGAACCCGAGACCTCGGCTCAGCAGTACATTACCCATACCACAAGGCTACCGCGGTTTTTGTGTATTGAATACAATGTCTAGGAAATGTATGTAATTCTTAAAATCGCACGGAAATGTATAAAATAAATTATATTAGACACATTTCCTAGGAAATCTATACATTGCCTAAATAGCAATCGGAAATGTAAATATTTGAGATATCAATGGGTTGTTGTTCATAATGGCTACAATCACGCATCGCGCTTATGAAAGAGCGATTTTATAGTACTTTAGCGTCATTATGAACGTTAACAAACGCTAAGATGAAGCCGCGGGAGCGAGCGAAGCGAGCTCGTGCACACCGCGCGCCCCGACACGGGTAGATATAGGTTAGAAGGTTTTATGTAACGTGTTTTATTACAGAAAGCATTATTTTTATACATTTCCTAATACGATATTGGAATTATATAGATTTCCTAGGATTTGTTGAGCTGAGTGAGACGAAGTCGAGCACTTGTCACAGGTCTCCTCCTAAACTACTAATCCAATCAGAACCAAATTTTGCATGATTTTGAAAAAAATAATGCTACCCCAGAGGAATGATCACCGTTAAATAAAATCCAGATGGAATTACATAATAACCGCTCGAGACACTGTGACCAAACTTTACACGCTCAGAAAGCATGTCCAGAGTTGTGACTTTCAAAAAGAATTTTCAAAATCGGACTTGCCACGGAGGAATGATCACTGTTCAAAATTTTCAAAATCTGGTTTCTCACTCAGCTCAACATTGCAAGCAGCGATTCGCCTTGCAGACCTAGTATACAATTCCTAGATTTCATACATTTCCGGTAACATATACACATATAAATGTTATAATATGTAGTACATACCCTGGGGTTATAACTTCGAGGGCTATCCCGATGTGCCCGGTAATGGACACTTCGGGAGGACACCTTGTGTCCGTTTCCGTCACACCCATCTCATCATTGGCACCGATTGGGTGGAGCCCGTGGGGGTTTCCACACGTAACTTTTTTTTTCCGTGCCGAAATCCTCCCGTATACCTCCTCCCCCCCCGCTCGGCCAGCGGGGGTGGTTATGTCGGATTCGAACCGACAAAAACCGCATGCCGTCTGGGGTCTTCAGACGCCGGGGTGTAAAGTATAAGGCTTTCCCTTGCACCCCGGCTGACCCAGGGCCATCTCCGGTTTCGAGATGGCCCTATCGGGTTTGGGAACAGCGGTGTCATGCAGAAGTCAATTAGTATATTCAGTGATAAAATCAACGTACTGAGTGCGTAGTGCGAGTTTTATTTAATTCGTCTCACAAAAACGTGCGTATACGTGAATACAAAAAAGAGCCATAAGGATAATAGTACGCATAAGACAGGACGAGTCATGTAAGACCCACTTCAAAGATTTGGGCATATTAACTGTTCCCAGCTTGTATATTTTGGTATTGTTGACCAATTTTGCAAAGCACATACAAGAACATGAATCAGACGATGAGCGAAGAGCAAGAGAGAATACACGTAGAAAAGATTTTCAAAGTAAATTTGTGCCTCGTCTTGACGTTGTCAAACATAGAACGATGTATAACTCCATCAGAATATTTAACAAACTACCTATACACTTGAAAATATTAATTTATAAACGAGAGTTCCAAGCCGAATTGAAGGCATTTCTATTGAAAGGGTGTTATTATTCCGTCGAAGATCTACGATATGATAAATAATGTAATAAAAATAATGTATCAAAGTTCATTATCGCATTCAGGTTGACTTTAAGCAATATACTAATATTATAAAAAAACTATTGACATCTTGACATTTTTATTCTATTTGACATTTTTTTTATCGAATTTATATTGACATCAAATTTCATATTATAGGTATTCTTTTTCTTTGACATTAATTTATTGTAATTGTGTTAAATATTTTCCAATTGTAAATTATTCATAATGTTGTAAATGCTTTGGTTTATTTTTATTTTTAATTTTTCAAACACAATGTAAAAGTTGTTAATGAATAAATACTGAATATTGAATACTGATTATTTTGTATGGGAATTTAAACAGTGCAGCCTAGGTAATAAAGAATAGAATACGATACAATCGATACAGAGTCATCTAGCGACAAACGCGAGAACTAGGTTAAAATTACAAATTTCTCATACAAAATGAACGCCGTTCGCGTTTGTCGCTAGATGACTCTGTATCGATTGTATCGTATTCTATTCTTTATTACCTAGGCTGCACTGTTTAAATTCCCATACAAAATAATCTTCACGTATACGCACGTTTTTGTGAGACGAATTAAACAAAACTCGCACTAGGCACTCTGGAGTGCAAAATAACTGAACAAAATGCAATTAGTCTCAAGCAATCTGCAGTAATTGAAGAGTTCATTTTGAAGATGAAGGGTACTTCTGCGAGCATGTGATGCTCGCGAAGGAGATGGCGGAGCGCGCCCGGGAGAGGTTCAGAACCCTCCCGGCCCGCCGAGCCCGCAACATGCTCGCCGCGCGTCGCAGGCGACTTAGGCGCCGGAGGTCGCTTAACGACCTCCGTCCTCCATGAGCGCAGGCCTGGGGGTGGCAGGTGAGGCCGCCTGTCACCCCAGCAGAAGCAGGCCGGGACGGTGGGGCGACTAGCGCTCCTCCCCCAAACCGGGGCAAGACGGGGAAACCGTGGTTCCCAAACCCGAGGGGGCCATCTCGAAACCGGAGATGGCCCAGGGTCAGTCGGGGTGCGAGGGATATGCTCTATAGGCAACCTTACACCCCGGCGTCTGCAGACCCGAGACGGCGTGCGGTTTTAGTCGGTTCAAGCCCGACATAACCGCACCCGCTGGCCGGCGGGGGGGTATCCAAGGGGATTTCCGCACGAAAAAAAAAGGGGTACGCGGGGAAGCCCTGAAATAACGATCGATCGAGCAACTGTGATGGTCATGATGACTAGAAGCACAGATATTATACGACGGCCTCTGTGGTGTAGCGGTAGTGTATTCGACTGCTACGACAGGGGGCGCGGGTTCGATTCCCGCTCAGTGCAAATATTTGTATGCATGAATGTGTCTATTTGCATTGGTCTGGGTGTTTCTATCTATAATATGTATGTATTTACAACAAAAAAAAGTATATGACTAAAGATTTAGATCGGAAAAAGAGAACATCTAGAACGGGACTTGAACCCGCGACCAGTCCCTTACAGGGGGCATGCTCTGACCAGCTGAGCTATCTAGACACGAAATTCTCCGATATGTTATATACGACTTAAGGCGACGTTGGAGCCATCTACCGTAATTCTTGCGAACTACGGAAACAATGAATAACTTTACAGTCATTTTTAAACATTCTTTTTTTTAGGGGCTGGTCGCGGGTTCAAGTCCCGTTCTAGATGTTCTCTTTTTCCGATCTAAATCTTGAGAAAAAGTAAGCATACAAAATGCTAAAAAATTTAATTGAAGTATATGACTAAGTTTATCCGCATTCTGGAACACATAACACAAGCTAGTTAAACTATGCTTACTTTGAGTCTAGAAAGCGCTGTGCAGAATGTCGCAGAATATTTATTTATAATGTCTTACAGTAAATATTTTTTCCACAGGCAACGTTCTGAAGGAGTACCGACGCACAGGGTATCTTTGGGAGCAGTATTCAGGGGAAGATGGCAAGGGTTCTGGCTGCAGGCCCTTCAGCGGATGGACAGGCCTGGTGGTACTTATCATGGCGGATGAATACTAACTCATCTCAACCTATCCTAAGACATAGTAAATTAAATTATGTTAGGCATATTATTTGCATATTTGGAGTTAGAAGACGCTCTAGTAGTAGACAGGTTTAAAAGAAGGGTTGAGGGGGGAGGTAGGGGTAAATCTTTTGTTTTGTCGGTAAAAGGGAGGGTATATTAAAAAAATTACGTAATACACCGATTAAATTGGTGATGTTTTGATAAAAAGGCAGTTCTGAAGCTTTGGATACCGTCAGCTTGTATGAAAGATTTAATGCCAGTGCTTGTGAAGTGTGCAAGCGAATGGTGACCGTTGATGCTACTTACCCTCGAAATGGAAAGGCGTGAGTATGTCTAGGAAGCAAATATTTTCATCGTTTTCAAATTGTTTTCAATTAATTCTAATTATTGTTTATTAAAGATCGAGGTTCTTTTATGTAGCATATACTGCTTCCGGGCTGTTTGGCCGTGGTCCATAGGAAATTTGTGATCCAAACGTTTCATCGATCACTGCGGTCGACATCTTCAGTGGTACAGGTCCGGGCACCGACGAGTACGGAGAACTCTCCTCAGCGGTGACTTCTCTGCGACTGATGTTCTTTTAATTTAAAACAAAATATTGTTCCAAGAATTCAAGTTTTCGGTTTCAAATTTTATATTTCTAACTTACCGTTTAAAGTTTGTAGTCCCTATGAGTTTATAACTAGAAGTATATTTATATAAAACTATATACCCTCCCTTGCTTGATTGGCCAGCAGCCCAGTCAGGCGGTTACCAAGATACCAGGAAGTCCCTTCATTCTTGAGTAGTTGAAAACAGTAGAAGTCAGAATTAGCTAGTAATATATATTGTCATAAGAAGCTCAAATTGTGTGATGACCACCCTGGCGTAGTATTGCCAAGAAACCCCATAATCCTATATTAAAATAAGGTAGATGACCTCTGTGGCGTAGCGGTAGAGCATTCGACTGCTAATCCAGAGGTCGCGGGTTCGATTCCCGCTCATTGCAAATATGTATATTTGCATTGGTCTGGGTGTTTCTATGTATAATATGTATTTATTTACAAAAAAGTATCTAAAATATTTTTCACGTAGCATGGGTACGGTGACATTTGACTAATTCCATTTCATGCATGATTCATTTCGAAACAATTTACCTAACGCGGAATACAGGAAACAACACTTAATACGAAGATAAAAAGAAAACTGTTTTATTTTGCATTTTTAACTTAAAACTATTTTTATTTCTCCGTAATTATTTAAACTTTAAATATAAACATTCCAAATACATAATTCTTGATGCGTGAATCGGAACAGGTTGCGTTAGAGATTGACATAGTAAAATCGTTATAATCGATAAATTGTCGAATAAAGTATCATAAATCGTTAGTTGTATTTTTAACTAAAATACGATTATAAAATATAATTATGTAATAATAAACTTTAAACAAAGCATTTTTGTCTTTGTGGAGCTTTATTATAATATAGCAACACTGCTTAAGCATGAGCTGGCAGCCATCTTGTTATATCAACTCAGTACGAGTGCGTCTGCCTTGTATGCGGTCTGTTTTCTTTGTTTTGAGCTTGCGTGGTGTTTTTGTTACTTGTTTTTGTTATTGACTATCGTTGTACTTTGTTGGTTTCGTTACCGTTTTTTGTTATTGACTTTTGTTTTGTTGTTTTTTTTTGGCAAAATGCCAAAAAGAACGAAAAAGACTGTGCTTGGTAGTCAAGCCCGTGAATTTGTAGTTCGATTGCGGGATTACTTTGAGCGGGAACGTGAGAATGGCGGAACGCTATTGCCTGTGTCCAACGTTTTGGATCGAGTGGCAGATGCGTTAGACATTGGGCGGAACACGGTTTCTCGAATCACTCGAGAAAAATATGGTGCTCACGATACAGAAGAAAATAAGTTGTCCACCCCTAATAAAAATCGAACCAAAAAGGCATCTGTAACAGATGTAGACAGTTTTGCGGCCGATGCTATACGGAGCCACATTTATAACTATTACCAGAATAAAGAATTACCGACGCTTCTAAAGCTGGTCAAGTCTTTAAAAGATGCTGATTTGTTTACTGGAAGTCCTACATCCTTGTGGCGCGTATTGAAGGACATTGGTTTCCAATTCAAAAAAGTAAACAAAAGAAAAATTGTCATGGAGAGGGGCGATATAGCACTTGCGCGGGTTACCTTTTTGAAAAAGGCTAAAGCGATTACCGATTGGAGCAATGTCGTCTTCCTGGATGAAACTTGGCTGAATGCCAATCATACGGTCGGTAAAATGTGGACTGACGATACACCTCATGCCTCGACCAAAGTGCCAGAAGGAAAAGGGGAGAGATTGATTATTTGTCACGCAGGCACATCGAAAGGATTTGTAGAAAATGGACTACTTGCTTTTAAATCGAAAAAGACGGGAGAATATCACGAAGATATGAATGCGGAAGTATTCACGGAGTGGTTTCAAAATATGCTTAGCAATTTAGAAGAACCCAGCACAATTATTATGGACAATGCCCCATATCACTCCGTGCAATTGAACAAACCGCCGACTTCTTCCAATAAGAAGAGCGAGTTGATCGAGTGGCTCCAAGCCAATAATGTGGAAGCCGATGAGACGAAATTAAAGGTGGAGCTAGTGAAGCTCGTAAAAATGCACAAGCCCCAAACGACATACAAATTAGATATGATGGCAAACGAATATGGTCACGAAGTCCTGAGGCTTCCACCGTACCACTGTCAGTACAATGCCATTGAATTAATTTGGGCCCAAATCAAAGGTAACTTGTTTAACCATAGTCTATTTACATACTGACAAAAATATGATTATGTTTATTACTTGAATTCTATGACTCAATTTGTTTTTTTATCTTGTTTCAGGATACGCTGCACGAAAAAATACAGCTCCGCCTTTTACAGCCACAAAAATGATGGGGTTATTGAAAGAGGGATGCAAAAATGTCACTGGCGATGACTGGAAGAAAGTAGTGGAGAAAACCAAAAATCTAATCTTACATGACTGGGAGCGAGACATTAGAATAGACTGCATAATTGATTCCCAAATAATTATTCACGTCGACGAGTCAGATGACGATGATGATGATGATGATGATGATGAAGATGATGAACATGTTTGATTTTTAATAAATAATTAAACAGGTTATCAATTTTGTTTTACTTTTTTTCTTCAAAATTATTAGTTAATAGAATCGATTTCTTCTTCATTAATAAATGATCTCGATAAGATATATAATCGATTTTATTTCATGCGATTTTATCTTGACTACATCTCTAGTAACTTCAAATCCCAAACGTCACCGTACCCATGCTACTTGAAAAATATTGTAAGTATGTTTATCCGTATTCTAGAACCCATATGACAAGCTCTGCTTAGTTTGGGTCTAGATGGCGCGGTATAATATGTCCTAGAATAGTAATTTTTTATTTTTATTTTATACTATCACGGTGTCAAAAGTGTACCGTGTTGTATGACAGATGTTATGCCTTGTTCTCGTTCGCACTTATAGAGCAAACACGAAGAGTAGGCGGCTTAATCAAGTGTTCACTGTGATTCTCAACTATGCTCTGACGTCATCACAGTAGGCATGGCCTTAGTGTACTGTCGGTGTTCGTACTGTGCACAGCCTCAATATCTCCAAATATATTTCTACTCGATGCTAGATGGCGACACTTTGTATATGAGTACATCTCTGTTACATTTAGTGACATCTAGTGTGAGATAGTTATACTACGTAGTAACATCGAAATATAATGAAGTTAGTAGTTTTGCTATTGACCGGTAGATGGAAAGTTAAGAAGTGGGCATGTCCTCACCCCTCTTCACTACACCCTCACCCGCATTGTCACGTGTTCTTTCATCATCATCAACCTATGCTAGTCCACTGCTGGACATAGGTCTCCCCTAATGGGCGCCATAGCGCCCTGTCTTCAGCTTGCCGCATCCAGCATCTGCCCGCAGTCTTCCGCAGATCGTCACCCCACCTGGTCGGAGGGCGTCCTACACTACGTTTGCCGAGTCGCGGTCTCCACTCAAGAACACGTGTACCCCAGCGGTTGTCGGTTCTTCGCGAGATATGGCCGGCCCACTGCCACTTCAGCTTGCTAATTCTTTGAGCTATGTCGATAACCTTGGTTCCCTGTCGGATGAATTCGTTACGAATCCTAGCTTTCAGAGGAACTCCGAGCACTTTCCATGAGGAAGTCTAATTACAACGCCCCCTCTTGGTATTTCATCTGTGTTTGTGCTGACTGCGTTGAAGCACGCTAAGTAGACAAGAATCCTAGTGACCGTTTTTAAGGGCCAGTTCGATAATATCTACCCATTTTTAATGAAAGAAACCACAATATATGATTCTTCCAAAGGGTAAGGTTCTAACAGGGTCGTCAACTGTTACGTGTTTAGTTCACAAGAGACAGTATCGTGCAAATTGTAACACCTTTTTTTTTTTTTTCGTGCGGAAATCCCTTCGGATACCCCCCCGTCGGCCAGCGGGGGCGGTTATGTCGGGCTTGAACCGACCAAAACCGCACGCCGTCTCGGGCCTTAAGACGCCGGGGTGTAAGGTTACTCATAGAGCATATCCCTCGCACCCCGACTGACCCCGTACCATCTCCGGTTTTGAGATGGCCCCCTTACTTGCTCTCCACTGTGCCATCTGCTAGTCAGAGGGACACGTGGAAAGCTTCCGAACAGCCCTCAACAGGGCCGTCCTCGCCTCGGTCGGGGATGGCTGTAGGCGGCAGCGTCTCTCCCGCCCTAGGAGAGAGGCGCTGCCGCCTCCGTTGCCCAGGGTGCACCGCGTGGAGGTCCCCAACCAAGCACCCCCAAATTGTGACACCTTTGAGTGGTCGTCACGAGTTTTAAGCACAAATACATATTATACTATTTTATTTTTAGCTTATTTGTACGTTAGTAATCTATGAAGTCAATTCAATTATCCTACTTAATATTATAAACGCGAAAGTTTGTGTATATGTATGTATGTATGTTTGTTGATCTTTCACGCAAAAACGGCCGCTAGTAGGTGTAAAAAGTCAATCATGATGAAGTATCAGACAAAGACCGGTAGCCAGATTGTATAATCTTGTCTCCTTTCACATCACAGTACCGGGGTGAAGCAGGTATGGGGGAGGGGTACGGGACGCAGAGACAAATGATCTATCTGTATAGACCTAACTACAAAAAGTTGCGCGTTGTTGATGATCCGTTAGTGGCCTTTCGCCATCCAAATTTTTTTGTATACATGGAAGTCTATGGCAATAAGAAGTTATGAAAGGCTCGGATACTTCAAGATGTCTTCCCTTCAAACCGATACCGCCATCTGTTATCGAGCACACGTGATTAGAAGGATAATGTTGCTAGACTAAAAAAATTAGATTAAAATGGTATTTTTTTGAGTTTTTATTTACAATAATATTTTGATTTTCAAGCTTAGCTAGGCTGAAATTAATAGGATATAACTAGGGGCGCAATGCATTCTGCTGTTGCAATGTTGAGCTGAGAGTGCACTACATGATACCATTGAATTGGTTTTTCGGTGATTATTCCTCTGTTGCTAGACCGATTTTCAATTTTCTTTTTCTGTGTTAAGCCATAAGTTACACATTTTGGCGCCAGAATCGTGGTCTCAACGTTGATCATTTTGGAGAAATCAGATTTTGAAATTTTTGATGGCATGTTCGGTTTTCAATTTTATTTTTTCTAAACCTTCCGGGTATCAAGTTGTATTTACATGCCAAGTTTGTTCAAAATTGGTCGATTAGTCTAGGAGAGAGTCACAACCGAAATACCGCTTCCCATCAGGTGAGCCGTGTGCTTGTCTGCCACCTTAGTGGTATAAAAAAAATACACCTAGTGGAGTATAGAGAGCTTTTCGCTCGACTTCGTCTCACTCTCAGCTCAATAAAAATCAATTTAGGAAACGCCATAGGAATAATAAATAGTATGTGTATGTGATGGAAACTTACTGGATTTAATCAAGGCTGTCAAGTTAGGGATGACCATTCTAGGGACAGGATCTGTAATGGAGGCCAGTGGCCATTAGTTATTTTAGAAGTTACGGGGGGAGGGGACACATTTTACCACTTTGGAAGTGTCTCTCTTGCAAACTATTCAGTTTAGAAAATAATTATATTAGAAACCTTTTTTTTTTGTGCGGAAGTCCCTTCGGATACCCCCCGCCGGCCAGCGGGGGCGGTTATGTCGGGTTTGAACCGACTAAAACCGCACGCCGGTCATTTTATTTCTTTGAGTAAAGTTCGGATACCTAGTTTAGTTGAACGAATTTATACTCGTGAAATCCAGATTAAGACCTGATTTCATCAACTATATAAGCCGAGTTTAATTCAGCCCATACTGTGTTATCACATTTTACCCAATGAATGTCATTGAGTCAAACGTGAGAAACCGAACTGAAACTCAAAAATTTTTTTTCATCAAACACGTGTGTTGAATCTATGGATAGGTCTTCAAAAATGATATGGAGATTTCTAATATAATTTTTTTCTAAACTGAATAGTTGGCGCGAGAGACACTTCCAAAGTGGTAAAATGTCCCCCCCCCCTATAACTCTAAAGTCTCCCCCCCTGTAACTTCTAACATAAGAGAATGATAAAACTAAATCGATCGAATTGATCGAATTTTCTCTTGTGAAATCCAGCCTAAGCGTGAATTTCACCAACTATTATATATATACTTACCTAGTTCAATTCAAACTAAACTGTGTTATCAAATTTTACGTAATGTATTTCATCAAGTAAAATATGAGAACCAAATTTAAGTGAACGGATTGTCACTGGCACGTGACGTCATCGAAAGCGCGCGAACTATGGCGGCTGTTCACGATGAAATGAAATGCAGTATTTACTTGATTTTGTTTTCATATATATATTTTTTTAGGTAGATTTCGATGAAATCGATCTACCTTTTTTTTTTTTTTTTTTTTTTTTTTTTTTATCGTGCGGAAATCCCTTCGGATACCCCCCCGCGTGCCAGATTGGTTTTTTGACTACTGTCGAATTTTAAAAAAAAATCTTCATAGGAGGTCTACCCTGAGTCCGAAATGACCACTGCTCAAAAAGTTATATATATATATATATATATATATATATGTATGTATGGTATATATGTATATAAAATTTGCGGCACTCTCACGGTCGCATTTTTGCCCCGATCGCTTTCAAACTGCGGTCAAAAATTACTTGGGTGTAAACATAGTTTAAGTTCGTGAACGGGTGGAATCCGGCCTAAGGGGACGGTAGGGCCTCACTTTTTGTGAAATCAGTTTTTCCTCAAAATTTCACGTTCCATGAAAGATATTCGAACCGTTCTAATTTTATCCCATAGTATACATGAATACCAACAACTTTTAATAAACCTATAAGATTAAAACTTTAACTAAAAGTGGAGGGGGGAAAAACCAAAATTTTTCGGGAAAAAAATCATAACTTCTAACCGGTGAACATTCTTGGGGTCGGAAACATTTTTAATCGATAGGCCATTTTTAAGTCTAAAATAAATGTCTGAAAAGTTTTTCGCTAAAAGTTAACGTTTTCGAGAAAAAAAAATTAAACATGTTAAAAAATAATATTAATTGCTTCACGAAATCTACCTGTGCGTTCCCCCTGCGGGAACGGATTTTTTTATATATATTTAGGACACGACAATTTGACTTCACCTCGCCTGATGGTAAGCTGAAGGTAAATTCTCAGAAAAGAGGGTCACCATTACATACACGTACCATGTTAACAATGGTGGCACTCAGCTTGACGGCCTCATCAGAAGAGGATTGTCGTCGCAGCACCGCGTGACCCCCACCGGTCCCACAAGTGCTGCGACCACAACCCCCCTGCCCGGCTATGCACTTGCTGACCCCTGAACGCAATCAAACCGAAATTGGATTACTATGGAGGGTTTTTCGCAATCGTGCACGGTGGTACCAACCCGGCCGAATTTTGTGACAAATTTGTGTCATCAAATTTCTACCACCAGTGTTCTTGATTCTTGAATTTGTACAGGTCCTTGATACAGCTTTGCTGAAAAATATGCTGAAAATCCGAGAGAGCGATACTTGCTGTGTTTAAGTAATTAGAAGAGGGGATAAAACGCAAAAAAAAATGCTAGTGACGTGCGCATAATTTAGTGAAGTACTATCGATTACAGCTATCATAGATTTTTACATATCGAGTTACTACTATTCTTAACATCGGCGTTCAAACAGGTTAAATATAATCGATATAATATGTTATTTAAAAAAATAATTTCAATACTTTCAACAGCATTTATATTTTTGCCAACGGCTTCTATGGCGTAATGCATTCGACTGCTACGTCAGGGGGCGCGGGTTCGATTCCCGTCCAATGCAAATATTTGTATGCGTGAATATGTCTACTTGCATAGGTCTGGATGTTTCTATGTATAATATGTATGTATTTACAAAAAAAAGTATATAAGTATGTTTATCCGCAATCTGGAAGCCATAACACAAGCTAGCTAAACTATGCTTACTTTGGGTCTAGAAAGCGCTGTGTAGAATGTCGTAGAATATTTATTTATTTATTTAAATTTATATTTAATTTTTTATTGTAGGTATTTATAATGAAGTAATTATTGAACTAAACGAATAAAACAAATTTATGCATTATACCCTATTTAGTAAAAGGACCGATGCTATAGGCACGGTAATCTGTTGTAGGTACTATTAAGATTTACTCATTTATAAGCCCAGCATCTGATTAGCACCCATTCGCCTCGTGCGGTTGAAAATTTTGTAGTTTTACCGGACTCTCTTCCAAGCTTGCATTTTGTACAGTCAACACCAAAAATCGTGACCATTTGACCTTGACGCGCAATTGGCGTGATTGGTCGCGCGTCAAGGTCAAATTGTCAAGTTGTTTGGCGACTTCTGGTCTCTATTGATCTCTTCTTTTCAGTTTGGCTTAAACCACTTTTATGAGAGCGACTGTCGTATTGCCTCTCAAGTCCGAGAGCGGGGGTTCACGACAATTGGTCGATAGATTGGCATCATAATTAGTAGACACATTTTTGGTCGACATGAGCTTAGGCCGATAATGACAATTAACCGACAAGTCAATTGGTCGACATATTATTGATCGAAAAATAGTGGTTTTCTCTACTTTATCAATTAGTAAATAACATAACATAACATAAACTCACGCCTATATCCCCGAAGGGGTAGGCAGAGGTGCTAAGCACCCACATTTCGCCAGTTTATGTTTAGGTCCCAAATGTAATAGGTGGCGAGCCTATTGCCATTAACCGGGCACTTATAAACCTGCGATAAATACACACATAACTTCGAAAAGCATCGATAAGTCATTGGTGTGTGCCATGGTAAAACCTGGGATCGAACCCGAGACCTGGTCTCAGCAGTCCATTACCCATACCACTAGGCTACCGCGGCTTTTTATTGTAAATTAGTAAATACCAATTATATAATTCTAAATATTTGTAATAATATCAATATTAAGTTAGTTTAGTTAATGATTTCGACGGAGCCCCGCTTCTTGGGGCTCATATTTCTACGTGCATTGTCACTAGTCCGCAATAACCCTTCTAACCTATAGAGCCCAAACCCATGGATATATCCATGGGTTTCGGGGCGCGCGGTGTCCACGAGTTGTCGACTAGTAATCGTTGTCGTTCAATTGAATTTTCGACCAATTGTATGTCGACTAATTATCCCTGTTGCTCAATGGGGTTTTCTACCAATTGTATGTTGATGAATTTTCATGTCGACCAATTGTCGTTCGATGAAAATTCTGGGTCCGGAGGGCGGTGCTGGTCGGAAGTCGGGTTGTCAAGAATTATTCCACTTAAATCACGTATGTAAATCACCTAGGTGAATTAAGTATCCCCAACCGGTGGACTTAAATCACCCGGCTTTTAAAATCATAGGTGAATAAAGTCGACCGTAAGAAACTAATATTTTGAGTATACTGTAATCACCTTGGATATCTTCATAGATAGCACTTCTTGCGACTAGTGGTTGCGGCGCTCTGTTGGGGTCACAGTTCTAACCTAACCTAACCCACTTTACCCGTTTTACATCGATTATATTCATATCCATGTTGATTAAAGTATACTCAAAATATTAGTTTCTTACGGTCGACTTTATTCGCCTATGATTTTAAAAGCCGGGTGATTTAAGTCCACCGGTTGGGGATACTTAATTCACCTAGGTGATTTACATAGGTGATTTAGGTGGAATAATCAGTTGTCAAGTGTGTGACTGATAGCTAATAGTGTATTAGAACGTATTATATTAATTATCACTCACGAAGGTTGAATATAATTAATTAAATTTAAAGTATTTTAAGAAAATTTTGAAGCAACTAGCAGTGGCAAATTTTTTGGATATTAATAATATTATGTGCATTTTAGTTAATATCTAATAAGTTTTATTTTCAATAGCATAGGTCCATACAAATATTTATAATGAAATAACAATTTACTTTCAACAAAAATAACGGAAAATAAAGGATACAGTTGACTAACTGTTATTTCAACCAAACAATACGCAATAGAGCCCTCCGTAAATAAAAATATAAATCCGGGATTCCCCTATACTGAGAGAGTTGCCATATAAAAGTGGTTTTTTTAGTCCGTCAACCGATGACACTGAAAGTACCGTCACGTGGATTTGAAAAATTTATATGTAAATTGATAGTAAATGGTACGCGTTTATTTAGTAAAAAATTATTATATAAAATTTATTAAAAAACCAAAAATGTTTTACTTTACCGCAGTTTTTGATGAATTTTAGTGCATTCAATAGGAAATTATGTGATTTAAGAGAAAAAATTTTTACCCCCTATCACCGTTCAAATAGGCACGTTATACCTGAAGTTTCTCAGCAAAATTTTCGTAAAAATCCGCAATAACTATAAGATACAATTTAGCTTTTTTATTATAACAAATTTTATTGAACATATTTTCGGCTTACTAAGTTAACGCTTACCAAGTTGATTTTATTCGTATAATTGTTAATTTATCGATTTACATCGAATCGAATCCGCAATGCCAGGGCTTTCTGTGTCACTGGCTTCTAGCCTATTTGGTTAACAAATTGAGGGAATTCCCCGATCGTCACTAGCTCGCCCGTGTCACCAATGTACCGCGACAAAAAATGACACAACCAATGGATGCGTTCTGAAAATCGATATCTTTTTGTTTTGAATGTGTTAACATTTTCATGATTAGTTTAAATTTGCATTATGGTCTTTACTTGTGCCCCACTTTGATTGATTTTAAGTACTTAAAAAATATATAATTTTTAAGTACTTAGGTACAAAATTTTAGGTTATTTCTGAGCTCGTAGCCTCTTGGGCCGGGGCCCTCTTTGGTCGGGGGCCCGTGGCATTTTGCCAGCCCTGCCACCCTATAGTTACGCCACTGGCAATTAGTAGGTATGCTAATTCCTATAGATTTAAAGCGGCGCCTCGAGCCGTAATGTGTCGGAGAATTTCGATAGGTAGCTCCTGATTTGCAATGAAGACATGATTTTGTAATGGACATTAATGATTTATATATTTTTGTTTTTATAATTGTACAGTTTTGTAAATAAAAATTATTGTTAAATAAATTAATTGCAAGGTATTTATTGTTTAATTTACACATGGCAGTTCTACGGCGTGATATTCGATGTGACATTCTCTGACTATACAGGTGAATTCTTCAAGTGAGTGTGGATGGCCAAATCCGAAACTATAAGGAATAGCGAAATATGCTTAAAGGAGTCACGGGCCCGTTTTGATCATAACTAAAATGACAAGAAGAGAATATAACAGCGTGTGTATTTTTAAAAAATTTTTTTTTTTTTTTTTTTTTTTTTTTTTTTAAAAGAATATTAGCAACCGAAATTACTAATATTCCCCCTAACCCCTCCAGCTAAGCTAAATTGCTTGTGTTAGGAGTGGGTTCACGTCGGTAGTGTAATGGCCAGGATTCGAACCCGGGACCTCTCGATCGTAAGGTCGACTCCTTAACCACTAAGCTACCGACGCTGGGGGCAAAATCAATGGGTCCCTGGCTAGAATTATTGATTTTTCAAAGATACAATGATGCAGTTCATTCATGACGGCCTCTGTGGCGTAGCCGAAGTGTATTCGACTGCTACGACAAGGGGCGTGGGTTCGATTCCCGCTCAGTGTAAATATTTGTATGCATAAATATGTCTATTTGCATTGGTCTGAGAGTTCTAGATGCTCTCTTTTTCCGATCTAAATCTGTATAAAAAGAAAACAATTTTTATTTAAATATTTTTTATTACAAAAATCATAATATGTACATACAGAGATTATGAGTAAATACAACTTTAATATAAAAGTCTATGCTAACGCATTTAATTGCACATTTCAAGTATTTGAACGCCACTAAAGGCCCTTACCCACGACGTTTTTTTACGTGCTGACGACGCGCGTTTAGCACGATTTACACGTTCAGAAAACGCAATCCAATCGTCAAGGTGTGATTGCGTTTGTATCGCGTTTGTGCGTGTCTGCTTCCACACCGTACAGCTTCACCTCCTTCGGCTGTTTGAAGAGCGTTCTAATCGCGTTTGTATCGATGCGAATGCATACAATCTGCTAGTACGCGTCATAGGACTCGCTCAACAAATACGCGCGGCTTCAGCTAGTTTAAAACACGTCGTGTCTAAAGGCACTAAGGTCACCGGTGACCGGTGGAATAATGGGAGTTGCATGGCGTTCAAAGTTTTAATTAATACTAAGCTTAACACAAGCGAGAGTAGCGCGTCATTGACAAAAAACTCACCCATTTTACTCGAACGCAATGTATTTCGACGTATCTTTCGTATAAAACATACGTCTGCAAAATCTCTACAGGACAGCGATTTGAACTTTGAAGTCGTCTTACACTAAACTTTCTGCAATATTTTTCTTAACCTTCTTGAGAAAATACTCTTTTACGTGGATATTTAAAGCAAAAAGTATCGGGACAAATATATCAATAAAAATAGTGATTCAGTTTATAGTTACATGTAACTTTATTCTATGGATAGGTCGATTTAACTATAAGATCGCTGAAAACAAAAACTATGTTTATAATCTCTAGCGGCCCAATGACTATAGATTGTTAAAAGACAAGCTCTGATATTTTTTTCGATGCTTCCAGATTTCAAGGTTATAAGATGTTTTTTTGGTAGATATGCCAAGTCATTGGTTGGAAGATAGAAAAACAATTACATTTATTTAGGCCGTCCGCTGCGTCGTGCAACACATGTATTTTTGCATGAAATTAACTGCACTAAATTCGCTTAATATTATTTGCACGAGACAGCGGACGGCCTTAGATGCATTTTATAGAAATCAGCCGGTTCATAATTAATACTATTTTAGTATTCAGTAATAATAAATATTTTCATATTCTGATTGTGACCCTGACAGCTCCACAGTAATTGTTGAATTTAGTTAATCTTTTAAAATGAAGTGAGTATTTTCTACGACGGCCTCTGTGGCGTAGCGGTAATGCATTCCACTGCTACGACAGTGGTGCGGGTTCGTTCCCGCTCAGTGCAAATATTTGTTTGCATGAATATGTCTATTTGCAATGGGCAGGTGTTTCTATGTATAATATGCATGTATTTACAAAAAAAAGTATATATGTAAGTTTATCCGCATTCTGGAACCCATAACATACGCTAGTTAAACTATGCTTACTTTGGGTCTAGAAAGCGCTGTGTATGATGTCGTAGAATATTTATATTTACGTAGAATATCTATTGATACATTTTAAAATTAATCTTATGACTTTTTTAAACTTAGATGTCAAAATTACGAGACTCCTTTTACAGGCTTAAATATTAGACGTTTTATTTTTGATGTCATACTTGTGTCAAATCATAAAATTTATTTTCATTTTTTACTTGACATTGGCGAAATTGCGGTGATTCTACTGCAGAAGCCATTAATTAAAAATTGAATTGAATTGAATTTGCAACTACCTTACTTATAGAATATTCTATAAAAATCCCGTTATCAAAGAGAAATATCGACGGGATATTTTTTTTTTCTTCCATGGCACATGTTTGGCACCATTTTCATAAAACTTACACCAAGAACTATACAAAATGTATCAAAACTAGTGTCCGATCAGTGAAGGGGTATAATTAGGTTTCACTAGTTTTGTAACATGCTGTATATCGAGAACATAAACAACAGGACTATATAATTATATTGCACTTATTCTTTCAGTATACATTAAATACCCTTTCTCTTCAATACTGAAGGGGTAAAAGAGTATAAAGTATTTGAGTGTTTCTCATTCGCCGATTGATTCGGTCGATGGAGACGGATTTTGAAATGTAACCGCAATAGCTATATGACGGTTTAGGGCCTGCGCTGCGTCGTGCATGTTACGCATGCGGGCACCCGCACGTCATGCAAATCGTATGGATGTTTTTTTTGCACGATTTTGTGCAAATTATCCCCACGAAATTTGCACGATACGAAATAGGCGCCTGCATGCGTTTACACGCACGACGCAGGCCCTTAGTAATCTATGCATCTTCTATACAAATAAATAACATTGAAGTGTCTGTTAAAATTAAAGCTTTTTATATGTATGTATTATTGTATATGAATGTAAGTACCTATACACGGTACTTAACGAAAATACAATGCCCATTAACTACCGTCCTCAAACTGAAAAACGGCTAAATGATTTGCTAGTATTTTCAAAAGGAGGAGAATATTCCATCACGAAAATTTGGACATATGATTAAAGTGAATGATACGCCCAACTGTTTACTCCGCTGCTGTTTGCTGTAAACGGAATCGTAGTTCTAGGGAAAAATAATTTTAAAATATAAAATATAGATCGGAAAAAGAGAACATTTAGGACGGGACTTGAACCCGCGACCAGTCCCTTACAGGGGGAATGCTCTGACCAACTCAGTCACCTAGATACGTCCCAGATATTCGAATTTTCCGATATATTATATATACGTCGTAAGGCGTCTAAAGTCTATGGTCTATATTGTGGTAGAGTCAAGCAACAGTCATTTTGGCCGTTGCATGAATGGCCGACTCGACCGGGGAAGCACCACCCTCTCACAGAATATCGACGCCAAGTAACAGTATTTGAACTGTTGCGTTCCGTTTGGTGATTGAGAGTGCCGGAGCCCAAACTCCTTTCCCATCCCCTCCCAAACTCATTTCCCACCCCCTCCCAAACTCCTTTCCCATCCCCTTTCCTTTACAGGGTCGGCAGTGCGAGTGTGACGCCACTGGTGTTGCACACGTCCATAGGCCGCGGTAACCGCTTCCCATCAGGTGGGCCGTGTGCTTGTCTGCCACCAGGAAAAGTAAGCATATTAATTGCTTAAAAATTTAATTTAATAGAAAATATAGGCTCATTCCACAGTATTTTATCTGCACCTCATTCAGATGCTGCAATAAGTGTTTATGAAATGTGTAGAAATACCTGGCAAAGTTGAATTGTTTGTAATTAAGTTTAGAATAGTTTGTAGATAGTGTAATTTGTTACAATAGGACAGACATGTCGGAATACAACGGGAGGCAACGCCGCAGTGCCAGCACTGCGAGGATCCTGGCGAAGACACGGTGCTTCACACGTTGGTGGACGTCCAGCGTGGACGAGTCAACGCCGGGATCTCGTCGCGGTCCTGGGCGTGACCGGTCTCTCGCTGGAGACAATGGTGAGGGCCGTGGTGAGGACGCCGCAGAATTGTGTACGCCCGGGACTATCGACCTCCATGATCGGGGCCTGAGGACGGTAGTCGACCGAGTGGCCGTCCTTACAGAAGCAGGCCAAGACGGAGGCGTGTCGTGTGTGTCCTACACACGCCTGCCTACTCACCGTCGCGGGATAAAACCCAACACCACCAGGCGAGGTCGCGGTGGCAGCCAAAGTCCACCGGTAACCCTGGGGTTATCCTTTCGAGGGCATACCCGGGGTGCCCGGCAATGGAAACTTGCGGAGGACACCGTGTGGATTTAGTCGGTCCGATTCCGACACCCTCACCCCATCGTTGGCACCGATGGGGTGAAGCCCGTAGGGGTTGCGACACGTTAAAAAAAAGGATGTCTATTTTTTTTACATGCTGAAATCCCTTCGGATACCCCCCCGCCGGCTAGCGGGAGCGGTTATGTCGTGCATGAACCGACTAAAACCCAAGCCCAAGTGTCCATTGCCGGGCACCTAAGTAAGCCCTCGAAAGGATAACCCCAGGGCTCGAAAGGATAACCCCAGAAAAAGGATGTATAAGGATAAAAGTCCTGTTAATAAATCAAGATTTTAAAAAAAGGAGGAGACGCCTTTCGGTTTAGCTAATACGGCTATTATGGGAGCGACTACCATCTGACCGCCTTCTAAAGGCAAACCTGTGGTAGAGCCTCGTCCGTCAAGCTACTATCACTGTACTAGAGTCAATGTACTAGATTATAAGATAAAAAAACATGTACCTACTTATATGAATAAAAAAAAAAAAAAACAGCAGGTGATGTTGGCATAGGACCCACACACACAAAATGCAGCTTCTTAACATATATTAGGTCGTTACATATGAAATTTCCGTTTTTCTTGAAGAAATTGGAGGAAACCCAATTTTCAGTACTAACATTTTTGCATTTTTTTTAATAATGACAAATCCAAATTTTATGATTTTTTTTGTGTATGAATGAGACAACATTAAGCTAAAAAACAGCAACTTTATTACCTTTTTGAAAAGTGACAGCTGTTAAGTAATACGAAATTTATCATCAAAATAGATAGCATTTAGGAAGTACTCTGTTTTTGAACATGGAATTAATTCATCAAGCGGCCAATAAAAACAAAATTTAATACAGAGTTGTAAAATCATGAAATCAACTTTCAAACAAAATATAAATAATGGAAATAGCTATTAACTTGCAGGAATAACGAACTCATGTAATACAATTTCGGCAATTTCATAGGTAAATACCTATTTATTCCATTGGTTTTGTAATCTTGGTACTACCACTTACTAAACCAGCTATTAAACTGATCCAGTCAAAACCACGATATAATTAGAGTTACTCAAACTATATACTAAAATATAGTTCGCACTTAATTATATATGTTTTTTCTAGTTATCAGCTCAATAAATACAGTTCCATGGCTATAGCTTCTAATTAATGGTCTATGGTTTGAATCCGATTTCAGTTATACGACTAATTGAGGGATCCAAGACGACTTCTTCATTAAAATTTGGGGCAAAAATCTTGACTCTAAATGCGCGGAACGAGTTTTTAGATCTCTTTGGGGGCAACGCGGGGCGCGACGTCGGAGACGAGCCAATCAACTAACCATCAATACTACTATACTCCGTTTAGGTACTTAAAAAAAGGTAAACAAATCGTAAAAAGGGTTCTTTTATAGGGGCATTTTTCGTTCCGAAATAAAAAGAAACCTTTTCTCTTATATTTTTCTATATTTAACTACTTGGTTTAATATTAAGTGGCAATTATTATTTCCTAAGCTGAAAAATCATAATAATTATATTATTTAAAATGATTTAAAAAAGTATTGCACTGTGCCTACCATAAAGAAACTAAAAAGACAGGTATTCAAAACAGTTTTTTCCAGATCGCGCCATACGTGCGTGACTGTCAGTCTATTCGCAGTTCGTATATTGTTCGTTACCATAATTGTTAAAATTTGGTGTTTCTGTGCTGTTATCGTTATAGTTTTTATTGTTATAGTTTTTATTGTTATAGTTGTTAGTAGTTTTGTAAATTGCTTTGTTAGTTTAACTGTGGAAATGGGTGATCCTGAACCTGGTCTTAGTCGTCCTAGATTCCATTCATTTCCATCTCCGAAGAAGAAACGTATCAAGAGGGGCCCTCTTTCGTCTTCAGAGAAACAAACTGTAATAAACATATTCAAGTTTGTTGAGGAAACGTGGCCCAAAGATACTTATATAGAACGGATGTTCACGAAAATACCATTGTCATTAAAGGTTGACAATCTCTGAAATCCGCCATTTTTCTTGTTTACCTTTTTTTAAGTACCTAACCAAATGGAGTATAGGTCTGCAATTCATTCTGCTGTTGCAAAAATTGAGCAATTTCACTAGGAATTTTTCCAACGGTGATAATTCCTCAATGGCTAGTCCGATTTTGGTTTTTCTTTCTTTTTGTCTTGTGTATTTGAATAAATTATTACTTAATTTAATACACTCAAGTTTAAAACAATATGGCGATAGCGTCGAATTCAAGATTGTTCAAGAGCACGCAGTTTTTAATTCTAATACCGATCGGCTGGAATTAAGTTCAAGAGTAAGGTCCCACGTGCAAACTTGTGACGTTTGTTCAAGATTTTTGTCTCAAAGTATACTTGAAGTTATCCTCTGCAGCAGCTATACCCAACTTTTTTACACTACTCAGGTAGTAATAGTACCTAAATCTAGAAGCATCTGTTATTTAGTTAAGGAGTCAGATATACGATCGAGAGGTTCCAGGTTCGAATCCTGGCTATTACACTACCGACGTAAACCCACTCCTGGAGGGGTAGGAGGACTATTAGTAATTTCGGTTACTAATTATTCTTTTAAAATTAAAAGAAGGACGTAAGGTAGGGGGGAAAAAGGAGAGTTGGCAAAAGGAAAAAAGGTTGCAATGCTTATTAAACGTAATTTTTTAATTTCTTAAGGATCTTCCACGGTAGTTATCCTTTTGAGGGCTTACCCGGGGTGCCCGGCAATGGACACTTGGGGAGGACACCGTGTGGTCTTAGTCGGTCCGATTCCGACACGCCCACCCCATCGCCGGCACCGATGGGATGAAGCCCGTGGGGGTTTCCACACGTATAAAAAAAAAGGGTCTTCCACGGGAGAAATTGTTTCGCGGTCGTACGCTTGGTTTCTGCCTTAGTAGGTGCATAGGAACATATCTATAACATTTTCTCATGCCCTGTAGGAAACCTCTCTTGCATGTTTTCTATTGCTATTTTATATTAAAGAAAAATAAACCAAAAATCCGTAGACACTAAACTTAAAATCGCGGTTACAAAATTAGCCCGTCCCCTGTACTCATGCAGGACGATCTTGTTCATTTTCTATTGCCATTATATAAAACAAGTTGAATTCCTGAGACGAGCTCAGCCGAATACAAGGGATTTTTATTAGCGATTATTTGCGATTTTTTCTTTATCTTGCAATGGTTCACCCCAGCACGAATCTATTACCAAAAACAGCAACTCGATAGCTCATCTCCTTCATACCCAAAACCGTGACAGAAAATTGGCAACGACGACGTCGATGACAACTCGATAGCAATAGGGCTTTTCTAAAGAAAATCCCTAAAAAGTAGTGGCACCCTGAGAGTGCCGACAGAATTCAAATTTTGAACAATTACGTGTATTTTTTTAATCGTCAGGAAATACTTAAAAATGGCGTCGATAACGGTAACAGTGTCGCTCAATTCAATTGTTTTTTTCCCATCTCATAAATGCCCAACACGCCTAAAGAAGTTTTCAGTTCAAAAATTGGGCGTAGATACGTAAAAAGGATCCAACCCACAAAATGAAACATAACTCCACGCCTGTATCCCCGAAGGGGTAGGCTGAGATGTATTATACACCCACGATTTGCCAGTTATGTTTAGGTCCCAATGTAATAGGGGGTTAGCCTATTGCTATCTACCGGGCACATTACTAAGCGAGCGATAATAAACATTTTTATACACACATAACTATGAAATGTCAGAGGTGTGTGCCCGGGCGACTGGGGATCGAACTCGAGACCTGGTCTCGACAGTCCGTTACGTACACCACTGGGCTATCGCCGCTGGATGAAACTTTTGAGATAATGTAGGATGAAGTTTAATTGTATTTACCCATTATTTTGTGATTTAATTGAATTGGGCATAGTTGTAAAAATTGTTGTTATTTTTTTTTTATTACCCGACTGCGCCAGAAGGAGGGTTATGTTTTTTGGGAGTATGTATGTATGTATGTATGTATAATCGTTTGGCACGCTCGCTCTGCAGCCTGAACGGCTCGATGGATTTTAGCTTGAGAGGTGTCGTTAGATTCGTATTTACTGTGAGAGTGACACTGGATATATCAACATAATAAAAAAAACGAAATTGCGGATTTTTGGCGCTAAAATGTATGTTATTCAAAAAACATTTTCACTCAAACTAATCGAGTAGGGTATCAAAATGAAGAACTTTAAAAGGGGATTTCAAAAATATATATATCATAACTAAAAAGTATACAATAATATACAATACAATACAATAATAATACCCATTAATTTTCTTTCGGTTTATGATTTGCATCTGGGTCCCGCCTGCTATCAAACTTGTTTCGATCTTTTTAGGGCAGTAGGGTTATTTTATTTTCTTAAATAATAATTTTTTTATTTATTGGAACATTCAACAGCTATGTGTTATGTCCTGATATTAGAAGAATACAGTCAATGTTTCCGCTTGTGTAAACGCTTAACCCACACCAATGTCCGCAAAGTAATATTATGCTAGTTATATGCGTAGCGGTAGTGCATTCGACTAATACGACAGGGGGCGCGGGTTCGACTCCTGCTCAGTGCAATTATTTTTATGAATGAGTATGTCTATTTTCATTGGTCTGGGTGTTTCTATGTATAATATGTATATATTATAATATGTATTATATTTTTCCGCATTCCGGAACCCATAACACAAGCTAGTTAAACTATGCTTACTTTGGGTCTAGAAAGCGCTGTGTAGAATATCGTAGAATATTTATCTATTAATATTTATTTAATAAAAAGCATGAGAGTTTTATGTTTCTAAGAAACAAGTATTTAAAAATAAACAGTACATTAATTACATATATGTATTTTTATAGAAATATGTTTTATTAGGAATAAATAAATATTTTTAGGGATATGTAAGTAAATGTGAGGTTGGATCTCAGCTCATTTTCGACCATACTGTCAACTGTGGATTGGATCCTTTTTGCGTATTTACGTTCAATTAACAAAAAGCCCATAGACACTTCAAGTAATTATACTCTGTGGTGAACTTCCGTTCAACCGTCTCCAATCGACTTACAAACAAACAAACAAACATAAAAGTAATCTTATCAACTATTTATTTATATGCAGTTCCTCCAGCTGTTTGATTCTGACAGGCACCTGTACCGCTGGTAAGTCAACACTTTTGGCGCGGCGTCGCCCGCCCTGCAGTTCGAAGGCGCCTGGCCTTGCTTGTGGGGGAAGTGAGGTCAGCTCGGGTAACGTCGGCCTTTTCCGGGCTAACTCGGGTGTGCGGAGGGTCCCACCTAAAAGATTAATATGGCAATTTTTTTAGTACCTGGGCACTTGTTGGTTACTGGTTACTGTGTGCTGGTGGGCTACAAACTTAGAGTAGCGGGGAGTGCCAGTGTGAAGTCAGAGGTCGCGAGTTGAATTCCTGTTCAGTCCAAATATGTATTTGTATGCTAAATTTGAATATTGTGTGAGTGATCTGGGCGTTTTTGAGCTGAGCGAGCGAGCCGTTTGTTGGTGGCTGAACTCCTCCGTAACCACTCGCGCGATCTTGACCAAATTGACCACGGTGATAGTGTGGACACTGAGGAGTGTGTTGAAGCGAGATGGTTCATGTCCGATGTACCATTGAGGAATAATCACCGAAGAACAGTTTGACGAGCGCGCGGCCTTAGCTAAGCGCGCGACCGTAGTAAGATGTCTTATTTTCAAGTAAGAGTCCTGCTCGCTCAGCTCAATTTATTTCAGTCGCACCCTGCACTGAACGACGACGACTCGACGACCTCTGTGGTGTGGTGGTAGTGCGTTCGACTGCTAAGCCAGAGGTCGCGGGTTCGATTCCCGCTCAGTGCAAAAATGTATATTTGCGATGGTCTGGGTGTTTCTATGTATAATATGTATTCATTTACAAAAAAAAAATATAAGTATGTTTATCCGCATTCTAGAACCCATAAGACAAGCTCTGCTAAGTTTGGGTTTAGATGGCGTTGTGTACTTTGTCCTACAATATTTATTTATTATTATTTAATTCCTAGTTATGTACTTATAGAAAAAATATTAAAGTATGTTTAGCCGTATTCTGGAGCCCACAATTCAAGCTAGTTTCTGGTACTTTGCGTCTAGATAGCGCTGTGTAGAATGTTCTAGAATATCTAAGTATTTATTGTTCGTCCGTATCGTACTTTTTTGTCTTACTACTTTTAAAATATTGTTATCTTGAAGGCCTCAGTGGCGTAGCGGTAGTGCATTGTAATGCTACGACAGGGGGCGCGGGTTCGATTCCCGCTCAGTGCAAATAATGAATATGTCTATTTGCATTGGTCTGAGTGTTTCTATGTATAATATGTATGTATTTACAAATAAAAATATATAAGTATGTTTATCCGCATTCTGGAAGCCATAACACAAGCTAGGTAAACTATGCTTACTTTGGGTCTAGAAAGCGCTGTGTAGAATGTCGTAGAATATTTATTTATTTATAAAATATAATAAAAAATCTCTCGTTATTATTATAAGTTACAGTCAATTATTATTGTCCATAGGTAACTTGATTTATTTTTATTCGTATTCTAGAACTCATATGCTCAGCTATGCTTAATTTGCATCTAGATGGCGCTTTATGAAATGCCCAATAATATTGTTATTACTTTAGAAAAACTGTTCCCTGCCCCAGTCACCACGACTAGCGTAAATTATTTGACGATCTCTGTGGCGTAGCGGTAGAGCTTTCGATTGCTAAGTCAGAGGTCGCGGGTTCGATTCCCACTCATTGCAAATATGTATATTTGCATAGGTCTGGGTGTTTCTATGTATAATATGTATTTATTTGCAAAAAAAGTACCTAAGTATGATTATCCGCATTCTAGAACCCATAGTTCTAGAATGCGGATAGCTCTACTTAGTTTGGGTCTAGATGGCGTTGTGTAATATAGTCTAAAATATTTATTTATTATAATTCAATGAGACAAACTAAAATTTCAGGCCAAATGTAAGAGTTATGAAGCACTTAATAATTATATATCTACATAATTTTCGTCACAGGCAAAGGCAATTTTATATTCGTAATATAAAATCACCTTTGCCTCGGACGAAAATGTTGCCATAACTCTATTTGCAGTTAATTTAGAAAAGTAAAACAAAAGACATTAAAATTAGTACACGTATTTAAACTATCATGGTCACTAACAAAAGTATTAGCAGTTAACGGGATATTTACCATGTGTTTTTAAGAGTGTCCGATATTTTGCCACTGTTGCAAGCGCCATGATCACGGAGGAACTGAAGATGGCGGTTAACGGTGAACGAGTTTAAGACTAAATATATCGATCTACCCTCTTTCGTACTCGTCTCTGACGCGCATCTTCAGTCCC
Organism: Cybosia mesomella; assembly: GCA_946251805.1. Taxonomy (NCBI): domain Eukaryota; kingdom Metazoa; phylum Arthropoda; class Insecta; order Lepidoptera; family Erebidae; genus Cybosia; species Cybosia mesomella. The sequence goes on from OX276411.1 coordinate 19,660,500, forward strand.
TCCGTGATCATGGCGCTTGCAACAGTGGCGAAATATCGGACACTCTTAAAAACACATGGTAAATATCCCGTTAACTCTAATACTTATGTTAGTACACGTATTCAGCATAAGTAATAATTATTTAAGTTAAACACTGAACAATAACACCGGTCTGCTAGACCCATCTAATATTTAAGCGTATAATACAATGCTTTCCTTCTGGTATTCTCCTCATCAATCACCAATTAATTGTCCAGCTCCCCTATTTTCTGGGGTTATCCTTTCGAGGGCTTACCCGGGGTGCCCGGCAACGGACACTTGGGGAGGACACCGTGCGGTTTTAGTCGATACACGACATAACCACCCCCGCTGGCTGGCGGGGGGGTATCCGACTTTATCTCGCGCGAACCAAAGGAGTAATACGCATGAACTAGCCAAGCTATAACAAATACTTTTACAGACTCCGCTGCTTTATGCGGGTTCACCTCAGAGTAATTTACATATTACGCACAGAGAGATGAATTGCCGGTCCGTTATTAAACCCTAGTAACTTATTTTTTGGCACTATATTCTTCTCCATGGTATGCATGTAATACGTATTGTTTCGTGCAAGCGTATGTATATTTTGCACGAAATTGGCACATTATTTGTACGAAACAGGCGCCCGTATGCGTGCACACGCATGATTCTGCGGATGGTTTTATACATAGCGTTAGTAACACCAATGACAAATAAAAAATAAACACACACACGACATTAACATACAAATAAACAGACAGCTAGTATTTTATTTACCTGTATTACTGACAGAATTATCCTCACACGGACAAGTATGGATGCCGCGTAAAATGGTAGGTACAGGATTATTTAAAAAAATATATAAAACAATACATTATTAGGGATATGATATTGTTGGAAGTTTACGCGAATGTCACACATTGAAATAAAACTATTTTTAACGGATTCTATCGCGATTTATTTGATGTTATTTTATATTTAACATTGATCCCGACGTTTCGGTTGCTTTTCAGCAGCCATGGTCACGGGGAGACTGGAGATGGTTGTTGTCTTGTAGTTTGAAGTGTACGCTATCTCAAAGTACCCGAACTATGTTGAATTGTTGGTGTAACTATTTACGCAGAATGAGCTCACAGTGTCATGAAGTCTTGTTGTATTAAATAAATCGCGATAGAATCCGTTATGAATAGTTTTATTTCAATATTAGGGATATATTATAAGTTTAGTGTGCTCGTCTAAAAAGAAATTTCATTCTCATCATAAAGAATAAAGGTATTATCATATCGTCGGGGTGCGACGGATATGCTCTATGGGCACCTTACACCCCGGCGTCTGTAGACCCGAGACGGCGTGCGGTTTTAGTCGGTTCAAGCCCGACATAACCACCCCCGCTGGCCGGCGGGGGGGTATCCGAAGGGATTTCCGCACGAAAAAAAAAAAAGGTATTATCATATCAATACCAAAATGGTGGTCTCCAGCATCAAGCCCCGCTGGAGGGACCCAGGAATGTAGGTAGGAAACACGTAACTTTGAGTTCTTGCACGACACGCATAGAAAAACTTCGAGGTTATACCATCGCATTCCACAAATTCCTTCAACAAATGTTTTACCATACTGACTATTCGCTTGTGGGATGCAATAACAGTACGAGTTAGACTTCTCAAACATTGCAAGCGTTTAATATCACAGTTACAAATTTATTAGGTACTAGCTGTAGCCCGCGGCTTTGCCTACGTGGAATTCTGATTCCGTTCCCGCAACTAAACCAACTACAGGGATAAAGCCTATATGTTATTTCAGACTATAAGCTATCCCTGTAACAAATTTTAGCCAAATCCGTTCACCCATTAGAGAGTGATTGAGTAACAAACATCCAAACAGCTTCACAAACTATCATACATTTATAATATTAAGTTGGAAGCAGGATCATTTATGGATGTATAATCCGAAATATATTTTTTTTTTTTATATTTAGGACACGTCAATTTGACTTGACCTCGCCTGATGGTAAGCTGAAGGTAAAGTCTCAGGAAAGAGGGTCACCATTACATACACGTACCATGTTAACAATGGTGGCACTCAGCTTGACGGCTTCATCAGAAGAGGATTGTCGTCGCACCACCGCGTGACCCCACTGGTCCCACTAGTGCTGCGACCACAACCCCCCTGCCCGGCTATGCACTTGCTGACCCCTGAACGCAATCAAACCGAAATTGGATTACTATGGAGGTTTTTTTCGCAATCGTGCACGGTGGTACCTACCCGGCCGAATTTTGTGACAAATTTGTGTCATCAAATTTCTACCACCAGTTTGATTTGATTTGACAATCGACTAATGTGAAAGTTTGAAATTTCTTTTCAAACGAGCAGTTTAGGTGCACGTCCGTGGCTGCGATTTGTGAAGATTATTATGTGATAACGTTTATGTAAAATTTATATGTCATCTAATGCTTCGCTTCACTCAAATGATAGTTTTTGATTTCATGTGGGTATACTAAACATGTTTAATTATTGTAAGTGTTAAGCACGAACATATATAAATTCTGTGCTTAATACTGATACTAAGTATTTATTTATAACCGAAGTCCACCTGAATATCTCTAATACACAAATGGCGGACTAAAGTAGGTATGTCGGACTGCAGTCCGACAGATGAATATGTCGGACAGCAATCCGATATATTAGTATGTCGGACAGACATTCGACATTGGAGTATGTCGGACATAAGTCCGCCAATTGAGTATGTCGGACAATAGTCCAACATTTGAGTAAGACGGATATTAAGGAGGCATATTTACAAATATAGATTTTTCACTTCACATTTGATTTCACACAAATAGCAGCCCTGAACCCCACTGAACCCAGTTAGTCAGCACACATAACCACAAGACAGTGCTCACCTATGTACAGCGTCACATACCCTTGCGGCGTGGGGGTTCGGAAGCTGTGGTCTCATCTGGCAGGATCATCTCGCAGCCGTCTGCACAGGTGCGTGCTCCTAACTTTGGTGTACTGTGCAGAAATGTGCGTGCATGTTTTTACAAAATATATGTGCTTGAAGTGGTAGTGTACCTTAACTTTTAGAATTAATTATACGTTTCGCCCGCAAGTTTGAAAATTGCTTCATATAAGGTCGACAGGAATGGCTGTCGTGTTATTTCAAACTTGGGCTCTTTTGAAATAGTACTCAGTCTGGAGAAAGAGATTGGTCGCGGCTTCAAATCACATCCTGAACATAGATTTTTCAGCTTCAAATTTATAGCGTATCTTATAATACCCAATCACCATCATAGGATATGTGGATATATTTTTGATTTCAAAAATAAGAAGTACTTACGTTTGTTCAAATAGTATCTTAGTGAGTCTGGCGACTTCGCCCCTGAGCTGGTGGAGTTCCTTCTCTCTGTTCTTGGCTTCCTGTTCTGCGGCTCGTTCTCTGGTGGCCAGGCGGTTGCGCATATCATCGAAACTAGTGTGGGGGGAGAAACTTATTTTAACTTTTTTTGTTTAAAACTTTATGGTGTACGGTTAACGAGGGTATAACGAAAATTGGTTATGTCGGGATCGATGTATCCAACATAAGATAACCTATTGCCAGCAGTGTGATCACCCAGCTATATTAGAACAAAGTAGTTTTGAGTAATTTTCCTGTCAACAAAGAACTTTTACAGTTTTACAATACTTTAGATACGGTGAGGCTGATGTGTGGAATGTATGAGGCTCTGGCACAGGATTTTATCTCGGGGTTGTGGGGTCAGTCAGTAGTCGATATCATAAAGGCCAAGATACGCCAAATTAAAAGAAAGAATAGTTGAGCGATGAGAGAATCTTTTTTTCTCATTCAATTCCAATACGGCAAATAAAAATGGCAGTAGGGAAGCGGACCTAGGGCCACAAAGTGGGACTTTTGGAGGCAAACGGGACTAACACTAGGATGAAAAAGTTTCATAAAACTCGTATACTTACAGTTTTCTCAAACAAGCACATTTCCTTGTGAGGTGTTCTACCTGATCTCTTGAAGCGTTCTCCGCCTGTTTGATCTTCGTGGCATCTTCGGACCTCTTTTCTCGAAGGTCCCTCTCTCTCGCCAGTGCCTCCCTGAGTTAGTTGTTAGAGGGGGACAAAAAACTTCATGTTAGATAAGTGTAGGTGTTGCCAGTGGTGGAAAGAAGCCAATTTTGTGTGACAATGTTGGCAGATTTGGTGGGTTATGATGTTTTGGTTTCAGCATGATGTTAATAAGAGTGTGAAATTTAATAATCAAATTCTCATTATTACTACTTTTTTTAAACATCGAAAAATCTTTATTAAGTATCTTTGTGTGTGTTCTACAAACATAATACCTATATAATGAAATATGCGACATGCCGGGAGCCCAATTTTTTTAAAAATATGAATTATTTTTTTATTAGAAAAATAGTACTGTTGTAGTTAAACAATATTCTGGCAACATAGAATATAGTGCAAGGAAACAATAAATTAAAATATAAAGGAAATATTATATAGTATTTATTTTTACACACAAAATAAACTTCGTATAAAAATGTAAAATTACATTTAAATGATACATTATAATTATAATTAAAAATGATAACTAATTGAGCAATGAATCCTGAGCAAATGAAATGTAACAAAAATAATTTAAAATAGTGAATAAGCATTTGATTTTTTTAAATGTTTGTGAAAGCTATATGAATGAAAACATTTATTGACTACAAGTAAAGTCAAAGACAAAAGTAGCTTAACACATTCTAATTTATTAATCAGTTTAACTCTTAAACCTTTAATAAACTAGGAATTCAGTGCAGGGTGCGACTGAAATAAATTGAGCTGAGCGAGCAGGACGCTTACTTGAAAACAAGACATCTTACTACGGTCGCGTGCTTAGCTAAGGCCGCGCGCTCGTGAAACTGTTTTTCGGTGATTATTCCTCAATGGTACATCGGACATGAACCATCTCGCTTCAAAACACTCATCAGTGTCCACACTATCACCGTGGTAAATTTAGTCAAGATCGCGCGAGTGGTTACGGAGGAGTTCAGCCACCAACAAACGGCTATGCCGTGTATAAGAAATAATAAACAAAACGTGAAATATATTAACTTTGTCCTCGGAGGATTATAAAACTACATAAGTATATATTCATTATTAGGTTCATGTATTCCAATGTAAACACATTTGTAAATATTTGAGTGTTAATCCACTTTTATCGTTGACTGTATATGTGATAAGTATGAATACATATTTTTTGTAAACTCAGTCCAATGGGCAGTATTAGTATTAAAATACCTTTACAAAAATTATTATTTATTTTTATATAACTTGTGCAACTGTTAAAAAATAAATTCCCTAAAAATAACAGTTAGAAGTTACTATGACTAGTATACAAAAAATTGCGGACAGAAAATTCGTCAAAAGTCGTCGGACAAAAGTACTCCAAAGGAGTAAAAATATTGTTTGAATATATCTTAGCCAGTCGATTACATAGGTAGGTACTAATCTTATAGCCTGAAAAGGCCTTGAGGCTGCGAAGGTCTGCATAACATCGGTATATTCTGCGAACTTAGCGATTTCAGATATTGGGACTGTCAGGGATTCGAACCCTAATTATAGACATAAAGTTCCATTTCAATTAAATTTTTTTTAAGCATTTTGTATGCTTACTTTTTCTAAAGATTTAGATCGGAAAAAAGAGAACATCTAGAACGGGACTTGAACCCGCGACCTGTCTATTACAGGGGGAATGCTCTGACCAGCTGAGCTATCTAGACACGTCCCAGATATTCGAAATTCTCCGATATATTATATACGTCTTAAGGCTACGCTGGAGCCATCTACCGTAATTCTTGCGAAGTACGGAAACAATGAATAACTTTACAGTCATTTTTAAACATTGTTTTTTTGATGAATCTGCCTAATAAATTCAATTAATTTTTTTTGTTATCTGGCGGTCGCGGGTTCAAGTCCCGTTCTAGATGTTCTCTTTTTCCGATCTAAATCTTTAGAAAAAGTAAGCATACAAAATGCTTAAAAAAATTAATTGAATTAATTAGGCGGAGTCATCAAAAAAATAATATTTAAAAATGACTGTAAAGTTGGTCATTGTTTCCGTAGTTCGCAAGAATTACGGTAGATGGCTCCAGCGTCGCCTTAAGACGTATATAATATATCGGAGAATTTCGAATATCTGTGACGTGTCTAGATAACTCAGCGGGTCAGAGCATTCCCCCTGCTTACAGGGGGAATGCTCTGACCCGCCGAGCTATCTAGACACGACCAGTCCCTTAGGACTGGTCGCGGGTTCAAGTGTGACGTTCTAGATGTTCTCTTTTTCCGATCTAAATCTTTAGATAATGTTCCATTTTTTAAATTTTGTCAAGCACTTTTTCTTGGTTTAGTATCAACATTCCGCTAACATTACTGAGAAGCATGGAATATGTTGTGTTTATTATACAACATATTACATGCTACACAGATATCTCAACGACAATGACTACAAATAACTATTACGTCACTAGTGGAGGACATTTTGTCCGACAATTAGATTAAAGAAAACACCAGCTTACAAATTTTATTAGGACATAATTTTATGAGACATTTATTTAGGAGAAATAATACTTGGTTTAGTTAATTGCCCATACAGTCAACATTTTAAATTTAATATTCGTTTGACTTCTATTAATCTGATTAGTGTTGCCCAAAATCGGACTGCAAGAACAAGAGTCTTGCAGTCTTGGTCTTGGTCTTGCAGTTTTGCAAGACCAAGACCAAGACCAAGACCACCTATTTTTTGCAAGACCAAGACCAAGACTGACCCTTGCAAGACTTGCGCAAGACAAGACTACGTCTGCAAGACTCTTGCAGTCTTGCAGTGAAGTCAAACTGAGATTTGAGCATTTTTAATACCCGAGTATGTAGGTACTAGGTATTTAGTTTCTATACCACAGAATAAATAATAGTACCTAGGTACCTACTACGTCTATACCTACTGATAGAATGATAGACGGAGGCTGTGGTAGGTACCTTACCTATTCCGTGGCGTAGTGGTAGTGAACGCGACCGGTACGCAGGAGGCGCGGGTTTGATCCCCGCTCAGTGCAAATATTTGTGTGCATGAAAATGGGTATTTGCATTGGTCTGGTCGTGCCTCGGAGAGCACGTTAAGCCGTCGGTCCCGGTTGCCATACGAACATCTGTGACAGTCGTTACGGGTAGTTGGAGCCCTCAAAAGTCCGACTAGTCTAACTACAGAACTTCGATATCGCCAATTAATTGGTTGTGGAGGTCCGACGTCAGTCGCTTCACGGAAAATATCGTAGTTAGCCGCAACTTAGACTAGAAAGCCGACCCTAACTGAGTTGGGAAAAGGCTCAGAGAATGATGATGAGATAAGGTACTTACCACCATACTTACCTGTTGCTTTTTTGTAGTATGTTTTTATACCTACCTATGTTTAGCGTAGGTAAATAGAAAAGAAAGTTCACTGACCTTGAACCTAAAGCCCTAGTTAATGAAGAGCACAGGCGGTAATTAGTACCTATTCCATTTTCCCTTAGAGACAAATTGCCACATGTTGTTATACCTATGTATCATACCACTGGCAGCCGTACGACCCGATGTCTGACGTGCGTGCCAATATAGACGTGGCACAAGCCGCGCTAGCCAACGACTGAAGTTCTTTTCATCGTAGGCAGGTAGGTACACTAGGTACTTAATCGCGCTCATTGTCGGTAGTTACTAGTTACCGACAATCAGCGCGAGCGGCGACTTGCGCAGTGTCAATGTGAAAGTTTGTGAAGATGTTTGTATGTTTGTTTGTTACTCAATCACGCTCTAACGGCTAACGGCTCTGGATTTGGTACAGAGTTACATTAGAGCCTCGATCCTAGAATAACACATAGGTTACCTACTTTTTATCCCGAGAATAAGTAGATACACACACACACACGATTTTTTAATTCATAATCTGTAATAGGCGCGTGTCCCTCAATTGTTTTAAATTACTGTGTAATATGAATGGTTTGTGTTTTAATATTTTTAGAAGTAGGTAGGCCACTAGCCACTATCATTCGGCAGAAGAACGAACGTTTTTTAAAGACACTCGGTTCTGTTCTGGCGACGCCGCCGCCGACGACGTGACGCTTATTATGAGAATATGCAGTTTCAATGTAAAGTAGGTACCTACCTACTTACTTATGTGACACAAGACTCGAAGTCCTTTATATTTATTTAAGCTTCATGTAGATACAAAGAGGACTTGCACTTATTTGCACTTATCGATCTATGCATTTGTTGTAGGTACCTATTATTTCATTGACAGCCCCTATTAAAGGTCTCAAGATTCATCAACTATCACTGACTGTAGGTACGTATACCATTATACCGCCGATTTTTGCCTATTTGGCACATGGAAATGTATGAACTTGCCACGCTAAAGCTTTATGCCTACTCTCCACGTGTAACATTTGTCAAAGAGATACCGCTTTAAAATAAAGATTTTAATATAGAGATAAAACGACATTATGGCTGCCGTCAAAGGACACCGGCGAAAGGGGACGGATTGGGCGCGTTTTTACTGATTAATCAGAATCGAATAAGACGATTATAAATATATTTATTTTTTCATTAATTGCTATTTGTGTAAATAGTGTTGAAATACAAGGTGGGTTACTAGGTAGGTACCTACTAATTCATTATCAAATTGAATATTGTTACTATTTACTGCACTGAACGTGTACGTTGGTTATTGCAAAAAATCTAGCCTATGTAGGTGGGTAGGTAGGTAGGTACCTAATATTACTGTAAAGTTTCATCAAAATCAGTTTACGTCTGTTTTTTTTTTTTTATGTTTCTACGGCGGTAAACATGCCTACGGCCCACCTGATGGAAAGTGGTCACCGTAGCCTATAGACGTTTGCAACACCAAGACTGCTACTAACGCGTTACCGCCTGAAGGAGACGGTGGAAAGAGAAAGACAGGATAAAGGAGGCGGAAGGGGAGAGAGGAAGAGGAGGGATGGGAGTTTGGGCCTCCGGAACTGACACTCACCGAACGAAACACAACAGTAGATCTGTTATTTTACGTCGATATTCTGTGCCAGGGTGGTAACTACCCGGTCGAGCCGGCCCATTCATGCTGACACCTAACGGTTCCAGCGGGGCTCTACCACCAGTAATATAAGTATATTACTGTATACGTAATACACATTCCTACATACATATGCTCACGCCCGTAATTCCCAAAGGGGTAGGCAGAGGAGTATTTAACACCAACATTTTGTCGATTAGGCACTTTGTCTTGGGCTGTGTGTTTATTGTCGGATGTAGAACAGCCCCTATCCCATAGTCGCCTTCTACGACACCCATGAAAAGAGATGGGGTGGTCCTATTCTACTCCACCGGGAACCAAACCAGAACGGCAAATACTTACGTTACGTAAAATTAAACAGCCCAATTGTAGAGGTGACCAATGAATGTGATGATGAGTTTACTTCTCAGAAATTATTTATCACTAAAATAAAATCGATACATAAATGCTTTAAAAATAAATAGAGTTTTGTGTGAGAATCAAAGTTATACTTTATGTGATCCAATTATTCTATTTCCATGAATTTAATGGATTTAAATCGGAAAAAGTGAATATCCAGATTCTATTTCCGCCTGAATTCACCCCTGTACAGCTAATACATATAATACAATAAATCTACGATATTTTTGATATTTACCGACAAAGACGTGGCGGTATATTAAAAGAGTTTGCGACAAGTGAATTTCTTTTTTGATTTTGCCGCTCTGAAGTCAAAGGTATCCGACATTTCAAAGACTAATTAAATTAAGTTTCTGGGTGCTCAAAAGTGTCATAACTCATAAAGAACGGACACGATAACCTGCAAGTTGTCATGCAACCTGCAAATCCTGCAATAGTCCTTGCAATGAATATTGTAGCCACACCATAAAGATAGATAGATGTTATAGTATTATACCTACTTGATCACAGGGATAGTACCTAACCTACCTAATAGGGTTAGTGCTTAGTGCAATAGTCTTAAAAAAACTTAAAAAAAGGTGGGTTGAAGTCAATTAATAATAATTTCGTTCCTCTTTTGATAGAATTCACTTAGTTACCTCCGTCACTTTATTGTTTTGCTCGGATTGCAGAGATTGGATTTGAGGAATTTGATACTACGTTAAGATTACGTTTCTGTTTTTATAGTCTTTGGAAGGATATTATTTTTGTCAATAGATGCCGAACGTAGGTTATGTAGGTATCTTTTGGCCTTTCGGCATGTGCTGTATATAAGGGCGTTCATCATGATAAAAATGCATTTTGGTTTTGATTAAGCTGCGCTTAGAGTCAACCGGGTTTTAAAATGAGTGACATAGATTCAAATAGTTCTAGTCAGAGTAGTGAGAGTTGGACTAGGTCTAAAAGACTAAAAAGTAATTTTGATGAGTTTTTCGATATAATTCATGCCACTGAAACTGCTACATGTAAGTTATGCCACCATAAGAAAGTTGAAATCAAAATGAAGAACAGAAATACTTCAGGATTAAGGAAGCATCTACTGTCTTTTCACGAGAAGGAATCGCGACTATTACTTCCTGCAAGTCAACTAATCAAGCAAAAGCCAACAAAGGGGCCCATATCAAAGTTTTTAATGAGAGATGGAGAAAATAGACAGGTAAGAAAAAATACCTACCTAAGTGTTAATATACGTAATTATAGTTAGGTACCTACCTAATTACCAACAACAAAACATATAAAAGTATGGCAATTCTGGTAACAAGTAGGTAGATACCTATTTAACATTTTTTTCCGCCCCATGTCATTGGTTGTGCGTGGGAGATTGTCGTGCACATTTCTCTCCCCGGCTGACCCAGAGCCGTATATCTCGCCATGCATTACAAATTGCGTTGGTGCGCCAACAAAACAATTTGTAATGCATAAATATCGATGTAGATAAAAAAGTGGTCTATGCAGATAAATGAATCATAATTATGACCGATTAATTACTAATATTCCCGGTAACCCCTGCAACTAAGCTAAATTGCTTGTGCTAGGAGTGGGTTCACATTCGGTAGTGTAATGGCTAGAATTCGAGCCCGGGACCTCTCAATAGTAAGGGACTCCTTAACCACTAAGCTATCGACGCTTCTCACAATAATAACGAAAATAACTGAATTTGTTTACAGAGACTTCGACCGGGTTCGATTCCCGGTTACCTATGTATGAAAGTTAGTAGAAAAGTTTGAATGTCATTATTATTAACTGAATTTGTTTACAGAGACTTAAACCGGGTTCGATTCCCGGTTATGTATGAAAGTTAGTAGAAAAGTTTGAATGTCATTATTATTAACTGAATTTGTTTACAGAGACTTCGACCGGGTTCGATTCCCGGTTATGTATGAAAGTTAGTAGAAAAGTTTGATTGTCATTATTATTAACTGAATTTGTTTACAGAGACTTCGACCGGGTTCGATTCCCGGTTATGTATGAAAGTTAGAAGAAAAGTTTGACTGTCATTATTATTATATCCAAAATCGAAGCCATGGTTGCTAATAACAAATCTCGCTATATCTCATAGTTTCTAACTTCTCCCCACTGACCCATTTGGGTTGATCACTCTGTATACTATCATAATACATTTAGTGAAAAGCTGTTAATTAATAATAATTAAACGACGAACAAACAAAATATTCATAGTATTGATGTTGTATTGTATCATATAATTATCATAATATGTTTTATTATTTTATTTCAGCCAGCACTTTCTAGAAACCGCAGTGAAAACTTTGTGGCAGCTACAGTTGATTGGATTGTGAAAAAATATCTTCCTTTCTCATTTTTTGATGATGAAGATACACAAGAATATTTTCGATCCATTTGCCCGAACCCGATGATGGTATTTCCTAAAAGGTCAACTCTCAGACGGAAGATTAAAGAGCGATTTGAAGAACTACAATCTCATGTTAAGAACCGACTACAACATTACTCGTGCAAAATGTCATTTACCATAGATGGATGGACCTCTATTGCTGGTAGGAGTTACTATGGCGTCACTGTGCACTATATAGACAACGAGTGGAAATATCGATCTATAGTCCTTGATTTTATGCCTTCACACGGTCGACATACTGGGGAAGATATTGCAACTATTTTCCACGAATGTTTAGTTGAATATGATTTGGTTGATAAAATACAGGGTATTACGGTCGACAACGCTAGTGCAAATACGCAATTTATGTTTGAACTTGGCAAACAAATGCCACATTTTGACTCAGACAATCAACATTTCCGGTGCTTTGCTCACATTTTGAACCTTGGTGTACAAGATTTATTAAAAACTTTAGCATTACATAGTGACACTGAAAATGCAGAAAGAGAACAGCAGTATGAAGAGGAAAGTGAAGAAGATGAAGAACATATTCCAAATATTGCTGACTCACGTACAGCGATTACAAAATTACGCAGTATTTGTTGTAAAATAAAAAGAAGTGAGATCTTAAAAAGAAAGTTCCACTCTGCTTGTGAAGCATCTGGTGTGCCAGCTGATCTTAATCCCATACTTGACTGTCCAACAAGATGGAATTCTACACATGATATGATTGGATTTGGTATAAAAGTCCGAATGGGTATTAACATATTGTGTACTTCTGTCAGCGAATTAAACGATTTTCAAATCACGGAAATTGAATGGCGAATACTCGACAAAATATATAAGTTTCTAATAAACTTTAAAGTTTTATCAACTAAACTTGGTGGAGAAAAATATGTTACAATACCGCTAGTCGTTGTGTCATTCAATCTTTTACTGGATAAAATTGAATCCATGGCAAAACAATTAGACGAGAAACCAAATCGAACCGAAGTGGACGAAAAGCTCGTTCTGGGTTTTCAAGCAGCCCGAGATAAAATGCTTAAGCATTATAAGAAGAGCAACTGGATTTACTGTACAAGTTTAATTTTAGACCCTAGGCACAAAGCTGAGACTTTCGAAATGACTACGTGGGGACAGCAAATAAAAACAGAAAGCCTGCGCAAATTCAATGAAATTTATACGCAATATAAAAGTACAATAAACCTTATGTCTAAGTCTCCACAGAACAATGAAAATATTGAAAATATTCTTCACGATCATGATGAAGATATTGAAGATGAAGACATAATAGATTTCGAGAAGCTATACACAGGTCCCTCTACGTCTTCAGGATCTGGCTGTGGCTTAATGAAAACTGACGAGTTGGAGGAGTATTTAAGTAAGCCGAGAGCCACCAGCTCGGAAGACATTTTAGAGTGGTGGAGGACGCATGAAACGGAATATCCGATTTTATCCAAGATGGCTCGTGATTTTCTTTCAATACCTGCAACTTCAGTACCCGCTGAAAGATTATTTTCTAAAGCATCACTAGTAATAAGAAAACACAGAAATAGGTTAAGTGATGAGTCAGCCAGGTGGTTACTTTGCATTAATTCTTGGTCAAAAGAATTATTATAATAATTCTCTTATTATTAATATTATTAAAAATCTACCTGATATTTACCATGTTTATTGTTTCTTGAGCTTAAAATTGATAATTTCAATAAATAGTATTTTGCATACTTTGTCTTTATTATGTTTCCTTCCATATATGGTGATTACGATTACTATCACTATTTATCTTGACAATATTTAAAAAATGATGTCAAGTCATTGACATAGGAATCTATGTCAATGTAATCTCAAGTTTCCATACTTCATTACGATGTTTCATATCTTACTAAATCACACTAAGCAATTGATAAGTGCGAGACTTGCAAGACTCGCAAGACTCTTGCTGCAAGACCAAGACCAAGACCGAGACTGAGCGTGCAAGACCAAGACCAAGACCAAGACCAGGGGTATCGGTGCAAGACCAAGACCAAGACTGGCTCAAGTCTCGTCTTGGTCTTGCAATGGGCAACACTAAATCTGATTCTAACCAAGGCCTTACCATACTTCGTATACTTTTTGTATCTACCATTAGACCCAGACCCTAATATACTCTTAAGTTCCCTGGTGAAGGAACCTTACTGAAGGACTGAATCTAGAACATCACTTTTCTTTTAAAATTATTGGTTGAGGATATTTAAACAGCACTTATGATTTTTGCGTAGAGTGCAAATTACCTACGGCTAGCTCAATAGTAAGCAGACTAGAGAAAACTATCTTCCATCTCCCACAAAACAATATTTCCCTTACAAATAATCTTGTTGAAGAATATTACCTAATAATTTAAAAATCAATGATTATTCGTTTCTTATGCGATGCAGTACCGACAGTCCCGTTCATCCGATTGCGAGAAAACTTTGTCAACTTATAGCTTGCACTTACGCGAAGGTTATAGGCATAGTATAATCATTGCTATGCCTATAATAGCATAGCAATGATTATTGCAATGCTATTATAATTTCATGTTTTTTTTTGACATGATAAAATGGACCTAGTTTTGTTGACAATCATTAAATTTGGCAATTATTAATTTTAAGATTTGACATTTATAATAACTTTGTGAATGACAATATTTATATTTTTATTTTCATATTCTTATTATTCTATGTATTGGACCATAGTGACATTTGAATTCTTTTTTTTTTAAATTTGATTGTATGCCTGATTCTTTGCCTAGCTAACCATAATATTATATCTATTGTGTCACAAATTAATTATTGACTGTTTGAATATTTACATACCACACAAAAGTGGTAGAATGTACAAGGAAACATTATTTTAATTATAAAACCACACTTGTTGTACCTGCATTCTGTGAATAAATAAATGAAATGAAATTGCACCTGGTAAGTGATGCAGTTCATCGAATATATATATTTTTTAAATTTCCTCTTGCAAAACCGGGAAGGTTCCTCTAGATAATATCTTCCCAGCGTGTTTTCCCAGTCGCATTTGGATCCTCTACCTCGGAGGCCCAGGGTCCGTTTTGTCTACTATTTTTCTCTTCTTCGCATAATTTTCAGCGCACTCAATAGTTCTGTTAGGTGGTTATAAAGTTACATTGTATGAAATATACAGTATACAGTAGTTTAGTTTCTCTTATATCTAGCCTTTCGGATTCTCTTGACAGTTCTGGCTGCTACCGCTATCAGTATGGCGACTGCTGCGGTCCGCAACCAACCACTGGCGATGCACGCGACCACCGCAACCACAGCGATGAATAACCAGCTGAATAATATTAATCTTATTGGTATTACTGACCTATTACGAGGTTGTGGTGATTATAGGTCAGATGTAAAACTGGAGAATAGATAAAAAAAAGGTTGTGATACAGGTATACCAAATCAAATCTAATAATTTAATTGTCTAGGTCACAACATTTATACTCATAGCCAGAACAAGGCTATACGTAAAATCTGTGAGCAAAGAATCTGGTATAGTTTTACTCTCATTGTAGGGGAGCCATCTATAGATTACACGTCACACCGACCCAGAATAATTGGATAAGGGCTAACAGCTGATGATTGTAGGAAAGCCCTGTTTGAAGATTTTGTGAAAGAGGATATAGCCAATAAGGTTATTTTTATAATTTGGTGGGTACTTATGCCATCCAAGCACTCTTTGTTAAGATATTCGTGAATAGAGATAATGAAGAATAGAACTTAGGATGATCCTGACTTGAGGAAAAGATTAGATCTTGAAGCAAGTTTAATATGAATTGAGTTGTAAATATTATTATTAAACCAATGAACTATTGGAGCTTGTACAAAAAGGAAAGAATGAGTTCGGGAAATATTGAAAAGGATAGGAAATAAACTGTGATATAAAAACTATAAACACAACAGGTTCAGTCCTATTTGGTGGTGCATTTACTACGTGACTTAATATTAAAACTAAAACTAATATTTTTAAACTAACAAATGTCTTAAACATATTTTTATTAAAATACTGCCTTTTGGACTGTTTTACAAAGTGTAGAAAATGATTATGAAAAATGAACGTGTAAACGATGAAAATTTTCAAGTAAAAGTATTTTGATATATGCCTCACAACCACAGAATACATAGTTTATTTTATTAACTAAGCAATAATTGTCAGCATAGATAACAATCGTTAATGGTCAATTCATTAATTTAGGAAAATACTTTTTAAGAAGACTTATACTAAAAGTAATTTAAGATAAATATTATTTCGGATTAAAGCATTACGCTATCTATCGGAGCTCAAATAACTATATATTTACTACTAAATACTAATACTTACTAATCTTCTTTATATATAAAAATGAATTGCTGTTCGTTAGTCTCGCTAAAACTAGAGAACGGCTGAACCGATTTGGCTAATTTTGGTCTTGAATTATTTGTGGAGGTCCAGAGAAGGTTTAAAAGGTGCTATCAATTGAGGCAGTACGAAGTCTGCCGGGTCAGCTAGTAAATAATAAAAAAAACATAAACCGTAGTGTGCTTATTCCACTTCGTTTTTTGTTTTAAGTAGATTTTATTCATTGAAATAAAACTATTTTTAACGGATTCTATCGCGATTTATTTGATGTTATTTGACAATGACATATAGTGTGACATTCGCGTAAACTTCCGTCAATATCATAGATTTTATTCATTTTTTCGGAACATTAAATCTGGAGAACCTTTTGAGTACTGCAATTTCAGTTTTTTTCTAGAAATTATTATTTCGTGTAAACGTTTCATAAGATACTAATTTAAGTTTCATTATGTAACATTTCGCGGACTAAATAGTCCGCCAATAAATCTATAATTACCAACCATACTGGGTATCGTCAATGAAAGTTTTTTTTTTTTTTTTTTTTTTTATATTTTGGACACGTCAATTTGACTTCACCTCGCCTGATGGTAAGCTGAAGGTAAAGTCTCAGGAAAGTGGGTCACCATTACATACAAGTACCATGTTAACAATGGTGGCACTCAGCTTGACGGCCTCATCAGAAGAGGATTGTCGTCGCAGCACCGCGTGACCCCCACCGGTCCCACTAGTGCTGCGACCACAACCCCCCTGCCCGGCTATGCACTTGCTGACCCCTGAACGCAATCAAACCGAAATTGGATTACTATGGAGGGTTTTTCGCAATCGTGCACGGTGGTACCCACCCGGCCGAATTTTGTGACAAATTTGTGTCATCAAATTTCTACCACCAGTATTATAATTATTATGTTTATAGAGTTTAATTTGAATATTCTACCATATATGTATATGAAAATATATATTTTAATTTATAGATGCTTGTATTTTGTTCCACTATTGGATTATAAGAATATAGTACCAAACAGATATTATTACGGGATATTTTTATTTTACTTTAACTAATCGGTAGTCCATAATCGTTCTGTTAAGTAAAGAAGAATACAAAGTAATTATGTTTTTTTTTTTTTTTTTTTTAACGTGCGGAAATCCCTTCGGATACCCCCCGCCGGCCAGCGGGGGTGATTATGTCGTGTCTCGAAAGGTTTTATCCCGTGTCGGTGAGTCGGTCTGTCTGTCTGGATGTAATCTATACCCTTTACCAAATTTCATCCAGATCCGTTCATTCGCTTTTGTGTGAAAGAGCAACAAAACGTCCATACTTACAAACTTTGGGACTAGTTTGGTAGGATCTGATTAATAATACGTAAGTAATTATGATAACGTAAAGATTTTGAAAAACAGACCTGAGGTTAAAAGAAAAGGATCCAATTATTTTCTTTTAACGCCCGGCTAAAAGAAAACTCAAAACAGTGCTGGGAGCTGCTGCGACTATAGAAAATTGGTGCAGCTTGAAAAAAAATTGCATAATTTTGTATTAGTCGCTTAGTATAGTCTCAGATAGTACCCGTTAATAACTTTATTTGTATTATACAACAATGTTGTTGAAAATTCTTGCTTGTTTCTTCTTCAAAGGCATATTTCAAAATTTATTACCGTAATAAATATTTATATTTGCATGTATGTAAAGTGTTGTGATTAGTAATGATACACAAATGGTAATTATACACTCATGGAATTTCGACATGCGATCATGGTAGCCAAATTTGTCCAAAAGACAATATTTTATATTAAAACAAATCCCAAACTCAAGACGTTATGTAGAATATTATAAATAAAAAAGACAGTGAAAAATAACTTTCTGATTTCTTTATGATTGATAAAATTAGTCATTTTTTTTAAAGGAGTATAAGTAACCGAAATTACTAGTAATCTCGTTAATCCCCCCAGCTAAGCTAAATTGCTTGTGTTAGGAGTAGATTCACGTCGGTAGTGTAATGGCCAGGATTCGAATCAGGGACCTCTCGATCATTAACCATTACCGGCCGACTCCTTAACCATTTACTGAATCAGGCCAGACTGGCTTAACGGATCCGGACGAAATCTGGTACATTGATAGATTATAGTTTAGAATATAGGCTATAGTTGCGGGAAAGGGTTCAGCTGTACATAAAATGTTGGGTCTAATCCCAACTAAGGCAAAAAGGTTATTGGGATTTTTAATTACTAAATATTAGCAGTACTACCTCCCAAAAATGTGCCCAGTTGACAGCTATAGGCTTGGATCTCTATTACGTGGTACCGATAAATATAACTGGTGAAATGTGGACACATAAGGTATCTCTGCCTATCTATGGATAACACGTAAGAAATTTGATTACCACAAATGAAAGTAATAATCTTGAGTTTGCGATTAATGTTATGTATTAGTTTTGTAAATAAAAAAAATATAATTGTTTTAGAGTCAAATTTCGCTACCAATTGCATTGGGTTGAATTAATGATTATTTTTTTAAATGAGGAGTTCAAAGGTCATATTCAAAAATAACAAAGAAAGCATCAATGCTGTATTTGAAACAAATAATTAACCTTGGTCTACGCGCCAGTCGGTCATCAGCAATAATATTTTTGAATACGGCCAAATCTTTTTGAATTTTGCATTTCATGCACTCTAATAAAATTTGAGGTATTACACAGTAGAACGATATTGCAAAATGTAGTTTGGAAATATTTTTCGAAAATAAAGAATTGTTTACACTAACTCAGATGGAGGACTTAAGTCCGCAGTGTAGTTTTTGTAAACAATTTCGACAGAAGATCAAGCACCTCTGCTATAATTAAAATAATATGTTTTAAATTTTAATAATCACAAATAAATTTCATCATCTCATTAATCCATGACATCCCTTGATCATCAAAGATAAGCTAATATATATAGCTCAGAACGACTTCACAAATATGGGGTCAAAAAGCCGCATTAAAAAATTCGTGGACAAAAGTCCGCCAGCTTAAATTTCTTTCGTAGACTTCCAAAACTTCAAGAAGCACACTATCGTGATACTGCTCTATTGTACAGTTGACTAACCTCAACTCCTGCTCGGTGACTGCAAGAGTCCTGCCGCATGACGCAGCCCTCACTGCCAAGTTGTCAAACTCACCGGCTTGTGTTTGCATTTGGTATTTTAATTCTGAAAAATATTAGAATAATAAACATAAAATACAGCTACCCTATGTTTAATCGAAAAATTTCAAAAGTAGTCGATGGATTAAATATAAATTTTGATAGGTCGTTGCATTTTTACTCAAGAGTATTTTTAGATAAATATATAAATAAATATTCTACGACATTTTACACTGCTCTATCTAGACTCAAAGATGCTTGGGTTATGGGTTTTAGAATGCGGATAGAAATACGAAGATACCATTTGTTAACGCCATCTATTTAGCGTCGGTAGCTTAGTGGTTAAGGAGTCGACTCTATGATCAAGAGGTCCCGGGTTCGAATCCTGGCCATTACACTACCGACGTGAACCCACTTCTAACACAAGCAATTAAGCTTAGCTGGAGGGGTTAGGGGGAATATTAGTAATTTCGGTTGCTAATATTCTTATAAAAAAAAAAAACTATTAGCCAAATTATCATATCACTCGTGGCGACGACAACTAATGAACGACGGCGACGACCTCATGCGACGAGCGGCGGAGGTGGGGCGTCAAAAATGAGCAGACCAAAAATACGGTACAAGACCATCTACGTGTGCACTGATACATATTTAATTTGGAACGCAAACATTGTTAATCTTAATAAAATCAATTCAAGAAATTCGAATAAAATATTCATTTGTCTACAAATCGAACCTGGAGTCCCAAACACCATTTATTTTTTGTAAATACATACACAGGTGTTATACATAGAAACATCCAGACCAATGCAAACATTTGCGCTGAACGGGAATTGAACCCTCAACCTCTGACTTAGCAGTCGAATGCTCTAGCACCACAGAGGTGTATCCCGAAGTTCCCACGAGAACAGGAAACAATAAATATTAGATTTAAACTGCTAAATTTTTTAAATAATACACATCTGGCTGACATCCTATCATGGTTCACAATTTTTTTACATGGCAACCTTTATCTAAAAAAAGAGGACTAAGAGTTCGACAGTTTATTTATAATTTTGAAAAAATTGTAAAAGCTGTAAGCGTTGATAGCTTAGTGATTAAGGAGCCGGCCTTATGATCGAGAGGTCCCGGGTTCAAATCCTGACAGATATTTATTTATTTATTGATTAGGACAGCCATTGGTTAATACAACAATACTATGCTATAATTACATAAACGATCGATCTATTTGGTTGTTTAACCTTTTAACGCAGCCACTGCATGCTCAATTTTGATCGAGTTCAAGGCTCAAATCGGGCCGGCAGAAAAAAAAAACAAACAACATAAAATACACAAACGTCACAAGAAAAGTTTTAAAATAGTAATCAATGAATTTGTCACAATGGTGCATAATGTCAAATTTAAATGTAAATTAATATCAATTAAGTAATTATAATGCAATCATGTCGATTAAACAGTTATTATGAGTTATATCTAAAAAAGGATAAAAAAAAAAACATAAACATAAACTCACGCCTATATCCCCGAAGGGGTAGGCAGAGGTGCTAGCACCCACATTTCGCCAGTTTATGTTTAGGTCCCAATGTAATAGGTGGCGAGCCTATTGCCATTAAACGGGCACTTATAAGCCTGCGATAAATACACACATAACTTCGAAAAGCATCGAAAAGTCATTGGTGTGTGCCATGGTAAAACCTGGGATCGAACCCGAGACCTCGTCTCAGCAGTCCATTACCCATACCACTAGGCTACCGCGGCTAAAAATGAATGAATACATATCAAATTCAAACAAATTAATGTCAAACGAATCAAATCAAGTTAAACATGTTAGACATGAATGTATATAAGTATGTTTATCCGCATTCTGTAACCCATAATACAAACTAGTTAAACTATGCTTACTTTGGGTCTAGAAAGTGTAGAAGTCGTAGAATATTTATTAAAAAAAAAACAATATTATTACTTATTTTACTACTCTTAAAGGACTCAAGTACAAAGTGTCTCTACATTATAATAGAGATAAAAAGAAAAGTGCCAATGGACACATTCTTAACTTTGGAGGTTTAAAAAAATTAAGTTAATATTTTATATCGGAAAAAGAGAACATCTAGGACGGGACTTGAACCCGCGATCAGTCCCTTACATGGGGAATGCTCTGACCAACTGAGCTACCTAGACACGTCTTGGAATTCTTGTCTGTTTGTTCGCGATGGCTGCAAAAACTATTGAACGGATTTTGATGCGATTTTTTTATTGAGCTTAGTGAGACGAAGTCGAGCGAAAGCTCCTCATACCAGACTTCAGGATTTTCTTTGTCACAGGTCTCCTCCTAAACTACTAATCCAATCAGAAC
This sequence comes from Cybosia mesomella, assembly GCA_946251805.1. NCBI lineage: Eukaryota > Metazoa > Arthropoda > Insecta > Lepidoptera > Erebidae > Cybosia > Cybosia mesomella. The sequence continues at coordinate 19,682,214 of OX276411.1, forward strand.
CAAATTTGGCATGATTAAAGAGGTCAATCAGAGGAAGGTTTAAGGATATATTTTGAAAAAAATTAATGCTAACACAGAGGAATGATCACCGTTAAAAAAGTTCCAGATGGAATTACAAAATAACCGCTCGAGACACTGTGACCAAACTTTACACGCTCAGAAAGCATGTCCAGAGTTGTGACTTTCAAAAAGAATTTTCAAAATCGGACTTGCCACGGAGGAATGATCACTGTTCAAAATTTTCAAAATCTGATTCACGGTGTCTCACTCAGCTCAACATTGCAAGCAGCGATTCGCCTTGCAGACCTAGTAAGAATGATTTTGGTCAGACTCAAAAACTGCCGTATGTTTGATTGCACTTGGTTAAGTAGAACCGGAGGTATGACAAAAAAGCAATAACCGACCTCTGCGCGGGCGCAGCCAAGGGCATCAGCTGGTAATGCAAAAAAAAAGTGCATTGGTAGCAGTTTAATGGTCCAAGATGCCTGACAACGTACCTTCTATCTCCTCTAACAACTCCTTCTCCCTCTTGACTCTTTCTTCCTCTCCCTCCTGCCGGCATTCCGTCTTCATCCTGGAGAGGCAGTTCTCTTTGTCTTCCATGAACTGTTCCCATTGCTCATCTGGAATTAATTCAACATATTTTAACTAGCGGCCCAGATCCCAGCTTCACCTGGATATAAACTCGTCAAAAAATTCTAGGAAAAATAAAAATACCGGCCAAGTGCGAGTCGGACTCGCCCATGAAGGGTTCCGTAGCAGCAAATAACATAATAATGTTTTTTTGTTTTAATTTTCATATTTGAGTTGATTGAATGAAAGGTATGTAAATTGCGGTTTACGATTTATGACGTATTAAAAAAAAGCGGCCAAGTGCGAGTCGGACTCGCCCATTAAGGGTTCCGTAGCAGTAAGTAAAATAATAATGTTTTTTTGTTTTAATTTTCATATTTGAGTTGATTGAATAAAAGGTAAATTGCGGTTTACGATTTATGACGTATTAAAAAAAAACTACTTACTAGATCTCGTTCAAACCAATTTTCGGTGGAAGTTTACATAGTAATGTACATCATATATTTTTTTTAGTTTTATCATTCTCTTATTTTAGAAGTTATAAGTGTGGAAGTAACTCTCGCGCAAACTATTCAGTTTAAAAAAAAAATTTATTAGAATCCTCAATATCATTTTTGAAGACCTATCCATAGATACCACACACGTATAGGTTTGATAAAATAAATATTTTTGAGTTTCAGTTCTAAGTATGGGGACCCCCAAAATTTATTGTTTTTTTTCTATTTCTGTGTGAAAATCTTAATGCGGTTCACAGAATACATCTACTTACCATGTTTCAAAAGCATAGTTTCTATAGTTTCGGAAAAAAGTGGCTGTGACATACGGACTGACAGACAGACAGACATGACGAATCAATAAGGGTTCCGTTCTTTTTTAAATAATATTATTAACCGAAATTTTCCCCTCAACCCCTCCAGCTAAGCTAAATTGCTTGTGTTAGGAGCGGGTTCACGTCGGTAGTGTAATGGCCAGGATTCGAACCCGGGACCTCTCGATCGTAGGGCCGACTCCTTAACCACCAAGCTACCGACGTTTTGAGACGATTTGAGAGCTAACGATGCAGACGTTGTTGAAGTGCACACAGACCAACTGAACATTTTTTTATATACACTTTTTTTTTTTCGTGCGGAAATCCCTTCGGATACCCCCCCGCCGGCCAGCGGGGGCGGTTATGTTGGGTTTGAACCGACTAAAACCGCACGCCGTCTCGGGTCTTCAGACGCCGGGGTGTAAGGTTGCCCATAGAGCATACCCCTCGCACCCCGACTGACCCTGGGCCATCTCCGGTTTATATATACCTACTACAGATTGAACTTTTGAACATGGTGTTTACTCTCTCACTCCTCAATGATTTGATTTATTTGGCTTTTACGGGATCTTTGCTATGTGACGTTGTCTTGGGTTCCAAAAACCCCACAGAGATCTTCGGGGCTACTGTAGAACTCACACATAAGGCAGGCTTAAGGTTACGTAATGCTCTGTGGCGTAGCGGTAGTACATTCGACTGCTACGACAGGGGGCGCGAGTTCGATTCCCGCTCAGTGCAAATATTTGTATGCATGAATATGTCTATTTGAATTGGGCTGGGTGTTTCTATGTATAATATGTATGTATTTACAAAAAAAAAAGTATCCGCGTTCTAGAACCCATAACACAAGCTAGTTAAACTATGCTTACTTTGGGTCTAGAAAGCGCTGTGTAGAATGTCGTAGACTATTTATTTTATTTATCACCGTGCCTTTAGCGAGCCTTTTACACGCCTCTCCAGTCTCGCTTAGTGACGTCAAATGGGCGATCAAATTTGTCCCGGGTTCGAATCCTGGCCATTACACTACCGACGTGAACCCACTCCTAACACAAGCAATTAAGCTTAGCTGGAGGGGTTAGGGGGAATATTAGTATGTAATTTCGGTTTTAAATTGCTTTTTTTAAAAATTAGTACACAACGCCATCTATACCCAAACTAAGCAGAGCTTGTCATATGGGCTCTAGAATGCGGATAAACATACTTAAATACTTTCTTACATAAATACCCAGACCAGTGCAAACATACATATTTGCACTGAGCGGGAATCGAACCCGCGACATCTGGCTTAGCAGCCGAGTGCACTAAAAAAATCATGCCTAAGACAGTTTCCTTGTATCTCCAAGGGTCCAGTCTCAGTTAATAAAACACCCTGTATAAAAATGACCAAATGCTCACCCATCTCCTGCCGATGCTGTTCCTTCAGCTTCTTGACCTGTTCCATCCTCTCCGCTAACAGCTTCAGTCTAGTTTGTTCTAGAAGTTGCTTCGCTTCTGCCGCTGCGCTGCTCGCTTCTGCTTCTACGGTCGCCAACTTCTCTGACCATTCTGTTATGAGTGCTTCTGTAGAAAGATTATAGTTACTGTTCAGAAACTTTCAGACTAGACCAAAGATTCAGGTTTACTTAAAAAAAAAAAAAGGTAATTATGTAGAAGTTTATGATTCAAACAGGCAAGAACAGCTGGAGAGATTTGGCTGAAATTTGGCATATAGATAGACCATGGGTTATGCCCTAGATCGTGTGAAGTGGGGGAGAAAAATCCGGAAGGCGGATCATTTTATTTCGTGCGGAAATTCCCCCTGGTACCCCTCCGACGGCCAGCGGTGGTGGTAACGTTGGATTCGAACCGATTAAAATGCACGCCGTCTCGGGTTTTAAGACCGGGTGTAAGGTTTCCCATAAGGCTTCCCTCGCACCCCGACTGACCCCGGGATATCTCCAGTTTTGAGATGGCCCCCACGGTGTCCCCATCTTACCCGTATTGTTTTTTTTTTTTTTTATATTTAGGACACGTCAATTTGACTTCACCTCGCCTGTTGGTAAGCTGAAGGTAAAGTCTCAGGAAAGAGGGTCACCATTACATACACGTACCATGTTAACAATGGTGGCACTCAGCTTGACGGCCTCATCAGAAGAGGATTGTCGTCGCAGCACCGCGTGACCCCCACCGGTCCCACTAGTGCTGCGATCACAATCCCCCTGCCCGGCTATGCACTTGCTGACCCCTGAACGCAATCAAACCGAAATTGGATTACTATGGAGGGTTTTTCGCAATCGTGCACGGTGGTGGTACCCACCCGGCCGAATTTTGTGACAAATTTGTGTCATCAAATTTCTACCACCAAGTCGAGCAAGACCGCTTTCTGCATCTCAGCCACCACCAACTGCTCACTGATCCCGAGCCTCTCAAGATGGACTGAGAGGCTCCTTGGGATGAAACCATTCGCTGAGATCACAACCGGGACTATTTCTGTGGACCCCACCCTCCACATGTCGGTAACCTCGTGCGCCAGGTCCAGATATTTGGTCCTTTTATCTGCCTCGGCGCGGACGAGGTTCTTTATTATTATTAACAGGAGGGGTTCGTGGCTAAGTGGTAGCCCAGTAGGTAAACACATTGCAAAGTTAAGTAACACTAGCCAGGTCATTCTTAGGATGGGTGACGATTCTTAACACAGTGAGGCGTGCCTCGGAGAGCACGTTAAACCGCTGGTCCCGGTTGTGATTCAAACGTCTGTGCCCGTATTTATGGGTAGCCGTAAATAAAACGATAATCAATATTTTTTTCTGCTTGGCAATACTGTTACTATCGGCATCTCCGGTCATAGGGCGATAGCCGGAGACCATCCGGATGTGTAACCACTAAACCCCACGGTGTGTCATGTTCTGCGGCTTGTCGGGAGGGTGGGCGGAGTTGGGGGGTAAGGGGTGAATAGAAGAATACTTCTATAGCGACCAGCATATTGGGTGTATGTGGGCCCCACCAAGATCTTCGGGGCCCAAGTCAACCTCACCTGAGGGCTAAGGAAGGGTTGGGAGGGCAGACGACAGTCGCTCCCACAAAAGCCAAATACCCAAAGACAAATATGAAAAAAAAACAGAATGATGACTTTTATGGCAACCACCCTAACGGGCAGAAACTAGTCTCCAGTAACTATTGAGTTCGAATTCCGACTAATTGCCAAAGTTACTTTATATACCTAAAGTCTACACGGACTTTTTTTTTATACCCCCGACGAAAACCGCATGACTTCTCGGGTCTTCAGACTAAAGGTGTAAGGTTGCCCATAGAGCATATACCTCAGTCCACACGTACCTTTCTCCGTCTCAAACCGTTGCGTGAGGTCTTCAATCTTGTTGGCGTAGTTGATGTCGGTCTTGTCCAGCAGATGGCGCAGCTGCATCACGTCCCAGTCCGCCTTGCTGTGCGCCTCGGCTATCGCCTGCTCGAAGTGCGCTTCCTTTACCGCTAGCACTTCTTTTAAGTTCTCGAACTGTTACGACAATGTTTTTTGTTCTTTAAAAATCTTTGTTTTTGGGTTTTTTAATACCTACCTTAAAACGAACAATTTTCTTGTATATATATATATATTCTATGACATTCTACACAGCGCTTTCTAGACCCAAAGTAAGCATAGTTTAACTAGCTTGTGTTATGGCTTCCAGAATGCGGATAAACATACTTATATACTTTTTTTTTGTAAATACATACATATTATACATAGAAACACCGAGACCAATGCAAATAGACATATTCATGAATACAAATATTTGCACTGAGCGGGAATCGAACCCGCGCCCCCTATCGTAGCAGTCGAATGCACTACCGCTACGCCACGTATATCTAAATATATATAAGTCAAAGGTGACTTACTGACTGCCATTGTGATCTATCAACGCACAGCCCAAACCACTGGACGGATCGGGCTGAAAGTTGGCATGCAGGTAGATGTTATGGGGGGTGTGTGTTGGGTAACCTCCTCGAGTGTCGCTCCGATTCCGATCCCGCTGCAGTCCGGGGGGAACTGAATCGGAGCGGCCGGTACACCCTGGGCGGCGGTCAATGGCTTCCCCTTCATAGGGTTGGCATTGATCGTCGGCCAATACCCAACGTGGCGGGAACACATCGCTCTCCGTACTCCTCTGCTTTCAGAGGAGACAGGATGAGCGATGCTGTTAGTGGTGAGATGGTCCAGGGTCAGCCGGGGTGCGAGGGATATGCTCTATGGGTAACCTTACACCCCGGCGTCTGAAGACCCGAGACGGCGTGCGGTTTTAGTCGGTTCAAGCCTGACATAACCGCCCCCGCTGGCCGGCGGGGGGGTATCCGAAGGGATTTCCGCACGAAAAAAAAAAAAAGGTAGATGTTATGACGTAGGCTTAATAAAGGATTTTGATTAATTCTACCCCCAAGGGGATAAAATAGGGGATGAAAGTTTGTATGAAACTTAGTCAATTTTAAACCGATCGGGCTGAGATTTTGCATGCATAAAGCTATTATGACGTATATTTAGATTTGGCTGTTCGACATCCGCGCGGGCGGAGCCGCGGGCATCAGCTAGTTTATATATTTAATCTGAATCTGGGAAACGGCTTCAACGATTTCATGTAATTTAGGTAGAAATCTAGCTAGGTTTGAGTAATATTTAGAAAATGTCGAAAAAGAAACCGAGCAGTGCTCGGTAATCCAGATACTAGTTATATACAGGATGGATTGTTTTTCACGCCACCTCGTGTTGTGTTCCCGGCGGTGAGTAGGGTAGCCAGAGCTCACTGAGAGTTTTTGTGTTGTCAGAGGGAAGACTCTTCCTTCTGACAGCACAAAAACTAAAAAAGAAGCGAGAGGCGGGAGAAGCCTTTGGTCTTCCCGGAAGACTAAAGCTATTCCTGCTTTGCAATTTCTTTTTTTTAGGGTCGGCAGCGCGAGTGTGACGCCCCTTGTGTTGCACACGTCCATAGGCTGTGGTGACCGCTTCCCATCAGGTGGGCCGTGAGCTTGTCTGCCACCTGTGTGGTATAAAATAAAAAAAAACCTGGAGGGAAAGTACTCTAAATACTGGAGAAAACAAATTTTACCTTTTTACCTTTTGTTTCAGCGCCTACACAATAATTGTGAGCAAATCCACGCGCATATACTTAATTAGTATTAAGTTTAGTTTTTTGTAGTACTTCCTGTCACCGTCATTGTACAAGCACAAATCAAAAACTTCCTTCGTCATTGCACACGTCTCATTCACGGTACTAAAATAAAACGTTAAAAGTTTAATATCGAGAAAGTCGTTTTATTGAAGAAAACCTCCGCATCGCACCCAACATATTGGTCCCACGAAGCCGGATTGATAATTAATTAGAGGAGAATTAATTAATGAGTGGAATCGCCGATCGCTGAGAGGCACACATATACCGGCAACGTGTGTAAAAGTTAAGGATTTACCTATAAGGACTTAAAAACCCAACCTCGTTCAGGTATTTAGTATTAAGATATGTACTAAAAGGTTAGTATTACCTATTTTACTTGAAATTGTTTAGCATATACCCAAGTACATATAATATATTTTGTAGTGTGAATTGATCAGTCTGTGTCCTAACTTATTTAGATGAATTATTACATCTAATCAATTATACGTACTCATATTAAGTGTATTGCAGTACAGTAGTTATCAATACTACATTTATAATTGTTAATAAGTGCAAATAAACTGTTCGCATTCATTGGTGTACGTAGGTAGGTAGGTATTTGCTAACATTAAGTTGGTGTAAAATAAAAAGCTTAAGTCTTGACTTTGTTAACTTTTAATTGAATAACAATCGTTAATGTATGTAACATTTCATTCTATTGTCAATTGTAGTATTGTCCTGATAGTTCGAGTAATTACCTAGGCATTCATTGAAAGGGTACCTACTTATAGTTTAAATTAAAGACCAACATTAAAAAATATTTTGTATTTACAGTATTTACAATACGTGATTACATTATAATATACTCTTAACCTATTATTAAATTAAACTGAAAAACATAAGAACCTGTAATTGTAAATTAAAATTAAACTATAACTAAACTAAGAACTAAATTGTCTACCTATATAAATTCCAGGTTAACTGCACCCGATTCCCAGAATGTCCGAAGAAAAGGAACTTATTAAAAAACGAGGTAGTTTCAAGGGTCGTTTAACTACTTTTATCAATTACCTAGACTCAATCACTGAGAGGCAGTTAAACAGTTGTGAAGTGAGGGAATTGCGATTGAGGATGGGAAAAATTGAGACTTTGTACGAGCAATACGATGAGGTACAGTTGCTTCTAGAATGTTTAGTAGCGGATGCTACACTACAATATTCTGAACGTGCTGAGTTCGAAACTCAGTATTATAAAGCTTTATCTAGGTCGCAGGAGTTATTGGATAAGTACGATAACGATAACACATCAACAAGCAGTGATAAATGTACTCACGTTCATCAGAGAAAGCCCGTTAAGTTACCCACTATACAGCTACCTAAGTTTAATGGGTGTTATAGCAATTGGCTTGAGTTCCGAGACACTTTTGCCAGCCTCATTCACACAAACGATGAAATTGATCCGATTAATAAGTTTCATTATTTACGAGCGTCACTGGAAGGCTCTGCTGCCGTGGTAATCCATGCCATTGATTTCTCTGCGGGCAATTATGATATCGCGTGGAAGCTAATTTGTGATCGATTTGACAACAAGAGGTTATTAGTTCAAAACCATATTTCAAGTTTATTCAATATAAATACTATTGTTAAAGAGTCGTCTGTTGCCCTAAAAGGTCTTATTGACCTATTAAATAAAAATTTACGTGCCTTGGAATCTTTAGGTGAGCCTGTCAAGCACTGGGACACGTTATTAATATACATAATGACCCGTAAATTAGATCAGAAAACTTATCGTGAGTGGGAGGAGTACAGAGGTCATGTTGACATCGATAGCACAATAACATTTGATTCATTTCTTAAATTCATTAACACCCGTGCTAATCTGGTGGAAACACTAGAATTGTCTCGAACGAACGTAACTGCCACTCCCGTTAAGTCTATTCATAGTTCTCAAAAAATAAAATCAATGGTGACGTCAAAAGATTGCAACAATGATCACACTAATATAGGTAAATCGTGTCCGCACTGCAAAGGTAATCATAGTTTGACGAATTGTCCACAGTTCCTTGCACTTAGCATTGACGCCCGTTTAAAGTTAATACCGAACTATAAAGTTTGTTATAATTGCTTGCACACAGGTCACTTTGCCAACCGCTGTAAAAAACCGGGATGTAAATTGTGTAAACGCCGACATAACACTCTTATTCATTCGTCGGAATATCAAGGTGTTGCTGAGTCCCGCAATAATAGCAACAACACCATATCACAAGATTCTATGTCATCGCCCGCGCACGTCGTCGGTAGCAATGATTCAAATGCTAATACTTTAACCTTAGCGGCGGATCTCGGTACGTCCTGCGAGCGTAAACAAGCCAGCCGCGGTATTCTATTGTCCACGGCGCTTATCAAGTTATGTGATCGTCATGGTCGTCAGCATTTAGTGCGAGCCCTGCTTGATAGCGGTAGTACGTCAAGTTTTATATCGGAACGATTATGTAAACGTCTTAATTTAATTACTAATCAGGTAAATGGTTCGGTCTTTGGTATAAACAACGTGAGTTCTCGCGTAGGCAAAATGTGTCAGGTAAAAATGACGTCGTTAGACGACCATTATAATACCAAGTTTTATTGTTACGTTTTGCCATCATTAACAACTGTAATGCCACATCGGGAAGTCGATATTTCGAACCTTAATATTCCAGATTTTATTAGTTTAGCCGACCCCACCTTCTACAAACCTTTGGAAGTAGATGTTTTAATTGGTGCTGACTTATTTTGGGACCTGCTTGGTTCGCAAAGAATTAAGTTGGGAGAGGGGAAGCCAATATTATGTGACACTATATTAGGTTGGATCGTTTCTGGCCCTGTCACATACAACAATAATAAATCAATTCCGAGTTATATTTCATGTAATTTCACTCAGTCTGATTCTTCTAATCACGATAATTTAGATAAAATTAGAACCGATTTAGTTAAATTTTGGAATCTAGAAGAAATCAACTCACAATCCTCCTGCTATTCTCTAGAAGAGAAAGCATGTGAGGAGCATTTTATGAAAAATACGACACGTTTAGAGAGCGGTCATTTTTGTGTTCGTATTCCGTTAAAACTAAGTCCGTCTGTCTTAGGCCAATCTTTCCAAAGAGCTTCTCAGTGTTTATATTCTCTGGAACGTAGACTGAAGTCTAAGCCTGACCTCAGCAAGTTATATCATGACTTTATGTCTGAGTACGAGGCATTAGGACATATGACCGAAAATAAAGTGAGTTACGGCAGGCCCAGTGGATATTTCATACCACACCACGGGGTGCTGCGCGAAAGCAGTGCTACTACCAAACTTAGGGTAGTTTTTAACGCTAGTTGTGTTACGTCTTCCGGGTTATCTTTTAATGATGTCCAGATGGTTGGGCCTACAGTGCAGGACGATCTTATATCTATCCTTTTACGGTTTCGACAACACAGATACGTATTATCTGCTGATGTCGAGAAAATGTATAGGTGTATATACGTCCACCCATCTGATAGGCACCTACAACAGGTTTTATGGCGGAATAGCACCACTGATCCGGTGAAAATATATAACCTGTGTACTGTCACATACGGCACAGCTAGTGCACCCTTTCTCGCTACGCGATGTCTTAATCAAATAGGCATTGATTATAAAAAAGACACCCAAAGTATGTTTTTTCAAAATAAGGGTGAGTCATACTGTAGTCTTAGAAATAAGGTGGCTGACGTCATCCTGCATGACTTCTACGTTGATGACCTGCTGACTGGCAGTGATGACTTAAACGAGGTACAGTTTATCCGTTCAGAGGTCACCAACGCACTTCAGTCTGCTAGTATGCCACTCAGAAAATGGAGGTCAAGCGTATCAGAATTAGTCAATGATTCTCAGTCGTCATTAGATCTAAATATGGGGTCTAATGAACCCAATAAGTTGCTAGGGCTTGACTGGTTTGCTAATTCTGATGTGCTAGGGTTTTCATACTCGACGTTGCCTTCTAAAGATCATGTGACCAAGCGTGACATACTATCTGCGATAGCACGCATTTTTGACCCCTTAGGTTTATTATCTCCCTGTGTAATTTCGATGAAAATGTTATTGCAACGAATGTGGTTGGACAAACTTTCGTGGGACGAGCCGTTAACCCCGGCACTTAACACTATTTGGCTTGCCATTGTTAAGGCATTGCCATTAATTAATAATATTCGGGTTCCACGAATAGTAGTCTGTCATTTGTACAATATTAATTCATTAGAGTTGCATGTATTCACCGACGCATCGGAGCGTGCGTATGGTGCGTGTATCTATGTACGCAGTGCCAATAATCAGGGTGAATACACTGTAAGTTTGTTGGTAGCTAAAAGTCGAGTGGCGCCGATTAAACCAATCACGATTCCAAGATTGGAATTATGTGGCGCTGTAGTTGGAGCTCGATTATGTGAGAAGGTCGTGAATTCTTCACGATTAAAGTTCACCCACATTTTTTGCTGGACTGACTCCACCGTCGTGTTGGGATGGTTAAATATGTTGCCTTCTAAGCTTCAGCCCTTTGTCCGCAACCGCGTTGCTGAAGTCTTAGATAAGGCGGGGCATTGCTCGTGGAGACACGTCCCAACCGACAAGAACCCTGCGGATCTAATTTCTCGAGGTGTGGAAATTAGTACCCTGCAATCCTCGGACTTGTGGTAGAGCGGTCCCAGCTTTTTAAAGCTCGATCAGTCACAATGGCCTTCTCAACATAAATCGTTAGCAGTAGATGAGCTACCTGAGACTCGGCCTCATGTTTCATTTGGCGCTAATATTCTCGATAACAGTCACTGTGGCAAATTTGTAGATTTTAATAGATTCTCTAGTTATTTAAGACTTGTTCGTAGTGTAGCTACCGTTTTACGTTTTATTAAAAGGTGTAGGAAAATTCATTTTCCTAATCAATTTTTCTCTGTAGCAGAGTTGCAAGATGCATTAAATATTATTGTAATTAGAAGCCAAATTGAGTCGTTCCCTGAATATCAAACGCTTATAAATAGTCAAAACATACCTAAAAAAAGCCCTCTAATTAAATTTAATGTATTCTTGGATGATAACAAAATAATGCGCGTAGGGGGACGTTTAGAAAATTCGAATTTCCCATATTACAAAAAACACCCCATTGTTTTACAGTCCACTCACAAATTTACAAGATTACTTTTTGAATATGAGCACATTAAATTGATGCACGCAGGTCCACAATTGCTATTGGCTTCTATCCGTGAGTCATATTGGCCAATAGGCGGCCAAAGGTTAGCTAAGAGTTGTTATCGTAATTGCGTGCGTTGTTGTCGCATGTCGGGTAAGACCGTTACCCCCATCATGGGCAATTTACCTCGTCAGCGGCTCCTTCCAGGTGGTTATCCCTTTACCAGCACTGGTGTAGACTACGCTGGTCCCATCATCGCTGCTAATAGGCAAGGTCGTGGATGTAGGCTGTTAAAAGTGTACATTGCAATTTTTGTCTGTTTCACTACCAAAGCCATACACTTGGAGCTGGTGAGTGACTTAACTAGCAGCAAATATTTGTTATCCTTATACCGATTTATTTCGCGACGAGGAAAGCCCAATGATCTTTACTCCGACAACGGTACCTCATTCGTTGGTGCGTGCAACGAACTTTCAAAATTTCTCAAAACCAATTGCGATTCCTCAGGCGAGCAATTGGCTAGTGACGGAATTAACTTTAATTTTATACCTGCGTATGCTCCTCATTTCGGCGGACTCTGGGAAGCGGGTGTTAAGTCGACAAAATATCACCTGAAACGAATGTTGGGTAATAGTCATCTTGCGTTCGAAGAGCTTAACACCACGTTAGTCCAAATTGAGGCGATCCTGAACTCACGCCCATTGACACCGCTGTCCTCCGATTCAGCAGATTTTACGCCATTAACTCCTGGCCATTTTCTTGTTGGGCGGCCGCTGACGTCACTTCCGCAGCGAGACTTGCAAGACCATTCTGCTACTTCCTTGTCTCGGTATGAGAGAATCGAGCAGCTCCGTCAGCATTTTTGGGAACGCTGGAGCAAGGAGTACGTGTCGGAGCTTCAACAAAGGAGTAAGTGGCAGACGAATACAGACAAGTTGAAGCTGGGCACCTTAGTAGTCATAAAGGAGGATCATCTTCCTCCTCTCAAGTGGAGATTGGGCAGAGTCATTGCTGTTCATCCAGGGTCAGATGGCATTGTACGTGTGGTAGATATCCAAACGTCCGCTGGAATAATAAGAAGAGCTTTCAATAGGATTTGCCCGCTGCCCGTTGATTCTTCGTGTGGTTGAAAGCGCACCTGTCGCTTCCAACGTCCGGGGGCATGTTTCAGCGCCTACACAATAATTGTGAGCAAATCCACGCGCATATACTTAATTAGTATTAAGTTTAGTTTTTTGTAGTACTTCCTGTCACCGTCATTGTACAAGCACAAATCAAAAACTTCCTTCGTCATTGCACACGTCTCATTCACGGTACTAAAATAAAACGTTAAAAGTTTAATATCGAGAAAGTCGTTTTATTGAAGAAAACCTCCGCATCGCACCCAACACCTTTATAATAGAAAAGACCGTAACCGTATTTGTTCAGACTTAAAAACTGTCGTATGTTTGATTGCATTTGTGTTTTTTTTATATTTAGGACACGTCAATTTGACTTGACCTCGCCTGATGGTAAGCTGAAGGTAAAGTCTCAGGAAAGAGGGTCACCATTACATACACGTACCATGTTAACGGCCACGGCCTCATCAGAAGAGGATTGGCGTCGAAGCACCGCGTGACCCCCAACGGTCCTACTAGGTCATATGTCCGGTTAAAAAGAACCGGAGTTATGACCGAAAAATGATAACCGACTTCAGCATCAGCTAGACTATATGGAATGAATGGCCTACTCAGGTTAGGTTAATCGGCCGCCTGGTCACCGGCGTCCCCGTTGGAAATAATAATAATAATAATTGAGCGAAGCTCGTCAGAACTTTACTCTCTTTTAGACGACTTATGTATTTCGTTAGACCATATTCTATCCTTAGACCATAATAAGCCGCGGTAGTCTAGTGGTAGGTATGGGTAATGGACTGCTGAGACGAGGTCTCGGGTTCGATCCCAGGTTTTACCATGGCACACACCAATGACTTTTCGATGCTTTTCGAAGTTATGTGTGTATTTATCGCAGGTTTATAAGTGCCCGGTTAATGGCAATACGCTCGCCACCTATTACATTGGGACCTAAACATAAACTGGTGAAATGTGGGTGCTAGCACCTCTGCCTACCCCTTCGGGGATATAGGCGTGAGTTTATGTTATGTGTGTTATGTTATATTCTCCTCCCAAAATAGCTGAACCGGTTCTAATGAAATTTCACACAAGCAAGGATGTTACTGATGGGAAGGACATAGGCTATGTAATTAAAAATTCATGCGTACCACGGAGGAATAATCACCGAACAAAATCTGATTAGCCATTGAGGAATGATCACCGTTAGAAAAAGTCCTGGTGAAATTGCTTCGCTCAATTTTTGCAACAGCAGAATGAATTGCAGAGCTATATAATACCACGGCTGTGTAAGAAGTAGGCGCTTACCCTGGAGGTGACCTCCCGCAGCTTGCGGTCCGCGTTGCGCGCGCCCTGCTCCGCCTCCCCGCGCAGCTGCGCCAGCGCAGCGCGCGTGCGCTCGGCGGCCGCGCGCTCGTGCGCCGCGCGGGCGGCCGCCGCGCTGCTCGCCTGCTCCGAGCGGAGCGACTCCACCGCGCGCGCGTGCTCCTGCTCTAGGCGTTGGATCTCCTGAAATGTTGGTTACAGTACACATTTTTTTTAAGAATATTAGTTAGCTTTTTTTGTTATATACCACTCGGGTGGCAGACAAGCTCACGGCCCATCTGATGGGGAGCGATTACCGTGGCCTATGGACTTGTGTAACATCAAAGGCATCACACTCGCGCTGCCGACCCAGTAAAACCTTCTAATGCCCTTCTTGAAGAACCCCATATTGTAGTCGCTTGGGATAACCACAGCGGGGAGATCATTGCACAGCCTGAGGGTGCGCGGAATAAAGTGCCTTTCATACCTTAGTCCCGCTAACTCCTCCAACTAAGCTAAGTTGCTTGTGTCGGAGTGGGTTCACGTCATTAGTGTTACGGACAGGATTCGAACCCGGAACCTCTCGATCGTTAGGCCGACACCTTAACCATTAAGCTTTAGAAATCCCAGTAGCATTTACCGGCTCGAAGGACCAAAACGATGTATAATTGAAAAATCCCACTAACATTTACTGGCTCGAAGGACCAAAACAATGTATAATAACCGGCAAACTTCGTGAATAGAGAGTTCGCACATGTGCACTATCGGACCAACCAAAACCACCGATCAACCAATGACGCGAGCTTTTAGAGCCTGTGATTGATTTTTTGTAATCAATGATTGGTTGATTGGTGGTCGGGCCCCACACTGCCACGAAAAAGTCAGTAGTCCACATAGGAGCTCGTTGAAAACCAGCGCCAGGTACTTGTGCCTGGCATGATGCTGAACTGGCTTCTTTTTTGGTGCAATGCGAAGTTTTTTTTAAGATTTTGTAACGGTGTATAAAGTTCTTAATTATGTTATTTGTGTTACACCGAAATAAATAGATTTTTCTATCTTTCTTTCTTTCGTTCAGCGTAGCTATAATATTTTTTTTCTTTAACACATAATTAAGTATATAATCTAGAGATATTCTAACTTATACAAGCATTGTTACACTTGTGAGGTATACAAGCACTGTCGCGAAGTTTGCCGTATACGGAATACCGTTTGATATTAAAAGAGTTAATTGATAGAGATAGAAATGAAATGTAAACATCACATAAAGACAGATTCAATTTTGATAGAATTTTTACGATTTGAGTATTGCTTTTGACTTAGTAAATCATAAAGTATGCTGGCTTGACCTAGTAAAATCGTATATTATCTGCAAAGGATGATCAAATCAAAAACATCCAAGTGACTAATCAAAAAACTTAAAAAGGATTAAAATATTTTCCGTTTGTCTTCAATGAAAAGTCTTCAAGCGTCCCTCAAGGCCTTAAATTCGGTCCTATATTGTTTAAGTTTTTATTTATGATTTTATAACTAAATAGGTAATAGAACGAGACTTACCTTATGATGTTTTTCTTCCTTTTCCTTCCCACTAGTGGTTTCTCTATCTAACAACTCCTTCAGTCTGTGCACCTCGAGCTTCAGGGCTTCTTCTCTTGTCTCCACCTTTTGCAACTGCAGTGTGAGAGACAGGACTGAGCGCTGCTGTTCTGTTACCACTCCTCGAAGCTGTTGGAGTTCTGCAACTTGGGCTGGTGAAGGTCGAGGCTCGGCTTTTAGTTTTTCGACTGTTTCTGCCAACTGCAGTGAGACAATCCATATAATATACGACGTATTTTATTTTTAGTTCTTATACCCGGCATAGCCGTTTGTTGGTGGCTGAACTCCCAGGGAAAGTTAAACTGTCTTGGTATCTGCATTAAAACTAATAAGAAGTGAATTGGAGGAGTTAGAAAACGAACGAACGCTATAAGACGAAGGAGTTATAAGACGTATGTTGACGTGAATTTCATCTATCTGTGCCTCGGCCAGATGGCTCAGGAAAGGGACTGGTTGCTGGTCTAAGTTCCATCTTGGATTTTGACATATAGTACTTATACTCAGCTGCACGAGCTGCCAGCTTCAACTCTTCGAGGAAACCCATTTACGGACTGAATTTAGACAGTACAATACTTCGAGATGTAGCGAACTTCGAAAACACATAGATCGACAAGTCATTGCTTCGACAGACAATTATTAGACAACAGACACCTTCGAATTACCACTACTTCGACAGACGATTATTCGACAGATAATACTTAAACAAGACACATCTTCGACTGACCACTAGTTTGACAGTATTTATTTGTAGTCTTTCGTTGAAGTAAAGTGGGTTAGGTTAGAACTGTGACCCTAACCGAGCGCGGGCCGAGCGAGCGTAGCGAGCGTGCCGCGCCAGCGGCTGGCGAAGCGCCGGAATTGATGTTTCAATTGATTGGGTACATATTTAATTAGGTAGGGCACATTTTTTAATACATTTCAGAGCAATATTATTTTGGGAGAATGTTAAAAAATCTGTCAAACTAGTGGTCATTCGAAGATGTGTCTTGTCTAAGTATTGTCTGTCGAATAATCGTCTGTCGAAGTAGTGGTAATTGGAAGGTGTGTATTGTCTAATAATTGTCTGTCGAAGCAATGACTTGTCGATATATGTGTTTTCGAAGTTCGCTACATGTCGAAATATTGTACTGTCTAAATTCAGTCCGTAACTCGAGGAAACCACCACTATCCCTGGAATATCGAACTTAATAAGTAGAATGATTTATTTGTGTCGTTTGATCGTTTGTGAAAGCCAGAGGTTGAGAGAGAGAGAGAGAGAGAGAGAGAGAGGTCACTCTCAAACCCCTTTCTTTCGCGTTGTGAACCCGTTCTATCTAGTTTTTACGTTTTGTAAGTTCCATTTTAATGGTCTGTGCGCATAAATGATTTTAACTTCGACTCTGTAAATGGTGACGTGCGACTGATTCCTCTAGTATGACAAGCTATGAATGCTTGTCCTTTCAGAGCACTTTTTATATAACCCATAAATTTTAGAGCACTTTTTAAACAACCAACAAATGTTACAAATCCTCACCTCCTTCTTCTGTTTCTCGTTGTCCCTGGCCCTCTTCTCCAGCTCCCTCATCTTCCACTCGCAGTCCGCCAGCATCCTCTCCGCTCGTGCTGCGGCCTGGGACCGTGCGGCCTCGTGGGCGGCGCGCCATTTTGATGTGTTCGCTTCTGCTGCCGCTAAAGCCTGCAGACATTATATAAGATAAAGTGTGGCAACCATGCGATGGTAAATATAAAAGATATAGAGAAAAACAGGCAAAAATGTGGACAGACGATGTTAAGAGAGTTAGAGACACGAAGGTATCTCCGTCCAAATTGAGCAGTCCGACTGGGGTAGTACAGCCTTACAGAAGACCGCAGCCATAATGACCATCGTGTTGTATTACCGGCGGTAAGTAAGGTAGCCAGAGCTCACTGGAGGGGTTTTTATTACAAGGAAATACTGTTGAAAATACTTTTTAATTAAGTTAATAATTATTAGGGAATGGTGCAACATGTGAATATACTCGACGTGCCACAGAGTAGAGTGGGAGCAACGATATGACAAAAATCTATTATACATATTATATAATCATAATAGACAATTATTTCAACAGTTTTGTGCAGTCAGTGGGAAGACCAAAGGCTTCAATTATCATTGCTAACTTGTGTGGGCGTGAAATGTTGGCGTGGCGGTCAGGGAGAGCGGGTAAAACGGCCAACCGCTGACCGCTCGCAGGCTTGTGCGGTTCCCGAACCTCGGGACTACATGATCTCCGCCCAGGAGGCTGATCCAGCCGCCTGCGCAAAGTCCTTGGTGCTGTAGTTTTGCCGGAGGAGACTGGAGTGGATCCGACAATAGTATCCTGGGGGCACTTCCGCCCGCATATCGGTATAGTAATTCTATACTGTATGTTTAGGTCCAGCAATAAACGCTTGATAATAATGTTTCAATGGATTACGATACAAACTTGAATGAACAGAAAATATCTTACAACACCAATTACAACATTAGAAACACACGTTTAGATGAGCACAAGTAATGTATTTCCACTTTATAACTGAACAGTTCAAATTGGCGCGAACGGTGTAACTGTTCTATATTTTTGGCACTAGGGATGAGGAGCATCCGTCGATTGTGTAGAACTAGTGAGGTACCGCCCACATCTAGGAACCAATTATTTTCTTAACAGTAAGGACAAACAAATCGATGAAGGGCACTTGCTTTTGAGTTTACGTTAAAATTACAAACCTCTTGTGCTTTCTGCTCCTGCAGTAATTTCTCCTGCTCGAGTCTATCCTTGTCTCGTTCTAACGCGAGCACTCGTGACTCAAGTTCGGCTCTGTGAGAGAGAGCGTCTTCTAGTTCTGCTTTAATTTGTCGGATGGATTCATCTGGAATTAGCAAATGTATAATTGGTTTTGTTTTATTTTTGTCACTGGTATCTATATATAAAATAGAGGGACTCGCGGGTATGTGGTGACTGAATAACATTACATAATTAAGCCATACTGGCCAGGTCAGTCTTAGGATGGGTGACCATTCTTAACACATTGAGACCCACTTGAACCCCGTTTTTTTTTCGTGGGGAACCCGCTCCGGATTGCACACCGCCGGCCAGCGAGGCCGGTTAGGTCGGGCTTGAACCGACTAAAACCGCGCGCCATGTCGGGTCTTCAGATGCCGGGGTGTGAGGTGGCCCATGAGGTATTTCCCTCGCACCCGGCTGATCCAGGGCCATCTACGGTTTCGAGATGGCCCCCTCGGGTTTGGGAACCACGGTGTCCCCGTCTTGCCCCCGGTCGCCAACGTACCGCCATCCCGGACCTCTACTGCTGTTGCAGGTTGATAGGTGGTTCCACCTATCACCCCCAGGCCTGCGCTCATGGAGGATGGAGCTACTTCTCTGAGCAAGACGCCGAGCGAGAAGACTCCCACTCCGAAGACCACCACGAGGGCCCGCCTTGGCGCCTCCCACGCCGGGCACTGAGTCCTCGCTTGCATCATAGTGATGGCACTCAGGCGTTGACTCCTTCCTGATCTAACACGGGTGGTCCCCAAAGCACCCCTTCTCAGAGATCACCTGCGTCATCCGGTACGAGAGGCTCGTGAGTCGCCTCTCCAGCCAGTCCTCCATGATGAGTCTTACCACCTCTACCACGGCGTGCCTATGAAACCCCATGCCAACTGAATTGGGAAAAGGCTCGGGCGATGGGGGTGTGTGTTGGGTAACCTCCTCGAGTGTCGCTCCGATTCCGATCCCGCTGCAGTCCGGGGGGAACGGAATCGGAGCGGCCGGTACAACCTGGGCGGCGGTCAATGGCTTCCCCTTCACCCCTTCATAGGGTTGGCATTGATCGTCGGCCAATACTCAACGTGGCGGGAACACATCGCTCTCCGTACTCCTCTGCTTTCAAAGGAGACAGGATGAGCGATGCTGTTAGTGGTGAGATGGCCCAGGGTCAGCCGGGGTGCGAGGGTTATGCTCTATGGGTAACCTTACACCCCGGCGTCTGAAGACCCGAGACGGCGTGCGGTTTTAGTCGGTGCAAGCCCGACATAACCGCCCCCGCTGGCCGGCGGGGGGGTATCCGAAGGGATTTCAGCACGATAAAAAAAAAAAAAAAAAAAGGCTCGTTCGATGATGATTATGAACCAACGCGAGAACAATCATTGTGCGATGCAGGATCTGCAGTCGCGCAGAAGTTCAGCTTCCTATCAAAAGATGGCGTTACGTTACCATTCCGCCTTTGCAGTTGTTCAGCTAGGTCTGCAGAACACGTTCTGGCTGCTGCGAGGTCGTCTTCCAAGGAACGACTCCGCTGCCTCACCAGCTCCGACTCCTTGTAAGCAGCTGCAAGCTCGCATTTTAATTCTGAAAGATAACACAAAAATAATAAGAAATAATTCGGTTAATATCATAATATTGTGATTTTTTTTAATGGTCACGTCATCAATATCTCTTGACATCGCCTGATGGTAAACTAAAGGTAAAGTCTCAGGAGTGGGGATCACAGTCACAGACAAGGATAATTCTACAATAATGGCTCTCATCTTGATGACCTTTATATCCGACTGACAGTTTGAAACATTTATAGTTTCATAGAGTAGTTTAGAAAACGGCTTCTGTTTGTTTTTTTTTAGCCAAAATTACTAAATTTCCCCTAACCCCTCCAGCTAAGCTTAATTGCTTGTGCTGGGAGTGGGTTAACGTCGGTAGGGTGACGGCCAGGATTCGAACCCGGGACCTCGCGATCGTAGAGTCGACTCCTTAACCACTAAGCACCGCCCCGCGGTTTCATTGGAGATTCCTAGGGTCCATATTGGGTTGCATAAAATTGAAAGTCCTAATTTCGAAATGCATAACTGGTTTTAGCATAATCATCTTTTCGCATAACGCTGTTTCGGCATAAAATTTTCACGCATAATTTCTTTTGTATGTACTTTAGTCATAATCATCTTTAACCATAAAATTATTGAGCATAATGGTTTATCGTATAACGATATTTAAACATAATTTAACTCCTTAAATTTTAATTACATTTCAAACGCACATATTATTATTTGCATCTGAAGAAACAGGTAAATTTGTTTAAAAATAATTAACTCGATGAGTGCGTTTCGCTTCTGGCATTGTTTGTCATGTTCTAACCTAACCTAACCTACCTAACTTTTATTTAACCTAAACCAAAGCTTTTGTTTCATTTATGCGTTAAGATTATTATGACTTTAAAATTTATAGATAACAAAATTATGGTCAAGACAATTAGGGAAATTGATAATTATGCCAAAGAATACGTTATGCGTAAAGACCATTATGCCAAAAAACCATTATGCGAAGTGACTATTATGCTAAACATTTTATGCCATTCGACATTAGGATAGAAAATGTTATACGAAAAAAGGGGCACCCAGATTCCTACTATGATGACATCAGGACCTTGTTAAGAATTACAATGCACAGTTGAAATCACTAATATTCCTCCTAACCCCTCCAGCTAAGCTTAATTGCTTGTGTTAGGAGTGGGTTCACGTAGTAGTGTACCAGGATGCGAACCCGGGACCTATCAATTGTAAGGCCGACACCTTAACCACTGAACTACCTACGCTTCGTACTGCCTTACTGTACACGAGCTGAATATTTATACACGCACTGAATCCTTTAATATATGGTTCCATTGCGGCTTACGTGTTATTCGAGCGTAGGCAGAATCCGGTTCAATGAATGTATAAATAAAGCATGATACGTTTCTTAATATAAGTTTTAATTGTAGGAAGCGAATGGAATTTTGACGCAAATATGTTTATAATGTTTAAACGATGTTTTTCAGTTGTGAAATGAGAATGTGTTTTTGTATGACGACCTCTGTGGCGTAGCGGTAGTGGTCTACTGCCAAGTCGAGGTCACGGGTAAGATTCCCGTTCAGTGGAAATATTTAACATAACATAACACAACTTCACGCCTGTATCCCCGAAAGGGTAGGCAGAGGTGTATTACACCCAGGTTTCGCCAGTTATGTTTTAGGTCCCAATGTAATAGGGGGCGAGCCTATTGCCATCTACCGGGCACATTACTAAGCGAGTGATAATCAACATTTTTACACATAACATCGAAAAGTCAGAGGTGTGTGCCCGAGGCGACTGGGGATCGAACTCGAGACCTCGTCTCGGCAGTCTGTTACGTACACCACTGGACTAAGGCACTGGAAATATTGATATGCATTTATATGTATGAATGTATTGTATATGCATTAGTCTGGATGTTGTTATGTATAATATGTATGTATTTACAAAATAAAAAATTAGGTATCTATGTCCGCTGTCTGGCTATATACACTTTTTTTAATAATAATAATTAATGAATAATATTTAAATATAGTAATCTTAATAAATATTCTATGACATTCTACACAGCGCTTTCTAGATCCAAAGTAACCATAGTTTAACTAGCTTGTGTAATGGGTTCCAGAATGCGGATAAACATACTTATATACTTTTTTTTTGTAAATACATACATGTTATACATAGAAACACCCAGACCAATGCAAATAGACATATTCATGCATACAAATATTTGCACTGAGCGAGAATCGAACCCGCGCCCCCTGTCGTAGCAGTCGAATGCACTAGCTCTACGCCACAGAGGCCGTCATCATTATAATGTTATGTAAGGACTCACTAGAAACTATTAACTAACTAGGTTTTGCCCGCTGCTCCACCCGCGTGAAATTCTGATCCCGTTCCCGCTACCCATGGGAACCCATTCCCGGGATGAAGAGTAATGTGTTATTCCGGACTATAGTCTATCCCTGTACCAAATTTCAGCCAGATCCGTTCAGCCGTTTTTGCGTGAAAGAGCAACAAAACTATAAGTAATTCAATACCATCAGAAGTAGAACAACACAAGCTAGTTAAGCCGTGTAAAATGACCTAGAATCTTGTATCGTTAACACCATGGAATCGAAATTCGGAGGGCTCTTTTAGGAGAAACAAGTGTCTCTAAACGTACGATCCACACGTCACACAAAACAGTGACGTCATCATCATGCTTTTTCTTCGGAGCCCGGGATCTGATTACACTTTCTTCTCCTTTGAATTTGGTTTATACGGCCTTTAATGGGAGCGACTGCCGGCTGACGCGCCCGAGAGGTGCGTCTGCGCCGCCCTCGTCCGTCAATCAGGTGGTGTACCGGCTTGCAGGCGAGGTTTCCTTAGGCCCCGAAGAGCTTGAGGCGCCCAACGGCTTCCTGTGTCTAGCATATTCTTAAATATGTGATCATGACCGATTTCACCCATTTAGCAGACATTTTTATTTAAATTCAACCTTGTTTATAAGATTTGTTGCTCCAATAATGTATTACAAATTTGAATGTTGTTACATTCAAAGAAATTATCTAAAGATAAATATTTTTCAGTGTGTTTGTATAATTTTGTGGGAACTCTTTAATTTATTGTTGCAACACTGTAAGGAGAATCTTACAGAGTGTTTTTTAAGCACCTCACAAGCTTATATAGTGTGTAAACACATACATCGTAAAATACGTTATCGGCGAATACCACTAATAGGCCATCAAACTGTAGATACTTTGATTTTATGATTAGTGGTAGGTATTAATGAAAAGCATTTAAAAGAATAGCGAATTTAGATCTTCATCATCATCATTAGAGTGACGTCATCACTCAGAAAATGGCGGTGGAGGGAGTAAGATTCCCAAGATGCTATACTGCATTTCTTGGAGTGGGGTGTGTATTGGGCTCTACCTAGATCTTTGGGGTATAAGCGAAGCCCAACTGCAAGCCGGTACAGTGCAAGCCAGTACACGTGCAAGCCGGTACACATGCAAGACGGCACACGTGCAAGACGGTACAGTGCAAGCCGGTACACGTGCAAGACGGTACACGTGCATGCCGGCACAGTGCAAGCCGGCACAGTGCAAGCCGGCACAGTGCAAGCCGGCACAGTGCAAGACGGTACACGTACAAGCCTGTACACGTGCTGATTAACAGACGAGGCTCTGGCGCAGGCTTTCCTCTCGAAGTTGGGGGGGTTGGACGGCATTCACTCTCGTAAAAGTTACGATGGCTTATGGAGAAAGTGTAGGCAGGCTACGGGCTCCATAATGCAAGATAACAACTGGGATTATAATTACTGCATTTCTTGGTGGAAGGGGGCTTGCTTCAAAGACCTTAATGAAGCCTTTTTTTTTAAGACTGATAGGCTCACGTTTGACCTCTATCTCACCTGGTCGTAAGTGACGATGTGGTCTACGATGGAACACGTTTGCCTAGAAGGTACCTATTCACTTGAGACTTGAAATTCCGAGGTTATAACTTTCCGGAAACACAGACTCAGGCAGGCAATTCCACTCCTTAGCTGTACGCATAATAAATGTGTCACCGAAATGTTTCGTGCGTATGAGTGGAATATCCTCCATGTAGCGGTGGCGTGTCGCTGTGCGTCTGGTCGTTCTTTGGTGGAAAGGGCTTGGAGGTATCAAGTTGTGCAATTCCAGCGCACACTCTCCGAAATGCATCCGGTAAAAAACCGATAAGCCTGCAAGTTTGCGTCGATGTTCAATTCTCTGAAGCCTTATTTCGACGAGTGCATCGTTATTAATGAGCCTCTTGGCCCGTCTCTCTATTGTCTCAAGCGCTTCCAGGTGGTATTTAGCTGAGTCATCACACAGGTACAAGCAGCACTCCATACAGGATCGAACCTGCGCTTGGTACAAGTTGAGCAACTCCGGTGTGAAGTACCGTCGCACCTTCGACAGGATACCCAGCTTTTTAGCAGCCACTTGAGCTTTAGCCTCAATGTTAGACCCAAAATTGAGGGTGGACGTCAGAGTAACGCCAAGAAGCTCGAGGCGGTCGGTTATCGGCACGGATGCATTTCGGAATGTGGGATTTGGCTGAAATTGACTTCGCTTGGCAGAGAAAAGACACGCCTGGGTCTTGGTAGCGTTGAATTTGACCAAGTTAGCATCACCCCAATCGGAGACCGCCTTCAAGGACAAATTCAAACGCTCAACCATAGCCTCTCTCTGTCTCACGCTGGCTCGGGGGTTGGACTCGTAACTCTCGACTACTGTGCTGTCGTCTGCGTACCCAAAAGTACCGGGCTTGAGCAGGTCGTTAATGTGCAGCAAGAATAATGTAGCCGAGAGTACCGACCCCTGAGGGACCCCAGCGTTGATCGCTAATCGGTCAGATGTGCAGCCGTCAACGACCACCCGGATGGACCGATTCCTCAGGAAGTCAGTGATCCAAACACATAAGCCAGCGGGTAGGCCGTAGGACGGAAGCTTGCCAATTAGGCTATCGTGCCAGACCCTGTCAAAAGCCTTCGAGATGTCGAGAGAAACGGCAAGTGCCTCTTCGTGCCTCTCGTTGGCCTCACTCCAAATGTGGGTGGCATACACAAGAAGGTCCAAAGTGGAACGGTTTTGGTGAAAGCCATATTGCCGATCACTGAGGAGATCGTTCATTTCGAGGTATGCCAGGAGCTTTTTGTTCAGTACACGTTCCATAGTCTTACAGAGTATGGACGTTACCGAAATTGGTCTGTAATTGACAGGGTCCGCCCGGCTGCCCTTTTTGGGCACAGGTTGCACGTTGGCTTGCTTCCAAGCCTTCGGCACTTGACCGGTCTCATATGAGAGGCGAAACAGGCGTGTCAAAATAGGAGACAACTCAGGTGCACAAGTCCTGACCACTATTGCTGGTATCCCATCGGGTCCACTGGCCTTATTCACGTCCAGATTATTTAGCACCCTACGTACATCCCTCTGTCGGATGCTGATATCTGCCATGCGCGTCCCACATTGTCTCATTGGCAACGTGTTGGTAACGCCACTAGGGACGCAAGCGTGCAATGTTTGCTATAATATCTTATCTAGGAATAGATGCAATAAAAAACTTGATGTAAGAAATATAAATTTAAACTTCAAGACAGTGGTTATTGGGCTCAGGTGCAAACAGATATTGGAAAATAACCAAAATAATTAGTGTTAGGGTAAAATAAAACAAGTGCTGCGCGCAATTAGTGCATAAAGTGTAAATAGTGTTGTGCCGGTTAGTGCAAAAGTGTGATAAATATTTTACTGAAGAGTGCACATGGTCACAAGATAATTAACATAACTTCACGCCTGTATCTCCGAAGGGAGTACGCAGAGGTGTATTACACACCCACGAATCGCCAGTTATGTTAAGGTGCCAATGTAATAGGGGGCGAGCCTATTGTCATCTATCGGGCACATTATTAAGGGAGCGTTAATTAACATGTATTAATGTACACATGACTACGAAAAGTCAGAGGCGTGTGCCCGGGGCGACTGGGGATCGAATTCGAGACCTCATCTAAGCATTTGTTCTTTTTTTTTACACACAGGATAATTATGTACAGATAGTGTAGTAGTTGCAGTCCACTGTTGCCGTGGAGGGCCAGCCTGAGAGTGCTCGGTGCCGGAATGGCTCACGGAAAATCCTCCGCCTCCAGATTATATCCAAACATAACATAACATAACTTCACGCCTGTATCCCCGAAGGGGTAGGCAGAGGTGTATTACACCCACGTTTCGCCAGTTATGTTTAGGTCCCAATGTAATGTAATGTATGTAGATTATATCCAGCCCGCCGAAAACTTACCTCCTGGGCATGGGCTGCAGTGGACGACCTGAGGGTCCCTTAATAGATTAAGGTCCCAGGTCGGCTGCTGCAGGGCAAACCGGGTAAAGTGGGGCTACCTGGATGCGGGGGGCGGCCGCTGTGACTGTGGTGCTCCCCTACAATCAATGCACCAAATACTATAGTGCCCACGATGCCCCAACACCTGCACAATCGAAGACCTGAACGCAGCAAGTGAGGTGGCTGTCAATGTCGCCAAAAAATTGCCATCGACACGATGAAGAAGAGTATTAGTAGTAGGCCTTTGCATCTTAAATAGATGATTTAAGCAGCATCCGTGTGGCAGACCTTGGAGGGACTGTACAGTCCGATACGGGAGCGGCAGTAGCGTCCGCAAGAGACGAGTCACCTCAACTACAGATCTGGTAAACGACCCCCAGTTTAGGTGCAGTTCTTGGTAGTGTAAGAGTCCAGGAAATGAGAATACCGTTAACATTTCAACTGTATGTTTTCTTCTGTTCATTTTTCATTACAATACTTCGACTAGATTCGTCTTTAAACCTCGACTGTCCAACAACGAACGGCTGCTGTACGCTGCAAAGTCGCACGACAGCTTTTACCGGAACAAACCAATAGGAAGGAATCAACAGGAAGTTCATACAAGGTCGCGTGCGCACATTTTTACAATATTTTGATAATACAAGCGTCGGTAGCTTAGTGGTTAAGGAGTCGACTTTACAATCGAGAGGTCCCGGGTTCGAATCCTGGCCATTATACTACCGACGTGAACCCATTCCTAACACAAGCAATTAAACTTAGCTGGAGGGGTAAGGGGGAATATTAATAATTTCGGTTACTAATATTCTTTAAAAAAATATTCTAAAATTACAATAATAATAATATCGTATATGATAATAACAATTGATATTTAAATTAAATGTTTAACGCGTCATAGGTAATTATACAACGGGGTGCGACTGGTTGGATCACCTCCAAGTTTGGTGCACCCTGGGCAACGTGGGCGATGGCGCATCATTGATTGCTCCTCTGGAGTAGCTGGCGTCAACGTCAACGGCCAAGAGTCTGACCAAGCGGCCCTTTTCAGGGCCAGCTGACCCCATTGCACGAGGGGGTCGGGGTATGGCGGGCCTGCAAGGCCCGCGGGGGGGGGTGGTCGCTCTAGGTACCCCTCTGTTCTTATCAGAGGGGACACTGCGAATGGCCCAGGGTCAGTCGGAGTGCGAGGGATATGCTCTATGGGTAACCTTACAGTACGGCGTCTGTAGACCCGAGACGGCGTGCGGTTTTAGTCGGTTCAAGCCCGACATAACCGCCCCCGCTGGCCGGCGGGGGGGTATCCGAAAGGATTTCCGCACAAAAAAAAAAAGTTAATTATACAACATGTGGGTATATAATAATGGCCATTGGCTTGGGGGGACAATTTAGGCCGTCACAGCTAGGGTCGTGTTTACGAGCGTTCTTGTTTATTAGGGGGAATTTTTTTGGGCCCGTCGAAGTCTCTGGGGTATCGTTTCTAGGACACACCATATTCCACGGCCACACATGCCGATATGACGAAACAACCTGCGGTTTTAGTTAGCTCGAGAGCGACATATCTACCTCGTCTTTAGCTCCGGTGAGGTGAAGCCCGTAAACGCATGCAAAAAAGGGATGCATCAAGATCTTCGAACCCAAACTAACTTCATCAGTAAACCTGTTGACTGACGGATCGGTGCAAGCTTTTCTCTCAGGCATGACGCCTTATGGCCACTTTACACCCCGGCGTCTGAAAACCCGAAACGGTGTACGGTTTTCGTCGGTTCGATTCCGACATATCCACACGGGGGAGGGCATCCGAGGGGATTTCGAAAGAAAAAAAGTGGTCGGGGAGGCAAAACAGCTGTTTAATAGAAATAACTTACATTCATTTTTTTTATTTGACATTTTTAAAGTGTCGTTTTAATGGTCTATAGAGAATAAATGATTTTCGCTTTTCACTATCTTGGATACGTCAATATGACTTAACCTCGCCTTATTTTTTATACCACTAAGGTGGCAGACAAGCACACGGCCCACCTGATGGGAAGCGGTTACCGCGGCCTATGGACGTGTGCAACACCAGTGGCGTCACACTCGCGCTGCCAACCCTGTAAAGGAAAGGGGATGGGAAAGGAGTTTGGGAGGGGATGGCAAAGGAGTTTGGGCTCCAGCACTCTCACTCACCAAACGGAACGCAACAGTTCAAATACTGTTACTTGGCGCCGATATTCTGTGAGAGGGTGGTGCTTCCCCGGTCGAGTCGGCCCATTCACGCAACGGCCAAAATGACTGTTGCTTGACTCTACCACCTACCATCGCCTGATGGTAAGCTAAAGGTAAAGTCTCAAGAATGAGGGTCATCATTACAGACATGGATAATGTTACAATGGTGGCCTCATCAGATGCTTTTGCACGCCCCGCTTAAAGGATCCGGGACTCTAGGAAGAAGGAAACACGTGAGCTGGTGAAGAGTTCCAAATAGAATTCCAGCTTTTTATGAATATAAATAAATAAATATATTCTACGACATTCTACACAGCGCTTTCTAAACCCAAAGTAAGCATAGTTCAACTAGCTTGTGTTATGGGTTTTGGAATGCCGTCAAGCATACTTATATAAATGAATAAATATTCTACGACATTCTACACAGCGGTCTCTAGACCCCAAAGTAAGCATAGTAAAACTAGCTTATGTTATGGGTTTTGGAATGCGGATAAGCATACTTATATAAATGAATAAATATTCTACGACATTCTACACAGCGCTCTCTAGACCCCAAAGTAAGCATAGTAAAACTAGCTTATGTTATGGGTTTTGGAATGCGGATAAGCATACTTATATAAATGAATAAATATTCTACGACATTCTACACAGCGCTCTCTAGACCCCAAAGTAAGCATAGTAAAACTAGTTATGTTATGGGTTTTGGAATGCGAATAAGCATACTTATATAAATGAATAAATATTCTACGACATTCTACACAGCGCTCTCTAGACCCCAAAGTAAGCATAGTAAAACTAGCTTATGTTATGGGTTTTGGAATGCGGATAAGCATACTTATATAAATGAATAAATATTCTACGACATTCTACACAGCGCTCTCTAGACCCCAAAGTAAGCATAGTAAAACTAGCTTATGTTATGGGTTTTGGAATGCGGATAAGCATACTTATATAAATGAATAAATATTCTACGACATTCTACACAGCGCTCTCTAGACCCCAAAGTAAGCATAGTAAAACTAGCTTATGTTATGGGTTTTGGAATGCGGATAAGCATACTTATATAAATGAAGAAATATTCTACGACATTCTATACAGCGCTCTCTAGACCCCAAAGTAAGCATAGTAAAACTAGCTTATGTTATGGGTTTTGGAATGCGGATAAGCAAACTTATATAAATGAATAAATATTCTACGACATTCTACACAGCGCTCTCTAGACCCCAAAGTAAGCATAGTAAAACTAGCTTATGTTATGGGTTTTGGAATGCGGATAAGCATACTTATATAAACTAGGACGGTTACCAGCTTCGCAATCAACCCAAACTTAAGCGTAGCTAGATTTGCCTATTCAACAATATACGACTTTTCCATTGATTTGGTTTTTCCGTGATTATTCCTCGATGGTACGTCGGACATCAACTTTCGACCCATAGAGACACTCAGCACACTGTGCTTGATAACCGTGCCAAGTTTGGTCAAGATCGGTCGAGCCGTCTAGGAGGAGTATGGTTTCACGCGAAAACCCGATTTGTGGAGAAAGACGCTTCGCTCGCCTTCGGCTCGCTACGCTTAATGAATAAATATTCTACGACATTCTACACAGCGCTCTCTAGACCCCAAAGTAAGCATAGTAAAACTAGCTTATGTTATGGGTTTTGGAATGCGGATAAGCATACTTATATAAATGAATAAATATTCTACGACATTCTACACAGCGCTCTCTAGACCCCAAAGTAAGCATAGTAAAACTAGCTTATGTTATGGGTTTTGGAATGCGGATAAGCATACTTATATAAATGAATAAATATTCTACGACATTCTACACAGCGCTCTCTAGACCCCAAAGTAAGCATAGTAAAACTAGCTTATGTTATGGGTTTTGGAATGCGGATAAGCACACTTATATAAATGAAGAAATATTCTACGACATTCTACACAGCGCTCTCTAGACCCCAAAGTAAGCATAGTAAAACTAGCTTATGTTATGGGTTTTGGAATGCGGATAAGCAAACTTATATAAATGAATAAATATTCTACGACATTCTACACAGTGCTCTCTAGACCCCAAAGTAAGCATAGTAAAACTAGCTTATGTTATGGGTTTTGGAATGCGGATAAGCATACTTATATAAATGAATAAATATTCTACGACATTCTACACAGCGCTCTCTAGACCCCAAAGTAAGCATAGTAAAACTAGCTTATGTTATGGGTTTTGGAATGCGGATAAGCATACTTATATAATTGAATAAATATTCTACGACATTCTACACAGCGCTCTCTAGACCCCAAAGTAAGCATAGTAAAACTAGCTTATGTTATGGGTTTTGGAATGCGGATAAGCATACTTATATAAATGAATAAATATTCTACGACATTCTACACAGCGCTCTCTAGACCCCAAAGTAAGCATAGTAAAACTAGCTTATGTTATGGGTTTTGGAATGCGGATAAGTATACTTATATAAATGAATAAATATTCTACGACATTCTACACAGCGCTCTCTAGACCCCAAAGTAAGCATAGTAAAACTAGCTTATGTTATGGGTTTTGGAATGCGGATAAGCATACTTATATAAATGAATAAATATTCTACGACATTCTACACAGCGCTCTCTAGACCCCAAAGTAAGCATAGTAAAACTAGCTTATGTTATGGGTTTTGGAATGCGGATAAGCATACTTATATAAATGAAGAAATATTCTACGACATTCTATACAGCGCTCTCTAGACCCCAAAGTAAGCATAGTAAAACTAGCTTATGTTATGGGTTTTGGAATGCGGATAAGCAAACTTATATAAATGAATAAATATTCTACGACATTCTACACAGCGCTCTCTAGACCCCAAAGTAAGCATAGTAAAACTAGCTTATGTTATGGGTTTTGGAATGCGGATAAGCATACTTATATAAATGAATAAATATTCTACGACATTCTACACAGCGCTCTCTAGACCCCAAAGTAAGCATAGTAAAACTAGCTTATGTTATGGGTTTTGGAATGCGGATAAGCATACTTATATAAATGAATAAATATTCTACGACATTCTACACAGCGCTCTCTAGACCCCAAAGTAAGCATAGTAAAACTAGCTTATGTTATGGGTTTTGGAATGCGGATAAGCATACTTATATAAATGAAGAAATATTCTACGACATTCTATACAGCGCTCTCTAGACCCCAAAGTAAGCATAGTAAAACTAGCTTATGTTATGGGTTTTGGAATGCGGATAAGCAAACTTATATAAATGAATAAATATTCTACGACATTCTACACAGCGCTCTCTAGACCCCAAAGTAAGCATAGTAAAACTAGCTTATGTTATGGGTTTTGGAATGCGGATAAGCATACTTATATAAATGAATAAATATTCTACGACATTCTACATAGCGCTCTCTAGACCCCAAAGTAAGCATAGTAAAACTAGCTTATGTTATGGGTTTTGGAATGCGGATAAGCATACTTATATAAATGAATAAATATTCTACGACATTCTACACAGCGCTCTCTAGACCCCAAAGTAAGCATAGTAAAACTAGCTTATGTTATGGGTTTTGGAATGCGGATAAGCACACTTATATAAATGAAGAAATATTCTACGACATTCTACACAGCGCTCTCTAGACCCCAAAGTAAGCATAGTAAAACTAGCTTATGTTATGGGTTTTGGAATGCGGATAAGCAAACTTATATAAATGAATAAATATTCTACGACATTCTACACAGTGCTCTCTAGACCCCAAAGTAAGCATAGTAAAACTAGCTTATGTTATGGGTTTTGGAATGCGGATAAGCATACTTATATAAATGAATAAATATTCTACGACATTCTACACAGCGCTCTCTAGACCCCAAAGTAAGCATAGTAAAACTAGCTTATGTTATGGGTTTTGGAATGCGGATAAGCATACTTATATAAATGAATAAATATTCTACGACATTCTACACAGCGCTCTCTAGACCCCAAAGTAAGCATAGTAAAACTAGCTTATGTTATGGGTTTTGGAATGCGAATAAGCATACTTATATAAATGAATAAATATTCTACGACATTCTACACAGCGCTCTCTAGACCCCAAAGTAAGCATAGTAAAACTAGCTTATGTTATGGGTTTTGGAATGCGGATAAGCATACTTATATAAATGAAGAAATATTCTACGACATTCTACACAGCGCTCTCTAGACCCCAAAGTAAGCATAGTAAAACTAGCTTATGTTATGGGTTTTGGAATGCGGATAAGCATACTTATATAAACGAATAAATATTCTACGACATTCTACACAGCGCTCTCTAGACCCCAAAGTAAGCATAGTAAAACTAGCTTATGTTATGGGTTTTGGAATGCGGATAAGCATACTTATATAAATGAATAAATATTCTACGACATTCTACACAGCGCTATCTAGACCCAAAGTAAGCATAGCTTAACTAGCTTGTTTTATAGGTTTTAGAATGCGGATAAACATACTTATGTACTTTTTTGTGAATACATACATATTATACATAGAAACGCCCAGACCAATGCAAATAGACATATCCATGCATACAAATATTTGCACCGAGCGGGAATCAAACCCGCACCCGCTGTCGTAGCAGCCGAAGGCACTACCTCTACGCCACAGAGGCCGTACTTTTCTATAATAGTTAAATTTTATTGTATTCTATTCTTAAAAGTCATAAACAATGCAGCAAATTGCAACTTAAACTCACAAAGAATAGAGCGCGGTACTTTCTAGCGTCACGACCTGATCGTGTCGGCATTTCGCCAAGTCGTACTAGGGCTTTAATGAATCACGTGTCATTTGTTACAAAGATTCTCCCACATGTGACGCCCGCAACAAAGAAATTGTACATCATTATACGCAGAAATGATTCGACGGCTCGCAGTGCAACTGACCGACGACCTCAGGAAAGTGGAGCTGATTGGCGACGCGCCAAGACTATGCTACATGCTGTGTTTAGACGTTTTTTGAGCTGAGTGAGACGAAGACGAGCGAAAGCTCCTCATACCAGACTTCAGGATTTTCTTTGTCACAGGTCTCCTCCTTAACTACTAATCCAATCAGAACCAAATTTGGCATGATTAAAGAGGTCAATCAGAGGAAGGTTTATGGATATATTTTGAAAAAATTAATGCTACCACAGAGGAATAATCAACGTTAAAAAAATTCCAGATGGAATTACATAATAACCGCTCGAGACACTGTGACCAAACTTTACACGCTCAGAAAGCATTCTGGACATGCTTTCTGAGCGTGTAAAGTTTGGTCACAGTGTGACTTTCAAAAAGAATTTTCAAAATCGGACTTGCCACGGAGGAATGATCCCTGTTCAAAATTTTCAAAATCTGATTCCGCAATGATGATGAATGAATGATTTTAATGATAAATAAATCGCTCTTAATAATTCAAATCACGATGTCTCACTCAGCTCAACATTGCAAGCAGCGATTCGCCTTGCAGACCTAGTTTTATGTGGAAACCCTCACGGGCTCCATACCATCGGTGCCAAGGATGAGATGGGTGTGTCGGAATCGGACCAACTAAAACCATTGCCGGGCACCCTGGGTAAGCCCTCGAAGGGATAACATCAGGGTTGTGTTTAGACGTTTAGTTAAAATGAGACGCAGATTGTAATGTTTATGACGGATTTTTTTATTTCTTCGTGTGAGCAGGTAAAATACACACGTAATTTTTTCTAAAGATTTAGATCGGAAAAAGAGAACATCTAGGACGGGACTTGAACCCGCGACCAGTCCCTTACAGGGGGAATGCTCTGACCAACTGAGCCACCTAGACACGTCCCAGATATTCGAAATTCTCCGATGTAAGGGACTGGTCGCGGGTTCAAGTCCCGTCCTAGATGTTCTCTTTTTCCGATCTAAATCTTTAGAAAAAAGTAAGCATACAAAATGCTTAAAAATTTAATTGAATACACACGTAATTGTTCAAGTTTTCCCTTTTGTCGGCACTCCTGGAGTGCCACTGTTTTTTGATTGGTACGTGGATGCGTGTGAGCAAGTAAGGTGGGGTTGATCTCGCCAAACATGCACTGATCAAAAATACTGATGAAATAATGACAGGTCAGAAGCACTGGAAGCTTCTTCAAGTTTGAAGCAAACCACACCTGCTATCCGTTACACCTGCTGATAAACAGACGAGGTTCTGACGGTGGTATTTTAACGGGGGGGGATCAGACAGCAATGGCTCTCTTAAAAACCAAATTAAGGAGGTTTGAAGAGCAGATCCCGAGATGCTTTAGATTGGATTGGATTGGATTGGTATTGGGACTCAGATGAAGGAGAACTGGGTGTCGTATAATACTACAAAGCGCTGAGGATGGTCTGCATTCGACAGCAAACATTACAGCCCAACATAAAGTGCCTGGTTGAGGACTTTTTCGTCTGAAGTCAATCCCGGTTGGATATAAAGCTTGCAGTTTGCAGTTTGTGAAGTGTCTGTTTGTAATATTAAAATAAGAGGTTTTAAATGATTGTAAATGAATGTACTTATACACGATACTTATAACAATAATACAATTTTTTAATTTTTTGTCTGTCTTTCTGTCTATTTGAAAGAGATAATCTCTGGAACGGTTCAGCCGATTTCGACGGGACTTTCACCTTTTTTTTATGGATGATAGGCTCACGTTTGACCTCTATCTAGAAGGAACCTATTCACTCGAGACTTGAAGATTCCGAGGTTATAGCTTTCCAGAAACACAGACTCAGGCAGGCAATTCCACTCCTTAGCTGTTAACATAATAAATGTGTCGCCGAAACATTTCGTGCGTAGGAGTGGAATATCCACCATGTAGCGGTGGCGCATCGCTGTGCGTCTGGTCGTTCGTTGGTGGAAAGGGCTTGGAGGTTATTGATGAGCCTCTTGGCCCGTCTCTCTATTGTCTCAAGCGCTTCCAGGTGGTATTTAGCTCAGCCATCACACAGGTACGAGCAGTACTCCATACAAGATCGAACCTGCGCTTGGTACAAGTTGAGCAACTGTTCCGGTGTGAAGTACTGTCGCACCTTCGACAGAATACCCAGCTTTTTAGCAGCCACTTGTGCTTTAGACCTTGAGCTGTAAGACCCAAAATTGAGGGTGGACAGGGTAGATAGGTAATGTTACAAGGCGTAACATAGGCTACTTTAATTTTAGAAAAATAATTAGGGTTCCGCGCAAAAGAACTAAAACCCAGAAAATCTAAATCGATACTTCCGGTAGGCCTGGAATTGTGAATTTTGGTTAAAGCAAGGACAAGTAAAGGAAAAATTCCGAAAAATGCAAATATTAGAAAGCAAATTTTGGTACTTACAAGTTTTCGCAGAAATCTAAATTTGCCCATATCTTTTCATCGTGTTGATTTTTATGCACCTAATAGGGACTATATACCCCAGTCTCTGGTATAAATTTCAACTTGCTAGGATTACCCATTCCTGAGAAAATCGGTAGTGACACACGGAAAGACGGACACACAGACAGAGGGACAAGAGAGTGATCTTATAAGGGTTACTTTTTTACCTTTGGAGGTACGGAACCCTAAAAAGAGTCAAAAGTGACTTACGTTCTATCTCCTGGTCCTTTTCTTCTATCTCCCTTCTGTAAGAGGAGATGAGTTCTCTCGTGCGTTCTGTCTCCCCACATCTGCTGTCTGCTAGTTCTGTGAGAGCTGCCACTTGAGATTGGAATT
This sequence comes from Cybosia mesomella, assembly GCA_946251805.1. Classification (NCBI taxonomy): domain Eukaryota; kingdom Metazoa; phylum Arthropoda; class Insecta; order Lepidoptera; family Erebidae; genus Cybosia; species Cybosia mesomella. The sequence continues at coordinate 19,718,456 of OX276411.1, forward strand.
TGCTCTCTTGTGAGACGACAGTCTTCCTGCAAAGATGTAAAGTTTCTTTTAAAGCACTTGTTCAACCATCAAGCAAAGTTTATCTGATGTTAAGCGGTTACCATTACTTACTTGCAATGTTAGAGTTGTCGAATGACGAATGGGCAGAAAAATAAACGCGTCGGTAGCTTATAATATAGATTAAGGAGAGGTCCCGGGTTCGAATCCTGACCATTGTACTACCAACGTCTTCCCAGGACTTTTTTTTTTCGTGCGGAAATTCCTTCGGATACCCCCCCGCCGGCCATTGGGGGTGGTTATGTCGGGCTTGAACCGACTAAAACCGCACGTCGTCTCGGGTCTTCAGACGACCCCGGCGTCTGAAAACCCGAGACGGCGTGAGGTTGCCCATAGAGCATATCCGTTTCGAGACCGTGGTTCCCAAACCCGAGGGGGGTTTGGGAACCACGGTGTCCCCGTCTTGCCCCGGTTTGGGGGAGGGGCGCTAGTCGCCCCACCGTCCCGGCCTGCTTCTGCTGGGGTGACTACTCCTACCTACCCACTATAGAAACACTCAGACCAATGCAACGAAAACAAACTTTGTGTAAGGTAAAAAATAACTTTCCCGATTTTATTGCATATCAATTTGAATTAGCAACACTGAAGCGACGGTGATTGACCGCGATTGATTCGCGAGATTGGTTGGTACGACTGTACAGCAGTGTGACACAACACAAGTGATAAATAACTACTTTTCACTTCCCCTTCATTTTATATGCCGTTGTTTCAACTTACAACAGGATCACCCTCACAACTTCAGTCCAATTTATCAAGATTTGTACTGTCAGCAGAAAAATAGGCTAACAAAAGATTTATTTTGTCACAGTTTATTTGTTCAGATTTGCTAAATAAATTTAGCTATAAAATAAAAAATAAATAAAAATTCCACGACATTCTACACAACGCTATCTAGACCCAATGTAACAATAGCTTAACTAGCTTGTGTTATGGGTTCTAGAATGCGGATGGTCATACTTCGATACATTTTATTTAAAAAAATATATACATATTATACATAGAACTCACATACCAATGCAATTAGACATTTTCATGCATACAAATATTTGCACTGAGCCCGAATAACCCTTTTTTTTTTTTTTTTTTCATACGGAAATCCCTTCGGATACCGCCCCCGCTGGAGAGCGGGGGGTCTCCAGCGGGGGCGGTTATGTCGGGCTTGAACCGACTAAAACCGCACGCCGTCTCGGGTCTTAAGACGCCGGGGTGTAAGGTTAACCATAGAGCATATCCCTCGCACCCCGACTGACCCTGGGCCATCTCCGGTTTCGAGATGGCCCCCTTACTTGCTCTCCACTGTGCCATCTACTAATCAGAGGGACACATGGAAAGCTTCCGAACAGCCCTCAACAGGCCCGTCCTCGCCTCGGTCGGAGTTGGCCGTAGGCGGCAGCGTCTCTCCCGCCCTAGGAGAGAGGCGCTGCCGTCTCCGTTGCCCAGGGTGCACCGCGTGGAGGTCCCCAACCAAGCACCCCGAGCCCAATGTATTTTATAGCTGAGTGCATTAATATTTATTTTCGACTACTTTTCGAGATTTCACTGGTGGTAGAAATTTGACGACACAAATTTGTCACAAAATTCGGCCGGGTAGGTTTGTACCTACCCGGCCGAATTTTAACGGTGGCGGACGGTGGTCGTGCACGATTGCGAAAAACCCTCCATAGTAATCCAATTTCGGTTTGTTTGCGTTCAGGGGTCAGCAAGTGCATAGCCGGGCAGGGGGATAGTGGTCGCAGCACTAGTGGGACCGGTGGGTGTCACGCGGTGCTGCGACGACAATCCTCTTATATATGATTTTAGATTGACATGGTCATTTACATTAAAATTAGAATTATAAACGGTTACTGCAATGTACTGTCACGCGGACAGTGGTAGTGGTGACGCGCGTCAGTAACGAGTGAGGAAGAGGGTAGACCGATACGGTTTGCCGAGTAACAACTAGCTTGCAGAACTTTAGTACATCCGTGATCATGGTACTTGTAACAGTGCCGAAATATCGGATTCTCGAAAAAGATACTAAACATGGTAAATATCCCGTTTTTAATTCTAATTTTAAGACAATCCTCTTCTGATGAGGCCGTTAAGCTGAGCGCCATCATTGTTAACATGGTACGTGTATGTAATGGTGACCCTCTTTCTTGAAACTTTACCTTCAGCTTACCATCAGGCGAGGTGAAGTCAAATTGACGTGTCCTAAATATCAAAAAAAAAATCGACCACAAAAATACTACGAGTGCTGCATATATGTATGTAAATATGCTGCGGTGAATGTGTGCAGTTTTGCGTAAAGGTTCCTGCATCCGAAGCAGCTATAACTGCACTGCAGAAAATTCAACTTTGCTGGTGCGGCTACATTTTGCAGCAATCGCCAGGCTACGGACGCATGCCCGGCCATGCCGCTTCCCCTGGGCCCCCGTAGTAAGGGAAGAGCTTAGAAATGCTGGTTTGATATCGTAAAATTTGACATGCAAGCCAATAATCTCACTAACCGGGCAGTGGAGAAGTGTGAGCCTAAGACCTCTCTGGCGTAGTGGTAGAGCGTTCGACTCGCTCAGTGCAAATATTTGTGTACATGAATATGAATATTTGCATTGGTCTGGGTGTTTCTTTGTATAATATGTATGTATTTATAAAAAAAAATGTATCTAAGTATGTATATTCGCTATGCTTACTTTGGGTCTAGATAGTGCAGTGTAGAATGTCGTAGAATATTTATTTATTATTTAAAGATGTATCCGGGAAAAACGCCAGGTTGATGATAATATACTCGTAGATGTTATGTGTACCTTATTTCACACATCATGAAAACCCTTGCGCGGAACCCATTTTTTAGGGTTCCGTTGCCAAATGGCAAAAAACGGAACCCTTATAGATTCGTCATGTCTGTCTGTCTGTCCGTCCGTATGTAACAGCCACTTTTTTCCGAAACTATAAGAACTATGCTATTGATACTTGGTAAGTAGATGTATTCTGTGAACCGCATTAAGATTTTCACACAATGAAAAAAAAGCGGCGAAGTGCGAGTCGGACTCGCCCATGAAGGGTTCCGTAGCAGCAAGTAACATAATAATGTTTTTTTTTTAATTTTATATCTGAGTTGATTGAATGAAAGGTAAATTGCGGTTTACGATTAATGACATATTAAAAAAAAACTACTTATTAGATCTCGTTCAAACCAATTTTCGGTGGAAGTTTACATGGTAATGTACATCATATATTTTTTTTAGTTTTATCATTCTCATAATTTAGAAGTTACAGGGGACACACACACACACACATTTTACCACTTTGTAAGCGTCTCTCTTGCAAACTATTCAATTTAGAAAAAAATGATATTAGAAACCTCAATATCATTTTTGAAGACCTATCCATAGAAACCTCACACGTATGGGTTTCATAAAAAAAAATCTTGAGTTTTAGTTCTAAGTATGGGGAACCCCCAAAATTTAATGTACTTTTTTATTTTTGTGTGAAAATCGTAATGCGGTTCACAGAATACATCTACTTACCAAGTTTCAATAGCATACTTCTTATAGCTTCGGAAAAAAGTGGCTGTGACATACGGACGGACAGACATGACGAATCTATAAGGGTTCCGTTTTTTGCCATTTGGCAACGGAACCCTAAAAACAGTGTTAAAATAACATAGTTATTGAAGAAATAAATATTATGAATACAGTTTCCTGTTATATACGTGTTCGTGGTAGTAGTTTGTTGTATATTCATAAATGTATATTATTAAATTACTTATAATAAGTCTATGTTTGTAAATAGACTAAAATAAGCCAGCTGAGTTTCTTGCTGGAGTCTTCTTAGTATGGAACTTCGTTGCGACCGGTGCGCGGTGGTCACAAGTTTTACATAACAACCACAGACAACAAACCTGCAGGGCAGGGGGATTGTGGTCGCAGCACTAGTGGGACCGGTAGGTATCACGCAGTGCTGCGACGACAAACCTCTTTTGATGAGGCCGTCAATCTGGCCAATGGGACTTCGGACCTCATCTCCGAAGTCTGGTCCCGAAACTGAGGGGGACTACGGCCGCGCTATCGCGTCTGATGCCCAACGTCAAGGTACCCAACGCCCCCACTAGGAGACTGTACCTGGGGATCGTGCGAAGCATGGCCCTGTACGGGGCCCCAGTATGGGCGGAGACACTGGCGGCCCGCAACGTGGCTGTATTAAACAGCCCTTTAAAAGCGATGGCTGTCAGAGTCATCAGGGGGTATCGCACGATCTCCGTCGAGGCGGCATGTCTCCTAGCCGGGACCCCGAGAGCCCTTGCACTGCTGTACCAGTGGCGCAAGGAGGCGCTGGAGCGGGGCCATAGGCCGGAGCCCCGAGAAATCAGGGCTCAGCGGTCCCTGCTCCGCCAGGAACTCATGGAGACATGGAGGGTGCGACTTGAGCACCCAAGGTGGGGGGAATCCACCATTGCGGCGGTGAGACCGATCATGAAGGAGTGGTTGGAGAGGGACCATGGGGACCTCTCCTACCGGATTTGCCAGATGGTTACCGGACTCGGGTGTTTCGGTAAGTATCTGTGGCGCATCCACCGGGAGACAACGCCGCAGTGCCAGCACTGCGAGGATCCTGGCGAAGACACGGCGCTCCACACGTTGGTGGAGTGCCCTGCGTGGGCGAGTCAACGCCGGGATCTCGTTGAGGTCCTGGGCGTGGACGTTCTCTCGTTGGAGACCATGGTGAGGGCCGTGGTCTCCGACGGGAGCAAGTGGCACGCCACCGCCTCTTTCTGCGAGCAGGTAATGCGCGCGAAAGAGACGGCGGAGAGGGAGCGGGAGAGAACCCTGCCCCCCGAGTTTCGCAGTCTGCGGCGAGGACGCCGCAGACTCATCTACGCCCGGGTCTACCGACCTCCATGATCGGGGCCTGAGGACGGCAGTTGGCCGACTCGCCGTCCTTACAGAAGCAGGCCGTGGCGGAGGCGTGTCGTGTGTGCCCTACACACGCCTGCCAACTCACCGAAGCGGGATAAAACCCGACCCCACCAGGCGAGGCCGCGGTGGAGGCCAAAGTCCGCCGGCAACCCTGGGGTTATCCTTTCGAGGGCTTACCCGGGGTGCCCGGCAACGGACATTTGGGGAGGACACCGTGCGGTTTTAGTCGAGACACGACATAACCATCCCCGCTGGCCAGCGGGGGGGGGGGGGGTATCCGAAGGGATTTCCGCACGTAAAAAAAGAAAAAAAAAAGGCCGTCAATCTGAGTGCCACCATTGTTAACATAGTACGTGTATGTAATGGTAATAACCCTCTTTCCTGTGACTTTACCTTCAGCTTACCATCAGGCGAGGTGAAGTCAAATTGACGTGTCCTAAATATATATAAAAAAAACCTTAAAATAAATGTTGCCAGATCCATTTCGAATCGCCGATAAAAAATCCATATCGACCCGTGGTCGGGACCACGAGTCCCTTCCTAGATATTCTCTTTTTCCGATTTAAATCTATACTGATGCTTACTGATTTTTTCGTAAGTTTTCGCTGCATACCAGGCTTCGCTGAATAGGGTATAGTTCAATCTAGTTATTAATAGCTCGAAGCCCTTAACTTTGAATCATGGCAAATGTGAAATCGATACAGCATCAATACCATACCTACCAATTGCTAGCCTCAACCAAAATAGATCACTTTATCCTTCTCGAGAGTCTAGTCCGACTCAGACCAGCTGAGCCTGAGTTATGGCTTATATTAGCAGTATCTCGAGTGCATCTGGTATATTTTAACAGATATATATTTTAGTTTCACGGCGTAAAAATGCAGAAGAAGTGTATAACGGTAAAGATATCTGTCGTATGCAGACTGTAGATTTATAGAGCAGGCTTAGTATGTTTATATGATGTTGAATAATATAGTAAGCTTTTAACCTCGTGATGCTAGGAATAGCATATGTAAACTAGACTCCGTCGGCTAATAAAAAAAAAAAGGTTATTTTTTTTCGACGTTTTATCTAGGTGGCTCAGTTGGTCAGAGCATTCCGCCTTTAAGGTACTGGGCGCGGGTTCAAGTTGCGTCCTAGATGTTCTCTTTTTCCGATTTAAATCTATAAGAAAATAAAAAAATAATTGGAGATCTTTAATTGGACTTTATCTTGCACATAGAATTAGCATTGCCATTCAACGAGGCAATGCTGCCAGTCTTCTGGGAACATTACCAGTCGGTGATGATGCGGAGGAATTCTATGACGCATGCATGTAATTATTTTTCTATCTTTTAGGTTTAGTTTTCTTTACATTCATTTATAATTAGCCTTAAATTGTATTTTTGTAATAAGTACCATCTTTCAGTTTTTCTTCATGTATTAGTTTTTTATAAACTGGAATGTGTATTTCATGAAAATTGTTGGAGCCGTTTCCGAGATTCAGATTATACATATATTCCCTTCTATTTATATATATTTTATTTATATTATATTATTTATATATATAATATATATTATTTATATAGGTTGCTGGAGGCGGGAGTTCCTCACGAGATATTTATGCATAATTCCGCACGTCCACTTCAGAATAATCAGATAAAAAATCCCCATCCGTGTGTTTGTTGTCGCCAAACTCGAAAAGTAGTCGACATTGCATTAATTTTAAAATAATATAACTAAATCTTAAAAAATAAAATGAGATAAAAATAAAATTTTGTTTGCATATTTTTTTGCTGACCGTATATTTGTTGACATATTGGAATGACTAAAGACTAAAGTTACAAATGCGATCCTATTCTTAGTTGAAATAACTAAATATAAAATTAAGAGAAAGTGCCCCGTAAATTATCACTTGTGTGCCACAATGCTGTACAAATGTTCAACATAACTCGCAACACGGTTGGTTAACATTGACCCTGTTTTCAGGCTGTTCTTTGTTCAAAGTAAATATTTATATCAGAGCTTATAAGCACAATAACCTATTTAAAAAGTCATTGAAACTTCTACACGAGATCTTGAAAACTCTTTCTTTGTTTTAAATTTAGAACCACCCATGTATCCATGACTCAGGCGACGTGCGTCAAATGCCAATATGGCGACCTTGAGTTGTCAAAAACGCGCGCGAAAATATTAATAACATTTTGGAACGGTCATATGATATTGTAAACATATTTTTGTATCGTGCTTTTATATAAATTGAGACTTAGTTTGTAAACAGATAGTTGAATAGAGTTCATTGTGTAGATAGTCCATCCGTTGAACGAATCGCTAGGCTTGTTTAGAATTCCATTCTGTATACTGAGTACCAGAAAGACATTTTTTATTTTTTATTTCCTACTTTGATAAATATGTAATGAATGTGTCAAGTAATTGGATAAATCAAGTAATTTGGATATGTATACAATATAATGCACCATTTTAGTTATTTAGTTAAGGTCAAGTAAAGTCCTTCACAGTCATACTCAAGTCAAAGTCCCGTCCTAGTAAAGTAGTAAAGTAGTTTTGTAGGTGGTAGAGTCAAGCAACAGTCATTTTGGCCGTTGCATGAATGGGCCGACTCGACCGGGGAAGCACCACCCTCTCACAGAATATAACAACACGGAAAATCACAATTCACGGTAAATATGCCACTTCCCTACACTTGTGCGTGTTGTCGAAGATGTTATCTCTAAAAACTCGAAATACACAAATTTTAGAAAATGAAACACTACCTTTTTTCTTTTTCGTGCGGAAATCCCTTCGGATACCCCCCCGCCGGCCAGCGGGGGCGATTATGTCGGGCTTGAACCGACTTAAACCGCACGCCGTCTCGGGTCTACAGACGCCGGGGTGTAAGGTTGCCCATATAGAGCATATCCCTCGCACCCCGAAATGAATAATACCTCGATATGTCTTTTCTCGCGTTGGCGCCAAAACTCCAGAAAGACTTCATGCATATATAAATATTATCGCTTGACAGTAGGGAACAAAAAAGTTTGACAATGCAATGGCTATCAACCGGCAATCCTGCAATTTTTTGTAGCTGGCATACAGGTGACAGTTTAAAAAGCGCGCTATGAATATACAGATATGTATCAAACTCATTTATCCAGTCTCTGCGTCCCGTACCAATCCCTCACTCCTGCCACAACCCCGGAAACATTTGTCCTAACAAGCTTATCTCTAGTAGTATACATAGAACGAACGTCTGCGTCTGCGCAGCGTCTGAACCCGAAACAGCGTGTGGTTTTAGTCGGTTCGAATCCGACATAACCACCCCCGCATATAACATATAGTCTACAGATGAGTAACCCCATGAGTTGGATGGTATAGTAAGTGATGGCCGGGACAAGGATATAGCATTTGTTTAGACATATAATATAACTTCACGCCTGTATCCCCGAAGGGGTAGGCGGTGGTGTATTACACACCCACGATACGCCAGTTATGTTAATTGTCCCAATGTAATAGGCGGCGAGCCTATAGGGTATTTGACTACTGCCAAAAAATAGTTCTGTATTATGTATTACGATAAAAATCGACATTAAAGTTTGATTTAAAAAAAGTACGCGCCATAACGCAATTTTTCAATATGGCGCGGATAGTGACGTCACACCAAAGTAAACAGTAATTAAAAACTCTATTTACTTATGTGTGACGTCATCAGAGTCGCAACCAACCACAGAGCGTTTATAAGCACGTGATCAAATCTCAAAAAAAAAGTAAAATTTTATTCATGATTTTTTAACAAAAAAGAAACTTATTTTATATTGAAAATTAATAAAATATGTTTTTTACGGTACATTTTATTAGGATGAAAACAATTCGTACAATATTTTAAATATAGTCAAAAGCCTATTGTGCAGAACAACTAGTATATAAGGTTAATTTAGTTAGGACATAAGTGATAATGTATATAAATAAACTGATTTACAAAACACTATAGGAATAATCGTGTATAATAGTTATGTTTGCGACGAAGAAATCGTCATTGTTTACCGATCTATAAGTGTAAATTGTATCTTATTTCGTGTCACCTTATTTCTACTCCCTATTAGAATATATAATAATCTTTATATATAAAATATCTGTTCGTTAGTCCCGCTAAAACTCGAGAACGGCTCAACCGATATGGTTAATTTTGGTCTTGAATTATTTGTGGAGGTCCAGAGAGATTTTACAAGGTGAAAAAATATGGAAGTTCTTATCGATTGAGGCAGTACGAAGTCTGCTGGGTCAGCTAGTATGGTATATAAATCATTGTAAATAGAAAATAAAAGCATATTTGTAAGATTGACCGATCGACCATTAGGGTACATCCGCGAAAAGTCATTAAGCCGCGGTATCACTAACGAGCCGCGATAGTTCGATCGGCCAATCAGAAAAATCGAATTAATTGAATTAAGAGTATAAAAAGCCGCTATATTTTGATACGACACCTCAGTCGGCAACTAGAAAATCAAGCGAGAAGTGCTCTCTCCTCTTCACAAAGAATAAATGAAGATACATGAAAAAATCTCTCTTTCATTCTGGAAAAATCAAGTACTCTTCGAGGCTACCGTGCGAGGGATATGCTCTATGGGCAACCTTACACCCCGGCGTCTGCAGACCCGAGACGGCGTGCGGTTTTAGTCGGTTCAAGCCCGACATAACCGCCCACGCTAGCCGGCGCGGGGGTATCCGAGGGGATTTCCGCACGAAAAAAAAAAAAAAAAAAATTTGGTACACATCCATTGCGGCGAAGTCGTGTTTCTGAGCAGATAAAGTCTCATCGACGGAATTGGTTTTGGATTGTGTACACCTATTGCCATTTACCGGGCACATTATTAAGCAAGCGATAATTAACTTTTATTATTGCACACATAACTGCGAAAAGTCAGAGGTGTGTGCCCGGGCAACTGGGGATCGAACTCGAGACCTCGTCTCAGCAGTCCGTTACGTACGCCACTAGGCTATAGCCGCTTGTTTAGTCACGGTAATTCAATACCTTTGTTTTTTTTTTTTCGTGCGGAAATCATCTTTAATGGATTAGAGATAGTAACAGTGTTATCCAATGAATCCACTTAGTGTAAAAATAAAAATCAACAATGATCGTCTCTGATGTGCAAATAAGTGTCAATAAGCCCTATCCTCCATAATATTTAGTAAAATAATAATCCTAAACAGTTGTTTCTCGTATCAAGTCTTAATATTAAGTAGTATTTTATCGGCCGGAGTTTACTCGCCGCAATCATCTTGTGGCACTGTCCTCGAGGGTCAGGACATCATTTAGCCGGAGATTCTTTCTTTTTCTGGGACCGTACCTTTATAACAAACTTCACAAGGTCTTGTGTCTGTATGGTCTGAATATGTACAAATGTAAAACTATCGTACACGAATGGCTCCTTTGCCAAAACTATTGTGACACCGAGGGACTTCTGGAGGTCTTGGATTGATAGCTCGCCTATGAGCCAAGAACACCCACCCTCTAGCACGCGCTTACGCATTCCCTCATATGCACTCTCACACACACACATACACCCTCTCACTCATAACAATACACATACCCCCTCACACGCACACACACACACACGCTCACACACATGTACTGCCATTTAACTATATTCTTTATGTATATTTTAATGATAAGTTCCTATTTATTTTGGGACCAAACCGCTTTCCTATATATACTTATTGAGCACTTTTTAGTCACTGTGTTGAAGTGGAATCCTGGTGACCAGTAATACAGGTAATTTTATTACCTACCACAGGCTCCAGCGATCCACAACCAAAACTTTTGTGTCCTCTATGATAGCAAACATTGTTTTTAATTTTGGTTGTTGGTGAGAAAATAAATAAATTATTATTAAAATTATTATTATTATTATATAGTGCAAAACAGTTAATATAGTGCAAAACAGTGATATTTGTGTAGTTAAACAAATATAAAAAGTGTTCAAAGACTCGGGAATGCTGCAAAAAATTCCATATCAATGAGTCATAATAACAGAACTTTTTGATTTGAAAAATGTAAGATCTCTATAGAGAAGCAAAAATTCGCTTATGATATCTGAATGTGTTCGTAGCACAGTGGTATAGCACAATACTTATGAATTGAGAGGTCGGGGTTTCAAATCACCGTTGATCACTCAATTACCTTTTGAAATTTAATTTGAGCATTTCTGACAAACTAAAATAACATGCAGTACGATAGCAATATAACGCTTCGCAAACCACGAAGAACTACTTCCTTAAATAATCTCTCAAATATTGACCATACCAATGAAGGATCATTATTTGACACAACAACGCTTAGTATACCAGACAGCTTACATGACAATAGTACTAATGAAATATTTAACTTGAATGACCGAATAAACACATTGACGATACAACTAACCAGCGCCCATCAGGAGATCGAAAACTTAAACATGGAAAACTGTACTCTTAAGTTGGAACTCAAGAATATGGCATCTTCTAGAGATACATACAAGAAGTTACCCGTAAGTTGTCTCACAAACGAAATAAGAAGTGTAGCAATACAACGAATACCGACATTCAACAAAATGTTCAATCTAAGAGTATAATTTGGCAAACTCAAGAACATAAGGAAACTCAAACCGAGTACATGTATTTCCAGCTGGATAATGATAATGCCAGGGCATCAAGATGTACTACAAATCAAATCAACGATAGCCCACCTGAAGTCAAACGCATCAAACTTAAAATTAAACCCGAATGCAAGCGAAAACTATGTATTTTAAGTAATTTTAAAATCCCAGGATCATTGTCAGCGTTACAAGATATTTTTGGAGAATTTTTCGACTTCTGTCGGTACATAATTCCTCACGGTACTACCAGAGAATTACTACACAACATCGAAGACAAGTTGAGAGGGTTTTCAATGGACGATTATTGCCTAATTTTCATAGGACCTAATGACATAAATGCTAGTGCTAACTTAATAAGTGCCTTACAGAAATCACTTAGCAAAGTCACGAACACGAACAAGGTGCTCTGTGTGCCGACATATGTACGAGGAGCCCCAATATATAATTATAAGGTGGAAGTGTTTAACGACCTTTTACGCTCCGATCTCCAGACTAATGATTATGCTTGTTTTTTTGACAGTAATTGTTCTCTAACTCTTGACATGTTCTCATACAACACTGGCAAAATTAATAATGCCGGTATTAGGAATATATATAATCAAATCATGTATAATATAATTATTGACTGGAACTACTTTTCTGATATCAACGTTCAGGGGGACATCAATGTACAAGCTATTTCTGATAAAATGTCCAATAACACCATACATTATGTTGATGACAAAAAGAGCAACCGGCAGTTATTTCTTGGAAACTCATCTAAATGTCCTACATTATAATATAGCTGGTCTGCAAAATAAAGCAGATGAGACCGTAATCTTAGCAATCCATGGATTCTCCGTGCGGGTGCCGGGTCCATCGCGTTGCTGAGTTGGGAACTCGGGACAGTGCCTGGGACTTGCGACCCAAGTGTAGGTTTAGAAGGGGCCCCTTTTGTTGATGTACATCAACACTCACCTTCACTACCCAAGTTCCCCTCCCTGCCTAACCAAATTTGATACGAACCTACTAGTGCCGCTTTAGACATTCGTCCTAGTAATGAGCTTATTGTAGCTCTCGATAGGCCTAGATCTTTAAGTAGGTTATAGAGAGATTTTGCTGGTATACCTCTCGCTCCCACTTCCACTGCATACAAATTAACCACGTAACCGTTTTTGATTAATTCGTTTGTGAGATCATAGTATTTATTTTTCTTTATTGTGTGGTCCTTCGGTATATTTGTTTCCCACGGTACAGTAAGTTCCACAAGAACCACATGTTTTAACCTCTTAGAATATAGGAATATGTCAGGTCTAGATGACGAAACCCCAACATCCTCCGGAATTTTGTAGTGCTTTTCATACGTGTCGATTAGGAGAGTCCAATCTGGGGCAGTATCTAAGATTGAATAAGGTTTGTTCCTGGGTGTTATGGATGAACCTTCAGACACAAAGTTGATATGACGTCTGTTAGTAGTCAATCCTTTTTGGGCTCTAGCTACTGCCAGACTCATTGCTTCACGTATGATGATAAGCACCTTATCGTGGCGGCGTGAGTATTGGCCTCTATCGAGAAGCACCCTACATCCTACTAATATGTGTTTAGCCGTCCCTATTGCCTCACCACAAGTATAACATTGTTTTTCTGTGGCCTTCCCCCACCTTACCAGATTACTCTGGTCTGGGAGGGTCATCTGAAAGGCGTTAAGATAAAATTTTAACAGGGCCGGCGACCAGTCATAGATCAAGGTGCGCCACTTTAAGGCCATCGGTATGCAGAACTCTCCCATTGTCAACCATTCATTTTGGATTTCCAAATTCATCGCGTGCACTCGATATTTATCATTTTCGTCTTGTTTTAGAAAGGACTTAAGTATATCCTGGTCCCTTTCTGGCTCTCGTACTCCCAACCCCACTCTGTTTGACTGGGCCCCTATCATAAATCGTTTATGGAATAGAAGTCTAGATTCAAGCTCGGACGCGTTATTATCTTTCGGGAGTGCCCTGATTGTGACATCTTGGGATTTTCCTAAGATGTGGGCTTTGGTAACTCTAAGATGTTTATAGAGCTCCGATGGTTTCTTAAGTTTCATCCCAAAATTATTTTGATCCCTAAATAGAGCAGAGGAATCAGCAGAGTGCGCTAGTCCAAGCCACGATTTTAGCGATTTTATGACAGTTGCATCTATTTTCGCCAGTAAGGTTTTACCGAATTCATACACCAGAAAAGGCCAAGTCAGACGTGATGTTAAGTAGTTGTCATATATCCAAGCTTTTTTGATATTGTTTAGTGGTATCTGATCTATCTTATTTAGGTCATTTATAAACGTATCGACAACTTCATCTAAGGATGATGTGCGTCCTTTATAGTCTATCTTTCTCCCAAGAAATTTAAATGGCACCGATTCAGCGACTATGGAAACTGGTTTACCCCCAATGAAGAGTCCCGGGTCGTAAGAGGTAAATTTAGTGTCCCGTCTACCCAGACATAGACAGTGACACTTACTGGGCTTCGTCCTCAGTCCATTTGTCCACGAACAGAACTCATCGACTTCCTTTAATAGTTCCTGACATTGTTTTGGATTGCGCGTCAGTATTGCGAGATCGTCAGCAAAAGCTAAGATGGACTCTCAGTATATGTTATTTACCATGTTATTAACCAATCTGGAATCTCGTAAAAATAAGGTATTGGATGTACTATGTATAACCGAACATTTTATGTTGTCAGGCAATGAGTCTAGTTTATTTTTGCAAAACTATGTACTGGCTTCCTCTTACAGTAGGAGCACACAAAAGAGAGGGGGTGCATGCATATATGTAGGTAAGGGTCATGTATTTAGAGACTGTCCGGAAGTAAAACAAATGTCTGTGGAGCGTAAGTTTGAATGTTGTTGTATTGAACTTATTGACTCCAAAACTGGCATTGTTTGTATTTATAGAACACCCTACAGGGATAACCTTAACATGTTTTTTCAATGGCTGGAAAAGGTTTTAATTCGCCTGACAAAAATTAGATTTAAAAATATAATTTTGGCAGGTGACTTTAATATAAATGTGCTTAAAAAAAACCAAGACACTTTAGACTTTGAATGTTTGTTACTAAATTATAATTTAAAATTGGCGCTCTATGCACCAACCAGACCAGTCAGTCGTACATGTCTGGATAACTTCGCACATGACTTCAAAAGAGGCTGCAGCACTGAAATTTTGGATTTTGGCTTATCAGACCATTCTGCTCAAATAATAAAACTACCGGTTAAAAATGGCTTGCTAAAATACTGGCGCACCTCAAAAAGAGACTACAGCTTGAATAATATCAATAGGTTCAAAGAATGTATTAGAAACATATCCTTCTCTAATATATACCAGACTGCAGATCCTAACATAGCATTTAGTCTTTTCTTGGAAGAATTTAAACTTTTCTATAACCTATGCTTTCCAGAAAAAATTATAACTATAATAGCTCATACCAAACCGCGATGGATATCACGGGGAATCAAAGTGTGCTGCAAAAAGAAAAGAGATTTATTATGGACGTATAGGGCAAATCGGTCAAGGGAAAATAAAAATAAATATATTAATTATAGTAAAAAACTAAGAAAAATAATTGTATTAACTAAACGCGCCCAAAATAATTATAGAATTCAAACGTCTCTTAATAAAAATAAAACAGCATGGCGAATTATAAACACTCAACGCTTCAACTTACCAAGAGAGTCCGTAAATAATATAAAAGCTAGTAATGACAGTATCTTAACGCAGCCCTCAGACATAGCTAATGCTTTCAACAATTACTTTATCGGAAAAGTGTCGCCCATTCAAGGTGCTGGAAAGAAAGTAACATCTCTCATACAATCTTCTCTAAAGTCAATGTTTCTTGCACCCAGTACACCGCAAACAATTTTCCTAATAATAAGAAACTTAAAAAACACTCACAGCGTAGGATACGATGGTATTTGTACTAAAATAATCAAAGCAGTAAATGAACATATATGTTATCACCTCAGCCACATTATCAATTTATGTATAAGTACGGGTATATTTCCAGCAGCACTCAAAATAAGTGTCATAAAGCCTCTCTATAAAAAGGGAGACTCACAGTTAATGGATAGTTATAGACCTATTGCTTTGCTACCAATATTCTCAAAGATATTTGAATTTTTTTTATAAAAAAAAAAAAAAAATAATATATAAAGAAAAAGAAAACTTATTATGTAATGAACAAAAGGGGTTTCGTCAGAATAAAACTATAAACATGGCAATCTATGACTTCTATAAAAATGTTATTACCTATGTCGATAAAAAAACACCTGTTTGTGCTATATACTGCGATATGTCCAGTGCTTTTGATTATGTGGACCACAAAATACTTTTAAAGAAACTGGATATTTACGGATTATGAGGAAATGTTCAGAATTTGATTCAGTCTTATCTAGAGAACCGTCAACAAATGACGGCTATTACAAGAGTGAATAATAATACTCAGTTAGAAGAAATGCATACTTCCGAGGCCCAGTATGTATCATATGGTGTCCCTCAGGGTAGCGTCCTTGGGCCACTTTTGTTTATTATATATATCAATGACTTACCAAAATGCACTATACACAATATGACATTATTCGCTGACGATAGTACCATAACCATACCTTGTAAAGACATTGATGATTATAACTCTGACATTAACAAATCCCTGACATCGATAGTTTCATGGTTGAATAATAACAATTTAAAAATTAATCTATTAAAGACAAATATAATGCATTTTGGACAAAGGCACCAGAACCGATTAAATGTGAACCTGATGCATGACCAGGTGCAAATAGAAGAGTCTATGACTGCGCGGTTTCTGGGGTTGACATTAGATAGTAAGTTGAAATTTAAGGAACACATTGACATACTTTGTAAAAAAATTAGTAGCTTATCTTACGCTCTCTATAAACTTGCACCTATTATTAACAAAGTAGCTTTACTGTCAGCTTACCATGGTTTAGTGGAGTCAGTACTTCGATATGGTGTAATTTTTTGGGGTAATGCAACTAACAATGACATGGTCTTTAAAATGCAAAAGCGTTGCATCGGTGCCATGTTTGGCATTGAGAGCACTGACAGTTGTGTGCCATTTTTTAAAGAGCACAATATTCTGACACTCCCCGGCATATACATACTAGAGGTAGCACTGTTTACCAGGTATAACCCACACTTGTTTCCAAGATTAATGGACAAAGTCGTGCGTAATCGTCGCGATAAAAACAGGCTATGTGTCCATCCTGCTAAGACTGCCCTATTACATAAAAGTGTAATATGCATGGCTCCATTCTGTATCATCATCATCATCATCATCAACCTATTCTAGTCCACTGCTGGACATAGATCTCCCCTAATGAGCGCCATAGCGGCGTGTCTTCAGCTTGCCGCATCCAGCATCTGCCCGCAGTCTTTCGCAGATCGTCACCCCACCTGGCCGGAGGGCGTCCTACACTACGTTTGCCGAGTCGCGGTCTCCACTCAAGAACACGTTTACCCCAGCGGTTGTCGGTTCTTCGCGAGACATGATATGATTCTGTATATTATCCCGATATGAATTTTCTTTAGCCGTTGTAAGAGTATGGCCGACATTGTTTATGTGGTGATAATGTTTTTCTGCTTACGACGCGATCCTGACATATTACATCTGGCGGATTTAAAACATACGCGTAAGAGGAAAAAGTGCAAATAATTTATTATAGTTTAACACACTTTTAAATTTCACTACATTTTTATCCCAAAAGGGGAAAAGGCAGAGGTGTAATAACAAAACCCTCATAACGTTAACTATAAGTATAATCCTATTGCTGTCAACTGAGCACTTTTTAGGGTTTCGTTGCCAAATGGCAAAAAACGGAACCCTTATAGATTCGTCATGTCTGTCTGTCTGTCTGTCCGTCCGTATGTCACAGCCACTTTTTCCTAAACTATAAGATCTATGCTGTTGAAACTTGGTAAGTAGATGTATTCTGTGAACCGCATTAAGATTTTCATACAAAAATAGATAAAAAAACAATAAATTTTGTGGGTCCCCATACTTAGAACTGAAACTCAAAAATTTTTTTTTCATCAATCCCATACATGTGTGGTATCTATGGATAGGTCTTCAAAAATGATATTGAGGTTTCTAATATATTTTTTTCCTAAACTGAATAGTTTGCGCGAGAGACACTTCCAAAGTGATAAAATGTGTGTCCCTGTAACTTCTAAAATAAGAGAATGATAAAACTAAAAAAAATATATGATGTACATTACCATGTAAACTTCCAACTGTTAGTTAGATTTTTTTTAAATACGTCATAAAGCGTAAACTGCAATTACCTTTCATTCAATCAACTCAAATATAAAAATTAAGAAAAAACATCATTATGTTACTTGCTGCTACGGAACCCTTAATGGGCGAGTCCGACTCGCACTTGGCCTCTTTTTTATGATTTCAATGTTTTTTTTTGGCCGTGACCGTGGCCTATGGACCATGTAACACCATGGGCATCACACTCGCGCTGCCGACCCTGTAGAAACCTTGTAATAAATAAATAAAGCGCTTTCTAGACCCAAAGTAAGCATAGTTTGTGCAAATTAGCTTAAGTGTTATGGGTTCCAGAATGCGGTTAAACATACTTATATACTTTTTTTTGTATATACATACATATTATATATAAAAACACCCAGACCACTGCGAATAGACATATCATGCATACAAATATTTGCACTGAGCGGGAATCGAACCCGCGCCTCCTGTCGTTGCAGTCGAATGCACTACCGCTACGCCACAGGGGTGGCCAAGAAGAAGAAGCCCATTTTGAAGAACCCCTTATTGTAGTTGCTTCGGAAATGTGTACTGGAGGATGGAGATCAGATCATTGCTGAAGCTCTTAGTGACCTTGTTGTTGACACCCACGAGTAGAGAATGTATTTAATTTCGCCGGTAACCAACACGTGCGAAGAAACCCAGTGACTCACGCTTCGGCAGAATACTAACTGGAAGCAGCAACGGCAACCCTAAAGGTGAGAAGAAAAGTGTTGCCACTTTAAGAATATTAGTTGCCGAAATTACTAATATTCCCCCTAACCTCCAGCTAAGCTAAATTGCTTGTGTTAGGTGTGGGTTCACGTCGATAGGGTAATGGCCAGGACTCGTACCCGGGACCTCTCGATCGTAGGGTCGACTCCTTAACCACTAAGCTACCGACGCTTCGTGCATCACGAGCGACATTAAGGCTTTCGGAACCCAAGCATACCTCCCCGGCAAGCCAGTTCAGCTGCTGATAAACGGACTAGGCCAAAAAATAATTGAGATGGGAGTTCTTTCGCTGCCATTTTTTCGGTGCCCACGATGGGATTGGCGTGTCGGAATCGGACTGACTAAACCACACGGTGTTACACCACCCCTAGTGTCCAGTGCCGGGTACCCCGGGTAAGCCCTCGAAAGGATAACCCCAGGATTACCGACAGACTTTGGTCACCATCGCAGCCTCACCTATGGGGTCGGGTTTGATCCCGTGACGGTGAGTTGGCAGGCATGTGTAGGACACACACGACACGCCTCTATCTTGGCCTGCTTCTGTAAGGACAGTGAGTCGGCGAACTGCCGTCCTCAGGCCCCGATCATGGAGGTTACCTGAGGATGCCTGATGTAGAGGCGAAACACGTGTTCTTCTTCATCATTCGAGGATCAACCCTGGTTGCATCCCTAGGCCCTCCACGCTATGGAATGCCTCCTTTCAATAATTTGCTTTGTTTTGACTTAGGGTGTTAAAGAGGTCCTACCAAGTTCTGCGAGTCTCAACGAACCTCACCTGTTAGCTGGTGGACTTGGGTTTGGGAGGTCAAAGTCAAACCTACGATTCCCCAGTTATGTTAAGGTCCTAATGTAATAGGGGGCGAGCCTACCATCTACCGGGCACATTATTAAGCGGGCGATAATTAACATTTATTAATGCTCACATAACTAGGAAAAGTCAGAGGTGTGTGCCCGGGCGACTAGGGATCGAATTCCAGACCTCGTCTCAGCAGTCCGTTACGAACGCCACTGGGCCATCGATAATAAGATCATCATCATCATCATCATCATCATCATCATCATCATTAACCTATGCTAGTCCACTGCTGGACATAGGTCTCCCCTAATGAGCGCCATAGCGCCCTGTTTTCAGCTTGCCGCATCCAGCATCTGCCCGCAGTCTTCCGCAGATCGTCATCCCACCTGGCCGTAGGGCGTCCTACACTACGTTTGCCGAGTCGCGGTCTCCTCTCAAGAACACGTTTACCCCAGCGGTTGTCGGTTCTAATAAGATAATGATGGATTATTTTGACTTACGGGAGCGATTGCCATCTGACATCTAACAACGAGAGAAAAGCCTGCGCTAAAGCGACAGCAGTTGTACCGGCTTGCAGATAAGGTTAGGTCAGGCCCCGGTGTGATAGTGGGGCGAGATACGGGGTGTGTGGGACGAGATACCGTCTACTGTGGAAATTTGGTCCAACGGTTACTTTTTTATAACACCAAACTGTAAGAATAGAATCTAGTGGGGCGGAAATCACACAGTGATTGTCAAACTTCGGGCCAAAATTAGATATTTTTGTTGCAGTATTTTTATTCAAAACGTACAAACCCCAAAATCTAATCAGTTCTTCCCATTAACCAAACAAGATGATTGGCGAAAGAATTTTTTAAATCGGATAAGTGGTTCTGGAGTTATTGCGTAAACAGACATCCAGACCAACAGACAGATCGACACAAGAATTTTTTCGCTGAATTAGACTTAAATCATGTGAAACGTCGAGAAAAGTGATAAAAAGTGGGTGTAAGATTTTGTTTTTTTTTTGCGTGATTTTAAAACTTCGGTGTCCACCTGGTTGGTGGCCCGAAGTAAAACCCTTTTTTTTTTGAAATCCCTTCCGATACCCTCCGTCGGCCAGCGGGGGTGGTTATGTCGGGCTTGAACCGACTAAAACCGCACGCCATCTCGGGTCTACAGACGCCGGGGTGTAAGGTTGCCCATAGAGCATATCCCTCGCACCCCGACTGACCCTGGGCCATCTCCGGTTTCGAGATGGCCTCCTCGGGTTTGGGAACCGCGGTGACCCCGTCTTGCCCCGATTTGTGAGAGGGGCGCTAGTCGCCCCACCGTCTCGGCCTGCAAGAATAGAATACCTCGTGCTCTATGAGGTCTATAGTTAGCCGAATAATTGACAGCCCACGAGTGCAATCAATCAATTGACATGTATCAAAACACGATACAATATATGCGTTTTAGTTTTTTATAGGACACGTTTATTGACATGAGTAAGATATTGCGTATCGATTTCAAGGTGTTGTCCACAACATCTTGAAATCGATACGCAATATATTACGCATGTGTTATGGGTTCCAGAATGCGGATAAACATACTTATATACTTTTTTTTTGTAAATCTATATATATAAAAATGAAACCCGTTTTCCGTTGTCACGACATAGCATGAAAACGGCTTGACCGATTTGGCTGATTTTTTTTTTGTAGTTTTCTAATACTCTGTACAAGGTTCTTACGGAAAAAAATATTAAGAAAATCTCTCAGAATTTTTCTTTCGTGCGCACACCGTACGGTTTTAGTCGATACACGACAAAACCACCCCCGCTGGCCGGTGGGGGGTATCCGAAGTGTCCGTTGCCGGGCACCCCGGGTAAGTCCTTGAATTCAATACATGGCGGATCATTTTGACGTAGCGAAGCACGTACCGGGCCGCTAGTACTATATAAATATAATAAACAGAAACACCCACCCAATGCAAATAGACATATTCATGCATACAAATATTTGCACTGAGCGGGAATCGAACCCGCGCCCGGTCGCCCGTAGCAGTCGACGCACAACCTAAAAGATGCCACTTGAAAAGTACCTACCACCTTTGTTGTGTGGGCATCTGGGCCGAATAATGGGACCAGTTTCCCACTACTACTAACAGAGCGTGTTAAGTCGGACCAGAGGCGAGTCGTCATCTAACCTTTATCGAGTATACAGTATTATTTACAACGCATACCCTATATATTTCTCAGAGTATAAACCGAGTGATATTGCAAATAGCACATGAACGTCTTAAAATAATACAAGTAATTTTGATTACAATCATATTAATAGCTGTCGCTTGAGCCAAGAGTTTTGACGAAATTTGGACAATATTTTGTGAGTTTTATGTCTTCTGGACCTAGGATTATAGTCTTGGTATTTTAAGTATTGGAATCACTACAAATAAATAAAATTGAAGTGAAAAAATAACAGATTTTTTACGTATATGAAAAATACAATTGTTAAAATGTCTGTCTGTCAGTCTTTTTGTCTGTTGGAAAGAGATAATCTCTGGAACGGCTGGCCGATTTCGACGGGACTTTAAGTGGCAGATAGGTAATGTTACAAGGCGTAACATAGGCCACTTTAATTTTAGAAAAATAATTAGGGATCCGCGCAAACAAATTAAAACCCACAAAATTGTGAATAAAATCTGTTTTACCTGGAACAGCTGGGCCGATTATGACGGGCCTTTCACTAGCCGATAGGTAATGTTACAGGGCGTAACATAGGCTATTTTAATTTTAGAAAAATAAGTAAGTTTCCGCGCAAAAGAACTAAAACGGTAAAAATCGAAATCCACGCGGACGAAGTCGAGGACACTGTAAGTAATTTAATTTCTAAATAGAGGACCCATCGTCATATCCCAACGGTAGTCCCGATTGCATCCAACATCCAAAGCCCGAGGTCGGGACTGCCGAGACGTGGTCTCGAGTTCGATCCCCTGCAGTCGCCCCGGGCACACACCTCTGACTTTTCGTAGTTATGTGTGTATTAAAAATGTTGATTATCGCTCGCTTAGTAATGTGCCCGGTAGATGGCAATAGGGTCGTCCTATTACATTGGGACCTAAACATAACTGGCGAATCGTGGGTGTGCATACACCTCTGCCTACCCCTTCGGGGATACAGGCGGGAAGTTATGTTATGTTTTTACGGGAGCAACTGCCGTCGGACGCCTCAACCTCGAGAGCCAAGCCTACGCCAGAGACTCGTCCTTTAAACAGTAGAACCCAAAGAACCTGGTGGGGCAACATACATCCAATATTAGGATTAAAGCACTACTTTTTTTTTATACCACTCAGGTAGGCAGACAAGCACACCTGATGGGAAGCGGTTACCGTGGCCTATGGACGTGTGCAACACCAGGGGCATCACACTCGTGCTGCCGACCCTGTAAAAACCTTCTAATGCCGTTCTTGAAGAACCCCATATTGTAGCCGCTTGGGAAAACCACAGCAGGGAGATCATTCCTTAGCCTGAGGGTGCGCGGAATGAAGTGCTTTCATACCGTTTCCGGTCGCAACGTGTGAGGATGAATTCCCTGTCTGTCGCGAGCGGTGCGATGATAGAATGTGGCCGTGGGCATCATATCAAACAATTCTTCTGAACACACCCCGTTATAAAGGCGGTAGAAAACGCACAGGGAGGCGAAATCTCTTCTAATGTTAAGAGGTTCTACACTGGCTGTAAGTATGGGATTGTCGACGATCCTCAGCGCCCGTCTTTGCACCGAGTCGAACGGGTCAAGTTGGTATGTAGGTGCTCCGGCAAAAAGGTATTTGCTGCTACCTTTTCCAGTAATGAGTTATAAGGTGTTTTTTTTTTTTTTTTTTTTTTTTTTTTTTTTTTTTTTTTTTTTTTTTTTTAAAGAATATTAGTAACCGATTGGGTATTACTTAGCGTCTTCAGGGTCCAAACCAAGGTTTCCTTCCTGGGGTTATCCTTTCGAGGGCTTACCCGGGGTGCGCGGCAACGTACACTTGGGGAGGACACCGTCCGGTTTTAGTCGGTTTATGCCCGACATAACCACCCCCGCTGGCCGGATAAATATATATTAGGTCGGTACATATGAAGGGCACGCCGCAATAGCGGCGGTAAGGCCCATCATGGAGGATTGGCTGGAGAGGCGACACGGAAGCCTCTCGTACCGACTGACGCAGGTGATCTCCGGGAAGGGGTGCTTCGGGGACCACCTGCATCGGATCAGGAAGGAGCCAACGCCTGAGTGTCATCACTGCGATGCGAGCGAGGACTCAGGGCTGCACACGCTGGCGGACTGCCCGGCGTGGGAGGCGCCGAGGCGTGACCTCGTGGCAGCCATCGGGGTGGGAGTCTTCTCGCTCGGCAGCATGATTGCGGCAATGGTGCAGAGCGCGAGCGCGTGGGCCGCCGCCACCTCCTTCTGCGATCATGTAATGCTCGCGAAGGAGATGGCGGAGCGCGCCCGGGAGAGATTTAGAACTCTCCCGGACCGCCGAGCCCGCAACTTGCTCGCCGCGCGTCGCAGGCGACTCAGGCGCCGGAGGTCGCTTAACGACCTCCGTCCTCCATGAGCGCAGGCCTGGGGGTGGCGGGTGAGGCCACCTGTTACCCCAGCAGAAGCAGGCCGGGACGGTGGGGCGACTAGCGCCCCTCCCCCAAACCGGGGTAAGACGGGGACACCGTGGTTCCCAAACCCGAGGGGGCCATCTCGAAACCGGAGATGGCCCAGGGTCAGTCGGGGTGCGAGGGATATGCTCTATGGGCAACCTTACACCCCGGCGTCTGTAGACCCGAGACGGCGTGCGGTTTTAGCGGTTCAAGCCCGACATAACCGCCCCCGCTGGCACGCGGGGGGGTATCCGAAGGGATTTCCGCACGATAAAAAAAAAAAAAAACGGTCGGTACATATGAAATTGCCGTTTTACTTGAAGAAATTGGAGGAAACCCAATTTTCAGTACTAACATTTTTGTATTTTTTTTAGGAATGACAAATCCAAATTTTATGTTTTTTTTTGTGTATGAATGAGACAACATTAAGCTAACAAACAGCAACTTTTATTACATTTTTGAAAAGTAACAGCTGTTAAGTAATATGTTCGAAATTTTCCATCAAAATGGATAGCATTTAGAATGTACTGTTTTTGGAGATCGAAATAATTTATCTAGCGGCCAATAAAAAGAGTTGTAAAATCTTTAAATCAACTTTTATACAAAAAATAAATAATGGAAATAGCTATTAAATTACAGGAATAACGAACTCATGAATTTGTAAGAAAATTTCGGAAATTTCATAGGTAAAGACCTATTATAAAGCAAGATAAACCAAATCAGGAAAATTAAATACAAAGGAACCACAACCTCGGGCTTTGAATGTTGGATGCAACCGGGTCTACCGCTGTGCTCTATTCCTAAATTATATTACTTACTAATAGCCTAGTGGTATGGGTAAAGGACTGCTGAGACGAGGTCTCAGGTTCGATCCCAGGTATTACCATGGCACACACTAATGACTTTTCGATGCTTTTCGAAGTTATGTGTGTATTTATCGCAGGTTTATAAGTGCCCGGTTAATGGCAATAGGCTCGCCACCTATTACATTGGGAACTAAAACATAAACTGGCGAAACGTGGGTGCTAACACCTCTGCCTACCCCTTCAGGGATATAGGCGTGAGTTTATGTTATGTTATTACTTACTAACTATACTCGCGACTTCGTCCGCGTGGATTTCGATTTTTAGGGTTTTACGTGCTATGTAAGTTACTGTTAATGCGTGTTCACTAATACGTGGGGCGCACTATAAGTTTCCGGAATGAATATGAAAAAATACTATTAAAGGTACAAAATTAATTTATTGTTTTTCAAAATAATCTCCCTTGGCGTCTATGCACTTTTTCATTCGATCAAACCAGTTTTGAAAACTTTTGTGCCACTCCTCTGTGGTGACCTCTGAAACGTGTTTTTCATACTCCTCGACAGCCTCTTCTGGTGATGAAAATCGTTGGCCACGTAATTGGTTCTTAATTTTTGGGAACAGATAAAAGTCACAAGGTGCCAGGTCGGGACTGTATGCAGGATGACTCATGAGTTCTACATTTTTCGCCTTCAAAAAGTCGTTTGTCTGTCTGGCCGTGTGAGAACTAGCATTGTCGTGGTGCAGGATGATACGGCGTTTACGGTTATTTTTACGGAGTTCGTCAATAACTTCCGGCAAACAAATGGTCGTGTACCAGTCACTATTCACAGTACGACGATTTTCTAAAGCAACAGTAGCCACGTGTCCAGTTTTATTAAAAAAAGAAGCAATCATCCGCTTAGATGCACTTTTCACGCGCGCCACTTTGGTTGGTTTCGGCTCATCTTGAAAGACCCATACGCTCGATTGCTGCTGTGTTTGGGATCGTAGCAATAAATCCATGTTTCGTCACCTGTTACTATGTCCCACACCAAATTTGACGCACCTTCGTTGAATCTGGTAAGCATGGCACTGCACCAAGTGACGCGGTCCGTTTTTTGATCCTCGGTCAAGTTATGTGGGATCCACCGCGAGCACAGCTTTCTCACACCCAAATGTTTGTGTAGGATTGATTGTATTTGACTCATGCCTATTTCTAAGGATGCGCGAATTTCATGGTAGGTCACATGCCTGTCTGTTTCAATCATACGGCGCACAGCATCGATGTTTTTGTTGGTCACAGCGGTGGACGGCCGACCATCGCGAGATTCGTCACTGAGATTGATACGACCACGCTTGAATTCTGCAAACCAGCTATAAACAGTTGTCTTGCATGGAGCTTCATCGCCAAAAGCTGTTTCAAGCCGAGCGATGCTCTGTTGAGCCGTCAAATTACACTTAAAATCGTAGAAAATCATACTACGAAAATTTTCCCGAGTTAAATCCATGTTGATGCAGACACACAATTTTTTAAATGGCGCCACAAGGTAAAAACAAAAGACAGTCAGATGAAACAAACTGTATTCTACAGCCAAAGAGTTCTATTTTCAAATGTTGTAATAAATTTTTAAATATTGTTTATGTAAGTGGCCCGTTCCGGAAACTTTTAGTGTAACCTATGTAGTTTTCAGAGAGTTAATTAAAACCACATGTGGAATTCAGAATTAGGATAGATTAATCGTACTTATGTATTAAGCGACCGACCCGCGCGTCTCGCTCCTAGTGACCGCGGGCTTCTAGCCTGAAGTGCATACATAGCGAATTCCTGATGTCCTTACAGGGTTTCAGTTTTTTTGCTGATAACCCTTTTTTTTATTACGGACGAGACTCTGGCGCAGGTTTTTCTCTCGGGGCTGGAAGATCAAACGACAGTTACGCCGGTTATAGTATATTTGAAGGCCTCTGTGGCGTAGCGGTAGTGCATTCGACTGCAACGACAGGGGGAGCGGGTTCGATGCCCGCTCAGTGCAAATATTTGTATGCATGAATATGTCTACTTGCAATGATCTGGGTGTTTCTATGTATAATATGTATGTATTTACAAAAAAATATGTATGTAAGTATATGTATTTGCATTCTGTAACCCATAACACAAGCTAGTTAACATATGCTTACTTTGGGTCTAGATAGCGCTGTGTAGAATGTTGTAGAATATATGTTTAAGTAAAAAAAAAGTGCTGGTCTGACTACAGAATATATAGTTATCTACAGAAAAAATTGAAACCCTAATAGGTGAAAAATCCATCCATCGACGCAAAAACAGGACACGTGTTCTAGAAATGTGTGAGGGCGGACTTCTTATTTATACTGCTAAGGTAGCAAACAGATCAATCTGATGGTTATCTGTTATCTGCGGTTAATAGCTAGCAGATAAATATGACAACCAGACGAATGGATCAATTACACTTAACAATAGGATATGTGGGTGCAGAAAACTGTAAACGAAAAAAAACAGTGACAGAGAAATAGAAAAAAAACTTACTGATTATCCAAAAGCTTCGGACTGTCTGCGCTATCGACAACCGGCTCACATACGCTGATCTCTTCAATAATCTCCTCTATAATCTCCTCCTCTGTCTCACTCCTATCACACTCACTGCCCTCCTCACTCTCATCACTGTCCTCCACCGTCCTCTCGACCTCACTCCTATCTCCTATCTCTATAAAACCACTGTCACTATTGTCACTAGAGATCCTTTTTAGATTATCAGGACTTTCTACTTTTATAGTTACTGGTTCCGTCGATTCGTTTACATTTATCACCGTTTTGTTATCTTCGAACAATAAATCGTCAGCATCTTCGAGATATTCTTCATCTTCCGAGCTCAAAGACTCGAAAGACGAGCATACTTCCTCATCAGTCTGTTGCTCTCCATCATCGAAGATGATATGCTTTCTAAAAGTCACTCGTTTCTTCCCGCAATCTGATCTATCATCGTCGGAACACCCTTCTGTGTCAGATTTAGGAGGTTTTAGATTTGATTTCTTTGAAATTCCAGGTGATTCGTCTTCTACAGATTTTAAACTATCACTTCTTGAGTCTTTGTCTAATAATTTACTTAATTCTGTATTCAATTCGTTATTATAAGCTGTACGTCGTTCGTCTATGGTCTCGTACAGAGGTTCGCTCTTTTCGAGCTTACTGTCGTTCCCACCCATCTGTTTACTGTCATTCAACTGATCTACAGTACAGTCAATTGTCCGCGCAATCTCCCGAAGTAATGCCTCTGCATGTTTTTTCTCATCAATGTCAGGCTCGTTCACGTACACCAAAGACACGTGTTGCTTATTATTATCAGTCCCTTTCGAATATTTCTGCAGTACCAGCGCCTTGACGAACTCTGCATCGTCTGGTGTATTTTTGGCTTGAGTGGGAACGCCTGCGTCATTCGCCTTACGATCAGAGTTGCTCCTTTGCAATACGTTCGTCTCTTTCAAGGGGCTAATTCGGCACGATTCGGCGCGTGCGTTCTTCCGTTTACCTTTCTTTCGTTTTCCCGCCATTATTTGCAATATGGCTCCAACGCCAGTCTTCTGGTTGTTGTAATCTGTTTCAGGTAATAATAGGTTCACTACATCTTTACGTATTGTGTTGAATTTTTCGTTTGGTTCTGTGTCGTTTCGTTGCGCGCGCGCGGAGACTGATGTTAATTTCGTACGATCGGGGTTCGGGATCTTTCGGGCGCTGTCGGGCGTTCCCGGCTCGGCCTCGGGTTTCCCGCCTTTTCTCTTGAAGAAGTTAAACATGGCTCTTGGTTGTCATGTCCGCCTGGCGCGACGCGAGCTCGCCGACTGTTTGCGGCGGTGTAAGCAGTCCTATACAAGAAATATTTATTTTTGCGGTTGATTTACTGCTGTCTGCGGATTAGTTTTTATCTTTATTTTATATTAGTTTATATCGGTAAACACATGATGAAAGTAAAATAATATTTAATGGAAATTTATCAATGAAGGTGGTCCTTCACGCAGTGGTATTAAGCCTTGCTTTCCCCAATGTATATAAACGTGTTTAATGCAAACTCCGTTAGATAGATATAATTAATGAATTGCATTGAGTAAGTTGTAAAAACTGAGTAAATATAGATAACGGATTTGCATTGGTAAAATCCAATCTAAGTACCTTTTTTTCGTTCGGATATCCTCTCAGATACCCCGGGCGGTTGTGTCGGGGTTGAATCGACTAAAACCGTACGCCGTCTCGGGTTCTCAGACGCCGCGTGTAAGGTTTGCTCATAAGGCATTTCCCTCGCACCCCGACTGACCCTGGGCCATCTCCGGTTTCGAGATGGCCCCCTCGGATAATAAAGTTTCGAAATAAAAGTAATTTTAACGGATTGTATCGCGATTTATAAGATGTTATTTTGTTAGCAACACTATATTCGAAAGTATCGGTTGCTTTTCAGCAGCCATGTTCATGGAGACAGGTTGCCTTATATCTTGAAATGTAAAGTTAAGTTAAAGAAGTGCCCGGCAATGGACACTTGGGGAGGACACCGTGTGGTTTTAGTCAGTCCGATTCCGACACACCCACACAATCGTTGGCACCGATGGGGTGAAGCCAGTGGGGGTTTCCACACATAAAAAAAAAGTTACAAAATAGCGATATTATCTCTTAAAATTGGTTTTATCCTTATGTGTAATATTCGCGTCACTTTCGAGGGATAGAAAAAATTAATCTTCTCCGATTTCTTGTCTTTCGAGGTATATAACTTTTTCTGAACCAGTGTGGAATTGCGGTTCGATTGCTACGTCAGAAGTCGCGGGTTAGATTCCTGCGCAGTGCAAATATGTGTAAATCTGTATAAATAAATATAAATATTGTAGGACAAAGTACACAGCGCCATCTAGACCCAAACTAAGCAGAGCTTGTCATATGGGTTCTAGAATGCGGATAAACATACTTAGATACTTTTGTTTAGTTAATTGATGCATATTATATTATATAGAAACACCCAGACTAATGCAAATATATTTGCACTGTACGGCAATCGAACCCACGACCTCTGACTTAGCAGTCGAACGTATTACCGCTACGTCACAGAGGTTGTCGATAGGATGTACCTTTCTTTTTTTTTTTTTCGTGCAGAAATCCCTATGTCCTAGAATATAATTGAAATTTATTAAGTAAATAAAACTTGTTAACGCAGTTTAGTTCTTGTTGATGTATGAAATTAAATTCACTGTTAGCGCTGAAAGTTATAATAAAGGTCTGGTAGAGAACTCTTTTAGAGTTAAGCTCGCCTTTGTACATAATTTATTTTAATTGTACAACATTTATATCTTTTTTTTTGTATACAATAAAGAATTAAGAATGAAGAAAGTTCATTACTTTTCACATTTTACTCAAAATCTCAATATTGATTATACTTGGCGAATTTCGACCAATG
The DNA here is from genome assembly GCA_946251805.1 of Cybosia mesomella. Lineage (NCBI taxonomy): Eukaryota > Metazoa > Arthropoda > Insecta > Lepidoptera > Erebidae > Cybosia > Cybosia mesomella. The sequence goes on from OX276411.1 coordinate 19,748,679, forward strand.
AACGAAAAAATAATAGTCATTATAAATACGTCTCTATAAATATTAGCGACATTGATTGAACTTTAACAAGAGCCCAGATCGGTGACATATTAGAAATGCTTAAATTAGTGCGGCTGATGATGAAAAAGCCAATGAACTTTGTGAGTTTTTATTGAGCGAAGCTCTGGAAGAGTGTAGCTCTCCCTTAGACGAGTCATGTATTTCGGTTGTTCGCTAACTCCTCTTAAACCACTCAACCGATTTAGATCAAATTTGGCATATATACACAACATATGAGTGTGGAGGTAATAGCCTAGGAAAATCAAAAATCAAAAGTACTGTAGCGTTCGGACCTCGTTCGATCACTACAGTTCGTTGACCTGGCCATCATGTGTCAGAGTTTAAATAAAACTATTGTATCAGTTTAAATATTTTAAATGAGGAACGGAATAAAACAATCGCGGCCTGGTCAGTTGGAGTCTGGACGGATCGAGAGGAGTCGTTCCGACTGAAGCTTCGCAAAGTATCCTGAGAAGAATCTCGCTTTAAGCCCTATCCTTGGGCCGAGTCCGCGTTATACTTCCCAGTCCGCTATTTAAAGTTAAAACAACGCCGCGTAAATCCCTGATAATATAAGTAGGAAGTGCGCGTGGTGATAAATAAATAATATTTTTCCCTTCAAAGAAGTCGTATAATTTTGTCGCCTTATACACACGTGGTACTCAAACCCCCGAGTACTACAGTACCACGGAGGAATAATCACCGAGAAAAAAATAATGATTTCTCAATGAACAAACAAGCCTCATTCACGCGATTCTTATTAAATTAAGTACATACATACATACATAAAATCACGCCTGTTTCCCACAGGGGTAGGCAGAGATCACGGATCTCCATTTGCCACGATCCTGACACACTTCTCTCGCCTCATTCACTCTCATAACATTCTTCATGCATGCTCGTCGGTTTAGGGTACTCCTGACCTGCCCCTTTTCTAAAACTTCCCCGATTTGGTCCAGGTATGTGCGCCTAGGTCTTCCCCATCCGACGGTACCATCCACACTCGCCTCATACACCTGTTTCGTTAGTCTTCTTTCATTCATTCTCTCAACATGACCGAACCATCTTAACATACCTTTCTCAATTCTCGTCACTACATCTTCTGTCAATCCACATCGCTCTCTTAACACGCTATTTCTCACTCTATCTCTCAAAGTCAATCCACACATACTTCGCAACGCACACATTTCTACTGCATTCACTCTACTTTGATGCTTTTTCTGCCACACCCAACTTTCACTACCATACATAAGAGTCGGCACTAATACTCCTCCATGTACAGCCAGTCGTGCCTTTTCGGACACTTTCCGGCTGCTCATAAAGTTGTGTAGTGCGACATTCACTCTATTTCCAGCTGTCACTCTCCTTTCAACATCTTCTTCATGCTTTCCTTCATGAATTATCACCGTTAGAAAAAGACCTGCTGGTGAAATTGCGACTAAGCTGTTAAATCATCAGTGTACATTTCGCAAAAGAAATTCCAAAATCAGACTAACCACGGAGGCATAATCATCAAAAGTACCATCTGTAACGGAGTAAACAAATACGACGGCCTTGTGGCGTAGCGGTAGTGCATTCGACTGCTACGACAGGGGGCGCGGGTTCGATTCCCGCTCAGTGCAAATATTGTATGCATGAATATGTGTGCCCCTTCGGGGATACAGGCGTGAAGTTATGTTATGTGAATATGTCTATTTACATTGGTGTTTATATGTATAATATGTATGCATTTACAAAAAAAAATTATATAAGTATGTTTATCCTCATTCTGCAACCCATAACACTGGCTAGTTAAACTTAGGCATAGTAAACTTAAGCTAAGCGCTTTCTAGACCCAAGTCTAGAAAGCGCTGTGTAGAATGTCGTAGAATATTTATTTATATTTATTTTAAGTCAGGTGGTCAGGTCAGGTGCGGTGGTCACATTATGTTTGGTTGACAGTTCAGGTAAAATTACACTGATGATAATTATCAGTCGGGGAGCTTCGCTCAATTTTTGCAACAGCAGAATGCATTGCAGACCTAGTTCAGTTTATTTATTACAATAGTACTATTACTTTACTGCAGTTTATAAAAAAAAGTCCTCCGCCGCATCTGTCTGTCTGTATGTTCGCGGTGAACTCAAAAACTACATCACCAATCTTCATAGTGTTCTCGAGGAAGGTTTTAGTATATAATTGGTCAAGTTTTTGTATACATTGGCTAAAATATAATGATATTTGTTGAAGGTATCGGAAAAACATAAGCCGTCTGGGAGCTTTCAAAGAAAACGCTGCGTATACCCTTTGAGATAAAACGAAAGTTTTCACCAATGGATAGAGTGGTTCTCGGATTCTCGAGAGCAGTTACGCAACCGTTACGCCACTAAGAAATAAATAAAATTGGAGTGTCTGTTTGTAACGTTAGAATAACCGTTTTTTATGAAATGCATATGAAATTCATATTCATTTATGATTTAATAATTTTATATAAATTATTTATTAAACACGGTACTTAGAAGATATAAAGTCATTTTTTAAACTTTTGTCTGTCTGTTTGAATTAACTAATCTCTGGATCGGCTGAACCGATTTTGACGGGACTTTCACTGCGAGATAGATAATATTATAGGGTGTAACATAAGATATATTTATTTTAGAAAAATATTAAGATCCCGCGCAAAAACACAGTTTAATCCAGTTTTAATCTAAAGACTAAAATTTAATATAACCTACTTAAAGATCTAGGCCTATCGAGAGCTACAATAAGCTCATTACTAGGACGAATGTCTTAAGCGGCACTAGTAGGTTCGCATCAAACTTGGTTAGGCAGGGAGGGGAACTTGGGTAGTGAAGGTGAGTGTTGATGTACATCAACAAAAGGGGCCCCTTCTAAACCTACACTTGGGTCGCAAGTCCCAGGCACTGGCCCGAGTTCCCAACTCAGCAACACGATGGACCCGGCACCCGCACGGAGAATCCATGGATTGCTAAGAATATCGGTACCATAAGAAACTGTACAAAATTATGATAGTTACCGACAATTGTCACCTACCCACAACTCTAATGTCCACAATTCTATCATCACGCTATTACATAAAGAGGTAGGAACGAATCCTCGTAAATAATGACAAGGTCATTTATAATTGGTGTTGGCAGTCGGCCTAACGTTAGAAAATAATGCGGTAATATCGAATATATATATATATATATACCTTTTTTTTTCTATACCCCCTCTAATACCAGCCGGCCAGCGGGGGCGGTTATGTCGCGCTTAAACCGACTAAAACCGTCTTTTAGAGCCGTCTCGGGTCTTCAGACGCCGGGGTGTAAGGATGCCCATAAAGCATTTCCTTCGCAAACCGACTGACCCTGGGCCATCTCTGGTTTCGAGATGGCCCCCTCGGGTTTGGGAACCACGGTGTTCTTGTCTTGCCCCGGTTTGGCCGTCCCGGCCTGCTCCTGCTGGGATGACAGTCAGCCTCACCTGCCACCCCCAGGCCTGCGGTCATGGAGGACGGAGGTCGTTAAGCGACGTGGAACGCCTGAGTCGCCTGCGACGCCCTATTTTCCTCCCTAATATCCGGCTAGCCGTTTTTGCGTAATTGATTAACAAACAGATAAACGAGGATTTTAATTGCGATACAAAGATTGGCTTAACGATGATATAGAACTGAAAATCGTACTTGCCTATTAATATTATAAAAGTGATTTTTTTTTTAAGATGGTTGGATGTTTGTGTCAAAATCACGTTTAAATGACTGAACGGATCTGGCTGAAACTAGGTACAAGGATAGATTATACTATAGAACAACACATAGCTTTTTATCCCTGGAATAGGTACCATTAGTTGCGGGAACGGGATCAGAATGCCAAGTGGGCGGAGCCGCGGGTACATCACAGAATAGATAGTTTAAAAAATCAAAAATCCGACTGCCCGAAAAAGACCTAAACACTTTTGATAGCAAGCGGGACCAATTAATTTTCTTTTGGTTTATGATTTGCAAATGGGTCCCGCATGCTATCAAACTTGTTTGGGTCTTTTTAGGGCAGTCCAGTTTTTTTGATTTTTTAGCCAAGAATTTTAATGTATACTTCTTAGTTATGATATATATATATATATATATACATATTTATAAACGCCTTTTAAAGCTCTTCATTATGTACCCTACTGGATAAATTGGAATGAAAAATTTTTTTTAACAACATACATTTTAGCGCCAAAAATCCGCCATTTTGTTTTTTTTTTATTATTTTAAAATACCCAATGTCACTTTCACAGTAAATAAACGACACCTCTCAAACTAACATCCATCGAGCCGTTCAGGCCACAGAGCGTGCCAAACAATTATACGCACAAACATACATACACTCAAAAAACAACCCTCTTTCTGGCGCAGTCGGCTAACAAATAGACCACACCAAGATCTTGCAAGCCGGATCATTTACGGACGAGGTTCTGACGCAAGCATTCCTCTCGAGTTCGGGATGTCAGACGGCAAATACAGCTAACTTAGGACCCATAATGTGTTCGTGGTGATTAAAAGAAGGAATGCAGACCCTGGACTCCCTGGACTCCGAAGTGAGAGCCTGGAGTGCAACCGTCATCATCATGCTCTGAGTTAGTTCCCAATTCAATTGCAGTCGCCTTTTCAAGCTTACTACGAAACGGGGGAACATTTTTAGGGTTCCGTAGCCAAATGGCAAAAAACGGAACCCTTATAGATTCGTCATGTGTGTCTGTCTGTCCGTCCGTATGTCACAGTCACTTTTTGCCGAAACTATAAGAACTGTGCTGTTTAAACTTAGTAAGTAGATGTATTCTGTGAACCGCATTAAGATTTTCACACAAAATTTAAAAAAAAAACAATAAACTTTGGGGTTCCTCATACTTAGAAATGAAAGTAAAAAAATTTTTTTCATCAGCATACGTGTGAATAGGTCTTCAAAAATGATATTGAGGTTTCCAATATCATTTTTTTTCTAAACTGAATAGTTTGTGCGAAAGACACTTGCAAAGTGGTAAAATGTGTAGAAATTCTGTAGTTACATTTGTCGGACTTTTTAGGGCTCCAACTAGCCGTATAGATGTTCTATGGCAACTGGGACCGACGACTTAACGTGCTTTTTTTGGAGGGGTCACTGTATGTGGAAAAGGTCACCCATCCTTAGCCCGACCTGGCTAGGGTTGCTTAACTTTGCAAGTCCCCGTGATAGTAAGTTTTTAAAATGAATTTACCTCTCAAGATATAGTCCGGTTCACAAGTAACCAACGTGTCGGTAATTAAAACGCATCTGTGGCAGCCATGCGCGCATCCATAAACAGTAAAGGTCAGTGTCTTGTGTGTCTCCTAAATATAGAGCAGTGAGAACACGACGTGAGACGCACGCGCAGATAGTGTTGGGACACGCCACGAATGATTTTATCGATAATTTTTTTACAGGTCTTTTCTATCAATACCGATAATATGACTGGGATGCATATTTATTGAACACGGTACTTACGGCAAAAGGCCCCACTGGGCTATCACCGCTAGCACGTAGCACGTAACGGACTGCTGAGACGAGGTCTCGAGTTCGATCCCCAGTTGCCCTGGGCACACACCTCTGAATTTTCGTAGTTATGTGTGCATTAATAAGTGTTAATTATCACTCGCTTAATAATGTGTCCGCTAGTGGGCAATAGGCTCGCCCCCTATTACATTGGGACCTTAACATAACTAGCGAGTAATGTTATTTTAAACGTGGTTAATGTAATAAAATTTAGACTCCAATGGGGCCTTGGTAGTTAGACTCCAGTTTTTTCAAAAATCAACATCCAGGACGCGACGTAACCTGTGATAGTCCCTTTCTAGAAGTGTATGGGGCTCCATAGAGATCAGGGCACAAATCTAGGGGTGTGTCTTGGGTAACCTCCTCGAGTGTCGCTCCGATTCCGATTCCGCTGCAGTCCGGGGGGAACGGAATCGGAGCGGCCGGTACACCCTGGGCGGCGGTCAATGGCTTCCCCTTCACCCCTTCATAGGGTTGGCATTGATCGTCGGCCAATACCCAACGTGGCGGGAACACATCGCTCTCCGTACTCCTCTGCTTTCAGAGGAGACAGGATGAGCGATGCTGTTAGTGGTGAGATGGCCCAGGATCAGCCGGGGTGCGAGGGATATGCTCTATGAGTAACCTTACACCCCGGCGTCTGAAGACCCGAGACGGCGTGCGGTTTTAGTCGGTGCCAGCCCGACATAACCGCCCCCGCTGGCCGGCGGGGGGTATCCGAAGGGATTTCCGCACGATAAAAAATAAAATTAAAAAAAATTGGCACAAATCTAGTTCACCTTTAAGCCAATACGCCTGTTGATGGACGGACGCAGGCTTTCCTGTCGGGTTTAAGGCATTCAGATGGCAGTCAATTGATGACTTTTACGAGAACTACTGAACAAATTATGGAGTAGTGGAAGAGCAGCTTTGGGCTTCAAAGTATAAGCTTAGGATAACTAGGTCTGCAATACATTCTGCTGTTGCAAAAATTGAGCGAAGCTATCTCACCAGCACTTTAATTAATAATTCCTCAATGGCTAGCCCGATTTGCGTTTTTCTTTTTTGTCTTGTGTATATGAATAAATTACTGAATTTAATACCAATCGCGTGAATGAGGCTTTTTTGTTCATTGAGAAATCAGTTTTAATTTTTTTTTCCGGTAATTATTCCTCCGTGGTACACATGAATTTTTAATAACATAGCCTATGTTCTTCCCATCAGTAACATCTTTGCTTGTGTGAAATTTCTTTAGAATCGGTTCAGCCGTTTGGGAGGAGAACATGGTCTAACGAAATACATGAGTCGTTTAAAGGAGAGCAAAGCTCTGACGTGCTTCGCTCAATAAATTTTGAAGCAAATAGTATGCTTACTTATTCTATAAGTTTCAACATGCTTACCGTTATAATTAATTTGTTTTTATTATTAATAATCGATCTAGTGCCAACTCTGGTCAGTCCTATTTTAATCGGACAACGCGGAATATAACCACTACGAATGTATTACGGTCACGTTTTACGCAGTGCGCACTTATGGTGTGTCCAGCGCGCATGATGGATAACGTCTGAACATTGCCAGAAACACGTTTGTTATTAAGATCCTATTTATTAGTTGGGTTGATATCACACAATCCTACTAATCCTATCCTATACTATTATAAATGCGAATGTAAGTTTGTTTGTTACGCTTTCACGCAAAAACCACTGAACCGATTTCGCTGAAATTTGGTACAGGGGTAGATTAGACCTTGGGAAAGGCTATGTTTTGTCGCGATAACCGACATCTACGCGGGCGGAGCCGCGGGCAAAAGCTAGTATTATATACGCGAAAGTTTGTTAGTATGGATGGATGAATATTTGAATGTATGTTACTCTTTCACGCAAAAACGGTTGAACGGATCTGACTGAAATTTGGCACAGGGATAAATTATAGTCCGGAATAACAAATAGGCTACTTTTTATCCCGGGAATAGGTTCCCATTTAACACCTACTGATCAAGGGACACGGACTTACCTCTAGGGGTCGTAGCAGTGGCTTCGTAAAAGGCTTATAAGCCAAATGAAAAAGAGTAGGAGTGAGAGGACCCCTCCTTTTTAACGTGCGGACATCGCTCCGCCGACCAGCAGGGGTGGTTATGTTGGATTTGAACCGATTAAATCCGTCTTTTAGAGCCGTCTCGGGAATTCAGACGCCGGGGTGTCAGGTGGGGCCCATAAGGCATTTCCCTCGCACCCTAGCTGACCGAGGGTCATCTCCGGTTTCGAGATGGCTCCCGGGTTTGTGAACCACGCGACACATGTCCATTATTTATCAGTTCTTTAATAATGTATGATAATTTGCCAGATTTGTTGACATTGACCGCGGTAGCCTAGTGGTATGGGTAATGGACTGCTGAGACGAGGTCTCGGGTTCGATCCCAGGTTTTACCATGGCACACACCAATGACTTTTCGATGCTTTTCGAAGTTATGTGTGTATTTATCGCAGGTTTTTAAGTGCCCGGTTAATGGCAATAGGCTCGCCACCTATTACATTGGGACCTAAAAACATAAACTGGCGAAATGTGGGTGCTAGCACCTCTGCCTACCCCTTCGGGGATATAGGCGTGAGTTTATGTTATGTTATGTGTGTTTGTTGACATTAATGGCTACTGCTCCGCTCTCCTAGATAGTAGCGTAATGATATATAGCCTATAACCTTCCTCGATAAATGGGCTATCCAACATAAAACTATTTTTTCAATTCGAACCAGTACATCCTGATATTACAGCGTTCAACCAATCAAACAAGCTTCAGTTTTTTATATTTTAAGTATAGATTTTACGGTTTATTAATAACAATCTTTAATAATAAACCGTTAATTTATCGACAGTGCGACATCCCTACATTTCTAAAAACAGCTGATCTAACGGAAAGACGCCAGTCGCGTCCGGTTCATATGATTTCTTTGAAAGTCAAGTTACAAACTTTTTAATACGTCTATTTAGCATTTTGACTGAATGTTTACGACCATTACCCGTCAAATCAGCGGTAATTTTTTTAAATCAACAAAAAATTTCAACACATTTTTTCTTAATTTGCCAACTTTTGTGAATAGTCAAAAAACAGGTTTATAACGTAAACACTGCATCAATTTGAAACGCTCGTAAACACACTTCAAACATTTAAGTGGTTTGAACAGGAAGACTCGTGACGTCAAATATAAAGAGAACGGCGCAGTTGAGTGAATTAAAATTGTGGAAGATTTATCTATGGACCAGTGGCTCCACACAGGCGTCTTCAACGTCAGGAAACTTTATTGCAGCGCCACCTGCCGGATCGAATTGTGAATCTAAACACATGATATTCTGTACAAGCGTTTATCCCTTATTGAGTAAATAGGTAATAGCCCAGTGCGAGCGCGTGGGCCGCCGCCACCTCCTTCTGCGAGCATGTGATGCTCGCGAAGGAGTCGCCATCTCCGCGCGCCCGGGAGAGGTTCAGAACTCTCCCGGCCCGCCGAGCCCGCAAAATGCTCGCCGCGCCAATTATTTATTCTGTGGCCGTGCGTCGCAGGCGACTCAGGCGCCGGAGGTCGCTTAACGACCTCGGTCCTCCATGAGCGCAGGCCTGGGGGTGGCAGGTGAGGCCGCATCTCACCCCAGCAGAAGCAGGCCGGGACGGTGGGGCGACTAACGCCCCTCCCCCAAACCGGGGCAAGACGGGGACACCGTGGTTCCCAAACCCGAGGGGGCCATCTCGAAACCGGAGATGGCCCAGGGTCAGTCGGGGTGCGAGGGATATGCTCTATGGGCAACCTTACACCCCGGCGTCTGCAGACCCGAGCCGGCGTGCGGTTTTAGTCGGTTCAAGCCCGACATAACCGCCCCCGCTGGCCGGCGGGGGGGGTATCCGAGGGGATTTCCGCACAAAAAAAAAAAAAGGTAAATAGCCCAGTGGTGTACGTAACGGACTGCTTAGACGACGTCTCGAGTTCGATCCCCAGTCGCCCCGGGCACACACCTCTGACTTTTAGTAGTTATGTGTGACGTATTATTATTTTTTATTTTTTTTACTTGGGGAAATCCCTTCGGATACCCCCCCGCCGGCCAGCGGGGGTGGCTATGTCGTGCATGAACCGACTAAAACCGCACGGTGTCCTGCCTAAGTGTCCATTGCACCCCGGGTAAGCCCTCGAAAGGATAACCCCAGGGTTACCGGCGGACCTTGACCGCCAGCGCGGCCTCGCCTGGTGGGGTCGGGTTTTATCGCGCGTCGGTGAGTAGGCAGGCGTGTGTAAGACACTCACGACATGCCTCCACCACGGTCTCTACTCTCTTTATTTTCTGATCTCAGAAGAAGAATTAAAGATTTTTTTCCTTTCTCGATAATTGAGTGTGTATATATCTAACCTACGAATATATTTATGTATGTATCTATGTATACATGTATGTATGTGTGTGTGTATATATGTATTTATTTATTTTTTATTATAAGTCAGCGGCGATAGCCCAGTGGTGTACGTAACGGACTGCCGGGACGAGGTCTCGAGTTCGATCCCCAGTCACCCCGGGCACACACCTCTGACTTTTCGTAGTTATGTGTGTATTAAAAATTTTGATTATCGCTCGCTTAGTAATGTGCCCGGTAGATGGCAATAGGCTCGCCCCCTATTACATTGGGACCTATACATAACTGGCGAATCGTGGGTGTGTAATACACCTCTGCCTACCCCTTCGGGGATACAGGCGTGAAGTTATGTTATGTTTATGTTATGGTATTATAAGTATTGTAGTACTAGCATGTTTCTCTTCTCTTTTTATCTTGTAAACACTTCACACCCTTTCTTAAACTATTCTTCCTCTATTACTCAAAGGTTTGCTGGGAGAGAACTCCTCGCCTTTGTACATCTTTAAAAAAAAAAAGTTACTATAATTTTCTTGTCTCCGTTTTTTTTTTCAACTTATATTTTTTGAGCTGAGAGTGAGACGAAGTCGAGCGAAAAGCTCTCTATACTCCACTCGGTGTATTTCGGTTGTGACGCTACTCCTCCTAAACTGATCGACAAATTTTGACCAAACTTGATATGTAAATACAACTTGATTCCCGGAAGGTTTAGAAAAATAAAATTTAAAATCGAACATACCATGGAGGAATAATCACCTTCGAAAAAAATCCGTTCCCGCAGGGGGAACGCACAGGTAGATTTCGTGAAGCAATTAATATTATTTTTTAATATGTTTAATTTTTTTTTCTCGAAAACGGTAACTTTTAGCGAAAAACTTTTCAGAAATTTATTTTAGACTTAAAAATGGCCTATCGATTAAAAATGTTTCCAACCCCAAGAATGTTCACCGGTTAGAAGTTATGATTTTTTTCCCGAAAAATTTTGGTTTTTCCCCCCTCCACTTTTAGTTAAAGTTTTAATCTTATAGGTTTATTTGTATACTATGGGATAAAATTAGAACGGTTCGAATATCTTTCATGGAACGTGAAATTTTGAGGAAAAACTGATTTCACAAAAAGTGTACCGTCTGTAATTTAGGCCGGATTCCACCCGTTCACGAACTTAAACTAAGTTTACACCCAAGCAATTTTTGACCGCAGTTTGAAAGCGATCGGGGCAAAAATGCGACCGTGAGAGTGCCGCAAATTTTGGGAAGTGGAACCATACATACATATATATATATATATTTATAAACTTTCTGACACGTGGGCATTTCGGACTCAGGGGGTCATAACAAGACCTATGAAGAATTTTTTTTAAAATTCGACAGTAGTCAAGAAACCAATAGGTAGAACGATTTCATCGAAATCTACCTAAAATTTCAAAATCTGAATTCTCCAAAATGATCAATGTTGAGACCAATGTTTGTAGGTAACCATGTAGTGCACTCTCAGCTCAACATTGCAACAGCAGAATGCATTGCGCCCCTAGTTAAGCACTTCATCCATATTTCCCCAATTATATTTTAGATTCCACGCAATAGGTGAGAATTTCATAATGCTAGCGAGAATTCTCTAACTGAAATCCAATAGCATTTTCCCCTACACAAGAATCGAAATCGGCGTCATCTAAAAAAATCTGTTTGAAATGAATTTGCTAGAGAGTAGCATCAATAATTCCCACGGCATGTATAAAAAAGTCGATAAAAATGAAATGTATTTATACTATAAAACTAATATCTTCAAATGTAAAATACGAATGTGAAACTTATTTATTCGCTGGCAATCCGCCAGTACCGCTCTTTAAGGGCTGCCATACATAAAAATCATCGTGAATAGAATTATTATGTATTTACAAAAAAAAGTATGTTTATTCGCAATCCAAAACCCATAACACAAGCTTGTTAAGCTATGCTTACTGCAGGTCTAGATAACGCTGTGTAGAATTTCCTAGAATATTTATATGTTTATTAAAAAAACATATCATAACATCATAACATAACTTCACGCCTGAATCCCCGAAGGGGTAGGCAGAGGTGTATTACACACCAACAATTCGCCAGTTATGTTGCGGTCCCAATGTAATAGGGGGCGAGCCTATTGCCATCTACCGGGCACATTATTAAGCGAGCGATAATTATTATTTATTAATGCACACATAACTACGAAAAGTTAGGGGTGTGTGCCTCTAAAAAAAATGTTTAACAATATGTGTCACATTTTGGCACTTAAGACAGAGAGAATACATTTTTACGGGAATCCTTTGGCACAACGATATTCTGGCATATGAGAAAAGAATTCACTTCGATCCAAGGGTTATAGAAATATAGACTGCTGAGCCAAAGGTCGCGGGTTCGATTCCCGCTCAGTGCAAATATGTATATTTGCATTGGTCTGGGTGTTTCTATGTATAATATGTATTTATTTACAAAAAAAAAGTATTTAGGTATGTTTATCCGCATTCTAGAACCCATATGACAAGCTTTGCTTAGTTTGGGTATAGATGGCGTTGTGTACTTTGTCGTACAATATTTATTTATTTATTTATATAGTTACACTTGGTCACACAGACACTATATATTGAGAACAATTTTACCGATTTCTCTAATCTCTTTGAAGTCATGTAATACTTTCTAGAGGAAATTGTGCAGGAAAATGTACAGTATACAATATACAGAAGTTAAATGTGGCAGGGACTAGAACCGGGAATATATACCCCCCGGATACCCCCACCGCCGGCCAGCGGGGGCGGTTATGTCGGGCTTGAACCGACTAAAACCGCACGCCGTCTCAGGTCTTCAGACGCCGGGGTGTAAGGTTGCCCATAAAGCGTATCCCTCGCACCCCGACTGACCCTGGGCCATCTCCGGTTTCGAGATGGCCTCCTCGGGTTTGGGAACCACGGTGTCCCGTTTTGCCCCGATTTGGGAGAGGGGCGCTAGTCGCTCCGCCGTCCTAGCCTGCTTCTGCTGAGGTGGTAGGCGGCCTCACCTGCCACTGAGAGCGGTACCTCATGCATAATAGTCTCATACGCTACAGTCGCTTCACCAAAAATAGAATAACATACAGGTGGTAAGCCAACAATCGTCATCCAGGCACTTTGGGGTTAAAAGATAGATAAATTGGGGGTAACTATGTCAAAGGGAAAAGGTATGTGCAAACTGGATACGACTGTTACTAAACGATTCTAGGTACGCAACTGTCTACCTCTACGGGGATATACAAGTGTGATTTCATTTCTAAAATAGTTTTTTTTTTTTTATATTCTACGAAATTCTACACAGCGCTTTCAAGACCCAAAGTAAGCATAGTTTAACTAGCTTGTGTTATGGGTTCCAGAATGAGGATAAAGGATTTCTGTGAATATATACATAGAACTACGGAAAAAAGCGTATTATACATAGAAACACCCAGACCAATGTAAATAGACATATTCATGCATACAAATATTTGCACTGAGCGAGAATCGAATCCGCGCCCTTTGTCGTAGCAGTCGAATGCACTACCGCTACGCCACAGAAGCCCTCAAAAAATAAAAAGAAAGAAACTTCAAAAAAATTTAAAAAGCGTTTTTTTGACAGTCTATAAGAAGTATGTCCAGTTTCAAAGTCACCGTGGCAACCCTGTGTCGATCGATCGACAGTATTATTGATTTATGAGTCAAATCAATGGTGCATTTGATAAGACTCTCGAGTGGTGTTTCAAATCTAATTCCAGTCATACAGGATTCAATTTAAAATCTGTGTAGGCGTACAACATGTGGTTAAAATTTAAAATATGCCCCTATGGCGCAATAGTTAGGTGGTACCATAAAACTCTTAATAATAAGATATATTATTATTAAGTGTTCTATCACACACACATCACATCATCAACCTATTCTAGTCCACTGCTGGACATAGGTCTCCCCTAATGAGAGCAATAGCGCCCTGTCTTCAGCTTGCCGCATCCATCTTAGTTCATAAGATCAAAGTTTAAAATCTCAATCTCTCTTCATAGATAGCACTACTTGCCTCGTTCGGCTTATATTCCAAAAATAAGTATAGTGGGTTAGGTTAGGTTAGAACTGTGACCCCAACAGAGCGCGCTGCGCGAGCCGAGCGAGCGGAGCGAGCGTGCAGCGACAGCGGCCGGCGAAGCGCCGTAACCACTAGTCCGGAAAGTTTATGGCAAGAAGTGCTTTTACCTATAGTAAACTATGTATCACTTCCACTAAGTAGCAACCTAAATTTTTCCATGTTGAGATTTTAAACTTTAATCCTGTGAATTATTGACCTACTAGCTGCTGACATTCTGAAGTATTGAGATTTTGAATCGTTGGTCTTATGGTGTTGATGTTTTAATTGTCGATATTTATGACTATTTATATACAGTATCAAACCCATTTCAAGATATGGCTAACCATGGCTATAAACATCGTTAAAATTCTGATTAATTCAATAATCTGGCCAGGCCATATTATGATGTGACCAACGGAAATTGACCATTTCATGAAACACAACCATTCCATGAAGTGGCTGATAATTTCATAATATTATTAATTCGATGGAGCAAACGAGTCCTAGAGTGGAGACCACGAATCGGTAAACGGAAGGTAGGACGTCCCCCAGCAAGATGGACGGACGACCTGAAAAAGGTAGCTGGAATAGACTGGATGCGCAAGGCGGAGGATCGGGTGCTATGGCGTACAATGGGAGAGGCCTATGTCCAGCAGTGGACTGCAATAGGCTAATTGATGATGATGATTAACTCGATATATTATGGCCACTACATAATACAAAATGTAACTAACAGTTGCCCGCAGCCTCGCCTAGGTTACATACTGATCCCGTTCCCGCAACTCACATGAACCTACTCCCGGAATAAAAAATAGCCTAGGGGGAGACGGGGCCCATTAATGCATAAAAATTCAACCTCAACACGTTTATGAAGTCCAACGGCAAACTAGTGGTGAGTGGCATCACAACTGCCGTTCTTGTGCATGTCCTTAAGTATTCTAGTGACGTGCCAGACTGCATAGCGGTTTTCGGTTCTTAAATATGGTTACTGTATCTATGCGCCCCGTGTATATCTATGGGCCCCTCTCACCCTATATGGTAATTTAGACTATAATCTATTTGTTAACTGCGTACTACCGCTACTCCACAATAAGTAGTCAATATTGAATTTGACACCGCTTCGTCTTCTTGACCAACCCAAATCGAAAATGCTAGGTCTGCAAGGCGAATCGCTGCTTGCAATGTTGAGCTGAGTGAGACATCGTGATTTGTTTTGGTGCCAAAACTTGTCCAATAGATTTGACCGTTATTGCGGAATCAGATTTTGAAAATTTTGAACAGTGATCATTCCTCCGTGACAAGTCCGATTTTGAAAATTCTTTTTGAAAGTCACAACTACACATGCTGCACAACTGTACATGCACAACTGGACATGCTTTCTGAGCGTGTAAAGTTAGGTCACAGTGTCTCGAGCGGTTATTATGTAATTCCATCTGGAATTTATTTAACGGTGATCATTCCTCTGTGGTAGCATTAATTTTTTCAAAATGTATCCATAATCCTTCCTCTGATTGACCTCTTTAATCACGCCAAATTTGGTTCTGATTGAATTAGTAGTTTAGGAGGAGACCTATGACAAAGAAAATCCTGAAGTCTGGTATGAGGAGCTTTCGCTCGACTTCGTCTCACTCAGCTCAATTATAAAAATTCTAATATATCACACAGTATGTTATTGATTTTGAATTCGATGAAATTCGAGATTTAATTCAAAACTTGACATCTATACCAAATAATGTGTCTATTAGTGATGTATCGTTGTCCGGTTTATTAGATAGTGGTAGGTGTATTACTATATTGGGAAATAACTCTCATTTAGATATTCAAAAGTTAGGTTTTAAGCTATTCAAGTCGTCGACTCAAGTTATGGTTGCAAATAAGCAAAAATCGTTGTCGTCTGGTTATTTTAATCTACCATTGACCTTTAATAATCAGACTCATTTTATTAAAGCGTATGTTTTTTCCTGAGATTCATCCGTCTTTGATTTTAGGATGGGATTTTTGGAAAGTTTTTAAACTGTCCCCTAAGGTGTTATCCTTTGAGTTTAACCCTGAAAAGAAGGATTTCTCATCATGTGTTGTTGAAAATAAAATATTATCACTTGATCATCTCTCTGCGGACCAATTGGCTATAGCGAATGTTGTAATCGAACGTTTTAAAGGTGTTTCTTTTGAAAAACGTAATGAATTAATTAGGTCGTACTAGTTTAGTTTGTCACCGAATTGATACTGGTGATGCTTTGCCTATAAGACAACGTTGTTATCGTCTCTCTCCGGAGAAACAGAAAGCTCTTGTCGCTGAAGTTGATAAAATGCTAGAATTAAAATTTATTGAAAAATGCGAAAGCCCCTGGCTATCTCCAGTCCTTATCACTCCCAAAAAAGATGGCGAATGGCGTTTCTGCGTTGATAGTAGGAAACTTAATGCAATCACCCGTAAAGATGCTTACAGTCTTCCTTTTGTTTCTGAAATACTGGATAATCTGAAAAATGCTAAATACCTCTCAAGTATTGATATTGCTAAGGCATTTTGGGAAATTCCATTACATCCTGACGATAGGGATAAGACTGGCTTTTAAGTACCTGGTAGGGGATCTTATAGGTTTACTGTAATGCCTTTTGGTTTGACTAATGCCCCTGCTACACAGCAAAGACTCATGGATAAATTGTTTACCCCTGAATTTGACAATAAGGTCTTCTGTTATCTTGATGAAATAATAATCATTAGCGAGACATTTGAAGAGAATATCCCACTTCTACTTAAAGTTCACCAAAAGCTTTCTCATGCAGGACTCACTATTAACTTTGGCATAGGTCAATTTTTCAGAAAAGAACTGAAATACCTTGGTTATCTTGTTGATGTGCACGGTTTACCATGCCTCTCCTCTTAGTAAACTAACTTCTTCTAAAGATTCTTTAAAGAAATTAGTCTGGAATGATGATGCGGAATCTGCTTTTGCTAAACTTAAAGAATGTCTGACTACAACCCCGATTCTGGCATCTGCTCTCAGTCCGACTGGTACGATTCTAGCACCAGCTCTGATTCCGACTAGTACTATAAATTCTAGCGACGGCCTTGATTCCGACGAGTACACATTCTAGTGACAGCCTTGAGTCTTGCTACAGCTGTCCGACTAACTAGTTCTACGAAGCCAAAACTGAAGTGACTGAAAAAGTTGAAGCACTCTTAAGAAGTATGAGAACTCTATTACCTCTTCAGTTTCACAGCTTTCTGACTAGAAGCCTTCACTGCTCGTTCCGGAAACTACTTCTACTTCTATCCTCGGGTCCCGTGAACCTTCGAGCCGACCGTTTCAAGTGAACTCTTATTTTACTTTTTTTTAACTTCTATCCTTAGATCTAATTTTTAAGATTAAAATTAGATCTAAGCCGCGGCAGCCTAGTGGTATGGGTAATGGACTGCTGAGACGAGGTCTCGGGTTCGATCCCAGGTTTTACCATGGCACACACCAATGACTTTTCGATGCTTTTCGAAGTTATGTGTGTATATCGCAGGTTTATAAGTGCCCGGTTAATGGCAATAGGCTCGCCACCTATTATATTGGGACCTAAACATAAACTGGCGAAATGTGGGTGCTAGCACCTCTGCCTACCCCTTCGAGGATATAGGCGTGAGTTTATGTTATGAGTTTATGTTATGTAAAATTCTTAACTTGAAACCTACATTCTTTTATATAACACTCAATAAATGTGCATTAAGCTCTTCCTCCACTTAAGTTTTAAAAAAACCCGACCAAGTGCGAGTCAGAGTGTTTTAATTTACTTAATTATTTATTTTTGAATATACAACTAAATATTCTGTGAATATTTCAAGCGTCTACATACCTGTTGCTGTTATTAATTAAAATCGAGCAAAAAAACGGAAAAAAATCACGTTTCTTGTAAATTTATTTCATTCTGTTTTTAATATTTGTTGTTATAACGGAACAGAAATACATCATCTGTGAAAATTCAACTCTCTAGCTATTAGCATGGTGACAGACGGACGGACTGTAATAGGGTCCCGTTTTACCCTGGCAGTCGCTTAACGACCTCCGATGTCCTTGAGCGCAGGCCTGGGGGTGGCAGGTGAGGCCGCCTGTCACCCCATCAGAAGAAGGCCGGGACCCCTAGAGAAACCACAAGCATAGCCCGTTCCATAGCTCGCTGTGTGACCCCGAGCTTCCTTATGAGGCCCATAGTGAGAGACCATCTTATCCAAATAAATGATATTAATTATATCTGGGATGACGGCCCATATCTTCTGGACTTCACCCTAGCTTTGACTGCCCTACCACCCTAGCCATATCGACTGTTTCAACATCTGATGATTACTTTTTGAATTATTAAAATCGGACATTCCATTCAAAAGTTTTTTTTTTATATTTAGGACACGCAAATTTGACTTCACCTCGCCTGATGGTAAGCTGAAGGTAAAGTCTCAGAAAAGAGGGTCACCTCACCATTACATACACGTACCATGTTAACAATGGTGGCACTCAGCTTGAAGGCCTCATCAGAAGAGGATTGTCGTCACAGCACCGCGTGACCCTCACCGGTCCCACTAGTGCTGCGACCACAAAACCCCCTGCCCGGCTATGCACTTGCTGACCCCTGAACGCAATCAAACCGAAATTGGATTACTATGGAGGGTTTTTCGCAATCGTGTACGGTGGTACCCACAGGGCCGAATTTTGTGACAAATTTGTGTCATCAAATTTCTACCACCAGTAAAGGTTTCCCAATTTATTAGTACAAGAAATGAGCCATTTCGGTAATTAGTGGTACCTTTTTTTTTTTTTTTTATCGTGCGGAAATCCCTTCGGATACCCCGCCGCCGGCCAGCGGGGGCGGTTATGTCGGGCTTGCACCGACTAAAACCGCACGCCGTCTCGGGTCTTCAGACGCCGGGGTGTAAGGTTACCCATAGAGCATATCCCTCGCACCCCGGCTGACCCTGGGCCATCTCACCACTAACAGCATCGCTCATCCTGTCTCCTCTGAAAGCAGAGGAGTACGGAGAGCGATGTGTTCCCGCCACGTTGGGTATTGGCCGACGATCAATGCCAACCCTATGAAGGGGTGAAGGGGAAGCCATTGACCGCCGCCCAGG
Source organism: Cybosia mesomella (assembly GCA_946251805.1). Taxonomy (NCBI): domain Eukaryota; kingdom Metazoa; phylum Arthropoda; class Insecta; order Lepidoptera; family Erebidae; genus Cybosia; species Cybosia mesomella. Next base: position 19,767,817 of record OX276411.1, read on the forward strand.
GTGTACCGGCCGCTCCGATTCCGTTCCCCCCGGACTGCGGCGGGATCGGAATCGGAGCGACACTCGAGGAGGTTACCCAACACACACCCCTGTAATTAGTGGTACCTCGTCGGACGTGAAGCACATGTTCAATGCTTCACGTCCAACGAGGTACCACTAATTACCGAAATGGCTCATTTCTTGTACGTTTGCGATATGGTACTACAATATGTGGAGGAAAGGGGTGTGATGTTCCTCCAACACAATGAGAAGATCCTCCGACCATTCAAGGTGGTCACGCCTGGCTGGCCGCGGCCCAAAGGTTGATGTTGGAATGTTGTATATGTTATACCAGCGCGCGAACTTCACTTTCGCGATTCAGGATCAGTAGTGACGTAGTAGTATCGAAGTAGTTCAACTTGTTATCACTAGATGGCGCTGGGTATATGTGGTATCGCCACAAGTAATTTTAAAACTTGAGGTCCGCTGGCTTATTATTTCTCTTGGTTTATCTTGACTTTTGCGAGAGCGACCGTCTATATACCGAACCCTGAGAGAAAAGACTGTACCAGAGCCCCGTCATGTTAATCAGCAGATGTACCAGCTTGGACTTCAAAGACACCACACACCGTCAGTTACCTTTTGGAGGGTAAAGAAACCGATAGAAAGGGAAACGAGAGCAAGGCACTTGAAGTACCATTTCGTCCGTGAAGTGTCATTAGTGCTGACACTCGCTAGATAAAAGAGCGAGACGAAAGACTTAATTATCGTATCCAGGAAGTGTCGAAACAGGAAACTTATATTTAGACAGAAATATGTCCCTTTGAATGATTCTTGGATAGCGGACAGTTATTATGGATTCTAACAAAAACAGATGGATATATTGACGGCCTCTGTGGCGTAGCGGTAGTGTTTTTCGCAATCGTGTACGGTAGTACCCACTCGGCCAAATTATGTGACAAATTTGTGTCATCAAATTTCTACCACCACTAAAATTATTCATATTTATATAAACTTTATTGTTAACCAATCAGAATATACATATATGGAAAACTCAATTATTATATATGTACAAATGGCGGTAAGCAGGCCGGGACGGTGGGGCGACTAGCGCCCCTCCCCCAAACCGGGGCAAGACGGGTACACCGTGGTTCCCAAACCCGAGGGGGCCATCTCGAAACCGGAGACCGGGTCAGTCGGGGTGCGAGGGATATGCTCTATGGGCACCGATGAGACCCGAGACGGCGTGCGGTTTTAGTCGGTTCAAGCTCGACATAACCGCCCCTGCTGGCCGGCGGGGGGGGGGGGGTATCCGAAGGGATTTCCGCACGAAAAGAAAAAAAAAAAGGTATGGGAACCTATTCCCGGGATAAAAGTAGCCTATGTGTTATTCCGGACTATAAATCTATCACTTTTTTTTTTATGTATGATAATCTCACGTTTGACCTCTATCTCACCTGCTCGTAAGTGACGATGTGGTCTATGGTCTACGATGGATCACGTTTGCCTAGAAGGAACCTATTCTCTCGAGACTTTAAGATTCCAAGGTTATAGCTTTCCGGAAACACAGACTCAGGCAGGCAATTCCACTCCTTAGCTGCGCATAATAAATGTGTCGCCGAAACGTTTCGTGCGTATGAGTGGAATATCCACCATGTAGCGGTGGCGCGTCACTGTGCGTCTGGTCGTTCGTTGGTGGAAAGAGCTTGGAGGTATCAAGTTGTGCAATTCCAGCGCACACTCTCCGAAATGCATCCGGTAAAAAACCGATAGGCCTGCAACTTTGCGTCGATGTTCAAGGCTCTGAAGCCTTTTCTCGACGAGTGCATCGTTATTGATGAGCCTCTTGGCCCGTCTCTCTATTGTCTCAAGCGCTTCCAGGTGGTATTTAGCTGAGCCATCACACAGGTACGAGCAGTACTCCATACAGGATCGAACCTGCGCTTGGTACAAGGTGAGCAACTGTTCCGGTGTGAAGTACTGTCGCACCTTCGACAGAATACCCAGCTTTTTATCCCTGTTGCGCGAACGGGATCAGAATTCTTCTCGGGCGGAGCCGCGGGCAACAGCTAGTGTTGTATAAATGTGATATTTTGACTAACCACGCTATCAGCGCTCCGGTAACACAGTATACAAGTTATAGAATAACACTTAGAACATACCGTTATGCGTTTAAATTAACCAAAACATAACTGATGTTTTGCATTCTGGTAACTGTACAACTGGTCAGACGGGTAGCGGGATCGAATCCGAGTCAAGTGAATTTTAATTTTAGGATATAATAACTTTAAATATACATTTGATGGAATTCATCAAATTTACGGTTAGTGACTGACGAGTTGTACGTCTATTTTATTCAAGTTCAATTAATTTTTTAAGCAATTTGTATGCCGCGGTAGCCTAGTGGTATGGGTAATGGACTGCTGAGACGAGTTCTCGGGTTCGATCCCAGGTTTTACCATGGCATACACCAATGACTTTTCGACGCTTTTCGAAGTTATGTGTGTATTTATCGCAGGTTTATAAGTGCCCGGTTAATGGCAATAGGCTCGCCACCTATTACATTGGGACCTAAACATAAACTGGCGAGATGTGGGTGCTAGCACCTCTGCCTACCCCTTCGGGGATATAGGCGTGAGTTTATGTTATGTTAATTTGTATGCTTACTTTTCCTGTAGATTCAGATTGGAAAAAGAGAACATCTAGGACGGGACTTCAACCCGCGACCAGTCCCTTACAGGGGGAATGCTCTGACCAACTGAGCCACCTAGACACGTCCCATAGATGTTCTTTTTACTGTTTATACTGGAGATTGATGGCACTTGGTGGAACTTGCTACACATATTGAATAAATCACTTGTACTTTTCCACAATTATAATATAATTATAAATATAAATATAAATACAAATATAAATATAATAATATAATTGTGGAAAAGTACAAGTGATTTATTCAATAGATGTTCTTTTTCTTTTTCCGATTTAAATCTATATTTTATTCAAGGTTAAGTGATTTGGGGCCTGAGGACGGCAGTTGGCCGACTCGCCGTTCTTACACAAGCAGGCCAAGATGGAGGCGTGTCGCGTGTGTCCTACACATGCCTGCCAACTCACCGTCGTGGGATCAAACCCGAGCCCATAGACGAGGCTGCGGTGGCAATCAAAGTTCGCTGGTAAACCTGTGGTTATCCTTTTGAGGGCCCACCCGGGGTGCTCGACACTTGGGCCGATTTTAGTCAGTTCCATTCCGACACACCCATCTCATCGTTGACACCGATGGGGTGGAGCCCGTGGGGGTTTCCACATGCAAAAAAAGCGATGAACTTTCATAGATGGGTAACCATTTTTTTTTTTTTTTTACTTGCGGAAATCCCTTCGGATACCCCCCTGGCCAGCGGGGGTGGTTATGTCGTGTCTCGACTAAAACCGCACGGTGTCCTCCCCAAGTGTCCGTTGCCGGGCACCCCGTGTAAGCCCTCGAAAGGATAACCCCAGGGAGATGGGTAACCCTTTACAAAAAGTGAAACTGATAGGTTTTTTTTTCGTGCGGAAACCCCTTCGGATACCCCCCCGCCGGTCAGCGGGCTTGAACTGACTAAAACCGCACGCCGTCTCGGTTCTACAGACGCCGGGGTGTAAGGGTGCCCATAGAGCATATCCCTCGCACCCCGACTGACCCTGGGCCATCCCCGGTTTCGAGATGGCCCCCTCGGGTTTGGGAACCACGGTGTCCCCGTCTTGCCCCGGTTTGGGGGAGGGGCGCTAGTCACCCCTTCGTCCCGGCCTGCTTCTGCTGGGGTGACAGGCGGCCTCACCTGCCACCACCAGGCCTGCGCTCATGGAGGACGGAAATCGTATGTACCTTAATTTTTAAATTTTTCGGAATTTTCCCTTTACTAGCACAAGTTAAGGGACACAGGCACAAATAAAACCTTGCTTTTAACCAAACTTACCAATTCTAGGTCAATCGGAAGTACCCTATAGGTTTTGAGTCGAAAACCTATATAGTAGTTTCCGTTGACCAGAATCACGAAATTTGGCAAAGAGCAAGGTCTTACAGCACAATTAAAGGAATATATCCAAAAATAAAAAGTACTGAACCATCGGTGAATGAGTTCGACTCACACTTAAGGCCCTGTCTGGACGCAAGCTACCATAATTATGCTTATTTTTTGTTTCTAAGATTATTTCTCGCTCTCTCTAAGATTACTGATGCTAGACAGTTGATTTTTTTTATATATACAGCTAATTATCTACTGTTCACGCACATCCAAAAACATTTTGGATAAATAGAGCAGTTTCTTGTTAAAGAAATTGCAAAGAAACACTCTTTGAAATAAATTTTTCGTTTCAATTATCTCAATATAATTTATTTATCCGTTTGCCGCCAAACAAATCAAACAAATCAAACAGATAAATAAATCGTTTAAAAAATATGACGGATTTGAGGATGTTAATTTGTAGATATTCCACTAGCTGATTACATTTTCTTTATATTTGTAACAAAAAATATATATGTCATCGCTAAAAATATTGAGATAATTGAAACGAACAATTTATTTCAAAGAGTGTTTCTTTGCAATTTTTTTAACAAGAAACTGCTCTATTTATCCAAAATGTTTTTGGATGTGCGTGAACAGTAGATAATTAGCTGTATATATAAAAAAAATCAACTGTCTAGCATCAGTAATCTTAGAGTGAGAGAGAAATAATCTTAGAAACAAAAAATAAGCATAATTATGGTAGCTTGCGTCCAGACAGGGCCTTAACCAGTTTTATGTATAATTGTACAGTAATTGCGTTCAAATTTCAACGAGGAAGGAGATAGAAAAAATTCCCTGCTGTTGATCCGGTCATTACAGTAATACTCGTTACCGATTAAGTCTACGTCTAATTTTGTAACTGCGTTTTTTTTAATTCAGTCTTTCAATTTACTGCACCCCGCTTGATGGTAAGAAGCTTGGATAAAGTCCAGCAGATACGGGCCACCATTCCAGATGCTGTCGAGAGAATATTTAATTATTTATTTAATAGTCAAATAAAACGGTACAAGATCAATTACATTAAATAACTTAGGTTTACATTTTTTTTAACAGATGTAGGCCCCACGGGCTTCACCCCATCGGTACCAACGATGGGACGGGCGTCGGAATCGGACCGACTAAAACCACACGGTGTCCTCCCCAAGTGTTTATTGCCGGGTACCCCGGGTAAGCCCTCGAAAGGATAACCCCAGGGTGACCGGTGGACTTTAGCCGCGAACGCGGCCTCGCCTAAGGGGTGGGGTTTCATAACCAATAACTTAACACAACTTCACGCCTGTAACCCCGAAGGGGTAGGCAGAGGTGTATTACACGATTCGCCAGTTATGTTTAGGTCCCAATGGAATAGGGGGCGACCCTATTGCCATCTAACGGGCACATTACTAAGCAAGCGATAATTAACATTTTTAATACACACAACTATGAAATGTTAGAGCTGTGTGCCCGGGGCGACTGGAGATCGAACTCGAGACCTCGTTTCGGCAGTCCGTTACGAATACCACTGGGCTATCGCCGCTGGGTTTGATTCCGCGTCATAATAGGTTGACATGACGTAACACAACATAACATAATGTAAGGCAGACATAACCGCCCCCGCTGGCCAGCGGGGGGTATCCTTTTTTTTTTTTTGTGCGGAAATCCCTTCGGATACCCCCCCGCCGGCTAGTGGGGGTGGTTATGTCGGGCTTGAACCGACTAAAACGGCACGCCGTCTCGGGTCTACAGACGCCGGGGTGTAAGGTTACCCATAGAGCATATCCCTCGCACTCCGACTGACCCTGGGCCATCTCCGGTTTCGAGATAGCCCCCTCGGGTTTGGGAACCACGGTGTCCCCGTCTTGCCGACGATATAAAAAAAAAAAAAAAGGGTAAGCTGACAGGAGATCGTTAAGCACATCCAGCGTCCCAGACACTAGGGACTCAGCTCTGGCGACTGTTCGGCAGGGAGGCCTTTTTTTTTTTTTTACGTGCGGAAATCCCTTCGGATACCCCCCCGCTGGCCAGCGGGAGGGGGGGGTTATGTCGTGTCTCGACTAAAACCGCACGGTGTCCTCCCCAAGTGTCCGTTGCCGGGCACCCCGGGTAAGCCCTCGAAAAGATAACCCCAGGGCGGCAGGGAGGCCTAGCAAAAAGTCTATGGCGACGGTTCTCGCGGTGTGCTAAATATTTGCTGTCGATCCTAAAACGATGGTCCCTGACCTGGACGGCCTAGATAGCTGCTTTTTCAAACTCCCCTTAATTAGGGTTCCGTTGCCAAATGGCAAAAAACGGAACCCTTATAGATTCGTCATGTCTGTCTGTCTGTACGTCCGTATGTCATAGCCACTTTTTTTCGGAAACTATAAGAACTATGCTGTTGAAACTTGGTAAGAAGATGTATTCTGTGAACCGCATTACGATTTTCACACAAAAATTGAAAAAAACATTAAATTTTCAGGGTTCCCCATACTTAGGACTGAAACTCAAAAAAATTTTTTCACCAAACCCATACCCATAGTGTGTAGTATCTATGGATAGGTCTTCAAAAATTATACTGAGGTTTCTAATATAATTTTTTTCTTAACTGAATAGTTTGCAAGAGAGTCACTTCCAAAGTGGTAAAATGTGTGTAACCCTTGTAACTTCTAAAATAAGAGAATGATAAAAGTATGTAAGTATGTAAACTTTCACCGAAAATTGGTTTGAACGAGATCTAGTAAGTAGTTTTTGTTTAAATCGCCATAAATCGTAAACCGCAATTTACCTTTCATTCAATCAACTCAAATATAAAAATTAAAAAAAAAAAACATTATTATGGTACTTGCTGCTACGGAACCCTTCATGGGCGAATCCGACTCGCAATTGGCCGCTTTTTTTTATTTAACCCCCAAACTTATTGTCTTTTCCCTAACTTGACTTGACATTGGCTAAATGCGATGCAAGAAGCCAGAGAAAAAAAACTTATTGTCTAGGACCGGTATTCTATCAGCGATAACGTCAGTAGAAACGTTCAGTAATGTATAGACTGACATCTTTGTATGAATGTTCGAGTCTTTGAAACTTGAATTAAATGAATTATTGAGCTGAGTGAGACGAAGTTAAGCGAAAACTCCTTTCACTCCACTCGATGTATTTCGTTTGAGTCCCTCTAGCGTGTAGACCCTTCGACCGATTTTAATGGTTTTTATCATAGGCACCAAAACGTAGCCTATAACCATAAATGTCGATTAAAAAAAGAAAACTGAAAATCGGACAAAACACGGTGGAATAATCACCGAACAAAAAAAATCTAAAGCTGACATGGGCACTCTCAGCTCAACATTGCAAGAGCTACTATCTTGCGGACCTAGTTATATATTAATCGTATTCCTTAAAATGTTTGCTATTAAATTTTATCACGAGACTACCTACTAAGAAGGCTCAAGGTCACCCAGCGAGCAATGGAGAAAGCGATGCTCGGTATTTCCCTGCGCGATCGAATCAGAAATGATGAGATCCGCAGGAGAACTAAAACAACCGATATCGCTCCAAGGACTGCATCGTTGAAGTGGCAGTGGGCGGGGACACATAGCGAGGAGAACCTCGACCTTTTTACCATATTTTAACTTTTTTCAATTATTTGAACGATTAACTTGGGTTAAATTTTATTATAACGTTTTTTTTATATACCTTTATTTATCTTGACACGAGACAAAAATGTACATTCGTCCATATTTAGTCTTAAGAAATCACTATTATAAGCTGACGTCTCGAAAATGCCGCAGTGGAGTTTGTTGCGCCGTTTCTTCTCCACTAGCGCCTAGGAAGCGGTGGTAAACTTAGTATTAAGCAATTATTGACGTCAAAAAGATGTAATTACGTTGCACTATTTTGAAAAATAAAGACTTTGACTTTGACTTTGAACCGATGACCGCTGGGGCGGAAAGGTTCTCGAATGGCGACCGCGTACCGGACGACGTTCCGTGGGCAGGCCCCCTACAAGGTGGACCGACGATCTAGCCAAGGTCGCGGGAAGCCGCTGGATGCGGGCAGCGCAGGACCGATCGTTGTGGAGATCCTTGGGGGAGGCCTATGACCAGCAGTGGGCGTCGTTTGGCTGACATGATGATGAGACTACCTGTTGCCCGGGACTTCGTACGCGTTAAGTTTGGAATACATCAAGATATGTTTATTTCTGCAGTCTCGATACTAACACGTAAGAATTAAGTTATTTTATTTGACGGGCCGGATGGGGTGATGCGGTGCACTCGTTTCACATTGACAAGATAGAGAAATATTAGGTCGTTACATATGAACCAAGCGCAGGGCACGCCGCAATAGCGGCGGTAAGGCCCATCATGGAGGATTGGCTGGAGAGGCGACACGGAAGCCTCTCCTACCGACTGACGCAGGTGATCTCAGGGAAGGGGTGCTTCGGGGACCACCTGCATCGGATCAGGAAGGAGCCAACGCCTGAGTGTCATCACTGCGACGCGAGCGAGGACTCAGGGCTGCACACGCTGGCGGACTGCCCGGCGTGGGAGGCGCCGAGGCGTGACCTCGTGGCAGCCATCGGGGTGGGAGTCCTCTCGCTCGGCAGCATGATTGCGGCAATGGTGCGGAGCGCGAGCGCGTGGGCCGCCGCCGCCTCCTTCTGCGAGCATGTAATGCTCGCGAAGGAGGTGGCGGAGCGCGCCCGGGAGAGACTTAGAACTCTCCCGGTCCGACGAGCCCGCAACTTGCTCGCCGCGCGTCGCAGGCAACTCAGGCGCCGGAGGTCGCTTAACGACCTCCGGCGCCTGACGACCTCCTCCATGAGCGCAGGCCTGGGGGTGGCGGGTGAGGCCACCTGTCACCCCAGCAGAAGCAGGCCGGGACGGTGGGGCGACAAGCGCCCCTCCCCCAAACCGGGGCAAGACGGGGACACCGTGGTTCCCAAACCCGAGGGGGCCATCTCGAAAGCGGAGATGGCCCAGGGTCAGTCGGGGTGCGAGGGATATGCTCTATGGGCAACCTTACACCCCGGCGTCTGTAGACCCGAGACGGCGTGCGGTTTTAGTCGGTTCAAGCCCGACATAACCGCCCCCGCTGGCACGCGGGGGGGTATCCGAAGGGATTTCCGCACGAAAAAAAAAAAAAAAAAATGGTCGTTACATATGAAATTGCCGTTTTTCTTGAAGATATTGGAGGAAACCCAATTTTCAGCACTAACATTTTTGGATTTTTTTTAGCAATTACAAATCCAAATTTATGATTTTTTTGTGTATGAATGAGACAACGGTAAGCTAACAAACAGCAACTTTTATTACATTTTTGAAAAGTGACAGCTGTTAAGTAATACGATCATTATTATCATCAAAATGGATAGCATTTAGGAAGTACTGTTTTTGAAGATCGAATTAATTTATCAAGCGGCCAATTAAAAACAAAATTTAATACAGAGTTGTAAAATCTTGAAATCAACTTTCAAACAAAATATAAATAATGGAAATAGCTATTAAATTACAGGAATAACGAACTCATGAATTTGTAAGAAAATTTCGGCAATTTCATAGGTCCTATCCTATCCTATTATATAATATCGAAATAAATTCCGCCCGATTCCTCAATATAATAGCGTTATGATAATCATTATGAAGTGTTTATGCGTCTCTAATCAAATATCTTTTATACGTGGGCAACACTGTGGAGTTTCGAGATTTTACATTTTACTGTTCATTACCTTTCAGGTATAGCATGTTGAATTTTAGTCCTGATTTTGACCATGTCTGAGTTCTGCTGAACTACAAAATTTCGTAAAGTTCTACCTTGTAATAATAAAGTTCTCATCAATAATAGGTTAGGCCAATTTGGCTCTACCGCGCCTATCATGCCTATAATAGCGTGATGATATATAGGGCAGTTTATGACCATGCCCAAGAAGAATGTTTATGCAAAATTTCAGCCAAATCCGTTCAGCGGTTTTCAAGTAGTGCTCGGACATCGATAATAAGAAGCAGACAAACAGATAAACCGACAAACAGACAAAAATTCTAAAAATCAAATTTTCGGTTTCGGTATCGCTTCTAGAACACACATTAATTATTTTTATGGAAAAATATTCATTGTACAGTTTTCACCTCGTTACGATTTTATTATATGCATAGATGTATTCGAATAAATAAATATTGATCAGCCGTTCTCCTGGATACAAAAGTAATTTTTTTCAGACCATATATATAGCAGAGCGAGTCAGCAAGCTGAAGTGGCAGTGGGCAAGGCAAATAGCTCGCAGAACCGATAGCCGATGGGGCAGAAAGGTTCTTGAGTGGAGACCACGTGATGGCAAGCAGGAAGGCCTCCCGCATGGTGGACAGACGACCTGGTAAAGAGCGCAGGGACTCGGTGGATGCCTGGCCGCTACAGACCGGTCGAAATGGAAGTCGATTGGGGAGGCCTATGTTCAGCAGTGGACTTCCTACGGCTGATATGATGATAATGATGATACATATTTTGTTTATCTTTTTGATAAATCTATAAAAAATTGGTTGTCTCTAAAGTCGGTTTACTGACGATAGTTGAACATGACAACGTCATAAGAAAAATGGAACGCCTCAGAGCGAGGTAACGCCGCATACATGGAGGTCACGCCGCATACGTCATGTTTTTTCTTGCGTGCAGCCGGCTCCATCGAATTATAAGACGTTGTCACGTCAAAAAATCTTATTTTCTCAAACCCAAAAAACGTTTTTAATAATTTACTAGATGATGCTCGTTTTTTGGTCATATCTCCGGTTCTACTAAACAAGTTACAATCAATCATACGGTTAATTTTAAGTCTGGCCAAAACCTTTCTAATAAAAGAAACCGCAACAAAATCCGTTCAGTAGTTATTGTATCCATAGCGAACAAAAACAGACAAAACTTGAAAAAAATATTTTTGTGTTCAAAATCGTTCATTTAACAAAACCCATTTTTAGGGTTCCGTTGCCAAATGGCAAAAAACGGAACCCTTATAGATTCGTCATGTCTGTCTGTCTGTCCGTCCGTATGTCACAGCCACTTTTTTCGGAAACTATAAGAACTATGCTGTTGAAACTAGGTAAGTAGATGTATTCTGTGAACCGCATTAAGATTTTCACACAGAAATAGAAAAAAACAATAAATTTTGGGGGCTCCCCATACTTAGAACTGAAACTCTAAATTTTTTTTCATCAAACCCATACATGTGTGGTATCTATTGCGGTTATTAGGAAAATTGAGGTTTCTGAAATCTTTTTTCTCTAAACTGAATAGTTTGCGCGAGAGACACTTCCAAAGTGGTAAAATGTGCCCCCCCCCCCCCCTGTAACTTCTAAAATAAGAGAATGATAAAACTAAAAAAAATATATGATGTACATTACCATGTAAACTTCCACCGAAAATTGGTTTGAACGAGATCTAGTAAGTAGTTTCTATTTAATACGTCATAAATCGGCAATTTACCATTCATTCAATCAACTCAAATATAAAATATAAAAAAGCATTATTATGTTACTTGCTGCTACGGAACCCTTCATGGGCGCGTCCGACTCGCACTTGGCCGCATTTTTTAAATATCTCCAATGTACAGACACGACTAATTTACAATTTTATAATGGTACATATAGATTTCAATGTAAAAATCGTTTCAAATATGTTAGTGTTAAGCAACTTGCGGCCGACTGTACCTATTAATGTTGTATTGGAAATCACGAGGTGTTCCCACAGTCTTTTGATGGGAAACCGGTCTTTTATAAGTAGACCGGCAAGTTGTGAGGCCGTGAGTCACAGTGAAATGTCTGTCTGTGTCCCACATACATACGTAATGTACAAGACAACAAGCGGCTATAGCCCATTGGCATATGTAATTGACTGCTGAGACGAGGTCTCGAGTTCGATCCCCAGTCGCCCCGGGCACACACCTCTGACTTTTCGTAGTTATGTGTGCATTAATGAATTTTAATTATCGTTCGCTTAATAATGTGCCAGATAGATGGCAAAAGGCTCGCTCCCCGTGACATTGGGGTCTAAACATAACAGGCAAATCGTGGGTGTGTAATGTACACCTCTGCCTACCCCTTCTCTGGGCTGTTTGGCCGTGGTCCATATGAAACTTGTGTTCCAAACGTTTCGTCGATCACTGCGGTCGACATCTTCATAAACACCCCAGACCTGTACCACGGAAGGTGTCGACCGCAGTGATCGACGAAACGGCCAAACAGCCCGGAAGCAGTATATTCTACAATTGTTTTGGTATGTCGGCCGGCAGCGACTACCGTCTTACCTTCCAACCCAGAGAGAAAAGCCTGCAGCCTGCGCCAGAGCCTCTTCCATTGTTTTGCAGTGGCACTGACTAGCAAATGAAGTTGGCCAGGGCCTCAAGGATGTTGGAAAATTATTTAGTGCGACGTGTGACGGCATCTGTGGCGTAGCGGTAGTGCATTCGACTGCTACGTCAGGGGGCGCGGGTTCGATTTCCGCTCAGTGCAAATATTTGTATGCATGAATATGTCTATTTGCATTGGTCTGGGTGTTTCTATGTATAATATGTATGTATTTACAAAAAAAAAAGTATATAAGTATGTTTATCCGCATTCTGGAAGCCATAACACAAGCTAGTTAAACTATGCTTACTTTGGGTCTTGAAAGCGCTGTTTAGAATGTTGTAGAATATTTATTTATTTATTTGCAAATCATAAACCGCAAGAAAATTAATGGGTCCCGCCTGCTATCAAACTTGTTACGGTCTTTTTAGGGCAGTCGGAAGCTTTGATTTTTTAATTAAACATTTTTTCACGCACTTCTTAACTAGGAATTCAGTGCAGGGTACGACTGAAATAAATTGAGCTGAGCGAGCAGGACTCTTACTTGAAAAAAATACATCTTTCTACGATTGCGCGCTTAGCTAAGGCCGCGCGCTGGTGAAACTGTTTTTCAGTGATTATTCCTCAATGGTACATCGGACATGAACCATCTCACTTACAAACACTCCTCAGTGTTCACACTATCACCGTGGTAAATTTGGTCAAGATCGCGCGAGTGGTTACGGAGGAGTTCAGCCACCAACAAACGGCTATGCCGCGTAAAAAACTCGTGTAATAGCACAGATTACTAAATAGTTACTAGTAATAGTTAGATTACTTATTGAAGCGAGCATGTGATCACATGTAAGCAACGCATCTTCTTAACTGGGCCAATTAAAACTGATCAACGGCGCATATCAAACGATGGAACTGAGGGGGTAGGCAGGCGGTATGCGGAGTACCGTGCTCCACATATTTCCTTCGAGAAGATGGTTTCTCAAAGTGGGGTACACGTAGTAATTGGTGTGTTGAATAGGTCGCCAGATTCTAACCAATACTTCTAAATGTCTTTGTTTTAACATAACATAACTTCACGCCTGTATCCCCGAAGGGGTAGACAGAGGTGTATTACACACCCACGATTCGCCAGTTATGTTTAGGTCCCAATGTAATAGGGGGCAAGCCTATTGCCATTTACCGGGCACATTTTTAATTCACACATAACTACGACTAGAACCGCGGTAGCCTAGTGGTATGGGTAATGGACTGCTGAGACGAGGTCTCGGGTTCGATCCCAGGTTTTACCATGGCACACACCAATGACTTTTCGATGATTTTCGAAGTTATGTGTGAATTTATCCCAGGTTTATAAGTGCCCGGTTAATGGCAATAGGCTCGCCACCTATTACATTGGGACCTAAACATAAACTGGCGAAATGTGGGTGCTAGCACCTCTGCCTACCCCTTCGGGGATATAGGCGTGAGTTTATGTATGTATGTACATAACTACGAAAAGTCAGAGGTGTGTGCCCGGGGCGACTGGTGATCGAACTCGAGACCTCGTCTCGGCAGTCCGTTACGTACACCACTGGGCTATCGCCGCCTTTTCTTTTATTTCGAAAAAATATACATTGTAAAATAAGATGAAGGAAAACAATGTCTTTTCATTATGTTTAGTTCCCAAAATAGGTCAAAATATAAACAATCAAATTAAATCAAAATTTATAACTTTTTAGATTCAATTAAGTTTTTAAGCAGTTTGTATGCTTACTTTTGCAATAGATTATTCTCCGATATATTATATACGTTTTAAGGCGGCGCTGGAGCCATCTACCGTAATCCTTGCGAACTACGGAAACAATGAATGACTCTACAGTCATTTTTAAACATTGTTTTGTGATGACTCCGCCTAATTAATTAAATTAAATTTTTAAGCTATTTGTATGCTTACTTTTTCTATAGTTTTTTTCTTTTATATTATATACGTCTTGAGGCGACGGTAGATGGCTCCAGCGTAGCCTTAAGACTTTTAGATTCCTTATTATAAAGCAACATAACTGACGAATCGTGGGTGTGTAATACACATCTGCCCTTCGGGGATACAGGTGTGAAGTTATGTTATGTTTATGTTTTTATAAAATACTACGCGCTATAAAGTCCTTCATAGTCATAGTCAAGTCAAAGTCCTGCCCTAGTAAAGTGGTGGAGGCTTTATTAGAGGCTTCTGTTGAGTTTTGGAAAATCATAATTCATGGTAAATATGCTACTTTCCTAAACTTGTCTAAAAACCTACCATTTTTACACATAATAACTTTAAATTACACAAATTTTATAAAATGAAACACTGCCTCGATGTGTCTTTTCCCGCGTTGGCGCCAAAACCACTCTGCCAGTCGTTTGTAATTGGCGCAATTGACATATTAAAAGTTCATCTTTTTGACATGGCCCGTTGTATGTCGCCTGTTCACATTATATACGCGCCCGAAAAAAAAACAAAAATTTTTGCATATAATACAGCATTTAGAATAATAAACACTATCTGTTGTTGTTTTGTTTTAAAAATTATATTAAATTCTATACTCATAGTTAAGGCAAACACGAAAAAAAATAAAAAAATACTGACTCGTCAGAAGCAGGCCAAGACGGAGGCGTGTCGTGTGTGTCCTCCTACACACGCCTTCCAACTCACCGTCACGGGATAATACCCGACCCCATAGGAGAGGCCACGATGGTGGTCAAAGTCCGCCGGTAACCCTGGGGTTATCCTTTCGAGGGCTTACCCGGGGTGCCCGGCAATGGAGGGGAGGACACCGTGTGGTTTTAGTCAGTCCGATTCCGACACGCCCATCCGGTGAAGCATGTGGGGGTATCCACACGTTAAAAAAAAGACAACGTCTATCGGGTCAGCTAGTATTATATAAATGTATTTTCACCCTTACGTGTCGATACAGTGTACAAAGTTGGCACTCGCTCAGATCTGGTCTAGTCTGACGTCATTGTCAATTATGTATCAGCGCAGTTTATTACCAGAAATCGTCGTTTAAGATTTGATGAAAATCCTTGTTTACATTTTATTATTGGAAAAGTTTTTGTGAATTTAACTTCCGCTTGGTTATTTTTAGTTACAATGGCCTCTGTGGCGTAGCGGTAGTGCATTCGACTGTTACGACATGGGGCGCGGGTTCGATTCCCGCTGAGTGTAAATATTTGTATGCATGAATATGTCTATTTGCTGGGAGTATCTATGTATAATATGTATGTATTTACAAAAAAAGTATATAAGTATGTTTATCCGCATTCTGGAAACCATAACACAAGCTAGTTAAACTATGCTTACGTGTGTCTAGAAAGCGCTGTGTAGAATGTCGAAGAATATTTATTTATTGTTATATTTATATTTACGTCTTCTTCCTGTTTCCTTCCAAGGTAGGCAGAGACAAGCCCGCCATCTGCTTCTGTTCCTACACACTTCACGAGCTTCCTTACTGTCGTTAAGCCTTTCATGCAAGTCCGCCGGTGTTTCGTGATTTTGACCGGACATTTTTAGGGTTCAGTACCCAAATGGTAACACGGGGCCCTATTATTAAATCTTCGCTGCCCGTCCATCACCAGGCACCATGTATCTTATGAACCGTGATAGCTAGTCAGTTGAAATTTTCACAGATGATGTATTTCTGTTGCCGCTATAACGACAAATTCTAAATAACAGATTATAATAAATATTTAGGACCATAGAACATACAACCATAGAACAGACCCATAGAAAAAACGTGACTTTTTTTGCTCGATATTGATAACGGCAACAGCTAGACGCTTGAAATATTCACAGAATATTTAGTTATATATTCAATTTAAAAATAAATAATTGAATTAAACTAAACAAGTATTTAAGAGAGGTTCCCATATCGACGGGAGCAAGTGGCACGCCACTGCCTCTTTCTGCGAGCAGGTAATGCGCGCAAAAGAGGCGGCGGAGAGGGAGCGGGAGAGAACCCTGCCCCTGAGTTCCGCAGCCTGCGGCGTGAACGCCGCAGGCTAGTCTACGCCCGGGACTACCGACCTCCATGATCGGGGCTTGAGGATGGTAGTCGGCCGCCTCGCCGTCCTTACAGAAGCAGGCTAAGACGGAGGCATGGTGGTCCTACACACGCCTGCCAACTCACCGCCGCGGGATAGGTGAAACCCGGCCCGACCAGGCGAGGCCGCGATGGCGGCCAATGTCCGCCGTTATCCTTTCGAGGACTCACCCGGGGTGGCCGAGAATAGACACTTGGGGAGGACACCGTGTGGTCTTAGTAGTCCTATTCTGACACGGTCACGCCATCGTTGGCAAAAATGGGGTGAAGCCTGAATGAAGTTCCCATACAACAAACGTGATTTTTATTTTTGGCTTGTTTATGCTCGAATTTAATAACGGCAACCGGTAGATAATCGTACGGAACTCTTGGTACGCGTTTCGACTCATATTTGGCCGGTTTCTTCAATACATTACCAATTTGATCAGTCAGATCAGTTGTGTGCGGGTGCGCATTATGTGTTAGTACGTAATAGGTAGGTAGTTATCATACGTATCCGTTTGTATGCTTTGAGTAGGTACTTATCCAAGTAATAGGTATTTAATTGATTGGCCAATTGGGTAAGTGGGTAATAGCCATGATAATCAATTACCTGTATAGTGGCTTCCAAGTGGTAATTGTGTAGGTAAACATTGCACGGTTAAGCATATTGTGCTTAAATAGCGATACAAAAACTAAACATTGTTGGAGTATTTTGAGATAATTTACACTTCAAACTATGAAACCACCACAATTTTTCGTCTCCCCGTGACCATGGCTGATGAGAAGCAACCGAAACGTCGGGATCTGTGTATAGGGCACACCAGATTCCCCGTACTACGGGGAATCTGGTGTGCCCTATGGCTAACGCAAAAGAGACACCGTGCGGTTTTAGTCGATTCAAGTCCGACATGCCCATCTTACCGTTAGCTCCGGTGGGGTGAAGGTTTCCGCACGTAAAAAAAGGGGGTTCTAATGGTACATTCCGAATCTAACTGTAAATTCTAATATACAAGCATCTTGAAGTTCATAAGTGTTACAATTAAGTGGCCTAAATGAATAATTACCTATATAATTAAGTTATGAAGTACAAAACACCGTTACATCACAGAATACATAATAACAATACAGTAATAAGAATTAATATACATTATTCGCTAATTATAACGCGTGTTTACGCTTTGATGGCGCAGTAGTTACGAGTGGGATTGCCGTGCATGAGGTCTAAGATTCGATCCCGGGATTATATGTGAGTTGGTGGGTTTATCTGCTGAGTGGCGTGGCAGTAAAGTGTTCTAATGGTACGTCGAAATCGCGGGTTCAATTCTCGCTCATTGCAACTATTTGTTTCCATAAAAATTATCTATTCACCGTTTAAGTGTTTCTATGCATAGTAATAAATGTAGGTGCAATAACCGAAATTACTAATATTCCCCCTAACCCCTCCAGCTAAGCTAAATTGCTTGTGTTAGGAGTGGGTTCACGTCGGTAGTGTAATGACCAGGATTCGAACCCGGAACCTCTCGATCGTAAGGTCGACTCCTTAACCACTAAGCTACCGACGCTTTGTTTATCCACGTTCTAGAACTCATATTAGAAACTATGCTTAGTATATGTTTGGATAACGCTGTATAATATTATTATTATTCATACGCTTCGGTAACAGCCTGCTGTCAGATGGGTACACTGCCCAACTGACAGCACGCTGGTACACGATTAATTTACTAATCTTCAGGTTCGAACCCGTAAGCAATTTTTTAAACCCAAACACTTCAGCAGTAGAGCTATTATAGCTATAAATATTTAGTCTAGACGCCTCGAAAGTCTAGCAATACAGAAATACGGAGGAGTACTTTTTTTTTTTTATTTAGGTCACGTCAATTTGACTTCACCTCGCCTGATGGTAAGCTGAAGGTAAAGTCTCAGGAAAGAGGGTCACCATTACATACACGTACCATGTTAACAATGGTGGCACTCAGCTTGACGGCCTCATCAGAAGAGGATTGTGGTCGCAGCACCGCGTGACCCCCACCGGTCCCACTAGTGCTGCGATCACAATCCCCCTGCCCGGCTATGCACTTGCTGACCCCTGAACGCAATTAAACCGAAATTGGATTACTATGGAGAGTTTTTCGCAATCGTGCACGGTGGTACCCACCCGGCCGAATTTTGTGACAAATTTGTGTCATCAAATTTCTACCATTTCTTAGTAGGAATGCAATTTCTATATTTTTTTAATTTTAGGCTCGCCTGTAGGCTCGAATGTTGTGGGTTCAATTCCCGCTCGGTGTAAATATTTATACGCATGATTATGTATATTTGCATGTGTATATATGTTGCTGTATTAAGTACCTATATATCTTAACAAAAGAAAATGTATCTAATTATGTTTATCCCCATTCTAGAACCCATAAAACAAGCTTGTTTAGCTATGCTTACTTTGGGTCTAGCGCACAATATTTATTTCCTTGTTCATTAAGTCAATGTAATTCCAAATGCAAAAAAACCGCATTTCCGCAAACAGCAGTTACCAACCTTTAGAACTGCAAATTTAAAAAAGAAACTCCAACACTTATAAAGAGAAACACCAAATACCACAGAACGTATCGCACTTAAGATGTTCGATTTCTCACTGCGTTTCCAGTTATTAGAAAACTGCACTTAAATCACACTTATAACACTTAACTTTTATTTATTCAAATAAATAAGTGTTTATTTACAAAACAGTAACATTAAAACGCGGGAATATTGACAGGAGCGACCACAGACAGTTACAGTCAATAAAATTTATTAGAGTGCATAGATTAAAAATACAAATTATTTTTTTTAATGCCGGGCTGTCGCGTCCGCGCGTCTGTTCGCTTTCATAAGACTGGTTCGTGCAGTTTCACGTTACTCGTTCGGAAATAGAAATACTTATTTGTGCCCGTTATAATACTGGTTAAAATTTGCACTTGAGAATTGGGCATGGCTGAGTCACTGGGGGTTGTTAATATTGCTTTGAGAAATGGGAGTACGTGTAGTATGACCGAGCGACCTAGTTCTTTGAACGTCGCATCTTTGTGAAATTTATGAAAGTTATTTGAGTATTTTTGACTTTTGACGATTGCAATTACCGGTTATAAACTATTGGGACGACTTGTGCGTGGCTGTAGAGCGGTCAATTGCTATGTCAGAGGTCGTGGGCTCAATTTCCGGTCGATGCAAATATTTGTTGCATGAATATCTATTTACATTGGTGTGAGTGTTTATATGTAGCTACAATATATATATTTTTATTTTATTATGTATTATTATATTTTTTTTTTGTAAATATATATACATGAGTATATATATTTACAAAAAATGTACATCAATATTTTGATCAGCAAATATTCTTATATTTTTTGCGTAGATTATTGCGTAGGTCACTAAGACCCTCGTGGGCCATGACAAGCTCATCTACAGGCAGGCAACAATGCTAAAATTATGATAATAAGTTCCCTTACTAACTGAGTTTAACAACACATCCTCCTTCCTTTATATTTCGTGCACGTAAGTACTGGGATACCAGCAATAGTGCTCAGGACTTGTGCACCTGAGTTGTCTCCTATGTTGACACGCCTGTTTCGTCTCTCATATGAGACCGGTCAAGTGCCGAAGGCTTGGAAGGAAACCAACGTGCAACCTGTGCCCAAAAAGGGCAGTCGGGCGGACCCTGTCAATTACAGACCAATTTCAGTAACGTCAATACTCTGTAAGACTATGGAACGTGTACTGAACAAAAAGCTGTTGGCATACCTCGAAATGAACGATCTCCTCAGTGATCGGCAATATGGCTTTCGCCAAAACCGATCCACTGGGGACCTTCTTCTGTATGCCACCCACTCCAAAAGTGAGGCCATCGAGAGGCACGGAGAGGCAATTGCCGTTTCTCTGGACAACTCCCATTCTTTTGACAGGGTCTGGTACGATAGCCTAATTGGCAAGCTTCCATCCTACGGCCTTCCCGCTGGCTTGTGTGTCTGGATCACTGACTTCCTGAGGAATCAGTCTATCCGGGTGGTCGTTGACGGCTGCACATCTGACCGATTAGCGATCAACGCTGGGGTCCCTCAGGGGCCGATACTCTCGGCTACATTATTCTTGCTGCACATGAATGACCTGCTCAAGCCCGGTACGCAGACGATAGCACAGTAGTCGAGAGTTACGAGTCCAACCCCCGAGCCAGCGTGGGACAGATCCAATCTCTCCGAGAGGCTATGGTTGAGCATTTGAATTTGTCCTTGAAGGTGGTCTCCGATTGGAGATTTTGATGCTAACTTGGTCAAGTTCAACGCTACCTAGACCCAGGCGTGTCTCTTCTCTGCCAAGCGAAGTCAATTTCAGCCACACCCCCCATTCCTAAATGCATCCGTGCGGATAACCAACCGCCTCGAGCTTCTTGGCGTTACCCTGACGTCCACCCTCAATTTTGGGTCTTACATTGAGGCTAAAGCTCAAGTGGCTGCTAAAAAGCTGGGTATTCTGTCGAAGGTGCGACAGTACTTCACACCGGAACAGTTGCTCACCTTGTACCAAGCGCACGTTCGATCCTGTATGGAGTACTGCTCGTACCTGTGTGATGGCTCAGCTAAATACTACCTGGAAGCGCTTCAGACAATAGAGAGACGGGCCAAGAGGCTCATCAATAACGACGCACTCGTCGAGAAAAGGCTTCAGAGCCTTGAACATCGACGCCAAGTTGCAGACCTATCGGTTTTTTACCGGATGCATTTCGGAGAGTGTGCGCTGGAATTGCCCAACTTGATACCTCCAAGCCCTTTCCACCAACGAACGACCAGACGTACAGCGACGCGCCACCGCTACATGGTGGATATTCCATTCATACGCACGAAACGTTTCGGCGACACATTTATTATGCGTACAGCTAAGGAGTGGAATTGCCTGCCTGAGTCTGTGTTTCCGGAAAGCTATAACCTCGGAATCTTCAAGTCTCGAGTGAAAAGGTTCCTTCTAGGCAAACGTGATCCATCGTAGACCACATCGTCACTTACGATCAGGTGAGATAGAGGTCAAACGTGTGCCTATCATCCGTAAAAAAAAACTGTTTGCTCCTGCGGTCGCATCCTTCTCCGAAGACGTCATCTCGGAGAAGGAATGCGCGGAGCGGATCAGGGAGGGAGATCCCCTTGCTGATTCAAACCGCCACCGGTAGGGCGGCGGAAGCGCAAATATTTGCGCCTTATGCCGCCCTGAGCGTCGCTGCGGGTGTGAGGGATGGGCTTAGCCCTCCACCCGCTAGTCTGGCCACCCGCGAAGGGAACATCTTCCATGTGTGCCTGGATGTCGACCAATTGAGAGTTTGAAAGGTGTGGTGCCCGCGTTAGTGAGCACGAGCTAGGGGGGGTCGCAGTAGAAGTTTTTCCTGCATAGTTTCAGACCCCTCCGACAAGGCGCACAGCATGGCACATGGGGTTTAGTGGGAACACACACGATTTCCGACTACCACCCCATAGATGGCGGGGCCATGCGTAACAGCATTCCACACGTAAAAAAAGAAAATGGTTGCTCCCGGAAAATTTGGAGTATGGTTGAACAAAGGTTATCCAATAACGCCTAATAAAATATTACAATAATAATAGCAATATTACAATAATGTTATCGGCGCGGGTGGATGAAGAACGTTGTACCTCACGGACTCGACGACGGAGGGCGTGCACCACTGAGTCAGTCATTTGATGACCATGGTCAGTGTAATCTGGTCGAAACGTCAGGTAATCCAAAGGTATGTATATACCTATAAATGATCGCGTGAATTCCCGTTATCATTATTTTATACCAACTGTTGCCCGCGACTTCGTACGCGTTATGTTCGGAATAGCTCAAGGTATGTTTATTTCTGCAGTCTCGATACTACCACGTAAGTATTAATCTATTTTATTTAACGGGCCGGATAAGGTGGTGTAGTACACTTGTATTCTACTATAGTGATGAATTATAGTCCGAATTTTGTCCATGTCTGTGTTCTGCTGAAATAGAAAATTTCATAAAGATCTAGTAAAGTTTACTTACTACTACTACTTAAACTTATTACTGACACTGAGCGGGAATCGAACCCGCGACCTCTGATCTACCGCTACGCTACAGAGGTCGTCATAATATTATCTACATTATCTTTCGTGAAGCTAACACAAAAAATCTTATTTCCTTAGGTTTAAATTACAAAACCACTATTTACGGTTACCACTATGTACGATAACCCAGTGGTGTACGTAACGGACTCAGCAACAATCCCCAGTCGCCCCGGGCACACCTCTGACTATTCGTAGTTATACATGTGTGAATTAAAATAATATTAATTATCGCTCGCTTAGTAATGTGCCCGGTAGACGGCATTAGGCTCGCCCCCTATTACATTGGGACCTAAACATAACGTGTCCATATTGGGTTGCATAAAATTTAAAGTCCTTATTTCGAAATGCATAACTGGTTTTAGCATAATCATCTTTTCGCATAACGCTGTTTCGGCATAAAATTTTCACGCATAATTTCTTTCGTACATGTACTTTAGTCATAATCATCTTTAACCATAAAATTATTGAGCATAATGGTTTATCGTATAACGATATTTAAACATAATTTAACTCCTTAAATTTTAATTACATTTCAAACGCACATATTATTATTTGCATCTGAAGAAGCAGGTAAATTTGTATAAAAATAATTAACTCGATGAGTGCGATTCGCTTCTGGCATTGTTTGTCATGTTCTAACCTAACCTAACCTACCTAACTTTTATTTAACCTAAACCAAAGCTTTTGTTTCATTTATGCGTTAAGATTATTATGACTTTAAAATTTATAGATAACAAAGTTATGGTCAAGACAATTAGGGAAATTGATAATTATGCCAAAGAATACGTTGTGCGTAAAGACCATTATGCCAAAAAAGCATTATGCGAAGTGACTATTATGCTAAACATTTTATGCCATTCGACATTAGGATAGAAAATGTTATACGAAAAAAGGGGCACCCAAACATAACTGGCGAATCGTGGGTGTGTAATACAGCTCTGCCTATCCCTTCGGGGATACGGGCTTGAAGTTATATATGTATGTTATGTATTAACGGTTATCCCATCGCGTGGAGAAAAATATGCCTTTCATTTACTTAATGTACAGCTTTTTAAGGTAATTTATGAAGGTATGCATTAAATTTAATGATGTGCTAGTAACTGTTTTTGTTAACAGTTGGTTGCAAACAGGTCGCTGCCTTATAACCATCATCAAAACTTGTACTTTGAAGCCCGGTTGGTTAGGTTCAAAGAAAAATCAAAATACAAGACTTCATGACACTGTGAGCTCATTCTGCGTAAATATTAACACAAACAATTCAATATAGATCGGGTGAGAGTTGAGATAACTTACACTTCACACTATAAGACAGCCATCATCTTCAGTCTCCAAATTACCATGGCAGCTAAAAAGCAACCGAAACGTCACCGAAACATCAGATAAATCTTTGTATCCCGATAACATCCGAGGCCTTCACTTCGGAGCCCTTCTGCGAGCAAATAATGCTCGAGAAGGAGGTGGCGGAGGGGGTCATAGATCATAGGGGTCAGGACTCTCCCGATCCGCAGAGTGCGCGAGGTGTGGAGGTGGCTCAGGCGTTGGGGGTCGCTGAATGACTTCCGTCCGCCATGAGTGCAGGCCTGGGGGTGACAGGTGGAGCTGTGGGGATTCCCAAACCCGAAACCGGAGATGGCCGTGGGTCCGTCGAGGTGCGAGGGAAATGCCTTATACCCCGGCGTCTGAAGACCAGAGATGGCGTGCGGTTTCAGTCGATTCAACACTCAGGTCACTTTGGAGCGCAGGATCCGCTCTCCTAATCTTTCTCTTGATTTGGCTTCTCTTGACTGCTGATGACTACCGTCTGACCTCCCAACCTTGAGAGGTGCGCCTGCGCCAGTGCCTCGTCAGTTAATCAGCAGGTATACCCGCTTGCACGAAGGAGATGGCAGAGCGCGCCCGGGAGAGATTTAGAACTCTCCCGGACCGACGAGCCCGCAACTTGCTCGCCGCGCGTCGCAGGCGACTCAGGCGCAGGAGGTCGCTTAACGACCTCCGTCCTCCATGAGCGCAGGCCTGGGGATGGCGGGTGAGGCCACCTGTCACCCCAGCAGAAGCAGGCCGGGACGGTGGGGCGAGTAGCACCCCTCCCCCAAACCGGGGCAAGACGGGGACACCGTGGTTCCCAAACCCGAGGGGGCCATCTCGAAACCGGAGATGGCCCAGGGGCAGTCGGGGTGCGAGGCATATGCTCTATGGGCAACCTTACACCCCGGCGTCTGTAGACCCGAGACGGCGTGCGGTTTTAGTCGGTTCAAGCCCAACATAACCGCCCCCGCTGGCACGCGGGGGGGGTATCCGAAGGGATTTCCGCACGATAAAAAAAAAAAAAGAGGTAAGGTAAGGTGAGGTTGGCTTCCAGCATTGGCCTCGAGCATCATTCTAGCCACTTGCGAAGGGAACCATGTCCATGTGTACCTGGACTTTGCTCAATTGAGAGTATAAAAGGTGCAGGTGCGTGCGCTAGTGGGCACGTGCTAGGGGGATTCGCCATAGAAGTATTGATGTATAGTTTCAGGCTCCCCCGACAAGACGCATATGGCACACCGTGGCGTTTAGTGGGTTATGCCCGTCTGGTTACCGGACTTGTCCCAAACTAAATCTCCGGCTGTCGCCAGTTGCTCTCGTAAAAGTCAACAAACCGTTGACTTTTACGAGAGCAACTCCCACAATTCCCAACCACAAGAGGAAAGCCTCTTCTGTTACTCCCAGTGACTCAAGAGTCTACATCAGTCGCATAGAAGTCGCTGCCGAGGAGAGTTCTACGCACTCGTCGCCACCCGGGCTTGTACCACTGAAGATGTCAACCGCAGTGTGTCCGGACGCCGTCGAGTGCGAAAAACCGTCCTCGGCGGCGACTTCTCTGCGACTGATGTAGAGGCGCGAGTCACTGGCGTATTTATAGGCGCAGTTTCTGTACCACTGAAGATGTCGACCGCAGTGATTGACGAAACGTCTGGAATACAAGTTTCTGATGGACCACGTATTCTACATATTTTGTTAATATTTCACTAAGCAACAGAATTTGGTTAAGACAATCTGATCTGAGCCTTTTCGTTCGAATCATGTATCTTAGACAGAAACTCTCTAATAACAGCCTTCACAGTTCGTTCAGGACACGTTCCGCTCAACAAGTTTGCATATTTAATTAAAAAGTCTGCCTCACCGAATTGTACCTTTTTTTTTTTTTTTATCGTGCGGAAATCCCTTCGGATACCCCCCCGCCGGCCAGCGGGGGCGGTTATGTCGGACTTGCACCGACCAAAACCGCACGCCGTCTCGGGTCTTCAGACGCCGGGGTGTAAGGTTACCCATAGAGCACATCCCTCGCACCCCGGCTGACCCTGGGCCATCTCACCACTAACAGCATCGCTCATCCTGTCTCCTCTGAAAGCAGAGGAGTACGGAGAGCGATGTGTTCCCGCCACGTTGGGTATTGGCCGACGATCAATGCCAACCCTATGAAGGGGTGAAGGGGAAGCCATTGACCGCCGCCCAGGGTGTACCGGCCGCTCCGATTCTGTTCCCCCCGGACTGCAGCGGGATCGGAATCGGAGCGACACTCGAGGAGGTTACCCAACACACACCCCACCCAACACACACCCCACCGAATTGTACCTAGTGTGTTATGATAGAAGATGTTTATCATGTTTTAGTGGAGAGTGTCCGGAACGAAGCAATGAAAAGTACCATCGTCAACATCATCACTGATTGCCATATTGACATAGGCTGGTGCAAGACTGTGTTGAGCCAACCAAGCCAAAAAAGGAGTGCCAAAGAGCTGTACAAATTAGTTAAGTTTGGATTAAGGGCTAGACTATAGATAATAATGTGTTGTTTAGTGGTAAAGTTGTTTTACGAGGGCGACATGGTCGCTTTCTTTTGTGTACCAAGCTCTCTATAAAAAATAAAGATAAAAAAAGAAAACACATGCCAAAGATGGCGCCTTTGCCATGACGTCACCTCACACATGTGCGCAAAGAGTAATAAATTTGAGTAAATAAGTTATTAACGTGGACATAAAGATTAAACACATTAATATAAAAAGACAAAAACCGGCCTAGTGCGAGTCGGTACTCGAGCACGAAGGGTTCCGCATCATGATTTATAAAAACGGCAAAGAATCACTTTTGTTAAGTCCCTAAATATTTGTTTTGTTTTAATTAAATTATTTATTTTTATAATAAATATTCTGTGATTACTTCAAGCGTCTACGTTACCGTTATCAATATCGGGCAAAAAAAACACTTGTTGCATGGGAGACCCTTAAATATTTATTTTATCCTGATTTTAGGGTTCCGTTGCCAAATGGCAAAAAACGGAACCCTTATAGATTCGTCATGTGTGCTGTCTGTCCGTCCGTATGTCACAGCCACTTTTTTCCGTAACTATAAGAACAATGCTGTTGAAACTTAGTAAGTAGGTGTATTCTGTGAACTGCATTAAGATTTTCACACAAAAATAGAAAAAAAAACAATAAATTTTGGGGGCGTTCCCATACTTAGAACTGAAACTTACTCCCTATCTACGAATAGGTCTTCAAAAATGATATTGAGGTTTGTAATATAATTTTTTTCTAAACTGAATAGTTTGCGCGAGAGACACTTCCAAAGTGGTAAAATGTGTGTCCCGTCCTCCTGTAACTTCTAAAATATGAGAATGATAAAACTAAAAAAAATATATGATCAACATTACCGTGTAAACTTCCACAAAAAATTGGTTTGAACGAGATCTAGTAAGTAGTTTTTTTTTAATACGTCATAAATCGTAAACCCCATTTTACCTTTCATTTAATCAACTCAAATATAAAAATTTTACTTGCTGCTACGGAACCCTTCATGGGCGAGTCCGACTCGCACTTGGCCGGTTTTTTTAGTATTTGTTGTTATAGCGGCAACAGAAATACATCATCTGTGAAAATGTCCACTGTCTAACTGTCACGGTTCATGAGATGCAGTCTGGTGACAGAAGGACAGAGGGACAAACGGACGGACAGCAGAGTCTTAGTAATAGTGTCCCGTTTAACCCTTTGGGAACCCTAAAAAGAAAACAACGGCCACTTATTTCTCTCTTTTAATCATTATAATCTGAGATCTAATCAAAATGAGATAATCAAATTACATTTTACAATATGGCCGCTCTTTCTACATTATCTGTGAGAACACACATTATCACAAATCGTGGTAACTTTAAATGGATATAATTATGTAGATAGCACTTTTTATTTTGAAAAAGATAGTTATATCTACAAGACTGCTACGAAGTTAAATAATTATGCCCGACTGCCGTCAGGTGGGCGTAAAGATAAGATACGAATGGCAAACCCAAACAACTCGTAATTAGATAATGGAATTAATTTGTCAACAATATTCATTAATTTACAACCATAGAATAGATTGGAAATAAACTTGAACACCAATCAGAATATGTATAGGTACTTGGAAGCAGGGGTGTGTGTTGGGTAACCTCCTCGAGTGTCGCTCCGATTCCGATCCCGCTGCAGTCCGGGGGGAACGGAATCGGAGCGGCCGGTACACCCTGGGCGGCGGTCAATGGCTTCCCCTTCACCCCTTCATAGGGTTGGCATTGATCGTCGGCCAATACCCAACGTGGCGGGAACACATCGCTCTCCGTACTCCTCTGCTTTCAGAGGAGACAGGATGAGCGATGCTGTTAGTGGTGAGATGGCCCAGGGTCAGCCGGGGTGCGAGGGATATGCTCTATGGGTAACCTTACACCCCGGCGTCTGAAGACCCGAGACGGCGTGCGGTTTTAGTCGGTGCAAGCCCGACATAAGCTGGCCGGCGGGGGGGTATCCGAAGGGATTTCCGCACGATAAAAAAAAAAAAAGGTACTTGGAAGCAGGCCGGGACGGTGGGGCGACTAGCGCCCCTCCCTCAAACCGGGGCAGGATGGGGACACCGTGGTTCCCAAACCCGAGGGGGCCATCTCGAAACCGGAGATGGCCCAGGGTCAGTCGGGGTGGGAGGGATATGCTCTATGGGCAACCTTACACCCTGGCGTCTGTAGACCCGAGACGGCGTGCGGTTTTAGTCGGTTCAAGCCCGACATAACCGCCCCCGCTGGCCGGCGGGGGGGTATCCGAAGGGACACACATCCGCACGAAAAAAAAAAAGGTACTTGGAATACACACTCAACATATATGTACAAATGGCGGCCTTATCGCTAAAAGCAATTTTTTTACAGGCAACCTTTGGATGGACACGAATTGGAACTTTTATGGCAAGTTATTGGTGTGGTATATATAAGTGGTAAAATAAAACTAGGTCTGCAAGGCGAATCGCTGCTTGTAATGTTGAGCTGGGTGAGACATCGTGAATCAGATTTTGAAAATTTGAACAGTGATCATTCCTCCGTGGCAAGTCCGATTTTGAAAATTCTTTTTCAAATTCACAACTCTGTACATGCTTTCTGAGCGTGAAAAGTTTGGTCACAGTGTCTCGAGCGGTTATTGTGTAATTCCATCTGGAATTTTTAGGTAGATTTCGATGAAATCGATCTACCTATTGGTTTCTTGACTACTGTCGAATTTAAAAAAAAAATCTTCATAGGAGGTCTAGTTATGACCCCCTGAGTGCGAAATGACCACTGGTCAAAAAGTTTATATATATATATATGTATGTATGGTTCCACTTCCCAAAATTTGCGGCACTCTCACGGTCGCATTTTTGCCCCGATCGCTTTCAAACTGCGGTCAAAAATTGCTTGGGTGTAAACTTAGTTTAAGTTCGTGAACGGGTGGAATCCGGCCTAAGGGGACGGTAGGGCCTCACTTTTTGTGAAATCAGTTTTTCCTCAAAATTTCACGTTCCATGAAAGATATTCGAACCGTTCTAATTTTATCCCATAGTATACATGAATACCAACAACTTTTAATTATTAACTTATAAGATTAAAACTTTAACTACAAGTGGAGGGGGGAAAAACCAAAATTTTTCGTGAAAAAAATCATAACTTCTAACCGGTGAACATTCTTGCCGTCGGAAACATTTTTAATCGATAGGCCATTTTTAAGTCTAAAATGAATGTCTGAAAAGTTTTTCGCTAAAAGTTACCGTTTTCGAGAAAAAAATTTAAACATGTTACAAAATAATATTAATTGCTTCACGAAATCTACCTGTGCGTTCCCCCTGCGGGAACGGATTTTTTTAACGGTGATCATTCCTCTGTGGTAGCATTAATTTTTTCAAAATATATCCATAAACCTTCCTCTGATTGACCTCTTTAATCATGCCAAATTTGGTTCTGATTGGATTAGTAGTTTAGGAGGAGACCTGTGACAAAGAAAATCCTGAAGTCTGGTATGAGGAGCTTTCGCTCGACTTCGTCTCACTCAGCTCAATAAAGATTAATAAATTATCAATATGTAACTTCTTTTTTATAAACTAATTTCTAATTCATTTGTGAATTATCTTGCAAATATTTTCGAATAAACGTTTTTTCACCAATTCATACTTAAACGCAATTTATAAGTATCATGCTACCTTACTTATTCAAATATCTAACACACCAAGTACTTAAAATTAAATTTATTTACAGTTTACTGAACTTTGCAAGATGTTAGTTTATTATAGAAGTGTGAAGACCATAGAACCGTTGTACACGTAGATGTATGTCTGCGTTCAATTGGGCTCGAAATGGATTTATTTTTACCCTACTGCGCCAGAAGGAGGGTTATGTTATTCGAGAGTATGTATGTATGTATGTATGTATGTATGTATGTATGTATGTATGTATGTATGTATGTATAATTGTTTGGCACGCTCTTCAGCCTGAACGGCTCGATGGATTTTAGCTTGAGAGGTGTCGTTAGATTCGTATTTACTGTGAGAGTGACACTGGGTATATCAAAATAATTAAAAAACGAAATGGTGGATTTTTGGCACTAAAATGTATGTTATTCAAAAAATATTTTCACTCAAACTTATCGAGTAGGGTATCAAAATGAAGAACTTTAAAAGGGGATTTCAAAAATATATATATCATAACTCAAAAGTATACAATAAAATTATTAATTAAAAAAACAAATAACCCGACTGCCCTAAAAAGACCGAAACAAGTTTGATAGCAGGCGGGACCTATTAATATTCTTTCAGTTTATGATTTGCATCTGGGTCCCGCCTGCTATCAAACTTGTTTCGGTCTTTTTAGGGCAGTCGGGTCATTTGATTTTTTAATTAATAATTTTTTAAATGTCTTCCTAATTTTTTTACTAACATAGTCCTAAGTATATTGTTAATAACAAAATATGAATCATTGTGTTCGAAATAAAAGGTATTTTATTTATTTTATCACCATCATCATCATCATCAACCTATTCTAGTCCACTGCTGGATATAGGTCTCCCCTAATGAGCGCCATAGCGCCCTGTGATCAGCTTGCCGCATCCAGCATCTGCCCCCCTTATTTTATAATGGAAATCTTAAACATCAGGGTGGGCAACTCATTTGCACTAATGAACTTGCGTTTGAGTTTTAGTGAGTGAGACACAGTGGGTGGTATATTATTCGAATGGTCCACTTAATATCAGATAGCGCGACTGCTTGATTGCCCGCATCATTTCTTTAAACAATCTTTTTTTCTTCCAAAATATTGGATAATTGCCTGTCAACCTTACATCAAATCCCCTCGGATACCCCCCGCCGGCCAGCGGGGGAGGTTGTGTCTGGCTCGAACCGACTAAACCCGCCGGCCCTCTCAGGTCTTCTTCAGACGTCGGAGTGTAAGGTGGCCCAAAAGGCATTTCCCTCGCACCCTGACTGACCCAGGGCCATCTCCGGTTTCGAGATGGCCCCGCAGATCCCCCTCCTCTATAGAGAGGTGCGTGCGGTTACCCAAACATAATCATATCATAGTAGAGTCAAACTCAAAAATTATTTGTTCTGTATTGACATTAAAACAGCACGTGAAGTGAAGTGGTAGAGTCAAGCAACAGTCATTTTGGCCGTTGCATGAATGGGCCGACTCGACCGGGGAAGCACCACCCTCTCACAGAATATCGACGCCAAGTAACAGTATTTGAACTGTTGCGTTCCGTTTGGTGAGTGAGAGTGCCGGAGCCCAAACTCCTTTCCCATCCCCTCCCAAACTCCTTTCCCATCCCCTTTCCTTTACAGCATCGGCAGCGCGAGTGTGACGCCACTGGTGTTGCACACGTCCATAGGCCGCGGTAACCGCTTCCCATCAGGTGGGCCGTGTGCTTGTCTGCCACCTTAGTGGCATAAAAAAAAAACGTACAAAACGTCAAAAAAAGCTAGATTAATGTTTAGCAAATCGATCACCAGTTCGACACTCGGACGTCCTGAGAATTGTCCGTCAAAAGACTCAGCAGGTTGTTTTTTTAGGGTTCCGTTGCCAAATAGCAAAAAACGGAACCCTTATAGATTCGTAATGTCTGTCTGTCTGTCTGTCTGTCCGTCCGTATGTTACAGCCACTTTTTTCCGAAACTATAAGAACTATGCTGTTGAAACTTAGTAATTAGATGTATTATGTGAACCGCATTAAGATTTTCACTTCACACAAAAATAGAAAAAAAAAACAATAAATTTTGGGGGCTTCCCCATACTTAGAAATGAAACTCAAAAAAAAATTGTCATCAAACTCATACGTATTTATGGATAGGTCTTCAAAAATGATATTGAGGTTTCTAATATCATTTTTTTCTAAACTGAATAGTTTGCGCGAGAGACACTTCCAAAGTGGTAAAATGGTCCCCCCCCCCTCCTGTAACTTCTAAAATAAGATTAATAGAAGATGTTTAAAACATATATGATGTACATTACCATGTAAAGTTCCACCGAAAATTGGTTTGAACGAGATCTAGTAAGCAGTTTTTATTTAATACGTCATAAATCGTAAAGCGCAATTTACCTTTTATTCAATCAACTCAAATATAATAATTCTACTTGCTGCTAAGGAACCCTTCAGGGGCGAGTCCGACTCGCACTTGGCCGGTTTTTATTTTTGATGGAGGTGCTGTGTACTATACCTTTTTTTTTTTCGTTCGGAAATCCCTTCGGATACCCCCCCCCGCCGGCCAGCGGGGGCAAGCATAGTCATGGTAATTTCCATAAACTTAATTTTACATTTCAGGATTTGTGGAGATTATCGATTGATTAGTTCGAAAGAAACCATCTTATCTGGCTTTTATCATAACTACGATAGTGCCGATACACTCGTGATAAGGTGCTTTTAGTACAAAATACATTACTTGACTATTAGGGCCAAAAAAACAACGAAAACTGTAGATGTGGGGCAAAAAGAACCATAAAGAATTGGAACGCTTTACCCACACACGTGTTCCCTTCTACCTACAATCCTGGGCTCTTTAAGCGGGGCGTGGAAAAACATCTGTTGAGGCCGTCTAGGTAGGGGCCACCATTCTAGGGACAATTTCTGGAAATGGTGGCCACTACTTTTTGAGCTTCACCTTAGCTTACCATCAGGCGGGGTGCAGTCCATTAGACGGACTAAATATCAAAAATATAAAAAAAGACCAACTTCAACCGCTAGTCAATGCAAATGCTGATTGACGGACGAGGGTCTGGCGCAGGTTTTCCTCTAGGGTTGGGGGCAGATAAGAGTCTTCTTCTATATCCTAGCGTTAGCACCGGATTCTAACCGACTAAAATGCACGCCGTCTCGGGTCTTCAGACGCCGCTGTGTAAGGTTGCCCAGAGGGCATTTCCCTCGAACCGGACAAGCCTCGGTTACCTCGAAAGCCTTCACACTAACTACACACTAAATAAATAGATATTATATATATATATATATAAATAAATAAAAATAAATATTCAACGACATTCTACACAGCGCTTTCTAGACCCTAAGTAAGCATACTGACTTGTGTTATGATTTCCAGAATGCGGATAAACATACTTATATACTTTTTTTTGTAAATACAAAGAAACACACAGACCAATGCAAATAGACATATCCATACATACAAATATTTGCACTGAGCGGAAATCGAACCCGCGCCCCCTGTCGCAACAGTACCCTGGGCTCCGAACGGCATACTTTTTGGACGCAACTGGGAACTCGCGTGGGGGGGGGGGGGGTTAAGATGATTCGCGTTACTAACATGGCCTTGTCCACATTACCATCACATCCTATTTTTTTTCTTTATTCTTTATGGTACACAAAAAAAAGACATAAATGTATTACAAGTAAAATCAATTATATACAAAGGCGAGCTTAACTCTAAAAGAGTTCTCAACCAGCAAACCTTTAAGCAGTATATGCAGAAAAAAAAATAACAGAGGGAAGCAAAGATGGTAAAAATAAATCAATAGAAAAACATAAATTATACATTTAATAAGTAAATATAATATACCTACTATATGTAAAATAAAAAAATAAACATCCATACATAAAATAATATATTTTATACATTATTATACATATATATAAATAAGTTATATACATACATTATATACTTAAGCATTGTGACAGGAAATGTTCTTTAATTCTTCTTTTAAAGATGTCCAGACTGCAACTGTCTAGAATAGTGTGCGGTAGTGAGTTCTATAGTCGAACAGCCTGAATATCGAATGACCCGTCATAACAGCTGGAGCTGTGTGCAAGAGTATGAAGTAGAATGGAAGAGGAAAGACGTTTTTCATCGCAAGTCTCCAGCTTTCGTAGTCAAACAGATAAGGCCAGCCAAACAGATAAATTATAATCGTTTGTCATATCAATACCAGTTATTTGTACAAGTGGACACCTCAACAGTAATTGGTGTGACTGTTTATTTTAACAGGAAAACCATGGAAGTACACGTAGTTGATGGGATCCAGGTACGTATACAACCTTCCGGCCTCCATGATGTCAGACCTCCCAACCCTGAGGAGAATGCCTGCGCCAGAGCCTCATCCGTCAATCAGAAGGTGTACCCAGCTTGCTGGTGAGGTTGGCTTAGCCCCGAGGGTCTTGACGGGGCCTCATACACCCTCATTTTTCCGTGTGGAAATCCCCTCGGATAACCCCCCTCCTTCCCCGCCGTGCACCGCAGGCTTTCCTCCTCCCGGGGGCGGTTATGTCGGACTCGAACCAACTAAAACCGCGTGCCGTCTCCGGTCTTGCTTCAGATGCCGGGGTGGATAAGGCATTTCCCTCGCACCCCGGTTGAACCAGGGTCACCTCCGGTTTCCCCTTCTTGCCCCCGACAAACTAAGCTTAGATTTAGAGCAGTTATTGATCCTGGCGTATAGACGTCACAGTAGTTAAGCATAGTGGGTCCAAGCTGTTCTTCAATACTGGTCTCTTCTAATACGAAGAGCTAAGTTGTAGTGCACCGTGCGTGATCAAACTTAAGCATGAATTATACAGAGAAGATATGGCTGGGGTGGGGGAAGTCCCGGTCACATCCGAGGTTCTTGCCTCATAATCCGGAGTCCGCTTTCCGGCTGTTACTTCTCCACTTCGCACGGTTTTAAGCATCCATGGTAGCATATAGGGTCACAGATGAAACCAGTCAGTCATGCCACTTGGTCCATGCAGAGGCAATGCGTGCTTTGACGTCACAGTCGGTGTCATCAGTCGTACAGAGTACAGATCCCAAGTACTTAACCTGGTCCGTGCGCTGTTCCAGAACAACACGTGCTGGACTGCAATGCCATCCGCACACGGTGGAAACCATACAGTCCCGAACTCAGCGGTTCGGTGCTTCCTTTCTTTGTCGCACGATAAAGAGCTGGAATGCTCTGCCCGCGCACGTGTTCCCTTCTTCTTACAATCCCGGGTTCTTCAAGCGGGGCGTGAAAAAGCATATTTTGAGGTCGTCAAGGTAGGGGCTACCATCTTAGGATCGTCAGCATCTGGGATGGTGGCCCATATCTTCTGGACTTCCCCCTAGCTTCTCACCATCTAGCGGGGTGCAGTCAATTGACGGAACAATTATAAAAAATAAAAGTAACCCATCGCCCATGCGGACAGGTGTGAGAACTGTGAACTTTACGATATGTACTCGGTCTTAGTCATATTTAACTTTATGCCGCCATTCTCAAACGCCTTACCCAAGCCATGCCGTTTCTGTATTATTTACACCAATGGTACTAGATGACAATAATTTTGACCATATGACATATGAATTATGGGAAAATGTATGAATAAATATTGATGGTTATATTAATTTTTCAGGTGGTTGATGGAGTTCAAGTTGCCGACAATTGCGGCGGCGGTGTTCAAGTTATAGACAATAATTATGGTGGGGTTCAAGTTGTCGACAGTAATTACGATGGGGTTCAAGTCGTAGATAATAATTATGGGGGGGTTCACGTTGGAGATAATAATTATGGCGGGGTTCAAATCGTAGATAATAATGATTACGGAAGCGGCGTCCATATCGTAGATAATAATTATGATGGAGTTCAAGTTATAGACAATAATTATGGCGGGGTTCAAATCGTAGATAATAATTACGATGGGGTTCAAGTCGTAGATAATAATTATGATGGGGTTCAAATCGCAGATAATAATTATGGCGGGGTTCAAATTGTAGATAATAATGATTATGGAAGCGGCGTACAAGTTGTTGATAATAATTATGGTGGGGTTCAAATTGTTGATAACTGAGAGTTAGAGTGTGGAATGGGATGATCTGGATGATGCAGTGGTTCCACCAGAGTAAGTAAGCAATAATAATTCATTTATGTACACAATTTGCTTGAAATTCAAAAGCGTCTAAGTGACATCGAATGTTTACAGGGAAAAGATCCTGAATGACATCATTAACACGTTATTGAAAGCTGATTTTCTTGTGAACCGTCACTGTCAGTTAGACCCTTTCAAGCTTTCAACCTTCGATGTTGTTTTGCCAACTAACACTATACATATAACACTACATCATCATCATCATATCAGCCGTAGGAAGTCCACTGCTGAACATAGGCCTCCCCCATCGACTTCCATTTCAACCGGTCTGTAGCGGCCTGCATCCACCGAGTCCCTGCGCTCTTTACCATCTCGTCTGTCCACCTTGCGGGAGGCCTTCCTCCACTGCGCACTACATATTGTGAAACAAAGTACTCCGCCGGCTCTGTCTGTCTGTCTGTTCGCGATAAACTCAAAAACTACTACGCCAATTTTCATGGTATTTTCTACAATGGATAATTTGTCAAGTTTTTGTATGCATTGGTTAAATTTAATGATATTTATTGGAGGTGTCGGCAAAAAATAAACCATCTGGGAGCTTTCAACGCAAACGCTGCCTAAACCCTTTGAGATATAACAAAATGATGTATGGTGGAATTGTGTATCTTATATAGGTTGTGGTGGTGGAATAGGGTCCCATGAGTAGCGGGAACGGGATCAGAATTCCACGCGGGTGAAGCCGTGGGCTACAGCTAATACTTATGTATACTAAAGATTTAGATCGGAAAAAGAGAACATCTAGGACGGGACTTGAACCCGCGACCAGTCCGTTACAGGGGGAATGCTCTGACCAACTGAGCCACCTAGACACGTCCCAGATATTCGAAATTCTCCGATACATTAATACGTCTTAAGGCGATGTTGGAGCCATCTACCGTAATTCTTGCGAACTACGGAAACAATGAATAACTTTACAGTAATTTTTAAACATTGTTTTTTGATGACTCCGCCTAATTAATTCAATTAAATTTTAAGCATTTTGTATGCTTACTTTTTTCTAAAGATTTAGATCGGAAAAAGAGAACATCTAGGACGGGACTTGAACCCGCGACCAGTCCCTTACAGGGGAATGCTCTGACCAACTGAGCCACCTATACACGTCCCAAATATTCGAAGTCTCCGATACATTAATACGTCTTAAGGCGACGTTGGAGCCATCTACGTCATCCCGTCCTAGATGTTCTCTTTTTCCGATCTAAATCTTTAGAAAAAAGTAAGCATACAAAATGCTTAAAAATTTAATTGAACTTATCTATACTCTTCAAAAGGGCTCCGAAGATTTTACTTCCTAATTAATATACATCAACATAGATTAATTCCGGTCTATATATTTTCTGATGATAATCAGTTACTGGTACCGGCACGATATAACGGAATTTACACAAACCAGGCTTAAATTCCGTTATGCCTGCTCCAATTTTCATAGTTAATTCCGTTAAACCCTTCCACTATAATTGGAGCAGCAAAATCCGTTCTGCTCACAGATTTGGAGTTGGAAGACCAGTATGCTACAGTTCTAATACCAATACGAGGGTCAAACTGAAAGTTCTTAGAACTGGCCACTTATAAACAAAATATAATAAAAAAATAATTCTAAAATTTGAAAATAGAACTCTTTGCCAATATTACTGAGTATATATTTCATTCATTTATCATTTGTTTTACGATTTGGCGGCAAATTGAAAATTGTCTGTGTCAGGTTAACATGAATTTAACACGAGAAAATTTTCGTGCAATGATTTTTTATGACTTTCGATGTCATTTAAGTCAACAAGAAAGTTATGATAGACTACGATTGGCCTTTCACGATGAAGCCCCATCTCGTGCGACTGTTTACAACTGGTTTAATGAGTTTAAACGTGGTCGCACTAATCTCACTGATGATTTACGTGAGGGACGGCCTTCTACGGCGACGACTGAAAATAACATCTGTGTTGTGCGGCGTATGATAGAGACTGACAAAAGAGTGGCCTATCAGCAGATTCGGACAAGCTTAGGCATCGGTATGAGTCAAGTGCACAAAATCCTCCACGAACATTTAGCGGTCAGGAAGCTTTGCGCCCGGTGGATACCTCATAATTTGACTGAGGCTCAAAAACTCCATCGTGTGGATTGGTGCCGTAAAATGATTGAAAGATTTAACGGAGGTGACTCTAAGGCTGTGTTCGACATACTAACAGGTGACGAAAGCTGGATTTACTGTTATGATCCTGAAACCAAAAGACAATCTGCTCAGTGGGTGTTTCCTTTCGAGGAGTTGCCAACTAAAGTGAAGAGAGATCGAAGTGCGGGAAAAAAAATGGTGGCCTCGTTCTTTGGAAGGATAGGTCATTTCGTAACAATTGTGTTAGAGGATCAAAAAACAGTTTCTGCAGAATGGTACACTACCAATTGTTTGCCACTTGTCTTGGAAAAAGTTCGAGAGAAACGACCTCGCAGTAGGATCCTCCTTCCCCACGACAACGCCTCGTCGCACACCGCCAAGCGAACGATCGATTATTTCGCGACATCAAACGTTGAATTACTGGGTCACCCGCCGTATAGCCCCGACCTCGCGCCTTGTGATTTTTATTTATTTCCAAAAATTAAAGAAAAACTTAAAGGAAAGCGGTTTATGAATGCTGAAGAAGCGGTGGCTGCGTATCGCGATGCCATTGAAGAGACCCCTAAGGACGAGTGGGCAAAGTGCTTTTCCCAGTGGTTCCATCGCATGCAGCGGTGTATTGACGTGAATGGACAATATTTTGAAAAGATATAATAAAACTAATAACTGGCTAATGTAATCAGTTTTTGATTTTCTAAGAACTTTCAGTTGGACCCTCGTATTTATATTTGTGTTTTATTTTTTCAGGTAACCCGGCGAGATTTGGATCTAAATTAATTTTAATATAGTGATCATGAAGCAACAACGCATGAAAAAAGTTTTTTTACCAGTTTAAAAAAGGCGATTCTCAATTAAGGTGTATTTTTAAATCTTTTATATTAGGTATATGAAATTGCCGTTTTTCTTGAAGAAATTGGAGGAAACCCCATTTTCAGTACTAACATTTTTGCATTTTTTTTTAGGAATGACAAATCCAAATGTTATGATTTTTTTTGTGTATGAATGAGACAACATTAAGCTAACAAACAGCAACTTTTATTACATTTTTGAAAAGTGACAGCTGTTAAGTAATACGAAATTTATCATCAAAATGGATAGCATTTAGGAAAGTACTGTTTTTGAAGATCAAATTAATTTATCAAGCGGCCAATAAAAACAAAATTTAATACAGAGTTGTAAAATCTTGGAATCAACTTTCAAACAAAATAGAAATAATGGAAATAGCTATTAAATTACAGGAATAACGAACTCATGAGTTTGTAAGAAAATTTCGGCAATTTCATAGGTAAACACCTATCATTTTACTATACCTAATTAACTATCTACATAAGCGTCTAAGTGTGCGTGCCACTACTGTAAGACGTTGTATGAAGTTGAACTTCTGTATCTTATTTTGTATAAAATAGAAGCTATAATAAAAATAAAAAATATGTGTACGTGTACTAATGTACACAGGTAAGAAGTGAAACTTCTTTATAACCTTATTTTTCGAAAAATGATCTACTATATGTTACTTTACAGAAATTGGTTAAATAAAGTTAAATTAGATAAAGTTTAACAAAAGGAAATTATAAAAGCTTATTATTACAGCATGTCATTAAAGTACAAAACAGTCGTATTAGTTAATAATAACTAGTTTTAATGGAATTATATACATTGACCGATAGTTACAATCAAAAACTGAGGTTAACCTTAAATAACTTGAAACAAGTTGAATTCCTGAGACGAGCTCAGCCGAATACAAGGGATTTTCTTTTATTTTATCTTTTGTTTTTTCTTTTTCTTTTTTCTTTATCTTGCAATGGTTCACCCCAGCACGAATCTATTACCGAAAACAGCAACTCGATAGCTCATCTCCTTCATACCCAAAACCGTGACAGAAAATTGGCAACGACGACGTCGACGACGACAACTCGATAGCAAAAAGGCTTTTCTAAAGAAAATCCCAAAAAAATAAATACCTACCATAATCACATACACGTGTTAGAACAAGAGATATAATTACTTACTTTTTTTAAAAATTCACTGGAATTAGAATTAAAATAAACCCTTTGATTTTGCTGATCACTATCAGTCGAATAAATCAACTTTTTTTTAAAAGATGGCGCGTAACGAAAATTGTGGCGATAAATTTTTTTCCAACGCTGATAAAGAAGTTTCACTTCAATAATGTTAGAAATAGGTGACATATGTCACTATTATTTTTGTATAACTTCGTATAAGTAATCTTTATTTCTTAAGTTAATATAAGTTAATAGTAGGTCTGCAATTCAATCTGCTGTTGCAAAAATTGAGCGAAGCAATTTCACCAGGACTCTTTCTAACGGTGATAATTCCTCAATGGCTAGTCCGAATTTCGTTTTTCTTTTGTTATCTTGTGTATATGAACAAATTACTTAATTAATACCAATCGCGTGAATGAGGCTTTTTTGTTCATAGAGTAATCAGATTTTAATTATTTTTTCCGGTGATTATTCCTCCGTGGTACTTTTGATTTTTGATAGCCTAGCCTAAGTCCTTCCCATCAGTAACATCTTTGCTTATGTGAAATTTCATTAGAATCGGTTCAGCCGTTCAGGAGGAGAAGATGGTCTACCGAAATAGATGAGTCGTCTAAAAGAGAGGTTCACTATTTCAGAGCTTCGCTCAATAATTAAATTTAAAAACAAAAATGATAATTATCGCTCGCTTAGTAATGTGCCCGGTAGATGGCAATAGGCTCGCCCCCTATTACATTGGCACCTAAACATTACTGGCGATTCGTGGGTGTGTAATACACCTCTGCCTACCCCTTTGGGGATACAGGCGTGAAGGTATGTTATGTTAATAAATTTTGTTATTAATTATTTAGTTTTTTATTAATGTCCCACCGAGATTGTAACCAGCTAGCATCTGATAGTAAATAATAAATAAATACTCGAGGACATATTTCACAACGCCATCTAGACCCAAACTAAGCAGAGCTTGTCATATGGGTTCTAGAATGCGGATAATCATACTTAGATACTTGTTTTTGTTAATAAATACATATTATACGTAGAAACACCCAGACCAATGAAAAGACATATTTGCAATGAGCAGGAATCGAACCCGCGACCGCTGACTTAGCAGTCGAAAGCGCTACCGCTACGCCACAGAGGTCGTCAATGATGGGATGTTATGGTAGAAAACCTCCTCGTAGTCCTCGTGGTATCCTAAAATATTAATGAATGTATTCAATGATGATATATACCTATGCATAAGTAAGTAATCAAAAGTGCCGATAGCCCAGTGGCGTACGTAACGGACTACCGAGACGAGGTCTCGAGTTCGATCCCCAAACGCCCCAGGCACACACCTTTGACTTTTCGTAGTTATTTGTGTATTAAAAATGTTAATTATCACCCGCTTAGTAACGCGGCGCTTACCGCCAAAGACACCTAAAAAGCCTGCGCATCCAGAGTACATTGTCAAGATATTTGGAGTAAGTACCTACTTTTTGTTATCCTAGAGTCCAGGCTACCAATTGCCCATAAATAACCAAAGGAGTAATCAGCCGCAGCATTGAAGTAGAGACCAACCGGAGATGGAAATCATCGACAGGCATGAGACAGTCGAAGATCTTCATAAAAGGCATAGTCAAAAAAAGGACGAGCCAGCTGATAAAACTCCCTAGAGTCAGCATGAGGCTCGTCATAGAAGTGTAACAGCAGTAATAGCCGACTGAACAACACTAATAGGCGTGAAAACCGACCCCAGATGCCCGGAGTGCATGGATGGTGATGAGACCGGCTTCCACCTGCTTGCCGAATGCCCCATGTACTCACTGATAAGATGGGAGACAATGGGGTTGTATACACTGGACACAGAAGACCTGGAGAATCAGAAGGTGGGCCAGATCGTAAGAATTTGCAGGGAAACAGGTAGGTTCGACGGAACGCCGTGATTGCTGGAAACCATATCCTTCCCAAAAGGGAGGATCAGGGGAAAGGGTGAAATGACCCACTAAACAAGGGTTGATCACCCGCCTGATCACCGGCGTCCCCGTTCGATATAATAATAAGCCCGCCGGCCAGCGGGGGGGCGGCTATGTAGGGTTTGAACCGACTAAAACTGCACGCCGTCTAGGGTCTTAAAACGCCCGCCGGGGTGTAGGTTATGGAGCATATCCCTCGCACCCCGACTGTCCCGTTGACCCTGGGCCATCTCCGGTTTCGAGATGGCCCCCTCGGGTTTGGGAACCACGGTGTCCCCGTCTTGCCCCGGTTTTTGGGGTTGCCGCCCTGCCGTCCCGATCTGCTTCTGCTGGGGTGACAGGTGGCTAGACCTGCCACCCCCAGGCCTGCGCTCATGGAGGCCAGAGGTCGTTAAGCGACCTCCGGCGCCCGAGTCACCTGCGGGCTGCGGGCACCCGCATGTTGCGGGCTCGGCGGGCCGGTAGAGTTCTAAATCCCTCCCGGGCGCGCTCCGCCATCTCCTTCACGAGCATTACATGGTCGCAGAAGGAAATAATAAGTACCTACTTAATTACTTTCCCTACGTGTGGGGTTAAAAAATTCCATTCTGTGTACTACATATAACGTGTGCATATTCAACTACTTAATTGTAAGTACGTATTTAACTCTTTTAACTTTATCGCAGTATCTGCTGATAAAATTTTGCAGAAATAATGTATTTTGACGTAATATGTGTACCGGAAAATCATGATTCATTACTGATAAGATAAACCGAATTTGGCAAATACAAAATGTGGTTTTTCTGTTAGGCTACGTGTAGATATATGCTATTTTTAATATTTTGTAAGCGTCGGTAGCTTAGTGGTTAAGGAGTCGACCTTATGATCAAGAGGTTCCGGTTTCAAATCCTGGCCATTACAGGTGAACCCACTCCTAACACAAGCAATTAAGCTTAGCTGAAGGGGTTAGGAGGAACATTAGTAAATTCGGTTACTAATATCATTTATAAAAAAAAATCAGAGGTGTGGAGAGTACAGTGCCCTGCCTACCTCACCTGCATCGCACAAAATCACCAAGGGAGTAATCAGCTGCAGTATTACAGCAGACACCAACCGAAGATTGAGATCATCGACAGGCATGAGACAGTCGAAGATCTTTATCAAGGGCATTGACAAGAAAAGACAAGCCAACTGACCAAACTCTCAAGAGGGAACATGAGGCTCATCATAGAAGTAATAACAGGACACTGCAGACTAAACAGCACCTAACAGTGATCGGAGTGAAGACTGACCCCAATTGTCCGGAGTGCATGGAGACAGAAGAGACCAGTGTCCACCTGCTGGCCGAGAGTCCCATGTACTCACTAATTAGATAGGAACTTCTGGGATCGGACACACTGGACACGGAGGAGTTGAAGGATCTGAAAGTGGAACAGATCGTAAGATTCTGCAAGGATACAAAAAGGTTTGAAGGGGCGCCGTGAATGCTGGAATAACCACGCTCTCCCCAACGGGAGGGCTGAGGAAATGGATGAAGTACAAGCTTCGTGGGTGGATCGTCCGTCCGGCTTCCGGTGTCCCCAATTGCAATAATAAAAAAAAGTTCACCTGTAAGTCGGTGCACTTGCTAAACAACGGGCGAGTCTCTGGCGCAGGCGCACCTCTGAGGGTTGGAAGGTCAAACGGTCTCGGAGAAGCCTCGGACCTCGGGCTCTCATGTGCAAACAGACGACCTCTGTGGCGTAGCGGTAGAGCTTTCGACTGCTAATCAGAGGTCGCGGGTTCGATTCCCGCTCATTGCAAATATGTATATTTGCATTGGTCTGGGTGTTTCTATGTATGATATGTATTTATTTACAATAAAAAGTATCTAAATATGATTATCCGCATTCTAGAACCCATATGACAAGCTCTGCTTAGTTTGGGTCTAGATGGCGTTGTGTAATATGTGCAAGAATATTAAAAAAAAACTCTAGATTCAACTGTGAAATAAAAACACAAAAAAGCCTCCCTCCACTAGGATCCACAGTCTAGATCCACATGTGGATCATTGGATACTTTTATATCCGCTCCGATCCACATA
The DNA here is from genome assembly GCA_946251805.1 of Cybosia mesomella. Classification (NCBI taxonomy): domain Eukaryota; kingdom Metazoa; phylum Arthropoda; class Insecta; order Lepidoptera; family Erebidae; genus Cybosia; species Cybosia mesomella. Next base: position 19,812,064 of record OX276411.1, read on the forward strand.
TGGATCTTTGGATACTTTTCACTATTTAACTACAAAGCCACCAAAAAGCTACTAGCTGGTTCCGGCTCTGTTGAGGTCACAGTTCTAACCTAACCTAACCCAGAAGCGCCGGAACTCGATAGCAAGCTAGTAGCTTTGTAGTTAAATAGTGAAAAGTATCCAAAGATCCATTTATGTGGATCGGAGCGGATATAAAAGTATCCAATGATCCACATGTGGATCTAGACTGTGGATCCTAGTGGAGGGAGGTAAAAAAAATGATTTGTGTTCAGAATCTGGGGCTTCATACTTGAAATGATGTATTTGTGTTGTAAGCATCCAGTAAAAAAGATTTTTGGAAGTTAAATACCTCCGGAACTAAACCTAGCTATAAATTAGTGTATTTCTGCCCTTATTTCACTGATATTGTAGTCACACTCATAAGTTTAACTTATCTTCTAGATAAATCCAAACAGCCGCCATTTTGTTATCGCCAATGTATTTTTTTAAACCAGTCTGTTCAAGCACGCGGTTGTTATTTATTGGACTTTAAAAAAAAATATTATTAAATATGGATAATACGGGCGCACCAACCCAACCACAGGTAGATATGTCATTATTTACAAAATAGCGCTAAAACTTACTCATTGTGTTTTGCTTTTTTTTTAACGTGTGGTGCCGACGATGGGGTGGGCGTGTCGTAATCGGACCAACTAAAACCACACGATGTCCTTCCCAAGTGTCCATTGCCGGGCACACCGGGTAAGCCCTCGTAAGGATAACCCCAGGGTTACCGGCGGACTTTGGCCGCCCCTGCGGCCTAGCCTGGTGAGGTTGGGTTTTATCCCGCGTCGTTGAGTTGACTGGCGTGTGTAGGACACACACGACACGCCTCCGCCACGGCCTGCTTCTGTAAGGACGGCGAGTCGGCCAACTGCCGTACTCAGGCCCCGATCATGGAGGTCGGTAGACGAAACTGCGAAACTCGGGGGGCAGGGTTCTCTCCCGCTTCCTCTCCGCCGTCTTATTGTGTTTCGTTTAACATTACTTATTTACCTAACTCACACATCGTTTTGCAACTTTTGTTCGAAAACACATTTCTGAAATTTTGCGCAAATTGAAGTTGAGCGCGAGTTACCTGCTTTAACAAAATATTGGCTTGGGCCCTGAAAATCATGGGGTGGTGCCCTATGCACTTATATAACTAACTATATTTTTATATTTGACTATTAAAGAACAGTGAAAGAATAAAGAAAGGAAGAAAGAAGAGTTTATTCAGCCAGCTTTAAGATACTTAATACATAAAGAAAAGCAGTAATGCCGTATAGGACCTGGTTCAGCATAATGCCAGGCTGGTGCCTGGCGGGGGTGTGTGTTGGGTAACCTCCTCGAGTGTCGCTCCGATTCCGATCCCGCTGCAGTCCGGGGGGAACGGAATCGGAGCGGCCGGTACACCCTGGGCGGCGGTCAATGGCTTCCCCTTCACCCCTTCATAGGGTTGGCATTGATCGTCGGCCAATACCCAACGTGGCGGGAACACATCGCTCTCCGTACTCCTCTGCTTTCAGAGGAGACAGGATGAGCGATGCTGTTAGTGGTGAGATGGCCCAGGGTCAGCCGGGGTGCGAGGGATATGCTCTATGGGTAACCTTACACCCCGGCGTCTGAAGACCCGAGACGGCGTGCGGTTTTAGTCGGTGCAAGCCCGACATAACCGCTCCCGCTGCCCGGCGGGGGGGTATCCGAAGGGATTTCCGCACGATAAAAAAAAAAAAAAAAAAAGGGAGGTGCCTGGCGATTTTCAACCAGGCCCTTTTCGACTCACGAATGTCAATCAGCTTATAGATATTACAACAGTAGCAAGTGTTAACTGCAAAGTAATACAGTATTAATACCTTTTTTTTTTTTTATCGTGCGAAAATCCCCTCGGATACCCCCCCGCCGGCCAGCGGGGGCGGTTATGTCGGGCTTGCACCGACTAAAACCGCACGCCGTCTCGGGTCTTCAGACGCCGGGGTGTAAGGTTACCCATAGAGCATATCCCTCGCACCCCGGCTGACCCTGGGCCATCTCACCACTAACAGCATCGCTCATCCTGTCTCCTCTGAAAGCAGAGGAGTACGGAGAGCGATGTGTTCCCGCCACGTTGGGTATTGGCCGACGATCAATGCCAACCCTATGAAGGGGTGAAGGGGAAGCCATTGACCGCCGCCCAGGGTGTACCGGCCGCTCCGATTCCGTTCCCCCCGGACTGCAGCGGGATCGGAATCGGAGCGACACTCGAGGAGGTTACCCAACACACACCCCACAGTATTAATACCTTTTTTTTTTTTTTTTTTTTTTATCGTGCGGAAATCCCTTCGGATACCCCCCCGCCGGCCAGCGGGGGCGGTTATGTCGGGCTTGCACCGACTAAAACCGCACGCCGTCTCGGGTCTTCAGACGCCGGGGTGTAAGGTTACCCATAGAGCATATCCCTCGCACCCCGGCTGACCCTGGGCCATCTCACCACTAACAGCATCGCTCATCCTGTCTCCTCTGAAAGCAGAGGAGTACGGAGAGCGATGTGTTCCCGCCACGTTGGGTATTGGCCGACGATCAATGCCAACCCTATGAAGGGGTGAAGGGGAAGCCATTGACCGCCGCCCAGGGTGTACCGGCCGCTCCGATTCCGTTCCCCCCGGACTGCAGCGGGATCGGAATCGGAGCGACACTCGAGGAGGTTACCCAACACACACCCCACAGTATTAATACTTTTTTTTTTTTTTTTTTTTATCGTGCGGAAATCCCTTCGGATACCCCCCCGCCGGCCAGCGGGGGCGGTTATGTCGGGCTTGCACCGACTAAAATCGCACGCCGTCTCGGGTCTTCAGACGCCGGGGTGTAAGGTTACCCATAGAGCATATCCCTCGCACCCCGGCTGACCCTGGGCCATCTAATGATAATTTTATATTCCGTGAGGTGAGTTTAGCTTTGTACCTTAAATAATTTTGGTAGATCGGAATCGCAGCGACACTCGAGGAGGTTACCCAACACACACCCCACAGTATTAATACTTTTTTTTTTTTTTTTTTTATCGTGCGGAAATCCCTTCGGATACCCCCCGCCGGGCAGCGGGGGCGGTTATGTCGGGCTTGCACCGACTAAAACCGCACGCCGTCTCGGGTCTTCAGACGCCGCCGCCCAGGGTGTACCGGCCGCTCCGATTCCGTTCCCCCCGGACTTCAGCGGGATCGGAATCGGAGCGACACTCGAGGAGGTTACCCAACACACACCCCCCACAGTATTAATACCTAATGATAATTTTATATTCCGTGAGCTGAGTTTAGCTTTATACCTTAAATAATTTGCAGATGTACAGTGGCGTCCATATTGTGGGCAACTATCCCAGCGACGGAGTTCAGGTTGCGGACAACAACTTTGACAGCGGCGTTCAAGTTGCTGACAACAATTTCGACGGCGGAGTCCAAGTCGCAGACAACAACTTCGACGGCGGAGTTCAAGTTGCCGACAACAATTTTGACGGCGGAGTTCAAGTTGCCGACAACAATTTTGACGGCGGAGTACAAGTGGCGGACCATTCAGGCAGTGACGGAGTCAACGTTGTAGGATAAAGGTAATTTGGCCTAGGTACCTCGGAGAACATTTTAAGCTGTCGGTTCCCTTACTGTGGCCTTTGTTACGGGTATTTGGAGCCCCTATGTCGGGCTTGAACCGACTAAACCCGCCGTCTCAGGTCTTCAGACGCCGTGTGTGTAAGGTGGCCCATAAAGCATTTCCTCGCACCCCGACTGACCCTGGGCCATGTCCGGTTTCGAGATGGCCCCCTCGGGTTTGGGAACCACGGTGTCCCTGTCTTGCCCCGCTAGTCGCCCCACCGTCCCGGCCTGCTTTTGGTGGGGTGACAGGCGGCCTCACCTGCCACCCACAGGCCTGCGCTCATGGAGGGTAGTTGGAGCACTAAAAAGTATGGTACTGGTCTTATTACATATTTCCGGTATCGCCAGTGGGTTATGGAGGTCAAATGGCAGTCGTTTCAAGGAAAATATTGGATTTCGGATGTTAAATATATACCTCCATATATAATATACACAAATCATATTTGTGAGAAAACAATTTCTTTACATCGCACTGTTCGCATCGATTTCCAGCGTTAAATTAAATTTTGGTTTACTTAATTTTATTTAATAGGGCTTTGGCGCAAAGCCACTAGCCAGATCCTAAACATAGAAACTTGGGAAATATTTAATGAATACCAGTGTCAAGTAATTTGATATATCAAGTCATTTACATGTGAATTCAATAAAATGCAGCGTTTTCGTCATTTAATCAAGGTCAAAGTCCTTCATAGTCATAGTCAAGTTAGTCCTGCCCTAGTAAAGTAGTGGAGGCTTTAATAAAGGCTTCCTTGGAGTTTTGGAAACAACACGGAAATCACAATTCACGATAATTATGCCACTTTCCTACACTTGTGCATGTTATCGAAGACGTTCTGTCTAAAAACCCACCATTTTTACACATAAAAACTCGAAATTACACAAATTTTAGAAAATGAAACACTGCCTCGATGCGTCATTTCCTGTGTTGGCGCCAAAAAACCTTTGTTTATTTAATTAATAAAATTATAGATAATCAAACTTTTTTTTTTCTTCCTTTCAGAAACCTGAACGGGTAACGAGTGAATCTGATTACTATTGAAGCTTATAAATTAAACTTGTACTATGATAATAATTACGATAAATAAAACAACATGCTATTAAGTATGGCTATTATTTCAATTAATTTTTTAAGCAATTCATTACTTTTCGTATAGATTTTAGATCGGAAAAAGATATGTCTAATTGGCTTAGTTGGTCAGAGCATTTTTTTTTAGAGAATATTAGTAACCGAAATTACCAATATTCCCCCCAACCCCTCCAGCTAAGCTAAATTGCTTGTGTTAGGAGTGGGTTCACGTCGGTAGTGTAATGGCCAGGATTCGAACCCGGGACCTCTCGATCGTAGGGTCGACTCCTTAACCACAAAGCTACCGACCCCGTCCTAGATTTTCTTTATTTCCGATCTAAAATCTATGGCTATTATTTTAAGGAAAAGGAAAACTAATTATTACTGATAGTATACCTGCTAATCTGTATTAAAAATTAAATAAAAAGAATATGAGCTCGAATTGAAAAAGATAAAATAATTTAGTAACTAATCATAGTCGATAATGATTGGTTGCTAGAAGCACAAAATAATCATATTCATGCATACAAATATTTGCACTGAGCGGGAATCTAACCCGCTCCTGTGTCGTAGCAGTCGAATGCACTACCGCTACACCACAGAGGCCGTCAAAAGTAGGCACCCCAAAGGTGGAAATTCACTTTCATCGTCGTCATCGTAACATTGGTCCAGGTTGTATCCAAGGCTTTCACCACGGAGCCAGGGTCTGTTCACTCCTCCCCCTTTTGTATTGGAACAACTGCTGTTTGACCTCACAAAGCCTGCGCCAGAACCTACTCCATCAATCGGTGGGTATACTTGAGGTTTGCTTGGGCCTCGAAGATCTTCGTGGTTCCTCAAATACAATTTTTTTTTCTGCTCAGTCGGATGGACACCGGTCAATTTGCTTAGAGAATAGGGACACTATAAGTGTAGTATGTGACGGTACATGGCGAAACATAAATATGAAAAATATCGAGAATATGCGGGTGGATGAAGAACTTTGTACCTCTGCGCCAGTCAGCCTGTGACCACGGCCAGTATAACCTGGTCGAAACGTCAGGCAATCCAAAGGTATGTATATACCTATACATGATCGCGTTAATTCCCGTTAAATTATTGTATCCTCAAATACAGCCGTGGATATCCACGTATGCGTAAAAAAAAAAAGAAATAACTTACCAGTAACCAAAAAACTCTGATAGATCCATGCAGTCGAGTTCCTTCCGCTGTTCAGTCGACAACTCGTCCGCGATCCCGGAATCGACGTCCTCTTCCGAACTCGACGCACTTTCTGTATCTGTATCCGAACGCACGCTACTCATCTCATAGACAATGTTTTACTTTTAAATTTTCGGCGCTATTTTTCTGATATATGGCGTATTTAATTTTTAAATTTTGATGCTTTTGCCGTGCTAGTGATGTAAAGATGTTATTTAAGATTACGGTTTTTTTATATTCTACAGAATCCTGAAAATCAGAACTACTTAGTTTTCTTTTTTTATCTTCATGTCAATTCCTTATTGTTTATCATATCATATAATAGGTTGACTCGAGTGTTTTAATACCTAAGTTATATGTAGTTTCATACACTACTTTATCTTCACTCATAGGAAAAATTGAAATTAAACAAAGTAGGTAGGTTACAAGGGCGCCATTTTTTTCACAGTTCGAACTGCGCATGCGTGCGTGTTTTTTTTCATATTCAGCCTAAAACCTTAGACTAGTTTAATGAATAAAAAAAGATAGCGATACTATAATGAGTTTTATGATACAGTTGGCGATACTATAATAAGTTTTAGTTTTAATTTTACGTATATGCGTTTATAAAGTGCGTATGTATGGAATCGTCTTTGAATTCGTAATTCGAATTTTTCGATTTGAGTGTAGATAAATAATATTAATAACTTCGTTTTATATAAATGGTAATTTTTTTTTCGTGCGGAAATCCCCTCGGATACTCCCCCGCCGGCCAGTGGGGGTGGGTATGTCGCAGTGAACCGACTAAAACCGCACGCTGTCTCAGTTCTTCAGACAGCGTGCAAGGTAGCCCATAGAGCATATCCCTCGCACCCCGACTGACCCTGGGCCATCTCCGGTTTCGAGATAGCCCCCTCGGATATATAAATAGTACCTAATATTCATAAATTTCAATGTGAGTTCCCGAAAATACTGAGATCCCGCGGGATAGAAAATGTTCAGCCCCTCAGGAACCCCAGCGTAGTAAATATTCGAAACCCCTGGCCACTTATTACAAATGGCCGTTGCCATAAACAATTTTTTTTTTACTTATGCCATGTTAGTAATTTCAAATGTACACCGCAAACTGCCCTAGTTCTATTCACTGATTCTCTCCATAAAATGGTTGCCTGTGAGAGATTGCCCTGTGCGATAAGGCCGCCAATTGTATATGCCGCAAAACTATACCAACTTTGATTCTGTAATCTTGTTCTTGTGTACATACAATAAAGAGATATATTATTATTATTTCCTTTATTAAATTTTAAACACATAAATTATATTTTTAAATGCATTCCATATATATACAAAAAAACAAATATATTTAAAAATATAAAAAATAGTAGCCCACCGGCATCGGGTACAGGGACCAAGCTACCGGTGGTTAGGGCTCCAGACAGAGGAATCTCCTCACAATACGTGCCGTGTCGAGGAGCACTGCCTTCTGCATCAAGCCCTTGACCCAACTGCCTAACGCGAGCCTCTGGAGATGTTGTTCGAGGCTCTTGGCAATCAGTCCGTGAACCGATACAACTATCGGAACAATAATCGCCGAATCCACACTCCACGTGTCGACAACCTCGTGAGCCAAATCCAAATATTTAATTTGTTTTTCTTTTTCGGCTTTCACAAGATTCTCGTCATGTGACCGATCTATCAACACTATATCAGGTTTATTAGCTACAATAGTCCTATCAGTGATGATAGATCGATCCCAGTACAACGTGATGTGCCCATTTTCGAGAACTGCGTCGGGCACATACCTATAGTACGGTACCTCTGATTCCACAAGGTTGTACTTTAGAGCAAGCTGTTGATGAACAATCCTGGCTACTTGGTTATGTCTATGCAAATACTCGCCGTTGGCAAGACGAGAACAACCAGAAATTATATGTCTAAGGGATTCTCCGCGACGGTGGCACGCCCGACATATGTCAACCGTACCATCCCTTAGTATATACTTCCGATAGTTATTCGTCATCACAACTTTGTCCATAATTGCAAAAACAAAACCTTCGGTTTCTCCAAATAGATCACCGAAGCGTAGCCAAGACACAGTTGCTGGTAAGTCTATATCAGGCCCATGGAGAGCCCGATAGAAACGTTCATGCAACTCCTTGCTCTTCCATACATCCATACGGTTTATTTATTATTATTATTATTAGTCATGCTTAGTTAATTATTAAGTTTCAATTAATATTTTTCATTCGACAAATTAACTAAATCATTGCCAGTAAAATAAATTAATTTTGCACGTATTATTATTATTTATTGACTACTAATTGCGCTTCTTTGTACGCATGTCAGGTGTATAATTGGTTATTAGGCCATAAGCCAAGCAAATTAAGATAAACCTCAGAAGATTAATAACATTATTCCCTTTCAAACGTGGTTTCGCACCCGCCCATTAATTTATAATATTGAATACGATCCATGGCGTTGACTGAGATAGATATCGAAAAGAGATGTCGAACAAATCATAACATGGACCATTTATCGTTTGATCCATCATCGTTTATAATATATATAACTAATTACATGCATGCGTAACTAACTACAATTGAAAGTTGTATTTATATGTTTTCGGAACCAGTTATAATAGGTACTTTTATAACATTGAAATAAAACTATTTTTAACGGATTCTATCGCGATTTATTTGATGTTATTTTATGTTTTACATTGAACCCGACGTTTCGGTGGCTTTTCAGCAGCCATGATCACGGGGAGACTGTAATTATAAATAATTTATAATAGTTAAATTAGTTATTAATAGGGCTTCGCCCGTGGCATACTTTACCCCTGTGCCTCCCATTTGATCCCACATGCCTGTCATTTATTAGTTTTATAATAATGTATGGAAATTTTCCCGATTTGTTGACATATTATATGATTACTGCTCCGCCAACCTGGATGGTAGCGTGGTGATAGCCTATTTAACGAGGAAGGCTATATGTTATAGTTATACTTCCACGATAAAAAGGCTATCCAATACAAAAAAAAAACAATTCGAACCAGTAGAGTACAAACCTCTATTATTAATATCTATATAAATAAAATAATTTGACATCGCCAACCTATCTCTCTTCACCGTGCCCTCAAAATTGTTTTATGCTATTACCCACTGCTGGCAGAGAGCCGACGACATTTAAGCAACCAGCCAGCCAAGAGGACAGCCGACCTGGGCAGTATTTATACTGACCTGAATACTAAGTGTTGAAAACTTCCTGGTTGATCGATCCTTGATAGATCTTCAGTTCAATTAAATTTTTAAGCATTGTGTATGCTTACTTTTACTTGTAGATTTAGATCGGAAAAAGAGAACATCTAGGACGGGACTTGAACCCGCGACTACCAATACCACTTCCTACTACCGCGATAAACAATGTTTAAAAATGACTGTAAAGTTATTCATTTTTTCCGTAGTTCGCAAGAAGACTTATAAGACTTATATAATATATCAGAGAATTTTGAATATCTGGGACGTGTCTAGGTGGCTCAGCTGGTCAGAGCGTTCCCCCTGTAAGGGACTGGTCGCGGGTTCAAGTCCCGTCCTAGATGTTCGCTTTTCCCGATCTAAATCTGTAAGAACTTCAGTTCATTGGGAACGCCTCACTGCGGAATGTCTGGCGAATATGTTTAATTTTTTCTGGCACACGATTAAGTTTTTTTTGAATGATAGGCTCACGTTTGACCTCTATCTCACCTGGTCGTAAATGACGATGTGGTCTACGATGGAACACGTTTGCCTAGAAATAACCTATTCACTCGAGACTTGAAGATTCCGAGGTTATAACTTTCCGGAAGTAATCTTATTTTTAGGGAAATGCCTCAGGGAAATATCTGAAGACCCGAGACGGTGCGCGGTTTTAGTCGGTTCGAATCCGCCATAACCTCCCCCGTTTAGAAAAAAATGATATTAGAAACCTCAATATTATTTTTGAAGACCTATCCATAGATACACACGGATAGGTTTGATGAAAAAAAAATTTTTGAGTTTCAGTTCTAAGTATGGGAACCCCCATGTTTTTAGGGATTTTCTTTAGAAAAGCCCTATTGCTATCGAGTTGTCGTCGTCGAGGTCGTCGTTGCCAATTTTCTGTCACGGTTTTGGGTATGAACGAGATGAGCTATCGAGTTGCTGTTTTCGGTAATAGATTCGATTCGATAATAGATGGGGTGAACCATTGTAAGATAAAGAAAAAATCGCAAAAAATCGCAAAATCGAAAATCCCTTGTATTCGGCTGAGCTCGTCTCAGGAATTCAACTTGTTTTCTATTTTTGTGTGAAAATCTTAATGTGGTTCACAGAATACATCTACTTACCAAGTTTCAACAGCATAATTCTTATAGTTTCGAAGAAAAATGGCTGTGACATACGGACGGACAGACAGACAGACATGACGAATCTATAAGGGTTCCGTTTTTTGCCATTTGGCAACGGAACGCTAAAAAGTTTTGTAAATAATAGAGATGAGTGGGACGAGGTCGAGCGACTGCTCCTTTCACTCCTCTCGATGTATATCGTTTGTGTCCCTCTAGCGCCTAGACCCTTCGACCGATTTTAATGATTTTTAGCATAATCATGATAGTGATGTGACGGACATTGGCTATACAAATTTAAATTATGTAGTCCCACGGAGGAAAAATCACCGACCAAAAAATTCAAAAATTGATTTCTCAAAAACCCCACTTAGTAAAATCTAAGTTTTGCCGCCAAAACGTAGCCTATAACCATGAATACCGATTAAAAAAGAAAACTGAAAATCGAACAAGACAGAAGAATAATCACCGAACAAAAAAATCTCAAAGCTGATTTCTCAAAAACTACGATATTCTATGCTCCTTTCCAAATCATTCAGACATGGGCACTCTCAGCTCACCATTGCAAGAGCTACTGCCTTGCGGACTAAGTTATTTTCGAAATATAATAAAATCAATACAAATATTCTATGCATATTTTAGCTTTCTAGCGCTTTCTAGAGCCAAATAGGGCAAAGCTTATAATATGAGCTCTAGAATGTGGATAAACATGGCATGTCGGAAAGAACCGTATTGTTATGATTTATTATTGTTATATTGAAAAGGTTGTGTTTCTCTCTCTCTCTACATATAGGGGGAGGGGAGATTTTGATCCTCAACAAATCGTCGGGGTTGCCTATGTTGGTGGCGAAGGAAGGTCTTGATCTCTGGGATATCCTTTCTAGGGCACACCAAATTACCCGGCCACACAGATCGATGTGACGAAACACCCTGCGAGAAACCTTGTGAAGTGTGTAAGGACAGAAGCAGATGGCGGACTGTTGTCCTTGCCTACCCCAGAGGGAAAAAGAGTCAAAAAGTTCGCGAATGTGCACTAACTGGCCAATCAATAAAAAAAAATTAAAAAAAATAACCCCACTGCTGCTAAAATTAATTCTTTTCGGTTTATGATTTGCAAATTGGTACCGAATGCTTTTAAACTTGTTTCGGTCTTTTTAGCAGCAGTCGGTTCATTTTATTTTTAAGCGTAGCGAGCCGAAGGCGAGCGAAGCGTCTTTGGTTTCAAAGTTGCATTTTTTTTTATTTTTTTTTATATATTTAGTACACGTCAATTTGACTTCACCTCGCCTGATGGTAAGCTGAAGGTAAAGTCTCGGGAAAGAGGGTCACCATTACATACACGTACCATGTTAACAATGGTGGCACTCAGCTTGACGGCCTCCATCGTCGCAGCACCGCGTGACCCCCACCGGTCCCACTAGTGCTGCGACCACAACCCCCCTGCCCGGCTATGCACTTGCTGACCCCTGAACGCAATCAAACCGAAATTGGATTACTATGGAGGGTTTTTCGCAATCGTGCACGGTGGTACCTACCCGGCCGAATTTTGTGACAAATTTGTGTCATCAAATTTCTACCAACAGTCAAACAAATGATACTCCTCCGAGACCGTTTGACCGATCTCGACCAAATTTGCCACGGTGATCAAGTAGACATTACTGAGTGTCGTAAGGGGTCGAATGTCCAGATCGGTCTTACCATCGAGGAATAATCACCGAAAAACCAAATCAATGGAAAAAGTCGACCGGTGACGTGGCTATTGTTGGATAGTCAAATCTCGCTACGCTTAAGTTAGGGTTGACTGCGAAGCTGGTAACCGTCCTAGTTTCTTGATTCTTTTTTATTTGCTGCTTTTTAGTTTTAAGCATAGGTACAAGAGAAACGAATCTTGTCATAACACAAACGAAAACTGGACTTAGTACGGACCCTACGCTTGTTGTAAGCTCCGTAAACGCTTTAATTTTAATTAAAATACAGTCATGATATACCATTTTGAAATCCTCACGATAAGTCCTTTGTTACCCATATTGCTGTATTCAAAAATAACAATATTTTTTTTCATTATATTCTGATCCCGTTCCCGCAACCCATGGGAACCTATTCCCGGGATAAAAAGTAGCTTTTGTATTATTTCAGACTATGAAGTATCTCTGTGCTAAATTTTAGCTAGATCCGTTCAGCCGTGAGAGCATGATTGAGTTACAAATGTAATTTATTTATTTTTTATTTATTTACTTTTGAAGAAGGCTTACAGACTAATGACAAATTATATGGTAACAACAAATATATAACAATATTGCTAATAACAAGCCTCCGTAGCTAGGTAACAATTTAGGCATTAACAACATTAGTATTTAGGAAGAAATAACAATGCAGCAGATAGCAGTATGCAATGATACATAAGTAGGCACCTAAGTACAGAACTACTCATTTTCGTTAACAAATTGAACTGCGCTACCTAACAGTTTGAGTACCGTACCCCGCATCATCAGTGAAGAAAGGTTCAGCCAATAACCGTCTCACTGCGCTAGCTTTAGTGTTAAAGAAATCGTACTGCAATGAACCGCGAAGTTCATTGAAGCCGCGTGCACTCCGTAGTATAAATGAGTTACGTCTGTAATTGGTGGTTACAAATGGTATATTGAGCAATGGTCGTAGCCTAAGCCCAATCTGGTTTGTACGTAATCCTATTCTTTATACTATTGCGATGGCCGTTGGGGCAGAAAGGTCCTTGAGTGGAGACCACGTGACGGCAAGCGCAGCGTAGGAAGGCCTCCCGCAAGGTGGACAGACGACCTGGTCAAGAGCGCAAGGACTCGGTGGTAGAGGCCGCTACAGACCGGTCAAAATGGAAGTCGATGGAGGAGGCCTATGTTCAGCAGTGGACTTCCTACAGCTGATATGATGATAATGATGATACTATTGCGTCTCACAGTCATCATATTGGTTTTTTTTCTCGGCACCTATCTAAGAACACCTTGGGTTTTCAAGACGAATCTAACGATATGCTGATTAAATAAATCTGTGTAGCAGTTTGGAAGATATGAGGTAATAAAGAATATTACAGGTATACAAGATATGTGCGAAAAACATAACTCTTCTTGGCAGTCGGGTAAAAAACCACGTAAAGGACTGATCAAATAATAATGTGAGCCCGAGATTTGTTTTATATATCAACTTGCTGTGAACGCGACTTCGTCCGCGTGGATTTCATTTTGTGGGTTTTAAATTTTTGTAATCATTTTTATGAAATAAAAGTATCATATGTTACGCCTTGTAACATTACCTATCTACCACTGAAAGCCCCGTCACAATCGGTCCATAATCGGTCTGGCTGTCTGATTTTTAAATTATTCGACTAGTCTAAACTCAATCTTATATGAACTTTTTTCAAAGTCATGCGAGTACCGTACAAATCAGTTTGAACCAATTTGAATGCGAGATTGACCAATCGAACTCAATAACTATAGTCTAGTCGACTAGTTAAAAATGGTCTAAAATAGAGATACTGATCTTATAATTATGTGTAATACCTCATTGGATTCGCGTGGAAGACCTTTTCCAGCGTTAAATTAAATTTATGAACTAGGAATTCAGTGCAGGGTGCGACTGAAATAAATTGAGCTGAGCGAGCAGGACTCTTACTTGAAAAATAAGGCATCTTACTAACGTCGCGCGCATAGCTAATTCCGCGCGCTCGTGAAACTGTTTTTCGATGATTATTCCTCAATGGCATATTGTATTTGAACAGTTGACCCCCTCTAAACACTCAGCGGTGTCTACACTATCACCATGGCAAATTTGGTCAAGATCGGTATTGTGGTTCCGGAGGAGTACAGTCTCGACCAAAGCTCAGCTCAATAATAGAGATAGCGTTCCGAGAGCTGGGAGTGTTTTATTGGAAAATCTTAAATTAATATAATAATATATTAAATATTAATAGAATATGAAATATTGGTGACAAACGAAACGCCTTTTTTTCATCTTTAATTGTTTATAACTTTAACAAATGTTAGATGCTTGTTTTGTTAAAAGTTTTCGGTTTTGTTATGCGTCATTCCGAATTCAATGAGGTATCACACATAATTTTAAGAGCAGTATCTCTATTTTAGACCATTTTTAACTTGTCGACTAGGCTACTAGCACGATAGCACCCCGTGTTTACACAGGGACGTCCAGTGAAATACTGGACATGGCGATTACCGCCCTTCCACGTACGATATCGTATCTTTAGTTTACATGATCATATTTTTATTTCTTGCAGACGATAATCGTATCGTCGAGGTAAAATAAACTCTTCATGTAAATGACCCTTTATACAGCTATTATGGGAGTGACTGATAACTGACCTATTAACCCCGAGAGGAAAGCCTGGTTTGTCTATCAGCAGGGTCAAGTGAGATTGGGGTGGCAGGTGAGGCCGCCTGCCACCCCAGCAGAAGCAGGCCGAGACGGCAGGGTGACTAGCGCCCCTCCCCCAAACCGGGGCAAGACGGGGACACCGTGGTTCCCAAACCCGAGACGGCCGTCTCATCTCGAAACCGGAGATGGCCCAGGGTCAGAGTACGAGGGAAATGCTTTATGGGCAACCTTACACCCCGGCGTCTGAAGACCCGAGACGGCGTGCGGTTTAAGTCGTTTCAAGCCCCCGCTGGCCGGCGGGGGGGTATCCGAGGGGATGTCCGCACGAGAAAAAAAAATGTAAGTTAAGTTAGTTTTTCCTCAAAGGTCTTAAAGTCTTCATGAAGCTTTGTACACCGTCCTCTAGATTCTAGCAAGAGTACTTCGATTATACAGGTCATGTTTCTAAAATTATACTCACAAATATGGTCCTGATACGTACAATTATAAATGTGATATGAAACTTTTAACTATGTCTTTTGGCACTCCACTATTTGGCACCTCACTATCAACGGTCCTATTAAAAAATAAATGTAGATAATTAATAAACGCTTACCCTACACCTAGAAATGGCATGAAGATAAAATAAATCACGTTACAACATTAAAAAAAAACACTACACCGTTATTATTTTAATTTATTTAACGGCCATGGATACAAGTCCTTAAAGCCACTACACCGTTTTAAAACCGGTATTGCTCGAATAAAAATTATTTCACTTCACTATAATCACCATAAACTTTTTGTTCATTTTTTGCAGAAATACGCGGGAAATAACTGATTTCGTTCGGAATCTATATTTGAGAATTGGAGGTTAAGTTTAACCGTGTCAAAGTTAACCTAACTGAGTTTACTATAACTGAACTTAGTTACTTTTAGTTAATATTGATTAAAATATTTCTGTAGTTATTTATATATTGGCGTTCTATTAATTTTAATTTATTGTTACGCGTTAGTTTTGTTAGCGCACGATCTCATACTGGCTGTATTGTTCGTTTTACTTTGACTAGTCGAAAAACGAAATGAGTGGAGAAGACTTCTTAAAATAAGTTAATAAAATACTAGCTGTTGCCCGTGGCTTCACGTGAATTTTGTTCCTGTTCCCGCTTCCCATGGGAACCTATACCAGAAATAAAAAGTAGCCATTGTGTTATACCACACTATAATCGAACAAAATTTCAGCTGAGTCCGTTCAGCCGTTGATGCGTGATTGAATAACGAAAATATAAACATCTTCACAAACTTTCACATTTATAATATACTAGCGACGCGCCCCGCGACAGGTGCAATGGATGTTATTATACATATAAACCTTCCTCTTCAATCACTCTATCTATTAAAAAAACCGCATCAAAATCCGTTGCGTAGTTTTAAGGATTTAAGCATACATAGGGATATAGGGACAGAGAAAGCGACTTTGTTTTGTACTATGTAGTGATTCTAAGGCGTATATACGATATTATGTTACAATTAAAAAGGAAATAGGAGTTAGAAATTTATATGTTAACAAGTGGAAAACAAAATAGACTAATAGGCAAACTGGTGCTTTTTTAATATATTGGTCACGTCAATATGACTTTACCTCGCCTGATGGTAAGCTAAAGGTAAAGTAAAGTAAAAAGGGGGTCACCATTAGAGACACAGATAAATTTACTATGGTGGCTCTCAGCTTGCTTTTTCCGCCCCGCTTAAAGGGCCCGGGGCTGTAGGAAGAAGGAAACACGTGAGCTGGTGAAGAAATCCAAATCTTGGTGGTGCGGCAAAGAAAACAGTTGCCGAACCGCTTGGTACTTGATGGAATTGTTTGCACCGTGTGAGGATGTACCCCCCGACCTAAGTATTACAGAAATAAAACACCAAGAATAACAAACATATATTATTGGAACTAGGGGAGCATTATTTAATTTCAATAATCTGTATGGCAGAAACGCCTAATCCCCGTTTAACCCCAGTTAATACGAGAAGATCGAACAGTTCGTTAATTTTGCCACAATTAGGTACTACACTCCCAAAGTATACAACGGGCAGTAACAATGGCCAGTGGGCCTACCGCCCAAGTGTCGTCGATATCACAGACGTCGAAATGTTGCGCTGGTCAAGGTCGACGGCCATTTTGTACCGCCCCATTGATAATCGATGCCGGCGCGGCGTAAGAATGAATGAAACGCTGTTTTTGACAGTTAAATAGCTGCCGCCTAAAAAAATTCAAATCGACCGCGTCTCATGAGCTGTCGTTTTGAATATTATTTGCTTTTCCGACGGTTGATTACGATGCCGATTGCACCTAACACTGGACTACTATGGCTTTTATGGGTGCGACTGCCGACGAGTGGGTTCTGCCGTCCTATTGCACCTAACACTGGGCTACTATGGCTTTTATGGGGGCGACTGCCGACGAGTGGGTTCTGCCGTCCTATTGCACCTAACACTGGGCTACTATGGCTTTTATGGGGGCTACTGCCGACGAGTGGGTTCTGCCCTTCTATTGCACCTAACACTGGGCTACTATGGCTTTTATGGGGGCGACTGCCGACAATGGAATTTCGTCCTCCAACTCCTTCGCTTATTCCTTCCTTCTGACACATACGAAAACAACAAACAACACAGCATAAACGTTTAAGTAGGTAAGGTAAAGATTAAAGAGTGTTTTAATTAGTCGCAGGTACAATAGGAGGGCAGAACCCAGTCGCCCCCATAAAAGCCATAGTAGCCCAGTGTTAGGTGCAATAGGAGGGCAGAACCCAGTCGCCCCCATAAAAGTCATAGTAGCCCAGTGTTAGGTACAATAGGAGGGCAGAACCCAGTCGCCCCCATAAAAGCCATAGTAGCCCAGTGTTAGGTGCAATAGCAGGGCAGAACCCAGTCGCCCCCATAAAAGTCATAGTAGCCCAGTGTTAGGTACAATAGGAGGGCAGAACCCAGTCGCCCCCATAAAAGCCATAGTAGCCCAGTGTTAGGTGCAATAGGAGGGCAGAACCCAGTCGCCCCCATAAAAGTCATAGTAGCCCAGTGTTAGGTACAATAGGAGGGCAGAACCCACTCGTCGGCAGTCGCCCCCATAAAAGCCATAGTAGCCCAGTGTTAGGTACAATAGGAGGGCAGAACCCAGTCGCCCCCATAAAAGCCCTAGTAGCCCATTGTTAGGTGCAATAGGAGGGCAGAATCCACTCGTCGGCAGTCGCCCCCATAAAAGCCATAGTAGCCCAGTGTTAGGTACAATAGGAGGGCAGAACCCAGTCGCCCCCATAAAAGCCATAGTAGCCCAGTGTTAGGTACAATAGGAGGGCAGAACCCAGTCGCCCCCATAAAAGCCATAGTAGCCCAGTGTTAGGTGCAATAGGACGGCAGAACCCACTCGTCGGCAGTCGCCCCCATAAAAGCCATAGTAGCCCAGTGTTAGGTGGAATAGGACGGCAGAATCCTCTCGTCGACAGTCGCACCCATAAAAGCCATAGTAGCCCAGTGTTAGGTGCAATCGGCATCGTAATCAACCGTCGGAAATGAAAACGCCGTAGATTTGAATTTTTTTAGGCGGCAGCTACGAGGGTCAAACTGAAAGTTCTTAGAAAATCAAAAACTGATTACATTAGCCAGTTATTAGTTTTATTATATCTTTTCAAAATATTGTCCATTCACGTCAATACACCGCTGCATGCGATGGAACCACTGGGAAAAGCACTTTGCCCACTCGTCCTTAGGGGTCTCATCAATGGCATCGCGATACGCAGCCACCGCTTCTTCAGCATTCATAAACCGCTTTCCTTTAAGTTTTTCTTTAATTTTTGGAAATAAATAAAAATCACAAGGCGCGAGGTCGAGGCTATACGGCGGGTGACCCAGTAATTCAACGTTTGATGTCGCCAAATAGTCGATCGTTCGCTTGGCGGTGTGCGACGAGGCGTTGTCGTGGTGAAGGAGGATCCTACTGCGAGGTCGTTTCTCTCGAACTATTTCCAAGACAAGTGGCAAACAATTGGTAGTGTACCATTCTGCAGAAACTGTTTTTTGATCCTCTAACACAATTGTTACGAAATGACCTATCCTTCCAAAGAACGAGGCCACCATTTTTTTTCCCGCACTTCGATCTCTCTTCACTTTAGTTGGCAACTCCTCGAAAGGAAACACCCACTGAGCAGATTGTCTTTTGGTTTCAGGATCATAACAGTAAATCCAGCTTTCGTCACCTGTTAGTATGTCGAACACAGCATTAGAGTCACCTCCGTTAAATCTTTCAATCATTTTACGGCACCAATCCACACGATGGAGTTTTTGAGCCTCAGTCAAATTATGAGGTATCCACCGGGCGCAAAGCTTCCTGACCGCTAAATGTTCGTGGAGGATTTTGTGCACTTGACTCATACCGATGCCTAAGCTTGTCCGAATCTGCTGATAGGTCACTCTTTTGTCAGTCTCTATTATACGCCGCACAACACAGATGTTATTTTCAGTCGTCGCCGTAGAAGGCCGTCCCTCACGTAAATCATCAGTGAGATTAGTGCGACCACGTTTAAACTCATTAAACCAGTTGTAAACAGTCGCACGAGATGGGGCTTCATCGTGAAAGGCCAATCGTAGTCTATCATAACTTTCTTGTTGACTTAAATGACATCGAAAGTCATAAAAAATCATTGCACGAAAATTTTCTCGTGTTAAATTCATGTTAACGTGACACAGACAATTTTCAATTTGCCGCCAAATCGTAAAACAAATGATAAATGAATGAAATATATACTCAGTAATATTGGCAAAGAGTTCTATTTTCAAATTTTAGAATTATTTTTTTATTATATCGTTTATAAGTGGCCAGTTCTAAGAACTTTCAGTTTGACCCTCGTATTTAACTGTCAAAAACAGCGTTTCATTCATTCTTACGCCGCGCCGGCATCGATTATCAATGGGGCGGTACAAAATGGCCGTCGACCTTGACCAGCGCAACATTTCGACGGCTGTGATATCGACGACACTTGGGCGGTAGGCCTACAGTTTATCATATTTCGAATAAGGTATTGAACACTCAGTGGTGCGGAGCGTGCCCGGTTGATATTTAGAACTCTCCCGGCCCGCCAAACCTGCAACATACTCGCCGCGCGTCGCAGGCGACTCAGGCGCCGGACCGTCCTCCATGAGTGCCGGCCTGGGGGTGGCAGTTGAGGTCGCCTGTCACCCCAGCAGAAGCAGGCCGGGACTAGAGGGCGACTAGCGCCCCTCCCCCAAACTGTGGCAAGACGGGGACACCGTGGTTCCCAAACCCGAGGGGGCCATCTCGAAACCGGAGATGGCGCAAGGTCACTCGGGGTGCGAGGGATATGCTCTATGGGCAACCTTACACCCCGGCGTCTTAAGACCCGAGACGGCGTGCGGTTTTAGTCGGTTCAAGCCCGACAACCACCCCCGCTAGCCAGCGGGGGGTATCCAAGGGGATTTCCGCACGAAAAAATGAACACTGACAGTGCAGTGATTCGACTCGCTTAAACGAATACAGCATGGTCTTAAAGTTACCATGACCAGTAAGAAATTAAACGACACAGTGATCCACCTCCAGACATGTCATCTGCAGTCATTGGCGAACGTCTGGACAAAACTGGAAAAGATGGCTCGGCTGGCCATTCATCTTAAAGATCTTCAAGATTGACCAGAATCACACCTGCTAGTACCGGCAAAGTTTCAGTTCTAACTCTCCTTAAGACTTGCACAAGAATATTTGACTGGAATTAATATAATTAATATTAATATTTGACCGACGGCCTCTGTGGCGTAGCGGTAGTGCATTCGACTGCTACGACAGGGGGCGCGGGTTCGATTCCCGCTCAGTGCAAATATTTGTATGCATGAATATGTCTATTTGCATTGGTCTGGGTGTTTCTATGTATAATATGTATATATTTACAAAAAAAGTATATAAGTATGTTTATCCGCATTCTGTAACCCATGACACAAGCTAGTTAAACTATGCTTACTTTGGGTCTAGATACCGCTGTGTAGAATGTCGTAGAATATTTATTATTAATTATTTATTATTTGCAGCATCCCAAACAGGTGCTCCTTAACACATACATCCCAGATAAGTAGCCAAATAGATAGTCTTTAGCTTATTAAAACACGGGCACAGTTTGTCGTAAATAATAACTTTAGCAGTAAGATAGTCTCCACAACTTCTGTATTCTTGTCAACGCCAACCGCGTGCTATTCTTAACATGGCCAGTTCGCCGCACTCATATAATAATCTATTTACAATTGTGCAACGATACTGCAACTATTATCTGCAACGCTATGTCTCATGTTTAATTTAATAATAACTGACTCTTCTTCATACGAGAGCCAATGCCTAGACAAACCCCTGACAATTCTTAGCATCTTTTTTGTCTGACTACGACTGTGATAGTGGTTTGTCTCCGGGCGAAACAAACCTCCCATATCATCAACAAGAAATTAATCAAACATATCAGATATTGGGTGAAACTCTTAGACAATAAACTTTAAAGGAACGCATCTAATATATATTTTTACATAAATTCTGCCCGTGATATTAACTTTGGCGTTGATGGTAAAAGGTCAAGGCATATACCTTCGGGAGTAGACACCAGTTCTCCTATATGGGCAACAGTTGTGATGAAATCGGAAAAAGAGAATATCTAGGACGGGACTTGAACCCGCGATCAGTCCCTTACACGGGGAATGCTCTGACTAACTGAGCTAGACGTCCCAGGTATTCGAAATTCTCCGATATATTATATATACGTCTCGGCGCGACGCTGGAGCCATCTACCGTAATTCTTGCAAACTATGGAAACAATGAATGACTTTACTATCATTTTTAAACATTATTTTTTTATTACTCCGCTACGGTCATTAATATTAGTAAATATTGGTTTTGCTAGAATTTAGAAAGCGGGCACATGAATACAGTCATTTGTTTAATGACAATTTGGAAACTTTGGCTTTGAAAGAGTCTCCTTCAGCAGCGAGAAACGAAGATATTGCAGTACCTAAGTGGTACCTAAGTGGTACCATAATATTAGGTCGTTACATATGAGATTGCCGTTTTTCTTGAAAAAATTGGAGGAAACCCAATTTTCAGTACTAACATTTTTGAATTGTTTTTATCAATCCAAATTTTATGTTTTTTTGTGTATGAATGAGACAACATTAAGCTAACAAACAGCAACTTTTATTACATTTTTGAAAAGTGACAGCAGGCTGTTAAGTAATACGAAATTTATCATCAAAATGGATAGCATTTAGGAAGTCTGTTTGTGAAGATCGTATTAATTTATCAAGCGGCCAATAAAAACAAAATTTAATACAGAGTTGTAAAATCTTGAAATCAACTTTCAAACAAAATATAAATAATGGAAATAGCTATTAAATTACAGGAATAACGAACTCATGAATTCGTAAGAAAAATTCGGCAATTTCATAGATAAAGACCTATTATTACATTAATATATTTCATGATTCGGTGGCACAGAAGCCGATTGGTGTGCAGGAGTTTAGAACATCGAAGGTCGGGCTTATAGGTATTGGATCTTTACGTCATCATCATCATAAACATCATAGCGTAAGTCCCGTCTCATCTATAGCTTGCACTTTGGAGCTCCAGGGTTCGTTCTCCTAGCTGTTCTTTGTCTTGATTTGGTCTATGAGAGCGAAAGTCGTCAGACTCTCCAACCCCAAGAGAAAAGCCTGCTCGAGAGGCTGGTTTGTTAATCCGCAGATGTACTGGCTTGTAGAAGAGGTTTACTAGCCCCTAAAGATCTTGGTGTTCTGTTCTGTAGATCCTGGATAATGCAGAAATAGGCCAGAGGAAGTGGCAAGCTCAAATCTTGCAAGCGCTTTTCGAGATGGCAGACTTGGTGCCCTCCAAAATGGCGGCGTCTTTACTGGTTCTTTTTAAGAATATTAGCAACCGAAATCCCTTCGGATACCCCCCCCCCCTCCGCCGGCCAGCGGGTGTGGTTATGGGCTTGAACCGACTAAAACCGCACGCCGTCTCGGGTCTTAAGACGCCGGGATGTATGGTTGCCAATAGAGCATATCCCTCGCACCCCGACTGACCCTGGGCCATCTCCGGTTTCGAGATGGCCCCCTCGGGTTTGGGAACAACGGTGTCCCCGTCTAGCCCCGGTTTGGGGGAGGGGCGCTAGTCGCCCCGCCGTCCCTGCCTGCTTCTGCTGGGGTGACAGGCGGCCTCACCTGCCAACTACTAAAAATATTAAATCCAGATCTATGTTCACGCGGACGAAGTCAGGAGCACAGCTGGTGATAAACACCTAGATAATTGTATTTTCGCCTATAATGTTAGTTGTGATATTATAAATCTTTAGGCTTTCACGGCCGGCGTTGCATGTAAAATATAGTGCTTCCGGGCTGTATGGTCGTGGTACATGAAACTTGTGTTCCAGACGTTTCGTCGATCACAGCGGTCGAGATTTTCAGTGGTACCAGGTCAGTTGTGACATTGACAATATTCGGATAGACTAATTGTTGACAGATACCCACATTTTAAATGTTTTAACTAGTTGGCAAACATTAGTGCCTACAGACATTAACCTACTTATTAACTATTCATCGCAAAAAATACTCGTTTTCCGCAATTAGGAAAATATTATATGCATATACTTACGTTGGTATAACCTTGAATACATTTCGCCGACTATGTATGATTTCCTACCCAAGGAAGGAGAGTTGTTTGAGAGGTTCAGACGCCAGTTGCTACCGCAAAAGCCAAATCTTAAGAATCCGGGCTCCAATGTACAAGCTTTGCGGAAGAACAGCTCCAGGACTAACGCTTTTTTTATCCTGTGATAGCGGCCTGGCACCCAGCTTCGCCCGGAAATACATTCGTAAAAAATAACCTACTAGGAATTCAGTGCAGAGTGCGACTGAAATAAATTGAGCTGAGCGAGCAGGACTCTTACTTGAAAATAAGACATCTCAGCTAAGGCCGCGCGCTCGTGAAACTGTTTTTCGGTGATTATTCCTCAATGGTACATCGGACATGAACCATCTCGCTTCAAAACACTCCTCAGTGTCCACACTATCACCGTGGTCAATGTGGTCATGATCGTGAAAGTGGTTACGAAGGAGTTCAGCCACCAACAAACGGCAATGACGGGTATTAGAGCTTCGCTCGCGCAGCTCAATAATCCGATTGCAGCGCCACCTTCCGGGTCCAATGGTAAATATGAGATAGCTATAAGAAGCTTTCAAATTGAATTTCGTGCTTCTTACTTTGAAAATGACGAACTTTTCATATAATCGTTCATCACCTATTTCACCCCCTTAGTAGATTTTTTTTTAAACGCTGATGTATGTGTTTATTAATTTCTAACCAAAAGCAGGTGTATGAAATTTCGTGTTTCTAACTTTGAAAATTACGGACTTTCATATAAACTTTCAAACCTTATTTTGCCGCCTTAGAAGTGAAATTTCCAAAAATCCTTTCTTATTGGATGCCTTCATCATAAAAGGTATCTACTGACGACATTTCGAGTTTGTAGGTCCAGCAGTTTAGGCTCTGCGTAGATGAATCAGTCAATCAGTCAGTCAGTCGGAACATGTTTTTTTTTTATTATTATCTCCTTTATTTAATTTCTATACATATAATTACATTTTTAAATATATATATAAAAAAAAATACAAATATATTTAAAAATATAAAAATAGTGTTCCACCGGCATCGGGTACAGGGACCAAGCTGCCGGTGATTACGGCTCCAGGGTGAGGAACTTCCTCACTATGCGTGCCGTGCCTAGCAGAACGGCCTTCTGCATCAGGCCTTTGAGCCAGCTGCCTAACGAGAGCCTCATAAGGTGTTGATCGAGGCTCTTGGCGATAAGTCCATGTGCTGACACGACTATCGGTACAATAATAGCTGAGTCCACATCCCACATGTCGACAATCTCATTGGCCAGGTCCAAATATTTTATTTGTTTTTCTTCTTCTGCCTTCATGAGATTCTCGTCATGGGGGACAGTGATATCAACTATCATTGCACGACGCTCTAATCGATCCATTATCACTATATCAGGCTTATTGGCAACAATAGTCCTGTCAGTGATAATAGATCGATCCCAGTACAATGTGACACGACCGTTTTCGAGAACTGGGTCGGGCACATACTTGTAGTATGGCACCTCCGAAGTCACAAGATTGTATTTAAGGGCAAGTTGCTGATGTACAATCCTGGCCACTTGGTTATGTCTGTGCAAGTACTCACCGTTGGCGAGACGAGAACAACCGGAAATAATGTGTCTGAGTGATTCTCCGGGACGATGACATGCCCGACAGATGTCAACCGTACCGTCCTTCAGAATATACTTCCGGTAGTTGTTCGTCATTACAACTTCGTCCGTAATTGCAAAGATAAAACCTTCGGTTTCTCCAAAAAGATCACCGAACCGTAGCCATGATACAGACGCTTTTAAATCTATATCGGGCCCATTTAAGGCCCGATAAAAGCGTCCGTGTAGCTCTTTACCCATCCATACATCCCTGCGATCAGCAGTACCAAGTACTACAGGTTTGCGCCAGTTCTCTTTAGCCAACGTGAGAGGGGTTAGGCCATTGTCCACTGCGACCACATCACGATGCATATCGGAATCTACACGTAGGAAATATTCTCTAAGGTTGTATATCTCGCGGTTATGAAGGGTCTTGGCATTTAAAAAACCACGACCGCCCAATTTCCGCGGGATATACAACCTCATTACCGATGAACGTGGATGGTGCATTCGGAATGTGGTCAGCAGTGTCCGGACCCTCCTATCTAGAGCATCCAGTTCAGTCTGAGTCCATCTGAGTATGCCGAAGGAGTACATTAGGACTGGCATGACCCAACCATTGCAGGCACGAACCTTATTACCGCCCGATAGAAGGCTTTTCAGAACTTTTTTCAGGCGGCCAAAGAAGCGCTCCTGCAATGCCTGCTTCATACCAGATTCGGAGATTCCTAATGCCTGTGACATACCCAGATATTTGTATGTTTCGGTTGTAGATAGAGATTTAAGTTTAATGGAATCTGAAAGTATCATCCCTTCGGATTCCACTATACCACCTCTTTCTACATGCATGACCGCACACTTGTCTAAACCAAATTCCATCTTGATAGAGCTACTAAAGTTTTCAGTCATCTTTAGTAGCTCCATCAATTGTAGGTTATTAGTAGCAAATAGTTTGAGGTCATCCATGTATAGGAGGTGGGATATAACCCGACCCTCTCTCCGCAACCGATAGCCTAGCCCTGAATTCTCCAGTATTGTACTTAGAGGATTCAGTGCTAGACAGAACCACAGGGGACTCAGACTGTCGCCCTGAAATATACCCCTCTCGATTCTTATCGGTGCATCGTTTGTCTGGCAACATCCTGGATAGCGGAGAACCGTGTTCCATTGCCCCATACATGACCTCAAGAAAGTAGTTAGAGTTGTATCAACTTTATACAACTCTAGCACCCTCAGAAGCCATGTATGTGGAACAGAATCATAAGCCTTCTTATAATCTATCCAACATGTCGCCAGATTTTTACGGTTACGACGCACCTGTTGGCTGATGGCCATGTCAACTAGAAGGAGCTCTTTAGTGCCACGGGCGCCGCTCCTACATCCATTCTGAGAGATAGAGATGATCGAATTTTTTTCTAAATGTGCAGTGATTTTGACTCTCAGAATGGAAGTTAGGAGTTTATAGACCGTCGGTAAGCATGTAATAGGCCTATAATTTCTGGGGTCCGTAGCACTACCAGACTTATAGAGTAGGTGGGTTATTCCAGTTGTTAAGAAATTAGGAAGGGAACCCGAGTTTAGGCATGATTGGAATTGAGTTGCTTAACGAGCATGTGAGTTACGGAGCCACTTCAGCCAAAAGTTGTGCAGTCCTTCCGGTCCTGCTGACTTCCAGTTCGATAACGAACGGACTGCACTTGCAACATCTTCAGGTGAAATGATTATTGGCTCCATAATCTGTATCTTCGCACAAGCTCGTTCAACCTCTCTCATCCAACCACCTTCTGTATGTATGACTGGCGTCGACCAGATGCTACCCCAGAATGTATTCGTAGCGTCAGCATCTGGCCGAGTACCGTCATTTACACCTGACTCGGGTTGTTCCCATTTTCGATAAACCCACCGCTCATCCTTTTGGAAGATGCGATTCTGGTTATACCTATCTACGCGCTTTTTGTAGCGTCGTATCCGATTTGCCCATGCATAAATTTTCTGCTTCAGAAAGTCAATGCGCTCTGTGACGTTAGTCCCCAAAAATGCCCGTGTCACAAAGCGCATCACTCTCGGGCGGGTATTGCCTGATCTGAAGCAGATTAGCTTACCGGTGAGTGCCCTAGCCTCAGCAATACGACGTTCAATCCTGTACTGCCAGGCAGGCACAGCAGGCTTGGGTCGAGTGGCAGTTTCATTTACAATAAATTTTACTCCAGCTACTCGACATGCTGCGACCGCTATTTTCTAAATACTCAGATAATAGCGCATCCAGGGCACAGACCAGTGCTATATTTCTTTTATGCATGGGCAAACGGGGTAAGCGAGGTCTTTTACTTGGTATCATAGATCGATACTCCAGCATCGCATCCTCCAAAGTGCTCCTTAATCGTTCATTATATTGGGTACTTACGGATATAGTCTCACTTTCCACATCCTCATCGGTGTGACTGAGCTGTGGCGGGTTTACGGTCGCGGTTACGCCAGACACCACCGAAGGCACAGCATGTAGTGAAGTGGGGATAGTAAGACTATTCTGCACGTCAGAGTATAGCCTCTCAAGTACGGTACCATCCAACATGTTGCAACGTTGAATACTCGTAGCCCGTACCTGGTCCGATAGTCGTTGCGCTGAAACGTTTACAGCGGGCTCAAGTTCCTGAAACAGAGACAGTAAACGAGTACGATACGCAGTGAGGTTGGTTCCCAGCTCTGTAGCCATATAATATGCCCGCATGACGCTTTCATTTATTGAAGAAGACCATTTCATGCGGCGCACATTACCACCGGCAGCGGGGGCCCTGTTCGAGGACGGTTGTCTTCGGGGTCCTAGGCACGTCGGTGGCCGGCCTCTCCCCGGCCGACGCACAGGTGTTGGCGATGTCGGCGGGGAGAAATACTCGTCGCTATTGTCGGAGCTCGACGCCTCAGCAGTTGTCGGTCTCGATGGAAGGGTCACCTGAGGCTGCGAGGCGGAGCTGCACGACGAGTCCGTGGGTGTTTGCTGTGCTGTTTGATTTAGTTGCTTTAGTTTCGTTCGTGTCAACATAATAATTTTATAGTTGTCTGTTGCTGTTTTGTAGTGTCTGAAATGACGTATGTCATAAATTTCTCTGCTTTTGGTTTTTTTTAAAATGGAGCTATTGATCGAATGGATGGAATTCATTGTTAATAGTTTCATATATTTATTTATTTAGTTTCACAATATACAGATCATAGTGTTCATTTGTAATAAAATTAATTTATTTGCAGAAAATCTGTTTAAGGAAAAATATTTTGACAGTTCGCGACCAGTGTTGCAACGTTGTTATTATTATTATTATAAACAAACATTACATTAAATACACATGACAATAGCAACAAAAAACCACCTGGGCTGTCATTAGTTATCAAGCACTTAACAATTTAAAATAAAGTTAGTTTATACAACAAAAAATCTTCAAATCTCCAACCACCTACAGTAAATCTAAAAAATATGGTTTGAGTTTACACTTTATACCTGATACCGTGTTACATTTTCGTATACGAGAAGCTTATTAAGAAGCCGTGGGACAATATAGCCCGTAGTGCGCTCGCCATACATATTATTAGCACGCTGCGTGCGAAGCCGATTCTCGGAAACAGCCCGAGTGCGTACAGGATGTTCAATGGCATCTCTTAAAGATTTATTAAAAAATTGTTCTTTCAGTAGCGATAAACGTACTTGCTTGTGTACCTTTTTTTTTTTTTTTTTTTTTTTATCGTGCGGAAATCCCTTCGGATACCCCCCCGCCAGCGAGCGGGGGCGGTTATGTCGGGCTTGCACCGACTAAAACCGCACGCCGTCTCGGGTCTTCAGACGCCGGGGTGTAAGGTTACCCATAGAGCATATCCCTCGCACCCCGGCTGACCCTGGGCCATCTCACCACTAACAGCATCGCTCATCCTGTCTCCTCTGAAAGCAGAGGAGTACGGAGAGCGATGTGTTCCCGCCACGTTGGGTATTGGCCGACGATCAATGCCAACCCTATGAAGGGGTGAAGGGGAAGCCATTGACTGCCGCCCAGGGTGTACCGGCCGCTCCGATTCCGTTCCCCCGGACTGCAGCGGGATCGGAATCGGAGCGACACTCGAGGAGGTTACCCAACACACACCCCACTTGCTTGTGTACCTACTGGCAAAACTTTACAATGTTTGAAGAGACCGTTTTCATTGTAGTAAAATCGCGTTTTTATTTTGGGTGATACTAATGCTTTGAGAATAGTTACTTGTAGTTGATAGATGGTATCCAGATATGACTTATAGGTACGACCATAACTACTCAGGCCGTACTGTATGTAGGATTCAGCTAGTGCGTTATAAAGCATTATTTTTACTTTAAACGGAATTCGGTTTCTCAAAATTATGATATTCGCCAGAAATTGTCTCAATTTATCGCAAACAGTATCTATAGATGGACAGTTACAGTTCAAACCACCGGTAGTGTGAAGGCAATCATGGTCATGAGCTATTATATTTTGAACAGTTAGTTGCTTAATGTACGGTGATCTAATTATTAATAATTTTGTTTTGTTTGCATTAAGTACAAGGCCAGCATCATGACACCATCTTGCAAGAGCATCCATGTCGTGTTGTAATCGTTCACATGCTCTTTGCGGACTTCTATCAGCTATCACAAGGCAGGTGTCGTCAGCAAACTGATAGCATGTGCTGTTAGTAATACAGTTACCCATGTCATTAATGTAGGACAGAAAGTGCAGCGGACCTAACACGGAGCCCTGAGCTGTGCTCATGTGCTCTGTGATGTAGTTATAAATGTCCAAAAAGCCTTTCTTAGTGGATGCCTACAACACAAAAAAGCATCTTCTGCCAAATTTTCAAGTTTGTTGGTCCAGCGGTTGATGAATCGAGTATTTTAGGTAGATTTCGATGAAATCGATCTACCTATTGGTTTCTTGACTACTGTCGAATTTAAAAAAAATTCTTCATAGGAGGTCTAGTTATGACCCCCTGAGTCCGAAATGACCACTGGTCAAAAAGTTTATGTATATATATATATGTATGTATGGTTCCACTTCCCAAAATTTGCGGCACTCTCACGGTCGCATTTTTGCCCCGATCGCTTTCAAACTGCGGTCATAAATTGCTTGGGTGTAAACTTAGTTTAAGTTCGTGAACGGGTGGAATCCGGCCTAAGGGGACGGTAGGGCCTCACTTTTTGTGAAATCAGTTTTTCCTCAAAATTTCATGTTCCATGAAAGATATTCGAACCGTTGTAATTTTATCCCATGGTATACATGAATACCAACAACTTTTAATTATGAACCTATAAGATTAAAACTTTAACTAAAAGTGGAGGGGGGAAAAACCAAAATTTTTCGGGAAAAAAATCATAACTTCTAACCGGTGAACATTCTTGCTGTGGGAAACATTTTTAATCAATAGGCCATCTTTAAGTCTAAAATAAATGTCTGAAAAGTTTTTCGCTAAAAGTTACCGCTTTCGAGAAAAAAAATTAAAACATGTTACAAATGCGCTCGGCGTGGGTCATAGAAGAAGCATAGGTCATAGAGGGGCAAAAAAATATTACTAACCGATAGGTTATTTTTTGCTCTAAAATAAATGTCCGAAACGTTTTTTGCTCAAATTTACCGTTTTCGAGAAAAAGAAAAAAAATAGTGCGGTCCGGAAATTTCCGACTCTATATAAAATAATATTAATTGTTTCACGAAATCTACCTGTGCGTTCCCCCTCCGGGAACGGTTTTTTTTTTTATGTCTCCAACGTCTGAGACACAACTAATTTGCATTTTATAACTGTACTAGCTTATGCCCGCGGCTCCGTCCCGTGCGAAGGTCGGTTGTCGCTTTTTTGGTCATATTTCCGGTTCTACTTAACCAATCGCAATGAAACAAGGGGCAGATTTTAATTTTTAAGTTTTTGCGTCCATCGCGAACAAACAAACAAATAGATTAACAGACAGATAGACAAGAATTTTAAAAAAATGTGTTCAGAATCGTTCATTTAACATAATTCAAGTATTTTTTTATAAAATATGTCCAATGTACAGACACAACTAATTTACAATTTTTTTTATTTTTTTTTATTCCACTAAGGTGGCAGACAAGCACACGGCCCACCTGATGGGAAGCGGTTACCGCGGCCTATGGACGTGTGCAACACCAGTGGCGTCACACTCGCGCTGCCGACCCTGTAAAGGAAAGGGGATGGGAAAGGAGTTTGGGAGGGGATGGGAAAGTAGTTTTGTCTCCGGCACTCTCGTCTCTCACTCACCAAACGGAACGCAACAGTTCAAATCCTGTTACTTGGCGTCGATATTCTGTGAGAGGGTGGTGCTTCCCCGGTCGAGTCGGCCCATTCATGCAACGGCCAAAATGACTGTTGCTTGACTCTACCACTCAATTTTATAATATAGATATAGATTTCCATCAGGGATCATGTAACTTTCAAATGGTGAAAGAATTCTTCCAATAAGTGCAGTGATTCCGTAGATTACCTACCCCAAACATATAAATACAAACTCAGAAAATTCGACATCCCTCTTTTTAACATTGTAGATATAACGGCGGAAATACTACAACCTAGTAGGGGATTATGTTTTTGGGGTTGAGACGTTGGGGTCATGGGGTCCAAGTGCCGGTTTTGTCTACAAAACTTTGGCAAAGCGGCTGATCGACGCCACACGTGACCAGAAGGCTTTTTTTTTACGTTTGGTAATCCCTTGGGATACCCCCCCGCTGGCCGGCGGTTATTTCGTGTATCGACTAAAACCGCACGGTGTCCTCCCCAAGTGTCCGTTGCCGGGCACCCCGGGTAAGCCCTCGAAAGGATAACCCCAGGGTTGCCGGCGGACTTTGGCCGCCACCGCGGCCTCGCCTGGTGGGGTCGGGTTTTATCCCGCCTCGGTGAGTTGGCAGGCGTGTGTAGGGCACACACGACACGCCTCCACCACGGCCTGCTTCTGTAAGGACGGCGGAGGTCGGTAGTCCCGGGCGTAGATGAGTCTGCGGCGTCCTCGCCGCAGGCTGCGAAACTCGAGGGGCAGGGTTCTCTACCGCTCCCTCTCCGCCGTCTCTTTCGCGCGCATAACCTTCCATATTTATTCACCTTTTAAACCTTCTCCACCTCCACAAATAATTCAAGACCAAAATTAGCCAAATCGGTCCAGCCGTTCTCGAGTTTTAGCGAGACTAACGAACAGCAATTCATTTTTATATATAAGAGAAGAAGAAGAAGAAGAAAATATTATAATTAGTTGTACAATCAATTTAACTTATTATTGTAAATGTTTTGAGCAATAAAAATATTCATAAATGTTAAAAAAAATATATTTATATATATATATATAGAAAATTTGGGTATGTATGTTTAATATAATTAACATAACATAACATAAACTCACGCCTATATCCCCGAAGGGGTAGGCAGAGATGCTAGCACCCACATTTCGCCACTTTATGTTTAGGTCCCAATGTAATAGGTGGCGAGCCTATTGCCATTAACCGGGCACTTATAAATACACACATAACTTCGAAAAGCATCGAAAAGTCATTGGTGTGTGCCATGGTAAAACCTGGGATCGAACCCGAGACCTCGTCTCAGCAGTCCTTTACCCATACCACTAGGCTACCGCGGTAACCGCCCCCGCTGACCGGCGGGGGGGTATCCGAAGGGATTTCAGAACGAAAAAAAAAAAAAAAAAAAAACAGGCTACCGCGGTAAAAACATATATATATATTGTATATATATATATGTATGTATGTTTAATATAATTATACCTACTGACATTTCGTACAATGTCGTGACGTTTTAGCACCAATACGACAAAAAGAGTACTTCAGCGTTCTATACCACACGGTATGAATCACCGGTGCCCTTACAAAGAGCTTATTGGATAATTCTTACCATGGTGCGAAACACCCAATTAAAATAAACCGGCCACGTGCGAGTCAGACTCGCCCATGAAGGGTTCCGTAGCAGCAAGTAATTTTTTTATATTTGAACTAGCTGACCCAGCAGACTTCGTACTGCCTCAATCGATAACAACTTCCATATTTATTCACCTTTTGAACCTTCTCTGGACCTCCACAAATAATTCAAGACCAAAATTAGCCAAATCGGTCCAGCCGTTCTCGAGTTTTAGCGAGACTAACGAACAGCAATTCATTTTTATATATAAAGAAGATTGATTGAAAGAAAGGTAAATTTGTGGTTTACGATTTATGACGTATTAAAAAAAACTACTTACTAGATCTCGTTCAAACCTATTTTCGTTGGAAGTTTACATGGTAATGTACATCATATATTTTTTCTTTTATATATATCATTCTCTTATTTTAGGAGTTACAGGGGGGGGACACATTTTACCACTTTGGAATAAATTCAATTCAATATCATTTTTGAAGACCTGTCCATAGATAACCCACAACTATGGGTTTGTTGAAAAAAATTTTGAGTTACACTTCTAAGTATGGGGAGCCCCCAAAATTTATTGTTTTTCTTTCTATTTTTGTGTGAACATCTTAATGCGGTTCACAGAATACATCTACTTACCAAGTTTCAACAGCATAGTTCTTATAGTTTCGGTAAAAAGTGGCTGTGACATACGGACGGACAGACAGACAGACATGACGAATCTATAAGGGTTCCGTTTTTTGTCATTTGGCTACGGAACCCTAAAAAGGGCCTTTGGGTGATTCGAACCGTGGTACAAATAACTCGTGGTATTAAACGCTTAAGCATCCTAATTAACACGGATAAATTCGGAGGATTTTCACAATGGCTATCCTACAAATAGGGCAATGGCGGTTGAGTTCGTTCTCCCACAATTTGAGTGCACATTCGTAGCAGGTACACATGTGGCTGCAGGGGAGAAACACTGCATTCGCCTGGTCGTCACTGCAGATGGAGCATTCTGTAGACCTTGACTCGGTTGTCTGTTCAGTTGATACGGCAGATGCTTGTGTACGCTATAACAGAAAGAAAATAAAAGTACTTATATTATTGAGCTGAGCGAGCCGAATGCGAGCGAAGCTCTTATACGCGGGATAGCCGCTTACAAACTCGGATACTCCTTAGCAACCACAAATCTGATTTTAACCAAATTTGGCATGGTCATAACGACAATCTAGGGGCATGTTTTGAGACCATAAAATAAAAAATCGGACATACCATTGAGGAATTATCACCGAAAAGTTCGCGCGCGCAAAAATTTAATTTTGCAGATTTTGAAATTAAAATAAAATGCTCGCTCAGTTCAATTTTCTTGCGATCGGCTAGCTGCATCTTATCACTATATATATATATTAATATTATATCTCTTTATAGTATGTACACAAGAGCAAGATTAACGAAATACCAAGTTGGTACAGTTATGCGGCATATACAATTGGCGGCCTTTTCGCACAGGGCAGTCTCTTACAGTTACATAAGTAAGTACATATTTGTATAACTTTATTCTTCTGCTTCCGAAAGATCTATCCACACACATCAGAGTCATGCCAGGGCCGTGGTCAGGCCGTTCTCCGTCAAAGGCTCGAAAAAATATAGTTTTATACATTTTATATGAACTCGTTCACACACGTCCGTGTCCGGGCTGGCGACGGAGCTTCAGTGCCTGGGCCGACGACGGCCACGGCCCTGATGTGTGTGGATGGACCATTATTTAAGGTTCAATGACAGTACAGGAAGTTCGAGAAATGTGTAACGACAGAAGCATATAACGCGAAGTTCAGCCGCTTAAGCCGATCCCACCTAAGTTGGGAGAAAGGCTCGGAGGATGGTAATACCCTTTGCTAATGAGAGAGACCAGCGAAGGGCTTTGTAGCCAGACTCTACGAGTATGCTCATCGTAAAAATTTCCTAACAGATATAAAATCCAAAACTGCCTTCCCCCCCAAGATGTTCGCAGGCCAAGGCCAATCTCATCTGCAAGCCGGTACACCTATTGATTAATGGATGATGCTCTGATGCAGGCTTTCCTGATCCATGGTCAGATGGCAGACGCTCCCAAAGGAAGTGATGGGGTGCTTGGTTGGGGACCTCCACGCGGTGCACCCTGGGCAACGGAGACGGCAGCGCCTCTCTCCTAGGGTGGCAGAGACGCTGCCGCCTACGGCCAACTCCGACCGAGGCGGAGACGGCCCTGATGAGGGCTGTTCGGAAGCTTTCCACGTGTCCCTCTGGTTAGCAGATGGCACAGTGGAGAGCAAGTAAGGGGGCCATCTCGAAACCGGAGATGGCCCAGGGTCAGTCGGGGTGCGAGGGATATGCTCTATGGGTAACCTTACACCCCGGCGTCTTAAGACCCGAGACGGCGAGCGGTTTTAGTCGGTGCAAGCCCGACATAACCGCCCCCGCTGGCCGGCGGGGGGGTATCCGAAGGGATTTCCGCACGAAAAAAAAAAAAAAAAAAAAAAAAGGTGCGGGAGAGAAGAAAACGTGCGAACTTTGGAGGCAACCGGGACTGGTCGCGGGTTCTTTTTAGGGTTCCGTAGCCAAATGGCAAAAAACGGAACCCTTATAGATTCGTCATGTCTGTCTGTCTGTCTGTCCGTCCGTATGTCACAGCCACTTTTTTTCCGAAACTATAAGAACTGTTGAAACTTGCTAAGTAGATGTATTCTGTGAACCGCATTAAGATTTTCACGCAAAAATAGAAAAAATAACAATAAATTTTGGGGGTTTCCCCATACTTAGAACCGAAACTCAACATTTTTTTTTCATCAAACCCATACGTGTCTATGGATAGGTCTTCAAAAATGATATTGAGGTTTCTAATATAATTTTGTTCTAAACTGAATAGTTTGCGCGAGAGACACTTCCAAAGTGGTAAAATGTGTGTATTCCGCCTGTAACTTCTAAAATAAGAGATTGATAAAACTTAAAAAAAATATATGATGTACATTACCATGTAAACTTCCACCTAAATTGGTTTCAACGAGATCTAGTAAGTAGATTTTTTTAATACGTCATAAATCGTAAACCGCAATTTACCTTTCATTCAATCGATTTTTTTTTTCGGATATAAATTTATAAGAAAATTTAGCATGCCGTATAATTGCTACCAAATTTCATTGAATTAATGTGGCGGAGTAATCAAAAAACAAAGTATAAAAATGATTGTAACATCATTCATTGTTTCCGTAGTTCGTAAGAATTACAGTAGATGGCTTCCCCTTCAAGTGGCACGCCGCCGCCTCTTTCTGCGAGCAGGTAATGCGCGCGAAAAAGACGGCGGAGAGGGAGCGGGAAAGAACCCTGCCCCCCGAGTTTCGCAGTCTGCGGCGAGGACGCCGCAGACTCATCTACGCCCGGGACTACCGACCTCCATGATCGGGGCCTGAGGACGGCAGTTGGCCGACTCGCCGTCCTTACAGAAGCAGGCCGTGGCGGAGGCGTGTCGTGTGTGCCCTACACACGCCTGCCAACTCACCGAAGCGGGATAAAACCCGACCCCACCAGGCGAGGCCGCGGTGGCGGCCAAAGTCCGCCAGCAACCCTGGGGTTATCCTTTCGAGGGCTTACCCGGGGTGCCCGGCAACGGACACTTGGGGAGGACACCGTGCGGTTTTAGTCGAGACACGACATAACCACCCCCGCTGGCCAGCGGGGGGGTATCCGAAGGGATTTCCGCACGTAAAAAAAAAAAAAAAAGATTGCTTCCCGTCCCTTCGAGACATATAATATATCAGAGAATTTCAAATATCTAGGACGTGTCTAGGTAGCTGAATTACTCAAAGTATTCTCCCTGTAAGGGATTGGTGGCGGGTTTAAATCCCGACCTGGATGTTCTCTGAAGATGTTCATGATAAATACTTACTGAGTTATCTTCGTTTCTCGCAGCTGATGGAGACTCTTTCAAAGCCAAAGTTTCTATGTTCCTCCACAAACTGTCATCAACCAAATGACTGTATTCATGTGCCCGCTGTCTGAATTCTGCATTAGCGAAACCAATATTAACATCTCGCCCAGATATCACAACGGTTGCCCATATAGGAGAGCTGGTGTCTACTCCCGAAGGTATATGCCCTAACCTTTTGCCATCAACGCCAAAGTTAATATCACGGGCAGAATTTATGTAAAAATATATGTTAGATGCGTTCCTATATAGTTTATTTTCTAAGAGTTTCACCCAATATCTGGTACGTTTGATTAACTTCTTGTTGATGATATGGGAGGTTTGTTTCGCCCACAATGCAGGGTCTTGGTTCGTAAATCCAATTTGAATATCTGTGTCCTTGTCTATGCCATGAATTCGGAGACAAACCTGCAAAACATCAAATATTTTTCATCACAGTCGGCTCTCAACAGAGAAACTTCGCTCCTCCGGAAAGAATGGGTCACTAGAAACGATGCTAAGAATTGTCAAAGGTTTGTCGAACTTAATCCTTAAACTGTCAGTGAAGGTCTCGTCAAAATCGTCCAGCCGATTCGAACACTAATCGCAATAAATAGATAGGCAGACATGAACAGACAGTTTCTGTTATAAAATAGGATGAGACGGCAAGATAGCCCAGGCGTGGTAGGCAACAGTCCAACCGCCGAACTATTCGAGAATGGTCGAGCAAGACTGCTTTTGACATCAATACTGTCACCGATTTCCTACTAACCGTCACACACTTCAATTTAATTTATATGTATTGAATATTATGATAGCCCAGTGGTGTACGTAACGGACTGCCGAGACAAGGTCTCGAGTTCGATCCGCAGTCGACCCGGGCACACATTTCTGACTTTTCGTCGTTATGTGTGTATTAAAAATGTTGATTATCGCTCGCTTAGCAATGTGCCCGGTAGATGACAATAGGCTCGCCCCCTATTACATTGGGACCTAAACATAACTGGCGAATCGTGGGTGTGTAATACACCTCTGCCTCCCCTTTCGGGGATACAGGCATGAAGTTATGTTTATGTTTTTATAAATAGTCGTATTCTTACCCTCTCATTCACACGAACGGGTCTAGATGTAAACGTGGCTCCCTTCCGAGATTTCCTCGTGCGCCTCTTGCAGTACACCTCTTGGCCCAAAATCTTGACATTTTTGCCGTGAACCTCGTGGAAGTAGAAAGGTAGGAGGTTGCACACATAACCACATGGTGGCTGCAAAGAGAGGAATGAAAAATTAAGTACTACCTAATTCATAAGTGTTACTGGTGGTAGAAATTTGATTGCACAAATTTGTCACAAAATTCGGCCGGGTGGGTACCACCGTGCACGATTGCGAAAAACCCTCCATAGTAATCCAATTTCGGTTTGATTGCGTTCAGGGTTGTCAGCAAGTGCATAGCCGGGCAGGGCGGTTGTGGTCGCAGCACTAGTGGGACCGGTGGGGGTCACGCGGTGCTGTGACGACAATCCTCTTCTGATGAGGCCGTCAAGCTGAGTGCCACCATTGTTAACATGGTACGTGTATGTAATGGTGACCCTCTTTCCTGAGACTTTACCTTCAGCTTACCAACAGGCGAGGTGAAGTCAAATTGACGTGTCCTAAATAAAAAAAATAAAAAAAGTCCTTGCAATTCTTTGAGAGTAAAAGCTAAAAGCAGCGATAGCCCAGTGGCGCACGCAACGGACTGCTGAGACGAGATTTCGAGTTCACACACCTCTGACTTTTCGTAGTTATGTGTGCATTAATAAATGTTAATTATCGCTCGCTTAATAATGTGCCCGGTAGATGGTAATAGGCTCGCTCCCTATTACATTGGGACCTTAACATAAATGGCGAATCGTGGGTGTGTAATACACCTCTGCCTACCCTTTCGCGGATACAGACGTGAAGTTATGTTATGTTAAAAGCTAAATGATTACTAACTAGCAAAATCGTCTTTACTCTTGAAATTTTATCGACTCCATAGTGATTTGCTTGTATGATTGGTTTTCTACAGGGGCGTCTTCGTATTGTTACGTGCGCGGGGTACAAATTAAATGCCGTTTACACAACAAAGAGGTTTATTCGCTCACCACAAACTAGACAACTAAATAACTAGCACACACAGTACTCTTCAACAGTTCCAGTCGCTCAGCAGTTCACAGTAGTCCACAGTAGTTCCTTAAGTCGCAGGTATAACTCTCTTGATTCACTTCGGTAAGATGTGTTCGCTTTCACTTTCGAAAATTAACTGCCTCGTGTCGATAGCCGGGCGTCCTTTTATAGCTCTTAATAAGCGGGGTAGAATATTCCGGAAGGTACTAGGGCGTTCGAGAATAGTAGGTATTTACTGGGGCGTTCGAGAAAATAAGTACCTACACAGTCGTGCCGACGATAGAGGTGAATGCCCTTTTTATCGCGATTTGTAGGTAAAGTTGGTATAGGTAGACAAAAGGGCGTGTGATTTTGTATTGACTTTTCTGGATTTTTCTAAACGGATCGATAGAGTACTTCGACATTAACAATGCGTTTTAATTTCTAGAAGATTCGATCAGTAGTTTCCGAGATATCGACGATCGTTGTAACATTACCCCCCTCTTAATCATGCTCGTCCCGAGCATCATTTGTTCCATGATATCGCGTCAACCTATCCACATGGACTACCTTTGGTTTTCCCCTAAGACCCTTCTTAATGCGGTAGGTGATGTCATTGATTCTTGTGACAACCGTATAGGGTCCTTCCCAGCGAGCTTGAAGTTTTGGAGATTTCCCTTTTCTGCGTAGCGGGTTGTGAAACCATACCAGTGTTCCTTCTTCAAAACCGTTGGTGTTTGCATTTCTATCGTACCGGGTTTTCATCCTTATACCTGTCTTCAAATTGTTTTCCCGTACCATTCTGTGCACCTCGTCCAGCCGGTTTTGAAGTTCACTCACGTAGTCCGTTACGGGCTTAGGACTTTCGGGTGGCGTGCCGGTTATTGCATCCACTGGTAGCCTTATCTCTCGACCAAAATTTACTTTAGCTGGAGTGTGTCCCGTACTGTCATGCACCGCAGATCGATAGGACATCAGGAACAGTGGGATGTACTGGTCCCAATCTTTTTGGTGTTCGTCGACAACTTTAGCCAAGTGATTTTCCAACGTCTGGTTAAACCTCTCGACCATTCCGTCTGACTGTGGGTGCGCTGGAGTCGTACGGGTCTTGTTTATACCGAGGAGTTTGCACATTTCTTGAAACAGAGCAGACTCGAAGTTCCGTCCTTGGTCGGAGTGGATCTCCATAGGTGCGCCATATCGACTGACCACTTCCTGAACTAGTTTCTTGGCTACAGTGACTGCTTCCTGGTTGGGTGTCGCAAATACTTCCGGCCACTTAGTGAAGTAGTCTTGCACTACTATGATGTATTTGTTACCCTCATCAGTCGTTGGAAAAGGTCCAGCAACATCAATGGCGATACGTTCCCACGGTGCCCCAACGTTGTACAGCTTCAATTTTCCTTTGCTTCTTGTCTGCGGTCCTTTAACCGAAGCACATGCAGTGCATTTACGGCACCAATCCTCGACATCTTCCCGACAACGAAGCCAGTAAAACCGCTGTCGCACTTTAACCAGGGTTTTCTTGACTCCGAGATGCCCGCCAGAAACACCATCGTGGATGTGCCGTAAAAGTGGGGCCACCTTGCTTCTTGGTACCACTACTTGCATGGTTACTTCCTTACCATCGTTAGACTCCCATTTCCTATACAGGACATCGTCTACCAGTGCTAAGCTGTCCCACTGGGCCCAATAGCTTTTGGTCGTCGAACTGTAAGCAGATACGTCACTCCATTGGGGTTTGCTGCCAAGCTGTTTCCAGTGCAGTATAGGTTTCAGATCATCATCATCCTCTTGCGCCTTCTTCATACTGCTTCCAGTCCATTCGTCGTCAAGTCCATTCACCCTTATGACTTTAATCTCTTCTCGGGCTTCGTTTCTTTGACAATGCTTGCAATCTTCGACACACGGCCTTCGTGACAAAGCATCAGCATTGCCGTGCCCTTTTCCACTTCGGTGTTCTATCACAAAGGGAAATTCCTGTAGTTGCTCGATCCATCTTGCTACTTGGCCTTCTGGGTTCTTGAATTGCAGCAACCACTGTAGCGCAGCATGATCTGTCCTTAGTGTAAACTCTCGTCCTATAAGATACTTGTTAAAATGCTGTAAAGACTTCACCACAGCGAGAAGTTCACGACGAGTAACACAGTAATTCCTTTCCGGTTTAGATAGCGATTTACTGAAGTATGCTATTACAACATGGCGATCTCCCTGCACTTGTGACAACACTCCACCTATTCCGCTGTTACTAGCGTCCGTGTCCACAATGAATCTACCTTCCCTAGTAGGATAACCCAATATAGGGGCTTCGCACAATCGTTGTTTAAGCGTACTAAAAGCTTGCTCGCAATCCAGGTCCCAAACGAAGTCTCGTTTATCTTCCGTCAGTCGGTGTAGTGGTTTTGCAATATCCGAGAAATGCTTAATGAAGCGTCTGTAATACGCGCATAGTCCCAGAAACGCACGAACCTCCGTTTTGTTCTTTGGAACAGGCCATTCTTGAACAGCTTTAATCTTCTCGGGGTCGGTTTTAACTCCTTCCGTTGAGATCACATGTCCAAGATAGCTGACCTCCTTTTTAAATAGAGCGCACTTCTTTGGACTCAGTTTAAGGTTAGCCTCACGAATCCGAGTAAAAACTATTTCCAGGTTCTTCAGGTTTTCTTTGAAGCTGCGTCCCATAACTATAACATCGTCCAGGTAAACCAGACAGACGTCTCCAAGTAGACCCACCATTACTCTTTCCATGAGGCGTTCAAACGTGGCTGGTGCATTACATAAACCAAATGGCATGACATTAAAATGCCATAAACCGTTTCCAATTCCTGTACTAAAGGCTGTCTTCTCTTTATCGTCTGGACTGATCTCCACCTGCCAATAGCCACTTTTTAAATCGATGGTTGAAAACCATTTCATACCACTAAGCATGTCCAGGGTATCGTCGATCCTAGGCAAAGGATAACTGTCTTTCTTCGTGACATTATTCAACATTCGGTAATCCACACAAAACCTTGTACTGCCATCCTTCTTTTTCACTAGTACCACAGGTGATGACCATGGACTCGTTGAAGGTTCAATCACCTTGTTATCGGCCATGTCTTTAATCATAACTGCTACCTCCTCTTCTCTTGCCCATGGTAAACGTCGAGGTCTTTGTTTTATAGGCCTGGAGTCACCTGTGTCAATCCGGTGTTTCACGAGCCCAGTCCTTCCACAGTCATTTCCGGTTGCAAAGATGTCTCTAAATCGTAGCAAGAGGTCTCTGGCTTGATGCAATTCTGATGCCGATAAGTTTTCCTTTGAATTCTCGAGAAGTTGCTGGATGCGATCTTCGGAGATTTGTGTACCGCCTTGTTTAGTCGTAGTGCTGTTCAGCCGTCTCAGGTACTTTACTTCTTCACATTTTCCAACCACACTATTCTTCTTCAGGAGAACTATTTCGTCACTGAGGTTGAGGATTCTCACCCTAGCGATTCCGTTCGGCATCAGTAAGGTTCTCGCTGTTATTAAGTTTTCATGACTGCCGGTATCTTCCACAATAAGACATCTT
This sequence comes from Cybosia mesomella, assembly GCA_946251805.1. Classification (NCBI taxonomy): domain Eukaryota; kingdom Metazoa; phylum Arthropoda; class Insecta; order Lepidoptera; family Erebidae; genus Cybosia; species Cybosia mesomella. The sequence continues at coordinate 19,854,435 of OX276411.1, forward strand.
CTTTGTTCAGTCTTCGCAGGAAACCTCACTCTGACTAATGTTTCCGATTTAGGAGCTAACGTCGTATCCGTTAAACAGTAAAGAGTACACGGGTGCGATCCTTGTAAACAAACTTCCTGATCAGGAAATCTCAGCACTCCTCTAGGTATATCCAAGACACATCGGTGATTCGTCAAGAAATCCAGTCCCAAAATGCAATCATCAGTAATATTAGCAATTAATACTGACTGGTGGTATATTTGGTCGCCAATTCTTACCTCCACATCTGTTTCACCGAGGACGGTCACTGGCTGGCCAGTAGCTGTCTGAAGCTGGCACCTCGGAGATCGTTTTTCCCACCTTATGGTGCGTTTCAGCAATTCCGGCCTTACAACTGTACGTGAAGCTCCAGTATCCACTGTTAAACTGCAAGGTTGATTGTCTAAGATGGCCTCGATGATCAGACTATTTCCATTGACAACTTGAGTTATTGTGATGGTTGGGGCCTCATGTCGACCAGCCAGCGCCCGCCCCGCGGCCCTGGCGACATTTAGTTTAACGGAACATCTTGATCGACCTGGGTCCCGGAGTCCGTGACCCTCCTCCGTTTCCTCGAAGGACACTCTGACTGGATATGGCCCCTTCCTCTACAGGAATAACACGTTGGGACATACCGTGGCTTCCTCTCCTCCTCAACTACCTCCTTGATCTCCCTGACCTTACTTATCCCGGCATTCTGCCGTACGGTTTCCACCTCAAGGGCATAAGCCAGTGCTTCTTTTAAGGTCTGGTGGTGACGCAACTGTACACTAGTTTTCACTTCTGCGTCCCGTATACCGTTTAGGAAGGCCTCCAGTAGGGTGGTCTCGATCATCACGGGTGTCGATGAGTAGGCCCGACGAACGAGCCTTTCAACCTCTACAGCCCATTCCTGGAGGCTTTCACCAGCTTTTTGTTTTCTCTCGCGTAGCTGCGCTCGGTAGACATTTTCCAGGTGCTTGTCACCGTAGCGTGTGTCTAACGCTTCCATCAGAGACTCCAGTGTCCTTCCTTCAGGTGGCAGGTTTTCCAGTATTACTAAGGCATCTCCTCGTAATGCAAGTGTCAAGGCCATAAAAGACTCCTCGTTGCTCCAGGCTTTAGTTTTTACCAATATCTCAAATTGGTACTTGAAGGCTGTCCACGAGGAGGTTCCATCGAAGTGTGGTAGGTCGAACTTCGCTGATGAGGGTGAGGTCGCGGCAACAGGTCCGCAGGTTTTTAGTCTGACGATCTCTTTTTCCAGTTCTTGCAAGCGGTCGTCAATGGTCACGGCAACAGGTCCACAGGTTTTTAGCCTGACGATCTCTTTTTCAAGCTCTTGAAAGCGGTCGTCGATGGTTCCTGTCTTCAAAGCCACTTCCTTACTCAGCATTTGCAGGCTGTCTTCAAGGTTCTTCACTTTATCTCCCAGTGCATGGATGCCTGCATCGATTTTACCCATGACAGCTTCCTGGTTGGCCTGCATCATCTGTTGACTAGCCTCTTGTTTGGCCTGCATCTCTTGTATGGAGGCCTGCATCGTCTTTCGACTAGCCTCTTGGTTGACCTGCATCTCTTGCATGGAGGCCTGTAACATCTGCCGACTAGCCTCTTGGTTGACCTGTATCATCTCTTGCATGGAGGCCTGCATCGTCTGTCGACTAGCCTCTTGATTGGCCTGCATTTCTTGCATAGAGGCCTGCATCATCTGCTGCATAGAAGCCAACAGCGTCATCATGTTGGTATCTGACGAGGTTCCATCTGGTGCTCCCGTAGTTACCGATGAGATAGCAGGATCGGCCTGACGCCCTTCCTCTTTAAGGCTCCGTTGACGTGCAGCATCCATTTCTACTTGACGTCTGGTCCGTGGAGTACGCCCTTCGTCTTCACGTGGTAATAACGGCATCGCACTTCTGACACCAGTTGTTACGTGCGCGGGGTACAAATTAAATGCCGTTTACACAACAAAGAGGTTTATTCGCTCACCACAAACTAGACAACTAAATAACTAGCACACACAGTACTCTTCAACAGTTCCAGTCGCTCAGCAGTTCACAGTAGTCCACAGTAGTTCCTTAAGTCGCAGGTATAACTCTCTTGATTCACTTCGGTAAGATGTGTTCGCTTTCACTTTCGAAAATTAACTGCCTCGTGTCGATAGCCGGGCGTCCTTTTATAGCTCTTAATAAGCGGGGTAGAATATTCCGGAAGGTACTAGGGCGTTCGAGAATAGTAGGTATTTACTGGGGCGTTCGAGAAAATAAGTACCTACACAGTCGTGCCGACGATAGAGGTGAATGCCCTTTTTATCGCGATTTGTAGGTAAAGTTGGTATAGGTAGACAAAAGGGCGTGTGATTTTGTATTGACTTTTCTGGATTTTTCTAAACGGATCGATAGAGTACTTCGACATTAACAATGCGTTTTAATTTCTAGAAGATTCGATCAGTAGTTTCCGAGATATCGACGATCGTTGTAACAGTATGTCTATGCTAAGGCATACCCGATGTCACACGCAATAGGCTCCTGTTGGCATAACACCGTGTGGTTTTTTCCGTTCAATTTCAACATAGCCACTTCACCTTTGGCCTTGGTGAGTTGGGAGCTGCGAAGGCTTCCACACGTCAAAATAGGGCTGAAAATGGTAACCAATTTTTTACCTTTTTTTTTTTTTTTTTCCGTGCGGAAATCCCTTCGGATACCCCCCCGCCGGACAGCGGGGGCGGTTATGTCGGGCTTGCACCGACTAAAACCGCACGCCGTCTCGGGTCTTCAGACGCCGGGGTGTAAGGTTACCCATAGAGCATATCCCTCGCACCCCGACTGACCCTGGGCCATCTCACCACTAACAGCATCGCTCATCCTGTCTCCTCTGAAAGCAGAGGAGTACGGATTACGAACGAATTTTTTACCTGATCTGTAATTTCTTCAACAAACTGCACTGAGGCCGGAATCGAAGGCAGCTGCACGACAAGCCAGACAGGAATGTTGGTATCCACTCCTGCCACACAGCGACTATACTCCCCAGCTTCTCCCCAAAAATGGAGCTCTCCAGAGGACTTCGCACTGATGTATACGTTCGGTTTCTCTAAGCGTACGTCCAAGAGGATAGGATACCACGTCTTCGATTGAACAGCATCTGAGAGGCTGGCGGGATCGTACCAAGTGAAGCCGAAAGTTAGTTCAGCTAACGGCCAAAACGGAGTTGTCACACGGAGGCAGACCTGGAAGTATCAGATATAGGAATGAATATTAGAAGCATATTTTGGCGACTATAGCTAAAAAAAAAGCCGCTAAGTTAGAGTTCGACTCGCCCATTAAGGGTTCCGTAGCAGCAAGTAACATATTTTTTTTTTAATAATTTTTATATTTAAGTTGATTGAATGAAAGGTAAATTGCGGTTTACGATTTATGACGTATTAAAAAAAACTACTTACTAGATCTCGTTCAAACCAATTTTCGGTGGAAGTTTACATGATAATGTACATCATATATTTTTTTTAGTTTTATTATTCTCTTATTTTAGAAGTTACAGGGGGGGGGACACATTTTACCACTTTGGAAGTGACTCTCGCGCAAACTATTCAGTTTAGAAAAGAATGATATTAAAAACCTCTACATCATTTTTGAAGACCTATCCATAGATACCAAACACGTATGGGTTTGATGAAAAAAAAAAATTTGAGTTCCAGTTCTAAGTATGGGGGGTCCCAGAATTTATTGTTCTTTTTTTCTATTTTTGTGTGAAAATCTTAATGCGGTTCACAGAATACATCTACTTACCAAGTTTCAATAGTTCAATAGTCATTCTTATAGTTTAGGAAAAAAGTGGCTGTGACATACGGACAGACAGACAGACATGACGAATCTATAAGGGTTCCGTTTTTTGCCATTTGGTAACGGAAACCTAAAAAAGAAAAAGGAAAACAAAATCGAATAATAACTAAACAAAACAGAACTAAAATTGACAATTGATTTCTAAACTGTGCGTACTCCCGCGCCGCATAAGAGACGCTATGTCACCTTAGGCGGCGCCCTATGACCTTGAACCCCGAGGTCCGCTACCCTACTTTTTCGATTACACTTTACTCAGTCTTCGGCATGCCTGGTAGTTAGACCATCAGTTATCTCTTAAGACTCATTCTTCACCTTCTACCGGGGCCTGCGGTATCGCCATAGAACGTGGCTACACCAGCGAAGGCTTTAATTTTCTCCTACAATAAATTTACATTTACATTTGTTTACATTTTAAAAGGTTTAAAATTTCTTAGTACTTATTCAAGAACAACCCAGAGCGGATACCACCAATGACAAGAACCGAGATCAACCGAAACCTAGCCCATCAAGCCATACTGAATAAAACGCGGCGAAACCCAATCCGAGTATTGCTTATTGATTGTGGGAGTCAGAAACCCAAACTAGGATAGCCTGTGCTATGTACTCCTGGCTCCCCCTCTAGGAAATGGTGATAAATAGCTAACTGAGCAAAGTTCTTGTACATAATATAAGAAAATAAAATAAAAATAACACGGTAAATAACGCGGTAGCCTAGTGGTATGGGTAATGGACTGCTGAGACGAGGTCTCGGGTTCGATCCCAGGTTTTACCATGGCACACACCAATGACTTTTCGATGCTTTTCGAAGTTATGTGTGTATTTATCGCAGGTTTATAAGTGCCCGGTTAATGTTAATAGGCTCGCCACCTATTACATTGGGACCTAAACATAAACTAGCGAAATGTGGGTGCTAGCACCTCTGCCTACCCCTTCGGGGATATAGGCGTGAGTTTATGTATGACGTAAAATAAAAATCTGAGTATGCAAGAGTGGGTGTGTGGGTATAAAGTTTGTGTGCGTGCTTATGTAATGCTAATGTGTGGGTGTGTGTGATTTCTACATGTGTGTGTGTGCGCGTGTGAGGTTTATGTGTATATATGAGTGAGTATATAGGGTGTGCAAGTTTGTGTGTGATCTGTTTATTGATTTGCTAGTAAAAGTTGTGGACGCGGAAGTTCCCAAACAGCCTAAGCTTTTTAGGGTTCCGTAGCCAAATGGCAAAACATGTCTCTCTGTCCGTCCATCCGTATGTTACAGCCACTTTTTCCGATAAAACTTGGTAAGTAGATGTATTCTGTAAGCCGCATTAAGATTGTCACACAATAGAAAAAAAAAATTGGGGGTTCGCTATACTTAGACCCAAAATAAATATGTAATAGGAGCCTAAGTAACTGGCGCAGGTGATCTCCGGGAAGGGGTGCTTCGGGGACCACCTGCATCGGATCAGGAAGGAGCCAACGCCTGAGTGTCATCACTGGGACGCGAACGAGGACTCAGGGCTGCACACGCTGGCGGACTGCCCGGTGTGGGAGGCGCCGAGGCGTGACCTCGTGGCAGCCACCGGGGTGGGAGTCCTCTCGCTCGGCAGCATGATTGCGGCAATGGTGGGGAGCGCGAGCGCGTGGGCCGCCGCCACCTCCTTCTGCGAGCATCTAATGCTCGCGAAGGGGATGGCGGGGCGCGCCCGGGAGAGATTTAGAACTCTCCCGGCCCGCCGAGCCCTCAACTTGCTCGCCGCGCGTCGCAGGCGACTCAGGCGCCGGAGGTCGCTTAACGACCTCCGTCCTCCATGAGCGCAGGCCTGGGGGTGGCAGGTAAGGCCGCCAGTCGCCCCAGCAGAAGCAGGCCGTGACGGTGGGGTGACTAGCGCCCCTCCCCCAAACCGGGGCAAGACGGGGACACCGTGGTTCCGAAACCCGAGGGCGCCATCTCGAAACCGGAGATGGCCCAGGGTCAGTCGGGGTGCGAGGGATATGCTCTATGGGCAACCTTACACCCCGGCGTCTGTAGACCCGAGACGGCGTGCGGTTTTAGTCGGTTGAAGCCCGACATAACCGCCCCCGCTGGCCGGCGGGGGGTATCCGAAGGGATTTCCGCACGAAAAAAAAAGGGGGCCTAAGTAAATAATACTTATAATACGCGCGGAGCGTGGCTTGAACTACAAGAACTTTTATATTATGTTACTGGCTGCTATGGATGGAACCCTTCATGGGCGAGTCCGCCTCGCACTTGGCCGGTTTTTTTTAAATTCTCTTCACTGACTTCCAAGTAGCTTACCGTCTCGTCAATGACTAGGGGTCTGCTCGCTAACGCTACTCCAGGCCCCAGGATATCCTCAGCGACATTCCGTGCCTCGGATCCATCGCTGGAGATCTCGACAAATCTGCCGTGGACAGCATGAAAACGTACAGGAGACAGATTCATTCAACCACCGATACGGAAACTGGGAGACGCTGAAAGTTAAATTTATAAATAAATATTCTACGACATTCTACACAGCGCTTACTAGACCCAAAGTAAGCATATATTAACACTAGCTTGTGTTAAGGGTTCCAGAATGCGGATAAACATACTTATATACTTCTTTCTTGTAAATATATACATATTATACATAGAAACACCCAGGCCAATACAAATAGACATACAAATATTTGCACTGAGTGGGAATGGAACCCGCGCCCCCTGACGTAGCAGTCGAATGCACTACCGCTACGCCACAGAGGTCGTCATTCTTCTTATGTCCCTAAAGAAGCACGCATAGGTCTATATATAATAAGCACCATTATTTCACCAGGAGTGTCCAGGACCCTACAAACACTTAAGGTCAAAGCCGACCTCACCTGCTAGGCGGTGCACCTGATAAACAACAGACGAGACTCTTGCGCAGGCGCACCTCTCAGGGTTTGGAGGTCAAACAGCAGTCGCTCCCGAAAAGCTGACATACCAATCAAAAACTATAAGCGGATCTTGGGCTCCGAAGTACATACTTTGGACTCAACTGTGAGAATGATAATGACCCTTGTTTCATCAGGTATTGTTTGAGTGGCATAAAGGTAGCAATTCCACTACCGCTACGCCTCATTCCAGCACGCACACAACTGTGTGTGTGCTGGAATGAGGTTTCGGTTTTGATTTCCGTTTGATTCTGGTTTTTCAGTTGGAAAATTGAGTTTAGTAAACATGCCCGGTTGAGTTCAATATTATTATTTGTCTATGATAGTATATTTTTTGTTTTTTCGTGCGGAAATCTCCTCAGATACCCCTCTGCCGGCCAGCGGGGGAGGTCATGTCGGGCTTGAACCGACTAAGTGTGTCTTACATACGCCTGCCAACTCAACGACGCGGGATCAAATACGACCCCGTAGGCGAGGCGACGGTGACGGCCGAAGTCCGCTGGTAACCCTAGGGTGATCCTTTCTAGGGCGTAACATAGGTGCCCGGCAATGGACACTTGGGGAGGACATCGTGTGGTCCGATTCACCTATCTCATCGTTGGCACCGATGGGGTCGAGCCCGTGGGGGTTTCCACAAGTAAAAAAAATTGGATATATTATTTAGGTAGGCCTGGGGGTGGCAGGTGAGGCCGCCTGTCACCTTAGCACAAGTATCGACTAGCGCCACCCCCCCCCCTTTCCGGGTCAAGATGGGGACACCGTGGTACCCAAACCCGAGGGGGGCATCAAGTAGGGTACACCGGGTTCTCCGCACCATATTTTTCTTACCGGACATGGCCCAGGGTCAGTCGGGGTGCGAGGGATATGCTCTATGGGTAACCTTACACCCTGGCGTCTGAAGACCCGAGACGGCGTGCGGTTTTAGTCCGTGCAAGCCCGACATAACCGCCCCCGCTGGCCGGCAGAGGGGTATCTGAGGGGATTTCCGCACAAAAAAACAAAAAAGATACTATGATAGACAAATAATAATATTAAACTCAACCGGGCATGTTTACTAAACTCAATTTTCCAACTGAAAAACCAGAATCAAACGGAAATCAAAACCGAAACCTCATTCCAGCACACACACAGTTGTGGGGGGGGTATCCGAAGGGATTTCCGCACGAAAAAAATAAAAAATAATAAGGTACTTAGATATAGCGAGCGCGTGGGCCGCCGCCACTTCCTTCTGCGAGCATATAATGCTCGCAAAGGAGATGGCGGAGCGCGCCCGGGAGAGGTTCAGAACTTTCCCGGCCCGACTCAGGCGCCGGAGGTCGCTTAACGACCTCCGTCCTCCATGAGCGCAGGCCTGGGGGTGGCAGGTGAGGCCGCCTGTCACCCCAGCAGAAGCAGGTCGGGACGGGGGGGGACTAGCGCCCCTCCCCCAAACCGGGGCAAGACGGGGACACCGTGGTTTCCAAACCCGAGGGGTCCATCTCGAAACCGGAGATGGCCCAGGGTCAGTCGGGGTGCGAGGGACATGCTCTATGGGTAACCTTACACCCCGGCGTCTGAAGACCCGAGACGGCGTGCGGTTTTAGTCCGCCCCGACATAACCGCCCCCGCTGGCCGGCGGGGGGGCATCCGAAGGGATTTCCGCACGAAAAAAAAAAAGGTACTTAGATAAATATTTTTTGTAAATACATGCATTTTTCATAAAGAAAAAACTAAATTTTGTGGAAAATATTGAAAATTTAGTTATGAGAACACCATTTATGACATTTGGACCATCAAGACTAGATTTATGACTGAATCTTGAACAACATCTTATTACGAGAATTAGCCCTCAGATTAATGCAATCAATATATACATACAAATATTTTTACTGCCGGAAATCAAACTCCCGACCTCTGACTTAGCAGTCTGACATTCTTCTTAATCTAAATATTCTTTTAAAATGTATGATACCAGGTGGCAGAAATTTGATGACACAAATTTGTCACAAAATACCACCGTATACGATTGCGAAAAACCCTCCATAGTAATCCAATGTCGGTTTGATTGCGTTCAGGTGTCAGCAAGTGCATAGCCGGGCAGGGGGATTGTGGTCGCAGCACTAATGGGACCGGTGGGTGACACGCGGTGCTGCGACGACAATCGTCTTCTGATGAGGCCGTCAAGCTGAGTGCCACCATTGTTAACATGTACGTGTATGTAATGGTGACCCTCTTTCCCGAGACTTTACCTTCAGCTTACCATCAGGCGAGGTGAAGTCAAATTGACGTGTCCTAAATATTAAAAAAAAGAAAGATAAAACACTCACTTTTAAATTGTTTATTTACACTGCTCTGAATAAAGTAACTAAGTACTACGAAAACTAGATGTAATAAACAAATAGATATTAAAACAATATCTCGTCACGTTCGCCACGTATTGTCAAGACTTCTCACTAGCTATAGTTATCCAACTGATTCGTAGATTATAGCATACATATATCTATTAATTATTTTATCTTATCATATTTATCACAGTCAAATAGGATAACACGATACAAGAGCGCTATCGAAGTTTTAATGTGTGCGTCGAAGAGTAGGTATACAACAGATTAAGTAGACACTCAAGTAACAAGTAAAACAGAATATGAAAAAGCTACCAAGTGCGAGTCGGATTCGCCCATGAAGGGTTCCGTAGCAGCAAGTAATATAACAATGCTTTTTTATATTTTTATATTTGAATTGGTATGAAAGGTGAATTGCGGTTTACGATTTATGACGTAACAAAAACCTACTGACAAGATCTCGTTCAAACCAATTTTCGGTGGAAGTTTACATGGTAATGTACATCATATATTTTTTTAGTTTTATCATTCTCTTAATTTAGAAGTTACAGGGCGGGGGAGGGTACATTTTACCGCTTTGGAAGTGTCTCTCGCGCAAACTATTCAGTTTAGAGAAAAATTATATTAGAAACCTCAATATCATTTTTGAAGATCTATAGTTTTGATGAAAAAAATATTTTTAAATTACAGTTCTAAGTATGGGGAACCCCCAAAATCTATTGTTTTATTTTTTTGTGAACATCTTAATGCGGTTCACAGAATACATCTACTTACCAAGTTTCAACAGCATAGTTGTTATAGTTTCGGAATAAAGTGGCTGTGACAAACGGACGGACAGACAGACAGACATGACGAATCTATAAGGGTTCCGATTTTTGCCATTTGGCAACGGAACCCTAAAAAGTGTATGGCACTCTGGGAGTGCCGACAGAAGTGAAAACTAGAACAATAACGAGTGTAGTTTTGAATCGTTATCGTTATCATCATCATCACCTAACCTACCTCCCTCCCTCCCTCCATCCATCCATCCATCATTATCCAGCTAAAACAAAGATGGCTTTGTTATAAAAGCGTCTCGAGTGACGAAGGCGTCTCGGTGACGATTAAATTTAAAAAAACGCACGTTCCAAGATTTTTCTTCACCTAAAAAACTGCTTATATGGAAAGTGCTCAATTCCCCTAAAGAAGTATTTTCCGTGAAGCGATTAAAATCTGATCTCCACAACATGGCTAATGGTAGCGGGATCAAAGTTCTGTAGTTAGACAATGTGGTCGGACTTTTTAAGGCTCCGAATATCCGTAACGAAGGCAAATACTGGTGGTATAAATTTGATGACACAAATTTGTCACAAAATTCGGCCGGGTAGGTACCACCGTGCACGACTGCGAAAAACCCTCCATAGTAATCCAATTTCGGTTTGATTGCATTCAGGGGTCAGCAAGTGCATAGCCGGGCATGGGGATTGTGGTCGCAGCACTAGTGGGACCGGTGGGTGTCACGCGGTGCTGCGACGACAATCCTCTTCTGATGAGGCCGTCAAGCTGAGTTCCACCGTTGTTAACATGGTACGTGTATGTAATGGTGACCCTCTTTCCTGAGAATTTACCTTCAGCTTACCATCAGGCGAGGTGAAGTCAAATTGACGTGTCCTAAATATATAAAAAACCCTATTAGGGAGTCACAATTCACCAAAATTAAGTTATTTATCATCATGGCAGCTAATAAGCGAAGCAACTGATTTTTTTATAATTCTGCGCTTTTACCATTTTTCTCTTTTAACTTTGTGCGCTTTTACCATTTTGCTCTTTTACCATTTTGCGAGTGCTTACCATTTTATGCTTTGATCATGTCATGTCATGTCATTATGACATTACCTCGTCTGATGGTAAACTAAAGGTAAAGTCTCAGGAATGGGGGTCACCATGTGGTCTCAGCTTGACGGCCTCATCAGATACTTTTTAACGCCCCGCTTAAAGGGCCCGGGACTGTAGGAAGAAGGAAACAAGTGTGCTGGTCAAATTTTTTTTACGACTACACCGCTGAACTGTTATGGTAGGACCATAGTTTACATTATACCTATATAGGTCCTAGTGAAGCACATAAGCTACTTTTATAACAGAGATCCACTCAAGTGAAGACTAATAAAGTTATTTTTTCTATAAAACTGTCTACTTCTTCGACCAAATTAAGGTTTACACCATAGATCTGGTGCCTACTCATTTACATATATCAAGAATTTTACGTTATGCTAACAATTGCTAGTTATATTTAAACAGGCGCTTACAACCAAATATTGATGGCGGAAGATGGGTTGTAGGACTTGTAAGTACCTACTTACTTTCATTTCGCAAGGTTAAGAAAGGGTTGCAGCAGTTTCGCCTTTCAAAATTTATCCAACACAACAATATTGTTATTTAAAAATCAAAGTATGAAAACACAATTTAAAATTACTTACTAAATCGTCATCCGAGCGCACATTCCAGTTGCATCCCAAAATTGCATTTTGAACCCATGGTGGGAAGTTAGTGGTTAAGGAATCGGCCTTCGTGAACCCACTCCTAACACAAACAATTGAGCTTAGCTGGAGGGGTTATGGGGAATATTAGTAATTTCAGTAGGTAACATCATAGGAGGTATTTTATTTTTTCGTCCTGAAATTCTCACGCCGACCAGCGGGGATGGTTATGTCGAACTCGAACCGACCAAAACCGCACGCCGTCTTGGGTCTATAATGCTGGGGTGTAAGATGGCCCTCAAGCTAAAAGGCGGCTAAGCGACTTCTGATTAATTTTCACATCTTAACTTTAAACAAATATTTAAATACTAGCTGATGCCCGCGGCTCCACCCCCGCTGGCCAGCGGGGGGGTATCCGAAGGGATTTCCGCACGTAAAAAAAAAAAAAAAAAAAAAAAAAATGCCCGCGGCTCAACCTGCGTAGAATTCTGATCCCGTTCCCGCAACCCATGGGAACCTATTCCCGGGATAAAAGTACCCTATGTGTTATTCCGGACTATAATCTATCCCTTTTTTTTTTTTTTTTTATCGTGCGGAAATCCCTTCGGATACCCCCCCGCCGGCCAGCGGGGGCGGTTATGTCGGGCTTGCACCGACTAAAACCGCACGCCGTCTCGGGTCTTCAGACGCCGGGGTGTAAGGTTACCCATAGAGCATATCCCTCGCACCCCGGCTGACCCTGGGCCATCTCACCACTAACAGCATCGCTCATCCTGTCTCCTCTGAAAGCAGAGGAGTACGGAGAGCGATGTGTTCCCGCCACGTTGGGTATTGGCCGACGATCAATGCCAACCCTATGAAGGGGTGAAGGGGAAGCCATTGACCGCCGCCCAGGGTGTACCGGCCGCACCGATTCCGTTCCCCCCGGACTGCAGCGGGATCGGAATCGGAGCGACACTCGAGGAGGTTACCCAACACACACCCCAACTATAATCTATCCCTGCGCCAAATTTCAGTCAGATCCGTTCAGCCGTTTTTGCGTGAAAGAGTAACAAACATCCATCCATCCATCTATACTAACAAACTTTCGCGTATATAATATTAGTAGGATTACAATAGCAACTTTGTCCTCGTAAATACTCAAAAATATATCCATTCACTGTTATATGACAACATAACTGCAGCTTTATACAAAATACTAGCATAGGTTTTAGAATATGGCCTCATTTTTCAGTTCAGCTCGAAATTTGCTTTTCCGCTTAGCCGCTTTTTAGTTTAAGGTCGGCAGCATAATAAATGAATATAAATATTCTACGACATTCTACACAGCGCTCTCTAGACCCAAAGTAAGCATAGTTTAACTAGCTTGTGTTATGGCTTCCAGAATGCGGATAAACATACTTATATACTTATTTTTTTGTAAATACATACATATTATACATAGAAACACCTAGACCAATGCAAATAGACATATTCATGCATACAAATATTTGCAATGAGCGGGAATCGAACCCGCGCCCTTGACGTAGCAGTCGAATGCACTACCGCTACACTACAGAGGCCGTCAAATGCAATTCCCTAGCACTAGCTGGGCTAGTAGGTACCTACTCTTTATAAAACACCGTTTTACCCGAAACCTTGAAAGGAAAACCTGCGTAAGAGACTTCTGTTATTATTTATTATCATAAAATGAAATAAAGACATACATATAGAATCACTGAACTTTGATTTCACTGTCACTCTTTTTAGCACTCTAAACCGGCGCGCTTGTACTGGTAAACTGTTTAATTACAACAACGACGGAAGCTCGTGAAGCGTACAAGGACAGAAGTGAAAAGGCGTAAATGTGTGCTCTTGTCTCCCTCCGCCTCAGCGTGAGTACCTATAAGTATTTGTTCAAATAAATAGAATTAAAGCGTATGTTTGTATCGTTAAAATAGATGATATTGTCGCAAGTTTACGCGAATGGGGACCAAGCATGTAACAAATTATCCTATGGAGGTTACTCACCAGCTAGACCAGGTGAGCAAATGAGGTCTTAATCCCAGGGCGCCTTGTCAGAGAGGTTCCAGGTGGTGCATGGGTCAGCTGATCTCCAATGAAAAACACTCACAAGTTGGCATACATATATTTAGAAGATACTACCTATATAAAAAAATACAGATATATATTCAGAGGAAACTGAGACACATAGATACAGAGTATATATAAGTTACGGTACAAAGAGATAGGCTTGAGAGTAGTGATAGGTCACAGCACACAGTTACACAGCACGATACAACATAACACAGGTACAGGCAAGGGCGTCGCCAAGGGGGGGCAGGTAGGGGCAGCTGCCCCCCCCCCCCCCTAGGAAATCGAAAGAATTAAGCCGAATGGAAAGTAACCAAAGTCCTAAGGCCATTAATATTGAGTCAGGGATATCGCTCTTATGTAATTATAATAAAGTATAATTTGGCAGTATCGTTTTTTATTTTCCAATGCATAGATTATAATTATTTGTCCAAGAATCGATATGATTATGGCATAGAGCATAATTTTGCACGACCACCAACCGAAACCGAAAACTCGCGTCACCAACCGTCATCGTCAGTATTGCAACGTACCTTTTTATTTTCTTTTTTTTTCGTTTCGTGCGGAAATCCCTTCGGCGGGGGCGGTTATGTCGGGCTTGAACCGACTAAACCCGATGCGAGAACCAAAAATAATATCTGCAGAGTTTGTTTGTTTGTTTGTTTGGTTGAACGCGCTAATCTCAGGAACCACTGCTTCGAATTGAAAAAATATTTTCATGCGCCAAAACGTCCGCGAGACATGGCAAAAAAACAATAACAAAAAAAATCTAACACAAATTTTAAATATGAATTTAATATACCTATAATTATTAATAAGTATTAATATAATTTGTATTAAAAAAAGTTTGATTGCAACAGTACGGCGTGTACTTTTTGCACACTTTTTGACTTATAGTAATTAGCTTAGGTATCCGATCTACCCCTGGGGTTATCCTTTCGAGGGCTGTACCGGGGTGCCCGGCAGCGGACACTTGGGGAGGACACCGGGCGGTTTTAGTCGATACACGACATAACCACCCCCACTGGCCGGCGGGGGGTATCCGAAGAGATCTCCGCACGTAAAAAAAAAAACGGTATCCGATCTACGTGAGCGAGGACTCAGGGCTGCACACGCTGGCGGAGGGCCAGGCGTGGGAGGCGCCCCGGGGCGTGGCCTCGTGTCAGCAATCGGGGTGGGAGTCCTCTCGCTCGGCAGCATGATTGCGGCAATGGTGCGGAGCGCGAGCACGTGGGCCGCCGCCACCTCCTTCTGCGAGCATGTAATGCTCGAGAAGGAGATGGCGGAGCGCGCCCGGGAGAGGTTTAGAACTCTCCCGGCCCACCGAGCCCGCGACATGCTCAGCGCGCGTCGCAGGCGACTCAGGCGCCGGAGGTCGCTTAACGACCTCCGTCCTCCATGAGCGCAGGCCTGGGGGTGGCAGGTTAGGCCGCCTGTCACCCCAGCAGAAGCAGGCCGGGACGGTGGGGCGACTAGCGCCCCTCCCCCAAACCGGAGCAAGACGGAGACACCGTGGTTCCCAAACCCGAGAGGGCCATCTCGAAACCGGAGATATCCCAGGGTCAGTCGGAGTGCGAAGGATATGCTCAAAGGGCAAATGGGCAACCTTACACCCCGGCGTGTTAAGACCCGAGACGGCGTGCGGTTTTAGTAGGTTTAAGCCCGACGTAACCGCCCACGTTCGCCGGTGTGGGGGGGGGGGGGGGTGGTGGATCCGAAAGGATTTCCGCACGGAAAAAAAAAGTATCCGATCTAAACAATAGGTCCGGCGATCATTAGCTATAGGCCGCGCCAAAAATCGTGAATTTTTGACATTGACACTCAACCAATCACAATCTATATTTTTTTCATCCTCCATAATTTTATGGAGGATGAAATTTTGCCCCCCCCCCCCCCCCCTGGGCCAAGGGCTGGCGACGCCCTTGAGTACAGGTACACTCATATGTTGATATGTAATCAAATCAGTACACAGAGGTGATTCTCACCTAGCACCTGTAGTAGTGGTACAGCTCAGTAATAGTATATAAGCCTTGCGCCGGTCAGCAGTAATGCAATTAAATCACAATTGCAATAAAAGATAGCTTGACCTTATTGATCCCGAGTTTCCGCGGGGCCCCCAGTGGTTATGCACCGGCAGAACAGATCCCGGAGCGTCCCTTGAGATCTGCTTCCCAATATCAAGGTATCCAGGCCTCAGCGATTGACAACCTCAGAGTCACTGCCGTCTGCATTGTTTTTAAAGGTTCGTTCCGAGACCTAACGACCCAATTTAAATCTGGGCACCACACAATATAACCTCCAAATCGGGTATTATAGTTTTCTCACTTACAACAAATATCACAATAAAGATGGAGTATGAACACGACTAGTGACCTCTCAAACAAAAAATGAATCATAGGGCCACTGCGAACATCCTTATATATGGAATTAATTCTGGATCTTGCTAGAATCGTTCCCATATTGATAATCCGCTCGAACCTTCTAACTATAGTATTCTATCAATAACGCATAACTCACGCCATCTGACGTCGATTAGCCGAATCAAGACTAAAGTCAGCCACATCGAGGCATTCGCAGTAGTTGCTGCTGTGTCCACAGATGGCGCTAACTCCAATTATACCTCTTTCAGTAATCTACTGTTACAAGCATTACTCAAAGTTTGATAAACCACAGATACTCGCTAAAGAAAATCGTTTCCTACTTAGGATCTCATTTTATTTTTTTATTCAATTCAAGCTATAAAACTATCACCATCTTTTGTCTCCCCATGACCATGGCTGCTGAAAAGCAACCGAAAATTCGGGTTCTTAAAAAGCTGTTATGTGAATAACAGCTTTTTAAGAAATGCATAATAATACCTACACAGATACGGCACGACACAGTCGTGCCGACGATAGGTACTTGTTTTCTGGGGTGTGTGTTGGGTAACCTCCTCGAGTGTCGCTCCGATTCCGATCCCGCTGCAGTCCGGGGGGAACGGAATCGGAGCGGCCGGTACACCCTGGGCGGCGGTCAATGGCTTCCCCTTCACCCCTTCATAGGGTTGGCATTGATCGTCGGCCACTACCCAACGTGGCGGGAACACATCGCTCTCCGTACTCCTCTGCTTTCAGAGGAGACAGGATGAGCGATGCTGTTAGTGGTGAGATGGCCCAGGGTCAGCCGGGGTGCGAGGGATATGCTCTATGGGTAACCTTACACCCCGGCGTCTGAAGACCCGAGACGGCGTGCGGTTTTAGTCGGTGCAAGCCCGACATAACCGCCCCCGCTGGCCGGCGGGGGGGTATCCGAAGGGATTTCCGCACGATAAAAAAAAAAAAAAAAAAAAAAAAGGTACTTGTTTTCTCAAACGCCCCAGTAAATACCTACTATTCTCGAACGCTCCAGTGCCTTATCTCTAGATGATTCCGGAACATTCTAACATTTCTAACCTCTTTATTAAGAGCTATAGAAGGGCGCCCGGCTATCGACACGAGTCAGTTTATTTTCGAAAGTGAAAGCGAACACATCTTACCGAAGTGAACCAAGAGAGTTATACCTGCGACTTAAGCAACGATTGTGGACTACTGTGAATTGCTGAGCGACTGGAACTGTTGAAGAGTACTGTGTGTGCTAGTTATTTAGTTGTCTAGTTTGTGGTGAGCGAATAAACCTCTTTGTTGTGTAAACGGCATTTAATTTGTACCCCGCGCACGTAACAATATATTAATGCACACATAACTACGAAAAGTCAGAGGTTTGTGCCCGGGGCGACTGGGGATCGAACTCGAGACGTCGTCTCTCAGCAGTCACCGGGCTATCGCCGCTTAAACATTGAAATCTTATTGAAATAAAACTATTTATAACAGATTCTATCGCGATTTATTTGATGTTATTTTATATTTTACATTGATCCGTGACCAAGGCTGCTGAAAAGCAATCCGTTAAAAAAAGTTTTATTTCAAAGCTGTTATGTACGAAATTTATAACAACAACACTATTTTCAAAATGTATGTCTGTCTTTATTTATCTGTATTCTGGGTGATCGCCGAAGTAACAATTTTATTTATTTTACTAGCTGTTGCCCGCGGCTCCGCCCGCGTAGTATTCCTGATGCCGTTCCCGCAACCCATGGGAACCTATTCCCGGGATTAAAGGAGCCTTTTTTTCTCTCCGTAAGAACCATCCTCGTACTTCAAGGAATATTATAAAAAAATTATTAGCGAAATCGGTTCAGCTACTCTTGGAATTTGCGCTTAGCAACACAGTCAGCGATTCATTTTTATATTATAGATTTTATTATTTTCGAAAACTTACAGTTAGATACAAAAATAGTCAAGGAAAAGATATATAGACAAGGCCAATTACAAGTTCTATACACTAATTGGAAAATAATTTACATCGGTAAATAACAACATATCAAAACCCACTGAAGAAGGCGTCGCACATGGCCTTCTTGAGTTTAGTAACGCTAGTGTTGAAAACATCGATTTTGACATCCCGGCACGTTGCGTAATATGTTTCAGTATATATATAGTACTCTGTGGTAATATGTACGGCTGCTCTTACTAGGAACGAGTTTTGCCTGTGCGTTGTAGTTACCGCGGGTACATGTAGCTGGCTGTATCTACGCAGAAATGCACACGGTATTCGCAATCCTACTTTGCTCACCAGTTCTGAAGCGTCAACCGATCCGATCCTAATCTTGAACAAGAATGCCAAATCAGTGATCTTTCTTCTTTCATAGAGGGGCAGCATGTGAAATTTCTTGCATCGCGCCGGATTGGTTGGTAAATATGTTTTAGAGCGATACTGAACGTATCTTAAAAAATTTCTTTCTCGTCCAAGCGACTGACATAAGTTGTGTAGTTAGGATTCCAAACTTCAGAGTCATATTCGAGATGGCTATATGTACGAAAGAGCAGTATAATACTTTAATGGTCTTTATATTTTTGAACTCAACAGCGGTACTGAAAATGAACCCGAGTGCTGGCCGATAGGAGCGAAAGGCCGACATTGATGGCATTTTCACTGCAGATAACTGATGTTATAATGTGTAATTTAGAGATGGCCCTGAATCGTTCGGGATGCGAGGGAAATGCCTTATCGACCACCTTACACCCCGGCGTCTGAAGACCCGAGACGGCGTACGGTTCAGATCCGACAAAACCATCCTCACTGGCCGGCGGGGGATATCCGGGGGGATTTCTGCACAAAAAAAAAGGGTATTATTGTTCTGTCTTCACAATAATTTAATGGGATTAACGCGATCATGTATTACACTGATGAACACGTATCAGGTTATACTGGCCGTGGTCACAGGCTGACCTGCCTGTGACCACGGCCAGTCTAACCTGGTCGAAACGTCAGGCAATCAGTTTATTCCCGTTAACATTATTGTTTATCATGGTACACGAAAGTTTAAAAATTAGTACTGTCTTCACAAGTATAACATATTATATGTAGTGATTTATATGACACTGGCAAGATTCTTGTCGCAAGAATGTCCCCTAAATTGGGTTGATACATTGCCATCCAAGAAAAAGAAGAAGAGATTTATAATCTCTTTGGTCACAAGCATAGATTATTAAAGAGTTTTGGCATCAACGCGGGAGAAGACGCATCGAGGGATCGAGGCAGTGCTTCATTTTCTAAAATTTGTGCAATTTCGAGATTTTATGTGTAAAAATGGTGGGTTTTGAGAGATAAAATCTTCGACAACATGTACCAGTGTAGGAAAGTCGCATATTTACCGTGAATTGTGATTTTCTGTGTTTTTCCAAAACTCCAAAGAAGCCTTTAGTGAAGCCTCCACTACTTTACTAGGGCAGGATTAACTTGACTATGAATATGAAGGACTTTACTTGACTTGACTAAATGTCGAAAACGCAGCATTATAATGAATTAATAAGCAAATTATTAATTTTAATTAATTTAATTAATAAGCTAATTAGTGGTATGGGTAATGGACTGCTGAGACGAGGTCTCGGGTTCGATCCCAGGTTTTACCATGGCACACACCAATGACTTTTCGATGCTTTTCGAAGTTATGTGTGTATTTATCGCAGGTTTACAAGTGCCCGGTTAATGGCAATAGGCTCGCCACCTTATTACATTGGGACCTAAACATAAACTGGCGAAATGTGGGTGCTAGCACCTCTGCCTACCCCTTCGGGGATATAGGCGTGAGTTTATGTTATGTTATGTTATGTTATGTTAATAAGCAAATTACTATAATAAGTTTAGCTTAAGTTCAAGTTTAGCATTAGGCTCAATGGCTTTGCGCCAAAGCCGTAATAAAAAATAAAAAGAATAGATTATTTTATTATATATGTGTCAAATACAAAGACAAAGAGGTTATGCCTGTCTGGCATAATAAAAACAAAGATTATTTAGAATTATAACTTAATTAACAGTCGCTTCTGTGTAAAATGTCACCGTCACAAGGTCCTGTAAAAGAATTAGACGACAAATTTGTAGATTTGATTGGCAAATTTGTATCGGATATCAAAAATGGGTAAATATAGTATAATTCCAATATTACCGTGTTTTAGATTAGTATTCACAAGTAAATTGTTAATAAGTTAAGCTCCAGACAGATAATAGTCACGATAGCTTTGTTAATATTAGTTGTTTATGTAATCTTTATTAAAATAAATTATTGCATCAGCTGCCATTTACTTCCACCCATGACAAGTTGTTTATTCCTTTAGGTCATCATAATTTTATAAAACACTAGCTGATGTCCGCGGCTCCGCCCGCGCTGATGTCGGTTATGTTTTTTGGTCATATCTCGGTTCTACTTAACCAATGGCAATCAAACATATGGCAGATTTTAAGTCTGACGAAGACCCTTCTAATGAAAAAAACCACATCAAAATCGGCCCAGTAGTTTTTGCGTCCATCGTGAACAAACAGACAAGAATTCGAATAATAATTTCGTTTCCACAATTGCTCATTACACATAACCCAAGTTTTTTTTTTTAACATCTCCAATGTACAGACACAAGTAATTTACAATTTTATAATAGTATATGTGAAATTTAACTATGAAAGCCAAACATTTGACTGTGTCTATGGAGCCCCACCAAGATCTTCAGGGCCTAAGCCAACCTCAGCAACTAACTGGTACTTCTGATGAAGCTCTGGCTTTGCTTTCCTTTCAGGAGATGACCCCCCCATGCACTCCAGACATCTTCTTTTTTCTTTCAGTCAGCATCTTTTGTCTATGCCTTGAATGAAAATCTTCAATTGTCTCATGTCTGTCGAAGACATCTTTGGTTGGTCTCTACTAAAATACTATCTTAGACCTTTATTATTATTATTTTAAATGGGGACACCAGAAGCCAGACGGTGAGTACATGGGACACTCAGCCAGTAGGTGGAAACTGGTCTCTTCTGTCTTGCACTCCAGACAATTGGGGTCCCATCTTCACTCCAATCACTGTTAGGTGTCTGTTTAGTCTGCAATGTCCTGTTATTACTTCTACGATGAGCTTCATGTTCCCTCTTGAGAGTCTGGTCAGTTGGCTCGTCTTTTTCCTGATGATCTCCACTACTTATCATGGAACAATAACTTATTCAAAATCTTATTTTTATGTTTTAGCAAGCTGAAGGGGTCGAACAATGTGGCTCTATCGATGGTGACCCTGCTGGAGACCATCATCAGCGAGTCCCAGCATGCTACAGCCTAGTAAGTGTTCAATTGTCAAAATTTTAACTTGATGAATTGTGAACATTTTGAAGTGTACACAAATCAACTTTACATCTAATTTATACAAACCTCACGTCACAGTATTTGTTATCGAACTCCTCGCAAACGGCTTGCCCGATTCTTATGTAATGTATTTTTGTATATTTGATAGGTCTGAGAACAGATTGTAGGCCATTTTTTACCCCTAGGTGAACAGAAATTCATAGTAGATCAGAAATTGACGTGAAATTCAATAGAGATTCCTGAAAAAAAGTTACGATAAAAAATTCCATATTACAAACAAAGCCACAGATAAAACATGTAACTCATGTGGTGAAGCAACTGGTACGGCTAGGCACCTACTAGTGGGTTGTAAAACGCTATTAGACCGGGGTCATTACTCGCGCCGTCATGATAAGGTATTAGAAATCATACGTGAGGCTGTAAGTTTGGCGGTAGCTAGAGCGAAAAAAGGATTAACCACAAACCAAAGAAATGACATTGCGTTTGTAAAGGAAGGCTGCTCAAAGAAATCACCTCAAAAGCCATATTCAATTTTGATAGCTGCCGTTGACTGGACAATACTCGTAGACACGTATGAGAAGCACTGTAGGATACCGGAGGATGTCTGTGCCTCATCATCCAGACCCGACATATTCCTTTTTCACGATCGCATAAGCGTGCAGTGCTTGTAGAACTCACAGTACCGTGGGAAACTAATATACCTAAAGACCACGCTATAAAGACAAACAAATACTTTGATTTGACTAACGAGTTAACCAAAAACGGCTACGTGGTTAAACTCTATGCTGTAGAAGTAGGAGCAATTGGAATTCCAGCTAAATCCCTGTACACCTTACTTAAAGACCTCGGATTGCCAAGAGCTTCAGTAAGCTCTTTATTAAAACGTATATCAAAAGCGGCATTGTTAGGATCTTACCAAATTTGGATAGGTAGGGGGGGGGGGGAACACTACTGACGGTGGATGTGAGCGCTGATGCATCACAAGGTGGCCACCCTAAACCTACATCTGGGTCGCAAGTCCCAGTCGCCGTCATGGTGTTCCTCTCTGTACCACGCTATGGACCCGGCGACCGCACGGTGAATCCATGGAGTGCTGAGAATCGGATCTCAATGTTCAAGTTCAATTGGGATTTAAACAGCCCAGTATTACATCTCCAGAATATTATTATTTCATCTAAAGTTAATTCAATTTCAGTGAGCTATGTGGCTCGGTGCGCTTGGCAGGGAGACGGGTGGCCGCCGCACTTCCTCACCAGCTCGCTGCTGCCAACGTCGCGCGACGGATCCTGCGCTCTATCAGAGATGAGAACCGTACCTCTGCTAACCAGGTATGTGACTCCAAGCTTATCATCATTATCCCTTTTGATGTGTGAAGAAACACGCTAAACTTATTAATGGTGACACGTCAGTGGCCAGAGTGTTACTTATTTATAAACCCCCGACGCAAAAACGACGGGGTGTTAGAAGTTTGACGTGTCTATATGTGTGTCTGTCTATGGCATCGTAGCTCCATAACGGGTCAACCGATATTAATTTTTTTTTTGGTTAAAAAGGTGAATTATTCGTTATGTTGGGGGTTTTTAGGGATTTTCTTTAGAAAAGCCCTATTGCTATCGAGTTATCGTCGTTGCCAATTTTCTGTCAAGGTTTTGGGTATGAAGGAGATGAGCTATCGAGTTGCTGTTTTCGGTAATAGATTCGTGCTGGGGTGAACCATTGCAAGATAAAGAAAAAATCGCAAAATCGAAAATCCCTTGTATTCGGCTGAGCTCGTCTCAGGAATTCAACTTGTTTTATAAAAAGTAGTATATTTTTAATACTATTATTTGTAATACATTACATACATTCATTTATATTGGAACAGTTATAAGTCTTAATTTACTTTCAAACTCAATCTTACTTTTATCTTATAATATAAATAAGTTTAAATCGGAAAAAGCCAACAACCGGGAAGGATTTAAAACCTTTGGCAGGCAGTCTCTTTCTAAGGCCTGGGTTTTACAGAAAAGGCTAGACCATAGAGCGAGCTTAAGGTATGCTTAAGGCTTAAATCTATACATATAATAAAATCGTAACGAGATGAAATCTGTTCATTGAATATTTTTTCAAACCGCGGTAGCCTAGTGGTATGGGTAAAGGACTGCTGAGACGAGGTCTCGGTTTCGATCCCAGGTATTACCATGGCACACACCAATGACTTTTCGATGCTTTTCGAAGTCATGTGTGTATTTATCGCAGGTTTTTAAGCGCCCGGTTAATGGCAATAGGCTCGCCACCTATTACATTGGGACCTAAAACATAAACTGGCGAAACGTGGGTGCTAGCACCTCTGCCTACCCCTTCGGGGATATAGGCGTGAGTATATGTTATGTTATGTTATGTTATTTTTCAAAAAAGTAATTGCTATGTGTTCTAGGAACGATAAAAAATGTGATTTTTAGAATTTTAAAGAAAGTTTATGGTTATATAACAGTAAATTTAATGTTTCAGAGTGGAGAGGCTTCTGAAAGTTTGCAACGTTTGGTCCTAGCGGCCGGCGCTCGACGAGCCACCTTTGGAACTGCTCATCATGATCTGCGAGAACCTTTGAGAGACCACATCGCAGAGGTGAGTATCTGCGTCACATTGCTGGGTTTATGGAGCCCCTCCAAAACTTTAGGGCCAGGCAAGCCTCATCTGGGGACGCCTATCGTTCAGCCAAATCCAGCTACAAAAAATGTATTAGATACCGAAGCAAACAGGGATGGCGAAAATTCTGTGGGAACATAGAATCATGCCAACAAGCAAACAGGGTAAGGAAAGTCCTAGCGCAGACAAAACCGATGGCACTGACCGCCCTTGAAAAACAGGATAATACACTCACAACATCGCCAGAAGAGTCTAGACGCGTACTCATCGAAACCCACTTCCCTGGATGCGTCTTCACGACGACAATCAACTGGCACGATGAAACCATAACACCTACTGCCCGAGACTGGCAGTACGCAAACAAAGTGGTCACACTGGAAAAAGTCCAGTGGGCCATCAGTAGTTTTCACCCTTATAAGGCAGCTGGCCCCGACCGAATCATCCCTGCTATGCTACAGTGGGGCGACAAACTAGTCGCAAGCAGACTGGAGCGTATCTTTAAAGCCTGTCTGGCACACAGATACGTTCCAAAAGGATGGCGGGAAGTAGGAGTAATTTTCATCCCGAAGCCAGGAAAGGGTGACTACACAAATCCCAAAGCACATCGACCAATCAGTCTGACCTCCTTCATGCTAAAGACCATGGAACGCCTATGCGAGAGGGAGCAGAGAGATGGTGCACTAAAACAGCTACCCCTACATGCAAACCAGCACGCATACAGCTCCGGTAAGTCTACGGAATCAGCCCTCCATCTGGTAGTCAGCCGGATAGAGGAAGCGATCGAACAAAAAGGCTTCTGCCTAGGAACGTTCATTGACATCGAAGGAGCTTTCGACAAAACCAGCTTCACCAGTATTAAGGCCGCTGTCAAAACATGGAGCGGAACCGGTACTAACAGACTGGATAACAAACATGCTCAGCAAAAGAGTAGTTCGCCTTGGGGAAGAAGATCAGACAGCTCTGATAGCCAAAGGCTGCCCGCAGGGTGGAGTTATCTCTCCCCTTCTGTGGAATTTAGTGATAGATGACCTAATCACAAGGCTGAACAAAAACCGCGACTACACAATAGGCTACGCCGACGACCTAACAATCCTTATCTCAGGGAAGGTAGCGGGAACGGTCTGTAACCTAACCCAACAAGCTTTACGCATCGTAGAAAAATGGTGCAGGGAATTCGAACTATCGGTGAATCCGAACAAAACCGAGTTAGTAATGTTTACGAACAAAAGGGTATTAGGCGAATACCGATTACCCAAACTCTTTGACACGGAACTCCAACTGTCAAAAGAGGTAAAATACCTTGGCGTTATTCTTGACAGCAAGTTAAAATGGAGTAGCCACCTAGACAATAAATTACAAAAGGCCGGCATTACCTTCTGGCAGTGCAGAAGAATGATTGGTAAAAAATGGGGGCTATCACCGAAAATCATCCTGTGGCTTTACGAAACAGTAATCCGCCCCATGATAGCGTATGGCGCTATCGTCTGGTGGCCAAGGACCGAAAACAGCACAATAGCGGCTAAACTAAAACGGACCCAAAGACTAGCCTGCATGGCAACCACTGGATGCATGAAATCTACCCCCACCGCGGCAATGGAAGCCATGCTCGGACTCCCACCCTTGGATCTGTTCATCCGCCAAGAAGCAACAGCTGCGGCTATACGCCTGAGGGCACTCAACCTATGGAGCGAGAGAAACACACGACACACCTCACTGCTCACAGATCTCATAAAGGAGATACCCGTGATAGGAGCAATGAATGATCGTGTACCCAAACAATACGTTTTCGACAAAAAATACAAGATCCAACTTCATGAGGACCACCGCTGTGAGGCTTTATGCCCAACGGAATTACGCATTTTCACAGATGGATCAAAAACTGGAACAGGCACCGGGGCCGGCGTTTTCTCGGAGGACCTTAATGTATCCATTTCAACACCGCTGGGGACCCATAACACAGTATTTCAAGCTGAATGCATGGGGATTACCCTGGCAGCTTCAGCGGTAATGGCCAGGAGAGTGGAAGGCCACTCAATACGCATACTCTCCGACAGCATGGCCGTGCTGCAAGCTTTAAACAGCCACACTATAAACTCGGGACTAATTTTGGAGTGCCATCGTAAACTGAACCAAATAGGCCATTCCAACAACATAACGTTGCAATGGATTAAGGGCCACAGCGGCTCGCGCGGCAATGATGCAGCAGATGAGCTTGCCAGGAGAGGATCTGACATGGTGGTAATGGGACCTGAGCCCATAATACCGATCCCCTTTGCATACCTACGAACTATAGTAAACAAACGAACGAGAGATCAACACAACAGCTATTGGACAAATCTGGAAGTTTGCAGACAGGCGAGGGAAGCACTCCCCGTGCTTGAAAATAGACTGACTAGGCGTCTTCGACAACTGACCAAACGGCAACTGCGCACGGCCACAGCTGCCATCACGGGGCACGGCTCCTTCAATAAACACCTTTTTATTTTAGGAATCACCGACAGCCCTCTCTGCAGAGCCTGCATGAGAGAGGAAGAAACAGCGGCACACGTGCTCCTACACTGCCCTGCAACCGCCACATACAGGGTTAAGTACTTCGGAAATACAGGTACGCTCCGGGAGATTGCCAGCAGCGTGAATAGCCTGCTGGCGTTCTTCAATGAGTTGGGGTGGATCGAGTGAAATGCCCACCCTCACGCAAAAACCGCGCCTTGTCGTGGAGTTGCGGATACCAGCTCGCGAAACCATACCATACCATACAAGCCTCATCTGCTAGCCGGTACACCTGCTAATTGATTAGATAGAGACAAGATTTCCTCTCGGAATTGGAGGGTTAATGAAAGAAAAGAAAGAAAGAAAACGTGTTTTTATTGCGGATTAGGTACATATACAATCCGGGACGACAGGGTGACTAGCGCCCCCCCTCCCCCCCCAAACCGTGGCAAGACAGGAACACCTTGGTTCCCAAACCCGAAGGCGCCATTTCGTACCGGAGATGGCCCAGGGTCAGTCGGGGTGCGAGGGATATGCTCTATGGGCAACCTTACACCCCGGCTTCTGTAGACCCGGGACGGCGTGCGCTTTTAAGCGGTTCAAGCCCGACATAACCGCGCCCGCTGACCGGCGGAAGGGGGGTATCCTAGGTGATTTCCGCACGAAAAAGGTACATATCCAACAAATTTAACAAAATGAAAATAAATGAAACAAAGCTACTCTGGCGGCGAATGCTCGTACACGATCGAGAGGCGCGATTAATATATTATTTATCTGTGGTCGCCGCCACCTGAGCATAGTGAGCATACCAACCTATGTTTTTTTTCTTTTTTTTTTGGTGATTCCTATGTTTCTGCCAATAACTCAGAATGGGTTATAAAGTTTCGGTCTTTGATCCTTAGTTATATTACAACTAAGGATCAAAGTTTCGTGAGTGTACAAGAGAAGAGAGAAGAGTACAATAAGGATTAAAGGCCGAGTGTCATGTAGTATGTTGGAGTACCTGAACAAAAGAAACATCATTAAAGCACAGAGGTTAGCGGTTGTATGACAAGTTTCTCAAATGTGGCAACATTGACAACTCGACGACGTGTCATGTTACGTGGCAAGTTATAGCACGTGTATTTCCGTCTCAATATTAAAATGGAATCAATATTAACATTATGTAAGCCGTGTATATAAGGGATGGACACTCAGCACTAACTGAGTTTGGGAAATGCTCGGAGGATTGATTATTCCACTTAAATCACCTATGTAAATCACCTAGGTGAGTTAAGTATCCCCAACAGCTGGACTTAAATCATCCGGTTTTTAAAATCTTAGGTGAATAAAGTCGACCGTAAGAAACTAATATTTTGAGTATACATTAAACGGGTAAAGTGGGTTAGGTTACAACTGTGTTAATTCACCTAGGTGATTTAAGTGGAATAATTGCGGAGGATGATGGTAACCTAAAGATGGTAAGATAAATATTTTATGTGGTTATCAGATAATTAATCCATTTTATTCGTTTATTTCAGCTTCGCACAGAACTAGAGTCCTCATCTTCAACAGTCTGTGCCGCAGCCAGGGAGCATGTCCACGCAGACGAGCTGATCCTCACGTACGGTGCCAGCGCACTCGCAGAAAGGTTCCTTAGGACTGCAGCATCTAGAAGATATAAACTGATATTAGCTGAGGGGCCGGATGTACAAGAAGTATGTGTGATCATCTTTGCATTGACTCCCATTTGCATCCCAGGCCTTTTTTTTTAACCCACTTGTACCGGGTGAGGTTTTTTTTTTCACGTACGGAAATCCCTTCGGATACTCCACACCCCCCCAGAGCCTGGCAGCGGGGGTGGTTATGTCGGTCATGGACCGACTAAAACAGCACGGTGTCCTCCCCAAGTGTCCGTTGCCGGGCACCCCGGGTAAGCCCTCGAAAGGATAATCCCAGGGTTACCGGCGGACTTTGGCCGCAACCGCGGCCTCGCCGCCTGGTGGGGTCGGGCGAGTTGGCAGGCGTGTGTAGGGCGCGGGGAGCAGGGTTCTCTCCCGCGCCCTCTCCGCCGTCTATTTCGCGCGCATTACCTTCTCGCAGAAAGACGCGGCGGCGTGCCACTTGCTCCCGTCGGAGACCACGGCCCTCACCATGGTCTCCAACGAGAGAACGTACCGGGTGAGGTTGACTTAACCCCAAGGGTCTTATAATAATATATAATATATGTCGGGCGTGTCACCGTCCCGGAGAATCCCTAAGACATATTATCTCTGGTTGTTCTCGTCTTGCCAACGGAGAGTATTTGCATAGACACAACCAAGTGGCCACAATCGTTCATCAACAACTTGCTCTGAAATACGATCTTGTAGATTCGGAGGTGTCACGTTGTACTGGGATCGATCAATCGTCACTGACAGGGCAATTTTTTTTTTTTATACCACTAAGGTGGCAGACAAGCACACGGCCCACCTGATGGGAAGCGGTTACCGCGGCCTATGGACGTGTGCAACACCAGTGGCGTCACACTCGCGCTGCCGACCCTGTAAAGGAAAGGGGATGGGAAAGGAGTTTGGGAGGGGATGGGAAAGGAGTTTGGGAGGGGATTTGAAAGGAGTTTGGGCTCCGGCACTCTCACTCACCAAACGGAACGCAACAGTTCAAATACTGTTACTTGGCGTCGATATTCTGTGAGAGGGTGGTGCTTCCCCGGACCCCCAGTCGGCCCATTCATGCAACGGCCAAAATTACTGTTGCTTGACTCTACCACCTATCTACCTATTGTAGCCAACAAGCCTGATATAGTGGTGATTGATCGATCAGAGCGTCTCGCAATAATTGTTGACATCACCATCCCCCATGATGACAATCTCGTGAAAGCCGAAAAAGAAACAAATAAAATATTTGGACTTGACTCACGAGATTGTCGACATGTGGGATGTGGAGTCAGCAATTATTGTTCCGATAGTCGTATCGGTTCACGGACTGATTGCCAAGAGCCTCGACCAACATCTAAAGAGGCTCGTGTTAGGCAGTTGGGTCAAGGGCTTGATGCAGAAGGCGGTACTCCTCTGCCACTGGTGTTGCACACGTCCATAGGCCGCGGTAACCGCTTCCCATCAGGTGGGCCGTGTGCTTGTCTGCCACCTTAGTGGTATAAAAAAAAAACTAATAGCAGACCGTTCAGCATAGGTAAATATCATTCATTTGAGTTTTTGACGTGAATACGTCTTTATGTAAATTACTTCCTTGGAGGCAATTAAAAAAACAACGAATGAGACAAAATTAAAACAAGTTGAATTTTTGAGACGAGCTCAGCCGAATACAAGGGGCTTTCGATTTTGCGTTTATTTAATTTTTGCGATTTTTTGCGATTTTTTTTTATCTTGCAATGGTTCACCCCAGCACGAATCTATTACCGAGAACAGCAACTCGATAGCTCATCTCCTTCATACCCAAAACCGTGACAGAAAATTGGCAACGACGACGTCGACGACAACTCGATAGCAATAGGGCTTTTCTAAAGAAAATCCCTAACAACGAATGAGACAAAATTGAGGGATACCGTTTTGGTGTTTTTTTTTTAAGAATATTAGTAACTTAAATTACTAATATTCCCCCTAACCCCTCCAGCTAAGCTAAATTGCTTGTGTTGGAGTGGGTTCACGTCAGTAGTGTAATGGCCAGGATCTCCACAGACATCTATTGCCAGCTGTTCTGGTCCACAAATTGCCCCCTAACGCCTTCATCTCATCAGCCTAACGTCTGGATGCCACGGTTTCAGGGTCAATACACCCGTTTTTAATCCTTCAGTACTCATGGTTTTGGCATTCCTGACATTGAGATGTACTTTTATGTTTGATTGTGTGTGTACATAAACCAGGAATTCAGTGCAGGGTGCGACTGAAATAAATTGAGCTGAGCGAGCAGGACTCTTACTTGAAAATAAGACATCGTACCACGGTCGCGCGCTTAGCTAAGGCCGCGCGCTCGTCAAACTGTTTTTCGGTGATTATTCCTCAATAGTACATCGGACATGAACCATCTCGCTTCAAAACACTCCTCAGTGTCCACACTATCGCCGTGGTAAATTTGGTCAAGATTGCGCGATTGGTTACGGAGGAGTTCAGCCACCAACAAACGGCTATGCCGCGTATAAGAGCTTCGGCCGCTCAGCTCAATAAATAAATTACGTTACTCGACTCGGGAAATGAACCTGTGACAGTAACGAATTATCATCACCACTGAGAATTTTCAGATAGTAATTGAAATTGTCATGTCCTTCCAGAGTCACGCTATGGCGGCTAGGCTGAGTGCCGCGGGAGTCCCCGTCACGGTCATCAGCAGTGCTGCCATCTACGCCGTCATGTCGCGCGTTAACAAGGTACGTACAGCAGACTCCGTCCTCCATGAACGCAGGCCTGGGGGTGGCAGGTGAGGCCGCCTGTCACCCCAGCAGAAGCAGGCCGGGACGGCGGGGCGATTAGCGCCCCTCCCCCAAACCGGGGCAAGACGGGGACATCGTGCTTCCCAAACCCGAGGGGGTCATCTCGAAACCGGAGATGGCCCAGGTTCAGCCGGGGTGCGAGGCATATGCTCTATGGGCAACCTTACACCCCGGCGGCGCCTGAAGATCCGAGACGGCGTGCGGTTTTAGTCGGTTCAAGCTCGACATAACCGCCCCCGCAAGCCGGCGGGGGGGGGGGTATCCGAGGGGATTTCCGCGAGAAAAAAAAAGGTACGTACATTAAAAGGTCGCAAGTTCGAGGCCGTTCAGTGCAAATATTTGTATGCATGAATATGTCTACTTGCAATAGTCAGTCAATATATTTTGCGATCCAATATCGTGATCTCGTGTAGGACCCATGTTTGATCATCAATAATATGGCGATTGTACATCAATATTTATACAAATAAATAAAAATAATGAAAGTGTCTGTTTGTAATATTAAAGTAAAGATTTTTAATGATTGCACATGATACTTGTAACAAAATATTTTTTTTTAAATTTTTGTCTATCTTTCTGTCTGTTTGAAAGAGGTCATTTCTGTAACGACTTGGCCGATTTTGAGGGGACTTTCACTGGTAGTTAGGTAATGTTACAAGGCGTAATATAGGTTAACATAAAAACAAGTTGAATTCCTGAGACGAGCTCAGCCGAATACAAGGGATTTTCGATTTTGCGAATTTTTTTTTTGCGATTTTTTCTTTATTTTGCAATGGTTCACCCCAGCACGAATCTATTACCGAAAACAGCAACTAGATAGCTCATCTCCTTCATACCCAAAACCGTGACAGAAAATTGGCAACGACGACGTCGACGACGACAACTCGATAGCAATAGGGCTTTTCTAAAGAAAATCCCTAAAAATATTGAGAATTCTCGAAACCTCTCGAGTTCTCTATAATTTAGTGGCTAACCTCCGTATCACGACAGGTGGTGGTAGCAGTGATGGCGGCCCTGGGCGGGGGCGCAGCCCTGCTGGCGGGCGGCGCGCACGCCGTCACGCAAGCTGCCAAGCATTACAGCGTGCCGGTGAGTATATAAGTTGTTGTTGGATGAACAAAAATCATGGAACTAGCATCATCGTCACCGAACGCTGTCCACATTCACAAATATTAAGTAAAAGATTCTTTATTTAAAACAACGCCATCTTTGTAGTAGCTGATGAACTCGTTTGGAACCTTAACAAAATTATTTTGTAATGATTTTATATTCTACGACATTCTACACAGCGCTATCTAGACCCAAACTAAGCATAGTTTAACTAGCTTGTGTTATGGGTTCCAGAATGCGGATAAACATACTTATATACATATTTTTTTTGTAAATACATACAGAAAAGAGAACATCTAGGACCGAACTTGAACCCGCGATCAGTCGCTTACAGGGGGAATGCTCTGACCAACTGAGCCACCTAGACGCGTCGCAGATATTCGAAATTCTCCGATATATTAAATACGTCTCAAGGCGACGCTGGAGCCATCTACCGTAATAATTGCGAACTACGGTAAATTATTTTATTCTGACCTTGATGAAGTTTTGAACTGATTCATAATGAACAACATAGATGGCTCTGTAGATATTTCCTAAGAACCCAAGAAATACACACGTGATTGTTCAAATTTTCACTTCTGTCGGCACTCCCGGAGAGCCTATTTTTGTTCTTTTATTTTTAAGCGTAGCGAGCCGAAGGCGAGCGAAGCGTCTTTGGTTTCAAAGTTGCATTTCAAACAAATGATACTCCTCCGAGACCGTTTGACCGATCTCGACCAAATTTGCCACGGTGATCAAGTAGACATTAGTGAGTGTCGTAAGGGGTCCAATGTCCAGATCGGTCTTACCATCGAGGAATAATCACCGAAAAAGCAAATCAATGGAAAAAGTCGGCCGGTCACGTTGACCTATTGTTGGATAGGCAAATCTCGCTACGCTTAAGTTTGGGTTGCTTGCGAAGCTGGCAGCCGCCCTAGCCTATGATTGCCTGCGGCAGGTGCTGGCGCTGGCCCCGCTGTACAAGCTGTGCCCGCTGCACGCGAGTGACGCGACGCACTTCAACGCCCTCAGTGCGCCCAGTGCGGCCCTACCCTATGAGTATGTATTTATTAACACAACATAACTTCACGCCTGTATCCCCGAAGGGGTAGGCAGTGGTGTATTACTTACCTACGATTAGCCAGTTATGTTTAGGTCCCAATGTAATAAGGCGAGCCTATTGCCAACGCAGGTTGAGTATGTATTACTTTTTATCTACACTCAAATCGAAAAATTCGAATTACGAATTCAAAGATGATTCTATACATACGCACTTTATAAACGCATATACATAAAATTGAAAATAAAACTTATTGTAGTACCGCCAACTGTATCATAAAACTCATTATAGTATCGCTATCTTTTTTCATTCATTAAACTAGTCTAAGGTTTTAGGCTGAATATGAAAAAAAAACGCGCACGCATGCGCAGTTCGAACTGTGAAAAAAATGGCGCCCTTGTAATTTTACCTACTTTGTTTAATTTCAATTTTTCCTATGAGTGAAGATAAAGTAGTGTATGAAACTGCATATAATTTTTTTGTGTCGTTTGTCCCCACTGGTGATAATGGTGATGTTTTTTTACCATTTGTCACCACTGGCGACAAAGCTAGTAGCTGCAACTGGGAAAGTATGTGTCAATCGTCATCACTGGTGACAGTCGTGAATATTTTTCCCATTTATCAGCAGTGGCAACAAAGCCAGTGGCGATAACTGGGAATTGACGGAATATTGCTGTCAACTGGACACTTTTGAGACTCTGTATCACTTATTTTCCTGTTAGGAGATTTACGATTTTTCCTATTAGAGAGTTTCTGTATTTTCTTGTTAGAAAATTCATTGTGTTTCCTGTTAGGAATTTTAGAAATTTCTTATTAGTGAATTTTTGTGAAAAAATTTGTATTTTCTTGTTAGGAAATTTCTGATAAGTTGAAAGGTACGTAAGACCCCTATTAAACAAAAAACGGGTGAAATATTTATATAACACGACTCTGCCTACCTCTTTATACATAAAGGTGTAAGGACATAAAAATATTTAAATATTAAGTGGACCGTTAAAATCGAATTGACACAGTTCCGACGGCCCACTTCAGTACAATATTCTGATCGTTTAATGTGTTGTTTACAGGCGACATGAAGTCAGCGATGTGCACGTATACGCTCCGATGTACGACTTCGCCCCTCCAGACCACATCACCCTTTTCATCACCAATTTGTAAGTACCGGTTGTTCTTTTTTCCCGACTGTGCCAACGAGGGTAATGTTTTGCTCGGGAAAAAAGAAAACGTACATATGTATGCATGTAGTTTTCTATGTTGCCTAACGGCTGGCCGGTTTTCAATGAATAAGGTCTCAAATGAAAGGTCATCTTAATCTTTACTCTTTCACGCAAAAGCAGCTGAACGGATCTGGCTGAAATTTGGCACAGGGATAGATTATAAATAAATATTCTAGGACATATTACACACCGTCATCTGGACTCAAACTAAGCAGAGCTTGTCATATGGGTTCTAGAAAGCGGATAAACATACTTAGATACTTTTTTTTGTAAATAAATACCATATTAAACATAGAAACACCCAGACCAATGCAAATATACCTATTTGCAATGAGCGAGAATCGAACTCGCGACCTCTGTCTTAGCAATCGAATGTTCTACCGCTACGCCACAGGGGTCGTCTGTGTATAGTCTGGAATAATACACAGGCGACTTTTTATCCCGGGAATAATAGAATTCCAGCGGTTGGAGTCGTAAAAAGTCGCGGTAGCCTAGTGGTATGGGTAATGGACTGCTGAGGCGAGGTCTCGGGTTCGATCCCAGGTTTTACCATGGCACACACCAATGACTTTTCGATGCTTTTCGAAGTTATGTATGTATTTATCGCAGGTTTATAAGTGCCCGGTTAGTGGCAATAGGCTCGCCACCTATTACATTGGGACCTAAACATAAACTGGCGAAATGTGGGTGCTAGCACCTCTGCCTACCCCTTCCGGGATATAGGCGTGAGTTTATGTTTATGTTTATGGAGTCGCGGGCAAAACCGCACGTCGTCTTGGGTCTAATGCCGGGGTGTAAGGTTGCCCAATAGTATATATGTATACACATATAAGGTGTCACAAAAATAGGTCTCTGTATTTGGTGAGATGACTTGGTATCGACAAAATATGTATTTGAAAAAATCTGTTCCCGCAGGGGGAACGCACAGGTAGATTTCGTGAAGCAATTAATATTATTTTATTAACATGTTTAATTATTTTTTTTCGAAAACGGTAACTTTTAGCGAAAAACTTTTCAGACATTTCGCACTCTGAAAACAAAAGTGGCGTTATACGAAAACAGTAGTTTTTCAGTATGGCCATTTAAAAGTTTTGGTCTAATACTGTGATCAATATTTAATGCAAATAACTGAAATACAACATGGTAACTAGTTTCACCTAACAGTTTGACTATCTGGCTTTTAGATAATTATTGAAAACATGTGAGTAATTAAGGTAGTTATTTAGAAAAAACAGTTTTAAAAAAAATGTCTGTATAGTGCCACTTTTGATTTTTGTATTTGTTTCCGTTTTAGAATAAAAACCCAAGTTATAGCTTACCCTATGATAATAGTTACATAAGAAAAACTTAAATAAAACAAAATTATGTGATAGTAATATGAAATAATATTTATTTAGCAAAAATAAAGTAAGCTGCATTCAGTACAATCGAAAAACAATAAATATTAAGGATTTATGAGTTATATGCATAAAAACCCCATTTTTGGCGTATAGTTATAATAAAGAATAATTCAAACTGTAATTAAACATAAAAACTAAGAATTAGGTAACTTTTTAAAAATAAGTATCAAAATAAAACAATAAACTTCTCATATCAAAATAAAACAGTAATTCTTATTGTAGACAAAAACCTAATTTTTTTAATGAGATCAATCAAAATACTGAACTGGTATCAGAATAATTATTAAATATTTAAATGCTACTGAAATATACTGTCGTAATAGGATGTGTAATAACTAGGTATCAAACCAGCATCAATAAGGCTCCGCACGTCACTTTTCTCTCTTTCGGATATATCCAATTTGCGCAGATAAAGCGGCTTAAGTTCTGGAGGACGATTGTTTCTGTGTGTTCGTTTAGTCAAATCAAGCTCTTTAAAATCATCAAAATACGATAATTTATATTGTATTTTGATCTCATTATGTTCATTTTTCTCAATTTTGATGACTTTTATATCTGACAACTTTACAACTTGGCCATCAACACTTTTGTTAAGTCTGGGAACTGGTAGTTGTTTTATATCTATAAAATCACCATGACCCATTTCATTGACACTAAAAGGTGTTCCACGTTTTTTAGCATTTCGGATAGCAGAAATATATTGCGAAGGTACGTATATCGGTCCAGATCTAAGACACCTTTTAACTTGTTTCTCAATTAGAGAATGCACGGCATCCCCCTCATTCTGTGTATGAC
This sequence comes from Cybosia mesomella, assembly GCA_946251805.1. Taxonomy (NCBI): domain Eukaryota; kingdom Metazoa; phylum Arthropoda; class Insecta; order Lepidoptera; family Erebidae; genus Cybosia; species Cybosia mesomella. Next base: position 19,890,816 of record OX276411.1, read on the forward strand.
CACGAATTAGGAACTTGTGCGTTATAGATTTAATTTTTAAGTGTAATACTGCGTAAATATACATGCCGATAATAAACTGGTTCTTCTGCTGACCGCAGCAATTATCTGAATAAAAAATGATATCAAGATCTTCGTCAGCAAAAGAAGACTTTTTTTGCAAGTACTTTAGTACACAACTTCCAATTTCATTTGCCCCTCGGTTTCCTTGAGATTCATCCCAAAAAAAGCATTCAGTAGTGTCATGTCTAAGTTCAGAAATCGTGAAATTTAAGCAATTTATTTTAGACTTGTAATAAAATGTGGAAATCTCACCGTTTGGAACTGTCATTACGGCCTGCAAATCATAACACGCGACAATAAAACTACTTGACACCATTTCTTTATCAGTAGTCTTTTCCTCACGACTCTTTTCTTTTTCAGCAAGATGCCGATCGTAGGCTTCTTTCTTAGCAGCCTTTTCATCACCTTCAGCAAGTTTATATATAGAGCACTGCTCACATTGATCCTTCTTTGGAATGAAGAAACCAATGTTGAATTTTTCATTAAAGATTTTTCGATAGGTATGTAACATTACGTAGGGTAATTCTTGTTGTATACACTCATCTTTGTAATCGTAATAAATGTCTGTTAAGGTTTTTCCACCATCGATATATTCCTTAGTAGTTTGTTGCCGTAAATAATGGCTTTCAATGCGCGGAATGCTCTTAATATGAGATTGGACTCCATCAATCAAGTCATCGGGCACTTTTCTATGTTTGCCATGCTTCCCTCTTTGTTCTCCTTTTAGTACACCAGTTATATTATTCTTCTTTTCTATCACAGTTCTAATACATCTGTCCGTTATGTTTAGGGTATTTTAAAAAAATGTTTTACACACTTTTGTTTTAGTACCATTCTAATCAAAAAAAAGCATTCTTTAACTTTCTATTTGAATCCAGTCTCTTGTATTGATACTTTGGTTTAATTTCTTCCATATTTCGAGCTATATATTCCCTTTGCCGCATCAACGAAGCCATGGCCCAATAATCGTCAAATAGTTGCTTTCTTAAATCTTCAGTAATTCTTTCTGAGCATTTTAGTCGACAAGTTGCCTCACAGGATTTCTTAAGAACTTTAGCTGGGTAAACCTTCTTTGTTTTGGAGCTTGAAACATATTCTTTCCCAGAGTCTTTTAAAGCCTTAGCAATGTAGGCCGTCCTTTGGTTCTTCTTTTTTTTCTTTGGTTTCTCCATATCAAGAGCCCATGAGATGTCCATTGCAACAGTATTATCTACACTCCCAGTACTTTTGTTATTTGTATCAGAAGAAAAAAATATTCGTGTGTCAGAAAGTTCATTTGTATTAGTTATTATCTCCATATTGGTAATAACAAATTCGGAATTATTTTCACTTATATTAGCATTTTCAGTGGTGGCATGACGGATATTCGGAGAATCAGGTGCAAAAAAAGTTGTAGGTGTAACTGATGATTTGTTTGAAGACGAAGAAGATAAAGAGGAGCTCGAAGATGAGCTTGAAGATGAAGATGAACTTGAGCTTGAAATACGGCTTGTTTTCTTTGCGGGTGCGTATGTTGTATCATCATCAGAAGCTGGTGAAAAATCACCATCCTCATCGTTGAAGTAGTTTTCTTTGTCATGTGAATCTGAATAGTTGCTAGTCATTGGCAATTCGTTTAAACCGGATGTTGAAGGTTCAGGTGATAAACTGTTGTCTTTATTTGGAATAACCATCTGTAATATTCTTCTGCCTCTACTTCTTGACGGATTCATGTCGATGACCTTAAATCAAGGAAATAAAAACCTATTATATAAAAAACAGGTGGTGCGAGAATGATATCCTAATATCGAAAAAAATATTCATGTAAAGTCTATCAGTAAAAGAAGACAACCGAGGTTATCAATAACCACAGAACTGGTATTAGATAAAACTGCATAATAGGTTACAAAACAGTACAGTATTATAGTTTTATACATTTATTTAACAAAATAAAACTCAATTTTCCTTATATTTTTATAGTATAACTGGCACTTAAAGCAAAATGATACTTATCGAATAAAATAATAATCAATATTTCAACTATCTTCTTAAAAAAACCGGCACTAAACATAAAATGACAATTTTTAAATTAATCAAGGAAGTCGTTTATTTTTAAGTTAACCAAAAAAATGACACTAGGCTTAGAATGCCATTTTCATATTTATTAGTTCAGAATATTATCAGAATTAACTACGTTAAAGATGGCATTAAACAAAAAATGACACTTTTTAATTTCTAATAAATATTACTTCATTTTAACTTTAATCAAAAAACGACACTATCCAAATAATGCCATTTTCATATTTATTAGTTTAGAATATTATAACAGTTAACAATATTAAAAATGGCATTAAACATAAAACGTCACTTTTTAATTTACAAAATAAATTACTTCATTTTTACTTTAATAAAAAAAACGACACTATCCAAATAATGCCATTTATGTATTAATTCGTTCAAGAGATTATTACAATACTATAACGTTAAAAAGGCACTAAACATATAATGTCATTTTTGAATTTATCAAATAATTTATTTCGGCAATATCTAAACCACATAAACGGTTCTATACTTAAAGTGCCAATTATGTATTGTTTCATGTACAGAATTATATACGTGAATTACGTTTAAAATGTCACTAAACATAAAATGTCACTTTTTTACTCACCGCAGCGTGCGTTCCCACTAGATGCTTGGCTCGAACTGACAAAGTGCCACCTTTTCAATTACCACATTGTCACTTAACCTAAAAGTAAAAACTGACACTACCGACATCTAGGCAAAACTATCTGAACTTTTTGAACGTATGTCTTTGCATTAGAAGCGCTTTTTTATAATTAATCTAGATGTCTTTTAATCTCAAAATTGACGTTTTTGGCATAATGTCACTTTTGTTTTCAAGGTGCGATTTATTTTAAACTTAAAAATGGCCTATCGATTAAAAATGTTTCCGACGGCAAGAATGTTCACCGGTTAGAAGTTATGATTTTTTTCCCGAAAAATTTTGGTTTTTCCCCCCTCCACTTTTAGTTAAAGTTTTAATCTTATAAGTTTATAATTAAAAGTTGTTGGTATTCATGTATACTATGGGATAAAATTAGAACGGTTCGAATATCTTTCATGGAACGTGAACTTTTGAGGAAAAACTGATTTCACAAAAAGTGAGGCCCTACCGTCCCCTTAGGACGGATTCCACCCGTTCACGAACTTAAACTAAGTTTACACCCAAGCAATTTTTGACCGCAGTTTGAAAGCGATCGGGGCAAAAATGCGACCGTGAGAGTGCCGCAAATTTTGGGAAGTGGAACCATACATACATATATATATATATATATATATATAACTTTTTAACCAGTGGTCATTTCGGACTCAGGGGGTCATAACTAGACCTCCTATGAAGATTTTTTTTTTAAATTCGACAGTAGTCAAGAAACCAATAGGTAGATCGATTTCATCAAAATCTACCTAAAAAAACACCACCAGCGACCAGCGTCCCGTGACGCTGGTCGCGATTTAGGTATTTCCCACACATCCGCTTGGAGAATACTGCGAGGAGGACTGCACGCCTACCACGTGCGTCACGGGCTCGTCGCGTCACGTGACGCTGGTCTCTGGTGGTGTTTTTTTTATTTTTTTATTTTTTAAATATTGTTTTTACTTTACCCGATATTTTTTTTTGTTTCAAATACACATTTTGTCGATACCAAGTCCTCTCACCAAATTCAGAGACCTTATTTTGTGACACCTTATATATAATGTATGATAGTGTCCGTGGGCTCTCTACGGCTTTAAGAGGGCCCCTCGAGATACTGTGTCTATACTAGCAATTGGGACAATTAATTAAATAAGACGACGGTTTGACGGCCTCTGTGGCGTAGCGGTAGTGCATTCGACTGCTAAGACAGAAGTCGCGGGTTCGATTCCCGCTCAGTGCAAATATTTGTATGTATGAATATGTCTATTTACATTGGCCTGGGTGTTTCTATGTATAATATGTATGTATTTACAAAAAAAAGTAAATAAGTACATTTATTCGCATTCTGGAAGCCATAACACAAGCTAGTTAAACTATGCTTACTTTGGGTCTAGAAAGCGCTTTGTAGAATGTCGTAGAATATTTATTTATTTATTTAATTATTTATAAGACATTCAAGAAATAAATTCAGCTGATTATAAAACCAACTTCAGTTGATTGTAAGGAGGAATGAAGTCTACCGGGTCAGTTTATAATAATTATTTTGTTTCCAGGGGCGGAAGTTCTCCGTCGTACATGTATCGGATGCTATCTGAACTGTACGACCCCAACGACTATACCCTATAGTCGACAACGAGACTAGCTACAGCCTCGAGGCAGTTCAGGGCCGAAGCACCTTGAATCACTAGGGGCGCAATGCATTCTGCTGTTGCAATGTTGAGCTGAGAGTGCACTACATGATTACCTACAAAACCTGCCCAATAACTACCCCCCACCCCACCCCCCCGATTACCATTTTTGGAGAAATCAGATTTAGATATTTTTGAAGGGTGATTATTCCTCCATGGTATTTTCGATTTTCAATTTTATTCTTTCTAAACCTTCCGGGTATCAAGTTGTATTTACATGCCTAGTTTGGTCAAAATTGGTCGATTAGTTTAGGAGGACTATTGTCACAACCGAAATACCCTAAGACTATGGAATGATCTCCCTGCTGTGGTTTTCCCAAGCGACTACAGTATGGGGTTCTTCAAGAGGGGCATTAGAAGGTTTTTACAGGGTCGGCAGCGCGAGTGTGACGCCCCTGATGTTGTCATCCATAGGCCACGGTAACCGCTTCCCATCAGGTGGGCCGTGAGTTTATCTGTCACCTGAGTGGTATAAAAAAAAAATCACAAAAAGACAGCTTTTCGCTCGACTTCGTCTCACACTCAGCTCAATCATTATGATCTCAGTGTTGTGTCCTGATTGAATTCAGATCCTTCACCTCGTAGACTGTGACGCCCGCTTTCTGGCTTTTCCTCCACCACTTCGCATGGCCCTGGGCATCCATGGTAGTGAGATCATAGCACGCATGGCATCTTTACGACGTCAAGCCAACACTTCTTCAGTTTCCTCTCCCAACTGGGGCCCGGAGGAGACGGTACGGTCAGACATTAGTTACTTAAATAGCCTGGCCATGTAGTAGTATTAAAAACATCTTTATCTACACTCAAATCGGAAAATTCGAATTACGAATTCAAAGACGATTCTATACATACGCACTTTATAAACGCATATACATAAAATTAAAAATAAAACTTATTATGGTACCGCCAACTGTATCATAAAACTCATTACAGTACCGCTATCTTTTTTTGTTCATTAAAACTAGTCTAAGGTTTTAGGCTGAATATGAAAAATAAGGCGCACGCATGCTCAGTTCGAACTGTGAAAAAAATGGCGCCCTTGTAACCTACCTACTGTTGTTAATTTCAATTTTTCCTATGAGTGAAGATAAAGTAGTGTATGAAACTGCATATAACTTAGGTATTAAAACACTCGAGTCAACCTATTATCGTAAAGTAAACAGACTCTCGTGTTTTAATACCCCTTCTTATATGACAGTTGCATAAACTACTATTTTCATATACTCACACTTTTATCTCCTTGGATTAAGGCAGAGGTGTGTATTACACCCACTTTCCGTCAGCTAAACCTACAGTATGTAACAAAACTAGTGTCCGATCCGTGAAGGTGTATATGTATCAATATCAGGTTCTGTTTATGTAATTATTTTGTGAAAAATAAACTAAAAAATAGCCCACAGAAATGCAATAAAATTTAGGTCAATGAGGAAACTTAAACGGCAACACAGGAGGCCACTTTGTGAACAAATGCTACCAGAGAAAAAATATCAAAAAGAAAAACAGAAGGGCGCGGCGGTACAGCCAGTGGGGTAAGGTTCTATGGGCCGCCGCTAAATATTATTGGATATCTACTGTGTGATGTTGTAGCATTCTTAATCCATGTACGAAATAAGCGTTTTAATGTACGCGTAGACAGAAACTTTAGTCCGTATCTAAAGTCATCATCATCATATCAGCCGTAGGAAGTCCACTGCTGAACATAGGCCTCCCCCATCGACTTCCATTTCGACCGGTCTGTAGCGGCCTGTACCACCGAGTCCCTGCGCTCTTTACCAGCTCGTCTGTCCACCTTGCGGGAGGCCTTCCTAATAAAAAGTAAAACGTATTTTTTTTTATTTCTTTTATTGTGCGGAAATCCCTTCGTATACCCCCCCCCCCGCTAGCTAGCCGGGGCGGTTATGTCGGGCTTGAACCGACCCAAACCGCACGCCGTCTCGGGTCTACAGACGCCGGGGTGTAAGGTTACATAGAGCATATTCCTCGCACTCCGACCCTGACCCTGGGCCATTCCCAGTGTCCCCTCTGATAACAGCAGAGGGGTACCTGAAGCGACCACACCCCCCCCCCCCCGCCCCCCGCGAACCTTGCAGGCCCGCCATACCCCGACCCCCTCGTGCAATGGGGTCAGCTGGCGCTGAAAAGGGCCGGTTGGTCAGACTTGGCCGTTGACGTTGACGCCAGCCACTCCAGAGGAGCAATCAATGATGCGTCATCGCCCACGTTGCCCAGGGTGCACCAAACTTGGAGGTGATCCAACCAGTCGCACCCCAGTAAAACGTATCTAAAGTCCGCGTATACAATTTGTGGACGCGTCTAGCCATCTGGCTCTCAACTACGCGTTCCAGCCATGCGTTGTGTCCTGTACGCGTATTCAACATACCTAGATTACGCGTACATTCGAACGGTTAGTCCGTACAAGGCGTTAGATTTTGGAGCGATATTGGGTAATTATGATCCAGGATATAGCATAGCATTCTAATAACACTTTATCGCCGCTTTCATATATCTTATATATAAAATTCTCGTGTCGCGGTGTTTGTAGTTAAACTCCTCCGAAACGGCTTGACCGATTCTCATGAAATTTTGTGTGCATATTGGGTAGGTCTGAGAATCGGACAACATCTATTTTTCATCCCCCTAAATGTTAAGGGTAGTCCACCCCTATACCTAAACTAAACCTAAACATCACGGAGTAGGGATGAGAACGAAGCCGGTCTCCTGTCTTACTCACTATACAGTTTTCGACATACTTTCATTGTCTACAACGCTTTCGATTATAAGTAAATCCCCGCACACTTATAGTAAATAGTTATTTTTATTGAACTAAAAAACTGCCTAGTGGTATGGGTAATGGACTGCTGAGACGAGGTCTTGGGTTCGATCCCAGATTTTACCATGGCACACACTAATGACTTTTCGATGCTTTTCGAAGTTATGTGTGTATTTATCGCAGGTTTATAAGTGCCCGGTTAATGGCAATAGGCTCGCCACCTATTACATTGGGACCTAAACATAAACTGGCGAATTGTGGGTGCTAGCACCTCTGCCTACCCCTTCGGGGATATAGGCGTGAGTTTATGTTATGTCATATATTATCAGGGTATGTATTTAGGAGCCCTATGTGACCCTTATTAATCCGACACTAGTTTTGTTGCAAACTGTATATCTGTGTGCTGTATCTACTGTATCTATGTGCAAAATTAAATTGTAAGTACATAATTTTTATATGCGTAAAATAAAAACTTTTATAACTATATTCGTTTTATTTACAATGAGTGGTAGAGTCAAGCAACAGTAATTTTGGCCGTTGCATGAATGGGCCGACTCGACCGGGGAAGCACCACCCTCTCACAGAATATCGACGCCAAGTAACAGTATTTGAACTGTTGCGTTCCGTTTGGTGAGTGAGAGTGCCGGAGCCCAAACTCCTTTCCCATCCCCTTTCCTTTACAGGGTCGGCAACGCGAGTGTGACGCCACTGGTGTTGCACACGTCCATAGGCCGCGGTAACCGCTTCCCATCAGGTGGGTCGTGTGCTTGTCTGCCAACTTAGTGGTATAAAAAACAAAAAAAAAAGATTTTAAACAAAAATCAAAGTGCTATACCAGTGAGCTTGCATGAAAGGTTTAATGACAGTTTGTAAGGACAGAAGCAGATGACGGACTGTCGTCTCTGCCTACCCCTGAGGGCGAAAGACGTGAGTTATATGTACCTATGTGATAGTTTGTGAAGATGTTAGGTGCTAACGGCTGAACATATCTGATTGAAATTTGGTACAAAGATAAATCATAGTCTGCAATAACACAGTCACACTTTTTATCTATGAAATAAGATGGTTCCGAGAACGGGATCAGAATTCCACACGGGCAGAGCCGCGTACTAAAGCTAGCTAGATATATGGAAGAGCCATATTTTACTGCGGATCCAGACTTTTCATCGAACGACAATTGATTGACATTCAATTGGTCGCAAACGGCAATTGATCGACATACAATTGGTCGAAAAGTCAATTGAACGACAACGATTACTAGTCGACAACTCGTGGACACCGCGCGCGCCGACATCCCATAGATATAGGTTAGAAGGGTTATTGCGGACTTGTGACAATCCACGTAGAAATAGGCGATAAACGTCGAAATCATTAACTAATAACTAAGATATAAAAGAAACCTATACACCGGTAGTGCGGTCGACTGCTAAGCCAGAGGTCACGGGTTCGATTCCCGCTCAGTGCAAATATGTATGTTTGCATTGGTCTGCTGGGTGTTTCTATGTATAATATGTATTTATTTACAAAAGAAAGTCTAAGTATGATTATCCGCATTCTAGAACCCATATGACAAGGCTTAGTTTGGGTCTAGGTGACGTTGTGTAATATGTCCTAGAATGTTTATTTATCCCAGTCTACGTTGCGTTTAGGTACTTGTGTATATTGGGGTGTGTGTTGGGTAACCTCGAGTGTCGCTCCGATTCCGATCCCGCTGCCGTCCGGGGGGAACGGAATCGGAGCGGCCGGTACACCCTGGGCGGCGGTCAATGGCTTCCCTTTCACCCCTTCATAGGGTTGGCATTGATCGTCGGCCAATACCCAACGTGGCGGGAACACATCGCTCTCCGTACTCCTCTGCTTTCAGAGGAGACAGGATGAGCGATGCTGTTAGTGGTGAGATGGCCCAGGGTCAGCCAGGGTGCGAGGGATATGCTCTATGGGTAATCTTACACCCCGGCGTCTGAAGACCCGAGACGGCGTGCGGTTTTATTCGGTGCAAGCCCGACATAACCGCCCCCGCTAGGATTTCCGCACGATAAAAAAAAAAAAAAAAAGGTACTTGTGTATATTAAAATTAATTTAAAATGTAATAAGGAATCTTATAAGTTATAAATTTACATGGAACCCGACGTTTCGGTTACTTTTCAGCAGCCATGGTCACGGGGAGACTAAAGATATTTTTTTTTATCTATTAAAAAAGTTTTATTTCAAGAGGTGGTCATATTGGTATGCAAATAAAGATACTTTTTCCTATAGATTTAGCGAAACAAACCTCCCATATCATCAACAAGAAATTAATCAAACGTACCAGATATTGGGTCAAACTCTTTAGACATTAAACTTTATAGGAACTCATCTAATATATATTTTTACATAAATTCTGCCCGTGATATCAACTTTGGCGTTGATGGCAAAAGGTCAAGGCATATACCTTCGGGAGTAGACACCAGTTCTCCTATATGGGCAACAGTTGTGATGAGATCGGAAAAAGAGAACATCTAGGACGGGACTTGAACCCGCGACCAGTCCCTTACAGGGGGAATGCTCTGACCAACTGAGCTACCCAGACACGTCCCAGATATATTATATACGTCTCAAGGCGACACTGGAGCCATCTACCGTAATTCTTGCGAACTACGGAAACGAATGACTTTACAATATAATATAAGATAACTTTGTTTATATCATATTGCTAGGGCAGGGAGTCTATGGGTCAGCTACACCATATAAGGTCACTGAACGAGCTGCGCATCTAATACAATAATGTTTTTAGGATGCTGCTGGGACTGCCACGTTTCTGCAGCGCTTCGGAGATGTTTGCACTGAACAGGATAGACGGCTTCTACTCCGTCATTCGCAAAAAACTGCATCTTTTTATGGAGAATACGGAGTAATGAAAACAGTGGCGGATAGTATCAATTCGCCTATTATTACATTTCTTGTGAGAAGGACAATCAGTTAGGGTTTTATTTCGAACTGGGATCCTTCTTTTAGTAATATAGACTTCAAAGAGGACCTATCTCACAAAATAATCTTCTCTTATATATAAAAATGAATTGCTGTTCGTTAGTCTCGCTAAAACTCGAGAACGGCTGGACCGATTTGGCTAATTTTGGTCTTGAATTATTTGTGGAAGTCCAGAGAAGGTTTAAAAGGTTTGTCATCGATTGAGGCAGTACGAAGTCTGCCGGGTCAGCTAGTATAATATAAAGTGAGTTAATCAAACATGTTTATACTAACACACACAGTCTTTAGGTACTAACCAAATGGATTACTGTAACCTGAAAATAAATGATTTGAACAACCTCCTCCGCTGGCTGGCGGAGAGAAAAACGCACGAAAAAGAAAAGTGGCGCCAAATAAAAATACCGAATGGTGGCGACTGACGCGTAAGGACAGGCAGTTGCAGGCCTATCGGTTCGTCAAGTCCTTAGTGGATAGGTTCCTTCTAGGCAAACGTGATCCATCGTAGACCACATCGTCACTGACGACCAGGTGAGATAGAGGTCAAACGCGATTTTTTTTTTTATTGAAACCATTCGGTTTTCGGTGAGTATTATCACGAAATGACTCAGGGGACCCATTCAGTAACGCTACGTTTTAGAAAGAAAAATGTATTCAATTAAATTTTTAGGCATTTTGTATGCTTAGTTTTTTCTAAAGATTTAGATCGGAAAAAAAAAAACAAAAAAAAAACAATGTTTAAAAATGACTGTAAAGTTGTTCATTGTTTCCGTAGTTCGCAAGAATTACGGTAGATGGCTCCAACGTCGCCTTAAAGACGTATATGATATATCGGAGAATTTCGAATATCTGGGACGTGTCTAGGTGGCTCAGTTGGTCAGAGCATTCCCCCTGTAAGGGACTGGTCGCGGGTTCAAGTCCCGTCCTAGATGTTCTCTTTTTCCGGTCTAAATCTTAAGAAAAATGTAAATAAATAACTTTGTTATTCAGTATCACCCATAGTAGAATCACTCATAGTTTTCGTAATTTAAAAAAAAAGTTATTTTACATAATTGGATCCTAGGATTCACGCCTCAGAGGGTACGTTAAACCGTCAGTCCCGGTGGCCATACGAACATCTATGGTAGTTGGAGCCCTAAAACGTCCGACAACTGGTCTAACTACAGAACTTCGATATTCCAATGGGTTGTGGAGGTCAGCTGACAGTTGCTTCCCGAAAATATCGAAGATCAGCCGCCTCGTTACTTTATATAGACTGAAATACCAACTCAGTTGAGTTGGTGGAAGTGGTGGTGGAGTGGAAAAAAGCTCGGGGGACGAGTGAATAGTACATTAAATTGTATGACAACATTCTAACTGAAAAAACCTAAGATCCATCTAGACCACTCTGAATCTGTAGACCACCTCATTTTCCTCCTCCTCCTCCACCTCATTTCCGCCGGTAACCCTGAGGTTATCCTTTCGAGGGCTGGACACTTGGGCAGGACACCGTGCATTTTTAGTCGAAGCACGACATAACCACCCCCGCTAGCCGGCGGGATTTCCGCACGTAAAAAAAAAAAAAATTCTAAACCTTCCGGGTTTTGTAAAAATTGACCGAATAGTTTAGGAGGAGTAGCGTCACAACCGAAATACACCGACTGGAGTATAGAGAGCTTCTCGCTCGACTTCGTCTCACTCTCAGCTCAACAAAATCTCACGCCTTTTTAATCCTAAAGAGTAGACAGGGAGTGTGTGGAATAGTTGCTGTGCAAGCCGCAATTTTCACTTACATATTTCTTATTGGTTAGCCGAAAGATTCCTTTTTTATCGCAACAATGTAATTATTTTTTAAACGTGTTGACCCGATTGTCGATAATAGGCTCTCCCTATTATCACAAATTACTTAATATAGCCATGTTCCGTGTTGACCCAAATAATTGCGATAAGTTTATGCAAACCTAAAATAATTGCCATAGTAAAGTAAGTGAAATAGTAGAATTTTATCTACCCCTTCAGAGGTGGTCTGTATATCCCTACTCAGATCATCTGAGAGGGATATGGCGAGGCTCTGGGTTGGAAGGTCAGACGCCAGACGCCCCCGTTATACCCGAAAAAAGCCATACATAAAATGCAAAGCAGACCCCGCGCTCCGAGGTGAAAGACTCGGATGCAATCGAGATTCTCGCTAAGAAGCAAACCAAAACCTAGTATTCTATAAATAAATTCTTCTTCTATAAAAAAATCTCAGTACTCTTAACCCAGACAGGTAGCCCTAACTGCTTTAATAAACAGTAATACTTAGTACAGTTAGCAGGACTTTCTACATAAAAAGAAGTGCTCTGCAGTGGTATTTATTTTGATGTGCAAATAATTTCGTCAATTAGGTCTCTCTTCGAGGGAAAACGGCGTAACCTATCTGCATACAATGTATAAGTTACGTAGTAATTGCATTTGCACCACGTAACAGAGCACCTTCAGTGGAACTTTGCTCTTAGGTCTCATCTCAAATTTTGTAGTCACTGAATTAGGGGAGTTACCAAAATAAAGATCAAGGAACCGTTATAAAGTGAAGCAAGTTATTTAGCGATTAATCTGTTGCAAAATAAGACGAAATTAAGTGAAAGTCGGTCTCGGTTGTGTCCTCATAAAAATAGAATTGCGCTGCATGGAACACGACGGGAGGCGCCATCGTAGCGGTAGCAAGCATCCACACATTGGACACACGCACGCCGCGACGCCGCACCCGATTCACGCCCGACTAGCACTCGCTCGCTCGTTCCCACACATCAGACAGAGAGGACGTAATGGTTTACTCGCAGCTAACTTCACACTGCACTATGTGCGTCATGTTGGCTGCATTATAATAACAATAGGAGGGGCTTTTGCGTAGTACAGCGAGTCAGCGCTTTGAGACGCAAAACGCCAAGGAACTATGAATCGCACGGCGCTTGATAAAGCGTACTAAATGCAAAGGACAGGAGTTGTGTAAACTTTTTTTAATGAGGCTTACGTATCGGTCGTCCGGACTGGGCGCATAGCGTTACATTAAACTTAGATTTATCTTAAAACAGTTGGATTTTCACCTTTTCTACTGCGTATTTCTTTAGTAATAAGCTGCGTAGTGTTGTTTGTGCATAATTAGCGTTAGTGAGCTATTCGCCAGTGTGTGACGTTCGTGGCCAGATCACCTAGTCTGATTCACATTAATTATGTGAACGGTGACGAACCATTTTAAGTGCGCGATAACACGCCCGCTACTCACGGACGTCCAGGTTATTTTATAATTAGCTTATGAAGAACTACCATAGTTGCACGGGTATCGCTAATATAAAATCAATACTGTACAAACTGTTAATCCTTACAGCGTTTCTGAATTCTTCTACCCTCAGTAGCTTGTTGTGCAATATAAATTGTTTATTTTCATCAGTGTCGTTGAATGTTTATGTAGACGTTTGTGATGATAAAATATTTTTAGCAAAATGCAAACCTTCGCGGGTGATTTTGAATGTAGTTCACTGTGAACCCGCCTGACGGCTCTGTCATCGCCGTGGTATGTCGTGCGCTTGCGTGCGCTCAGTCCGCGCGAGCTTCGCATCGTTACAGTAGGTTCCAAAACAAGAACGTAGGGCTCCGCGGAGTCCCAAGAGTATCTTCGTCAAATTAAGAGTCGGTGTGGTGAAAGTGTCGCAGTGCAGTGTGTCAGTGTTGTGTTTCGTGGTAGTGGCGTGTCGCGGGGCGCGTAAGCCCGCGGTGTCAGCGCGGATCGATACGGCCAGGTGCTATGGCGCAGCGGATATGAGCCAGGGCGGCTCGCGGCGGCCCTACTCCCGCGGGGGCCCGCGGTGGCACCCGCGCTACAAGGATTACTGGGACTACGAACAAAACTATAGGTACCAGCACTTTTATACCCTTATAATAAATAACATATTGTTGGTGGCATGGGACTGCGCGAGAGCGTATTTCGTCTCGCCTGACTGAGCACCGAGGCATACTCTCCCAGACTCTCTCTTAGCTTTTGGACTGACAGATGGTGCAAATAAGTACGAGGGATTAACCAAACGTCTTTGATGGCAGTACGTGCCTCTTCAGAAAGAATAAGGTTTACGTAACTCCGTGACGTGGGCATGAGAGAATCATGAAGTTTTAATAAAATTATCACACTACAGACGGCAGGAGTGTATATTTTAGCGATCTGACAATGCGTTGATCTCATTCGGAACATTAGTTGTTGAATTTTGTCGAATACTTTGACAAATCAAAACAAATAAAGATGTTTTGTTTTCATATAATATTTACTATCATTAACCGCATGGCGATGTCGCTGATTGGTTGCTAGTTATTCTCATATACAAGAGGTTCCGTTATCTCGTCAACTGGTGCCAAATACTTCGTCCGTGCGGTATGTCGATATAATATAGAGATGTTCTGATGATCACATGCTGCCAATGTTTTTTATACATTTGTCGTTATCCGAATCAACTCCTACGCTGTTTTTTTTTAAGAACAAAATCACTTAAGATGACGTTTTTTATCTGCCTGTAGAGCTTATTTGAATTGGAATTGAGTGGCTAAAGAGTTGAAATTAAAAAAAAAAGGGGATTGTGATGTCAGATTTTAGAGGGCAAATCTTAAATTATGTAACACTTGTGTGACACTCTTTTTAGGAGCCTTTAAAGGAATATATATATAATTGATGTTTATACTACTATTGGAGAAAACAAGCATTCTGCTCAAAGAAGATAAGTTTGGGCATAAATACTTGGGATACCAGAAGTTGGAGTCATGCAAAATATATGCACATGTTGCTGTTTGGTTAGGAGAGAAAAAATCCCTGATCTTTTACAAACTGAAGATAATTAGGTATATACTCTATATATCAGTCTATATATGTATAATCCAGAAAAATCAGGTGGGCCGTGAGCGTGTCTGCTGAGTGGTATACAAAAAAAAAATTTCGAAGGTCAAAAAAATTGAAAAAAAAAAGTTGAAAAATGGCATCTATGACTATCTTAAGCCTTTAAATTCCTATGGAATGGAAATCAGCTTAAATCTTCATAGTTAAATTATATATCGTAGCAGCCCGAGTTCCATGACCAATACAAGGGGCGCATGATAGCAAAACACGTCTTCAGACCACAATATCTTTAAAACACTTCATCCATTTACCCAGATCTCCTTTCAAGTTAGACATAGATAT
The DNA here is from genome assembly GCA_946251805.1 of Cybosia mesomella. Classification (NCBI taxonomy): domain Eukaryota; kingdom Metazoa; phylum Arthropoda; class Insecta; order Lepidoptera; family Erebidae; genus Cybosia; species Cybosia mesomella. The sequence goes on from OX276411.1 coordinate 19,906,151, forward strand.
TCCAGCGTTCACAGTATCCCTTTGTATCTCATACTCGGTACCACCTTCAGATCCTCTACGTTACATACATACTACTCTTATCTCTATATAATAGTCATGGTCTTATCTGCAGCTAAAAACTCAATAATAAGTGGAATATTAAAGTGGCTGAAGTCCACGAGAATCGTGTCAGTGTGTCATGCCATTAGTGATGTATTGTAATAGTTGCCTAACGTTGAGCAATTTGGAGTGTAGAATAACCACCTTGTGGCTTTACTATTGATCATTACAAACATCTTTATTTCTAGGTTAGGTATTACTCATCTGTATAAAGTGAAAGTTTAACAAGTATTAAACTATTAAATGGGGAAATAAGCATCTGTCAAGGTCATCTAATGATAGCACCTGGAATAGTGATACTTTACACAAGTTTACGATGAGACGTGGTGTAGTCAGATGGGTTTGACGTGAAAAAAAAACAGGAATTATCATTCCAGCATTGTTTCCCATAGCATCTGAGGTTTTTAGCTCAGAGCCAGGGGTCTGAATACTTCATTTCCTTTTTTACATTTGGCATATACGGCTAGTATGGAAGTGAATGCCCAACCCCCCAAAAGTCAAGCCTGCACCAGAGCCTCGTCCGTTCATCAGCAGGTGTACCGTCTAGCTGGTGACTTTGGTTTGGGACTTGAAGAGGCTGTCTCTAAAGGTGCTTAATAAGGAAGGGTGGAAAAAGAAGGTAATTGGCTACAAACGAAGTCTAAAGCACTCTAACAAACATGCCAAATGGAGGACACTGCTACTTAAATTTAATAATTAGAGTGAGAGGGACTCTACCATTCTTATTTTTTCTTTTAAAGAATATTATTAACCAAAATTACTAATATTCCCCCCCTAACCGCTCCAGCTAAGCTTAATTACTTGTGTTAGGAGTAGGTTCACGTCGGTAGTGTAATGGCCAGAATTCGAACCCGGGACCTCGACCGTAGGGTCGACTCCTTAACCACTAAGCTACCGACGCTTAACATGGTTATTAAAATGTTTGTTCACAAGCTATAAAACCATAACCCTGTCCTTTTACACGGCTGTGAAGCGTGGCCTATTGCTAGGGCGGCATAAGCAGGAACTACGTGTCATGGAGATGTATATGTTGCGTTGGATGTGCGGAATCACGCGTATAGGTCGGGTGAGGAACTGCTGCATCCGGGGCTGGATTACAACATTCAATATAGTTATTGAAATACAAGGGCAGTCTTATCGCTTAACGAGATATCCAGGCAACATTGGATGCTTGGAGTTTTAAAGGATAAAATTTGCCATTAGGTTAGTCGAAGTTACCGATATAGCTCGCAGAATTAGGAAGCTGAAGTGGCAATTGGTAAACGAGTCCGGGCATCGACAACCGTTACGGGGGACGTCCCCAGCTAGATGTACTGGCGACCTAAAAAGGCAGCTGGGATAGACTGGAATGGATGCGAAAGACAAAGGATCGGGTGCTGTGGCGCATATTGGGAGAAGCCTATTTCCAGCAGTGGACACTTCATCATCCAACCCTTTTCCCGACGAGACCAGACCAGAGAGATTTCAGCCATAGATATAATCGAAACCCATACAAAGTATTGCCAGTGTATAATGCGTTCGTGGCTTCGAAGCCAGCCATGTAGGTCATTCATCATCATATCAAGTCTTAGGAAGTCCACTGCTAAACATAGGCCTTCCCCATCGACTTACATTTCGGCCGCTCTGTAGCGTCATGCATCCACCGAGTCCCTGCGCTCTTTGTTAGGTCGTCTATCCACCTTGCGGGACATAGCAGAGCGTTGGCAGTGGGCAGGGCACATAGCTCGGAGAACCGATGGCCAGTGGGGCAGATAGTTTCATGAGTGGAGACCGCGTATCGACAAGCGCAGCGTAGGAAGGCCTCCCACAAGGTGGACCATGTAGCTACTACAATACATTTATACTCACAATTATATCCCTTCAGAGTGGATGTACAGGGCCCTTTGAGGCCCAAGCCAACCTCAGCTGCTAATCAACGGGTGAGGCTCTGGCGAAGGTTTTCCTCTCGGGGTTGGGGGGTATACGAGTTTTGGGTCGGCCTTTAAAGCGAACTATGAAGCGAAACTGCGATATTTGCCGTGAAGCGACTGTAATCTGATTTCCACAATCCATTGGTGATATCGAAATTCTATTGTTAAGTAGACCAGTAGGGCTCAAATTACCTGTGACTGCCATAGATGTTCTTATGGCAACTGGGACGGCGGTTTAACCTTTTCGAGGCATGGACGTGCCCAATGACTCCTTTTTTTTTTTTTTTTTTTTTTTTTCGTGCGGAAATCTCTTCGGATACCCCCCCGCCGGCCAGGGGGGGTGGTTATGTCGGGCTTGCACCTACTAAAACCGCACGCCGTCTCGAGTCTTAAGACGCGGGTGTAAGGTTACCCATAGAGCATATCCCTCGCACCCCGACTGACCCTGGGCCATCTCCGGTTTCGAGATGGCCCACTTACTTGCTCTCCACTGTGCCATCTGCTAATCAGAGGGACACGTGGAAAGCTTCCGAACAGCCCTCAACAGGGCCGTCCTCGCCTAATAAATATTCGATAAAACGTTCAGTCGAAGTTGCGTTTGGCGATAAACGGTTCATTCGAAATAGCAATATTCGATCAAACGTTCTGTCGACTTTCCATTCATCGAACATATAACTCTCGAAGTTTAGTTACGGACCCCTTAAAAGGACCCGGGGCCTGTAGGAGGAAGGAAACACGTGTGCGTGTGATGGTAAAGAATACCACGTCTTTATGGTGCGCTAATGTTAATAGGAATCGGAAAAAAAAGCGGCAATGGCCCAGTGGCGTACGTAACGTCCTGCTGAGACGAGTTCGACCCCCAGTCGCCCCGGGCACACACCTCTGACTTTTCGTAGTTAAGTCTGCATTAATAAATGTTAATTATCGCTCGCTTAATAATGTGCCCGGTAGATGTCAATAGACTCGCCCCCTATTACATTGGGACCTTAACAAAACTGGCGAATCGTGGGTGTGTAATACACCTCTGCCTACCCCTTTGTGGATATGGGTGTGAAGTTATGTTAGGTTATAACCCGGAACTCATACAATACAATATGACCATACATAATATTGTATGTAATGTTAAAACTTGCTAAGTGGATCCCGTATTTCCGGCCAATTGACCTCCAGTGTATTATCAGAAGTGGATCGTTAGAGCTATATATATACTTCCGGATGGTGAAGCCAAGATCTTGGGATGACGATATTGTTCAACGACCGGAGACCATCCTCGATTGACAGTTGACATTATGCACGTCAGGTTTGTCCCTGATGAAGACATAGCATTTAGTAGCATAACATACCATGAAGTTATGAGGAATTTCTTTCGACGGGGTTTAGGCTTAGATTCATCTTTGGGCCCGATTGCGGGATGAATGTTTTTCATGGTACTGATAGCCTGTATAGTGTGTGGCAAAAATCTTGACAATTTGCTCTAGCTGCGCATTTTAGGTGCTGCGTTTTTAGTGGCAGTGCGGGCGCGACGGCCGACACGCCAATTAATCAATTTTTGATTGGTCCTCTTAGCAGTACACATGCGCACGCTTTCCCCCACTACGCTGAATTTCGTTCAAGTCAAGTCAAAAACCAATTATTCTGTATAGACAATTAATACGGAACTTACAAAACGTCAAAAAATTAAACTAATGTTTGGCAAATGGACACCGGTTCGAAACGCGGCCCTGTCCTGAGAAGACTCCGGCAAGAAACTCAGCGGGCTGTTTTTTTTGGTCTGTTTACAAACATATTTACTTAACCTAAGTACAATATTTCGTTTGAGTAGCATAGAGAGAGAGAAAGAGCAAACAGTTCATATCCAAGCTTGTTTCTCGTTTAAATAGTCTTGAATTTTATAATAGCCTGTTTGGCAGAGTTTAGTTTTAATTTGGCTTTTAAATTTATGTAGAGGTAGATTCTTCATTTCACTAGGAAGCTTGTTGTAAAAGCGTATACCATTGTCACTGATGATAATGCAACGATATGACAACCTGTGTAGCTCGGCGGTAGAACGATCGACGTTAGAGGTCGTGGGTTCGCTGCCCGCTCACTGCAAATGATGAATCCATAAATGTTCTACATAATATGTATTATACATTGATGTGCGTGACTTTGTGTTTCTGCCTATCATCGTCATCATCATCAACCTATGCTAGTCCACTGCTGGACATAGGTCTCCCCTAATGAGCGCCATAGCGCCCTGTCTTCAGCTTGCCGCAACCAGCATCTGCCCGCAGTCTTAATCAAAACCAAGATACTAAATTTATAGCTTTTCAAAACCTACACAAATATGATTGTTCTATATATATTGTTATACATACACATATGTACGTGTAGGGTATGCGCAGACGCAGGTAGCGACCGACCTTCGGGGTCAATGCACCGCCGCCCTAAAATACACACGGATGTCGCGTCGAGGGGCACGCGGTGAAGGAAGGTGAGTGGGGAGGGGTGTGTTTGCGTGATGTTACGCAGGTGGAGAACAATGTCATTTTAAGGTTAAGGATGATTCATAAGATGCAAAGTATCTAACTTTCCATCGTATGAATCAAGATTTCTTTGTATACTAGATTTGGGGTACGGAATTAAAATAATGTACATTTTTAGGCGGCGGTCAATGGCTTCCCCTTCACCCCTTCATAGGGTTGACATTGATCGTCGGCCAATACCCAACGTGGCGGGAACACATCGCTGTCCGTACTCCTCTGCTTTCAGAGGAGACAGGATGAGCGATGCTGTTAGTGGTGAGATGGCCCAGGGTCAGCCGGGGTGCGAGGGATATGCTCTATGGGTAACCTTACACCCCGGCGTCTGAGGACCCGAGACGGCGTGCGGTTTTAGTCGGTGCGAGCCCGACATAACCGCCCCCGCTGGCCGGCGGGGGGTATCCGAAGGGATTTCCGCACGATAAAAATAAAAAAAAAAAAGGTATATTGGATCGCGTTGGTCGCGTCAAACCTACTTCATCGAGGCGATTGTGGCGCTGCTTATTTTTTTTTAACATTCTGTCCGTCAATTGACTTCACCCTGCTTTTTAGGGATTTTCTTTAGAAAAGCCCTATTGCTATCGAGTTGTCGTCGACGTCGTCGTTGCCAATTTTCTGTCACGGTTTTGGGTATGAAGGAGATGAGCTATCGAGTTGCTGTTTTCGGTAATAGATTCGTGCTGGGGTGAACCATTGCAAGATAAAGAAAAAATCGCAAAAAAAAAAACGCAAAATCGAAAATCCATTGTGTTCGACTGAGCTCGTCTCAGGAATTCAATTAGCTTTTTTTTTTCATGGATGATAGGCTCACGTTTGACCTCTATCTCACCTGATCGTAAGTGACGATGTGGTCTACGATGGATCACGTTTGCCTAGAAGGAACCTAGATGGTAAGAAGCTAGGATGAAGTCTAGAAGATACGGGCCAGCATGCCAGACGCTGACGATGCTAACTAGTCGTCCCTACCTCGACGACCTCAGTTAAGAAACCGTCGGTAGCTTAGTGGTTAAGGAGTCGACCCTACGATCGAGAGATCCCGGGTACGATTCCTGGCCATGGCACTACCGACGTGAACCCGCTCCTAACACAAGCAATTAAGCTTAACTGGAGCGGGAATATTAGTAATTTGGATTACTAAAAAATGATTCTGTTTCACGCCCCGCTTAAAGAACTCGGTATTGTGGGAAGAAGAGAACACATCTCCGATTAGAGCATTCCATTTCATTATTAAATTAAATTAAATTATCTTTATTGACACAACAAGAGATACAAGGTACACAAATTAAGGCTAGATTAATGTGGATTTTACAAGTGTTAAACCCTGTCTCTTATACTAGGATGATAACCTGTATCATAAGAGACAGTATACGCGACAAAAGTATGCTTCGTTTTATCTGTACAGTTTTTTTTTTAAATTGCTATTTAACAGTTTCACAACCAATTCAAGTATCTGTGCTTTTAGTGTCGTCGAGTGTTCGTGTGTGTGTGTGTGTGTTATGTGAGAGAGAGAGAGAGAGAAAGGGTGTGTGGAGGGGGGGGGTTGTGGCGTGCTAGCGTATGTCGTATGTTCTCAAGCGACAACGAAAGATTCGACACTGTATTGTTTGTACCGCATGTGGGTGAATCCGCAGTTCAGCTCGTTTTGTTCTCGTTTGATAGGGAGGCGGTAGCGAAAGAGCTTATCAGAACACTTGCCTTGGTAGAGCAGTAAAATACAGCCGAAGAAGCAAAGTCTCTAAGCAACTGTAGAAATTAAAAGGTGGTAAATTCAGGACTCCAATGATACGGACTGCATGCCGCTACAATATGTCGTGAGCTTCTAATAAATATTGTACAGAGCCATCCAAATGCCAATTCAAGTCAAAATCCCTTCCCCTGCCCTATATTATATAAGGTGTCACAAAATTAGGTCTCTGAATTTGGTGAGATGACTTGGTATCGACAAAATATGTATTTGAAACAAAAAAAATATATCGGGTAAAATAAAAAATAATAACAAAAAAAAAAGAAAAAAAAAAACACCAGCGACCAGCGTCATGTGACGCGACGAGCCCGTGACGCACGGACGTGACGGACTGCACGCCTACCACGTGTAGGCGTGCAGTCCTTCTCCTCGCAGTATTCTCCAAGCGGATGTGTGGGAAATACCTAAATCGCGACCAACGTCACGTGTGCTCGTCGCGTCACGTGACGCTGGTCGCTGGTGGTGTTTTTTTTTTATTTTTTTTATTTTACTCTATATATTATTTTTTTTGTTTCAAATACATATTTTGTCGATACTCATCATCTCACCAAATTCAGAGACCTAATTTTGTGACACCTTAAATAGGTGACGATATAGAAATAATACCTTTGCATTTGTCCTTTCATAGAGGACGGTAGCAGTTTGGATAGTGGACTTTTACACGACTCGCCTGATCCTGTAGAAACATTCTAATGCCCTTCTTGAAGAACTCCATATTGTAGTCGCTTGGGAACACCACAGCAGGGAGATGATTCCACATTTTGAGCGTGCGCGGAATGGAGTTTATTTCATTTCTTACTGTGCGCACCGTAGCCGGTTGCAACGTGTGAGGATGAATTCTCTGTCTGTGGCGAGCGGTGCCATAATTGAATGTGGTTTGACTGTGTTTGGCTTCACACGTTGCAACCGTCTACATTGCGCACAGTGAGGTATTGATGGAACTTCATTCCGCAACTCCAAACTGTATAATGATCACCCTGCTGTGGTTTTCCCAAGCGACTACAATATGGGATTCATTAACATGTTTCAAGAGCAAATCTCTACAAATTGAATAAAATAAATTGTACGTGCCTAAATTTTTTTTTTTTTTAAGTGCGGAAATCCCTTCGTATACCCCCCGCCAGCCAGCGGGGGTGGTTATGTCGTGTATCGGCTAAAACCGCACGGTGTCCTCCCCAAGTGTCCGTTGCCGGGCACCCCGGGTAAGCCCTCGAAAGGATAACCCCAGGGTTGCCGGCGGACTTTGGCCGCCACCGCGGCCTCGCCTGGTGGGGTCGGGTTTTGTCCCGCTTCGGTGAGTTGGCAGGCGTGAGTAGGGCACACACGACACGTCTCCGCCACGGCCTGCTTCTGTAAGGACGGCGAGTCGGCAACTGCCGTCCTCAGGCCCCGATCATGGAGGTCGGTAGTCCCGGGCGTAGATGAGTCTGCGGCGACCTCGCCGCAGACTGCGAAACTCGAGGGTCAGGGTTCTCTCCCGCTCCCTTTCCGCCGTCTCTTTCACGAGCATTACCTGCTCGCAGAAAGAGGCGGCGGCGTGCCACTTGCTCCCGTCGGAGACGTACGTGCCTACATAACCTAAACTTATCTATTTCCCTCGTGTGTATAAATTTTTATACCTATACTACCTACTTATATAGTGAGAATGATATTAATAACATATTAATTGTATGTCTATTGTCTTTATTTTAATAGGTAACTAGTATATCAAGACTATGATGGTCTTGGTCTTGATACAATATTAGAATAGTATAGGTATTGTGTGCATAATATAAACCTACAGACCTACTACTTCTGTATGGGAGCCAAAGTCTGCCAACAGACTGCCCTACAGTTAGGCAGAAAAAAATGTAAACATAACTGTGTGTGAAGAATATACTGCTTCCGGGCTGTTTGGCCGTGGTCCATCGGAAACTTGTATTCCAGACGTTTCGTCGATCACTGCGGTCGACATCTTCAGTGGTACAGGTCGGGACGCCGTCGAGTGCGGAGAACCTTCCTCGGCGGCGAACTCGGTGCGACTCAGTCGTTACAAGTTTCCAATGGACCACGGCCAAACAGCCCGGAAGCAGTATATTCTTCATGCAACGCCGGCCGTGAAAGCCTTAAGATTTATATAACTGTGTGTTTAACAGAATAAATCCTGTATGGAGTACTGCTCGTACCTGTGTGATGGCTCAGCTAAATACCACCTGGAAGCGCTTGAGACAATAGAGAGACGGGCCAAGAGGCTCATCAATAACGATGCACTCGTCGAGAATAGGCTTCAGAGCCTTGAACATCGACGCAAAGTTGCAGGCCTATCAGTTTTTTACCGGATGCATTTCGGAGAGTGTGCGCTGAAATTGCACAACTTGATACCTCCAAGCCCTTTCCACCAACGAACGACTAGACGCACAGCGACGCGCCACCGCTACATGGTGGATATTCCACTCACACGCACGAAATGTTTCAGCGACACATTTATTATGCGTACAGCTAAGGAGTGGAATTGCCTGCCTGAGTCTGTGTTTCCGGAAAGCTATAACCTTGGAATCTTCAAGTCTCGAGTGGATAGGTTCCTTCTAGGCAAACGTGATCCATCGTAGACCACATCGTCACTTACGATCAGGTAAGATAGAGGTCAAACGTGAGCCTATCATCCATAAAAATAAAATAAAAATAAAAATTTTCTTTCTTTAAAAAGGTATTAGTAGTTTACAGTGTAAAGTCCCTGGTGTTGCACACGTCCATAGGCCGTGGTGACCGCTCCCATTCTGAGAACCGCGTGCTTGTCTGCCACCTAAATGGTATGAAAATTGCACAGGTTGCGACGGCTACTTGCAAATCGTTTTAACAAAAACAACTGCGCATTCAAGCAATTTTGCATATATCTCGAGTTTTTTCCAAGTCGGCGACCTTCAAGAGGTTTCTTACGCTTCCTCGTTTTGTTAACAGCGCCAATGACTTATTTGAAGGTCTTGGAGCCAGCAGACTCTACATAACAATAAGTTACGTTTTTTTTATATTCTAGTACATTCTACACAGTGCTATCTAGACCCAGTGTAAGCATAGCTCAACTAGCTTGTGTTATGGGTTCTAGAATGCGGATAAACATACTTAGATACATTTTCTTTTGTAAATACATACAAATATTTCCACTGAGCGGGAAACGAACCCGCGACCCTCCGACTCAGCAGTCGAAAGTAGTACCGCTACGCCACAGAGGTCGTAAGTTTCAGTTTTTAGTTTCGTGTAGAATTTGTAAATGTAGCGTGGTCATCATATCGGTTCAGTAGTTTCAGGGTTTATCGATTGCAAACAAACACATCTTTCTTCTTTATAACATTAGTATAGATTCCAGTTATATAGTAAAGGAACACTTGCCCGACCCGGGAATCGAAATCGTAACCTCAAACAAAGCAGTAGCACTCGTTATGTAGGATTGTATGAATAAATTGTCTGCAGTTAAATACGTCCTCATAGAAACTCACGCGGCAAATATTAAGTGTTAACTAACTTAATTGGCACGAATACCGGCGCGCGCGCAGATTTATGTATCCTACATCCTTCAGGTAGTTGTTATAAGACAATTGTGTGGCAATCATGGATTCGATATGACTGAGGATGGGCCTCCTGAATGACAGGAAATCTGATGGTGAACGGTCACTATACCTTTTTCTTTCTTTTTCGTGCGGAAATCCCCTCGGATACCCCCCTGCCGACCAGCGGGGGTGGTTATATCGGGCTTGAACCAACTAAAACCGCACGCCGTCTCACCGGTCACCATACCTTAAGATACTGGCAAACATCTTGAACAAACTTCGGCATAGTGGGTCCCCGGTTGACAGCTTTGTACATACCACCTTTTATGTGACACTGAAAACCAACAAAATGTAGCTTTAAATACTTTAAATCCACCTCTTCTGCCTACCCCATGAAAATATACAGGTATGAGTCATCATCATCGATTATCCCGGTTCATCTAAAGTTCACTGGTGTTGCACACGTCCATAGGCCGCGGTAACCGCTTCCCATCAGGTGGGCCGTGATCTTGTCTGCCACCTTAGTGGTATAGAAATAAAAAAATAAAATAAAAAAAACCTTTGCTTTCACTGAACTTTCGCACTAACGTGCATCGCGGTGGAATACATTCGAAATGATGTCAAAATTTACAATAATGTTAACGGGAATTCACGCGATCAGGTATATACATACCTTTGGATTGCCGGACGTTTCGACCAGGTTACACTGGCCGTGGTCACACGCTGACTCAGCCTGTAACCACGTCTTTGTATGGGCATATCTCCGGTTTTACTTAACCAATTGCAATCAAACATACGGCAGATTTTAAGTCTGACCAAGACCTTTTTAATAGAAAAAACGCATCAAAATCCGTTCAGTAGTTTTTGCGTCCACCGCGAACAAACAGACAAGAAATATTTTTGTGTTCAGAATCGTTCATTTAACATAACTCAAGTTTTTTTTTTATAAATATCTCCAATGTACAGACAGCTAATTTACACATGTATAGATTAGCAATATATAAATAAATACACTTCTGTCTACCTGTTCAGGGATATGTAGGCATGAATACTTGTATGTACTAGATACCATCCCTTGACATACAATTATCCTTTCCAACACAAATGACGCTATCTCAGACATATTTGTGTATACCCACTGTGTATCACAACAAAACATAACATACTTGTAAACGAAATTCACTCTTAAAACAATAGCAATAAGATTGTAAATACATTTATTGTACTACAATCTGTTGTAGTAAGCATGTTTAAAATTATTTTAGTCCTTATGTGTATGACGTATAAGTTCATATTGCATTGAAACTGATAAATCTATTGTTAGAAATGTATTCTTAACAGATTTGTAGTACGAGGAATTTTCAATCCTATTGTGTAGGGTTAAAGTTGAAATTGGTGCGTGTGGTGTTATCTGTTTTGTTTGAACAAAAACGTGTGCTAACAAAAAATGCGTTCTTTACCTGCTGATACCCCCCGCGCGCCGCAGTCCTCACTACCCCTCGCGTCTGAGTCGAGGATGTTTTTTTTTTTTATTAGTCCTGCATTGTTCTATGGCGAAGCGCTTTATATGATGCCCATTGCTGTACACTGGCTTCATTGCGGCACCGTATCATTCAATCATAACTTTTTTTTTTTTCGTGCGGAAATCCCTTCGGATACCCCCCCGCTGGCCAGCGGGGGCGGTTATGTCGGGCTTGCACCTACTAAAACCGCACGCCGTCTCGGGTCTTAAGACGCCGGGGTGTAAGGTTACCCATAGAGCATATCCCTCGCACCCCGACTGACCCTGGGCCATCTCCGGTTTGAGATGGCCCCCTTACTTGCTCCCCACTGTACCATCTGCTAATCAGAGGGACACGTGGAAAGCTTCCGAACAGCCCTCAACAGGGCCGTCCTCGCCTCGGTCGAAGTTGGCCGTAGGCGGCAGCGTCTCTCCCACCCTAGGAGAGAGGCGCTGCCGTCTCCGTTGCCCAGGGTGCACCGCGTGGGGTCCCCAACCAAGCACCCCCATTCAATCATACCTATAGCCGATTGGTTCTCGGCTAATTAGAATACAAACGGGGTCGTACACGGAGTTTAAAATCAAGAGGTAGTGCCTCGTAGCTATTACTTGTGAAGATGGGACGTGGAACACAAAATGTAGATTATAATATAGCTCTGCCTTCCCTTTGATGAATTACAGGGGTGATTATATGTATAAGTACAAATAAAGCTCATCATATACTGTTATTGAGCGCTTGCAACATTTTAAGTCGTGTGTTGCCAACTGCATGGGCATACACAGAACCAGAAAAAAACCTAGTTATTTCTTCAACAAGTGAGCAAAGTTTTTTTTGCTGCGATTGCTGACTTTAATTCACCAACTAGCGCTGAAGTGTAGACTTGAATCACTAGGGCTGCGAGTTAATCAAAGACACGTTTCTCATAAAAGTATTTTTTTAGTACAATCTTTAAATAAATAAATATTGTAGAACTAAGTACACAACGCCATCTAGACCCAAACTAAGCAGAGCTTCTCATATGAGTTCTATGCGGCTACACAGGGTGCCCCTTTTTTCGTATAACATTTTCTATCCTAATGTCGAATGGCTTATAATGTTTAGCATAATAGTCACTTCGCATAATGGTTTTTTGGCATAATGGTCGTTACGCATAACGTATTCTTTGGCATAATTATCAATTTCCCTAATTGTCTTGACCATAACTTTGTTATCTATAAATTTTAAAGTCATAATAATCTTAACGCATAAATGAAACAAAAGCTTTGGTTTAGGTTAAATAAAAGTTAGGTTGGTTAGGTTAGGTTAGAACATGACAAACAATGCACGAGCCGAGCAAGCGAAGCGAGTGTGCCGCGGTAGCGGCCGGCGAAGTGCCAGAAGCGAATCGCACTCATCGAGTTAATTATTTTTATACAAATTTACCTGCTTCTTCAGATGCAAATAATAATATGTGAGTTTGAAATGTAATTAAAATTTAAGGAGTTAAATTATGTTTAAATATCGTTATACGATAAACCATTATGCTCAATAATTTTATGGTTAAAGATGATTATGACTAAAGTACATGTACGAAAGAAATAAAATTATGCGTGAAAATTTTATGCCGAAACAGCGTTATGCGAAAAGATGATTATGCTAAAACCGGTTATGCATTTCGAAATTAGGACTTTCAATTTTATGCAACCCAATATGGACCCGGCTACACATACTTAAATAGGTACTTTTTTTGAAAAATAAATACATATTATACATAGAAACACCCAGACCAATGAAAATATACATATTTGCATTGAGCGGGAATCGAACCCGCGACCTGGCTTAGCAGTTGAACGCACCACCGCTAAGCCACAGAGGTCGTCTTTCGTCTTTTAACCTTTACAGGCAGAAAAGTGTTATTAAAGATAGATTAAAGAAGAAACATTACAAAAAAATCATTTAATTAATATGGCGGAGTAATCAAAAAACATTGTTTAAAAATGATTTGAAAAAATGCTTTCAAAAATGATTAATTGTTTCCGTAGTTCGCAAGAATTAGGTTAGATGGCTCCAGCGTCGCCTTAAGGCGTATATAATATATCGGAGGGTTACGAATATCTGGGACTTCTCTAGGTAGCTCAGTTGTCAGAGCACTTTCGATCTAAATCCATAAAAATGAAATTAATTTCTTATCAAACTTTTTTTACTTCGGGCCACCAACCAGGTGGACACCGAAGTCTTAAAATCACGCAAAAAAAAATCAAAATCTTACACCCACTTTTTATCACTTTTCTCGACGTTTCACATGATTCTAAATCTAATTAAGCAAAAAAAAAAACTTTTGTGTTGGTCTGTCTGTTGGTCCGTCTGGATGTCTGTTTACGCAATAAGTCAAGAACCACTTATCCGATTTATAAAATTCTTTCGACAATCATCTTGTTTGGTTAATGGGAAGAACTGATTAGGTTTTGGGGTTTGTACGTTCAAGTTTTCGGGTACCTACCATACAAATTGTCCCTAAAAATCATTTTTTTGTGTTTTTGACGTCGACGACGTCTGATTTGATTTCAGTTTCTTCATATTTATTGCTCAATATATAAAGACGCGTCGAATAATATGCATAAAGCCTAAGGTCTGTAATTTTGAATAAAAATACTGCAACAAAAATATCTAAGTTTGGCCCGAAGTTTGACAATCACTGTGTAATTTCCGCCACACTAGCTTTCCAATTCAAAATGTGTTCGTTAACCTACCTCAAAAAAGAGGAGGTTCTATTTTCGTCGTGTCTGCTTCTTTTTTGGAGCGGCAAGTTTCTTGCTCCGAGCAGGTTTTTGGGTGCGATTCAAAGGCGTAAATTATACGCGAAAAGGCAAGATGCATAAAGCGTGAGGCGATAGCAACGATACGTAAGATTTTGCTATAATATTATGCCTGATGCCTCGTGTCTTTTCTGTATAATTCCCACCAAAGGAAGGAATGGCAATCCAAACCTACTAGCGGTCGCCAGCGGCTTCACCCGCGTGATAATATGCATGTATTATACATATAAAGCTTCCTCTTAAATCACTCTATCTATTAAAATAAAAACCGACCAAGTGCGAGTCGGACTCGCCCATGAAGGGTTCCGTAGCAACAAGTAAAATTTATCTATTTGAGTTGATTGAATGAAAGGTAAATTGCGGTTTACGATTTATGACGTATTAAAAAAAAACTACTCGTTCAAACCAATTTTCGGTGGCAGTTTACATAGTAATGTACATCATATATTTTTTTTAGTTTTATCATTCTCTTATTTTAGATGTTACAGGAGGCGAGGGACACATTTTACCACTTTGGAAGTGTCTCTCGCGCAAACTATTCAGTTTAGAAAAAAAATGATATTAGAAACCTCAATATCATTTTTCAAATACCCCATACCCCACACGTATGGGATTAATGAAAACAAAATTCTCAGTTCTAAGTATCCCCAAAATGTATTGTTTTTTTTTCTATTTTTGTGTGAAAATCTTAATGCGGTTCACAGAATACATCTACTTACCAAGTTTCAACAGCATAGTTCTTATAGTTTCGGAAAAAAGTGGCTGTGACATACGGACAGACAGACAGACAGACATGACGGATCTATAAGGGTTCTTTTTTTTGCCACTTGGCAACGGAACCCTAAAAACCGCGTCACAATCCGTTGCGTAGTTTTAAACATCTAAGCATACATAGGGACCGACAGATGGGAAAAGCGACTTTATTGTGATTTGTATTAGTTCCAAATTAATATGTGTACTTTAAGAGGAGATGCATGGAATTACTTGTAATCATTCATTTTTATTATTCCTTTTATAACGAGTTTAATCAATATTGACACCATTTTTTTTAAATATTTAGGACACGTCAATTTGACTTCACCTCGCCTGATGGTAAGTTGAAGGTCTCAGGAAGGAGGGTCACCATTACATACACGTACCATGTTAACAATGGTGGCACTCAGCTTGACGGCCTCATCAGAAGAGGATTGTCGTCGCAGCACCGCGTGACAACCACCGGTCCCACTAGTGCTGCGACCACAACCGGGTCGGGCTATGCACTTGCTGACCCCTGAACGCAATCAAACCGAAATTGGATTACTATGGAGGGTTTTTCGCAATCGTGCACGGTGGTACCTACCCGGCCGAATTTTGTGACAAATTTGTGTCATCAAATATCTACCACCAGTAATGTAAAGTGTATCCTGTGTCATAGCAATCGGTTTTCCTCGAAAGAATGAACCATTTCTGTGGCTGATCACTCTGCGATGTGTAATGTGTCGGAGTCCAGTGTCTAGTGACACTTTCATCTTTTACTGGGCGACTTGGAATCTGGTCTCTAAGTTTGGAACTGTATGGAACGGCATGTAACACATGCGCTTGCTACTGCGTTCCCTGGTGGTAGAAATTTGATGACACAAATTTGCCACAAAATTCGGCCGGGTGGGTACCACCGTGCGCGATTGCGAAAAGCCCTCCTTAGTAATCCAATTTCGGTTTGATTCCGTTCAGGGGTAAGCAAGGTCATAGCCGGGCAGGGGGGTTGTGGTCGCAGCACTAGTGGGACCGGTGGTTGTCACGCGGTGCTGCGACGACAATCCTCTTCTGATGAGGCCGTCAAGCTGAGTGCCACCATTGTTAACATGATACGTGTATGTAATGGTGACCCTCTTACCTAAGACTTTACCTTCAGCTTACCATCAGGCGAGGTGAAGTCAAATTGACGTGTCCTAAATATAAAAAAAAAAAAAAGCAAAGTTCAAAGGAAGTCGCAAGTTAGGATAGGTAGACGCTTCTTCATGATATACACCTGAATGATTTAGGCGGTAAATTAAAAAAAAAATGGCGATAACTCATGTCAATATAATTCAATCAATCAAATATTTTGTTATAGACTATTTGAGTCTGTATTCATAGGTATATTTATTACCAAATTAATCATATGACAATACAGTGGTATTATTAAACGATTAAGTATTAATAAAACTAACTTTAGCTGATTCAGTCGCGATTTATGCTTTCAAATTTGTCGGTAGATAAGTGTTGAAATAAAACAATTTTTAACGGATTCTATCGCGATTTATTTGATGTTATTTTATATTTTACATTGATCCCGACGTTTCGGTTGCTTTTCAGCAGCCATTGTCTTGTAGTTTGAAGTGTAATAAGTTATATCAAAGTACCCGCACTATGTTGAATTGTTGGTGTTACTATTTACGCAGAATGAACTAACAGTGTCATGAAGTCTTGTTGTATTTTGATTAACAATGTACAATATAAAATAAATCGCGATAGAATCCGGTAAAAATAGATTTATTTTAATGTGTGACATTCGCGTTAACTTCTGACAATATCAGGTAGATAAGTGGTTGGGGTGTGTGTTGGGTAACCTCCTCGAGTGTCGCTCCGATTCCGATCCCGCTGCAGTCCGGGGGGAACGGAATCGGAGCGGCCGGTACACCCTGGGCGGCGGTCAATGGCTTCCCCTTCACCCCTTCATAGGGTTGGCATTGATCGTCGGCCAATACCCAACGTGGCGGGAACACATCGCTCTCCGTACTCCTCTGCTTTCAGAGGAGACAGGATGAGCGATGCTGTTAGTGGTGAGATGGCCCAGGGTCAGCCGAGGTGCGAGGGATATGCTCTATGGGTAACCTTACACCCCGGCGTCTGAAGACCCGAGACGGCGTGCGGTTTTAGTCGGTGCAAGCCCGACATAACCGCCCCCGCTGGCCGGCGGGGGGGTATCCGAAGGGATTTCCGCACGATAAAAAAAAAAAAAAAAAAAGGTAGATAAGTGGTTAAAAAAATTATTGGCACACAACCTCTCCATTTTAGACTCTACCAAACGTGCCGAATAGCTTTAAGACATAATTTTGGTGCGATCCAAAAATGGTGAACTTAAAATGCCCTAAAAGTTTGGTTGGACACAATAAATAAATAAATATTCTAAAACATTTTAAACAGCGCTTCCTAGGCCCAAAGTAAGCATAGTTTAACTAGCTTGTGTTATGGGTCCCAGAATGCGGATAAACATACTTTTACTTTTTTTTGTAAATACAGAAACACCCAGACCAATGCAAATATACATATTTGCACTGAGCGGGAATCGAACCCGTGACCTCTGGCTTCGCAGTTCAAGATGTTTAAGTTCAGAGCTTTGAGGTGACATTCATGCATACAAATATTTGAATTGCGCGGGAATCGAACCCGCGCCCCCTGTTGTAGCAGTCGAATGCACTACCGCTACGCCACAGAGTCCGATAATTATATTGATAAATTCTATTGCGCCTATTCTAAACTTTTGATTTGAATTTCTGCAACAATGACCATATATTTAAAAATATAAAATGCCAACCACGTGTACGATTGTTGAAATACTGTACCAGAAATTTCGCAACATGGCCACGTGCTTTCGAAAAGTGAAAAACGTTTTGGAAAGGAAATAATTTGGCATTATAAAGGTCTTTTGTGCACATTTTGAACGAAATATCCTGGTAGGTGTAAGTACATGTAGGTGCACTGGACCGACAATACGCTGTGTGTTTGCTGATAATTCGTGGCAGATTGCTATTATTACACTTTGCCATTATTATTTGGGATGCGTACCTGCAAAATCTTTCATTCAGAGAACCCTCGAAACGGTAAAAAAGGTAGTTGGTACGAGAACGTGTACTGTATGCGCTCCTTGTATTAAATTCTACGCCACGTGGCGAAAAATGAGCTTGGAGACACGTGGAAGATTTCGTAGAACTGCGTACTTACTAAGTCCGAAAATAATTGTCGCCCACGATTTCTGGTTTGTAGAAAATAGGGAACTGGAAAGATCTTGTAAATATAAAAGCCCTCCGCCTTGCGCATCCAGTCTACCCCAGCCACCTTTTTCAGTTCTTCCGCACATGTTGCTGGGTCATGTCCTGCCTTCCGATTGCCGATTCACGGTCTCCACTTTAGAACTAGTTTGCCACCTCAGCAGACCTTACCTTGCTTATTCTGCGAGGTAACTTCTGTTCTTTGTCGGATGAGCTCATTACGAATTCTATCCTTCAAAAAAACCCCAAGCATAGCTCGCTTCATATCCGGCATTTTTTTTTTTATTATTTAGGACCCGTCAATTTGACTTCACTTCGCCTGATGGTAAGCTGAAGGTAAAGTCTCAGGAAAGAGGGTCACCATTACATACACGTACCATGTTACCAATGGTGGCACTCAGCTTGACGGCCTCATCAAAAGAGGATTTTCGTCGCAGCACCGCGTGACACCCACCGGTCCCACTAGTGCTGCGACCACAACCCCCCTGCCCGGCTATGCACTTGCTGACCCCTGAACGCAATCAAACCGAAATTGGATTACTATGGAGGGTTTTTCGCAATCGTGTATGGTGGTACCCACCCGGCCGAATTTTGTGACAAATTTGTGTCATCAAATTTCTACCACCAGTAAAAATGCGGCTATTCGGCTTTTAGGTCGTGGACTAGCGTCACTGTCAGCGTCTACGTTTCAGCACCGTAAGTTATACAGATGGTGTAGTGTACTTTGTCCTAGAATATTTACTATTATTCACATGATGCTACTTCGCGCCTCCCCATTTAGGGAGAATCGGCAAAAAAGCCGCTGCGAGGCCGGCAACAATTCCCGGAGAATCACTCTATCCATTGGTGAAAACAGCATGAAAATCTGTGCAGTAGTTTTTGAGTTAATCGCGAACAGACAGGCATGGTGGAGGACTTTCTTTTATAATTAGTTATGATAACTTGTAGGCTACAATGGTCAAGTCCTTTGTTTTTAGGCATTGCACTGAGGGTAAGGAGAGGCGTGAATTATAATAGTGAGCCTAAGGCACAAGCATGGAGACTGTACGATGTGTTATGATACTCATTATACAGGCAGACTTTGTTGCGATAGCATATATCTTGTGCGCTTCAAGGTCGCCTCTTGCACATCTCACTCCTTTTCTCTATAATTTACGAGGCGTCGCGCGTCGCCTTCATACATTTTGTACGAAAAGGTGCGTAGGCGTCCTTGCCACGGCGTAAGCTAGCCTTTTCTGTATAATTCACGCCTTATTTGCCAAATGCTATCTCAGTTAGCGGCTGATAATACGTTTGATTTGAACGCTGCCTAAATCTTCAGTTTGGTGTGGTTGACATTTGAAACAGTTGAGAAATCCTTACAAGTGTAAATTCATATTGTTCTCTTGCTTTAAGGCGAAGTGAAACTTTGCTCTCTTAACGGTTGAATTGTATTTTTCTTTGTGGTACATGTTGCGAAATATAGGAGCTGTGAAGACCTACCGCAAAGTAATTATGCCCAGTTTTTGTTTATTTCTGTGAGGTTAGGTGAGAGGATCAAGGTTTTATCTTAATACTAGGTGATGATAGTCCAATAACGTTTTGCGTAATGACGTCGAAAAAAACTGATGAACATAACAAACATAGCATTAACTCACGCCTATATCCCCGAAGGGGTAGGCAGAGGTGCTAGCACCCACATTTCGCCAGTTTCTGTTTAGGTCCCAATGTAATAGGTGGCGAGCCTATTGCCATTAACCGGGCACTTATAAACATGCGATAAATACACACATAACTTCGAAAAGCATCGGAAATTCATTGGTGTGTGCCATGGTAAAACCTGGGATCGAACCCGAGACCTCGTCTCAGCAGTCCATTACCCATACCACTAGGCTACCGCGGCTTTTTTAACTGGTTAGAAATGCAAATAACCCGAGAAAACTAAATTTTGGATATTACGTGGGGGGCGCTTAAAGTCAAAGTCAAAGTCAAAAACCAGTTATTCTGTATAGACCATTAATACGGCACTTACAAAACGTCATAAAAAAATATCTAATGTTTGGCAAATGGACCACCGGTTCGAAACGCGGCCCTGTCCTGAGAAGACTCCGGCAAGAAACTCAGCGGGCTGTTTTTTTTTTGGTCTATTTACAAAAATATTTACTTAACCTAAGTACAATATTTCATTTGAGTAGCATAGAGAGAGAGCAAACAGTTCATATCCAAGCTTGTTTGTCGCCTAAATAGTCTTGAATTTTATAGTAGCCTTTTTGGCAGAGTTTACTTTTAATTTGGCTTTTAAATTTATGAAGAGGTAGATTCTTCATTTCAATAGGAAGCTTGTTGTAGAAGCGTATACAGTTACCCTGAAAGGAATTACTAATCTTGTGGAGTCGACTATTACAAACCACAAGATTGTTTTTATGTCTAGTATTAGAAAAACAAAGCTTCAAATTTTCGACCAAAATTTCCTTGTGCAGTTTCCGCTTTCTTGAAAAAAAAAAGGATTTAAAGGAGGAAAAGATTATTTTTGTTCAGAATCGTTAATTTAACATAACCCAAGTATTTTTCTTTAGATATAGCTAATTTACAATTTTATAATAGTATAGATTACATACATTATTACACTAAGCATAGCTTGTACCTTTTTTTTTTTTCGTGCGGAAATCCCTTCGGATACCCCCCCGCTGACCTGCGGGGCGGTTATGTCGGGCTTGAACCGACTAAAACCGCACGCCGTCTCGGGTCTACAGACCGGGTGTAAGGTTGCCCATAGAGCATATACCTCGCAGCCCGACTGACCCTGGGCCATCTCCGGTTTCGAGATGGCCCCCTCTGGTTTTGGAACCACGGTGTCCCAGTCTTGCCCCGGTTTGGGGGAGGGGCGCTAGTCGCCCCACCGTCCCGGCCTGCTTCTGCTGGGGTGACAGGTGGCTTTACCTGCCACCCCCAGGCCTGCGCTCATGGAGGACGGAGGTCGTTAAGCGCATAACTTGTACCTACTAGGGGTTCTATAACACAGATAAACACGTAGATCTTTCCTTGTAAATACATACATAAGAACACGCAGATGAATGTAAATCGCATCAATCTGTATCGAACCCGATACCTTTGTTTTTTCGTGCGGAAATACCCTCGGATAACCCCTCCCCCCACCGCCGGTCAGCAGGGGCGGTTATGTCTTGCTTGAATCGCCTCGCCGTCTCGGGTCTTCAGACGCCGGGGTGTAAGGTTACCCATAGGGCATTATCTCGCACCCCGACTGTCGAACCCAGTACCTCGACGGTCGCACTTTGTACCGCTGCAACTTACATTCACTGCTAATAGGACCATAATTGCATTAATATGTTTTCGCTTGCCCTCGCGTGCCTGCAACGCGACCTCCGCAGTTACCGACCTCCTCCAAACCGACCTCACTTACGGAGATGCAATCACAATTATTACCTATGCTTCCGAATAATAAAAAAACTATTAACAAAAATTATGAAGGTCAGCCGCCAGTCGCTTCCATAAAAACCGTAACCCAAATTAAAAGGAGGAGTTCGCGGCGAAAATAATTACATATAGTAGGACAAAGTACACAACGCCACCTAGACCCCAACTTAGCAGAGCTTGTCAGATGGGTTCTAGAATGCGGATAAACATACTTAAACTTAAACTGGTGGCAGAAATTTGATGACACAAATTTGTCACAAAATTCGGCCGGGTGGGTACCACCGTGCACGATTGCGAAAAACCCTCCATAGTAATCCAATTTCGGTTTGATTGCGTTCAGGGGTCAGCAAGTCCATAGCCGGGCAGGGGGGGATTGTGGTCGCAGCACAGGTGGTACGTGTATGTAATGGTGACCTTCTTTCCTGAAACTTTACCTTCAGCTTACCATCAGGCGAGGTGAAGTCAAATTGACGTGTCCTAAATATAAAAACTTAATTTTTTTTTTGTACATTAACTTAACACCCAGACCAATGCAAATATACATATTTGCACTGAGCGGGAATCGAACCCGCGACCTCTGGCTTCGCAGTTCTAGATGTTCAAGTTCAGAGCTTGTAGGTGAAAGCCTTAGATGCAGCCGGGATCAACGGACCAATATATTTGCACTGAGCAGTCATCGAACCCGCGACCTTCGACGTTGCCATCGAACGAATTAGGGGTAATGGATAAGTGGTTAAGCAACACTAGTCAGGTCAGTATTAGGGTGGATGGTGGATGACCGTCCTTATCACATTGAGACCTTTACGTGCCTCGGAGAGTACGTTGATCCCGGTTGCCTTTCAACCTCTCGACGGCCTCTGTGACGTAGCGGTAGTGGTAGCCACAGGAGGCGCGGGTTCGATTCCCGCTCAGTGCAAATATTTGTATGCATGAATATGTCTATTTGCATTAGTCTGGGTGTTTCTATGTATAATATGTATGTATTTACAAAAAAAAAGTATTTAAGTATGTTTATCCACATTCTGGGAGCCATAACACAAGCTAGTTAAACTATGCTTACTTCGTGTCTAGAGAGCGCTGTGTAGAATGTCGTAGAATATTAAAAACAAATTAATTTAATTTAAATATTAATGGTTTGGCGGTTCGTTTGATTGCATGACGGAAGTCTTGGCAAGGTCACCACCTCGTGATTGTTTCGCCGCAAACAATGCCTGCTTCTCGTGATAAGACATTGTATACTTACGAGTGAAGGTAGAAGTACATTCTTGGAGCAACTAGTTCCTCAACCTCCGCGCCTATTCCAGACTCAGCTATGGTCGGCTTTCAGGTAAACTACGAAACAGCTGAGCTTCGATATTCTTCGAGAAGCTACTGCAATCTGGCCTCCGCAATGTACTGGCGATACCGAAGTTCTGTAGTTAGACCAGGGCTCGAACTGTTAACGAATGGCATAGATAAATAAATAAATATTCTACGACATTCTACACAGCGCTTTCTAGACCCAAAGTAAGCATAGTTTAACTAGCTTGTGTTATGCGTTCCACAATGCGGATAAACATACTTATATACTTTTGTTTTGGAAACACATACATATTATACATAGAAACACCCAGACCAATGCAAATAGACATACCTAATCATGCATACAAATATTTGCACTGAGCGGGAATCGAACCCGCGCCCCCTTTCGTGGCAGTCGAATGCACCACTGCTACGTCACAGAGGCCGTCGATATTATTTATTTTTATAACGACTACGTCAATATGTCTTCACCTCGCCTGATGGTAAGCGAAAGGTAGTCTCGGGAATGAAGGTCACCATTTCACATACCAATAATACCTACTACAATGGTGGCCCTCAGCTTGACGACTTCATCAGATGCTTTTGCACGCCCCGCTTAAAGGACTCGGCACTGTAGGAACAAGGAAACAAGTGTGGTGGGAAAGAATTCCAAGTCTTTATGGTGCGGCACAGAAAAGAGGTGCCGAATTGCTTGGTCCTGGATGGAATTATTTGCACCGAATGAGGGTGGGACAGGAAAGGAGGTGGATAAGAAGAGGGTGGGACTATTTTGAATCATCATTGAAACACTGTGAAACAAAAGAGGCCATTGCTCTATTCCATTATTTCTCCCCCCCCCCCCCTACCCAACTCCGAGAATAGCCCAGTGGCGTACGTAGCGGATTGTTGAGACGAGGTCTCGAGTTCGATCCCCAGTCGCCCCGGGCACACAACTCTGACTTTTCGTAGTTATGTGTGCATTAATAGTTGTTAATTATCACTCGCTTATTAATGTGCCCGGTAGATGGCAATAGGTTTGCCCCCTATTACATTGGGACCTTAACATAACTGGCGAATCTTGGGGTGTGCAATACACCTCTGCCTACCCCTTCGGGGATATAGGCGTGAAGTTATGTTATGTTCACTCCAAGAATAAAAACTGCACCAGAGCCTCATCTGACTTCCGTATTCCGTTCATTCAGTAGACAAATAACATTTTCAATATTTCTTTCCAAACTTGCCGCTAAAACTATCGAGGTTTACACTACAATGTTGCCGGCAGCCATCTTGTTTCGTTCGTGTTCTTATAAATGAGTGCTTGCGGCACGACTGCCGCAGTGAAGCCAAACTTTTTACTTTTTTTATTCACAAGTGTTGCCAAGTCAGTGTTTCGTCGTGGAGACGGCGATTTGGTTATCTGGCTCATTTACATAATTGTATATACATAATCACGGCCTTTGTGTCCGCGAAAGAGTAGACACAGGTGTGTTATATGTACATATGATATGATACATTACAAATCAGCTAAGCGGCGATAGCCCAGTGGCGTACGTAACGGACTGCCGAGACGAGGCCACGAGTTCAATCCCCAATTGCCCCGGGCACACACCTCTGAGTTTTCATAGTTATGTGCATTAATATTATCGCTCGCTTAGTAATGTGCGCGGTCAATAGGCTCGCCCCCTATTACATTGGGACCTTTTTTTTTTTTTTTTTTTATACTACTGGTGAAAGACAAGCTCACGGCCCACCTGATGGGAAGCGGTCACCGTTGCCTATGGACTTGTGCAACACCAGGGGAGCCACACTCGCGCTGCCGACCCTAAAAAAAAGAAATTGCAAAGCAGGAATAGCCTTTAGTCTTCCGGGAAGACCAAAGGCTACTCCCGCCTCTCCCTTCTTTTTTAGTTTTTGTGCTGTCAGAAGGAAGACTCTTCCCTCTGACAGCACAAAAACTCTCAGTGAGCTCTGGCTACCCTACTCACCGCCGGGAACATAACACGAGGTTATTATGGCCGTGGTATTCTGTAGGGCGTAGGTACTTCCCCAGTCGGACTGCTCAGTTGGACGGGAATATCGTCATGTCCTACCTCTCTACCTTACCTAAACATAACTGGCGAATCGTGGGTTCGCAACATTCTCTAATAAGGTTTTCTATTCATACAGACTATTTGCAATTCAAGACGTTTTGCTGGTTGCTCATTCTGCTTTTATGTCTTCCAGCAGAGTTGACTCTCTGCTAACTGGGTATTCTGTTTTTATGTCATTTAGCTGAATTGTCTTTCAGCTATCTAGGTAACATGCTTTCATGTCAACCTAACTGAATTGTCGTTACGCGAAAAAACCATTATGCTAGTACCCCTTCTTGACGCCCAAGTCAAACTCACTTACAAGTCAGTGCACTTGCTAAACAATTGAAGAGGCTCTGACGCTGGATTTCCTTGTCGGATCAGGAAGGAGCCAACGTCTGAGTGCCATTACTGTAATGCAAACGCGGATTTAGGGCTGCACACGTGGGCGGAGTGCCTGGCATGGGAGGTTTATAGGCAGGCTTTCGTGGCAACCCTCAAGCGGGAGTCCTCTCTCGTGTTGCTCACAGCGATGGTGTGGAGCGCGAGTGCTTGGGCTGCCGCTATCTCCTTCTGCGAGCAAATAATGCTCAAGAAATACAAAGGCGGTCCGGGCGATACTTAGGTCTCTACTGATCCGCAAAGCCCGCGAGGTGCGGGTTGCAGGTGGAGCCGCCTGACACCCTAGCAGAAGGAAGCCGGGACCGCGGTGCGTTGCGCGTACCCCCTTTTTTCGAGGGCAAGACGGGGATTGGGGATAATGTACCTACTTTTTTTTTTTTTTTTTTTATTGTGCTGAAATCCCTTCGGATACCCCCCCGCCGGCCAGCGGGGGTGGTGATGTCGGGCTTGACCCGACTAAAACCGCACGCCGTCTCGGGTCTACAGACGCCGGGGTGTATTTCAAATGGTGAAATAATTATTCCAATAAGTGCAGTGGTTCTGAAGACTTTTTTATTTGAAAGATTATTAGTAATTGTCAGTACCAGTATTCCTGTTAACTCCTCCAGCTAATCCAAATGGCTCGTGTTAGGAGTAGATTCACGTCGGTGGTGTAATGGTCAGGATTCGATCCCGAGACCTGTCGATCAGAAATCGACTCCTTAACCAAAAAGCGACCGACCCTCAACATATGAACAAACTGACAAAATTCGTCCTCTCTCTTTATAATATTTGTATAGATGCTTTACAGCTAATTAACAATAAATGACTATAGGTTGGTAGTATCTGAGTAATCTGTACATTGTACAAAATGTGTGTCACCAGTAGCACAAGTGTTACAAGGCTGTCTGCCTACTCACCGCACAGTTGTCGCGCGAGAGTTTAACACAATAGAGACTGGCGTACGGTTATGGGGGGAAAGGGGGGTTGTTACATATATACATCAGATAACGCCCATGGTGTGTCCACACTCATCGGGAACCCCTGTCATGGAGATATGGTTCAGGGAGTTTGTTCTAGCGATCGAATCTTAAACAGAACCGAATTAACTTTTTTTTTAAAGAATATTAAGTACTGTATGTAAGACTGGTGGTAGAAAGATGACACAAATTTGTCAAAAAATTCGGCCGGGTGGGTACCTACCACCGTGCACGATTGGGAAAAATTCTCCATAGTAATCGAATTTCGGTTTGATTGCGTTCAGGGGTCAGCAAGTGCATAGCCGGGCAGGGGGATTGTGGTCGCAGCACTAGTGGGACCGGTGGGTGTCACGCGGTGCTGCGACGACAATCCTCTTCTGATGAGGCCGTCAAGCTGAGTTCCACCATTGTTAACATTGCACTTGTATGTAATGGTGACCCTCTTTTCTGAGACTTTACCTCCCGCTTACCATCAGGCGAGGTGAAGTCAAATTGACGTGTCCTAAATATAAAAAAAAAAAAAAACTTAGTAACCAAAATCGGTAGTGTAATAGTCAGGATTCGAACCCGGGACCACTCGATCGTAAGGTCAACTCCTTAACCAGTAAGCCACCGACGCTTCATATTAATATGGAACCATTACCACCAATATTGGTTGTAATGGTTCATCCCTCATTCCTGAGACTACACCTTTAAATTAACATTAGGCGAGATGAAGTCTAATTGACTTGAAATTATAAAAAAGCGGCCTAGTGCGAGTCGGACTCGCCCATGAAGGGTTCCGTAGCAGCAAGTAAAATTTTTATATTTGAGTTGATTGAATGAAAGGTAAATTGCGCTTTACGATTTATGACGTATTAAAAAAAAAACTACTTACTTTTCAAACCAATTTTCAGTGGAAGTTTACATGGTAATGTACAGCGTATTTTTTTTTTTTAGTTTTATCATTCTGTTATTTTAGAAGTTACAGGGGAGGGCACACTTTGGAAGTGTCTCTCGTGCAAACTATTCAGTTTAGTAAAAAAATGATATTAGAAACCTCAACATCATTTTTAAGAACTATCCATAGATACCACACAAGTATGGGTTTGATAAAAACAATTTTTTGAGTGTCACTTCTAAGTATTACCCCCAAAATTTATTGTCTTTTTTTTCTATTTTTTTGTGAAAATCTTAATGCGGTTCACAGCGTACATCTATTTACCAAGTTTCAACAGCATAGTTCTTATAGTTTCGGAAAAAAGTTGCTGTGCCATATGGAAGGACAAACAGACAGACATAACGAATCAATAAGGGTTCCGTTTTTTGCCCGGAACCCTAATAAAAAAATCCGTTCCCGCAGGGGGAACGCACAGGTAGATTTCGTGAAGCAATTAATATTATTTTTTAACATGTTTAATTATTTTTTCTCGAAAACGGTAACTTTTAGCGAAAAACTTTTCAGACATTTATTTTAGACTTAATGGCCTATCGATTAAAAATGTTTCCGACCGCAAGAATGTTCACCGGTTAGAATTTATGATTTTTTTCCCGAAAAATTTTGGTTTTTCCCCCTCCACTTTTAGTTAAAGTTTTAATCTTATAGGTTTATGATTAAAAGTTGTTGGTATTCATGTATACTATGGGATAAAATTAGAACGGTTCGAATATCTTTCATGGAACGTGAAATTTTGAGGAAAAACTGATTTCACAAAAAGTGAGGCCCTACCGTCCCCTTAGGCCGGATTCCACCCGTTCACGAACTTAAACTAAGTTTACACCCAAGCAATTTTTGACCACAGTTTGAAAGCGATCGGGGCAAAAATGCGACCGTGAGAGTGCCGCAAAGTTTGGGAAGTGGAACCATACATACATATATATATATATAAACTTTTTGACCAGTGGTCATTTCGGACTCAGGGGGTCATAACTAGACCTCCTATGAAGAATTTTTTTTAAATTCGACAGTAGTCAAGAAACCAATAGGTAGATCGATTTCATCGAAATCTACCTAAAAACCCTAAAGTCACAGAAATACACAGTTCACTATGTTAGTTACTAGTCAAATTGTTAATACCTTCGTCAAAATGAAGTGAGACTCATACACACTTATCAACAAATAACACATGCTTGTTATATATTTGTGGGTTTTGGTGTGGTGTAGGACTGAAATAGGGTCTGTTATCGACCATAGTTCCGGTACCCGACCATGTGTGTAGTACAAAAATCATATATGGTATGTCGGTGTTGGGGTAACGTTATAGAATCCATTGAGACTTAAATTTTACGTTACTGCACACAATGATATTATAATGACAACCTCTATGGTGCAGCGGTAGTGCGTTCGGCTGCTAAGTTAGTCGAGGGTTAGATTCCCGCTCAGTGCAAATATGTAAATTTGCATTGGTCTGGGTGTTTCTATGTATAATATGTTTATCCGCATTCTCGAACCCATATGACAAGCACTGCTTATTTTGCGTCTAGATGGCGTTGTGTAATTTGTCCTAGAGTATTATAGAGTATTATTTATTATAAGAATTAAATAAAATGGGCAGGTCAAAAGCACTCTAAACCGGTGCGCTTGCATGAAAGGTTTAATGACAGTGAAGGAAGCTCGTGAAGTATGTAAGGACAGGAGCAGATGGCGGGCTGTTGTCTCTGCCTACCCCGGAGGGAAAAAGGCGTGAGTAAATGTATGTATGTACGTATAAAATAATACGTTTTTTTTTAAAACAAGCTTTAAATTTGAAAATTCAGATGTATTAAAACGAGTATTTTTTTTTACGTATTTGTTGTTAATACCTTCCTCAAGTGCATAGCCGGGCCGGGGGGTTGTGGTTGTGTTATATTTGCGCTGGTCTGGGTGTTTCTATGTATAATATGTATTTACAAAAAAAAAGTATATAAGTATGTTTATCCGCATTCTAGAAACCATATGACAAGCTCTGCTTAGTTTGGGTCTGGCGTTGTGTACTTTGTCTTACAATATTTATTATTATGAGGATTGTGATGGTTTCAGCGTGCGAGGGAAATGCCTTAAGGGCCCCTCTTACACCCTGGCGCGGCGTCTGAGAACCCGAGATGGCGTCCGGTTTCAGTCACTGTTGCTTTCCGGCAGGGGGGATTTCCGCACGAAAAAAAAGCTTTCGCTGTTTTCTATTTGCTCTTTTAATCAAAGTAACCATCAACATCCAAGTATCCCAGTTGTATACAAAGCTCACACTGAAGTCCGGGTTCCGCTTTACTATCCGCCATAATTACTTCGGGCCACCAACCAGGTGGACGCCGAAGTCTTAAAATCACGCAAAAAAAAAACAAAATCTCACACTCACTTTTTATCACTTTTCTCGACGTTTCACATGATTCTAAGTCTAATTAAGCAAAAAAAATTTTGTGTCGGTCTGTCTGTTGGTCTGGATGTCTGTTTACGCAATAACTCAAGAACCACTTATCCGATTTAAAAAATTCTTTCGCCAATCATCTTGTTTGGTTAATGGGAAGAACTGATTAGATTTTGGGGTTTGTACGTTCAAGGTTTCGGGTACCTACCATACAAATTGTCCCTAAAAAACTTTTACAAGTGAGTTTCTTTCGAGTTATCAGAATAACGCGTATTTGACTTTGACATTTGAGTGACAATGACAATACGTATATTGTATATTTACATAAAACAACCAGACTCTGAAAGAAACTGAAATATAAACGCGTCGAATAATATGCATAAAGCCTAAGGTCTGTAATTTTGAATAAAAATACTGCAACAAAAATATCTAAGTTTGGCCCGAAGTTTGACAATCACTGTGGGATTTCCGTCCCACTTAGATTTGTTATAGAATTTTATGCGAGCGACTGCCATCTGACCCGCCGAATCCCAAGAGGAACGCCTGCGCCAGTTTCTCATCCGTCAAACAGCAAATATGAGGTTGACTTAGCGTTGAAGATCTTGGATAGAGACCTCTATACATCCCTTTTTTACCTGTGGAAATTCCCTCGGGTCCTACCTGATCGGGGCTAGCGTTGAAGTGCCTGTCAGAATCGAACCTACTAAAACCACACGATGTTGCATCATGGGAGCCTATTGCAAGTTGATACAAAAAACTATCATACAAAAGTTGTAACTGCAAGGTAATACGATATTAACATTAACAAAGGGCGTGTAGGGGTGCGAGTGGTTGGATCACCTCCAAGTTTGGTGCACCCTGGGAAACGTGGGCGATGACGCATCATTGATTGCTCCTCTGGAGTAGCTGGCGTCAACGTCAACGGCCAAGAGTCTGACCAACCGGCCCTTTTCAGGGCCAGCTGACCCCATTGCACGAGGGGGTCGGGGTATGGCGGGCCTGCAAGGCCCGCGGGGGACCGTGGTCGCTCCAGGTACCCCTCTGCTGTTATCAGAGGGGACACTGCGAATAGCCCAGGGTCAGTCGGAGTGCGAGGGATATGCTCTATGAGTAACCATAATAATCCTGGAAGGTCACGGTAAGGTCTGTAGACCCGAGACGGCGTGCGGTTTTAGTCGGTTCAAGCCCGACATAACCGCCCCCGCTAGACGGCGGGGGGGTATCCGAAGGGAGTTATGCACAAAAAAAAAAAAGGCCGCCCTTTGTACATTGCAATAACTTTTTAATAATAGTTAATGTGCTACTTTTGTCTGTATTATAAACTAGCTTTTGCCCGCGGCTCCGCCCGCGTAGATGTCGGTTATCGCGACAAAGCATAGCCTATGTCCTTTCCCAAGGTCTAATCTACCCCTGTACCAAATTTCAGCAAAATCGGTTCAGTGGTTTAGGCGTGAAAGCGTAACAGACAGACAGACAGAGTTACTTTCACATTTATAATATTATAAGTAAGGATGGTGTACAAATAAAGTGTTATCTGTCTATCTATCGATCTATGTCACACCGAAACTATGAGAACTATGCTGTTGAAACTTGGTAAGTAGATGTATTCTGTGAACCGCATTAAGATTTTCACACAAAAATAGAAAAAAAAAACAATAAATGAAATACTTAGAACGGAAACTCAAATTTTTTTTTTCATCCAACCCATGGTATCTATGGATTTGGTCTTCAAAAATGATATTGAGGCTTCGAATATCATTTTTCTAAACTGAATAGTTTACGCGAGAGACACTTTCGAAGTGGTAAAATGTCCCCCCCCCCCTGTAAGTTCTAAAATAAGAGAATGATAAAACTAAAAAAAATATGTTATGTACTGAGTAGTCAGTATTGAATTAATTTATTAACGATTAGACATTATACAGATTCTAAATATATAACATCACGCCTGTATCCCCGAAGGGGTAAGCAGAGGTGTATTATACACCCACGATTCGCCAGTTATGTTTTAGGTACCAATGTAATAGGGGGCGAGCCTAATGCCATCTACCGACCACATTACTAAGCGAGCGATAATCAACATTGTTAATACACACAAAACTACGAAAAGTCAGAGGTGTGTGCCCGGGGCGACTGGGAATCGAACTCGAGACCTCGTCTCGGCAGTCCGTTACGTACACCACTGGGCTATCGACGCTTTGACATTATACAGTCTGTAAATATATACATTAATTATGTATTGGGTAAATAAATATCGAAATATTGAAACTTTCCGCAGAATTAGCTCTGACCTCGAGATAACGGTTTGCGAAATATTTCTTGAAGAAGCGACACTTAAGAGGTTATTTATTTTCCTATTTTTAGACTAACATAACACATAACATAACTTCACGACTGTATCCCCGAAGGGGTAGGCAGAGGTGTATAACACACCAACGATTCGCCAGTTATGTTTAGGTCCCAATGTAATATGGGGCGAGCCTATTGCCATCTACCGGGCACATTAATAAGCAAGCGATAATCAACATTTTTAATACACACAACTATGAAAAGTCAGAGGTGTGTGCCCGGGGCGACTGGGGATCGAACTCGATGGAATTCGATTTTTTAGACTACAACACTTGTTTCCACAATATCGTCGCCTTATCGCTAAACGCGATATCTTCCAGGACAGGCTTGGGGACATACGGAGGTAGAGACAGACAGACACGACGAATCTATAAGGGTTCTATTTTTTGCCACATGGCTACGGAACGCTAAAAATGGACGTACTTTCGTAAACCAATTAACCATGAAGTTTTTTTGAATAGCAGCGGTTTTCACGACCTGATTGCCCTCTGAATGGCAAGGTCAGGCTGCGAAAATAATGTGATTTGTTTAGATTGAAGTAACAATTACATCTGGGTCGCGTTGCTTAAACAGTCATATCTGGCAGTGACCCGCCCTTGGCCCACTGCCGTCACACTTGGATACATTCTTGGATTGACACAGCAGACTATGATGGAGGCTTGTTTTTGTGACGACCTCTATGGCGTAGCGGTAGTGCGTTCGACTGCTAAGCCAAAGGTCGCGGGTTCGATTCCCGCTCAGTGCAAATATGTATATTTGCGTTGGTCTGGGTTTTTAGGGATTTTCTTTAGAAAAGCCCTATTGCTATCGAGTTGTCGTCGACGTCGTCGTTGCCAATTTTCTGTCACGGTTTTGGGTATGAAGGAGATGAGCTATCGAGTTGCTGTTTTCGGTAATAGATTCGTGCTGGGGTGAACCATTGCAAGATTTAAAAAAAATCGCAAAAAAAAAAAAAAACGCAAAATCGAAAATCCCTTGTATTCGGCTGAGCTCGTCTCAGGAATTCAACTTGTTCTATGTATAATGTCGGTTCAAGCCCGACATAACCGCCCCAGCTGGCCGGCGGGGGGTATCCGAAGGGATATCCGCACGAAAAAAAAAAGGTATTTATTTACAAACCAAAATATATTTAAGTATGGGTATCCGCATTCTAGACCCCATATGACAGACAGGCTCTGCTTAGTTTGGGTCTAGGTGGCGTTGTCCTATAATTTTTTTTTATACTGCTATAGTAACAAACAAGCCTGTATGCTTCACACTTAACATCAGGTTCAGGTACTGTGATCACCCGTGATCACCCGAGGGGGCATCTCGAAACCGAAGATGGCCCAGGGTCAGTCGGGGTGCGAGGGATATGCTCTATGGGCAACCTTACACCCCGGCGTCTGTAGACCCGAGACAGCGTGCGGTTTTAGTCGGTACAAGCCCGACATAACCGCCCCCGCTGGCCGGCGGGGGGATCTCGAGTGCGATCCCCAGTCGCCTCGGGCACACACCTCTGACTTTTCGTAGTTATGTGTGCATTAATAAATGTTAATTATCGCTCGCTTAATAATGTGCCCGGTAGACGGCAATAGGCTCGCCCCCTATTACATTGGGACCTTAACATAACTAGCGAATCGTGGGTGTGTAATACACCTCTGCCTACCCCTTCGGGGATACAGGCGTGAAGTTATGTTATGTTATGTCATTACCTGAGCGGATATTAATAATGACCTGTGGTAATATTTCATTACGCCTGTCACAAAGTCATGAAATACTCCACAACACAGTATCAGTACTATGTATTTATATTGCCATAAGACTACGTATTAAGTTGATAAAAAAAAACTAATACCTTCTCATATTAACTTTATGGTTTCTTCTATAGACGGTTCTTACACAAGCATCTGTGTGCGTGCGTGCTTAGTTTATAAACAGCTTTGTTAACGTGTGCGTGCCCTTTTTCATAAACAACTTTGGTTGTATGTGTGCGGTTTTCATCAGTTACCAGACTTAAGGGTAATTACCCTAAGTTTAGGGAACATTTTGAAATTATGAAGTTGATTAATTGGAAATCTTGCATAGATGCGTGTCGTGTGTGTCCCACGCACACCTCCTAACTTACCGAAGCGGGATCAAACCCGACCCCATATGCGAGGCCGCGATGGCGACCAAAGTCCGCCGGTAACCCTGGGGTTATCCTTTCGAGGGTTTACCCGGGGTGCCTGGCCCATTGCCAGACACACTTGGGGAGGAAACCGTGTGTTTTTAATCGGTCCGATTCAAACACACCCATCTCGTCGTTGGCACCGATCGGGTGGAGCCCGCGGGGGTTTCCAAACATAAAGAATTGAATTGTTGCTGAAAAGCGACCGAAGCCTCAAGAACAGTATTAATAACATAATAATAAATCACATATATTTATTAAGAAAAGTGCAAAATTCACGCAATTTCCAGGTGATATGGTAAAATCAAAATCGGATACAGGCAACACCGGCAGGTTTCGTTTACAAACATAGTTTATACACGTGCGGTTATTCACACGTGTGCCATGGAACACATCTCGTGCTGAATATACATACTTAAGTTTTGTGGTATTGAGCAAGAATCCGAGATACTATTTTGTGTTTCGGATAAAACGTTTTATAAGTTCGTAGAGAGAGAGGAGAGAAAGTTGTAGGGATGTAGACGGTTACGAGGGAGGGGTTGATGTAAGACAAGGTGGATGGACTGTGTCCCTGATGATATGGGGCTAGGAAGGGCATTAGAAGGTTTTTACAGGGTCGGCAGCGCGAATGTGGCGCCCCTGGTGTTGCACACGTCCATAGGCCGCGGTAACCGCTTCCTATCAGGCGGACCGTGTGTCTGTAGCTGTCCTCAAGCTAAAAGGGGTCTAAGTAATATCTGGTCACTTTTCGCATCTTAACTTTCAACAAATATTTATATTAGGTCGTTACATTAAGTTTTTCAAAACGTAATTTTACTGAATCTGGTCCCTGGTACCAGCATAACCGATGAGGGCGTAAGCATCGGCATCGAGCCCACGATGAAGTACCTTGGGCTCGTACTCGATAGCCAATGGGACTTCGGACCTCATCTCCGAAGTCTGGTCCCGAAACTGAGGGGGGCTGCGGCCGCACTATCACGGCTGATGCCCAACGTTAAGGGACCTAACGCCCCCACTAGGAGACTGTACCTGGGGATCGTGCGGAGCATGGCCCTATACGGGGCCCCCGTATGGGCGGAGACTCTGGCGGCCCGCAACGTGGCTGTTCTAAACAGCCCGTTAAAGGCGATGGCCGTCAGAGTCATCAGGGGGTATCGCACGATCTCCGTCGAGGTGGCATGTCTCCTAGCCGGGACCCCTCCATGGGACCTGGAAGCGAGAGCCCTTGCGCTGCTGTACCAGTGGCGCAAGGAGGCGTTGGAGAGGGGCCATAGGCCGGAGTCCCGAGAAATCAGGGCTCAGCGGTCCCTGCTCCGCCAGGAACTCATGGAGACATGGAAGGTGCGACTTGAGCACCCAAGATGGGGGGAATCCACCATTGCGGC
Source organism: Cybosia mesomella (assembly GCA_946251805.1). Classification (NCBI taxonomy): domain Eukaryota; kingdom Metazoa; phylum Arthropoda; class Insecta; order Lepidoptera; family Erebidae; genus Cybosia; species Cybosia mesomella. The sequence continues at coordinate 19,941,582 of OX276411.1, forward strand.
GGTGAGACCGATCATGAAGGAGTGGTTGGAGAGGGACCATGGGGACCTCTCCTACCGGATGTGCCAGATGGTTACCGGACACGGGTGTTTCGGTAAGTATCTGTGGCGCATCCACCGGGAGACAACGCCGCAGTGCCAGCACTGCGAGGATCCTGGCGAAGACACGGCGCTCCACACGTTGGTGGAGTGCCCTGCGTGGGCGAGTCAACGCCGGGATCTCGTTGCGGTCCTGGGCGTGGACGTTCTCTCGTTGGAGACCATGGTGAGGGCCGTGGTCTCCGACGGGAGCAAGTGGCACGCCGCCGCCTCTTTCTGCGAGCAGGTAATGCGCGCGAAAGAGACGGCGGAGAGGGAGCGGGAGAGAACCCTGCCCCTCGAGTTTCGCTGTCTGCGGCGAGGACGCCGCAGACTCATCTACGCCCGGGACTACCGACCTCCATGATCGGGGCCTGAGGACGGCAGTTGGCCGACTCGCCGTCCTTACAGAAGCAGGCCGTGGCGGAGGCGTGTCGTGTGTGCCTTACACACGCCTGCCAACTCACCGAAGCGGGTTAGAACCCGACCCCACCAGGCGAGGCCGCGGTGGCCAAAGTCCGCCGGCAACCCTGGGGTTATCCTTTCGAGGGCTTACCCGAGGTGCCCGGCAACGTACACTTGGGGAGGACACCGTGCGGTTTTAGTCGATACACGACATAACCACCCCCGCTGGCCGGCGGGGGGGTATCCGAAGGGATTTCCGCACGTAAAAAAAAAACAAGGTCGTTACATATGAAATTGCCGTTTTTCTTGAAGAAATTGGAGGAAACCCAATTTTCAGTTCTAACATTTTTGCATTTTTTCTAGGAAGACAAATCCAAATTTTATGATTTTTTTGTGTATGAATGAGACAACATTAAGCTAACAAACAGCAACTTTTATTACATTTTTGAAAAGTGACAGCTGTTAAGTAATACGAAATTTATCATCAAAATGGATAGCTTTTAGGAAGTACTGTTTTTGAAGATCGAATTAATTTACCAAGCGGCCAATAAAAACAACATTTAATACAGAGTTGTAAAATCTTGAAATCAACTTTCAAACAAAATATAAATAATGGAAATAGCTATTAAATTACAGGAATAACGAACTCATGAATTTGTAAGAAAATTTCGGCAATTTCATCGGTAAAGACTACTATAGCAATTTTATTCACGAATATGCTCAAAAAAAAAATCTATCATCTGATATATTATATCTCCGCCCGCGCGGAGGTCGGTTATCGATTTTTGGTCATACCTCCGGTTTACTTAACCAATTGCAATCAAATATACGGCAGATTTTAAGTCTGACCAAGACCTTTCTAATAGAAAAAAAACCTCATCAAATTCCGTTCAGTAGCTTTTGCGTCCATCGTGAACAGACAAAAACAGACAATCGTTCATTTAACATAACCCAGTTTTTTTAAATATCTTCATATACCGAAACAACTAATTTACAAATTTCATTAAATAGGTTTTAAATATGCCCTTTTTTATCCCCACACAGGTCGAAATTCCAAAAATGCTCTATGGCATACTAGCTGATGCCAGCGGCTCCGCCCGCGTTGAATTCTGTTCCTATACCCGTTACCCATTGGAACGTATTCTAGGGAAAAAAAATATTCACTGTAATCTATCCCTGTACCAAAATTTCAGCACAAATAACTACGAAAAGTCAGAGGTGTGTGCCCGCGGCGACTGGGGATCGAACTCGAGGCCTCGTCGCAGCAGTCCGTTACGTCATATACGTTATTACGCCACTGGGCTATCGCCGCTTTTTCATACCTTACTTGAACGCCTTCCAGCCTTTTTTGACGATAAAAGGTAACCTATGTCCTTTTCCAATATGTATGCTCTAGTCCATATCTGTGCCAAATTTCATCCTAATCGGCGCAGCGGTTTAGGTACAGAGTTACTTTCGCATTTATATTTTTTTTTAAAGAATAATTGTAACCGAAATTACTAATACTCCCCCTCCAGCTAAGCTTAATTGCTTGTGTTAGGAGCGGGTTCACATCGGTAGTGTAATGGCCAGGTTTCGAACCCGGGACCTCTCGATCGTAGGGTCGACTCCTTAACCACTAAGCTACCGACGCTTGATATTAGTATGGATTGTTACTCTCAGATGGAGACCTCCGTGGTTCCTCAGTCTCCTTGTGCTACACCCACGAGAAGAGATGGGTTAAAACTATTGGCGTACGTATCGGTCTGCCGAGACGAGGTCTCGAGTTCGATCCCCAGTCGCCCCGGGCAAACAGCTCTTGACTTTTCGTAGTTATGTGTGTATTAAAAAATGTTAATTATCGCTCGCTTAGTAATGAGCCCGGTGGATGGTATTAGGCTCGCCCCCTATTACATTGGGACCTAAACATAACTGGCGAATCGTGTGTGTGTAATACACCTCTGCCTACCACTTCGGGGATGCAAGCTTAAATTTTTAAACTTACATTGAACCCGACGTTTCGGTTACTTTTCAGCAGCCCTGGTCAACGGGAGGCCTCCCCGTCCCCTCGTCTACCCAGTCTCCCCGTGACCATGACTGCTTCTAATAACATCAAACAAATCGCGATAGAATCCGAAAAAAAAAATAGTTTTATTTCAATGTGTGACATTCGCGTAAACTTCCGACAGTATGACAGAGATGGCATAACCCTGAATTATACTTCGACGGGGACCACACCGCAATGTACCTATAATAACATAACATAACTTCACGCCTGTATCCCCGAAGGGGTAGGCAGAGGTGTATTACAACACCCACGATCCGCCAGTTATGTTTAGGTCCCAATGTAATAGGGGGCGAACCTATTGCAATCTACCGGGCACATTACTAAGTGAGCGATAATTAACATGTATTAATGCACACATAACTACGAAAAGTTAGAGGTGTGTGCCCGGGGCGACTGGGGATCGAACTCGAGACCTCGTCTCGGCAGTCCGTTACGTACCTATAATAGTTAACTGAATCGTGCTCATACAAATCCGGTTCATCAAACTGTTTCTCCAAACATTAATTCCTCGTTTATACGTACCCGTTATTAGAAAATAATTTAACATAAATTAATTTACATATCGCATCCCGCGCCCACGCTAATGTGGTGCCAACGGACAGTTAACTGTCAAATAGAAATTAAACAAACATTAAATATTGTTGGGCGGTATGGGGTGTAGGACGCCCTCCGGCCAGGTGGGATGACGATCTGCGAAAGACTGCGGGCAGATGCTGAATGCTGCAAGCTGAAGACAGGGCGCTATGGCGCTCATTAGGGGAGACCTATGTCCAGCAGTGGACTAGCATAGGTTGATGATGATGATCACCTATGTCTACCTTTTTTTTTGTTTTTTTTTATCGTGCGGAAATCCCTTCGGATACCCCCCCGCCGGCCAGCGGGGGTGGTTATGTCGGGCTTGCACCGACTAAAACCGCACGCCGTCTCGGATCTTCAGACGCCGGGGTGTAAGGTTACCCATAGAGCATATCCCTCGCACCCCGGCTGACCCTGGACCATCTCACCACTAACAGCATCGCTCATCCTGTCTCCTCTGAAAGCAGAGGAGTACGGAGAGCGATGTGTTCCCGCCACGTTGGGTATTGGCCGACGATCAATGCCAACTCTATGAAGGGGTGAAGGGGAAGCCATTGACCGCCGCCCAGGGTGTACCGGCCGCTCCGATTCCGTTCCCCCCGGACTGCAGCGGGATCGGAATCGGAGCGACACTATGTCTACCTCACCTGCCAGCCGGTACTCAGCTGATTGACGGACGATGCCTTGGAGTAAGCTTTCCTCTCAAGATTGAGGGGGTCAAACGGCAGTTCTTTGAAAGCCAAGATAAACCAATTATGGAAAAATAAGTGGACAACAGGCTCCAGAGTACACCTTACACTCCGGCGTTTGAAGACCCGAGACGGCGTGCGGTTTTAGTCGGATGTCGGCACGAAAAAAATACCGGCCAAGTGCGAGTCCGATTCGCCCATTTAGGGTTCCGTAGCAGCAAGTAACATAATAAAGTTTCTTGTTTATATGATTGAATGAAAGGTAAATTGCGGTTTTTCTTTCTATTTTTGGTTGAAAATCTTAATGCGGTTCACAGAATACATCTACTTACTTACCAAGTTTCAACAGCATAGTTCTTATAGTTTCGTGACAGACAGACAGACATGACGAATCTATAAGGGTTCCGTTTTTTGCCATTTGGCTACGGAAACCCTAAAAAGGCTCAGAATACAAGCTTTGGTTGCAACCGAGATTGGTGATGATGTTGGTAACCGCTTACCATCAGGCGGCTCTTATATTTGCTGCCTTAGTTGCAAAACAAGCGTGTTTAAAACACTATACACGTCTATTCAACGTTGAAATCAACAACAGTTAAGTTGTGAAACCCGTCGGCCTTGATCAGTCACCTTCGTACATTTGATCTTGTACCAGTTGCGCGGGCGCAGTGCTACGCCTACCAACCGCTCACCTACTTACACAAGCTATATATTTGTGTGCCAAACAGGGAAATCATCTATCTGAACGCGTTTTTTTTTTTTTTTTTAAGAATATTAGTAACCGAAATTACTAATATTCCCCCTAACCCCTCCAGCTAAGCTAAATTGCTTGTGTTAGGAGTGGGTTCACGCCGGTAGTGTAATGACCAGGATTCGAACCCGGGACCTCTCGATCGTAAGGTCGACTCCTTAACCACTAAGCTACCGACGCTTCTGTCTTAATTCACTTTAAACTGCGTTAGCACTATATATAAGGCGCGGGCTACTGGGCTACCCGGTAAAGGTCGACCTAGGCGTACGTATGCCAATCAGATCGAGGAGGCGTTGAAGAAGGGCCAGGTCTGAAGTACCCGTAACCGGCGTGCATGTATCAAAACAATTATGAAAGTGGTCTGCCACTTTCATAATTGTTTTGATACACCTAGCCAAAGGCGTATGCCAGGATCCTAGCAAGTGGAAAGATGTTATTTCTGCCTACCCCAATGGGAAAGAGGCGTGACTGTATGTATGTATGTAAAAAAAGTCCTCTGCCGTATCTGTCTGTCTGTTCGCGATAAACTCAAAAACTACCGCACCGATTTGCATCCTATTTTCACCAATGGATAGAGTTGTTCTCGAGGAAGGTTTTAGTATATAATTTGTAAATTTTTTGTATTTATTTATTTTTTATTTATAGCATTTTCTTCCAAACTACAATGTTACTTATAATATCTTAAAAACTACAAAATGTCTCTAAGTTCGGTGTGCCTCTTGGCATAGGCCTCCTCCAATGCTTTCCACTGAGTTCTGTCCTCCGCAACTTGGGCCCTTTCTGGACTAGCCAGAAAGGGCCCAAGGTTACACGAATGTCGTCTTCCCATCTTGTTGTCGGACGTCCTTTTCTTCGAATGCTGTCTCTTGGATACCAAAGAGTAACTTGCTTGCTCCATTTTTCCAAATTGCAACGTAACATGTGTCCAGTCCAACCCCATTTTAAATGATCTATACGAGTAAGTATGTCTGTAACTTTAGTTCTTTTTCTGATTTCTATATTGCTGATTTTGTCCTTAAGCTTTATTCCCAGCATACTTCTCTCCATTGCTCTCTGACATTTCGCTAGCATCTCTCTTTGTCTCTCTGTAAGGGACCAAGTTTCACATCCATAGGTTAAACAGGGGAGGATGCAGGTGTTGAATGTCTTACTTTTGGTATGGTTGCTTAAGTCCTTGCTTTTCATGATTTCTTTAAGCGACCAATATTTTTTCCATCCACTGGCAATTCTTTTATTAACTTCTTTATACATTAGATTTTTCAGACTAATAGTTTGTCCTAAATAGACATATTCCTGTACATAATCAAGTTTGTTCCCATTTAAAATTACTTCGACTTCGGTGCTGTTAGTCATGATTTTCGTTTTACTTGCGTTCATTTCGAGTCCCACTGCTTTGCTTTTGGTAACTAGAGTTTGTATCATTACTTGTATTTTGTTTGGGTCCTCTTCTAACAGTATAAGGTCGTTGGCAAATCTTAGATGATTTAAGCGCCTGCCGTTAATATTAAGACCAAAGTCATCCCAATCGATTTCTCTGAATATATTTTCCAGTACAGCATTGAATAGTTTGGGGGATAATGGGTCACCTTGTCTGACTCCTCTATTGATGGGAAAAGAATCACCTTTACTTTCTAACTTGATGTTGCTTTTACTCTTGCCATAGATGTTTTTAATGATGTTTATATAGGTATTTTCAACTCCTTGTTGTTTCAGGCTTAACCAAATAGAGTTGTGGTATAGGCTGTCAAATGCTTTAGAATAGTCAATAAACGCTATGTAAATTGGCTTCTGGAATTCATTGCATTTTTCCACAACTTGTTTTATAGTATGTATGTGATCTATTGTGCTGAACTGCTTTCTAAAACCTGCCTGTTCTACCGGTTGGTTATCATCAAGTGTGTTTGTAAGTCTCTCCAAGATTACTTTTGCAAATACCTTGTACACATTCGAAACCAGGCTGATAGGTCTGTAGTTGCTAATTTCGTCCATCGCTCCTTTTTTGTAAATAAGGATAATGTGTGATTCTGCCCACTGTCTAGGGATGGTACATGTGATTAGAATATCATTAAATATCTTTGTTAGGATAGGTGTTAGTTCTTCGACTGTGCCCCTCATTAATTCATTACGTATGTTGTCAGGACCTGGCGTTCTTTCGAGCTTCTGAGAGTAAATAGCTTTCTTTACTTCTGCTGTAAGTATTGGTGGTATATCTTCTTGGTTACTGCTTAAAGTTATGTCGATACTATCATGCTGTTGATTTTCGTCTTTCGAGTAGAGTGTTTTGTAGTAGTTAGTCGCCAATCTCAAATTTTTTTTGCGTTTTGTCTCTAATCTTGAAGTACTATTTTTCAGTTTTGGAATCCATTCCTTACCTTGTTCTCTTAGTTCTTTGAGTGCTTTTCTGGTTCCGCCAGTTTTCTGTATTTCCTGTTCAAGTTTTTTCAATCTTTTTATTCTTCTATTCTTTCTCATATTTTCTCGAATCTCCTTACTGAGGTTTGATATTTTATTTCGGTTTTCTTTACATTTCATTGAGTCTTGTATTAGTAATTTTCTCTTTTCTAATAGTTGAGTAGTCTTTTCACTAAATTTGTTTGTGTTCTTGTCAGCGTTTCCTTTTTTAAACTGAGAAAGATTCTTGTCGAGGTGATCATACTTCATTAGTACACTGATGTTCGACTTAGCTATTTCTAGCATAGTTTTTGTAGTGGATGTGGTAGTGTTCTATGTGTAATGATATGTTGTGTTTGAAGTAATATACTTCCTAGATGCTTTCGGTTGGTGTTTTTTTAAGCAGCAACGTACCATGCGATGGTTTGTATTAAAATTTAAGCTCTGTATAACATGGGTGTCGTTAAAGTATTTTGCTTTATTTGTTAGGATGTAGTCTATTTCGTTTTTGTATTTACCATCTGGGGAGACCCAAGTCCATTTCTTTATTGGATTTTTCTTAAAGACTATTCAGCACTGTTAGTTTGTTTTGCATAGCAAATTCTATTAGCTTCTGTCCATTTTTACTTCTCTTTCCACTACCGTAGCTTCCTAAGATCGACTCTTCTCCATCTTCTCTGGTGCCAATCTGGGCGTTGAAGTCCCCCATAACTATGAGGTAGTTGTTGCCGTATTTATTTATGATGTCTGACAGATCGTTGTAGAAGTTTTCAATGTCTATCTTGTCGGCTTGCTCAGTAGGTGCATATGTTTGTATTATTGTCCAAATTTTATTATATCCTGGTAGCTTGATGTTAAGAATTGCTAGTCGGTCGGAAACTCCTATCAGCTCCTGTATATAACTTTTTAGGGATTTTTTAATTACAAAACCTACTCCTCTCTGCCCTGCTGTTTCACCTTTATGGTATAAAATATAATTCTTATATTCTTCTATTTTATCACCTAATCTCCTCATTTCGCTTATACCAAGGATTTCGTAGTTTATATTATCCAGTGAGTTTTCTAGTTCTAATAAACTTTCATGTGTTCTTAATGTTCTTGTATTTAAAGTTGCAATATTGAATGATTTACTTCTGTTTGTTGAAGGGTGTTGGTCTAACTCCCCACGGTGACCAGCCGGCTTGGGTCCCCACGGTGACCAGCCGGCTTGGGTGGTTTTTTTGTATACATTCGCTAAAATACTAGGAATTCAGTGCAGGGTGCGACTGAAACAAATTGAGCTGAGCGAGCAGAACTCTTAGTTGAAAATAAGACATCTTACTACCGTCGCGCGCTTAGATAAGGCCGCGCGCTCGTGAAACTGTTTTTCGGTGATTATTCCTCAATGGTACATAATGTGCCCGGTAGATGGCAATAGGCTCGCCCCCTATTACATTGGGACCTTAACATAACTGGCGAATCGTGGGTGTGTAATACACCTCTGCCTACCCCTTCGGGGATACAGGCGTGAAGTTATGTTATGTGTCGTAAATTAGTACACTGTACCTTTTTTTTTTTCGTGCGGAAATCCCTTCGGATACCCCCCGCCGGCTAGCGGGGGCGGTTATGTCGGGCTTGAACCGACTAAAACCGCACGCCGTCTCGGGTCTTAAGACGCCGGGGTGTAAGGTTACCCATAGAGCATATCCCTCGCACCCCGACTGACCCTGGGCCATCTCCGGTTTCGAGATGGCCCCCTTACTTGCTCTCTACTGTGCCATCTGCTTAACAGAGGGACACGTGGAAAGCTTCCGAACAGCCCTCAACAGGGCCGTCCTCTCCTCGGTCGGAGTTGGCCGTAGGCGGCAGCGTCTCTCCCGCCCTAGGAGAGAGTTGCCCAGGGTGCACCGCGTGGAGGTCCCCAACCAAGCACCCCTCGATGACAATACCTACAATAAAATAAATAATTGATTCAAAAACTAAAAAAATACGCTTCAATAGCTGTTATTTATTTTTAAATTCCGCAATGGCGTCACTTAACAATTTATTAGCAAGTTTATCATTCAAACTTAAATGTTGTATTACCGAAAAATTATAAATTATAAACGACAATATTATGCCGCATCATAGAATTTTCCGCATTATTGAATATTCTACAAATAACCCACCATAACATACTCGCGTATGATAATAAACCCGTTACAAATCGAGTTTTGTATGCGAACAACGTGACACTACGCCCATATCTGGAAGCGATAACGCGAGTCTTTACGCTAGTGACGTGATTTGACTTAGTAGGCGTTTATCGATACTCATCATAAGAAATAAAAAAAAAAAAAAAAAAGCCGCGGTAGCCTAGTGGTATGGGTAATGGACTGCTGAGACGAGGTCTCGGTTCGATCCCAGGTTTTACCATGGCACACACCAATGACTTTTCGATGCTTTTCGAAGTTATGTGTGTATTTTTCGCAGGTTTATAAGTGCCCGGTTAATGGCAATAGGCTCGCCACCTATTACATTGGGACCTAAACATAAACTGGCGAAATATGGGTGCTAGCACCTCTGCCTACCCCTTCGGGGATATAGGCGTGAGTTTATGTTATGAGTTTATGTATCATAACAGCGTTGTGTACCGATTGCTTGACCTCGCCTCGGCTTTTCTTCGGTGTAGAGCATCCCTGGCAATGAAACCATTGGCACGCATATCACCTACCACGTCAGCACTTGGACCGGTCTACCCTTCCTTCCGGGACCCGGCGGAGGCACCATTACCAGACATTTATTACCTATGTACTGCGACTGTCGCAAAACGTGGCCACACCAGCAAAGGCGATTCTCCTGCATTTTATCTGCTATGTCACGAGTGCCGCATCACAATTAAAAAATTGACAACTGTCAAAAAAAATATCTTTCAAATATAACGGCTCCATTGCACATCTGACAAATTGACACTGCTTGCACCCAAGCCAATCTCACCCGAGTTAGGCGATACACTTGCTGATCAACCGACGAGGCTCTGGCGCAGGTTTTCCTCTGGGTGTTAAGGAGATAGACGGCATTCGCCCCCTTAAAAATCTTAAAACAGAAGTAAGAAAGCGTACCTTGGGTTAACAATTATTCGCAGCGAGTCACACTGCATCCTGTTACACTGTGACTGGTTGAGAAAAATATTCTCATCGGGTGGCCATCATAACCGATAGCCGATGGGGCAGAAAGGTTCTTGAGTGGAGACCACGTGACGGCAAGCGCAGCGTAGGAAGGCCTCCCGCAAGGTGGAAACACGACCTGGTAAAGAGCGCAGGAATTCGGTGAATGCAGGCCGCTACAGACCGCTCAAAATGGGAGGCCTACGTTCAGCAGTGGACTTCCTACGGCTGATAGAATTGGCGCTCGAATGAAAAAGATAATCGGCAACCAAAATATCGACAGTTCGTCTTCACTACGTCCGTAATATACCGATGGCGTATACTTTATCAACGCATATTATACATAGTACGACGTTATTCATGGTAATCGTCTTGTTTATATACAGTACTCACCACGTGATAGAACGATACCGAGAGATACACACTTATGAAAATAAAGACCTAGACTGCTGAGACGAGGTCTCGAGTTCGATCGCCAGTCGCCCCGGGCACACACCTCTGACTTTTCCTAGTTATGTGTGTATTAATAAATGTTAATCGCTTGGAGCGAGCGATAATAGGTCGCCCTCCGGCCAGGTGGGATGACGATCTGCGAAAGACATCGGGCAGATGCTGGATGCGGCAAGCTGAAGACAGGATGCTATGGCGCTCATTAGGGGAGCCCTCGTTGGTCTCTCGTTGGAGACCATGGTGAGGGCCCGTGGTCTCCGACGGGAGCTAGTGGCCGCCTCTTTCTGCGAGCAGGTAATGCTCGCGAAAGAGACGGCGGAGAGGGAGCGGGAGAGAACCCTGCCCCTCAAGTTTCGCAGTCTGCGGCGAGGACGCCGCAGGGTCATCTACGCCCGGGACTACCGACCTCAATGATCGGGGCCTGAGGACGGCAGTTGGCCGACTCGCCGTCCTTACAGAAGCAGGCCGTGGCGGACGCGTGTCGTGTGTGCCTTACACACGCCTGCCAACTCACCGAAGCGGGATAGAACCCGAGGCGAGGCCGCGGTGGCCACCAAAGTCCGCCGGCAACCCTGGGGTTATCCTTTCGAGGGCTTACCCGGGGTGCCCGGCAACGGACACTTGGGGAGGACACCGTGCGGTTTTAGTCGATACACGACATAACCACCCCCGCTGGCCGGCGGGGGGGTATCCGAAGGGATTTCCGCGGAGACCTATGTCCAGCAGTGGACTAGCATAGGTTGATGATGATGATCCCTCGCACCCGAACTGACCCTACCTATGTACCAACTGTCGGAATTTTTAAACAAGACCCGCGCGGTATGTAACTATAATTTGGTCAGGTACTTAAAAAAAGGTAAACAAGAAAAATGGCGGATTTCAGAGATTGTCAACCTTTAATGACAATGGTATTTTCGTGAACATCCGTTCTATAAGGATAAGTATCTTTGGGCCACGTTTCCTCAACAAACTTGAATATGTTTATTACAGTTTGTTTCTCTGAAGACGAAAGTGGGCCCCTCTTGATACGTTTCTTCTTCGGAGATGGAAATGAATGGGATCTAGGACGACTAGTACCAGGTTCAGGATCACCCATTTCCACAGTTAAACCAACAAAACTATTAACAAAACTACTAACAATTATAACAATAAAAACTATAACAATAACAGCACAGAAACACCAAATTTTAACAATTATGGTAACGAACAATATACGAACTGCGAATAGACGTATGGCGGGATCTGGAAAAAACTGTTTTGAAAACCTGTCTTTTTAGTTTCTTTATGGTAGGCACAGTGCAATACTTTTTAAAATCATTTTAAATAATATAATTATTATGATTTTTCAGCTTAGGAAATAATAATTGCAACTTAATATTAAACAATGTAGTTAAATATAGAAAAATATAAGAGAAGAAATGGATTTTAAGTTCTAAAATGATTTATTTTGGTTTCTTTTTATTTCGGAACGAAAAATGTCCCTATAATAGAACCCTGTTTACGATTTCTTTACCTTTTTTTAAGTACCTAAACAAACGGAGTATAAGTACCTTTTTTTTTTTCGTCCGGCAATCCCATCGGATACCCCCCCGCCGCCGGCCAGCGCTCTACCCACAGTGGCAGCGAATACCGCTCAGGTTTGAATAGGGGCCTATACAAAGTCACATTCTATTGCCTATAACGCCAATATAGCACCCTCATTGGCCACTACCTGTACGCTGACTTTTCTTTGATTATACTTGCTAAGTAGTGATATTTAAAATAAAATTAAAATAAATAAATATTTTACGTCATATTACACAGCGCCTTCTCGACCCAAACTAAGCAAAGCTTGTCATATGGGTTCTAGAATACGGATATACATACTTAGATACTTTTTTTTTGCAAAATATATATATTTGCAAGGAGCGGGAATTGAACCCGCGACCTCTGACTTAGCAGTCGACTGCTCTACCGCTACGCCACAGAGTTCGTCACATATCTTCAGTCTTCGATGAAATAATGCAAGATTGTCTTGTTATAAACAGATTTACTATGAAACAGTCAAATCGTCTGCACTGTTCGACATCTGAATTTTTAATAAAGGCGCTTGTCTCTAGTCTTTGGAGTGACATCTTATGTCAAAGTCAAAGATGTCACTTCAACATTTACATTATTAATAATAATTTAATAAAACATAAAAAACATAACTTCACGTCTGTATCCCCGAAGGGGTAGGCAGAGGTGTATTACACTCCCATGAAATAAAAATACTAGGTCTGCAAGGCGAATCGCTGCTTGCAATGTTGAGCTGAGTGAGACACCGTGAATCAGATTTTGAAAATTTTGAACAGTGATCATTCCTCCGTGGCAAGTCCGATTTTGAAAATTCTTTTTGAAAGTCACAACTCTGGACATGCTTTCTGAGCGTGTAAAGTTTGGTCACAGTGTCTCGAACGGTTATTATGTAATTCCATCTGGATTTTTTTTAACGGTGATCATTCCTCTGTGGTAGCATTAATTTTTCAAAATATATCCATAAACCTTCCTCTGATTGACCTCTTTAATCATGTCAAATTTGGTTCTGATTGGATTAGTAGTTTAGAAGGAGACCTGTGACAAAGAAAATCCTGAAGTCTGGTATATATAGCTTTCGCTCGAATTCGTCTCACTCAGCTCAAAAAAATTAAATAAACTAATTCGATAATAATTAAATGTCTTATAATGAATCTATTCTTACAACTGGTACAAGACGAATGATCACAGAGGATTAGCAGTGTTCAGAAAACCTTACAGAGTAATTTCCCTAACAATAAGGCTGTGTGTCTACTAGAACGACGCTTTTCGTCTACTTGAGCGAAGAATTATTTCTTTTGCTTATTTCAGTCAACCAAGGTGTTTTTGGGGCTGGGAGTTCAGATAACAGTCGCTCCCATAAAAGCCGTAACTAAAACGAGAAGAAGGAGAACGTGGAGCTCGGACTCCGAGATAATAGCCTCGGATGCGACCTAGGCTGCGCTAAGATCCCAGACCATCTTGAAACCGGAGATGGTCCTGGGTCAGAGGGGGTGATAGGTAAATGGCTCTTGGGCCACCTTACACCCCGGTATCTGCAGACCCGAGACGGGGACCCCGAGGATCAAATGGCCGGTGGGGGGGGGGGGTATCCTATATTTTTGCGAACCCGCATCGCCCATTACCGCTCCAATCGACAGGTAACCTAGCTATTGCGTGACATTCGCATCATTGTAGCGAACAATGGACAAAGGCAGCACGACCTTCAGACTACCATCAGCACTCGGCAACACTCGGAAAACATCGGCTATCCTCGGCAATACCGCAACGCTTGATCACGACACCCACGCCAAACAAAAAGAAAAACTGCTTTGCCTTCCGTTTTCCGCGATGTGTTCTCCGTCTCATACACACTATATTGGTTGCTATAGGAGCGAGTGAGATGGGAAGCTTCGGCATTATCCGTGTTTATGTCAAACGTTGTCACCATACGCAAACTTTATAACAAAGTTTGAAGCATTTTCGACTTTACTTCACTCAAAATAAAGTTGGTTTTAGTATTTATCTGAAAAATATTGAATGATTTTACTTTATTTACACAATGATTTCCAATGCTAATATGAACTTTATGCTCTGTGAAATACAGTGCAAATTTTACTGTTGCGTTTTTTTTATTAATCCCTGTTGCCAACAGTGTTCTATTTGAACTGAAATGTACTTTATTCTAACAAGAATAGAGTTGATAATGGTAAGTATAGTGTTTGTTATTGGGTCGACCTGCGGGCTCCCTAAATATGTGCGAGGTGAATGACCGCGCCCGCAGCTTCCTTGGACGTTCTTATCAACTGTTTTACACTCGGGGTTGCGATAACTTTTGGATACGAAACTTTTATTACTCATTACGGTTTTTTTTTTCATACGAATAAGTGAGTAGCGGGTAGATTTGAGACCGAGAGAATTTAGTGGAAAAAAAAACTGATAGGTCGTTAGTGATAGTAGCCTAAAGCCTAGAAAAAAAGGTGTAGCTTGACCGCAGAAGCAGGGACTTAAAAACACATTCATAAAGGTTACATAATTATATGGATTACACTATGAAAAGGTTACAGAATGAAAGTGTTACACTTATAAATGTGGTATGGTCAATATGGAATACTTACTATATGGTATATGTGGAATTAGTATACCCTCCTTTCGAGAGCTTAGCCTGGGTGCCCAGCAATGGACACAAAACACTTGGGGGTGACACCGTGTGGTTTTAGTCGGTCCGATTCCGACGCCCATCCCATCCTTGGCACCGGTGGGGTGTAGCCCGTGGGGGTTTCCACAGGAAAAAAAAATACCTACAAGATCTGCAACGCGACAAAACTGTCTTTTTATTATTTTATTTTATTGTTTGGGATAAAAAAGCCGGCCAAGTGCGAGTCGGACTACCCAAGAAGGGTTCCGTAGCAGCTAGTAAAATGTTAATATTTGAGTTGATTAAATGAAAGGTAAATTGCGGTTTACGATTTATGACGTATTAAAAAAAACTACTTACTAGATCTCGTTCAAACCAATTTTCGGTGGAAGTTTACATGGTAATGTACATCATATATTTTTTTAAATTTTATTATTCTCTTATTTTAGATGTTACAGGGGGGGAGGGGACACATTTTACCACTTTGGCTGTGTCTCTCGCGCAAACTATTCAGTTTAGAAAAAAATAATATTAGAAACCTCAATATCATTTTTGAATTATTTTTTTTTGAGTTTCAGTTCTAAGTATGGGGAACCCCCAAAATTTGTTATTTTTCTATCAGTAAGCAGTTTAACTAGCTTGTGTTATGGGTTCCAGAATGCGGATAAACATACTTAAATACTTTTTTTTGTAAATACATAGATATTATACATAGAAACACCTAGACCAATGCAAATAGACCTAATCATGCATACAAATATTTGCACTGAGCGGTAATAGAACCCGCGCCCCAAACCGTAGCAGTCGAATGCACTACCACTATGCCACAGAGGCCGTCAATAATGCAAATTTAAGACTTTACATGGTTTTCTCATGATTACCATTGTCAGAACTGGACCAAATAAACCAGGTTCTTTAAAATAAAAAAAAGAATCATCAGAATCGGTTCACCCAGTCGAAAGTTCTGAGGTAACAAAGAGAAAAAAAAGAAACAGTCGAATTGACAACCTTATCCTTTTTTGAAGTCGGTTAAAACATAGGAAAGTCTACAAAAGTACTCGTATCCATTTTTTTTTTTTGAACTTTGGTAAAGTTGAGAGTTCTGTTGGATGTCTTCAAAGCATTGTGTCACACACACACACACACAGCAGCAGCAATAGCTGCAGGACAGTTCCCCTTGATTTTACCAAATCATTATTTAAAAAGGTTCGTAAAATTGATTGCAAAAACATGTCGAAGTTTATATCTTATTATCTTTATCTTAAGCCATTTCGCGTTCGTTGTCCGAAATCGCCAAGAAAGTCGTTTTAAACAAACCAGTTTCCTGTTCCTTGTACAAGGGTTCAGGTAACGAGTTCGATGCTTGGGAGGCGACTTTCCAAACCACTATTCACATATATTATGTATATAGATTGCGATTGGCGAAAGGCTCGACATTTTGATTTAAAAAACAGACCATATTTAGGTACTTATAGGCATTCTGCGCTGGCTTGGCGTCGTTCAAGATGATATGCGTGCTAATGGTCTCACTGCCATGGTTGTCCAAGATCATGCGAAATGGAGGAGGAAAAACCGGGAAGCTCTGCTCAGTACAGGAAGGATTACAGGAGGACAGGAGGAGGAAGAATTACATGATATGATGCCCACGGCCACATTCTATCACCGCTCGCCACAGACAGGGAATTCATCCTCACACGTTGCGACCGGAAGTGGTGCGTACAGTTAGGTGTGAAAGGCACTTTATTCCGCGCACCCTCAGGCTATAGAATGATCTCCCTGCTGTGCAATATGGGGTTTTTCAAGAAGGGCATTTTTTTATTTTTTTTTATACCACTCAGGTGGCAGACAAGCTCACGGCCCACCTGATGGGAAGCGGTTACCGCGGCCTATGGACGTATGCAACACCAGGGGCATCACACTCGCGCTGCCGACCCTGTAAAAACCTTCTAATGTCCTTCTTGAAGAACCCCATATTGTAGTCGCTTGGGGAAACCACAGCAGGGATTAGAAGGTTTTTACAGGGTCGGCAGCGCGAGTGTGACGCCCCTGGTGTTGCACACGTCCATAGGCCGCGGTAACCGCTTCCCATCAGGTGGGCCGTGAGTTTGTCTGTCACCTGAGTGGTATAAAAAAAAAGTACTTGTTAGATGCTCTTGCGCACGTCGCCGTGCGGTCCGCTTTATTGGGAGTCCTGAGGTCACTCAACACCCTCCAGCCTTTGCTCTTGTTATTATGCTCTATATACATATAAACGCAACGTAGGCTGAGCTAAATGTGATATTCTCTAGCACTCCATACATTGGCACTACGTGGTACTAAGCTGTGACGTCACTAATAGCCATTTTGTATGGAGCCTTTTTGGGTGGCTCGAGAAATTGAATTTTAAAAATCAATAATTATATTATAGAATACTAGCTGTTGTCCGCGGCTCCACCAGCGTAGAATTCTGATCCCGTCCCCGCAAAACATTGGAACCTATTCACGGGATAAAAAGTAGCCTATGTGTTATTCCGGACTATAATCTATCCCTGTGCCAAATTTCAGCCAGATCCGTTCAGCCGGTTTTGCGTGAAAGAGCAACAAAGATACTTGCATACATTTTTTTTTTTTTTACGTGCGGAAATCCCTTCGGATACCCCCCCGCCGGCCAGCGGGGGTGGTTATGTCGTGTATCGACTAAAACCGCACGGTGTCCTCCCCAAGTGTCCGTTGCCGGGCACCCCGGGTAAGACTTTGGCTGCCACCGCGGCCTCGCCTGGCGGGGTCGGGTTTTATCCCGCTTCGGTGAGTTGGCAGGCGTGTGTACACACACGACACGCCTCCGCCACGGCCTGCTTCTGTAAGGACGGCGAGTCGGCCAACTGCCGTCCTCAGGCCCCGATCATGGAGGTCGGTAGTCCCTTGCATACATACATACATACAAACTTTCGCGTTTATAATATTAGTAGGATAATTCACTTTAGCAATTCGTAAAATTTGCGACAGTATTTTTTTTCTCAACATTTAAATGACGTGCAAAAATAGCTCTTGAAAAAACTGCCCGTTGCGTTGAAAAGCTCGGTTCGTTGAAATGAACAGAGCCAAGTCTGCCGAGTTGTTGAGTAGCTTTCACCATGCCCACGACTTGCGCCTGCGCTGTTATCAAAGCATTAAAGTTCAATGGTTCGAAGCTTCGTTACGATATACCTTTTTACTTCGGGCCACTAACCAGGTGGACACCGAAGTCTTAAGATCACGCAAAAAAAATCAAAACCTTACACCCACTTTTTATCACTTTTCTCGACGTTTCACATGATTCTAAGTCTAATTAAGCATAAAAAAAATTTGTGTCGGTCTGTCTGTTGGTCTGGATGTCTGTTTACGCAATAACTCAAGAACCACTTATCCGATTTAAAAAATTATTTCGCCAATCATCTTGTTTGGTTAATGGGAAGAACTGATTAGATTTTGGGGTTTGTACGTTCAAGGTTTCGGGTACCTACCATACAAATTGTCCCTAAAAAATCATTCTTTTGTGTTTTTGACGTCGACGACGTTTGATTTGATTTCGTTTTCTTCATATTTATTGCTCAATATATAAAGACGCGTCGAATAATATGCATAAAGCCTAAGGTCTGTAATTTTGAATAAAAATACTGCAACAAAAATATTCTAAGTTTGGCACTGTGTGATTTCCGCCCACTAGATTTTCAAGTGCGAGTCCTGCTCGCTCAGCTCAATTTATTTCAGTCGCACCCTGCACTGAACTCCTAGTATTATAATGATTCAATAGCACGCCCACAAAATACCGAGCACTCCAACCAATATTTCCATCCAAAGGTTGTTTGGCAGAAATTGCGTTAAGTGATAAGGTACCATTGTACGTTTCTTTTTAATTTCTGTTGAAATTCAATTCAATTGGCGTACATACAATAAAGTATAAAATAAATAAATAAATAACTTCACACCTGTATCCCCGAAGGGGTAGGCAGAGGTATATTACGCACCCACGATTCTCCAGGTAATAGGGGGCGAGCCTATTGACATCTACCGCGAACATTACTAAGCTAGCGATAACTTACATTTCTTTTTTCTTCGCAATATTCGTCGTACCTTTTTTTTTCGTGCGGAAATCCCTTCGGATACCCCCCGCCAGCCAGCGGTGGCGGTTATGTCGGGCTTGAACCGACTTACACCGCACGCCGTCTCGGGTCTACAGACGCCGGGGTGTAAGGTTGCCCATAGAGCATATCCCTCGCACCCCGACTGACCCTGGGCCATCTCCGGTTTCGAGATGGCCCCCTCGGGTTTGGGAACCACGGTGTCCCCGTCTTGCCCCGGTTTGGGGGAGGGGCGCTAGCCGCCCCGCCGTCCCGGCCTGCTTCTGCTGGGGTGACAGGCGGCCTCACCCGCCACCCCCAGGCCTGCGCTCATGGAGGAAATATTCGTCGTACCTTTTTTTTTTTTTCGTGCGGAAATCCCCTCGGATACCCCCCCGCCGGCCAGCGGGGGCGGTTATGTCGGGCTTGAACCGACTAAAACCGCACGCCGTCTCGGGTCTGCAGACGCCGGGGTGTAAGGTTGCCCACAGAGCATATCCCTCGCACCCCGACTGACCCTGGGCCATCTTCGGTTTCGAGATGGCCCCCCCGGGAGATGGCCCCCTCGGGAATATTCGTCGTACCTTTTTTTTTTTTTTTGTGCGGAAATCCCTTATATCCTCATAAAACTAAACAAAGTGATTTTTATAATTATCTATTATTCTATAGGATGCTTATAATTATGTATTTATACAATCGGCCTTCGCATTAGATTTCCGCGTGGAGATAACATAACTTATACACTGTAGTGACGACAGTCCGCCATTTTGATTCTGTCCTTAAGCGCAAGCCTGAAAAAACAGACGCAAGACTCAGGGAGGCTGTCGTGAGCGTCTAGATGCAGGCAAATACCTTGAACAGCAGTTCATGTAGTGCGGGAAATATGTTCCTATGTGTTAATCATATGTACACTGCCGAGCACAAAACGAACCTATCAATAAAAGCGGCCAAGTGCGAGTCGGACTCGCCCAAGAAGGGTTCCGTAGCAGCAACTAACATAATAAGGTTTTTTGTTGTTGTTATATTTGAGATGGTTGAATGAAAGGTAAATTATGGTTTACGATTTAGGACGCATTAAAAAAAATCCGTTCCCGCAGGGGGAACGCACAGGTAGATTTCGTGAAGCAATTAATATTATTTTATTAACATGTTTAATTTTTTTTTCTCGAAAACGGTAACTTTTAGCGAAAAACTTTTCAGACATTTATTTTAGACTTAAAAATGGCCTATCGATTAAAAATGTTTCCTACAGCAGCAAGAATGTTCACCGGTTAGAAGTTATGATTTTTTTCCCGAAAAATTTTGGTTTTCCCCCCCTCCACTTTTAGTTAAAGTTTTAATCTTATAGGTTTATAGTTAAAAGTTGTTGGTATTGAGACCGTAATCTTAGCAATCCATGGATTCTCCGTGCGGGTGCCGGGTCCATCGCGTTGCTGAGTTGGGAACTCGGGACAGTGCCTGGGACTTGCGGCCCAAGTGTAGGTTTAGAAGGGGCCCCTTTTGTTGATGTACATCAACACTCACCTTCACTACCCAAGTTCCCCTCCCTGCCTAACCAAATTTGATACGAACCTACTAGTGCCGCTTTAGACATTCGTCCTAGTAATGAGCTTATTGTAGTTCTCGATAGGCCTAGATCTTTAAGTAGGTTATAGAGAGATTTTGCTGGTATACCTCTCGCTCCCACTTCCACTGCATACAAATTAACCACGTAACCGTTTTTGATTAATTCGTTTGTGAGATCATAGTATTTATTTTTCTTTATTGTGTGGTCCTTCGGTATATTTGTTTCCCACGGTACAGTAAGTTCCACAAGAACCACATGTTTTAATCTCTTAGAATATAGGAATATGTCAGGTCTAGATGACGAAACCCCAACATCCTCCGGAATTTTGTAGTGCTTTTCATACGTGTCGATTAGGAGAGTCCAATCTGGGGCAGTATCTAAGATTGAATAAGGTTTGTTCCTGGGTGTTATGGATGAACCTTCAGACACAAAGTTGATATGACGTCTGTTAGTAGTCAATCCTTTTTGGGCTCTAGCTACTGCCAGACTCATTGCTTCACGTATGATGATAAGCACCTTATCGTGGCGGCGTGAGTAATGGCCTCTATCGAGAAGCACCCTACATCCTACTAATATGTGTCTAGCCGTCCCTATTGCCTCACCACAAGTATAACATTGTTTTTCTGTGGCCTTCCCCCACCTTACCAGATTACTCTGGTCTGGGAGGGTCATCTGAAAGGCGTTTTTTTTTTTTTTTTTTACGTGCGGAAATCCCTTCGGATACCCCCCCGCTGGCCAGCGGGGGTGGTTATGTCGTGTCTCGACTAAAACCGCACGGTGTCCTCCCCAAGTGTCCGTTGCCGGGCACCCCGGGTAAGCCCTCGAAAGGATAACCCCAGGGTTGCCGGCGGACTTTGGCCGCCACCGCGGCCTCGCCTGGTGGGGTCGGGTTTTATCCCGCTTCGGTGAGTTGGCAGGCGTGTGTAGGGCACACGCGACACGCCTCCGCCACGGCCTGCTTCTGTAAGGACGGCGAGTCGGCCAACTGCCGTCCTCAGGCCCCGATCATGGAGTAAAATTTTAACAGGGCCGGCGACCAGTCATAGATCAAGGTGCGCCACTTTAAGGCCATCGGTATGCAGAACTCTCCCATTGTCAACCATTCATTTTGGATTTCCAAATTCATCGCGTGCACTCGATATTTATCATTTTCGTCTTGTTTTAGAAAGGACTTAAGTATATCCTGGTCCCTTTCTGGCTCTCGTACTCCCAACCCCACTCTGTTTGACTGGACCCCTATCATAAATCGTTTATGGAATAGAAGTCTAGATTCAAGCTCGGACGCGTTATTATCTTTCGGGAGTGCCCTGATTGTGACATCTTGGGATTTTCCTAAGATGTGGGCTTTGGTAACTCTAAGATGTTTATAGAGCTCCGATGGTTTCTTAAGTTTCATCCCAAAATTATTTTGATCCCTAAATAGAGCAGAGGAATCAGCAGAGTGCGCTAGTCCAAGCCACGATTTTAGCGATTTTATGACAGTTGCATCTATTTTCGCCAGTAAATATGGGATAAATGGGATAAAATTAGAACGGTTCGAATATCTTTCATGGAACGTGAAATTTTGAGGAAAAACTCACTTCACAAAAAGTGAGGCCCTACCGTCCCCTTAGGCCGGATTCCACACGTTCACGAACTTAAACTAAGTTTACACCCAAGCAATTTTTGACCGCAGTTTGAAAGCGATCGGGGCAAAAATGCGACCGTGAGAGTGCCGCAAATATTGGGAAGTGGAACCATACATACATATCATATTTATATATATATAAACTTTTTGACCAGTGGTCATTTCGGACTCAGGGGGTCATAACTAGACCTCCTATGAAGAATTTTTTTTTAAATTCGACAGTAGTCAAGTTTCAGAGGAGACAGGATGAGCGATGCTGTTAGTGGTGAGATGGCCCAGGGTCAGCCGGGGTGCGAGGGATATGCTCTATGGGTAACCTTACACCCCGGCGTCTGAAGACCCGAGACGGCGTGCGGTTTTAGTCGGTGCAAGCCCGACATAACCGCCCCCGCTGGCCGGCGGGGGGGTATCCGAAGGGATTTCCGCACGATTAAAAAAAAAAAAAAAAGGTAGATCGATTGTCAAGAAACCAATAGGTAGAGGCGGTAAGGCCCATCATGGAGGATTGGCTGGAGAGGCGACACGGAAGCCTCTCCTACCGACTGACGCAGGTGATCTCAGGGAAGGGGTGCTTCGGGGACCACCTGCATCGGATCAGGAAGGAGCCAACGCCTGAGTGTCATCACTGCGACGCGAGCGAGGACTCAGGGCTGCACACGCTGGCGGACTGCCCGGCGTGGGAGGCGCCGAGGCGTGACCTCGTGGCAGCCATCGGGGTGGGAGTCCTCTCGCTCGGCAGCATGATTGCGGCAATGGTGCGGAGCGCGAGCGCGTGGGCCGCCGCCGCCTCCTTCTGCGAGCATGTAATGCTCGCGAAGGAGTTGGCGGAGCGCGCCCGGGAGAGACTTAGAACTCTCCCGGTCCGCCGAGCCCGCAACTTGCTCGCCGCGCGTCGCAGGCAACTCAGGCGCCGGAGGTCGCTTAACGACCTCCGTCCTCCATGAGCGCAGGCCTGGGGGTGTCGGGTGAGGCCACCTGTCACCCCAGCAGAAGCAGGCCGGGACGGTGGGGCGACTAGCGCCCCTCCCCCAAACCGGGGCAAGACGGGGACACCGTGGTTCCCAAACCCGAGGGGGCCATCTCGAAACCGGAGATGGCCCAGGGTCAGTCGGGGTGCGAGGGATATGCTCTATGGGCAACCTTACACCTCGGCGTCTGTAGACCCGAGACGGCGTGCGGTTTTAGTCGGTTCAAGCCCGACATAACCGCCCCCGCTGGCACGCGGGGGGGTGTCCGAAGGGATTTCCGCACGATAAAAAAAAAAAAAAAAAAAAAAAGGTAGTTCGATTTCATCGAAATCTACCTAAAAGACCACTTACTAGATCTCGTTCGAACCAATTTTCGTAGTAAGTCTCATGAATATCACATTACATTTACATTTTTTTTTACTTTCATCATTCTCTTATTTTAGAAGTTACAGGGGGAGGGGACACATTTTACCACTTTTGAAGTGTCTGTCGCGCATACTATTCAGTTTAGAAAAAATAATATTAGAAACCTCAATATATATTATATATTTAGTTCTAAGTATGGGCAAACCCCCAAAACTTATTGTAGTTTTTTCTATTTTACTGTGAAAATCTTAATGCGGTTCACAGAATACATCTACTTACCAAGTTTCAACAGCATAGTTCTTATAGTTTCGGAAAAAAGTGGCTGTGACATACGGACGGACAGACAAACCCGAGGGGGCCATCTCGAAAACGGAGATGGCCCAGGGTCAGTCGGGGTGCGAGGGATATGCTCTATGGGCAACCTTATACCCCGGCGTCTGTAGACCCGAGACGGCGTGCGGTTTTAGTCGGTTCAAGCCCGACATAACCGCCCCCGCTGGCCGGCGGGGGGGTATCCGAAGGGATTTCCGCTTAAAAAAAAGGTACCTGAACACCCTACTGAAACGACTATTAAAGCCCCATCCATATGCTCTACAAGCTAAGATAAGTCTGGGGAAAAATAAAATGGCAACCCTACGTAACAGGAGAGAAATAACACATCTCGTGTCACGACTATTTATAATCACGGGTAACCGCTTGACAACAGACGGCTCAGTTTCCCGGAAACATAATAAATATCTCTAGTTGTCATCGTCAGGATGCACGAATCAATTCTACACTATAAACACGCCTGTATTAGATTAATATTAGTGTGACGTCACCTGCGCGGGCGCACGTGCAGCCTTCAGTCTCAGCTCTCGTGCGTGTTACCACTTTGTTTTGTACTAAGTGCACTGGGGGCGTGACGTAATGCGGTGACGTCAGCGCAGGCGCAACAGTTGCGCCATTAGTTGAACGTGAAAGTAGGCATCTAGTGTTTTGTTTTGCCATTAGGACTTGGAATATACATTTATAGTCATCGGCGAACTTCGTGACAATGTACTTTAGATGCGCAGGAGGCGTTTTTAGGTCTCTTTAGTGGTAAGCGCGGGGCGCGACGAGACGGAGGCGTGCCAATCAATCAATCATAGATTTCTAGTATTCCTTCATAATGTTTTCTTTCTCTTCTTTTTTTTCTCCGTTGCCAAATGGCAAAAAACGGAACCCTTATAGATTCGTCATGTCTGTCTGTCTGTCCGTCCGTATGTCACAGCCACTTTTTTCCGAAACTATAAGAACTATGCTGTTGAAACTTGGTAAGTAGATGTATTGTATGAACCACATTAAGATTTTCACACAAAAATAGAAAAAAAAAAACAATACGTTTTGGGGGTTCCCCATACTTAGAACTGAAACTCAACATTTACTTTTTCGTCAAACCCATACGTGTGTAGTATTTATGGATAGGTCTTCAGAAATGATATTTGGGTTTCTAATATCATTTTTTTCTAAACTGAATAGTTTGCGCGAAAGACACTTCCTAAGTGGTAAAATGTGCATTCAATCAACTCAAATATAAATAAAAAAAAACATTATTATGTTACTTGCTGCTGCGGGGAACCCTTAATGGGCGAGTCCGACTCGCACTTGTCCGCTTTTTTTTTTAAAGTATTAGTAACCGAAATTACTAATATTCCCCCTAACCTTTCCAGCTAAGCTTAATTGCTTGTGTTAGGAGTGGGTTTACGTCGGTAGTGTAATGGCCAGGATTCGAACCCGGGACCTCTAGATCGTAGGGCCGACTCCTTAACCGACGCTTTCGTAGATTATAGATTATATTAAACTATAATCATGGGCTCGAACGACTCGTGAAATTGGTTAAACAGTCTATTGATTTTTAGGGATTTTCTTTAGAAAAGCCCTATTGCTATCGAGTTGTCGTCGTCGACGTCGTCGTTGCCAATTTTCTGTCACGGTTTTGTGTATGAAGGAGATGAGCTATCGAGTTGCTGTTTTCGGTAATAGATTCGTGCTGGGGTGAACCATTGCAAGATAAAGAAAAAATCGCAAAATCGAAAATCCCTTGTATTCGGCTGAGCTCGTCTCAGGAATTCAACTTGTTTATCCTTCGGGGATACATGCGTGAACTTATGTAATATGACATTCTACCCAACGCCATCTAGACTCAAAGTACCTTTTTTTTTTTTAACGCCTTCTTGGGTCTACAGACGCCGGGGTGTAAGGTTACCCATAGAGCATATCCCTCGCACTCCGACTGACCCTGGGCCATTCGCAGTGTCGCCTCTGATAACAGCAGAGGGGTACCTGGAGCGACCACTCCCCCCCGCGGGCCTTGCAGGCCCGCCATACCCCAACCCTTCGTGCAATGGGGTCAGCTGGCCCTGAAAAGGGCCGGTTGGTCAGACTCTTGGCCGTTGACGTTGACGCCAGCTACTCCAGAGGAGCAATCAATGATGCGTCATCGCCCACGTTGCCCAGGGTGCACCAAACTTGGAGGTGATCCAACCAGTCGCACCCCAGACTCAAAGTACCTAAGCATAGCTTAACTAGCTTGTTAAATAAATATAAGTTTACTCTCCCCCCCGCGGGCCTTGCAGGCCCGCCATACCCCAACCCTTCGTGCAATGGGGTCAGCTGGCCCTGAAAAGGGCCGGTTGGTCAGACTCTTGGCCGTTGACGTTGACGCCAGCTACTCCAGAGGAGCAATCAATGATGCGTCATCGCCCACGTTGCCCAGGGTGCACCAAACTTGGAGGTGATCCAACCAGTCGCACCCCAGACTCAAAGTACCTTTTTTTTTTTTTTTTTTTTTTTTTCTCGTGCGGAAATCCCTTCGGATACCCCCCCGCCGGCTAGCGGGGGCGGTTATGTCGGGCTTGCACCGACTAAAACCGCACGCCGTCTCGGGTCTTCAGACGCCGGGGTGTAAGGTTACCCATAGAGCATATCCCTCGCACCCCGGCTGACCCTGGGCCATCTCACCACTAACAGCATCGCTCATCCTGTCTCCTCTGAAAGCAGAGGAGTACGGAGAGCGATGTGTTCCCGCCACGTTGGGTATTGGCCGACGATCAATGCCAACCCTATGAAGGGGTGAAGGGGAAGCCATTGACCGCCGCCCAGGGTGTACCGGCCGCTCCGATTCCGTTCCCCCCGGATTGCAGCGGGATCGGAATCGGAGCGACACTCGAGGAGGTTACCCAACACACACCCCAGACTCAAAGTACCTAAGCATAGCTTAACTAGCTTGTTAAATAAATATAAGTTTACTTTAAGACCAACTAAAAAGTAAACAAGTTGAATTCCTGAGACGAGCTCAGCCGAATACAAGGGATTTTCGATTTTGCGATTTTTTTGTTTTTTTGCGATTTTTTCTTTATCTTGGTTCACCCCAGCACGAATCTATTACCGAAAACAGCAACTCGATAGCTCATCTCCTTCATACCCAAAACCGTGACAGAAAATTGGCAACGACGACGTCGACGACAACTCGATAGCAATAGGGCTTTTCTAAAGAAAATCCCTAAAAATAATTGTTAAAAAGCTTGAGGTGCTCGATGATGATTGTTGTAAGCACCCCACGCTTTTTAACAATAATAATTTTTTACTTTTTAGTTGGTCTTTTTAGTTAAACCATCATGAATTTCTGATTTTGTAGTTACTTCCTTACTTAATTCACACCGCCGTCTGAAGACCGGAGACGGCTTGCGGTTTTAGTCGGTTCAAGTCCGTCATAACCTCCCCCGCTATCCGGCGGGGGGGGGGGGGGGTCCGAAGAGATATCCGCACGAAAAGTATTGTACTGTCATCGGTCCTTGATATGTGTTCAAAATCTCAAATCAAACGTTTGGAAGTGCTCCGAAATAGAGTGTTCAAAGATTCCATTACATACCACGTTAGTAGAAATGTGTTAAAAAATCAGAAGTAATCCGACTCTTGGCTCTGAAGTAAAAGCCTCGGATGGAACCGGGAACCACGACAATTAGAGAAAATAATCCAGCAAAGAAACTGCACTCCTTTCTTATTGAGTGCGGACGTAGTTACCTTTCAACAACCATGCAGCAAAAGTCACAACCGTGACGAATACAAAAGGGAAACTTGGAGACGTGTAACGGCGTATATTGTGTGGCATATGACGTCATTAGGCGCCCTCCTTTGTCTTTGGTTTCTGTATGTCGCAATGTCGCACGTGTATTGTATACGGCCTCATTGATATAGCCTCTGAGTTGGACGAAGTTTTCCTTGTAATTGAGCGGAGCTCTGAAAGAGTGAAGCTCACTTTTAGACGACTCATGTATTTCGATAGACCATATTCTCCTCCCAAACGCTGAACCTATTCTAATGAAATTTCACACAAGCAAAGATGTTACTGATGGAAAGGACATGGGCTAGGAAAATCAAAAATCAAAATTACTACGGAGGAATAATCACCGCAAAAAATAATTAAAATCTGATTTCTCAATGAACAAAAAAGCTTCATGCACGCGATTGGTTTTAAATTAAGTACTTTGTTCATATACACAAGACAAAAAAAGAAAAACGAAAATCAGACTAGCCATTGAGGAATTATCACCGTTAGAAAAAGTCCTGGTGAAATTGCTTCGCTCAATTTTTGCAACAGCAGAATGAATTGCAGACCTTTTTTTTTCTTTTTCGTGCGGAAATTCCCTCGGATTCCCCCCCGCTGGCCAGCCACCTAAAACCGCACGTCTTCTCTAGGGAACCACGGTGTCCCCGTCTTGCCCCGGTTTGGAGGAGGGGCGCTAGTCGCCCCACCGTCCCGGCCTGCTTCTGCTGGGGTGACAGGCGGCTCCAGCTGTCACCCCCAGGCCCTAGTCTTAAATGTTTTAGTAGACGAGTGGGTGTATGGGGCCGTAGCCTCACCTGCAAGTCGGTACACATGCTGATTAACGGATGATGCTCTTGCGCAGGTTTTCTTCTCGCGGTTGGGGGTTAGGTAGGCGTTCGTACAAGTGGTATCATATCAAACTATTTTTTTTCTGGGCTAATCCCACCCTCATTTCCACTACTGTAACATCTGTAAACGGCTGTAAGGCGGCAAGGTCTCAAGTTCGATCCCCAGGCGCCCCAGGCATACACCTCTGACTTTTCGTAGTAATGTGTGTATTAAAAATGTTGATTATCGCTCGCTTAATAATGTGCCTGGTTAATGACAATAGGCTCGCCCCCTATTACATTGGGACCTCAACATAACTGGCGAATCGTGGGTGTGTAATACACCTCTGCCTACCCCTTCGGGGATACAGGCGTGAAGTTATGTAATATGACATTCTACCCAACGCCATCTAGACTTAAAGTAAGCATAGCTTAACTAGCTTGTTAAATAAATATAAGTTTTTTCTTTAAGACCAAATAAAGGTACCTTCGGGGGTAAAGGCGTGAAGTTATGTTATGTTAAAGGCAATGATCCATTATGCATACTCCTTCCTTATTTTTTTTTTACGTGCGGAAATCCCTTCGGATACCCCCCCCGCCGGCCAGCGGGGGTGGTTATGTCGTGTCTCGACTAAAACCGCACTGTGTCCTCCCCAAGTGTCCGTTGCCGGGCACCCCGTGTAAGCCCTCGAAAGGATAACCCCAGGGTTGCCGGCGGACTTTGGCCTCGCCTGGTGGGGTCGGGTTTCATCCCGCTTCGGTTAGTTGGCAGGCTTGTGTAAGGGCACACACGACACGCCTCCGGTTATTTTTGTATTATGCATACCCCTACGGTAAAGATTCGTAAAAGTAAAAATTACATTATGAACAAGTCTAAACGTATTCACAAAGAACCTTACATTCAACACAACATGTGCTATATATTGCAACACACAAAGGGCTACGTCTACTGACGTCATATACACACACAACACAATGCTATTTTTGTTCAAGTTTCTTGTGAAGTCTAAGCGAGCGATGATTATCTTTTTAGGGTTCCGTTGCCAAATGGCAAAAAACGGAACCGCATTAAGATATTCACATAAAAATAGAGAAACAAGTTGAATTCCTGAGACGAGCTCAGCCGAATACAAGGGATTTTCGATTTTGCGTTTTTTTTCTTTTTTGCGATTTTTTGCGATTTTTTCTTTATCTTGCAATGGTTCACCCCAGCACGAATCTATTACTGAAAACAGCAACTCGATAGCTCATCTCCTTCATACCCAAAACCGTGACAGAAAATTGGCAACGACGACGTCGACGACGACGACAACTCGATAGCAATAAGGCTTTTCTAAAGCAAATCCCTAAAAACATTAAATTTTGGGGGCTCCCCCATACTTAGAACTGAAACTCAAATATTTTTTTCGTCATCCCCATATGTGTGGGATATCTATGGATAGGTCTTCAAAAATGATATTGAGGTTTCTAATATAATTTTTCTCTAATCTGAATAGTTTGCGCGAGAGACACTTCCAAAGTGGTAAAATGTGTGTGTCCGCCCCCCCCTGTAACTTCTAAAATAAGAGAATGATAAAACTAAAAAAAATATATGATGTACATTACCATGTAAACTTCCACCGAAAATTGGTTTGGACGAGATCTAGTCAGTATTTTTTTTTAATACGCCATAAATCCTTAAACGCAATTTACCTGTCATTCAATCAACTCTCATATAAAATTTAAAAAAAAAGCATTATTATGTTACTTGCTGCTACGGAACCCTTCATAGGCGAGTCCGACTCGCACTTGGCAGCTTTTTTTTATGTCATTTAGCATTGCCTATACCATCTCCAAGAGCTAAATTTTTGAAACGCTAAATTTGAAAAGCAAAGATTAGTGCGTTCCAACAAACTAGCTTTATTATTTGTAAGTAGGTATTTTTTTTTTTTTTTAACGTGCGGAAATCCCTTCGGATACCCCCCCGCCGGCCAGCGGGGGTGGTTATGTCGTGTCTCGACTAAAACCGCACGGTGTCCTCCCCAAGTGTCCGTTGCCGGGCACCCCGGGTAAGCCCTCGAAAGGATAACCCCAGGGTTGCCGGCGGACTTTGGCCGCCACCGCGGCCTCGCCTGGTGGGGTCGGGTTTTATCCCGCTTCGGTGAGTTGGCAGGCGTGTGTAGGGCACACACGACACGCCTCCGCCACGGCCTGCTTCTGTAAGGACGGCGAGTCGGCCAACTGCCGTCCTCAGGCCCCGATCATGGAGGTCGGTAGTCCCTTGCATACATACATACATACAAACTTGTAAGTAGTGTTGTAAGTAGGTATAGATAAATAATAGCTAATTAACATACGATGTTATGTTTGTTTCAGCGATGGCAGCAGCGCGGGCAGTCCGAAGGAGGCGTGCGTGGGAACATCACCTCCACCGGTGCCGCCCGCCAAGCGTGACGTCCGTCATCATCCCCACCACCAACACCAGCCACACCCTCAACACCCACAGCATCATCAGCATCACCACGAGCAGCACAGCAGACCGCTCAGTATAGGTGAATATCATTTATTTGAGTTTTTGACGTGACGTTTAAAATTACTTCCATTGGGAGGCAACTGGAAAAAAAAACCGACCAAGTGCGAGTCGGACTCGCCCGTGAAGGGATCCGTATCAGCAAGTAAAATTTTTATATTTGAGTTGATTGAATGAAGGGGAAATTGCGGTTTACGATTTATGACGTATTATAATCCGCACGCTGAATGATGATCCCTATGACAGTTCGTTAGCGCTTAACATTGTACTGACGTCCTATCACATCAAATTCTTTAGAGGTCCATTAAGAAGTCGAAAAAATCATAATTGTGTACAATTGTAAATTATAAAAATGAATATTAAGAAATTATTACGTAATGTTCGGAAATAATAGAAAAAAACTCAATGCAAATGTACATGGTACGTGCTGCAAAAGTTACGTCGTCAAGCTGTTATCGTCTAAGAAGGGACACATCGATAAACAAAATATCGATAATTTGTTGGAAAAATAAAACAAATGCTTTGAGTTTGTATTTTATTTATATCAATCTGAATCTGATACAGGGTCAATCGGATCTTCAAAATCTGAGTCTGAACTGCAGCTACCCGTGACGTTTATTATTAACGGTTGGTCAATGATATTGTCGTATTGTACATCTCGATCCCAGTCTTGTAAGCAAATTTTCTTCGTTCTTTCGACCACTTTTCGCCAATCGTCAGCTGTCACTTGAGCGCAAGCTTCTTCCAATAAAACCATCATTTTATTTGCCGTGAATGGCGGAGTTGTGTTATGCCTAGCTGCATGACCTGAAAATATTTGTACATTTAGTAATTATTTTTAGAAATATATGCATATACATAATATTATATAAATAAAAAATATAGATACCTTTGATCTGCGCCCATATCAACTCGATTGCATTATATTGGCAGTGATAGGGCGGTAACCGAATTACCGTGTGTCCATTTGATTTGGCCAATTCATCCAAAAAATATGATGGGTGCGTCTGTTGTTTGTGAAAGTTCAACAGTCTAACCAACTCTTTTTTTAACATCTACACAACAACCACTCTATAATTTCAGCTTTTTTGTTATTGCTGCTGGGGGGTTTGTTAATTTGAACTGAGTGATATGAAGCATTGTCCATTAAAATATAGTGAGGCTCATTCAAATTTTCTAATAGTTTTATAAACCATGTCTTAAAGTTTTCGAAATTCATTTCCTCGTGGTACTCCGTTGTTTTCACTGACTTAAAAGCCCACAGGCAATTCGGCACAAAACCTGTAGCTGTGCCAGCGTGGCAAATGATTAAGCGCTGGCCCTTTCCTTCAGGAGTTTTTATGCTGGATTTGGCTGTGTCATCCGTCCATGCCTTACCTACAGTATGATTGGCGTTCAGCCATGTCTCATCAAGGTATACTACCTTCTCCCAGTTATCAATTTGTTTGATTTTGCGAAGAAAATCGCATCGTAGTAAAGCTATGTCAGTACGCTCCATTAATATTTTTCTCTTGTCACATTTTTTATAGCGGAATCCACATTTTTTCAAAACAATTCTAAGAGAAGTAGCACCGCCTTTGAAGAGTTCTGCAGCTTTTAATGAAGATAATAACTTCTGGCAGGTCGGTAGTTCACCTCGTAGGTAGTAACCATAAATATGATTGCGTATAGCATCTAAATCAAAATCATCAGGTTCTGTTATATGACATAACCTTTTCTTTTTCTTCTTTGGTGTTAATAGTTTATTGTCCTCCATGGACGACTCCCCAAATTTTTCCTTTGTTATTCGAGAAACAGTAGCCTTTCCGATTCCTAGAGCATCGGCTACACGATCGCGAACATTGTCAAGCGGTAACAAGGGTCCGCCATTTTGTTGTTCACGAGCAAAATAGTCTTGCAAACGAACTCTACAAACTCGCGAACTTCACTGTTGAGAACAGTTTTCCGCTGTCTTTTCGGCATTTTGCAAAACCGAAAATCAACAAACAGGTAACAGAAAATCAACAAATAACACAAAACAGCGAAAACAGAAACAAAACTCAGCTAACAAAGAAAGACGTGGCGCATACAAGGCGTTAGAGCACTCGTATGACGCGATGTGATGCGGTGTGACAAGAAGACAAAACAGACTGACAAGACATGACATGACTGAATTAAAAAAATACGGTAGGTCTATGGCCTCCATTTAAATACTTTTCCATGTAATCCATAATTGCCAGCTAATTATGAATTCTTTAAAATTCAATTCAAAAAGAATTTTAAATTCTTTAAATTATGCAATTTGAATAAAAATTAAAGTATAGTAAAATAAAATATAATAAGGCAGTTACTTTTTTATCTAGTGTTTTATGTCCATCAATGCGCGTAGTCTTTTTTTCAAAATAAATAAATATTGCTTATTATGTTGAATGACCTGGCTGAATGACATGACATTTGCCTGAAAAAACAGTATTTTATCGAAATTGTTTCGCATAACTAATACAACTGTCAGTTGAAACGTCATAGGGATCATCATTCGGCGTGCGGAGTATAAAAAAAATACTTACTAGATCTCGTTCAAACCAATTATCGGTGGAAGTTTAAATGGTAAAAAAAAAATAATGGCAATAGACTCGCCACCTATTACAATGGGACCTAAACATAAACTGGCGAAATGTGGGTGCTAGCACCTCTGCCTACCCCTTCGGGGTATAGGCGTTTGTTTATGTTATGTATGTTATGTTATATGGTAATGTGCATCATTCTTTTTTTGTTTTATCATTCTCTTATTTTAGAAGTTACAGGGGGGGGGACACACCTTTTACCACTTTGGAATTGTCTCTCGCGCAAACTATTCAGTTTAGAAAAAAATGATATTAGAAACCTCAATATAAGTTTTGAAGACCTATGGTTATGATGAAAAATAAATTTTTGAGTTTCAGTTCTAGGTATGGGGACCCCAAAATGTATTGCTTTTTTTCTATTTTTGCGTGAAAATCCGAATGCGGTTCACAGAATACATCTACTTACCAAGTTTCAACAGCATAGTTCTTATAATTTCGGAAAAAAGTGACTGTGACATACGGACGGACAGACAGACTGACATGAAGAATCGTTTCGTTTTTTGCCAATTGGCAACGAAACCCTAAAAACAAATGAGTACAAAATTGGGGGATACAGTTTTTTTTTCCCCTAACCCCTCCAGCTAAGCTAAATTGCTTGTGTTAGGAGTGGGTTCACGTCGGTAGTTTAATCGCCAGGATTCGAACCCGGGACCTCTCGATCGTAGGCTACCGACGTTGTTGCAGCTACATATCTATCATCCCCATACAAAAATTACTCTACTGGATAGCTAAAGGATGAAAGAATTAATTACGTTAACTAAGGGCTGTGACAAGTCGCGTGCGGCGGTGAAGGAAGCGCTGCTATTTTGCTGCATATTACCAGTTACACAACATTTTTTATCTACACTCAAATCGAAAAATTCGAATTACGAATTCAAAGACGATTCTATATATATACACACTTTATAAAAGCATTTACAAAAAATTAAAAATTAAACTTATTATAGTAGCGCCAACTGTATCATAAAACTCATTACAGTACCGCTATCTTTTTTTATTCATTAAACTAGTCTAAGGTTTTAGGTCGAATATGAAAAATAAAGGCGCACGCATGCGCAGTTCGAACTGTGAAAAAAATGGCGCACGCTAAATTACCTCCTTGTAACCTACCTACTTTGTTTAATTTGAATTTTTCCTGTGAGTGAAGATAAAGTAGTGTACGAAACTGCATATAACTTAGGTATTAAAACACTTGAGTCAACCTATTATCGCTCTCAAACAGACTCTCGTGTTTTAATACCCCTAATAATATGACAGTTTTAATATGACAGTTGCATAAACTACTATTGGGGCTCAGACAAGGGTTTATATCACCCAAGACCTTATTTTTATATATAAGGTGTCACCAAATTAGGTCTCTGAATTTGGTGAGATGACTTGGTATCGACAACATATATTATGTATTTGAAACAACAAAAAAATATCGGGAAAAATAATAATAATAACAATATAAAAAAAAAAAACACCACCAGTGTGCATTGTGGATATTAAACAAGCCCCAATCTTGTAAAAGTGTACTCGTCTGTCCACAAAATGTTTCTGGTAGGATCTTCCACTAACCACCTACAAAATCTTAACCGCGGATCAAAATATGTGGAAGGAGCTCTTGCACCCGCAGAAAGTGGTAGGCGTGCAGTCCTCCTCCTCGCAGTATTCTCCAAGCGGATGTGTGGGAAATACCTAAATCGCGATCAGCGTCACGTGACGCTGGTCGCTGGTGGTGTTTTTTTTTAATTTTTTATATCTCTTTTTTTTATTTTACCCGATATTTTTTTAGGTAGATATCGATGAAATCGATCTACCTATTGGTTTCTTGACTACTGTCGAATTTAAAAAAAAAATCTTCATAGGAGGTCTAGTTATGACCCCCTGAGTCCGAAATGACCACTGGTCAAAAAGTTTATATATATATATATATATATATATATATATATATATATATATATATATGTATGTATATATGTATGTATGGTTCCACTTCCCAAAATTTGCGGCACTCTCACGGTCGCATTTTTGCCCCGATCGCTTCCAAACTGCGGTCAAAAATTGCTTGGGTGTAAACTTAGTTTAAGTTCGCGAACGGGTGGAATCCGGCCTAAGGGGACGATAGGGCCTCACTTTTTGTGAAATCAGTTTTTCCTTAAAATTTCACGTTCCATGAAAGATATTCGAACCGTTCTAATTTTATCCCATAGTATACATGAATACCAACAACTTTTAACTATAAACCTATAAGATTAAAACTTTAACTAAAAGTGGAGGGGGGAAAAACCAAAATTTTTCGGGAAAAAAATCATAACTTCTAACCGGTGAACATTCTTGCCGTCGGAAACATTTTAATCGATAGGCCATTTTTAAGTCTAAAATAAATGTCTGAAAAGTTTTTCGCTAAAAGTTACCGTTTTCGAGAAAAAAAATTAAACTGTTTAAAGTCCGTAGTTCTCTATATAAAATAATATTAATTGCTTCACGAAATCTACCTGTGCGTTCCCCCTGCCGTTCCCGCAGGGGATTTTTTGTTTCAAATACATATTTTGTCGATACCAAGTCATCTCACTAAATTCAGAGACCTAATTCGGTGACACCTTATATTGCGAACGCCATAATACTCACAGGCCGACTTCATTGGTGATCGCGTTCGTTAAAAACCTAATACGTACAGCGGTGATAACGTAAACTAAATTAGGCGTCGCATGGCGGAAATTCATTGTAAATTCATTGAGGTGAAACCCATGACGTACCCACACCCACAGTTTATTACTTCCCATGATAGCGACAGGATAAATAACAAACTTGTGAAAACGTGACAGGTACTTCCGATAATTTTTAGGGTTCCGTATATTAACAGCAAAAAACGGAACTCTTAGTTTAACACAGAGGTTCCCAAACTTATTTTGTCTACTGCCCACTTTGAGACTAAATTAATTTTTAGCGCCCCCATTTTTTCACCTACTTAAAAACCACTATAACTTCAAATTAAATTAATTAATTGCTGTGAGCTATATTAGCGGAGATTAAACATTCATTCTAAAATAGACTTTTACTATAATCCGCAAGAGTTATGTTGAGACCTGAGCACAGTAGGTAGTACATAACGACGCTCAGGTCTCAAGTTAACTCTTACGGGCTACACCTGCCAATGAGAATGATTATTGAAACGCAACTTTATAGTATTCAGACAGAGTATCTTTTATTCAAAATAAAACAAACATAATCGATTCTTATATAAAAATTAATGTGAAGGATGAATCTGATGCTGTTTAATAAGTTTGTTGATATCAGGTTCCAATTTACTCAAGAACAGCCGCAAGTCGCCACGTTCGGTAACATGCAAACGATTTCTCTTTTTAGTAAGCAGCGTTGCCACAGCACTAAATCCACGTTCACACAAATATGACGATGGGAATGCTATCAAGAATCGTTGAACGATTGACCACAATCCAGGGTACAATTGCGGGATCGGTTTTTGTAGCCAAAATTCTTGATAGCCATTTTTGAACTTGATTTTTATTTCCTCGTTTGTTGTCAATTCTATAAGTTCTTCTTCCAGCTGAGGTGAGATTGCTGTGTTGACATTTGAAAACGGATCTAACACCCAGCCTGGTATTTCCAAGTTCAAAATGTCCTGGTATCGTTAGGTGAAGTCAATGTGGAGGTTTTCCAAATGTTGGCAGTAGGCAAACAAGTCGTCGTTACTGCAGGATACTGATAAATTCGGAAAATTGTGATACTCACGTCTGCCCATATTCTTTTTGTGTAGAAGCAGTTTGGCTGCGAAAGCAGCTACGACATTTTTTGTTTTAATTAAATTTAGTTCATCGCCTTGCAGTTGGAGATTCATGTCGTTGAACAATTTATACAGGTCTGTCATGTAAGCTATATCATTTTTTGATGTAATGAGCTTGTTGCGCAATTCTGTATCTTTAGTTTCCAAGAACTCTATCACAGAGTCAAACAGGTTGTAAAATCGAGTCAGACAATTGCCTCTTGATAGCCAACGAACCTCAGTATGAAGCAACAAACGGTTGGAATCTTCGTCATTAGTAACACAAAGCTGATGAAATAATCTATCATTTAAAGAGCTGGTACGGATTTTATTGACTGCTTTGATGACATATTGCAGTGATTGAAATAGTCGTTCACTTAAGTTTCTAGCAACCAAATGTTGTCTATGAATAACGCAATGTACAGCAAGTACATCTGGAATTTTATTTTTTAAGTACGCTATGAAGCCTTTATGGCACCCTGTCTTAGCCGGAGCGCCATCCGTAGCAACTGATATAATATTTTTCAAGAGAATCTCTTTCTCATCACTAAACTTTTCCAATGTATTGAATATGGTTTCGCCTTTTGTATCAGTCTCTAAATTTCTAGCAAACAATAGTTCTTCACATATTTTCTCCTGTTTAATAAACCTCACCATCACTCAGCCATTTCATCAATTCGTCTTTGCACAGAATTATTACTCAAAGGAATTTTTCGGATAATATCTGCGGCCGGTTTATGAAGCACAGTAGTTATTACTTCCTTTAAGGCTGGCAAAATTAACTCTTCTCCGATGTTGTGTGGTTTGCCTTTTTGAGAAATTAACAAAGAGATATTGTACGAAGCTCGAAGTCCGTCGTCATCTTGCTTAGCAGCTGCCGAAAATAGTTTTGATACACTTGGCTGAGTATTATGCTTCATCTCTAGGTCTTGAAAATATGCTACATTCTTGTCTTTTTTATCTGGATGCATTTTATTCGAATGATCTTGCAGTCGTTGAAAGCTTCATTACTTCATTCGAAAATGTTTTTAGACATAGAAGGCACTGAGGCGACGATGGGTTTGTGGGATTTTCAATGAATCCGAATTTAATATATTCTACAGAGTATTATCGTCTCTTCTTTTTTACTTCCGACATTGTTTTGTTTTAAGAAATACGTTAGTAAGTGTTGAACTTAAGTACTGCTTATCTATTACGCGCGAAACCGCAAATGAAAATAAAATAAATATTCCGTTGTTTATATAGGATTGCATAAGCAGCACGCACCGACAGGAATAAGACAAACATGCATTAACTCGTTTATCTCATTCGACGCTAAATTGTACTCAACAAGTAAGAACAAGTATTCTATGAATCAGCCGATTGATATAGGAATGCACAAATCGGGTTATTTAACAAAAACTTGTTAAAACATGATTGCCCGGGGTCTATTATCTACGAAAATTACCTATCTAGGAATACTAATAACTATTAAAATGCGAAAGTGTGTCTATTGCCTTTTCATTTGTTTGTTTGTGTCTACTTTCATTTCGAAACGGAGCGACCGATTGACATTATTTTTCTTCTATTTATTGAATAAAACAGGACAGATACATGAACTACGCGGAGAGAAATATCGAACCGAGTTTGAGCAATCTCTTAATTAATATTAGTTGATGTTCACAAGTTGTAGCCGAGGCCCGAGAGTCAAGAGCTCTGTCGGTGTCTAAGAGTCCTCCTAGCTAGATGAAATTACAAATCGCCCCCCGAAGCCTACACAACGCCCCCATTTTTTTTGGGTCTCTTACCGCCCCCCTTTAGGCCTGCAGCGCCCACAAGGGGGCGTTATCGCCTACTTTGGGAAACGTTGGTTTAACACGTGAAACCCGCGCGCCCGCGCTTAGCTGTGAGAAACGTCTTCGCGTTCTGTCTGTTTTATATACTTCGGCGCCCGCGCCTCACGCCCGTTTTGTTCGTCCCGCCACTTATAGGATCACTTCGTTGTCCGTCTGTCTGTCAAGACCTTTTTCTCAGGAACCCGTAGAGCGTAGAAAATTAAACTCTTACGCCAATGCAATCGAAAGGTACAGTCGTTTATGTAGTAAATTGCACCAAATTTCACCGAATTTCCCTTGGAATCAAAAGGTTACATCCCGTTGAGCTAGAATCATTATATTGGGTAAGAAACAAGGTTTCATAGCACAAGTAAATCACAAAAAAAAATTGTATGTTTATAGCAACGGCAACTTTAAGTTCGCCCCTCAATTCAGTTGTGTACGGAACCCTCAGTGCGCGACTCCGACTCCCACTTGACCTGTTTTTTTTTTCAAATCTTAAGGCCGCATTCTAGAACTATACTCAGTCATGAGTCGTGACTTCAAACTTTTAAGTAAAGATTGTATTCTAGAATTAAACTTGAGTGCAGTTTTTATGAACGTAAATCACCTTTTTTTGTTTTTTTCGTGCGGAAATCTAGCGGGGGCAGTTATGTCGGGCCAAAAACCGCACGCCATCTCAGGTCTACAGATGCCGGGGTGTAAGGTTGCCCATAGAGCATATCTCTCGCAACCCGACTGACCCTGGCCCATCTCCGGACGTGACCTATATAAAAAAAATGTCCAAAAAGCAAGCACCGCCATTCCAGATGCCATCAATTTTCAAATGGTGGTCTTTAGTTTGACGGTTGCGAAACACGCTTTTTCACGCTGTGTTCAAATAGCCCGTGATTTTAGAAAGAAGGAAACACCAGAAACACATTGATTCTGTTTTTTATTCAATCATACAAAATATATTTATTTCAATGTGAGAAACATTTATCTATCTGTACAATAAAAACAAAATTATATAAACTAAAATATTTACATCCTAAAAAAGAGTAGGTATGTACAAAGTAAGGCCGCCTTCACATTACGTCGCAAGCAGTGCGGCAGCAGCGCGGCAGCCGCGCGACAGCAGCGGATGCCTTCTCATTACAAATACAGCCGCGCGACTCAGGGTGGCCAGTTCATTTCTACAATGGACTCCAAAGAGGAAATGTCACTGTTGCTCCTGCTTTTGTTGGTTCTCCTTCGGCGCCATCGACGTCGCATTCATAAAAAAAAAAGAATTTGCTGGATTGATCCTTTGTTTCGAAATCGACATGTGAATAGTGATTATGTAACAGTATTCAAAGTGTTGAAATATGGTAGTAATAAAAAATTCTTTAATTACGTCCGAATGTCAAAAAAGTGAATTATTATGTCTTCTTAAGAGTAGTATTCAGCGCCGTGATACTCCATTTCGCAACAGCATTTCCGCAGAAGAAAGACTTGTTATAACACTTAGGTAAGTCTGTTTTTAAAGGTAAAATATTGAAACAAGCTTTTAACAATAACATACAGCTTTATTGTACAATGGAGACCGTACATAAATCAACTTCTTACAAAAAATTTGCACTCATAATGACTTTTAAAAATGATCTTAGGCGGATCGCTTCAAGTGCAATAGAAAACCACTATAAGTCGAACTCCACTTTTAGAACAAATTAACGAAATTTGAATAATTAAACACTTCCCGATGGCACGTCTAGGGGGTGTGTGGTCTGTGGTACATAATAAAGCCAGAATAGCCTTCCTTAGGATTATTAATCATTTACTGTTGTTGTTATTCATGAATGAACATGTCGAATTACGTACGAAAAGTCCTAAATACGCAACAATAATATATTAAAATAACATATGTACCTTTTTTTTTTTTTATCGTGCGGAAATCCCTTCGGATACCCCCCCGCGTGCCAGCGGGGGCGGTTATGTCGGGCTTGAACCGACTAAAACCGCACGCCGTCTCGGGTCTACAGACGCCGGGGTGTAAGGTTGCCCATAGAGCATATCCCTCGCACCCCGACTGACCCTGGGCCATCTCCGGTTTCGAGATGGCCCCCTCGGGTTTGGGAACCACGGTGTCCCCGTCTTGCCCCGGTTTGGGGGAGGGGCGCTAGTCGCCCCACCGTCCCGGTCTGCTTCTGCTGGGGTGACAGGTGGCCTCACCCGCCACCCCCAGGCCTGCGCTCATGGAGGACGGAGGTCGTTAAGCGACCTCCGGCGCCTGAGTCGCCTGCGACGCGCGGCGAGCAAGTTGCGGGCTCGGCGGACCGGCAGAGTTCTAAATCTCTCCCGGACGTGCCGCACATAATCATCGGTCCTCGAATCGCACAAAGCAGGACGTGTTTGAACTTGAATGATAAATTGTTCTGTGTCAAATTTGCTCATTGTGAAATAATGCTCTACGGTATGTACGATTGCAACACTGGCTCGAAGCCGACTGACCGCACGCGGCTGCCGCGCTGCCGTCCACTATGGACAATCAAGTGTCGCGCGGCTGTCGCGCTGCTCTTTTTAGTATGGAATTAGCCGCCGGTGAACAGCGCGTCTGTCGCGCTGCTATAGTCGCGCTGCTATAGTCGCGCTGCTGCTGCACTACTTGCGACGTAATGTGAAGGAGGCCTAATAAGTTTAGGTGTAAAAGAATTCCTCCCCATCGATGTCGACTGGTAACGTACCCAAAAGACTGGCGGTATTGCCACGTTGGTTGGCAATGCCAATTCTTTGCAACATACAAAAGCAGCTGGATGAATTTGGCAAAAATTTCGCACTCATCTGAGAATAAAAAAATAAAAATAAAATATTCTACTACATTCTACACAGCGCTATCTAGACGCAAAGTAAGCATAGGTTAACTAGCTTGTGTTATGGGTTCCAGAATGCGGATAAACATACTTATATAATTTTTTTTTTGTAAATACATACATATTATACATAGGAACACCCAGACCAATGCAAATAGGCATATTCATGCATACAAATATTTGCACTGAGCGGGAATCGAACCCGCGCCCCCAGTCGTAGCAGTCGAATGCACTACCGCTACGCCACAGAGGCCGTCTAATAGGACATACGCTGCTTTTACCCTGGGAATAGGTCCTCCTAGATCGTGGGAAGGGATTAATATTCATGGAGCGTGGCTAGTTTTTTTTTATATTTAGGACACGTCAATTTGACTTCACCTCGCCTGATGGTAAGCTGAAGGTAAAGTCTCAGGAAAGAGGGTCACCATCACATACACGTACCATGTTAACAATGGTGGCACTCAGCTTCACGGCCTCATCAGAAGAGGATTGTCATCGCAGCACCGCGTGACACCCACCGGTCCCACTAGTGCTGCGACCACAACCCCCCTGCCCGGCTATGCACTTGCTGACCCCTGAACGCAATCAAACCGAAATTGGATTACTATGGAGGGGTCTCAATCGTGCACGGTGGTACCTTACCCGGCCGAATTTTGTGACAAATTTGTGTCATCAAATTTCTACCACCAGTCTAGTTCTCCATGAACCGAAGGTGTAATGGGTTCCTACTTCATTTATTACCTTAAATGCTGATATAAATGTGTATTTGTGTGGCTAGGTGGCGCAGGCGGTTCGCGGCGCGCTGAGCGACGCGCCGCCGGCCCCTCAGAAAGGCGACGGACAGGTATAATACACTATTTAGACCAATTTAAATCGTGGAGAATTATTCTTCTTTGCCGAGCAGCATCACCAAGCCGATACACCTGCTGATAGACGGACGAGGCTCCGGCGCAGGCTTTTTTCATGGTGTTGGGGAATCAGACAGCAAGCCAAATCATGGGAAGGAGCTGTAGTAGAACGGTCTCCGGACTTCGAAGTACAACCTTGGATACAATAGGGATTGGTGCTCGGATGAGGCAGAAGAGAAGATAAGCATATCTTTGACCTGAACCCATAAGATAATCCAGTACCGAACATCGCTCAAACCGCCTGAAGAAATTTTCACTTCAATTTCTGACCACCACTTATGCACGTCGTGGGTAAATTATTGGTTATCGACGGCCAGCGGGGGTGGTTATGTCGGATTCCCACCGACTAAAACCGCACGCCGTCTCGGGTCTTCAGACGCCGGGGTGTAAGGGGCCCATAAGACATTTCCCTCACACCCCGGCTGACCCAGGGCCATCTCCAGTTTCGAGATGACCCCCTCGCATTTGGGGACCTCGGTGTCCCCGTCTTGTCCTCGAAAAGAGGGGGGGGGGAGCACGTCAGGATATACAATAATGTTAACAGGAATTAACGCGATCATGTATAGGTATATAAATACCTGGGGTGTGTGTTGGGTAACCTTCTCGAGTGTCGCTCCGATTCCGATCCCGCTGCAGTCCGGGGGGAATGGAATCGGAGCGGCCGGTACACCCTGGGCGGCGGCCAATGGCTTCCCCTTCATAGGGTTGGCATTGATCGTCGGCCAATACCCAACGTGGCGGGAACACATCGCTCTCCGTACTCCTCTGCTTTCAGAGGAGACAGGATGAGCGATGCTGTTAGTGGTGAGATGGCCCAGGGTCAGTCGGGGTGCGAGGGATATGCTCTATGGGTAACCTTACACCCCGGCGTCTGAAGACCCGAGACGGCGTGCGGTTTTAGTCGGTGCAAGCCCGACATAACCGCCCCCGCTGGCCGGCGGGGGGGTATCCGAAGGGATTTCCGCATGAAAAAAAAAAAAAAAGGTATATAAATACCTTTGAATTGCCGGACGTTTCCACCAGGTTACACTGGCCGTGGTCACAGACTGACTCCTGTGACTTCCCGTTAATATTATTGTAAGTTACCTGTTATTTCACGAAATGTCCACTTTTCCTTTGTGTGTGCAATTAGATGCTTCTACTTTCTACTTGCATATTTATAAATTAGGCTGTAATTTTACAGAAGTTCGCGTGTCCCCTGGCGGTGCAGGCACATCAGCCGAGCCACCACATCCCATGCATCATCACCACATGGTAAATATTGTACTCTAGCCTAAAAAGACTAACATTTAGTATTGTCTGAATTACTACAGAACTATTTTTCTACCTAGGATGCTCTAAGAGGCTTTTGAAATTTAAAAAAACATCCTAATTTTAATACAGAAGATGGTTGGAATGTACCACCAGCTTAGGACCCACTCATTCACTTAATTAATTCCAAGGAAATTCAAAATACAACAATACTGCATGACACTGTGAGCACATTCTGCGCAAATAGTAACACCGACAATTCAACATAGTTCGGGCACTTTGAGATAACTTACCCTTCAAACTGTAAGAAAACCACCATCTTCAGTCGCCCCGTGACCATGGCTGCTGAAAAGCAACCGAACGTCGGTAAATAATAAACTAATATCAAACTAGGACGGTTGCCAGCTTGGCAATCAACCCAAACTTAAGCGTAGCGAGATTTGCCTATCCAACAATAGGTCAACGTGACCGGTGGACTTTTTCCATTTATTTGGTTTTTCGGTGATTATTCGTCGATGGTAAGACCGATCTGGACATTCGACCCCTTACGACACTCAGTAATGTCTACTTGATCACCGTGGCAAATTTGGTCGAGATCGGTCAAACGGTCTCGGAGGGATATCATTTGTTTCAAATGCAACTTTGAAACCAAAGACGCTTCGCTCGCCTGCGGCTCGCTACGCTTAATACACCGCAAACATCAACTAAACCGCGATAGAATCAGTTAAAAATAGTGTTATTCCAATTCTGGTATAACTATAGA
This sequence comes from Cybosia mesomella, assembly GCA_946251805.1. Classification (NCBI taxonomy): domain Eukaryota; kingdom Metazoa; phylum Arthropoda; class Insecta; order Lepidoptera; family Erebidae; genus Cybosia; species Cybosia mesomella. Next base: position 19,986,204 of record OX276411.1, read on the forward strand.
ACTTCGATATCGTCAGTGGAAGATCAGATAACAGTCACTTTACGGAAAATATTGAAGCTTGACTGCTTCGAAGTCAGACTGAAAGCCCCCTGAGATGTTCCCATCTCGAGAGGCTTTCAGTCTGACTTCTCTGAGTCCTCTGAATCTCGGAGGATGAAGGCATCGGCCCTTGGAGAGGCAGCTGCGACTAGCATCCGAATGTGTGGGCAGTGTACCGTTCAGCTGCTCTATATGCATTTATTTAAAAGCTGTTACAAAAAAGACACTTAAATTTTATTTATTTGTTAAGAGAATACTCTTTGATTGCCGCAATCCCTGCGAATGCTAGGAGACTAAAAATAATGTTGACATTTCAATTTTTGTTTCCAGGACACCAACCCCCTGGAGGGGCCAGTGGAGTCCATGGTTAGCGGCGCAGGGTCTTCAGACGGGGAACTGTCTTCCAAGGCAGGAGACAGTCCCAGCAGAAAGCGGCGTCGTATTTCAAGACATTTATCATCAGGTAATTGATAAATTGATCCCTTTTTGCACATGTGACTTTTTTGTCAAATGGACATTCTGGGGAACGGACATTTTAGGAAAGGGACATTTTGCGAAGGGGAACATTTGTGAAATGGAAATGAAACAGAATAATACAATGTTCAAGATACCAAGGTATTGGAATAAAGAGACATTTAGTGAAATGCATTAGCCCAAAGCATAAGCTGCATCAACAGGCTTTTTAAATGCCACCATTATTATACAATTTAAGACACTGTCCTATACATCAATGCTTATGTTCAATTCCGGGCCAGGAGGTATAGTGCGCAGTGGAAGTTGGCCCTCCTGGCTACAATGGGGAATGAGCAGTCTGCGGTTCACAGAGCCAATTTTGTTACTAAATAGGTTAGACTTACCAGTTAGTAGAAGGCGCCTGAAACCGTGCGCTTTTACCTGTCTGTGTCTGTATCCAAGTGTATCTGAGGTGTAGGGTGTGTAATGTTTTGTGTGGAGACAGATGAACACAGCGCGACGAACAATGGAGCCCCTCACATCAAATATGTAATTCGGTCGAACAACTCCCAACTGATTACGTTAATAATTCCAAAACATAACCAAACCAACGCGAGCCAAATACGATTTTCGCGGATTATACTTTATTCGAACAAAACTTATTTTAACCAACACGAGACTTTTCTCAAGACAATTCTTTCAGCAAGTTGACAACCAAGTGACAGATAGATCTGTCAACGCAAATTTTTATTACTTCATTCAGGAACGTAACAGCTTAAGTTACGTGTAAAGTATAGTGAAGGTCGTAAAAGACGAGAAATTGATCTTCAATTTCATTTTCAACGGCTTACTTTTTGAAAATTTCCACCCTTCGGCATTGAGCGCTTGTATGAAAATGATAACGGGTTGGTCGCTCTTAGGTGCCAACACACTTGATTACTTTTTCCTACAATCCTGGGTCCTTTAAGACGACGGACAAACATAAAGGACGCGCGTACTACACGTGTCTTTGTAACACCCCGTGCACCCCCTCGCTTACACCGCGCGGAGGTGCGCGGGGTGTTACAAAGACTGTAACGGTGAAGTTTTATTAGTAGGTTTTTAAGGAAGTTACATAAATTTAAGGTGACTTAAGCACTGTAAAATTTAATTAAATAATTAATGTAATTGAGAATAACTACCGGCTAGGGCGAGCAGAGATAAATAAAAAGTCGATTACAATATATTATGAGATTATAATCGGTGTTAGAGAACGTTACATAAAATGATCCTCAGGGAATGGATTCGTAATAAATAATCTGCCGTGGCGTTGTTCGGTCCGTTGTGCAAAGATGGTAGTATGCACTTAGCTAGTGGACACGGGGCTAGATGTTGCCGGCGTGCCAGGGTCTCCGCTGGTGTGCCTCGCTACCGCCATGATGGTGCGAAGACCCCGTAGCCGACAGCAGTTGGCCACGGGGTCAAAGTGACCTTCCTCAGCGAAGGTTGCCAAGGAAAGGGACGATTTAAGAGCCGTCAGCTGATAACTGGGCTAGTGTTGTCCAATCTCGCTCGCACAACCATAGACAATTAGTAATAAGTTATCGAAACATACTAAAATATCGATTAATTTATGGATATAATTTTAATTTGATTTCTAAAGGATTCACAACGTTACAAGACACGTCTAGGACGCGCGTCCGTTCTGTTTACCCGTCGTCTCCACCTAGTATTGTAGGAAGGAGAAAGCACGTGTATTGGTAAAGAATTAAAAGTCACACAAGGGCTGTTTTAATTGTAAATTATTCCAACATTTGTATAATAATTATTTATAATTAAAAAAACAATGAACTTGAATTTAGTATATCTACCGATCTTCGTTTGAAGAATTTGAATTAATTAACATAATTATAATTTTATAACACCTGGCTTTGACGGTAGTTATGTTTTTAATTGATACGGACATTTATATTCATAATTGTTGTTTATTTATTCATTTAAATATGTTAAGATTCTTATATTAATAGATTGCTATGTGCTAACCGTGGCTTCGTCCGCTTAGCAGTCGCAAACGATAGCATTTTTTAAGCATCACCGGATATAATACAGAAATATGCGTTTATTTTTAAAAATAGTTCAATTCTTATGGATGCAACTTTGAAAATAACTGATATAAAATACTTCCTGGTGTAATCACTTTAAAAAATGAATTTGTTCCTCATAATCCATGTGAATGATTGATTTCGGTTTCACTCGTTTTCGCTTCAGTGTTTTTTTTTTTTATATTTAGGACAAGTCAATTTGACTTCACCTCGCCTGATGGTAAGCTGAAGGTAAAGTCTCAGGAAAGAGGGTCACCATTACATACACGTACCATGTTAACAATGGTGGCACTCAGCTTGACGGCCTCATCAGAAGAGGATTGTCGTCGCAGCACCGCGTGACCCCCACCGGTCTCACTAGTGCTGCGACCACAACCCCCCTGCCCTGCTATGCACTTGCTGACTCCTGAACGCAATCAAACCGAAATCCGCAACCTGCATTTATGCAACTGTCATATAAGAAGGGATATTAAAACACGAGAGTCTGTTTATAGGTTGACTCGAGTGTTTTAATACCTAAGTTATATGCAGTTTCATACACTACTTTATCTTCACTCATAGGAAAAATTGAAATTAAACAAAGTAGGTAGGTTGTAACCTACCTAGGACGCCTGTTTTTCATATTCAGCCTAAAACCTTAGACTAGTTTAATGAACAAAAAAAGATAGCGATACTATAATGAGTTTTATGATACAGTTGGCGGTACTATAATAAGTTTTATTTTTAATTTTATGTATATGCGTTTATAAAGTCGAATTTTTCGATTTGAGTGTAGATAAAGTCATAAACAATCTCATGTTATTTTGCTTTATAATTGTAAGACTGCTTGTATCATTAAAAAAAAACATTAATATTTAACTATTCCAGGAGAGAGCAACGTCAGTGTGTCAGCACCTGCAATCGAAAGACGTACCCCCAGACATCATTATCAACCCCCGTGAGTATACTGTCTTTTTTTTTTTTTTTTCTTAAGAATTTTAGTAACCGAAATTACTAATATTTCCCCTAACCCCAATCTAGTTAAGCTTATTTGCTTGTGTTAGGAGTGGGTTCACGTCGGTAGTGTAATGGCCAGGATTAGAACCCGGGACCTCTCGAACGTAGGGTCGACTCCTTAACCGCTAAGCTACCGACGATTGAGTTAGAATTGTTTGCCATGGATTTTTAGGCATTTGAAACGTTATTTATTTGGAAGGATATCCAAAGTGGTCACTGACCAAAAACTCTTGTTATAATTGCTTGGAATCACTATTTTAGAATCTATGCATCTTTGTGGTACACTTTAAATACTGAGAGGCTATCACACTTTCGGGTGTGGGCTTTGACATAGTAATTTTTATTCATATAGATCTAATCAGAAAAAAAAATAGCCAGGACGGAACGTGAACCCTTGACCAGTCCCTTACGAGGGAATGCTCTGACTATATATGATTTTAGATTGACATCGTCATTTACATTAAAATTAGAATTATAAACGGGATATTTACCATGTTTAGTATCTTTTTCGAGAATCCGATATTTCGGCACTGTTACAAGTACCATGATCACGGATGACATCCGTGATCATGGTACTTGTAACACTTGTAACAGTGCCGAAATATCGGATTCTCGAAAAAGATACTAAACATGGTAAATATCCCGTTTATAATTCTAATTTTAATGCTCTGACTGACTGAGCTACCTAGACACGTCCCAGATATTCGAAATTCTCCGATACATTAATGCGTCTTAAGGCGACGTTGGAGCCATCTACCGTAATTCTTGCGAACTACGGAATCAATGAATAACTTTACAGTCATTTTTAAACATTGTTTTTTGACGACTCCGCCTAATTAATTCAATTAAATTTAGATCAATAGATTTAGATCAGAAAAAAAAATAGCCAGGACGGAACGTGAACCCTTGACCAGTCCCTTACGAGGGAATGCTCTGACTGACTGAGCTACCTAGACACGTCCTAGATATTCGATTCGATTGGTCACAGCATTCCGGTGTAAGGGACTGGTCGCGGGTTCAAGTCCCGTCCTAGATGTTCTCTTTTTCCGATCTAAATCTTTAGGAAAAAGTAAGCATGCTAATTGGTTAAAAATTTTGTTTTAAAGGACAATGCCCATGTCAGTATGGAAAACGGTTGCACACTTTTTTTTGCTATGTCACATAAGTATAAACTACATTAAAAAGCCTGCATTAAGTATTATCTGAAATATAAACGCATATTGTAACAGAACTTGGGGTTATTTAGAAATTAAATGAGAAAAACAACAACTACAAGAAAATATTGTGACACTGACTGTTGAACTGACGTTTGAGTTTTCTTTTGGAATGTTCTAAGACAGGGATACCATGTATAAATTAAGAGAAAACTACCACTGAAGCATACATTATTTTACAACTTTAACTGATTATCAGCCATTTCACCCGAGATATTTATTTCCAATAGTTCGAGGGTGAAATGGTGACATTCACCCGAGGTAAACACTCTACTTTTCATTTCGACTATGTGTGGAAATTAAAATACTACACACACATTTAATGAAACAGATATAAATATAGCTTGCGAGGGATATGCTCATGCGAGGGATATGCTCTATGGGCAACCTTACACCCCGGCGTCTGTAGACCCGAGACGGCGTGCGGTTTTGGTCGGTTCAAGCCCGACATAACCGCCCCCGCTGGCCGGCGGGGGGGGGGGGTATCCGAAGGGATTTCCGCACGATAAAAAAAACCGCGGTAGCCTAGTGGTATGGGTAAAGCACTGCTGAGACGAGGTCTCGGGTTCGATCCCAGGTATTACCATGGCACACACCAATGACTTTTCGATGCTTTTCGAAGTTATGTGTGTATTTATCGGAGGTTTATAAGTGCCCGGTTAATGGCAATAGGCTCGCCACCTATTACATTGGGACCTAAAACATAAACTGGCGAAACGTGGGTGCTAGCACCTCTGCCTACCCCTTCGGGGATATAGGCGTGAGTTTATGTTATGTAAAAAAAAAAAGGTATAAATATAGCTTGATCTCTGTGACAGATGGTTAGTAAACCGACAAAGTAACTTTGAACAAGCGTCATGTTTACAATTTTTTTTTGTTTCACCTATATTTACATTCTCTACGTGCCAGTTTTACCGTAATTGAAGTGAAATACATTATAAGATATATAAATTCATACCTTAAATGTACTTCGTAACTTCTAAAATAGACAAAATAGGTCGCTTACGCACAAACAAGATCATACTGAACTGAGAAAAAGATAGAAATTTACTAAACATAAATAGATAATCAATTCTCATTAAATTATTTATAAAAAAAAAAAAAAAAAGAATAAAGTCAGAATAAAGCCAGAAAAAAAAAAAATATCGCTCGCTTAGTAATGTGCCCGGTACATGGCAATAGGCTCGCCCCCTATTACATTGGGACCTAAACATAACTGGCGAATCGTGGGGTGTGTAATACACCTCTGCCTACCCCTTCGGGGATACAGGCGTGAAGTTATGTTATATTATAAAACTTTACATATTTTATCACAACTCCAACATACAGTTAGGTTATGAAATACATAAATTGAGGTAATTTAATATTAAAAGACCACTTAATATATTTATTTTCTCAGAGTAAATAATAATACTATACACTCATTATTGGTAATATTTATAAAACAGTCAATTACAATCTAAAATCACAAAAGATTTAGATCGGAAAAAGAGAACATCTAGGACGGGACTTGAACCCGCGACCAGTCCCTTACAGGGGGAATGCCCTGACCAACTGAGCCACCTAGACACGTCCCAGATATTCGAAATTCTCCGATACATTAATACGCCTTAAGGCGACGTTGGAGCCATCTACCGTAATTCTTGCGAACTACGGAAGCAATGAATAACTTTACAGTCATTTTTAAACATTGTTTTTTTGACTCCGCCTAATTAATTCAATTAAATTTTTAAGCATTTTGTATGCTTACTTTTTTCTTAAGATTTAGATCGGAAAAAGAGAACATCTGGGACGGGACTTGAACCCGCGACCAGTCCCTTACAGGGGGATCTTAGGTGGCTCAGTTGGTCAGAGCATTCCCCCTGTAAGGTAAAAGTAAGCATACAAAATGCTTAAAAATTTATTTGAACTACAATCACAAATTAAAAAAATACAGAGTTTTATCGACAAAAAATACGGACTGCGTCGTAAGCGTCACAGCACTCGTGATAACTGTCACAGACATCAAGCTATATTGAAAGGAGTATAGGTAGCCTAGTGGTATGGGTAATGGACTGCTGAGACGAGGTCTCGGGTTCGATCCCAGGTTTTACCATGGCACACACCAATGACTTTTCGATGCTTTTCGAAGTTATGTGTGTATTTATTGCAGGTTTATAAGTGCCCGGTTAATGGCAATAGGCTCGCGCCACATTGGGACCTAAACATAAACTGGCGAAATATGGGTGCTAGCACCTCTGCCTACCCCTTCGGGGATATAGGCGTGAGTTTATGTTATGTTATGTTATGTATAGGTAGTGTCGCGTAGCGGGTCTAGCTAGCCAACACTCACCTGATTTCTTCAGATTGCAAGGCGCACTCCGGGCCCGGCGAATGGTCTTCTAAAATCCAGCAGGAGTCGGATAGCCACCCACTATCACAACATAGTGAGTCCATAGGTCGTTGGTGGTTACAGTCTATTCACGACCACTAAGATGAAGTGTACTGTTTTCGAAATGTCTATCAACAATCGCTGGGAGGCGCAGGCGACCCGGCCGTCCAGCGGGGACGCGTAACACGATCTCTCATTGACAATATGTCAATATTCACACCAATTGTGGGTAGGTATGAAGTTAGTCGCAGTCATTGCAACATCCGATGTACAGAATGAAATGCTAACCGGCTACGACCCTCGAAAGTAAACAAAATATGAAAAGTAGCTATGAGAAAAATATTCAATTCCAAATGTGTTATAAATATAGAAAACTCAGTACTAGTACCGAACAGGTAGAAAACTTTGTGAGCCCTCCTAAAGCACCGCTTTCAGCTGGTTTTATTTAATTCCTATGCCTGTTGTAGTCGGCGAGTACGCTACGTACAGAGCGCCAACGGCGGCACGTGGGCGGAGCGCCTCCTGGAGCCGCACGCTCCGCACGTGCCGCACGCTCCGCACGCGCCGCACGCGCCGCACGTGCCGCACGCGCACCACGCGCACCATGCGCACGCGCATCACACGCCGCTGCTACTGGACATCAACCAAGTGAGTGTTGGACAGGACTCAACACCTAACACTGAACTTAAACCCAGTAGCGACAGTATCAAATGGTGTTATAAAATACAGCGTGCTTTTTTTTTGCAAAATCAACGGATTCGAATCTTGGCTAGGAATATTGATTATTCAAGAATCCAATGATGCTGTTATAGTTTTCATCAAAATTGGGCACGAGACTACTTCGAGTAATTTTCGCTAGTTAGTATTATAGTGTATGATTTGGCGGTCCACATCCACTTGTAAAATTCACCCTGTATATAAGGTGTCACAAAATTAGGTCTCTGAATTTGGTGAGATGACTTGGTATCGACAAAATATGTATTTGAACCAAAAAAAAAATATCGGGTAAAATAAAAACAAAAAAAAAATAAAAAAACAAAAATAAAGAAATGAAAACAAAAACACCACCAGCGACCAGCGTCACGTGACGCGACGAGCACACGTGACGCTGGTCGCGATTTAGGTATTTCCCACACATCCTGCGAGGATACTATCCGCGATACCAATCTGCGATACTAAATCGCGACCAGCGTCACGTGTGCTCGTCGCGTCATGTGACACTGGTCGCTGGTGGTGTTTTTTTTTTTTTATTTTTTTTTTTTTTATTTAAAAAAAAATATTTTTATTTTACCCGATATTATTTTTTTTTGTTTCAAATACATATTTTGTCGATACCAAGCCATCTCACCAAATTCAGAGACCTAATTTTGTGACACCTTATATATAAACTAGCTGTCCCCCGCGGCTTCGCGCGTGACATACTTCAATCCCCCGTGGCATCTATTTAATTCATGATTACATACAAGATACATTACTTACTAAATACGCATCAAATTTGGTTAGGCCGGGAGGCGAACTTGGGTAGTGAAGGTGAGTGTTGATGTACATCAACAAAAGGGGCCCCTTCTAAACCTACACTTGGGTCGCAAGTCCCAGGCACTGTCCCGAGTTCCCAACTCAGCATCGCGGTGGACCCGGCACCCGCACGGAGAAACCAGGGATTGCTAAGAATATCGGTCTTTACTATAATGTATGGAAATTTGCCCGATTAGTTGACATATACGATTACTGCTCCACTTGCCTGGATAGTAGTGTAATGATAGCCTTCTTGGATGAAAAGGATATCCAACACAAAAAGAATTTGTAAATTGGAACTAGTAGTTCCTGAGATTAGCGCAGTTTTATAATGTTAGTATCGATAGCCAAAGTACTCGTGTGCTCTGCAGATGCCCCTCCGCGGCACCCGGCTGGGCGCGCTGGGCAGCGTGGGCTGGCACCCGCACGCCGCGCACGCCCCGCACGCCGCGCACGCGCCGCACGCCGCGCACGCGCCGCATGCGCATGCGCACCGGGACCACCCGCAGCGCACGCAGGTACGGCGGGGACGCGCTCGGCCGACGCGCGTAGTGTACGGCACATGCTGCAAACGCATATGTTAACTGTATGAGTACTCTGTTCGTAACACATGCCAATTTTTCAAAAGGAAACGACGGTTACGAGTTGAGGTTCAGAATTAAAAAAAAAAATCGACTAGGTAGTCAAATATTTTCTTTAATTTTTTTTTTTTTTTTTTAAACTTCTAGATTTAAAAAAGCCAAAGTTGTAAGTTGGGTTTCAAGTTAAAAATTAAAAAATGCGAATCCGCTGCCTAAATTACTTTTTTATATGTATATTACCAGTTTTAGTCAGGATGATGTAAGGATTTTTACGATATCTCATACATCCAAAACTGTTCACATATTTGAAAATTATAAATGAATAAAGTAACTTACATATAATAATGAACGCTGAAAATTTTACATGCGGTTGTATAATTAAATAACTTGTTAAAAAAATTGACTTTTTTTTTGATAAAAAAATATTTTTCGGATACGAATTACGAACAGACTATCGAAATTCGTTAATAATTGTTTTCCATCCAAATTTGTTTTAAACAGAGAGGAATTACTTCATAATTGTTTATAAAATAATATGCGTTTGTAATATATGCCAATTACATTATTAATTATTAATAAATGAAAGTTAATCATGTAATTTTTTTCCAGTGGTTACACTTTATAGGACATGTTATTTACACATAAAGCAAAACTATACATACACAGAAAAAAAAACTAGGTAATTTGGTTGAGACTATGTACGTGTTTTTTATTTGAAGAAAAAATTTTTTGTTGTTCCATTATACAATTTTAGTTTTTTATCGGCTAAAAAAGCAGGATTTCCTTGTTGATTTATTTGAATGTATTTAAATGTTTTCAAGTATATAATAAGAATTAATATACATCAGAATTTTAAATAAAATAATTGAAGTTATTAAGAATTTGAAATAATTAAGTATTTTTTGGATTTTAAAACCTGGCGACAAAAAATTTCGCCAAAACACTTTGTAGAGGTTCATAACACGTGAAGTCGTGAAAACCGCTTATCGTCAGTTTGTCCATATGGTTTTTTAATGACTTGGGTATTCTATAATTATTATAATCGAGTTGTTTTTTTTTTTATAAAATCCATAGATTTTGCAACAGGGGACCAAACATTACTTAAGATTTGATAAACCACAGATACTCGCCAAAGAAAATCGATTCCTACCTAGGATGCCCCGCGAAGCTATTGAAATTAAAAAACATCCTAGTTTTAATAGAGAAGATGGTTGGAATGTACCACCAGCTTGGGACCCAGTCATTCACTTAATTAATTCCAAGAAAAATCAAAATACAACTAGACTTCATGACACTGTGAGCTCATTCTGTGTAAATAGTAACACAATTCAGCATAGTTCGGGTACTTTGACATAGCTTACACTTCAAACTACAAGACACTACATCTTTAGTCTCCCCGTGACCATGGCAACTGAAAAGCAACCGAAACGTCGGGATCAATGTAAAATATAAAATAACATCAAATAAATCGCGATAGAATCCGTTAAAAAAAAGTTTTATTATTTACTTGCGTTATCCGTAAACCGTACATAGTACTCACCGAAAGATATCTTAAAACAAGAATTATGTTCCAAGAATTAGGTATCTCCATTTTTGTACAAGGCAAAATTGAGATAGCAAGTAAACTTGTGTCTAGAATATTTTCTTGTGTGTGAGGCTTTAATATACAAATGGTTTAATCATCTTATACACACATTCACACAAAAAAATAACAGCCGATAGGGACTACGTTTGGTACAAACATTTGGTTTGTACTAAAAGGTATGATTATTTTACACACCATAATTTTTATGAAAACTTATTTTTATAAAAATATAATTTTATATTATTACGTGATAGCATACTTTTTAATATTCGTGTGGACGTAAAGTAGCAAGTATTGATTATAATATTGAATTTTGAACTTAGTTTTAGCGGTTCTGACTTGACACAATACTATAATCAACGCTTTATTCGGACACGAATTTTGAGGGTAGATGAAAAAAAAACTTAAAGGAAGGTTTCATTATGTATTAGGTGCCGCCATTAATCCTCTGTGATCTGTGTGGAGAGACCGACGATCAAATATATTCTTTCTTTTAAATTTTTACAAGTCTGAGTGAGGCCTATCCTTATATTAAAGTTGATAATTCTAAATTGGTAACTAGTTGCACGACCAAATCGTTTGGTTGTTGCTTAAAGTAAAATGAATTCTCCCGACTTCGCTTCGATCCGAGTTATATCCAAGGTATAGCTTGGCAAATTTAGGGGTGACACTCCCATGGTTCAAGCGGGATAAGGGGCGTAAGACAGGGGGTATGGTGAAACGTTCGCGCGGGACGTGGTAACCAGACGGCCGTCCCGCGCACTCGTTACACCACCACGTGCCTAAAGCCCCTCATCCCGCGCGAGCCATTGGAGTATCGCGCCTAAAGGACAATGTCCATGTCAGTATGGAAATCGGTTGCACACTTTTTTTTGCTATGCCACATAAGTATAAACTGCATTAAAAAGCCTGCATTAAGTATTATCTGAAATAAAAACGCATATTGTAACAGAACTTGGGGTTATTGAGAAACTAAATGATTACAACGAGAAAAACAACAACAACAAGAAAATATTGTGACGCTGACTGTTGAACTGACGTTTGAGTTTTCGTTTGGAATGTTTTAAGACAGGGATACCATGTATAAATTAAGAGAAAACTACCACTGAAACACACATTATTTTACAACTTTAACTGATTATCACTAATAAATTACGAATACATACACGAAATATTAAGATTTCATAACTGCAATATATTTGAATGTCACATTGCGAATTATTATCACGTATTATTATTTAACCATTTTATTTTAAAAAGATTGGTATATTTGCATTCTACCACCAATGGTTTATTTTATATAATGGTAACAATTAAATTGAAATGGAAACGATTATTCATTCAAGTTTTATGTCTTTATTTTTAAATTCAAACCCCAAGTTCTATAGAAGCGATTTAGTGTTGAAAAGTCATACTATAATGAATATTATTTTTTAACATTTGAAATATTGACGCGAACGTCTAAAAGTGCAACCAAGAATGGGCATTCTCCTTTGCCAAGCTATAATTGGTCGTACTTTACAGCGAACTGATTCACGCGACCAAGGTACTAAGATCACTAATTCATTTTATAAGAAAACAATTTAATTGGGTATAACGTGAAACTTCGAATTCACCCTTTATTTTTAGAACATTAGTTACTTTACTCGTTCCAATTATTTATTTGTAAAATAAAACGAAAATTCGTTTGTATAGAATAGATTGGTGGTCGACCAAATGAAGTCTTGTTACATTATGTTATAAAAAAAATATCATTAAGAACCTCATAATATGTAAAGGTGAATCTTATGCTGTTCTTAGGATCTCAACTAAAATTAATTTTAAAAAAAGTATTAAAAAAATGGTCGTCATGGTAGCGACCACCGTTTTAGGATCGTCAGCATCTGGAATGGAGCTCCGTATCTTAGAAAGAAAGAAGATAGAAAAACATATAATTCTGGACACGCACAATTTTTTTTTATACCACTCAGGTGGCAAATAAGCTCACGGCCCACCTGATGGGAAGCGGTTACCGTGGCCTATGGACGTGTGCACACTCGCGCTGCCGACCTTGTAAAACAGTCGCGATTCTAATACATGTGTAGAAGATATCTAATCCCTACTATTATAAATGCGAATGTAAGTTAGTTTGTTACGCTTTCACGCAAAAACCACTGAACCGATTTTGCTGAAATTTGGTACAGGGGTAGATTAGACCTTGGGAGAGGACATAGGCTATGTTTTGTCGCGATAATCGACATCTACGCGGGCGGAGCCGCGGGCAAAAGCTAGTAGTAAATATAACAGCGGTCCCGAATATGGCCGCCATCTCAGAATAAATGCTACGCATACCGTTACATATGTTAGGATCTCAACTAAAATTAATTTTAAAAAAGTATTAAAAAAATGGTCGTCATGTTAGCGACCACCATTTTGGAATCGTCAGCATCTGGAATGGAGTACCGTATTTTAGAAAGAAAAACATAGGTGCCACCCGAGTGGTATAAAATATATCTTCTGGACTTAACGCTAGCTTCTTACCACCCAGCGGGGTGTAATAAAAAACTTGACTATTTATTTACGCCTCAATCAGACTCAATAAATGTAGTAAAGCCAATATTAATGGAGCCACCTAGTCCATAATTATAACTTTGATTTTACCATTATATAGTGTACCTATATTGCGAGGTGTTCGGCCACATGTGAGCTGTCAATCTGGGCATCGCATAAAGACTTTAATTGTTAGGTTTTAGGCACTCGTTACTCATGTTGTATTGTATTATGTTAGTTATAAGTTTAGTTTAAGTTGTGAAACGTCCACCGAACCGATCGATACAAAAATATGGTTTAAGTTCCTATTAGAAGCGAGCAAGGTTCTATATTTTGGTTTAGTGTCGTTTGAAATTATAGAAAATTCTGTGACCATTTTTTTTGTTATAAATAATAATAATAATAAATATTCTACGACATTCTACACAGCGCTTTCTAGACCCAAAGTAAGCATAGTTTAACTAGCTTGTGTTATGGGTTCCAGAATGCGGATAAGCATACTTTTTTTTTGTAAATACATACATATTTTACATAGAAACACCCAGACCGATGCAAATAGACATATTCATGCATACAAATATTTGCACTGAGCGGGAATCGAACCCGCGCCCCCTATGGACAAAAATATAAAAATATATGGACAAAAGTTAAATTACCAGTTGAAAATATCTGAGTTTGATTTCTATCAATATACTTATGTTAGTTAACTACAATTTCCCAATTTCAGACACTTTCAAGTGAATTTCAGTCGCACATAGTTTTTTTTTTATCTTTTTTTAACAAAGCTTGGCCACAATAATTTAAAATGTATCTCTTATGTATGGCTTAGAAATGGTTCCTATGAATTTACTTATTACATATTTAGCTCCAAAACAAATAAAATATTTTGACCTCATCATAATTTATAGTTGCCACAATAGCAATTTCTTCAAACCACTTGTAATTTTTTCAAAAAAAATTGTGTTGGTCGCTGAATTAGCGATTTGGTCGTCATATCAGTGACTGGCTCAAACCACTAATAATTTAGTTAACGAAATCAAAAACTTGGTCACGGAATTAGTGAATTGGTCGCCAAGTCGACAAAATCAAAAACTTGGTCGCCGAATTAGTGATTTGGTCCCCATATCAGTGACTTGTTCAAATCATTACAAATTAACCAAAAAATATATATAAAAGCTTGGTCGTCGAATTAGTGATGTAGTCGTGCCATATTAGCGACTTGGTCGGTCGGTGTCGGTGGCGCGTGGGCTCGTCGGCTGGGTCTGACGGGCGAGTGTCGCGCGGTGTGTAGGTGGCCGCGGCCGGCGCCGAGCTGTGGGGCGCCGCCGTGCTGCCCGCGCTGCCGCACTTGCGCTACCAGGTATAAACTCTCCAGCGTGCTGTCGGGCTGCGGTACCTACACTTGTCACGCGTATGCGATGAGGTTCTTGTTATGAAGGATTTATGGCTATATGAAAGAGCTATATACATATATAAATAAACTGTATTTTTTTCATTCTGCTTTTTATGGGTGAGATTTTTTGCGAAAACATATGGTATAATAATGAAATATGTCGGAAAATTTCGGTATAATTTATTATAAACAAAAAAGAATAAAAAAAATCGTATTTTTTTCCATTTTTTTAAATTTTATAGTTATTTATTCAGTGTTATTTTAATATTTAAACTGTTCTGAATGCTTTAAGATAATTGTATACTTCAATAGATGACCGCGACCGTTAATTCGTTTAATTAAACTGTGTTTTTACGTTTTACTCAATGAAATCCATAAAGTAAAAAGTGTAAACGCAATTTGAATTGAATTAAACGCTTTTATAATTATGGTGAAATTGAGCCTTAGTCTCCTTGACAGCTGTTGAAAAACAAGCGAATAACCGCAAATTATAAAAACATAATTCCCATGTACCTGCATTTGCATTTAAAAAAAAAAACATTGTAAATAATGATAGAAAAAAAAATGGCAATAAAATTCGTTAAAAATAGCAGTTCTAATATTACTTACAGCTTTTCTGTTCTATTTATGTAAACTTAATATCTTTTTTTTTTTTCGTGCGGAAATCCCTTCGGATACCCCCCCGCCGGCCAGCGGGGGCGGTTATATCGGGCTTGAACCGACTAAAACCGCACGCCGTCTCGGATCTACAGACGCCGGGGTGTAAGGTTGCCCATAGAGCATATGTAAACTTAATATCTAGCAGTAATTTAGAGTTTAAAAAAGGGAGAAAAAATAAACGAAAGTTGTAAATATATTTTATATCATATAGTGCCATATAGTCTGATATCCTTCATAACACGAACCTGCTTAATCTCTCCCTATATATATAACCAAAATATGCTTATATCCCTATGTAAACTGTATGAGGTTCCATGGCTTGTGTTCGTCTATTTCGGAGTGGTACCGTAGCCCATTATGGATCTCGAGAACGTATAGACTTATTCGAATTGTTTATATGGGCGCGTGCATGTTCCTAACACCAGTAATTAGCATAAATTTTAGTACGCTAACATTTACGAGCAACACGGAGACGGTATCTTACTAAAACAATTAATACTATATATCCTGGATTTTTTAGGGATTTTCTTTAGAAAAGCCCTATTGCTATAGAGTTGTCGTCGACGTCGTCGTTGCCAATTTTCTGTCACGGTTTTGGGTATGAAGGAGATGAGCTATCGATTCGGTAATAGATTCGTGCTGTGGTGAACCATTGCAAGATAAAAAAAAATATAAAAAAAACCCTTGTATTTAACCTCGTCTCAGGAATTCAACTTGTTTTTTTTTTAAGGAATATTAGTAACCGAAATTACTTATATTCCCCCTAAACCCGCCAGCTAAGCTTAATGGCTTGTGTTAGGAGTGGGTTCACGTCAGTAGTGTAATGGCCAGGATTCGAACCCGGGACCTCTCGATCGTAGGGTCGACTCCTTACCCACTAAGCTATCGACGCTATATGTCTACAGTATAGTTACAAGCAAATTTCGTGAACACAAGCAATAAAAAGGACTTATCAACCAATGACGCGAGCTCTTTGAGCCTGTGATGGCTTTAATTGAACTGCGAGTGAGACGAAGTCGAGCGAGAAGCTCTCTATACTCCACTCGGTGTATTTCGGCTGTGACGCTACTCCTCCTAAACTAATCGACGAATTTTGACCATATACAAATGGATTTGGAAGGAAACGAGCTATACTCTAAGCCATAAGAACACTCGTGGTTGAGCTGAGTGAGACGAAGTCGAGCGAAAGCTCCTTATACCAGACTTCAGGATTTTCTTTGTCACAGGTCTCCTCCTAAACTACTAATGCAATCAGAACCAAATTTGGCAAGATTAAAGAGGTCAATCAGAGGAAGGTTTATGGATATATTTTGAAAAAATTAATGCTACCACAGAGGAATGATCACCGTTAAAAAAATTCCAGATGGAATTACATAATAACCGCTCGAGACACTGTGACCAAACTTTACACGCTCAGAAAGCATGTCCAGAGTTGTGACTTTCAAAAAGAATTTTCAAAATCGGACTTGCCACGGAGGAATGATCACTGTTCAAAATTTTCAAAATCTGATTCACGATGTCTCACTCAGCTCAACATTGCAAGCAGCGATTCGCCTTGCAGACCTAGTTTAGAAACTTAACACTAAAATACCATAATAAAATATTAGAACGTAACGTTTTTGGGACGTCTCACAGAAATGAAGAATCCCGTCATATTATAAAATTAATTGTAGAAATTTTAACTCAAATATGTCGCATTACATTCCTTCAAATTAATAATTTACATTATTACTCAATTAAAAATTGTTTAACTAAAAACTTCTTTAGAATTGTTTTATTTTCGTTCGAATCGTGCAAGGTTTACGTTCTGTGTCTATTTTCTGTCAAACCCATGTGCCAAGATGCACTTTTTTACATTATTTCGACTGTAATTCGTTTGTAGGCAAATGTATAAAAATATTTAATAAAATCCCTCAGGATTTGGTTGACCTGCCACTTAATGAATTTAAAATAGAAGTGAAAAAAGGTTTAATGAAAAAAGCTTATTATAAAGTAGATGAATATCTTAATGATAAAAATGCATGGTCAACCTAATTAATCTCTTGCTCTCGCACATATTTATTATAAATAAAACAAAACTATATATTAAAAAATAAATAAAAAAGAAAGGATAACGATGATCTACCTGAGTTTCTTGCTGGTCTCTTCTCAGTAGATCCAACTACCGAACCAGCGAAAGAATCATTTTCAAATGATTTATTTACATCTGTTTGATATTTTGATAAATGCAATTGTAAAACTTTGACATTCATATGTGCTCTTTATGTGTCTAAACTGAATAAACGAAATTGATTCTTTGATTCTGTAACTAATTTACAATAATAAGTAATAATAAGCAATTTCTAAAATAAACCGAAGTAAATAAGAAAACCAAATATCTGAACCTGGCGCACGAGGTTACCGACATGTTCTTTCTGCCAATGGTTTGATGCCAAGCAGCGTCTCAATCCATCTAGAGAGGCTCGAGGTTAGAGGAAAGTTGCGGTCACGAAGCAGAGAGGGGTCTTGCTTGACAATGTCCGAATAGTCCGGCGGTTCCTCTGCCAATCGGCCGAATGCCCTGGCTGACTGTTGTTTGCCTCGCCAGGGTTATCTCTTTAATCTATTTAGCATCATTATAATTTAACAAAATAATTGAACAGTAATCAACGATTTAACAAGCAATTGTCATTAATTGAACATCATGGTCATTTTACCGCATGTTTTCGATTGCGAATCCAAAACAGCTTTATTTATAGTAAAAAAACTACCTATCTACTAAATGTATATAAATAAATTATTTATAAGCTAAGGGTTTATTATTATTAACACGCCCTAATTGTTTTTCTAAAATAAAACGCCTTATAACATCAGCTATCTTTTTTTTTTTTTTGTGCGGAAATCCCTTCGGATCCCCCCCAGCCGGCTAGCGGGGGCGGTTATGTCGGGCTTGAACCGACTAAAACCGCACGCCGTCTCGGGTCTACAGACGCCGGGGTGTAAGGTTACCCATAGAGCATATCCCTTGCACTCCGACTGACCCTGGGCCATTCGCAGTGTCCCCTCTGATAACAGCAGAAGGGTACCTGGAGCGACCACCCCTCCCGCGGGCCTTGCAGGCCCCGACCCCCTCGTGCAATGGGGTCAGCTGGCCCTGAAAAGGGCCGGTTGGTCAGACTCTTGGCCGTTGACGTTGACGCCAGCTACTCCAGAGGAGCAATCAATGATGCGTCATCGCCCACGTTGCCCAGGGTGCACCAAACTTGGAGGTGATCCAACCAGTCGCACCCCAACATTGAATATGAGCCAAGTCAACAAAAATAGAAAAATAATCTCATTTTGTATTAGTACCCGACATTCACATTTACTAAAACGCTGTTATTTTGATATCAAAAACAAAAACTTCAATTTTATTTATTTGTATAGATTAAGTACTATATCATGTCTCCGTGATGGTCGTATATGAGCGTACAATTGCGTGGTTCGCACGAGTTACCCGAACATTGCTACGTGGTGCCCTTATAACAACGTGCTGATTGGCCCTAGCGCTTGAACCGCTCGAAGGAAATGTCAATGTGAACTGTCAAAATTTGAACATTTCATACTGTGTAAGCTAATGTTATTAATGTCACTGGATGGCTAACCTTATGCGTTGGAATTTTATGCCTTTTAGATTGAAATTTATAAGCTTGTTTTATTATTATTATTACAATGTCATTGTTGTGTTAATTATTATTTATAAATACAATACAATTTCATTACTTAACACTAATTTTATTATATTTCAATTCGATTACAATTATTTTTAAATATTTTATCTATCGCCTTATTTCTCTATGTTTATGACGATGGTAGCGCCAACTAGTGGTATTTTTAATGATAGCCCTTATTTGGTAGCCCCTGCTTGTTTTTCAAGAAATAATCTGTTAACGACTGATATATCTGTCGAGGGTCGTCCGTCGTAGGCTCTTCATCCACGTCCTCGCCTTCCACATATACTGTGTGAACTGACACAAATTCTATTAAGTATAAAAATAGATAATAAAACACTATGCATAACAAAAATTTGTATCAAAATGTGTCCAATACTATAGATCACATTGTACCGACCAAAATTAATAGAATGGTCATATTTCAGTATCATAGTCGATCAAAATTAAAAGAATGGTCATATTACTATGATAGTCGATCAAAATTAGTAGAGTGGTTGTAACTTAAAGTTGACTAAAATTAGTACAATGGTCATATCATATCCGACCAAAATTAGTAGAGTAGTCGTAGTACTAACATACTTAATAATCGGGCCAAAAATTAGTCGAGTGGTCGTCAGTGATCTCTAAATAGTATGATCTCCGATGTCTCACATGTACAAATAAGAAATATGCTGCAGATGAAATTAATTGAGTTGTCGAAACACGATGTTTATATATAAATTTAAGTAAAACCTTGATCTTGACCTTTCGCTCAATATATATTATGTGTCATCAGTCATTGTGGTGGTGTGTGTGGAAGTGAAGGTGTTGGTATCGTTATCATCTGGTGAAAGCTTCAGGTTGATGGTCGGTCTATCGGCTTGACACGCTGTTTTGTTATTAATATATTTATAGCGTTTATTATTATTATAAAATGATATTTCCCACTGTGACAGTCGCGCCGAAACTAAAAATTATTTATTAAATTTCTACATACTATATCTTAAATAAATAACTTAAAAAGTTTCGGTTCGACAGCCACTTAAATAAATTATAAGTGTAAGCAGTCGGCATCACCCGCGCTTGGTTTGTTTAATACTAGTTTGGTACATGGATTCTCTCGGTGTTCAATAGCGGTCACTGCCTGAAAAAGAAATCACCATTCACTTTAGTTGTCTTCAGTAGAAGTTATATTGTCAAAGAAAATAGTATATTTCAAACTGGTTTCAAGCTATTAGTAAATTAGTTTAGTGTCTGGTGATTTCTAGGCGGTGATACACAGTTCCATATTCTGTAATTGCCGCGTCGCGCACATATGCATGCCCAGATGGTCTGAAACGCGCTGTAGTCGCCTGTGTTGTGTCGCTTGCGTACACCTAACTACTGAGCCTACAGATTGCTAGACTTAGGTCACTTGGTATCTAAGGGGGCGGTCATGACTAACACCTGCAAAGAGTGATTCGCTATGACCACAACATAAATCGTTAATTTTGCTAGTGACAAGCTCGTGTATTTCATCTGTTTAATGATTTACATAATTGTTAATTAAATAATTGTAAAATTTTATCTCTTATGAATACATTGTGTAAATCTTTACGCAGATTATAATGTTAGCTTGTTATGTTCGATATTGTCATAGAGAATTAGGGCCCAGGTGTTGTGTAGGGGCGTGCGCACGCGCGCTCTCACACACACACAAACAAAACGCTTCAAACATCAAATTTGATATAACGCCTTTACACTATCGCTTAGTTGTATAATGTCTATCACACGAAATTTTGTACACTTAATTCATAGAATTTTCTAGAATTTAGAGCTTTGGTGGTTGATAAATGTTCCGAAATTGTATATTTTTGTATAACGTTTATTCTTCTTTAAGGTATTTCTAGCGGTAGCTGAGAAAAAATCGTTAGGATCCCTGAAGTTCCTAAGATGAAGTTAAAATTAAGGGATTAAAAAAAACCTATTTTTTATCAGCTTTCGCTAGTCGTCTTACAAATAATGAGATCTATATGTGATTTAAAATGTGGTGATCCCAAGTGGTTGGTGTGTTAGCGCTTGGGGTAACCCCATAGCAATAGACCTGGTGTTCTCTACGAATACCGTCCTATCTTTAGTGACTGAATTAAGTTGCGCCGCCTAGTACACAATACTGGAATATGAAAACTTCAGTTAAATATTGAAAAATATCGTACAATCAGCCTTAACTGTTACTAACATACATAGGCGACCAAGTCAGTTACTAAGACCAATTTTGGTCGTGAATTTACTACAACTTACACACTCACACGTTTGCACTTTCTTTGAAGATTACAGGAATTAGAGTAAATTTAAATCGTGCAAAATAACATGAAAGTAATTTTAGACGATCACAGTTGCAAATTTCGTAGTTTTTTCGTAGATTGAAATGGAAATTCTATAAATAAGGTTAAGATTACTGTTACTTCTACATTTAAAATCAGATTCACAAGAAAATATCTGGCAGTAATGTATTATTACTAGTCACAGTTTACACGAATAAATATATCTACACGTTCAAATGGTTTCCTTTCGTGCACACGAATGACAATGTACCATCTGCTTTTCGCAATAATATTAATTATGTTAATGATAATTACCATTAACACAAGTACATTAATGAATAATAAAAATTTACTGTTATAGGCTGATTATACGTCAAATAATAAAATAATTCGTGTATCTTGTGTTTGGAGCGGCGCATACGTGTGCCCTAGTGGTGGCGGTGCCTGTATAGACCTGTGTGCCTCACATCAGTCGTAATACTTGTAATACATAGACAGTCTGCACAGTGCTTGATGACATTAGGTTCGTGGCCGCAGCGCACTGCCGACCAGGGCATCTTCTAATTAATTATAGGTTTCAATTATTGACACATGTTTCATTTATTGACAGTGAGATTGTTGACATGTCAATTTATTCACAAGTTTTAATATAATGTCAATATTTCAATTAATTGACAAGAAAATGTTGACCGTGTTGGCTTTTCAAATAAACCTAGAAAATAAAATATATTTAATTTATTTATATTTGCAATAATTTTGACAATTTTAGTGAAATAAAATAAAAAAATCCTAAATTTTTTAAACGAGCATAAAGTTGTAAATTAAACATTAATTTCTATTAAGTGTCAATAATTGAACCGACCGACGTTTACACTTGTATAGACAGTTACAAATGTCACTAGTCGCAGTGTGCCGCGTCGCGGGGACGCTCTAATAACATTCAGTTCAATGTTTTATCCATTCTCACACTCTCTGGACCGACTCTGTTTTGTCTACCAACTATATCACACAAAGACGACGCGCGCCCGTGACGCCACGCGTGGCGCGCCGCATGCCACAAGGAGCTCTTCTGTACATACGCATCGGCAGTTCCGTCTAGCGCTGCGATGAGACATGATCTAGTGCCTGAACTCTTCACCTCGCACCGCTAGCGCCCTCTAGTGCCCGAACACCGCGACGTGGAGAGTTCCGTTAATCCCGGTCCACAGCGACCTTCCCAAATATTTTTTTTGGCCGACTAACCCCGTCACTTAATATTTTATTATTCGTGTACCGCATGCAACGATTTTCCTCACTTTTGGATACCTTGTGTATGTGTTCCGTGTTCTTCGTGTATAATTTTGGAGCGTGGCCGAGTCTCGCCCCGTGTGAAAAGCGCCGGTTGCGCGCCACCGGCCAATAGCGGCGCGGTGTTTTGTCGGTGAGGCACGGCCCTCGGCCCACACGGGGTGAAACCGGCGACGGGTTTTGCCACACTGTTTATTTAAGATTTTTGCCGCTAGCAACTCAAGCTTTGGTATTTTGTAGAGAATAAATTGAAAAAAATATTTGGCTGGTCGCTTTGATTATTAGAACTTGGCTGTTTCCTAAGATATGCTCTTTTTAATGTGACGAATAACATGACGTGACGCGCGACAGCGAGTCGGTGTGACGCGTCGGCGCGCTACTAACCTGCGCGTATATCTACCCCTCTCGTTCATTTTTTATATATTGTATACATATTTTTTTACACACAATATTTTTATTTTTACCACCGTTCTTTATATATTATAAACATGTCTAGTTTGGTCCACAGTAGCGTAGTGTACCGTATTATATTCACAAATAAAATTACATTTCCTATAGTTAAGGTCCGACTTAAGAACGACCATACAAAACTGTTTTTCAATGAAAGTGAGTTAAAATAAAATAAAGGGATAAGGTTGCCTATTTATATGACTTTTTTTTCCCATCGGGCAGTGTAAACAAGGGCTTCAATCTACGATGCCCCTAATCACGAATGAATATTTTTATGTTCTGAAATTTCAATGACTATAACTGACTAAAAATGAAAACTAACAAATACTGGCAACTCAGACTGGCTGTTTTAGTGAAATTGCCATCTGTCATATTATAGTCCTATGGGTCCCATACTCCCAAATTGCACAGAACCTACAGTGGGGTAAAAAATGAGCTGGTTCATCTTGCGTTTATGCTTGTCTTTAGCACATGTTTTGTTGTCATGTCTGCCTACACGAAATGTGATTTAGCATGTCAATAACTGCTGTGTTTCGAATAAGAATAGGATTGTCAGAAGCCATTTTGTTAGTAGAGTCTGCAAACATTGTACACTTTAGTTTGCATTTTTTTTTGATGATAAAAAAATAATATGACACATTATTTATGGTTATATCTGCAAAATTTTATCTGAATCTCTGAAAATTCTTCTTTTCTTCTTTTTTTTAATAGAATATGGCACGCTAAGTGCGAATTATCCCTTTTTTATTTTGTAAAAACTTACCCCTAAATTCATTCAAATTAGTACTTAGTACACTTTAGTCATCAAAGTATTTGGTCTATCTCCTCTTGACACACGTCAAGTTATAATAGTTCTAAACATAAAAGATTTTAAGTCGATTTTTGCACAGATTTTTTATATTTCACAGTACAGTATCCGGTTTTGAATTGGCGCATCGGGAAAAATAGTGAGAGTTAAGAGTTAAGATCGGCTTGCTTCGGTTTTGGACACCGCTCTCTCTATGTTACATCGGACTCTTTAAAACCTTTATAGAGTAGCTACAACCGTTATAATATTTGGTATTATCTACTCTATAAAGATATCAAACTAGCGATAGAGACATCGCTTTACAAAACCGAAACAAAACGATTTTAACCAGACTCTCACTTTTTTCCTGTACCGAATTTAAAACCGAGTACTATAGGTATATGATTATATATATATATATATATATATTTTTAATATTTATTGGCGATGTTAGTATACGCACACTTAAAACTTCCTAGAGCGTAGGTCACGTGTATGTATGTATTGTATCTGCGTGTCCATGTGTACGAACGAGAGGGTAGTGTCCTTGTGCTTCGACTGATACTCAGCTGTATATGTATCCCTGGTAATTTGGACTCCTCCTTCACGCTAAAGTGGATGAGATGATGTAACAACGACTGTGACGTCACTATAAAAAAATTTGAGTACGCAGATTTTTTTGGGATTTTAAAAATGTTCTTTCTTTAGGCAACATTTTTTTTTTGAATTATTTACAAACATACGTCCTTTTTTTACAAAAACCGGGTCCTTTAACTTAAAAAGTGGCGATAGCCCAGTGGTGTACATAACGGACTACCAAGACGAGGTCTCGAGTTCGATCTTCAGTCGCCCCGGGCACACACCTTTTCGTAGTTCTGTGTCTATTAAAAATGTTGATTATCGCTCGCTTAGTAGTGTGCCCCGTAGATGGCAATAGGCTCGCCCCCTATTACTTTGTAACGTAAACATAACTGGCGAATCTTGGGTGAGTAATACACCTCTGCCTACTCCTTCGGGGATACAGGCGTGAAGTTATGTTATGTTTAACTTGAGTTGAGGACTACCATTCATTGCTCCATTCCTTCATTCCTTGAGATTACTATCAGGGAAGGTGAATTAGATCGGAAAAGAGAACATCTAGGACGGTACTTGAACCCGCGTCCAGTCCCTTACAGGGGGACTACTCTGACCAACTGAGCTACCTAGACACGTCCTAGATATTCGAAATTCTCCGATATATTATATACGTTTTAAGGCGACGCTGGAGCCATCTACCGTAATTCTTGCGAACTACGATGAACGACTTTACAGTCATTTTTAAACATTGTTTTTCGATGACTCCGCCTAATTAATTCAATGACTCCGCCTAATTAATTTAATGACTCCGCCTAATTAATTCAATGACTCTGGCTAATTAATTCAATGACTCCGCCTAATTAATTCAATGACTCCGCCTAATTAATTCAATGACTCCGCCTAATTAATTCAATGACTCCGCCTAATTAATTCAATTAAATTTTCTGATCTAAATCTATAGGAAAGGTAAGCATACAAATTGCTTAAAAATTTAATTGAGATAGCGTTCAAGTTGTCCAAGTCGATACCACTTCCCTCAGTACAACTCGGTTCTCGAGAGTCCTCCACTGAGTATTACTGTTTTTATCTCTTTTTTTCGAATATTCCCTTTTTAATTCCTTAATCAGTGTGGACTTTCTTACACGATCCCTTTTTTTTTTGTTTTTTTTTTTCGTGCGGAAATCCCTTCGGAAGCGGGGGGTCTCCAGCGGGGGCGATTATGTCGGGCATGAACCGACTAAAACCGCACGCCGTTTCGGGTCTTAAGACGCCAGGGTGTAAGGTTACCTATAGAGCATATCCCACGCACCCCGACTGACCCTGGGCCATCTCCGGTTTCGAGATGGCCCCCTTACTTGCTCTTCACTGTGCCATCTGCTAATCAGAGGGACACGTGGAAAGCTTCCGAACAGCCCTCAACAGGGCCGTCCTCGCCTCGGTCGGATTTGGCCGTAGGCGGCAGCGTCTCTCCCGCCCTAGGAGAGATCTTACACGATCCCTACGCGTGACTCCACACCTAGCAGTATTTTCATCCCCGTGACACGCAGCTACTGCTTGTGTCGCTCTACCAACGGCCAACTCCACCACCGTATAAAATGACACGTCTAATGCTGACTTTTGAGACCTGCCCCTTCGTCTAACCTGGGTTTTAGGGGGTTATTTTTTTAAACTTTAGTATGGGCGTAATTACACCAAATACTACATTGCTATTACAAAATTGAATCTAAAACAGTCGTGTTAAATCATATCTTCACTGTCACAAGGTGGATTACTGTATGTGAACGTATCTCGGCGATAATAAAAAAAAAAATGACATCCACTGCTGGTTAAACTTTCAACATAATCAAAATCGTTTAACAAAACCGCCAATGTACATCGCTGCGGTACATTCCCTCGCAGTATTTCCGCTTATCAAATGCCTTGGTACTATGTATTCGCTGGTTGCTCAGATGGGCGGAGTGTACGCGGGACTGCAGTACCATGGGAGCTTCGCGCCGCCCCCTCCACCGCGAGGGCCCTTCGCCTCACCCCCGCACCCACATACGCATTATATTGCGAATTCACAAGTAAGTACAGTATGGAAGACTTTTTTTTTTAATAAAAATATAATACTATAAACCGTAATTACAAGTATTCCCCTTAACCCCTCCAGCTAAGCTAAATTGCTTGTGTTGTAAGTGAGTCACGTCGGTAGTGTGATGGCCAGGATTCGAACCCGGAACCTCTCGATATGAAGAGTAACTTGTATCTATGGTTTTAGTTTGACATAGTCATTTGAATTACTATTATAATAATTAACGGGATATTTGCCACATTTCGGTAATTTGAAAAACGCCGTTCGTGCGGAAATCCCTTCGGATACAGAAGGGGGGGGGGGTTATGTCGGGCTTGAACCGACTAAAACCGCACGCTGTTTCGGGTCTTCAGACGCCAGGATATAAGGTTGCCCCCTCGGGTTTGGGAACCACGGTATCCCCGTCTGGCCCCGGTTTGGGGGAGGGGCGCTAGTCGCCCCGCTGTCCCGGCCTGCTTCTGTCGGAGTGACAGGTGACAGAATAAATATAGTAATTTAACTGTATAGTGAGCATATCGAGATCCTTTTGTTGCGTTATAAGCCATATTTTTATGCAGCGGGCGGAAGGCGGCCGTTTGGAAATGGTTGGCGGCGGGGAAGGAACCCTGTCCCCGTTACAACCAACACCTGATCTACACCACGCGCCTTTGTTACTTGCCACTGAGGTATGTTCCATCTTAATTCTTACTATTATTGTTAATGTTGCGTTCCGTTTGGTGAGTGAGAGTGCCGGAGCCCAAACTCCTTTCCCATCCCCTCCCAAACTCCTTTGCCATCCCCTCCCAAACTCCTTTCCCATCCCCTTTCCTTTACAGGGTCGGCAGCGCGAGTGTGACGCCACTGGTGTTGCACACGTCCATAGGCCGCGGTAACCGCTTCCCATCAGGTGGGTCGTGTGCTTGTCTGCCACCTTAGGGGTAAAAAAAAAAAAAATATTGCAGGACAAAGTACACAACGCCATCTAGAGCCAAACTAAGCAGAGCTTGTCATATGGGTATGGGATAAAACCCAGCCCAATGCAAATATACATATTTGCACTGAACGGGCATGGAACCCGCCACAGTCATGTAAATTAGCTGTTACGACTTCGCCCGCGTATAATTCTGTTCCCGTTCTTGCAACCCGTGGGAATCTAGTTAAGGGATGAAAAGTAGACTAGCTGTTTTAGGAACAAAAAAAATTAAAGAAAAAAAAACAATTTTTCGCTCCACTGTTTGTTGGTATCATAGTCGCAGGAGTATAACTAGGTCTGCAAGGCGAATAGCTGCTTGCAATGTTGAGCTGAGTGAGACATCGTGATTTTGAAAATTTTGAACAGTGATCATTCCTCCGTGGCAAGTCCGATTTTGAAAATTCTTTTTGAAAGTCACAACTCTGGACATGCTTTCTGAGCGTGTAAAGTTTGGTCACAGTGTCTCGAGCGGTTATTATGTAATTCTATCTGGAATTTTTTTAACGGTGATCATTCCTCTGTGGTAGCATTAATTTTTTCAAAATATATCCAAAAACCTTCCTCTGATTGACCTCTTTAATCATGCCAAATTTGGTTCTGATTGGATTAGTAGTTTAGGAGGAGACCTGTGCCAAAGAAAATCCTGAAGTCTAGTATGAGGAGCTTTCGCTCGACTTCGCCTCACTCAGCTCAATAAACTTATTTTATATGAGATCATCATATTTCATCTGTAGTTTAAGGGCGCCAAAATGATTAATCGATGGTGAGGTGTCCCGTACCCACCTCACGCCCGAAGTGTGACACACTATTTGTTCTGAAATGCTTGTATAGTTATACATATAAGTCAATCCAGACTACAGTTTATCTTTCAGCCGTTTTTGTGTAAAAAATTAACAAATATCTAATCACCCACATGTCCGTACAAAGGAGAATACCCATTCTTGGTTGCGCTTTTAAACGTTCGCGTCAATATTTCTAATGTTAAAAAATAATATTGATTATAGTATGACTTTTCAACACTAAAGCGCTTCTATAGAACTTGGGGTTTGAATTTAAACTATAAAGATATAAGACTTGAATGAATAATCGTTTCCATTTTAATTTAATTGTTACCATTATGTAAAATAAACCATTGGTGTTAGAATGCAAATAAACCATTGGTGTTAGAATGCAAATATACCAATCTTTTTAAAATAAAATGGTTATATAATAATACGTGATAATAATTCGCAATGTGACATTCAAATATATTGCAGTTATGAAATCTTAATATTTCGTGTATGTATTCGTAGTTTATTAGTGATAATCAGTTCAAAGTTGTAAAATAATGTGTGCTTCAGTGGTAGTTTTCTCTTAATTTATACATGGTATCCTTGTCTTACTCAAACGTCAATTCAACAGTCAGTGTCACAATATTTTCTTGTTGTTGTTGTTTTTCTCGTTGTAATCATTTAATTTCTCAATAACCCCAAGTTCTGTTACAATATGCGTTTATATTTCAGATAATACTTAATGCAGGCTTTTTAATGCAGTTTATACTGATGTGACATAGCAAAAAAAGGTGTGCAACCAATTTCCATACTGACATGGGCACTGTCCTTTCGCGTTTATAATATTAGTGTGATGTGATGATTAAGAAGAAATAGGAGAGTGGATCCTGGGTTTCTAAGCACAAGCTTCAGATGGAACTGGGATTGGGGCTCAGCTAAAGAAGAGAGCCTATGCTAGATATAGTGTAGCAAACCTATAACATTGGTTTGTTTGCTGTCAGGCCCGTGGAGCGCCCCTGGAACTGATGGCGGGTCACCACGCGCGCGCTCTGCCCCGGCGTAGTGGTGCCGGGGTAGGGGTCGGCGGGGGCGTGGGCGTCGTGGGCAGCGGAGCTCGAGCGAGGCCCTACGTGCGGCACGCGGCACGGTGGCCGCACCACCCGCTGCATCATATTCACACGCAGGTATGAATATACACACCACTCACCACACACTACTCACCACTCATGACTCAATACACACCACTCACCTCCCTTCTGGACTACAATGTCGAATCTGCAAAATATTGGATTCACAAAATCTCGCCACACATCTCATACCACTCACCTCACACATACCACTCACCACACACCAATCACCATACACCAATCACCATACACGACTCACCACACACCAATCACCACACACCAATCACCACACACCACTCACCACACACCACATACCAACCAATAGTATTATTTTTGTGTTCGTTTAAATCTCCTATACCGGTATAGCGATTAGTTCAAGCGCTGTTGGAACTAATTTATATGTTCTTCATCCAGGGTGGCGGAGGCCTAGTAGGGGCGGCTCTACCGGCGCACGTCCAAGCGCAGCTACACGTCGCTCAGCCGCTGTCCTTGCCCCCACCTCCCCCCACATATCAGGTATGTCGACAAATATTTAATTTTCATAACATAAGGCAACTGTTGCAACCGCCGTGATCAGTTTTCCTCCTAAGCATCATAGCGCGATGGTATATACCCTATAACCTTCTCCACGAAAAGAGGGCTATTAAATGCAAAAATTTCTCATATCACACATATAGTTCCAGAGATTAGATCGTTCAAAGAAACTCTTAAGCTGTATTATTAGTTTAGATTTCAAATTAAAAGTAAATCTCTTACACGGACAGCTTTTGGTGCAGGTATTCTTAAACCTGTTGGCGATGTTCCCGTTGTCCCCTTACGCGGAGGCGCGCGGGGGTGCTGCCGGCACAGGGGGTGATGACGCGGAGGGGAACGAGACGGAAAACTATGAAGCACTGCTTTCGCTCGCTGAGAGGTTGGGAGAGGCTAAACCCAGAGGTAAGTAGTTTATGATGGTAATTGACGTTATGTGACCTTAATAGCGGCTTGACCTTTTATGACCTTGACCTTTAGAAATAGTACTGTTTGTGATATTGTCATATATATATATATATATATATAATATTGGAAAAGTACAAGTGATACATTTATTTCAATATTTGTATCAAGTTCCACCAAGTGCCATCAAGTAGTACAAATAGTACTTTTGTTAGTTAAAAAAAAACAATGAAAACGATTCATACGCAAAATTTTAGCGTTATATAAATATTTAAAAAAATCCTAGTAAACTAGTTAAACACTGAAGCGAATACCTGTATAAAACGTGAATGCTATGAATACGTGAAATACTTGAAACTTGACCTTGAACATTAATTCATTGCGTTAACTGGTTTTTTTCAGTAAGACAGTGATGACAGGGCTATAGATATCAGTAACTTTCAAACCAGTTAGTAACCGTGACCTTTGACCTTGGACATTATTTCTTTGCTCAAATTTTTTTTAAGAAGACAGTTATAATAGGGCTACAGTTGACAGCGTGTCCCAAAGCACTTGGTGGACCTTAACACTTAACCTTGACCTTGAACACAGATTTTTGCGTTAACAATGTGCCAACGACATAACGTATCGCCATGTGCCCTGCAGGCCTGGCGCGGCACGAGATCGACGCGCTGCCGTCGTACAAGTTCGCGCCCGCCACGCACCGCGGCGAGCAGCTGTC
The DNA here is from genome assembly GCA_946251805.1 of Cybosia mesomella. NCBI lineage: Eukaryota > Metazoa > Arthropoda > Insecta > Lepidoptera > Erebidae > Cybosia > Cybosia mesomella. The sequence goes on from OX276411.1 coordinate 20,017,275, forward strand.
GTGCGTGGTGTGCATGTGCGAGTTCGAGGCGCGCCAGCACCTGCGCGTGCTGCCCTGCGCGCACGAGTTCCACTCCAAGTGTGTCGACAAGTGGCTCAGGGTGAGTGCCAGATAACACCCACATTTCGTCAACTTTGACTTTCGATCCCACAGAACAAACACAGAAGAGGCGGCCTAAGTAACCGCACTGTGACTCTTCCATCCCCACCCCAACGCTTCCATACCGCTGAGGATGGCTAGCTTCGTATCAATGGAATATACAAACTGTTTCACGGGAATTGGATAAATAATAAAAGCGGCCAAGTGCGAGTCGTACTTGCAGCAAGTAACATAATAATGTTTTTATTTTTCATTTGTTTTCAAAGACCTATCCATAGATGTTTGATGAAAAAAAAATTTTTAGTTTTAGTTTCGAAGTATGGGGAACCACCAATTTTTTTTTGTGTTTAAAACTTAATGCGGTTTACAGAATACATCTACTTACCAAGTTTCAACAGCATAGTTCTTACAGTTTCGGCTAAAAGTTTCTGTGACATACAGATTGACGGACATGACGCATCTATAAAGGTACTGTTTTTTTGCCATTTGGCTACGGAACCCTAAAAAATTACCTCAGCTTGACGTTCTCATCAGATGCTTTTCCACGCCCCGCTTAAAGGGCCCGGGCCTGCAGGAAAAGGAAACACGTGTGCTGGTGAAGATGTTCCATTTCTTCTGCTAACAATTATTCTGTCTTATATTACAGTCAAACCGTACGTGTCCGATCTGCCGCGGCAACGCGTCAGAGTACTTCACGAACTCCGAGTGACTCGAGGCCCCCCCGCGTACCCGCAAGTGACTCCGGCGACACCAACTAGTGTTATATATCAACGTTTAATAGTTACGACGGCATTGTGGAAAATAATTCTAAAAAAATTATGTTAAGCAAAGAGGAGATCGAGGTATGGTATGGTATGGTTTGGTATGGTATGGTTTCTCGAGCTGGTATCCGCAACTCCACGACAAGGCGCGGTTTTTGCGTGAGGGTTGGCATTTTATTCGATCCACCCCAACTCATTGGAGAACGCCAGCAGGCTATTCACGCTGCTGGCGATCTCCCGGAGCGTACCTGTGTTTCCGAAGTACTTAACCCTGTATGTGGCGGTTGCAGGGCAGTGTAGGAGCACGTGTGCCGCTGTTTCTCCCTCTCTCATGCAGGCTCTGCAGAGAGGGCTGTCGGTGATTCCTAAAATAAAAAGGTGTTTATTGAGATCGAGGTATCAATCAAATATCTTTATTAATATCGATCACAAAAAATACTTATACATCTAAATTTATAAGACCCGATTCAGTAATGCTACATTTTCAAAACGCATGATTTCAATTCGATTATAAAGAAAAACGCAAAAGGAACTTTTATATTCCGTACGATCTGTCAAAACAAACCCTACCTACGTTTTCGTAACCTTCAGATTCACTCACAGTTTGTATCGTTTTCAATTAGATTTTTATATTTTAATTTTAAACGCCTTTTCGGAAATATAAATCTCAATTCTTTCACGGCCGGCGTTGCATGTAGAATATACTGCTTCCGGGCTGTTTGGCCGTGGTCCATAGGAAACTCGTGTTTCAAACGTTTCGTCGATCACTGCGGTCGACATCTTCAGTGGTCGCCCGGACCTGGGCGCCGACGAGTGCAGAGAACTCCCCTCGGCGACGACTTCTCTGCGACTGATGAAGATGTCGACCGCAGTGATCGACGAAACGTTTGTAACACAAGTTTCCTATGGACCACGGACAAACAGCCCGGAAGCAGTATATTCTACACGCTTTTTGGAAGTTTTGAAATCACACGCAATTTTACTGAATCGGGTATCAGATTCGCATAGTAGGTAGTAGGTCGGAAAGAGTTCCAGGTAGCTCAGTTGGTAGAGTATTCCCTCTAGAAAGGGATTGTCGCGGGTTCAAATCCCGTCCTGGATATTAACTTTTTCCAATTTAAGTCTATTAAAACTATTCATAAACTAGAAACGCACTATCAGGTAGTCCGTGTGCTTATTTCTCACCTTTATAATCTTATGTTAAATAGCTGTGGTTAATATTACCATATAATAAAAATTAGTCACCAAACATCAGTGTTTATCCCTAGAAATGTGTAAATTAAAGCGAATAACTATTAATATTACTTCATGACAGTCAAGTTGGCGATATTTCACTGTGGCAACAAAATGCCAGTTTTTTAACATACGTCAGCAGCATCAGAATATCATTTAATCCAGTATTAAGAAACAAGGCTTGTGTATCTTAATTGGCAGAGTAACCTATCTACCACTTGTGTTATGTTTAAGTAGAATTTGATTTAGTTTTAAGCCGATTGTCATAAGACCACGCCCCCTGTCAAATAACCACGCCTCTTGTTATAAGACCACGCCTCCTGTCATAAGGCCACACCCCCAAATCTTTACCAAGTCGTCTCCTCTTCGTTTATACTTCAAAACATCTGATGCTGAAGACTGGAATCATAATTATTGTTAACAGTCTTGAAAAGCAAGAAAATGAGAAGAATATTGTATAATGGATATTGTACTAAGAGACTTTAAAAGTGATATTGGTTATATAAGTCTAAAACTTTGTTATTCTTAGACGTGTTACTTACAGCTTGCGCCCTTGGGGTAGGCAGCGACAATACTGAATGTATTTCGTATAACTAATATCATTTTTTAGTTTTAAAAAGAAACTAATGGTTGCCTTTTCAAGGGGTTTTTGGATATTAATTTATGTGATGTTGTTTCTATAAAAACTGATATTTATATCTACACTAATACTAAATACTTGTCTCGCTTGTGTCCCGACATAACATCGTCTGTGTCACACTGTGTTACGAAACTACGTGATACAGTGTCTAGACACTTAAAGTGTCAAGTTTAATGTCTGAGAGTTATATAAAACTATATTTAGTATATATAATCGAAAAACTATAATCGTAAAATGTAGTTTTTTGATTGCATGTATCTAAATATTTTTCTAAATATTACCGGAATAGCTTTTTATAAATTATATTCGTTATAATCACAATATGTAATACATAGCTTATTATTAAATTTTCCTGGAGCGTACAGTTAGCCGCTAACGGCTTACAATAAGCGGTTGATTAGCGGCACGTCATGCTTAACTAAAAGTCGCTAACTGCTTGAGAATTATTAAATTTAAAAGTATTGACGATTTATTTTCAGAAGGATGGCCATGACTAGAAACTGTATATCTTGTTTATAATCTCATTCTGAACCTGATGGCTCATGGAAAAACTTTGCGTAAGTGAATTCAAACTCTACGAAAGTACTGTTTAAAAATATCGTCAGAAGTCATCGGGCGCAATATATACCTAGATATGTACGCTCTTCAAAACCCATCACAAAGCATCACGCACTAACTGCTTACAATTTGCAGCTTACAGCATACAGTGAGCTGCAGACTGTATCATATGAAATATGTATTACATATTGAACGATATTCCGATATAATTTATTTCTAGCTAAAATGAATAGTTACCGTATTGTGACGATTGCGACGTGTATACTATAGTAAGTTGTTTAGTTGTTATTTCGCGGCCTTAGTTCTGCGTGCGTGTACGCATGTGTGTGTATATAATAACATTAGATGTACGTGTGCGTGTGTGTGCCAGGTTCTGTGTTAGGATAACGTTTTTATTACCCGACTGCCAAGGAAGGGTAGTTATTTTTCGCGCGTATCTTGTGGTGAATGTTGGTTAGGTTAAGGTCTATGCTGGGTGAGGCAGTTGTCGGTTTTATGGGGAAGGTGATTGTATATTTTATCTACATGTATTGAGGTCAACAAAATTACGGATTATGTTGCCAGTGGGTTTGAGTTCAGATGGTATCGTTTCATGGGCAATATTAGGCCGTTTCGTGGTTAGACTGGAAGCCGACTGCGAGATGAGAAAAATCTCGGGGATAAATTTTTTTTTAATTTGGGAAATATTGCGTTACCTATTTCAAAATAGTGTTAAGAATTTTGGTAGGTTTTTTAGTGATTTATATAATACTTGAAATATGCTCGGTACAGATTTTGGAATAGATTTACTGAATACTACTGTGATTCGTTTGATTGATCAATTGGCGCTCTGATGAGTGAAATGAATTATTTGGAAAGCCATAAATATCGACAAATACGTTTTAAATGGGATACATTAACGAGCATAAACAACTTGTATCAAACTGACGGAGTAATCCAGTTTCATGCAAAATAATTTGTATTGTTCTCTTCAAACTAAATTTAGTCAAGGATATGAGCCGGAATTTAGTCACGGAAGTCAGCCCAAATTTAGTCACGGAAGTGAGCCTCGATTTAGTCACGGAAGTGAGCTTAAATTTAGTCACGGAAGTGAGCCTCAATTTAGTCACGGAAGTGAGCTTAAATTTAGTCACGGAAGTGCGCCTAAATTTAGTCACGGAAGTGAGCTTAAGTTAAGTCACGGAAGTGAGCTTAAATTTAATCATGGCAGTGAGCCATATCCAAAGGAATGAGATTTATATTTTCTACGTAGGTTGGACTTCATCAGTGAAAATAATTACACTGAAATTCAACTAAACTGGACTTATGAATTTCACTGTGTTAAATGTGATACCGCTGTTTAACAATTTTGATTGATCACGATTACTACATACAAGATATAATAGTAACAACTTTTTTTTTATTTGTTTTTTTTTAGCTATTTCATACAATACCTAGCCCAGCAGAGACCATTAAAATATAGTTTTCGCAAGGCATTTGGTTGGTCATTAACAATACCTATTCCCCCATTGCTGTCCAACTCCGTAGTTTTGTTTACTGTTTAATATTACGTATCGCACTTTACAATGCATGATGGCTACACTGGGAGTCGGTTAACAACGGACACGACGTCACATGACTTGAATTATAGTACCCGGTTTTTGATTCGTCGGAAAGAAAAGTGAGAGTTCGGCTTAGATCGGCGTGGTTCGGTTTTGTAGAGCATTGTCTCTGTCACACAGCACATGTCTCTCTTATATAGTATAGTTACAACAGGAGAAATATTTCAATTAAATTTTTAAGCATTTTGTATGCTTACTTTTTTCTAAAGATTTAGATCGGAAAAAGAGAACATCTAGGACGGGACTTGAACCCGCGACCAGTCCCTTACAGGGGGAATGCTCTGACCAACTGAGCCACCTAGACACGTCCCAGATATTCGAAATTCTCCGATAGATCATATACGTCTTAAGGCGACGTTGGAGCCATCTACCGTGATTCTTGCGAACTACGGAAACAATGAATAACTTTACAGTCATTTTTAAACATTGTTTTTTTTTTTTAGTCCCGTCCTAGATGTTCTCTTTTTCCGATCTAAATCTTTAGAAAGAAGGAGAAATATTTTTAATACATGGTATTAACTAATCTATCATCATGATCATCATCAACCTATACCAGTCCACTGCTGGACATAGGTCTCCCCTACTGAGCGACATAGCGCCCTGTCTTCAGCTTGCCGCATCCAGCATCTGCCTGCAGTCTTTCGCAGATCATCACCCCACCTGGCCGGAGGGCGTCCTACACTACGTTTGCCGAGTCGCGGTCTCCACTCAATAACACGTTTACTCCAGCGGTTGTCGGTTCTTCACGAGATATGGCCGGCCCACTGCTACTTCAGCTTGCAGTCGATAACTTTGCTTCTCTGTTGGATGTATAACTACTTTATAAAAATACAAAATCGAAACAAGTCGATCTAAACGAATTCTCAGCCTGCTTCCCGACAGGGGAAATCAAAACCCGGGTACTGTTAGTTGATGGGAAAATTCCCCAGAAGTCGGCAGAATTTTGTGAAAGATTCTCAGTGTCTTAGAAATGGTTTTGCTTGTGCAATATTCTATTTGTCTGTATTATAAAGAACAATTATTAGCTCGAATATTATCCGATGTGATGCGATGCGTATATATTTAATAAATTCTATTTGTCAAGTGGCGCAACTGTGGAGCGGCTGTGTCGCAACTGTAGCGCAACGTGTCACGGTTATAATTTAATTTGTTATTAATTGTAATTAAGTAAATTGCTTATTAATTATGAATTTATTTTAGATTTTTCTCGATGTTGAAGAATGGAATTATTATTTTTAAATTGATATTACGTTGTGTGTTTAAATAATAACATTAGGAATGTTTTTTAATATTGTTTTTATTGCCCACTGCTGGGCACGTATCGCATCATGTCCGGACACCTATTGTTAATAAGTTTTGTTGCTATTGTATCTTACAATTCGAAACGAGAAACAGATGGTGCATGTTCAATAAACGCTTACCATGTCTTCCAATTTAACGACTTATTATTTTAACTAGTACAATTCTTGTTGTTGATCAGTGTTGACTTAAACGGCTACGGTTCAGTTTCGTTGGCAAATAACACGTTTATGGTACATATAGTCAGAAGATGGTACTGATAGTCTTGTTAATTAACCCCCGACGCAAAATTATAAGTTTGACAGGTCCGTCTGTCTGTCTGTGGCTCCGTAGCTCGCTAACGGACGAAGCGATTTCAATTTAGTTTTTTTTTGTATGAAAATTAGACATGTTTGATGAAAATCGGTTGAGTCGTTTAAAAGTTGTGGGGGTTGAAAGTGGGGAAGAATAACCGAATGTCTGCAAATATAATCGAGTGGGGTCTCGAATGAAAGCGCATCACGTGCACATTACAAAATAATATGTTCAATGAAAATCGGTTGAGCCCTGAAAAAACTCTGGGGGTAAAAGTGGGGAAAATAACACATAACATAACATAACCTCACGCCTATATGCCCGAAGGGGTAGGCAGAGGTGCTAGCACCCACGTTTCGCCAGTTTATGTTTAGGTCCCAATGTAATAGGTTGCGAGAATATTGCCATTAACCGGGCACTTATAAACCTGCGATAAATACACACATAACTTCGAAAAACATCGAAAAGTCATTGGTGTGTGCCATGGTAAAACCTGGGATCGAACCCGAGACCTCGTCTCAGCAGTCCTTTACCCATACCACTAGGCTACCGCGGCTATCTTTATATATTATGTAGGACATATAGCCAGCAAAAGATAAAGATGGACCACAGCCACACGTAATTATTTGTACCATAAGTACAGATAATTACGTGTGGGACATTTAACCAGAAAGAGATAGGAGGATAGTTTTACATAACATAACTTCACGCCCGTATCCCCGAAGGGGTAGGCAGAAGTGTATTGAGGATAGTTTTATGTGGGATATATAGCCAACTAGCTGTTGAATTCTGTTCCCCTTCCCGCTTCCCATGGGAACCTATTCCCATGATAAAATCTATGTGTTATAAAGGCTATAATCCATCCCTGTACTTCTTTTTTCGTCGGAAATCTCTTCGGTTACCCCGGCGGTTATGTTGGGCTTGAACCGACTAAAACGGCACGCCGTCACGGGTCTAAAGACGCAGGGTGGAAGGTTACCAATAGAGCATATCCCTCGCAGCCCGATATCCGTCCGTGTACCTAATTATAGCCCGATCCGTTCAAGCCGCGGTAGGCTAGTGGTATGGGTAATGGACTGCTGAGACGAGGTCTCGGGTTCGATCCCAGGTTTTACCATGGCACACACCAATGACTTTTCTATGCGTTTCGAAGTTATGTGTGTATTTATCGCAGGCTTATAAGTGCCCGGTTAATGGCAATAGGCTCGCCACCTATTACATTGGGACCTAAACATAAACTGGCGAAATGTGGGTGCTAGCACCTCTGCCTACCCCTTCGGGGATATAGGCGTGAGTTTATGTTATGTTCAAGCTTTAGACCGTGATTGTATAATAAACATCTTCACGACATTTCACATTCGTATATTAGCAGGATAATAGACATAAAACATTTTTTTTTATATACCACTCAGGTGGCAGACAAGCTCACGGCCCACCTGATTGTAACCGGTTACCGTGGCCTATGGACGTGTGCAACACCAGGGGCGTAACACTCGCGCTGCCGACCCTGTAGAAACCTTCTAATGCCCTTCTTGAAGAACCCCATATTGTAATCGCTTGGGAAAACCACAGCAGGGATTTTTAATACACACATAACTACGAAAAGTCAGAGGTGTGTGCCCGGAGCGACTGGGGATCGAACTCGAGACCTCGTCATGACAGTCCGTTACGTACGCCACTGGGCTATCGCTGCGCTAAAAAATGTTTATTATCACTCGCTTAGTAATAGGCCCCTTATTACATTGGGACCTAAGCATAACTGGCGAATCGTGGGTGTGTAATACAGCTCTGCCTACCCCTTCGGGGATACAGGCGTGAAGTTATGTGATAATAGACACAAAGATGGTACAGATAACATCAAATGGGACATAGTTAGCCAGAGATACAGAAACAGATAGTTTTATGTACCCAAAATATATAGTCATGAAGAGATTTTCAATTACCAGTACCTCTCGTGATATTTACCGCCTAAAGTATCAAAATCTAGTCGGATAAGTGGAATTTGATCACCAGACAATGTAACATCTGTTTCTGAACGTTTTTTATAAATCGCTTCGTGTTGGAACAAGGGTTTTGTTGGCTTGTGTGAGTGTGCCGTGCATGTGTGTGTGCTGCTCCCACACTAAACATGTATTATAAATAATAGTTATTATTATTAATTGAGTTCATATGTACTACTGATTTAATGATATACACTGAGAAATTAATATTAGCGGTTTGAATTGCTGATGATAAGGTGGGCGCCATTTTGAAAAGAATTAGTATTTCTTTCTATTATTGTGAACTGGCTGGTTCTGCAACCCATGGGGATCTATTCCAGGGATGAAAAGTAGCCTATGTTTTATTCCAGACTATATATATCTATCCCTGTACCAAATTTCAGCCAGATCCATTCAGCCGTTTGAACGCGATTGAGTAATAAACATCGTCACAAAGTTTCATATTTATAATACTAGCTGTTGACCGCGGCTCCGTCCGCGTTTAATTTTGATCCCGTACCCGCTTCCCATGAAAACTGGCCTATGTCCTTTACCAGACTATAATCTATCCCTTTACCACATTTCATCCAGATCCGTTCAGCCGTTCTGGCGAGATTGAGTAACAAACATACATCCATCCATCCAAACTTTCACATGATATTAGTGGGATAAGCCCATTTGACCACTATCTCACCTGCTGGCAAGTGATGATATATATTGTCGATTCAGATTCATTCTAGAAACATAGGCTCAGACAAGTCTTATCAATCATAACCGTCGGTAGCTTAGTGGTTAAGGAGTCGGCTTTACGGTCGAGAGGTCCCGGGTTCGATTCCTGCCCATTACACTACTGACTTGAACCAACTCCTAACACAGGCAATTAAGCTTAGCTGGAGGGGGGCTACTAGTGATTTCGGTTACTAATATTCTTTAAAAAAAAAACTTGGTACGAATGTGTGCGAGAGCCAATTGTATCTTTAACACATAATCAAGACGTTTGCCATTAATGGCCGCCCACTATATCTGAAGTTATTCTAACCGTGCAGATTACGTTATGATTAATTTTCATTAATAATCGTTTTGAGATAAGTTTTTTTTCTATGTGATATTATTCAAATGGTGGTGTTGAATGTGTATTTGTGGCGAGCAGCGCCGCGGTATATAGTTAGTGTTGCTAGTAGCGTCAGGCTAACGTACTAAGTGTTGTACAGCACTGTTCGTGACAATATCTGTGTAGATAATAGTGGAATTTAAGTAATATTGCTCATAAAACTTCATAAAAATTTAAGATAAGATCATAAGATCATAAGATTTAATATGCTTATTTTTATGAAAAAATAGAACTGACTTAATTCGGTTAAGTATATACTTAAACCTTCTCCAGAATGTAACAAATACTTTTCTGAAAACTGTCGAAAGCGGTTCAACCAAACGCGAGAAAATCTTGGACAAACATACAGACCAAACAGTGAACCTCCTTTCGGAGTCCAGACCATTGCGACTTCAGCTTGCTTATCAAACGAGCTAAGTCACTAACTTTAGTTCTTTGCCGGATGGCCTCATTACGAATCCTTTAAAGAAACTCCAAGCATACCTTTTTTTTTTCGTGCCGAAATCCCTTCGGATACCCCCCCGCCGGCCAGCGGGGGCGGTTATGTCGGGCTTGAACCGACTAAAACCGCACGCCGTCTCGGGTCTACAGACGCCGGGGTGTAAGGTTACCCATAGACCATATCCCTCGCACCCCGACTAACCCTGGGCCATCTCCGGTTTCGAGATGGCCCCCTCGGACTATAAGCATACCTATTGAGCTATTCTATGTACAATATGTATCTATGCATGTTTATCCGTATTCTAGAACCTATGATAAAAACTGGTTAAGCTATGCTTACTTTGGGTCTAGATAGCGCTGTGTAGAATGTCTTAAAATATTTATTGAGCTAAGCGAAGCGAAGCTCTTATACGTGGCTAAGCCGTTTGGTCGAGACTGAGTGTTTAGAGGGGTCAACTGTTCAAATACAATGTGCCATTGAGGAATAATCATCGAAAAACAGTTTGACGAGCGCGCGGCTTTAGCTAAGCGCGCGACCGTAGTAAGATGCCTTATTTTTCAAGTAAGAGTCCTGCTCACTCAGCTCAATTTATTTCAGTCGCACCCTGCACTGAATTCCTAGTTTATTATTCAATTCAAAACACCTACAATATTTTTCTTTTTAGAGAGAGACAAATAGCATATTTCTCAATAATTAGAGGGAAATAAAAACTGAATATCATCACAGATATTTTCATGCAACAGTCCTGTTTGTTTTGTTGTTCATTCCATAACAGTTGAGTTACAATGTGGCGGATGTATCCAGTACTAACACACCTTACGACAGTCGCACACGGTGTGACTATTCGTTGCGCGACTGTGGCGCAACACTGGTGGATTGGAGCTGGTTCTTGTGGTCAATTAGCGTGTCCAGTGCATTTAATCCATTGCAAATTGATAAAATTATGTCGGTTTATAATAGTTTTGGAATATTAAATATTAACAGCGCGTAAAATAAGTAAATAAGGGTTATATGTAACCAACCCACGCTTAGAACAGTAAATTTTAACTTAAACATAACATAACATAAACTCACGCCTATATCCCCGAAGGGGTAGGCAGAGGTGCTAGCACCCACATCTCGCCAGTTTATATTTAGGTCCCAATGTAATAGGTGGCGAGCCTATTGCCATTCACCAGGCACTTATAAACCTGCGACTTATAATACACACATAACTTCGAAAAGCATCGAAAAGTCATTGGTGTGTGCCATGGTAAAACCTGGGATCGAACCCGAGACCTCGTCTCAGCAGTCCATTACCCATACCACTAGGCTACCGCGGCTTAACTTAATTTTAACTTGTATCTTGGTAATGGGAAATATTAATACTTTGGTTAATTTGTGATTTTTGTTAAAAATACGTAATAGTTTTAAACTTAATTGTGATAAATAATACAATGGTTTTATAGGTAAACTTATTTGCTTCTGTCCTTGCAGATATTGACACAAACCTTCATTTTAATAAAAATAAAGTCCGATCAGGTACCACAATTGACATTATAATCCATTCACTCGGTGTGGATACATTTGTTCGCTATAACATACTAGCAGCCCGGATCTCCGCTTCGCAATACGTGATAGAATTCGATAATACGATTGCAGCGCCATTTAAAAAAAAAACAGGAAAATCATCTTTGATTGTAAATCGTGTCAAAATTTGAGCTCAATCAATGCAGAACTTTTCAATTTTTGAAGTAAGTAAACCGATATTGTCGGAAGTTCACTTGGGATCAATGTAAAGTCAAATAAATCTCGATAGAATCCGTTAAAAATAGTTTTATTTCAGTTTACGTAAACCGACTTAACATTTTTATCAATATAGATTTACTGTTATTTCTATAAACCTATCGCTGTATCTTTAAAAATCTAATGGGTGACTTGACTTAATATCCTATGGCACTGTTCATTTGAATTGGCACCTTATCAGTCTATATATATGTGCCTCAATACTAATTCTTAAAGCTTATCGACATTATAGTATCAGATGGTCATAACTAGTAAAACAAAACTATTATAATATTCATATAATTTTTTATTAATTTGTATCGGATTAAAGCGGTCCACGCAACCCTCAATTCTTATTGTATAGATTATAAGTGTAGTATATAAAATATCTGATCCATCAGTAACGTCGTTCGTAGCGTTAACTCAGACTAGTTGTTGGTAGTAGCACCGTGTGTGGCTTGCCTATAATAAGAAGATGGGAGCTTACTTTATAGCACTCTGACCTTTTGTCGCATATAGTTCTTACATATCGCTTGTATAATACTTGTTTATAGTCGAAATGCAATAATTATAACTATTATAATCGTGAGCGGCGACGGTAGGCACGCTGCAAGCTTACACGTCGAAATTTAAATCATCAAAGCGAGTGGAGTGAAAGTTGCGATGTGTGTAGCGAGCCTTATGTCTTTCGTTTGCCCGCTGAGTGCCATGTACGTTCGCTTCCGACGCCCCGCGCTGTATACACATATATAAATATTATTTAATACACACCTAAAAAAACACGCTGTATAAGTCTTTATACACACACGCAAGCCAGTAAAGCTATGTGTGTGTAAGCGATACGTACAGAGTGTCTATGTGTGCTCGTAAGAAGCTCGATACAGTATGGTGTAAAAAGGTATTTTACAATATTGGTATTAATTAAAAAATCTGTCATAATAGTATGTGTAGTTTTAAAATAAAAGTTTAAAATAATGAAAAAGACATGTCTACCATTAATTTTAGTAAGTTGCCAGCTGTTATCGAGTTTCACTTCTCTATTTAGTTAGTTACTATAATCTGTTTAGTTTAGTCTGTTAGTTTAATTTTAACGTGCATTTTTCTATGTGTTAACGCACAATGATGAAGTATACAGTTTTACAATGGTTTCAGCATACGTGTGCCAACTTTTAGAAGAGAGATAAATAGTTTCGCGAGAGTACGCAACACTGTGATGAATTGACAATTATCAAAGTAAACATCAATTAGCCTATTGTAGTCCACTGCTGGACATAGGCCTCTCCCATTGTACGCCATAGCACCCGATCCTCCGCCTTGCGCATCCAGACTATCCCAGCTACCTTTTTCACGTCGTCCGTCCATCTTGCTGGGGGACGTCCTACCTTCTGCTTACCGATTCGTGGTCTCCACTCTAGGACTCGTTTGCTCCATCGGCCATCGGTCCTTCGGCAAATTGACCAGCTTTCAGTAATTTTTTACATGTACCATGTTATAATGACGTCTCAGTTCATGTTTACGTGGGAAAATCAACAAGAGAAAATTTTCAAAATCAACGTGTATGATTACTGGCCCGGAATATTGATTTTTCAAACATCAAATGATGTAGTTTTATCTGTCATCAAAATAGCGCTCGAGATGCCTTTGAGTACTTTTCCTTATGCCTCATAGTTTCGGATTTGGCCATCCAAGCCCACTTGTCAAATTCAGCCTGTAAATGGCAAGATTATTAAGCGTAGCGAGCCGAAGGCGAGCGAAGCGTCTTTGGTTTCAAAGTTGCATTTCAAACAAATGATACTCCTCCGAGACCGTTTGACCGATCTCGACCAAATTTGCCACGGTGATCAAATAGACATTACTGAGTGTCGTAAGGGGTCGAATGTCCAGATCGGTCTTACCATCGAGGAATAATCACCGAAAAACCAAATCAATGGAAAAAGTCGACCGGTCACGTTGACCTATTGTTGGATAGGCAAATCTCGCTACGCTTAAGTTTGGGTTGATTGCCAAGCTGGCAACCGTCCTAGTTAAATCAAATGTTTCACAGTAAGCCTCGGTAGCTTAGTGCAAGGTGTCGGTAGCTTTTTGGTTAAGAAGCCGACCTTACGTTCGAGAGGTCGCGGGCACCAATCCTGGTCATTGTACTATTGAGCTAATAAATTGTAGTCCTTTTTTTTATATATTTTTATATATTATAATATTATTTCACCTCGCTTGATGGTAATCTAAACGTAAAATCTCATGAATGAGGGATACCATTACAGACATGGTAGCTCTCAGCTTGAATAACTCATCAGATGCTCTTGCACGCCCCGCTTAAAAGACCCGGGACTATCGGAAGAAGAAAACACGTATGCTTGTAAAGAATTCCAAGTCTATTGTAGTACTGTATAGTTTAAATTGTGGGGTAAGGCTTCTTCCATCGCGATTACGTTCTATTTGTATCATTCTAGTTATGTTTGAAGTTTGTTAACTTGAGGACCGACAGTGGCGATTATTATACAATAGGGTACATAATACCCATTGATTTGACACGTTGGGTAGAAAACACCCGGGCTAAGATGGGTTCGGTTTCGGTTTTATAGTGCATCTTTTTATCTCACAGCTTGATATACCTTAAAAGTAGTTACAATCGAAGCTAAATTTTAATATTTTATAAACGGTTTTAACTGCTCTATAAAGATATCAAACTGTCAGTCCTATATAAATCTTAAGGCTTTCACGGCCGGCGTTGCATCTAGAATATACTGCTTCCGGAGAACTCTCCTCCACTCACGGAGCACTCGTCGGCGCTCGGACCTATAACACTGAAGATGTCGACCGCAGTGATCGACGAAACGTTTGGAACACAAGTTTCCTATGAACCACGGCCAAACAGCCCGGAACCAGTATATTCTACGTGTCAGTCCTATGTTCGATAGGGAGAACACTCAGAAACTGAACTTTGTTGCCGCTATTTGAGATCAAAAGTCGGGTACCTATTTGAGTAGTTGCGAATTCAGACTTAAGTCAGAGGGAGTTGATCCTATTATGGGAACGAAATAATAAATTTGTTTTGAAGTTTATTTATTTTATTGAATTTCAGAAAATGACAAATTATTAAATCGCATAGCTTCGAGCAGGATTAAATGAAGTTTTTTTTTCTGAAAATGGAGGTAGTGTTTCTAATTAGTGTTTCATTTAAAAAAAAGGGGAATTTACTTAAAAATGAGGCTATTTCCTCATTTTGCAGTGTTTCATGTTATGTTTTGGTAGCTTATTGGTTAAGGATTCGGGCTTTACGATCGAGAGATCCCGGGTTCGAATCTTGGCCTTTACACTGCTGACGTGAACACACTCCTGACGCAAGCAATTTAGTTTAGCTGGAGGAGTTAACGGTAATACTAGTAATTTCGGTTCCCAGTACCTACTCTTTAAAACAAACTGCCAATTATATGCCCATCATAGCGGATACAAATAGAAATACAGACAGACATTTTTCAATGATTGTTTATGTTAAGACGTAGAAACATCACTAGTGCCTAAAAATGTTCCTCAATACGAGGCTTATTCACCTCAACGCAATGAGTGCAAAAGGATATGCACTAATCAGTTAGTGCGAGCGAGTAAAAAGTTTGACTTCGATCATACAACGCGGTACACTTTACATTCCTGACTTCGCAAAAGTATTAAGATAACATATTACCTACCTAATTTTAACAGATCAATGATTGAATCCTGTCAGGCTATGGTTTAGATAACAATATTCTGCCCAAAGCAATAAAAAGGTGCCTTATCTATCTATATGAATAAAAATCAATCGTAACAAATATTCGTGGCGTCAGTAGCTTAGAAGGAGTCGGGTTTAAGATCGACTGGTTCCGAGTTCGAATCCTGGCCATTGCACTACGAACGTGAATCCACTCCTAAGATAAGTAATTTAGCTTAGCTGGAGGTGTTACGAAAAATACTAGTAATTTCGGTTATAATATTCTTTAAATAAAAAAACGTTTCTATAGTACTATTAAATACATATGTAATTGTTCGCTGTCGGTCCACTTTCGTTGCTCAATATCGTATAATTTTTTTATTCATAACTTGTATTTAATTTGTATTCTTGCGATATAATATTGTTTCTCTCCACCTTCGCGCTTGCTTCTGTTGCCTACAGTGAAGTTCTACGTTTTTTGAAAACTTGATCCAGTTTTAACTACTCCACTTGTCTATGGACGCTATATGACAGCTGTCACTAACGTCAAAGTGACGTGTATGACAGCTGTTGTAGGCTTCAAATTTTGTCTCGATTGGTGGTAGAGGGTGCGCGGCGATATCGGCGTGCAGCCGCCAGCCATTTTACCAAAGCATTGTAATACATAGAAATCTAATATCGCCGTTGGACTTAAAAGCGACGAGCAACACGGTAAAATCAACTTTAAAACTATGTTACTATGGTTGTATTGTCTAGCTTCTAGAAATGTGTCTGTATTTGCGTCGCACGTCCAGCGGCGTATCAGTCCGCCTCGACGTGCTCAGTCGTTTTTATTTTTATTAAATGCACTGCTAATGTAATTTGTGTTCTTTTATTTTGCATTTTTCTATATATATTATATTCACACGGAAACGTCTATAAAAGTGTTATTCCACACATTCTATATGAAACTTACCGTCTTTAGTTTGTACTTTATTTAGAAGTAGTTTTATGAACAATCATTTAATTTATATGGGTCTTTAATTCTTTCTTCAAATATAGTTACCTACTACCATATGTATATTTATTTTTTTAATATGGCAAGTGATGTAAATGATGAGTTTGGTTTGGCATTTATTGATAGGTAAATGCTAAACTAGGAATTCAGTACAGAGTGCGACTGAAAGAAATTGAGCTGAGCGAGCAGGACTCTTACTTGAAAATAAGACATCTTACTACGGTCGCGCGCTTAGTTAAGGTCGCGCGCTCGTGAAACTGTTTTTAGATGATTATTCCTCAATGGTACATCGGACATGAATCATCTCGCTTCAAAACACTCCTCAGTGTCCACACTATCACCGTGGGAAATTTGGTCAAGATCGCGCGAGTTATTACGGAGGCGTTCAGCCACCAACAAACGGCTATGCCGGGTATAAGAGCTTCGCTCGCTCAGCTCAAAAAAACATCACTAAACATTACAGCTGTTAGTTTCATTTAGAAATTTGACGTGACAACGTCTTAAAATTCGATGGAGCCGGCTGCACCTACGAAAAAATATGACGTATGCGGCGTTACCTCGCTCTGACGCGTTCCATTTAATATGACATTGTCACGTTCAACTATCGTCAGTGAACCGATTACAGACAACCGATTTTTTGAAGACTTAATTATTTATGTACATTTTTGTTATTGTCATTTTTCCCTAGAATACTTAACTATACGCAGTCTGTCTCTAAATCTTTAATTCTATTCGTTTCTACATAAACCCTTTTATAGTTTATCCTATATTAAACTAGACAAACGGTGTTAACTCTTCTACAAAACCGAATAGAAGAAATTAATCATTTTAGTGTTAATTGACACACCAAATGCGTGATCATTTTCAAGCTCAACTAATATAGAACACCTAGAAGCAATAAAGAATGGATGGTTCATATATCTCAGAATGTATTAGGCGCGTAATTGCGATAATTACCTACGTTTTCAGAATATTGTGCTGGACAGCCTTGTCAGTTCAGGGATGTTAAGCTAAGAAACTAACTTATTTATATGACTGTTAACATAGCGCTTACCTACGAATATTTGAGAGTATGGGATCTAATTAGTTAAAAGGTTAAGTAGGTACTTCAATATTTTCTATTAGACGAACAGTTTAAAACAAAAATTGTGTCACAGTTCGGGAAATAGGTACAAACAATGACTTCTATGGTATACCAGAATGGCTGTTCAGAACAAAAAAAGTGGTATAGATTTTGTATTCCACAATATTCAACTTGGGCGCTTCTTTGTTGCTGTCATCCAGTTGCCAATAAAATCTTTTTAAAAATCTTTGTTGCTGTCATAGCCACAGAGTATGTTAAGTTTATAATTATCTGTCATCTGTATTATCTATGGAAGGCGACGCGTATTCCTACGCCGTTCCCGCCTTATCCCGGAACTGTGATACAGTTGTTCTGAACTGCTTGTGTAGTAGGTATACATAGACCTCATTGGGTATAAGGGTGAAATGATAAATATAGCGAGACGTAGAGAACAAGTAATAAAGCTAATTACCTACCTCAGGCTAGCGCTACACTCGACGGCAATTCCGTCGCTAATCGTCCGCATCGGAACGCCAATATACGTTGTTGCATATAAATGAATGACTAATAACGGATTAAATATTTACTGGGGTTCGGACGCTGAAGATCCGCGATGGAATTTCCGTCGAGTGTATTTCTGTGTGCTAGGGTAGTTTCAATAAGTGTTATCAAGTTTCAAACACACTTATCATTCGCTTTGCACAAATTATATGGATAAATGTTATAAATTACGTCTAATTTTCGCGCCTTAAAAGCCGGCAGCTAAACTAACTCGAAAGTGACGTGCAATAATAAAACGTGTCCAATTTTTTTTCCCATACAGCTGGTAGAAGTAGGTAGGTATACATGGGAAGTCTTTGGTTTCAATTAATTGTTCTAATACCAGCCAATTTTGTCTCCTATGGAGAGTGACCCGAAGCCAAGTACCTATTTGTAAAGGCACTTGCTGAGCAGATTGGAGGGCTATCACAGAGTTTGCTGTTGGTGAGGTTCCTGATTACCTACAATATAATTATGAGAAATCTTAAGATACCTGAATGTTTCTGGTCTGTAAAGGTGCGATGCTGTGGCGCCATCTGCGGTCTGCTGTCGTCTACGGAATCGCATCTTATGAGCCTGCGCTGATTGACGGCACGACATGGCAAAGAATCTTTATGTAACGAATGAAAATAGACCCAGAATAAAATTGAAATTTAAATGAAAATCGTTTGGTAGGCATAAAATCAAAGCTTCGGTATGGTCATGAAATTTAAATTTTATGTCTGTGTTTTTAGGGTTTAATTTTATTTATCACATAAAAATCTTATGCCGCGCTGTGTCGCCAGTCTACGTTTGCCTGTTTTTGTGCGAGTGGCACATGTTGTGCCAGCCTTACGATTGTTGTGAGCTAAGCACGTTTGTCGTAGCTACATATCACTACCTTCATTCCTAGAAATAGGTATTAAAAATTATATGATACTCATTTCTAAAATCAACGGACAAATAGTATTATATTTAGATGGCAATTTTTAATATGGTTCCTACTGCCAAATAAAAGCAATGTGTAGAATTGTAATATTGTAGGGATCATTTAAATGGCCGCCTGAAATGAGAATAAAAAAGTTTAAATAGCTGAAATGTTTATCCCTTGAGTAGAAGACTTTATTATTTTTATCTCAGAGGCATAGATATCTAAAAACGAAACAAGAGTCCGAAAGTTCGAATAAATGCGTTGACGTTTGCTTTTTGGCGCCATATTTGCGTCTAGCACCCGTTCCGTTCCACGCAGTCGTTCGTTGTGGACCAATAATTGTGTCTCTAGATTTAAAGTAGATTTAATCTTTGTACAATTCTCTTAACGTCATTGTTATTTTACACAGACGTCAACTTTTTTCGGACAAATGTTAAATTTCCAAACTATCAATTTCATACGTAAGTGTCAATTGTGGCGTCCTAAAACTGCGGTGCAGTTGCAGAAAAAAATGTATACACTCTAATCAGTTTTTTTACGCTTTTGTAAAATTGTATAAAGTATGTAAAAATCGGAGTATTTTTTCCACTTCATTAATATAAAACTTGCCAAATTTTAGTGTTACCAGCTCGATGCGCGTAAATTCTACTATTTTCTCTTAGCGCTCGAGCTTCACGTTTTGCCACTGCTTTTATATACACCAGTCCAATATTTAGTGTTGTAGCAGCGTGTACATAGCCCGTATAGCTGTATGTACTATATATTATGTACATACATAGTGAGTATGATAAAGTATTTTTGCATGACTTATTTATTGTACAAGTGTCCGAATGTGTAGCAAAGCGTTTGGTTTACTAACCACGTTATCTCTGAAGACTTTTTTCTACATATCTATGTAGTGTCATATTTACAGTATTAGCTGAACAATTAGCACAAGTTTAGTTGTTGATAAGCGCACATAGTCCATAGACAAGAATAATAAAGCGATCCAGGTTTGTAATAAGAGCAATCATTACACACACTTATTATTTGTTTTTCTCATATTTATTCTAATTTACAAACCTTCCAAATTTTGTTAATCTCTCTAATGTCTGTTCTTCTGCACCCTTATTGTTTTAAAATTATAGAACTTGTGTGAATTTAAAAAACGTTGTTAGTAAACCACGCTGAATCAAATTCATATATGTATAAATTTAACATTAATGTTTATGAGTAGGCACGCGTCGGCGTCGCGAGATGGCGCCTCTTGCAATAACTTTTCTATACGACAAATAACTATGTAATGTATGAGTATACTGTAGTGTCGGTACTCGGTAGTGTGCGAGAAGTAATCGGCGTCCGCACGTGGTAAGAGCACTGCGCTTTAACCTGTACTGTTAATAAAATAAATAAACTTCGCTAATTACTTATTTTAATCATGTTATTAATTAAAAAGGCAAATTTTTAACGGTAGGTAATAATGCGGTGGCGTAGGTTACTGTACCCACTACAAAAGCCTTTTAGTAGAACTCTGGGTTGAAAATAGCTGACCTGTTAACGGATTTAAAATTGTACCTTATCATTAACTTCTAGGAAACATTTTTGGTAAGCAGAGATTTATAGATCTGTGGGAAGCGAAATAAATTACGTAGAGTATTTCATACGAGCGTATCGCTACCGTGAAACTGCAGATGAATAAATCGCTGCCCACGGATAATGTGGCTTTAAATAATAACTCGAATTTCTTTTTTTTAGCATATTTTAGTTATTATTCACATAAGAACTGTTAGTCCAAAGCAAGGAAGATAGAGGAATAGAAACATTATTTTTCAGTATTATTTTACTTTAAGCACATGCTTCGCTAATCTAATAATAAAAAATGTGTGGAACCTGTGGAATAAATTCTGAGTAAATTATGGTCTTAGGCCTCGAGCTTAATTGTAGAAGATTCGATCGCTAATGTAGATAGTGTTACTCGGAATTACGGATATAAAAAAATGTATAGCCATAAATTTATGAAGAAATATCAAAAAGCTAAATAAAAATAAATCCATGTAAAATTGTTATGTACCTACATAAAATTAAAGGATTACATACCAATTTACAAAATACATTACAGCTTATTTGTGACGACTCATTGCGTGTTGGAACTTATGAAATTTTATACAAATAAATAAGTGCCATTCGATTACAAAAAGTGAACTACCAAAAGTACTAGGATTTGAATTCAGTGTTTTTGTTAGTCCACGCTGTTTTATAAGGCGGGATACTTTTAAAAAGTAAAATATAATACGTTTTATATATTTTTTTACTAATAGAGTCAGTTAATAATCAGATGAAATATAAAATTACAAATAAAATATATTCATAATTAATTATTTCGATATAGATAAAGATTAAAAACTAAAATCCCATCCTGAAGTAGAGAAATGCTGTTTGAGTGAAGGTCACGCTTAACTTGATCACCGCTCTGAACTTCACAGTTTGATCTTTGCTGGATAATTTCTCACTATTATATCGTATGTAATGTTTCAAAAATGAAAGTTTAGAATATGGTTTATAAACGCAAATTCCGACTCACCCAGCGTTCAGAGCGGTCATCAACTAAGGCGAGTATACCCGTGTTAAATGTATGTAAAAAGTAATATAGTACTACCATTGTTCCTGTAAACATTTAAAGCAATAGAACTGTGATGACTAATTGCAGCAATTTCTATAAATTTTTGACGTATCTTATTTAAAATTTCGCTGGTATTTAAATACCCTTACTGAATTCTCTATAAAATAATATAAAAGTAAGCCTATCACGTATTATATTATATCACACGTTGGCGTAACCTCTTCCACAACAACTGATCGTAAGCGAAGAAACGCAAACGAGTGTGATTCATCGGTCATTAGGCACCGTTGCTATTAAGATGATAAATCTCACCCGCTTGCTTTTGCTGCGACGTCCACATCCACACCAGGCAATCGCGTATGTATACCTACGTTAGTCGTCCTATCGCTTGCCTGCTTTCAGGTGGTGTGTCCCTTGCATTTTGTGTTACAAAATGCTGCTATCCTCATTTGTAATTTTGTTCTTTGTTCATAATATGTACAGTACCTATCTATATTTGATGTTCATAAGATATTAGATTCCCAGTTACCTACTACATTTCACTACGCCACTTTCTCTTTGCAAGTAACCCTGGAATGTTAAAACCTGTTAGTAATGAGCCTTGATTGTCACTGACACCACACAGAGTGGTTGTTTGGTTAAAAATGCGTTAGTTTGAAAAATACCTTCATCATTGTATGTCACAGTTACGGTGTCATTCACAATTCCATGCACTATATACTATATTTGCCTTTAATATTTTCTAATATGTATTTAAGTAGGTACATACAGTACCCAGCTTTTGACTGGACACGTTGGGCAAAAGTTTAAGAGTCCAGCTCAGGTCAGCTGTCGTCGGTTTTGTAAAGCGTTCTCAGTATCGCAAAGCGCATGTCTACAGCAATACATCTTTTTACAGTAGATAAAACCAAAGCTACATTTTTAATATCTTATAAATACAAACGGTCTATCTACTCTATAAAAGTATATGTACGATAGCCAGAGCTCACTGAGAGTTTTTGTGCTGTCAGAGGGAAGGGTCTTCCTTATGACAGCACAAAAACTAAAAAAGAAGGGAGAGGCGGGAGGTGCCTTTGGTCTTCCCGGAAGACTAAAGGCTATTCCTGCTTTGCAATTTCTTTTTTTTAGGGTCGGCAGCGCGAGTGTGACGCCCCTGGTGTTGCACACGTCCATATGCCACGGTGACCGCTTCCCATCAGGTGGGCCGTGAGCTTGTCTGCCACCTGAGTGGTATGAAAAACAAAATGCTCTACAGAACCGAAACAAGCCTATTTAAGCCGGACTGTCACTCATCTTCCAGATGTACCTAGTTGAAAACCTAGTACTGTACCTAGCTAGCAGAAGAAACAGCGTTTAAATCGAAACTACCTCCGCACAGAAGCGTTGCAACACCAAATTAGAGTGATGAATTTACTTAACTATTTTAGGTAGGTAGCTATAGTTTAAAACGGGTCGAATATCTAAGTAATGTTTGTAAGAGGTTTGCGCTGTGCTTATGCCAGTGAAATGAAGAGATGCTAATCGCATGTGCTTGCTCTGTAATGAACTATGTAATAGATACTACACAAATTTGAAAGACTAGGCTTTTCAAATTCATGACAAGTCCAGATTCGGTATCACTAGTGCCTACCAAAAATGTCTTACTTGGCAACATCATTGATTACACGGGTTTATCTTACACGGGTTTATCTCCACCGATCTTGATAGCAGATTAAATTGTCCACGTATTTGTTCAGTTTTAGTGTATGGATGTTGTATTATTTAGTAACTTTATTTATGTGCGGATTCGAACCGACTAAAATAAGGTAATTCCCTCGCACCCTGGCTGACCCTGGCCCATCTACGACTTGAGATGGCCCCCTCGGGTTTGGGAACCACGGTGTCCCGATCTTGCTTCGGAAAGGGGGTTGCTTATCGTCCCAGCTTGCTTCTGTTGGGGTGACAGGCGGCCTGACCTGCCACCCCTAGGCCTGCGCTCATGAAGGACGGAGGTCGTTGAGCGACCTCCGGCGACTCGCCTGCGCCGCACGGTGCGTATGTTGTGGACTCAGTGGACCGGGAGAGTTCTAAATCTCTACCGGTCCCGCTCCGCCGCCTCCTTCTCAAGTATTACTTGCTCGCAGAAGGAGGCGGTAGCAGTCCACGCGCTCCCGCTCCGCACCATGGCCGTAATCATGGTACCGTATACCATTTAACACCTATAAGGGATTATGGAATTCGGGCAAATACCTCTATACCATTTCGTTTAAAATTAATAAAATTGTGAAAAGTCGTTTCGTATTGTAACTTAGCTGTCTGAAAGATTTCTGCGGTTGGTACTCATAAATCAAACGTAACCTACACTACAGAGTTCATGCTAAGTACATTTTTATAGTTAGCACAATAAATCTCATCACAAGTGTGACGCCCCTGGTACTGCTCACGTCCGTAGGTCGCGGAAACCGCTTTCCATCATCCGGACCGTATGCTTGTGTAAGCAGTATAAAAAAAATCTTAAAAATATAAATCCCCACACAAGACATCGGTCACCTACCCCGTCATCGAGTGCAGTAAATTTCATTCACAGCTAATTTATGACTAGCAAAAATATTAAAATATAATCCATTCTACGTAGAGGCGAAAGTAATTTTAATAATAAAAGGTTAAAATTTGTTTGATTCATCATCATCAACCTATGCTAGTCCACTGCTGGACATAGGTCTCCCCTAATGAGTGCCAAAGCGCCCTGTCTTCAGCTTGCCGCATCCAGCATCTGCCCGCAGTCTATCGCAGAAATCTTTCAGACAGCTAAGTTCCAATACGAAACGACTTTTCACAATTTAGAATCAAATACAAAATTATTCAAATCCATTCGTACAAAAAAAAACTAATTTAGCGAACCCCCGACCGATTTTTATCAAACATAGCTAAGAACCCTCTCCACCAATATCAAAATCGGTTCATCCGTTCGGGAGCTATGATGCCACAGACACGTCAAACTTACAACACCCATCGTTTTTGCATCGCAATTTTAAAGTTGCTTTTCAAATTCATAGCATAAAGAATGTTTCAGAACTACATAATTTGAATATACCTTTGAATATTATTATAATAGTAGGTACTGTAACTACTGCAAGCTACTAGTTACACTATTATTTAAAATCAATGATGTTGACTAAAATGTTGTATGGTGACGTACGAAATTAAGTTACTGAAAGGAATAAAAATCTATGCTTTTTATAATATGAAAATTTTAGTCGCTAATTTGTAAAAGTGCAATAATTACTGATAAAAAGCAAGTTCCGAATTTAAACCGTGCATTATATTTTAGAACAGTGCTACCAAAATTGTATAGATGTTTAAACTTTATGGTTGGCGACACGGTTTGAGTGTTGCTAGATTTACGAATGTACCACTTTGGTAAGATTTTGTGTGTGTATTGTAAAACTGCTTGCTTTGATCCGGACAGAAGCCGCTGAGGTTATTAGTCCAACATAAACATAGGATGTGTTACAGAAATGTAAAGCTTGCACACTGTAAAGTTGTGTGAGCTGTGAAGCGCGGCGTGCTACCACACTACTGCAAATAAAGTAATTTTGAATAGCGATGGATTGTTTCATTTAAATGTCTAACTATCCATTTCACAACTACGGTATGGTGAGGCTGATGGTCTAAGACTCCACAGGTATTTAAAAAGGTAAATAATTAATCGAACTTCAATGTAAAAGTGTAAAATGATTATTATACCTACGAGTATATAATCTATATTTTAATGTTTCTACAATTTATTCTTAACTAAAGAGAAAAAGGGTCATATATAATCGACACAAACTTAATGCTTCACAAAAACCAATGAGTATTTAACACGTGAGATGCCTTCACTGCCCGCTGAAATTTTGTTGCCGTTTATTCTGCCTGGTTTTAGGATTTAGTCGGTGCGGCTCTGATGAAAGGACTTCTTCGGGATAGTATCGGGGTAAGAAAAATGTCGCAGATAATATCATCAAACAAAACCAACAACACGCTGAACTGGCTAAAAGAAAAAAAAACTGAAACTAAAGAAAAATATTTAAACTATTTTTGAACAATGTCAGTATTAAACTGAGACACAAAATACTTTACGTAATTATTATTACATTTATCAATGTGCATTACGATAACCAGCATGATCTAACACTTTATTTACTTTTATTATAATTGCTCTACTCCGAGCTCTCTTGGTAATATATAATTTGGTAGAAGTATCATATAAATCACGTACAATAATGATCAACGCAAGGACATAATTTAAAAATCTTTGGCGTCCCAACAAAAAAATTAGCGTGAAAATCGTTCCACGTAACATTCTCTGTTTGCACTGAAATTTCTTCAAAACGTCTTTTTCTAGAGTGAGAATTTTCAGTTTCTTTGTAACTAGTTGAGAGCCCAACAATTTCTTGACTGTTATTAAAAATAGTAGCTAAAATATTATCAGTATCGCCAGAAACCTTCTGCTGAACGGTGCTTATGTGTCTGTCATCCATTGTATTTGAGGTTTCGTTAGAAATATCCTCTACGGCCATGTTGTGTTCACAATTATCATTGCCGTCAATGAGACTCGATAATCGATTTGTTCTGGTTGATATAGATTCTGCTGATACGTCTAATCGAGGTGTTCTCATAACTTCGAGTTCTTTGCTGTCGTTGCCATTTTCTTCTGTAGAGGGAGATGTCTCTGGATCTATAGATATAAAATAATAGTTATGTTCAGAGATTTGTATACTTTTTCAGAAGTACTTTGGAAGTAAAAATACGAACCTTGATTATTTTCCAGCATTGCAGAGTCCCTTTCAAGAAGAAGCGAACGCTCCGCCGACCTCCAGCAGGCATAGTCTTGTTTACTTTTATTAGCAACATCCCAATTGGAAGCTTCTGTTTCATCCTTGGCATCCTCTGTGATTTGGGTGTAGATAAGAGCTAAAATAAGTTAGATACAAGACGATTAAAGTAAAAATCCAATTTCCATTCAAATTGGAGCCCTTCGGCTAGATAAGTGTACTTTCATCATAAGAAGATCAAAGCTTTTGAATATGACGGCGCGTGGCTTATTCAGATTATTTGTTTAATTACATTATTAATAGCTATGTATTTTTTTCAGTTAAAATATTTTTGCGGATCAAAATCATAGTCAGTGATTTGTTTGTAATAATAGATAACGTTATTCGATTTTGAGGGTACTTTTATTTAAGACCGGGTGGGTATAAAACCCCTACCCGAACAAGGTAGTATGGTGTGTCAAATGCAATGCGAGTTGGATAATGGACACTCGACTGCCAACCGTTGCAAGAGGTGCACACACGGTAACCTCGGCACGGTAGTCGAGTTTATTTCTGTGTATAATGTTTGATTTTGTACGAAAGTTTAAGAAGTGCGTTAGCATTAAAGTTGTGTTATTTAGTAAGTTTACCTCCACCCCCCCCCCCCCCCACTCTTGTTGCACACGTTATTTACTGGTGACTTTATTAGAGCTACTTATCTAATTATTGTTATTTTTTAATAAATCAAACTAAAATTATGCTTGGTTTTATAATAACTGAATGGCTGAACATATTTATAAAAACTATATGCAATCAGATAGCTTATGTATTAATACAGGAATAAGCTTTTTGAAACATTTGAAACGACCTCTGTTGTTTAGCGGTAGTGCGTTCGACTGCTAAGCCAGAGGTCGCGGGTTCGATTCCCGCTCAGTGCAAATATATAATATTTGCATTGGTCTGGGTGTTTCTATGTATAATATGTATTTATTTACAAAAAAGAAAAAAAAAAAATTAAGTAAGTTTATCCGCATTCTAGAATCCACATGACAAGCTGCTTAGTTTGAGTCTAGATGACGTTGTATACTTTGTCCTACAATATTTATTATTTTATATTTATTTATTTCACTTTACTCAAACCCATTTAAGAGTGAAGATGTTATTGCCCATATTAGATGACGTGCGTTCGATAGTCGGTACTATTTGATCCAAACACTGGGAAAGGAGTAGGCATTGTAGACTCGTCCGAAGGGATTACCGCACGAAAAAAAAAAATAAGGTACCTGCTATTTACTAACGAAAAAAAAGGTTTGCCGCGCTATTTGGTATGTCCCCAATGTTAAGTCGATTTATAGGCGATGTAGGATTATCACGTTTAAATCCCAATTCGCACTTAACATTGACACCTTATCAGAAGGCAGTCTTTAACTTTAGCTTAGGGCACGCCGCAATAGCGGCGGTAAGGCCCATCATGGAGGATTGGCTAGAGAGGCGACACGGAAGACTCTCGTACCGACTGACGCAGGTGATCTCCGGGAAGGGGGCTTCGGGGACCACCTGCATCGGATCAGGAAGGAGCCAACGCCTGAGTGTCATCACTGCGACGGAGCGAGGACTCAGGACTGCACACACTGGCGGACTGCACGGCGTGGGAGGCGCCGAGGCGTGACCTCGTGGCAGCCATCGGGGTGGGAGTCCTCTCGCTCGGCAGCATGATTGCGGCAATGGTGCGGAGCGCGAGCGCGTGGGCCGCCGCCACCTCCTTCTGCGAGCATGTTATGCTCGCGAAGGAGATGGCGGAGCGCGCCCGGGAGAGATTTAGAACTCTCCCGGCCCGCCGAGCCCGCAACTTGCTCGCCGCGCGTCGCAGGCGACTCAGGCGCCGGAGGTCGCTTAACAACCTCCGTCCTCCATGAGCGCAGGCCTGGGGGTGGCGGGTGAGGCCGCCTGTCACCCCAGCAGAAGCAGGCCGGGACGGTGGGGCGACTAGTGGGGCGTGCGGTTTTAGTCGGTTCAAGCCCGACATAACCGCCCCCGCTGGCCGGCGGGGGGTATTCGAAAAAAAGGTAACAATTCATTACAAACCTTGATTACCTTCAAAGGCTGTTTCCAAATCTTTTTCAGTATCTTTTGGTCTCCGATTCTGACTGCAGCACATCAAAACGGGACTTAAAATTGAGTCTTCATCCATAGCTCTCTGTGTGAGTCCAAACTGAGCTTCAGGAACAAGCGTCTGTGTGACTTCAAGCCTTGACTTCTCGTTCACCTTACTTGGCATAGAATCTATATGAAGCTTTTTATTTAACTCAAGCAGCTGTCTTTCGCACCTAAGTGTAGTATCTGTTAAGGAGACGCATTCTGAAAGGTATCGCTCTTTTTCTTGTACCAAAAATATACTTGCCGGTGCTGGCGTAATCTCCATTTGTGGTCGATCATATATAGGACTGGGTCTAACTTCCGGAAGTGGTCGACCATCTATATGAATGTCAGCTTCGAATGTTATTTGACTGTAAGTTGGATCTAAAATAAAGAAATGAGATTAAATCTCAACAGTGGATATCTTAATCCTAATAAAATTATAAATGTATTTGTTTGGACGGGCAGGTATCCAAACTAAGGTTTTGGATTCCTGCCCTTTCACTTTGGGTGACACGACATACTTGGCTTGCATTGCGCGAGTCTTTCTATTATACCTATTTGATTTTAAGAAGAAAATAATTTGAATAATATTTAATAGTTTTCATTGCCACCTTATCACCTACATATAGAATTTCATTAATTTATTGAAAATTAGTACGGTAAAAGATAAGTTAGGAATAGTTGTGTGCGGTAAAAGATCCGCAAAAAAATCTCCCTATCTGGGAGAATTTTTTGCGGATCTTTTACGGCACACAACTATTTTACTCAATCATACTAGAACGGAACTGGATAAATTTTTACACAGAGATAAAATAGCCTAGAAGAAGTTTCTTTAGATTGCAGGATCAGTATTTCACGAGGGCCGAACCGCAGTATTAACTAGTCAATTGAATAAATTATCAAAAAGGTGAGATCTTAAAATACTTTTGTGAAGATCACACATTGTACTCCGTGATCACAGACGTGTGTATTTGTACCATAACCATTTAATATTTTAGTACTGGCAACATTTGAAAGTTTCTTTGATCTATGGGCAGTATGATGGCTTTAATTTTTAAAGTATGATAAAATAATTTGGCTTCCGATGAACCAAATCTCGAGATTCGCGCACTTTCTCAATAAGAGTTCTGCGTTGGTTCTGCGCATGAGCGAAATAAAATGGTGGACAGATTACAGGTGTAATGTATTCATTGGTTCCACTATTAATAACTCGTCAAGTTATTGATTTATTATGATTTCACTGAATGGTTCTTAGTTCTGCACTGTCATCTTTGATGTGAATGTAATTCAAGAATAGATTAAGGCAATATTTAATGGAAAATTCATTTTACTCAGTCACTACACCTCCTAAATTCATTGAATTTAGGGGGTGTAGTAATAGTAATAAATGAAACAATTTCCTTTAATTAAAATCATTCATTGTACATAATATACTTATTATTAATATTGACATTATCTACCTTTTTTATATTGAATTGGAGAGGTCAGTGTAGTACTATATTGATTTTACGGTGATATTCCTTGCCATCCTTGTTTAAGATGTCAGGGGGAATGGTGCGGTCAGGGTGTAGGAATTTTATTAATTATGACGGAATGGGAACCCTTTTCAACGTCACATGAGAAAAATTGTTTCATGGTTCCTAGGTGAGGCAAGAATGAATTCTGAATTTGGAACGGGACCCAGAATTTCTACACCTATATGTATACCTTTTTTTTTTTTTTTTTTTTTTTTTTTTCGTGCGGAAATCCCTTCGGATACACCTATATGTATACCTATAACAACGCGCTTTTTTGTAATCCAGTAATGTCATCTGTATGACGGCTACAAAAATCTGCGCATTGTTCGGGGTCGATTGTGGTCTTTCGCGATACCAAATGTTTTGTTCCGTAGGGATTTTCGCACGAGAAAAAAAAAAAAAAAAAAAAAAGGTACAATCAGCCTAGTAGTAACTAGGTATACGTAGAAGTCATTGAAAAGTTTTGGCGCCAACGCGCGAAAAGACACATCGGAGCTGAGTATCATTTTCAGGCCCGATGTGTCTTTTTTCGGACATTGCCATCTTCGCCATTTATTATAAACATTTATTATATTTTACGGGAATAATGTAATCTCAAGTAGATAAGAGAAAAAACTTGATATTGGCGTCTTCGCCATTAATAATTTTATACACATTTATTATATTTTACTTGAAATTGGCGAAATTGCGATGATTCTACTGCAGAAGCCATTAACTAAAAGAAAAAAGAAGAGTATAATTTTCTAAAATTTGTGTAATTTCGAGTATTTATGTGTAAAAATTGATTTTTAGACATAACGTCTTCAATAACTTGCCAAGGTATAGGAAAGTGGCATATGTACCGTGAATTGTGATTTTGCGTGTTGTTTCCAAAACTCCACACAAGCTTCAAGCCTGTACTTAACTAGGGCAGGACTTTGACTTGACTCATGACTATGAAGGAATTTACTTGACTTGATTGTGAGTAAATGACGAAAACGCTGCATGATATTGAATTCATATGCAAATGACTGGTATGCGGCCAAATTCGATGCATAGAAACAAAAAAAAGTCATTGAAACCTGCTGAGTTACTGCGCTTACTTAATTGTATGTTTCTAATATAATTCGTAGCTCCTTTAATGATGTGTTTCCGGACGAGAGTACGTAAAGCACAATATTATAACAACACAGAAATCATTGTATTATAAACAGCTCAGATATTTACTGCGATGTTGACCTTCAGGGATATTATTTAAATATTATCGAGATAATGCATTTCCTAAAGTAGGTATTTTGCTGTAAGTTATTTTAATATTATATTGATAAAGGCTACATTTAGGCAAGCAATTTCCTCGTATAAAACCTACATCGTCTTAAAAATAATAACATTATTGTGAAAACCGTGAAAAACTCTGAGAGACAACAATATTTTAACAGTTCCATTGAAATAATGAATGAATAAATTATTAACAAAAAACCATCTGCAGATCTTAAGTTCGCTGACGCAAGGCTCTTACTGAAAAAAGTATAATTCGCTTGGGCAGAACCAAAATAAATTCGGAAAAATAAATAATAAATACACCAGCTTCTTACATTCATATTTTTATTAAATTACACAAAAGCTGTGAAATTAGTTATACACGACAAATGTAAAAAATACCCTTGTACAATCTTAACTTTAATAAATTAGGAACCTATCTATGACACATTAAACGTCTGTTCATATTATAAAATTGTAAATTAGCTGTCTGTACATTGGAAATATTTAAAAAAATATACTTGGGTTATGTTAAGTGAACGATTCTGTCTACAAAAATATTTCATTGTAATTATTTTCTGTTTGTTTGCAACGGAAGCAAAAACTACTGATTGGCTTTTGATGCGTTTTTTTCTAACAGAATTGTCTTGAACAGACCAAAAATCTGCCGTATGTTTGATTGCAATTTATAAGTAGAACTGGAGATATGACCAACAACAATAACACTCACACTTGTATGTAATACAAATTTAGTTCATGTGATAAATGTTTGAAATTGCCATTTGGCCAGTGTTTAAACATAACATGCACCTACCTAATATTTTTTGAGTTGAGCGAAGCGGAGCTCTTATACGTGGCTAAGCCGGTTAGTCGAGACTGTACTCTTCCGGAACCACAATACCGATCTTGACCAAATGTGTGATAGTGTAGACACTGCTGAGTGTTTAGAGAGGTCAACTGTTCAAATACAATGTACCATTGAGGAATAATCATCGAAAAACAGTTTCACGAGCGCGCGGCCTTAGCTATGCGCGCGACCGTAGTAAGATGCCTTATTTTTCAAGTAATTAAGAGTCCTGCTCACTCAGCTCAATTTATTTCAGTCGCACCCTGCACTGAGTTCCTAGTTTATTCAAATATGAAGAACGTGTTACGCTAAATAATGTGTAGGTATTAAATTTCTATCAAATATTTTACAAAAGCTACCCCTAAAATACGTGATTCCTATAAAAATAAGAATATATTATTTTAAACAGTCAGGCCCTCTTCAAATGCAATTAGTCATAGTATATCACATCCAACACCCTGGCACTAGGATCTATAAATACGAGATTGTTTCATAGATGTTCTGTTAACAGTAATAACAGTATCTAATTACTGGTGGTAGAAATGTGATGACACAAATTTCTCACAAAATTCGGCCGGGTAGGTACCACCGTGTACGATTGCGAAAAACCCTCCATAGTAATCCAATTTCGGTTTGATTGCGTTCAGGGGTCAGCAAGTGCATAGCCGGGTAGGGGGATTTTGGTCGCAGCACTGGTTGGACCGGTGGGTGTCACGCGGTGCTGCGACGACAATCCTCTTCTGATGAGGCCGTCAAGCTGAGTGCCACCATTGTTAACATGGTACGTGTATGTAATGATGACCCTGTTTCCTGAGACTTTACCTTCAGCTTACCATCAGGCGAAGTGAAGTCAAATTGACGTGCCCTAAATATAAAAAAAAAAAAATTCGTTCGTCTTAATTCTTGCCAGGAGGTTATGGAACCCTAGGAGATGACATCAGAGGATTTTAAACTGCCTTCGTTGTTCTTTATTCTGTGACTAGCTGTGCCCCGCGGGTTCACCCGTGGCATACTTCGCCCCCGTGTCACCATTTGTCCCATACATGCTCGTTATTTATCAGTTCTACAATAAATTATGGCAATTTATTGACATTTATGATCACTGCTCCGCTTTCCTGGGTAGTAGCGTAATGATATATAGCCTATAATCTTCCTCAATAAATGGGCTATCCAACACAATAATAATATTTCAATTCGAACCAGAAGATCCTGAGATAAGCGCGTTCAACCAACCAAACAAACAAACTATGTACCACTAGTATAGATACTTTCGTATTGAGTTTCCTCTTATAAAAGTTATAAATAGATTGCATCATATCATGGGTGTAACTAGAGGAGGTTCTAATGCCCTAGAAATCCAAAATATTATCTAAAAGTAAACCTTTTGTTATTTTTCACATGAATAATAATGTAATTTAATGCACATTTGTAATGTTTTGTTTTCTTAAACCTGGGAGGGTTTAAGAAAACAAAACCTAGATTAAAACCTGGCTTTATAGACTGCATGACATACTTATACTATGACAGAAAAACTAATCCTTGCTAGGTACAAATATAATTCAGGCGCCGGAGGTCGCTTAACGACCTCCGTCCTCCATGAGCGCAGGCCTGGGGGTGGCGGGTGAGGCCACCTGTCACCCCAGCAGAAGCAGGCCGGGACGGTGGGGCGACTAACGCCCCTCCCCCAAACCGGGGCAAGACGGGGACACCGTGGTTCCCAAACCCGAGGGGGCCATCTCGAAACCGGAGATGGCCCAGGGTCAGTCGGGGTGGCACGCTGGCACGCGGGGGGGTATCCGAAGGGATTTCCGCACGATAAAAAAAAATGGTACAAATATAATGGGGTGCGACTGGTTGGATCACCTCCAAGTTTGGTGCACCCTGGGCAACGTGGGCGATGACGCATCAATGATTGCTCCTCTGGAGTAGCTGGCGTCAACGTCAACGGCCAAGAGTCTGGCTCTTTTCAGGGCCAGCTGACCCCATTTGCACGAGGGGGTCGGGGTATGGCGGGCCTGCAATGCCCGTAGGGGGGGGGTCGCTCCAGGTACCCCTCTGCTGTTCATCAGAATGGCCCAGGGTCAGTCGGAGTGCGAGGGATATGCTCTATGGGTAACCTTACACTCCGGCGTCTGTAGACCCGAGACGGCATGCGGTTTTAGTCGGTTCAAGCCCGACATAACCGCCCCCGCTAGCCGGCGGGGGGGTATAAGAAGGGATTTCCACACAATAAAAAAAAAAAAGGTACAAATATAATATAGGAATAGACACCGCTTGAAATTTAAAACGTTCAGAATATTTTATGATTGTTTTATAGTTCGTACACATGCTTAAACAGTGCTTCTATAGTCTTTACCGTGTTTGGACGCCTTCCACCTTCTTTCAACTCATGAAATGCTAGCATGGTTTCCTTTATCCGATCGAGAAGAGGTTTAAGTGGTGTTGTAGAAGGGTCTTCACCCTTTAACTTCTTTTGAATCCAGTAGACGATGTTTACCATAGCTACTTGATTCAGCTCCAACTCAATCTGCGGCTCTATATGAAGATCAAGCGTATCTGTGGCTCCAGCTGTTTCTCTTAAAGTGTTTTTTAGAATTTTCAGGTTCTCACGTAAATACTTTTCATTCGGGATTAAACTTGGACCATCGCCTTCTTCTGAAGAAGAATCTTCAGGCGATGATGTAGAGGAAGCGGGTTCTGTCACATGTGATGTTTGACAGTCATCTGTTTCCATTCTTATTAATTCTATTCTTTGTGTCATTATAAAATTTTGAGCAATCTCGTCATTTATCATACCGTTTGGTATTTCAGCCTCCTGCACTGTATTCATTGTTAATTCGTCCAACATTGTTTCCTCGGCTCCATCCTGGTCTTGTTCCTCTAGTGGCCCCTGTTTTTTATTCGAATCACTCATTGCTGATTGATTGGTATTAATATTTAATAATGGCACGTCTTAACTGCACAATATTTGTTTCAATAATAAATGAAAGTAGCTTAATGTTACAGAATTAAACGAAATGCTACCAGATCTAAGTTAAAAAAGCTACCAAATTAGAATGGTATAATATTGTAACCATAGAGGAGGGAATTATTGATACCATGCTCTTTAGTGCCTCCATCGGTCGCGTCTTCAATGTGCCTCGCATTATATACTATATTTACTAGAAAGTGCCTGACCTTTTGTTGCAAAACTTCGTACGACGTATGCGCCTGCGGACACGATGATAGAGGATTCCATTTACGACATATCTAGTTACTTGCTACCCTGAGACATACTAAACAGTACTTAGAACTGTTTACTCGCGACCTTAAGACATACTAAACTGTACTTCGAACTGTTTACTCGCGACCTTAAGACATACTATTAATAATACTTCGAACTGTTTAGTATGTCTTAAGGTCGCAAGTAGATTGAAATATTCGACGCCAAATACTAGCCCTATGTGCTTGACTTCCAGACTGCGACCTCAGTGCAAAAGTACACCGTGTTGTGGTGAACGAGGATCACCAAAAGCACTCAATAGTGACGTCACAGCTTCGCTCCAGTTGCTGATGGTAGGATTTCCACCAGACTACTGCGTCTCTAATCAACAACATCGACAAACCTCGTTTTCGTCTACCACGTAAGCACAATCCTTGTACGATATCATAGTGCCGATGAGTCGTCAGGTATTTCGGTGAATCGTGCTGTATATATAGTGAAGTTTCCGTGAAGGGGAGCGGGCGTGTACCCCAGGGGTTTAGAGGGCACCCGCTGTCAGCGTCGTCGACAATGAGCACGCAATTTTCGAGCACGCAATCTAATAGGTGTTCGTTTGCTGTAACGAGCGTCGTTATATTGGACTCCATGTCGACGGCGCTAAAACTAGTTCCCGCCATTTGTTGTATGGATGTTTCTTCAAAATCAAAAGATTTACGCATCATTGATTCACTATTTGTGGGTTCGTTTTCACAGACCCACGTTGGGCGCCATTTTAATATAAATATCATAAATATGCTACGACAGTTTTATTGCAAAGCGGCATCTCGCCCTCGTTTTACTTCAGTTTTTTTTACTATTTATGGGTTCGTTTTCACAGCCCACGTTGGGCGCCATTTTATTATAAATATAATAAATATGCTACGACAGTTTTATTGCAAAGTAGCATCTCGCCCTCGTTTTACTTCAGAGTTTTTTTTACTCAAGGCATCGTAGTTTACACATTATAATATAGGAGGTAATATAGGGTACATTATCCGCGATTCAAATGGCGAATTTTTTTTTCCAATAAATGGTTCCGAAGATTACTTCAAAAATATAAACAAACTCACAAAATTCAGCCTGTCTCTTTAGAACATTTAGCAAAGTCTGATATTACAGGGCTTTACAGTAAAATTGCACTTATATGAGTACACTGGAATCAAGACAATAGGCTTGCCATGAAATGTACAACCGCAATTGCGGGCCCGCACGAAACAGGAACGAAAGAAGTGTCATTTAGGTACCTTGAAGATGGGGTGTGTGTTGGGTAACCTCCTCGAGTGTCGCTCCGATTCCGATCCCGCTGCAGTCCGGGGGGAACGGAATCGGAGCGGCCGGTACACCCTGGGCGGCGGTCAATGGCTTCCCCTTCATAGGGTTGGCATTGATCGTCGGCCAATACCCAACGTGGCGGGAACACATCGCTCTCCGTACTCCTCTGCTTTCATAGGAGACAGGATGAGCGATGCTGTTAGTGATGAGATGGCCCAGGGTCAGTCGGGGTGCGAGGGATATGCTCTATGGGTAACCTTACACCCCGGCGTCTGAAGACCCGAGACGGCGTGTGGTTTTAGTCGGTGCGAGCCCGACATAACCGCCCCCGCTGGCCGGCGGGGGGGTATCCGAAGGGATTTCCGCACGAAAAAAAAAAAAGGTACCTTGAAGATACTTCGTATTTCGTTCTTTCGGTTGGGTTCATACAGTATGTTCGGGACTGAATCATACATATCAAG
Source organism: Cybosia mesomella (assembly GCA_946251805.1). NCBI lineage: Eukaryota > Metazoa > Arthropoda > Insecta > Lepidoptera > Erebidae > Cybosia > Cybosia mesomella. The sequence continues at coordinate 20,054,341 of OX276411.1, forward strand.
CAGGTTTTCTTTTCCAATATATTTCTATTAAAATATAAACTATTTTTAACCAACATATTAATAAATACATACCTTTGTGTTGGACTAAGATAACATAGCGTTCTTTTCAAATAAGTCGTACTTATAGTATCGTATTTTCATTTTAATTCTTTTTTTAGCGGACTGTCAAAATTTAGAATTTTACGGTATCAGGTCGTTTCATGGTAGGGTTCAGGTCGAATGGACTGTCATGTGCCATCTTCGGGCCCAATTAAGGGATAAGTACGGTTTATGGTACCGATTGACCGAAATTTCAGTCCGCAATTGCGGATGTCAGCATACCATGAAACATGGTAGGCCTGCTGTCCACTAGGCGTATGCTTTAGTACATCACAGAACGTTCCAGGTTACGGTCATTATGGGTAGTTGGAGCCTTAAAAATTCTGACAACTGGTCTAACCATAAACTTAGTAAACTAAGTGTAACTAAGGAACTGCGATATCACCAGTGGGTTGTGGAAGTCAGATGAAGTCGCTTCAAGGAAAATATCGGACTGAAAAGTCAATCTCAACTGGGTTGAAAAAAGGCTCGGAGAATGATGAGTGGTGAAGAGAACCCAATCAGAACAGAAAACATCTACTTAATACAGCTTTTTTTAAAATAATTCTAAGGCTCACGGTGGTAGTGTAATGGTCAGGGCTCAACCCCGGGACCTCTATATCGTAAGGCTGACTTCCTAACCTCTAATCTTTGAATTAAGGTTACTTTAATCAGTAAACAAAAAAAAATGTTATAATCTTACCTTCATTACCGGTCGATTCCTGCTCCATTTCACTCATTTCTACATCAGAATATTCACTATCATCAGTATCATCATCGATGTCATTACGATCATAATCGATATCGTTACAATTATTACCAACGTCGTTACGATCATTATCGATGTCGTTATGATCATTCAATGCCATATTATTTTCATTCTCATTTAAATCTATTATGTTATTTACATTGCGGGGTACCTCGGATTTATTAGATTCAACAACATTGGATTTATAGCTGTCAGGTGATTCAAGATCAGCATTGTACCCATTCGAATTAAAAGAAATACTCTCTTTATTCGATTCGCTATCATTCATTATTAAACTTTGCTCTTCATCATCGAAGTCTTTACCTTCCAAAAACATTCTTCTTATTTTTATTAGCAGCCTTTGGTAAAATTCGGGTGGTTCGTCATGTTTATCAGGCATTCTTTCGATGATCAGCGGTGGAAGTAGACTTTGAGACCCAGTTTCTAGAGTTGGTTCAACATGAGGAGGTGGTGCTTCAACGAAACCTTTTAATTCTGTAGAAGTTTCATCTGATTCTTCATACGATAAGTAATATTGTTTGGTATTTTGTGAATCTGAGGATTGAGTGGAGTCGTCACGATGTGTGTGTGATGATTGGGTAGATTCTTCGGTTACAGGCGATATAACTGAAGCAATAGAAAATTATACTTATGAATTTAGCCAATTATAGGAGTCGTAAATAGTTTTTTTTTTCAGATATTTACATCATAGTCTGAAGCTTATTGATGTTAATGTTAGCGTGAAGACAGTCAATATATCATTATCATCATCATCATCATCAACCTATGCTAGTCCACTGCTGGACATAGGTCTCCCCTAATAAGCGCCATAGCGCCCTGTCTTCAGCTTGCCGCATCCAGCATCTGCCCGTATCGTAATATATGGACTGTATGTAGACGGTGTATGGACCAATCACGTTTGTTTGCACATGAACAACATCAATATTATTGACAGGATCGCGATAAATATTGACTGTCAATACGCACCCAATGTTTGCGGAACTTTTTGTCATCATCCGACTTCTATGGCTCCTTTCCATGATTTAGTTTAGTTGACTTTTACGGGAGCGACAGCCGTAGCCAAGCCGTTGCCTAAAGGACCCTAAGAGGGAGAGCCTACGCTGGAACCTCGTCTTTAGTAGACATCCCAAGATGAACGTACTTATTGCATTTTTCCAATAATATCGGTATAATATCTACAGGTTAAGTTAAGACTTACCACGAATCGGTATGTCGCGAAATAAATTTTGGACCAAATATGCTTGTTTTCTTCGCCAATTTTTGCTATAATCTGACATAATTATGTATTTAAACCAAATTTAGAAATGTATTCCACATTGCGTGCTGCGCAAAATGACGTGGCAATTTATTAATTATTAGCACGTGGGTAGGCTGCTTTTAAAAATATAAAAAAAGACGTTCCTCGGCCTATGCTCACAAAGTTACTTTACCTACTAAAGTTATTTTACATACAAATATGAAATTATTTGATAAAAAATAATATTATTTAAATTTTTTTAGAAAAGAATCTGTGATAAAAATAGCGCATCATTCAAAACAATTAAACGTCGGGGCGGATGCGTTTGAATATTTTATTATCTCTTATTTAAATATATTATTTTATGCAATTTTATGACATTGGTTGTAACCGCAAGGGAATATTTAGTATGAATTTACTATTTCTTTTATTTTTGACCATATTTCAATTCATTCAATTCAATTTCAATTCAATTCAAGAACTAATTATCTCTGCTGTTCACAAAGTTTGTAATTGATTTGTAAGAGTTTCGCCTAAGATACGAACCGAGCTAAACTGCGTTATCACATTTTTACACACTGAAATTCAATGAGAATTCAGTTAAGTTGAAAGGTTTTCACTGATGAAATCCAACTAGCGGAACAGCTGTTCCGAGTAAACGAATGCATCATAATCGCTTGCAGTTAGCTGTCAAAACAACTGTGTAAGAGTGAGACAAGTCTCATGAAAATCAATAACAAATTTGCACTATTTAACTAGCAAATTCGTTATAATTAATGAGTTATATTCTCAGTCACGACGAAAAAAAGTGTATTTAAATGTTTTCGTGTATTTTAACTGAGGTTTTCCTGAATAATTGTGTATGTATTGCGGTAAAAGTAGTCCAACGTTTTCGCAACGCTTGAGCGGCTCTTTAGGCCGGAAATGTGTGCTCCAATTGTATATTTCTTGTTAAAACAAGAATAATGGACCTGTCCCCGGACGAGGACAACTTCCAAGGGCGTTTACTGCATCAGGTAAGTGAATTAAAAAAAAAATTGACATAGGTACTTTTTTTCTTGATGAGTAAATAAATCGCTAACTGTTAGTATTTTCATATGCAAGGTCTGCACCGATGCGTCATAATTACAATAACCATCTATTCATTTTAATTTGTAAATAAATAATAATTCTATGAAGTAATAACTATATAACTATTTTAATATGTACTGTTACTACTTGGATTAATATTGTAGTTAATTACAAGGTATACCATTATTGAAGTGTACACACAGGCTATTCCAAAACAGCCTGTTTTCCAATAAGAATAAACCAGGAATAAGTGAAGTGCCTCTTGCCAACTCATTTCTGTCCGTCTTTAGTTCTTATAGTGTCATTACAACCAGTTTTTTCATTATTTATAGGTAAGTTTAAGCTGTTAAAAATCAAGTTCAGTATGGAATTTGAGGTAGCAATAGTGTCTTGGTTAAGTTTATTCTGCCAACTAAGCTGTCCTGTATTTGTCCTATTTTTGTTGAATTCTGATCTTGCAGCCATGTTGCAGAATAAACTATTTGGCAGTGTTAAAAATAATACTACAAATTGAGGAAACAAAAGGATCAAAAGCCAATAATTCCAAATTCTTATAAAGATTTTGTATAAAATTTATTTGATTTTAATCCAATAGATATTTCTAAAGGGGTTTTGAAAAAAAACTGAATAAAGTATTTAACAAATTTCAATATTTTCATCACAATCTAAAAAATATTTTTTTTTTTGGATAATATAATTATTTGTGCTTCATCAGACACTCCTCAATTAGTAATATCCACTTAAACTAGGACGGTTACCAGCTTCGCAATCAACCCAAACTTAAGCGTAGCGAGATTTGCCTATTCAACAATAGACGACTTTTCCAATGATTTGGTTTTTCCGTGATTATTCCTCGATGGTACGTCGGACATCAACTTTCGACCCATAGAGACACTCAGCACACTGTGCTTGATAACCGTGCCAAGTTTGGTCAAGATCGGTCGAGCCGTCTAGGAGGAGTATGGTTTCACGCGAAAACCCGATTTGTGGAGAAAGACGCTTCGCTCGCCTTCGGCTCGCTACGCTTAATTATATTTATTAGCCTATTGCAGTCCATTACTGGACATAGGACTCTTTTAATGTTCCCATTGGCAATCAATCCTCGGTCTTCTGCATCCAGTCTATTTCAGCTACCCTATTCTGGTTGTCAGGATATACCGCTGAGCGACCTCATTATGCATACAACTGTCTAAAGAGTAATAACTTTTGACATAGCAGTAGTGCATTCGACTGCTACGATAGGGGGCGCAGGTTCGATTCCCGCTCAGTGCAAATATTTGTATGAATGAATATATCTAGTGGAATTGGTCTGGGTGTTTCTATGTATTTATAAAAAAAAGGAATATAAGTATGTTTATCTGCATTCTGGAACCCATAACACAAGCTATTTAAACTATGCTTTAATTTTTATTATTACAATTGGGGACACTGGAAGCCGGCGATCCACCCAAGAAGCTTGTGGGCCATTTCATCCATTTCCCCAACCCTTCTGTTGGGGAGAGCTTGGTTATTCCAGCATTCACGGCCTCCCTTCAAACCTTTTTGTGTCCTTGCAGAGTCTTACGATCTGTTCCACCTTCAGATCCTTCAACTCCTCCGTGTCCAGTGTGTCCGATCCCAGAAGTTCCCATCTAATTAGTGAGTACATGGGACACTCGGCCAGCAGACAGTGGAAGCTGGTCTCTTCTGTCTCCATGCACTCCGGACAATTGGGGTCAGTCTTCACATCAATAACTGTTAGGTGTCTGTTTAGTCTACAATGTCCTGTTATTACTTCTATGACGAGCCTCATGTTTCCTATTGAGAGTTTGGTCAGTTGGCCTGTCTTTTTCTTGTCGATGCCCTTGATAAAGATCTTCGACTGTCTCATGCCTGTCGATGATCTCCATCTTCGGTTGGTTTCTACTGTAATACTGCAGCTGCTTACTCCCTTTGTGATTTTGCGCGACATTGGGAGCCAAGGCCCCGGCCCTTGTGTGAACGTCACTGCAATACTAGCTAGGTTACTGTAACAATCTGTCTTTATTAGTTCTGACGATCTCACTCTGCAGCTGGCGTAGATGCATGCCCTTGGTTTTGACTCAGCATCTGCGTGATAGATAATCTCTCCTCCAAGAGAGCCCAGGCCTGTCACGCGTCCGTTGTTTTTTTTCTTCTCCACCACATATACATAACTCATTCATGTCATTGTGGCAGTGGTGGAGATTTACTTGGACTATTCTTATTTTTTGTGTGGTTTTTTGTGGTCTGCTTCTGAGTGTGTTCATTTGTTTGTGTGGGTGTATGTATGTTTGGGTGTTTTTGCTCCCTCCCTATTTGGTCTTCGCGTTGGGAGTCTGAACCCCTTTCCAATGTGGTTGCAATGATGCTACACTTGGTGGGGGTGTCAGGTCCTTCCGCGTCGTAGGCGAGGGGAGGTGGAGTGGTGGGATGTACTGGACTAGCCTGTAAGTTGGTGGGGCCTGCGACCTTCAGTGGAGACCTCTTTCTCTGAGGTGCCCGCCTGCACTCCGTCTCCCCCGCCTTCGGACTTTGGCCCAACTGTGTTGCGCGCTTGTTGTGTGCTGTTAGGTGTTGTGCTCGGTCGACTTGGTCTACTTGCATCAGTGGGGTTGTTGGCCGGCCCCGCACCTGGTGTCTTTGTAGTTGGGTGCTTGGCACATATGTCTCTACAAATACATCTTGCTTCTGGCTCAGCGGGTGATTTGCCCAGAAGCCTGGCATGGACTTTTGTGGCTTGATAGTGGAGCCAGCAGGTTTCTTGTGTTGCGACTTCCTGAGGGACTCCCATCACAAGTCGTACACCCAAGGGTAGTACTACCCTGCGAAGGAGAGACCGTTGCCGTTTTAGGAAGTACAGCTCATCCAAAGGTATCTTCTCGGTGCTACTTGGGATCCAAATCGACATCCTATGTTTATCGAGTTTCTTGGGTCTCAGGGGTACTCCATCTTGGTCTCCGAAAGCGCAGCTGAGTAGCCAAGTCATCGCCTGCTCGGTGGTTGGTGTCACAAGGAAGTATCCCTCTGCCATCAATCCCGAGGCGTCGAATGCTACATTTCGGCCGCGTTCGTCGGTTTCGTCCTGTAAGGTCTTAAGGATTTTCTCAGTTAGCCTAGTCCTGATTTCAGCGGCAGTAGCCTCGTCCAACACCACCCCGTCCTCCCGCTGGATGATGACGGAGAGATCACTTTGACCCGCTTTGGGTCTTTGTGGTCCCTCACTCCTCGCGGTCTTGGGTCTTTTCGGTGGACGTTGCTGTCCTTTCATCAGGATCGGTGCTCTGGCGTTTAACTTTTTGAGGTCTTGGACCGGCCCCTCCCACAGTTGTTGTCACTGCGGCTGACGAGCTCCGGGGTTTGACCTGGTTCGATTGCTCACCCTGCTTTTTCCTACGAACATTTAACCTCTTCCACATGGATTTGGTCATGGTCTCCTCCTGGATGGTGCTTTGAGCAAACAGCCCGGAAGCAGTATATTCTACATGCAACGCCGGCCGTGAAAGTCTTAAGATTTATTTACGTAGAATATTAATTTATAAATTATTTAGCCAAACCAACACACAAAAGAACAGGTTTTTTTTTTTTTTTTACGCAGCGCTTTCTAGACCCAAAGTTAGCATAGTTTAACTAGCTTGTGTTATGGGTTCCAGAATGCGGATAAACATACTTATATACTTTTTTTTTTGTAAATACATGCATATTATACATAGAAACACCCAGACCAATGCAAATAGACATATTCATGCATACAAATATTTGCACTGAGCGGGAATCGAACCCGCGCCCCCTGTCGTAGCAGTCCAATGCACTACCGCTACGCCACAGAGGCCGTCAGTCTATTTGGTTGATGCCATTGGATCAAAAATGTTCCAGATAGCCTAGTTGATAATGATGTCATGTGTTTAAATAAAGTATATTATGCCTGTTATTAACAACATGTTTACAAAACTTTGATTTTTTAGCTGATATCATAATTTAGTGAAATGTAATATTGCATAATATAGCATAATAGTTCGCAGGCTATTTGGACAACCCAGGGTCAGTCGGGGTGCGAGGTAAATGCTTCATGGGCAAGCTTACACCCCGGCGTCTGAAGATCCGAGACGGCGTGCGGTTTTAGTCGGTTCAAGCCCGATATAACCCGGCGGAGGGGGGGGGGGGATCTGAGGGGATTTCCGCACGAAAAAAAAGCAAGTGCATAGCCGGGCAGGGGGATTGTGGTCGCAGCACTAGTGGGACCGGTGGGTGTCACGCGGTGCTGCGACGACAATCCTCTGCTGATGAGGCCGTCAAGCTGAGTGCCACCATTGTTAATATGGTACGTGTCTGTAATGGTGACCCTCTTTCCTGAAACTTTACCTTCAGCTTACCATCAGGCGAGGTGAAGTCAAATTGACGTGTCCTTAATAAAAAAAAAATGCAACTTTTAAAAATCGCTAAGATAATTATGACTTAAGCCTATAATAGACTCACTCTACGATGATTCTGTGGATACCACAAATACCTAGCGCCATCTAGCGACATCAAGTAGAACTACTTCGATACTACTACGTCACTACCAATCCTGAATCGCGAAAGTGAAGTTCGCGCGCTGGTATAACATATAAACAACATCCCAACGACAGCCGTTGGGCCGCGGCCTGCCAGGCGTGATCACCTTGCCTGGTCGGAGGATTCTCCCTTTGTGTTGGAGGAACATCACACCCCGTTCCTCCACACCACTCTCAACTCACTCTGCCAACTGAGCTACTAGGACCCATGCACAAAACTTAAAATTCAAAAACCATTTCAATACTCTCATAAAGTTCTATTCCAGGCAGCCCTATGGGACAACTTAGAGTTACTCCAAGAACTCCTGGCAACCGGTGCTGCAGTAGACGCCCGTGACTCTTCACAGCGGAGTGCCCTACATGCCGCAGCACTTGCTGAACGGAGCCGCTGTCTGTCAGCGCTTTGTGCGGCTGGGGCTGACCTCAACGCATGTTCGGACAATGCTACTGGTGGAAAGGTTCGAATACTTTAAATCCTACTTATAAATTTGAAAGTTTGTGATGATGCTGTTCTTACTCATTCACGCTCAAACTGCTGAACGGATCTGGCTGAAATTTGGTACAGGTTTAGATTGTAGTCTGTAATAACACATAGGCTATTTCATCCCGGGAATGCCCAACCCAATGGTTCAATTCCCGTCCTAGATGTTCTCTTTTTTCGATCTAAATCTATTACAAGAGTAAGCATACTAAGTGCTTAAAAATTTATTATTCTTATTCTAACCAATATACCAATATGCTTTTCGAAGTTATGTGTGTATTTATCGCAGGTTTATAAGTGCCCGGTTAATGGCAATAGGCTCGCCACCTATTACATTGGGACCTAAACATAAATTGGCGAAATGTGGGTGCTAGCACCTCTGCCTACCCCTTCGGGGATATAGGCGTGAGTTTATGTTATGTTATGTTATGTTTTATACCAAGGTAAGTTTAAGCCGCTCATATGCACGCTGTTCACGGGCGGACGCATCCGCCGTCAGTGGCGAGACTAAATCCGTAGTCGACTCCGGCCCGGACTGCCCTGGAGGCATCGAGCATCGCTCCAGAAAAGGCGTCGGTGGTGGAACTTCAGAAATCAGCGATTTCTCGCTGGCGGGCGCGTCTTTCAACTCCTTATCGACCTAAGGGTCGTCCGCGGAGCTATCCGTATCTGGTCCAGTGCTGGGCATACTTGTATTTGTATTTCTACCCCAAAGTTTAGTGGCTAATGGTCGGATAGGACGTAATGGCGATTGGCTGAGGAACCGCCGAAGTATTTGGGCATTGACGAGTAAGACCGCTTCTAAAATCCCGCCACCGACGTCTCACAAATATTACTACCGTTACTATTTCAGTGGTCCTCATGCTCCACAAGTCGATAACCTCGAGCGCCAGGTCCAGTTATCTGGTTCTCTTATCTGTTTCGGCGAAGACGAGGTTCACGTCATAAAGGATTTTGATGTCCACAAGAAAGGCGACGCTGCCCGATCCATCAGCACGATATCAGGCTTATTCGCTAGAATGGTCCTACCCGTAATGGTGGACCAAGCCCAGTAGAGCTTGGCGCGGTCGTTTTCAAGTACGGCTTCCGATACTTATTTTTAGTTTTGACGGACAAATGGTTGAATATCGACTGACCTGTGTCTGTGTACCCAGGAAGCTATAACCTGGGAGTCTTCAAGTCAAGAGTGAACAGGTTGCTTCTATGTAAGCTTGCTCCCCCATCGACCACATGATCAGTTTGCCTATAGATTTAGATCGGAAAAAGAGAACATCTAGGACGGGACTTGAACCCGCGACCAGTCCCTTACAGGGGGAATACTCTGACCAACTGAGCTACCTAGATACGTCCCAGATATTCGAAATTCTCCGATATACCTATTATATACGTCTCGGGGCGACGCTGGAGCCATCTACCATAATTCTTGCGAACTAGGGAAACAATGAATGTTGTTACAATCATTTTAGGTGAGATAGTGGTCAAACGCGAGCCTATTACCAATAACTAAAAAATATCGCGTTACCACTAGTACCCATACTTACAACAAAACACTTTCCACCAGACCGCCCTCCACATCGCTGCGGAGCGCGGCCACGTCGAGAATGTCAAGACTCTGCTGGCAGCGGGGGCTTCGCTGGGCATCGTGGACAGCAGTGGAACCACCGCCCTGGCGCTGGCTGAGAGGAACAGCCACAGACATGCGGCTCACACACTCCGGGAGGCAAGAGGTCAGTGGACATCGTCATGTTAGCGTAGTTCCTGGCTGCATCCGAAGCTTTCTCTTCGGAGACCGGGGTTTTTTTAATATTTAGGACACGTCAATTTGACTTTACCTCGCCTGATGGTAAGCTGGAGGTATAGTCTCAGGAAAGAGGGTCACCATTATATACACGTACCATGTTAACAGTGGTGGCACTCAGCTTGACGGCCTCATCAGAAGAGGATTGTCGTCGCAGCACCGCGTGACACCCACCGGTCCCACTAGTGCTGCGACCACAATCCCCCTGCCCGGCTATGCACTTGCTGACCCCTGAATGCAATCAAACCGAAATTGGATTACTATGGAGGGTTTTTCGCAAACGTGCACGGTGGTACCCACCCGGCCGAATTTTGCGACAAATTTGTGTCATCAAATTTCTACCACCAGTTCGCTTATTGCTTCTCCCCCTTGACTTCCGCGGGAGCTTCGCTATTTGTGGTGGAGAGTAGAGGGAACACGGCCCTGGCGCTGGCTGAGAGGTACAGCCATACGGCTCATACCCTTTTGAAGCTAGAGGTTAGTGGATAACATTATCGTCTACTTAGCGTTGTTCCTGGATACATCCGAAGCTATAACCTCGGAGCCTAAGTCCACTTAGTCTTTCTTCTCCTTGACATCGGCGGGAGCTTCGCTATGTATGTAATCCCCACCAGACTGTCCTCCACATCGCTGCGGAGCGCGGTCACGTCGAGAAAGTCAAGACACTGTTGGTGCCGGAGGCTTCGCTGGGCATAGTGGATAGTAATTGCGTGTGAATTGTAGTTAATCATGTACTGCACTCTCAGCTCAACATTGCAACAGCAGAATGCATTGCGCCCCTAGTAATAAATATTCTACGATATTCTACACAGCGCTATTTAGACCCAAATTAAGCATAGCGTTGTGGGTTGTAGACAGCGAATAAACAAACTTAAATACTTTTTGTGGTAGGTATATACATACATATCATACATAGAAACACCCAGACCAATGCGAATTTACATATTCATGTATACAAATATTTTCACCAAGCGGGAATCGAACCCGTGACTTCTCATTTAGCAGTCGAACACTCTACCGCTACGCCATACGCCATCGCCCGGGATACATAGGTATTCCCGGGCGAAGCCAGAACCCGGTTCGCTTCTACTTAACATCTATAACAAATTCTAAGAAAAAAATAAAAGGAATCATTTGAAGTGCAAAGCCGGTTTTAACGAATATCACCTTATGTAACGTAACATGACTTACTATTAATAAGAATACATTAACATATTGTGAACTAGTTTAATTTAAAATTACATATTAAAAGCATTAAAAAGCATTTAAAAGCGGCGGTAGCCCAGTGGCGTACGTAACGGACTGCTGAGACGAGGTCTCAAGTTCGATCCCCGGTCGCCCCGGGCACACATCTCTGCCTTCGGATACCTCCGCCAGCCAGCGGGGGCGGTTATGTCGGACATTCTACACAGCACTTTCTAGACCCAAAGTAAGCATAGTTTAACTAGCTTGTGTTATGGGTCCCAGAATGCGGATAAACATACTTATATACTTGTAAATACATACATATTATACATAGAAACACCCAGCCCAATGCAAATAGACATATTCATGCATACAAATATTTGCACTGAGCGGGAATCGAACCCGCGCCCCCTGTCGTAGCAGTCGAATGCACTACCGCTACGCCACAGAGGCCGTATATATAGATAAGATAAGAAATTGTAGATAAGTGTCTGTACATTGGAGATATTAAAAAAAAGTACTCGAGTTTTGTTAAATGAACGATCCTGAACACAAGAATATTTTGTTAGAATTCTTGTTTGTTTGCACGTTAGTTTCCGTAAAAACTAAAATGAACGGATTTTGATGCGGTTTTTAGGGTTCCTTTGCCAAATGGCAAAAAACGGAACCTTTATAGATTCGTCATGTGTGTCTGTCTGTCCGTCCGTATGTCACAGTCACATTTTTCCGAAACTATGAGAACTATGCTGTTGAAACTTGGCAATACATCTATGTATTCTGTTAACCGCATTAAGATTCTTAAAGAAAAATAGAAGAAAGTCAATAAATTTTGGGGGTTCCCCATACTTGGAACTGAAAGTCAAAAATTTTTTTTCCTCCAACCAATACGTGTGTGGTATCTATGGATAGGTCTTCAAAAATGATATTGAGGTTTCTAATAGCATTTTATTCTAAACAGACTTGTTTGCAAGAGAGACACTTCCAAAGTGGTAAAATGTGTCCCCCCCCCCTGTAACTTCTAAAATAAGAGAATGATAACTCTAAAAAAAATATATGATGTACGTTACCATGTAAACTTCCACCGAAAATTGGTTTGAACGCGAACTAGTAAGTAGTTTTTTTTAATATGACATAAATCGTAAACCCCAATTTACCTTTGATTCAATCAACTCAAATACAAAAATTAAAAAAAAAACATTATTATGTTACTTGCTACGGAACCCTTAATGGGCGAGTCCGACTCGCACTTGGCCGCTTTTTTTCAATTAGAAAGGTCTTGGTCATACTTAAAATCTGCCGTATGTTTGATTGCAATTGGTTAAGTAGAACCAGAGATATGGCCAGAAACGATAGCAGACCTCGCGAGCGGAGTCGCAGGCATCAAATTTTTTTGTTTTTTACTTGTGGAAATCCCCACGGGCTTCACCCCATCGCTGCCAACGATGGGGTGGGCGTGTCGGAATCGGACCGACTAAAACCTCACGTGTCCTCCTCAAGTGTCCATTGCCGGGCACCCCAGGTAAGCCCTCGAAAGGATAACCCCAGGGTTACTGACAGGGCTTTCGCCGCCACCGCGGCCTCGCCTGGTGGGGTTGGATTTTATCCCGCGTCGGTGAGTTGGCAGGCGTGTGTAGGACTCTCACGACACGCCTCCGTCCTGACCTGCTTCGCGAGCATCAGCTAGTAAATAACACTAGGAATTCAGTGCAGGGTGCGACTGAAATAAATTGAGCTGAGCGAGCAGGACTCTTACTTGAAAATAAGACAACTTTCTACGGTCGCGCGCTCGCGAAACTGTTTTTCGGTGATTATTCCTCAATGGTACATCGGACATTAACCATCTCGCTTCAAAACACTCCTCAGTGTCACCGTAGTAAATTTGGTCAAGATCGCGCGAGTGGTTACGGAGGATTTCAGCCACCAACAAACGGCTATGCCGCGTATAAGAGCATAAGCGTAATTATGTCTGCAGTCCACTACTGGCGCATAAACTAGTACGTAAACATATCATTTAATATCTCACTTTAGTATACCGAAGGCCACCGGTGAATGCGGTCGTGTGTGCCGTGTCAGACACTTATCGTTTCGATTCTAACTACGATTAAAGTTTATTTAATTGTAGATATTAATATAAATTTTATTAATAGAAATTAGCTCATGTGTGTGTGTGTGTCAAGTGGTTCATCGTGGTGAAATATTTCGTGAGAATCCCGAGTTAGCTTCAACATAATGCATTTTGAAATTTTTATAATGCAGATATATAAATTATGTGAAAATTACGCTTGTGTACTCTTGAATGGGAGACAGAAGTGTTTTATACAATTCATCGTGAACCGAGCGTTAGTAGGGATGTTTTTGAGGCTGGAGGCGACCTCACCTGCAAACCGGTATACCTAGTGATTGACGGAAGAGGCTTTGTCGTGGGCTTCCCCCCTAATTGGGGGGAAGACGGTTGTCGCTCACAAACAAAATGAATACGGTCCTTGCACCTTACGAGCCAATGGTTATTTCTCCTACTTACGATCATTTGGTTTAATTGGTATTTACGGGAGCTACTGCCGTCTGAGCTGCCACCCCCGAGAGCTGGTGTAACGGCTTGCAAATATTTGTATGCATGAATACGTCTATTTGCATTGTTCTGGGTGTTTCGATGTATAATGTTTACTTTGGGTCTAGTAAGCGCTGTGTAGAATGTCGTAGAATATTAAATATCAAAATGGTTTGGTTGTATTTTTTAAAAGCGAGCGAGTCTGTTGTCAGCCGGGCAATTTTTTAGTTCATTTCGTGCTGTTAAGGAGAATTTGTTAACAAAAACACTCAAATACGAACTTCGACTTTGTGCATATCAGTCACACTGAGTATCAGCTGTTTTTAGGATTCCGTTGCCAAATGGCAAAAAACGGGAACCCTTATAGATTCCTCATGTCTGTATGTCTGTCTGTCCGTATGTCGCAGCCACTTGTTTCCGAAACTATAAAAACTATGCTGTTGAAACTTGGTAAGTAGAAGCATTCTGTGAACCGCATTAAGATTTTCACACAATAATAAAAAAAAAACAATAAATTTTGGGGGTAAGTACTCATACTTAGAACTTAAACACAATTTTTTTTTATCAAACCCATACGCGTGCGGCATCTATGGATAGGTCTTCAAAAATGATATTGAGGTTTCTAATATAATTTTATTCTAAACTGAATAGTTTGCGCGAGAGACACTTCCAAAGTGGTAAAATGTGTCCTCCTCCCCTGTAACTTCTTAAATAAGAGAATGATGAAAGCTAAAGAAAATATATGTATACATTACCATGTAAACTTCCATTGAAAATTGGTTTCAACGAGATCTAGTTAGTTTTTATTTAAAACGTCATAAATCGTAAACCGCAATTTAAATAAATAAATAAATATTCTACGACATTCTACACAGCGCTCTCTAGACCCAAAGTAAGCATAGTTTAACTAGGTTGTGTTATGGGTTCCAGAATGCGGATAAACATACTTATATACTTTTTTTTTGTAAATATATACATATTATACATAGAAACACCCAGACCAATGCAAATAGACTTTTACCTTTCATACAATCAATTCAAGTATAAATTCTAAAAAAAAACATTATTATGTTACTTGTTGCTTCGGAACCCTTCATGGGCGAGTCCGACTCGCACTTGGCCGCTTTTTTTAAAGTTTACTAGTAACTGAATTTAATAGAATTCCCGCTTACGTCTCCAGATAAGTTAAAATGCTTGTGTTGGGAGTCAGTGGTGAGGGGTTCATATGTGCCAATTCCTTACGGCTTCCCTTTGCAGAGCCCGAAGCACGAGCTTCATCAATAGGCTTTTTTAAAATCCACCATTATCATACAATGTAAGACATTGTCCTATACATCAATGCTTAAATGCTTAAAATACCGCGGTATCCTAGTGGTATGGGTAATGGACTGCTGAGACGAGGTCTCGGGTTCGATCCCAGGTTTTACCATGGGACACACCAATGACTTTTCGATGCTTTTCGAAGTTATGTGTGTATTTATCGCAGGTTTATAAGTGCCCGGTTAATGGCAATAGGCTCGCCACCTATTAAATTGGGACCTAAACATAAACTGGCGAAATGTTTGTGCTAGGACCTCTGCCTACCCCTTCGGGGATATAGGCGTGAGTTTATGTATGTTAAATTACGTGTACCTAGGTCTAGTGAAGGTAGTAAAAGTCGAAACATTGATCGTAAATTTCCTTTTTACCGGCTTCCCTTTGGGAAATTTTCACCCTTCGCCAGAGTTTTTTTTTGTTTTTTAGCGTGTGGAACCCCCCCTCGGTCTTCACCCCATCGGTGCCGACGATTGGGTGGGCGTGTCGGAATCGGACCGACTAAAACCACACGGTGTCCTCCCCAAGTGTCCATTGTTAGGTGTGGGTTCACGTCGGTGAATTAGAATGTTTTTTTTTTTTAAAGAATAAGAGTAACCGAAATTACTAATATTGTCCCTAACCCCTCCAGCTAAGCTTAATTGCTTGTGTTAGGAGTTGGTTCACGTCGGTAGTGTAATGGCCAGGATTCGAACCCGGGACCTCTCGATCGTAGGGTCGATTCCTTAACCACTAAGCTACCGACGCTTTACACTTATACATAAACCTTTCGTAAATTTGTCTAAATGACAGTGAAAACCGTGTCAAAGTCCGCTCGGATTCTCTCCAACCACCCCCACCAGCCCACCCCATCGTCGGCACTGATGGGGTGAAGCCCGTGGAGGTTTCCACACGCTAAAAAAGAAAAAGGGGTAGGCAGTATACCACTGCCTACCCCTACACACCCACGATTTGCCAGTTACGTTAAGGTCCCAATGTAATAGAGGGCGAGCCTATAGCTATCTACCGGGCACATTATTAGGCGAGCGATAATTAACATTTATTAATGCACTAACTACGAAAAGTCAGACGTGTGTGCCCGGGGCGACTGGGAATCGAACTCGAGACCTCGTCTTAGCAGTCCGTTACGTACGCCACTGGGCTATCGCCCACTCCGATTTTAATAAAATCGGTTAAGCAATCTATTTGAACTAAACTACCAAATTACTTCAGTGAAAAATAATTAAGTATTCTATAACACACCAAAGAGTGCTATAGACTTAAACAAGGCGTTGCTTGTGGTATGGGTTCTAGAATGCGGATATATTTATAATTTGTGAATTCGCAAAAAACTATTTTGTAGACTGGAGGTCTGTATGCCTCTACAATCGTAAGGGAAGTTGCACAACACACAAGGCAGCGTAGAAATTACAAGAACATACAACGAATAATAATTATTATAGTTCATATAATAATAATAAAAATAAATTAAAAAGTAAAAAGCTACGTTAGCCCAGTAGCGTACGTAACGGACTGCTGAGACGAGGTCTCGAGTTCGATCCCCAGTCGCCCCGGGCACACACCTGACTTTTCGTAGTTAGTGCATTAATAAATGTTAATTATCGCTCGCTTAGTAATGTGCCCGGTAGATGGCGAAAAGGCTCGCCCCCTATTACATTGGGACCTAAACATAAGTAGCGAATCGTGGGTGTGTAATACACCTCTGCCTACCCCTTCGGGGATACAGGCGTGAAGTTATGTTATGTGAAATTAAAAAGTCTAGCGCAACAAACATTTCGATGGCGACGTCAAGGTACGCATTGCACTGCCTATGCCAGGTGGGCCAAGTGGCGTGATGTTCTAGTGTCATTTGTGACCTCAAAATGCCGGTTGATACATGAGAGCATTAATTGTTCACCAAAAATCTATTAGGTAAATACTAGCTGACCCGGCGAACTCCGTACCGCCTTTTTTTTTTTTTTTTTTTTATCGTGCGGAAATCCCTTCGGATACCCCCCCGCGTGCCAGCGGGGGCGGTTATGTCGGGCTTGAACCGACTAAAACCGCACGCCGTCTCGGGTCTACAGACGCCGGGGTGTAAGGTTGCCCATAGAGCATATCCCTCGCACCCCGACTGACCCTGGGCCATCTCCGGTTTCGAGATGGCCCCCTCGGGTTTGGGAACCACGGTGTCCCCGTCTTGCCCCGGTTTGGGGGAGGGGCGCTAGTCGCCCCACCGTCCCGGCCTGCTTCTGCTGGGGTGACAGGTGGCCTCACGCGCCACCCCCAGGCCTGCGCTCATGGAGGACGGAGGTCGTTAAGCGACCTCCGGCGCCTGAGTTGCCTGCGACGCGCGGCGAGCAAGTTGCGGGCTCGGCGGACCGGGAGAGTTCTAAGTCACTCCCGGGCGCGCTCCGCCACCTCCTTCGCGAGCATTACATGCTCGCAGAAGGAGGCGGCGGCGGCCCACGCGCTCGCGCTCCGCACCATTGCCGCAATCATGCTGCCGAGCGAGAGGACTCCCACCCCGATGGCTGCCACGAGGTCACGCCTCGGCGCCTCCCACGCCGGGCAGTCCACCAGCGTGTGCAGCCCTGAGTCCTCGCTCGCGTCGCAGTGATGACACTCAGGCGTTGGCTCCTTCCTGATCCGATGCAGGTGGTCCCCGAAGCACCCCTTCCCTGAGATCACCTGCGTCAGTCGGTAGGAGAGGCTTCCGTGTCGCCTCTCCAGCCAATCCTCCATGATGGGCCTTACCGCCGCTATTGCGGCGTGCCCTGCGCTTGGTTGCCCAAGTCGTTCCTTCCACTCCACCACGATGGCCTGGCGGAGCTGGGACTGCACGGCCTCGATTTCTCGAGGCTCGGGGTTCCATCCCTGCTTCCGCGCCTCCTTTCGCCACTGGTACAGTTGCGAAAGGGCTCTCGCTTCCAGGTCCCATGGCGGAGTTCCGGCAAGGAGACTCGCCGCCTCGAAAACTCCGTACCGCCTAACATTCGATTCTTCAATTATTTTGAAGATGGGATTTTCTTTAGAAAAGCCCTATTGCTATCGAGTTGTCGTCGACGTCGTCGTTGCCAATTTTCTGTCACGGTTTTGGGTATGAAGGAGATGAGCTATCGAGTTGCTGTTTTCGGTAATAGATTCGTGCTGGGGTGAACCATTGCAAGATAAAGAAAAAAAAAAAAAAAGAAGAAAATCCCTTGTATTCGGCTGAGCTCGTCTCAGGAATTCAACTTAGTTTAATACTTATTCTGCTATTCGGAACACCGGGTCAGCTAGAAAACATAAAAAGCAATTTTTTATTTTTTTTTCTCCGTAAGAACCATCCTCGTACTTCAAGAAGAGAGATGAATTCGCGCTCCCTCTGGCTGTGGAATGATCTCCCTGCTGTGGTTTTCCCAAGCGACTACAACATGGGGTTCTTCAAGAAGGGCATTAGAAGGTTTTTACAGGGTCGGCAGCGCGAGTGTGACGCCCCTGGTGTTGCGCACGTCCATAAGCCACGGTAACCGCTTCCCATCAGGTGGGCCGTGAGTTTGTCTGCCACCTGAGGGATATATAAAAAAAAATTGCGAAATCGGTTCAGCTGCTCTCGACATTTGAGCTTAGCAACACATTCAGCGATTCATATTTATTGAGCTGAGTGAGACGAAGTCGAGCGAAAGCTCCTCATACCAGACTTCAGGATTTTCTTTGTCACAGGTCTCCTCCTTAACTACTAATCCAATCAGAACCAAATTTGGCATGATTAAAGAGGTCAATCAGAGGAAGGTTTATGGATATATTTTGAAAAAATTAATGCTACCACAGAGGAATGATCACCGTTAAAAAAATTCCAGATGGAATTACATAATAACCGCTTGGGTCACTGTGACCAAACTTTACACGCTAAGAAAGCTTGTCCAGAGTTGTGACTTTCAAAAAGAATTTTCAAAATCGGACTTGCCACGGAGGAATAATCACTGTTCAAAATTTTCACAATCTGATTCACGATGTCTCACTCAGCTCAACATTGCAAGCAGCGATTCGCCTTGCAGACCTAGTATTATAGATAAACAGTAGTTTAGCCACAGGAAATTTTTGTGGTTTTTGCTTATTCAAAACTAGCTGTCCCCCGCAGCTTCGCCAGTGGCATACTTTCCCTCTTTATCC
Organism: Cybosia mesomella; assembly: GCA_946251805.1. Classification (NCBI taxonomy): domain Eukaryota; kingdom Metazoa; phylum Arthropoda; class Insecta; order Lepidoptera; family Erebidae; genus Cybosia; species Cybosia mesomella. The sequence goes on from OX276411.1 coordinate 20,073,506, forward strand.
CAAACATGCCCGCAATTTATTAGGTCTAAAATAATGTTTGCAAACTTGCCCGTTTTGGTGACATTTATGGTTACTGCTCCGCTCTCCTGGATAAGAGCGTGATGATACATAGCCTATAACCTTCCTCCACAAATGGGCTATCTAACACAAAAATAATTTTTCAATTCGAACTAGTAGTTCCTGAGATTTGTGCGTTCAAACAAACAAACTCTTTAGCTTAATAATAATATTAGTATAGATATCTTCCGCCGGTAATCTTGGGGTTATCCTTTCGAGGGCTTACCCGGGGTGCCCGGCAATGGACACCTAGGGAGGACACCGTGTGGTTTTAGTCGGTTCGATTGCGACACGCCCACTCCATCGTCGGCACCGATGGGGTAAAGTCCGTGGGGGTTTCCACACGTATAAAAATAACAAGTATAGATAACTTGTATCTATTTTTAACTAGCTTTGCCCGCGTCTTCGTACGCGTTATGTTCGGAATAGAACTAGGTATGTTTATTTCTGCAGTCTCGATACTAACACGTAAATATTAGGTTATTTTATTTAACGGGTGAGGGCCCGGTTGTTGCTGCACTGGTTTTAATATGACAATTCGTGTGCCCGGTAGATGGCAATAGGCTCGCCCCCTATTAAATTGGGACCTTAACATAACTGGCGAATCGTGGGTGTGTAATACACCTCTGCCTTCCCCCTTCGGGGATACAGGCGTGAAGTTATGTTATGTTATGTTAATTCATAACATAACATAAACATAACATAAACTCACGCCTATATCCCTGAAGGGGTAGGCAGAGGTGCTAGCACCCACATTTCGCCAGTTTATGTTTAGGTCCCAATGTAATAGGTGGCGAGCCTATTGCCATTAACCGGGCACTTATAAACCTGCGATAAATACACACATAACTTCGAAAAGCATCGAAAAGTCATTGGTGTGTGCCATGGTAAAACCTGGGATCGAACCCGAGACCTCGTCTCAGCAGTCCATTACCCATACCACTAGGCTACCGCGGTTGTTTTGTTAATTCGTTCGAAATAAATAGAAAATTATGTAATATCGAAATCAATTCTGCCCGATTCCTTAGTACATATAATAGCGTGATGATATTCATTTTGAAATGTTTATGCGTCTATAATCAATTATCTTTTATACGTGGGCAACTCTGTGGGATTTCGAGATTTTACATGTTACTGCTCATTACCTTTCCGGTATAGCGTGATGAGTTATATTCCGGATTTTTACCATGTCTGAGTTCTGCTGAACTACAAAATTTCGTAAAGATCTACCTTGTAATAATAAACTTGTCATCAACAATAGTTTAGACCGATATTGCTCTGCTGCTCCTATCACACCTATAATAGCGTGATGACATATAGCGCAGTTTATGACCATACCCTAGAAGAATGTTCATGCAAAATTTCAGTCAAATCTGTTCACGGTTTTCAAGTGATATCGATAATAAAAAGCATACAAACAGACAAAAATTCAAAAAATTACATTTTCATCTCTCCTGTTCGGAAAGTTTAATTTTCATGGGTAGATAGCCGGGTGGAAAGTATCTTATTTCATCCCTAGGGCGGAAAGTAATTTTTTTTAAATTTTAAGTTTTGCTATGGCGTCCATGATAATTTAAGTTACGTCATAATGCCTTGATATCAAACCGTTTTTTTCTCTTTACATGGCCGCTTAGATGCACAGCTCGTGACCAACTCTATTACAATGTAACCAACAGATTCGATTTTCAAAACTTTTCTAATTTTAGCAGTATGTAACTTTTTTTTTCAGAATGAAAAAAAAACAATTTAAGTTTGCTAAACAATTAGCGGGAAAACGAGTTAAATATAAATAAGTACCTTGTGTTAATTGTGGTTCAAATGGTTTCGGAAAGTGATTCCAGTGACATGGATATTAATTTAACTCCCGATAAGATTTAAGAATAGGCAAAAGCTGTTGTTAATAATCTATTTTCAAATTGTTCTAATTTTACTTTAAATTTTAACTGTTATTCAATATACCTGTTTCATTACCCGTGTGTGTAGTATTTTAATTTCCTCACATAGTCGAAATGAAAAGTAGAGTGTTTACCTCGGGTGAATGTCACCATTTCACCCTCGAACTATAACCAGAAATATCTCGGGTGAAATGGCTGACTTTCAACCCTTGTGTAACAATCTACTATTTCGGTATCGGTATGGCTCCTAGAATACAAATAATAAACATAACATAACATAACATAAACTCACGCCTATGTCCCCGAAGGGGTAGGCAGAGGTGCTAGCACCCACATTTCGCCAGTTTATGTTTAGGTCCCAATGTAATAGGTGGCGAGCCTATTGCCATTAACCGGGCACTTATAAACCTGCGATAAATACACACATAACTTCGAAAAGCATCGAAAAGTCATTGGTGTGTGCCATGGTAAAACCTGGGATCGAACCCGAGACCTCGTCTCAGCAGTCCATTACCCATACCACTAGGCTACCGCGGCTTATAAAAAAAATAATAAAGAAATATTCTACGACATTCTGTACAACGCTTTCTAGACCCAAAGTAAGCATAGTTTAACTAGCTTGTGTCATAGGTTCTAGAATGCGAACATAGAATGTAAACATATTTATATACTTTTGTTTTGTTGTAAATACACACAAATACCCAGACCAATGCAAATAGACATATTCCTGCATACAAATATTTGCACCCGCAATCGAACCCGCGCCACCCGTCGTAGCAGTCGAATGCACTACCACTACGCCACAGGCTGTCATTTGGAAAAATATTCAATGTACAGTTTTCACCTCGTTACCATTTTATTACATAGATAAAGATATAACATAACTTCACGCCTGTATCCCTGAAGGGGAAGGCAGTGGTGTAATACACACCCACGATTCGCCAGTTATGTTAAGGTCCCAATGTAATAGGGGCGAGCCTATTGCCATCTACCGCGCACATTAAAACGAGCGATAACTAACATTTGTTAACACACATAACTACGAAAAGTCAGAGGTGTGTGCCCGGGGCGACTGAGGATAGAATTTGAGACCTCGTCTCAGCAGTCCGGTACGTACGCCACTGGGCTATCGCCGCTTTAGATAGATAGATATCTCATGCATAAACTATTCGATTACTATATGAGACTTATGCGGTATACAAGATTCGGTTCACGGCCGTAAGATGATCTGAATCGTGATTATGAAATTAACTGAATTGAGCATACCGAATTGTAACATTTGTTACTGTGATAACTGACTTACAGAATATCAGGTTATGAAATAAATAGAACTTTGTAATCATCTATAGGTACAAATATAGACCGGGACGGTGGGGCGACTAGCGCCCCTCCCCCAAACCGGGGCAAACCGGGGACACCGTGGTTCCCAAACCCGAGGGAGCCATCTCGAAACCGGAGATGGCCCAGGGTCAGTCGGGGTGCGAGGGATATTCTCTATAGGCAACCTTACACCCCGGCGTCTTAAGACCCGAGACGGCGTGCGGTTTTAGTCGGGTCAAGCCCGACAACCGCCCCCGCTGGCCGGCGGGGGGCGACGGGATTTACGCGCGAATAAAAAAAAGGTACAAATAAAGAAATTTAAGTGCCTGTTTTGACCTCCGACGAAAAACGAGGGGTGTCATAAGTTTGATCTGTCTATTTATGTAGGTATGTCTGTATCATCATAGCTCCAAAATCTCAAAAAAATTATCAATTTTAATGCAGTTCTTTTTAATAAAAAAAAAGTGAATTATCGCTCGCTTAGCAATGTGCTCGGTAGATGGCAATAGGCTCGCCCTCTATTACATTGCGACCTAAACATAACTGGCGAATCGTGGGTGTGTAATACACCAACCTCTGCCTACCCCTTCGGGGATACAGGCATGAAGTTATGTTATATGTTTTTTTTTTATTTGGACGCTGTCTTGATCGATGGTTCCAAGCTATAAATTATGAAAATCCTGTTCAGGTGTTTAAGAATCGTCTTTTTGGAGGACAAGTTTCATATGGACCACGGCCAAACAGCCCGGAAGCAGTATATTCTACATAGAATCATCAGTCTGGGCTTATGGACAATCATCAGATTTACCGGCCTGCAGATGATTTTGGCTTGAGGCCCGAAATGTTTGCCATCTAGTGACAAACAAGTTGAACTATTTCGATACTTCTACGTCACTACCGATCCTGAATCTCGAAAGTGAAGTTCGCGTGCTGATATAGCATATATACAACATCCCAACAGTAACCGTCTGACGTGATTACCTTGCCTGGTCGGAGGATCCACCGTTTGTGTTGGAGGAACATCACACCCCTTTTCTCCACACATCCAAACGTTCCCGTTTATAAACCACTGGCTGATACTCGCAGCTCTGCTAGTGTGGAGTTTGGTTATAGTTTCTGGTCATATCTCCGGTTCTACTTAACCAATTGCAATCAAACATATGGCAGATTTTAAGTCTGACTTAGACCCTTCTAATAGAAAAAACCGCATCAAAATCCGTTCAGTAGTTTTTACGGAAACTAAGGTAAAAAGAGACAAGAATTCCAACAAAAATATTTTAGTGTTCAGAATCGTTCATTCAACATAATCCAAGTATTTTTAGGGATTTTCTTTAGAAAAGCCCTATTGTTATGGAGTTGTCGTCGACGTCGTCGTCGTTGCCAATTTTCTGTCACGGTTTTGGGTATGAAGGAGATGAGCTATCGAGTTGCTGTTTTCGGTAATAGATTCGTGCTGGGGTGAACCATTGCAAGATAAAAAAAAATCGCAAAAAAAAAACGCAAAATCGAAAATCGCTTGTATTCGGCTGAGCTTGTCTCAGGAATTCAACTTGTTTTAAATATCTCCAATGTACAGACTTAACTAATTTATAATTATATAATAGTACTAGCTGAGGCTCGCGGCTCTGCCCGCGCGGAGGTCCATGATGGATTTGTGGTCGTACCTCCAGTTCTACTTAACCAATTGCAATCAAACATACGGCAGATTTAAGTCTGACTAAGACCTTTTTAATAGAAAAATCCGCTTCAAAAATCTTTCAGTAGTTTTTGCGTCCATCGCGAACGAACAGACAAGCATCGGTAGCTTAGTGGTTAAGGAGTCGACCCTACGATCGAGAGGTCTCGGGTTCGAATCCTGGCCGTTAAACTACCGATGTGAACCCACTCCTAACACAAGCAATTTAGCTTAACTGGAGGGGTTAGGGGGAATATTAGTAATTTCGGTTACTAATATTCTTTAAAAAAAAAAAAAACAAGAATTCCAAAAGAGTAGTTCTGAATGTTTGTTTAAATATCTCCAATTTATAGACAAAACTAATTTACAATTGTTATAATAGTGTATAGATTAACGTAATGTCTGCGTGCACGCATCTTTTCTTCAATCGCGCATTAAATGCGCTGTGTATAGAGCGGTAAGTAAATATGGTTGTGTTTATCAGACGAATGTTGAAACTTCGGACCGATTTGTTGATAATAACATTCTGACATTAAAAATATTTATTTAAATAGAGATCATGACTCATTGATCCGTAGTATTAGCAGCCGCGCGCGCAGACTAAGTATATTTGGTTTATATTTATAGCATTGAATTAGCAAACAAGCGTCTGTAGACCCGAGATGGCGTGCGGTTTTAGTCGGTTCAAGCCCGACATAACCGCCCCCGCTGGCTGGCGGGGGGGTATCCGAAGGTATTTCCGCACGAAAAAGAAAGAAAAAAAAGGTACATAACATATATAGTCAATCGGGGAGCAAGGGAAATGCCACCTTACACCCTGGCGTCTGAAGACCCGAGACGGCGTGCGGTTTTAGTCGGTTCAAGCCCGACATAACCACCCCCGCTGGCTGGCGGGGGGGTATCCGAAGGGATTTCCGCACGAAAAAGAAAGAAAAAAAAGGTACATAACATATATAGTCAATCGGGGAGCAAGGGAAATGCCACCTTACACCCTGGCGTCTGAAGACCCGAGACGGCGTGTGGTTTTAGTCGGTTCAAGCCCGACATAACCAACCCCGCAAGCCGGCGGAGGGTATCCGAGGGTATATATACATATAGTAGAACCAAGCTAACCGCACCACCTACCTGGTACACCAGCTGATTGACGGACAAAGTTTCGGCGCAGGTTCCAAGAACTATAATGCTTTGCCCGTATACGTGTTTCCGTCTTCTCACAGTCGCGGTCTTTTGTGTGGGGCTTGAAGATCTGTGAGGCTGAGTGAGGCTTAAGACTGTGGAATGATCTGCCTGCTGTGGTTTTCCCAAGCGACTACAAAATGGGGTTCTTCAAGAAGGGCATTAGAAGGTTTTCACAGGGTCGGCAGCACGAGTGTGACGCCACTGGTGTTGCACACGTCGATAGGCCACGGTAACCGCTTCCCATCAGGTGGGCCGTGAGCTTGTCTGCCACCTGAGTAGTATAAAAAACAAAAGAAGTATCAGCATCTGGAATGATGGCCAGTAACTTCTGGACTTTAACCTAGCTTCTTACTATCCAGCGGGGTACAGTCCATTGATGGTGGGCTTGCCCACTGTACGATCTCCGTACACTGTTTATAGAATCACTACATAGTATAAAACAAAGTCGCTTTTCCCGTCTGTCTGTCCCTATGAATGCTTAGATCTTTAAAACTTAGAAATTGATTATGATGCGGTTTTTTTAATAGTGATTCAAGAGGAAAGTACACAACGCCATCTAGACCTAAACTAAGCACAGCTTGTCATATGGGTTCTAGAATACTTATAGAGAAATATTTGTGTGCATGAATATGTCTATTTGCATTGGTCTGGGTGTTTCTATGTATAATATGTATGTATTTACAAAAAAAAAGTATATAAGTATGTTTATCCGCATTCTGGAACCCATAACACAAGCTAGTTAAACTATGCTTACTTTGGGTCTAGAAAGCGCTGTGTAGAATGTCGTAGAATATTTATTTATTTTATTTATTAATACGGTTAAACATACTTAAACCAAAGCAAATATTCATATTTACACTGAGTGGGAATCGAACCCGCAACCTCTGACTTAGCAGTCAAACGCACTACCGCTATGCCATAGAGGTCGTCATATGGTTTAAGGTTTAATATATGTATAATACATGCATTTCATGCGGTGGCGTCCGCTAGTGAATGATAAATTAATGTTTTAGTACAATTAAATTTTTAAGCATTTTGTATGCTTACCTTTTTCTAAAGATTTAGATCGGTAAAAGAGAACATCTAGGACGGGACTTGAACCCGCGACCAGTACCTTACAGGGGGAATGCTCTGACCAACTGAGCCACCTAAGACACGTCCCAGATATTCGAAAAATTCCGATATATCATATACGTCTTTTTCAGATTTTCTGTAAGGGACTGGTCGCGGGTTCAAGTCCCGTCCTAGATGTTCGCTTTTTCCGATCTAAATGTTTAGAATAATGTTTTAGTAAATTATTTAATGACTAGCTGTTGCCCTCGTGGAATTCTGATCCCGTTCCCGTAACCCATGGGAAACATATACCCGGGATAAAAAGCCTATGTGTTATTCCAGACTATAATTTATACCTGTACCAAATTTCAGCCAGGTCCGTTCAGCCGTTAGAGCGTGACTGTGTAACAAACAATTTCCACATGTAGGTCGCCGTTCACTGACTCTTTAATGCGCAGTCATAAAGGTGTGACCTTCGGGAAACCGCAGTGGATATAAAACTGTATCAAATTGCTTCAAACATATACTACTACTAGGTGTTACCCGCGACTTCGCCCGCATCAAATTCGGAATATATCAGGGTGTAAGTATTTGCTTCTGCAATTTCGAAATCAGTAGACACAAGTTGATTTTGGCAATGAGGTTGCCTTCCGCAAACATTGCATCTAGAATTTCGCCTTCCTCATGTGCATATTAACTTCGCCATACTGCGAAATATGTGGAGTTGTAGAAGATGTACAACATATTCTGATGGAATGGCCAGCAGTGAGAGTATGTGGAATCCGCCACCTCCTTTTACGAAGCAGTGATGCGCGCCAAAGAAGCGGCGAAAAAGGGGTCAAGCACTCTCCCTGAGGCCCTCCCTGCGGCGGAGATCACAGAACGATCTCCGTCCTCCATGAGCGCGGGCCTGGGGGTGATGGTCGGGGCTAATCGTCACCCTAGCAGAAGCCCACGATTTCCGCGCGCGCTTCTCTATAGTGGAGGGGGGATTTAGATCCCTAACAACACGTCGGGGTCACCATTGCAGGCGGCTGGGACCAGAGACCCCCTCTGGGATATCCTTTCTAGGGCACACCAGATTCCATGCCCACGTCACCGTTAGCTCCTAGTAGGTGAAGACCGAGGGGGTTTCCGCACGAAAAAAAAAGGTTGGATATACGGTGTTAGGGAAACGCGAAAACGAAGACAGGTGATAGAAAAAAAAAAAAAAAAAAGATATAATTTTTTTTATCGATTTTTTTTGTTCATTTTTTTTGCTTTACTAGCATTATTCATGCTCCGTCATGTTATTACAGTTAAATGAAACGATAATACCATTAAAAATGCATTACTTTACCCAAAAAAATGCATGAATGCCGTAATGAATATCAGTATAACATCACTGGTTTAATTTAGCTGTACTCACACGATGGAGCGTCAATAATGCAAAAAATCAAAAAATGTTTTAAAAAATTAAAAAAAAACCCTCAAGTATTTTTTTTTATTCTTCAGAGCCTATTTTCGTTGTCGCGAACGTTTCCGTAACACCCAGTGTAATACCGCACAGTAACGTGCAATTATGGTTTAAATATTACACACCATTTATATTTCTAATTGATTCAAATTTACATATTTGATCAATTATAAAACCTGTTTTAACAGACATTCAAAATTTTGATATTTCATAGTATTACTTTTTCCAATTCAAGTACGATAATATCAGTTTTTTTTTAATTAATATATTTTTTTAAACTGAGTTTATAGCATATTTAAAATAGGCTACATACATACCACAAGCAGTCTGTCAGGTTTAAGAGCACTTCCTCTTAATTTGAATTCCGTGGTAAAAACCGTCACACTTAGTTTAGGACTCTGAGTTTACATAGGACAATACCGCAGTGCCAGCTCTGCGAGGATCCCGGCGAAGACACGGCGCTCCACACATTGGCGGAGTGCACAGCGTAAACGAGTCAATACCGGGATCACGTTGCGGTCTTGGATGTTCTCTCGCTGGAGACCATGGTTAGACCTGTAGGCTCCGACGGGAGCAAGTGGCACGCCGCCGCCTCTTTCTGCCAGCAGGCAATGCGTGTGAGAGAGACGGCGAAGAGGGAGCGGTAGAGAACCCTGCCTTCCGAGTTTCGCAGCCTGAGGCGCGGGCGCCGACCTCCAAGATCGGTGCCTGGAGACGGCAGTCGGCCGAGTCGCCGTCCTTACAGAAGCAGGCCAAGACGGAGGCATGTCGTTTGTGTCCTACACACGCCTGCCAAGTCACCGAAGGTATCAAAACCGACCCCATAGGTGAGGCCGAGGTGGCGGCCCAATTCCGCCGGTGAACCTAGAATTATTCTTTCGTGGGCGCACCCAGGGTGCCCGGCAATGGACGCTTGGGGAGGACAACGTTTGGTGTTATAGTCTGTTTGATTCCGACACAACCGCATACCGTCTCGGGTCTTCAGACAGCACCAGAGTGTAAGGCATTTCCCTCGCACCCCAGCTGACCCAATGCCATCTCCGGTTTCTAGATGGCCCCCTCGGGTTTGCGAACCACGGTGTCCCCGTCTTGCACCCGGAAAGAGGCCGCCGCCACGGCCCGCTTCTGCTAGGTCGACAGGCGGCTCCATCTTGAACAACGCTAAGATGAGCGCATATATAACGGAATGCGAAGCATCTATGCTGAGTTGGGACCTAATTCGGGATCGCAGTGATAAGTATTATTAGATTTTGAGATATTTATATTCTACGACATTCTACACAGCGCTATCTCTCGATAGCGCTGTGTAGAATGTCGTCTACCCAAAGTAAGCATAGTTTAACTAGCTTGTGTTATGACTTCCAGAATGAAGATAAACATACTTATATACTTATGTTTTGTAAATACATACATATTATACATAGAAACACCCAGACCAATGCAAATAGACATATTCATGCATACAATATTTTCACTGTGCTGGAATCGCACCCGCGCCCTCTGTCGTAGCAGTCGAATGCACTACCGCTACTCCACAGAGGCCGTCATACGTTGCGACGCGAGCGAGGACTCAGGGCTGTACACGCTGGCAGACTGCCCGGCGTGGGAGGCACCGAGGCGTGACCTCGTGGCAGCCATCGGGGTGGGAGTCCTCTCGTTTGGCAGCATGATTGCGGCAATGGTGCGAAGCGCGAGCGCGTGGGCCGCCGCCACCTCCTTCTGCGAGCATCAAATGCTCGCGAAGGACATAGCGGAGCGCGCCCGGGAGAGGTTCAGAACTCTCCCGGCCCGCCGAGCCCGCAACATGCTCGCCGCGCGTCGCAGGCGACTCAGGCGCCGGAGGTCGCTTAACGACCTCCGTCTTCCATGAGCGCAGGCCTGGGGGTGGCAGGTGAGGCCGCCTGTCACCCCAGCAGAAGCAGGCCGGGGCGGTGGGCGACTAGCGCCCCTCCTCCAAACCGGGGCACGACGGGGACATCGTGGTTTCTAAACCCGAGGGGGCCATCTCGAAACCGGAGATGGCCCAGGGTCAGTCGGGGTGCGAGGGATATGCTCTATGGGCAACCTTACACCCGTCTGTCTGAAGACCCGAGACGGCATTCGGTTTTAGTCGGTTCAAGCCCGACATAACCGCCCCCGCTGGCACGCGGGGGGGTATCCGAAGGGATTTCCGCACGATAAAAAAAAAAAACAAAAAGGTATCTTAGACATTTGTATACTTTGGATGGTGTACAATAAAAAGTCAATCTATCTCTATCTCTATCTATCTATGTATCTATCTATCTATCTATCTATCTATCGCGAGTGACAATTGTATTTCGGACACTAGAGACAGCGTTTCGTCGACCACAATCCGATATACAAACTAACTACATATAGTTGTAAGGTTTCCGGTTTATCGTATTAAGATACGGACGACGGACGCGCCAAGGTCGGTTTTGTGTCACTCGGACACAGTGAACAACGAACTTTATTTTGCGTAATCATTGTTATGCAATATTTTCTATACTAATATTATAAACTAGCTGATGCCTGTGGCTGCGCCCGCGCGGTTGTCGGTTATCGTTTTACTTCGGGCCACCAACCAGGTGGACACCGAAGTCTTAAAATCACGCAAAAAAAATGAAAATCTTACACCCACTTTTATCACTTTTTTCGACGTTTCACATGATTCTAAGTCTAATTAAGCAAAAAAAAAATTTGTGTCGGTCTGTCTGTTGGTCTGGATGTCTGGATGTCTGTTTACGCAATAACTCAAGAACCACTTATCCGATTTAAGAAATTCTTTCGCCAATCATCTTGTTTGGTTAATGGGAAGAACTGATTAGATTTTGGGGTTTGTACGTTCAAGGTTTCGGGTACCTACCATACAATTTGTCCCTAAAAAAACATTATTTTGTGTTTTTGACGTCGAAGACGTTTGATTTGATTTCATTTTCTTCATATTTATTGCTCAATATATAAAGACGCGTCGAATAATATGCATAAAGCCTATATAAGGTCTGTAATTTTGAATAAAAATACTGCAACAAAAATATCTAAGTTTGGCCCGAAGTTTGACAATCACTGTGTGATTTCTGCCCCACTAGTTTTTGGTCATATCTTCGGTTCTACTTCATCATCATCATCATCATCATCATCATCAACCTATGCTAGGCCACTGCTGGACATAGGTCTCCCCCAATGAGCGCCATAGCGCCCCGTCTTCAGCTTGCCGGTTCTACTTAACCAATTGAAAAATACGGCAGATTTTAAGTCTGACCAAGACTTTTCTAATAGAAAAAGCCGGATCGAAATCCATTCAGTAGTTTTTGCCTCCATTGCCTCCATTACGGACAAAATTAAAAAAAAAAAAATGGGATCCCAAAAAATCTCGTCGCTCTCTTACTTCTCCTTTCCATGAATGGTTTATCTTGACTCTTACGGGAGCAACTGCCATTTGATGAGGAGGAGATCCGTAGACGAACTAGAGTTACCAACATAGCAGAGCGAGTCAGCAAGCTGAAGTGGCAGTGGGCAGGGCACATAGCTCGGAGAACCGATGGCCGGTGGGGCAGAAAGGTTCTTGAGTGGAGACCACGTGACGGCAAGCGCAGCGTAGGAAGGGCCTCCCGCAAGGTGGACAGACGACCTGGTAAAGAGCGCAGGGACTCGGCGCTCGGACTCGATGCAGGCCGCTACAGACCGGTCGAAATGGAAGTCGATGGGGGAGGCCTATGTTCGGCAGTGGACTTCCTACGGCTGATATGGTGACGAGTAAATGGTCACCCATCCATGGACTAGCCTGTCAATTTAATCGGGCTGCTAGCTTTTTTATGAGACAAATTCCACCCTCATTGTCACTACTGGAACTCCCGTACACCAAGATCAAGAGTATTGACCCAGGAACACACCCAGTAGCTTAGCGGTAATGCGTTCGACTGCTAAACCAGAGGTCGCGGGTTCGATTCCCGCTCAGTGCAAATATGCATATTTGCATTGGTCTAGGTGTTTCTATGTATAATATATATATTTATGTACAAAAAAAAAGTATTGAAGTATGTTTATCCGCATTCTAGAATCCATATGACAAGTTTTGCTCAGTTTGGGTCTAGATGGCGTTGTGTACTTTGTCCTACAATATTTATTTCTTTAGTTATCTATAATGACATTCGGGATGTCCCAAGTTAAACTGTTCTAAAACCCGCATCGATATTAATCAGAAGTGTATTGGACGAGTTAGAGATAAATTAGATCCAATTCCTTCCCTAGCAAACGAGAAACAATAGAGACGAATAGACAAACTATTTGTCTCTGTTGTCTCCTGATAGCTTGGACGCAAAATTTCCCGCCGATTGAAAATTAAACTATTTTTAACGGATTCTATCGCGATTTATTTGATGTTATATGTATGTAAACGTCAGTTTGCTTATATTGGTCAAACCAAGAGAAGCATTGGCACTCGCGTCAAAGAACACATAGCCTTTTTTTGTTTTTACGTGTGGAAATCCCTTCGGATACCCCTCCGCTGGCCAGCGGGGGTCGTTATGTCGTGTCTCGACTAAAAACGCACGGTGTCCTCACCAAGTGTCCGTTGACGGGCACGGTAAGCCCTCGAAAGGATAACCCCAGGGTTGCCGGCGGACTTTGGCCGCCACCGCGGCCTCGCCTGGTGGGGTCGGGTTTTATCCCGCTTCGGTGAGTTGGCAGGCGTGTGTAGGGCACACACGACACGCCTCCGCCACGGCCTGCTTCTGTAAGGACGGCGAGTCGGCCAACTGCCGTCCTCAGGCCCCGATCATAGCTGATATAAAACACCAACGCTCAACAAAGTCCGCTGTATGTGATCAAATGCAACAGGGTAAAGTAGGGTATTTACTTAAGATTTTTTTTTTATACCACTAAGGTGGCAGACAAGCACACGGCCCACCTGATGGGAAGCGGTTACCGCGGCCTATGGACGTGTGCAACACCAGTGGCGTCACACTCGCGCTGCCGACCCTGTTAAGGAAAGGGGATGGGAAAGGAGTTTGGGAGGGGATGGGAAAGGAGTTTGGGCTCCGGCACTCTCACTCACCACACGGAACGTAACAGTTCAAATACTGTTACTTGGCGTCGATATTCTGTGAGAGGGTGGTGCTTTCCCGGTCGAGTCGGCCCATTCATGCAACGGCCAAAATGACTGTTGCTTGACTCTACCACCTACTGATAAATCTCAGATACTCCATTGAAATTAAAAAACATCCTAATTTTAATAGAGAAGATGGTTTGAATATACCACCAGCTAGGGACGCAGTCATTCACTAAATAATTCCTAAAAATTTCTGTGACTTCATGACACTGTGAGCTCATTCTGCGTAAATAGTAACACCAACAATTCAACATTATTCGGGCACTTTGAGATAACTTACACTTCAAACTATAAGACAACCACCATCTTCAGTCTCCCCGTGACCATGGCTGCTGAAAAGCAACCGAAACGTCGGGATCAATGTGAATAATAAAATAACATCAAATAAATCGCGATAGAATCCGTTAAAAATAGTTTTATTTCAATGTGTGACATTCGCGTAAACTGCCGATATTATCATTCACTCGTAGAACTTTGCAATCGGATAGATTATTGACCATCTAATCAAGCTGTATGTAGAATACATCTGCATTACATTTGTTGATTGATAAATAAGGTCATCGTAATTGTACGTTTTCCGGTATTTGCTACATACGTGCTCACGCGTGTTGAAAATTGAAAGGGTAGACAGAGTTATGGCCTCTCATACGGTACAATAAATGTCATCTCGAATTAGGCGGTTCAGCACCTGAAAGAAACAGCCACCAACCAAGAACCGAGCGACGGGTTTACTTGCCTCCGTTGGTTCAAGCCCGACATAACCTCCCCCGCTGGCCGGCGGGGGGTACCCTTATTTTTTATTTTTTCGTGCAGAAATCCCTCGGACACTCCCCCCCCCGCCGGCCAGCGGGGGTGGTTATATCGGGCTTGAACCGACTAAAACCGCCACGCCGTCTCGGGTTTACAGACGCCGGGGTGTAAGGTTGCCCATAGAGCATATTCCTCGCACCCCGACTGACCCAGGGCCATCTCCGGTTTCGAGATGACCCTCTCGGGTTTGGGAACCACGGTATCCCCGTCTTGCCCAGGTTTAGGGGTGGGGCGGAGGGGATTTTCGCACGAAAAAAAAAGGCACGAAGGGGTCTCACTGTGCTAAAAATAATGTCACTCATCCGAGAACTGCGTTTAGGAAACGTTTACAGCTGTTTCTCTTGGAAGCTCAAAGGAGGCTGGATAACGTTAACGCAAAAATATCATTAATTTAATTTGATTGATGGTACACGTGTATGATATATACGTTACTAGCTGTTGCCCACGACTTCGTCCGCGTTAAATTCGGAATATATATAGTTTGTGGCCTCTTTGCACTAATAAATGTTTCTTTCTTTCCTTAGACTGACCAAGCTAGTGCCTTACAATGTGCTAACACGAGCCTGAACGCTCAACGTAATCCTGTAAATTGACTCAGTCTATTAACGCAGATCTATCATACCTTCGCAG
Source organism: Cybosia mesomella (assembly GCA_946251805.1). Taxonomy (NCBI): domain Eukaryota; kingdom Metazoa; phylum Arthropoda; class Insecta; order Lepidoptera; family Erebidae; genus Cybosia; species Cybosia mesomella. The sequence continues at coordinate 20,088,691 of OX276411.1, forward strand.
AAAGGCTCTGAGTCGGTGGAGGGCAAATCTTGTCCCATCCACTCCTGGCCACACCTAAAGATGGCATGAGGCTCTCATCTAATCTTTCGTAACCTTCATTATGAGGATAACTCACCGTCTTATGTGTTCTGCAGTATTATTCAAATGTAATTCGATAAGACGGATGATCCGTCACGTGGGCACCGGCATTTAATCTAATTATATGTCCGCATCATTGCCATATTTCAAGGTCTTTCCTATTTAGAAAGCTAGAACATGTACCATTTTTTTTTCTTGCGGAAATCCCCTCGGCCATCGGGTTCGGTTAGTCGGGCTTGAGCTGACTAAAACTGCACGCCGTCTGGGGCCTTAAGACACCGGGGTGTAAGATTGCCCATAGAGCATATCCCTCGCACCCCGACTGACCCTGGGCCATCTACGGTTTCGAGATGGCCTTCTCGGGTTTGGGGACCATGGTGTACGTCTTGCCCCGGATTGGGGGAGGAGGGGCGCTAGTCGCCCCACCGTCCCGGCCTGCTTCTGCTGGGTAGAACATGCACCTTTTTTTTTTTTTTTTTTTTCGTGCGGATATCCCCTCGGATATCCCCCCGCCGGCCTGCGGGGGCGGTTATGTCGAGCTTGAACCGACTAAAACCGCACGCCGTCTCGGGTCTGCAGACGCCGGGGTGTAAGATTGCCCATAGAGCATATCCCTCGCACCCCAACTGACCCTGGGCCATCTCCGGTTTCGAGATGGCCTTCTCGGGTTTGGGGACCACGGTGTCCGTCTTGCCCCGGATTGGGGGAGGAGGGGCGCTAGTCGCCCCACCGTCCCGGCCTGCTTCTGCTGGGTAGAACATGTACCTTTTTTTTTTGTTTTTTTTTTTCGTGCGGAAATCCCCTCGGATACCCCCCCGCCGGCCAGCGGGGGCGGTTATGTCGGGCTTGAACCGACTAAAACCGCACGCCGTCTCGGGTCTGCAGACGCCGGGGTGTAAGGTTGCCCATAGAGCATATCCCTCGCACAGGGTAGAACATGTACCTATGTATAAACACACATTATAGTCATGCTTGTTACCACACAGACGAGCTGGTTTTTCTATATTCAAGCATCGTTTAAGACGTGAAGTCAGCATTTTCGGGTCTTACCGATACCTGGTGTGGTCACGCATTTGTTACCCACGAAGCCGAGCCGGAGTGCGAGGGAACTGCCTCATGGGCCACCTTAGATCCCGGTGTCTGAAGACCCGAAACGGCGTGCGGTTTAAGTAGATTCGAATCCGACATAACAACCCCCTAAGGTCGGCGGGGGGTAACCGAGCGGATTACCGAACGAAAAAAAAAACAGACATGCCTGCAGGCGTGAATTCCCCGCTTCAGGGTACGAGCTGATGATATTGCACAGAGATACAGGAGTTCCGCGAAGCGAATATCGCACTAAAGTGAAAGTTTGGATGGAACGATAGTTTTTTTTTTTTTATATTTAGTCAATTCGTCAATTTGACTTCACCTCGCCTGATCGTAAGCTGAAGGTAAAGTCTCAGAAAAGAGGGTCACCATTACATACACGCACCATGTTAACAATGGTGGCACTCAGCTTGACGGCCTCATCAGAAGAGGATTGTCGTCGCAACACCGCGTGACACCCACCGGTCCCACTAGTGCTGCGACCACAACCCCCCTGCCCGGCTATGCACTTGCTGACCCCTGAACGCAATCAAACCGAAATTGGATTACTATGGAGGGTTTTTCGCAATCGTGCACGGTGGTATCCACCCGGCCGAATTTTGTGACAAATTTGTGTCATCAAATTTCTACCACCAGGATTCTCATGTTTAAACTTTCACATACGATAATGATAACGGGAATTAAAGCGATCATGTACAGGTATAAAGCGTCGGTAGCTTAGTGGTTAAAGAGTCGGCCCTACTATCGAGAGGTCCCGGGTTCGAATCCTGGCCATTACACTACTGACGTGAACCCACTCCTAACACAAGCAGTTAAGCTTAGCTGGAGGGGTTAGGGGGAATATTAGTAATTTCGGTTACTAATATTCTTTTTTACAAAAAAAAAACATACCTTTGGACAGGCTGACTGGCACAGTGGCCCAGAGCCAGTCAGCCTGTGACTATACGGTAAGTGTAACCTGGTCAAAAAGTCCGGCAATCCAAAGGTATGTATATACCTATACATGATCGCATGAACAGCGGCGATAGCCCAGTGGCATACGTAACGGACTGCTGAGACGAGGTCTCAAGTTCGATCCCCAGTTGCCCGGGCACAGACCTCTGACTTTTCGTAGTTATGCGTGTGCATTATAACCAACTCAGCAACGCGATGGACCCGGCACCCGCACGGAGAATCCATGGATTGCTAAGAATATCGGTCTCAATGATAATTATCGCTCGGTTAATAATGTGCCCGGTAGATGGCAATAGGCTCGCCCCCTATTACATTGGGACCTCAACATAACTGGCGAATCGTGGGTGTGTTATACAGCTCTGCCTACCCCTTCGGGGATACAGGCGTGAAGTTATGTTATGTCATGATCGCGTTAATTCCCGTTAACATTATTGGATGGATGGGTGTTTGTAACTCAATTACGGCAGAACGGATCTGGCTGAAATTTGGTACAGGGATAGATTACAGTCTGGAAAAGGACATAGGTTACTTTTTATCACTGGAATAGGCTCCTGTAGCGGGAAACAGGAACGGGATGGAAATTCCAGGTGGGCAGAACAGCTAGATCTTTAAAAAAAAAAAGCGGCCAAGGATGAGTCGGACTCGCCCATGAAGGGTTCCGTAGCAGCAAGTAACATAATGCTTTTTTTTTAATTTTATATTTGAGTTGATTGAATGAAAGGTAAATTGCGTTTCGTTTTATGACGTATTAAAAAAAAACTACTTACTAGATCTCGTTCAAACCAATTTTCGGTGGAAGTTTACATGGTAATGTACATCATATATTTTTTTTAGTTTTATCATTCTCTTATTTTAGAAGTTACACCCCTGTAACTTTTTACACACACACATTTTACCACTTTGGAAGTGTCTCTCGCGCAAACTATTCAGTTTAGAGAAAAATATATTAGAAACCTGAATATCATTTTTAAAGACCTATCCATAGATACCACACACGAATGGGTGTGATGAAAAAAAAAATTGAGTTTCAGTTCTAAGTATGGGGAGCCCCCAAAATTTAATGTTTTTTTTCTATTTTTGTGTGAAAATCTTAATGCGGTTCACAGAATACATCTACTTACCAAGTTTCAACAGCATAGTTCTTATAGTTACGAAAAAAAGTGGCTGTGACGTCTGTCCGTCCGACAGACAGACAGACATGACGAATCTATAAGGGTTCCGTTTTTTGCCATTTGGCAACGGAACCCTAAAAAGGTATACCAAGGTTTTGCTTTACGTATTAGACGAACTGAGAAGAAGTTTAGACAAGTTCTAGACTAATATAAATTCATATCCTAAACATTACACTTGGATATAGATATTCAATGTTATGCAGCGCTTGCGCATACAATTTGCATATATTATAGTTTAAAGAAGGGAAAATAACTTGATGCCTACATTATATAAGAGAATCGTTTGAATTAAAGTAAATACGATTCAAATTAGTCGTTTAGTAGTATTAGACGTTATTGAAATGCACACGAACAAAGGGTCCTTCAACAGAATGAGGCTTTGTTCATATTTGTGATTAGAAACTCAAGTGGCCGCTGTGGCGTAGCGGTAGTGCATTCGACTGCTACGACAGGGGGCGCGGGTTCGATTCCCGCTCAGTGCAAATATTTGTATGCATGAATATGTCTATTTGCATTGATCTGGGTGTTTCTATGTATAATATGTATGTATTTACAAAAAAAATGTAAATAAGTATGTTTAGCCGCTGTTGCGTTCCGATTGGTGAGTGAGAGTGCTGAAGACCAAACTCCTTTCCCAGCCCCTCCCAAACTCCTTTCCCATCCCCTTTCCTTTACAGGGTCGGCAGCGCGAGTGTGACGCCACTGGTGTTGCACACGTCCATAGGCCGCGGTAACCGCTTCCCATCAGGTGGGCCGTGTGCTCGTCTGCCACCTTAGTGGTATAAAAAAGAAAACCGCATTCTGGAAGCCGTATGACTACAAGCTAGTTAAACTATGCTTACTTTGGGTCTAGAAAGCGCTGTGTAGAATGTCGTAGAATATTTATTATTATTCCCATCAAAGTACTTCACGCCTCCCCCCTAGTTTGGGAGAGGCGGCAAGATAACCCCGGCGAGGTGGTGAACAGTCGGCCGGGGCATTAGGGCGATTGGCAGACGAACCGCCGGACTCTTCGGGCATTGTCGAGCAAGACCGCTTTCTGCATATGCATCCGCCACTGACTTCCCACTAATCCCGAGCCTCCCTAGATGGACTGAGAGGCTCCTTGGGATCAAACCATTGGCTGAAATAACACCCGGGACTATTTCTGTGGACCGCACCTCCACATGTCGATAACCTCGTGCGCCAGATATTTGGTTTTCTTATCTGCTTCGGCGCGGACGAGGTTGTTGTCATAGGGAATAGTGATGTCCATAAGAAATACCCGTGCCCCTGCCCGGTCCATCAGCACGATATCAGGCTTATTCGCTAGAATTGTCCTATCCGTAATGATGGACCGCTCCCAGTAGAGCTTGGCGCGGTCATTTTCGAGTACGGCTTCCGGCACGTACTTGTAGTATGGCAGCCTCTGCGCAACGAGAACGTATTTAAGGGCAAGTTCTTTTGTTGGAGGGTGCGACTTGAGCACCCAAGGTGGGGAGAATCCACCATTGCGGCGGTGAGACCGATCATGAAGGAGTGGTTGGAGTGGGACCATGGGGACCTCTCCTACCGGATGTGCCAGATGGTTACCGGACACGGGTGTTTCGGTAAGTATTTGTGGCGCATCCACCGGGAGACAACGCCGCAGTACCAGCACTGCGAGGATCCTGGCGAAGACACGGCGCTCCACACGTTGGTGGAGTGCCCTGCGTGGGCGAGTCAACGCCGGGATCTCGTTGCGGTCCTGGTCGTGGACGTTCTCTCGTTGGAGACCATGGTGAGGGCCGTGGTCTCCGACGGGAGCAAGTGGCATGCCGCCGCCTCTTTCTGCGAGCAGGTAATGCGCGCGAAAGAGACGGCGGAGAGGGAGCGGGAAAAAACCCTGCCCCCCGAGTTTCGCAGTCTGCGGCGAGGACGCCGCAGACTCATCTACGCCCGGGACTACCGACCTCCATGATCAGGGCCTGAGGACGGCAGTTGGCCGACTCGCTGTCCTTACAGAAGCAGGCCGTGGCGGAGGCGTGTCGTGTGTGCCCTACACACGCCTGCCAACTCACCGAAGCGGGATAAAACCCGACCCCACCAGGCGAGGCAGCGGTGGCGGCCAAAGTCCGCCGGCAACCCTGGGGTTATCCTTTCGAGGGCTTACCCGGGGTGCCCGGCAACGGACACTTGGGGAGGACACCATGCGGTTTTAGTCGAGACACGACATAACCACCCCCGCTGGCCAGCGGGGGGTATCCGAAGGGATTTCCGCACGTAAAAAAAAAGGGCAAGTTCTTGATGTAGTATTCTGGCTGCTTGGTTGTGCCTGTGCAGATACTTAGTGTTATTATTATTTTTCAGCGTCTCACACCGAACTCAACCCTAAAACTTGTCTTGCGTCTCTACACCCCTCCTGGGGCGCGTGGAGTCATGTTATCAGGTGACGAGCCTCAGCGGCCTGCTGGTGAGTTGGCTTGGCTTGAAGGTTTTCGTGTCGCCCCATAAACCCAATTTACTACTTAAGCTTATGTTTTCTGGTGCTTCCTCAATCCGAAGACTATAATGTATTCTCTCAGGAAATTTGCCTAAACATCTTCATACACATAACCCTGTACATTTAAATAGGTCAGCATACCAGTAGCTATAATAAGTAAACGAAATCTTCCTAAATATGTAGAGTTATTATATAAATATGCGTGTGCGCAAACACTAGCGTTATGCTTCAGTTGTGGTGTACAATAAAACATGTTGTACAATGTATTTGTGGAAAGTTATTGAGGTATATCTTCGGAGCAAGCAGGGTGAGTGAATGACATATATATTCACGGCTTTCTGCAGGATAGGCGATTGTCTAGTCGCGTTCGGAATTCGCACGAGATTGGTATGTCGACGTTTCCGGGAGCTACTGCCGTCTGACCTCCCAACCCCGAGAGGTGCGCCTGCGCCGGTAGCAGGAGCACCGACTAACAGACGTGGTTGGCTTGAGCCGGGATAGTCAGAGTTAATAAATTGTTATTTGTTTCTGATTTTACATATCTTACAAGCTTCTTCATATTATTATTATTATTTCCAACGGGGACGCCGATGCCCTGGCGGGTGACCAACCCTTCCTCAGTGGGTCATTTCACCCATTTCCCCTGATCCTTCCTTTTGGGAAGGATGTAGCTACCCAGCTATCATGGCGTTCCGTCGAACCTACCTGTATCCTTGCAAAATCTTACGATCTGGTCCACCTTCAGATCCTCCATGTCTTCTGTGTCCAGTGTATCCAACTCCATTGTCTCCCATCTTATCAGTGAGTACATGGGGCATTCGGCAAGCAGGTGGTACTGTACTAGCTATGTACTGCACTTTCACCCGCCGTATTCTCGGTTCTATTTGTTAGGAAGCTCGCCCGTTTTTATTCCTTTTTTCTCCTAAAGGTTATAGCGTGATGTTAAATAAATTATCTATTATAACCTTCCTAAAAAACTGGACTATGGTTGTTCCAGCGATTAGAGCGTTCAAACGCACGAACTCTTTAGCTTTATTAGTAGTAAGTTTATAAGAAAATTGTAAATTCGTTCTGTACATTGTACTGTACATTGGACAACATAACATAACTTCACGCCTGTATCCCCGAAGGGGTAGGCAGAGGTGTATTGCACACCCACAATTCGCCAGTTATGTTAGGGTCCCAATGTAATAGGGGGCGAGCCTATTGCCATCTACCGGGCACATTACTAAGCGAGTGATAATCAACATTTTTAATACACACATAACTACGAAAAGTGAGAGGTGTGTGCCCGGGGCCACTGGGGATCGAACTCGAGACCTCGTTTTGGCAGTCCGTTACGTACACCACTGGGCTATCGCCGCTTTGGAGATATTTAAAAAAAAGCTAGGGTAATCTTTTTTTTGTGTTCAGAATCAGTTTTAACATAATGAAAGATTCTGAAAACAAAAAAAACAAAATTTGGAATTTTTGTCTGTTCGCGATGGACGCAAAAGTACTGAATGAATTTTGATGCGGTCGTTTTCTATTAAAAAGGTCTTAGTCAAACTTAAATTGCCGTATGTTTGATTGCAATTGGTTAACTAGAACCGGAGATATGATCAAAAAACGATAGCAAACTCCGCGCGGGTCGAGCCGCGTGCATCAGACATAGATTTATATAATTACATAAATTATTCTGTAAAAAGTGGGCTGTGGACAGTGTGCGCATGACTTGTATTAACATACAAGTTCTAAATGACAAAAAATTTACAAAAAACCCGTTTGGATACATTCGACCGACATATTTGTTTTTTTTTGTTACAAAATTCTAATGATAGTCACTACAAAATGAGTCACAGCTGCATATAATAGTTTTAATTAAATAAATAATAGCCCAGTGGTGTACGTAACGGACTGCTGAGACGAGGTCTCAAGTTCGATCCCCAGTCGCCCCGGGCACACCTCTGACTTTTCGTAATTATGTGTGCATTTATAAATGTTAATTATCGCTCGCTTAATAGTGTGCCCTGTAGATGGCAATAGGCTCGCCCCCTATTACGTTGGCACCTTAACATAACTGGCGAATCGTGGGTGTGTAATACCTCTTCGGGGATACAGGCGTGGCGTTATGTTATGTTTAAATTTTCATATTGTCGGAAGTTTACGCGTCCATAGGCCGCGGTAACCGCTTCCCATCAGGTGGGCCGTGTGCTTGTCTGCCACCTTAGTGGTATAAAAAAAAAGTTCTAGAATGCGGATAAACATACTTAGATACTTTTTTAGGGTTCCCTAGCCAAATGGCAATAAACGGAACCCTTATAGATTCGTCTGTAACTTCTAAAATAAGAGAATGATAAAACTAAAAAAAATATATGATGTACATTACCGTGTAAACTTCCAACGAAAATTGGTTTGAACGAGATCTAGTAAGTACTTTTTTTTAATACGTCATAAATCGTAAACTGCAATTTACTTTTTATTCAATCAACTCAAATATAAAAACTTCACTTCCTGCTATGGAACCCTTCATGGGCGAGTCCGACTCCCACTTGGCCGGTTTTTTTTCTAAAAAACATACATATTATACATAGTGATAGCCCAGTGGCGTACGTAACGGACTGCCGAGACGAGGTCTTGAGTTCGATCCCCAGTCGCCCCGGTCACACACCTGTGACTTTTCGTAGTTACATGTGTATTAAAAATGTTTATTATCGCTCGCTTAGTAATGTGCTCGGTAGATAGCAATAGGCTCGCCCCCTGTTATTACATTGAGACCTAAACATAACTGGCGAAACGTGGGTGTGTAATACCTCTCTGTCTACCCCTTCGGGGATACAGGCGTGGCGTTATGTTATGTTTAAATTTTCATATTGTCGGAAGTTTACGCGAATGTCACATACATTGAAATAAAACATTTTTTAACGGATTCTATCGCGATTTAATTGATGTTATTTCTCCCGTGACCATGGCTGCTGAAAAGCAAAAGAAACGTCGGGTTCAATGTAAATGATAAAAATAAATCGCGATAGAATCCGTTAAAAATTGTTTTATTACCCGACTGCTCCAGAAGGAGGGTCATGTTTTTCGAGAGTATGTATGTATGTATGTATAATTGTTTGGCACGCTCTGCAGCCTGAACGGCTCGATGGATTTTAGCTTGACAGGTGTCGTTAGATTCGTATTTACTGTGAGAGTGACACTGGGTATATCAAAATAATAAAAAAACGAAATGGTGGATTTTTGGCGCTAAAAAGTATGTTATTAAAAAAAAAAATTCACTCAAACTTATCGAGTAGGATATCAAAATGAAGAACTTTAAAAGGGGATTTCAAAAATATATATATCATAACTAAAATGCATACAATAAAATTATTAATTAAAAAATCAAATAACCCGACTGCCCTAAAAAGACCGAAACAAGTTTAATAGCAGGCGGGACCCATTTGCAAATCATAAACCGGAAGACAATTAATGGGTCCCGCCTGCTATCAAACTTGTTTCGGTCTTTTTAGGGCATTCGGGTTATTTGGTTTTTTAATTCATAATTTTTTAAACTTTTGGTTTACACAAGATAAACACACAATTGCTAGCAACCTCTGGATTACTATAGAATATATAATAAGTGCTTTTTATGCCAATGCTTTTTCGAATTCTCCGAAAAATATAATCGACGTGTCATTCGATTCGGAATAGATGTAGATGATTTTTGAAAAAATTCAATAGTCACTCGTAAAAAAAATTTTTTTTGGAAAAGAATATTAGTAACCGAATTTACTAGTATTCACCCTAAGCTAAGGTTAATGCTTATGTTAGGAGTGGGTTCACGTCGGTAGTTAAATAAATGGCCAGGATCCGAACCCGGGACCTCTCAATCGTAGGGTCGACACCTTAACCACTAAGCTACCGACGCTTGATTCAATTGTTGCAAAAAATTATAGATTAACTAATGAATAACTTATTCAAAAATCACGATAATATTTTTTGGCTTCCGAATTATTGTTTACTTACCTATTCTGTAGGAGCCTGAATTTTTTCAGTATTTAATTTTCGTATTTAATGAGTTCTTTACCAGGTCAAAATGGAAGTCAATGGGGGAGACCTATGTTCAGCAGTGGACTTCCTACGGCTGATATGATGATGACGATGATGATGATTTAATGAGTTCAAATAATATTTATTACTTCGGGCCACCAACCAGGTGGACACCGAAGTCTTAAAATCACGCAAAAAAATCAACCCACTTTTTATCACTTTTCTCGACGTTTCACATGATTCTAAGTCTAATTAAGCAAAAAAATTTTTGTGTCGGTCTGTCTGTTGGTCTGGATGTCTGGATGTCTGGATGTCTGTTTACGCAATAACTCAAGAACCACTTATCCGAACATTAAAATCAGGCGCCTACAGGATAGATAAGTGTACAATAATCCGCCGGCAATTTTTTTAATTCCGATTTCTCAATGACTTATCTATTAGTTATCAACAATTTTCTCGAGCGGCCTTAAATTTTTGCAAAAATCATCTACCTACTATTCCGAATAGAATGAAACCACGATCATATTTTTCGGAGAATTCGTGAAAGTTGTGGCGTAAAAAGCACTTATATCTTTACAACGTCTCGGGACTTATCGCGATAAATATGGAACTTACTTTTACCGACGTTTCGGATGCGTTGCAGCACCCGTGGTCACGGTAAGTTCCATATTTATCGCGATAATTCCCGAGATATTGTAAAACTATGAGTTTACACCGCGATAGTTTAAAAATAACACTAAAAAGCACTTGTTGACTAGACTACTAAAGACGTGAAAATTTAACTAAAATGAAGTGAAATAATTACGGGGGTTCACCAGCCTATTATTTGGACAATAAAATACTCCAGACATATATATTTCAATCTTGAGTATACGCAATGTCGACGTCAATGCTGGATCGGTTCAGGCGTGCAGCTCGACGCGTTTCCCGAAATCCGACACTAGAGAGCCCTGCAGATACAGCTTACGATGCTAGCCACTACTTCATAGACGATGTCGCTGATCCTTGGAAGGAGCATGGTGAGTAGACGGAAGACCAGTGGACTGTCTGATTAATTGAATATTTTTTAACGTTTGGCGATACCAACTAAGATGGCTAGTTTTATACAAAAAAAGAAAGGCAGTCGTAGGATGGCTTTTGATACCAATCGACGGAACACCACGAGGAAAAAATAACTATGTCCAACCACCTGAAACCACTGGCCTAGTAGACAATGGACTTATTCGCAAAACGCCTCACCCCAAAAAGAGGACCTATTCGTACAATGGCTTATTCTTATAAAGGCTAATTCGCAAAGTGCCTTCTTCTTAAAAATAATTATTCGCAAAATGACTTTTTCTTATAAAGACTAATTCTCAAAATGACTTATTCTTAAAAAGACCTATCCTTAAATAGACCTTTTTTTTTTCAAATAAATAACCATTCAACTAGTACGCAAATCCAACAGATGGCGTTGTTAACACGTTTTATGTAATGTTTTTGTAAAAATTATATTCCAAAAATAAGTAAAGTGGGTTGTTAGGTCAAAACTGTGACCCCAATAGAATTGACGCCAGAATTGATTTAGTAATAAAAGTAACTACTGTGATTTTATTTAATTATTGTTAAAAAGAGGAAAAACAATAGGTTTTTTGATTATTTGTCATATTTTGCCATATTTAATAAACAATAAATAGGATTATGTATTCCATTTTTTTCAATATTTACTCCTTATACATTTAGACTATGGATTATGCTTACATCCTCGGGAATAGGTATTTTACGAATAGGGTATTTTACGAACAGGGTATTTCACGAAAAGGGTATTTTACGAATAGGCCCAAAAACGACTGCAAGTCATTTGCGAATAAGTCCTTTGTCTACTAAACATAACCACTTGGCGTCTACGAAATCTGACCGGCCAGCGGGGGAGGTTATGTCGGACTCAAATCGGCTTCAGACGTCGGGGTATAAGGTGGCCCATAAGGCATTTTCCTCGCACCCCGACTGACCTTCCATGCCATTACCTGCCCTCTCGGGTTTGAGAACCACGTTGTTCACGTCTTGCCCCCGGAAAAGGAGGGCCACGCAACGCCGCCGCCCCGGCCTGCTTCTGCTAGGGTGATTGGCGGCACCACCTGTCACCCCCAGGCCTGCACTCATGGAGGACGGAGGTCGTTTTGCCCGCTGGCGACTGCCTGTTTTAAAGAAAGCAAGCCCTCCGTCAGCGTCATGTCGTTTGTCTTACTCATGTCTCACCTCTAAGCGACATATCCTGGACCATCAATATCCGAGCCAATTTTATCCGAGCTTCTATCATCTCAAACTTGCACTTTGGAGCCCGAGGTCCACTTCTCCCTTTCCATGGATTGGTTTATTTTGACTACCCAGTTTGTAAGTGAGATTGGAGCCCTGAAGATCTAGATGGAGCCCCATCGTCCTTTTCACCACATCATCAGTCTTTATTCATGAATCTATCATGGAGTGTAATCATCGCCTCTCTTGTCTCCAGATGCGCTGGAACGAGAACGGCTATCCCAACATGCTGCGATTCGAGAGCTGGTCTCCAGAGGAGACTGCACGCAGCTTAAACAGAAACTGAACGCCCTCGGAAGTGCTGCTGGTCTTATAGCGAACCTGACTCCTGGTGGAGCCAATACATTATTATACGTGTAAGTATTTTAGACCGTGCAGAGGGCTACCAACAACCTTGAGCTCTAAGACAACTTCATCTGGAAGTTGGTGCATCTGCTACACAACGGACGAGGTCCTGGGGCAGATTTTCCTCTCATGGTTGGGAGGTCAGACAGTAGTAGTTCCTGGAAAAGCCTATATAGGGGGGGGGGGGGCATCCAAAGTGCAAACTTAGGATGCAACTAGGAAATCGCTATGATGATGTAGTTAAGTATACGTTGAATCATGTTTGACGGCCTCTGTGGTGTAGCAGTAGTGCATTGGACTGCTGCGACAGGGGGCGCGGGTTCGATTCCCGCTCAGTGCAAATATTTGCATGCATGAATATGTCTATTTGCATTGGTCTGGGCGTTTCCATGTATAATATGTATGTATTTACAAAAAAAGTATATAAGTATTTTTATCCCCATTCTGGAACCCGTAACACAAGCTAGTTAAACTATGCTTTCTTTGGGTCTAGATAGCGCTGTGTAGACTGCGTTGAATATTTATTTGTACATCTCTGAAGGGGTAAACAGAGTTATATGTACATCCACATTTTCTACAACTAGTTTTTCAGGTCCCAGGTAATAAAAGATGAGCCTATTCCAGTCAACCGAGTACTTATTTTTTTATGGGCGTAAACTTTACTATCAGATGGAGAACAGATTGAACGTCCTGTATTTTTTATTGGGAATTACATAACAATAAATAAATAAATTCAGGTCTTTCTCCAGCTGGGGTAGGCAGAGACAACAGCCCGCCGTCAGCTCCTGTCCGTAGACACTTCAGGAGCTTCTTCTACTGTCAAAACCTTTCACCCAAACCCACCGGTTTCAAGTGCTTCTGACCTGCCTTTTTCAATGTATCATCAATTTGATCAGTGTTTGTTTTTCGATGTTTTTTTTTATACCACTAAGGTGGCAGACAAGCACACGGCCTACCTGATGGGAAGCGGTTACCGCGGCTTATGGACGTGGGCAACACCAGTAGCGTTACACTCGCGCTGCCGACCTTGTAAAGGAAAGGGGATGGGAAAGGAGTTTGGTAGGGGATGGGAAAGGAGTTTTTGGAGGGGATGGGAAAGGAGTTTCGGAGGGGATGGGAAAAGAGTTTGGGCTCCGGCACTTTCAATCACCAAACGGAACGCAACAGTTCAAATACTGTTACTTGGTGTCGATTTTCTGTGAGAGGGTGGTGCTTCCCCGGTCGAGTCGGCCCATTCATGCAACGGCCAAAATGACTGTTGCTTGACTCTACCACCATACAATCGGGAATGTTGATCCCGACTTACCTACTCACGCGTGCTTTAGACCTTTCGCTGCGTTGAGCAGTACCCACCGCGAGGGTACATCGTGGTCGCACGCACCATGAGTTGCTCTATGAATTTACATGAAACAACACGCTGCGCGAACGCCTTGAGCCCGTTCAAAGCAGCGGACTGCCTTACATACTTGGTGTCATTCCGACAATACTCTCCGGGAAGCAAGAGGCAAATTCAATTCTATTTTTTAAGGGTTTTTAATAGTGGGTTCACATCTGTAGTATAATGTCCAGGATTCGAACCTGCGGCCTCTCGATTGTATGTAAGGGCGAGTCCTCAACTACTAAGTTAACGACGCTTAAATAATAGTATTATATTGTTTATAGGGCGTCTGAAGCAGGTGTGACTGCAGCGGTAGCCGCCTTGCTGGAGAAAGGTGCAGATGGCCGGGCCCACCCAGTCACGAAGTACTGCCCTGTCTACATCGCGGCCTACCATGGCCACGTGGAAATTGTCAAGTTGCTGTTGGCTGCTTTCCCTGAAGCTGTCCAGGTGAGGATACGCATAAGTCTCGTGTGGTGGTAAAGCATGCACATGACTTTACCACGGCCAGAGTGTCATCATCATATCATGGTCTTCGAAGACCGGGGTCCGCGCTATGATAACTCCTTTAATTGGTTTATTTTAACCCTGATGGACGCGATTGCCGTCTGACTCCCGAATCACCTAAGGGAAGCCTGCTTTATTTATTAGTGATACTTAAAATTGAAATATAGTCAGGAAATGGCGCAGGAAATAGTGAAACCGACCGTTCAAAGAATGGAGGTCCTTGGAAAATATTGTTCTTCAGCTCTGAAACACCATTAGAATCCTCAAAGTTAACATTTTGAAGGTTGGGGTCTTTTCTTTTCTTTTTAGCGTGTGGAAACTCCCACGGGTTTCACCCCATCGTCGGCACCGGCGTCTGAATCGGACCGACTAAAACCACACGGTGTCCTTCCCCGGGTAAGCCCTCGAAAGGGGTCTGCTTAAGGTTTTTGACTGGTATGTTGTCTTTTCCGGGGAGCGACTAAGCTGCGGTCTGACCTCCCAACCCTGGGGGATGCGCCTGCGTCGGAGCCTCGTCCGTTCTTTTGCAGGTGCACAGCCTTGCAGGTGTTGTTGGAGCCCTTTTTTTTTTATTGTGCGGAAATCCCTTCGGATACCCCCCCGCCGGCCAGCGGGGGCGGTTATGTCGGGCTTGAACCGACTAAAACCGCACGCCGTCTCGGGTCTTCAGACGCCGGGGTGTAAGGTTACCCATAGAGCATATCCCTCGCACTCCGACTGACCCTGGGCCATTCGCAGTGTCCCCTTTGATAACAGCAGAGGGGTACCTGGAGCGACCACTCCCCTCCGCAATCCCTCGTGCAATGGGGTCAGCTGGCCCTGAAAAGGGCCGGTTGGTCAGACTCTTGGCCGTTGACGTTGACGCCAGCTACTCCAGAGGAGCAATCAATGATGCGCCATCGCCCACGTTGCCCAGGGTGCACCAAACTTGGAGGTGATCCAACCAGTCGCACCCCGGTGTTGTTGGGGCCCTGTCAGCTGTGAAACATATAATTTTTATTTTTCCAGCAAGAGACGGTAGAGAAATGGTTGCCTCTGCACGCAGCCTGCATCGGAGGACACACTAGTATCGTGACCCTACTCCTGGAATATCCCTACCCTGAACGTGTACTCAACACATATACGTAAGTTAAATAACAAATGTTGCATCCTGTTTGCCATTTTAGTGGTTGAAATTTAAAAAATAAATTTATATTGTAGGACAAAGTACACAACGCCGTCTAGACCCACTAACTAAACTAAGCAGAGCTTGTCATATGGGTTCCAGAATGCGGATAAACATACTTAAATACTTTTTTTTGTAAATATATACATAACATAACATAACATAAACTCACGCCTATATCCCCGAAGGGGTAGGCAGAGGTGCTAGCACCCACATTTCGCCAGTTCATGTTTAGGTCCCAATGTAATAGGTGGCGAACCTATTGCCATTAACCGGGCACTTATAAACCTGCGATAAATACACACATAAATTCGAAAAGCATCGAAAAGTCATTGGTGTGTGCCATGGTAAAACCTGGGATCGAACCCGAGACCTCGTCTCAGCAGTCCATTACCCATACCACTAGGCTACCGCGGCTTTTTTTGTAAATATATCCATGTATAATATGTATACATGGAAAAAATCAATGCAAATATACACATTTGCATTGAGCGGGAATCGAAACCGGGCCTCTGGCTTAGCAGTCGAACGCACTACCACTAGGCCACAGAGTTCGTCAAATTTTCAAGTAGTGAAAAAAAGGTCAACTTCCAGGACGGGATTTGAACCCGCGACCAGTTCCTTTCTAGAGGGAATACTCAGACCAACTGAGCTACCTGGATATACCCAGGATATTCGAAATTTTCTTACACATACGTCTACCTTCTTGAGTGCGACCTTCTTGAGTTGATTTTTCTAAAATTTCATTAAACAAGTTGAATTCCTGAGACGAGCTCAGCCGAATACAAGGGATTTTCGATTTTGCGTTTTTTTTTTTGCGATTTTTTGCGTTTATTTTTTATCTTGCTATGGTTCACCCCAGCACGAATCTATTACCGAAAATAGCAACTCGATAGCTCATCTCCTTCATACCCAAAACCGTGACAGAAAATTGGCAACCACGACGACGACGTCGACGACAACTCTTTAGCAATAGGGCTTTTCTAAAGAAAATCCCTAAAAATAAGTGATATTAAGCATGTATGGCGCTGTGGCTTAAGTGATGGCCTGGCCATTTACGAGAGGGTAATTAAGAAGTCCTATACTATAGATATAGTAAACAAACATATGGCCTAGTTGATGGTAAGGGCCTTGTGGCCAAGGAACGTAAATAGTACCGATAAAATAGAAATTAGGGACGAAGAATAAGCGGCCTCTGTGGCGTAGCGGTAGTGCATTCGACTGCTACGACAGGGGGCGCGGGTTCGATTCCCGCTCAGTGCAAATATTTGTATGTATGAATATGTCTATTTGCATTGGCCTGGGTGTTTCCATGTATAATATGTATGTATTTACAAAAGAAAATGTATTTAAGTAAATTTATCCGCATTCTAGAACCCATAACACAAGCTAGTTAAAGTATGCTTACTTTGGGTCTAGATAGCGCTGTGTAGAATGTAGTAGAATATTTATGTATTTAATGGGAAAAAAAAGAATCGGGAACCAACAGTAGGAATACTGAATACCTGTGCCTAAGGTAGGGTTGTATCAGTGGGACATAAAATCCAGATGAAGTGTCCTTAACATAATATAACTTCACGCCGGTATCCCCGAAGGGGTAGGCAGAGGTGTATTAAACACCCACGATTCGTCAGTTATGTTTAGGTCCGAATGTAATAGGGGGCGAGCCTATTGCCATCCACCGAGCACACGACTAAGCGAGCGATACTCAACATACTTTTTTTTTTGTGGTAGGAAAGTGTCTTTAAATCTCGTTATTATGGCAACTAGTATCGTCCAACTCATGCAAATGAGATAAAACTATTTTCTTAACACCCTTGCTCGTAAAGCTGATGTAATTCCTCCGGTTTTAAATATGTAAAGCGGGTTATAAAAAACGCGTGTGTTACCAAAGCAAATAGTTAAGTTATAGTCCATACAAATTCCATAACAGTATTATTTGCCATTTCAAATATGGAACTGCTCGCCGCCGCACGACTCCAGCTGTGAGCAGCGCGCTGTTGCTATTCAAATTTCGAACTAATCGCCGCGCGGCGCCAGTCAGTAGGCAGCGCTGGCGCGCTGTTAAAATGGCGGGAAAGCAACAGTGTGCATTCACAGATTGAGTTTATTTAAAATGTTTTTTTTTCTGTTTCCTCGCAAATGTGTTAAAAAACGACGTACGATATACGTGCGTATTGGTTATAACATGCTCGGCTCAATTACGTCCTCGCTTTCGGCTCGGGCTGAAATTCCGCCTCGCATGTTATAACCATCTTTACGCACTAATATCGTAATGTACTATTAACGAATTCTAGCGCGATTTATTTGGTTTTATTTCATTATTCACACTGATCCCGACGTTTAGGTTGTTTGTCAGAAGCCATGGTCACGGGAAAACAAATTAATCGCGATAAAATCCGTTAAACAAGCTTTATTCGTTAACTGCCAACAATATCATGAGAAAGAGTTTACTAATTTCATTCATCTTTGTGAATACTAGAATTCTAGAAAACCTAATGACTATTTCAGTATTCGACGCGAGAGATGCGGGTTCATGTGTGACATGTTCGTTGAACATAACCAAGGTTATGTTCAACGAACAATTGCCGTGGAAGGGTAGACACTCGAAGTTGTTCAACAGTATGTCTACCTTGGGCTTCGAGAAAGAAGTCACCAAAAGGATCCAATTAGGTTGGGCAGCTTTTGGCAAACTACGTCGGGTTTTCTCCTCCCCTTTACCGCAATGCCTAAAAACAAAGGTGTTCGATCAGTGCGTCCTACCTGTCATGACTTACGGTGCCGAAACGTGGACACTGACAGTGAGGCTAGTCCACGGCTTAAAAGTCGCGCAGCGGGCTATGGAGCGAGCTATGCTTGGGGTTTCTTTGAAGGATAAAATTCGAAATGAGGCCTTCCGACAAAGAACTAAAATCACCGACATAGCTCGCAGAATAAGCAAGCTGAAGTGGCAATGGGCTGGCCACATCTGCCGAAGGACCGATGGCCGATGGAGCAAACGAGTCCTAGAGTGGACACCACGAATCAGTAAACGGAAGATAGGACGTACCCCAGCAAGATGGAGGAACGACCTGAAAAAGGTAGCTGGGATAGACTGGATGCGCAAGGAGGAGGATCGGGTGCTATGGCGTAAAATGGGAGAGGCCTATGTCCAGCAGTGGAATGCAATACGCTATTGATTGAATTGATTGAGAGATACGGGCAACAGCCAGTTTAATATAAATACTTGTATTCCAGCGACCCATCCGGCGAGTGGCAGTACACGGCGGCGTTCGATGTGAACGCGCGCGACGTGAGCGGCCAGACGGCGCTGTACGTGGCGTGCGCGCTGGGCAGCGCCGCGCTGGCGGACGCGCTGCTGGCGCACGCCGTCACGGCCGCGCCCGCGCCGCACCGCGCGCAGGCGCACGCGCAGGTAGCGTACGTGTAGCATGTGGGGGGGAGAGGGGGCCAGGCGGCGCTGTACGTGGCGTGCGCGCTGGGCAGCGCCGCGCTGGCGGACGCGCTGCTGGCGCACGCCGTCACGGCCGCGCCCGCGCCGCACCGCGCGCAGGCGCACGCGCAGGTAGCGTACGTGTAGCATGTGGGGGGGAGAGGGGGCCAGACGGCGCTGTACGTGGCGTGCGCGCTGGGCAGCGCCGCGCTGGCGGACGCGCTGCTGGCGCACGCCGTCACGGCCGCGCCCGCGCCGCACCGCGCGCAGGCGCACGCGCAGGTAGCGTACGTGTAGCATGTGGGGGGGAGAGGGGGCCAGGCGGCGCTGTACGTGGCGTGCGCGCTGGGCAGCGCCGCGCTGGCGGACGCGCTGCTGGCGATCGACCTGTTGATGTAGTTTTGCGAAAGCTAGAGTAAAATTTAGATTTTTAATGTTTTTATATTAGTAAATGTTTATAAAGAGCTCGTGATTACGTGGTCACCGAGTAGGTGAGCACAAGTGTAGCGGTACTAGCCAGGTCAGCCCTAGGATGAGTGACCATTCTCAATACTGTGAGACTCCTCCATGCCTCTGAGAAAACGTTAAGCCGTCGGTCCCGTTTGCCATACGAACATCTGTTACAATCACTGTAAATAATTGGACCCTAGAAAATCCGACAACTGTCTAACTACGGAAGTTTCATCGCCATTGTGTTGTGGAGTGCAATAAGTAGTCGCTTTACGGAAAATACGAAGTTCCAGCCTTGTAATCAGACTGAAATCAGACCTCAACTTAGTTGGAGAAATGCTCAGAGGAACATGACACAGAAGGATGAAAAATTTTTTCGCAAACTTACATCAACAGATTCTTTGATGTAAGTTTGCGAATTATCTGTTGATGTAATTTTGTGAAACATTTTTTTTTTACTTTTGTCAGTGAACTAGATGTTTTTAAATCCTCAGTATACTCAAAATAATCATAGATCTTAGCGTGTCACCAAATTGGTACAAAAACTTGAAAATGAATCGAGAAGAAAGTGATTTGAAAATAATAATCTGATCCAAATTTTAGACAATAAACTTAAGAACTTCACATCAGTTTTTGTAAGATTGAAGGCAAAAGAAATTTTTGATTTTAAAAAAGGTTTATTGAACCAATGTACTTAAGTTTTATACAACATTTTTGACAAAAGTGATCGAACATAAAAAATGGCCACCGGACGTGGTAAAAGACAAAAAAATTACAATGTGTGATGCGTAAGTTCTGCTTCCTATGCTGTGAAAAAGATTAGGACTTTAACAGACATAGATACCAAAAATAAAAGTTCCAAGAAATAAACAGTCTAACTGTAGTTTCCCAATATATTTTTGAAAATCTTTTGTATGTTAGAAGAAACATTCCCAATTTTTTAAGGCTTTGTGATATACATAACGTAAATACTAGACATAAAAACAATCTTGTGGTATGATCGACTATTCGACTCCACAAGATCAGGGTACCTTTCAGGGTAACTGTATACGCTTCTACAACAAGCTTCCTAGTGAAATGAAGAATCTACCTCTTCATAAATTGAAAAGCCAAATTAAAAGTAAACTCTGCCAAAAAGGCTATTATAAAATTCAAGACTATTTAGACGACAAACAAGCTTGGATATGAACTGTTTGCTCTCTCTCTCTATGCTACTCAAACGAAATATTGTACTTAGGTTAAGTAAATATGTTTGTAAACAGACCAAAAAAAACAGCCCGCTGAGTTTCTTGCCGGATTCTTCTCAGGACAGGGCCGCGTTTCGAACCGGTGGTCCATTTGCCAAACATTAGATTAATTTTTTTTGACGTTTTGTAAGTTCCGTAGTAATGATCTATACAGAATAAATGGTTTTTGACTTTGACTTTGACTTTGCCAATCTAACAACTTGAGTTATTACTAAATTCATGAATATAACAATAATATAATTTTATGGTCTGTGTATTGAACAAGCATAAGCGACAGGAAAAACACTGTGCAGTAAAGTGTTGGGGTCCTTTTTCTCGTTGAAAAGCCGATGTCGCTTGATCCCTATTGCCTTTCAGCTATCAATATGAATACATATACTCTTCCTTTACTTGCTATATCTTATTTCTCCGGGATAGACGGAGACAACAGTCTGTCATTTGCTTCTGTCCTTACATACCTCATAAGCTTCTACTGTCATTAATTAATTAATCTCATGCAAGACCACCGGTATCAGGTGCTTTTTCCTTCATTACTTCATCAAGTTGATCAGTGTATGTTCTGCGAGGTAGACCCCGACTAGCTTGTACACTATTCTCGCAGATATTGTTATAATTCCAAATAATATCGACTATTCTCAGTTTTCTTCACGTTTCAATTGCTTCTCAGTAGAAAATTTTGTCGCGGGTCGTCCGCGTCCTAACGCCAATACATGTTATTGAATGTAAATGACAACGCGACGGAGCGACCGATCATCCGCTCTGTGTGCTTTTTTATACTACTTAGGCGGTAGACAAGCACACGGCCCACCTGATGTGAAGCGGTTGCCGTGGTCTATGGACGTGTGCAACGCCGGGAGCGTCACACTCGCGCTGTAATTCAATAACTTGTATAGTTGGCGTTCCGATGCGGAAGATCTTGGTTGCTGAAAAGCATCGCGCTTACAGTAATTCACAAAATCATTATATCAAGTTTTTCATATGGCCATTTTCTACGTCGTATCATGAAAATAGACGATTTTAAACCAGTACTAATCCAAATACGCTATAAAAATCTGTGCAAGCTCTTGTATTGGTATCCAAATATCATTCTAGTTACAACATCTGTAGTTTCGCACTGCGCTAAAAGCTAAAATGCTATTGTAATTATATACTACTAGGAGGAAGCAAATGGCGTAGCTGCTCAGGCGCTTAGTCCACAACGCAGTGGCATCTCGCTTGGTATACATGCTATAGTCAGCAAGCTAACTGGATCTTCTTCTAATAATGTAAGTTCAGTATTCTATTTTACTATTACTAAAATCCAGACCATATCCTATACAATGTTTTTGAATATGGCCCTAGTACATCTCCTTGTGGCACACCTCGTTGGAATGTAATGATATTTTTGAAAAAATGTTATCATGCTTTTAGATTACAGAGATTTATTATTAAGGAAATTATTATACAGATTAAAAAGTGTACAATAATAACAGTATATGATGATAAGATTCAAATAAACCTTGTATTTATATGATTGATAGTGTCGAAAGCCTTGGTAAAATCAGAATTATCAACACGTAAGAGTTGCAATAAGGCCCCATTACACCTCCCTGTGGTACACCTCGATGAATTGTATTGATATTTTTGAAAAATTGTTTTCATGCTTATAGATTACAGAGATTTATTATTAGAGAAACTATTATACAGATAAAAAGTACATAATAACTACAGTATATGATGATAAGACTAAAAAACATAACATAACATAAACTCACGCCTATATCCCCAGAGGGGTAGGCAGAGGTGCTAGCACCCACATTTCGCCAGTTTATGTTTAGGTCCCAATGTAATAGGTGGCGAGCCTATTGCCATTAACCGGGCACTTATAAACCTGCGATAAATACACACATAAATTCGAAAAGCATCGAAAAGTCATCGGTGTGTGCCATGGTAAAACCTGAGATCGAACCTGAGACATCGTCTCAGCAGTCCATTACCCATACCACTAGGCGACCGCGGCTACTAAAAAACAAACTAGTATTTATACGATTTAAAGTTAAAGTGTAAAGCCTTGGTATGAGCAGAATTAACAATACATGCAATAGCTTCAGCACTTTCTATCATTGCTGCACCTTTTTATAACCCTGCATTCTTCAAGCGAACGGCATTCGCTCCCGTAAAACCCACACTAAAACCAATATACGCCAGTTCCTCAAAACCGGCCAGCTCGCGACTTCAGGGTTGCTAATGTTGGTGGCCAAGACCGGTCGGGCTCTCTGGGATATCGACTGCTAAGTCACAGGTCGCGGGATCGATTTCTGCATAGTACAAATATTTGTATGTATGAATATGTATATTTGCTTTGGTCTGGGTGGTTCTATGTAAAATATGTATGTATTTAGAAAAAAAAATTACCTATGTATGTGAATCCGCATTCTAGAACCCATAATACAAGCTAGTTCAGCTATGTTTACTTTGGGTCTAGATAGCGCTGTGTAGAATGACCAAAAATATTTATGTCTAGGATCGCTGGTCCGGCACAAAACGCATTTGTCCAGTTAACGTAGAAGCCGGTCGCGGAGGGGACTCCTGTGTCTCTTGCGCGGTGAGGGGGGGACATGTTGGTCTACTGAAGAGACTGCTGGCGGCTGGGGCTGATGCCAACGCCTCTGCTGCACCTCCGAAAGAACCGGTAAGTTATCATCATTACAGCAATAGTCCCGGTTGCACCCAGAGCTTGTTCTTTGGAGCCCGGGGTCAGATTTCCTACTCTTTCTCTTCGTTTAGCTTATTTTGGCTTTCACGTTAGCGACTAATGTCTGACCTGCCAACTACGTGAGCAAACCCTGCTTTCTCCTCTGTTACGTATGATAGCTCTGGACACAAGTGAAACGACAGCTTGCTAATTGCACACTGGTTTAATGTTTAGGACCACCCACTTATTTAAAAGAACGTTTTGTGTTCCTCAATGACACACATTTAAGATACTTGAGGTCGTCAGAATCGTTGGAATTGGCAGTACCTACGCATTCTACGATTTTTTATGATAAATCGTTTACTGTACAGGCGGTACGGTTATGGAATGCACTGCCATTATCGATTAGACGGGCACAATCATTGGCCATCTTCAAAAGGATGGTAAAAGAGCACTACCTGGGCCTATAGTCTCCCCCATTCCTTGTTCCCGTTATGTGCTGTCTTACCTTTCGTGCGAGGTATTAAAATATTATATGTAGGCTTAGTATGTATGTTTGTAAATTTGGTATGTATATATGAATGATTTATATTATGTACGATTATATGTAGGTGTCGTAATTATGTATCATTATATGCTTATTTGTAGGTATATGTACCTACTAAATTGTAATACGTGTTTGTAATCCAATCTATTTATTATATGACAACGTTAGTTCTCTTTTATTTCCTGTTACATCAATAACCACCCAATGTACGATTTAGCTTATTCAGGATTCATGTCCATCCAAAGGTTGCCTGTAAGATATTGCTTTTAGCGATAAGGCCGCCATTTGTACATATGTTAATTAAGTTTACGATATATGCTTATTCTGATTGGTGTACAATAAAGTTTATATCTATCTATCTATCTACCATCCCGACGGTCGCTAGCGTGGTAGGCACAGCCATACACACATATACAATAGTATATCTATATACAACACTCGGAGGAGCAGGCACCAGGGCCTCGTCTGATAATCAGCAGGTATACTGGCTTGCAAGTGAGATTGACTTGAGCTCCGAAGATATTCCTCTCGGTGTGTTTAGGTCAGACGACAGACGATCGGTGGTACCTGAACTCCCAGGTGAAAACCTTAAATATAGCTGGTAAAAAAAGTTAAGTTGACTTAAATTTTCTAACTTGTTCCAGCTCGGTCCTGATGGCAGCAAGGACCGTCGAAGATCTCGCAGCGCTTCAGCTGCATTAGGAGGACCTCGCGGTACCGCGGCGCCGTCCCCCGCTAGACCCAACTATAATGCCGATAGTAAGTGCTGCAGTCTGGAGGCCATGTGTGGGAGGACTCTCCTGTCCGATAACCGTACGGGTATACCTACTAAACTCCTCAGTATGCCATACTAGCAGCTGAGGTTGGCTGCCGAAGATCTTGGTGTTGCCAGGCCTACCCCAGTACAACATAACTGGTTTTTCCCAGGAGAAAGTCCATGGACAGCGTTGGCGCTGGCCGCCCGCGCCAAGAACCTGCAGCTGGCGGAGCTCCTGCTGCAGCACGGTGCCTCCGACCCTCACTGCCGCGCCATCAGGGAGTGCGCTAAGCACTCCTTGACAGACCTGCTGGCCAAGCTGCTGGCCACCAAGGTATGCACAGTCCTCCGAGCCACTGCCCAACTCAGTAGAGATCGGATTTTTAGTCATTTTAGATTCTTTTTTTTTTCGTGCGGAAACCCCCTCGGATACCCCCCCGCCAGCCAGCGGGGGCGGTAATGTCGGGCTTGAACTGACTAAAACGGCACGCCGTCTAGGGTCTTCAGAAGCCGCGGTGTAAGGTTGCCCATTAGGCATATCCCTCGCACTAGGGTTCCGTACCCAAAGGGTAAAATGGGACCCTATTACTATGACTAACCTGTCCGTCTGTCACCAGGCTGTATCTCATGTACCGTGATAGTTAGACTGTCGAAATTTTCACAGATAATGTAATTAGTAATTAACTATAACATAACATAACTTCACGCCTGTATCCCCGAAGGGGTAGGCAGAGGTGTATTACACACCCACGATTCGCCAGTTATGTTGTGGTCCCTATGTAATAGGGGGCGAGCCTATTGCCATCTACCGGGCACATTATTAGGCGAGCGATAATTAACGTTTATTAATGCACACATAGCTACGAAAAGTCAGAGGTGTGTGCCCGGGGCGAATGGGGATCGAACTCGAGACCTCGTCTCAGCAGTCCGTTACGTACGCCACTGGGTACAAATACTATAAGCAGAATAAAATGAATATTTAAGGAGGGCTCCCATACAAGAAACGTGTCATTTTTTGCGTTTTCTGCTCGATATTAATAACAGCAACAGATAGACGCTTGAAATATGCACAGAGTATTTAAGAATTGTATAGATAATACTGATAAGGATAGATGTACGGAATCCTTCGTGCGCGAGTCCGACACGCACTTGTTTATTTATATTTAGTCCGTCAATTGACTGCACTATTCCGCATGACGAGAATCTTGTTAAAAACGAAAAAGAAAAACAAATAAAATATTTGGATTTGGCTCACGAGCTTGTCGACATGTGGAATGTGGATTCGGCAATTATTGTTCCGATAGTTGTATCGGTTCACGGACTGGTTGCCAAGAGCCTCGATCAACATCTGAAGAGGCTCGCGTTAGGCAGTTGGGTCAAGGGTTTGATGCAGAAGGCAGTGCTCCTCGACACGGCACGTATTGTGAGGCGATTCCTCTCTGGAGCCCTAACCACCGGTAGCTTGGTCCCTGTACCCGATGCCGGTGGGCCACTATTTTTTATATTTTTAAATATATTTGTTTTTCGTATAGAATGTGTTTAAAAGTATAATTTATATGTATTTTAAAATTTATTAAAGGAAATAGTAATAAATTTTTTATTAAATGTACAATAAAATTTACATAGTTTCTTAATCTATCGTGCGTTATTAAATTGTAATATGCCACTGTAGCATACGCACCAAGCCGAAATAGCGTGGCTAATACTACACACGGACGATTGCTATAAATTCTCAGAATATTGAATACTGCAAGATATCAAGACAATATACTATAGCGCGTACCTGGGTATGCCTCTGTATCTTCGCAGCTTCCACCTCCTTCAGCTCCAGTTAATGGTTGAACTTCAGGTGGATCCACCACACACATATGAGTTCCACAGAGAGGAGACAGATTCCACGATCTCCAGCCGTTTTTGGTTTATACCAGGCGCGAGGGAAAGCACTTTCACATACAGATATAGCTCCACAATTTATAATAATACGCACTACGTCGCAGTCGGATCGCAACTGCTTGTCATTGACAGTACTCGCATACCCTCAACATCGATATTTATAATAATAAAATTAATACAAGTGAAAAGAAAGTATGGTGCTCGGTACTGACTGTTTATGATAACGAAACAGCCACAATTATTATATAAATTTAAAATAATCAATATTATAATCTAAATCAATACAATATTGAAAAAGAAAACTATTTTATCGGACTCTATCGCGATTTATTTGATGCTATTTTACAATTTAATTATTTACATTAAACCTGACGATTCGGTTGCTTTCAGCAGCCATGGTCACGGGTGGGAGGGTTTACTTTAAAACAGTCATTAACTCGTCTGCCTCTTCTTAGGACATATTTTGAAGACTCTTCTTTACAACTTGCTTACACAAGCCAAGGTGAAGTTCAGAAGAAACGAGCTACCATTCCAAATGCCGAATATCCTTAAATGGTGGTCCCTACGACAAGAGCATTTTACTGACTGAAAGAACTCGCGATTGTAAGAACTACACGGCTTTTATGGGACCGACTGCTGTCTGACCACAGAACCCTGAGAGCTAAGCCACCAAGCAACCAGAACCATGTCCCACAATTTTTTTTTTTTTGAAAGAATATTAGTAACCGAAATTACTAATATTCCCTCTAACCCCTCCAGCTAAGCTAAATTGCTTGTGTTAGGAGTGGGTTCACGTCGGTAGTGTAATGACCAGGATTCGAACCCGGGACCTTTCGATCGTAGGGTCGACTCCTTAACCACTAAGCTACCGACGGTTCAAATCTTGGTGAGACTCTATTAACTGATTGACCGTTAACCGACATTTAGGCTTGTAAGTTTCTAAACTGACGAGGTTCAAGGATATTTTCTCTACATTCTATTATCCGTAATAAACTAAAGCGGCGATAGCCCAGTGGCGTACGCAACGTACTGTTGAGACCAGGTCTCGAGTTCGATCCCCAGTCGCCCCGGGCACACACCTCTGACTTTTCGTAGTTATGTGTGCATTAATAAATGTTAATTATCGCTCGCTTAATAATGTGCCCGGTAGGTGGCAATAGGCTCGCCCCCTATTACATGTGGACCTGAACATAACTAGGGAATCTTTGGTGTGTAATACACCTCTGCCTACCGCTTCAAGGATACAGGCGTGAAGTTAAGTTATGTCTATAATCCGTGAATTCAACAGTAAAATATATTTTAGGCATACCCAGATCCAGACTACAAACTGAACAAATCTACGATATCCGAAGCGGTGTTCAGTGAGCGAGACGGCGATAGCACCCTGACGTATAGCTCTCTCTGTCCCACGACACCCGTCATGGTGAACTGGAGGGAATTGCGCGCGCAGATATCACAGTTACGGTTAGTATAAAAAAAAACATACATGCAGTAGAAGAGTGACACTTTAGCTGAAATCCGTTTGCTTCGGTTTAAACAGCGTCTCTCTGTCGTATATAGGACTCACAGCTTAATATCTTTATAGAGTAGTTAAAACCGTTTATGTTTATAAATGAATAAATATTCTACGACATAATACACAGCGCCATCTAGACCCAAACTAAGCAGAGCTTGTCATATGGGTTCTAGAATGCGAATATACATACTTAGATACTTTTTTTTTGGAAATAAATACATATTATACATAGAAACACCCAGACCAATGCAAATATATATATTTGCAATGAGCGGAAATCGAACCCGGGACCTCTGACTTAGCAGTCGAATGCTCTACTGCTACGCCACAGAGGTCAATACTAGCTGTTCTCCGCGGCTTCGTCCGCGTGGAGTTATCGTCCCGTTCCTGCAACCCATGGGAACCTATTCCAGAGATAAAAAGTGTGTGTGTTATTCCAGGCTTTAATCTATCCCTGTACCAAATTTCAGCCAGATCCGTTCAGCTGTTAAGAGCGTGATTGAGTAATAAACATCTTCACAAATTCTCACATTCATAATATTATAATCATCATCATATCAGCCGTAGGAAGTCCACTGCTGAACATAAGCCTTCCCAATCGACTTCCATTTCGACCGGTCTGTAGCGGCCTGTACCACCGAGTCCCTGCGCTCTTTACCAGGTCGTTTGTCCACCTTGCGGGAGGCCTTCCTACGTTGTGCTTGCTTTCACGTGGTCTCCATTTAAGAACCTTTCTGCCCCATCGGCCATCGGTTCTCCGAGCTATGTGCCCTGCCCACTGCCACTTTAGCTTGCTGACTCGCTCTGCTATGTTGGTAACCCTGGTTCGTCAATGTTATAGTAGGATTAAAAGGACAATCCAATCGCCCATGTCAGTATGGAAATCGGTTGCACACTTTTTTTTGCTATGTCACATAAAAAGCCTGCATTAAGTATTATCTGAAATATAAACGCATATTGTAACAGAACTTGGGGTTATTGAGAAATTAAATTATTTCAACGAGAAAAACAACAAACACAAGAAAATATTGTGACACAGACTGTTGGACTGACGTTTTAGTAAGACAGGGATACCATGTATAAATTAAGAGAAAACTACCACTGAAGCACACAATATTTTACAACTTTAACTGATTATCATTAATAATTTAGGAATACATACACGAAATATTAAGATTTCATAACTGCAATATATTTTGAATGTCACATTGCGAATTATTATCACGTATTATTATTTAACCATTTTATTTTAAAAAGATTGGTATATTTGCATTCTACCGCCAATGATTTATTTTATATAATGGTAACAATTAAATTAAAATGGAAACGATTATTCATTCAATTTTCATATCTTTATAAGTTAAATTCAAACCCCAAGGTCTTTAGAAGCGATTTAGTGTTGAAAAGTCATACTATAATGAATATTATTTTTTAACATTTGAAATATTGACGCGAACGTCTAAAAGCGCAACCAAGAATGGGCATTCTCCTTTGTAGTTTTGGTTTTAACTGTTCTTAAAAAGTATAAAGCTGTAGACATTCGATTTGTGATAGGGAGCACGTTATACAAAACCGAAGCGAGCCGATCTTAACCGAACTCTATTTTTCCCGACGCGGTAAATTCGCGACGGAATTTCTGTGAAGTTTAGCGTTGGCTAGAGTTGAAGAAAATCGTAAGGAAATTCGGTCCTGAGGGAAGCCCTTTAACCGCATTTTTATGATCGGTGTCTGAAATTTTTGTCTACGTTACGAACGATTGACGTTGGGATGTTGTATATATGCTATCCAGCGCGTAAACTTTACTATCGCGATGCAGGATCAGGGCCTGTAGACATTCTACTAGTGGAATAGCTACGAAGCGAACCTTCAAAAGTTCGAAATGTATGGGAGTGACATTATATGTTACACGTGACATGTCGACCAAAAATGTCACTCCCATACATTTCGAACTTTTGAAGGTTCGCTATGAAGCGATTCCACTAGTAGATTGTCACTTTGTCTAGGCCCACAGTAGTTCTATAGTAGTATCGAAGTAATGCAGCTTGCTGTCGCTAGATGGCGCTGGGTACAAGCGGTACCACCGCACTAAACAAAACTTCGCATTGTTGTATCTGCAGCATGTCGTGGCTACGGCTGGCGGCGCTGCGCGTGAACGCGCGGCTGGGGGCGGGCGGGGGCGGGGCGGGCGGGGGCGCGGGCGGGGGGGCTGCGCACGCGCTGCTCGCGCTCACGCGCCTCGACGTGTCCAACAACGAGCTGCGGCTGCTGCCGCCCGAGCTGTTCACCATGCTCAGCCTGAGGTCAGTATCTATAGTATAATACCTACATACATACATACAGTCACATATTATCATCCTCCAGTTGGGGGTCGGCTTTTTCGATCTATCAATGAAACGGTTTGATGCTTTCCGTGAACCGACTGCTATCTGATGTTCACAACCCACTGGCGATATCGAAGTTCTGCAGTTAGACCAGTTGTCGAACTTTTTAGGGCTCCAACTGCCCGTAACGACAGCCATAGATGTTCTTATGGCAATCGGAACCGACGGGTAAACGTGCTCTCCGACGCACATATACATACAAAATATCATATATATTCTATTGTACGAACAAACGTATGAGTCTCCCCGTGACTATAGCTGCTGAAAAGCAACCGTAACGTCGGGATCAATGTAAAATATAAAATAACATCAAATAAATTGCGATAGAGTACGTTAAAAATAGTTTTATTTCAATGTGTGACATTCGCGTAAACTTCCGACAGTATCATGTAAAAAGTACATTATTTAGCTATTTCTTAAATACATAATTTTTCACTCCTCTTGCTCAAAAAGACCGTCATTGTGGCGTACCAGAGCGAAGAAAAAATTGCAATTCTTCCCCTACAAAAACGAAAAAGTCTTTAGTCATAAGTAGAATAATCATGAATAAAGACTCGACTTATTACTGTTTCATAAAAAAAGAACTTCATTTTAATTTTGAATATGGAACTAAAATCGGCGATCTGTGGTAGAATGCATGCAATGTGTTGCGGCTACAGAAGAAACAAAAAAAAGACATTGGCGCGAAATCTTTATAATTTTTCTCTAATTGCAAATTGAATTGGTAGTGACCGTAATATCGGATTGTTTTATTTTCTCGCAATCGTAGTGAAAAGTATAGTGTAACACACGGCGCTAAAACCCATTAAAACTCGGTTTCTATTTACTACCTCGTATATAATGGGTCATTTTAGCTCCTTGTAAAACAATCTACTATTTATTGATGATAGATAGTCGCTGACGGCATGATTTCGTATATTGACTATGTCAACATAAATTAGTGTAATAAACACAGAGCGGTTGTTTTCTTATCACTACCTTTTTTTTCTTTTTTTTTTCGTGCGGAAATCCCTTCGGGTACTCCCCTGCCGCCCAGCGGGGCGGTTATGTCGGGCCGAATAAAACCGCACGCCGTCTCGGGTCTTCAGACACCGGGGTGTTTGTATAACCTATGTCCGTCACATCACTATTGTGGTACCGGGGGTTTGGGTACCACGCGTGTATGAGGTGACGAAATTATACGACTTTAAGGGGAAAAGATATTATTTATTTATTAACCACTCGCACTTCCTACTTATATTATTAGGGATTTACGCGGTTGTTTTAACTTTAAATAGCGGACTGGGACGTATATCGCGGACTCGGCCCAAGGATAGGGCTTAAAGCGGGGCTCTTCCCAGGATACTTTTTTCAGCTTCAATCGGAACGGCTCCCCTCGACCCGTTCAGATCCCGAATGTCCAGGCCGCGATTGTTTTATATCCTTCCTAATTCAAATTGTTTAAAAGGTACAATAGTTTTATTTAAACTCTGACACATGATGGCCAGGTAAACGAACCGTAGTGTTTGAACGAGGTCCGAACACTACACTATCATCTATGATTATGCTAAAAATCATTAAAATCGGTCGAAGGGTCTAGCCGTGAAAGTGGAGTGAAAGGAGCTTTCGCTCGACTTCGTCTCACTCTCAGCTCAACCAACTTGTAGTCGAATACGATTTACAAACTCAAGTAACGTTCGCAGCTTCCGATACACATTTCATGGTAGAATATAATTCTTTAGGCTTTCACGGCCGCCGTTGCATGTAGAATATACTGCTTCCGGGCTGTTTGCCCGTGGTCCATATGAAACTTGTGTTCCTAACGCCGACGAGAGTTCTACGCACTCGTCGCCGACCGGACCTGTCCCACTGAAGATGTCGACCGCAGTGATCGGCGAAACGTTAGGAACACAAAGATCCTTTCAGCCGTTCTGGCTTTATTATATATATTATATTTATTTATGATATTAGAGGGATTAAATGTTCTTATTCTATAGGTATTTAAACGCTGCCCAAAACAAGCTAGAACGGTTACCTACCGCTGAAGACCAGTTCGAAGAAGACCTGGAAATCAAGAAAAGACGCAAGAAAAGACCAAAACCTGAACTGTATACCGCACCGGTGTTACAAGAAGTGTACCTTCAGGTACGTTGCTAGGGCGCTTGATAATATTGCTGAAAGGGGCGATTTATAGGAATATCTAAACTTGTAAGTATATCGCTGATACATACGTAACTGTTCAAGTATTCACTTATGTCGGAACTCCTGGAGGGCCATTGTTTTTAAAAAAAAAAACTTTTATAACAAGCGACACCAACTTTAATCGCTTATCATCACAGTCTGTTAAGAATCTCACCGCCATTTTTGTTCCAGGACAACCGCCTAGAAGAGCTGCCCCCAGCATTATTCCGCCTCCCGGCCCTCACCACCCTGGACGTGTCCAACAACAAGTTGCGCGCACTGCCTTCCGCCCTGTGGAGGGCGCCGGCGCTCCGGGACCTCAGCGCCGCCCTCAACCATCTAAAGGACCTGCCCACCGGCGTGGAGGTAAAGAGAACAGAAAAGGAGGAAATTTTCTTAAACCTCGTTAGTGCAGAAACTAGTGTAGTTGAGTGGGGCAGGGAGTATGGGGCTTACCAAGTCGGGCAGAACTATGCTTTACGTTAATGTGAACGGGCAATCTGATATAAGCAGGGCTCTTGAATGTATTTAATGGTGGATGCTCCCAGTACAAGAGGATCATAATACTGTTACGTGCGCGGAGTACAAACTAAATGCCGTTTTTTTTATATTTAGGACACGTCAATTTGACTTCACCTCGCCTGATGGTAAGCTGGTAAAGTCTCAGGAAAGAGGGTCACCATTACATACACGTACCATGTTAACAATGGTGGCGCTCAGCTTGACGGCCTCATCAGAAGAGGATTGTCGTCGCAGCACCGCCTGACCCCCACCGGTCCCACTAGTGCTGCGACCACAACCCCCCTGCCCGGCTATGCACTTGCTGACCCCTGAACGCAATCAAACCGAAATTGGATTACTATGGAGGGTTTTTCGCAATCGTGCACGGTGGTACCCACCCGGTCGAATTTTGTGACAAATTTGTGTCATCAAATTTCTACCACCAGTACATACATACTGCACCGTTTATACAACGAAGAGGTTTATTCGCTCACCACAAACTAGACAACTAAATAACTAGCACACACAGTACTCTTCAACAGTTCCAGTCGCTCAGCAGTTCACAGTAGTCATTGTTTAGGTCGCAGTTATAATCCTCTTGAATCACTCCGGTATGTGGTAATGTTCCAGAATCATCTAGAGATAAGACACGTTAGGTATCTAAGTAGAGCGTTCGAGAAAGGTACTTACACAGTAGTGGGTACAGACGTGCCGACATTCAAGGTGAATAACCTTGTATTCAAGATTGTAGGCAATACCTTTTTTTTTCGTGCGGAAATCCCTTCGGATACCCCCGGCCAGCGGGGGCGGTTATGTCGGGCTTGAACCGACTAAAACCGCACGCCGACTCGGGTCTACAGACGCCGGGGTGTAAGGTTGCCCATAGAGCATATCCCTCGCACCCCGACTGTAGGCAAATACCTACAATCCTGCATAAAAAAGTAGATATAGGTATTCGAGGTAGGCTTTGTGTTGGCGATTCTAGATTCATCTACACTAATCAGTAGAGTACTTCGACAATAGCAATGGGTTTTATTTTCTGAAGATTCGATGAGTAGTTTTCGAGATATCTATGCTCGTTGTAGACTGCTCGGAGTATCGAGCATTTTTGAGATCGTAAAAACCAATTGAATTCGCTATTACTTGAAACTTGAAATTTATCAACTTTGTCCTCTGGGTATAATAAAAGTACTTATATATAAAACATAACATAACATAACTTCACGCCTGTATCCCCGAAGGGGTAGGCAGAGGTGTATTACACACCCACGATTCGCCAGTTATGTTGAGGTCCCAATGTAATAGGGGGCGAGCCCATTGCAACCCACGGGGCACATTATTAAGCGAGCGATAATTATCATTTATTAATGCACACATAACTACGAAAAGTTAGAGGTGTGTGCCCGCGCAACTGGGGATCGAACTCGGGACCTCGTCTCAGCAGTCCGTTACGTATGCCACTGGGCTATCGCCGCTATTAACCGTCAATATATATATTCCATATATATTCCAATGTGAAAAAGCTCTGCAAATAGTTTGGTGTTAATCAACTTTTGTCCTTGACTGTACTCATTTCAAAACTCTTTTTTTTTTCGTGCGGAAATCTCCTCCGATAGCCCTCCCCCCCCCCCCCGTTGTTATGTCGGGCTTGAACCGACTAAAACTGCACGCCGTCTCGGGTCTTCAGACGCTGGGGTGAAAGGTTGCCCATAAAGCATATCCCTTGCACCCCGACTGACCCTAGCCTCGTCCTGCCCAAGCTAATAAGACCCTGTTAGGTAATACTGCCCGCTGTCCTGTTTAAAGTTAAAAATCTTGCAAATGGAAGCATTTGCAAGATTTTGAACTTAGAATTGCCCAGAAAATTAGAATTGAAAAAAAATGGCTTATATTCGATTATTTTTTGAATATTTTTAAGGTAATAAACAGACCCTAATTAATCATTTTTTGTTTTTTTTTCTGTGATATCTTTTGTTCTTTAAACAGGACACCTGGCAGAATTACCAAAACCAGTTGTATTTTATTTGTACTTCTTAGAGGACATTGGGTACAACTAGTTAAACCAAACCAAATGTATTTTATGTTAATTTATTTGTAAGGTTAATCAGTCTCTTCTTTTCATTTAATAATTTGGTATCTACTTTTTCTTAAAAGTAATAAACTTTGAAAATAACAATAAAGAATGAAAATCGAACTAATTCTATGCATCTTACAAGAAATACTGTATCACTGACAATTCAAATCAATCAAATTCAAATATCACAGAAATTGTTATGTTCGTTTTCATGCCTGAGCATGAAAATCAGCATCAATTTCTTTCTTTGGTTAGACACAAGTTTACATTACATGTGCTACATTTAAAATGAGTTCTGTTGCAGTGACAAGACCTGCACCTGGATTGTTTCTCTTCTAAAACTGGCACGTGTTTTGCTTCAGAAGTGCGGTGTTTCTTAGTGGGAAGACTAACAGTTGGTCAACCCCTTTTACGTGAAATATTTTGGCTTTGATTCTCGAGATCACTATCATCTGAACTCTCTGTATTGTGTGTGATTTCTTCCAGTAAATCTTCTCCGAGGGTCAGTTTGCATTCTCGAAGCATCAGAACTTTTTTTGCTGGTACACCTTTTTTTCACCTCATATCTTTCAAATATAAGCCAGCAGTTATTGACTGCCAAATCTAACATATGAGAAAAGAATCTCTGTGTCCATTTATTCGTATTATATCTGTTTGGACAGACTGCAGGCCAACGATTGGTCAAATCAACGCCGCCCATATTTTTTTAGTACTGGCGTACAACTTGTGGCCTTTTAACAGTTAAATATCTCTTCGCTCTTTTGCACCAGCGTTGACAAAAATCAGAGTTCTCTTCAGCCTCAATGGTTGATAAAAATATAACGGGTTTATTGTCAAACCACTTAGTGACAGCTGATTTCCCATCTGATTTTACTAGGACATGAGTACTTCCTCTACCTTCGGACTTCATTATTCGATCATCTTTTAGTTGACATCCTTGTGGGATACGATTTTTCATTAAAGTCCCAGTACATAGTATGCCTCTGTTGTTAAGCTCCTCTGCCAGTTACATATGACAAGTAAAATACCGATCAAAGTACAAGACGCGACCTGGTACTAATTGGTCTGCAAGTGCTAGTACAGCCTTTTCAGCTAGACCGAACTTAGTAGTTTCATATTGAGGATAAGTTGTATTTCCCTGATAAATATCAAAGTCGCATACTACTCCGTTCGAATTTTCCAGTACAAAACTTTGCTATAATCTAACCAATCACAAGAAACTTCGAAAATTGACAACTTAATAGAAATACAAATTCTAGGCGCGAAATTAGAATATGTGATTTTTAAAGGTCGGTGGGCAGAATTTTGAACTTTACAATTTTTTAGCTGGGCAGGAACCGTGAAGTAATTTTTAGGGATTTTCTTTAGAAAAGCCCTATTGCTATCGAGTTGTCGTCGACGTCGTCGTTGCCAATTTTCTGTCACGGTTTTGGGTATGAAGGAGATGAGCTATCGAGTTGCTGTTTTCGGTAATAGATTCGTGCTGGGGTGAACCATTGCAAGATAAAGAAAAAGAAAAAGAAAAAAAAAAGAAAAAAAAGAAAGATAAAATAAAAGTATTGTATTCGGCTGAGCTCGTCTCAGGAATTTGTATTCGGCTGAGCTCGTCTCAGGAATTCAACTTGTTTTGATTTTGAAATCACATTAGGCAGGATGAGGCTAGGCCATCTCCGGTTTCGAGATGGCCCCTCGGGTTTAGGTACCACGGTGTCCCCTTCTTGCCCCGGTTTGGGGGGGGGGGGCGCTAGTCGCCCAGCCGTCCCGGCCTGCTTCTGCTGGGTTGACAGGTGGCCTAACCTGCCACCCCCAGGCCTACACCCACTATCCCACACTATATATACTATCATCCACACATCCTACGCTCCTTGATCCTAATATATTCCAGGAATCCTCAAACCCTTCCTCCATGTCCACCCTCGCTGCTCGACTTCACCGCATCTCATCCAAGTCGTTTAAGGCAAGTCTCTGCATATAATAATATTGACAAATTAGCTGCTGCCCGCGGCTCCGCCCTCGGTAGATAGATGTCGGTCATCGCCACCAACGAACTATTATCCCCTATTTCATCCTCACACAGGTCGAAATTTCAAATAAATCTTTTTATTATATTTTTAATTTCGTAATATCTTTTGAATGGAATGTCCGATTTCAATGATTCAAAAAGTAATCAACAGAATTGAAACAGTCTTGAATACAAAATTATTTATTAATTCGGGCCACCAACCAGGTGGACACCGAAGTCTTAAAATCACGCAAAAAAAAATCACCCACTTTTATTAATTTTCTCGACGTTTCACATGATTCTAAGTCTAATTAAGCAACAAAATTCAGCAATAACTCAAGAACTACTTATCCGATTTAAAAAATTCTTTCGCCAATCATCTTGTTTGGTTAATGGAAAGAACTGATTAGATTTTGGCGTTTGTACGTTCAAGGTTTCGGGTACCTACCATACAAATTGTCCCTAAAAAATATTATTTATTGTGTTTTTGACGTCGAAGACGTTTGATTTGATTTCATTTTCTTCATATTTTTTTGCTCAATATATAAAGACGCGTCGAATAATATGCATAAAGCCTAAGGTCCGTAATTTTGAATAAAAATACTGCAACAAAAATATCTAAGTTTGGCCCTAAGTTTGACAATCACTGTGTGATTTCCGCCCCACTAGATTTCGATAACAATTAATACAAAGGTATGAATAACATGGTCTGATTTTGATCGGCATTTGTATCAACTTTAAAAATGTAAAAAAGTAGTTATGGTGATTTAACTACAATAGTTGAGCCGCGGTAGCCTAGTGGTATGGGTAATGGACTGCTGAGACGAGGTCTCGGGTTCGATCCCAGGTTTTACCATGGCACACACCAATGACTTTTCGATGCTTTTCGAAGTTATGTGTGTATTTATCGCAGGCTTATAAGTGCCCGGTTAATGGCAATAGGCTCGCCACCTATTACATTTTGACCTAAACATAAACTGGCGAAATGTGGGTGCTAGCACCTCTGCCTACCCCTTCGGGGATATAAGCGTGAGTTTATGTTATGTTATGAACATATGTCTCGCGAAGTTTTTTTTATGATATGTTCTATAATATTGTTCATTTCCGGGCCAGGAGGTATAGTGCGCAGTGGAAGTTGGCCCTCCTGGCTACAATGGGGAATGAGCAGTCTGCGGTTCACAGAGCAAATTATTGTTAATGAAATAGGTTTCACTTACCATTTACTTAGAAGGCGCCCGAAACAAAACGCTTTTACCTGTCTGTGTCTGTATCCAAGTGTATCTGAAGTGTAGAGTGTGTAATGTTTTGTGTGGAGGCAGATAAACACAGCGCGGCGAACAATGGAGCCCTTCACATCAAATATGTAATTCGGTCGAACAACTCCCAACTGATTACGTTAATAATTCCAAAATATAACCAAACCAACGCGAGTCAAATATGATTTTCGCGGATTATACTTTATTCGAACAAAAACATATGTTAACCAAACGAGACTTTTTTCTCAAGACAATTCTTTCCGCAAGTTGACAACCAAGTGACAGATAGATCTGTCAACGCATATTTTTACTTCGTTTAGGAACGTAACAAATATTATAAAACTTTTTTTTTTTGTTCTATCATCAGTACTTTCTGCAGAGCATGCGATTTTATTACACCTTGGGTTGGTTTTAGTAGGGATTTCTAATTATCTAAAAAAAAAATCTAGTAATAAATATAGGCTATGTTACTCAGTTATAATGTAACTTCCGAAAGGTAAAATAAAATGAAAATGTTTTTGGTGAGATGCTTTAGTCTCTAAACCTGTTCCAGGGCCAACCAGAATGCGCCAGTCCCCAACAACTGGTATCACCCAGCGATACGTCACCGCAGATGAGCGCTTCACCTTCCATCAGTAGCGCGCAGTTCGCTATTGCGAACCAATCTGTGAGTATACTCTGTGATCATATACTATTCAGCGCCATCTAGGGAAGACGAGCCGAACTATTACGAAACAACGATTCTGCGTCTCGCTATAGAAGTTCTCTGGCTGAATTCTAAAAATATTATAATCTTCCTACTAATATTAGAAATGTGAAAGTTGACGTTGAAAAACGGCTGAACGGATCTGGCTGAAATTTGACATAGGGATAGATTATAGTCTGAAATAACATATAGGCTACTTTTTATCCCTGAAATAGGTTCCCACGATTTGCGAATCAGGATACTACGTGGATACCATAGCAACAGCTCTGTCGAACATTAGACTGACAGCTTAAAACCTTTACAGAGTTGTAGAATATACTGCTTCCGGGCTGTTTGGCCGTGGTACATAGGAAACTTGTGTTCCAAACGTTTCGTTGATCACTGCGCTCGACATCTTCAGTGGGACAGGTCCGGGCGCCGACGAGTGCCGCGAACTCACCTCGGCGGCGACTTCTTTGCGACTGGTGTAGAGGCCCGAGTCACTACAATATTTTTCACGTAGCATGGGTACGGTGACGTTTGGGATTTGAAGTTACTAGAGATGTAGTCAAGATAAAATCGCATGAAATAAAATCGATTATATATCTTATCGAGATCATTTATTAATGAAGAAGAAATCGATTCTATTAACTAATAATTTTGAAGAAAAAAAGTAAAACAAAATTGATAACCTGTTTAATTATTTATTAAAAATCAAACATGTTCATCATCTTCATCATCATCATCATCATCATCATCGTCATCTGACTCGTCGACGTGAATAATTATTTGGGAATCAATTATGCAGTCTATTCTAATGTCTCGCTCTCAGTCATGTAAGATTAGATTTTTGGTTTTCTCCACTACGTTCTTCCAGTCATCGCCAGTGACATTTTTGCATCCCTCTTTCAATAACCCCATCATTTTTGTGGCTGTAAAAGGCGGAGCTGTATTTTTTCGTGCAGCGTATCCTGAAACAAGATAAAAAACAAATTGAGTCATAGAATTCAAGTAATAAACATAATCATATTTTTGTCAGTATGTAAATAGACTATGGTTAAACAAGTTACCTTTGATTTGGGCCCAAATTAATTCAATGGCATTGTACTGACAGTGGTACGGTGGAAGCCTCAGGACTTCGTGACCATATTCGTTTGCCATCATATCTAATTTGTATGTCGTTTGGGGCTTGTGCATTTTTACGAGCTTCACTAGCTCCACCTTTAATTTCGTCTCATCGGCTTCCACATTATTGGCTTGGAGCCACTCGATCAACTCGCTCTTCTTATTGGAAGAAGTCGGCGGTTTGTTCAATTGCACGGAGTGATATGGGGCATTGTCCATAATAATTGTGCTGGGTTCTTCTAAATTGCTAAGCATATTTTGGAACCACTCCGTGAATACTTCCGCATTCATATCTTCGTGATATTCTCCCGTCTTTTTCGATTTAAAAGCAAGTAGCCCATTTTCTACAAATCCTTTCGATGTGCCTGCGTGACAAATAATCAATCTCTCCCCTTTTCCTTCTGGCACTTTGGTCGAGGCATGAGGTGTATCGTCAGTCCACATTTTACCGACCGTATGATTGGCATTCAGCCAAGTTTCATCCAGGAAGACGACATTGCTCCAATCGGTAATCGCTTTAGCCTTTTTCAAAAAGGTAACCCGCGCAAGTGCTATATCGCCCCTCTCCATGACAATTTTTCTTTTGTTTACTTTTTTGAATTGGAAACCAATGTCCTTCAATACGCGCCACAAGGATGTAGGACTTCCAGTAAACAAATCAGCATCTTTTAAAGACTTGACCAGCTTTAGAAGCGTCGGTAATTCTTTATTCTGGTAATAGTTATAAATGTGGCTCCGTATAGCATCGGCCGCAAAACTGTCTACATCTGTTACAGATGCCTTTTTGGTTCGCTTTTTATTAGGGGTGGACAACTTATTTTCTTCTGTATCGTGAGCACCATATTTTTCTCGAGTGATTCGAGAAACCGTGTTCCGCCCAATGTCTAACGCATCTGCCACTCGATCCAAAACGTTGGACACAGGCAATAGCGTTCCGCCATTCTCACGTTCCCGCTCAAAGTAATCCCGCAATCGAACTACAAATTCACGGGCTTGACTACCAAGCACAGTCTTTTTCGTTCTTTTTGGCATTTTGCCAAAAAAAAACAACAAAACAAAAGTCAATAACAAAAAACGGTAACGAAAACAACAAAGTACAACGATAGTCAATAACAAAAACAAGTAACAAAAACACCACGCAAGCTCAAAACAAAGAAAACAGACCGCATACAAGGCAGACGCACTCGTACTGAGTTGCTATAACAAGATGGCTGCCAGCTCATGCTTAAGCAGTGTTGCTATATTATAATAAAGCTCCACAAAGACAAAAATGATTTGTTTAAAGTTTATTATTACATAATTATATTTTATAATCGTATTTTAGTTAAAAATACAACTAACGATTTATGATACTTTATTCGACAATTTATCGGTTATAACGATTTTACTATGTCAATCTCTAACGCAACCTGTTCCGATTCACGCATCAAGAATTATGTATTTGGAATGTTTATATTTAAAGTTTAAATAATTACGGAGAAATAAAAATAG
Organism: Cybosia mesomella; assembly: GCA_946251805.1. Taxonomy (NCBI): domain Eukaryota; kingdom Metazoa; phylum Arthropoda; class Insecta; order Lepidoptera; family Erebidae; genus Cybosia; species Cybosia mesomella. The sequence continues at coordinate 20,130,341 of OX276411.1, forward strand.
TTTTAAGTTAAAAATGCAAAATAAAACAGTTTTCTTTTTATCTTCGTATTAAGTGTTGTTTCCTGTATTCCGCGTTAGGTAAATTGTTTCGAAATGAATCATGCATGAAATGGAATTAGTCAAATGTCACCGTACCCATGCTACGTGAAAAATATAATAGCGTATTTATGAGCGCAGTTGGAGGGAGAAACGACGTGATCGATCCTGATTGGTCGAGGCTAAGCAAGCGTGGCTATTGATACCGGGGATGGTGTTGGCTTCGTCATGTTTGAACCGTAATGACGAGCGGCTCTCAGAGCTGGGTACCAATCTTTTTGAAGATGAAAACCTTCGTTCTTTCTATTAAAGATGTTGACCGCAGTGATCGACGAAACGTTTGGAACAGAAGTTTACTACTCTAAGAAGATATCAAGCTGTGTCTTTTTCTTTTTATGTGTGTAATATAAACAATGTGTTCACAGAAGTCATCATCACGCAGCCCCTCAATAGAGCGGAGCGAGTCAGATGCCTTGGATGACGATGACGAAGAAGCTATCCCAGTGCTGGGCAACAGAGCTGGGCATGCAGTGTGAGTACTATCTCTCTATATTTTTCTAACTTTTAAACGTCATAGGCCAGTTATTTTTGACTTATTTTCTTTTCTTTTACAGCAAAGGGAGTGGAGATTTCTTCACTCTCTCTTGACAAAAAACGGATATTTTAAATTATTTTATCGTCCTCTTTCTCTCTTCTATCTCTTTCTTTTGTTTTAAATAATATATATGACTTTACCTCGCCTGATGGTAAGCTAAAGGTAAAGTCTCAGGAATGAGGGTCACCATTGCAGATACTGAAAAGACTACAATGGTGGCTTTCAGCTTGATGACCTCCTCAGCTTTGTCACGCCCCACTTAAAAGGACCCGGAATTTTTAAATCTCCATTTAACCTTTATCAACATAACATAACATCACGCCTGTATCCCCGAAGGGGTAGGCAGAGATGTATTACACACCCACGATTCGCCAGTTATGTTAAGGTCCCAATGTAATAGAGGCCGAGTCTATTGCCATCTACCGGGCACATTATTAAGCGAGCGATAATTAACATTTATTAATGCACATATAACTACTAAAAGTCAGAGGTGTGTGCCCGGGGCGACTGGGAATCGAACTCAAGACCTCGTCTCAGCAGTCCGTTACGTACGCCACTGGGCTATCGCTGCTTATTTATTCACCTTTTTATTTCTATTGCTAAGTAAGAGGTCACGGGTTCAATTTCCGCAGTATGTATATCTGCATTACTCTGGGTATTTCTGTATAAAATGTATGTGTGTGTAACTCCACATTCTAGAACCTATATGACAAACAGTTATCTCGTACTCTGTTCCACAGCTGGTCGGAAGCCCGCCGCGCTCACACGTGGAGGGGGGTGGTGGAAGGTTCCGTCGTCACCCCCACCCGGGGCGGTTCGTGCCTCACGGCTCTGAACCTAGCACACAACCAGTTCACCTGCGTACCTCCTGCCCTGGCCTGCAATGCACCGAACCTTACAAGACTTAACATGGCTTACAACTCACTCAGGTAATAATATATCTGATCTAATACTATTAAATGAGCAACGAGTCCTGGCTTTGCCGGGGAATAAATTCGTAAAGATCGTATAATCCGCAGCGCTATCTACCGACGTGAAAAATTGATAAAAAACTGTCTTTGAAGTGGGTTGTATATCTTGTAAAAATTTGAGCTCAATTGATGCAGAACTTTTTAAAGTTTTTAAAGCGTACACAAAAGAACAATTTTATATAATTACTAGCATCTTCCGCGTTTACTCGCGTCAGTCCTGATCCCGTGGGTATATCTGAATAGAAAATAGCCTATGGTAGACAGGGTTTGTAGAATTATAATGGTGAGAATTTTTTTTAAATCGATTCAGTAGTTTTATTGATTACAAACAAACAAACAAACAAAGCGTCAGTGGCTTATGATATAGAAGACATAGTAGGTTGCGGGCTGTATAAACTTTTTAACGTTATTCATAATTATTTTCCAGGTCCATGTCGTACGTGACTTCATACCCCACAAGTCTTCGACAGCTGGACCTGAGCCACAACGAGATAACATGCTGGCCAAGTCTACCCCAGGTGTGCCACCTTCCTTTCTTTTCATACCCGGCATAGCCGTTTGTTGGTGGCTGAACTCCTCCGTAACCACTCGCGCCATCTTGACTAAATTCACCGCAGTGATAGTGTGGACACAGTGGAGTGTTTTGAAGTTTGTTTCGAGATGGTTCATGTCCGATGTACCATTGAGGAATAATCACCGAAAAACAGTTTGACGAGCGCGCGGCCTTAGCTAAGCGCGCGACCGTAGTAAGATGTCTTATTTTCAAGTAAGAGTCCTGCTCGCTCAGCTCAATTTATTTCAGTCGCACCCTGCACTGAGTTCCTAGTTAATTTTTTTCCGTACGGTAACACCTCACCGGGGCTAGCGATGACGTGGCTATATCGAAATCGGACCGACAAAAACCACACGATATTCCGTCACTATAACTATAATTAACACATTGCAAGGTCTGGCAATACTAGCGTCGTGAGTCGTAGGATGGGTGATCATTTTTAACACAGTGAGACCCCTCCGTGCCTTTAAGAGCACGTTAAGTCGTCGGTACCAGTTGTCATACAAACATATGTGGCAATCGTTACGGCTAGTACTTCAATTAACTACAAAACTTCGACATCGCCAGTGAGTTGTGGAGTTCAGATGGCACGCGCTTTACGACAAATGTCCAAGTTCAGCCGTTTTGTAGATGGACTGAAAAAGTCAACCCCAAATGAGTTGGGAAAGGGCTTGGAGGATGATGACCTATATATAGCCTGGGTAACCTGGGGACCGAAATTAAAGCGGCGATAGCCCAGTGACATATGTAACGTACTGCTGAGACGAGGTCTCGAGTTCGATCCCCAGTCTACTAATTGTAAATAAATACTATAAAATAATTGCAAACTTTGGTACTATTTACCAATAATCCTAATATTTACTAAACAAGTTGAATTCCTAAGACGAGCTCAGCCGAATACAAGGGATTTTCGATTTTGCGATTATTATTTTTTTTGCGATTTTTTCTTTATCTTGCAATGTTTCTTCATACCCAAAACCGTGACAGAAAATTGGCAACGACGACGACGTCGACGACAACTCGATAGCAATAGGGCTTTTCTAAAGAAAATCCCTAAAAATACACACGTAATTGTTCAAGTTGTCACTTCTGTCGGCAGTCCCGGAGTGCCGCTGTTTTTATTTTAACAGACTCACGCTTGTATATCCTTAAGGCGGCACACAGTTGGATTGATACACGAATTTCGGCAACTATATTTTCGGTACCACTTAGGGGGCGTAGATTTATTGTACACCAACCAAATTTGTTATTGTGCACCAACCAAAGGATACAAATGTCTAAGATACTTAAAAAAAAAACTTGTACAATGGGCGGTCTTATCGCAATTTGCGATCTCTTCCAGACAACCTTTAAATGGTCTAGATTGTTAGAATTGGGTATTTATAGTGGTGTATCTTTTGTTTTTTTTTTTCGTCCGGAAATCCCTTCGGATACCCCCTCGCCGGGTAGCGGGGGCGGTTATGTCGGGCTTGAACCGACTAAAACCGCACGCCGTCTCGGGTCTTAAGACGCCGGGGTGTAAGGTTACCCATAGAGCATATCCCTCGCACTCCGACTGACCCTGGGCCATTCGCAGTGTCCCGTCTGATAACAGCAGAGGGGTACCTGGAGCGACCACACCCCTCCGCGGGCCTTGCAGGGCCGCCATACCCGACCCCCTCGTGCAATGGGGTCAGCTGGCCCTGAAAAGGGCCGGTTGGTCAGACTCTTGGCCGTTGACGTTGACGCCAGCTACTCCAGAGGAGCAATCAATGATGCGTCATCGCCCACGTTGCCCAGGGTGCAACAAACTTGGAGGTGATCCAACCAGTCGCACCCCTATAGTGGTGTACCTATTATAAATTATAATAATATTCCGACACATAAATACATAGGTATATATTGCGGTTACACCCCGGCGTCTGAAGACCCGAGACGACGTGCGGTTTTAGTCGGTTCAAGCCCGACATAACCGCCCCCGCTGGCCGGCGGGGGGGTATCCGATGGGATTTCCGCACGAAAAAAAAAACTCTACTGAGACTTCTACTGAGAATTACCTTTTTTTTTTTTTACTGAGAATTACCTAACCGTTAACAGCAACAACAAATCAATAATACCAACAATTTAGCTTAGCTGTAAGGGTTATGGGAAATACCAGCAATTTCGGTTGCCAACATTGTTTTAACAAAAAAAAAAATAAGAATACACACAAAAACAACACTTTGACCAGTCCGGAACCGAATCCAAAACGAGTGTGCAAGAAATAGAATAGTAGATTGTTACACAAGGGTTGAAAGTCAGTCATTTCACTCGAGATATAGTTCGAGGGTGAAATGGTGACATTCACCCGAGGTAAACACTCTACTTTTCATTTCGACTATGTGAGGAAATTAAAATACTACACACACGGGTAATGAAACAGGTATATTGAATAACAGTTAAAATTTAAAGTAAAATTAGAACAATTTGAAAATAGATTAATTATTAACAACAGCTTTTGTCTGTTCTTCAATCTCATCGGTAGTTAAATTAATATCCATGTCACTGGAATCACTTTCCGAAACCATTTTTAACCACAATTAACACAATTCATTATCTATTTATTTATATTGAATCTCGTTTTCCCGATAATTCTTTAGCAAACTTAAATTGTTTTGTGGCGACCAAAACCGCTATCAGTTTCATACCCGCTACCGCCTATGCGTTGACGCGCCGCAAATCAGGTGATACGGTTCGATTTTACGTCACGACCGAGGCACCCGCGCGCCGCGTGCCCATCTTGCCCCAGCAACTACGTCAGCTGCGGATCGACGCGTGATTGGACGACGCGCAACATCGGAATGCAGTAGCCACCACCTCGGAGCGCATTCTTTGCATACTTTTGCCTTTTATAAAACACTCGCACACTTAATTTACCATTTCTTCCGCTGCTTTTCTCGCGCTTGCTTTTATAGCCTTTGCATATAGCTTTTATTGTACGCTTGTAATTTAATTTAGTCTTTGCAATAAAGCAATAATAATTATTGTCATAGTAACCGACTTATTTATTTAATAACCGCCGTCGAGTATCTAACTACCTCACTGCCGCGCGGACCAAGGTTCGATTCCCGTGCGTGGCAAAAAGTACTGTAAGCGGCCGACGGAGAATCGCGGTCGCTTCAGTTTTTTTTTAAATACTGAACAAAAGTTATAATTTACGTACATACTGCCAACATTAGAAAAGTTTTGAAAATTGAATCTATTGGTTACATTGCATCTAGTTGGTCAAGAGATGTGTATTTAGGCGGCCATGTGAAAAAAAAACGTCATGATATCAAGGCATTAGGACATAATTAAATTACCAGGGACTCCATGGCAGGGGTGTGTGTTGGGTAACCTCCTCGAGTGTCGCTCCGATTCCGATCCCGCTGCAGTCCGGGGGGAACGGAATCGGAGCGGCCGGTACACCCTGGGCGGCGGTCAATGACTTCCCCTTCACCCCTTCATAGGGTTGGCATTGATCGTCGGCCAATACCCAACGTGGCGGGAACACATCGCTCTCCGTACTCCTCTGCTTTCAGAGGAGACAGGATGAGCGATGCTGTTAGTGGTGAGATGGCCCAGGGTCAGCCGGGGTGCGAGGGATATGCTCTATGGGTAACCTTACACCCCGGCGTCTGAAGACCCGAGACGGCGTGCGGTTTTAGTCGGTGCAAGCCCGACATAACCGCCCCCGCTGGCCGGCGGGGGGGTATCCGAAGGGATTTCGGCACGATAAAAAAAAAAAAAAAAGGGACTCCATGGCAAAACTTAAAATTTAAAAAAAATTACTTTCCACCCTAGGGATGAAAAAAGCTACTTTCCACCCGGCTATCTACCCATGAAAATTTAACTTTCCGAACAGGAGAGATGAAAATATATTTTTGATGTTTTCTATTTTTATTAAGTTTCACATCGGAGCTAGGAATAACTATTGTATACGCCACAAGAGAAGTGACATTTGACATGGACGTTTTGTTATTACACTTTTTAAATTCCCATGTTTGGCATCAAACAACGAGATCAGGATACAGTCAAAAAATTAAAAATTCTAGGTGGAAAACTTCGGTTCGTCCGAGGGTGACCCCCTGGCTTGCTACTGCCCCAACTCTTCGAACACCAGCGCCCGCCCCCGGCCAAGATCTGGGGGTTCTGTCCGTTCGCAGCTGTTGAGCGCCGCATGCCCTGCCAGGAGACATCTGCGGCTGGAGGGACTCCGTACCTTGGTAAGAGATTTAACCTTAATATTAGTTCGTTACATATGAAATTGCCGTTTTTCTTGAAGAAATTGGAGGAAACCCAATTTACAGTACTAACATTTAGCATTTTTTTTAGGAATGACAAATCCAAATTTTATGGTTTTTTTTGTGTACGAATGAGACAACATTAAACTAACAAACAGCAACTTTTATTACATTTTTGAAAAGTGACCACTGTTATGTAATACGAAATTTATCATCAAAATGGATAGCATATAGGAAAGTACTGTTTTTGAAGATCGTATTAATTTATCAAGCGGCCAACAAAAACAAAATTTAATACAGAGTTGTAAAATCTTGAAATCAACTTTCAAGCAAAATATAAATAATAGAAATAGCTATTAAATTACAGGAATAACGAACTCATGAATTTGTAAGAAAATTTCGGCAATTTCATAGGTATAGACCTATTATTGCAAGAGGAACTGACATCTTAACCCCGAGAGGTGCGCCTTCGCCAGATCCTCGTCCGTCAGTCAGCAGGTGTACCGGCTGCAGGTGAGGTTGGTTTGCACTCCGAAGATATTGGTGGGGCCCATATACACTCACCCTTAGCACAAGCAATTTAGCTAGCTGCCAGGGACGATAAGAATACACGGTACTGGAGGCCTTCTCAAAAGGCCAAAAAAACAGGAAAAACCCGAAAACCTGTCCTTTTCCTTTTTTTTGTTTCCTTCTTGACGTTCACGCGTTCCTCTTTGATGATCTACGTGGTGTGGGCGCATAACGTTCAAAGCGCAAAATGGTAAAAGAGCAAAATGTTATAAGAGCAAAATGGTAAAAGCGCTGAAAACATAACATAAACTCACGCCTATATCCCCGAAGGTGTAGGCAGAGGTGCTAGCACCCACATTTCGCCAGTTTATGTTTAGGTCCCAATGTAATAGGTGGCGAGCCTATTGCCATTAACCGGCCACTTATAAGCCTGCGATAAATACACACATAACTTCGAAAAGCATCGAAAAGTCATTGGTGTGTGCCATGGTAAAACCTGGGATCGAACCCGAGACCTCGTCTCAGCAGTCCATTACCCATACCACTAGGCTACCGCGGCTATTGATAAATAAATTAATAGCTGCCATGATGATAAATAACTTAATTTTGGTGAATTGTGACTCCCTAATAAGAACATAATAAGCGAGGCAACTGATTTTTTTATCATTCAGAGCTTTTACCATTTTGCGCTTTGAACGTTATGCGCCCAAAGGGATCTACGTGTTGTGGCGGTAGAGCGGTCGACTTCCACGTCGGTGGTTCGATTTCCGCACAGTGCATATATTTGTAGGTAGGCACAAATATGTCTTATTCGCATTGCTCTGGGTATTTCTGTGTAAAACATGTATGTATTTACTTTTTTTTTTTTTTTTTTTTTTTTTTTTTTATATTTAGTCCGTCCAATTGACTGTACCCCGCCTGATGGTAAGCTGAGGTAAAGTCCAAAGAGTAGTGGCCACCATTTCTAGAGATTGCCCCTAGAATGGTGGCCCCTACCTAGACGGCCTCAACAGATGTTTTTTCACGCCCCGCTTAAAGAGCCCAGGATTGTAGGTAGAAGGGAACACGTGAGTGGGTAAAGCGTTCCAGTGCTTTATGGTCCGACAAAAAAAGGAGTCACCAAACCGCTTGGTTCGCGATGGTATCGATTGCACTGTATGAGGATGACACCTAAGTCCTGCACGTGTTGTTCGGGACAAGAAGGGAGAAGGGGGAATCAATTGGAATAACTCATCGGAACATTCACCATGGTAAATACGATAGAATACTGCCAAGGAGGCTATATCTCTACGCAGCTGCAGAGATTCTAGAGAGCTGGTGATCTCAGGACTATCAATGATCCGGACTGCCCGTCGCTGCAATCTATCGAGAGCGTCTAGTAAGTACTGAGCGGAGCCATCCCACAGGTGAGAACAGTATTCCACGCAGGGACGGATTTGAGTCTTATATAAAAGACACCGCTGCCCCGGCGTGAAAAACCGCCTCACCCTGTTCAGCACTCCGAGTTTACGAGAAGCTGTTTTAATAACGCTCTCAATGTAATTTTTATTATTAAGTTTGCAGCGAACATCCATACCGAGCATGTTGATACTGTCCTGCAGTGGTAGTGGTGTGTTCCGAAGAGTTGGGAGGGGTTTTTACAAAATAAAAATGTATTAAAATATGTTTGTCCGCATTCTGGAACCCATAACACAAGCTAGTTAAGATATGCTTACTTTGGGTCTAGATAGCGCTGTGTAGAATGTCCTAGAAAATCTTTAAATCTTATATCCACTCTTCACCGTTTATACTGGTGCTGCGTAAAGCGATCAAGCTTATCCGCCCCCCTCCCTTTTTTTCCCTTCCCCAAGCGTTCAAAATTGCCCGACCACTTGCCATCTGGTGGGCAATTACCTTGATTGCTACTTACAAAAACCATTAAATATGCACAGATCCTAGCGAACAATCTGCTGACCCGTATCCAGTTGACGACAGACGATGACGGGTACGCCCCAGCAGCCCAGCAAGATGACTCCACCACTGATGAAGATGATGAATGGGTAAGTTGTATATACAGGGTGAATCTTTCACCCTAATTATACTTGAGACAGTCTTAAGACAGACACGGAGTGGGCTTTGATCAACGAACTGTTTTTTAGGGTTCCGTAGCCAAATGGCAAAAAACGGAACCTTTATAGATTCGTCATGTCTGTCTGTCTGTCCGTCCGTATGTCACAGCCACTTTTTTCCGAAACTATAAGAACTATGGTGTTGAAACTTGGTAGGTAGATGTATTCTGTGAACCGCATTAAGATTTTCACACAAAAATAGAAAAAGACAATAAATTTTGGGGGTTCCCCATACTTAGAACTGAAACTTAAATTATTTTTTTTCTTCAATCCCATACGTGCGTTGTATCTATGGATAGGTCTTCAAAAATTATATTGAGGTTTCTAATATCATTTTTTTCTAAACTGAATAGTTTGCGCGAGAAAGACTTCCCTTCCCTGTAACTTCTAAAGTAAGAGAATGATAAAACTAAAAAATAATATATGATGTCCATTACCATGTAAACTTCCACCGAAAATTGGTTTGAACGAGATCTAGTAAGTAGTTTTTTTAAATACGCCATAAATCGTAAACCGCAATTTACCTTTCATTCAATCAACTCAAATATAAAAATAAAGAAAAAAAACATTATTATGTTACTTGCTGCTACGGAACCCTTAATGGGTGAGTCCGACTCGCACTTGGCCTCTTTTTTAACAAAAAGAATTTTTGGAGGCAATTTAAAGGCTGACTAGTAAAAGATATGTTCATTAATAAAGTTACAACTGTGATATTTCACTTCTACTGGCGTCCCAGCCCAATTTTGGTAATCGTCAAATTTATACCCTTCTGGGGCAGAAGGAGGGTTATGTTTTTCGAGAGTAGGTTTTTTTTATACCACTAAGGTGGCAGACAAGCACACGGCCCACCTGATGGGAAGCGGTTACCGTGGCCTATGGACGTGTGCAACACCAGTGGCGTCACACTCGCGCTGCCGACCCTGTAAAGGAAAGGGGATGGGAAAGGAGTTTGGGAGGGGATGGGAAAGGAGTTTGGGCTCCGGCACTCTCACTCACCAAACGGAACGCAACAGTTCAAATACTGTTACTTGGCGTCGATATTCTGTGAGAGGGTGGTGCTTCCCCGGTCGAGTCGGCCCATTCATGCAACCGCCAAAATGACTGTTGCTTGACTCTACCACTCTATGTATATATAATTGTTTGGGACGCTCTGCAGCCTGAACGGCTCGATGGATTTTAGCTTGAGAGGTGTCGTTAGATTCGTATTTACTGTGAGAGTGCTACTGGGTAAATTAAAACTAGGTCTGCAAGGCGAATCGCTGCTTGCAATGTTGAGCTGAGTGAGACATCGTGAATCAGATTTTGAAAATTTTGAACAGTGATCATTCCTCCGTGGCAAGTCCGATTTTGAAAATTCTTTTTGAAAGTCACAACTCTGGACATGCTTTCTGAGCGTGTAAAGTTTGGTCACAGTGTCTCGAGCGGTTATTATGTAATTCCATCTGGAATTTTCTTAACGGTGATCATTCCTCTGTGGTAGCATTAATTTTTTCAAAATATATCCATAAACCTTCCTCTGATTGACCTCTTTAATCATGCCAAATTTGATTCTGATTGGATTAGTAGTTTAGGAGATCTGTGACAAAGAAAATCCTGAAGTCTGGTATGAGGAGCTTTCGCTTGACTTCGTCTCACTCAGCTCAATAAAATAAAAAGAAAATGTTTGTTAGCAAACAAATTGTTAAAAAAATATTTTTACTTGAACTTATCGAGTAAGGGTTCAAAATGAAGAACAAAGAAAAGGGTAATTTCAAAATATAAATATATCATAACTAAAAAGTATACGCTAAAATTACATAACATAACATAAACTCGCGCCTATATCCCCGAAGGGGTAGGCAGAGGTGCTAGCACCCAAGTTTCGCCAGTTTATGTTTTAGGTCCCAATGTAATAGGTGGCGAGCCTATTGCCATTAACCGGGCACTTATAAACCTGCGATAAATACACACATAACTTCGAAAAGCATCGAAAAGTCATTGGTGTGTGCCATGGTAATACCTGGGACCCGAGACCTCGTCTCAGCAGTCCTTTACCCATACCACTAGGTTACCGTGGTAAAATTATTCAGAAAAATATCCAAAAAACTCGACTGCTCTAAAATTTGATTTGACAATTATAAACCGAAATTAAATTAAGGGGTCCCGCCTACTATCAAACTTGTTTCGGTCTTTTTAGGGCATTCGGGTTTTTTCAATTTTTAATTAATAATTTTATTAAAATGATGTATACCTTACAGAACACAGGGTCTACCCTCAAGGGCCGGCTGCTGTTCCCCCTGCTGTCGATGCTGGACGTCTCCTGCAACCTACTGAGGACCATCCCCCCTGCTATCCACGAGCTCACCAATTTATCTGTACTCAACATCAGCGGCAATAAGGGTGAGAATAATTATAAGTCTTTTAACCGACTCCATAAAAAAGGAGGTTTTGTTTCAAAGTTTATTTTTGTTTGAAAGGTATGTCAGGGTTGGTCCCATACAAGTCGTGAAATTCTATGCAAATTTTTTTTTTTCGAACAAAATTGGTAATCAAAATTACTAGTATATCCTCCAGCTAAGTTAGAGTAGGTTCACGTCGGTAGTGTTATGACCAGGATTTGAACCCGGGACTTCACGATCGTGAAGCCGATTCCTTAACTACTAAGTTACCGAGCACTAAGCTATAGTCAAGACCAATGTGGCGTAGCGGTAGAGCGTTCGTCTGATGAGTCGGAGGTCGTGGGTTCGATTCCTGCTCAGTGCAAATATGTGTATGCGTCAACATGAAGTCCACCATTACTCCTAGCATATTCTCTCCTAGTCTTTCCCTTGATTTGGCCTATCTTGGCTTTTGCGGTAGCAACTGCTGTGTGACCTTTCAACCCCGAGAGGCAAATTTACACCAGAGCCTCGTCCGTCAATCAGCAGGTGTACCGGCTTGCAGGCGAGGTTGGCTTGGGCCCCGAAGATCTTGGGAGGACCCCCCACCCGGTCACCTACAGACCTGTGTAAAAATAATGTACTTGTTCTCTCTTTTCAGATATAACGGAGCTCCCCCCTCAAATGGGTCTTCTCTCCCGTCTCTGGAACCTTAACACCGTGGGGTGTACCCTACAGGAGCCGTTACGGTCCATGCTGGCATGTGGTCGCTACAAGAGCATGGACATTGTGGGCTACTTGAAGAGTGTGCTGCAGGAGGCCAGGCCCTATGCCAGGATGAAGCTCATGCTGGTGGGGAAACAGGTTAGTTTACTGCTTTTTTGTACTACTAAGATGGTACATATGTAACGAAACTAGTGTCCGATCCGTGAAGGTGTATATCAATCAATCAATAAGCCTATTGCAGTCCACTGCTGGACATAGGCCTCTCCCATTATACGCCATAGCACCCGATCTTCCGCCTTGCGCATCCAGTCTATCTCAGCTACCTTTTTCAGGTCGTCCCTCCATCTTGCTGGGGGACGTCCTACCTTCCGTTTAAGGTGCATATAAGTATCAATATAAGGTTCTGTTCATGTAATCCGTTCAGAAAATTATTTTTAAAAATTACCCCACAAATACTGCAATAATTTTTAGGTGAATAAGGAAACTTATATGGCAACACAGTAAGGCGTGGCGCCTCTAAATATGTTTGAATAATATATCTACTTTGTGGTGTTGTGAATTTCTGGGAATCTGGGAAATGGCAATTTAAATTTTCGTAGTTATGTGTGCATTAATAAATGTTAATTATCGCTCGCTTAATAATGTGCCCGGTAGATGGCACTAGGCTCGCCCCCTATTACACTGGGGTCTAAACATAACTGGCGAATCGTGGGCGTGTAATACACCTCTGCCTACCCCTTCGGGGATACAGGCGTGAAGTTATGTTATGGTTATGTATTTAAGATACGTTTCTGATCGGGCACTAATTTTGTTACATACTGTATAACAAATTGAATTCCTGAGACGAGCTCAGCCGAATACAAGGGTTTTTTTTTCTTTTTTTTTTTTTTTTTTTATCTTGCAATGGTTCACCCCAGCACGAATCTATTACCGAAAACAGCAACTCGATAGCTCATCTCCTTCATACCCAAAACCGTGACAGAAAATTGGCAACGACGACGTCGACGACAACTCGATAGCAATAGGGCTTTTCTAAATAAATCCCTAAAAACCTACAATACAACTACACCTCTTATATTTTTGCCCAGGGTATAGGAAAGACGAGCTTGCTGGAGTGCCTCAGACAGGAGTCAGCGATCCACCACAGGAAGAAGCCTACTGAGGTGAGTACTAGCGTTACTGCTTACCCCGTAACCGGCTAATTCCTCTACGGCAGACAATATAATCCTATTAATATTATAAATGTAAAAGTTTGTGAAGATGTTTGAATGTTTGTTAGTCAATCACGGTGTAACGGCCGAACGGATCTGGCTGAAATTTGGTACAGTCATAGATTATAGGATTATCTGGAATAACACATAGGCTTTTTATGCACTTTTTATCTCGGGAATAGGTTCCCATGGGTAACTAAAACCGGAGCAGAATTCTACGCAGGCTGAGCCGCGAGCAATACAGTTTGTCAAGATATTAGTATGTTTGTTACTCAAGTATGCGTGAATCAATCAAGTTCCGTTAATATGACTTTCGGTTGATGGTAAGCTCAAGTTTGAGGAATGGGGGTCACCATTAAAGACACCGATAATGCTGTAATGGCAGACTACAGTTGCTCCCGTCAAAGCCAAGATAAGCCAAATGAGAAGTAGTGGAATTAGTAAGCGGACCCTTTTTTTTTTTCGTGCGGAAATCCCTTCGGATACCCCCCCCCCCCCGCCGGGCAGTGGGGGCGGTTATGTCGGGCTTGAACCGACTAAAACCGCCGTCTCGGGTCTTAATACGCCGGGGTGTAAGGTTACCCATAGAGCATATCCCTCGCACCCCGACTGACCCTGGGCCATCTCCGGTTTCGAGATGGCCCCCTTACTTGCTCTCCACTGTGCCATCTGCTAATCAGAGGGACACGTGGAAACCTTCCGAACAGCCCTCAACAGGGCCGTCCTCGCCTCGGTCGGAGTTGGCCGTAGGCGGCAGCGTCTCCCCCGCCCTAGGAGAGAGGCGCTGCCGCCTCCGTTGCCCAGGGTGCACCGCGTGGAGCTCCCCAACCAAGCACCCCTAGTAAGCGGACCCTGGGCGCCGAGGTGTAAGCCTTGAGGCAACCGGTAACCATGCTCAGATGATGATCATGATATAGAAGCCAAATTAATTTTTATTTTTCTTTTCCCCCAGCACTGGGCCAAACGCATGGGCAATAAATCCTCGCGGCGCGGTAACCTGTCCACAGTGGGAGTGGATATCGGCACCTGGACGTACGAGAAGAACCGCTCCACCAAAGGACCTGTCACCTTCCGAACTTGGGACTTCGGTGGACAGCAGGAGTAAGTTTTAAGACATTACCAGTATTCCCGCTAACCCCTCCAGCTGAGCTAAATTGCTTTTGTTAGGAGTGGGTTCAAGTTGGTAGTGTAATGGCCAGGATTAAAATACGAGGACGCTGCAGACTCGTCTACGCTCGGGACTACCGACTTCTATGATTGGGGCCTGAGGATGGCAGTTGGCCAACTCGCCGTCCTTACAGAAGCAGGCCGTGGCGGAGGCGTGTCGTGTGTATCCTGCACACGCCTGGCTACTCACCGTAGGGAGATAAAGCCCGACCCCATGGGCGAGTAACCCTGGGGTTATCCTTTCGAGGGCTTACTCGGGGTTCCCGGCAATGGACATTTGGGGGGGGGGGGGCACACCGAGTCAGTCTGATTTCGTCACGCCGATCCCATCGTTGGCACCGATGGTGTGAAGCCCGTGGGTCCACACGTTAAAAAAAAACCACTCCATCGTAAGACCAACTCCTTAACTAATAAGCTACCGACTAATTAGTATAGTACCCGGGCACACACCTCTGACTTTTCGTAGTTATGTGTGCATTAAAAATGTTGATTATCGCTCGCTTAGTGATGTGCCCGGTAGATGGCAATAGGCTCGCCCCCTATTACATTGAGACCTAAACATAACTGGCGAATCGTGGGTGTGTTATACACCTCTGCCTACCCCATCGGCGTGAAGTTATGTTATGTTATGTAGTATATTGACTTTCCCGGGACTGTCGTCTGACCGACCTTGACAGGAATTCCTTCGCTATAGCCTCATCCGTCAATCAGCAGGTGTACCAGCTGCAGGTGCGGTTGGCATTGGCTGCGAAGGTCCTGGTGAAATAAATGAAATGAAATTTTGAAATGAAATTTATTTATTCGTGGGAGACGTGGTTAGAACAGGTGTTACATTTTTAAGTTTGAATTACAGCATGTCTCGCCTTCATTAGGCATACGAATCTTGTATATAACTTATTATTTATTACTTTACTTAAGTTGAAGAGTACATATATTTAGGTAAACTGGTTTCGTTCAGAGAGATTGACTCGGAGGAAATAGACACGAATGGCGCTGGCATGGAAACGATACTGGTCCCTGAAAAATATTCTTAAATCTAAGCTATCTATTGTTCACAAACGGAGACTCATGGACTCTATCATTCTACCAACACTAACCTATGGCAGCCAGACCTGGTCTTTAACTGAAGCTAACGCAAATAGACTGTCGGTATGCCAAAGAGCGATGGAGAGAAGTCTCCTAGGGATAAAACTTAAAGACAGGGTCAGAAATGAAGAAATTCGGAAACGTACCAAAGTTAGAGACGCTATACAACATATCAGAAGACTAAAATGGAAGTGGGCCGGTCATGTAGCGAGACTCGAGGATGGGCGTTGGACGAAAGTGGTCACAGAGTGGAAAGGACCAGGAAGTGGAAAGCGCAAACAAGGTCGTCCGCTTAAACGCTGGTCCGATGACATACGCGAGACCGCAGGCAAACACTGGCTAGGATTGGCACAAGATAGGGATAAATGGCACAACCTGGAGGAGGCCTTCACCCGCACGGGGGTTCCTATGGAAGACATCAAATAAATATTACCTTAACTAATAAATACTAACAAAAATTACTTTATTTCATTATAATTACTAATCCACTAAACAAAAATGTTACTTAGTTCATAGGAGCAAATAAAAAGGCTTTTTATTTTTATTTTATTTTATTATTACTTAATTAAGATTGAATTGATATTATCAATTGTCAAAAAATGTCGATGTGAATAAAATAGGGATTGTAATAAATTATAATTAATTATCATTAATGTCCATTGAACTTCAATTTAATATATTAAATATTATATTTTAAATTTTTTGACATCCATTACATTTAAAAACAAATAAATACCAATTCGTGTTCATTATACAATCAATAGAATTACCATTATCAGTTATTTACTATCAAAAAACTATTTCAGACTGTAAAAGCATTTCTCTAATAACCATTTCCTCAGTTTAGCCTTAAATGGAGTTTTAGGCAGTTCCCTGATTATACCTGAATATAAACTGTCAGTCCAATGTGCGATAGAGGAACATGCATACATACATACAGTCACGCCTATTTCCCATTGGGGTACGCAGAGACAACATCTTTCTGCTTGCTACGATCTTGGCATATGCCTTTCGCTTTTTCCACTTTCATAATTGTTTTCATATATGCACGCCGGTTACGGGTACTTCTGACCTGGCCTTTCCTCAAAACGTCCTTGATCTGATTGGCATACGTGCGCCTAGGTCGACCATTAAAGGGTTGCCCAGTAGCCCTCGCCTCATAAATCTGTTTCGTTGATCTCTTTTCATCCATCCTCTCTACATGACCGAACCATCTAAGCATCCCTTTCTCTATCTTATCTTCTGCCATACTGGTGGTAGAAATTTGATGACACAAATTAGTCACAAAATTCGGCCGTCCACGATTGTGAAAAACCCTCCATAGTAATCCAATTTCGGTTTGGTTCAGGGGTCAGCAAGTGCATATCTGGGCAGGGGGGTTGTGGTCGCAGCACTAGTGGGACCGGTGGGGGTCACGCGGTGCTGCGACGACAATCCTCTTCTGATGAGGCCGTCAAGCTGAGTGCCACCATTGTTAACATGGTACGTGTATGAAATGGTGACCCTCTTTCCTGAGACTTTACCTTCAGCTTACCATCAGGCGAGGTAAAATCAAATTGACGTGTCCTAAATAAATAAAAAAATACCACAACGTCCGTTTATCACGCTGTTCCTCACTCGGTCCATCAGTGTCACTCCAGCTATACTTCTCAGACATCTCATTTCAACTGCATTCAGCAAACTTTCATGTTCCTTCTGCCACACCCAACATTCACTACCATGCATAAGTGTGGGGACGAGTACTCCTCTATATACAGTAGTCAGTCGTGCCTCTTTAAAAAAAACTAGGACGGTTGCCAGCTTGGCAATCAACCCAAACTTAAGCGTAGCGAGATTTGCCTATCCAACAGTAGGTCAACGTGACCGGTCGACTTCTTACATTGATTTGGTTTTTCGGTGATTATTCCTCGATGGTAAGACCGACCTGAACATTGGACCCCTTACGACACTCACTAATGTCTACTTGATCACCGTGGCAACTTTGGTCGAGATCGGTCAAACGGTCTCGGAGGAGTATCATTTGTTTGAAATGCAACTTTGAAACCAAAGACGCTTCGCTCGCCTTCGGCTCGCTACGCTTAATAAAAAAAAAGGTACTATACAGAGAGAACGTTCTACTAAACCGAAGTAAGCCGATCTTAACCGAACTACAAATCAAAAGCCGAGTACTATAGTTGGGCTTTTCTTATTATTTCCGCTACAGGTACTATGCCACCCATCAGTACTTCCTCTCGCGCCGGTCATTGTACCTCGTCGTGTGGAAGATAATCGAGGGCAGGAGGGGCCTCGCCGGGGCTCTGAACTGGCTAAGGTAACGAATATGTTCTTTTAAAATAGTACAAGTAATTTGGAACGAATGAGTGCTGAATGAATATAAACTGAAAAATAAATGAGTAAGTACTAAATAAATATCTACTGTACGAATGATATCCGAATTCGATTTTTTTGACTATCAATCAGTGTACATTGTTACTCATTCAATAAGTATTTAATTCGTTCAGTACCTACTCATTCGTTTAGTAACATTTACTTAGTATTAATTCGTTCAATACTCAATCACTCAGTTTTAATTCGTTCAATACTCATTCACTCTGTATGAATTCGTTGGGTACTCATTCATTCAGTATTCATTCACTCATTATTAATTCGTTGGTTACTCATTCATTCGCTCAGTATTAATTCGTTCAGTACTCAGTCACTCAGTATTAATTAGTTCAGTACTAATTACATCCGTATTAAGTCGTTCAGTACTTATGCGCATTTTGTGTTTCACGTTTCGACTCTGTCTAAAACTGGTGTTATATATACAGGTCTATACAGGCTCGCGCCCCAGGGTCACCCGTTATCATGGTTGCTACGCACTACGACATGCTAGGATCTGTAAGTATATCGTACCTTTTTTTTTTCGTGTGGAAATCCCTTCGGATGACCCCCCCGCCGGCCAGCGGGGGCGGTTATGTCGGGCTTGAACAGACTAAAACCGCGTCTCGGGTCTTCAGACGCCGGGGTGTAAGGTTGCCCATAGAGCATATCCCTCGCACCCCGGCTGACCCTGGGCCATCTCCGGTTTCGAGATGGCCCCCTCGGGTTTGGGAACCACGGTGCCCCCGTCTTGCCCCGGTTTGGGGGAGGGGCGCTAGTCGCCCCACCGTCCTGGCCTGCTTCTGCTGGGGTGACAGAAGTATATAGTATTGAATCATGTGTACTTTTTCTGTTTTGTTTCGTCATGAGCAAGGTCCCGGGGGACACCACGCGGTTATATGTGGCTCTCACAGATTATTGCTGTGTGTCATACGTAAAAATCTTCAGAATCACTCATATATTTATTGCATTTTCAATTAAAATTTGAAATTTTAATTTCACACGTTATCTTAAGGTTTGAAATTTGTGGCCCTTGGATGTTGACTTTTTGAATTTGAATTTCCATTCAATTCAATTTGAATCCATACTAATATTATAAATGCGAAAGTAACTCTGCCGGTCTGTCTGTTACGCTTTCAAGCCTAAACCACTGATTTTGATGAAATTTTGTAAAGAGATAGTTTAAAGCTTAGGAAAGAATATAGAATATTGTTACGTGCGCGGGGTACAAATTAAATGCCGTTTACACAACAAAGAGGTTTATTCGCTCACCACAAACTAGACAACTAAATAACTAGCACCCACAGTACTCTTCAACAGTTCCAGTCGCTCAGCAGTTCACAGTAGTCCACAGTCGTTGCTTAAGTCGCAGGTATAACTCTCTTGGTTCACTTCGGTAAGATGTGTTCGCTTTCGAAAATTAACTGATTCGTGTCGATAGCCGGGCGTCCTTTTATAGCTCTTAATAAGCGGGGTAGAATATTCCGGAATCATCTAGAGATAAGGCACTAGAGCGTTCAAGAATAGTAGGTATTTACTGGGGCGTTCGAGAAAACAAGTACCTACACAGTCGTGCCGACGATAGAGGTAAATGCCCTTGTTATCGCGATTTGTAGGTAAAGTAGGTATAGGTAGACAAAGGGCGTGTGATTTTGTATTGACTTTTCTGGATTTTTCTAAACGGATCGATAGAGTACTTCGACATTAACAATGCGTTTTAATTTCTAGAAGATTCGATCAGTAGTTTCCGAGATATCGACGATCGTTGTAACAATATGTTTGGTCGCGAAAACCGACATCCACGCGGATTTTGTATGTATGTATGGATGTAGGTATTGATGTTTGTTACGTGAACCGATATAGCTCAAATTTGGTACAGGAATAGACATAATCTATTCCTGTACCCCAAACTTTTTATTTCAGAAACCGGTTACCATGGGCTGCAGCAATGTGATCAGAATTCCACGTAGGTAAACCCGCAGGCAACAGCTAGTTAATAATATTTGTGTATTCCATAGAATACTCTACCCGACAACGAGTGCCCAGAGGACCTCCAGCGATTCATTCGTTGCTCCATCATGGGAGCCCCTGACGCGGACAAACTTGGACTACCCCGGGTACTGGATTCTGTGGAGGTTAGTTTTACCATGAGTTGAACATCTAATCAAAAAAAAAACAGCGGCACTTCGGGAGTGCCGTCTGAAGTGAAAACTTGAACAATTACATGAGTGGTTTTGAATCATCGTGAAATATTTACAGAGGTGTCGGTAACGGTAACAGTGTCGCGAATTCAATAATTTTTTCCCTTATCAAAAATGCTCAACACGCCTAAAGATTTTTTGGCTTCAAAAATTCTTCACAAAATTACCAATTACAACTTTACCAACCGCGGTAGCCTAGTGGTATGGGTAATGGGCTACTGAGACGATGTCTCAGGTTCGATCCCAGGTTTTACCATGGCACACACTGTGTGTAGAATGTACTGGAATATTTATTAAAGTTGTACATACATACATACATAAACTCACGCGTTTATCCCCGAAGGGGTAGGCAGAGGTGCTAGCACCCACATTTCGCCAGTTTATGTTTAGGTCCCAATGTAGTAGGTGGCGAGTCTATTGCCATCAACCGGGCACTGCGATAAATACACACATAACTTCGAAAAGCATCGAAAAGTCATTGGTGTGTGCCATGGTAAAACCTGGGATCGAACCCGAGACCTCGTCTCAGCAGTCCATTACCCATACCACTAGGCTACCGCGGCTTAAAAGCAATAATGCGTATGTAATACTGCTTCAGGTATCGTGCAGCCTTCGACACAACATCAGACTACTAGCTGACATCATATACTCCGTCGCGTACAGCGTGAAACCGCCTGGTAAGACTCTTTCCTAACCATTCTTCAGGTATTACCCTTCGTCCAGGGATGTTTAAGGCTCCCTACAAGCTCTTCGGTCCCAATAAGACCTTAATTATGTAACCAAACTTAATTATCCTCTTTTACTTAATAGAAAAAAGCGAAGATAGCCCGGTGGTGTACGTAACGGACTGCTGAGACGAGGTCTCGAGTTCGATCCCCAGCCGCCCCGGGTACACACCTCTGACTTTTCGTAGTTATGTGTGCATTAATAAATGTTAATTATCGCTCGCTTAATAATGTGCCTGGGACCTCAACATAACTGGCGAATTGTGGGTGTGTAATACACCTCTGCCTACCCCTTCGGGGATACAGGCGTGAAGTTATGTTATGTTATGTAATAGAAAATAAATTTTTGTTCATATCTTGCCTTAACTCGAAGTTCACCGTGGATAATTATATTTTAAATGTTATTGTTTGAGCACTGACTCCCAAAATACAGTCTTCAGCATAGTTTGGGAACCAGTTACCTGTACAAAATGTAAAACAAATTATGCCTTAATAATAAGACCTTTTGTAATAATTATTTTGAGACCAAGAAACAATTTTTTTTTATAAGACCTTGTTTTGTGCGGAAATCTCCCCGGAGATTGGCCAACGGGTGGTTATGTCAGATTCGAATCAGTCTAAAACCGCACGCCGTCTCGGGTCTTCAGACGTCGGGTGTAAGGTGACGCATAAGGCATTTCCCCCGCACCCTGGCTTGTCCCAGTAAGACCTCACCTCCAAACCAATATTTGTAAATGTTATACAGATGGTGTCTGTTACATATATCTATGCCAGAACAATTATTATTATGTAGCCACACTGACGTGGCTGCCAAACCAAGCGCTCTCGCCCTTACTGTAAGTTGTCACTTGAATTAATATATTCGTTCACCATACCCAGGCTGCCTTATCATTGCAACCTTCTACCATTATAACAGTGTCTAAATTAATTAACTCATTTATTTAATTTCTGCGTCCCGTTCCTACTTACAAATTTACCCCCCCCCCTCTTTTTTTCGTGCGTATACCCTCGGATACCCCCCCCCCCCGCCCTAAAATGGCACGCCGTCTCGGGTCTTCAGACTTTGGGTGTAAGGTGACGCATAAGGCATTTCCCCCGCACCCTGGCTGGTCCCAGTAAGACCTCACTTCCAAACCAATATTTGTAAATATTATACAGATGGTGTCTGTTACATATATCTATGCCAGAACAATTATTATTATGTAGCCACACTGACGTGGCTGCCAAACCAAGCGCTCTCGCCCTTACTGTAAGTTGTCACTTGAATTAATATATTCGTTCACCATACCCAGGCTGCCTTATCATTGCAACCTTCTACCATTATAACAGTGTCTAAATTAATTAACTCATTTATTTCTGCGTCCCGTTTCTACTTAAAAATTCAACGCCCCAACTTTTTTTCGTGCGTATATCCCTTCGGATACCTCCCCCCCGCCGTCTAGCGGGGCGGTTATGTCGAGCTTGAACCGACTAAAACCGCACGCCGTCTCGGCTCTTCAGGCCCATAAAGCCAACCCGGCCCCCTCATCCAGAAACCGTGAACCAGTTGTGCTTGTGTAGTATAATGTTGTTTGTATGTTATATCTTATGCTGCAGGCAGTAAGGAGCCTCTGCTAGAACAGCGCATCCCCGCAACCTACTTAGCTTTGGAGGAGTGCGTGACATCCCTGGCTGCTGAGCTCCGGGAGCCGGTGCTGAAGCATGACGAGTACAAGAGACTGGTGAGTCTGTAGTCTAGCCACTAGAAATAATATTTTACGACATTCTACACAGCGCTCTCTAGACCCAAAGTAAGCATAGTTTAACTAGCTTGTGTTATGGCTTCCAGAATGCGGATAAACATACTTATATACTTTTTTTTTGTAAATACATACATATTATACATAGAAACACCCAGACCAATGCAAATAGACATATTCATTCATTTGCACTGAGCGGGAATCGAACCCGCGCCCCCTGTCGTGGCAGTCGAATGCACTACCGCTACGCCACAGAGGCCGTAGATCGCTAGAAGGGTCGGTAGCGGATGACTAAGCATGTCGCCCTTGCTTCACTTCGGTTCATATGAGCTTTTTTTTAACTCAAGCCATCGTAATATACACGTACCTTTCAAATGGTGAAAGAATTTTTCCAATAAATGCAGAGGTTCCGAAGATTATCCTAGACATTATAAACAAATTTAAAAAATTCGGCCTCTCTCTTTATTGAGCTGAGAGTGAGACGAAGTCGAGCGAGAAGCACTCTATACTCCACTCGGTGTATTTCGGTTGTGACACTACTCCTCCTAAACTATTCGACAAATTTTGACCAAACTTGGCATGTAAATACAACTTGATACCCGAAAGGTTTAGAAAATATTAAATTGAAAACCGAACATACCATGGAGGAATAATCACCCTTCAAAAATTTCAAAATCTGATTTCTCCAAAATGATCAATGTTGAGACCACGATTTTGGCGCCAATTTAAGGCAGAAAAAGCAAATAAAAAATCTGTCTAGCAACGGAGGAATAATCACCGAAGAAACAATTCAAGTAGTATAGTAGTTGTTGGGCGGGGTGCGACTGGTTGGATCACCTCCAAGTTTGGTGCATCCTGGGCGACGTGGGCGATGACGCATCATTGATTGCTCCTCTGGAGTAGCTGGCGTCAACGTCAACGGCCAAGAGTCTGACCAACCGGCCCTTTTCAGGGCCAGCTGACACCATTGCACGAGGGGGTCGGGATATGGCGGACCTGCAAGGCCCGCGGGGGGGGGTCGCTCTAGGTACCCCTCTGCTCTTATCAGAGGGGACACTGCGAATGGCCCAGGGTCAGTCGGAGTGCGAGGGATATGCTCTATGGGTAACCTTACACCCCGGCGTCTGTAGACCCGAGACGGCGTGCGCTTTAAGTCGGTTCAAGCCCGACATAACCGCCCCCGCTGGCCGGCGGGGGGGTATCCGAAGGGATTTCCGCACGAAAAAAAAAGTGTAGTTGTTGGGCAGGTTTTGTAGGAGCACATGTAGTGCACTCTCAGCTCAACATTGCAACAGCAGAATGCATTGCGCCCCTAGTAATAGAATGGATTTATTCAATAACATAATATTATGGCAGGTAACACAGTACATGACGCAGAAGAATCTCCGCATGTTCCGGGATGCTGCGGAGCTGCATCAGGCCACGATGTTCTTACATGAGAATGGTATTGTACATATTTTTTTCATATTACTAAATTAGCAAACAGACAAGGTTTAACCGACGGTAACCGCTTACCGTAGTCTATAAACGCCTGCATCGCTAAGGGTTTCTGCTTCCTTATGCGTGTGCACACTGCAGGTGTCCGCCGCAGGCAACTTTAAACCGTCGCGGGCATTTATTGAATTTCAAGAATAACCCCCCCCCCCCATGTAGCCCCCCCTTAAATATTTGATTTATTTTTATTTTTATTTATTTTTTTAAAGCAAATATATAAATTAACAGTCTGTGAATATTTGTAGCGTCTGCCTGTTGCCGTTATAAGCAAAAAAACATCACGTTTGTTAAATCTTGAGGCTTTCACGGCCGGCGTTGCATGTAGAATATACTGCTTCCGGGCTGTTTGGCCGTCGTCCATAGGAAACTTGCCAGTAACTCGGGCCTCTACATCAGTCGCAGAGAAGTCGCCGAAGAAGGAGAGTTCTCCACACTCGTCGGCTCCGGACCTGTACCACTGAAGATGTCGACCGCAGTGATCAACGAAACGTCTGGAACTCAAGTTTTCTATGGACCACGGCCAAACAGCCCGGAAGCAGTATATTCTACATCACGTTTGTTGTATGGGAGCCCCCTTAAATATCTGTTTTCTTTTGTTTCTAGTATATGTGATGTATGCTATTGATTGATTCTTGATGATTACTGACGTTGCAGGCGCGATTGGTTAGATGGCGTTAGGAGTAATTAATTAGGTTCGTTACACTAATAAATTATTTATTTATATTAAACTATACAAGGAAAATGAAAATAATACCTATTAATAAATTAGGTAGCTAAAGATTTAGATCGGAAAAAGAGAACATCTAGGACGGGACTTGAACCCGCGACCAGTCCCTTACAGGGGGAATGCTCTGACCAACTGAGCCACCTAGACATGTCCCAGATATTCGAAATTCTCCGATATATCATATACGTCTTAAGGCGACGTTGGAGCCATCTACCGTAATTCTTGCGAACTACGGAAACAATGAATAACTTTACAGTCATTTTAAAACATTGTTTTTTAATGAGTCCGCCTAATTAATTCAATTAAATTTTCAAGCATTTTGTATGCTTACTTTTTTCTAAAGATTTAGATCGGAAAAAGAGAACATCTAGGACGGGACTTCAACCCGCGATCAGTCCCTTACAGGGGGAATGCTCTGACCAAGTAAGCCACCTAGACACGTCCCAGATATTCGAAATTCTCCGATACAATAATACGTCTTAAGGCGGCGCTAGATGTTCTCTTTTTCCGATCTAAATCTTTAGAAAAAAGTAAGCATACAAAATGCTTAAAAATTGAATTGAAATTAAGTACCTTTTTTTTTTTTTTATCGTGCGGAATACCCTTCGGATACCCCCCCGCGTGCCAGCGGGGGCGGTTATGTCGGGCTTGAACCGACTAAAACCGCACGCCGTCTCGGGTCTACAGACGCCGGGGTGGTTAATAAATATTTATAAACTCTTAATAATAAACCAAGCGCATAATTACAAGTTCCTAGTTAATTCTTTAGCAAACACTAAACGCACAAACTTTGTTATAAAATTGTAAGTTAAACTTCGGGTTGTTTTATACATCATCTGTAAAAACTTCAACTGTATAACTATCACGGTACATGAGATGGTGCCAGACGGACGGACAGCAGAGTCTTAGTAATAGGGTCCCGTTTCACCATTTCGGTACGGAACCCTAAAAACGCTCTTCTGTTATTCAATGAATGTTATATTGTTCTTACAGGAGTCCTTCTCCACTACGACGACGCCACATTGAAAGAGCTATACTTCCTGAAGCCCCAGTGGCTGTGTGACGTGTTGGCTCACGTCGTCACCGTTAGGGAGATCAACCCCTTCGCTAGCAATGGTAAGACCCACTTCATCATCATCTTAACATAAACATAATATAACTTCACGCCTGTATCCCCGAAGGGGTAGGCAGAGGTGTATTACACACCCACGATTCGCCAGTTATGTTTAGGTCCCAATGTAATAGGGGGCGAGCCTATTGCCATCTACGGGGCACATTACTAAGCGAGCGATAATCAACATTTTTAATACACACATAACTACGAAAAGTCAGAGGTGTGTGCCCGGGGCGACTGGGCATCGAACTCGTAACCTTGTCTCGGCAGTCCGTTACGTACACCACTGGGCGCTTTTTTTAGGGATTTTCTTTAGAAAAGCCCTATTGCTATCGAGTTGTCGTCGACGTCGTCGTTGCCAATTTTCTGTCACGGTTTTGGGTATGAAGGAGATGAGCTATCGAGTTGCTGTTTTCGGTAATAGATTCGTGCTGGGGTGAACCATTGCAAGATAAAAAAAAAATCGCAAAAAATCGCAAAATCGAAAATCCCTTGTATTCGGCTGAGCTCGTCTCAGGAATTCAACTTGTTTTGATCTCTTGTGCTTTTATTTGTCCTTATTTTGACTTTTACGGTAGCGACTGCTGTCTAACGTCCAAACACGAGAGAATATTTCTGAGATAAGCCCAGTTGTTTCTGATATTAGTCAAGTCAAAAATATACGAAGACATACGGAGAGACATTTAAAAAAAATGTATTTATTTATTTGATATTGTTGGAAGTTTACGCGAACGTCACACATTGAAATAAAACTATTTTCAACGGATTATACATTGATCCCGACGTTTCGGTTGCTTTTCAGCAGCCATGGTCACGGGGAGACCATGGCTGCTGAAAAGCAACCGAAACGTCGGGATCAATGTAAAATAGAGACCGATATTCTTAGCAATCCATGGTTTCTCCGTGCGGGTGCCGGGTCCACCGCGTTGCTGAGTTGGGAACTCGGGACAGTGCCTGGGACTTGCGACCCAAGTGTAGGTTTAGAAGGGGCCCCTTTTGTTGATGTACATCAACACTCACCTTCACTACCCAAGTTCCCCTCCCTGCCTAACCAAATTTGATTGAGCTTATTGTAGCTCTCGATAGGCCTATACTCCATTTGGTTAGGTACTTAAAAAAAGGTAAACAAGAAAAATGGCGAATTTCAGAGATTGTCAACCTTTAATGACAATGGTATTTTCGTGAACATCCGTTCTATAAGGATAAGTATATTTGGGCCACGTTTCCTCAACAAACTTGAATATGTTTATTACAGTTTGTTTCTCTGAAGACGAAACAGGGCCCCTCTTGATACGTTTCTTCTTCGGAGATGGAAATGAATGGAATCTAGGACGTAGTACCAGGTTCAGGATCACCCATTTCCACAGTTAAACCAACAAAACAATTAACAAAACTACTAACAACTATAACAATAACAGCACAGAAACACCAAATTTTAACAATTATGGTAACGAACAATATACGAACTGCGAATAGACGTATAGCGCGATCCGGAAAAAACTGTTTTGAATACTTGTCTTTTTAGTTTCTTTATGGTAGGCACAGTGCAATACTTTTTAAAATCATTTTAAATAATATAATTATTATGATTTTTCAGCTTAGGAAATAATAATTGCAACTTAATATTAAACAAAGTAGTTAAATATAGAAAAATATAAGAGAAGAAATGGATTTTAAGTTCTAAAATGATTTATTTTGGTTTCTTTTTATTTCGGAACGAAAAATGCCCCTATAAAAGAACCCTTTTTACGATTTGTTTACCTTTTTTTAAGTACCTAAACAAACGGAGTATAGATCTTTAAGTAGGTTATAGAGAGATTTTGCTGGTTTACCTCTCGCTCCCACTTCCACTGCATACAAATTAACCACGTAACCGGTTTTGATTAATTCGTTTGTAAGATCATAGTATTTATTTTTCTTTATTGTGTGGTCCTTCGGTAAAATAACATCAAATAAATCGCGATAGAATCCGTTAAAAATAGTTTAATTATTTATTTATAAAATATTTAATTCTAGGCAAATTATATAATTCATGGTACTTACATAAATTAAAAAATAAAGAGCAGTACAATTGGTGGCCCTATGTGTATAAATAAATTCGTATGTATTTACTTAAATGCCGTTATTTTAATATTACAAACAGACAATTTAATTTTATTTATTCATATAGAAAAAACAAGTTAAATTCCTGAGACGAGCTCAGCCGAATACAAGGGATTTCCTTTTTTTTTTTTCTTTATCTTGCAATGGTTCACCCCAGCACGAATCTATTACCGAAAACAGCAACTCGATAGCTCATCTCCTTCATACCCAAAACCGTGACAGAAAATTGGCAACGACGACGTCGACGACAACTCGATAGCAATAGGGCTTTTCTAAAGAAAATCCCTAAAAACGGTGATAACCCAGTGGCATACGTAACGGACTACTGAGACGAGGTCTCGAGTTCGATACCCAGTCGCCCCGGGCACACACCTCTGACTTTTCGTAGTTATGTTTGTGTTAACAAATGTTAATTATCGCTCGGTTAATAATGTGCCCGGTATATGGCAATAGGCTCGCCCCCTATTACATTGGGACCTAAACATAACTGGCGAATCGTGGGTGTGTAATACACCTCTGCCTACCCGTTCGGAGATACAGACATGAAGTTATGTAATGTTATTTGTATTTATTTATTTTATTAATTACATCCCAGTGCCTCCCTCCAGGAATCATGAAGATCGAAGATCTAGCACACGTGTTCAAGGCATCCCCCCTCCTGGCGCGAGGGGACGAGGCCTCCTCCCTAGGGGTCTCACTCCTTAATAAGTTCGAGTTGGCGCTCTGCTGGGACTCCCGACTACTTCTGGTGCCTCCACTGTTGCCTAAACAAGAACCGACTGCTCCTCAGGTAAAACTAAACTTTTTGAATTATAACCGCGTACCGGTTCACCCACTGATGGGTGAAGGGGTAGTTGCAGTATCCCTGTATGCACACTAGTTTTACCTACTTGTGGGTGATGGGGGAATATCTGTTTCCCCGTATACCTTTTTTTTTTCGTGCGGAAATCCCTTCGGATACCCCCCCGCCGGCCGGCGAGGGTGGTTATGTCGGGCTTGAACCGACCAAAAACGCACGCCGTCTCGGGTCTTAAGACGCCGGGGAGTAAGGTTGCCCATAGAGCATATCCATCACACCCCGACTGACCCTCGGCCATCTCCGGTTTCGAGATGGCCCCCTCGGGTTTGGGAAATCCGTCTTGCCCCGGTTTGGGGGAGGGGCGCTAGTCGCCCCACCGTCCCGGCCTGCTTCTGCTGGGGTGACAGGTGGCCTCACCTGCCACCCTCAGGCCTGAATTTCCCCGTATACCTACCTACTTTGCTGTAGCTTACGATTAACGAATTGTACCCTAATGTTAGGGAAATTTGTAGGATCAGACTTGACTTGAGACGTTTATTCGAAAAATAATATGAGATACAACAATAGGGTATTTGACTACTGCTAAAAAATAGTTCTGTATTATGTGTTACAACATAAGAATGCAGATGGCATCAATATTTTTTTGAGAACTGTTTTATCTTCTTCTTCTTCTTCTTCTCTTATATATAAAAATGAATTGCTGTTCGTTAGTCTCGCTAAAACTCGAGAACGGCTGGACCGATTAGCCTAATTTTGGTCTTGAATTATTTGTGGAGGTCCAGAGAAGGTTTAAAAGGTTTGTATTGAGGCAGTACGAAGTCTGCCGGGTCAGCTAGTTTACGATAAAAATCGATATTATAGTTTGATTTTAAAAAAGTACGCGCCATAACGGATCCGCGAGGTGTGACGTCACACCAAAGTAAACAGTAAACGACTTAAAGCACGTTTATATAATTATTGAAATTAGTAGCAACAATAATGGTTAATTTTGAGATATATAAGATAAAAGTGAAACAGTAATTATAAATTGAACCAGTCGATTAACACTAGGAAATGCAGACAGCCTGTATTGAAAAACTGTTTACTTATGGGTGACGTCACAGAGCGTTTATAAGCACGTGATCAAATCTCAAAAAAGTGAGATTTTAATCTTGATTTTTGAACAAAAAAGAAACTTATTTTATATTGAAAATTAATAAAATATGTTTTTTACGGTACATTTTATTAGGATGACAACAATTCGTACAATATTTTAAATATAGTCAAAATGCCTATTAAAAAGTGCTAGAATTAATTGATGGTGCACCGACTCCCATCTTGAATTGTACGACGAGTGATTTATCGCGACGACCAATCAGCGCCCGACGACGCAGCTCTCAATCTCGATCCGTTCTCCTCCGTGGAAATTCGACGTTCTGCCAATAGATGACGCTGACACCCAATAAAACTATTCAATGGATCATATCGCGTTTTAAGAATGTTTGGGGACCCTCCAGAATCTTCAGGGCCAGCCAACCTCTCCTGCAAGCTGGTACACCTGCTGATTGACGGACGAGGGATTGGGTGGACAGGTGGCAGTCGTTCCCATAAAAGCCGTATAAGTCAGTTAAAAGCGGCCAAGTGCGAGTCGGACTCGCCCATGAAGGGTTCCGTAGCAGCAAGTAAAATTTTTATGTTTGAGTTGATTGAATGAAAGGTAAATTGCGGTTTACGATTTATGACGTATTAAAAAAAACAACTTACTAGATCTCGTTCAAACCAATTTTCGTTGGAAGTTTACATGGTAATGTACATCATATATTTTTTTAGTTTTATCATTCTCTTATTTTCGAAGTTACGAGGGGGGGGGGGACACATTTATCACTTTAGAAGTGTCTCTCGCGCAAACTACACTCTCTCACTACACACAAACATACTAAAAAGGATAGGAAGTAAGCGGACCCGGGCTCAGATGTGAAAGCCTCCGATGTAGCCAGATAGAATAATGTTGTCTATAATTTTTTATTTTTTTTATTTGTCGATGGTTCAGTTGCTTTTCAGCAACCGTACTGTTACGAGAGTCGATTCGACTCGCTTTTTAAAGAAAAACACTGTTTATTACAGATACAGATAAAATATTCTTTACCACCATTTACCATAAAAGTAGTTCTATATAAATAATATTTGACTTAAGCTTAATGTACAATGGGCGGCCTTATCGCTAACAGCGATCGTTTAAACCAAAACAGATGATAAGGGCAGTTTACAATTAAGAATAAAAAGAAGAAAAAATAATAAATTACATTATCTACACACCACCAAAGCTAGGGGGGACACCCACTAAAGCTATTAACAATGCGATCCAAGCTGGAACCCCGGAAACACTCTCTACCTAACCGTGTTGTTAGACAGTGGAACAGACTTCCGAAAGATGTGGTATTGGCACCCAATGTAAATGTCTTCAAAAACAAGACCTATAAAATCTCCAGATCCTAAGACACACACGCATCATTTCAATAGCTGCTAGTGTGTTTTACATAAATAATAATAATAATAATATGTTAAATAAATAAACATAATTATTACACGGCTCTTTATTAAAAAAACTGGTACAAACAACTTGTAAAACTTATCAAATAAAGATACAATAAAATAAATGAGTCACGCGAGAATTGGCAAGTAATCGAAATGGCAAGATGTAATCGCGAAAGAAAACATAGGATGGAACTGAAGCTAAACTCAGGCTGGGCTGAGCGGACAGATTGCTGATCTAGCACTTTGTGCAGGACAGGGAGATTCGGGCTGACTGGGGACATTCACTATCGGGAGGGAATCGTAACAGTACGAAGCTAAAACGGACCTGCCTACCCCAAAGGGAGAAAGCATGAGTATATAACATGATAAGCGTCAGTTGCTTAGTGGATAAGGAGTCGACCCTACGATTGAGAGGTCCCGGGTTCGAACACGTACACTACTGACGTGAACCCACTCCTAACACAAGCATTTAGCTTAGCTGGAGGGGTTAGGGGGAATACTAGTAATTTCGGTTACTAATATTCTTTACAAAAAAAAAAAATAACATCTCAATTAATTTTTTAAGCAATGCTTACTTTTTTCTAAAGATTTAGATTGGAAAAATAAAACATCTAGGACGGGACTTGAACCCGCGACCAGTCCCTTATAGGGGGAATGCTCTGACCAACTGAGCCACCTAGACACGTCCCAGATATCTTTAGAAAAAAGTAAGCATACAAAATGCTTAAAAATTTAATTGAATTAATTAGGCAGAGTCATCAAAAAACAATGTTTAAAAATGACTGTAAAGTTATTCATTGTTTCCGTAGTTCGCCAGAATTACGGTAGATGGCTCCAACGTCGCCTTAAGACGTATTAATTTATCGGAGAATTTCGAATATCTGGGACGTGTCTAGGTGGCTCAGTTGGTCAGAGCATTCCCCCTGTAAGGGACTGGTCACGGGTTCAAGTCCCGTCCTAGATGTTCTCTTTTTCCGATCTAAATCTTTAGAAAAATAGTAACATCTGATTCGGAAGTGTGTTGAGGTAAATTGCATATAACCTACAAATTCCTCCAATAAATTAGTTCTATGTTTACAGCTCCCGGTACGGTCCCGTACCTGGTCATCCTCCAGCAGGAGCACTCCGCGGAGAGCCTGGCCTGGGGCACTAGTTCCGATCCCAGACCACAGAGGGACAGATTCGCCCATACTTATACGTAAGTTTGCGTTAAATAATAATATATATATAAATAAATAAAAATTCTACGACATTTTAATCAGCTCTTTCTGGACCCAAAGTAAGCATAGTTTAACTAGCTTGTGTTATGAGTTGCATGCGGATAAACATACTTATATTACTTTTTAGGGATTTTCTTTAGAAAAGCCCTATTGCTATCGACTTGTCGCCAATTTTCTGTCACGGTTTTGGGTATGAAGGAGATGAGCTATCGAGTTGCTGTTTTCGGTAATATATTCGTGCTGGGGTGATCCATTGCAAGATAAAAAAATAATCGCAAAAAATCGCAAAAAAAAAAAATCGCAAAATCGAAAATGCCTTGTATTCGGCTGAGCTCGTCTCAGGAATTCAACTTGTTTTTTGTAAATACATACTTATTATGCATAGAAACAATCAGATTAATGAAAATAGACATATTTATGCATACAAATATTTGCACTGCACGGGAATCGAACCCGCGACCTCCGACTTAGCAGTCGTACGCATCAACGCTACGCCACAGAGGTCGTCGAATGAAAATAAAGTGTAAATAAATCTTAAGGCTTTCACGGCCAGTGTTGCATGTAGAGTACACTGCTTCCGGGCTGTTTGGCCGTGGTCCATTAGAAACTTGAATTTCAGATGTTTCGTCGATCACTGCGGTCGACATCTTCAGTGGTATTGATCGGGACGCCGTCGAGTGCGGAGAACCTTCCTCGGCGGCGAACTCGCTGCGACTGATGAAGCGGCCCTAGTCTCTGGCGTATTTACAGGCGCAGTTGGAGGGGGGAAACAACGCTACATCAGTCGCACCGAGTTCGCCGCCGAGGAAGGTTCTCCGCACTCGACGGCGTCCCGAGCTGTACCACTGAAGATGTCGACCGCAGTGATCGACGAAACGTCTGAAATTCAAGTGTCCAATGGACCACGGCCCGGAAGCAGTATATTCTACAAGAAAATAAAGTGGCTGCCCTTCCAGAAGACTCGTCCCCCAACCTGTGGGTGTCGGGGCGGTGCGGCGGGCGGCCGCTGCGGCGGCTGCTGCTGCTGTCGTACGTGCCGTGCGGCTTCTGGGCGCGCCTGTGCTCGCGCCTGCTGGCCGACCAGCAGCTGGCCGCCTGCGCCGCCCCGCGCGCGCTGTACCGCCTGCCGCCGGAGGTGCGTCCTCGCGCTCGTGGTGCCTTGGTGCCTTGGTGCCTTGGTGCCTTGGTGCCTTGGTGCCTTGGTGCCTTGGTGCCTTGGTGCCTTGGTGCCTTGGTGCCTTGGTGCCTTGGTGCCTTGGTGCCTTGGTGCCTTGGTGCCTTGGTGCCTTGGTGCCTTGGTGCCTTGGTGCCTTGGTGCCTTGGTGCCTTGGTGCCTTGGTGCCTTGGTGCCTTGGTGCCTTGGTGCCTTGGTGCCTTGGTGCCTTGGTGCCTTGGTGCCTTGGTGCCTTGGTGCCTTGGTGCCTTGGTGCCTTGGTGCCTTGGTGCCTTGGTGCCTTGGTGCCTTGGTGCCTTGGTGCCCAGCAACACTAACATTAGCGTATATCGTGGAACGCGAAACTTTCAAAATTAGTAGTAGTATAAAGATTTAGATCGGAAAAAGAGAACATCTAGGACGGGACTTGAACCCGCGACCAGTCCCTTACAGAGGGAATGCTCTGACCAACTGAGCCATCTAGACACGTCCCAGGTATTCGAAATTCTCCGGTCGCGGGCTCAAGTCCCGTCCTAGATGTTCTCTTTTTCCGATCTAAATCTTTAGAAAAAAGTAAGCATACAAAATGCTTAAATATTTAATTGAATAGTATGTTAAACCTTGAGACAAAAATTTTGACAAAACGTCAAAAAGATCGCGCATATGCACTAACTGGCCAATCAAAAAGCCAATAAATCGACTGATCAACCAATAACGCGAGCCCTTTAAACTCCTGATTGGTGTGTTGGCGCCCTCGCGCCCCCCTCTTACCGCCAAGGAGACCTACAGACTCGTAACTGCGCATCAAGACTGCATTGTCAAGATTTTTGTCACCTATCTATAACTTGTACACAAATACATCCTAAATATAATAAATAAATCTAGACCCATACGCACAACGCCATCTAGTCCCAAACTAAACAGAACTTGTCATATGGGTTCTAGAATACAGATAAACATACTTAAATAATTGTTTTTTTGTAAATAAATACGCGGTAGCCTAGTGGTATGGGTAAAGGACTGCTGAGACGAGGTCTCGGGTTCGATCCCAGGTATTACCATGGCACACACCAATGACTTTTCGATGCTTTTCGAAGTTATGTGTGTATTTATCGCAGGTTAATAAGTGCTCGGTTAATGGCAATAGGCTCGCCACCTATTACATTGGGACCTAAACATAAACTGGCGAAATGTGGGTGCTAGCACCTCTGCCTACCCCTTCGGGGATATAGGCGTGAGTTTATGTTATGTTATGTTATGTTAAATACATATTATACATAGAAACATCACGATCAATACAAATATATATATATTTGCACTGAGCGGAAATTTTCGAACCCACAACCTCTGGCTTAACAGTCAAACGCATTACCGCCACGCCACAGATCAATATATATACACACGTTAGCGAAAATACACATACAACATTATCTAGAAACAACTCAAACAGCATACACACTCACATAACCTCACGCGCGCACGCACGCACGCACACACACGAACACACACAAGCAAACACACACACAAACACAGATACAAACTCAGATTGTCTTTATAATAATTGATATCCTTGTTAAATCCTTGTTAAAGAAGAGCGGATTCTGCTACTACAAGCATTTATTGCTTATAAGGAGGCTCCAATCGCAAACCAAAGTTATTGTAATTTTGTTACTGAATAAAAAAAAACAAAAAAACATGGAATTTTTGTATTAAATGTTACTTTTAAATCACTATTGATTTTTTTGACATTAATAAAGCCGTAAGCGCATTAAGTAATTGTATAAAAAGCATTGTCATCATGCCTATTACAATTGGCTATTTGAAAGTTTTCGGAAAGATATTTTTAAATATAAGTAAATTGCAATTATCCGTTTCCCGAAAAAGAGTGATTTATTAGAAAAAAAAAATTCCCCCACTAATTTGAAATTTACTATAAGCTACTGTAGCTGACATATTAAGTATTTTATCGTTACAATATTCAAATAGCCAATTCAAATATCCAACGTTATTTAATATTTCAGCTGGAATCAGACGAAACTCTATCCAAAGCCCTGGAACTATCCTGGGGCTGGAAGCTCTGGGACCTAGGAATCAAGGTGTGCTGCGGAGAGCTGCAACTCTTGCAGCTGAGGCACCTCCTTCCCATTCGGGACTCTCTGCTGCCGGGGACGCAAGAGTTCGACTCAGAACATGACTACGAGTTTGTTAGGTTTGTATCATCACCGTCATGCGAACCACTCACGCTACAGACTGTGCCCCACAGCGGGCAAGACAGCAAAGATGGGTAGACGACCATCCAGTTCCAGCAGGTTTTATCAAACCAAAAGAAGACCTGCCGCCTGGACTTCATCTCCAGTGGCCAACTTGGAAGTCATTAAATCGCCTGCGGACCCAAGTTGGCCGCTGCAAGGAAAATATGACTAAATGGGGCTATATCGACCGATCGCAAGTGGTTTGCGATTACGGGGCCCAATCCCAGTCCATGTCGCATTTGCTCTCTTGCCCACTGTGCCCCTCCACCTGTACTACCGAGGACGTGTGTAAGGCAACGGCTGTGGCCAATTTTTGGGCCGACAAAATATAAAAATCTAGCCATCGAGTATTGTATCTGGCCATTGACTCGAAGAAGAAGAATCACCCTCATAGCGATTTCCCTTTGCATTTCGAAGTCCGGGGTTCACTTCGGGGTTAGTTCGTATGTCTACTTCTCCAGGCGCGACTGCTGTTTGTCCTGACTCTGAGAAGTGCGCCTCCGTAAGAAACTCGTAGTTTATCAGATTCACAAACGTGCTGGCTCTAATTTATGTAATGGTATCTTTGAACTCGATTTTGGAGTACTTCAAAACGTCGAAATAATTTGAAATTTTGCACCATGATGACAATACCATAAAAAATAGATAAATAAATTAAAAAAATAAAACAGTTTAATTCAATTAAATTTTATAGCATTTTGTATGCTTACTTTTTCTTATAGTAGATCGGAAAAAGAGAATCGCCTTTAGACGTATATAATATATCGGAGAATTTCGAATATCTGAGACGTGTATATGTGGCTCAGCTGGTCAGAGCGTTCCCCCTGTAAGGGACTGGTCGCGGGTTCAATTCCTGTCCTAGATGTTCTCTTTTTCCTATCTAAAACTATAAGAAAAAAAACTTAACACAAAACACAAAAACACATCTGTAACAAAAATAGAAAATAAAACTAAAAGTAAACAATCAGGGTTAGTTAAACCCTGGGGTTAGCCTTTCGAGGGCTTACCCGGGGTGCCCGGCAATGGACACTTGGAGAGGACACCGTGTGGTTTTAGTCGGTCCGATTCCGACACGCCCATCCCATCGTTGGCACCGAAGTTGAAGAAAAAAAACCAGGGCTAGATAAATAAAATCGTTCAAAAATAATTGTTTTTAAAACTAATTGTATTCTTACAAAAGCTTGGGGTGCTTACAATAATCATCATCAAATATCCCTACGCTTTTGAATAAGTCAATGGGCAGTTTTTCAGTGACTGTATTTTTATTTTACTGTGAGTCATCATAGAACAGAGCTATCTCTTAGTGGCCTCGTACGACTCCCACGGGAAGGGATAGGTGGTCCATATTCTGTCTGAATACTTCTATATTATATATTCTTCTGTCACCAGATTCCGTGTCCGTCAAGAGGGCACTTGGTGCGAGCTGGACGTGCAAGCCTCAGCCTCCATAGAGATCCTGTTGCCTGCCCAGGTCTGCGTGGTGAAGAGGGATGACGGCCTCCCACTAGGTGGCTATCAGGTAAACAACTCATACCAATATCCCGGCCAAAGTTTGCT
The DNA here is from genome assembly GCA_946251805.1 of Cybosia mesomella. NCBI lineage: Eukaryota > Metazoa > Arthropoda > Insecta > Lepidoptera > Erebidae > Cybosia > Cybosia mesomella. The sequence goes on from OX276411.1 coordinate 20,167,861, forward strand.
GTTTGGAGCTCGCTTGTAGTTTTTGATTGATTTTTAGGATTCCGTTGCCAAATGGCAAAAAACAGAACCCTTATAGATTCGTCATGTCTGTCTGTCTGTCCGTCCGTATGTCACAGCCACTTTTTTCCTAAACTATAAGATCTATGCTGTTGAAACTTGGTAAGTAGATGTATTCTGTGAACCGCATTAAGATTTTCATACAAAAATAGAAAAAAAAAAAATTTGGGGATTTTTTTTTATCAAACCCATACATGTGTTGTATCTATGGATAGGTCTTCAAAAATGATATTGAGGTTTCTAATATCATTTTTTTCTAAACTGAATAGTTTGCGCTAGAGACACTTCCAAAGTGGTAAAATGTGTGTCCCCCCCCCCCTGTAACTTCTAAAATAAGAATAATAAATCTACAAAATATATATGATGTACATTACCATGTAAACTTCCATCGATAATTGGTTTGAACGAGATCTAGTAAGTAGCTTTTTTTAATACGTCATAAATCGTAAACTGCAATTTACCTTTCATTCAATCAACTCAAATATAAAATTTAAAAAAAAAACGTTATTATGTTACTTGCTTTTACGGAACCCTTAATGGGCGAGTCCAACTCGCACTTGGCCGCTTTTTTTTTGTTGGTTTTGACGCCCTCTGTGGCGTAGCGGTAGTGCATTCGACTGCTACGACACGGGGCGCTGGTTCGATTCTCGCTCAGTGCAAATATTTGTATGCGTGAATATGTCTATTTGCATTGGTCTGGGTGTTTCTATGTATTATATGTATGTATTTACCGAAAAAATGTATATAAGTATGTTTATCCGCATTCTGGAACCCATAACACAAGCTAACATGGTTACTTTAACCTAGAAAGCGCTGTATCGTAGAATATTTAAAGAAAAGAAAAAGAAAAAAATATTGGTATATCGAATTTTCTGGGAGCGACTACCGTTCGGTATCCTAATCCCGAGCAGAAAGCCTGCGCCGGAGTCTCGTCTGTTAGTAGGCAGGTAACGTAGATGACGTTTGGGCCTTGGTAGGATCCTGTACACCCTGGTGGCTATCAGATAGGTATATACAGTTTGGACTCTCTACTTTTTGCATGTGGAAGCCCCACAGGTACCGTAAAAAGACCAGTGGTGCAGTGCTTATGTTGGAATCATTTTATCAGAGCGTTAGTCCCGATTGTATCTAAAAGCTCAAAGCCCATTTTGGCTTCTACGGCACCGACTGACTCCCTACCTTGAGAGGAAAACCTGCGTCAGAGTCTAATCTGTCCCCAAAGGTGGGGCTCCAAATACCTGTAATGCTTATCTGTATTCTAAACAAGCTATGCTCAGTTGAAGTCTTGATGGCGCTGTTTAGTTTGTCCTTGAATATTATATTACTATTGCGTAAGTAACGGACTGCTGAGACGAGGTCTCGAGTTCGATCCCCAGTCGCCTCGAGCACACACTTCTGACTTTTCGTAGTTATGTGTGTATTTTTTTGAAGTGAATATTTCTTTTGGCGCACCGCATACAGATTTTTCCGTAGGTACTAAGTTAGGCTGATCCGTCACGCTCTTAGGTGAAAGGCTCGATCGGGTGAACTCGGGCCCGCCGAGTGTACCCGAGCGAGAAAGATACAGTCAGCTGCTCTTGGCTGTTGTGTCGCTGTGTTTAGTGTATTCAATTCATACGTAATAATTGTCTTTATTAATTTAATAGTTATTATTGGTACGTAATAAAAATTATTTTGACAATTATTTGGTTTACATTGTGCGGTTAGTGTGTGTAGTTAGCGGTTCATCGTGCTAATATTATTTATTGAAACAATGAAGTTTTCACTTCTGCCGTGCGGTCTTAAGCACACTCTTTTAATTTTTTTATACCACTTAGGTGGCAGACAAGCCCACGGCCCACCTGATGGGAAGCGGTTACCGTGGCCTATGGACGTGTGCAACACCACGGGCGTCACATTCGCGCTTCTGACTTTGTAAAAACCTTCAAATACCCTTGTTGAAAAACCCTATATTATAGTCGCTTGGGAAAACCACAGCAGGGAGAATCTTTAATTATTATCAGGTAATAGGCTCGTCCCCTATTACATTGGGACCTAAACATAACTGGCGAAGCGTGGGTGTGTAATACACCTCTGCCTACTTCGAGGATACAGGCGTGAAGTTATGTTATGATAATTCTTTTACAGAGTATCAGCCTAGAACCGAACCCCGACACGCTGGCGAAAGTTCTGGCTATAGTATCTGACCACGTAGACCTTTTGCTCGAAGACTGGTACCCGTCATTAGGTAAGCTGTATATAAGTTTTTTTTTATATTTAGGACACGTCAATTTGACTTCACCTCGCCTGATGGTAACCTGAAGGTAAAGTCTCAGGAAAGAGGGTCACCATTACATACACGTACCATATTAACAATGGTGGCCCTCAGCTTGACGGCTTCATCAGAAGAGGATTGTCGTCGCACCACCGCGTGACCCCCACTGGTCCCACTAGTGCTGCGACCACAACCCCCCTGCCCGGCTATGCACTTGCTGACCCCTGAACGCAATCAAACCGAAATTGGATTACTATGGAGGGTTTTTCGCAATCGTGCATGGTGGTACCCACCCGGCCGAATTTTGTGACAAATTTGTGTCATCTAATTTCTACCACCAATTACTACTTTTTTTAAAGAATACTACTATTCCCCCTAACCCCTCCAGCTAAGCTAATTTGCTTGTGTTATGAGTGGGATCACTGCGGTAGTGTAATGGCCAGGATTCTCTCCATCCATCCAATGACGTATTTATCTATTTATTAAAACTTCATGCACATAATGTACACAGGCGGACTTAATGCCACAGGCATTCTCTACCAGTCAACCTTATAGGTGATGCAGATAATAAAAAAGTGGTGCATTAAGGAAAGTCAAATTATCTTACTTATCTTGTGAGGAGTATCATAAACTGCAAGATATTTTCCTCATTGACCCTTTTTAGAAACAGCGCAGGCTTGGGGGTGGCAGGTGAGCCGCCTGTCACCCCAGCAGAAGTAGGCCGGGACGGTGGGGCGGCTAGCGCCCTTCCCCCAAACCGGGGCAAGACGGGGACACCGTGGTTCCCAAACCCGAGGGGGCCATCTCGAAACCGGAGATGACCCAGGGTCAGTCGGGGTGCGAGGGATATGCTCTATGGGCAACCTTACACCCCGACGTCTGTAGACCCGAGACGGCGTGCGATTTTAGTCGGTTTAAGCCCGACATAACCGCCACCGCTAGCCGGCGGAGGGGTATCCGAAGGGATTTCCGCACGAAAAAAAAAAAGTCTTTGAGTAGAGAGAGCCCTTTATGTCTCGTGCCACTTAAATCACGCACTGTGTTTTATTTAGCTAGCAAAACCCCCACTCCTCACCTGCCATTACGACCCTCAACCCGTGCGAACCATGGGAGTGTTACGCATAAATTTTCTTAGCTATATTCTATACCGATGGCCGATGGTGCAAGCGAGTCCTAGAGTGGAGACCACGAATCGGTAAACGGAAGGTAGGACGTACCCCAGCAAGATGGACGGACGACCTGAAAAAGCTGGGATAGACTGGATGCGCAAGGCGGAGGATCGGGTGCTATGGCGTACAATGGGAGAGGCCTATGTCCAGCAGTGGACTGCAATAGACTAATTGATTGTTTGATAGTCTATATCGCTACTCTCTAAACTACCTTGCTATTTCGTGATTCAAAGTCAGCACCCACAGCGAAATATAATTTGGTCACTTATTGAATAAATAACTATTTCAAACGTGTTAGTTTGATGACATGCATTCAATTATAACGAGGTTTAAACTCGGTTCAACCATTTATTTAACTCTTGACAGTTAAATTTTTCGTCAAATAGTTTGTCCCAATGCGTTACGTATTCGATTTCAAATCGATTTGATTTGTGAAGAAGTTTCAATCGATTTTACACATTGATTTTTTATTTATACGAGGGATATGCTTTATCGGTAACCTTACACCTCGGCGTCTGAAGACCCGAGACGGTGTGCGGTTTTAGTCGGTTCAAGCCCGACATAACCGCCCCCGCTGCCCGGCGGGGGGGTATCCGAAGGGATTTCCGGACGAAAAAAAAAAAAAATACGGTAGAGTGTAGCTGTTTGCATTGCGTGAGTGGATAATCGTAAATATTAAATCAACCGAGACATTTATAGCATTTTAATGTTATAAACAGATACATGTGATTAGATACTTTATATATTTAATGCGCGGCGCATTGCAGAGTTTACTTTTACGAATAGTGCAACAGTTACGTTCTCAAGCCGCTGTCAAAAGATAAAAGTTCGGACCGAGTATAAGGGCACTTTCTCTCAATTTCATATTCTGAGGCCCATACCTATGGTTTCTCTGCCAACTCCTAGTATATTGTCCCAGGGACCCGTTTCGTGCACACCTCCGAAGGAAGATGTCTGATCACGCGCATCGTGCCGTGTCCCGAATGTCTGAGGAACGCAGCACCGGCCATGCCGCAGCCGGAGCAAGAAAACGACGCCCAGGTCAGTAACACCACAGAATAGATAATAGTACTGACGTACAGAATGGAAACTCAACCCCTGCCCTTTACCCGTTACTTAGGCCCTTCTCTGTATCTGCTCTGAGTGCCTAGTGCGAGTTTTGTTTAATTCGTCTCACAAAAACGTGCGTATACGTGAAGATTATTTTGTATGGGAATTTAAACAGTGCAGCCTAGATAATAAAGAATAGAATACGATACAATCGACACAGAGTCATCTAGCGACAAACGCGAACGGCGTTCATTTTGTATGAGAAATTTTTAATTTTAACCTAGTTCTCGCGTTTGTCGCTAGATGACTCTGTATCGATTGTATCGTATTATATTCTTTATCATCTAGGTTGCACTGTTTAAATTCCCATACAAAATAATCTTCACGTCTACGCACGTATTTGTGAGACGAATTAAACAAAACTCGCACTAGGCACTCTGTATTACCGATTCATCATTCTCCTTGTCTTTTCTCTACTTAGTTGGATACTTTCAGTCTACATACGACCCCGCCGTGTTGCTGAGTTTCACATACCCCCTACCTTCTAGGAAGGCTTTCCTGAGCTTACTTCTGCTAGGGTGATTATTTTGACTTTTACGGAGGTGATTGACATCTGACCTCCCAACCCCGATCAGCCCCCCGATCAGATCAAAGCCAGGAGGGATTTGGCGCCAACACGGGATAAGACGTATCGAGACAGTGTTTCATTTTCTAAAATTTGTGTAATTTCGAGTTTTTATGTGTAAAAATGGTGGGTTTTTAGACATAACGTCTTCAACAACATGCACAAGTGTGGGAAAGTGGCATATTTATCGTGAATTGTGATTTTCCATGTTGTTTCCAAAACTCCAAAGAAGCCTTTAGTAAGGCTCCCACTACTTTACTAGGGCAAGACTAAGTGTTTCCATGTTTATGATTAGGCTGAAGGCCTTGCGCCAAAGCCCTATTATAATTTTTTTTAAATCAAAGTCAGCGCCAGAGTCTTATCCGTCAATCAGCAGGTGTACCTGTTTCCAGGTGAGGTTCTCTCAACTACTGAGCAATCGAGTTGCTAATTTTGTATCGACTATCACAAACTACAAAGTTGTTTTTTTCCCTCATTCCCCCTTTTTAGAACCAGGCCTTCGCGGGACTGGACCTGGATCTAGAGGATGAAGAAGAACCCCGAAGGCTCTCTGAGGAGTCGCGAACTTCTGAATCTGACAGTGGAGTCGAAGCTGAGTCTGATGGTAAGACGATATTTTTTAATCCCACTATATATATACAAATATTATCATAAATGTGAAGTTTGACCAGGATTCGAACTCTGGACTTCTGAAATGCCGACTTCTTACCCACTAATCAACCGCCGCTTCGAAATTTTTAGTTTTTAAATATTTCTTCAAGCTTCATCGTCCCGCCTGGGGTCGGTAGGACCGCCCATCAACATTGCGACAGCTTGGACGGTGGAGCAGTGCATACTATGTGCGTGCACCGGGCGTCGCCTGCACTGCTTGAGACACGACGAGGTGGAGCTGAGACACGTGGCTCCTGACACGGTGAGTTGTGGTTGCGGTGGGAACTCACCTCTGGTGGTATTTGACTCATGTATTCAGGGTGAATTCTTCCAGTTTTTGGGCAAGTTTAAATTACGGAGAATAGTGAAATATCAATTTTTAAGGAGATTAAAACTATAACAAAATAATTTAAATTGGAACGAACAGCCAGGATTGGATTTGAACCCCAGTCAGAAGGAACTAAGATGGAACATTAAAACGTCAAAGAAAATGAAATAAATAAAGAGTAAAATGTTTACTAAACGGACCACCCCTCCATAGCGCTAGTAAGCTAGTAGTTCAAGCTTTATTGTCTGTCTGTCGACTTGACTGTATATACCTTTTTTTTTTTATCGTGAGGAAATCCCTTCGGATACCCCCCCCGCCGGCCAGCGGGGGCGGTTATGTCGGGCTTGCACCGACTAAAACCGCACGCCGTCTCGGGTCTTCAGACGCCGGGGTGTAAGGTTACCCATAGAGCATATCCCTCGCACCCCGGCTGACCCTGGGCCATCTCACCACTAACAGCATCGCTCATCCTGTCTCCTCTGAAAGCAGAGGAGTACGGAGAGCGATGTGTTCCCGCCACGTTGGGTATTGGCCGACGATCAATGCCAACCCTATGAAGGGGTGAAGAGGAAGCCATTGACCGCCGCCCAGGGTTTACCGGCCGCTCCAATTCCGTTCCCCCTGGACTGCAGCGGGATCGGAATCGGAGCGACACTCGAGGAGGTTACCCAACACACACCCCTGACTGTATGTACCTTCATATGAATGTGTGTCTCCATCTCTTGCTCGACATAGAAGAGGCCAACTGTGTGTCTGACTGTCTGTCTGTTGACTTAACTGCCTGTATTTGTCTGTTAACTTGACTGCATGTATGTTCATTGAACCTGTTGCCAGCTCCTGCTCGACATCGAAGAGTCCAAGCGCGCCCGCTGGGAACACATCACGCGAGGGGCAGTAGCGGGTCGCGGGGCCTTCGGTACGGTCCTGTGTGCGCGCTGGGCCAGGGGTGGGAGGGGGGCGGGTGGCGAAGTCGCCGTGGCGCTTAAAGCCCTGCAGCCTGTGCCGCCGCCCGTCACCTGTGATACGCAGGCGCACCAGGCTTATAAGGTGAGGAACATGAGCTTCATGGGCAATTTTTTATTTACAATAAAAAAGTATTTAAGTATGTTTACCCGCATTCTAGAACCCATATGACAAGCTCTGCTTAGTCCAGATGGTGTTATGTACTTTGTCCTGCAATATTTATCAGCTGGTAAGGGTCCAGACTTCAACTTTCGAAGGGGTGAAATTGGCAAAAATCCTTTCGTTAGTAGATGCTTTAAAATTGGGTAAAAGCAAAAATAAACCACATTATAGAAAAGATACGCATGAAAGTTGCCAAAATATATAGTATTGATTCCGCTATATCCTGATTTCATCCAAAACTTGAACTTTGCTGCCAGGGGTCTGTTCCCGTACATTATGTCTCCCTGATGACCCTCCTTGCTGTTACGGGAACGACTGCCATTTGGTTCCTCATCCTCGAGAAGAATAACTGCACCAAAGCTTCGTCTGTGCCTGCTGTTCTAATCCTGCTTGGATTGACGGCTCGCAGGTGATGTTGGCTCGAAGATCTTGATAGTGCCTTATACATCCCTTGCTTGTGCTCCGTATACCTCTTGCTGGTGCCCCATGTACCCCTAGCTATTGTCCCATACACCCCTAGCTAGTGCCCCATACACCCCTTGCTGGTGCCCCATACACACCTTGCTGGTGCCCCATGCTCCCCTTACTGGTGCCCCATACAGGTCTTACTGGTGTTCCATACACCTCTTACTGGTGTCCCATACACCCCTTGCTGGTGCCCCATACACACCTTGCTGGTGCCCCATGCTCCCCTTACTGGTGCCCCATACAGGTCTTACTGGTGTTCCATACACCTCTTACTGGTGTCCCATACATCCCTTGCTGGTGCCCCATACAGCCCTTGCTGGTGCCCCATGCACCCCTAGCTAGACCCCATACACCTCTTACTGGTGCCCCATATACCCCTTGCTGGTGCCCCATGCACCCCTAGCTAGTGCTTCGTACATCTCTTGCTGGTGCCCCATATACCCCTTGCTGGTGCCCTAATATGCACCCCTAGCTAGTGCCCCATACACCTCTTACTGGTGCCCCATACATCACTTGCTGGTGCCCCATACATCCCTTGCTGGTGCCCCATACATCCCTTGCTGGTGCCCCATACACCACTTGATGGTACCCCATGCACCCCTAGCTAGTGCCCCATACATCCCTTGCTGGTGCCCCATACATCTCTTGCTGGTGCCCCATGCACCCCTAGCTAGTGCCCCATACACCTCTTACTGGTGCTCATACACCCACTACTACAGCAATACATGTCCACGCAGGCCGCTCTGTCCCGCTGGGAGCGCGAGCCCACGTCGTCAGCGTGCCGCGCGTACTGCGGCCTGCGCCAGGAGCTGAACATCCTGCAGCAGCTGCAGCACCCCCACGTGCTGCCGCTGATCGCCGTCTGCTGCGCGCCGCTCGCCCTGCTGCTGGCACTGGCACCTGTCGTAAGTGTTGCTAGATATACTGCTGCCCACAGAGCAGCATAACACCTCCTCTATGTATTTGTGTAGTTGCCCCCTTGTGTACCTTTTTTTTTCGTGCGGAAATCCCTTCGGATACCCCTCCCGCCGACCAGCGGGGGCGGTTATGTCGGACTTGAACCGACTAAAACCGCACGCCGTCTCGGGTCTACAGACGCCGGGGTGTAAGGTTGCCCATAGAGCATATCCCTCGCACCCCGACTGACCCTGAGCCATCTCCGGTTTCGAGATGGCCTCCTCGGGTTTGGGAACCACGGTGTGTCTTGCCCCGGTTTGGGGAGGGGCGCTAGTCGCCCCACCATCCCGGGCCCCCTTGTGTACCTCTCCTTTCTTTTTCCCCATTCCTTCCAAACCCCCTTCACCTATACTGGATGCAATACGTACTCAATGGGACGCAGCCTGCGTCCCATTGAGGATAAGAGGGGAGAAGATCTCTTAGGTACTCTCATTGAGATGAAACTACACATCCTCAATGACGGAAAGGCGCCCACCTTCGACACTGTCAGGCGGGGCAAAAGGTACTGCAGTTACATCGACGTAACTGCCTGCTCGGGCGACCTGCTAGGACTGATCGACGGCTGGAGGATTGACGACGGCATAGCAACCAGCTCCGACCACGTCGGCATAGAATTTAATTTACAATTAATAAAATCTAAGTGCTCCAGCATCAACAGGACAACTAGACTGTTCAACACCAAGAAAGCGAATTGGGCAAATTTTCATGAGAAAATGTCCCGCTCCTTGGTGGAGAACAGCCTAGTTGTCGTTGCAATAAAGTGCATCAGCACAACAGGAGAGATAGAGGACAAATCAAGAATTTATAATAACTGCATAACATCTTCGTGTGAGGAAACAATTCCCAAAATGTCAAATAAGGAGACACAATCTATGCCGTGGTGATCGGAGAGGCTTGCCCAGATGAAGAAGGAGGTTATTACCTTCAGGCGCCGAATCAGGAACGCCGCGCCCGTGCGGAGGCAGTGGGTCGTAATGCAGTACCTGGAGCGTAAGGACAGGTACGAGTCGGAGGTAAAATTAGCACAGACTGCGAGTTGGAAGGAATTCTGCTCTAAACAAGACCGTGAGGGATTATGGGAGGGAATTTATAGGGTCATAGGGAAAACCACAGTAAGGGAGGAAGATCTACCGTTACAGCACAACGGGGCCTTCTTAGATGCTCGCGATTCCGCGGGGCTCCTCGCCTCGGTCTTCTATCCGGAGGACTGAGACGAGGAGGACACCGCGGACCACAAAGAGATTCGCGCATTAGCCAGAATAGTGAATGACAGGAGGGAAGATGACGTTTGCGACCCGCCATTTACGGAAGGTGAACTCAGAGACGCACTTACCTCCTTTAACCCTAAGAAGGCCCCGGGGGCCGACGGATTTACCGCGGACATTTGCACCCACGCTGTCAACTGCGCACCCGCACTGTTCTTGGAGTTGCTGAACAAATGCCTGGCTCTCGAATACTTCCCAACACCTTGGAAGGAAGCGACAGTAGTCGCACTTCGAAAGCCAGGCAAAGAGTCGTACAGCTCTCCCAAATCGTACAGGCCGATTGGGCTATTGCCTGTGCTTGGGAAGCTGTACGAGAAGATGCTGGCAGCTCGGCTCAAGTTCTACTTACTACCGCGGATAAGTACTCGCCAGTACGGCTTCATGCCCCGGAGGAGCACCGAGGACGCCCTCTATAACTTGATACGGCACATACGCGGTAGGCTGTCTGAGCACAGGATTGTCACGCTTGTGTCGCTCGATATAGAGCGCCTTCGATAGCGCCTGGTGGCCAGCTATAGTTGCACGACTGGCAGAGGAAAAGTGCCCCGCTAACTTGAGGCGGGTTGTCAGCAGCTACCTCAGTCAGAGAGCGGTGCGGGTGAGGTACGCAGGGGCGGAGTGCAAACGAGGAACCCAAACAGGGTGTGTCCAAGGTTCAGTAACGGGCCCCTTGCTGTGGAACCTGCTAATGGACCCTCTACTTAGGCAACTCGAAGGGGACGGGAGCCACGTGCAGGCTTTCGCCGACGACGTGGTTCTCGTCTTCGACGGTAACACCGCCTTAGAAATTGAACGACAGGCCAATGTCGCCCTCGAGTGTGTTCGGGCGTGGGGGGTCAGAAACAAGCTAAAGTTCGCCCCTCATAAAACCTGTGCAATGGTCATCACCAGGAAAAGGAAGTACGACCACACACGTCTGACCATGGGCGGGGTCGACATTGCCCTGTCAAAAGAAATTAAAATTCTGGGCCTCACAGTGGACTGCAACTTAAATTTTAACAGCCACGTTAAGAATGTTTGTGCCAAGGCGATTCGCATCTACAAAAAATTGTCAAGGACGGCCCGGATTTCTTGGGGGTTACACCCCGAGGTGATCCGGACCATCTACACTGCTGTCATTGAGCCAGTCATCCTATACGGGGCTCCAGCCTGGTACGAGGCGACCAACAAAGCATGCGTCAGGAAACGACTGAACGCGGTTCAACGTGTGTTCGCCCAAAAGTTAACTAAAGCCTACCGCACGGTCTGCCTGCACTCGTCATTGCTGCTGGCTGGGATACTCCCTCTGGACCTCAGAGTTCGGGAGGTGGCTTCACTGTATGAGGCCAAGAGAGGAGTGTCCCAGCCATGGCTAGGGGACAGGGAGATCGAGCGATTGGCACCCGTTTTGGCCGCCCCGCATCCCGCGGAGCGTGTGCGCCTGGAGTTCGACAGCGTGGTAGACGAGGTACAACTTCGTAACTTACAACAACATGACATCAGAATATATACTGACGGGAGCAAGCTTGAGGGTCGGGTCGGGGCTGCTGTTTCTATGTGGAACAGTCAGTCCGAGACTTTGGCCCGCAAGTTTGCTCTCGCAGCTCACTGCACCGTCTACCAGGCGGAACTCCTGGCGTTGCGCAAAGCGGTATGCGAGGTCGAGCGACATGATATTGCCGCGTTCGGGGTGTTTAGTGACAGCAGGGCGGCGCTCCTCAGCGTAGTCAATCCGCACTCCCTGCATCCCCTCTCAGTGGAAACTAGAGACGCTCTTGGTCGCTGCAAGCGGCAGGGCAAGAGCGTCTCTCTTTACTGGATCAAGGCACATGTTGGTCTAGAGGGGAACGAGAGGGCGGATTGCCTCGCCAAGGAGGCCACCCTGAGGCTCAAGAAAAAACCGATCTACGACCAGTGTCCTGTCTCATTCGTCAAGAGAGTCCTAAGAAAGGGCTCTCTTTACGAGTGGAATAGGCGCTATCGGGAAGGTGAGACCGCCTCAACCACCAAGTTTTTCTTCCCTTGCGCGGTGGAGGCGTATAAGACGGTCAGGAGGATTGCCATCGAGGGTCCTATAACCCAAATCCTCACAGGGCACGGTGGGTTCGCCGAATACTTGACGAGATTCAAGTGTAAGGCGGACCCATCGTGCGCCTGTGAGCCGGGGGTCTCGGAATCGGTGGTTCACCTCCTGACTGTCTGTCCAATCCACGCAAAAGATAGGCTCGAGCTGGAATCCGCCACAGGTATCACATTAGACAGACACGGCATTAACACACTAATAAGCAAACACACCGAGCTTACTATAAAATTTGTAACCAAAATAGTTAGGATTGTAAATAAAAGGAACAAGGAGTAATAATATTATGTTAGCCCATCATGATGAACATAATGTGGCATACCATAATTAAAACATAGTTTTAAAGTAGTAGCTGTATATGTAGTTAAGTGTAATAAATAATATAAGCATGTTATAAAAAATAGACAGTAACTAGTTATAAGATATAATGTAAAAAGTTTATTGGATTAAATAAATAAAGAAGAGAAATAAATAGAATAGTAGAATAGGTACACAAATCCCAGATGCCCCCATATCCCCACAGAGAATGAAAGGTTTGAATGAAAGTGCGAGAAGAATAAATGCGAGAACTGGTATGACAAAGAGGCTCGGAATGTAAGAGGAAAGTTTAGGTTTAGAATAGGCATAGTATTCATTTTTCAAAGTAAAAACAGGCCCCGCTCCAAAGTGGGGGTAGTAAAAAAAAAAATTAAAAAAAAAAATACGTAGGCTGCCCATCGTCTTCTAACCCTGTTTGTTATATTCGCTGTCCAGGGTGCCCTAGACGGAGTCCTTCGCTCGTACCGCGACTGCGGGTCCCGCTGCGGGCCCCGCCTGGCGCGGGCTCTGGCCTTACAAGTAGCAAGGGCTTTGGAGTACTTACACGCCAGGAGGGTCGTGTATCGTGACTTGAAGGTAGCATTTCATTGATTTGTATACTGATATACTATAATTATAAAGAGAGAGGCCGCATTTTGTAAGTTTGTTTATATGTTTGAGGCTATCTTCGAAACCACTGCACTTATTGGAAAAAAGTATTTCACCATTCTTCTATCGTGTCAATGGCATATCAAATTTACTACAAAAGTTGATTAACATTAAATTTTTTTTTTTTTTTTAAATATATAGGACACGTCAATTTGACTTCACCTCGCCTGATGGTAAGCTGAAGGTAAAGTCTCAGGAAAGAGGGTCACCATTACATACACGTACCATGTTAACAATGGTGGCACTCAGCTTGACGGCCTCATCAGAAGAGGATTGTCGTCGCAGCACCGCGTGACCCCCACCGGTCCCACTAGTACTGCGACCACAACCCCCCTGCCCGGCTATGCACTTGCTGACCCCTGAACGCAATCAAACCGAAATTGGATTACTATGGAGGGTTTTTCGCAATCGTGCACGGTGGTGGTACCCACCCGGCCGAATTTTGTGACAAATTTGTGTCATCAAATTTCTACCACCAGTAAAACCATTTTTTACATTGGAATACTTTTACCGACGATTGATGTATGAAAAATAAAAAGAGATCCATACCTTGATCTATTTCGAAATTAACGCGTACGAAGTCGCAGGCAACAACTAGTCATCCATATGACAGCTACAAAAAGTTACTGGTCTATTTGTGGTTTTAAATCGATACCATTTTTTTTAGGTTTCCGTTGCCAAATGGCAAAAAACGGAACCCTTATAGATTCGTCATGTCTGTTTATCTATCCGTCCGTATGTCACCGCCACTTTTTTCCGAAACTATAAGAACTATGCTGTTGAAACTTGGTAAGTAGATGGTAACCGCATTAAGATTTTCACACAAAAATAGAAAAAAAGTAAAAAAAAATTTTTTCATCATACCCATACGTTTAGGGTATCTATGGATAGGTCTTCAAAAATGATATTGAGGTTTCTAACATCATTTTTTTCTTAACTGAATAGTTTGCGCTAGAGACACTTCCAAAGTGGTAAAATGTGTTTTCTGTACAGCCAGTCAGGAGAGTCATTGAATCCATCCAAACTTTTATAACTTTAGTGAAATGACTGTATTCGTTCGCAGTCGGAGAACATTCTGGTGTGGAAGATGCCAGCAGCTCATGAAGCAGCTGCCGCCGAACTAGGCGCAGCTCCCTTGCAGGTGCACGTCAAGTTGGGAGATTATGGTATGTATTAACTTATTCATTATCATTACGCTTAAGTTCCTATTGCATCCAAAGCTTTGTACTTTAGAGCCCGGGGTCTTTTACGGGAGCGTCTGTCGTCTACCCTCCCCCCCCCCTCCCCAACTCCGAGTGGAAACCTTGCACCAGAGCCTCGTCCGTTAATTAGCAGGTGAAGGACTTGCAGGTGCAATTCGCTGGGCCTGAAGATCTCGATGGGCCCCATTTAATACGCGACTTATTATCGACTAGCTTGTAGAATATACTGCTTCCGGGCTGTTTGGCCATGGTCCATATGAAACTTGTGTTCCAAACGTTTCGTCGATCACTGCCGTCGACATCTTCAGTGGTACAGGTCCGGACGCCAACGAGTGCGTACACTCTCCTCGGCGGCGACTTTTCTGCTACTGAAGTCCCGCCAAGGAACGCAAGTTTCATATGGACCACGGCCAAACAGCCCGGAAGCAGTATATTTTACATGCAAAGCCGGCCGTAAAAGCCTAAAGATTTATTTATCGACTAGCTGTTCACCTGCGGCTCCACCTGCATGGAATTTTGATCCCGTACTCTGTGACCTACAGGAACCTATTTTAAGGAACATCGATTGGATGATTTCAAAATTAGTTTTTTTTTAACATAACATAACATAAACTCTCGCCTATATCCCCGAAGGGGTAGGCAGAGGTGCTAGCACCCACATTTCGCCAGTTTATGTTTAGGTCCCAATGTAATAGGTGGCGAGCCTATTGCCATTAACCGGGCACTTATAAACCTGCGATAAATACACACATAACTTCGAAAAGCATCGAAAAGTCATTGGTGTGTGCCATGCTAAAACCTGGGATCGAACCCGAGACCTCGTCTCAGCAGTCCATTACCCATACCACTAGGCTACCGCGGCTCTAGTTTTTTTTGTATTTTATAAACCGACTTCAAAAGGAGGTTACCTGTTTGACCTGTATGTTTGTCCGGAATTCTCTCGCGTTTAGTTGAACTGATATTGATGCGGTTTTCAGAAAAGTATTTGTTACTTTCTGAAGGTTTTAGTATACTAAACCGACTGAAGTTCTGTTCTGTTTTTTCATGAAAATAATTATATATAAAATTGTTCATATATGCAGGTATAAGTCGACTGGCGCCACCTTCCGGTACTAAGGGGTTCGGTGGCACCGAAGGATTCATGGCTCCAGAGATCATGCGCTACAACGGAGAAGAAGAGTACAACGAAAAGGTAAAAGAGCACTTAGACTGCGCACACGCATCATGAATCATTATTATATGACTTTACTCCAACAGCAGTTACTATACGGTACGGTACTAAACAGTAGTTACGGCCTCTGTGGCGTAGCGGTAGTGCATTCGACTGCTACGTCAGGGGGCGCGGGTTCGATTCCCGCTCAGTGCAAATATTTGTATGCATGAATATGTCTATTTGCATTGGTCTGGGTGTTTCTATGTATAATATGTATGTATTTACAAAAAAAAAGTATTTAAGTATGTTTATCCGCAGTCTGGAACCCATAACACATGCTAGTTAAACTATGCTTACTTTGGGTCTAGAATGGGCTCTGTAAAATGTCGTAGAATATTTATTTATTTATTTATATAAGGGCCTAAAGGGACCAAGACCTCCAATGCCACATTCTGATTTTGTTCACGGCGAGCGGTCATTCTATTTTCGGAGCTCGCTCCGAGCAGACATGTCTGTTTCAATATTTCTCCGTCTAGTTTATGTACCGATTTTTTTTTCGTGCGGAAATAGCTTTGGATACCCCCCGCTAAAACCGCACGCTGTCTCGGGTCTAAAGACGCCGGGGTGTAAGGTGCCCATAGAGCATATCCCTCGCACCCCGGCTGACCCTGGGCCATCTCCGGTTTCGAGATGGCCCCCTCGGGTTTGGGAACCATGATGTCCCAGTCTTGCCCCGGTTTGGGGGAAGGGCGCTAGTCGCCCCACCGTCCCGGCCTGCTTCTGCTGGGGTGATAGGCGGCCTCACCTGCCACCCCCAGGCCTGCGCTCATGGAGGACGGAGGTCGTTAAGCGACCTCCGGCGGCTGAGTCGCCTGCGACCTAGTTTATGTACCTTTTTTTTTTTCGTGCGGAAATCCCTTCGGATATCCCCCCGCCGGTCAGCGGGAGCGGTTATGTCGGGCTTGAACCGACTTAAACCGCACGCCGTCTCGGGTCTTAAGACGCCGGGGTGTAAGGTTACCCATAGAGCATATCCCTCGCACCCCGACTGACCCTGGGCCATCTCCGGTTTCGAGATGGCCCCCTTACTTGCTCTCCACTGTGCCATCTGCTAATCAGAGGGACACGTGGAAACCTTCCGAACAGCCCTCAACAGGGCCGTCCTCGCCTCGGTCGGAGTTGGCCGTAGGCGGCAGCGTCTCTCCCGCCCTAGGAGAGAGGCGCTGCCGTCTCCGTTGCCCAGGGTGCACCGCGTGGAGGTCCCCAACCAAGCACCCCACCTAGTTTATGTACCTAGTCTAGTCTGGTGATATTCTAAACGTTGTTTAAAATCAATTTCTTTATAATACCTGCTCGAGTGTAGAATGTTAGAACCTAGTGAAGACGTACTCAGTGAGTTCCGAAGACCATTCAAACGACACGTGGATTCGGTCGTCCATTTAAGTTTAGCCCGGCTGTTGTCGTCAGTACGCTACCGACCGACGCTTTAGCTTAGCGGTTAAGGAGTCGACCCTACGATCGAGAGGTCCCGGGTTCGAATCCTGGCCATTACACTACTGACGTGAACCCACTCCTAACACAAGCAATTAAGCTTAGCTGGAGGGGTTAGAGGGAATATTAGTAATTTCGGTTACTATTAATTATTTAAAAAAAAAACATGTTTCAAGAATTAATATGTATGTAAGATATTTACAATTGAAATATGAACAAATGTGAACTTTATTAGCTTAGCTTAACTAAGTAGTATTAAGTAACTAAGTAGTATTAAGTAACTAAGTAAGTTAAAGATTACTGTTTCTGCTGATTTGCTTGAGAGCAATATCGAATTAAACGAATACAGGCAGAGCTGCTAGGAGTTTCTGCTTGAATTAAACGATAATCGTATCTTATACTTACTGTAAAACGATTGTTTGTACTAACGATTGTTGCTAGAAGATTTATATTTGATGACTTGTGACCATATTGTTCAGACAGCAACGATCTGACTACAAATACACACACACACACACACACAAACAAACAAACACACACACACACACAAACAAACACACACACACACAAACAAACACACACACTCACACAGAACACACACAAACAAGTTACCGCGCACTAAGCTGTATTCTATTCTACGAAAGAGTGCGGTCAATTTGCACAGTTATTGTCATACCTAAAAGATGGCCTCAACATAATCTTAAAAAAATACTGTAAGTTACCGAAATACAGAATTTTTGATTTTGTCGACCATTCACTGCCGTCTCCGACGACGAAGTGTTTGAAAACTTTACCATCAAGACATTGATCAAATTCAACAATATTTAGACGACAAAAAATCTTAGGAATGAACTATTTACTCTACTATGATACTCAAACGAAACAATATCTTCAGATCAAGAAAATATATTTGTAAATAGACCACAAAAATACCGCTGAGACGTTTTGTAAGTGCCATATTTATGGTCTATGCATAATTAATGATTTTGACTGTGACGTCAACCTGTACTATATAATCCCCCCGACCCTTCCTGCGTTTCTTGACTTGAAAGCGTAATACAGAAGCTGTAATGAGAGGAATACAGACTGCTAACTGACTGACTGATTTTGCACAGGTGGACTGTTTCTCGTACGGGATGTTGTTATACGAGATCGTCACGGTTCGCCAGCCGTTTGAAGGTCATGAAGCTGTGAAGGAGGCTGTGCTAGAGGGGGGCAGGCCTTCACTATCTCCTAGGGTGAGTTACAATATATCTGTCTATTCATTTCCAGAATACAATTTTATACAGATTTCTTCAGAGTACCTGCATAGACTCAACCAGGGAGCCAGAACATTGCATCAAGAGCTTGATCTTAGATACGGCCTCATCGAGCAGAGGCTGTCATACTATAAGGATTGAGCTCACTAAGGCCAAGGCTGACAATTCACCGACCACCTCGCCGAGGCTATCTTACCGCCTCTCCCTAATTTTTGGCGTGATGGACTAATTGTAGAGAAGCCGGTTAGGGGAGGCGTGATGTACTAAGGAGCCGGTGAAGATCGATCTTCACCCAGCTGATAAACCAGATATGATATATTTTTCCACAAATATAATACATTTATTAACATGCCTATAATGATTTGCCCATCAAAAAGTGTTTCTGGCTATTTTTAATTATAATAATTTAAATAATTTTTGATATAAAGGGTAAATGGTTGGATTTAGGCAACCGATACGACGCCATCTATTGAACACAATGTACATCTTAAGATCTAAAGATCTACAAATCACTGTTCTGATTTAGGACATAGAGTTTTTAAAACATAGTTTCCTTCGTCCGCAGGACCTGGAGTACCCGTGCAGTCTACTGGAAACCATGCGGCGCTGCTGGGCCGGAGCCCCGACGCTCCGCCCCTCGGCCGCAGCGCTGGTGTCAGTGGCCGGAGCGCCCGAGTACACGGCGCTGTGGGACGCCGCCGCAGCCCGACCTGCCGGGGCTGCTGCTAGCGCGCGCCTGGGGGCTCCAGGACAAGGTATGTATACCCAGGGACTGGAAGAGAAGGTCCTTGGTAGTTAGAGTCTCCATCTGCTAATCATGGCACTGCAGAGATAATTAAGCAGGTGTATGAGAAATGGGGAGATCCGTAGACGAACTAAATTTACCAACATAGCAGAGCGAGTCAGCAAGCTGAAGTGGCAGTGGGCACGGCACATAGCTCGGAGAACCGATGGCCGATGGCGCAGAAAGGTCCTTGAGTGGAGACCACGTGACGGCAAGCGCAGCATAGGAAGGCCTCCCGCAAGGTGGACGGACGACCTGGTATAGAGCGCAGGGACTCGGTGGATGCAGGCCGCTATAGACCGGTCGAAATGGAAGTCATTGGGGGAGCCTTATGTTCAGCAGTGGACTTTCTACGGCTACTGCTCAATCGCCTCACTTCAAAGACGCTGAACAAATGCTGACGACTGCTTTGGAGAGTCTCGACCAATATCACGTCAAAAATGGCCTACGACCAAATCCATCAAAGACGCAGTGAGCTACCTGGCTTCCACTGAATCGTCTTCAGACAGGTCGCTGCAGGTGGAATCTGCTCAAGTGGGGCTACTCCACGGAGTCGGAATGTGACTGCGGTGCTCCAACACAGGACATGGCCCATCTATTGTTCTGTCCTATGTGTTGTTATATTGAAAATTAATAAAATATGTTTTTTACGGTACATTTTATTAGGATGACAACAATTCGCACAATATTTTAAATATAGTCAAAATGCCTATTGCATTAGGGAAGACCTAATGGAGGTCACAGATGCTGCTCTTTCATTAGTCGTATTTTCGACCAGTAAAATTTAATAACACAAAGTATTATATTTATCTGTTATGCATAAATTTATATTATCAATTCTATCTACTTAAAATCTCGTGGCCGTTGAAACGAAGAAGAAGATAATTGTTTTCATGCATGCACGCCGGTTACGGGTACTTCTGACCCTGGCCCTTCTTCATAAATAGTAATTAGGTTAGTAATTTAGAACATAACATAACATAACTTCACACCTGTATCCCCGAAGGGGTAGGCATAGGTGTATTACACACCCACTATTCGCCAATTATGTTTAGGTCCCAATGTAATAGGGGGCGAGCCTATTGCCATCTACCGGGCACATTACTAACTAAGCGAGCGATAATCAACTTTATTATTTTTTTAATACACACATAACTACGAAAAGTCAGAGGTGTGTGCCCGGGGCGACTGGAGATCGAACTCGAGACCTCCACACCACTGGGCTATCGCTAAGCAATTTAGGTTATTAGTAATCAAATAATAATTTAAAAAATCAGCCAGACTGTTTATTTATTTGTCATTTTAGTAATATATAAACCTAATCAACTGTTTTCTCTGCAGATGACGGTTTCCTCGGTTGGGAGATCTGGTACGGTGGTGGGGAACCGGAGCGAGCCCACACCTTACTCACCACATCCACGGCCTTCACGCACCACCACACCGTCAGGGTACCCCCTGGTAAGGGCTTTTGGTGTTCACTTTACGTGCCTCGCTGAGGACGTTCAGTTCCGTTGGCCTTTTCAGGCCCCAACTACATGTAAAAAAATTCACAGATGTTCGTATGCCAACCGGTATCGATATTTAAACGTGATCTCCGAGGTACGATAATAGATTCGGGGTGCGAGGGATATGCTCTATGGGCAACCTTACACCCGTCTGTACGGCGTCTGTAGACCCGAGACGGCGTGCGGTTTTAGTCGGTTCAAGCCTGACATAACCGCCTCCGCTGGCCGTCGGGGGGGTATCCGAAGGGATTTCGGCACGAAAAAAAAAAAAGGTACGTCTGTAGATTATAGCACATTTGAAATTTGCCATGTTTAATGGGTACTTTGACGACCTCTGGCGTAGCGGTAGTGACTGCTTAGTCACTGGTGGCGGGTTCGATTCCCGCTCTGTGCAAATATGTCTATTTGCATTGGTCTGGGCGTTTATATATGGGTGTTTATAATATATATTTAAGTATGTATATCCGCATTCTAGAACCCATATTCACAAGCTGTGCTTAGTTTGGGTCTAGATGGCGTTGTGTAATTTGTCCTACAATATTTATTTATTATTATTTAATAACTTCATATCCTGAGAATTTGTACTTTCTACTGTACAGACCGAATCTATAAGGGATGGTTCAAAAATAAGGCGAAACAGGTTCGATAAAAGGTAGGTAATGCGATTCTTCGGGGTGCGAGGGATATGCTCTATGGGCAACCTTACACCCCGGCAGACCCGAGACGGCGTGCGGCTTTAGTCGGTTCAAGCCCGACATAACCCCCCCCCCCCGCCTGCCAGCGGGGGCAGCTCCGAAGGGATTTGCGCACAAAAAAAAAGGTAATGCGATTCTATACATTCGTCTTGGCGGGGGCACTACCGTGTTCCTTGATTTGGAACAGAATTAGTAGTTTAAAAATATATATTCTGCGCAGATAACGATCTCTGTGGCGTAGCGGTAGTGCGTTCGACTGCTAAGTCAAAGGTCGCGGGTTCGATTCCCGCCCAGTGCAAATATGTATATTTGCATTGTTCTGGGTGTTTTTATGTATAATATGTATTTATTTACAAAAAAAAGTATGTTTATCCGCATTCTAGAACCCATATGACTAGCTCTGCTTAGTTTGTGTCTAGATGGCGTTGTGTACTTTGTCCTACAATATTTATTTATTATTATTTATAGATAAGTCGGAGCCTGTGTTGGTGACCGCCATGTGTCGCGTGGGGAACAAGATGTGGCTTGGAGACTCCGCTGGACGGATCTCTGTATATTCGTAAGTTTATGTAAATAACTAGATCTGCAATACATTCTGCTGTTGCAAAAATTGATCGAAGCAATTTCACCAGGACTTTTTCTAACGGTGATAATTCCTCAATGGCTAGTCTGATTTTCGTTTTTCCTTTTTTTTTTCTTGTTTGTATGAACACATTACTTAATTGAGCTGAGCGAGCGAAGCTCTTATACGCGGCATAGCCGTTTGTTGGTGGCTGAACTCCTCCGTAACCACTCGCGCGATCTTGACCAAATTTACCACGGTGATAGTGTGGACACTGAGGAGTGTCTTGAAGACTCCATCATAATATGCAACGCATCTTTTCAGAGCAGAGGGGGATGGAACCTTCTTCATCATGTGTGCGAATTCATTAAGTGGAATGTGGTCGGAACGTAATCTAAAGGCTGTAACTAATTTCTGTCTCCCCAATGTACAGTCATCAAACCACGGGATCTTCCAAGGCTCGTTTTGTAGGGTTTTGTACCAAATACCTTTCTCCTGAGGAGTGTTTTGAAGCGAGATGGTTCATGTCCGATGTACCATTGAGGAGCGTTTAGCTAAGCGCGCGACCGTAGTAAGATGTCTCATTTTCAAGTAAGAGTCCTGCTCGCTCAGCTCAATTTATTTCAGTCGCACCCTGCACTGAATTCCTAGTTTAATACTAATCGCGTGAATGAGGCTTTTTTGTTCATTGAGAAATAAGATTTTAATAATTTTTTCCATAGATTATTCCTCCGTGGTACACATGAATTTTTAATTACATAGCCTATGTCCTTCCCATCAGTAACATCTTTGCTTGTGTGAAATTTCATTAGAATCGGTTCTAGTAGCTGTTTGGGAGGAGAAGATGGTCTAACGAAATACATGAGTCGTCTAAACGAGAGCTGCACGCTTTTAGAGCTCCGCTTTATTATCATTAAAAGGCCGTCGTAAGTTGTTAGTTTAGAGCCAATACAGAGAGGGCCTAAGTAACTGAACACAGTGAGTCTCAGGCCTACCCGCTCCGCTTAACGACCTCCGTCCTCCATGAGCGCAGGCCTGGGGGCGACTAGCGCCCCTCCCCCAAACCGGGGCGACTAGCGCCCCTCACCCAAACCGGGGCAAGACGGGGCCACCGTGGTTTCCACACGCACACACAATATTTTATTTGAACTAATTTATTCCTCTTATTCGTTGGAACCAAGACTGTATTCGAACCCATAATCTTTAAAAGATTAAATTGTTTTCATTAAAATGGAATTCCTGGTAACATAGTGACAGCAGAACACTAACTCCCAAGTCACAGGAACACCTAGTTTGGGGGTTAGAGTTTATCCTATCTGTGTAACCTTAACCAATATAGATGTAACCTAGTCTTAAGTCTTAGGCAATGTCATAAGGTTCTTGTATCAATAAAGATTATTATTATTATTATTATTATTAATCCCGAGGGGGCCATCTCGAAACCGGAGATGGCCCAAGGTCAGTCGGAGTGCGAGGGGTATGCTTTACGGGCAACCTTACACCCCGGCGTCTGAAGACCCGAGACAGCGTGCGGCTTTAGTCGGGTCTAGCCCGACATAACCGCCCCCGCTGGCCGGCGGGGGGGTATCCGAGGGGATTTCCGCACGAAAAAAAAGTCCTACCCCGCCCAACAACCACGTAGAAAATTGTAGTTTTGCTATTTAATGGCAAATACAGAAGTGGGTGGTATCTAACACCTCTTCGCTACCCCCTACCCCCCCCCCCGCAAAGAGGGACGCGTTCTTTCATAGGGAAATCTAATTACAACACCTCGTAAAAGAATGTACGCACGGTGTCTCTTGCGTCAGCCCTAGAAAGGGTATCCCAGAGACCCCGACTGGCTCCGGTCGCCAGCGTTGGCGACCCCGACGCGTTTTTAGGGATCTAATCCCCCCTCCCCTTAAGAGAAGCACGCGGGGAAACACGGGGTGCCGCCACCCTGGGCCTGCTTCTGCCAGGATGATGGCTAGCCCCGACCGTCACCATGCGCCCGCGCTCATGGAGGACTTATGCTACTTACTTCAATTTCATTACTACTGTTTTAATTTGAATTTTCTAAATCTCGAATCTAGAATACAGGGGCCATCTTATCTCTCGCCCGTGACCCCTCACTTCCTGGTAACCATGTGTACCCCGGAGGAGTAACATCTCTTCTTGGCCATCCCACCTCTTCCCGTAGGTGTATTAGGTTAGGTTAGATGTACATTCACGGCATTTGTCAGGCTGCTAGCATGTGGGGACTTGGAAGATTCCTAGGCTACAGTTTTTCATTCACTTTCTCCTTACAGATCATCCACCTGTGCGTTAATATGGACAGTGAGGGTCCAAGAAGCTGTTGGAGGAGCCCCCTCAGGAGTGGCGGCCCTGCAGCCGCTGCAGCAGCTGCACAGGGTGGCGGTGGCGCTCAGCTGCGGCAGGTGAGTACTGCTAATTCTCTCTGCCTAGTCTCTAATGGCATCAAGGAATCAAATTTAGGGTACGCGGGTTTGATTCGGTCGGCATTGGTCTGGGTGTTTCCATGTATAATATGTATTTACAAAAAAAAAGTATTCAAGTATGTTTATCCGCATTCTAGAACCTTATGTTCAGTATATTCAGCTATATTTCCAAGCGTTCACAAGTCCAGGTAACCACTTACCGTCAGGAAGACTGTATTCATTCGTGAAAACTTTATGTACATAGTAGATTTAAATTTAATTTGTTTGTTCCAGATTGTTCTTAGTAACGTCACACCGTCCAGAAGCAGAAGGCAGTTTTGTGCTGACCGAACTTGGGACCGCTACTGAGCTGTGCTGCTTAACCGCTGTGCCTACGCCGCATGGGTAAGTGGAAGTTTAATTTTTATTCTTTTCTTGCTAATATATTCTTACCAATTTTTTTTATGTTTCAGTTTTCTCCTGGAAGGGCCGACATATCTCTTTTTGTCAAAGCCTGACAAATCTTTTCTTGACGCGCCTTTTCATGTCAGAACCTAACATGTGTTTAGTAAATTAAATTATTGATGCATTTCTTAAAGGGTATTAATTTGAAAAAGCGGCGATAGCCCAGTGGTGTACGTAACGAACTGCCGAGACGAAGTCTCGAGTTCGATCCCCAGTCGCCCCGGGCACACACCGGTTTGACTTTTCGTAGTTATGTGTGTATTAAAAAGGTTGATTATTGCTCGCTTAGTAATGTGCCCTGTAGATGGCAATAGGCTCGCCCCCTATTACATTGAGACCTAAAAATAACTAGCGAATCGTGGGTATGTAATACACTTCTGCCTTCCCCTTCGGGGATACAGGCGTGAACTTATGTTATTTTATGTTTAGGTAAATACCTTTTTCAAGGATTTGATGTTTTTCTCACGGGAACCCATCATCAGAATTTAACCAAAAGTTCTTTAACACCCCTGAGACATATTTTTGCCCTCAGCTGGGAAGTGTGGGCAGGCGGCGACAGGTTGTACTCGTATGCTGTGAACTCTGCCGGGGTTTGCGGCGCTGACACCATGGAGGCAGGTCCCAGAGTCACACTTCTGGCTGCGTCAGACCATGAGCCGTATGTGGCTGTGTATAGCGATCCAGGTAAGTGGAATATCTTCAATCATCAGAAATTTCTTAGTATGGCCAGCTTATAGATTTAAATCGGAAAAAGAGAACATCTAGGACGGGACTTGAACCCGCGATCAGTCCCTTACAGGGGGAATGCTCTGACCAACTGAGCTACCTAGACACGTCCCAGAATTTGGAAATTCTCCGATATATTTTATACGTCTCAAGAATATCAGAATATTATAGATTATTCTCGGTTCTATAATAATTTAGGCATATTTTAGAATGCATTCGAATGTTCTAGAATGCTGTCAAACGGTCTAGAATGTAGTAGAATTTTCTAGAATGTAATCGAACGTTACATTTCACATGTGACAGTTGTAGAGAATGTAGTCAAATACTGTAAAATGTGAAGAACATAATCCTCCCCTCCCCAGGAGTGTGCGTGTACCAGTGGTCGGTCCGCAGCAAGCAGCAGTCAGGGCGGCTGGACTGCAGCAAGTTGGTGCCCTGCTCAGAGAGCCTGCAGTCCATTGCGCTTGACGAGCATCTCACCGAGGACAAGTGCAGGGTGAGTGCAGCCTCCCTCTCCTATACCCTCTCTCCCTCCTCCCCCCTAGGAGTGTGTATACCAGTGGTCAGTGCCAAAGGTGGATTCAGGGGGAGTTATGATCCCTCCTCCCCCTGGGACGGTCGTTAAATGAAATGCGTTATTGTGGGTATTGAAGTGGAGTGTAATCATTACTAAACCTCGACTACATCCCTCCCCCCCCCCCCAGCACTTTAAAGGTGGATCCACCTCTGATCGGTGCACATTGCCACGTGTGCAGAGAGGAACTTCATAGAAGCTGTTCCACGGATTCACCGTGTGGGCACCATCCAACGTGTGGCAGATAGAAACACTAGTATGAAAACCACGCGAGCAATTTAATGAAAGTGCTCACCGTAAACAGAATCATTTCTATCAAAATTTAAATAATTTGACTATTGCTGACAGTTATAACAATGTCTCTTTAGAAACCTTTCTCCTATAATTGTTGCCTCCATTTTTTTTTTAATTAATGCCAACATTTGTGTACAGGTAACAGCACTGTGTACCCTCCATGGGGAGCTGTACATTGGGACAGCATGGGGCTGCATCATAGTGGCTGATGCGGCGTCACTGCGGCCCCTCACCGTATTCAGACCTTATGAGGAAGATGTAAGTTTATGTACATTTTTTGAACTGAGCGAAGCGAAGCTTTATACGCGGCATAGCCGTTTGTTGGTGGCTGAACTCCTCCGTAACCACTCGCCCGATCTTGACCAAATGTACCACGGTGATAGTGTGGACACTGAGGAGTGTTTTGAAGCGAGATGGTTTATGTCCGATGTACTATTGAGGAATAACCACCGAAAAAAAGTTTCACTGAGCGTTTAGCTAGGCGCGCGACCGTAGTAAGATGCTTTATTTTCAAGTAAGAGTCCTGCTCGCTCAGCTCAATTTAGTTCAGTAGCACCCTGCACTGAATTCCTAGTTTAAGGGGTTACGGCCCTCATTCCCACTACTGTAACTCCCGTACACCAGGCTCCACCAGCTCCGAATGAGCTTTTTTACTAAAACGCTCAAGCCATGCTCGGGCGTTTTAGACCCGACTCAAGCGTTTACAAACTGTTCGAGAGCCAACTCGAGCGTTTAAGCTCCGACTCGAGCGTTTTTACAACACTAAGAATAATCATCGGAAAAAATAATTAAAATCTGATTTCTCAATGAACAAATAAGCCTCATTTACGCGATTGGTATTAAATTAAGTAATTTGTTCATATACGCAAGACAAAAAAAGCGGCCAAGTGCGAGTCGGACTCGCCCATGAAGGGTTCCATAGCAGCAATTAACATAAGAATGCTTTTTTTTAAATTTTATATTTGAGTTGATTGAATGAAAGGTAAATTGCGGTTTACGATTTATGACGTATTAAAAAAAACTACTTCTCGTTCAAACCAATTGTCGGTGGAAGTTTACATGGTAATCTACATCATATATTTTTTTAATTTTATCATTCTGTTGGTTTCGAAGTTACATGGGGGGGGGGGGGCACATTTTACCTCTTTGGAAGTATCTCTCGCGCAAACTGTTCAGTTTAGAGAAAAATGATATTAGAAACCTCAATATCATTTTGGAAGACCTATCCATAGATAACCTTACACGTGTGAGTTTGATGAAAAAAAAACTTATAAGTATAAAAGTTATAGTTATAAGTAGTAGTATAAGTTATAAGTAAAATTTATTGTTTTTTTTTCTATTTTTGTGTGAAAATCTTAATGTGGTTCACATAATACATTTACTCACCAAGTTTCAACAGCATAGTTCTTATAGTTTCGGAAAAAAGTGCCTGTGACATACGGACGGACAGACAGACAGACGTGACGAATCTATAAGGGTTCCGTTTTTTTCGATTTGGCAACGGAACCCTAAAAGGAAAAACGAAAATCGGACTAGCCATTGAGGAATTATCACCGTTAGAAAAAGTCCTGGTGAAATTGCTTCCATCAATTTTTGCAACAGCAGAATGAATTGCAGATCCATTTATAACCATAACATAACATAAACTCACGCCTATATACCCGAAGGGGTAGGCAGAGGTGCTAGCACCCACATTTCGCCAGTTTATGTTTATTTCCCAATGTAATAGGTGGCGAGCCTATTGCCATTAACCGGGCACTTATAAACCTGCGATAAATACACATATAACCTCGAAAAGCATAGAAAAGTCATTGGTGTGTGCCATGGTAAAACCTGGGATCGAACCCGAGACTTCGTCTCAGCAGTCCTTTACCCATACCACTAGGCTACCGCGGTACCATTTATATTACTAACCAGATAATACTTCTCTTCCTCCAGGTTCGTGTAATAATACCTCTACATCCCCACAAAGATGGTGAATGCGGTATGCTGGCCACCTTCGGCCATGGCTACCGGCCTCTGCTGCAGCGCTATGCGCCACATGTAAGCATGTTGTGATAGTATCCATACATACCAGCGTTAATCCAGGGTCCGCTGGTTTATATTGACTTTTACGGGACCGACTGACCCCCGAACCTCGAAAGAAAAACCTAAGCTAGGTCCAGTTCAGTCCAGTAGGTGTACCGGCTAACAGGCCCCCGAAGATCTTAGTGGGATCCCACACACTTGGGTGGCGAGATGATAGCCGCTCCCGTAATAACCAAAGTTGGCCATATAACAAATGGATCAGTGGACCTCGGGGCCGAGATGGAAGTCTGATGATGATGATGACATGTTTCCACAATACTACAATCACACACATATTCTTTTTCGTGCGGACAAAAAGGGTTTGAACATTCATTTTGTTGAGCGGATATCCCTCCGGTTCCCTCACCCCCCCCCCCCTCCCCGCCGGTTAGTGGGGGTGGTTGTCGGATTCGAACTGTCTAAAACCGCACGCCGTCTTGGATCCTCAGACGCTGGGGTGGCCCATAAGGCATTTCCCTTGTACGCCGTCTTGGATCCTCAGACGCTGGGATGGCCCAAAAGGCATTTCCCTTGTACCACGGCTCACCCCATCACCATCTCTGGTTTCGAGATGGCTACCCTCGGGTTTGGGAACCACGGTGTCCCGTCTTGTCCCTAAAAGAGGGGGGAGGGGCGCAAAGCGCGCCCCCGCCCGGCCTGCTTCTGCTGGCTTGACCCCCAGGCCTGCGCTCATGGAGGCCGGAGGTCGTTCAGCGACCTCCCACGCCTAGCACTCCGCTAACGTGTACATCCCTCAGTCCTCGCTTGCATCACAGTGATGGCACTCAGACGTTGGCTCCTTCCTGACACAGGTGGTCTCTGAAGCCCTTTCCCAGAGATCACCTGCGTCAACCGGTACGAGAGGCTCCCGAGTCGCCTGTCTTATCAGTCTTCCGCCGCTACTACGGTAGAGTTTGTCCACCCTAATTTTTTTTTCGACTTTCCAGTCTTCCAACATCACGAACACTTACAACGGATACTACAGCTTATTGTGGAAGGCTCAACACTGGCTGCCAGATTAAGGATCTCCAAGCCCAACGCTGGACAAAAATCTGTGAAGCCCACAAATATATCATTAGCTATTTAAGTAGTATTATAATTACAAATGAAGCTTCTTAATGAATAAGTCCAGCTCTTGACAAAATATTTACGAAGCCCTATATCATAAAATGATATACATGAAAAGTGAAACGACAGTGAAGGAAGCTCGTGAAGTGTGTAAGGACAGAAGCAGATGGCGGGCTGTTGTCTCTGCCTATCCGCAGAAGAAAAGGCGTGAGTATATGTGGGTAGAAACTAGTGTCGTCCAATACAAACCGACTAATTGAGGTGTAGGTAGCTTAGTGGTTAAGGAGTTCCCGAGGAAGGTCCCGGGTTCGAATCCTGGCCATTACAAGACCAACGTGAGCGCACTTTAGCTTGGCTAACGGAGCTAGCGGGAATACTAGAAATTTCGGTAACTAGTACTCTTTAAAAAAATACCGTCACAAAACAGTGACTTGTTTGGTTATAATATTTAACAGAGAATTTAAGTATACAGTATGTAACAAAATCAGTGTCCGATCAGTAAGATGCTCATATCCTCCTGCCCCTATCCCAAAATTATTTAGGGTCCGCGCAACATGTGTGCTTTTTCCATTCATCTCTGCTTGCGTCTCAACATTCACTCCCTTCCTAACCATATCCTCTTTCACACAGTCCATCCTTCTCTTCTTAGGTCTTCCTCTCCCCTTGCCACCGTCCACTTGCATACTTAATGCCTTCCTTACGATATTACTTTCATCCCTACGCATTACATGTCCGAACCAGGACAAGCGATTTCCTCGCAACTTTTCGGTTATTTGCGCTACTTTTAAACTTCCTCCAATGTACTCATTCCTAATCTTACCCATTCTTGTCACAACACACATCCATCTTAAATGTATAATATGTATGTATTTACAAAAAGAAAAAGTATATAAGTATGTTTATCCGCATTCTGGAACCCATAACACAAGCTAGTTAAACTATGCTTACTTTGGGTCTAGAAAGCGCTGTGTAGAATGTCGTAGAATATTTATTTATTTATCTCATTTTCGACGGCCTCTGTGGCATATCGGTAGTACCTTCGACTGCTACGACAGGGGACGCGAGTTCGATTCCCGCTCAGTGCAAATATTTGTATGCATGAATATGTCTATTTGCATTGGTCTGGGTGTTTCTATGTATAATATGTGTGTATTTACAAAAAAAAAGTATGTTTATCCGCATTCGGGAATCCATAACACAAGCTAGTTAAACTATGCTTACTTTGAGTATAGAGGAGCTGTGTAGTATGTCGTAGAATATTATTATGTCAGCATTCACATCTGGGCTGCATGCAGCCATCTTTAATCCGTCGCCTTTACGGCTTTACGGTATCTTATATACATAACCATATATGAAATTAAGAAAACTTTTAAATGAAACTGAAGGTTATTGGAATTTAAAATGTGTAGCGGCGATAGCCCAGTGGCATACGTAACGGACTGCTGAGACGAGGTCTCGAGTTCGATCCCCAGTTGCCCGGGCACACACCTCTGTCTTTTCGTAGTTATGTGTGCATTAATAAATGTTAATTATCGCTCGCTTAATAATGTGCCCGGTAGATGGCAATAGGCTCGCCCCCTATTACATTGGGACCTCAACATAACTGGCGAATCGTGGGTGTGTAATACACCTCTGCCTGCCACAGGCGTGAAGTTATGTTATGTGTTAAAATGTTCCCAAAATCTAAAAATGTGACAACACCACAAAACAGATAGCCAATAATGTTTAATTATTTCAATTAAACTTTTAAGCATTTTGTATGCTTACTTTTTTCTAAAGATTTAGATCGGAAAAAGAGAACATCTAGGACGGTTAATGAACCCGCGACCAGTCTTTTATAGGGGGAATGCTCTGACCAACTGAGCCACCTAGACACTAGTGTAGTATCTAGGTGGCATGGTCGCGGGTTCAAGTCCCGTCCTAGATAACAGTATCAGTTGTGTTATAATTCATTGACCCAACTGAGTTGTGTTATTTTGTAGAAGCTTTTTTTTGTGTATTTAATAAGTACTAAGTAAGGCTTGAATAGAAATACAATGTATTACAACATAATGTAATTAATGAACAGGACTAGATGCCGACAAACTGGCAACTGATGTTTAAAAAAAATCCGTTCCCGCAGGGGGAACGCACAGGTAGATTTCGTGAAGCAATTAATATTATTTTAAATAGAGAACTACGGACTTTAAACACTTAATTTTTTTTTTCTAAAACGGTAACTTTTAGCGAAAAACTTTTCAGACATTTATTTTAGACTTAAAAATGGCCTATCGATTAAAAATGTTTCCGACGTCAAGAATGTTCGCCGGTTAGAAGTTATGATTTTTTTCCCGAAAAATTTTGGTTTTTCCCCCCTCCACTTTTAGGTAAAGTTTTAATCTTATAGGTTTATAATTAAAAGTTGTTGGTATTCATGTATACTATGGGATAAAATTAGAACGGTTCGAATATCTTTCATGGAGCGTGAAATTTTGAGGAAAAACTGATTTCACAAAAAGTGAGGCCTTACCGTCCCCTTAGGCCGGATTCCACCCGTTCACGAACTTAAGTTTACACCCAAGCAATTTTTGACCGCAGTTTGAAAGCGATCGGGGCAAAAATGCGACCGTGAGAGTGCCGCAAATTTTGGGAAGTGGAACCATACATACATATACAACATATATATATATATAAACTTTTTGACCAGTGGTCATTTCGGACTCAGGGGGTCATAACTAGACCTCCTATGAAGATTTTTTTTTTAAATTCGACAGTAGTCAAGAAACCAATAGGTAGATCGATTTCATCGAAATCTACCTAAAAAAAGATGTTCTCTTTTTCGATCTAAATTTATAATCTTTAATTATATTAAAACCGGTGCTTATCGCGCCTTCTTGGGTTGCCATGTACGTTTCCTCATGTAACTAACTTTTATTGAAGATTGTGTGGAATATTTTTTTCAACTTATTTTTCAAAATGGCTTACTTGAACCATGACGGACTTATAAGCGATAGTGTTTTGTGCAGCGATTCAGAGGGAGTTGTATTGGGCGTATAGATCTATTTCTCTCCCTCTGCGCGGAGCTTATAGCGCATCGTGGCAGGCCCTGAGAACCTGATTTTGACTTCACCTCGCCTGATAGTAAGCTGAAGGTAAAGTCTCAGGAAAGAGGGTCACCATTACATACACGTACCATGTTAACAATGGTGGCACTCAGCTTGACGGCCTCAACAGAACAGCACCGCGTGACCCCCACCGGTCCCACTAGTGCTGCGACCACAATCCCCCTGCCCGGCTATGCAATGCACTTGCTGACCCCTGAACGCAATCAAAGCGAAATTGGATTACTATGGAGGGTTTTTCGCAATCGTGCACGGTGGTACCCACCCGTCCGAATTTTGTGACAAATTTGTGTCATCAAATTTCTACCACCAGTAAAATGATATTAATACCTAAACACACCTTCACTTATCGGACACAGGTTTTGTTACATATTCTATGTATAGCTGCGGGGCACTTACTACTGATTTTGTATTCATGTTGTAATTTGTAATGTACAGTGGCAGCTAAATGTAATCTCATTCCTGACAGATTTTTTTGTTTTTTTTTACAAAAAAAAATCTTTGTAAATAATTTTTTATGTATAATTTAAATATGTACATATTTAGTATTTTTTTAATACGGTTGTGTATTGGTTTGTGTTATACACTGTATTATAATGTTAGCCTTCTATATTTATAAATAAAATGTATGAGTCTGTTTGTAATACTTGTCCGGCTAAACGACTTGACCGATTACGAAATAAAAAATGTATTCTTATGTTTTGTCATCTGGATGTTTCTAAGCTATAGCTGTAGCAAAGATTTCGATTTCGAGCGCCACCTATCGGGTCCAAACCCGATAGGGGGCGCTCGAAACCCACATCCAAAACTTGTACTCCTCCTTTACTTATGGATTTGGCTTTTTCAGGAGCGACTGCCGTCGGACCTAACCCAAAGCCCCCAACCCTGAAAGGATAGCCCTCGCCTACTGAGGAATATATGCTACTTCTTATCCCGATATGCCCACGGCATCAGGACTTAAGCGTGTGAAATCACGTGGCGATGTTAGCTATTGAGCTGAGCGAGCGAAGCTCTTATACGCGGCATAGCCGTTTTGTGTGAAAATCTTAATGCGGTTCACAGAATACAACTACTTACCAAGTTTCAACAGCATAGTTCTTATAGTTTCAGAGAAAAGTGGCTGTGACATACGGACGGACAGACAGACAGACATGACGAATTTACAAGGGTTCCGTTTTTTGCCATTTGGCAACGGAACCCTAAAAAAGACATATCCTGCCTTACTTACGTCTTCGTTTCGGACACACTCCATCATAATATGCAACGCATCTTCTACTATGCCACATTCTGAGCAGAGGGGGGATGGGGGGAGGTGGAATGTGGCCGGAACGTAATCTAAAGACTGTAACTAATTTCTGTCTCCCCAATGTATAGTCATCAAACCACGGGATCTTCCAAGGCTCGTTTTGTAGGGTTTTGTACCAAATACCTTTCTCCTGAGGAGTGTTTTGAAGCGAGATGGTTCATGTCCGATGTACCATTGCGGAATAATCGCCTAAAAACAGTTTGACGAGCGCGCGGCCTTTTTTTTTTTTTTTTTACGTGCGGAAATCCCTTCGGATACCCCCCCGCTGGCTAGCGAGGGTGGTTATGTCGTGTCTCGACTAAAACCGCACGGTGTCCTCCCCAAGTGTCCGTTGCCGGGCACCCCGGGTAAGCCCTAGCTAAGCGCGCGACCGTAGTAAGATGTTTTATTTTCAAGTAAGAGTCCTGCTCGCTCAGCTCAATTTATTTCAGTCGCACCCTGCACTGAGTTCCTAGTTTATAGAAGCACTTACGTACGATACTATTTAGATCTCACTTGACCATTTTAATAATAACAAAGTCTGTATATAATTTAAGAATTATTATAATTTAATTTTAATGCGATTCTGTATAATGCGGTTGTAAATCTCTTAAACTATGTTTATTTTTTGTGTAATGTACTTCTTAGACCCGAGACGGCGTGCGGTTTTAGTCGGTTCAAGCCCGACATAACCGCCCCCGCTGGCACGCGGGGGGGTATCCGAAGGGATTTCCGCACGATAAAAAAAAAAAAAAAAAAAAAAGGTAGGTAACTTCATATACAGTGTGTCGTTCCTATCCCTGTAGGTAAAAAGACAAGGGATAGACCTCCAAAAGTGACCCAGTAGGGATAGAACTAAATATGGTATAAATAGGGGGCAAAAATCTTGACAATGTTCTCTTGATGCGCAGTTACGAGTTTGTAGGTCTCTTTGGCGGTAGGCGCGACGACAGTGGAGCGCCAATCATCCATACTATTATAGTAAATTAGTTGTCTGTACATTGGGGATATTTTAAAAAACTTGCGTTATGTTAAATGAACGATTCTGGGCAAAAAACATTTTTTTTATTTAATTTTTGTCTCTGTTTGTTCGCGATGTATGCAAAAACTACTAAACGGATTTTGATGCGGTTTTTTTTTCTATTAGAAAGGTCTTGGTCAGACTTAAAATCTGTCGAATGTTTGACTGCAATTGGTTAAGTAGAACCGGAGATATGTGCAAATAAGTGGTCGGGCGGAGCCGCGGGCATCTACTAGTAGATATATAAAACTAATCACGGGCTCAAAGGGCTCATTGGTTGATCAATACTTTTTTTTATTGGTCAGTTAGTGCGCATGCGCGAACTTTTTGATGTTTGTTCAAGATTTTTGCCACGATCAAGCAAAACCATCTTGAACCAAACGATTCAGTACTTCCTTTCTTTGCTGTATAATAAAGAACCGGAATGCTCTCCCCACACACGTGTTCCCTTCCCCCTTCAAGCTTCTGTCCATAGCCTTTAAACTAAGGCCCGCCATTAGAACTGATGGTGACCATCGCCCCAAGACGTATATAATATATCGGAGAATTTCGAATATCTGGGACGTGTCTAGGTAGCTCAGTTGGTCAGAGCATTCCCCCTGCAAGGGACTGGTCGCGAGTTCAAGTCTCGTCCTAGATGTTCTCTTTTTCCGATCTAAATCTGATGGTGACCATTATCGACTTCACCCTAGCTTACCATCTGGGGTCCAATTTAGCATTTCAATGTTTTCAAAACGCGTGATATCGATTCGATTATAAAGAAAAACGTAAAGAAAACTTTGGTATTCCGAATGATCTGTCAAAAGAAAAACCCTAACTTTGTTCTCGTGAGGTTATTAAATCATTGGTTTGATTCGTTTAATTAGTGATCCGTGTTTATTTGAAACTGAAAAAAAAATTAATTGAAATAAAACTATTTTTCACGGATTCTATCGCGGTTTATTTGATGTTAAATTATATTTTACATTGAACCCGACGTTTCGGTTGCTTTCCAGCAGCCATGGTCACGGGGAGACTAAAGATGGTGGTTGTCTTGTAGTTTGAAGTGAAAGTTATCTCAAAGTGCCCGGACTATGCTGGATTATTGGTGTTACGCAGAATGAGCTCACAGTGTCATGAAGTCTTGTTGTATTTGGATTTTTCTTGGAATTAATTAAGTGAATGACTGGGTCCCAAGCTGGTGGTACATTCCAACCATCTTCTCATTAAAATTAGGATGTTTTTTTTATTTTTTTTATTTTTTGTTATTAAATTTCACTTCAAACTACAAGACAACAACCATCTTTAGTCTCCCCGTGACCATGGCTGCTGAAAAGCAACCGAAACGTCGGGTTCAATGTAAAATATAATTTAACATCAAATAAACCGCGATAGAATCCGTGAAAAATAGTTTTATTTCAATGTGTAACATTCGCGTAAACTTCCGAGAATATCAAAAAAAAAAAATATTACACATTACAAAATTACAAAATACAAACTGATTCTAAGGCGGAATGAAGTTTGCCGGGTCAGACCCGGCAAACTTCATTCCGCCTTAGAATCCAGTTATGTTCGTTACCTTATCAGCTGATATTCGTGAATGTCTCCTTGCACCTGGCATATAAGACCCGCGACTGCGTGAGGTTTTGGTCAGTTGGAGGCCGACATAACCACCCCCGCTTGCCAGCGGGAGGGTAAAATGGGCGATTTCCGCAAAAAAAAAACATCACAAAAAGGGACAAAAATCTAAAAAATCAAAAATCATGAAAATTTCGAGTTCATCGCGATCATCCCTAACACGACTGTATTTTATACATTTATTGTTTATATAAATTTAAATTTTATAAGTATAAAGACAAAAACGTAATTTTGACTGATTCGGGCCAATAGCGGGGCAATCAAATGATGAACCAAACAAAAAACCGGCCAAGTGCGAGTCGGACTCGCCCATGAAGGGTTCCGTAGCAGCAAGTAAAATTTTTATGTTTGAGTTGATTGAATGAAAGGTAAATTGCGGTTTACGATTTATGACGTATAAAAAAAACTACTTACTAGATCTCGTTCAAACCAATTTTCGAGGGCAGTTTACATGGTAATGTACCTTTTTTTTTTTCGTGCGGAAATCCCTTCGGATACCCCCCCGCCGGCCAGCGGGAGCGGTTATGTCGGGCTTGAACCGACTAAAACCGCACGCCGTCTCGGGTCTGCAGACGCCGGGGTGTAAGGTTGCCCATAGAGCATATCCCTCGCACCCCGACTGACCCTGGGCCATCTCCGGTTTCGAGATGGCCCCCTCGGGTTTGGGAACCACGGTGTCCCCGTCTTGCCCCGGTTTGGGGGAGGGGCGCTAGTCGTCCCACCCTCCCGGCCTGCTTCTGCTGGGGTGACAGGCGGCCTCACCTGCCACCCCCAGGCCTGACATGGTAATGTACCTACATCATATATATTTTTTAGTTTTATCATTCTCTTAGTTTAGAAGTTACCGGGACACACACACACACACATACACACATTTTACCACTTTGGAAGTGTCTCTCGCGCAAACTATTCAGTTTAAAAAAAATTATATTAGGAAATTCAATAACATTTTTGTAAACCTATACATGCCCACACGTATGGGTTTGATGAAAAAAAAATTTTTTTGTTTCAGTTCTAAGTATGGGGAACCCCCAAAATTTATTGTTTTTTTTCTATTTCTGTGTGTGAAAATCGTAATGCGGTTCACAGAATACATCTACTTACCAAGTTTCATCAGCATAGTTCTTATAGTTTCGGAAAAAAGTGGCTGTGGCATACGGACGGACAGACAGACAGACAGACGAATCTATAAGGGTTCCGTTTTTTGCCGTTTGGCAACGGTATCCTAAAAATGTTAGAAATGAAATTTTAAAGCATTTACTTAACTTTTTCTTGTAAAAATGATTCTTTCAAAAGTTATTATTCTAAGTACAATATTATCTCGAAACTGTTTATTTGATGTTATTCAATTATTTACACTGATTCCCACGCTACAACAAAACTTCACGACAATGTGAGCTCATTTGGTGGGACAACCACAATTTTCAACCTCCCCAATGACCATCACTGATGAAAAGCAAGTGAAACGTCGGGTTCAGTTTAAATAATAAAATAACATTAATAAATCGCGTTGAAATCCGTTAACTAAAGTTTAGTAATAGTATTGCAAATTATTATTACGTCACTCATAGTTCCGTAGTTCGCAAAAATTCCAGTAGATTTCGTTAAAATCTAACAAATCCCCCCCCCCCCCCCCTGAACGAAATCCTATACACTTAGCGGCGGTAGTGGACGTAGGACGTAGGACGTAGTACGTGAACCCACTCCTAACACAAGCGATGTAGCGTACTCGAGGGATTCACGAAATTACTAGTAATTACAATTAATAGTCCTCCCCCCCCCCGGTCCCTATCCTCATCTTCCGTCTTTCCCCCTTAAATTAGATATTAAGCACTCGTATTACAGCTTGAACAATATAATTGATCAAAGTATAATAATATTTTGTCGACAGAAAATAGTTAGTTTATCCGCGTTCTAGAACCCAATGTGGATTATGTTTGGGTCTAGATATCGCTGTGTAGTTTATCCCAGAATATTTCTTATTATAATTAATTTCTCTTCATGTGTACTTCAACAGCTTATAATCTGACGCGTTACCGGTATTCATAAAATTCTGGTGACTTAACGGATGCAATTCCTTCCAACTTATCAATATTTGTATAATTGTAACGTCCTCTGTAGCGAACTAAATATTAAGACTTCGTAATGTAACATTATATAGGTAGGTTCTAGAATGTTTTGCCAAAACCAAAGATATATAATTAAAACTAATTTTTAATATAATGTTTTTTTTTTTTACCCTCTTTCCTGAGACTTTACCTTCAGCTTACCATCAGGCGAGGTGAAGTCAAATTGGCGTGTCCTAAATATAAATTTAAAAAAAATCTGTATGTATGAAAAGTCGGTAGCTAAGCGCTTGAAGAATCGGCGATCAAGAGGTCCCGGTTTAGAAACCTGGACATTACGCAACCGACATGACGCCACTCCTAACACGAGCAAGTTACCTACCTTTTTTTTTTTTTTTATCGTGCGGAAATCCCTTCGGATACCCCCCCGCCGGCCAGCGGGGGCTGTTATGTCGGGCTTGCACCGACTAAAACCGCACGCCGTCTCGAGTCTTCAGACGCCGGGGTGTAAGGTTACCCATAGAGCATATCCCTCGCACCCCGGCTGACCCTGGGCCATCTCACCACTAACAGCATCGCTCATCCTGTCTCCTCTGAAAGCAGAGGAGTACGGAGAGCGATGTGTTCCCGCCACGTTGGGTATTGGCCGACGATCAATGCCAACCCTATGAAGGGGTGAAGAAGAAGCCATTGACCGCCGCCCAGGGTGTACCGGCCGCTCCGATTCCGTTCCCCCCGGACTGCAGCGGGATCGGAATCGGAGCGACACTCGAGGAGGTTACCCAACACACACCCCAGCAAGTTACCTACCTAACTTTTACAATAAAAAAAATAAGCTGAAAAATTATATGTTCAAACTGTTTACACGCAGATTTGATGTTTATAGAAATCTAGCAGAGAATTTACTATTTAATTACGCATCCATATTAACATACCGCGCACATAAAATTGTAAGTTGTTTTGCAATACTTGCCTATAATCTCGTGTAACACCAAGTGTTGTTATGTTACAGTACTTACAGAACATTATGTAACAATGGTACATTCAGAATTTATCTACCCGAAATGCGAAAGAAAAAACTACTTTAACAGTTTAGCCTTCTGACATACCTAAATACTCGCACTATGAAGTATATCGATATTTCAAAAATTATTACATTATCGGTTAAGTGGAATACATTGCGTGTCATTCATAATAATTTTTGAATAAAGGCCAGTATGAAACACGTGTTACCCATAGAGCATATCCCTCGCACCCCGGCTGACCCTGGGCCATCTCACCACTAACAGCATCGCTCATCCTGTCTCCTCTGAAAGCAGAGGAGTACGGAGAGCGATGTGTTCCCGCCACGTTGGGTATTGGCCGACGATCAATGCCAACCCTATGAAGGGGTGAAGAAGAAGCCATTGACCGCCGCCCAGGGTGTACCGGCCGCTCCGATTCCGTTCCCCCCGGACTGCAGCGGGATCGGAATCGGAGCGACACTCGAGGAGGTTACCCAACACACACCCCAGCAAGTTACCTACCTAACTTTTACAATAAAAAAAATAAGCTGAAAAATTATATGTTCAAACTGTTTACACGCAGATTTGATGTTTATAGAAATCTAGCAGAGAATTTACTATTTAATTACGCATCCATATTAACATACCGCGCACATAAAATTGTAAGTTGTTTTGCAATACTTGCCTATAATCTCGTGTAACACCAAGTGTTGTTATGTTACAGTACTTACAGAACATTATGTAACAATGGTACATTCAGAATTTATCTACCCGAAATGCGAAAGAAAAAACTACTTTAACAGTTTAGCCTTCTGACATACCTAAATACTCGCACTATGAAGTATATCGATATTTCAAAAATTATTACATTATCGGTTAAGTGGAATACATTGCGTGTCATTCATAATAATTTTTGAATAAAGGCCAGTATGAAACACGTATTGGATATTAGGAAATAAGTTATATCAGGGTGAGAGGTTTTGAAGGCGCGGCAGGACCGGTTTTCGCGCACTCTAGTCTGGCGGGAAAGGTATGTGTGGAATGCGGTAACCGCTCTCTGGTCCGAAGCGCAGTATGAATGCTAAGTCACAGATTAATAATTACTTTAGGTTGAGTTGTCAAACCCAAATGACATTTCTTTTTCGATGCAATGAGAGACAGAAAAGCACTATAGAAAATAAGAATTCGAACGCTGCATATACCTGATAATTTATTAAATGTTATTACAAATTATGAGATAATTCACAGAAGTTATTTCTTTATGGTTTTTTTTTTATAATACTGACTGGGTGTTTACGTTAACTTTAGTTAATCCAAATAGTCATTAAATTTGTTATAGAAGGGAAAGCAGAAAAATTAAAAAAATTATTAATAAAAAAGAGCAATAATTTTATGCAAGGGTTTACTGATAAACTCGAAAGGTTTATCTTGTTTAGCTTAGGAGTTACTATGGCCACCTTCCTACTGCATCATCAGACCAGCTCCATTGTACTATATTAATGCGTTGTTATCTAAACTAAACGTATATGCCAAGTTTCATCTCAATCGGTTGAGGAAAACTGTTTCAAAATTCAGTTGCAAGATTTGACCCGCACACATACATATATACGAAGCAAGTTAATTAAAAGCTTTAAGAG
Organism: Cybosia mesomella; assembly: GCA_946251805.1. NCBI lineage: Eukaryota > Metazoa > Arthropoda > Insecta > Lepidoptera > Erebidae > Cybosia > Cybosia mesomella. The sequence goes on from OX276411.1 coordinate 20,208,828, forward strand.
AAATCAAATTACAAAATATTAAAAACTCCCGACATAGCTAAGAACACTCCCGACTAATATACTATTCAAAAATAAAACAATATTCATTCGGGAGCTTAACATCGATATTAGGTGGAAGGCTGGTGGTATTTCCTTGGTCGAAACTAAGATTTTTATTTTAAGTAAAGGTATAAAACCGAATGTAAATATGTTTGTTCTCAATAAAATTCATAGGTTCCATTGGCTAAATTTTAATTTCGTACCATTTTACTTGGTCGAAGCTATTAAGCACAATACAACAACAAAACGCGGACAGCGTAATTTAATTATCAGTCCATTTATCAAGGTAGCAATCGGACCATTTAAACGCGTTCACGGTGGATTCGAATGAACGTCGCCGTGAGCGAGAGGCTTCGACGCAAACTGTCAAACTTTAACTTGGTAAAACTTGAAATGCCGATTTATTTTTAATCACAGAAACTTTATTTACGCTTGAAACTTGTAACTAGTGCCTTATACCACATAACTTAAGTGTTACTTTATTGTTTAAAGTGTTATATGTGTTATAATTTAACTTTTAAAGATATGTTGTGAGTGGGTCAGTTTTGTGGATTTTACATAATTTACTCGGAATTTTAGGAGGAAAAGGCAGAATTCACCCTTTATAAGGTAAATACTAACTACTTTTAGCTATTTATTACTGATCTAATTAATTTTACTAAGTTTAACTACTCAAATTGCACCTGCTTACGAAATGAAAGTGGAACACAGTCGCACACGCGGCATTTACTTTTTTTCATGCAAAGGTAAACAAGACGTAAGCGTTAATAAAATGAAACCTCTTTAGCGATGTTTGGCGCGTAATTAAACGAATACTATATATGATAATTTGATTGTTTTTTCTACGGTGTTTACGTAATTTGTAAACAAATACTGTTGCGTTTAATTTTTATTTGTTTTCTTTTTTTTTTCTTTTCGGAGAAAAAAAATAACAAAAATGTCGTTCTAATTTAAATAAATTACTGCTTTATTTTAATATCTATTTTAATATTTTTTACTAAATATTTTTTTTTGTGGAATAATTAATTTAATATGTTAAATGTATTAGACTTATCTTATTACACATGAACTGGCCTATCCTACCAAACTAACTTATTGCTATTACAAAACCTAAATCTTAAACCAATGTTAACTTTGTCAGACACCAACTTCATGAAATATACCTTCTATATATATATATATATATTATTTATTTAAAATTCAGCACACACATAACATGTAATACAAAGAATGAGATAATGGTAAGATAAGTTCTTACAACAATACTTTGTACTGGCATTGCTTCTGGAAAGTTTAAAAAAATTAGAATATTGTTTTTTTTTCATTATTATTCACATTCTGAACCCCAATGACTATGATTGGATAGGCTGTTTAAGTTAAAAAAATAGTTCACAAATTATTTTTTAGAAGTATATTAGTTCTAGTTTTAAATGTACTAAATACACTAATTATATTATTATATAACCCAAACTAACTGTACCTGTGACTTAGTCATCGTGTACTATCAAGTCTGAGAGCTCTGGTTTTTTTTTTCAAGGTGCCATAGTTACATCTAATAATATCAGCTATCTGCTGTAAAAATCAGCTTTGCCACTTAAAAGATTACCTGAAATAAATAGAAAAAGATGAATGGACAATAATTAAATAAAATATTTTTTATTTGTAAAATTATTGTACATGCATTTCTTAAAAAGCTGTAATATTATTTGTAAACAGACGTCAATTTCATTTATTTGTATAAATTAAACTGCTAAAGTGTTTTAGTTTTGTCAACCATAATTGTAGAACACACAATTTTATTGTGCTTCTTATCAAACCAACTTCCGTTAGACAGACTTTGCTAACCACCTATTACTATGTTGTAAAACTACTAATTAATATATTGTACAGTACTTATTTAGTCAGTGAACACACTCGCTAAAGTAATTGGTTAGTTAAAAACTAAAAAAAATATTTTTACATAATACTGGGCCCACAGAGTAAGGGAATTTTTTGTAGAAAATAATACTACCAGGCTGTTTGGCCATGGTTTATAGGAAACTTGATCGACAAATGTTTGGAACACAAGTTTCTTATGGACCACGGCCAAACAGCCTGGAAGCATTATATTCTAAATTATGTAAAAATATATTTTTAAGTTAGCCCTGAAGCAGTATATTCTACATGCAACGCCAGCCGTGAAAACCTTAAGACAACATAACATAAAAACATAACATAAACTCACGCCTATATCCCCGAAGGGGTAGGCAGAGGTGCTAGCACCCACATTTCGCCAGTTTATGTTTAGGTCCCAATGTAATAGGTGGCGAGCCTATTGCCATTAACCGGGCACTTATAAGCCTGCGATAAATACACACATAACTTCGAAAAGTCATTGGTGTGTGCCATGGTATAACCTGGGATCGGACCTGAGACCTCGTCTCAGCAGTCCATTACCCATACCATTAGGCTACCGCGGCAGGTAAGGTAATTTTTATTTAATGTTCATTTGAAGTAATAGGGTGGGAAGTCAGACAATTTCCAATTACCCATTCCGCTCTGCCTCTAAAATGATAATACTGTTCATTTACCATGTAATAAATTACTATAATAACATTGGAAGACTCAATCTATGGTTAAGAGAAAAGGCTTCAGGAAAGATGTATTTCGTATCAAAAAGAGTAGTAGTGACCCACATTACTAAACTGCTTGTGTTAGGAGTGGATTTACTTCGGTAGTTTCATGCCCGAGACCTCTTGATTGTATAGTTCGACTCCTTGACCTCACTACTATTTTCAGTAAACAGCCAGTACAAGTCACAGAGATACGATTCTGACTCGTGGATCGATTGCTTTAACACTTACCGGTCCATTCATGTCAACCTACTCTTACTTTTCTATACTTTAATCCCAAAGCGTTGTCGACAATAGCCTAATCTGCTAATAGTGGATTTCACCAATGATTGGAACTGAGATTGATTCACAGTCAATCACGTTTCATTTAATGAATTTAATTGAAAAATGTGTGAACCCAGTTAAGTTGTTTGTATTTGTGAGATATGGGTTTATAACACATCCCTACCTATCCCCTATAAAGTTACAACATCAAACAAACATCACATTCATTATTATGTCCACAATTACAATATCATTAACTAATAAATTGTCCAATAACAAACCTCTTTGTTCTGCATCATAAATAAATATTTATCATCTGTTGACCTTATACTTTCACATTAACTGTGGTAAGGCAACATTGTTATCTATAGTTGCGGAATGCGTTGATTATTGGAATGAGCGAAATATGCATTTTATTGATATATTTCCTATCATCATCATAAAATTAGCCCCAAACAAGGTTGTACTTTGGATTTTTTTTTTTTTTCATACCACTCAGGTGGCAGACAAGCTCACGGCCCACCTGATGGGAAGCGGTCACTGTGGCCTATGGACGTGTGCAACACCAGGGGCGTCAAACTTTGCAAAGCAGGAATAGCCTTTAGTCTTCCGGGAAGACCAAAGGCTACTCCCGCCCCTCCCTTCTTTTTTAGTTTTTGTGCTGTCAGAAGGAAGACTCTTCCCTCTGACAGCGCAAAAACTCTCAGTGAACTCTGGCTACCCTACTCACCGCCGGGAACACAACACAAGGTTATTATGGCCGCGGTACTCTGTAGGGCGGAGGTACTTCCCCAGTCGGACTGCTCATTTGGACGGGAATACCGTCATGTCCTACCTCTCATAATATACCTCTCCTATATACAGACACCTTTTTTTTTTTTTTTTTTTTTTTTATCTTGCGGAAAGTGATTTGAGTGAAGACTGACCCTAATTGTACTGAGTGCATGGAGACGGAAGAAACCAGTGTCTACCTGCTGGCCGAGTGTCCCATGTACTTACTCACTAATTAGATGGGAACTTCTGGGATCAGACACACTGGACACGGAGGAGTTGAAGGATCTGAACGTGGAACAGATCTTAAGATTCTGCAAGGACATAAAGAGGTTTGAAGGGACGCCGTGAATGCTGGAATAACCACGCTCTCCCCAACGGGAGGGTTGGGGAAATGGATGAAATGGCCCACAAGCTTCGTGGGTGGATCGTCCGTCCGGCTTCTGGTGTCCCCAATAGTAATAATAAAGACAAGCTCTCCTATTGTTTCTCTTCATTTAGCTTGTGCGGGAGCGACTGCCGTTAGTTTTTTTTTTTTTAAAAAGAATATTAGTAACCGAAATTACTAATATTCCCCCTAACCCCTCCAGCTAAGCTTAACTACTTGTGTTAGGTGTGGGTTCACGTCAGTAGTGTAATGGCCAGGATTCGAACCCGGGACCTCTCGATCGTACGGTCGACTCCTTAACCACTAAGCTACCGACGCTTGAATAGAAGTAATGGTAGAATGTGCTGAACCTACCTTTTTAATATAAGACCTGTATTGTAGCACCATATTCAGACAAATAAAGATTATTATTATTAAGAACCGAGACACGATTTTAGTTCTAAATAGCTTGTCTGGTAACTTAGATACTAAATAAATATTCTAATAAATAAATATTCTACGACATTCTACACAGCGCTTTCTAGACCCAAAGTAAGCATAGTTTAACTAGCTTGTGTTATGGGTTCCAGACTGCGGATAAACATACTTATATACTTTTTTTATTTTGTAAATACATACATATTAGACATAGAAACACCCAGACCAATGCAAATAGACATATTCATGCATACAAATATTTGCACTGAGCGGGAATCGAACCCCCCCCTGTCGTAGCAGTCGAATGCATTACTGCTACGCCACAGAGGCCGTCAATACTAGGGGCGCAATGCATTCTGCTGTTGCAATGCTGAGCTGAGAGTGCACTACATGATTACCTACAATTCACGCGCAATTTTTTTTTCAATTGAATACCATTGAATGGTTTTTTCGGTGATTATTCCTCCGTTGCTAGACCGATTTTCAATTTTCTTTTTCTGTCATATGCCAATAGTTGCAACTTACACATTTTGGCGCCAAAATCGTGGTCTCAACATTGATCATTTTGGAGAAATCAAATTTTGAAATTTTTGAAGGGTGATTATTCCTCCATGGTATGTTCGATTTTCAATTTTATTATTTCTAAACCTTCCGGGTATCAAGTTGTATTTACATGCCAAGTTTGGTCAAAATTGGTCGATTAGTTTAGGAGGAGCAGCGTCACAACCGAAATACACCGAGTGGAGTATAGAGAGCTTGTCGCTCGGCTTCGTCTCACTCACAGCTCAATAAATATCTACACAATAAAGGTGTCGCCCACTACGGTACTATTGAGCCGCTTGCCCACTGACCCGTTCGGTACAGTTGCGGACCGGTTGTCTGCGCTCAGACGGGCCGTCTCGCGTCGAAAACTTGTTATTACTTATAACCACCATGTATTTAGCATAAGTACGGTGCTAGCTATCGAATTAATATTTTATACGCGCATAGAAGCATGCTGAACAAAAATGTCTATTTGCATTGGTCTGGGTGTTTCACATTCATATATGTATAATATGTATGTATTTACAAATCAAGTTGAATTCCTGAGACGAGCTCAGCCGAATACAGGGGATTTTCGATTTAGCGTTTTTTTTTTATCTTGCAATGGTTCACCCCAGCACGAATCTATTACCAAAAACAGCAACTCGATAGCTCATCTCCTTCATACCCAAAACCGTGACAGAAAATTGGCAACGACGACGACGTCGACGACAACTCCTTAGCAATAGGGCTTTTCTAAAGAAAATCCCTAAAAAATATATATAAGTATGTTTATCTGCATAGATAACCCATAACACAAGCTAGTTAAAGACTATGCTTACTTTGGTTCTAGAAAGCGCTTTGTAGAATGTCGTAGAATATTTAATAATTTAAAATAAAATGTTCTTAGAAACCTGTATTACAAAAGCAGAAATGCTGGTGGGCAGGTCATATGATGCGGAGTTTGAAAGATAAATGGGCCAAGGTATATCACCTGAGTGGTGGCCAAGACAACTTTGAAAGTAGCAGAAGAAGATAACGTCGTAGGTGGGAAGTCGACATTGAAAGAAGTGCAGCAGTGTCACGTAGCACATACATACATATACTCACGCCTTTTTCCCTCCGGGGTAGGCAGAGACAACAGCCCGCCATCTGTTTCTGTCCTTACATACTTCACGAGTTTCCTTCACTGTCATTAAACCTTTCATGCAAACCCGCCGGTTTCGAGTGCTTTTGACCTGCCCTTTTTTCGATATCTCATTAATTAGATCAGTGTATGTTCTGCGAGATTGACCCCGGCTTGCCTGCCCACTTACATCTGCCTTATACACTTGGTGTGAAATTCGCTTAGTAGTTATTCGTTCCAAGTGCCCAAACCACCTTAGCATACCCTTTTCAATTCTTGTAACAACATTCTCTTTCAGGCCACACCATTCTCGTATATCTGTATTCCTCTTCCTATCAGCCAACCTTACTCCACACATACTACGCAATGACTGCATCTCCACCACATTCACTCTACATTCATGATTTTTCTGCCATACCATAAGAAAAGCACATAATCGCAAATGCTGGGAAGGAAGACATTCTTCACGAAATCGGTGTCAATATTAACTTTTATGTTTATATTCTGTGTTAAAATATTATGTGGAAAATGTTGTTGGTCTCACAAAGGTATTTCTTTATCTTAAGTTATGGTTTGTAATCATTTGTGTGACTGTTTATTTTCCCACATAAATAAATAAAAAAGCGACCAAGTGCGAGTCGGACTCGCCCATGAAAGTTCCGTAGCAGCAAATAACACAATAATGTTTTTTCTTTGAATTTTTATATTTGAGTTGATTGAATGAAAGGTAATTTGCGGTTTATGATTTATGACGTATTTAAAAAAAACTACTTACTAGATCTCGTTCAAACCAATTATCGATGGAAGTTTACATGGTAATGTATATCATATATATTTTTTTTAGTCTTATCATTCTCTTATTTTAGAAGTTACAGGGGGGGGGGGGGGGCACACCTTTTACCACTTTGAAAGTGTCTCTCTTGCAAATTATTCAGTTTAGAAAAAAATGATATTAGAAAGCTCAATATCATTTTTGAAGACCTATCCATAGATACCACACGTATAGGTTTGATGAAAAAAAAATTATTTGAGTTTCAGTTCTAAGTATGGGGAGCCCCCAAAATTTAATGTATTTTTCTAATTTTGTGTGAAAATCCTAATGCGGTTCACAGAATACGAGTACATCTACTTCCAAGTTTCAACAGCATAGTTCTTATAGTTTCGGAAAAAAGTGGCTGTGACATACGGACGGACAGATAGACAGACATGACGCATCTATAAGGGTTCCGTTTTTTGCCATTTGGCAACGGAACCCTAAAAATAAAAGACTAGATTAGATTAAAAACGTTTTGAAATAAAACTATTCAAACGGATTCTATCGCGATTTATATGAAATCTATGATTTATATGTTATCTTATAATTTACATTGAACCTGACGTTTCGGTTGCTTTTCAGCAGCCAGGGTCACGGGGAGACTAAAGATCTTCTCTCACAAGTTTTTTTTTAAATATCTCCAATGTACAGACACAGATAATTTAAAATTTTATTTTAGTATAGACATTTAACCATTGACTCGATGAAAAAGAAAAAGTAGGGTGCATGGGCCACTTCAACCTTACCTGGAAGCCGGTTCACTGCAGATTGACGGACGATGGTCCGGCGCAGGCGCTCCTCTCGGGGTTGGGAGGTCAGACTACAGTCACTACAGTCACTACAGTACTTCAACGTCACCCTAAGACTTACCTAGACAAGAATTTCGGTTATCTAGACTAGGTCTAGAAAATACCGCAGTCCTTGAAGACAAAGGTCTTTAATCAGTGCGTGTTACCAGTGATGACCTACGGTGCCGAGACGTGGTCTCTCACTATGGGCCTCATAAGGAAGCTAGGGGTCACACAGCGAGCCATGGATCGGGCTATGCTTGGGGTTTCTCTACAAGATCGAATCAGAAATGAGGAGATCCGTAAACGAACCAGAGTTACCAACATAGCAGAGCGAGTCAGCAAGTTGAAGTGGTGGAGGCAGGGCACATAGCTCGGAGAACCGATGGCCGTTGGGGCAGAAAGGTCTTTGAGTGGAGACCACGTGACGGCAAGCGCAGCGTAGGAAGGCCTCCCGCAAGGTGGACAGACGACCTGGTAAAGAGCGCAGGGACTCGGTGGATGTAGGCCGCTACAGACCGGTCAAAATGGAAGTCAATGGGAGATTCCTATGTTCAGCAGTGGACTTCCTACGGCTGATATGATGATGAGACTAGGTCTAGGTAGCTCACTTATTCAAGAGTATACCCCCTAGAAAGGTTTCGCGGGTGTTCACGCCTAATAAGACAAGACGAGCAATCCACGGGAATGTGTCAAGTTTGTGTCATGACCTTCGCGTCTTTCAAAGTCAAACTGTCATCATTTCAAAAATCATCACTCATACATCTGTAACCGTTGCAATTATACGTGTCATCAACCAGTCAACGCATTTTGAGTTTCTGTCCTAACCGGGGTTAAAATAATCCCAGGCCATAACATGGTCCTTCGAGCCGGATTTCAAGTCCCGTTCTCGATGTACACTTTTTCCGATTTAAATTTCTACCATAATCATCACCATTACCCGGGGTCTTTTGACTCCTCATCGGTGATACGATGACGAAAACCCAGCGCCAGAGCCTCGTCTCTTAATAAGCAGGTGTACAACTTGTAGCTGCCGAAGGTTTAGGGCCCATACGTAATTGTAAGACTATTTTCCTCAAACATTAAGAACTTAGCGTTGAGAGCATGACATCAGCTCTGATTCAAGCGACCTTCGGTACTTAAGGCGTGATGACGCGGCCGTAACCAAACACTATATTGTTCAACTGCTTTGTTTGTAAATATTATATTAACAGACTTCATATACGTCGACGGATGGTACTTTTCATGACTGATGATGATCTGTTCTACCTTTTTTTTTTAGTTCTCATCATTTGACGGCCTCTGTGGCGTAGCGCTAGTGCATTCGACTGCTACGACAGGAGGCGCGAGTTCGATTCCCGCTCAGTGCCAATATTTGTATGTACGAATATGTCTATTTGCATTGGTCTGGGTGTTTCTATGTATAATATGTATGTATTTACAAAGCGGCGATAGCCCAGTGGCGTACGTAACGGACTCACACACCTCTGACTTTTCATAGTTGTGTGTGCCCGGTAGATGGCAATAGGCTCGCCCCTATTACATTGGAACCTTAACATAACTGGCGAATCGTGGGTGTGTAATACACATCTGCCTACCCCTTTGGGGATATAGGCGTGAAGTTATGTTATATGTTATTTACAAAAAAAAGTTTAAAAGTATGTTTATCCGCATTCTGGAAGCCATAACACAAGCTAGTTACACTATGCTTACTTTAGGGTCTAGAAAGCGCTGTGTAGAATGTCGTAGAATATTTATTATTATTTATTATCCTCATTGTGATATTCTTGTGGTGTCCTTCCACTTATTAGGGCACACCTTAGTAGCGGCGCGCGGCGGTAAGACCCATGAGAGGCGACACGGACGCCTCTCGTACCCAATGATGCAGGTGGTTTCTAGGAAGGGGTCCTTTAGGGACCACCTCTGTCAGATCAGGAAGGAGCCAACGTCTGAGTGCCATTACTGTGATGCAAACGAGGACTCAGGGTGGCACACGTTTTTTTTTTTATACCACTTAGGTGGCAGACAAGCTCACGGCCCACCTGATGGGAAGCGGTCACCGTGCCCTATTGACGTGTGCAACACCAGGGGCGTCACACTCCCGCTGCCGACCCTAAAAAAAAAGAAATTGCAAAGCAGGAATAGCCTTTAGTCTTCTGGGAAGACCAAAGGCTACTCCCGCCCCTCCCTTCTTTTTTAGTTTTTGTGCTGTCAGAAGGAAGACTCTTCCCTCTGACAGCACAAAACTCAGTGAGCTCTGGCTACCCTACTCACCACCGGGACCACAACACGAGGTTATTATGGCCGCGGTATTCTGTAGGGCGGAGGTACTTCCCCAGTCGGACTGCTCATTTGGACGGGAATACCGTCATGTCCTACCTCTCTTAAACGATGGCGGAGTGCCCGTCGTGGGAGGCGCCTAGGCGGGCCCTCGTAGTGGCTCCCGGAGTGGGAGTCCTCTCACTTGGCGTCTTGCTTACAGCAATGGTGCAAATCGAAAGCGCGTGTTAAGCAGCTGCCTCCTTCTGCGAGCAAGTAATGCTCGAGAAGGAGGCGGCGGACCGGGTGCGGGAGAAACACAGGTCTCTTCCGATCCGCAGAGCCCACGATGCGCGGAGATGACTCAGACGACGGAGGTCGCTTAACGACCTCCTTCCTCTATGAGCGCAGGCCTGCAGGTGACAGGTCGAGCCGCTTTTCACCCTAGTAGAAGCAGGCCTAGTGAAACCGGAGATGGCCGGAGTGGGTTTACGTCAGTAGTGTAATGGCCAGGATTCGAACCCGGTACCTCTCCATCGTCGACCTCTCTCTCGTAGGGTCGACTCCTTAACCATTGGGCTACAGACGCTTCAAGTTATTGGTCATAACTGTTAGAGTTTAGCACACTAGTTTTCATTATGACGAGGTTTAAGGAATTTTTATTCATTTTATATTCTCTTACTAATATTATTATTATTGTGAAATTTTCTGAAGATATTTAGATGTTTTTTTACACAATCACGCTCAAACGGCTGAACTGATCGGGCTGAAATTTGGTACAGGCATAGATTATTGTCTAGATAGGTTGCTATGGGTTGCAGACGGAGCCGCTGGCAAACTACTAGTACTTAAATTCAGAAACAATTAACGCCATGTCTAATTTCCTTAATAAAATGAGATAAAGAGATATTTCTAACGATGCTGTCATCTGTATCCTCAGCGTTATCTACTGCAAGGTCGTTAGAAATAAGATAATTATGTCAACATAATACTCACAGCATCCCACAGATCACTAATTTATCTTTAGTTTTTAATTACTGTTGTTTTAGTAATTTTTTTTAAAGAATATTAGTAACCGTAATTACTAATATTCCCCCTAACCCCTCCAGCTAAGCTAAATTGCTTGTGTTAGGAGTGGGTTCACGTCGCTAGTGTAATGACCAGGATTCGAACCCGGGACCTCTCGATCGTAAGGTCGACTCCTTAACCACTAAGCTACCGACGCTATGATTCAAAATTATAATCAGAGTTGAGGCTCACACCTGCTTATTGTCAGACAATGGACCAATGGACTAGGTTTGTTTAAGATTCTAGGAGAACTGGGTTTTTAGGGTTCCGTTGCCAAATGGCAAAAAACGGAACCCTTATAGATTCGTCTTGTCTGTCTGTCTGTCCGTCCGTATGTCACAGCCACTTTTTTCTGAAACTATAAGAACTATGCTGTTGAAACTTGGTAAGTAGATGTATTCTGTGAACCGCATTAAGATTTTCACACAGAAATAGAAAAAAAACAATAAATTTTAGGGGTCCCCTTAGAACTTATACTTAGAACTGAAACTCAAAAATTTGTTTTTCATCGAAGCCATATGTGTGAGGTATCTATGGATAGGTCTTCAAAAATGATATTGAGGTTTCTAATATCATTTTAATCTAAACTGAATAGTTTGCGCGGGAGACACTCCCAAGGTGGTAAAATGTGTGTCCCCCCCCCCTGTAACTTCTAAAATAAGAGAATGATAAGACTAAAAAAAATATATGATGTACATTACTATGTAAACTTCTAACGATAATTGGTTTGAACGAGATATATAACGAACAAGTAAGTATAGTTTTTTTTAATACGTCAAAAATCGTAAACCGCAATTTACCTTTCATTCAATCAACTCAAAAATAAAAATTTAAAAAAAGCATTATTATGTTACTTGCTGTTACGGAACCCTTAATGGGCGAGTCCGACTCGCACTTGGCCGCTTTTCTGAAATGCCGTTTCTATTTAAATGGTCTCCTAATGCTCTAGGTGATTGTAGAACTTAAGCATCTCGAGGCGTCTCTGGAAAGAACTTAGGGTACCGAACGGTGTCATAGTAGACTGATTTTGGAGACGGCTCAGTGAAGAACATCGGAGACACCGTTTCTGGTGGAGTGAAGAATCTTGGGGAGGTCATAATATCAGCAAATATTTTAGGAGAAAAGTCAAATTTAGTTACTGAGGATTTTTCTTTCGCAGAACTGCATTCTAAGAGTCTTGGAGAATTCTGCATTTCTAGTCTTTCTTCTCGGTGTTAGGATATCAGACGACAAGGGCACGCCGCAATAGCGGCGGTAAGGCCCATCATGGAGGATTGGCTAGAGAGGCGACACGGAAGCCTCTCGTACCGACTGACGCAGGTGATCTCCGGGAAGGGGTGCTTCGGGGACCACCTGCATCGGATCAGGAAGGAGCCAACGCCTGAGTGTCATCACTGTGACGCGAGCGAGGACTCAGGGCTGCACACGTTGGCGGACTACCCGGCGTGGGAGGTGCCGAGGCGTGACCTCGTGGCAGCCATCGGGGTGGGAGTCCTCTCGCTCGGCAGCATGATTGCGGCAATGGTGCGGAGCGCGAGCGCGTGGGCCGCCGCCACCTCCTTCTGCGAGCATGTTTTTTTTTTTTTTTTTTTTTTTTTTTTTTTTTTTTTATATTTAGTCCGTCCAATTGACTGTACCCCGCCTGATGGTAAGCTGAGGTAAAGTCCAAAAAGTAGTGGCCACCATTTCTAGAGATTGCCCCTAGAATGGTGGCCCCTACCTAGACGGCCTCAACAGATGTTTTTTCACGCCCCGCTTAAAGAGCCCAGGATTGTAGGTAGAAGGGAACACGTGAGTGGGTAAAGCGTTCCAGTGCTTTATGGTCCGACAAAAAAAGGAGTCACCAAACCGCTTGGTTCGCGATGGTATCGATTGCACTGTATGAGGATGACACCTAAGTCCTGCACGTGTTGTTCGGGACAAGAAGGGAGAAGGGGGAATCAATTGGAATAACTCATCGGAACATTCACCATGGTAAATACGATAGAATACTGCCAAGGAGGCTATATCTCTACGCAGCTGCAGAGATTCTAGAGAGCTGGTGATCTCAGGACTATCAATGATCCGGACTGCCCGTCGCTGCAATCTATCGAGAGCGTCTAGTAAGTACTGAGCGGAGCCATCCCACAGGTGAGAACAGTATTCCACGCAGGGACGGATTTGAGTCTTATATAAAAGACACCGCTGCCCCGGCGTGAAAAACCGCCTCACCCTGTTCAGCACTCCGAGTTTACGAGAAGCTGTTTTAATAACGCTCTCAATGTAATTTTTATTATTAAGTTTGCAGCGAACATCCATACCGAGCATGTTGATACTGTCCTGCAGTGGTAGTGGTGTGTTCCGAAGAGTTGGGAGGGGAAGGAAAGGAGATACCTTTGCTGTAAACGCGCATGCCTGTGTTTTCCGGGAAGTGATGAAGTGATGAAGAGAATGTGATGCTCGCGAAGGAGATGGCGGAGCGCGCCCGGGAGAGGTTCAGAACCCTCCCGGCCCGCCGAGCCCGCAACATGCTCGCCTCGCGTCGCAGGCGACTCAGGCGCCGGAGGTCGCTTAACGACCTCCGTCCTCCATGAGCGCAGGCCTGGGGGTGGCAGGTGAGGCCGCCTGTCACCCCAACAGAAGCAGGCCGGGACGGTGGGGCCACTAGCGCCCCTCCCCCAAACCGGGGCAAGACGGGGACACCGTGGTTCCCAAACCCGAGGGGGCCATCTCGAAACCGGAGATGGCCCAGGGTCAGTCGGGGTGCGAGGGATATGCTCTATGGGCAACCTTATACCCCGGTCTGTAGACCCGAGACGTCGTGCGGTTTTAGTCGGTTCAAGCCCGACATAACCGCCCCCGCTGGCCGGCGAGGGGGTTTCCGAGGGGATTTCCGCACGAAAAAAAAAAAAAGGATATCAGACGACAGTCGTCCTCATAAAAGCCATAAAAGTCAAACCAAAAGTAGAAGAATAAATAATAAATATTAATAATAAATAAATATTCTACGACATTCTACACAGCGCTCTCTAGACCCGAAGTAAGCATAGTTTAACTAGCTTGTGTTATGGGTTCCAGAATGCGGATAAACATACTTATGTACTATTGTTATATAATATTTTTGTTTCAAATATGTATTTGAAACAAAAAAAAATATCGGGTACCTAAAGTAAAAAAAAAAAAAAAAAAACTACCAGCGACCAAGCGTCACGTGACGCGACGAGCCTGTGACGCACGTGGTAGGCGTGCAGTCCTCCTCGCAGTATTCTCAGTTTTTTTTTAGTTTTTTGTTTTTTTATTTTTTTTTATTTTTTTTTTACTTTACCCGATATTTATTTTTTGTTTCAAATACATATTTTGTCGAATACCAAGTCATCTCACCAAATTCAGAGACCTAATTTTGTGACACCTTATATATACCGACAGACTTCACAACGATGACTTCATTTTATACTATGAAGTGATATATGTGTCACATTCTTCATTCTCTCTCTGACCCTTCAGATATTTTGTTTTCTAATAGTTAGACTTCTCAACGTTAGATGGCGCTTAATATAATAATATCTCATGCTATCTGCTAATGTCTTCACGTGTCGTATCGCGTATGTGGTAGCAAGGTGTTACGTCTAAATATGTACAAAATAACACATTGGGCCGTGGCTAATCATGGCCTTGCTGATAACAGCGACGATTATATACCAAAGACTGTTGTGTGAAGTATTACGGATCGGTCACGAAGATTCGCAGCAAGTAATTTTTTTACTAGCGCTAAATTTTCCCTAAAGTAAAATGTTTCGTAATCCATTCGGTGTGTAATTTTGTAGGTATTCCGTTAAGGGCACTCAAGGGGGAGATGACCCAGGGTCAGTAAGGGTGCGAGGGAAATGCCTTATGGGCCCATCTTATACCCCGCCATCTGAAGACCCGAGACGGCGTGCGGTTTCAGTCGGTTCAAGCCCGACATAACCTCCCCTGCTGGCCGGGGGGCCTGTATCCGAGGTGATTTCCGCACAAAAAAGAAAAAAAAGGTACCCCGTTAAGAGTAAAATTTCCAAAAATCCTTCTTTAGTAGACGCTTATAACTTTTTTGAAGTGCAAACTTCTTTGGATGCGTTGAGCACTTATTGACTGAACAAAAATCATGAAACTTACGTCATCATCACTGCGACTCTTTTCATTTTATTTTTATAATAACATTATGGATGGATGGAGGGAGCAAGGAAGGGAGGGAGATACGGAGGGATCGGGGGAAGAAGATAGATAGGCAGGTAGGGACGGCTATGGATGACACGATTAAAAAAATACACACGTAATTCACCTTTGGTAGCAAAAGGTCCCATCCCAAACTCATCACGCTTTTTCAGATGGTTCCATTCCCAGATGGTCCTATTCCCAGATGGTCCCATTCCCAGATGGTCTTATTCCCAGTCCCATTCCCAGATGGTCCTATTCCCAGATGGTCCCATTTCCAGATGGTCCTATTCCCAGTCCCATTCCCAGGTGGTCCTATTCCTAGATGGTCCCAGGGATGGTATGTATTGTAGAATTGTGTATCTTATATAGGTTGAGGTGGTAGAATAGGGTCCCATGGCCGCATGGGTATCGGGTGAGGCCGCGGTCAACAGCTAGCATGTCTGCATATTGGAGATATTTAAGAAAAAAATACTTGGGTATTTGTTCATAACACGTAATAATTTTTTTTGGAATTCTTGTGTTTATCTGTTTGTTCGTGATGGACAAAAAAGCAACTGAACGGATTTTGATACGGTTCTATCAGGAAGGTCTTGGTCAGACTTAAAATTTGCCATATGTTTGATTGCAATTGGTTAAGTAGAACCGGAGATGGATCATAAAACGATAACCTAATATATAATATAATATATAAATTAAACTTATTAATTATTCATTTAAAAAAAAGCCCGCTCCACATTCCATATAGCCCGTAATTCGATGCGTTTAGCGGAACGTGACAAAATGCCCGTGCAATGCGCACGCGCCGCAGCTAATTTGGCGCCAAGCAGGAATTGTTTAATAAACAATGATTTTCGACTTGTCTTTGTGTTTGATGGCTTAACTAATGCGATTACGCCGCAATAGCGGCGGTAAGGCCCATCATGGAGGATTGGCTGGAGAGGCGACACGGAAGCCTCTCGTACCGACTGACGCAGGTGATCTCCGGGCGGGGTGCTTCGGGGACCACCTGCATCGGATCAGGAAGGAGCCAACGCCTGAGTGTCATCACTGCGACGCGAGCGAGGACTCAGGGCTGCACACGCTGGCGGACTGCCCGGCGTGGGAGGCGCCGAGGCGTGACCTCGTGGCAGCCATCGGGGTGGGAGTCCTCTCGCTCGGCAGCATGATTGCGGCAATGGTGCGGAGCGCGAGCGCGTGGGCCGCCGTCGCCTCCTTCTGCGAGCATGTAATGCTCGCGAAGGAGGTGGCGGAGCGCGCCCGGGAGAGACTTTGAACTCTCCCGGTCCGCCGAGCCCGCAACTTGCTCGCCGCGCGTCGCAGGCAACTCAGGCGCCGGAGGTCGCTTAACGACCTCCGTCCTCCATGAGCGCAGGCCTGGGGGTGGCGGGTGAGGCCACCTGTCACCCCAGCAGAAGCAGGCCGGGACGGTGGGGCGACTAGCGCCCCTCCCCCAAACCGGGGCAAGACGGGGACACCGTGGTTCCCAAACCCGAGGGGGCCATCTCGAAACCGGAGATGGCCCAGGGTCAGTCGGGGTGCGAGGGATATGCTCTATGGGCAACCTTACACCCCGGCGTCTGTAGACCCGAGACGGCGTGCGGTTTTAGTCGGTTCAAGCCCGACATAACCGCCCCCGCTGGCACGCGGGGGGGTATCCGAAGGGATTTCCGCACGATAAAAAAAAAAAAGGTAGATCTACATGCAATCGTCGAATCGTGGGCCCCACCAAGACTCTCGGCCACGAAGCAACCCCCCCCCCCCTGAAGCTGGTACATCTGCTGATTGACGGACGAGGCTCTTTCAGGGTTGGAAGGTCAGATGGCAGTCGCTCCCATAAACCATATCTACCTGGCTTCCACGCCACGCAAACAACAGAGGGCTTCCACGCCGTCATTCGCAAAAAAATGCGTCACTATTACGCAGGGTCCGTTATAGTGACAACAGCATCTTGAAGACAGTAGCGAAGAGTATTAACTCATAGTCATACCCAACCCCCCCTAATATGTTAATAGGCCAGCTCCAGCTTAGTTTTATTTCGATGATGTCATCTATACAAAAGGAAAAAACATACTGTACCTATAACTTCAATTAAAACTAAAACCTATCTATTATTATATCTGGCAACAATTGCCAGTAAATGAATCATTTCGAGGATAAACCGCTACTTAAATACACGTACTTCCTTATTTGTGTCTCGGTTATCATGGATTTATTATAAATCAGCTTCATAATATAGCAGGGTATGCCACAATTGTTGCACCATTTGGCGTAAGCGCATTCCACTGGTTACTCAGTCGTCGCGGGTTCTATTCCAGCTCATATGTTTGCATGAATAAAATTAAATAGGCCTTTATTACTCTTACTGTTTACAATCTTATTCTTGCATGTTATACTAATAGCTATTTTCACTGAAACTTGTTATATCTGATCGGTTTAATTATCTGTAGCAGCTTGTCTCTCGACAAAGGCCTCCTCCAAGGACTTCCATGCAGTTCGTTCTCTGGTTATTCGGGTCCATTTTTTTTTATATTTAGGACACGTCTATTTGACTTCACCTCGCCTGATGTTAAGCTGAAGGTAAAGTCTCAGGAAAGAGGGTCACCATTACATACACGTGCCATGTTAATTGAGCTGAGTGAGACGAAGTCGAGCCAAAGGTCTTCATACCAGACTTCAGGATTTTCTTTGTCACAGGTCTCCTCCTAAACTACTAATCCAATCAGAACCAAATTTGGCATATTTAAAGAGGTCAATCAGAGGAAGGTTTATGGATATATTTTGAAAAAATTAAAGCTACCACAGAGGAATGATCACCGTTAAAAAAATCCAGATGGAATTACACAATATCCCGCTCGAGACACTGTGACCAAACTTTACACGCTCAGAAAGCATGTCCAGAGTTGTGACTTTCAAAGAGAATTTTCAAAATCGGACTTGCCACGGAGGAATGATCACTGTTCAAAATTTTCAAAATCTGATTCACGATGTCTCACTCAGCTCAACATTGCAAGCAGCGATTCGCCTTGCAGACCTAGTAATGGTGGCACTCAGCTTGACGGCCTCATCAAAAGAGGATTGTCGTCGCAGCACCGCGTGACACACACCGGTCCCACTAGTGCTGCGACCATAAACCCCCTGCCCGGCTATGCACTTGCTGACCTCTGAACACGAAATTCGACCGGATGATACCCACCCGGTCAAATTTTGTGACAAATATTTGTGTCATCAAATTTCTACCACCAGTAATAATAATCTAAAGTCGCATCCCACGTTTACACTGTCTCCCTTTATTTCTTTTGTCGCTCCTAGGGTACCACTTAGTTATTATTTTGGTCCACTTTTCTTTCGTATCCCGTAACATGTGTCCCGCCCACCGCCATTTTAACCTTCTACTAACGATGTGCGGATTTTTGAAATTTCGTTTAATTTTTATTGTTTCCAATTTCACTCTGTCTGTTCTTCTTACCCGTATTACACTTCGTTCAATGCTTTTCTGGCACACATTTATTTTATTCGATGGCAGATAGCAGATATTGATTAACAGATCAGTTATCGAATGTATAATATTATGTATATATAATATTATGTACGAAAGAAAATGTATCAAACTATATATATCCATATTAAAAGTTCAACCATGCTTGCTTTTTTTTTCTAGAGAACGCTGTGTAGAACGTCCTAGAACATTTATAAGATCTGTCACGGAGGAATAGCTTGGAGGTATCTCACTTCCCTATCGGCTGACGCAGGAACTGACCGGGTATGGCTGTTTTGGTGAGTTCCTGCATCGCATAGTCAGCCATACTTCGTAGACACATCGCTTCACAGTGCGGTTGTAGTCGGTTAGGAGACCTTAACATTATAGCGCGGTTCCAGGTGCAGCATAAAATGGTTTCACTTGACAGTTTAGCATCAGTTCACTCACAAATTAAATCAGTTTGTTTTTTTCAAACGTCAAAACGGTAAGCGATGGGCAAACTTTTTTTTTTCCTTCTTTGGCAAATAAGTAATGAAGGCCATTGTCTAGTAATTAGATAAACCAAGTCATTTGAATTCAATACAATGCAGCGTTTTTGTCATTTAGTCAAGGTCAAGTAAAGTGGTAGAAATTTGATGACACAAATTTGAAACAAAATTCGGCCGGGTGGGTACCACCGTGCACGATTGCGAAAAACCCTCCATAGTAATCTAATTTCGGTTTGATTGCGTTCAGGGGTCAGCAAGTGCATAGCCGGGCAGGGGGATTGTGGTCGCAGCACTAGTGGGACCGGTGGGTGTCACGCGGTGCTGCGACGACAATCGTCTTCTGATGAGGCTGTCAAGCTGAGTGCCACCATTGTTAACATGGTACGTGTATGTAATGGTGACCCTCTTTCCAGAGACTTTACCTTCAGCTTACCATCAGGCGAGGTGAAGTCAAATTGACGTGTCCTAAATATATATAAAAAAAAAGGCCGTCAAAGTCATAGTCAAGTCAAAGTCCTGCCCTAGTAAAGTAGTGGAGGCTTTACTTGAGGCTTCTGTGGAGTTTTGGAAACAACACGGAAAATCAGAATTCACGGTAAATATCCCACTTTCCTACACTTGTGCATGTTGTCGACGACGTTATGTCTAAAAACCCACCATTTTTACGCATAAAAACACGAATAACACATTGTTTATGAAACTCTGCCTCGCACATCGAGGCAGTGTTTCATTATCTTTAGATAGATAGATATAAACTTTATTGTACACCAATCAGAATGTACATTATATGGAAACTCAATCAATACATGTACAAATGGCGGCCTTGTCGCTAAAAGCAATATCTTACAGGCAACCTTTGGATGGACATGAATTCTAAATGAGCTAAATCGTATATTGGGTAGTTATTGGTGTAACAGGAAAAGATAGAGGAGTAACGTAGTCATATAATGTAACAGACTAGATTACAACATATGATTGCAATGTACTAGGTACATATACCTAAAAATAAGCATAAAATGATACATAAACAGACAGATCTTTGTGTGTGTTGGCGCCAAAACTACCTGTTAAAACCTAACATCAATCAGCAGGTGTGTACCGGCTTGGAGATGATGTCGGCCTTAAGGTTGGTAAAAGTTCCCATGGCAATACTACTACTTTCAACTATGAAATTATGTATTTTTTCAATCTGGCAATTTAAAGAATCGGTTGTCATATTTTAAAAATGGAAGCAAAAAACGGCGGGCGGTTAGCATTACGTCACCGGTCATTTTAATATGCCAACTTATATTTGCATCTGTGGCATACTGATCTAGGAGTTAGTTTTCAGACTTAAAGTGCAATATTGCGTGTATTATATTTTGACAGTTGCATTTTTTACTTTGTATTCGGAAATGGTTATAGGGTGATCTCACTACGGCGTTTGGATAATTATTAAATCTGTGTTGAATGGGTTTTTTGTTGTAAGAAATTGATAACGGTTCGATAGGTAATAATGTGAAGGTAAAAATAAATTGATGGCTGTTTTTTTTACTAACTGACTGTGGCGAAGTGTGTGTATGAAGCCAAGATCTCCAAGAACCCAAGCCTGCTGTTTAACATATGAGGAAGACCTGGAACAAAGTTTAGATGATGATGATGATGACTGTGGCGAAGCCAAAAAGCCTGTTAATATATTTGACCTGTATTTGTGTATGTTCGTTCCTATGTTCCCTCGTAACTACTAAACTGCTGAACCATCATCATTATAACGTTAGTTCAGGTTGCATCCATAGCTTGTATCTAGAGTCCGTTCTCGTACTCTTTCTCAGAGCGAATGTCGTTTGACCTCCCAACCTTGAGAGGTGCGCCTGCGCAAGAGTCTCGTCCGTCAATCAGCAGGTGTAGTAGTGTCTTGCAGTTAAGGTTGACTTGGGTCATGAGGATTTTGGTGGGGATCCACACACCCGCAGTATATGGGGGGCACTTCCTCTGAATTTTTTATTCTATGTGTGCCGTGTCTGGTATAGTCGTCATCGCTGAGTTACCGGCCACGTAAGCTTTTAATATTATACAATAAAAAAAAATAAAAAATTTAAAAGTGTTACAGTTGTCTTCTGAAGATTATAAAAATGATTGATTGAGCGGAGCTCTGAAAGAGTGAAGCTCTCTTTTAGACGACTCATGTATTTCGTTAGACCATCTTCTCCTCCCAAACGGCTGAACCGATTCTAATGAAATTTCACACAAGCAAAGATGTTACTGATGGGAAGGAGATTGGCTAGGAAAATCAAAAATCAAAGGTACGGGAATAATCACCGGAAAAAATAATTAAAATCTGATTTCTCAATGAACAAAAAAGCCTCATTCACGTGATTGGTATTAAATTAAGTAATTTATTCATATAGAAGACAAAAAAAGAAAAACGAAATCGCACTAGCCATTGAGGAATTATCACCGTTGGAAAAAGTCTTGGTGAAATAGCTTCGCTCAATTTTTGCAACAGCAGAATGAATTGCAGACCTAGTATATCAATCACTAGCTGTTGCCCGCGGCTCCGCTCGCGTGGAAGTCGCTTATTTCGTCCACTTCTACTCCCACTCCCACTCCCACTCGCACTCGCAGGAGAGGAAGAGGAATGGAAGAGACTCGCGGACTTTTTTGTAGACATTAAAAAGACCAATAAACCTGTAGTACATCATATTGTTCTATCATCAATAGTTTACGCAGCGCACGCCTAAAAAGATTTTAATTTGTCTATATTTTTTTACAATATTGCGATTTTCTTACGGATCTCTAAAGATTTTGAAAATAAATTGTAGCCTATGTTACCTCTGATATTGTAGCTTTCAATATGTGAAAGAATTATTGAAATCGGTCCAGTAGTTTCGGAGCCAATTCGTTACAAACAAACAAACAAAAAAACAAGTCTTTCCTCTTTATAATATTAGTGTAGACAAGTTTGACAGGTCAGCTAACCTGTCAAACTTGGTTCCGCCTTAGAACCAAGTTCATCATGTCAGCCAAACGACGCCCACTGCTGGGCATAGGCCTCCCCCAATGGGGGGGGGGGGGGGTTAATCGCCACGCTTGGCAGGCGGGTTGGCGATCGCAGTATGGTCTGGTGTTTCAGGAGGCGCTGCTGCCCGTCTCCTGATGGCGATTTCCGTTAGTCGACTTTTACGACACCCACGGGAAGAGAGGGGGGGGGGGGGGAGGAGTATTCTTAATTCCTTTTACGTCTTACTTCGAGTGCAATTTGTTGGTACTAAATACATTTATATTTTGTTATAAAGGCTAGTAATGAATGCACTCGATAGTCAAGTTTATCATAACATCATTAGTTTTATCAAAATACCCACTTTTCAAAATTGAATTTCTATCATGTCCCTATATGACGCTGCCCCAGTGTGCGTCGGCAGCACGATCGAGAGGTCCCGGGTTCGAGTCCTGGCCATTACACTACCTACGTGAACCCACTCCTAACACAAGCAATTTAGCTCAGCTGGAGGGGTTAGGGGGAATATTAGTAATTTAGGTTACTAATATTCTTTAATATATATATATATATATATATGTGTGTGTGTTCAGCAATTTCTGAAGGCGACTATACTATGTTTATCCCACACTTGCACGATTCTACATTCGAACGACTAAAACTCTGAAACGGCAAAAGTGTCACGTATTGTTTTATTTTTCCACCTGGCAACAATGGAAGGGCCAAAAAAAGAAACAATTGCTCTATGGCTTTGATATCGTATTACGTTACTTTTTAATTTTAAGTACAAGTTTATAATGTTACCACTTTCTAAACATAAACAATGGTATTAAGAAGTATTGTCTTAATTACTAGTTGAGGAATACGATCTGTAGAATGCATTGTTTTTTTTTAAATTAAATTAAATAAATACAAAAATATTCTACGACATTCTACACAACGCTATCTAGACTCAAAGTCAGCTTAGCTTAACTAGCTTGTGTTATAGATTCTAGACAGTGGATAACATTTTTTTTGTATATATACGTACATATTATACTTAAAAACACCCAGACTGTTTGACTATTTGCACTGAGAGGGACTCGAACCTGCGATCTAAGACGTGGCAGTCGAACGCTCTACTGGCTCTCACGCTACGGTTTTTTTAACCCCCGACGCAAAAAGAATAGTGTGTATGTCTGTCTGTGGCATCATAACTCTCAAACGGATGGACCGATTTCAGTGCGGTTTTTTTAAAATTTGAAAGCTAGTTTCCTTGCGGTGGTTCGGTTATGTTTGATTAATATCGGTCCAGCAGTGTAAGAGTATCCGCTCTTTTCCTAAATGATGTAAGGTATTATTGGCGTATGATTATTCGATTAAGTGTTTTTTACTTTTAAAGTGTCGTTCCTTCTACTATAAGTATTTTTTCGGTCAGCAGTAATGCAATAAAATCACAATTACAATAAAAGATAGCTTGACCTTATTGATCTCGAGTCGCCGCGTGGCCCCCAGTGGTTGTGCTCCGGCAGAACAGATCCCGGAGCGTCACTTGAGATCTGCGTTCCCAATATCTACGTATCCAGGCCTCAGCTATTGACAACTTTAGAGTCACTGCCGTCTGAATTGGTTTTAAAGGTTCGTTCCGAGACTTAATGACCCTGCGATCAAGATATACAACTTTTATCAATAACAAATCCCCATTATGCGAATACACTGACTGCAATGGAATAAAATAACTTACCAGTTCAAATCTGGGCACCAACACACACACAAAAGCCAACCTCACTTTTCGAGCGTCAAGGTAATTAAATATAATTGAAATGGAGTATTGACACTCTTAGTGACTTCTCAAACAACAAAATAAAAAGGAATCTTAGGGCCACTGCGAACATCCTTATATATGAGATTAATTCTGGATCTTACTAGAATCGTTCCTACGCTGATACTTAACTCGAAATTTCTATGAGAATGAATTGATGAAAAAGTAATGAGCATAACGCATAACTCACGCCATCTGACGGGGATTAGCCGAAACAAGACTAAAGTCAGCCACATCGAGGCATTCACAGTAGTTGCTACTGTGTCCACAGATGGCGCTAACTACAATTACACCTCTTTCAGTAATTTACTGTTACAAAATTACTAATATTCCCCCTAACCCCTCCAGCTAAGCTTAATTGCTTGTGTTAGGAGTGGGTTCACGTCGGTAGTGTAATGGCCAGGATTCGAACCCGGGACCTCTCGATCATAGGTCGACTTCTTAACCACTTAAGCTACCGACGCTTCGGCTTTTACGAGAGCGACTGCCAGCTGACCTCTCAACCTCGGAGGGAAGCCTGCGCCAGAGCAACGTCTGCTGTTTAGCAGGTGCACTGACAAGCAGGTGAGGTTTGCTTGGGCCTCAAAGGTCTTGGTCTTTTTCGTGCGGAAATCCCTTCGAATACCCCCCCGCCGGCCAGCGGGTTATGTCGGGCTTGAACCGACTAAAACCGCACGCCGTCTCGGGTCTACAGACGCCGGGGTGTAAGGTTGCCCATAGAGCATATCCCTCCTACCCCGACTGACCCTGGGCCATCTCTGGTTACGAGATGGCCCCCTCGGGTTTGGGAACCACGGTGTCCCTGTCTTGCCCCGGTTTGGGGGAGGGGCGCTAGTCGCCCCACCATCCCGGCCTGCTTCTGCTGAGGTGATAGGCAGCCTCACCTCTCACCCCCAGGCCTGCACTCATGGAGGACGGAGGTCGTTAAGCGACCTCCGGCGCCTGAGTCGCCTGCGACGCGCGGTGAGCATGTTGCGGGCTCGGCGGGCCGGGAGAGTTCTAAATCTCTCCCGGGCGCGCTCCGCCATCTCCTTCGCGAGCATTACATGCTCGCAGAAGGAGGTGGCGGCGGCCCACGCGCTCGCGAAGGTCTTGATACCCAGTAGTACCGTGTACACCCTAAAAGAAAAGCTATAATGGGTTAGAA
Organism: Cybosia mesomella; assembly: GCA_946251805.1. Taxonomy (NCBI): domain Eukaryota; kingdom Metazoa; phylum Arthropoda; class Insecta; order Lepidoptera; family Erebidae; genus Cybosia; species Cybosia mesomella. The sequence continues at coordinate 20,233,960 of OX276411.1, forward strand.
ACACATCTAAAATAACTAATAAAGATGTTTATTTAAGTACACATTTTAGACAGATGTTTACAAATCTAAAATCAAACCGAAAGGAACATTGAACATACGAAACTGTATTCCATACTAGGCTAATTAATGCCTGTGTATCTCTGCACGTAGTTATGATGTAACATAACTACACACCTGTATCCCCGAAGGGGTAGGCAGAGGTGTATTACACGATTCGCCAGTTAGGTTTAGGTCACAATGTAATAGAGGGCGAGGTTATTGCCATCTACCACCTCTACCGGGCACATTACTAAGCGAGCGATAATCCTCTTTTTAGGGTTCCGTTGCCAAATGGCAAAAAACGGAACCCTTATAGATTCGTCATGTTTGTCTGTCTGTCCGTCCGTATGTCACAGCCACTTTTTTCCGAAACTAGAAGAACTATGCTGTTGAAACTTGGTAAGTAGATGTATTCTGTGAACCGCATTAAGATTTTCATACAAAAATAAATAAAAAAACAATAAATTTTGGGGGTCCCCATACTTAGAACTGAAACTCAAAAAAATTTTTTTCATCAAACCCATACATGTGTGGTATCTATGGATAGGTCTTCAAAAATGATATTGAGGTTTCTAATATCATTTTTTTCTAAACTGAATAGTTTGCGCGAGAGACACTTCCAAAGTGGTGAAATATGTGTCCCCCCCCCTGTAACTTCTAAAATAAGAGAATGATAAAACTAAAAAAATATATGATGTACATTGCCATGTAAACTTCCAACGATAATTGGTTTGATCTCGTATCTAGTAAGTACTTTAATACGTCATAAATCGTAAACTGCAATTTACCTTTCATTCAATCAACTCAAATATAAAAATTAAAAAAAGAAACATTATTATGTTACTTTTTGCTACGGAACCCTTAATGGGCGAGTCCGACTCGCACTTGGCCGCTTTTTTTTATAATCTTTATTTTTTAGGAGGTTTTGGCCTAAGAGGCCATGCCAGCCGCATCGTACCCTGAGCTTACATATGACTTAAAATTACCTAATTGAGCTGAGCGAAGCGAAGCTCTTATACGCGGCATAACCGTTTGTTGGCTGAACTCCTCCGTAACCACTCGCGCGATCTTGACCATGTTTACCACGGTGATAGTGTGGACACTGAGGAGTGTTTTGAAGCGAGATGGTTCATGTCCGATGTACCATTGAGGAATAATCACCGATGAACAGTTTGACGAGCGCGCGGCCGTAGCTAAGCGCGCGACCATGGTAAGATGTCTTATTGCGAGCAGGACTCTTACTTGAAGTAAACATCCTGCTCGCTTAGCTCAATTTATTTCAGTCGCATAACATAAACTCACGCCAATATCCCCGAAGGGGTAGGCAGAGGTGCTAGCACCCACATTTCGCCAGTTTATGTTTAGGTCCCAATGTAATAGGTGGCGAGCCTATTGCCATTAACCGGGTACTTATCGGGCATCGACAAGTCATTGGTGTGTGCCATGGTAATACCTGGGATCGAACCCGAGACCTCGTCTCAGCAGTCCTTTACCCATACCACTAGGCTACCGCGGTCATATTCTCAGCAGTCCTTTACCCATACCACTAGGCTACCGCGGTCATATTCTCAGCAGTCCTTTACCCATACCACTAGGCTACCGCGGTCATATTCTCAGCAGTCCTTTACCCATACCACTAGGCTACCGCGGTCATATTCTCAGCAGTCCTTTACCCATACCACTAGGCTACCGCGGTCATATTCTCAGCAGTCCTTTACCCATACCACTAGGCTACCGCGGTCATATTCTCAGCAGTCCTTTACCCATACCACTAGGCTACCGCGGTCATATTCTCAGCAGTCCTTTACCCATACCACTAGGCTACCGCGGTCATATTCTCAGCAGTCCTTTACCCATACCACTAGGCTACCGCGGTCATATTCTCAGCAGTCCTTTACCCATACCACTAGGCTACCGCGGTCATATTCTCAGCAGTCCTTTACCCATACCACTAGGCTACCGCGGTCATATTCTCAGCAGTCCTTTACCCATACCACTAGGCTACCGCGGTCATATTCTCAGCAGTCCTTTACCCATACCACTAGGCTACCGCGGTCATATTCTCAGCAGTCCTTTACCCATACCACTAGGCTACCGCGGTCATATTCTCAGCAGTCCTTTACCCATACCACTAGGCTACCGCGGTCATATTCTCAGCAGTCCTTTACCCATACCACTAGGCTACCGCGGTCATATCGCACCCTGCACTGAATCCCTAATCTACATGTACACTACGCTTTCAAAATCTCATGTCATTTTATAAATTAGAATGGCAGCTTCAGAGAGAAGTTTGGCCAGAATGCTATTGAACCTCCCAACATCCATTATTCGTGTATCAGCAACTTCCAATAAAGCCACTTTTAATGATCGTGTTCGGACACTCTCGTGTTCCGTTGCCAAATGGCAAAAAACGGAACCCTTATAGATTCGTCATGTCTGTCCGTCCGTATGTCACAGCCACTTTTTTATCGAAACTATAAGAACTATGCTGTTGAAACTTGGTAAGTAGATGTATTCTGTGAACCGTATTTAGATTTTCACACAAAAATAGAAAAAAAAAACAATAAATTTTGGGGGTTCCCCATACTTAGAACTGAAACTCAAAAAAAAATTTTTCGTCATGGGTAGGTCTTCAAAACTGATATAGAGGTTTCTAATATCACTTTTTTCTAAACTGAATAGTTTGCGCGGTGGACACTTCCAAAGTGGTAAAATGTGTCCCCCCCCCCTGTAACTTCTAAAATAAGAGAATGATAAATCTAAAAAAATTACCACCGAAAATTGGTTTGAACGAGTTTTAATAAGTAGTTTTTTTAATACGTCATAAATCGTAAACCGCAAGTTACCTTTCATTCAATCAACTCAAATATAAACACTTTACTTGTTGCTACGGAACCCTTCATGGGCGAATCCGACTCGCACTTGGCCGGTTTGTTATTAATACACACATAACTACGAAAAGTCAGAGGTGTGTGCCCGATGCGACTAGGGATTAAACTCGAGACCTCATCTCGTCAGTCCGTTACGTACACCACTGGGCTATTCGACGCTATGATGTAGAACGTATAAATAACGAGAGTGCAATGCATCGTACAGGAAGTGCCGCCATTGTGTGCCTATTCTGACTGTACAGGGTTGCCAGCATTCTCGACATCTAAAAGAATATTCATATTTTTTATTTATTAACTGTCCTAACCTATTGTAGACGCGAATGCAGACGTCATCGATGACTTATATGGGTACTAGACAGTTCATAACAAAAAGTGTGTCACACTTCAGGGGTGAGGTGGATCGGGGGAGGGGTATGGGCCTTCTCGCCATAGATTAATAATGGTTTGTCGTAATTACATCATTGTTCTAACGTATAATCGATATTAGATTAATTCATTGCATTTTAATAACTCCACATTTGGGTTGATATGGCTATTAACCAGCTCTTATGACAACTGCATTTATTTTTAATGTGCTTTGATATTATGTGAGTTAGTGGAGTTAAACTGTGTTGCCAGCCTTCTTGTTGTTTCTGAAAAGTTCTTAACAGATAAATTACTGACTTCTTTATGCTATTAGACTGGCTGATTTCATCCCGCTGCATGGTAAGAAGCTGGGGCGAGAAGATACGGGCTATATCTAGATTCTATAGATCCTCAAATGGTGGTCACTACCCTGACGGCCTAGACAGATGCTTCTTCACGCCCCGCTTAAAGAAACCTTTTTTATTCGTTTGGAAATCCCCCCGGATAGCCCCCCGCCGGTCATCTCCGGTTTTGGGATGGCCCCCGCCTCAGTAATTCAGTGATGTAGTGAGTACAATTGCTCTGTTGAGGGCTTGAGGCGATTCTTAGGTCGGACAGATTTATTTATATTATAACCTACTTTTGTAGAAAATTCTTGTATTTTAAACCGACTTCTAAAAAAGAATGAAGATCTCAATTCCGCTGTACCTTTTTTTTTTTTCGTGCGGAAATCTCTTCAGATACCCCCCGCCGGCCAACGGGGGCGGTTATGTCGGGCTTGAACCGACTAAAATCGCACGCCGTCTCGGGTCCACAGACGCCGGGGTGTAAGGTTGCCCATAGAGCATATCCCTCGCACCCCGACTGACCCTGGGCCATCTCCGGTTTCGAGATGGCTCCCTCGGGTTTGGGAACCACGGTGTCCCCGTCTTGCCTGCGTCAGCAAGTGCATAGCCGGGCAGGGGGGTTGTGGTCGCAGCACTGGTGGGACCGGTGGGGGTCACGCGGTGCTGCGACGACAATCCTCTTCTAATGAGGCCGTCAAGCTGAGTGCCACCATTGTTAACATGGTCCGTGTATGTAATGGTGACCCTCTTTCCTGAGACTTTACCTTCAGCTTACCATCAGGCGAGGTGAAGTCAAACTGACGTGTCCTAAATATAAAAAAAAGAAAATTAACTGAGATTAGTCGTCTTAGGGCCCTATAGAGGGATAAGTTTGTTTCATAATACCGATTTCTTGAAATTTGGGTACAGGGTCTACAGTTTTGATGATACCTTTATTGCCCGTGGTTTACCTGCATAGTTCACGAGAGTGGACCACAGCACTTTATTTCTTCTTAAATTTTTTTATAACATTACATAACTTCACACCTGTATCCTCGAAGGGGTAGGCAGAGGTGTATTACACACCCACGATTCGCCAGTTATGTTTAGGTCCAAATGTAATAGGAGGCGAGCCTATTGCCATCTACCGGGCACATTACTAACGAGCGGTAAGCAACATTTTTTAATACACACATAACTTTTTATTTTTGAAGTGAAACTTCTTTAGAATCGTTGTGATTTCAAACTTGATGAAACGTAAAAGTCCATGGTTTTTTTTTAATCAGGGACTTTCAGAAGTTTCACTTCTATCGTGTGTGACTTGCACACACACATACACACTATAAAAGGGTAAAAAGGGGAATTGTGTAAAGGGTAAAAAGCGGAAATGTGGCAAGGGTAAAAACGGGAAATATAGAAAGGGTAAAAAGGGGAAAAAGTGGCAAGGGTATTGTTTTCTTTAAAGGAAAAACTATCTGCGCGCTCAGGCTTCGCCCCACTTCAATAATAGCACCTTGCCCGTGGACTTCCCTAAATTTTTCTTTCATACAATCCTTGTCCTGACAATTACGAACACAAAAAGAAAAGAATTATCCAATTTGGTGCAGTCGTTCGGGCGTTATGCGCGTACATACATTTCGGCGTATCAGTTTTGGCGTTTGGCAACGGAACCCTAAAATAAGAGAAAGATGAAACTAAAAAAAATATAAGATGTACATTACCATGTAAACTTCCACCGAAATTTGGTTTGAACGAGATCTAGTAAGTAGTTTTTATTTAATACGTCATGATTCAATCAACTCAAATATAAATTTAAAAAAAAAGCATTATTATGTTACTTACTGCTACGGAACCCTTCATGGGCGAGTCCGAATCGCACTTGGCCGTTTTTTTATTTATAAACTCTTTCGCAGAGTAGGTATGTACTGTTATGTTTATAGTTGAAAGCAAGATTGTTCCACCATATTGGTCCATAGACAATTATAGAGATATTTTTTAATTGCGCTCACTGTTATGTCGCTTGACAGAATATAGCGGGAAACAACATCTATTGGTTGAAGCGTCGCGCGTTGTTGGTATCTTAGTGGTTAAGGAATCTTACGATCGAGAGGACCCGGGTTCGAATCCTGGCCATTACACTATCGACGTGAGCCCCCTACTAACACTGCAGTTCAGCTCAGCTGTCAAGGTTTACGGGATGTTACTAGTAATTTCGGTTACTGGTAATGTTTAAAAAAAAAGTTTGGCGGCCTCTGTGGCCTAGCGGTAGTGCATTCGACTGCCACGACACGGGTTCGATTCGCGCTCTATGTCTATTTGCATTGGTCTGGGTGTTTCTATGTATAATATGTATGTATTTACAAGAAAAAAGTATATAAGTATGTTTATCCGCATTCTGGAACCCATAACACAAGCTATTTAAACTATGTGTAGACATGTAGAATGTTATAGACTATTTATTTCAAAAAGAAGAAAAAAAGGAATCTTACGATCGAGAGGACCCGGGTTCGAATCCTGGCCATTACACTATCGACGTGAGCCCCCTACTAACACTGCAGTTCAGCTCAGCTGTCAAGGTTTACGGGATGTTACTAGTAATTTCGGTTACTGGTAATGTTTAAAAAAAAAGTTTGGCGGCCTCTGTGGCCTAGCGGTAGTGCATTCGACTGCCACGACACGGGTTCGATTCGCGCTCTATGTCTATTTGCATTGGTCTGGGTGTTTCTATGTATAATATGTATGTATTTACAAGAAAAAAGTATATAAGTATGTTTATCCGCATTCTGGAACCCATAACACAAGCTATTTAAACTATGTGTAGACATGTAGAATGTTATAGACTATTTATTTCAAAAAGAAGAAAATACAAAACTTAAGCAGATACCAGGGTCGTGTGCCAGGGGGAGAGGGCACCATTGCACCTATCCGCCTCTCCCCATCTATCCCTAGTCAGGCCACACATCAACACGATATGCGCAAGCGGCTATTTCAGTACCACCTCGTTAAACCAACAAAGGCATTAGTTTACAGTCCGTTGAATATGACAAATGACCTCGTCCGCTCGGATATCCACGTTTTATGGCGAAATTTAATGGCTAATTTTTTTTGTGACTTTTTAAGTCACGAAAAGAAATAACTAATATTCCCCCTAACCCCTCCATCTAAGCTAAATTGCTTGTGTTAGGAGTGGGTTCTCGTCAGTAGTGTAATGGCCAGGATTCGAAACAATTTTTTTTTTTTTTAATAAATATTCTACGACATTCTACACAGCGCTTTCTAGACCCAAAGTAAGCATAGTTTAACTAGCTTGTGTTATGGCTTCCAGAATGCGGATAAACATACTTATATACTTTTTTTTTGTAAATACATACATATTATACATAGAAACACCGAGACCAATGCAAATAGACATATTCATGCATACAAATATTTGTACTGAGCGGGAATCGAACCCGCACCCCCTGTCGTAGCAGTCGAATGCACTACCGCTACGCCACAGAGGCCGTCAGAACCTGACGACGCTCTGATAAATGTTTTGTTAGATCAGGCTATTTTGACGTTTTTCTTTCGAATTGAAATGAAATTACGAGTTTAAAAAACGTCACGTTACTGAATCCTCATGTATCTACATAGTTTTGAACAATTTAGAAATTTGCTGAACCATAAAGTATAAATAAATAAATATTCAACGACATTCTACACAGCGCTCTCTAGACCCAAAGTAAGCATAGCTTAACTAACTTGATTTATAGGTTCTAGAATGCAGATAAACATACTTATATACATTTGGCATGCGGGGGGGTATCCGAAGTGATTTCCGCACGAAAAAAAAAATGGTACATACATATTATACACTAGCTGTGCCCCGTGGCTTCGCCCGTGGCATACTTGGCCCTCGTGGTTCCCGGCTGAATATTTAAGTGTTAACCAACTTTTGTGGTTGACTGTACATTGGAGATATTAGAAAAAATACTGAGAGTGTGATAGGGTCGGCAGCGCGAGTGTGATGCCCCTGGTGTTGCACACGTCCATAGGCCACGGTAACCACTTCCCATCAGGTGGGCCGTGAGCATGTCTGCCACCTGAGGGGTATAAAAGAAAAAACTTGAAATGAACGATTCTGTAAACAAAACATTATTTTTTTTGAATTTTTTTCTGTTTGTTCAAGATGGATACAAAAATTACTGAACGGATTTTGATGCGGTTTTTTCTATTAGAAAGGTCTTGGTCAGACTTAAAATCTGCCGTATGTTTGATTGCAATTGGTTAAGTAGAACCGGAGATATGACCGAAAAACGATAAGCGAGGCAATTTAAGTCAACAAAGGTTTTAGATCTTTGGAGCGATGACTCAAAAAAACAACGAAAAATATTTATTTATAAAATTAGCAATTGGAATGAAGTCACTGATCAACACACATAAACACATAACATAACTTCACGCCTGTATCCCCGAAGGGGTAGGCAGAGGTGTATTACACACCCACGTTTCACCAGTTATGTTAAGGTCCCAATGTAATAGGGGGCGAGCCTATTGCCATCTACCGGGCACATTGTTAAGCGAGCGATAATTAACATTTATTAACGCACATCACATAACTACGAAAAGTCAGAGGTGTGTGCCCGGGGCGACTGGGGATCGAACTCGAGACCTGGTTGCAGCAGTCCGTTACGTACGCCACCGGGCTATCGCCGCTCTGATCAACAATTTGTTTTTATATCCATCACGTGAGCTGGCACACTGTTTGGCTGCGAGCAACTTCAAGATGGCCTTCTTCAAGAAGGACATTAGAAGGTTTTAGAGCGTTCGACCACTAAGTCAGAGCGGGCTCGATTCTCGATCAGTGCAAATTTGTGTATGCTTGAATAATGTATGTTTTTCTTATAAATTTAGATTGGAAAAAGAGAACATCTAAGACGGGACTTGAACCCGCGAGCAGTCCGTAGGGGAATGCTCTGACCAAGAGAGACTTTGGTCAGAGCATTCCCCGTCCTAGATGTTCTCTTTTTCCAATATAAATCTATTCGAAAAGTAAGCATAGGTACTAAATGCTTAAAAATTTCATTTAATTAATGTGTATTTGCATTGAGCTGTGTGTTTTCTTGTACGCTCAACTTGTACCAAGCGCAGGTTCGATCTTGTATGGAGTACTACACGTATCTATGTGACAGATACCACCTTAATCAGAAGAAGTATTGGAGTAGATAGAAAGACGGGCCAAGAGGCTCATCACCAACGATGCACTCGTCGAGAAAAGGCTTCAGAGCATCGACGCAAAGTTGCAGGCCTATCGGCATTTTACCGGATGCATTTCGGAGAGTGTGCGCTGGAATTACACAGCTTGATACCTCCAAGCCCATTTCACCAACGAACGACCAAACAATGGATTTGTTCAGTGGATTAGAATCGAATATGCCACTGCTTCATGGTGGATGTTCCACTCATACGCACGAAACGTTTCGGCGTCACATTCATCTTGCGGACAGCTAAGGAGTGGGAGGAGGAATTCTCTGTGTTTCCTGAAAGCTATAAGCTGGGAATCTTCAAGTCTCAAGTGAATAAGTTCCTTCTACGCAAACGTGATACATAGCAGACCACATCGTCACTTACTACCAGGTGAGATGGTGGTCAAACGTGAGCCTATCCATTATAAAAATCAAAAATCGAAATGTTTATCCGCATTCTAAAAACCATAATGCAAGCTAGTTAAACAAAGCTTACTGGTGGTAGAAATTTGATGACACAAATTTGTCACAAAATTCGGCCGGGTAGGTACCACCGTGCATGATTGCGAAAAGCCCTCCATAGTAATCCAATTTCGGTTTGATTGCGTTCAGGGGTCAGCAAGTGCATAGCCGGGCAGGGGGATTGTGGTCGCAGCACTAGTGGGACCGGTGGGTGTCACGCGGTGCTGCGACGACAATCCTCTTCTGATGAGGCCGTCAAGCTGAGTGCCACCGTTGTTAACATGGTACGTGTATGTAATGGTGACCCTCTTTCCTGAGACTTTACCTTCAGCTTACCATCAGGCGAGGTAAAGTCAAATTGACGTGTCCTAAATATATAAAAAAAAAAAACTTTAGGTCTAGATAGCGGTGTGTAGAATGTCGTAGGATATTTAATTATGACTTTTGAGCTAAGATGATTTGTAACTTGGAATATCAGGCTACGATTTTGCTGACTGTATCTCAAAGCGGTATCTTCACTAACTTTTTACATAAGCAAACAGATACGGAACCAAACTTATGCTAAGCAGATGTCGTTAGCAACACGTGCTGCGCATACGGCGGTTATTTTTAGTTCACAATAACTTACGAGGTCTGTATGTGGAGTTTGTTTTTGTCTATAGACCGGAAGGTCGGCCCCCAGGGGTGTAGGAATGTTGGTGAATTGCACTACTCGGCTTGAGTCACTACGAGGGGATAGACAGAGATGTAATAACAGTATTAACACTCATATTTCGCCATCTATGTTTTGATTCTATGAAATAGAGTCTACCAGGCTCTGGCAGGCACTCATAGAGTACTTTAGTAATATTAAAAAATAAAAAATAAAAATTTCTTGTCAAAGAATTTCAAGTATTTTGGTACGTTCCTAGAATCGAACCGTGCACAGTTAGTCCCGCAGCCATGTCTTGTAGTGACATTAATTTTTAAACGATTACACTTAATATCAAGGTAGCTGTTGTCCGCAGCTCCGCCCGCGTGAATACTTATCAGTGTTACAGTGGGGGGCGGCCGTTACTGCGATCCACAGGATCCCTATTCCAGTGATAACTTTCTAGACCATATTCTACCTCTGTGCTTAATTTTATTCGAATCGGTTTAGTCGTTCTGGCGAGATTGACTTGTTTAGTTACAAACAGACAGATATTAAGCTATCCAAATGTGGCTTATGGGCACCTTACACCCGAAGACCCGATCATCTGAAGACGAAGACCCGAGACGGCGTGCGGTTTTAGTCGGTTGAAACCTGACATAACCTCCCCCGCTGCCGAGGGGATTTCCGCACTGAGAAAAAAAATATTGCCCTCCATGAGCGCAGGCCTGGGGGTGGCGGGTGAGGCCACCTGTCACCCCAGCAGAAGCAGGCCGGGACGGTGGGGCGACTAGCGCCCCTCCCCCAAACCGGGGCAAGACGGGCACACCGTGGTTCCCAAACCCGAGGGGGCCATCTCGAAACCGGAGATGGCCCAGGGTCAGTCGGGGTGCGAGGGATATGCTCTATGGGCAACCTTACACCCCGGCGTCTGTAGACCCCAGACGGCGTGCGGTTTTAGTCGGTTCAAGCCCGACATAACCGCCCCCGCTGGCACGCGGGGGGGTATCCGAAGGGGTTTCCGCACGATAAAAAAAAAAAAAAAAAAAGGTGGTGAAACTAAAACAGTGTATATACATACGTACTGACGAAGTTTTAGGACACTTCCTCTCGAGGTTTATGTTCATTCCCCCCCCCCCTCCCCCCTAAGGAGGAATAACATTGCAATGTGGTACAATATGTTGTACTAGTGAAGTCCATAATACCAAATTATCGTTCCATCGTGATAATTGTCTATTTCAAAGTTAATTCATGATAAGCACCAGCTTAAGATATAAGTAATGTTGAATTCTTGTTACCCAGTCAAGGTAAACGGGATTAAGGTTAATTAAGGTTCTGTTAATTATTATTATCTATACTTTAGCGGCGATAGCCCAGTGGAGCGGCGAAAACCCAGTGGCGTACGGAATGCCGAGACAATGTCTCGAGTTCAATCCCCAGTCGCCCTGGCCTCTGACTTTAGTTATGTGTGTATTAAAAATGTGAATTATCGCTTGCTTAGTAATGTGCCTGGTAGATAGCAATAAGCTCGCCCCCTATTACATTGGGACCTAAACATAACTGGCGAATCGTGGGTATGTAATACACCTCTGCCTACCCCTTCGGGGATACAGGTTTGAAGTTATGATATGTGTACGTTATACTTTAATGTTATAAAGCTGAAGAGTTCGTTTGTTTGGTTGAACGCGACAATCTCAGGATCTACTGGTTCGTATAAAAAAATTCCAGGGCTTACCCGGGGTGTCCGGCAATGGACACTTGGCAGGACACCGTGCGGTTTTAGTCGGTTTATGCACGACATAACCGCCCCCGCTGGCCGCCGCGCGCCGGGGGGTATCCGAAGGGATTTCCGCACGTAAAAAGAAAAATTAGGTGTACGACGCCCTACCAAGATCTCCTCTTTAGAAGTTAGGAGATGCAAGACGGCACTTGCTTCCATAAAAGCGACATCAGGGGGAGAAAGCGAAGGAGAACGGATACTAGGCTCCAACCGCCGGTAACCCTGGCGTTACCCTTTCGAGGGCTTACAAGGGCTGCCCGGCAGTGGACTCTTGGGGAGGACACCGAGTGGTTTTAGTCGGTTCGATTCCGACACGCCCACCCCATCATTGGCACCGATGGGGTGAAGCCCGTGGGGGTTTCCAAACGTTAAAAAAAAGGCTCCAAAGTGCAACGTTTGGATGCACCAGCGAGACATGTATCGATTGTGCATACGTAAGACCAATACTGCTCAAACGCAGAAAAGTGATTCCATATGGCTGCTGTGGTATGTTACCCTCGGCTCCGCCCGCGTGGAATTCTGATCCTGTTCCCGCTACCCATGGGGACCTATTCCCGGGATGAAAAGCCTATGTTCTAAAGATTTAGATCGGAAAAAGAGAACATCTAGGACGCGACTTGAACCCGCGACCAGTCCCTTATAGGGGGAATGCTCTGACCAACTGAGCCACCTAGACACGTCCCAGATATTCGAATTTCTCCGATATATTAATACGTCTTAAGGCGACATTGGAGCCATCTACCGTAATTCTTGCGAACTACAGAAACAATGAATAACTTTACAGTCATTTTTAATCTATACATATATCTGGGACGTGTCTAGGTAGCTCAGTTGGTCAGAGCATTCCCCCTGTAAGGGACTGGTCGCGGGTTCAAGTCCCTTCCTAGATGTACTCTTTTTCCGATCTAAATCTTTAGAAAAATCTAAGCATACAAATTGCTTAAAAATTTAATTGAAGAAAAGCCTATGTGTTATTCCGGACTATAGTCTATCCCTGTACCAAATTTCAGCCAGATTCCTTCAGTCGTTTTTGCGTGAAACAGCAACAAACATACATAAATACATACTCACAAACTTTCGCGTTTATAATATTATTAGGATAAACATTTCCATCATATAGAATATACTGCTTCCGGGCTGTTTGGCCGTGGTCCATCGGAAACTTGTGTTCCAGACGTTTCGTAGGTTCTCCGCACTCGACGGCGTCCCGACGTGTACCACTGAAGATGTCGACCGCAGTGATCGACGAAACGTCTGGAACACAAGTTTCCGATGCACCACAGCCAAACAGCCCGGAAGCAGTATATTCTACATGCAACGCCGGCCGTGAAAGCCTTAAGATTTATATTTCCATCATACATTACATATGTGTAACTCTAGCGGTTTTGCAGCGCACGCCAGAATAGCTCGCAGAGAGACGGGCCAAGAGACTCATCAATAACGATGCACTCGTCGAGAGAAAGGCTTCAGAGCCTTGAACATCGACGCAAAGCTGTAGGCCTATCGGTTTTTTTACCGGATGCTTTTCGGAGAGTGTGCGCTGGAATTGCACAACTTGATACCTCCAAGCCCTTCCCACCAACGAACGACCAGACGCACAGCGACACGCCACCGCTACATGGTGGATATTCCACTCATACGCACGAAACGTTTCGGCGACACATTTATTAAGCGTACAGCTAAGGAGTGGAATTGCCTGCCTGAGTCTGTGTTTCCGGAAAGCTATAAACTCGGAATCTTCAAGTCTCGAGTGAATAGGTTCTTTCTAGGCAAACGTGTTCCATCGTAGACCACATCGTCACTTACGACCAGGTGAGATAGAGGTCAAACGTGAGCCTATCATCCATAAACAAGTTGAATTCCTGAGACGAGCTCAGCCGAATACAAGGGATTTTCGACTTTGCGTTTTTGTTTTTTGCGATTTTTTGCGATTTTTTTTTATCTTGCAATGGAATGGTTCACCCCAGCACGAATCTATTACCGAAAACAGCAACTCAATAGCTCATCTCCTTCATACCCAAAACCGTGACAGAAAATTGGCAACGACGACGTCGACGACACCGACGACGTCGACGACAACTCGATAGCAATAGGGCTTTTCTAAAGAAAATCCCTTAAAAAAATGGTAGATTTTTTCCTACTTGCTTGACACTTATCGTCATATTTTGGACATTTCACACAATATCTTTATAAATTGTAGCCTATGTGTTATTCTGATGTATAAGCTATATTACTGTAAAGTGTCATTAAAATCCATTCAGTAGTTTTTACGTGAAAGAGTGACAAACATCCACCCATCCATCCATCCATACTTACAAACTTTCGCGTTTATAATATTAGAAGGATATTCTGACATCTCCATTGTAACAGCATTTTCTGCAAAATAAATGATTTGATTTTATTTGATGATGATGATAATGTTACATGCAAAAAAAACAGTGGCACTCCAGGAGTGCTGACAGAAGTGAAAACTTGAACAAGTATTTGAATCGTCAGGAATTATTTACAGAGGTGTCGGTGACAGTAACAGTGTAACGAATTCAATTGTTTTTTCCCCATCTCAAAAAATAACGAAGGCAATTAAAACTTTTCACTTCAAAACATTCATCCCATCCCATCAATCTGTCCATTCATCCATCATATGGTTGGCAAGTTTCCATTTCATATGGAATATGGTAAACGTCACGGTGACGATGACGCGAGTTCCATGATATTCACCCAAAAAGTGCTCAACGCGCCTAAAAAAGTTTTCACTTCAATAATGCAGGCCAGAAACACTAAAAGCGAGTGTGCTTGCATGAAAGATTCAATAACAGTAGAGTTATCTGCTTTAACTGGAGTGGATGCCGTGTCGTCTTAGCCCTCTACGGATTATATTATTATTAATATAAATATATATGTATATTAATATTATTATCCTGTAACATAGTAAATGAATAGTTACTCAAACACCCGGACAAGGAAGTAGGACAATATGTCAATAAGTACTATTAATAAATTGATATAAAACTATTTTAACACCTTTAAATTATAATGTGGGTTTGTTCCAAGGTTGCTGTTTATCACCTATAGTTTTCAATATAGTAATAAATATTTTAATAGACAACATTTCCACACACGACAAGAAGTGGGGCTATCGGTTTAAGCTAAACGGTAAATATACGGAGTCTATCCTCGCTTTCGCGGACGATTTGGCAATACTGACTCGTAACCCAAAGCAGTGCCAGGACCTACTGCGTAGAGTAGACGATTTCTGTACATGGACAGATGGAATGAGAGCAAAACCTAGCAAATGCTACTGTCTATGTCTGGGTAGGCGGGGTACCAGGTATACTTCATATGACCCAGGGCTTAGTATAGGCGGGGAAAACGTTTCAACTATATCTGAAACCGTGCCTTTTAAATTCCTCGGAAGAAAGATTGACAACAGAGGTTGCACTCCAGCTTTGGACGAATTAATTGATAGTTTCATTATCGATTTAAAAAAGGTAGACCAACAACCAATAAGTAATGTTAAAAAAGCTTGGATCTATGACAATTATTTAACCTCGCGTCTTAACTGGCCGTTTCTTATATATGATATAAACCAGAGCCTCCTCAAAAAACTAGATGCGAGTGTCACGAAGACACTGAAGTCGTGGCTAGGGCTAGCTCAGTCGGCCGACCCGTCGGCACTATATAGATCCGCGAATAATTTTGGAATGACGCTTAAGAAGCCATCAGAACTCTATAAACACCTAAGAGTAACTAAAATGCACGTCTTATCGGAATCTAAAGACGAAATAGTAAAAGTCCTTCCAAAAGATAAAAATGCATCGGAGCTCGAATCACGCCTCCAGTTCCATAAAAGGTTCATGATAGGCTCGCAGACTGGTAGAGTAGGTCTAGGTAATATTCAGAGACAAACAGATAAAGAAATAACAAAATCTTTTCTTCAAGCAGACGAAAACAACACCTATAAGGTGCACGCAATGAACCTAGAAATGCAAAACGAATGGTTGACTCTAGGTGAATTTTGTATATTATGGTACGCCTTAAAATGGCGTACCATAATATACGACTGGTCACCGGCCTTACTTAAATTTTACCTGAATGCATTCCAGTTGACCCTCCCCGACCAAAGCAATCTGGTCAGATGGGGAAAAGCCACAGATAAAACATGTAACTCATGTGGTGAAGCAACTGGTACGGCTAGGCACCTACTAGTGGGTTGTAAAACGCTATTAGACCGGGGTCATTACTCGCGCCGTCATGATAAGGTATTAGAAATCATACGTGAGGCTGTAAGTTTGGCGGTAGCTAGAGCGAAAAAAGGATTAACCACAAACCAAAGAAATGACATTGCGTTTGTAGAGGAAGGCTGCTCAAAGAAATCACTTCAAAAGCCTTATTCAATTTTGATAGCTGCCGTTGACTGGACAATACTCGTAGACACGTATGAGAAGCACTATAGGATACCGGAGGATGTCTGTGCCTCATCATCCAGACCCGACATATTCCTTTTTTCACGATCGCATAAGCGTGCAGTGCTTGTAGAACTCACAGTACCGTGGGAAACTAATATACCTAAAGACCACGCTATAAAGACAAACAAATACTTTGATTTGACTAACGAGTTAACCAAAAACGGCTACGTGGTTAAACTCTATGCCGTAGAAGTAGGAGCAAGGGGAATTCCAGCTAAATCCCTGTACAACTTACTTAAAGACCTCGGATTGCCAAGAGCTTCAGTAAGCTCTTTATTAAAACGTATATCAAAAGCGGCATTGTTAGGATCTTACCAAATTTGGATAGGTAGGGGGGGGAACACTACTGACGGTGGAGGTGAGCGCTGATGCATCAAAAGGTGGCCACCCTAAACCTACATCTGGGTCGCAAGTCCCAGTCGCCGTCATGGTGTTCCTCTCTGTACCACGCTATGGACCCGGCGACCGCACGGTGAATCCATGGAGTGCTGAGAATCGGATCTCTTGCTGCGCCTGCGCAGAGGTCGATATTTTTTTGGCCATATCTCCGGTTCTTCTTAACCAATTGCAATCAAACATACGGTAGATTTTAAGTCTTACCAAGACCTTTCTAACTAGAAGCAGGCCGTGGCGGAGGCGTGTCGTGTGTGCCCTACACACGCCTGCCAACTCACCGAAGCGGGATAAAACCCGACCTTACCAGGCGAGGCCGCGGTGGCGGCCAAGGTCCGCCGGCAACCCTGGGGTTATCCTTTCGAGGGCTTACCCGGGGTGCCCGGCAACGGACATTTGGGGAGGACACCGTGCGGTTTTAGTCGAGACACGACATAACCACCCCCGCTGGCCAGCGGGGGGGTATCCGAAGGGATTTCCGCACGTAAAAAAAAAGACCTTTCTAACTGCATCAAAATCCGTTCAGTAGTTTTTGCACCCATAGCGAACAAACAGTCAAATAGACATGAATTCCGTAAAAGATATTTTTGTGTTCAGAATCGTTCATTTAAAATAACCTAAGTTATTTAAAAAAAATATATCTAATGTACATACAAGACTAATTTACAATTTTATAATAGTATATACACTGATCCCGAGGTTTCGGTTGCTTTTCAGCAGCCATGGTCAATTATATACACGTAAATTACATATATATATTCAATTAAATTTTTAAACATTTAAATTTTTTTCTAAAGATTTAGATCGGAAAAAGAGAACATCTAGAACAGGACTTGAACCCGCGACCAGTCCCTTACAGGGGGAATTTTTAGATCTTTTGAAAAAGTAAATTATATAGCTTACCTCTGCTTACGTCTTAGAATTTAGACAAGTTAACACATCTCAACCTTGTGCTCCAATTCCGCCGCACTATAATGATATCAGTTCAATGTTTTATAATTAACACTATTGCAAGGTTCAATCTAAATCCTATAATTTTTTTAAACGCTTTTTCATCTAAACACCATCTTTGTAACTTTTTTTTCTTTTTTCGTGCGGAAATCCCTTCGGATACCCCCCCGCCGGCCAGCGGGGGCGGTTATATCGGGCTTAAACCGACTAAAACCGCACGCCGTCTCGGGTCTGGAGTCGCCGGGGTGTAAGGTTGCCCATAGAGCATATCCCTCGCACCCCGACTGACCCTGGGCCATCTCCGGTTTCGAGATGGCCCCCTCGGGTTTGGGAACCACGGTGTCCCCGTCTTGCCCCGGTTTGGGGGAGGGGCGCTAGTCGCCCCACCGTCCCGGCCTGCTTCTGCTAGGGTGACAGGCGGCCCCACCTGCCACCCCCAGGCCTGCGCTCATGGAGGACGGAGGTCGTTGAGCGACCTCCGGCGCCTGAGTCGCCTGCGACGCGCGGCGAGCATGTTGCGGGCTCGGCGGGCCGGGAGAGTTCTGAACCTCTCCCGGGCGCGCTCCGCCATCTACTTCGCGAGCATCACATGCTCGCAGAAGGAGGTGGCGGCGGACCACGCGCTCGCGCTCCGCAACCATCTTTGTAACCTTGCATGAAGTGAGTCAGCATCAGCCTCGTATACTCATCTTCCTTCGAGCACAGCGTACACCATATGAGTTGAGAAAATCTCTACTCATATGGTGTCAGTTTTCAGTCTAACTACGAAACGGCCACACTTCGATTGAACAACTTTGAACATATTGAAATAAACTATTTTTAACGGAAAAAAAACAGAAAAACGATTCCTACCTAGGATGCTCGAGTGTACTACGTGAGTTCGACAAATGGAAGTGCGATTAACGATTGTGTGACAAAGGTCGACATTACTCTAGTGCGACAATCGTTTGTGTTGTACTAGATGGCGTTAAAAGTCCACAGAACATATTGTTTTGCAAATGTAAAGGGGGTTTTCATTATTTTTTTCATGTTATTTGTGTTATTTATCTGGCCCTCGGCGGCCGCTGCCTGTCCTTGACAGTGTCCTGTGTCAGTGATGTAAGAAAACCACTAAGAGTATGTAAATTCATATTAAATCAAATCAAACCATTGTTGTTACTCCTACGGTAGTGCGTGCGACAATGATTTGTCGCACTACCGTAGTGTCGAACTACTGTCGCACAATCGTTTGTCGCACTCGAGTAATGTCGACCTACAATGTGTCACACTAGCGTGCATTCGAACTATGGTGAGTCGCAGTACAGTTTTGTCACACAATCGTTAATCGCACTTCCATTTGTCGAACTCACGTAGTAAACTTAGGATGCTCCGCGAAGTTATTAAAATTGAAAACAGCCTAATTTAAATAGAGAAGATGGTTGGAATGTACCACCAGCTTGGGACCCAGTCAATCACTTAATTAATTTCAAGAAAAATCCAAATACTACAAGATTTCATGACACTGTGAGCTCATTCTGCGTAAAAAGTAACACCAACAATTTAGCATGGTTCGGGTAATTTACTATAAGACAACCACCATCTTCAGTCTCCCTGTGACCATGGCTGCTGAAAAGCAACCGAAACATTGTATTTCCGCACGATAAAAAAAAAAAAAAAAAAAAAAAAAAAGGTACAATGTAATTTTTTTTTTTTTATATTTAGGACACGTCAATTTGACTTCACCTCGCCTGATGGTAAGCTGAAGGTAAAGTCTCAGGAAAGAGGGTCACCATTACATACACGTACCATTAACAATGGTGGCACTCAGCTTGACGGCCTCATCAGAATAGGATTGTCGTCGCAGCATCGCGTGACACCCACCGGTCCCACTAGTGCTGCGACCACAACCCCCCTGTCCGGCTATGCACTTGCTGACCCCTGAACGCAATCAAACCGAAATTGGATTACTATGGAGGGCTTTTCGCAATCGTGCACGGTGGTACCTACCCGGCCGAATTTTGTGACAAATTTGTGTCATCAAATTTCTACACCAATGTAAATAATAAAATAAATCGCGATAGAATCCGTAATAAATAGTTTTGTTTCCATTTACAAAATTAATTCGCTTTCATATTTTTTCTTAACGCGTCAAATGAAGCGTAACATCAAAATAGCTCCAAGACCTACATCACACAGACTTTCATATGAATTGTGGAGTGTTGGAGCCGGTGAAAACGTGCCACATCGTAGCTTCCCATATCATTGTGTGCAGTTAATACCTTTTTTGTATTCAATCCATTGCTGGCAGATAGTACTTGAATTTATAAGTTCTTATCCGCGAGAGTCTGGATAGAATTTTTTATATCAAGCTTGCTATATTTGGATGATGGGATGACATAATGAAAGAATTTTAGATATCTGCATTTTTTGTGTGACGGCGGCTTAATTGGAAGAGGAATAAAAATGTTGTTTTTAGACGAAAGTGGCGTGTTTGAGGGGTGTATGACAGAACTTAACTTCACGCCTGTATCCCCGAAGGGGTAGGCAGAGTTGTATTATACACCCACGATTCGCCAGGTCCCAATGTAATAGGGGGCGAGCCTTTTGCTATTTACCGGGCATATTACTCAGCGAGCGACACACATAGCTACGAAAATTCGAAGATCTGGTGTAACTATATCATAAAGAGTTAGTGTGCCACTGGAAAAGATACTGTATTGATAAAAATATTTTTCTCTATGTTATTAAAAACCGATGTCGAAGGAGCCCCGCATTGCGGGGCTCCGTTGACTTGATCGCTTATTTCTTCACGCATTATAATTCATCAGTGTAGGGGCGTGCGGTGTCCACAAGCTCGCTTCGCTCACTCCCGCGGCATTAGTAAAAGTAATTGTGTTCAATAATTTACTCAAAATTTGTTCCATGCGCATCATGGCTTCTCTTCATTGCCACAACGCGTTGTGGTCATATGAGACATGACAACCAAGACAGGAATGTCGCTGTATTGTTTTTCGGTGATGGCCGCAACGCGTCTCGTGAGCGTTTTCATGAGAGCCACACACAACACGAGTTTCGCAATGTGGCTATTTACAACGTGTGAGCTGTTTTTTTTGTCAATAAGCGTTTTCGGTCGTTGATCGTAACATATAATACTACTTATAATAAATAAATAAATATTTTTTGACATTATACACAGCGCTTTCTAGTCCCAAAGTAAGCATAGTTTAACTAGCTTGTGTTATGGGTTCCAGACAGTTATACATCACTACACCCCAGCTGGGGTGCGTGGAGACTTGATGTAGGGCTTTGGCCCTCTCCAAGTGGAGTCTCTTCTCCCTCTCTTAATAGAGGGGGGGCGTTGGGTCGGGGTTATAGTCGCTTCGGCGGACAACCCAGCCAGGTGAGATAAACGGTTCCCCGTTTAAGGCTATGGGTTCCAGAATGCGGATAAACATACTAATATACTTCAATTAAATTTTTAAGCATTTTGTATGCTTACTTTTTTCTAAAGATTTAGATCGGAAAAAGAGAACATCTAGGACGGGACTTGAACCCGCGACCAATCCCTTACAGGGGGAATGCTCTGACCACATACATATTATACATAGAAACACGCAGACAAATGCAAATCTAATTTTTTTTAGTTGTCTGTCAGCTTACTGGTGAAGTTTTCTTCTGCCCCGAAGATCTTGGCGGTGCCCATAAACCCACTCCTGTCATATAATACTTTTTTTATTTATTTATTTTATTTGAAGTACAAACAGTATTAAGACTACATAATTACTACTTACATAACTGAAAACCATTTATAAGTTTTTTCACATGTAAATAACAAGTAGACACTTGACGGATTTATATATTATTTAAAAGATAAAGAAAGTCTTAAAAAGAAAAACGAAAGAATAATTAAGAAGTAGGTACTACACGAAACGCTTAGAGATTCAATTCAAACCAGTGCTTACCGACTATACGGTTGTAATTAGCAGGATCCGTATTGAATAAATCCAATTCAGGATATTCCGATGTTCTGTTCACAAAATGTGCTGTTCTAGGGAAATATGAGTTGCTTCTATAATTGGTAATACCATAATAATATAATTGGTAATACGTTGATAAGAATTTTTGACAGCTAAACAAAATCAAAGTAAGGTAGCTGCTCCGGCCGGCACGCTTCTAGTAGTCCTGTGAACAGATAGAAAAAATGCACGGGCTTTGTCTCCCAGTCCAGGGGAGCTACAGGCACTAGCAATATCCCCTTATCCTCCCCCAAGGGAGACAGCGAGGGATACACGACACCGTCGCCTAATTTTTGTTCTAACCTACTTGTCCAATAGTTAGAAGCATTTGCTTATAAACTGTCATAACTCTTACTCCACAATATACTGGTAATGAAACAGCAAAATAAATGCAAGCATCGTAAAATTCCGTTACAAATTTACTTACTGGCCCCTAAAACTAAGTAATAATTCGTTGAACAATCTTTAGTCACCGGCTAACGCTTGCCGCGCGCGGACGCCGCGTTTTTATCTATGCTCGATAGTAACGTTCGGAAGCAGTGATATTTTTTTTAAATTTCAAATTTTAATTTTAGAACAACGGTTTTTTACAAGGTGTGTTTTTTTTTCTAAATATTGTGTTGGTTTTTTGTTTTATGAATTCGTGAAAAGTGTTATAAATAAATGTATTAGTTGTATGTGTTATAGTTTATCTGATAGTGTGTGCGTTCGAAGTGGCATTTTTGCAAGCTTTCACCTGATTGATGAGTGCAGTGCTAATTTCCTTTTCGGATGTCACTGGCCTTTTTTGTTGGATTCGTGTTTGGTTTAACAATTTGGGTTTTGTAAATTTTCGAACGGATTTCTAACTGTCAAAATTTATTTTCGACGAGATAGTGTTCTTTTTTCAAACGTATAGCAATGGTTTTTAAGTTGATGTTCTTATTAAAAAAATGACGACTTAGAAAAAAATTCAAACAGTTTTAACTGTAAAAACTATTTTTGGTGTGGGAAAAAAGTGTTCTTTTTCAAATTTATAGTAATTCTCAAGTATGGGGATCTTCGGGCTCCAAATCAACCTCATCTGCAAGCCGGTACTGCTGGTTGATAGACGAGGCTTTGGCACAGGTTATCCTCTCAGGGTTATTAGGTCAGGCGGCAATCGCTCCCGAAAAAGCGAAGATAAACTAAATTAACATTAGTAGAGCGGACCTTTGGCTTCAAAGTGTCTTGAAGGCACCCGGAATTGGCGCTTGAATAATGTTTTTTTTTTCTTTCTTTTTTACACCACTCAAGTGGCAGACAAGCTCACGGCCCACCTGACGGGAAGCGGTTACCGCGGCCTATTGACGTGTGCAACACCAGAGGCGTCACACTTGCGCTGCCGATCCTATTATGGTGGACTAATATCTCAAGTTGATGTTACTAGTTAAGAAAATATATAAAGACACATCTGCCATGATGATGACGGCATAATTATATCGTTAAATTCTTTGTTAATTACATCATCTTTAAATTTAAAGACACATGTATGGGTATAAACCACAGATAACAAAAAATAGTATAAAAACTTTTAACGTATTCGGAGTTTGTTTTCGCATATTTATCTACTTACCGCGGTTGTGTATACCTTGTATGGGTTACCAGAGGCGTATATGTCACCTACATTTCGCCAATTACGTTTTCCGTCTTGCGTAAATGGGTGCTTCAAACCAGGCAACTTTTGCAAACTTTGTGTGATTATTACAAAATTGCTTCACGAAATCTACCTGTGCGTTCCCCCTGCGGGAACGGCTTTTTTAGAGTTGGCAAGTTATTTCTTAAATGAATTGGACCACGGAACTATCAAAAGGTGCTGTGGTCCATCTATTTTGAAAGTTGGACAACTGCACCTAGTAAAGACCCATGGTCCAACTAGTTGGACGGAGCAGTTGGACCACTGCCCCGCACCCAAATTTTCTAACATTTTTTTTTTTATAACATATATTTAAGCCGCGGTAGCCTAGTGGTATGGGTAATGGACTGCTGAGACGAGGTCTCGGGATCGATCCCAGGTTTTACCATGGCACACACCAATGACTTTTCGATGCTTTTCGAAGTTATGTGTGTATTTATCGCAGGTTTATAAGTGCCCGGTTAATGGCAATAGGCTCGCCACCTATTACATTGGGACCTAAACATAAACTGGCGAAATGTGGGTGCTAGCACATCTGCCTACCCCTTCGGGGATATAGGCTTGAGTTTATGTTATGTTATGTTTCTAACATTTTATCCGACTCGGGAATCGAACCTGGAATCTCTACTGCTGGGTCATCTACCCAGAAAACTTCCTCAGTGGCTCAAAAGTATATGTCCTGGATTCGAATCACGATCGGAAAATAACATATTTGCATATTTCTTAAAAAAAAACCTGTAAACAGCACGAAGTCTTGATAAAGTATCCAATTAACGTAAAAAAACTCGCCCCGTATTTCGCCCCCGAAATCAGTGAGATTTAAGTGTTGATTCACCTTTGCTTACCTCTTTGCAATATACAAACGCGAGTGTTACGAACATCATACATATTCTGTAAGATCTGGGTCTAGGTCTGCAAGGCCAATCGCTGCTTGCAATGTTGAGCTGAGTGAGACATCGTGATTTAAAATTATTAAGAGCGGAATCAGATTTTGAAAATTTTGAACAGTGATCATTCCTCCGCGGCAAGTCCGATTTTGAAAATTCTTTTTGAAAGTCACAACTCTGGACGTGCTTTCTGAGCGTGTAAAGTTTGGTCACAGTGTCTCGAGCGGTTATTATGTAATTCCATCTGGAATTTTTTTAACGGTGATCATTCCTCTGTGGTAGCATTAATTTTTTCAAAATATATCCATAAACCTTCCTCTGATTGACCTCTTTAATCATGCCAAATTTGGTTCTGATTGGATTAGTAGTTTAGGAGGAGACCTGTGACAAAGAAAATTCTGAAGTCTGGTATGAGGAGCTTTCGCTCGACTTCGTCTCACTCAGCTCAATAAATATTAAAATAAGATAAAGGCCATCGTAGTAAGGTCAAAGTAGGCTATTAAAATCAATAATTAATTCAATGGTAATCCACTCTCCGATAATAGTAACCATTAGATTATACATATTTCTTTAATTACATGAATATTCAAAACTTCGCCTCACATATTTACTTTAGGTTTGTATATTTTATATTTTGTATTGTAATGACGGCCTTTGTGGCGTAGCGGTAGTGCATTCGACTGCTACGACAGGAGGCGCGGGTTCGAT
The DNA here is from genome assembly GCA_946251805.1 of Cybosia mesomella. NCBI lineage: Eukaryota > Metazoa > Arthropoda > Insecta > Lepidoptera > Erebidae > Cybosia > Cybosia mesomella. Next base: position 20,258,713 of record OX276411.1, read on the forward strand.
TCCCGCTCAGTGCAAATATTTGTATGCATGAATATGTCTATTTGCATTGGTCTGGGTGTTTCTATGTATAATATGTATGTATTTACATTAAAAAAAAGTATATAAGTATGTTTATCCGCATTCTGGAACCCATAACACAGGCTATTTAAACTATGCTTACTTTGGGTCTAGAAAGCGCTGTGTAGAATGTTGTAGAATATTATTATTATTATTTATTTATTTATTATTATTATTTATTTATATTATTTTGAGTCATTAAGTTACTTTTTTGTTTTCGTGCCGAAATCTCCTCGGATAGCCCCCCGCCGGCCAGCGGGGGCGGTTATGTCGGGCTTGAACCGACTAAAACCGCACGCCGTCTCGGGTCTTAAGACGCCGGCCGGGGTGTAAGGTTGCCAATAGAGCATATCCCTCGCACCCCGACTGACCCTGGGCCATCTCCGGTTTCGAGGTGGCCCCCTCGGGTTTGGGAACCACGGTGTCCCTGTCTTGTCCCGGTTTGGGGGAGGGGAGTGATTAAGTTACCTAATGGGCGCAGAAACTTCATTTTCCCGCGCGTAAATTTGCTATTTCCCGAATTCAAACGTTTTTCTTCAGGATATAACATAACATAATTTCACGCCTGTATCCCCGAAGGGGTAGGAGCCCGGGCACACACCTCTGACTTTTAGTAATTATGTGTTTTAAAAATGTTAATTATCGCTCGCTTAGCAATGTGCCCTGTAAATGGCAATAGGCTCGCCCCCTATTACATTAGGACCTAAACATAACTGGCGAATTGTGGCTTTCCAATACACCTCTGCTTACCCCTTCGGGGATACAGGCGTGAAGTTATGTTATGTTTTTGCGTCGGGGGTTAAAATGGCTACTGGCATTTACTTTTCAATCCGTATTCATGTGAAAACATGTTATATTATTAATCATTGATAATAGAATACTTTGAGTGATAGCGTATCTGCTCCTAATGACGTCATGAAGTATCAGCACTCCAAATATAGCTGAAAGTTATGTAATATAGAACTGCTGGGTCCTTTTAAAGAACTTAAATGAATTGCAGTGCATTTTTTTTTTGACTTGTGAAAACCCTCTCGGGCTTCACCCCATTGGTGCCGAAGATGGGATGGGCGTGTCGGAATCAGACCGTCTGAAACCACACGGTGTCCTCCCCAAGTGTCCATTGCCGGGGACCCCGGGTAAGCCCTCGAAAGGATAACCCCAGGGTTACCGGCGGACATTGGCCGCCACCGCGGCCTCGCCTGGTGGGGTCGGGGCAGTGTACCTCCCGCCCCCCCGCCGGCCAGCGGGGGCGGTTATGTCGGGCTTGAACCGACTAAAACCGCACGCCGTCTCGGGTCTACAGACACCGGGGTGTAAGGTTGCCCATAAAGCATATCCCTCGCAACCCGACAGACCCTGGGCTATCTCCGGTTTCAAGATGGCCCCCTCGGGTTTGGGGGTGTCCCCGTCTTGCCCTGGTTTGGGGGAGGGGCGCTAGTCGCCACACCGTCCCGGCCTTCTTCTGCTGGGGTGACAGGCGGCCCCACCTGCCACCCCAGGCCTGCGCTCTTGAATAATATTAGTTTTTTTTTTTTTTTTTTTTTTTTTTCGTGCGGAAATCCCCTCGGATACCCCCCCGCCGGCCAGCGGGGGCGGTTATGTCGGGCTCGAACCTATAGATTCTATATATCGTTTTTTTTTTATACCACTAAGGTGGCAGACAAGCACACGGCCCACCTGATGGGAAGCGGTTACCGCGGCCTATGGACGTGTGCAACACCAGTGGCGTCACACTCGCGCTGCCGACCCTGTAAAGGAAAGGATGGGAAAGGAGTTTGGGAGGGGATGGGAAAGGAGTTTGGGCTCCGGCACTCTCACTCACCAAACGGAACGCAACAGTTCAAATACTGTTACTTGGCGTCGATATTCTGTGAGAGGGTGGTGCTTCCCCGGTCGAGTCGGCCCATTCATGCAACGGCCAAAATGACTGTTGCTTGACTCTACCACTCTAGGTTTTTGAACGCTCACAGTTGATGAAATTTATAATTTTGCATTACAGTACAAGTAGGAATTTACGCAGTTGAGAGTGCAGATAAAATATACATAACATAACATAACTTCACGCCTGTATCCCCGAAGGGGTAGGAAGAGGTGTATTACACACCCACGATTCGCCAGTTATGTTAGGGTCCCAATGTAATAGGGGGCGAGCCTATTGCCACCTACCGGGCACATTATTAAGCGAGCGATAATTAACATTTATTAATGCACACATAACTACGAAAAGTCAGAGGTGTGTGCCCGGGGCGACTGGGGATCGAACTCGAGACCTCGTCTCAGCAGTCCGTTACGTACGCCACTGGGCTATCGCCGCAAATATATATACAATTGTAACAAATGTCACTTAGGTTGTATCTCTGCCATCCAAGCTAAGATTAAACTTGTATTATGGATGACAGTGCTTTCCTTCTAATTAAACAAGTTAATAGTAGTTAGTTAGTTAGTAAATGGTAGAGTGATAGAACTAAACTATAAAATAACATAACATAAACTCACGCCTATATCCCCGAAGGGGTAGGCAGAGGTGCTAGCACCCACGTTTCGCCAGTTTGTTTTAGGTCCCAATGTAATAGGTGGCGAGCCTATTGCCATTAACCGGGCACTTATAAGCCTGCGATAAATACACACATAACTTCGAAAAGCATCGAAAAGTCTTTGGTGTGTTCCATGGTAATACCTGGGATCGAACCCGATATCTCGTCTCAGCAGTCCTTTACCCATACCTAGGCTACCGCGGTTTTTACTACTATAAAACTATAAAATCTAATGATTCAATCGATTTTTGAACTTTGTTCTATTGTCAACTGTACACGCTCGCAGTTGATGTTGTGGGGACGGAATGCTGACACGCATTTTGTAAGCACTCGATCGGGCTGTCCCGCTGCGACGGGCAGTCGCATACGATACTGGCATTCCCTCCAACCTTTCCATGGTCATTCCTGCCTCACGGCGTACTGAATCACGGGAGAGCACCCGTTGCGGTCTGTTTATAGCCTTCTCCGCGGGTGCTTTCTTGACTCCCTACAAATTCTTTATCCGTCCCCAGCCGAATTCTCCCCCAACGGGGCTGGCTTTCTACTGTAAAAAAGAAGCATTACCCCCCTAATGGGGCTGACAAACACAGTAACGTTACTGCGTGTCCTGCGAGCCGTCGGTACACTTACGGCCCGTTTTCGAGTTCAGGGCGTGAACTCGAAAACGGGCTGGCGTGCCAAGAATGCGCAAACGTGCGTGGTACCAGGAAGGCATCTTTACTGCTCACCAATTCCTCGTGAAATACTGGGCCTCACGGCCTAGGCAGTGTATTGAGTCCAACATTTTGCACCTATCGGTGGCATACAGCCCACAGTCCCAAAGTGCGTGGTCTCGGCTCTCTCTCAGCACGTAGCAGTTTCGTTTAAGCCAAGCCTATGAAGTCGCTGCCTAAAGCATCCGTGTCTCGTGAGGATCTGCGAGGTAACATAATCGGGTTCGACCCACCTGTATTTTAGCCTCACGACAACATTCGGGAAGAAGCTGCGTAGTTCCTGCCCATCGAGTCAGGTCTCCCACCGTTCCTGCCAAAGGGAGACAACGTCACGCCTCACCGATTCCTTAAGCTGCTTACGCTCCCTCATGGCCAGCTGGTGTCCCTCCTCCGCAATTCGTCCAGCACGAAAGATCTCTAGGTCGGCAGGTAGAACCCCCGCAAGCACTGGCAGCGCTGCGGTACTACACGATCTGTAGGCCTTCGTCAGTAAAATTAATGCAGGCCGCTGTGATCTAAGAAAATTTCGTTTGACCACGAAGTTGGACGAGCGTCGGTACCATACGGCCGCAGCATAGGAAACTGTAGCAACATAGGTCCCTACGATACGTGCAGTAGGTAGGACACGTACATTAGAGCCGTGAGTTCGAATCAGTAAATTATCTTAACCTAACACCCAAGTGTTTTTATTGGCTTTGGCCGATCAGTCCTAACGAGTCTTACCACTTACCATCAACTGGCCGATATACCCAACAATTTAATAGAACAAAATTTAATATCTAGTGACCTGATTAATTTGAGTTTTGAAATAAAACTACTTTTAACGGACTGTATAGCGATTTATTTGATGCTATTTTATTATTTACATTGAACCCGACGTTTCGGTTGCTTTTCAGCAGCCATGGTCACGGGGAGACAGGATGGTTGTTGTCTTATAGTTTGAAATGTTTAATCTAAAATATGTTTATCTTGGTCTGGGTGTTTAAGTATTTAAGTATGTTTATCCGCATTCTAGAACCCATATGACAAGCTCTGCTTAGTTTGGCTCTAGATGGCGTTTATGTACTTTGTCCTACTATATTTATTTGTAACATTTTATTTTTCTGCACTTCTTCATTTAAACTTTTCGACATAATATCACTAGGTGAACACATTCCATTCCAATACACAAACACCCTGTGCCTTTTTTATTAAAGTGTGGAAACCCCCACGGGCTTCACCCCATCGGTGACAACGATGGGATGGGCGTGTCGGAATCGGACCGACTAAAACCACACGGTGTCCTCCCCAAGTGTCCTGTAACGGTTAATAATTTTTATAGAAGTTTGTAAATGAAGTTAAGGGGACTTATGCATAGAAAGATTTAATAAAGTTTATAAATGAGACTAACTACCGGCTAGGGCGAGCAGAGATAAATAAAAGGATTGATTACAATATAATAAGAGATTATAATCGGTAACGTTACATAAATTTATTTTAGGTATATGAGTAAATGAACCTCAGGGAATGGATTCTTAATAAATATTCTGCCGTGGCGTTGTTCGGTCCGTTGTGCAAAGATGGTAGTATGCACTTAGCTAGTGGATACGTGGCTGTGGTGTTGCCGGCGTGCCAGGATCTCCGCTGGTGTGCCTCGCAACCGCTATGATGGTGCGAAGACCCTGGAAATAGAAAAAGTGCGGGTCAGTTTGTCACTAGGCAATTACGTCCAAGTGACCCGCTAAAATAGCAGGTGAAGAGAATCTCCCAGCGGCAATGCAGCGTAGCTAGAAGCTATAACAAAAGAGAATATAATAGGCAGCACAAGCTGGTGCCGCGACCTCTGACCGTACGGGTCATCGGCCTCGTGGCACTAATTAGGTAGGCTGGAATAGCACACATAATAAAACAAAATATATTAAGCCCTGCATTTTAGCAGGCAATAAGCTGCACCGCTGGAAAGTCTTCACCTGTAGAAAGAAGTAGGAAATGTTGATCTCAAAACTTACCCGGAGCCGACAGCAGTTGGCCACGGGGTCAAAGTGACCTTCCTCGGCGAAGGTTGCCAAGGAAAGGAACGATATAAGAGCCGTCAGTTGATAACTGGGCTAGTGCTGTCCAATCTCGCTTGCACAACCATAGATAATTAGTAATATATTATAGAAACATACTAAAATATCGATTAATTTACGGATATTGTTTTAATTAGATTTATAAAGAATACACAACGTTACAGTCCATTGCCGGGCAACCCGGGTAAGCCCTCGAAAGTATAACCCTTTTTTTACGTGCGGAAATCCCTTCGGATACCCCCCGCCGGCCAGCGGGGGTGGTTATGTCGTGTCTCGTCTAAAACCGCACAGTGTATAACCCGAAAGTACCCCTAGGGAACACATTGTGCCTAAATTATGTTTTTCTGTTATCTCTATGCATTTAACACCGTTATGTATTTTGTACCGCGCAGCCGCGTAAGTAGCCGCGGTAGCCTAGTGGTATGGGTAATGGACTGCTGAGACGAGGACTCGGGTTCGATCCCAGGTTTTACCATGGCACACACCAATGACTTTTCGATGCTTTTCGAAGTTATGTGTGTATTTATCGCAGGTTTATAAGTGCCCGGTTAATGGCAATAGGCTCGCCACCTATTACATTGGGACCTAAACATAAACTGGCGAAATGCGGGTGCTAGCACCTCTGCCTACCCCTTCGGGGATATAGGCGTGAGTTTATGTTATGTTATGTTTTGTATTTTGTTCATTGAAACCAATTAATTGTGGTGGTAGAAATTTGATGACACAAATTTGTCACATCAAACATCTTTATAACTGTAATGTGTTAAGCTACTTTTGTTGCAGACTGTACGATAGAAAATAAATTTCACAATCCACAGTAAAGTGTTGGTCAAGACAGTTCTACTTTCGTTGTATTTTTTATTTATTATCTGCACACATGCAGCTGCAATTATGAACACACGCGAGACTATAGTTCTCTTTTTAAACTATTGTAATATTTGTTGCCAGTTAAAAAAATACTAGCGGTAATAGCCCAGTGGCGTACGTAACGAACTGCCGAGACGAGGTCTCGAGTTCGATCCCCAGTCACCACGGTCACCCACCTTTGACTTTTCGTAGTTATGCGTGTATTAAAAATGTTAATTATCGCTCGCTTAGTAGTGTGCCCGGTAGATGACCATAGGCTCGCTCCCTATTACATTGGGACCTAAACATAACGGGCGAATCGTGGGTGTGCAATACACCTCTGCCTACCCCTTTAGGGATACAGGCGTGAAGTTATGTTATGTTATTATTCTTAGACCGACTACTTAGGAATTTGTGTGATTCTCGGAAAATGTTTCATAGATAAATTCGCTTTATGGGCACAACACGCATGATTGCGCAGTGACTGAGCCGTGTACAGGTTGTGTGTCCGCGTGTTGCAATTATCTGAGTGATTCATAGATACATTCGTCTTGTGATATTTGTGTTCTCTCGTTCAATAGAGAGCAATACTTTATTTTTGAGTTGAGAGTGAGACGAAGTCGACCGAAACTCCTTTCACTCCACTCTATATATTTCGTTTGTGTCCCTCTACCGCCTAGACCCTTCGACCGATTTTAATGATTTTTAGTATAATCATAGATGATAGTGATGTGACGGACATAGGCTATACAAATTTAAATTATGAAGTACCACGGACGAATAATCACCGAACAAAAAATTCAAAAGCTGATTTCTCAAAAACCACAATTAGTAAAATCTTAGTTTTGGCGCCAAAACGTAGCCTATAACCATAAATACCGATTAAAAAAAAGAAAACTGAAAATCGGACTAGACACTGAGGAATAATCGCCGAATAATAAATTCTAAAGCTGATTTCTCAAAAACTATGATATTCTATGCTCCTTTCCAAATCACTCAGACGTGGGCACTTCCAGCTCAACATTGCAAGAGCTACTGCCTTGCGGACCTAGTTATATGGTAAATGATTCTGCGCAGTTTGTAATACTATACAGCTTTCTTTGCCAATGTGGTAGGCAGAGATAACATTTTTCACTTGCTACGATCTTGGCATAAGTACATCTTCAGATTTTTCTACTTTCATTCACCCCAGACGCGAAAATGACGGGGTGTTATACCCACAGACACGTCAAACTTATCACTATCATCACGACATATTATAAAACAAAACCCCCGCCACGTCTGTCTGTCTCTTCGCGATAAAGTAAAAACTACTGCACCGATTTTCATGTTTTCACCAATGGATATAGTGGTTTTCGAGGAAGGTTTTAGTATATAATTTGTAAAGTTTTACATCGGCTAAAATATAAAGATATTTGTTTGAGGTGTCCGAAAAGCCGTCTGGAAGCTTTGAACGAAAACGCTGCCTAAACCGAGATATAACAAAATGATGTATGGTGGAATTGTGTATCTTGTATAGGTTGTGGTGGTGGAATAGGGTCCCATCGGTAGCGGGAACGGGATCAGAATAACTTAATAATATAATATTAATATAACTTTAATATAACTATATTAATATAACTTATACGTTTGACGTTTCTGTTTGTGGCATCGTAGCTCCCGAACGGATGAATCGATTCTGATTTTGTTTTTTTTCCGCCAGGGGATTTTAAATTTTTATGATTTTTCATATACGTGTGAGCTCACGTATTTACAAAACACACGTATCTAGTCATGGTTATCGGTGTTCTAGAACCCATAGTACCAAACGGTAAAAATGGGTATTTATAGCACTTTGTATTATTTCCAAGAATATTATTACTCACATAGTACGTCTTCGAAATTAAATTTAAAAGAAAATTAAAATTCGTGCCCAAAATTATATAAACTCGCTTTACAAGGTCACAATTTTGTACACACAACAGAAGAACAAACCATAGACAATCCCGCCAAAATAAAAGTATTCATAAAAAAAAACAAATTATTCTATCCGCGTCCGCCATTTTAACAACTGTCGGCTAAGGCTGGGTACAGATGTGACAACACATTGTTTGCATAAATATTTAAATTTTATATCATAGAGTAAATATAGTATAGATATGAAATGTATACATATGTCGTGATTCATTTATATTAAGGTCAATAGTAATACCTACTCGAGGCCCAGGAGGATTGACGGACGCGGCGCTGGCGCAGGTTTTTCTTTCGGGGCTGAGGGATCAGGCGGCATTCGCTCTCGTGTTGTTTCAGCAAATCTAACATAGCGACACCTACCTACGTATAGTATCGTAACTGCATTGAAGCAAATTTGCCGTGTAGTTGATCAAATGCAGTTAATAGTAGATTGTTAGACAAGGGTTGAAAGTCACCCATTTCACCTGAGATATTACGAGGGTGAAATGGGTGACATTTACCCGAGCTAAACTCTGTACTTTTCATTTCGACTACGTGAGGAAATTAAAATACTAAAGTAGGGACAAGATAATAGGTCACTTTTGACATTTCATCAAAATTCAACAACGTAACCTTGTAACGGCGGGCATAAAATAAGAACTGCACAATTGCTTAACTTTTTTCAATTACGTATACATATTTATTGTAATAATGACCGATACGAGTAATTTTACGATTTGCTTTCACTAATAAACCATTCTAAACATAATAAACAATTTCTGATCTAAAGAACTGAACGTCGTTACAATGTTGCGTCAGTCAACCCTTTTTCTTTTTAAACACTAGGGATACTCTACTCTAAAAATCGAAAGCTGATAGGACTGTAAGTTGAATCGAATGCAATGATTACTTGTGAAGAAAAATCACCATAAATTTATAACCATGTTGTGATTATAATAAAACCTAATTATACATATTTATTATTCTTTTAACTAACTATAAAAATACAAAAAAATAACTAAATAGAAAGGTCATTGATGTTGGGTGCAATTTAGGTGGATGTTGCTGGCAACACCAGTGCCTGTCGATGACGCATGTCATGTCGCCATAACATGATGATGACGCAGTCTTTTGTTGTTGTGCGAAGTGACTGTGCGTTTTTGGTGTGCTCTCTGTTATTTTCTTCTGATCCGGCTTTTTCAGTGAACTGATCTTACTGACTACGTTTACCTGGCTATAAATTGGACTCCGATTGCTTAACGATTATTAAACAAGAAAAACATTACAGTTTTACTATGTCGAAACGGGGGAAAACTCTAAACAGTCAATCTCGCGAACTAGTGCTGAAATTGTACAATTATTTTGGACGTGAATCAGTTAACGATGGGCCTCTTTTACCATTGAAACCACCGAGAGAACGCGTTGCCGAAGCATTGGGAATAGGGAAGAAGACAGTAACTCAAATTCTGAAAGAGAAATACGGACCATCAGGCTCAGAAGATAATACTTTACGTACACCGAAAAAACGAAAGAGGGAGAAGAAAATTGTTGACGTTGATAATTTTGATGCTGCTGCAATTCGCAACCACATTTATGGATATTACTCGAGAAAAGAATATCCTACACGGGAAAAGCTATTGAGTTCGTTAAAAGGCGCAGGCTTATTTTTTGGAGGCAAATCGTCTTTATCAAAGGTTTTAAAATCGATTGCCTTTAGATTTAAAAAATCCGACAAGCGGAAAATCCTGCTAGAACGCTACGACATTATTTTGAATAGAATAACATTCTTACGTCAGGTAAATAAAATTACGGATTGGGACAGTGTCGTGTTTATTGACGAAACATGGTTGAATGCGAACCATACGGTTGCGCGGACATGGACCGATGATACAGCGGCCTCCACCTCAAAAGTTCCATCGGGAAAAGGAGCCCGACTTATTATATGTCACGCGGGATCAGCTTCTCAAGGTTTTATTCCAGACTGCCTCCTCGCATTCGCCTCTAAAACTACAACAGATTACCATGAGGAAATGAACTTTGATGTTTTTAAAAAGTGGTTTGAGAAGCTGCTAGTCAGCTTAGAAAACCCATCGAAAATTATAATGGACAATGCTCCGTATCATTCTGTACAAGTTGATAAACCACCAACTCAAGCAAATAAAAAGCAAGAAATTGTCTCGTGGCTGGTAAGAAATGGTGTGGAGGCAAGTCCAACTTTATTAAAAGTTGAGTTGTTAAATCTGGTAAAAGCAACTAAGCCGTCCAAGCTCCGCTATGTAATCGATGAACTAGCCCTAGAGCATGGACACGAAGTTATTCGATTGCCTCCCTACCATTGCCAGTATAACGCCATCGAGCTTATTTGGGCACAAATAAAGGGTCATGCAGCGCGGAACAATACTGAACCACCCTTCAGTACTGCTAAAATGATGACTCTGCTACAAACTGCATGTGCAGAAGTCACTACAGAAGACTGGCGAAAAGTCGTGGAGAAGACAAAGAAAATAATTTTACAAGATTTTGAACGAGATGTGAGAATAGACAATATTATTGAAAATGAATTAATAATATCTCTGAGTGCTGACAGCAGTGATGAAGATAGCAGTTCCGATAGTTCAAGTGAATAAAAGCAATTTTTTTGTTAAATTACGTAGGTACTTGTCTTATTTTGCTCCTTTAATTTATGAAAGAAAAAATAATAATGGGACAGGGATTCGCATGATCATTTTTAAAATTCACATATGTTTCAAGTCTGTATCGATTCATTCGATTCATTCATTTAATCGATGTTTTTAAGCAGGTCACCTCACTATGAATATAAAACTGACATCTGTCAAAAGTGACCTATTATCTTGTCCCTACTTTACACACTTATTTAATGAAACTGGTACATAATATCAATAATTAGTTAAAATTTAAAGTTTAAATAACAATTTGAAATAGATTATTAACAACAGCTTTTGCCTGTTATTTCATCGGGAGTTAAATTAATATCCATGTCACTGGAATCACTTCCCGAAATCCTTTATAACTACAATTAATACAAGGTATTCAATTATATTGAATCTCGTTTTCCCGCTAATTCTTTAGCAAACTTTCATTGGTTTTTTTTTAAATTCTGCTACATCTACATCTGCTACATACTGCCAACATTAGAAAAGTTTTGAAAATCGAATCTATTGGTTACATGAGATGTGCATCTAGGCGGCCATGTAAAAAAAAGCGTCATGATATCAAGGCATTATGACGTATCGTAGCGAGTCGAAGGCGAGCGAAGCGTCTTTGGTTTCAAAGTTGCATTTCAAACAAATGATACTCCTCCGAGACCGTTTGACCGCTCGCGACCAAATTTGCCACGGTGATCAAGTAGACATTACTGAGTGTCGTAAGGGGTCGAATGTCCAGATCGGTCTTACCATCGAGGAATAATCACCGAAAAACTAAATCAAAGGAAAAAGTCGACCGGTCACGTTGACCTATTGTTGGATAGGCAAATCTCGCTACGCTTAAGTTTGGGTTGATTGCCAAGCTGGTAACCGTCCTAGTTATCATGGACTCCATGGCAAAACTTAAAATAGAAAAAAACATACTTTCCACCGTAGGGATGAAATAAGCTTTTTTCCACCCGGCTATCTACCCATGAGAATTAAACTTTCCGAGCAGGAGAGATGAAAAATTACTATACATAGAGAGATCGATCTGTGATACTTACATGTTTGTTTCAAATCGAGTGTAACACTGGGACTCAAACATATTGCCGCGAATAAGACCGATATTCTTAGCAATCCATGAATTCTCCGTGCGGGTGCCGGGTCCATCGCGTTGCTGAGTTGGGAACTCGGGACAGTGCTTGGGACTTGGGACCCAAGTGTAGGTTTAGAAGGGGCCCCTTTTGTTGATGTACATCAACACTCACCTTCACTAACCAAGTTCCCCTTCATGCCTAACCAAATTTGATGCGAATATCTTATTATTAATTCCGTAAACTTGTTATTTAATAGTTGGTATTTTGTAATAGGAATAAACATAACCTGTTAGATATTATAATCGAGAGTAGAACCTTGCGGAAATTTGTTATTTGGGTTATATTTTTGTCACATTTTATCGTAATTAAATTCATGAGGCCGTTTTATTCTGGTATTTACGTAAATTCACATAATCTTTCGTTTAAGGTTTAAACTACTTGATTCAAGAAACCTGATAAGTGTAGAATATACTGCTTCCGGGCTGTTTGGCCGTGGTTGTTTGGAACTTGTGTTCCAAGCGTTTCGTCGATCACTGCGGTCGACATCTTCAGTGGTACAGGTCCGGGCGCCCGGTGTCCGGGGGACCTGTACCACTAGTAGTGTATTGTTGTGTACCACTGTAGCAGTATATTCTACATGTAACGCCGGCCGTGAAAGCCTGATGAGTGTATGAAATTCCACAATCCACGTAATATTACGTATAAACCTATGTAGTTGTGTAGACACATTGCCTCTTCGGTGTGGGGGCCTTATCAACATCCTCGAGGCCAAGCCAACCTCGCCAGCTTGTCGGTGCATCTGCTAAACAACGGACGAGGTATCGGCGCTGGCGCAACTCTCAGTTCCAGTCAAAAATAAATAAGCGGACCTCGAACTCCATAGTGTAAACTTTGGACGCGCGGAATCCGACTTAAATCGCTATGTGAAGGACACACAAGCGAAGGATCCTCCGATCAGGCAAGGTTATCATGCTTGGCCGGCCTCCCACCAAGGTTGTCCTTGGGATGTTGTATAATACTACTCCGCACGTGGTAGTATAGTTTTTTTTTTTGTACTTATTTGCGATCAGTCTGTATGACTATAAGCAAATGTGGTGGGGTTATATAGCAGGTGAGGGGCTACTGCCAGCGCAGTAACTTCCCTTTATTGGTTATGAGCCAGTCATCTTGCTGACTCTACTGGTCAAAGATGTCTCGCCGCTTCTTTAGGCGACGAATGCTTTCAGGGACTGTGAGCTGTCCCGCAAGTATATTGGGATGCGATTGGAGTCGCTTTTTGTATTCGTCGCTTACTTACAGGTACTTATCTCCTCTTTGACCATCGGCATGTTTAGATTGTCATGGATCTCTTCTGTTCTGATAAACCATGGTGCATTTGATATTTGCTTAAGTATGTAATTTTGCACTCTTTGTAATCATTATGTTGGAGTTGCTGGCAGAACCCCATAATTGCATTCCATATGACCAGATTGGCTTGACGTGGTAGTATAGTAGACGGTAGTAGTTCCGCATGCTGGTGCGGTGGCGCTAGTTTCAGATGGTATCGAATTAGTTCAGCTTACTGTTGCTCGATGTCTCCTGGGTACATGTGGTATCGCCACACCATCGGCCATCGGTCCTTCGGCAGACGTGGCCAGCCCATTGCCAGCTTGCTTATTCTGCGAGCTATATCAGTGACTTTAATTCTTTGTCGGATGGCCTCATTTCGCATTTTATCCTTCAAAGAAACCCCAAGCATAGCTCGCTCCATAGCCCGCTGCGCGAATTTTAAGTCGTGGACTAGCCTCACTGTCAATGTCCACGTTTCGGCACCGTGAGTCATGACAGGTAGGACGCACTGGTCGAACACCTTTGTTTTTAGGCATTGCGGTAAAGGGGAGGAGAAATCCCGACGTAGTTTGCCAAACTACTGCAAACTCGAGATCCTGTATAGTGGGCAGACCATTGTCCTAACACCTTGAAGTGCCGTCCCAAAGCAATTAGTCTGAGAATTTTAATTGTATGCATTCACTGCGTCCTTTGTAGTGATAACTAATGATGTTTTAAACGCAAACGCAATCTTACGAACGAATGCACTACTTATTTTTTTACTGAAATTACTTACTAACCTAACATAACTTCGCGCCTGTGTCCCCGAAGGGTAGGGTAGGCAAAGGTGTATTACACACCCACGATTCTCGGGGCGACTGGGGATCGAACTCGAGACCTCGTCTCGGTAGTCCGTTACGTACACCACAGGGCTATCGTCGCTTTTTTAGTGATAAATACTTTTAAATAAAACTACCCGTGGTCATGGGGAGTCTCCCCGCCCACGATTCTCGGGGCGACTGGGGATCGAACTCGAGACCTCGTCTCGGTAGTCCGTTACGTACACCACTGGGCTATCGTCGCTTTTTTAGTGATAAATACTTTGAAATAAAACTACCCATGGTCATGGGGAGTCTCCCCGTGACCATGGCTGCTGAAAAGCAACCGAAACGTCGGGATCAATGTAAAATATAAAATAACATCAAATAAATCGCAATAGAATCCGTTAAAAATAGTTTTTTGACTCCTCTTGCTCAAAAAGACCGTCATTGTGGCGTACCAGAGCGAAGAAAAAATAGCAATTCTTCCCCTAGGGGAAAAAGTTTTTTAGTAGAGTAAAACTACCTCGTATATAATGGGTCATTTTAGCTCCTTGTATAACAATCTACTATATTTCAACGCGTAAACTTCCGACAATATCATGATAAATACTTGTGAGAACTAGTATTTAAAATGTATTCTATAAGAAAATAGATGTACATAAAAGTAAAATTATAACAATTCTAATGTCAAATAGTTAGTTAGTTAGTTAGTTAGTTTACCTGGGCTGTTCCGCACTTAGCCTCTTGATTGGGCCATTGTGCGTAGCATCTTACCTCTCACTCCAACCAACCCAGATCTTCCCAAAAAGCCAGCAGCCTTTTCAGGTTTCCACATGCTTCCCGGAGAGACGTTGGTGACTGGAGGAATTTCGCCCGTTGTTCGGCCACGCTCATGCACTCTGTAAGCACATGATGTGGCGTTTCTTCTGCCCCCATGCAGCCTCTGCACAGGGGGCTGTCCGTCACACCTATTGTAAATAGATGCTTGTTTAGAGGACAGTGACCGGTCAAGATGCCTATGACCTTGCGGATCTGGTCCCTTTTTAATCTAATGAAGTTTCGGCTAAACGTTTTTGATGCTACCGGAACTGCATTCTTTGTTTGCCTGCATCCTTCAATGTTTGTCCATTCTTTTTGATGGGTTTCTTCCGTGTTTTTCCGCAGCCAAGTTTTGACCTGTGCTTGAGGTATAGGTAGTATTGGTTCCGGTCCATATACTGTTGCCCCTGATCCTCTCTTGGCCAATTCATCGGCTGCGTCGTTGCCGAGGGAGTTGCTGTGTCCCTTGATCCATTGCAGCGTGACCTTGTTTGTGTTTGCAATGGATTGGAGTGTATTGTGACATTCCAATATGAGGACAGAGGTTATGGTGTTGCTTTTCAGAGCTTGGAGTACGGATGCACTGTCTGATATGATCTTTATATCTAGATCTTTGACGTCTCTGGCGGCAATCGTCTCCGCTGCTCTCGTTATGCCAATACATTCAGCTTGGAATATTGTACTTAGCTTGTCCAGGGTGGTTGTTATTTTGATGTTTAGGTCATTCGAGAAGACACCTGCTCCGGTACCATATGTGGTTTTAGAGCCGTCTGTGTATATCCTAACTTCTTTGACGCCAGAGCTGTCTCTTTTTTCTTCGGTAAGTTGAATATGATAATTCCTTTCGAAGACGTGGTGACATGGTATTCTGTCTACGGGCGCCTCAAGAAGTGGTATCTTCTTTAGGATTCTCTGTAGAATTTTTGAATGCTTTGTTCCAGTATTCTCTTTCCAGAGCCCATTACTTTTCAGTCTTAAGGCTGCTGCCTTGGCCTCCTCCTGTATGATTAGATGCAGCGGTCTCAGGTTTAGGAGGTGCTCTAGTGCGGCTGATGGAGTGGTTCTCATGCATCCAGTGGCTGCTGTACTCGCTAGGCGTTGTAGACTCTGGAGCTTTTCTTTCACAGTGATCAGTTCTGTTCTGGGCCACCATACAACTGATCCATAGGTTAGAGAAGGCCTGATAATTGCCGTATACAGCCAAAGTGTTATCTTTGTGTTAAGACCCCAGTTCTTACCAACGAGTCTTCTGCATTGCCAAAAAGTTATGCAGGCCTTTTTCATTTTAGCATTTATGTGGCTAGTCCAATTCAACTTATTGTCAAGTATGATGCCCAGATATTTAACTTGAGTTGTTAGGGCTAGTTTGGTATTAAATAGTTTTGGTAGTTGTAGTTCTGGTAACTTTCTTTTGTTGGTGAAAAGGATAAGTTCTGTTTTTGTCGGGTTTACTGATAATCGGTGTTCTTCGCACCATTCTTCCACAATCTGAAGGGCTGAGCGCATGACTTTGCATAGCACGTTCTCCGCCGTTCCGCTTATTAGTATTGCAAGATCATCCGCATACCCGATGGTGGTGTATCTTCTCTCATTTAGTCTCTTTAGAAGACTGTCTACTACTATGTTCCATAAGAGTGGTGATAGGACGCCTCCCTGGGGGCATCCTCTGACTACCTTTGCTCTTGTGATGGTGTTACTCATCACTATCTGGACTGCTCTTTTGCTTATCAGCTGAGTGATCCAGTCCCTTATGGCTGGTTCTACCTTACGCTTCCGTAAGGCTTCGTTAATGCTGCTGTGTACCGTTTTGTCGAAAGCCCCTTCTATATCTATGAAAGTAGCTAGTGTTGAGGCTTTGTTTGTGATAGCCGATTCTATCCTGTGCACTACCGTGTGTAGTGCAGACTCTGTTGATCTACCTTTCCTGTATGCGTGTTGCTGAGGATGTAGTGGGTTGTCTTTTAGTGTTCCATCCCTTAGGTATCGATCTACTAGTCTCTCCAACGTTTTAAGGAGGAATGATGTGAGACTAATGGGCCTGAATGATTTGGGATGTGTGTAGTCCTCCTTACCTGGTTTTGGTAGGAAGACTACTTTTGCCTCTCTCCATAATCTGGGTATGTATTTGAAGGCAATGCAGGCCCTGTAGATTGGGAGTAGATATTTTGCTATTCTTGTCAGTTGCCATTGTAGTAGTGCTGGGAATATTCCATCCAGCCCTGCAGACTTAAAGGGTTTGAAGGTTTTTATGGCCCACTCTATTTTGTCTGCAGTTACTACCTTGTTTGCGATTTCCCATTCTTGGGTTGTTGGTACACTATAGTGTTCTGGTGGCCAGTCAATGGAAACGATGGATGGTGTGACTTGACAGCCAGGGAAGTGTGTTTCCAGCAGTACTGCGCTGGTTTCATTTTCCGTATTAGTGTAAGTGCCGTCTTCTCTCTTAAGTGAGCCCATGAGGTTGAGTTCACCTTTGGCCAGGACTTTCCTTACTCTTGCGGCTTGGTTTGTCGAGTTTATGCTACTACAGAAACTCTGCCAGGCCTCAGTTCTACGATACCTGATGCGTTTCTTGTAGTATTTTTGTGCATTTTTGTATCTGTCCCAGTCCTCAGGGGTTCTGGTGTTTTTTGCTCGGTTGTAGAGCTTTCTCAGGCCTCCACGTAGTCGCTCGAGTTCTGGCCCCCACCAGGAGCTCTTTTCTGGACCTTTGGGTGTTACAACAGGACACGCTGGCTCGTAGCTTTCCAGCAGAGCTGCAGTGATAGAATGTACGTTGTGTTCTATATTATCTGTACTAAGTGTTGTGTCGGGTAGTTGTGAATCACTTAGTGCCTTGTTTAGTGAATTTGTGTACCGTGCTATATCTGTTTTGCGGGGGTTACGATATGGAACAGGGTCTGCTAGTTTACATTGAATTTGAAAGCAGATTCGGCGATGGTCCGCAAAGGATGGTTCCTTTGACACATGCCAACCCTTAATGAGGTTTGCTGCCGAGTGTGTTGCCAATGTGATATCTACTATGGTCTGACACCATGAGGTTACGAAAGTAGGTTCCGTACCTATATTTATAATGTTTAGGTTGGTTTGGAATAAGTATTCGGTTAGTAACTCACCTCTCTTGTTCGCGTCCTTACTTCCCCACAGAGGATGGTGAGCATTGCAGTCAGCGCCGATGATTAAATCCCAGGTGTGAGCCTCGCAGTGTTGTACCAGGTCGGCTAGCTCCTTTGGAGGTGGTTCGCCTTCGCCCGGCATATACACTGAAGCTAGTACTAGGATGGTTGCATTATCTGAGTGGATTTTCACAGCAGTGAGATCTCTAGAACAGAATTGGTTAAGTAAAGTGGTGTTTATAGCGTTAGGTACGAAGATGCAGGTTCTCGGTTTTTCAACCGTCGTATCTCGTATTAACTTACCGCCTATGTTATTTAGACCGCAGATGTAGTTCTTATTTATCCAGGGCTCCTGGATTAGGGCTACGGTCTTTTTGCTTACCTCCAGCACTCTGCGTAGAGTGACCGTTGCTGCTTGTTTGTGCTGGAGGTTTGTTTGGATGATGTTTACTGGATCAGGGGCTGTTAAGGACGTCATCATCATCATCGCTGATGTGTCCTCCCTGTGTCAGCGGCGAGCTACTTTCCAGCTCGCTCTTACTCTTTCGAGGAGCCTCTTTTTTTTGCTCTTGAGCTGTAGCTGCCGCTGTTGCTTCCCCGGCCTGCGCTTCTTCTTGGGAGAAGAAGCGAATATACCCACTTCCCGACATGTGGGCAACTCGGCGGTCTCTCCTGGTTATCGCCTCTTTCTGGTCCTCGGGAATTCCCAGAATTAGGTGAACCACCTTCTCTTTGGAGTTCGGGTCGGTGGTTTGGTCGTCCACTGTCATGTCGTAACACTGCCAGGTATCTACTTTGTACCAAGGGTTTTGGGCCCAAAGCACTCTGCGCAGTGTTACGGCTTCGGTGATGCGGGTGTGGAGAAGAAGCCCAGCTTTCAGTCGCTTCTTCATGTCGGACTGCTTTATGACAGCCAAGGTGGTTTCGGGTATCGGGGACGTTATGCTTCTTACAGCTTTTTCAAGCCACGTAAGAGCATTGTCGTCTTCACACCACATCGCCAGCACGCCTTCCAATAGGAAGGGTCGTCCGCGGAAAGATGGAGCTTGCGCACCCGAAATCGTTGACGACAACACCGACTGCAGGATGCTGTCGTCAATGGCCTCCCTAAGCTGGTCTGCCTGGGTTTTGGTGAGGTCCCTCGGCGGAACGGTAGTGACCGCTACTCGCAGATGCGACTGACTGGCGTCCGCGTAGCTTACCGTCCGCTTGGTGCGCGGGTCAGTTTTCGCGCGTTTGGCTTCCCCTCTGGGGGACCGGGTATCATCCAGACGAGCGCGCTTCGAAGAAACTCGCTCGTTCTGGACGGGCCCTGCCCCCTTTTGTTCCTTTTCAGGAAAATTGGGAGCCGTCGCGGCGTTCCGTTGACCTCGGGCACCTCTGGGTTTCCTCCTGTGTTTCTTACTCAGTGGTGGTGGAGCGGCTGTGGCTACTGCCGTCCCCTTTGAGGTTGATGGTGTGGGTTCGCGCTGCGTTTCCGCTGCTGCGGCACCCAACCCTGTCGTCGTTTTTTTAGGTTGCAAGACCTCCCTTCTCGCGCGCCTGTTGGGGCGACTGCGTTCTGTTCGGCCGAGCCCTTTTTCGGTAGTGGCCGCCTTCGGCTGAGCATCCCTTTTGCAAGGGCGCTTGTGGCCGACGACGGTCCATTGTATGACGCTCGTGGCGTCAGATTTTGGGATAGCCTCCGAGAGGCTGGACAGGTCCAGGCTTGCGCCCGGTCCTGAACACAGGGTGCCCCCCCCAGAATACGAGGGGCAGACTGAGCTGGTAGGCTCAGTGAGGGATTCTCCGCAAGCGGTACCCTCCTGGGGTAGTTTTTCTTTGACCTGTGTTGACATTGTTTTTTAGGAGCAGAGGCTTACTCACACTACCTGCCCTAGGTGCGTGTGGTACAGCTTTCTGGGGCAATTTAGTGCCCCACGGCAATGTCTACCGGGGTGTGGTTTTAGGCCGCCACGGTTCGGCACACATTAAAATAGGTACATATATATAATAGATATATAAAGAAAAAATAAATTTAAGGGAGAGATACATATATAAGTTGTTATAATATATAAATAAACCATTACATAAATAAACAATTTCATGCGCCTGGAGGTTTCTGTTACGTCTATTTCTTGGGAATTAGACCAATAACGGGACGACAACCTCGGGAAGGATAGTCCACCAGACTTGCTTTGAGGATCTACACGACCTGCGCTCTCCCTCAAGACCACGTCCCCCTACCCCTCAGAAGGATGGGTAGGGTAGGTCCATGCTAAGGTTTCGGGTAATAGTACCATCACAGAAACATTAGCATGTCCCCGTCCCATGTCAAATAGTTATACAACCTGCTTGACGGCTACAGACGGACTTGAATGGCGGGAATATGTCATTAAAAATTCAAAAAGTATTTAAAACAAGTTATTAATCTGGTTTAACTCGACATGTGATATTAGGGACTCGTGAAAAGGGTTCATACACAGCAACTCCTGTTTTACTAATAATCAGGTTTTGAATGTCACGATACAATTATTGAGCGATGCTCTGTAAGAGTGAAGTCATGTATTTCGGTTGTTCGCCGACAATCGATCGATCGATAGATCAAATTTGGCATGTATACACAACATATGAATGTGGAGGTTATAGGCTAGGAAAATCAAAAATCAAAAGTACCACGGAGGAATAATCACCGGAAAAAGAAAATGATTTTTGATTTCTCAATGAACAAAAGAGCCACATTCACGCGATTGGTATTAAATAAAGTAATTTTTTCATATACACAAGACAAAAAATGAAAATCGGACTAGCCATTGAGGAATTATCACCGTTACAAAAAGTCCTGGTGAAATTGCTTCGCTCTATTTTCGCAAAAGCAGATTTAATTGCAGAACTAGTTACTTCTGGTTGAGGTGTACAGGTCGGAGCCTGCGGCAGAACCTCTTTCATCAGTCACCAGGCGTACGGGCTTGCAGGTCGGGACGGCTTGGACCCTTTAGTACTTGATGTAGCCCCATAACCACTGATGTCTTTGATTATAACAAAATTATTCTTTTTTTTTATACCACTCAGCTGGCAGACAAGCTCACGGCCCACCTCTTACTATTCAGTTTTTAAAAAAGCGGCGATAGCCCAGTGGTGTACATAACGGACTGCGGAGACGAGGTCTCGAGTTCGATCCCCAGTCGCCCCGGGCACACACCTCTGATTTTTCGTAGTTATGTGTGTATTAAAATGTTGATTATCGCTCGCTTAGTAATGTGCCCGGTAGATGGCAATAAGCTCGCCCCCTATTACATTGGGACCTTAAATAACCGGCGAATCGTGGTTGTATAATACACTTCTGCCTACCTCTTCGGGGATACAGGCGTGAAGTTATGTAATGTTATTCAGTTTCAAGTAACCAAACTACTTGAAACAAAAATGGCTAGGAAAAGTGCACATAACTTCTACATTTTTTATCATATTCAAATCTACAAGTTTATTTTGAACACCCCACACAAACTTCACCATAGACACTCCCGCAAAAAGAAAAAAAAACATACAAATAAAAAAACTAAGATCCTAAGTCCGCATCCGCCATTTTTACAGCCGTCTTTAAGGCCCGGTACACACGTACCAGAAATTTCTAGTGATTTTGAAATTATAATTTATCGTTTCACACAGTAATTACAAAAAAAAATTGTAATGCTTAAATACTTCTAGATCTATCTAGAACACTTTTGCTCTTAGAAAAATAAAAACACAAATCTCCCCCCACCAAAATGTTCGGGGCCCAAACCAATCTTATCTGCTAACTGGTACACGGACGAAGCTCTGGCTTTCATCTTGGCGTTGGGCGATTCAAACGGCAGTCACTCCCGCAAAAGCCAAGTTAAGCCAAATCAAGAGATAAAATAAGAGAACTGATCAGAGGCTCCAACACAGAAACTTTAGATTCAACTGGGACTAATGTTGTGTACTATGATGAAATGTTCTCATCATCAAAACCTTAGCGTGGTTCCCGGTTCCACCAGAGGCTTTCATTTTGAAGTCCGGTATTACTCCTTCTTACTCTTTCTCCATCTTTTGATATGATTTTTTGAGCTGAGTGAGACGAAGTCGAGCGAAAGCTCCTCATACCAGACTTCAGGATTTTCTTTGTCACAGGTCTCCTCCTAAACTACTAATCCAATCGGAACCAAATTTGGCATGATTAAAGAGGTCAATCAGAGGAAGGTTTATGGATATATTTTGAAAAAATTAATGCTACCACAGAGGAATGGTCACCGTTGAAAAAATTCCAGATGGAATTACATAATAACCGCTCGAGACACTGTGACCAAACTTTACACGCTCAGAAAGCATGTCCAGAGTTGTGACTTTCAAAAAGAATTTTCAAAATGGGACTTGCCACGGAGGAATGATCACTGTTCAAAATTTTCAAAATCTGATTCACGATGTCTCACTCAGCTCAACATTGCAAGCAGCGATTCGCCTTGCAGACCTAGTAGGGTTCCGTACCTCAAAAAGGTAAACAAGCAAACCTTATAAGATCACTCTATTATCCGTCGGTCCGTGTGTCACCATAGATTTTCTCAGGAATTTGAAATTTATACCAGATTCTGAGGTCTATAGTCCCTATTAGGTGTATAAAAATCAAGGTCCTTAGTCAACACGACAAAAAGATATGGGTGAATTTTGCAAAAACTGGTCAGACCCAAAATTTACTTTAATTTTCAAATATTTTTTATTATTCGGAATTTTCCCAGGCCTTAGCGACAATTCTAGGTCAACCGGAACTACCCTATAAGTTGTGGGTCCAAAACCTATATGGTAGTTCCCGTTGACCTAGAATCAAGAAATTTGGCAAAAAGCAAGGTCTTACAGCACAAATAAAGGAAAAATTCCAAAAAATAGAAGTTGAAAATTGGGCTTCTGTCCGAAATATAGATATTAGTGTATATTATTACATTTATTACAAACGTCATCTAGACCAAAATTAGCATAGCTTGTAGTATGGGTTCTACAATACAGATAAACAAACATACATACACATTATACATAGAAATGCCCATACATTTTTTTTCCGCGCGGTAATCCCTTCGGATACCCCGCCCCGCCTGCGGATGGTGCAGTTCTGTTGGACTCGAACCGACTAGAACCGCACGCCGTCTCGGGTTTTCAGATACCGAGGTGTAAGGTGGGCCCGCCCATAAGGCATTTCTGTCGGCATTCTCGCGAGCTATGCGGATCGGGAGAGACCTGAGTCTCTAAATTACTAATATTCCCCCTAACCCCTCCAGCTAAGCTTAATTGCTTGTGTTAGGAGTGGGTTCACGTCGGTAGTGTAATGGCCAGGATTCGAACCCGGGACCTCTCGATCATAGGGTCGACTCCTTAACCACTAAGCTACCGTCTCCTTCTCGAGCATTACTTGCTCGCAGAAGGAGGCAGCATCAGCCCACACACTCAGCAAGAAACACCCACCCTATTAAATATATTCATGCATACAAATATTTGCACTGTGCTACTTAAAGATAATTTAAAGGAAATTCTTTCACGTCTAAGTTAGGCAACATAGTTAAAAAAATGCTGAATATTTGTTAATTTTCTACTCTATTCGTACTTGAAATATTTTATGCACAAAGCGTTTATTGTGCAAGTAATTGGCCATTCCTATGTCGTAGATATGCACTGGAAAGTGTTTAGAATAGCAATTTAAAATACCTTGCATGCATGAATTAGAAATTAATTCATATTTTTCTATCACTGTTCCGCTTAAATTTTGCTGTATAACTTTCTAACAAGAGGTTCACATAGGAATAACTAGCGATAGATGTTATATAGAATACTAATTGTTGTCTGCGGTTCTTCCTGCGTTAAATACTGATCCAGTAAACAGGAACTTATTCCCAGGACATGAATAAGGTATCAGTATTTCAAAATTAGTAGTCCGATTAACAGCCACATTTCGCTGTCTATGCTTTCGGTCCCTCGTTATGAAACCTTGCCTTAAACTAGGATCTTTTTGCTGACTGTCCAGCTAAAAAGCTGTTAATTGGAAACACTTCCCGGGAATCAAGTGTACAGGAAAATCGCTATTACGATGTAGAAGACTTCCCGGCAATCACATTGGCACTTGCTACCGTTGCGTTACCGGAGCAATAAGAAAATTGTCGTCATAAAATTTATCTACAATGTGTACAAAGCCTTACCGGCCGGCGTCCGCGGTTTGTTATCTGACAATGTACGTGTGACTCCGAGCTCGAGTTTAAAATTCGAACGTGACCTTGTAATAATAATGGCGGCTGTTGTGAGCGGGCTCTCCGAAATACTAACCTAATTGGGTTTCATTATTACATTTTGAGTTTAACGGTCAAAACGGGTTGGTGTTCTAATTTTGAAGTTGCACACATGGGGAGGAAGTTACTTTCCGGTTTGTCTTTGCAAGACTTAAGGACGGACGTTCTATTTTTGAGTACGAGTAAAAGCAATATTTACAATTAGACATGTCTTCCGATTTTGAATTTTTTCACAGGGTATTATAAGTTTGACGTGTGTGTTCAGTTCATTCGGCCTAAATGAAACGTCCGAAACAGCAATATTCGAAATTTCGATAGCCCGCCAAAAATTATTAAAATAAAACACGATACTATACGTCTTATTTCTAAAGGTCTTAAGGTAATCGTAATACAGTATTGTAAGGAGTGTATTTTTTTTATATGTTGGTTTATAATAGTTCATTTTTAATAGAAATTGTTATAATGAAATATAAAACCTGCTTGATATGTTTTATTCAGTTCCGAACATACTTTATGGTCCCGACCGAAGGAACGAGTCACTTCATGGTACTTTTTTTTTCGTGCGGAAATCCCTTCGGATACCCCCCACCGGCCAGCGGGGGCGGTTATGTCGGGCTTGAACCGTCTAAAACCGCACGCCATCTCGGGTCTTAAGACGCCGGGGTGTAAGGTTGCCCATAGAGCATATCCCTCGCACCCCGGCTGACCCTGGGCCATCTCACCACTAACAGCATCGCTCATCCTGTCTCCTCTGAAAGCAGAGGAGTACGGAGAGCGATGTGTTCCCGCCACGTTGGGTATTGGCCGACGATCAATGCCAACCCTATGTAGGGGTGTACGTACGTAACTACCTTTCATGGCAGGCCTGAAACCTTTCTATACCAAATTTCAGTCAGATATGTTCGTAAAGATTTAGATCGGAAAAAGAGAACATCTAGGACGGGACTTGACTTTTCCGATCTAAATCTTTAGGAAAAAGTAAGCATACAAAATGCTTAAAAATTTAATTGAATTAATTAGGCGGAGTCATCAAAAAACAATGTTTAAAAAATGACTGTAAAGTTGTTCATCGATTCCGTAGTTCGCAAGAATTACGGTAGATGGCTCCAACGTCGCCTTAAGACGTAATAATGTATCGGAGAATTTCGAATATCTGGGACGTGTCTAGGTGGCTCAGTTGGTCAGAGCATTCCCCCTGTAAGGGACTGGTCGCGGGTTCAAGTCCCGTCCTAGATGTTCTCTTTTTCCGATCTAAATCTTTAGGAAAAAGTAAGCATACAAAATGCTTAAAAATTTAATTGAACAGATATGTTCGGCCGTTCTGGCCCTAACAAACATCCATACATCTATCCATCCATCCAAACATTCACATGTATGATATTAGTGGAATAGTGTGATAATTTAGACCTTACTAGTAATATTTTCGAGCGCGTACTTATCAGTGTAAACTTCAAAGTAAACACGCAGCCATTCGCGTCTGTTTGAATAACTATTTACTCATCAATTGATATGCTTCTATCTGTTATCAATATATATGTAATTTCCTAACACTACATATTATAAAACAAAGTCCTCCGCGTCTGTCTGTTCGCGAAAAACACAAAAATTTTCATGCTGATTTCACCAATGCATAGAGTGGTTCTCGGGGAAGATTTTAGTTGAGAGAAGCTCTTATACGCGGCATAGCCGTTTGTTGGCTTTAGTCGCATTATGTCCAATTCGCAAAATGTCCAGCGGGCTCAAATTGTCCAATTCTCACAACGTCCAATAAACAAATTGTCCAATTCTCACAACGTCCAATTCGCAAATTGTCCAATTCTCACAACGTCCAATTTGCAAATTGTCCAATTCTCACAACGTCCAATTTGCAAATTGTCCAATTCTCACAACGTCCAATTTGCAAATTGTCCAATTCTCACAACGTCCAATTTGCAAATTGTCCAATTCTCACAACGTCCAATTTGCAAATTGTCCAATTCTCACAACGTCCAATTTGCAAATTGTCCAATTCTCACAACGTCCCATTCGCAAATTGTCCAATTCTCACAACGTCCAATTTGCAAATTGTCCAATTCTCACAACGTCCAATTCTCACAATGTCCAATTCTCAATTGGTCCAGTTCATAAAATAGGAGTCGTCTTTGATTACGGCAGGCCCTTTTGACAACCTTTTGCGAGGCGTGATTCAGCTCGAAGTAAAAATGCATTTATAATTTATGATCAACACTTTTATTTAAAAAATAATATGTAAAATATGTATCATACCTATCATAATTTGGTAATAATTATGATCAAAACATAATTATAAGTATTTTTATAAACTGGAATCAACATAGGTATTTTAATCCTAGTAGGTTGTTATATTTATATTTTCATGAAATCGAATAATCACGTTAAGTCATTAGTATTTTTTAATATGGAATCAACATAGGTATTTTAATCCTAGTAGGTTGAAGCCGCGGGAGCGAGCGAAGCGAGCTCGTGGACACCGGTCACTTTATTCAACAAGTACCTCGCTAATTTATATTAGCACCTACTTGTCAATGATTTTTATAAATACCCTCAAATAAGACAAATACATGTCCGCGTTTTATTATTGCCAGCTATTGCAAATTATTTAAATCAAAGCAAATCTTAGATTAAAATTAATTACTTTCATTAGATTTTTTTTTAAATAAAAGTTTTGATCATTAATTACATGCATTATTACTTCGACCTGAATCTAGTCTCAGAAGGTTGTCAAAAAAGCTTCTCGTAATCAAGGAGGATCCCTAATTACGAACTGGACCATTTGCGAACTGGACCATTTGCGAACTGGACCAATTGCGAACTGGACCAATTGCGAACTGGACCTACTGCGAACTGGACCAATCGCGAACTGGACCAATTGCGAACTGGACCTACTGCGAACTGGACAGTTGGACATTTTGCAAATTGGACATAATGCGACTAAAGGGTTTGTTGGTGGCTGAACTCCTCCGTAACCACTCGCGCGATCTTGCCCAAATTTACCACGGTGATAGTGTGGACACTGAGGAGTGTTTCGAAGCGAGACGGTTCATGTCCGATGTACCATTGAGGAATAATCACCGAAGAACAGTTTGACGAGCGCACGGGCTTAGCTAAGCGCGCGAGCGTAGTAAGATGTCTTATTTTCAAGTAAGAGTCCTGCTCGCTCCGCTCAATTTATTTCAGTCGCACCCTGCACTGAATTTCAAGTTTATAATTTGACAAGTTTTTGTATATATTGGCTATTATATTGTATGAAGTGTCGAAAAAAAATTGCGGCTTCATCCGCGTGGAATTCTAATCCCGTTCCCGCTACCCATGGGACCCTATTCCACCACCACAACCTATATAAGATACACAATTCCACCATACATCATTTTGTTATTAAAGGGTTTAAACTCCCAGACGATATCTCCAACAAATATCATTAAATTTAGGTAATCTCGGGAACGTCTGGGCCGATTTCGACAGGACTAACTAGCACATAGGTAATATTATAAGGCGGAACATAGGCTAACTAGGAAACCCCCACGGGCGTGACCCCATCGGTGCCGAAGATGGGGTGGGCGTGTCGGAATCGGACCGACAAAAACCACATGGTGTCCTCCCCAAGTGTCCATTGCGGGGCACTCCGGGTAAGCTCTCGAAAGGATAACCCCAGGGTTGCCGGCGGAATGTGCTATATAACATTACTAAAACTAATAAGTTGAAAAGTCGCGGGCTGTGCTAGGTTTTTCCATGAATAATGTAGTCAGTAAATCTAGTAGTTCGTGACTAACTATACATCTATGTGGCCCGTAATCGGAGCGAGCGATGACGTCACCAGCCTAAGGTCACCACTCGCCGTCAATACCTCTCATTGTCATGTTCAAGTGAGACATCTGACTATAAGTACTATTTTAGGGTTCCGTTGCCATTTGGGCAAAAAACGGAATCCTTATAGATTCGTCATGTCTGTCTGTCTGTCTGTCCGTCCGTATGTCACAGCCACTTTTTTCCGAAACTATAAGAACTATGCTGTTGGAGCTTGGTAAGTAGATGTATTCTGTGAACCGCATTGAGATTTTAGAAATAATAATTATAAACTAGGACGGTTACCAGCTTCGCAATCAACCCAAACTTAAGCGTAGCGAGATTTGCCTATTCAACAATAGGTCAACGTGACCGGTCGACTTTTTCCATTGATTTGGTTTTTCCGTGATTATTCCTCGATGGTACGTCGGACATCAACTTTCGACCCATAGAAACACTCAGCAAACTGAGCTTGATAACCGTGCCAAGTTTGGTCAAGATCGGTCGAGCCGTCTAGGAGGAGTATGGTTTCACGCGAAAACCCGATTTGTGGAGAAAGACGCTTCGCTCGCCTTCGGCTCGCTACGCTTAATAATAATATATATTAAATAATAATAATAATAATATCTCCAATGTACAGAAACAACTAATTGTCAATTTTAAAATAGGTTAGATGCTGCCCCTGGGGTTATCCTTTCGAGGGCTTACCCGGGGTGCCCGGCAACGGACACTTGGGGAGGACACCGTGCGGTTTTAGTCGAGACACGACATAACCACCCCCGCTGGCCAGCGGTGGGGGTATCCGAAGGGATTTCCGCACGTAAAAAAAAAACAAAAGGTTAGATGCTGCAATTATGGCTTTCAGCTTGACGGCCTCTTCAGATGCTTTTTCGCGCAGCGTTTAAACGACCATTTTCAGAGTCTCCCCGTGACAATGGCTGCTGAAAAGCAACCGAAATGTCCGGTTCAATGTGAATAATACTAGGGGCGCAATGCAATGGGCCGACTCGCCGTCCTTACAGAAGCAGGCCGTGGCGGAAGCGTGTCGTGTGTGCCCTACACACGCCTGCCAACTCACCGAAGCGGGATAAAACCCGGCCCCACCAGGCGAGGCCGCGGTGGCGGCCAAAGTCCGCCGGCAACCCTGGGGTTATCCTTTCGAGGGCTTACACGGGGTGCCCGGCAACGGACACTTGGGTAGGACACCGTGCGGTTTTAGTCGAGACACGACATAACCACCCCCGCTGGCGGGCGGGGGGTTATCCGAAGGGATTTCCGCAAGTAAAAAAAAAAGGGGGCGCAATGCATTTTGCTGTTGCAATGTTGAGCTGAAAGTGCACTACATGATCACGCGCAATGTTTTCCGTGATTATTCCTCCGTGTCTTGCCCGATTTTCAGTTTTCTTTTTTTAATCGGTATTTATGGTTATAGGCTACGTTTTGGCGCCAAAACTTAGATTTTACTAATCTGGTTTTTGAGAAATCAGCTTTTGAATTTTTTGTTCGGTGATTAGTCCTCCGTGGTACTTCATAATTTAAATTTGTATAGCCTATGTCCGTCACATCACTATTATTTATGATTATGCTAAAAATCATTAAAATCGGTCGAAGAGTCTAGGCGGTAGAGTGACACAAACGAAATATATAGAGTGGAGTGAAAGGAGCTATCGCTCGCCTACGTCTCACTCTCAGCTCAAAAATAACATCAAATAAATCGCGATAGAATCCGTTAAAAATAGTTTTATTTCAACTACCATGGTCACTTTAATTCCTATTAACATAATTTGTAAAAATAACTCGTATATACGAATTTTAAATGGTAAATTATTAAGATTATGAAAATATAAAAGTAATTACTATGAATTTCGACTCACGAAATGAAAAATGTTTGATAAAATGTTTAATTAAATTATCATAATATTATTAAGCAACAAAAAGTGAATTAATGTTAAGATTGCATGGAATAACATAACATAACTTCACGCCTGTATCCCCGAAGGGGTAGGCAGAGGTGTATTACACACCCACAATTCGCCAGTTATGTTAAGGTCCCAATGTAGGGGGCGAGCCTATTACCATCTACCGGGCACATTATTAAGCGAGCGATAATTAACATTTTTAATACACACATTACTACGAAAAGTCAGAGGTGTGTGCCCGGGGCAACTGGGGATCGAACTCGAGACCTCGTCTCAGCAGTCCGTTATGTACGCCAGTGGGCTATATGTAATGATGATATGAGATTATCATCTGTCATCTGAGTGAGTGAGTGAGTGAGTGAGGCGTTCCGTACCCCTCCGTTCCCGCCTCACCCCCGAAGTGTGACACACGTTTTGGTCTGAACGACTTGTCTAGTATAGAAGTCGTTGATTTTCAATCAGATTTAGAAATTTTAATTTTAAAAGTTTTTAATCACACGTTTGTTTTTTTTTTTTTAATATTCTACGACATTCTACACAGCGCTTTCTAGACCCAAAGTAAGCATAGTTTAACTAACTTGTGTTATGGGTTCCAGAATGCGGATAAACATACTTATATACTTTTTTTTTGTAAATACATACATATTATACATAGAAACACCCAGACCAATGCAAATAGACATATTCATGCATACAAATATTTGCACTGAGCGGGAATCGAACCCGCGCCCCCTGTCTTAGCAGCCGAATGCACTACCGCTACACCACAGAGGCCGTTTTAATGAGACGATATTCTTAGCAATCCATGGTTTCTCCGTGCGGGTGCCGGGTCCATCGCGTTGCTGAGTTGGGAACTCGGGACAGTGCCTGGGACTTGCGACCCAAGTGTAGGTTTAGAAGGGGCCCCTTTTGTTGATGTACATCAACACTCACCTTCACTACCCAAGTTCCCCTCCCTGCCTAACCAAATTTGATACGAACCTACTAGTGCCGCTTTAGACATTCGTCCTAGTAATGAGCTTATTGTAGCTCTCGATAGACCTAGATCTTTAAGTAGGTTAAACAGAAATTCTACTGAATCTTCCGTATCCGTTTAAAAACGGATGTTAAGTAAATTCACTTCAAATTCGCAATGATGTCGTCTTACATGATGCGCTAGCGCAACTGTCTGCAAGAGTGCAATGTGTGCATATGTAATAGAGAAAGTAGATGTGAAAACGTTATTGCATTATCTTCTGTCTCTTTGAAATAGCTACACATAGCGGTGAAGCTTGAAGTTGCCACCTATCTTATCTTACTGCTAGCTGCCCCCCCCCCCCCGGCTTCGAACACCCAGTGCACCCCTTTAACCTATATAATGCCCTTATTCTATTAGTTCTCATATGATGTAGGGAATCTGCCGGATTTGTTGACATTTATGATTACTGCTCCGCTCCTTTAGCTGGTAGCGTGATGATGTATAGCCTATGACAGTCACGATAATGTGGCTTTCTAATAGTAAAAGAATTTTCAAAATCGGTTCAGTAGATGCAGAGATTACCCCCTACAATGTCACAAACAGGGACCAAGCTACCGGTGGTTAGGGCTCCAG
Source organism: Cybosia mesomella (assembly GCA_946251805.1). Classification (NCBI taxonomy): domain Eukaryota; kingdom Metazoa; phylum Arthropoda; class Insecta; order Lepidoptera; family Erebidae; genus Cybosia; species Cybosia mesomella. The sequence goes on from OX276411.1 coordinate 20,290,229, forward strand.
AGAGAGGAATCTCCTCACAATACGTGCCGTGTCGAGGAGCACCGCCTTCTGCCCTTGATCCAACTGCCTAATTATTATAAAGGGCTCGCGTCATTTGTCGATCAATGCTTTTATTGGTTTATTGGTTGGTCCGTATAGTGCAATGGCGCGAACTTTCCGACTTGTTCAAGATCAGCAAGCCGGTATATCTGCTGAGTGACGGACAGGGTTCTGGTGCAGGGTTTCCTCTCGGTGTCAGGAGATCAGACGGCAGCCGCTCCCACAAAAGTCATCAATTCATGTATATTTCTTTATATTTTGTTATGTCTGTCACCCTCTTTAGGTTAAATACTATCTAACGCCATTTTTATACGTGTGGAAATCCTCCCGAATATCCCCCCTCCCCCCGGCCAGCTGGGTGGTTATATCGAATTCGAACCTAATAAAATCGCACGTCGTCTCGGGTCTTCAGACGCCGACGTGTAAGGTGGGCCATAATTAAGGCATTTCCTTCGCTTCCCGGCTAACCCAGAGCCATCTCCGGTCTCGTAATGGGTTTGGGAACCACAGTGCCCCTATCTTACCCCCTGAAAGAGGGGGGGTGGGGCGACGCGAGGCCTGCGCTCATGGAGGACGAAGGTCGTTCAGCGAACTCCGACGCTTGAGTCGCCTCCGCGCCTCGTGGGCCCTGGGGATCGGGAGAGACCTGAGTCTCTCCTGGAGCCCCACCGCCGCCTCTTCGAGCATTATTCATCATTCAGCTAAGAATTGAATGATATGATGACTCAAATGTTCAATGCAACATTAGTTATCAGAAAGATAACTCGATGATAAGAATGTAGGTGGATTCTTCACGAGTATTGTAAGTACACATAAGTATTGTGAATGGCAAAGTAAATAATAAATATTGTACGACATTCTACACAGCGCTTTCTAGACCCAAAGTAAGCATAGTTAAACTAGCTTGCGTTATGGGTTCTTAAATGCGAAGAACCATACCTACTTATTTTTTACACCCAGACCAATGCAACTATACATATTCATGCATACACATATTTGCACTGAGCGGGCATGGAACTCGTGACCTCTGCAGTAGCAGTCGAACGCTCTACCGCCACGCCTTGGACATCGTCATACTTGATGATAACAAAATCGGGGTATGGGCTTACCAGGACATATTAAACCATTCATGTTCCTGGCCAAAAAGAGGGATGGGGCTATTTAGGGTGGGTACTACGTCACTGTTTCTAGCCAGGAACAGCCTGACCTCCCAAATCCTGAGAACCTACGACGGAGCCAGCTGTGGTTGGCTTGGGCCTCGAAGATATTAATTAAATAAATAAATAATAAATATTCTACGACATTCTACACTGCGCTTTCTATACCCAAAGTAAGTGGTCCATTTGCCAAACATTAGATTAATTTTTATTTTTTGAAGTTTTGTAAGTGCCGTATTTATGGTCTATACAGAATAAATGATTTTTGACTTTAACTTTGACTTTTACATAGTTTAACTAGCTTGTGTTATGGCCATCTACGGTTTTTTGTAAATACATACATATTATACATAGAAACACCCAGACCATTGCAAATAGACATATTCATGCATACAAATATTTGCACTGAGCGGGAATCGAACCCACGCCCCCTGTCGTAGCAGTCGAATTCACTACCGCCACGCTATTAAGGCCGTCAATTATTGGATTCCATAGACGTACTTCAAACAAATCGTTTTACACAATTATTGAGGCGAGCGCTTACCGGCCACTAAGCAGCTTATATCAATCCATCAATCAATCAATTAGCCTATTGCAGTCCACTGCTGGACATAGGCCTCTCCCATTGTACGCCATAGCACCCGATCCTCCGCCTTGCGCATCCAGTCTATCCCAGCTACCTTTTTCAGGTCGTCCGTCCATCTTGCTGGGGGACGTCCTACCTTCCGTTTACCGATTCGTGGTCTCCACTCTAGGACTCGTTATATAAGTGTCTGCTATTCAATATTTAAAAATCATTTTACTACCATCCAATTTTCAATTTAGCCTTATAAATCTAGAATGCCATACTTTATCTAAAGTTCAGCCGTTGACCCGGTCTTGTCAGTGGTACACGCAGAAACCATTCGAGATACTGTTATTGCAATAAAATATATCGTCAGAATTTATCGTTAATGTGCTAACATAAATATATCGTTATTGCAAGATATTGCCTGCGGCTTAGCCCGCGTGGAGTCTGATGCCGTTCCTGTGGTCCCATGGGAACCTATTACAGGGATAAAAAGCTTTTGTGTTATTACAGAATTTAGTCTACATTCAAACTTTCAAACTTACGAACATCGTCACAAATATCCGCGAGCCTGCCACAGAACTCGTAAATTACGGGGTTTTCTGATACAACTCTCTGAAGCATATTTAAATAAAACTATTTTTAATGGTTACTATCGCGATTTATTTAATTTTATTTTATTATTTACATTGAACTCGACGTTTCGGTTGCTTTTCAGCAGCCATGGTCACGCGGAGACTGAAGATAGTTGTTGTCTTGTAGTTTGAAGTGTAAGTTATCTCAAAGTGCCCGAACTATGTTGAATTGTTGGTGTTACTATTTACGCAGAATGAGCTCACAGTTTCATGAAGTCTTGGTGTATTTTGATTCTTCTTGGAATTAATTAAGTGAATAACTGGATCCGAAGCTGGTGATACATTCCAACCATATTCTCTATTAAATTAGAACGCTTTTAATTTAAATAGCCTCACGGAGCATTCTAGGTAGGAATCGAATCTCTGAAATCGAAATCTGAATGTCTGAAGCATTTTACGAATTAACGCCCAAAATTTGTGCCTGGCTTGGGAACTAATATGTCGAATAAATTTGTAATGCACGCTTAGCACACAAAAATTACAAATATATATTCATTTTATTTTATTTCATTTTATTTTATTTTAACAAAAAACTGGCCAGCATACTCACACACCGTGGCTGGTCAGTGGCCAAACGGCGAACCGTGACCGTGGCTTATCCGAATTATAACACCACATGCTACGGTACTAAGTAAATAGCTATGGTTCTGTCATAATAAATACATGGACATAATATTATGAGGGTATGGCGCCCCTAGGTCAGTCGGGGAGCGAGGGAAATGCCCTATATGGGACTTTACACCCCGGCGTCTGACGACCCGAAACAGCGTGCGGTTATAGTCGCTTCAAGACCGACATAACCGCCCGCGCTGGCCGGCGGGGGGTATCCGAGGGGAATTCCGCACGAAAAAAAAATTGTATGGCGCCCCTCAAAGATCTTAGGAGCCAAGCTAACATCACCTGCAAGCCAGTATACCTGCTGACGGATGAGGCTCATAGCGCAGGATTTACTTACTCAAGCGTCAGAGGTCGCTGAACGACCTCCGTCCTCCAAGAGCGCAGGCTTGGGGTTGACAGGTGGGACCACCTGCCACCCTAGCAGAGGCAAGTCGGGACGGCGGCGTGTTGTGCGGCCTCTTCTTTCCGGGGGCAAGGTGGGGACGCCGTGGTTCGCAAACCTGAGAGGGCCATCTCGAAACTGGAAATGGCCCTGGGTCAGCCGGGGTGCGTGTGTAATGCCTCATTTGTCTGAAGACCCGAGATGGCGTGCAGCTCTAGGCAGGGCGAATATGACATAAACACCTCCGCTGGCCGCCGGGGGGGGGGTATCAGCACGAAAAATTGGTCAGTCAGATGCTCTTTTTCTTCCCGAAATTTGTTCCTCGACGCTACCAGTGGTGTAATGGATACACTGCTTCTTTTCTTCAAAATCAACGGGTTCGATTCTGTAAACAAAAAAAAGTATTTTGTTACAAATAAGTTGCGTTAACCGTATTTCATTACTTCCCCGAATTTGTTCCTTATTAGCGACACTATCAAATGGCGTAATAATAGCGCGTGTGTTCTTGTTTCAAAATCAACGTACCTATTCGATTCTGTAAAAATATTAAATAAATAAATATTCTAGGACATATTACACAGCGCCATCTATACCCAAACTAAGCAGAACTTGTCATATGGGTTCTAGAATGCGGATAAACATAGTAAGGTACTCTTTTTTGGAAATAAATACATATTATACATAGAAACACCCAGACCAATGCATATATACATATTTGCAATGAGCGCGAATCGAACCCGCGACCTTTGACTTAGCTGTCGAATGCTCTACTGCTACGCCACAAAGGTGGTTAAATTAAAAATTATTGTAACATATAAGGCTTTTGCCCGCAGTTTTTCGCAGATCGTCATCCCACCTGGCCGGAGGGCGTCCTACACTGATGCTGAAGACAGGGCGCTATGGCGCTCATTAGGGGAGACCTATGTCCAGCAGTGGACTAGAATAGGTTGATGATGATGATGATGATGATAAGGCTGTTCCTGAAGTTTACCGTATTTCATTACTTCCCAGAATTTGTTCCTTGTTAGCGACAATATTATATGGTTTATTAATACGGCGTGTGTATAAATCTTTAGGCTTTCACGGCCGGCATTGCATGTAGAATATAGGTACTGCTTCCGGGCTGTTTGGCCGTGGTCCATAGGAAACTTGTGTCCTAGGACACTACGATAGGAACTTGGGACACAAGTTTCCTATGGACCATGTATGTTCTTTTTTTCAAAATCAACGAGTTTGATTCCGGGTTAGGAATATAGATTTTAAAAAAATCCAATGATGCCGTTTTAGTTTTCATAAAAATCAGGCCCGAGACTCCTTTGAGTACTTTTCGCTATTTCTCATAGTTTCGGATTTCGGACTCAATAGTCAATCGCTCTACCGACGCCACACAGGCTACCATCGTATTATGTACAAACACACATAGCTTCACGCCTGTACCCCCGAAGGGGTAGGTAGAGGTGTATTACACACTCACGATTCGCTAGTTATGTTAAGGTTCCAATGTAATAGAGGGCGAGCCTATTGCCATCTACCGGGCACATAACTAAGCGAGCGACAATCAACGTCTTCAACACACATAACTACGAAAAGTCAGAGGTGTGTGCCCGGGGCGACTGGGGATCGAACTCAAGACCTCGTCTCAGCAATCCGTTACGTACGCCACTGCGCTATCGTCGCTTATTATGTACAGGTTTTCAATTACTCATGTTCTTCGTTGAATAGCCAACATACAATTGACCGAGGCAGCTCCATGCCGTTATGTCATCGACACGCATTGGTGGACACCTGACCTGGTCACGTCACACCACTGCACGCTATGAGGTTATTAACACACTTATTAGTTTCACGTATGGCGATACCACATACACCCAGCGCCATCTAGTGACTACAAGTTGCACTACTTCGATAATACTTCGTCTATACCGATCCTGTATCGCGAAATTGAAGTACGCGCGCTGGTATAACATAAACACAACATCCCAACGACAACCGTTGGACCGCGGCCCGCCAGGCGTGATCACCTTGCCTGTTCAGAGGATCCTCCCTATGTTTTGGAGGAACATCACACCCTGTTCCTCCACACACGCAATGATATTTTATTTATTTAATCCATTTAAAACTTACAGCTAAGAGCATCAGTAAAAAGATGCAGCTTACTCGACTGAGAGCCAATTAAAAGAGTTCACTTCTACCTAATGTTCGATTACTAAAATATATAACATAATTTAACTTCACGCCTGTATCCCCGAAGGCGTAGGCAGAGGTGTATAGTACACCCACGATTCGCCAGTTATGTTTGGGTCCCAATGTATTAGGGGGCGAGCCTATTGCCGGGCACATTACTAAGCGAGCGATAATCAACATTTATATACACACACATAACTACGAAAAGTCAGAGGTGTGTGCCCGGGGCGACTGGGGATTGAACTCGAGACCTCGTTTCAGCAGTCCGTTACGTACACCACTGGGCTATTGCCACTACAGATTTTATAAAATTTTGTAAGCAAATAGGTTAAATATTCTTTAGGCTTTCACGGCCGGCTTTGCATGTAGAATTTACTGCTTGCGGGCTGTTTGGCCGTGGTCCATATGAAACTTGTGTTCCAAACGTTTCGTCGATCACTGCGGTCGACATCTTCAGTGGTGCAGGTCCGGGCGGTGACGACTGCGTAGAACTCTCGTCGGCGGCGACTTCTCTGCGACTCGCGACCTGTACCAACCATAACATAACTTCACGCCTGTATCCCCGAAGGGGTAGGCAGAGGTGTATTATACACCTACGATTCGCCAGTTATGTTTAGGTCGCAATGTAATAGGGAGCGAGCCTATTGCCATCTACTGGGCACAGAATAAACTTTTTTAATACACACATAACTACGAAAAGTCAGATGTGTGTGCCCGGAGCAAATGGGGATCGAACTCGAGACCTCGTCTCGGCAGACCGTTACGTACACCACTGGGCTATCGCCGCTAATTATATGTAGTGAAGTAACGAGGATAGTACTTCATATTTATGTAATTCCAAGTATATATTCTGGCCTTTCCTTGCTGTATCTGGTCTAGTTTAAAAGTCGTGAATGGGACGAATACTAGTTGAACATTCTGGGATTATCCTTTCGAGGGCTTACCCGGGTTGCCCGGCAATGGACACTTGGGCAGGACACCGTGCGGTTTTAGTCGATGCACGACATAACCACCCCCGCTGGCCGGCGGGGGGGTATCCGAAAGGATTTCCGAAAGTAAAAAAAAAAAGGCTCCCCTCTTTCCTCCCTCCACCATGAGAACAACAAAGACACGTTCGGGTTATCGCGAATACCATTAACAAATTGACGTAATTATCCTCTTCCGGCCATGTCGGCTCGCCGCTGCAATGATGCCTTGCAAACGAAAGATGTTTGTACTTACGCCTCTATTTCATATCTGATCCGTAGTAGCAAGTAAAATGTTTATATTTGACTTGATTGAATGAAAGGTAAATTGCGGTTTACGATTTATGACGTATTAAAAAAAACTACTTACTAGATCTCGTTTAAACCAATTTTCGGTGGAATTTTACCTTTTTTTTACCTTAGACTACTTTACAGAGGGTCAATTCTCGTCAAAAAAGCCGCGGTAGCCTAGTGGTATGGGTAATGGACTGCTGAGACGAGGTCTCGGGTTCGATCCCAGGTTTTACCATGGCACACACCAATGACTTTTCGATGCTTTTCGAAGTTATGTGTGTATTTATCGCAGGTTTATAAGTGCCCGGTTAATGGCAATAGGCTCGCCACCTATTACATTGGGACCTAAACATAAACTGGCGAAATGTGGGTGCTAGCACCTTTGCCAACCCCTTCGGGGATATAGACGTGAGTTTATGTTATGTTTATGTCTCTAATCAAAAGATGTTCAAAATTCAGTCTCAATCTGGTCTCGATCTCTCAAATGACAAAAAAGGTGTTCTCATAAGAAATTTTTTAATATTTTCCACAAAATTATGTTACGAGAACAGCTCACAGCAGCAGACAGCAGCTTAGTCTGTGTGTGGGTCGATCTGTGGATTCGTATCTCCCAGATTCTGATGCAGATTTTTTGTTTTAAAGCCGATATGATAAAAGACAAACATTATAATAATAATAGGTCTCAGAAAAAATATACAATCAGTGTCAGGTACGATTCTGATAGGGCTGCGACTGGTTGGATCACCTCCAAGTTTGGTGCACCCTGGGCAACGTGGGCGATGACGCACCATTGATTGCTCCTCTGGAGTAGCTGGCGTCAACGTCAACGGCCAAGAGTCTGACCAACCGGCCCTTTTCATTGCCAGCTGACCCTAACCTTACACACCGGTGTCTGTAGACCCGAGACGGCGTGCGGTTTTAGTCGGTTCAAGCCCGACATAACCGCCCTCGCTGGCCGGCGGGGGGTATCCGAAGGGATTTCCGCACAAAAAAAAGGTACGATTCTGATACTGGTTCCCTAACAAGCAACGCTGGGGTCTTTTTTTTGAGACCGTTTTCAATCAAATCGTAAGACCCAGTATACGCAGAGATGGTTATTAGCTACGAATAAATATTACACAACATAACATAACTTCACGCCTGTATCCCCGAAGGGGTAGGCAGAGGTGAATGAACACCCACGATTCGCCAGTTATGTTAAGGTCCCAATGTAATAGAGGGCGAGGCTATTGCCATCTACCGGGCAAATTTTTAAGCGAGCGATAATTAACATTTATTCATGCACACATAACTACGAAAAGACAAATAACAAGACAAAAGACTAACAAGATGACTGCATTAACTTCAAAATAAAAGTTTAAAATTTATTTTATAGAAAAATAAATTTTAAATTCTCTTTAGAAACAGTTTCCAACCCAAAACATAACTGTACATTATTAAAAAATTACCTACTACCGAATCCAACAACAAAAGACCAAAGATTTATAAACGTCAATATTCCCGCCAGAACACACAATAGTGAATATAAATAAAACGCGGCTATAATCTGTGGCGCGCAGTGTTACCAACCTAATGAGAACTTTATATTGAGTGTTGCCGCAATACAAAAATGCAGCGGCAACTGAGCAACGTCAGCGTTTACTCTTACCAGGATTACCAACCTTCTAGACGATATGGTAAGCTTCGCTAATAAATTTTTTTTTACAGAAACTTCACTGCCTTAGTAACGTGCTTAGAGACTGAAAACGTAACGAAATGTGGATGTCAAAAAACCTCTGACCTTTGTCTACTCCTTATATTAAATTAATATTTTAAAAAACCGGCCAGGTGCGAGTCGGACCTTCTATCTATATAATAGTAGTTTATGCAGCTGTCATATAAGAAGGGGTATTAAAACACGAGAAGCCGAATGCGATAATAGGTTGACTCGAGTGTTTTAATACCTAAGTTATATGCAGTTTCATACACTACTTTAGGTAAGTAGGTAGGTTACAAGGATGTAATTTAGCGTGTGCCATTTTTGTCACAGTTCGAACTGCGCATGCGTGCGCCTTATTTTTCATATTCAGCCTAAAACCTTAGACTAGTTTAATGAATAAGAAAAGATCCGCTATCTTTTCTTATTACTACTATAAGGAGTTTTATGATACAGTTGGCGGTACTATAATAAGTTTTATTTTTAATTTTATGTATATATATGCGTTTATAAAGTGCGTATTTATAGAATCATTTATAGAAAAAAACTAATATTTAAGGGGGGCTTCTATACAAAAAATTGACGGCCTCTGTGGCGTAGCAGTAGTGCATTCGACTGCTACGACACAGGGGGCGCGGGTTCGATTCCCGCTCAGTGCAAATATTTGTATGCATGAATATGTCTATTTGCATTGGTCTGGGTGTTTCTATGTGTATTTATTTACAAAAAAAAAGTATATAAGTATGTTTATCCGCATTCTGGAACCCATAACACAAGCTAGTTAAACTATGCTTACTTTGGGTCTAGAAAGCGCTTTGTACAATGTCGTAGTTTTTTTTTTTTTTAAATCTTTGTTTAAGAGCTTTTGGCCTAAAATGCCAGCTCAATCGTACCCTGAGCTTACATATGACTTAAAATTATCTATCCTACATGTACACTACGCTTTCAAAATCTCATATAATGTCATTTTATAAATAAGAATAACAGCTTCAGAGAGAGGTTGAGCCAGATTCGATTAGTAAGTAAAATATTTCTTACAGTTTTTCTTAGTAATCGAATCGAAATCAAGCGTTTAAAAACGTGGCGTAACTGAACCGGGCCCCAGATCAAAAAGATCTGAAGAAAGAATCTGTTCTCTTTCGTATCACTTCTTCAATATATAGTCCTCCTCGGCCAATCAGACGACAGCGACTCCGTCAATTTCATGGATTGTGTTTGACTCGAATGTGGCTTGCAAATCCAAACTTAGTTTTAAAGACTCGGTCACATGGCTCGCAGTAAAGTTGTCCATCCGGGTTAAAGATGTATGAGTAAGAGGGATTTGGGCAAGTCTTGCGGATATGGCGTTTAGCATCCAGGTTTTCCAAACGCATCTGCTCATACCTTTTTTTTTTTTTTTTTTTTCGTGCGGAAATTCCTCCGGATTCCGCCGGCCAGCGGGGGCGGTTATGTCGGGCTTGCACCGACTAAAACCGCACGCCGTCTTGGGTCTTCAGACGCCGGGGTGGTTACCCATAGAGCATATCCCTCGCACCCCGACTGACCCTGGGCCATCTCACCACTAACAGCATCGCTCATCCTTTCTCCTCTGAAAGCAGAGGAGTACGGAGAGCGATGTGTTCCCGCCACGTTGGGTATTGGCCGACGATCAATGCCAACCCTATGAAGGGGAAGCCATTGACCGCCGCCCAGGGTGTACCGGCCGCTCCGATTCCGTTCCCCCCGGACTGCAGCGGGATCGGAATCGGAGCAACACTCGAGGAGGTTACCCAACACACACCCCGCATCTGCTCATACCTGTCAACCTTTTTGCAGACAGTGGACCGCCATTCCGAGCGCTGCATTGCGAGTCTTCAATAACCTTCAAGAAACTGAATAAGACGTTTCTTTCTCTCCCCCCCCAGGAGCGCAGTATGAGCCCGGCGGCTACGCCACGGCAGTGCAGCAACGAACAAACATGACGCAGCGAGAGGACGCGCTCAAGTTCGAGCAGGGCCGCATCAAGGCGCTGCAGGAAGAACGTCTGCACATCCAGAAGAAGACCTTCACCAAATGGATCAACTCGTTCTTGCAGAAGGTTTGTGACTTTTCTTTTGTTTTTTACAGCCTGCGATGACCGGCGGGGGGGCATCCGAAGGGATTTCCGCACGTAATAAAAAAAAAAAAGCTTGCGAAACATTCGCAATTGCGGGTCCGCACGAAACACGAACTGTACCTTAATGACACTGCTTTCAGTGTCATTTAGGTACAGTCAGCGAACCCGACGGGGCCATCTCGAAACCAAAGATGGCCCAGGGTCAGTCGGGGTGCGAGGGATATGCTCTATGGGCAACCTTACACCGCGGCGTGTTAAGACCTGAGACGGCGTGCGGTTTTAGTCGGTTCACGCCCGACATAACCGCCCCCGCTGGCCGGCGGGGGAGTATCCGAAGGGATTTCCGCACGAAAAAAAAGGTACACTCAGCGACAAAAGTAGCTTATCAAATTTTAATTTATTGATCACTTCAGCTCTTAAACCTTTCATAAAATAATACACAAAACATGAATTATATTAACAGTCTTTTGGGGATTATAAAACCAATTATACGTCAATTATTGGTACATGTTGAATACATGGAAAAAAAGGTTTGTAAATATTTTAGCCGCATGTGCCGAAGGACCGATGGCCGATGGAGCAAACGAGTCCTAGAGTGGAGACCACGAATCGGTAAACGGAAGGTAGGACGTCCCCCAGCAAGATGGACGGACGACCTGAAAAAGGTAGCTGGGATAGACTGGATGCGCAAGGCGGATCGGGTGCTATGGCGTACAATGGGAGAGGCCTATGTCCAGCAGTGGACTGCAATAGACTAATTGATTGATTGATTGATTTAAATATGTTTGTGTATCACAACTTTTGTCGTTAGTAATACCTTTTTTTTTTTTTTTTTTTTTTTCGTGCGGAAATCCCTTCGGATACCGCCCCCGCTGGAGAGCGGGGGGTCTCCAGCGGGGGCGGTTATGTCGGGCTTGAACCGACTAAAACCGCACGCCGTCTCGGGTCTTAAGACGCCGGGGTGTAAGGTTACCCATAGAGCATATCCCTCGCACTCCGACTGACCCTGGGCCATTCGCAGTGATAACAGCAGAGGGGTACCTGGAGCGACGAGATGGCCCCCTTACTTGCTCTCCACTGTGCCATCTGCTAATCAGAGGGACACGTGGAAAGCTTCCGAACAGCCCTCAACAGGGCCGTCCTCGGCTCGGTCGGAGTTGGCCGTAGGCGGCAGCGTCTCCCCCGCCCTAGGAGAGAGGCGCTGCCGTCTCCGTTGCCCAGGGTGCACCGCGTGGAGGTCCCCAACCAAGCACCCCTCGTAGCACCCAAGTACGTAGTATATTTAATTTGCCACGCTTAAATAACTAAACCGCTACTCAAATACATAAATATGTAACATTTAAACTAAATTTGTTTTCAAGTAATAAAGAATCTTTTAAAAACTAGCTTTTATCAAAAAAAACTGTAGTACTAAAACGAAAATAACAATTTTGTGCACTTTCGAGGGCTTACCCGGGGTGCCCGGCAATGGATACTTGGGCAGGACACCGTGCGGTTTTAGTCGATGCACGACATAACCGCCCCCGCTGGCCGGCGGGGGGGTATACTAAGGGATTGACGCACGTAAAATAAAAGCGTATGTGCTGATTTCAACAGCTTGTATCGCTCACGTTTGTCTTCTGTGTTCTAATTGGGATACAAGCGTTTGCATACCGCACAACCAATTTTTTTTCGACACTTCATACAATATAATAGCCAATATATACAAAAACTTGTCAAATTATAAACTTGAAATTCAGTGCAGGGTGCGACTGAAATAAATTGAGCTGAGCGAGCAGGACTCTTACTTGACAATAAGACATCTTACTACAGTCGCGCGCTTAGCTAAGGCCGCGCGCTCGTGGAACTGTTTTTCGGTGATTATTCCTCACTGGTACACCGGCCATGAACCATCTCGCTTCAAAAAACTCCTCAGTGTCCACACTATCACCGTGGTAAATTTGGTCAAAATCGCGCGAGTGGTGACGGAGGAGTTCAGCCACCAACAAACGGCTATGCCCGCGTATAAGAGCTTCGCTCGCTCAGCTCAATTATTATCATTTTAGAACGACAGATCTTTTGATAAAAGTTTGTATTTAAAAAGATTTTTAATAATTGTGTCATTTTAATTTTTTTAGTTTTAGTAATGTTATTAGCACATTCCGCCGACAACCCTGGGGTTATCCTTTCGAGGGCTTACCCGGAGTGCCCAGCAATCGACACTTGGGGAGGACACCGTGTGGTTTTAGTCGGTCCGATTCTGACACGCCCATCCCATCGTTGGCACCGATGAGGTGAAGCCTGTGGGGGAGCACTGGGCTAGCCAAGACCAGCCAAAGCTTAATGATTCAAAGATTATAAGTACGATTGATGTGTACAGGGTTTGATTTCAAGGTTGAATAAATCTCATTCAAACTTGTCTGTTACTGAATTATCGGTAGCAGCACGTAGTTAGATAAGACAATAGATAGATAGATAGATACCGATAGATCGTTATCGGTATTATATCGGTAGATAACGGTAATAGACTCTCATTAGGCGTGAATTATACGGAAAACGCTTAAGGTGCTGTCTGCACGTATGCTACCATAATTATGCTTATTTTTTGTCTCTAAGATTATTTCTCTCTCTCTCTAAGATTACTGATGCTAGACAGTTGTTTTTTTTATATATACAGCTAATTATCTACTGTTCACGCACATTCAAAAACATTTTGGATAAATAGAGCAGTTTCTTGTTAAAAAAATTGCAAAGAAACACTGTTTGAAATAAATTTTTCGTTTCAATTATCTCAATATTTTTAGCGATGACATATATATTTCTTGTTACAAATATAAAGAAAATGTAATCAGCTAGTGGAATATCTACAAATTAACATCCTCGAATCCGTCATATTTTTTAAATGATTTATTTATCTGTTTGCCGCCAAACAAATCAAACAATTTATAATTAATATATACAATATTTAATTAAATTTATTTCAAAGAGTGTTTCTTTGCTATTTGTTTAACAAGAAACTGTTCTATTTATCCAAAATATTTTTGAATGTGTGTCAACACTAGATAAAATTAGCTGTATATATAAAAAAATCAACTGTCTAGCATTAGAGAGAGAGAGAAATAATCTTAGAGACAAAAAATAAGCATAATTATGGTAGTTTACGTGCAGACAGCGTCTTAAACGCGACGAACGGGCTTGGAACAGTCGTAGTACGAATGGTCCGCCGGTCTCTGTGGCGTAGCGGTAGTGCATTCGACTGCTACGACAGGGGGCCCGGGTACGATTCCTTTTTTAATCCCCGACGCAAAAACAGGTGTGTTATAAGTTTGACATGTCTGTCTGTGGCTCCGTAGCTCGCGAACGGATGAAGGGATTTCATATTAGTTTTTTTGAATCAAAAGGTGAGTTACGGGCGATTGTTTTTAGACATGTTTGATGAAAAAAATGACATTTAATTTTAATTTGTACGCCATGTAAGTGGCAGGACATAGTGAACTTATATTTATTATTTTTAGATCTCTGTAAAACCTATGTTCAACAATTTAATAAATAAATAAATAAAATCGGTTGAGTCGTGAAAGTAGGGAAGAATAACCGAATGTCTGCAAATAAAATCGAGTGGGGTCTTAAATGAAAGCGCATCACGTGCACGTTACAAAGTAATATGTTCAATGAAAATCGGTTGAGCCCTGAAAAAACTCTGGCGGTAAAAGTGGTTAAAATACCCAATATCTGAAAATATATGTGTCGGGGGTTATTTTAAATTTTAAATTTAATTATTATAGTTTGATCCATTTTACATACAACTCACTTACAACTTTATAATAGTACCTACAGGTAGATAGAAGAAAGAAATATGTAAGTCAGTGGGTAGGCAGGCGGGGGTCGACCTCACCGATCAAATTGAGGAAAAAAAGACAGGTCAAAAGCACTAGAAACCGGCGGGCTTGCCTGAAAGTTTTAATGACAGTACCGGAAGCTCGTGAAGTGTGTAAGGACAGAAGCAGCTGACGGGCTGTTGTCTCTGCCTACCACGGAGGGAAAAAGGCTTGAGTATATGAATGTATAGCCGCTATTGAAATAACTCGCTACATTTTCAATGGATTGTGCAATCGTGACTCATATTATCCTTGTGATTTGATCAGTATCGTCACTTCAATCAGTACAAATTAAATGATTTAGTCATTAATCGCTTTATTTATTGGTTATAATCAGGACTACTTTAGAAAATAAATATTCTAGGACATATTATACAGCGCCATCTAGACCCAAACTAAGCAGAGCTCGTCATATGAGTTCTAGAATGCGGATAAAACTTTTTTTCTTGTAAATAAATACATACTCGTATTATACACCCAGACCAATGCAAATATACATACATATTTGCAATAAGCGGGAATCGAACCCGCGACCTCTGACTTAGCAGTCGAATGCTCTACCGCTACGCCACAGAGGTCGGCATTGCCATCCAACAGGGCAATGCCGCCAGCCTTTTGGGTACGTTACCAGTCGACATCGACGGAGAGGAATTCTTTGACACCTAAACTTTTTACTTTGTACACATTTGTACATATTATTATATTTAGCTTCATCTACCGCGTAGGGTACCGCGGTAGCCTAGTGGTATGGGTAAAGGACTGCTGAGACGAGGTTCGATCCCAGGTATTACCATGGCACACGCCAATGACTTTTCGATGCTTTTCGAAGTTATGTGTGTATTTATCGCAGGTTTATAAGTGCCCGGTTAATGGCAATAGGCTCGCCACCTATTACATTGGGACCTAAAACATAAACTGGCAAAACGTGGGTGCTAGCAGCTCTGCCTACCCCTTCGGGGATATAGGTGTGAGTTTATGTTATGTTATGTTATGTTAGCTTCATCTGTCCCGATGTTTGTCATCACTCATCAAATCCTTCAAATTAGATTTGATCAACTTCCCGGATACCGATTGAGCTGAAATTTTGATCGCAATCGCAAGACAATGCAATATGTTATGAAATTGGAAGGTCGGGGTGCGAGGGATATGCTCTATGGGCAACCTTACACCCCGGCGTCTTAAGACCCGAGACGGCGTGCGGTTTTAGTCGGTTCAAGCCCGACATAACCACCCCCGCTGCCCGGCGGGGGGGTATCCGAAGGGATTTCCGCACGGAAAAAAAAGGTACTTCGCAATTAAACGACACAACTGAGTTTGAGCTCATTTGAATTGTCTTGAGGATTAGTTTGTCTTTGAATGGTAACCAGGGTCTGATGATGGAGCTGGAAGGTGGCCATAGGAACTCTGTAATGAAATGACGCAACCCCATCGAGTTTGGACTCGTTTGAATCGTCTTGACGAGTAGTTTGTCTTTGAATGGTAACCAGGGTCTGATGATGGAGCTGGAAGGTGGTCATAGGAACTCTGTAATGAAGTGACGTAACCCCATCGAGTTTGGTCTCGTTTGAATTGTCTTGACGAGTAGTTTGTCTTTGAATGGTAACCAGGGTCTGATGATGGAGCTGGAAGGTGGTCATAGGAACTCTGTAATGAAATGACGCAACCCCATCGAGTTTGGTCTCGTTTGAATTGTCTTGACGAGTAGTTTGTCTTTGAATGGTAACCAGGGTCTAATGATGGAGCTGGAAGGTGGTCATAGGAACTCTGTAATGAACGACGCAACCCCATCGAGTTTGAGCTCGTTTGAATTGTCTTGACGAGTGCTTTGTCTTTGAATGGTAACCAGGGTCTGATGATGGAGCTGGAAGGTGGTCATAGGAACTCTGTAATGAAATGACACAACCCCATCGAGTTTGGACTCGTTTGAATCGTCTTGACGAGTAGTTTGTCTTTGAATGGTAACCAGGGTCTAATGATGGAGCTGGAAGGTGGCCATAGGAACTCTGTAATGAAACGACGCAACCTCATCGAGTTTGAGCTCGTTTGAATTGTCTTGACGAGTAGTTTGTCTTTGAATGGTAACCAGGGTCTAATGATGCAGCTGGAAGGTGGTCATAGGAACTCTGTAATGAAACGACGCAACCCCATCGAGTTTGAGCTCGTTTGAATTGTCTTGACGAGTGCTTTGTCTTTGAATGGTAACCAGGGTCTGATGATGGAGCTGGAAGGTGGTCATAGGAACTCTGTAATGAAATGACACAACCCCATCGAGTTTGGACTCGTTTGAATCGTCTTGACGAGTAGTTTGTCTTTGAATGGTAACCAGGGTCTAATGATGGAGCTGGAAGGTGGCCATAGGAACTCTGTAAGGAAACGACGCAACCCCATCGTGTTTGAGCTCGTTTGAATTGTCTTGACGCGTAGTTTGTCTTTCAATGGTAACCTGGGTCTGATGATGGAGCTGGAAGGTGGTCATAGGAACTCTGTAATGAAACGACGCAACCCCATCGAGTTTGAGCTCGTTTGAATTGTCTTGACGAGTAGTTTGTCTTTGAATGGTAACCAGGGTCTGATGGTGGAGTTGGAAGGTGGTCATAGGAACTTCGCAATCAAACGACGCAACCCCATCGAGTTTGGTCTCGTTTGAATTGTCTTGACGAGTAGTTTGTCTTTGAATGGTAACCAGGGTCTAATGATGCAGCTGGAAGGTGGTCATAGGAACTCTGTAATGAAACGACGCAACCCCATCGAGTTTGAGCTCGTTTGAATTGTCTTGACGAGTGCTTTGTCTTTGAATGGTAACCAGGGTCTGATGGTGGAGCCAGAAGGTGGCCATAGGAACTCTGTAAAGAAACGACGCAACCCCATCGAGTTTGAGCTCGTTTGAATTGTCTTGACGAGTAGTTTGTATTTCAATGGTAACCAGGGTCTGATGATGGAGCCGGAAGGTGGTCATAGGAGCTCTGTAATGAAACGACACAACCCCATCGAGTTTCGACTCGTTAGATTTTAAGTTCTACTTGTTATTTATATAATTTTAAAACTATGTAAGTATAACGTTTGTTTATGAACTCGGAGTCTAGAATATTTTTTAGGGATTTTCTTTAGAAAAGCCCTATTGCTATCGAGTTGTCGTCGACGTCGTCGTTGCCAATTTTCTGTCACGGTTATGGGTATGAAGGAGATGAGCTATCGAGTTGCTGTTTTCGGTAATAGATTCGTGCTGGGGTGAACCATTGCAAGATAAAGAAAAAATCGCAAAAAAAAAGAAAAAAAAACAAAATCGAAAATCCCTTGTATTCGGCTGAGCTCGTCTCAGGAATTCAACTTGTTTCTGTATAGATTATAGTGAAGGCACTTAAATACTTTAACACAATTAATACTGTAAATGAAAAATAAAATGATCATTTCGTTAATGCAATTGTGGCGATACCACATATACTCAGCGCCATCTAGCGACAACAAGTTGAACTACTTAGATGCTGGTCGGAGGATCCCTCCTTTGTGTTGGAGGAACATCACATCCCGTTTCTCCACACAATATATACATATAATACTAGTGATTATTGTTACTTGTAGGTACTATTTGGAAAAAAAAAGAGTGAAAAAAAAAGAAGTAGGGTGAGTTTTAGTGTATGAGAGAGGGTGTATGTGAGAGCGAGTGTGTGTTTTTGAGGGTGTTTGTGTTCGTGAGAGGGTGCGTGCGGGTGTGTATGACAGGATTGTTGTGTATGTGTGTGTGTGTGTGTGTGTTGTGTGTAGGCCGCTTTTATATCTGTTGCGTCTGGCTTGGACATACGACACCCACCTGTGAAGAGATGTAGCATTTGGACTCTACTCCGCTGGGACCATCGCGGCAATAACGTTCAAACTAAAACTTATTTTAATTATCACTGAATGTAAATACACAGTATGACCTCATTGAGTTGCACGTACGTGATAAATGAATGGCAGACAACGAAAACAATAAGTACAGTCAACGACAAAAGTAGGTTATCACTTAAATATTTACAAACCTTTTTTTACATAGGAATACATGAACCAATAGTGGTTGTTTAAGTACTTACAACCTAACCGACAAAATTAATACTAGGTCTATAAGGCGGGGGTGTGTGTTGGGTAACCTCCTCGAGTGTCGCTCCGATTCCGATCCCGCTGCAGTCCGGGGGGAACGGAATCGGAGCGGCCGGTACACCCTGGGCGGCGGTCAATGGCTTCCCCTTCACCCCTTCATAGGGTTGGCATTGATCGTCGGCCAATACCCAACGTGGCGGGAACACATCGCTCTCCGTACTCCTCTGCTTTCAGAGGAGACAGGATGAGCGATGCTGTTAGTGGTGAGATGGCCCAGGGTCAGCCGGGGTGCGAGGGATATGCTCTATGGGTAACCTTACACCCCGGCGTCTGAAGACCCGAGACGGCGTGCGGTTTTAGTCGGTGCAAGCCCGACATAACCGCCCCCGCTGGCCGGCGGGGGGGTATCCGAAGGGATTTCCGCACGATAAAAAAAAAAAGGTCTATAAGGCGAATCGCTGCTTGCAATGTTGAGCTGAGTGAGACATCGTGAATCAGATTTTGAAAATTTTGAACAGTGATCATTCCTCCGTGGCAAGTCCGATTTAGAAAATTCTTTTTGAAAGTCACAACTCTGGACATGCTTTCTGAGCGTGTAAAGTTTGGTCACAGTGTCTCGAGCGGTTATTATGTAATTCCGTTTGGAATTTTTTTAACGGTGATCATTCCTCTGTGGTAGCATTAATTTTTTCAAAATATATCCATAAACCTTCCTCTGATTGACCTCTTTAATCATGCCAAATTCGGTTCTGATTGGATTAGGAGACCTGTGACAAAGAAAATCTTGAAGTTTGGTATGAGGAACTTTCGCTCGACTTCGTCTCACGCAGCTCAATTATGAAATTTTTATTTATTATTTTATGAGAGGGTTAAGCTAAGGGGATCAATAGATTAGATTTCGTTCAATGACTTCTGTCACAGACTGTACCTCTATGTGTGAATTAAGTACAGTATTCGGCTTTTGATTTGGCACATCGCACATGTATGTATAAGAGTAATATGTATAAGATTTTTCAATAAATATGCGATTTCCGAAAAATGGCTTTCGTAAAACACTGTGCGATGTGTGACTGTACGACCCCCCAGTTTCCGTGGGATATACAACCTCATTACAGATGATCGTGGGTGGTGCATCCGAAATGTGGTCATCAGCGAACGAACTCTTCTATCTAGGGCATCCAGTTCGGTCTGAGTCCATCTAAGTATGCCAAAGGAGTACATTAGGACTGGCATGACCCAACCATTGCAGGCACGCACCTTGTTGCCACCCGATAGAAAGCTTTTCAGAACTTTTTTCAGGCGGCCAAAGAAGCGCTCCTGCAATGCCTGCTTCATGCCAGACTCGGGAATTCCTAATGCCTGTGACATACCTAGATATTTGTAGGTTTCGGTTGTAGATAGAGATTTAAGTTTAATGGAATCCGAAAGTATCACGCCTTCGGATTCCACTATACCACCTCTTTCCACATGCATGACCGCACACTTGTCTAAACCAAATTCCATCTTGATAGAGCTACTAAAGTTTTCAGTCATCTTTAATAGCTCCATCAATTGTAGATTATTGGTAGCAAAAAGTTTGAGGTCATCCATGCATAGGAGGTGGGATATAGCTCGACCCTCTCTCCGCAACCGATAGCCTAGCCCTGAATTCTCCAATATTGTACTAAGAGGATTCAGTGCTAGACAGAACCACAGGGGACTCAGACTATCGCCCTGAAATATACCCCTCTCGATTCTTATCGGTGCATCGTTTGTCTGGCAACATCCTGGATAGCGAAGAACCGTGGTCCATTGCCCCATACATGACCTCAAGAAGGTAGATAGAGTTGTATCAACTTTATACAACTCTAGCACCCTCAGAAGCCATGTATGTGGAACAGAATCATAAGCCTTTTTATAATCTATCCAACATGTCGCCAGATTTTTACGGTTACGACGCACCTGTTGGCTAATGGCCATATCAACTAGAAGGAGCTCTTTAGTGCCACGGGCCCCGCTCCTACATCCATTCTGAGAGATAGAGATGATCGATTTTTTTTCTAAATGTGCAGTAATTGACTCTCAGAATGGAAGTTAGGAGTTTATAGACCGTCGGTAGGCAGGTAATAGGCCTATAGTTCCTGGGGTCCGTAGCACTACCAGACTTATAGAGTAGGTGGGTTACTCCAGTTGTTAGGAAATTAGGGAGGGAACCCGAGTTTAGGCATGATTGGAATTGAGTTGCTAAACGAGCATGTGAGTTACGGAGCCACTTCAACCAAAAGTTGTGCAGTCCGTCCGGTCCTGCTGACTTCCAGTTCGATAACGAACGGACTGCAATTGCAACATCTTCAGGTAAAATGATAATTGGCTCCATAATCTGTAAATTCTCACATGCTCGTTCAACCTCTCTCATCCAATCACCTTCTGAATGTATGACTGGCGTCGACCAGATGCTACCCCAGAAAGTATTCGTAGCATCAGCATCCGGCCGAGTACCGTCATTTACACCTGACTCGGGTTGTTCCCATTTCCGATAAACCCACCGCTCATCCTTTTGGAAAATGCGATTCTGATTATACCTATCTACGCGCTTTTTGTAGCGTCGTATCCGATTTGCCCATGCATAAACTTTCTGCTTCAGAAAGTCAATGCGCTCTGTGACACATGAAGCGTATTGTTGAGGACTAACGTTAGTCCCCAAGAATGCCTGTGTCACAAAGCGCATCACCCTCGGGCGGGTATTGCCTGATCTGAAGCAGGTTAGCTTACCGATGAGTGTCCTAGCCTCAGCAATACGACGTTCAATCCTGTACTGCCAGGCAGGCACAGCAGGTTTGGGTCGAGTAGCAGTTTTATTTACAATAAATTTTACTCCAGCTACTCGACATGCTGCGACGGCCGCACAGTACAAAATCGAATGTGTATCACTAAGGTCTTCGCTATTTTCTAAATACTCAGGTAATAGCGAATCTAGGGCACAAACCAGCGCTATATTCCTTTTATGCATGGGCAAATGGGGTAAGCGAGGTCTTTTGCTTGGTATCATAGATCGATATTCTAGCATCGCATCCCCCAAAGTGCTCCTTAATCGTTCATTATACTGGGTACTTACGGATATAGTCTCACTTTCCACACCCTCATTAGTGTGATCGAGCTGTGGCGGGTTTACACTCGCGGTTACGCTAGACTCCACCGGAGGTACAGCATTCAATGAAGTGGGGATAGTAAGACTATTCTGCACGTCAGAGTATAGCCTCTCAAGTACGGTACCATCCAACATATTACAACGTTGAATAGCCCGCACCTGGTCCGATAATCGTTGCGCTGATACGTTGACAGTCGGTTCTAGTTCCTGGAACAGAGACAGTAAACGACCACGGTATGCAGTGAGGTTGGTTCCTAGCTCCGTAGCCATATAATATGCCCGCATGACGCTTTCATTTATTGAAGAAGACCATTTCATGCGGCGCACATCACCACCGGCGGCGGGGGCCCTGTTCGAGGACGGTTGTCTTCGGGGTCCTAGGCACGTCGGTGGCCGGCCTCTCCCCGGCCGACGCACAGGTGTTGGCGACGTCGGCGGAGAGAAATACTCGTCGCTACTGTCGGAGGTCGACGGCTCAGCAGTTGTCGATGGAAGGGTCACCTGAGGCTATTATTATTATTTTTAACAGGCAGGCAGTCGAGACAACTGATAATACCCGTATCCTGCTTGTGCCCACTAGTGTTTATTTTTTTTTTTTTTGTTTAAGGTGTTGGTCTAATCTTGGGGCGACTAGCGCCCCTCCCCAAACCGGGGCAAGACGGGGACACCGTGGTTCCCAAACCCGAGGGGGCCATCTCGAAACCGGAGATGGCCCAGGGTCAGTCGGGGTGCGAGGGATATGCTCTATGGGCAACCTTACACCCTGCCGGCGTCTGCAGACCCGAGACGGCGTGCGGTTTTAGTCGGTTCAAGCCCGACATAACCGCCCCCGCTGGCCGGCGGGGGGGTATCCGAGGGGATTTCCGCACGAAAAAAAAAAAAAAAAAAAGGTGTTGGTCTAATCTATTCTTAAATTGGTTAATGTTCTGGGCTGTCACAACATCATGTGGTAGCTTATTCCACTCCCTCACTACCCTGTTACTTAAAAAGTGTTTTGTGTGGATTGTTATTCGAGAAGCTGGTAGATAGTCTTAGGTGGTGGCCTCTGAGGTGGTTATTATTGTTGCGTGTGAACAAATTATCAAAGTCTTCAATGTCGTAATGTCCACTTAAGATCTTGAAAGTCTCTATCATGTCACCTCTGTCTCTGCGTTCTTTGAGAGTTGTAATTTTTAAACCTTCCAAGCGCTCCTCATAGGGTCTCTCTTTCAATGAACGTGGAATTTTGGTGAAGCTACGTTGTACCTTCTCCAGGAGTTCAATATCTTTATTAAAGTAAGGATTCCAGATTTGAAATGCATATTCTAGAATTGGTCTGACAAAAGTTTTGTGGATCTTAAGCATCATATCTGGCATGAGAACTTTAAAGGCTTTTCTAATTAAATTAATTAATTTTTATATATATTTTTTTAAATTGTTTATATATTTTTTTTATTGAGCTGAGTGAGACGAAGTCGAGCGAAAGCACCTCATACCAGACTTCAGGATTTTCTTTGTCACAGGTCTCCTCCTAAACTAAGGTTTATGGATATATTTTGAAAAAATTAATGCTACCACAGAGGAATGGTCACCGTTAAAAAAATTCCAGATGGAATTACATAATAACCGCTCGAGACACTGTGACCAAACTTTACACGCTCAGAAAGCATGTCCAGAGTTGTGACTTTCAAAAATAATTTTCAAAATCGGACTTGCCACGGAGGAATGATCACTGTTCAAAATTTTCAAAATCTGATTCACGATGTCTCACTCAGCTCAACATTGCAAGCAGCGATTCGCCTTGCAGACCTAGTAATAGATTTGATGGAATTGATATTGGAAATTTACGTGTTATACCGGAAGTATAATGAGAATAATTTACGTCTAAATAACTTTTCCCGAAGCGGTAAAATTTTTCGAGAAAAATACGAAAAACTGAAAACCTAAACCTTAGTTTTTTTTTTTAATTCTTGTCTTTTTATCTGTTTGTCTGTTTGTTCGCGATGGACGCAAAAACTACTGAATGAATTTTTATACCATTTTTTTTTAGAATAATCTTGGTCAGACTAAACATCTGACCTATTATGTTTGATTGCAATTGGTTAAGTAGAACCGGAGATATGACCAGAAAACGATCACCGACTTAGTAATTAATAAAAACATAACATAACATAACTTCACGCCTGTATCCCCGAAGGGGTAGGCAGAGGTGTATTACACACCCACGATTCGCCAGGTATGTTGACGTCCCAATGTAATAGGGGGCGAGCCTATTGCCATCTACCGGGCACATTATTAAGCGAGCGATAATTAACATTTATTAATGCACACATAACTACGAAAAGTCAGAGGTGTGTGCCCGGGGCGACTGGGGATCGAACTCGAGTCCTCGTCTGAGCAGTCCGTTACGTACGCCACTGGGCTATCGCCACTTAATTATAAATTACACTTAATAAAAAATCACATAAAATTAATGAAGGTCATCTAAACTATTATTCACACACAAACTCATCGCGTGCGCAAGAGCTGACACATTAAGTTAAAATTAGGTATTATATCATTGTCCAGTGATAATTATTCTGTCACGCGTTTGTACAATGTATTGCATCTATAGGTATCCATGTCTACGCCTGGGCGGCGGAGTAACTAGCCACCCTCCCCCCCATCTCCGTGGGAGGGATCCATGGATACCGTGGTTCCCAAACCCGAGGGCGCCATCTCGATACCGAAGATGGCCCAGGGTCAGTCGGAATGCGAGGGATATGCTCTATGGGCAACCTTACACCCCCGCGTCTGTAGACACGAAACGGCGTGCGGTTTTAGTCGGTTCAAGCCCGACATAACTGCCCCCGCTGGCCGGCGGGGGGGGGGACTATCCAAGGGAAATTCCGCAAGAAAAAAAGAAAAGTAAAAAAAGTTTTTTTTTTTTAAAAGAATATTAGTAACCGAAATTACTAATATTCCCCCTAACCCCTCCAGCTAAGCTTAAGGATCCATTTCTACGTCGACTTGCGTACAAATAAATAAATAAATATTCTACAACATTCTACACAGCGCTTTCTAGACCCAAAGTAAGCATAGTTTAACTAGCTTGTGTTATGGATTGTAGAATGATAAACATACTTACTTTTTTTTTGTAAATACATACATATTTTACATAGAAATATATTTATATGTAGCTATAGATAGATCACTTAAACATTAACTATGTATAATATGTATGTATTAACAAAAAAAAAAGTAGAAGCCATAAAGCAAGCTAGTTAAACTATGCTTACTTTGGGTCTAGAAAGCGCTGTGTAGAATGTCGTAGAATATTTATTTATTTATATTTCCTCATTCTCATGAAACACGTTGAAAACAAGCCACTTTATACAAAAACAATCATAAAATGTAATGCATCATCATATGAAGTCATCACCATATTTCATACCTGCCACCGTCAGTTCATTCGTAACCTTGCTTGATGATGGAGCTATAAATATTAACATAACACATAACATAACATAACTTCACGCCTGTATCCCCGAAGGGGTAGGCAGAGGTGTATTACACACCCACGATACGCCAGTTATGTTAAGGTCCCAATGTAATAGGGGGCGAGCCTATTGACATCTACCGGGCACATTAATAAGCGTGCGATAATTTACATTTTTTAATGCACACATAACTACGAAAAGCCAGAGGTGTGTGCCCGGGGCGACTGGGGATCGAACTCGAGACCTCGTTTCAGCAGTCCGTTACGTATGCCACTGGACTATATTAATAGTACATTGTTACCCTAGGGGTGAAAGTAACTTATTTAGTCCCGAGACGAGGTTCCCTCACTTCGTTCGGGCGCCAATACTTCGAGGGACTAAATAAGTCTTTAACCCGACGTAAACACTGTGCTTTTCATTACGAATATGTACAAGGAAAGTAAAAATAAAAACATGAATTAGCTAAAGAAAAAATGAGTAAAAATGAGTAAAACCTTCAAATCGAAAAACAAATGAAGATCGAATTGCCACTTTTCCGCCTATTCTGTTTGTTTTTTTTTCTGTGGCCGGCCAGCTATTCAGCCATTTTTCATTTTCATCATTGAAAAAATGGTAAATATTTTGCCCAAATTTATGTTATTTTAAAAAAATTGTTGAAACTAAACTAAAGTAAAGTTATTTAAAAAATATATATTGTTTAATCAATACTTAACTTTATTTTATTTCAATTTTACATCGCGCTGTAATTGTGTGGCTGTATAGAAAGTTGGTACATGGTTGGTACATTAAAAATGTGAAAATAGAATTAGTTTTCTCTTAATAATTTGACAGCTGTCAGTTGAAAGCGATTCTCCCTAGGGATGAAAAGTATTACTTTCATCCCGCTCCTCAGGCAACTTCAGACCTACTTTCAGAGTATGAGTAATGAAAAATAACTTCATAAATATCTATTTTAGTACCTTTTTGAAGTGAAACTTCTTTAGAATCGTGATTTCAAACTCGATGAAACGTAAAAGTCCATGGTTTTTTTTTAATCAGGGACTTTTCAGAAGTTTCACTTCTACCGTGTGTGACATGCACACACACACACACACTATAAAAGGGTAAAAAGGGGAATTGGGTAAAGGGTAAAAAGGGGAAATGTGGCAAGGGTAAAAACGGGAAATGTGAAAAAGGGGAAATGTGAAAAGCGTAAAAACGGGAAATATAGAAAGGGTAAAAGGGGGAAAAGTGGCAAGGGTAAAAAAGGAAAATGTGACAAGAATAAAAAGGAGAAATGGGGCAGGTTTAAAAAACGGGAAATGTGAAAAAGGTGGAAGGTGGAAAGGGTAAATGTGGTAAGGGGAAAAGAGGCAAGGTTATTTTTTTTTCGTGCGGAAATCCCCTGGGGTACCGGGGTATGTTGGGCTTGAACCGACTCAACCGCTCACCGTCTCGGGTCTTCAGACGCCGCGGTGTAAGGTTGCCCATAAAGCATTTCCGTCGAACGTTCAAAAGTCCGAAATGTATGGGAGTGACTTTATTTGTCAACATGTCACGTGTATGGTTTCCAGAATGCGGATAATCATACTTAAATACTTTTTTTTTCTAAATACATACATATTATACATAGAAACACCCAGACCAATGCAAATAGACATATTCATGCATACAAATATTTGCACTGAGCGGGAATCGAACCCGCGCCCCCAGTCGTAGCAGTCGAATGCACTACCGCTACGCCACAGAGGCCGTCAAATAATGAGTATAATAATGATTATTATGTAAACACTAAATTCTAGCAAAACAAAATTTGTTGAAATTTGCCTACCTCTTGAACGACTGCCTCTGTGGCGTAGCGGTAGTGCATTCGACTGCTACGCCAGGGAGCGCAGGTTCAATTGCCGCTCAGTGCAAATATGTCTATTTGCATTGATTTAGGTAATTCTATTTTTAATATGTATGTATTTACAAAAAAAATGTATTAAAGAATGTTTATTCGCATTCTAGTACTCATAACAGAAGCTAGTTAAAATAAACTTACTTTGGGCGAGTCAACGCCGGGATCTCTTTGCGATCCTGGACGTGGATGTTCTCTCACTGGAGACCATGATGAGAGCCATGGTTTCTTACGGGAGCAAGTGGCACGCCGCCGTCTCTTTCTGCGAGCAGGTAATGTGAGCGTAAAAGGCGGCGGAGAGGGAGCGGGAGAGAACCCTGCCCAAGACTACCGACCTCCATGATAGGGCCTGAGGATGGCAGCTAGCTGACTTGCCGTCCTTACAGAAGCAGGCCAAGACGGAGGCGTGTCGTGTGAGTCCTACACACGCCTGCCAACTCACCGACGCGGGGTCAAACCCGACCCCACAAGCGAGGCCGCGATGGCG
This sequence comes from Cybosia mesomella, assembly GCA_946251805.1. Classification (NCBI taxonomy): domain Eukaryota; kingdom Metazoa; phylum Arthropoda; class Insecta; order Lepidoptera; family Erebidae; genus Cybosia; species Cybosia mesomella. Next base: position 20,317,744 of record OX276411.1, read on the forward strand.
ACCAAAGTCCGTCGGTAACCCTGGGGTTTATCCTTTCGAGGGCTTACCTGAAGTGCCCGGCAATGGACACTTGGGGAGGACACCGTGATTTTTTTTGGGTTTTTAATTGTTTATTCATAAAAATAGATACATATGTTCTTAAAAGTTATCTTCGCCAAACTGCTGGGGCAGTTTGTAGGCGTTCGCTCATACATTTTTATATACATACCTACTTATATCTACTTTAAGTCTACCCATCCACCCAATTTATATAATTATATCTTGATACATTCAACATTTAATTATTATCCCTTGCATTAAAATTATTATCTCGAATATATTGTACTATATACCTAAGCTATATTTATCATTTGCATTACAAATAATAATCAGCACAGGCCAGTTATTAATTGTGTATTATTATATCATCATTATTACATATATCAATTTATAAACATATTTTTAGTTAGTCAGTCCGATTCCGACACACCCGTCTCATCGTTGGTGTCATCACTGCGACGCGAGCGAGGACTCAGGGCTGCACACGCTGGCGGACTGCCCGGCGTGGGAGGCGCCGAGGCGTGACCTCGTGGCAGCCATCGGGGTGGGAGTCCTCTCGCTCGGCAGCATGATTGCGGCAATGGTGCGGAGCGCGAGCGCGTGGGCCGCCGCCGCCTCCTTCTGCGAGCATGTAATGCTCGCGAAGGAGGTGGCGGAGCGCGCCCGGGAGAGACTTAGAACTCTCCCGGTCCGCCGAGCCCGCAACTTGCTCGCCGCGCGTCGCAGGCAACTCAGGCGCCGGAGGTCGCTTAACGACCTCCGTCCTCCATGAGCGCAGGCCTGGGGGTGGCGGGTGAGGCCACCTGTCACCCCAGCAGAAGCAGGCCGGGACGGTGGGGCGACTAGCGCCCCTCCCCCAAACCGGGGCAAGACGGGGACACCGTGGTTCCCAAACCCGAGGGGGCCATCTCGAAACCGGAGATGGCCCAGGGTCAGTCGGGATGCAAGGGATATGCTCTATGGGCAACCTTACACCCCGGCGTCTGTAGACCCGAGACGGCGTGCGGTTTTAGTCGGTTCAAGCCCGACATAACCGCCCCCGCTGGCACGCGGGGGGGTATCCGAAGGGATTTCCGCACGAAAAAAAAAAAAAAAAAAGGGTGGAGTCAGTGGGGGTTTCCACACGAAAAAATATAAAAATGATTACTTTGGTATAAGTATTAGAGTTAACGGGATATTTACCATGTGTTTTTAAGAGTGTCCGATATTTCGGCACTGTTGCAAGCGCCATGATTACGGAGGAACTGAAGAGGCGGTTAACGGTGAACGAGTTTAAGAGTAAACATATCGATCTACCCTCTTTCGTAGTCGTCTCTGACGCGCAACACCACTACCACTGGTCTCTTTACACACTCGAACTCGATCACGATCGCGACACACGACGCTTACCGTATCTTTTTTTTTTTTTCAGGGGATTTCACCCCTCAGATACCCCCCCGCCGGCCAGCGGGGGCGGTTATGTCGGGCTTGAACCGACTAAAACCGCACGCCGTCTCGGGTCTTCAGACGCCGGGGTGTAAGGTTACCCATAGAGCATATCCCTCGCACCCCGGCTGACCCTGGGCCATCTCTCCACTAACAGCATCGCTCATCCTGTCTCCTCTGAAAGCAGAGGAGTACGGAGAGCGATGTGTTCCCGCCACGTTGGGTATTGGCCGACGATCAATGCCAACCGTATGAAGGGGAAGCCATTGACCACCGCCCAGGGTGTACCGGCCGCTCCGATTCCGTTCCCCCCGGACTGCAGCGGGATCGGAATCGGAGCGACACTCGAGGAGGTTACCCAACACACACCCCACGCTTACCGTATCTACTCGCGAATTTGTTTTGGCTTGTTCTCGGTTATATTTGCACAGACGGACCACTGGATGCCAGACGTTCGGCAATTGAAACCCATCCTCACGATTGAAATTTCTGTGCTTTTTAATTTCTATCGCTTCCCTAACCAATCTTGGTATGTAGTGGCGTTCTGTCGAGAGCATCTGAGGGTTATGTAACTTCTGTCTAGTGCCGAAATATCGGACACTCTTAAAAACACATGGTAAATATCCCGTTAACTCTAATACTTATGTAAGTGACCATGATAGTTTAAATACCTATATTGATTACTTTGGGTCTAAATAACGCTGTGTAGATAGTCGTGGAATATTTATGATTATTATTGAAGACATAAAAGCATGAATACATATAAATATATGTATTTATGTATATAATTTTACATAGATTTACGTGGCTAAGTATCCTTTCAACCTTAGATCTATCCTTGTTCAGTGAGATCATCGCTATTCACGAACTCGGAATGACTTCACTTTCAAAGTCAATCAAAGTAATAAATAATTCAATTAAATGCTTCCTTCCCGTGACTACGGCTGCGAAATCCTTACAAAATAACGGTCTCAGAAATCTTCGTATTAATACTTAATTGTTCTAATAATATTCATTACTCAATTGTATAGTTTAGGGTTTTTTTTTTTTTTTGTTTTTTTATATAGCAACCGAAATTAATAATATTCCCCCTAACCCCTCCAGCTAAGCTTAATTGCTTGTGTTAGGAGTGGGTTCACGTCGGTAGTCTAATGGCCAGGATTCGAACCCGGGACCTCTCGATCATAGGGTGGACTCCTTAACCACTAAGCTACCGACGCTATCGATGCTATCGAGTTGTCGTCGTTGCCAATTTTCTGTCACGGTTTTGGGTATGAAGGAGATGAGCTATCGAGTTGCTGTTTTCGGTAATAGATTCGTGCTGGGGTGAACCATTGCAAGATAAAGAAAAAATCGCAAATAATCGCAAAAATAAAAAACGCAAAATCGAAAATCCCTTGTATTCGGCTGAGCGCGTCTCAGGAATTCAACTTGTTTTATTTGGATACAAATAGTCATAATGCAAATACGGAAATACAGAAACAAATTTAAAATTGTAGACGTAGGTACAGTTTCCTGGGGGTGTGTGTTGGGTAACCTCCTCGAGTGTCGCTCCGATTCCGATCCCGCTGCAGTCCGGGGGGAACGGAATCGGAGCGGCCGGTACACCCTGGGCGGCGGTCAATGGCTTCCCCTTCACCCCTTCATAGGGTTGGCATTGATCGTCGGCCAATACCCAACGTGGCGGGAACACATCGCTCTCCGTACTCCTCTGCTTTCAGAGGAGACAGGATGAGCGATGCTGTTAGTGGTGAGATGGCCCAGGGTCAGCCGGGGTGCGAGGGATATGCTCTATGGGTAACCTTACACCCCGGCGTCTGAAGACCCGAGACGGCGTGCGGTTTTAGTCGATGCAAGCCCGACATAACCGCCCCCGCTGGCCAGCGGGGGGGTATCCGAAGGAATTTCCGCACGATAAAAAAAAAAAAAAAAAAAGGTACAGTTTCCTGCATTTCTTAAAAACTACAGTATAAAATTTTATTTTAACAAAAACCAATAATATATTTTAAACTTTATTTCTAGAAACTAAATTACCTACGTTATATAATTACACAAAAAGAGAGTGCGATATTCTTAGCAATCCATGAATTCTTTGTGCGGGTGCCGGGTCCATCGCGTTGCTGAGTTGGGAACTCGGGACAGTGCCTGGGACTTGCGACCCAAGTGTAGGTTTAGAAGGGGCCCCTTTCACTCACCTTCACTACCCAAGCTCCCCTCCCTGCCTAACCAAAGATGCGAACCTACTAGTGCCGCTTTAGACATTCGTCCTAGTAATGAGCTTATTGTAGCTCTCGATAGGCCTAGATCTTTAAGTAGGTTATAGAGAGATTTTGCTGGTATGCCTTTTTTTTTTTTTTTTTTATCGTGCGGAAATCCCTTCGGATACCCCCCCGCCGGCCAGCGGGGGCGGTTATGTCGGGCTTGCACCGACCAAAACCGCACGCCGTCTCGGGTCTTCAGACGCCGGGGTGTAAGGTTACCCATAGAGCACATCCCTCGCACCCCGGCTGACCCTGGGCCATCTCACCACCAACAGCATCGCTCATCCTGTCTCCTCTGAAAGCAGAGGAGTACGGAGAGCGATGTGTTCCCGCCACGTTGGGTATTGGCCGACGATCAATGCCAACCCTATGAAGGGGTGAAGGGGAAGCCATTGACCGCCGCCCAGGGTGTACCGGCCGCTCCGATTCCGTTCCCCCCGGACTGCAGCGGGATCGGAATCGGAGCGATACTCGAGGAGGTTACCCAACACACACCCCTTTGCTGGTATGCCTCTCGCTCCCACTTCAACTGCATACAAATTAACCACGTAACCGTGTAATATTATACAATATTTATCGAATAATCTTACTAATATTATAAACGCTAAATTTTGTGAGTATGTATGTTTATATGTATCTTTGTTGCTCTTTCAAAAAACGGCTGAACGGATCTGTTCGGAATAACACAGACTATACTTTTGCGGGAACGGGATCAGAATTCTACGCGGGCGGAGCCGGGGGTAACAGCTAGTAGGCTATAATGTCGCGTAACCCTGACTATAATTTATAATTGATAATCGTTCCGATATGGCGGTGTCTTTGAGTTAGAAATAATAGATTATATTGTTTGTTAAACAGTTAATTATGTAGACATTATGATAAAGTGCAGCTTCGAGGTGACGTGTTGACGTAAGGTGACGCAAGTATCTTCTGCTAATCATATTAATATATGTATCTATCGAAGGCTGAATGTCACTGATGAATATAAACGCGTTTAATTCAACGCATTTAAACTGTCAGCACATAAAAATCTTTAGGTTTTCATGGCCGGCGTTGCATGTAGAGTGTACCAAAAACTTGAAAAAAAAAACTATAATCTATCCCTGTACCCTTTTTTTTTTTCGTGCGGAAATCCCTTCGGGGGCGGTTATGCTTGAACCGACTAAAACCGCACGCCGTCTCGGGTTTTAAGACGCCGGGGTGTAAGGTTACCCATAGAGCATATCCCTCGCACCCCGACTAACCCTGGGCCATCTCCGGTTTCGACATGGCCCCCTTACTTGCTCTCCAGTGTGCCATCTGCTAATTAGAGGGACACGTGGAAAGCTTCCGAACAGCCCTCAACAGGGCCGTCCTCGCCTCGGTCGGAGTTGGCCGTAGGCGGCAGTGTCTCCCCCGCCCTAGGAGAGAGGCGGTGCTGTCTCCGTTGCCCAGGGTGCACCGCGTGGAGGTCCCCAATCAAGCACCCCAATCTATCCCTGTACCCACGCAGATCGGTTCAGGCGTTTGAGCGTGATTCAGAAAAAAATATTCAAATATCTTCACAAACTTTCAATTACTAGCTGACCTGGCAAACTCCGTTCCGCCTTAGAATCAAGTCATGTTCGTTACCCTATCAGCTAAATTTATTTCGTGAATGTCTAGTAGCATCTTGCATAAAAGACCCGAGACGGCGTGAGGTTTTGGTCGGTTCAGGTCCGACATAACAACCCCCGCTGGCCGGTGGGGCTGTAACCGTTATCCCAGACATCACTAACGCGACTTTGTTTTATATACATAGATATTAGTAGGATTATTTACTGGTGGTAGGATGACACAAATTTGTCACAAAATTTGGCCGGGTGGGTACCACCGTGCACGATTGCGAAAAGCCCTCCATAGTAATCCAACTTCGGTTTGATTGCGTTCAGGGGTCAGCAAGTGCATAGCCGGGCAGGGGGATTGTGGTCGCAGCACTAGTCTCTTCTGATGAGGCCTCAAGCTGAGTGCCACCATTATTAACATGGTACGTGTATGTAATGGTGACCCTCTTTCCTGAGACTTTACCTTCAGCTTACCATCAGGCGAGGTGAAGTCAAATTGACGTGTCCTAAATATATATATAAAAAAAAATTATAAACCTAGAATTAAACAATGCTTAACTGTTGAGTAACCTAAGCTAAGAGCTCGTCATAAAGCCTCCTAATTCTTCTCTTTCCCTCACCAGGCTCGTATGGAGGTGGACGACTTGTTCGTGGACTTAGCAGATGGCCGTCGACTCCTCAAACTGCTGGAGATCATCAGCGGCGAGCGCCTGCCAAGGCCTAACAGTGGGCGGATGCGAGTACACAAGATAGAGAATGTGAACAAAAGTTTGAGCTTCCTACACACTAAAGTAAGTATCTCTTAGAGTGAAATCTATAGCCCTCCCCTTTCCGGGGGCAAGACGGGGACACCGTGGTTCCCAAACTCCAAACAGGCCATCTCGAAACAGGAGATGGCCCTGAAATACCTTATGGGCACCTTACGTCTGAAGACCTGAGACGGCGTGCTGTTTTAGTAGGGGTATCAGAGGGGATTGCTGCAAAAAAAAAAGAATGACCGAGCCTATACTCTGTCTTAAGACAAAATCGATAACTATATTGCAGTCTTTGAATATCTCTAAGTTTAAGCTTAGCAATTTATAATTTCACGAAATAGGCGACTTATCCAAAACTCAGAATGGAAACCGACCAAAATAATGAACCAATCTGACGACCTTTGGTGGTGGTGGTGTAGCGGTAGAGCATTCGAAGACGCTGTTATTTTCAAACTCGAGGGGGCCATCTCGAAACCGGAGATGGCCCTGGGTCAGTCGCGGACGTCGCGGTGCCAGAGAAATACCTTATGGGCCAGCTTACACCCCGGCGTCCAAAGATCTGATACGGCGTACGGTTTTAGTCGGCTGGCCGGCGGGGGAGTATCCGTGGAGATTTCCGCACGAAAACTGTGACACCAATTTTTCCGCTCTAGCCGCGAAAATTCATACCTACCATATACCTAAGCGAAACCGGCGTGGTATGGACCTCTGCGCACAGCGAAGTCTCAGGAATCAGAGTGACCATTACAAATACAAGTACCTAACACCTTTTCACACGCATATATATCACTGAATCGTGCGCTATATCGCAGATATTTCGCCGGAACGCGACACAGTATCGATAAAACCACTAAATCGCGCACTTTAGATGCAGCGAACGACAGCAGAAAGTTGGCAGAACACGATGAAGTCATTTAATTGCCGATGCTAAGCGTGACGTGTCTGCTTCAGTCGTAATATCTTTGTAACGTCCTTGCAAGGTCGCGCGGTGATTGCATCGCTATTAAGGTGACGACAATTTGGATGCGGTGATAGCCCAGTGGCATACGTAAGGGACTGCCGAGACGAGGTCTCGAGTTCGATCCCCAGTCGCCCCGGGCACACACTTCTGACTTTTCGTAGTTATGTGTGCATTAATAAATGTTAATTATCGCTCGCTTAATAATGTGCCCGATGGATGGCAGTAGGCTCGCCCCCTATTACAGTGGAACCTAACATAACTGGCGAATCGTGGGTGTGTAATAGGTACATCTCTGCCTGGGGTGCTTGGTTGGGGACCTCCACCCGGCGCACCCTGGGCAACGGAGACAGCAGCGCCTCTCTCCTAGGGCGGGAGAGACGCTGCCGCCTACGGCCAACTTCGACCGAGGCGAGGACGGCCCTGTTGAGGGCTGTTCCGAAGCTTTCCATGTGTCCCTCTGATTAGCAGATGGCACAGTGGAGAGCAAGTAAGGGGGCCATCTCCGGTTTCGAGATGAGAGGGTCAGTCGGGGTGCGAGGGATATGCTCTATGGGTAACCTTACACCCCGGCGTCTTAAGACCCGAGACGGCGTGCGGTTTTAGTCGGTTCAAGCCCGACATAACCGCCCCCGCTGGCCAGCGGGGGGGTATCCGAAGGGATTTCCGCACGAAAAAATAAAAATAAAGGTACATCTCTGCCTGGGGTGCTTGGTTGGGGACCTCCACCCGGCGCACCCTGGGCAACGGCGACAGCAGCGCCTCTCTCCTAGGGCGGGAGAGACGCTGCCGCCTACGGCCAACTTCGACCGAGGCGAGGACGGCCCTGTTGAGGGCTGTTCCGAAGCTTTCCATGTGTCCCTCTGATTAGCAGATGGCACAGTGGAGAGCAAGTAAGGGGGCCATCTCCGGTTTCGAGATGAGAGGGTCAGTCGGGGTGCGAGGGATATGCTCTATGGGTAACCTTACACCCCGGCGTCTTAAGACCCGAGACGGCGTGCGGTTTTAGTCGGTTCAAGCACGACATAACCGCCCCCGCTGGCCAGCGGGGGGGTATCCGAAGGGATTTCCGCACGAAAAAAAAAAAAGGTACATCTCTGCCTACCCCTTCGGGGATACAGGCGTGAATTTATGTTATGTTAAGACAATGTTTAAAGGATTTTGTATAAAATTTTTAAAGCATGCTCTCAAATCTGCAGGACGGGATTCGAACCCGCAATTCGCCACCGTCGCATCTAAAGCATACGCTACTACGCTAAAAAAAACCCCGAGCTCCGTAGTATACACTACGGAGCTCGGGGTTTTTTTTTAAATTATATTTAGGACACGTCAATTTGACTTCACCTCGCCTGATGGTAAAAGGTAAAGTCTCAGGAAAGACCACCATTACATCACGTCCGCTCTCTTACTCTTCCTTTGACTTGACTTAGCTTTTGCGGGAGCGACTACCGTCTGACATCTAACCCCTAGAGGAAAGTCAGCAACAGGACCTTGTCCGTTAATCAGCAGTTGTACTAGAAAGTCAAAGTCAAAAACCATTTATTCTGTATAGATACCATTAATACGGCACTTACAAAACGTCAAAAAAAATCTTTGTGAGACCCCATGAACATACAAATTACACCTATACTAGCGGCACGCTCTGATTTCCGTTTTGACACGTTAAAATAGTGATGGAAATGTCAATTTAAATTAGAAAAAATTCAAATCAATTGCGAGTTATTAATTTCGATTTTCGTAAAACATAACACCCAGTTGCGTGGTAACTTAGTACACTGCACCTCATTATTGACAATAAAGAACGGAAATTTACTCCTTCAAACTTAGTATTCATTGAGCTGACCGAGCGAAGCTCTTATACCCGGCATAGGCGTTTGTTGGTGGCTGAACCCCTCTGTAAACACTCGCGCGGTCTTGACCAAATTTACCGCCGTGACAGCGTGGACACGGAGGAGTGTTTTGAAGCGAGATGGTTCATGTCCGATATACCATTGAGGAATAATCACCGAAAAACAGTTTCACGAGCGCGCGGCCTTAGCTAAACGCGCGACCGTTGTAAGATGTCTTATTTTCAAGTAAGAGTCCTGCTCGCTCAGCTCAATTTATTTCAGTCTTCTTTCACTTCATGAGCGGACACACAGCCCTCGCACCCCGACTGACCCTGGGCTATCTCCGGTTTCGAAATGGCCCCCTCGGGTGTCTACCGATACCTATAGGTCTTCACGTATTGCTATCCGGATCTGATTATAGGTAACATTAATTTACCAAAAAATACACGAGCAACACATATGATCAGCGATATCTTATCATTGATAACAATTTCTACCGTAATATTCATTGATATCTTAAGGTTACCAGATGGATTTTTATGACTTATTATCTGTCCCGCTATTTACGACAAAATACAAAATTGATTAATGATTTCTACTGATAAATTTCAATTTTTGTAGATTATTTAAGTAATTAAAAACGGTCAAGTGCGAGTCGAACTCGAGCGCCGGGGGTTCCATAACTACCCATTATACCGCCATCATCAGCAACCTATACTAGTCCACTGCTGGACATAGGTCTCCCCTAATAACCGCCATAGCGCCCTGTCTTCAGCTGGCCGCATCCAGCATCTGCCCGCAGTCTTTCGCAGATCGTCATCCCACCTGGCCGGAGGGCGTCCTACACTACGTTTACCGAGTCGCGGTCTCCACTTAAGAACACGTTTACCCCAGCGGTTGTCGGTTTTTGGCGAGATATGGCCGGCCCACTGCCACTGCAGCTTGCTAATTCTTTGAGCTATGTCGATAACCTTGGTTCTCTGTCGGATGTATTCGTTACGAATCCTATCCTTCAGAGAAATTCCGAGCATAGCTCTTCCATAGCTCGCTGAGCGACTTTGAACTGGACCAGCCCTACCGTGAGTGTCCATAATCCACACTGCCTGAAAGTATGGGATTGTCGACGATCCCCAGCGCCACTCTTTGCACCGAGTCAAACAGGCCAAGTTGGTATGCTGGCAAGTGCCCCGGCAAAAAGATGACAGCAGTACTCCACGTACGGCCGGACTTGCAGCAATATCTGTGAAAATTTCAACTGTCCAGCTATCAAGGTTCATGAGATACAGCCTGTTGACAGACAGATGAACAGTGGTGTCTTCGTAATAAGGTCCCGTTTTTATCCTTTTGGTACGGAACCCTAAACAACGGGCAATCAAATTACACCCGTGTAAAGATTCCCGTTTTTACCCTTTTTGTAAGGAACCCTAAACAACGGGTAATCAAATTACACCCGTGCAAAGATTCCCGTAATACCCTTTGGGTACGGAACCATAAACAACGGGCTATCAAATTACACCCGTTTAAAGATTCCCGTTTTTACCCTTTCACTACGGAACCCTAAACAACGGGCAATCAAATTACACCCGTGCAAAGATACCCTTGAGAAAATAGGACAGGTCGCGCTTATCAAACAAATAATTAACACGATAGTATAGTTTCTGAACTGTAGCTCTTCCGTACAGACGAAGCCGTACAAATGCACCAACACCCAGACTCTGTATCGTGCGGGCTTCGATGTAAATTTATGTCGGTCTAGGCTTGTTTTTTACCTGTGTCTACTGATTTACCACTAAATATTAGGTTATTGAGCTGAGCGAGCGAAGCTCTTATACGCGGCATAGCCGTTTGTTGGTGGCTGAACGCTTTCGTAAACACTCGCACGATCTTGACCAAATTTACCACGGTGATAGTGTGGACACTGAGGAGTGTTATGAAGCGAGATGGTTCTTGTCCGATGTACCATTGAGGAATAACCACCGAAAAACAGTTTTTTACGTGCGGAAATCCCTTCGGATACCCCCCCTCTAGCCAGCGGGAGTGGTTATGTCGTGTCTCGACTAAAACCGCACGGTGTCCTCCCCATATGTCCGCTGCCGGGCACCCCGGGTAAGCCCTCGAAAGGATAACCCCAGGGTTGCCGGCGGACTTTGGCCGCCACCGCGGCCTCGCCTGGTGGGGTCGGGTTTAACTTAAATCTTTACAATTATAAAATTGTAAATTAGTTCTGTCTGTACATTGGAGATATTTAAAAAAAAACCTAGGTTACATGAAATAAATGAGATAACTTACACTTCAAAGTACAAGACAACAACCATCTTTAGTCTCCCCGTGACCATGGCTGCTGAAAAGCAACCGAAATGTCGGGATCAATATAAAACTTCAAATAAATCGCGATAGAATCCGTTAAAAATAGGTTTATTTCTATGTGTGACATTCGCGTAAACTTCCGACAGTATCAACTTGAATTATGTTAAACTAGCATCGCCACGCGGTTTCACCCGCGTAAGTCTTGATACCGTGGGAATTTCGGGATAAAAAGTAGCCAATGTTACTCAGGGATAATGTAGCATTCTAATGGTGAAAGAATTTTTGAAATTGCTGCAGTACTTTTTGAGCCAGTTCGTTACAAACATACTTACATACAAATCTTTCCTCTTTAAAATATTAGTATAGATGAACGCTTCTAAACACAAAACGTTTTTTTTTTGAGTTTCAGTCTTTTTGTTCGCGATGGACGCCAAAAACTTCTGAACGGATTTTGTTTCGATTTTTTTTAAATAGAAAGTTTTTGGTCAGATTTGTAATATGCCGTATGTTTGATTGCAATTGGTTAATAGAACCGGAGATATGACTGACTATGATTTAGTAAATAAATAAATATTCTACGACATTCTACACAGCGCTATCTAGACCCAAAGTAAGCATAGTTTAACCAGCTGGAGGGGTTACGGAACTACTAGCAATTTCAGTTCCTAGTGCTCTTAAAAAAAATCTAGGTTCTAATGATGATATTGTTTTGTTCCAGGTTCGATTAGAGTCTATCGGTGCTGAAGACATAGTAGACGGTAACCCCCGGCTGATCCTCGGTCTGATCTGGACTATCATCTTGCGGTTCCAGATCCAAGAAATTGAGATTGATGTTGTAAGTATAGCCTTATTTTTCATTTCGGCCTGTTTTGGTGGAGAAGTACAGGTATGCCCTAAGAAGGAACTCCTTGGTACTCCAACTGGCTTTGGTGACTTCGACGTGTTATTTCGGGATCACTTCCCCCCTTCTCTTCGGTATAGAGAGGTGCCGACATCTTGGACGCGCGTTTGCTAGAGCGACAGCTAGATGCATTATAAATTGTAAAATAGCCTGCATTATACATGTACGTACCGTCACACCTCTTGTCTATTGGGTAAGCAGAGACCACACATTTCCATTTACTACTATTCTGGCAGACGTAAAAGTACAAAGGTTTGAAAAGTATAAGATTTATTCTGTTTTGCATGCCGTCTGGACCCCTGATTGCGTGAAGGCATCCTCCAGAGATTGCCACTCGTCGCAATTTTTTACCAGGTTGGACCAATTACTTGTTCCGATAGACTCTATTTCGTCCTTCAACCTTGCTTTTGGACGACCTCTGCCTCTGTACCCGTGAGGTCCACTCCAAACAGTCACGGTCTTCGTCCACCTGTTGTCAGTGTAGCGGGCAACATGACCCGCCCATCTCCACTTTTTTTTTTTTTTTTTTTATATTTAGGACACGTCAATTTTACTTCACCTCGCCTGATGGTAAGCTGAAGGTAAAGTCTCTGGAAAGAGGGTCACCATTACATACACGTACCATGTTAACAATGGTGGCACTCAGCTTGACGGCCTCATCAGAAGAGGATTGTCGTCGCAGCACCGCGTGACACCTACCGGTCCCACTAGTGCTGCGACCACAATCCCCCTGCCCGGCTATGCACTTGCTGACCCCTGAACGCAATCAAACCGAAATTGGATTACTATGGAGGGTTTTTCGCAATCGTGCACGGTGGTACCTTTTTTTTTTTTTTTTTTTTCGTGCGGAAATCCCCTCGGATACCCCCCCGCCGGCCAGCGGGGGCGGTTATGTCCGAATTTTGTGACTAATTTGTGTCATCAAATTTCTACCACCACTTCAGACCTCGCGCAAAGGATAAGGTATCTATCACGCCAGTTCGTTTTCTTATTGCCCTGTGTGGTGTGGTGTGTACCTGCAGCATTTTAGTCAAATATAATTCTCTCTTCTAGGACGAAGAAAATGAATCCTCTGAGAAGAAATCCGCTAAGGACGCGTTGCTCCTCTGGTGCCAACGTAAAACGAGTGGGTACCATGGAGTCCACATACACAACTTCACAGATTCCTGGCGGTCTGGGCTTGGGTTCAATGCCCTTATACATGCACACAGGTGAGGATTGTTCATACTAGATTTTGAATAGATGAGCTACCTTTTTTTTTTTTTTTTTTTTATCGTGCGGAAATCCCTTCGGATACCCCCCCGCCGGCCAGCGCTTACACCCCGGTGTCTGAAGACCCGAGACGGCGTGCGGTTATTCGGTTAGCTGGCTGGCGGGGGGGTATCCGAAGGGATTTCCGCACAAGAAAAAAAAAGGGACTGGTCGCGGGTTCATGTTCCGTCCTAGATGTTCTCTTTTTCCGATCTAAATCTTTAGAAAAAAGTAAGCATACAAAATGCTTCAAAATTTAATTGAACTATATATATTCGTTAGAGATTTAGATCGGAAAAGCAGAACATCTAGGACGAACTGAGCCACCTAGACACGTCTCACGACACGTCTGGCTCAGTTGGTCAGAGCATTCCCCCTGTAATGGACTGATCACGAGTTCAAGTCCCGTCCTAGATGTTCTCTTTTTCCGACCTAAATCTATAGGAAAAGTAAGCAAACTAATTGCTTAAAAATTTAATTTTATTGTTATCTGTTTTTATTATACTGTAATCTTTCTAAAGCCTTTGATTAATTTGATCACTATACTCATGTATAAAAAGTTCAATAATCTAAAGTATCACGTATTCTGAGCTGAAACCTGGTGGTCCTTTTTTTCAAAGTAACAAGAACGAAACAATTTAATGAATAACATTTTTTTTCATTCACTTTAATAGTGAGGGTACCACAAGGTACTATTCTTGGTCTTGTACAAATATATCATGCATACGTTTTCGGGCTTAATGATAATAATATACCATTTTTTGTTATTAATACGAATGCTGTTAATACAATACTGAGGTCTGGTAATTCAAGGTTATGTATTATACCTATGCCATGATCGCGTAAATTCCCGTTAACATTATTGTATATTTGTGTTTTCTTCTCTTCACAGACCCGACTTGTTCCGCTGGACTGAAGTTCCAGCCACAGACCACGTCGAGACCCTTAACCATGCTTTCGACACGGCACATAAACACCTCGGTATCCCACGCCTGCTGGATGCTGAAGGTAAGATAATATTAACACTTTAATCTCATAAATTTCAGAACAAAATCTTCAGAAGTTTAGTGGTTAAGTAGTGGAAGGAGTCGGTCTTATGATCGAGAGGTTCGAATCTGGTCCATGTCCACTTGTACTTTTTTTTTGCGGAAATCCCTTCGGATCTTCCGCCGGGCAGCGGGGGCGGTTATGTCGGCCTTTAACCGACTAAAACCGCACGCCGTCTCGGGTCTACAGACGCCGGGGTGTAAGGTTACCCATAGAGCATATCTCTCGCACTCCGACTGACCCTGGGCCATTCGCAGTGTCCCCTCTGATAACAGCAGAGGGGTACCTGGAGCGACCACGCCCCTCCGCGGGCCTCGCAGGTCCACCATACCCCGACCCCCTCGTGCAATGGGGTCAGCTGGCCCCGAAAAGGGCCGGTTGGTCAGACTCTTGGCCGTTGATGTGACGCCAGCTACTCCAGAGGAGCAATCAATGTTGCGTCATCGCCCACGTTGCCCAGGGTGCACCAGACTTGGAGGTGATCCAACCAGTCGCACCCCAGCCACAAGTACCTGGCGCTGGTTTTCAACGGGCTCCTATATGGAGGACATAAACATATATGTTACGAAAACAGAAAAAGAATAAGAAACATAAAACATAAATACAACTACAAACAAAACAAACATAACTACAACAAAACAACCATGTTTACGGCAATAGCTGAAAAGCATTGTCAACTCCAACCGTTCCCCGCCGTCACTCCGAACTCCGAATGTAGAAACCAAGAACAGAAAGATCGTTTAACAATCTGTGGCTTTATTTGGGGAGTCTGTGGCCCGGACCGGCTGGGGCTGACAGTTCAGCTATTTTATGTAGTCTGTGGTTTGGCTTACCAGAGTTATGTAATTACTTTACTATAACATACTACTAAATAGATGTACATTTATGGGAGTGACCCTAACCCTAAGAACGAAGCCTGCGCAAGCGCCTCGTCATTAAATCGGCAGGTGTACTGCCTGGTTTGGTCTTGGTGGGGCTTCAAACACCCAATAACTCTACCTGAAATATATAGCATAATAATTTAACATTCTTCACGCAGATGTGGACACCAGCCGCCCTGATGAGAAGTCCGTAATGACGTACGTCGCGAGCTACTACCACACGTTCGCTCGCATGAAGAATGAACAAAAGAGTGGACGCAGAATAGCAAATGTGAGTACCGGTCTTTCATTCATTCTTCATTCTTACCTTTGAATGATTTTTTGTACTACTATGGTAACTTTTTATTGTTTTTTTACACTTGTATATCTTCTTAGCGGCGATAGCCCAGTGGCGTACGTAACGGACTGTCGAGACGAGGTCTTGAGTTCGATTCCCAGTCGTCCCGGGCACACACCTATGACTTTTCGTAGTTATGTATGTATTAAAAAAAATTTAATTATCGCTCGCTTAGTAATGTGCCCGGTGGATGGCAATAGGCTCGCCCCCTATTACATTTAATACACTTCTGCCTACCCCTTCGGGCATACAAGCGTGAAGTTATGTATGTATGTATATCTTCTATGGCACGGACAGAGGTGAATTAATTCCCACATTCAGCTATATTTTTGGTTTCACGTAATATTGCCCTCAATTGAGTATAAGCATCAAAAGTAGACCATGATTGTACACATTTCAAAATTAAAAAATCTGAATGAAAATTAATAATTATATTTTAGGGAAAATTTGAAAATATATCAATACAACTCATACATTAGGATGTATGAGTTAGTTAAGCAATTTTCGATTGAATTAATATTCTTCTTCTTCTTGGGGTGCCATCTTCTCAATGAAGGTCGGCGATCATGAAGGCAACTTGGACTCTTGATACAGCAGCTCTAAACAGAGAACGGGCGCTTTTGTTGTACCATTGGCGTAGGTTCTTCAGCCAGGATATTGTCCTCCTACCAACACTGCGTTTTCCCTGTATCTTACCCTGAATAATGAGATGCAACAACTGATATTTGGGATTTCTCATAAGGTGGCCGAGATATTCTAGCTTCCTAACTTTTACTGTTTGTAATATTTCCAATTTTTTGTGCATCCTTTCCAGCACCACTTCGTTTCTTATTTTGTCTCTCCAGGATATCCTTAACATTCTTCTGTACACCCACATTTCAAATGCTTCAACTTTCTACTTCAAATTACTCACTTCCCAGTTTTTCATATTATTAATTCATTAATTTAGAAAATTACTTTGCTCGTATAATAAAAAAAAAAACGATAAGAGTGGAGACCACGAATCGGTAAACGGAAGGTGGGACATCCCCCAGCAAGATGGACGGACGACCTGAAAAAGGTAGCTGGGATAGACTGGATGCGCAAGGCGGAGAATCAGGTGCTATGGCGTACAATGGGAGAGGCCTATGTCCAGCAGTGGACTGCAATAGACTAATTGATTGATTGTGTGATTGAAGGGTAGGTAATGCTCGCCTTGACAAATGACTACGCAATGTCTCTTTTTCGTGGGAACATCAAACCAACTGAGCTACCTGGACCCGTTCTAGATAACTTAAATTCTAGTCAAATTCTAATTTGTATATGAAAACATTAGCTTAAAATGACACTCATTTCAACCTCATCACTATCACCAACAGATCATCGGCCAGATGATGGACTGCGACAGCCGCAAAGGCGAGTACTCCCAGCTGATGAGCGCCCTCCTCGAGTGGATCCGCCTCAAGATCGAGGAGCTGAACGGCAGGGATCTTCCCAACTCCTTGGACGGGATCCAGCGGCTTCTGTTGGCCTTCAAGCAGTACAGAACTGTGGAAAAGCCACCCAAGTTAGTCATTATTTTGGTAATCATCATCATCATCCGAACGACAGTCCCGTTTGCATCCAAAGCTTGCACTTTGTAGCCCGGGAGTGCGCTCTCATCCTCCTCCTTCCCATAATTTGATTTATCATGGCTTTAACGGGAGCTTGTGGGGATCTGTCGTCTGACATGAGTTGTCAAACAAATATACTACTATCAACTGAGCATTGGCGGCCTCTGTGGCGTAGCGGTAGTGCATTCGACTGCTACGACAGGGGGCGCGGGTTCGATTCCCGCTCAGTGTAAATATTGGTATGCATGAGTATATCTATTTGCATTGGTCTGGGTGTTTCTTCTACGTATAATATGTATATATTTACAAAAAAAAACCGGCCAAGTGCGAGTCGGACTCGCACACCGAGGGTTTCGTACAAACCTGTAGGTATATAAGTAAAAGTTCATCATCTTAGAAGTAGTAACGGTAAAATTTTCAAAAATATTTTTTATTATATGATGTAACAAAAAATTTACGGTTTTCGCAATTTTTCCATTATCTGTACTATAAGACGTTACTTCGTACCAAATTTCAAGATTCTTAGTTCACGGGAAGTACCCTGTAGGTTTTGATTCCCGTGCGAGTTTGGCTTAGAAGTTTGATTTTTTCACAGCTCCAAGGGACAGTAGACCTGAGTATTAGATATAAATTTCAGTTTGATACCTTCACGCGTTACTGAGAAAAACGGTCTTGACAGACGGACGGACGGACGGACAACGAAGTGATCCTATAAGGGTTCCGTTTTTTCCTTTTGAGGTACGGAACCCTAAAAAGTAATTAAGTATGTTTATCCGCATTCTGGAAGCCATAACACAAGCTAGTTAAACTAGGCTTACTTTGGGTCTAGAGAGCGCTGTGTAGAATGTCGTATTTTAAGGTCGTCAGCGCGAGTGTGACGCCTCTGGTGTTGCTCACGTCCATAGGCCGCGGTAACCGCTTCCCATCAGGTGGGCCGTGAGCTTGTCTGCCACCTAAGTGGTATAAAAAAAATATTAATATATTTTTGTTATTTAAACAACAATGTATCTTGTCTTTCAGATATAAAGAGCGTTCAGAAATCGAAGCCCTGTATTTTGACATCAACACCATGCAGAAAAGTTTGACTGGCGAGGCCTGGGCACCGCTCGAAGGTCAACTGCCCCAGGACCTGGAGAGAGCCTGGCAGAAACTAGAACAGGTACTAATTTTTTCCGGGGTGGCGGGGCGACAAGCGGCCTCCCCCCTTTCCGAATGGGGAAAAGGGGATTCCAAGATGGGGACACCCTGGTTCCGAAACCTGAGGAGGCCATCTCGAAACCGGAGATGGCCCTGGGACAACGGGGGTACTAGGGAAATGCTTTATGGGGCACCTTACACCCTGGTGTCTGAAGAAGCCAGATGGCGTGCGGTTTTAGTCGGTTCGAATCCGACATAATCACCCCCGCTGGCCGGCGGGGGGGTATCCGGGGGATTTCCGCATGACGCACTACTATTATCTAAGACTAGCTGTGCGTGCAACTACGTTCGCGTGGACTTAATGTTTTTTTGCGAGGTAGCCTAGTACTTTTTCGAAAATTATAGTAGCCTAAGATACGCCTTATAACATCAGCTATCTACAGTAAAAATCGTATCTAAATCGGCTCAGCCATTTCGGAGATAACCCTGAACAAACAAACGCATAGACAAAAGGCCACAATTTTCTATTTTTTTTTACTATTGGTATTTGTGCATAATACTTTTTTGTTGTATTTTATTAATAAAAAAAAATTTGTTTGTATAATTTTTTTCTTTTTTTTATAGGCTGAACACGCCCGAGAAATCGCTTTGCGAACAGAACTGCTGCGGCAGCAGAGGCTGGAGCAGCTGAATTACAAGTTCAATACTAAGGTATGTGTCCCCAAATGTAATAATAATAAATAAGGTATGTGTTCCTTCCTTCCTTCTCTATACACCCCTCCCCCCCTCCTCGCCGTCTTCACTCAAAGTAACAAATTCTTTTAACCTTTATCGAGTGTTGTAATTAATTATTGGCTGTAGAAGTTCCTTCCCGGAGTCTTCCTACGACGGAGCCACATGGTGAACTGGTTATACATTCGCTAAACATTAGTCTAGTTTTTTTTTTGACGATTTTGAAACTTTTTAATGGTCTGTAGAATATACTGCTTCCGGGCTGTTTGGCCGTGGTCCATATAAAACTTGTGTTCCAAACGTTTCGTTGATCACTGCGGTCGATATCTTCAGTGGTATAGGTCCGGGCGGCGACGAGTGCGTAGAACTCTCCTCGGCGGCGACTTCTCTGAGGCTGATGTACCACTGACCAAACAGCCCGGAAGCAGTATATTCTACATGCAACGCCAGCCGTGAAAGCCTAAAGATTAATATTTTAATGGTCTATTCAAACATAACATAACATAACTTCACGCTTGTATCCCCGAAGACGTAGGCAGAGGTTATTACACACCCACGATTCGCCAGTTATGTTAAGGTCCCAATGTAATAGGGGGCGAGCCTATTGCCATCTACCGGGCACATTATTAAGCGTGCGATAATTATCATTCATTATGGTCTATTCAGAATAAATGTAATTTGACTTTCACTTTTGGGCATCACTGGCAGTGAGACCAGTGGCATGCATCATCTTCAACGACGTCAAGCCAGCACTTCATGGGTCGTTACCCCCTACCGAGCCCCGGCAGAAGTGGCATATCCAGATATTTGTTACCTGGCTACGTTGCCAGACGGTTACCGCAAAATCTGTTGCTCCTATTTGCATTGGTCTGGGTGTTTCTATGTATGATAAGTTCCTTTTATTGAAGTAAAAACTTCTTTAGCGGCGTTGTACACTTTTTGTAATGGGTAAAAAACGTTAAACTCGCGTCACGTGACCTGCACGTGTCCTGATTCGAAAATTCGTAAGACGTTGGCAGACAAATATAGAAGCGCTAATTTCACACTATACTCAACAATCTTGGTGGCGCGTTCGTCTAATGAGTGGTCGTTGACTTCGTCAAGACTGAGATCGATTCCGACCGAAGCCCAAGAAACACTTTTTGTCATCATATAACTATTTGTAATATTTATTCTATTTTGTGCCATAAATCTATTGATATAAAATGGAAATTAAACAAAGTGCATCTATTTATGAAAAAAGTGACGAAGAAATAGCGAAAGAAAAAATCGTTGAAATTATGGATGGAAGTTGATTTTTCTGAGAGATAAACATTTTGATGTAAAATAATTGTAATAGTTCTGAAGTGTTACATTTTTAATGTACTATAAATTGTCATGTTTGTGTACGATAGCGCAATAAAGGAATATTCTATGTAACCACATAAATGTTAGTACTTTTATACTGATAATTAAAGCAATTCGTGCAAAATTATTCCCTAACCATTCCAAAATATCAAAAATGCACAACGTTAATATTCAAGTTTTCACTTCTGCCGGCACTCCCGGAGTGCAACCCGTCGGTTATGTCGGACTTGAAGCGACTAAAACCGCAGGCCGTCTCGGGTATTCAGACGCCGGGGTGTAAGGTGGGCCCCATAAGGCATTTCCCTCGCACCCCGACTGTATAATATGTACCTTTTTTTTTTTTTTTTTTTTTTATCGTGCGGAAATCCCTTCGGATACCCCCCCGCCGGCGAGCGGGGGCGGTTATGTCGGGCTTGCACCGACTAAAACCGCACGCCGTCTCGGGTCTTCAGACGCCGGGGTGTAAGGTTACCCATAGAGCATATCCCTCGCACCCCGGCTGACCCTGGGCCATCTCACCACTAACAGCATCGCTCATCCTGTCTCCTCTGAAAGCAGAGGAGTACGGAGAGCGATGTGTTCCCGCCACGCTGGGTATTGGCCGACGATCAATGCCAACCCTATGAAGGGGTGAAGGGGAAGCCATTGACCGCCGCCCAGGGTGTACCGGCCGCTCCGATTCCGTTCCCCCCGGACTGCAGCGGGATCGGAATCGGAGCGACACTCGAGGAGGTTACCCAACACACACCCCTGTATAATATGTACCTATGTCATCATCATTCTCCGAGCCAACTGAGTCGGCTTTTCAGTGTAACTACGAAACGGCTCCACTTCGATATGTCCCTTGAAGCGACTGGCATCTGGCCTCCACAACCCACTGGCGATGTCGAAGTACTGTAGTTAGACCAGCTGTCGGACTTTTTAGGGCTCCAACTACCCGAAACGATACGTTATATGTATCAATGTATTTACAAAACAGGATTGTGTGGTTTTATGAAACCACGGTAAAAGTGAAACTTTTTTTCACATTATAGACATTTAACTAAAAAATAATTTTTTTTTTTTTTTTTTTTTATATTTAGGACACGTCAATTTGACTTCACCTCGCCTGATGGTAAGCTGAAGGTAAAGTCTCTGAAAAGAGGGTCACCATTACATACACGTACCATGTTAACAATGGTGGCACTCAGCTTGACGGCCTCATCAGAAGAGGATTGCCGTCGCAGCACCGCGTGACCCCCACCGGTCCCACTAGTGCTGCGACCACAATCCCCCTGCCCGGCTATGCACTTGCTGACCCCTGAACGCAATCAACCCGAAATTGAATTACTATGGAGGGTTTTTCGCAGTCGTGCACGGTGGTACCTACCCGGCCGAATTTTGTGACAAATTTGTGTCATCAAATTTCTACCATCAGTAAAAACATTAAACACTGATAAACAACATTTACATTAAACACTGACAAAAACAAACAAAATAGCGTGGAGCACTGGCACAAATGAGTAATAGTCTATACACTACACGGTCAGCTGCTGCGAACTATAGGCGCCGCCATATTGGCCTTGGCTGCTATGACGAGCGCCTTTCACTTTATCCCTACTCCGCGACCGACCGTCACGCGACATGCAACACACAGACGAAGAAGTTTGAGACGATGTAATAAAAGTTTCACTTTAAAAGAAGTATGTTTATCTGCAGTCTTAGAACCCATAACACAAGCTAGTTAAGCTATAGTATAGGTCTAGATAGCGCTGAGTATAATGTCGTAGAATATTTATTATTTAGCTCTTATACGCGGCATAGCCGTTTGTTGGTGGCTGAACTCCTCCGTAACCACTCGCGCGATATTGACCAAATTTACCACGGTGATAGTGTGGACACTGAGGAGTGTTTTGAAGCGAGATGGTTCATGTCCGATGTACTATTGAGGAATAATCATGGAACAACAGTTTGACGAGCGCGCGGCCTTAGATAAGCGCGCGACCGTAGTAAGATGTCTTATTTTCAAGTAAGAGTCCTGCTCGCTTAGCTCAATTTATTTCAGTCGCACCCTGCACTGAATTCCTAGTTATTTTAGTGTTATTCAGGCAAGAGCATAACTAACATATTTTTCTTCCACAGTCGGTGCTCCGTAAAGGCTACTTGAAGGAGATGATCCAGGTGCTCTCGGACCCTCGCTACGGCTCCAACCTGGCGCAAGTTGACGCTACCGTCAAAAAACATGAGGCCATTTCTGCTGATATCCTCGCCAGGTAACTAGATACATATTAAAATTTTTGTTTCACTTCAAAAATAAAAGGGGTGTTTACTTAGTGTAAACACCTACTTCATTTTTATGCCAATCTCGTGGTAGCTCTGCACCACCCTATGGTTGACTGGCAGAGAATGCCTATGACATTAAGTTCACCAATGTACTATGTGCATGAAGATTAAATAAAATAAATAAATTATTAAGTAGATTTTTTGTACGGGACGTTATCCTGTACATCGACTCCTGTTGTGGAGTGTGCTGTAGTGGTTGTTAGGAGACAAAGAAAAGATAGCCGGAAGGTAACGTAAATACGGGGTGCGACTGGTTGGATCACCTCCAAGTTTGGTGCACCCTGGGCAACGGGGGCGATGACGCAACATTGATTGCTCCTCTGGAGTAGCTGGCGTCAACGTCAACGGCCAAGAGTTTGACCAACCGGCCCTTTTCAGGGCCAGCTGACCCCATTGCACGAGGGGGTCGGGGCATGGCGGGCTTGCAAGGCCCGCGGGGGTGGGGGCCGCTCCAGGTGCCAGGTACCAGGCCCTGCGAATGGCCCAGGGTCAGTCGGAGTGCGAGGGATATGCTCTATGGGTAACCTTACACCCCGGCGTCTGTAGACCCGAGACGGCGTGCGGTTTTAGTCGGTTCAAGCCCGACATAGCCGCCCCCGCTGGCTGGCGGGGAGGTATCCGAAGAGATTTTCGCACAAAAAAAAAAAGGTAACGTAAATACGTATATTGTAGGTAACAGTAATAAAGTAAAGGTGTGGCTGATCTTTCCTTGATGATGTGTACATACTAGGTAAAGGTTGTACTAATAGTCTCCAAGTTTCATTACTTGTATTGTATATAAATAGCAATATTACGTAATAAAGTATGACGCGCGTTTCCGGGTCGGCCTGTGCCGCAGCGTCAGCAATGCATGTACAGTCATGGCACTATACATGCGACGTACAGTCGTGAGAATGTACATTTTTAGATAGGAAAGAGAGAACATCTAGGACAGGACTCACAGGGGGAATGTTCTGACCAACTGAGCCACCTAGACACGTCCCAGATATTCGAAATTCTCAGATATGTTATATGCGTATAAGTTTAAGTTGAAGTAGTTTTATAATCTCCAGAGGAAAAGTTAATATAATTCATGTTTTTTATGAAAGGATTAAGAGCTAAGGTGATCAATAGATTACAATTTGCTAAGCGACTTCTGTCGTTGACTGTACGTACTATTGAACTGGCTGATGGTTTTAATGAGGCCTGTGATCACAGCCAGGGTAACTTTTTGAACTGAAAACTTCTTCAAGCAATTCTGAAAATAAATGTTTATTATTATTGTCATCTCCTTTATTAATTAAATATGCCATGTAAATTATATTTATAACATAACTTCACGCCCGAAGGGGTGGCAGAGGTGTATTACACACCCACAATTCACCAGTTATGTTAAGGTCCCAATGTAATAGGGGGCGAGCCTATTGCCATCTACCGGGCACATTATTAAGCGAGCGATAATTAACATTTATTAATGCACACATAACTACGAAAAGTCAGAGGTGTGTGCCCGGGGCGACTGCATGGGGATCGAACTCGAGACCTCGTCTCAGCAGTCCGTTACGTACGCTACTGGGCTATCGCCGCTGCATGAATATGTCTATTTGCATTGAAAGAAAGAAAAGGAAGAAATAATTTTTTTATTCAGTCTGATTTGAGACATACTTAATAGGTCTGTTTCTATGTATTATATGTATGTACGTATACAATGACAGTCGAGCAGACCCAGGGAAAGCGTATTTTGGAACCCGCAAGGAAATTAACAATACTTCTTACTACCTCTGGCGTAGCGGTAGTGCATTCGACTGCTACGACAGGGGGCGCCCCCTTAGATTAGACTCCCGCTCAGTGCAAATATGAGTATGCAAAAATACGTCTATTCGCATTGGTCTGGGTGTTTCTATGTATAATATGTATGTATTGACAAAAAAAAAAGTATATATACGTATGTTTATCCGCATTCTGGAACCCATAAAACAAGCTAGTTACACTAAGCTTACTTTGGGTCTAGAAAGCGCTGTGTAGAATGTCGTAGAATATTTATTTATTACTAGCTGACCCGGCAGACTTCGTACTGCCTCAATCGATTACAACTTCCATATTTATTCACCTTTTAAACCTTCTCTGGACCTCCACAAATAATTCAAGACCAAAATTAGCCAAATCGGTCCAGCCGTTCTCGAGTTTTAGCGAGACTAACGAACAGCAATTGATTTTTATATATAAAAGATTGTTTATTATAGACCCCAACAGAGTTGGGAATAAGTTCGGAGGATCACATTTAATAGACCTAATTATACTTATTTGATTCAGAGTAAAAATAATATGTTCTACTACACAGAACTGAGAGATTCGAAGACCTGTCTGCGATGGCCGCAGAACTGGTCCGCGAGAACTACCACGGGGCGGAGGCTGTCTCCCGCACGGAGCAAGCCGTGCTCTCCAGGTGGAAAGAACTGCTGGAACTGCTGGAGAGGCACAGGTCCTCCCTGGGCAAGCTGGCGCATCTGATGGCGCTGTTGCGAGAAGCGGATGCTGTAGGAAATACACTTGATGAGATGAAGGTTTGTTTTTCATATTTCTTTGGGGTTACCAGACGTAAAACGACGGAGTTTTATAAGTATAACTTGTCTGTGCGTGTTTATCTGTCTGTGACAGCGTAGCTCCTGATCGGATAAACCGATTTTGATGCGGATTTTTTTGTTTGAAAAGATATGATCGAGATGGTTCGTTATTTCTTTGTTCCCGGTTGGTGCATCCAGAGCTTGCAATTTGAAACCTGGGCTCCACTCTCATACTCCTCCTATCTATGATTCAGTTAATCTTGACTTTTACGGAAGCTACTGCCGTCTGCGGAAAGCCTGCCCTGGAGCCTCGTTCGTCAACTAGCAGATGTAGGCTTGCATACATCCAAGCAATAGATTATATGTCACCATATTTATTTTTATTAAGAATATTAGTAACTGTCGCGTTGTGGGTCTAGCTAGCCAACACTCACCTGATTTCTATAGATAGCAAGGCACACACCGGCCCAGCGAAAGGTCTTCAAAAATCCTGCAGGAGTCGGAGAGCCACCCACTATCACAACATAGGGAGTCCATAGGTCGTTGGGGGTTACAGTCTATTCACGACCACTAAGATGAAGTGTACTGTTTTCGAAATGTCTATCAACAATCGCTGGGAGGCGCAGGCGACCCGGCCGTCCAGCGGGGACGCGTATGACGATCTCAGATTGACAATATGTCAATATTCACACCAATTGTGGGTAGGCGTGAAGTTTCAGATTTTCAGATTTTGAAAATTTTGAACAGTGATCGTTCCTCCGTGGCAAGTCCGATTTTGAAAATTCTTTTTGAAAGTCACAACTCTGGACATGCTTTCTGAGCGTGTAAAGTTTGGTCACAGTGTCTCGAGCGGTTATTATGTAATTCCATCTGGAATTTTTTTAACGGTGATCATTCCTCTGTGGTAGCATTATTTTTTTCAAAATATATCCAAAAACCTTCCTCTGATTGACCTCTTTAATCATGCCAAATTTGGTTCTGATTGGATTAGTAATTTAGGAGGAGACCTGTGACAAAGAAAATCCTGAAGTCTGGTATGAGGAGCTTTCGCTCGACTACGAAAAATATTCAATTCCAAATGTAAACATTTAAGATCTTGAGTGGTCACTATGACATAAAGAGCTTTGACACCATGTTTATGCGTAATGATAATGTCCATCTTAGAGGACACCATCTAAAGTTGTGCACTAGGTTCTCCAACAGCAATCAGGGTGCGAGGGATATGAAAGAAAGAAAGAAAGAAAATATTTTTATTCAACCCAGCTTACTTAAACAAAAATATACACAGCTTAGCAACCAGAATAAATTACAACAATTGTGCATACATAACAATGTTATATGCATCTATATGGCTAGGTAGAATAAAGGCCGCCTCTCAGCTTAAATGCTGTCCGCGTTGTAGTGCAAGCGGACAGCCCTGGTTTTCAGAGACGGCCGGAATATGCCCTATGGGTAAGCTTATACCCCGACGTCTGTAGACCCGAGACGGCGTGCGGTTTTAGTCGGTTCAAGCCCGACATAACTGCCCCCGCTGGCCGGCGGGGGGGGTATCCGAAGGGATTTCCGCACGAAAAAAAAATGGTTCACCAACAAGCAATCCTTACAAGCATTTCATTACGAACAGAGTGGTCAGAATGTGGAACAAGCTCCCAGAGTATGTCGTATCAGCTGACAGTACTACACAATTTAAGAACAGACTGGATGAATATTGCATCAAATCAACTCCAAAATAAAAAGAAGGATGCTGGATACAGGCATCATCAGTTGAGGTCGGCTGCCTGCCTGATAAATAATATAATAATAAAATGTGTTATAAATATTAAAAAATCAGTACTGGTACGGAACAGTAACCGAAATAGTAATAGAATTCCCGTTAACCCCTCCAGCTGAGCTAAATAGCTTATTAATAATGGGTTCGTATCGGTAGTGTAATGTCCAGGATTCGAACTCGTGACCTCTCAATCGTAAAGCCGACTCCTTAAACACTAAGTTACTGACGCTTCAACAGACAAAACAGTCATTACAATTGTATCCCTACAGGCACAGTTCCAGTCTGAAGAAGTGGGTCGCCACCTGGTGGATGTAGAGCGTCTGCTCCAGGCTCATGCCCTCCAGGAGTTGCAGCTAGGTGCCGTGGATGAGACCATCCGCCGCCTTGTGCGACATGGGGGGGCTGCCGAAGGTCCTGCACAGCCTAAGCAGCAGCTGACACAGCAGTTAACACAGCTTGAGGATACTTATGATAGGTAAGTTCTGTGGCGTAGCTGTAAGCCATTCGACGGCTACGACAGGGGGCGCGGGTTCGATTCCCGCTCAGTGCAAATATTTGTATGCATGAATATGTCTATTTGCATTGGTCTGGGTGTTTCTATGTCTAATAAATAATAAATAAATAAATAAATATTCTACGACATTCTACACAGCGCTTTCTAGACCCAAAGTAAGCATAGTTTAACTAGCTTATGTTATGGTTTCCAGAATGCGGATAAACATACTTATATACTTTTTTTTTTGTAAATACATACATATTATACATAGAATATGTATGTAATTTTAAAAAATAATTCAAATATGCTTAGAAGTCCGTAGTCTAGAACCCATACCACAAGTTAGATAGCGTTGTGTAGAATGTCCTTAAAGATTGTAATCTTCTATCCCCTCTTCACCGTCTACTTGTGCTGCATAAAGCGGAAGAGCTTATCCCCCCCCCCCTTCTTTTCCCTTCCCCAAGCGTTCAAAGGTGCACGAACCCTTGGCCAACCACCGTTGGATTCATGTTTGAAAGTTACCTAGGGTATGACCTTTGTTCCACGTCTAAACTCTTGCGGTTATCCGAATTTTCCGGGGTTTCCATAATTTTTCCTCACCCGCCATAGCCTTTTTTCCTTTTTTTTTTCTTTCGGAAATTCCTTCCGATACCCCCCCGCCGGCCAGCGGGGGCGGTTATGTCTGGCTTGAACCGACTAAAACCGCACGCTGTCTCGGGTCTTCAGACGCCGGGGTGTAAGGTTGCCCATAGAGCATATCCCTCGCACCCCGACTGACCCTGGGCCATCTCCGGTTTCGAGTAGTCGCCCCACTGTCCCGGTCTGCTTCTGCTGGGGTGACAGCGGCCTCATCTGCCATGCCCAGGCCTGGAGGCTCATGGAGGACGGAGATCGCTAAGCGACCTCCGGCGCCTGAGTCGCCTGCGACACGCGTTCTAAATCTTTCCCGGGCGCGCTCCGCCATCTCCTTCTCGAGCATTACATGCTCGCAGAAGGAGGCGGTGGCGGCCCACGCGCTCGCGCTCCGCACCATTGCCGCAATCATGCTGCCGAGCGAGAGGACTCCCACCCCGATGGCTGCCACGAGGTCACGCCTCGGCGCCTCCCACGCCGGGCAGTCCGCCAGCGTGTGCAGCCCTGAGTTCTCGCTCGCGTCACAGTGATGACACTCAGTCGTTGGCTCCTTCCTGATCCGATGCAGGTGGTCCCAGCACCCCTTCCCGGAGATCACCTGCGTCAGTCGGTACGAGAGGCTTCCGTGTTGCCTCTCCAGCCAATCCTCCATGATGGGCCTTACCGCCGCTAATGCGGCGTGCCCTTCACCCGGCATAGCCGTTTTTTTTTTTTTCGTGCGGAAATCCCTTCGGATACCTCCCCGCCGATCAGCGGGGACGCTATGTCCATTGGGGATAATGTACCTTCCGTATGGTTAAAGATTTTTTCCAATAAGTGCAGTCTGTTCCGAAGATTATCTCAACATATAAACATACTCAAAAGAAAATCAACCTCTTCTGTTTAAGAGGCAAGAATTATGGTACATAGCCCCAGTGTCGCCCCGAAACGAAATATATCGGAGAATTTCGAATATCTGGAACGTGTCTAGGTGACTCAGCTGGTCAGAGCATACCCCCTTTAAGGGACTGGTCGCGGGTTCAAGTCCCGTCCTAGATGTTCTCTTTTTCCGATCTAAATCAATATTAGTATTGATATCGATTTTCTTTTTTCAGTTTGGTGGCCGCCGCCAAAGACCGCAAGGCTCGGCTGGAAGATGCGAGGAACCTGTACCAGTTCCTCGAAGATCACGACGAGGAAGAAGGTACAGAAACAGTATTGAGGTTTCTAGATATAAAAATACAAATTTGTGACGTCACACTATAGGCGAAGGAGTCTCATAAATGTGACTACCTGTGACAAGGAATAGAGAATTGGGTAGAGAGAGAAGAGGAGATGATGGAGGGGGGAGAGTGAGAGAAATAAATACTAGACTAGATTCAGTATTTATTTATGTTATCGGCTTACTTTGGCGGCCTCTGTGGCGTAGCGGTAGTGCATTCGACTGCTACGACAGGGGGCGCGGGTTCGATTCCCGCTCAGGGTAAATATTTGAATGCATGAATATGTCTATTTGCATTGGTCTGGGTGTTTCTATGTATAATATGTATGTGTTTACAAAAAAAAACTATATTCTAGAGCCCATAACACAAGCTAGATAAACTATTCTTACTTTGGGTCTAGAGAGCGCTGTGTAGAACTTCGTAGAATATTTATTTATATTTTCAAATTGTTTGGCAAAGAAAAGAGGTACCGAACCGATGGGTGCTTGATGGAATTGTTTGCTCCATTTGTTTTAAGGGAATGATTGACGTCTGACCTGTCAGCCTCGAGAGGAAAGCTGTACCTTGTATTTGTAGATGTAAGTGAGGTTTGCTTGGGCCCCGAAGATTTGGTAGGATCCCATTTAGTAAGAATTCGTTTTATTGAGCTGAGCGAGCGAAGTGATCGAAGCTCTTATACGCGGCATAGCCGTTTGTTGGTGGCTGAACTCCTCCGTAACCACTCGCGCGATCTTGACCAAATTTACTACGGTGATAGTGTGGACACTGAAGAGTGTTTTGAAGCGAGATGGTTCATGTTCGATGTACCATTGAGGAATAATCACGGAACAACAGTTTGACGAGCGCGCGGCCTTAGCTAAGCGCGCGACCGTAGTAAGATGTCTTATTTTCAAGTAAGAGTCCTGCTCGCTCAGCTCAATTTATTTCAGTCGCGCCCTGCACAGAATTCCTAGTTCGTTTTAGGTAGATTTCGATAAAACCGATCTACCTATTGGTTTCTTGACTACTGTCGAATTTAAAAAAAAAATCTTAATAGGAGGTCTAGTTATGACCCCCTGAGTCCGAAATGACCACTGGTACCGAAGATATTCGAACCGTTCTAATTTTATCCCATAGTATACATGAATACCAACAACTTGTAATTATAAACCTTTAAGATTAAAACTTTAACTAAAAGTGGAGGGGGAAAAATCATAATTTTTCGGGAAAAAAATCATAACTTTTAACCGGTGAACATTCTTGCCGTCGGAAACATTTTAATCGATAGGCCATATTTAAGTCTAAAATAAATGTCTGAAAAGTTTTTCGCTAAAAGTTACCGTTTCCGAGAAAAAAAAATTAAACATGTTAAAAAATAATATTAATTGCTTCACGAAATCTACCTGTGCGTTCCTCCTGCGGGAATGGATTTTTAAATTCTATGTCGTTCTCAGGTTGGGTAACGGAGAAGCAGCGCATCTGCCGCGCTGAAGTGGCCGCCAAGGAGCTGCGTGCTGTACTGGCGCTGAGGCAGAAGCACACGGCGCTGCTACACGAACTTAGGGCCAGGGACCACGTCGCGCAGAGACATAGGGCTAAAGGACAGAGGTCGGTACTAGTGGCTAAAACTGGGGTCTCTTTGTACCCCACTTAAATTTTGTGTTTAGAGGATATTTTTAATTCAGGCGATCCAAAAGTACGCTTTTAGGGATACAGTTTGTTTAAAAAAAACCCAGCTAAATTAAAATAATCAAATATTAATATTTTTAAATGGTAATTATCGCTCGCTTAATATTGTGCCCGGTAGATGGCAATAGGCTCGCCCCCTATTACATTGGGACCTTAACATAACTGGCGAATCGTCGGTGTGTAATACACCTCTGCCTACCCCTTCGAGGATACAGGCGTGAAGTTACGTTATGTTATGTTTTACGTTATTATTTTTTAATTTATATGGCGTCGGCGCAACATATGATGTTATTATTCACACAATACTTAAGTAAACACAAAGTTTTAATTTTAACCCAATAACACTAAGAGTGGTTTTCACCAATGATAAAACAGATCAATTTAAACTAAACTGCGTTAGTACTTTTAATTCAATGAATAACATAACATAACATAAACTCACGCCTATATCCCCGAAGGGGTAGGCAGAGGTGCTAGCACCCACATTTCGCCAGTTTATGTTTAGGTCCCAATGTAATAGGTGGCGAGCCTATTGCCATTAACCGGGCACTTATAAACCTGCGATAAATACACACATAACTTCGAAAAGCATCGAAAAGTCATTGGTGTGTGCCATGGTAAAACCTGGGATCGAACCCGAGACCTCGTCTCAGCAGTCCATTACCCATACCACTAGGCTACCGCGGCTAATTCAATGAATGTCATTGAGTAACACGTAAGAGCTCAGTTTGATTAACGGATATTCACTAGGAAAATCTAAGGCAAGGCCTCTTTCAAAGAGGCAGTTGTCGTTGAAGAGAAAAATCCTGAATAATTTTTTTATTGCAGCCTTATAGATGCCAAGCATCCCAAAAGCGCGGAGATCGAGCGACGGCTAACGTCGCTGAACAAACAGTGGCAAGTGTTGCGGGAACTCGCAGCGGCCAGGGAGAAGCAGTTGGCAGATGCTGCGGAGGCTCACCAGGTATGCAACCATCTGTCAACGTCGCCCCGAGACGTATATAAGGCGTCACCAAATTAGGTCTCTGAATTTGGTGAGATGACTTGGTATCGACAAAATATGTCAAAGTCAAAGTCTTTATTTTTCAAAATAGTGCAACGTAATTACATCTTTTTGACGTCAATAATTGCTTAATACTAAGTTTACCACCGCTTCCTAGGCGCTAGTGGAGAAGAAACGGCGCAACAAACTCCACTGCGGCATTTTCGAGACGTCAGCTTATAATAGTGATTTCTTAAGACTAAATATGGACGAATGTACATTTTTGTCTCGTGTCAAGATAAATAAAGGTATGTAATAAAAAAACGTTATAATAAAATTTAACCCAAGTTAATCGTTCAAATAATTGAAAAAAGTTAAAATATGGTAAAAAGGTCGCGTGCCTACTACAATACTATGCTGTAGTTGTAACATTTTAGCATTTTAGGAGGAGCCTGCACCATGCTCAAACCAGACATTTTTGTCTTTAAGATAATCATCTGTCCTATAGTATGCTTTTTTACATAAGGTGGTCTTAACAAAGGTTTTAAATTTATTGTCAGGCATACCAAGGACCGATTCAGGCAATTTGTTATAAAAGCGTATACCTTCCCCCCTAAAAGAATCACTAACTTTGCTAAGCCGATAACATGGAAGGATAAGTTTATTTTTATTACGCAGATTTCTGTCTGTAATGTCACTTACTTTTGTAAAATTGGATATATTTTTCCTGACATACAGTATGTTCTCGAATATATATTGGGAAGCTACAGTTAAAATATTAGTCTTTTTAAATCGTTCCCTAAGAGAATCTCTCTTGCCTAAACAATAAATGGCACGAACTGCCCTCTTTTGTAGTATAAATATAGTTTCTAAATCTGCTGCATTCCCCCAAAGTAGTATTCCATAAGACATCAGACTATGAAAATAACTAAAATATACCAGCCTAGCAGTAGGTTCATCTGTCAACTGCCTAATCCGTCTGACAGCATAAGCAGCAGAACTGAGTTTATTGGCCAAAATAGTGATATGGTCACCCCATTGCAATTTCGAATCTAGTGTTATGCCTAGAAAAGTAGTGCTGTTTACAAATTCCAACCTTTGCCCCTCCAGCACGACATTAACGTGTGCTTGCCTCACATTAGGCAGTGTAAACTTAATGCATTTGGTCTTTTCTGCTTTCAACAATAGGTTGTTTGCATAAAACCAATTTGAAATGGCGTTCAAAATATTATTAATATTACTCGCATCTGTACTACGCCGATCTACTTTGAATATCAGTGATGTATCATCTGCAAACAGTACTATGCCAGCTTGAGCCTCGATCGTATAAGGCAGGTCATTGACATACACCAAGAAGAGAAAAGGTCCTATGATTGATCCCTGTGGTACGCCTATTTTGACGTTTGATCCGTTTGACTTGACGTTATTCACAACAACAGTCTGAAGCCTATCTGTTAAGTATGATTTTAATAGTTCTATTGATTTCTCATCAAATCCATATCGACGTAGCTTGAGCAAGAGTGTTTGATGGTCAACACAATCAAATGCTTTAGAAAGATCACAGAATACCCCAATAGCATCCTGCGATCCCTCCCAAGCGTCGTAAATTAGGCTGACTAGAGCCACTCCCGCATCGGTGGTAGATTTCCCGCCACTAAAGCCATATTGTTGGCTATGGAAAAGATTGTTGGTCTTAAAGTACAGTTGCATCTGATTGAGCATCACTCTCTCAAACACCTTACTCAGAGCTGGCAAAATAGAGATGGGGCGGTAGTTTCCAAGTTCCGACTTAGATCCTTTCTTAAATAATGGTATTAGTTTACTGTGTTTCATTAAATTAGGAAATGTGCCTTCATCTATACATTCATTAAATATGTGTGCTAGATCAGGTGCAATGATATTAATTATATGACTAATTAAACTAACTGACATGCCCCAGTAATCCTCAGACATTTTTATTTTTAGATTTTTAAATGCTTTTAAAATGTCATTGGGATCAATATGTTTGAACTTAAATTTAGAAGAACTAATATTACTCTGAACAAGGGCCACAGCACTGTTAGCGCTAGAGTTAATAGAGGAAGTGAGTTGCAATGGAATATTGGTAAAATAATCTTCAAAAGCATTTACAATATCCTTCGGAGAGGTTATATTCTTGTTTTCTAATTTAATTTTAGTAACAGTATCCCTCACTTTACATTTACCAGACTCTTTGTTAATAACTTTCCAAGTTTCTTTCATTTTATTGGGAGCCTCAATTATTTTCCTTTTAATATGAATGGCCTTCGCTTGTCTACATACTTTTTTGAATACCTTGGAGTAATTTTTGACATATTCAATGAAACGACTGTCAAGTCTGTACTGTTTTTGGGCGTATAAATCGAAAAGTGTTCGTCTACTTTTATATATGCCTACAGTAGCCCATTCACAGAATTTAGATTTAGTACTGTGCTTTTTACATTTTTGTTTGAATGTGTACACAACCCAAAGCCAATTCCGTCGATGAGACTTTATCTGCTCAGAAACACGACTTCGACGCAATGGGTGTGTACTTTGGGGGTTTGCTGGGATTGTGGATGTCGCTGCGGTGCTGGTCTTAAGCGGAACACTTATTATGGGCAGCCTCGAAGAGTACTTGAATTTTCCAGAATTAAAGAGAGATTTTTTCATGTATCTTCATGTATTCCTTGTGAAGAGGAGAGAGCACTTCTCGCTTGACTTTCTACTTGCCGACTGAGGTGTCGAGTCAATTTACAGCGGTTTTTTATACTCTTAATCCAATTCGAATTTTCTAATTGGCCGATCGAACTCTCGCGGCTCGTTAGTGACACCGCGGCTTAACGACTTTTCGCGGATATACCCTAATGGTCGATCGGTCAATCTTACAATTATGTGTTTATTTTCTATTTACAATGATTTATATACCGTATTATGTATTCTAATAGGTAGTAGAAATAAGGTGACACGAAATAAGATACAATTTACACTTATAGATCGGTAAACAATGACGATTTCTTCGTCGCAAACTTATAACTATTATACACGATTATTCCTACAGTTTTTTGTTAAATCCGTTTAATTATATACACTATTACTTATGTACTAACAAAATAAGCTTATATACTAGTTGTTCTGCACAGAATGTATGTGAAAAAGCATCAGTTAATGTACTAAATAAACTATTGTTATGAACCTCAGGATTATTGCCTAGGTAAGCTACACAATTGAGCTTGTTCTCTAACAAGTTTTTGAATTCTCTAATTTTGTTAGAGGTTATGGGCCTACACATAATTTTCTCTTTAGGTTGATTATTATTTCCCTTGGAAAAGGATACTATTTGACCACAGTGATCTGAGGGCAACGCACTTATTACAGACTTACTTAAGTATACACTGTCACTAAAAAAATTATCTAAACAACTGGCAGTTGTAGCAGTGATTCTAGTTGGTTCACAGAAAATATTTTCAAGGTTGTAACTCTTGAACATGTTTAGAAATTGGGTACTTTTCCTACACTGTTCCAAGATGTTTATATTAAAGTCTCCACACACAATTAGATTCTTTCTGCTATTTGATGCTATCCCAAGAATATGGTCCATGACCCTAATAAACGTTCCAAAATCACTACTAGGTGGACTGTATACGCAGACTACTATATAACTATCAAGCTCGGCACAGGCCACCTCAGCACATCGCTCAACAGAAAGTCTAACAATGTCAATCCGCTCTTTGCTGCGGAGACCATTTTTTATTAAGACTATGGAGCCACCTCTGATAGCAGACTTTCTGTTAAAGCAACTTACAATATTGTAAGTGTCTATACTGAACATCATATCACTCTCTTTGAGCCAATGCTCAGTCAAACACAAAATATCCACATTTAATTTCTCTAGAAATAATTCCTTGCCGGGAAGACCTTCTATGTTTTGATGAGCTATCTTTAGCTCTGGCATTCCTGTTGTCTGAACACTTAGTTTAAAGTATCAGTATCAGTTAAACATACAGAATTACCACTACAAGTATCTGGCAAGTCTGTAGGTATTAGGTTATTGCTTCGTTTACAATGTAAACTCGTCCAAAAATTAATATTATATGCTACTAATGTAGCAACTTTATATTTGTCATACTTTGTAAGATAGATACTATCTTTAGTCTTAAAACAATAATTACTAATAAAATTATTAGTGTCAAAAAATATAAAAGTGTCACTATGACGACATGTCAAAGTATGAATAAAATTATTCAAATAATGTATCTTTTTATTATAAGATGAGGACTGGCAACACACATATGGAAATGCACATAATATTATTTTAAATACTTTTAGTTTACTGAGGGAGTCTATACAGTACATTAAGTCTTTCTTGCCTACTCTGATACTCTCACCTACCAGTAATACAATAGTGGAATTACTATTATACTTAGAAGACACAATTTTGTCTATAATTTGAGTGTAAGTTGCATTGGGCAAGGAATAATGAATACAGTTCTTTAAATATTCATTAAACATGAAGCCCATATTGCGACCAACACTATCAGAAAAAACCATTGTATTACTAGGTGGAACAATGTTGTCAGAAGGGTCAGATGCAGTCTCCAGAATACTGTCACAAGTAGAGAGAGCTGGTATGGAGTCACTGACAGGGGGTTGGTTGATCTGCCCAGAGCTGCACTGTCGAGTTAATGAATCAAGTAGTTCTTGGTTGTGCCTGCTGTCATCAATCAGTTTGTCCAAAGCCAACATGTATTCAGTATTCTGTTCCCTTTGGAGGTCATATTTAGAGAATAAACTTGCATAATCCTCCTGCAATTGCTTAATGTGTGATTCTAGCTTGGCCCTCCCAACATCATGAGCCACCTGACTCTCCGCCAACTGCTTACTACATATAACCAACTGCCTACTACACATATCTAGTTCAGATTGGAGTTTTGAATTTAGGTCTCTAGTGTTACTCAAACAAGATTTCATCTTCAGGTTAAGTTTTTTAATTTTTTTGTTTATTTTTAATTTATTTTTGATTTTATTATGACTAGTCGGTTTTGGAAATTTCATACACCTACTATCATTTGTGAGATCAATCACAGATGAATTCTTTGAGGCAGGCACACAGGTGCTTTCAAGGAGTTCGGTATAGAGGTTGGACACCTCTGCTGACTGTCGCGATTGGACATCCTGCTCATAGCTACTAATAAGCCTGTATGCCTCCCCCAGCTCATTTTCTAGCTGGGTGTTACGTCTGAGGGTTTGCTCAAAGGTATCACCGCATTGGCGGAAAGATTCTATTTCTATTTGCAGCTGGTAAAGTAGTTCGCTCAACTCATCACGATTAACTTGACTTTCAGACAGCTTTTGTTCCAAGCTGTTATTCCTGTTACGCATTAATTCATATTCACGTTCATTATCTTCCCTTTCCATTATTAATTGCTCATTTTCTTTCTTTTCAACTTTAAGATGTAATAGGGCTTCTTTTAACTGTATTTGCAATTGACGGGCAGTCGCAGCTCGCGTGGACGTAGACATATTGACACAATTGGGAATTATTTAACTATAATAGGGAAGATAATGAACACCAGTAGCAATGAAGAGCCCAACAAAATCAGCTGACTAACTAACAAATAACCTATTCTCGTAATCAAGTAAACACAAGTTTATCAATGATTGACTATTGCAAAGTGTACAAAGTGGCCAAAAGTAGGAAAAAACAATACTCAAAGACTTGAAATAGACTTAATAAACAGTAAAATGGATATAAAATCACCGTTCTTACCTTATAAACTTGTGAAAAAACAACCGGTAACCTACCTGCTTGATGTCAACTTTGAATACTATTTTCTCCCAAAATACACAAAATTGAGGTGCACAAAACTTACATAGGCAGTTATAACAATTGTTCTATATATTTAATTGGTTTTTACAATGTATTAACCAGTTTTTATTTAAATATTAAATAAATTTTAAATATTGTACGACAAAGTACACATCGCCATCTAGACCCAAACTAAGCAGAGCTTGTCATATGGGTTCTAGAATGCGGATAAACATACTTAAATACTTTTTTTTTTTTTTTTGTAAATAAATACATATTATACATAGAAACACCCAGACCAATGCAAATATACATGTTTGCACTGAGCGGGAATCGAACCCGCGACCTTTGGCTTAGCAGTCGAATGCACTACCGCTACGCCACAGAGGTCGTCAGAGTCGTCAGAGGTTTTACAATTAAAAATACGGAGCTATAAAATTTATATTTGACATGTATGAGTGTTGCCAGCAAAGTCATGTATTTGAAACAAAAAAAAAATCGGGGAAAATAAAAAAAAAAATTAAAAAAAAACTCCACCAGCGACCAGCGTCACGTGACGCGACGAGCACACGTGACGCTGGTCGCGATTTAGATATTTCCCACACATCCGCTTGGAGAATACTGCGAGGAGAAGGACTGCACGCCTATCACTTTCTGCGGGTGCAAGAGCTCCTTCCACAGATTTTGATCCGCGGTCAAGATTTTGTAGGTGGTTAGTGGAAGATCCTACCAGAAAAAAATTGTGGACAGACGAGTCCACTTTTACAAGAGTGGGCTTGTTTAATATTCACAATGCACACTGGTAGTGTTTTTTTTTTTATATTTTAAATATTTTTTTTGTTTCAAATACATATTTTGTCGATACCAAGTCATCTCACCAAATTCAGAGACCTAATTTGGTGACACCTTATATAATATATCGGAGATTTTCGAATATCTGGGACGTGTCTTGTAAGGGACTGGTCGCGGGTTCAAGTCCCGTCCTAGATGTTCTCGTTTTCCGATTTAAATATAAAGGAACAGTCAGCATAAAAATTGCTTAAATATTTCTTGAATTATATTGTATTGATGTGAAAAATCTAATGATGCGCTTCATCAAGCGTAATAACTTTTAGATTGCACGTAACGTACATTTAAATATTTCCATTTAAAAATATAAATGAATTTCGAAAGTTTAATTTTGCCAGGTATAACTCTTAGCTATGATAACATTTGTGATTCCATTACATACCTACTTATTGTACCTTTTTTTTTTTTTTTTTTTTTTTATCGTGCGGAAATCCCTTCGGATACCCCCCCCGCCGGCCAGCGGGGGCGGTTATGTCGGGCTTGCACCGACTAAAACCGCACGCCGTCTGACCCTGGGCCATCTCACCACTAACAGCATGGAGTACGGAGAGCGATGTGTTCCCGCCACGTTGGGTATTGGCCGACGATCAATGCCAACCCTATGAAGGGGTGAAGGGGAAGCCATTGACCGCCGCCCAGGGTGTACCGGCCGCTCCGATTCCGTTCCCCCCGGACTGCTCCGTTCCCCCCGGACTGCACCTACTTATTGTACCTATTTTATTTATTTATGTGTACGAATGTGAGTACCGATACAAACCCCTTCGGTTTACTGGTATGAAACAGATTGTAAAATGTATTTACCTTTTGTATTATTAAATAAAAAAACTAAAAAAAAACTAGCATGTCCTTTTTGATATTGCCATATTCAAGTTTATCTATTTACCCACAGTTCTATGGCGACGCTAACGAATCCGAGTCCTGGATGAAGGAGAAGCGCCCTCTGGTGGCCACGGAGGACTGCGGGCGGGACGCGCCCTCCGCCGGGGCGCTGCTGGCGAGGCACCGCGCGCTGCACGAGGAGATCGCGGCCTACCGCGCCGAGCTGCTCGCGCTCAGCGCGCACGCGGCCCGCCTGCACGCCGCGGGGATCACGTGCTTGCAGGTAGGAGGGTGTACAGTGTCAATATACTGTACATGGCATTTTGCTGATGATGCGACCGAACGGGCGCGCGTCATTCACTTAATAACTAATATTATAAAATAATAACGTAGAATACTCAGTGCGAACTGTGCAACCACGACGTACAGACATTAGAGAAACGAATTGCCAAACTAGATCTTGTGTTAACGTAATCACTTACATTATACGGTTACTTAGTGCAAGTGTGTCTTTTCTCTTCTCTCCGCACTCAAACTACATTCAAGTGTACGACACAATACATTTATTGGTCCTTCGAGTCTTTTATTCAGTGTTTAGTGTCTCTGTTTACGGTAGCGAATCGGTTCAACTGGTCTCCCAGAAGCGGGTCGCCCCAGTTGGATTGAGAACGGCGCACATATCGTAAGTAGAATACGAATACACTGAATATACAGAAGCGACAACCCAGCCGCTACGCTCTTCACTGCTAGAGCTTGGAAGAAAACTTCTTCTATAACTACTAATAACTCAAACAACAACACTCAACATGGATAAACTGGAGCTACAGTCTTCATGTTTTGACAGCATCAAGACCTTGTGTATCAATTATCGAAAGGATTCAGAGTCTCGCAAAACTGTGGAATACTTAAAAAAGCGCTTATCGTCACTGGAAGCCCTATGGACGGAATTCGACACAAGGCATGCTCTCTTGATATTGGAACTAGAAGATAAAACAATCAGTTACTTCGTGGATAACGTCTACGAAAGAACTAAAGAGATGTGCGTGGCAACGAAAACGAACATCACACACAAGCTGGCGGAAAAGACGAATCCAAAACCATCCATCCAATTCGACTTATCCGAGACTTCAGGTATTAGAGAATCAGCTGACACTGCTACTGATGATGTACAACTACTGATGAACACGCAGCAATGCAATTTTAATGCTATATACCGCACAATTTCAAAACTTGAACACGCATCAATGTCGGAAAAGTGGGAACTAGAAGACAATTTGACAACTTTGAAGTCGAAGTGGGAACCTGTCGATAAAACTCACTGGCAAATAGACTTTCATTTAAAAGGAACGAATGAACAGTATTACGACATGTTCTCGGAAGTGGAGCAAAAGTACGAGGATCTGAAAAGGAAAATCAATACCAGAGTTTGGTCCACCGCGCATTACCAGAAATCGGCACCAAAGATTGAGATTCCTGAGTTTTCAGGAAACTACAAGCAGTGGATTTCTTTTAAGGACTTGTTTTTGGAATCTATTCATAAAAATCCAGCTATCAACAATGCGCAGAAGATGCAACACCTCAAATCCAAACTGCGAGGAGAAGCTGAAAGATTAGTGCAGCATCTCACAATTAGCTCCGACAATTATAACTCGTGTTGGGATATATTGATTCAACGCTATGACAATCGTCGGTTGCAGTTCACATCTTACATGAACTCCATGCTCCACCTTCCAGTCATACAACAACCCGACGCGTTCCAATTGAAGAGACTCCATGACACTATAACAGAGTGTTTAAACGGAATTTCGAACATAGGCATTGATACAACTGCGTGGGATCCGATTATTGTTCATATTATGTCACAAAAACTAGACTCAAACACACTCAGTGATTATATGAAGGAATTACAGAATCACAGAGAACTGCAAAACTTACAAGATTTCTTGTCTTTCCTCGAGACACAATTTATGGCCCATGAGACAATGACATCTGCCAAAAAAGGAAATCCAACATATGCTGAAAAATCATCAAATCTGAAATTTAGCAAGCAAACTCAGGTGAAAACAACAAGGTATAATGCCAATAGAAACAATAATTATTACGCCACATATGGAAAATGTCCACTTTGCAACGCAAATCACGTTCTACGGCAATGTGAGAAGTTCATGGAATTAGACACCAGAAAGCGTAATGAAACAGTTACGAAATTGCAGCTATGTAAAAACTGTTTGTACAGCCATGAAAATGGTGAATGCAAATCAAGCAAAACTTGTCGAGAATGCAATCAAAAACATCATACGTTGTTGCATAATGCTGACAAGAAAACGAATACCATTGCTGAACAACGCCC
The DNA here is from genome assembly GCA_946251805.1 of Cybosia mesomella. Classification (NCBI taxonomy): domain Eukaryota; kingdom Metazoa; phylum Arthropoda; class Insecta; order Lepidoptera; family Erebidae; genus Cybosia; species Cybosia mesomella. The sequence continues at coordinate 20,359,567 of OX276411.1, forward strand.
TAAGTCATCATCACAGCAGCCAACATCCAACCATCTGCAAAACGGCAATATTGAGGTTCTCCTGACAACTGTTCAGCTGAAGGTCAAAGCCGTAGATGGCACTTATATAACACTACGTGCACTCCTCGACCAAGGTTCTCAAGTAAACCTTATAACAGAAAACGCTGCACAAATGTTACGGCTGCCACGAAACAAGATCAACGCGTCTGTTACAGGCATCGGTGCTGTTTCAGGCAACTGCAAAGGGCAACTGAAACTTATTTGTTGTTCGATACACTCGGACTACAGTTTCGAAACCCGTGCGCTCGTAATGAAAACGCTCACAAATAACTTGCCCACCTCGTCGTTTGAGAAAGGTGAATGGCCACATCTGAAACATTTGAAACTAGCGGATCCTGAATTTAACATCTCACGACAAGTCGATCTCCTATTAGGGGCCGACGTATATTCGGAAATTATACAGGATGGAGTCTTGAAAGGAGTAAACCAATCGCCCGTTGCACAACAAACGCATATTGGCTGGATCTTATGCGGAAAAATGAAAACGATCTCTTGTCACGTCACACTGATTGATATAGAACAGCTTACAAAATTTTGGGAGACAGAGGACATTCACACCTCTGAGGATATACCAAAAAATGATCGTTGTGAACAATATTACAAGGAAACTGTAAAACGATCGGCAGATGGAAAATACATTGTTAAAATGCCACTCTTTTCGGACTATAAAGAACACACTCTAAAACACACACTCTAAAACGATTGCTGTATCACAGTTTACGCAATTGGAAAAACGGCTACATAAAGCACAGAAACTTTCGGCCATGTACCGTGAATTCATGAAAGAATATGCTGACCTGGGCCACATGAAACTGTCGCAAAATTCGTCAGCAAATGCATGCTATTTACCGCATCATGGCATTCTGCGAGAAAACGCTATAAGTACAAAGTTGAGAGTAGTGTTCAACGCTTCGCAGAAAACCTCCAGTGGGTACAGCCTTAATACCCTAATGGAAAAAGGACCCAACCTACAGAAGGACATCCAGGCCTTGATCCTGAAATGGAGAACTTACAAGTACGCGTTCACTGCTGACATCGAAAAGATGTAACGGTGTATATGGATTTCGGAAGATCAACAGCATCTGCAGCAAATTGTCTGGCGTGATGCGCCTTTACGTGATTACAAACTTTGCACGATCACATATGGAATGAAAGCTGCACCTTGGCTAGCCATGAGGACAATGAAACAGCTAGCTATTGACGACGGTCCCAAGTACCCGGAAGCTGCGAAGATTCGACTAACGGAATGCTACGTTGATGACGTCATCTGTGGCCATAACAACCTATTGGCGGCGCAAGAATTACAATATTCCCTCATTCAACTATTAAAGGGAGGGGGTATGAACTTGCGAAAATGGACGAGCAATCATAGAGCCCTACTTGAGAATTTGAACGAAGACCAAATTTCGACCCAAAGTTTGTTTGATTTCAAGACAGAAGAATCATCGAAAACGCTGGGACTCAGTTGGCAACCAGTGAGTGACACCTTTCACTTCAATTGGCCTGTCAAACATTCGAGGAAACTAACGAAGAGATCTCTGCTATCAGATATCTCTAAGTTCTACGACCCACTGGGGTGGCTGTCACCGGTTACCATTGCAGCGAAATTATTATTTCAAACTCTCTGGATGACTAAGCTCAGTTGGGACGACGAAGTTCCTCACAACATCGAAACTGAATGGCTCAAGCTCAAAACTGAACTGCAGTGTGTTAAGAACATGAAGATCAACAGATGGATTGGGGACACACAAAACCAAATAGAGCTACTCGGATTCTGTGATGCAAGCGAGAAGGCATACGCATGTGTAATATATAGCCGAGTGTGGAACGAACACGGTTCGCCAACGATATCTTTACTAGTGTCTAAAACAAGAGTGGCTCCACTGGCACAGAAGACTACTCTGCCCCGTCTCGAACTATGCGGAGCGCTGTTGTTGGCCTGTCTCATTCAAAAAACGCAAGAAGCCCTGTTGGAATACAACATTTCCATACGAGCCTGGTGTGACTCTCAAGTTGTGTTAGCATGGATAAAAGGTGACACATCGAAATGGGAGGCCTATGTGGCAAACAGAGTTACGAGAATCAAACGAGTCATCGCTGCAACAAACTGGCGATTCGTTAAATCCGAACAGAATCCCGCTGACTGTGCGACAAGAGGTTTACCACCAAGCAAATTACTAAACTTCCAATTGTGGTGGCAAGGCCCTGAATTTTTGGCGAAACGAGAAAGCGCAGATGTTTCTTGTTCGTATGAAACAAACTATGGCTGTATAAATCACACGGAGATAACGCAAAAATCAACTAAACATGATGAACATATAATAACAACATTATTACATAAATACAGTTCATTAACATTCATTACAAGAATTGTTGCATGGATACAGCGTTTTACTACAAACTTGCGCTACAAACAGAAACCGAACACCGAGTACCTAACTACGAACGAGTTAGGCGCAGCGAAAACAAGTATCGTGAGGCACGTGCAGCGTACACAGTTCGATCCAGAATACAAACAACTTATTACCAACGGATTTGTATCAAAAAAGAGCAAGATTTTGAAACTAAACGCCTATCTGGATAAGGGCGGAATTATTCGAGTTGGAGGTCGTCTCAAGAACTCTTATTTACCACTTGGGATGAAAAACCCATCGATCATACCACATTCTGGTAGATACACTCAGCTGCTGATCGAACAAGCTCATTGCAGTACGCTACACGGAGGAGCTCGCTTGACGCTAACGTTCCTACGACAACAATATTGGATAATCGGCGGGAATAGAGCTGTCAAGACGCAGCTACAAAAATGTGTACGCTGTCACCGATTCAACAAGATGAATTCACACCAACTGATGGGTGACTTGCCTGGCCAGCGTATTACCCCACGCCTTTCACGCATACAGGTGTTGACTTTACCGGTCATGTGGACGTAAAACACAGCAAGGGAAGAGGAGTGAAAACAATAAAAGCGTACATAGCGATATTTATATGTATGGCCACCAAAGCCGTCCATATAGAGCTAGTATCAGACCTTAGCACTGAAACATTTATGGCCGCCTTCCAAAGACTTTGTGCCCGGCGTGGAGTGCCTAAACATATGTACTCGGATTGTGGTACAAATTTCATCGGTGCTTCTAAGGTGCTTCGGCAAGAATTTGAAGCATTTAAACTGATATTGAAACCGGAACTGTTTAGTGAACTAGCCAAACTGGAGGTCGAATGGCATTTTAATGCTCCGGCGTGGCCTAGCGCTGGCGGCTTATGGGAAGCCGCGGTCAAATCAATGAAACACCATCTACGACGAGTTTTGGGTGATCAAAAACTTACCTATGAGGAGTTCACCACACTTTTGGCGAAGATAGAAGCCTGTCTCAACTCAAGACCACTGTGCCCTCTCACTGAAGACCCGGAAGAATTCTATCATTGCCTGACTCCTGGTCATTTCCTTACGGGTAGCCCGATACTATCATTACCATTATCGGATTATAATGATATGAACAACATCGATTTACGCCGTAGATGGCAATTGGTTGAACATATGTTCCATCAATATTGGAAAACCTGGTCAAACGATTATCTCAACACATTACAAACACGTAGCAAATGGACCAAACCCACTAGAAACATAACAGAAGGAGACGTCGTTTTGGTGAAAGACGATAACTTACCCCCAGGCAAGTGGGTCATGGGTCGAGTCTTGGAGACGTACCCAGGTTCTGACGGCCTTGTGAGGGTTACTACCATCAAAACTGCAGCCGGAATCATGAAGCGCCCCGTAGTAAAACTCTCACCTTTACCGTTGGATGCTGAGATCGAAATGGACAACATTGACAAACAACCGAACAAACCCAAACGAGAGCATATAAAAAGAGGAAGCAAACCTATTGTATCGGCGCTGTGCTTCGCAATATTATCATTGTTTACATTCGTATCAAGTTGCTACGGTGTAAGTGACAGCACGCGCCAGGTGTTAAATGCTCAGATAACAAGTTTAGAACATGAGCGGCCGATATACTATGACACCGCCGGAAAAATACAAACAATGCATGATGAATGGATTTTGTTAATGTATTATAACTTGACCAATTACTGGGAAGGAACTGAGCGATTAAAATTGTACATTAAAAACGTTAAGAACCTGTGTGACCAAGCACGGCTGAACCTCTGCAAGTCATCAACGGAACAACTTGAACATGAAATGGAAATTTTGGGCTATTACAACTTTATACTGAAAAACCCTCACAAACATCTCAGTAACCGAAGAAGACGAGGATTGGTGGATGGAGTGGGATACTTGGCTAACAGTCTTTTTGGAATATTAGATCAACATTTTGCTACGAAGTATGAAAACGACATACAATCCCTTCAGAACAATGAAAACTACTTATTGGACCTTATAAAAAACCAAACAAATATTGTAGAACTTGAGAATCAAGTGTTGAAACGAACTGAGGACAACATTCAGCGCCAATCTGAGTTTATTAATGACTTCGTCAATCAAACTAACTCAAATATGGCGTCTTTAAAATCTGAAATTGAAATAATTTTGGCCAATACATACATCAACGCAGCCTCCTTGACCGCTTCTTTACTGATCAACAACCTGAAAACGTTCCAGGAAATGCTGTTCAACACACTTACAAATATTTACCAAGGGCACGTGGATGTACACTTGATCACTCCCGTGCATCTTATTCAGCAACTGAGTGAAATATCAGGCAGTCTTCCTAAAAAGGTGTCGTTTCCCGTGGAGAACTACAAGGAAAACATCAAGGACCTTTATAAGCTGATATCTGTGAAAGCACGGGTTACTGAAAATTACTTCTTGTTTGAAGCCCGTATTCCACTGGTATCTGACGAAGATTATATGTTGTACAAGGTCATACCGATACCGGTTAGAATTTCTTCGGACATCACGTATGTATCTGTATCTTCCAAATACATCGCCGTCAATCTGCAGAAAGACAGATATTCCTCGATGACTGAAGATGACTTGCGGCAATGCATACAATATAAACCAACCTATTTTCTTTGCAAGAAAAATATGCCATCTTACAATCTACATAGTAACAACGCACCGTGTGAAGCAAAATTGCTATCACATCAAAACACCGCGCCTTGTGACGTAGAACACGGCCCCTGTAAAAATGCTTGGACAGCATTGCACTCGCCGAACAGCTGGCTAACAACATGCTGTGACGCATGCACATTGCGCACAATATGTGGCCGTGAAATAGTGACCTCTACCATAACATCGACGAGCATAGTGACCCTATCACAAGAATCAAAGGATTTAACCATTTATGCTCATGGTCAATATAACAGCCGCATGAAGATGGATTACCAGTTTACTGTGCCAACTATAGACACATCCATTAACCATCTTGTCAACCTAACACACTACTATGGACAAAGCAATCTTCAACCTTTAGCGACAGATTTACAAAGGATTGAAAATAGTTTAGAGTCTCAGAAGGAGAACGAATCCAGACATCAATTATTATCGATTTCTGGGCATGACGTTCATCAGTATGTTATAATCTACTTATTGTTGGCGTCAGCGGCTATAACTTTTGTTGTGGTCGTCGGGAGGAAACTTCTTCGACTGCGGTTAACGAAGAGGCCTGGAACTCTGACGACTGAGCGACGTCCCGAGGACATTGAGCTTCAAGTATACAGTCAGCAACACAGACCCGTCCCGGAGACACCGAGCTGCAACGCTATGCGTCATCTGGAGGTGCAACCTGAGACTTCGCGACGAAGCATTAAAACAGGAAATAAGAACATTACGTTTGATTTCGAGTAAATTCAATGAATTCCTTGCTTTGTAATGGCTTTTCTGTTCTCTTTGTCTGTTACGTTTTAATTTTTTTTATCTTTCTTTGGGGTTGCCAAGATGTACAGTGTCAATATACTGTACATGGCATTTTGCTGACGATGCGACCGAACGGGCGCGCGTCATTCACTTAATAACTAATATTATAAAATAATAACGTAGAATACTCAGTGCGAACTGTGCAACCACGACGTACAGACATTAGAGAAACGAATTGCCAAACTAGATCTTGTGTTAACGTAATCACTTACATTATACGGTTACTTAGTGCAAGTGTGTCTTTTCTCTTCTCTCCGCACTCAAACTACATTCAAGTGTACGACACAATACAGGGGTGTTACATATCGACTCTCCCTACGTGTGGTGTCGTAACTGCATTTGACCAACTTGACAAACTGTGTTTGACTATGTTTTCCTATGCTTAAAAATTTTATTGAAATAATTAGGCGGAGTCATCAATAAACAATGTTTAAAAATGACTGTAAAGTTATTAATTATTTCCGATCTAAATCTTTACAAAAAGTAAGCATACAAAATGCTTAAAATTTAACATACATACATACATACATACATAAAATCACACCTGTTTCCCACAGGGGTAGGCAGAGAAATTTAATTGAACTAATAAGGCGGAGTCATCAAAAAGCAATTTTTAAAAATGACTAAAGTTATTCATTGTTTCCGTAGTTCGTAAGAACTACGGTAGATGGCTCCAGCGTCGCCTAAAGACGTATATAACATATCGGAGAATTTCGGACATGTCTAGGTGACTCAGCTAGTCAGAGCATTCCCCCTGTAAGGGACTGGTCGCGGGTTCAAGTCCGATTCTAGATGTTCTCTTTTTTCGATCTAAATCTTTCGGTTTTCCTAGTCAAATTCTTAAAGCATAGACAAAATTATATTGTAACTTCAAACATCCTAAGCGCTAGCAACACTTCCTACATATAGTATCGTAACTGTATTTGACCAACTATACCGTGCCGTGGTCTAATGCACTGAAGACGTATGGAGTCTCGATATTAGCATAAAGATATAGCAAAATAAATCCCCATTTATGTTCATGTTGTGGGGTATAATATGACCCCTCATATTAGACCCCACAACAAACTCTCTTCTCTCTCTTTCTGCAGTTACCAACCGAAGTAGAGTCCACCCCAGCCATAGAAGAAGAAGAATGGGTGAACGAGTCTCGGCTGGTGCCCACCGAGGTGTGGGAGGAGGAGCCCGTCGAGAGACTGGAGCACAGGACCGTCACGGAGGAGAGAAGCGTACCCCAGGTAACGCATTTATGGAATCAAATATCTAAAAACGGAAACCTTATAGATTCGTCATGTCGGGCTGTCTGTCTGTCCGTCCGTATGTCACAGCCACTTTTTCCGAAACTATAAGAACTATGCTGTGGAAACTTGGTAAGTAGATGTATTCTGTGAACCGCATTAAACAACAATAAATTTTGGGGGTTCCCCATACTTAGAACTCAAACTCAATTTTTTTTTCATCAAACCCATGTGCGGTATCTATGGATAGGTACGCAAAAATGATATTGAGGTTTCTAATATCCAAACCAAAGTGGTAAAATGTGCCCCCCCCCCCCTCCCTGTAACTTCTAAAATAAGAGAATGATAAAACTAAAAAAAATATATGATGTACATTAGCATGTAAACTTCCACCGAAAATTGGTTTGAACGAGATCTAGTAAGTAGTTTAATTTTAATTGACGGCCTCTGTGGCGTAGTGGTAGTGCATTCGACTGCTATGACAGGGGGCGCGGGTTCGATTCCCGCTCAGTGCAAATATTTGTGTGCATGAATATGGCTATTTGCATGGGTCTGGGTGTTTCTATGTATAATATGAATGTATTTACAAAAAAAAAAGTATATAAGTATGTTTATCCGCATTCTGGAACCCATAACACAAGCTAGTTAAACTATGCTTACTTTGGGTCTAGAAAGCGCTGTGTAGAATGTCATAAAATATTTATCTATTTATTATTATTATAATTCGTCATAAATCGTAAACCGCAATTTACCTTTCTCATTAAATCAACTCACATATAAAAAAAATATTTGCTTCTTAGGAAGCCTTCATGGCCGAGTCCGACTCGCACTGGCCGGTTTTTTTTAATTTTTAAATATTCGGCTTGTAGTACCCCCACGGGTCATCTTTTGATTCTACTCCTGTTTCGATTATCTTGAACCAAAAGCGATCAATCTGTCCTAACTATAATAGTGAAACTCCTTGGAAAGAGTATAAGATTTTTGTTTAGACATATTATAATAATAAATATTCTATGACATTCTACACAGCGCTTTCTAGATTCAAAGTAAGTATAGTTGAACTAGCTTGCGTTATGGGTTCTAGACTGCGGATAAACATACAACATAGTTCTCTATAATCCGACAAATAATATTGACGGCCTCTGTGGCGTAGCGGTAGTGCATTCGACTGCTACGACAGGGGGCGCGGGTTCGATTCCCGCTCAGTGTAAATATTTGTATGCATGAATATGTATATTTGCATTGGTCTGGGTGTTTCTATGTATAATATGTATGTATTTACAAAAAAAAAGTATATAAGTATGTTTATCCGCATTCTGGAACCCATAAAACAAGCTAGTTAAACTATGCTTACTTTGGGTCTAGAAAGCGCTGTGTAGAATGTCGTAGAATATTTATTATTATTTATTTATTATTTATATGAATAATTATTTTCTTATCTACCAAATCGGAGGTTTCGACTTTGTTTTTCCCGAATTGCATATATGTCTGCATAAACACATATATAAATGATATTTGCATTAAGCTAGAATCGAACCCACGACCTGTGACTTAGCAGTCGAACATTTTACTGTTCCACCACATTAGTTATCAAAAATCGAGACCGTCCGTTCAATATTGGCATAAACTGCGAACAATAACATGTGATGTTTTTATTGTCAGGTGAAAGCCCTCTACGCGTTCACGGGGCAGGGCATATCTATGGCGAAGGGCGAGGTGATGTTCCTCATCAACAAGACCAACCCTGACTGGTGGTCGGTCCGCAAGGCCGATAGGACTGATGGCTTCGTACCCGCTAACTACGTGAGGGAGATTGAACCTAGGGTTGTACCGGTAAGTTAAACGCAGGATATATAGAGGCGTCGGTTTCTTAGCGGTTGAGGAGTCGGCTTTACGATCTAGAGGTCCTAGATTCGAATCCTGGAAACACTATCGACGTGAACTCTCCCCTAACACAAGCAAATTCTTATATTTCTTTTAAACAATATTAGTAACCGAAACCGTGCTTTTCACTCGTACCCCCTTGCGTGGACCCCCTACATAGACCCCCATGGGGTACAAAAAATATAATAATTTTGTACATATAACTTGAAAGGATGGACCTGAACTCATGTTAGTTTTCATACCATGCAGCTGCAATTTATTAAAATTGCTTGTTACCAAGACTATTCCATCAATCAGTCGATATTTCGACTAGCAATTCAGCTAGATTAGGGCCCACAAGATCTAGTCCCCTGTCTGTATCCAAGTGCTCTCCCCCAGGTGCAAGTCCGTCGGCCAGAGAAGGTGCGTACGATCCAACGCGTGAAGAAGACAGTCCTGGTGAAGCAAGTGGTACCGGTCAAGAGGAACAAGCCAGCGGCCAGAAGGGCCAGCCGGGCCGCCCTGCCGGTACAGAGGGCTGCCAGCGTAGATACCAAGATACAAGAGATACAGAAGGATTACGGTGGGTGTCATACTACTTGGGTAGCTGCAGGTAGGAGAGCCAGCTGCTGGGTAGCCCAGCTAAAATCGTGTGATTCCGTCTAGGAAATGACATAATAAATAAATAAATATTGTAGGACAAAGTACACAACGCCATCTAGACCCAAACTAAGCAGAGCTTATAAATCTTAAGGCTTTCACGGCCGGCGTTGCAGGTAGAATATACTGCTTCCGGGCTGTTTGGCCGTGGTCCATCGGAAACTTGTGTTCCAGACGTTTCGTCGATCACTGCGGTCGACATCTTCAGTGGTACACGTCGGGACGCCGTCGAGTGCGGAGAACCTTTCTCGGCGGCGTCCCGACGTGTACCACTGAAGATGTCGACCGCAGTGATCGACGAAACGTCTGGAACACAAGTTTCCGATGGACCACGGCCAAACAGCCCGGAAGCAGTATATTCTATAAGCAGAGCTTGTCATATGGCTTCTAGAATGCGGATAAACATACTTAAATACTTTTTTTGTAAATAAATACATATTATTATACATAGAAACAGCCAGACCAATGCAAACATACATATTTGCACTGAGCGGGAATCGAACCCGCGACCTCTGGTTTAGCAGTCGAACGCACTACCGCTACGCCACAGAGGTTATCCTTTGACAGAGGTTGTAACGATCATCCGATTTCTAGCGAGTGTCCCTGTTGCACCCAAAACGTCCAAGATCCGCTTCCTTACTTTTTCTTCTTCTCCTGTTTCCTTCTCTCATTCTACTCCTTTTTTATATAGGGGGATGGATAGATAGATAGATAACACTTTAAATTTTTTATAATTTTTTTATAAAATTTTTTAACACTTTTTATTTGTACACCATTATGTACACAAGTAGCACATTAATCATTATTAATAAGGTTATTGCAATGTTGAAGGGCGGCCTTATCGCTACACGCGATTTCTTCCAGGCAACTTTAGGAGTTATTGGAATATTTTCACAAACAGGGTAGTAATAGTTGGTAATTATTAATTAAGAAAACAATAAACCTGATTGCCCTAAAAAGACCGAAACAAGTTTGATAGCAGGCGGGACCCATTTGCAAATCATAAACCGAAAGAAAACAAATGGGACCCACCTGCTATCAAACTTTTTACGGTCTTTTTAGGGCAGTCGAGTTTTTTAATTTTTTAATTAATATTTTTAAACTTAACATTTCCTTTGGAGCCCGGGGTCTGCTCTATTTGTTTTGGCTTCTACGGGAGCCACTGCCGTCTGATCTCTCAACCCCGTGAAGAAAACCAATGCCAGAGCCTCATCTATTATCTGACAAGTGCATCGACTAGCACGCGAGGCTGCCTTGAGCCCCCAAGATCTTCATTTGACCCCATACCCCATGCTATATACTCCAGATTCAACAATACCAGCTTACTTAACTTTGTGTCCCTGCAGAGGAACTCCTGACCCTATCAGCGGCCCGTCGTGCCCAGCTCGAAGACGCCATCAAGCTGTACAGCTTCTTCGCCGAATGTGATGACTTCGACAAGTGGATCAAGGATAAGGAGAAGATGTTGCGGACTGATGACCCTGAGGATAGTGTGGACACCGCTAAGAGGAAGTATGAGGTGAGTGTGAGGGATATCATAGATATATATGCACACGTCCATAGACCGCGGTAATCCCTGCCCATCAGGTGGGCCACCAAAGTGGTATAAAAAAACTAGGTCGAGCTGAGTGAGACATCGTGAATCAGATTTTGAAAATTTTGAACAGTGATCATTCCTCCGTGGCAAGTCCGATTTTGAAAATTCTTTTTGAAAGTCACAACTCTGGACATGCTTTCTGAGCGTGTAAAGTTTGGTCACAGTGTCTCGAGCGGTTATTATGTAATTCCATCTGGATTTTTTTTAACGGTGATCATTCCTCTGTGGTAGCATTAATTTTCTCAAAATATGTCCATAAACCTTCCTCTGATTGACCTCTTTAATCATGCCAAATTTGGTTCTGATTGGATTAGTAGTTTAGGAGGAGACCTGTGACAAAGAAAATCCTGAAGTCTGGTATGAGGAGCTTTCGCTCGACTTCGTCTCACTCAGCTCAAAAAATTATTATTTATGAATTTAAGATCTATTTTATTGTTAAACTAGGATCGCCCTACGGTTTCACCCACGTCAGTTCGTGGGAATATCGGGATTAAAATGTTACTTAGGTATAATGTAGCATTCTAACGGTGAAATATTTTTTTTAATCGGTTATGTAATGATTCAGACCTAGAAAATTACACATTGTCCTAACCAACAAAACCTTCCAGAAATTCGTGACGGACCTATCAGCGGCATCCAGACGCCTGGAACACATCGATGCAGCTGCCGAAGAACTGGTAGCTGCCAAACATAGCCAGGCCGCCAGGGCCACTGCCAGGAGACAGCAGCTGCGACAGCAGTGGGACCGGCTGCTCAGGCTCAAGCAGCAGAAGGAGAAGAGCCTGGAGGGGGCTTCTAGGTAAGGAATCTCTGCTGGTAACCGTATATTATGTAGGAAGATATATTTTTTGATGTATGTATGGGCTGGCACTACCAGGTAATTATTAGACATTCACTCATTTTTAAAGAAAGATAGAGAAAATTTCATTCAATCAATTGCAAGAAAACGTAGTACAGTCAAATAAACAAATATTTTAATATATATATATATATATATATACCATCACATATACAAACGTGTGTATAGGGTTTCTTAAGATTCCAGGAAAAATACTTGTAGTGTACTTCACATTTTTCGACATGGTTAATGCTAGCTAGAAGTGGTAGAGTCAAGCAACAGTAATTTTGGCCGTTGCGACTCGACCGGGGAAGCACCACCCTCTCACAGAATATCGACGCCAAGTAACAGTATATGAACTGTTGCGTTCCGTTTGTTGAGTGACAGTGCCGGAGCCCAAACTCCTTTCCCATCCCCTCCCACACTCCTTTCCCATCCCCTCCCAAACTCCTTTCCCATCCCCTCCAAAACTCCTTTCCCATCCCTCCTAAACTCCTTTCCCATCCCCTTTCCTTTACAGGGTCGGCAGCGCGAGTGTGGTGCCACTGGTGTTGCACACGTCCATAGGCCGCGGTAACCGCTTCCCATCAGGTGGGCCGTGTGCTTGTCTGCCACCTTAGTGGTATAAAATAAAAAAATAAAAAAAAAATGTCCAAAAATTGAGCGAGCATTTTTATAATATATAAACGCTTGCTATTGGTCAGGCAAAATGTGACGTCAGTGTACGTAATTTACAGTCTTCGTGGGCAGTGATTGTCTCACTCGTTGGCTCGTGGCCCGTCGCTTAGATGGCGAGCGTGTATTAAACATCGTTCGTTATGTTAGACATTATTTTTCTTACCTAATTTAAGTTTTAAGAATGTAATATTTTTATAGTTAATTAACGATGTCAGCGATTGATTAAATTGATCGAGAGGTCCCAAGACGGGGACAACGTGGTTCCCAAACCCGATGGGGCCATCTCGAAACCGGAGATGGCCCAGGATCAGTCGGGGTGGGATATGCTCTATGGGCAACCTTACACCCCGGCGTCTTTAGACCCGAGACGGCGTGCGGTTTTAGTCGGTTCAAGTCCGACATAACCAACCCCGCTGGCCGGCGGGGTGTATCCGAAGGGATTTCCGCACCCCGGGTTCGAGTCCTGGCCATTACACTACCGACGTGGACCCACTCTATACTAGCAATTTTACTTAGCTGGAGGGGTTAACAGTTTTACTAGTAATTTCCGTTATAAGTATTCTTTAAATAATAAAACATGCATATTCCATATTAATTCGTTTGTGTTTTGTAGTGTGGAGTTGTTCTCCCGCACGTGCGACGAAGCTCTGGACTGGATGGGAGAAAAAGAGCAACAACTGGCCGCGGGCTCCGCCCCCGCCTCCGACCTGCTGACGGTCCGCGCGCTGCAGCGGCGCCACGCGCAGCTGGAGAGGGAGCTGGAGCCGCTGCGGGAGAAGGTGTCCACCATCAGTCTGCTGGCTGACTCGTGAGTATACTGCAGCTGAGTAGACCACTTGTGGGGGTTGATGTGGTATTGCTTCGACATAAAAGGAGGATCCTCCGTCCTGCCATTGTTGTAAAACGTAAGATTTCAAAACTTAAATAAAATTATTATTTCAGAATCGGCATCGTCATCACATTTTAGGCTTTCTGACATTTCATTTTGAAATATCACATTCCTTCCTATGTTTAAAAATGATTGTAAAATCATTTTGTTTCCGTAGTTCGCAAGAATTACGGTAGATGGCTCCAGCGTCGCCTTGAGACGTATATAATATATCGGTGAATTTCGAATATCTGGGACGTGTCTAGGTGGCTCAGTTGGTCAGAGCATTCCCCCTGTAAGGGACTGTTCGCGGGTTCGAGTCCTGTCCTAGATGTTCTCTTTTTCCGATCTAAGTCTATTTCACATTCCTGTTTTGTGACGTCATAGCAGTAACACTAGCCAGGTCAGTCTGAGTCTCATCATTCTTGACACAGTAAGACTCCTCCGTGCCCCAGAGAGCACGTTAAACAGTTAGTCCCGGTTGCCATACAAACAACTGTGGCATTCATTAAACGGGACGGTGGGGCGACTAGCGCCACTCCCCCAAACCGGGGCAAGACGGGGACACCGTGGTTCCCAAACCCGAGGGGGCCATCTCGAAACCGGAGATGGCCCAGGGTCAGTCGGGTGCGAGGGATATGCTCTATGGGCAACCTTACACCCCGGCGTCTGAAGACCCGAGACGGCGTGCGGGTTTAGTCGGTTGAAGCCCGACATAACCGCCCCCGCTGGCCGGCGGGGGGTATCCGAAGGGATTTCCGCACGAAAAAAAAAAAAAAAAAAAGGTTAGTTAGAGCTCTAAAAAGTCCATCAACTGGTGTCACTACAGAACTTCGATATCGCCAGATGGTTTCTGGAGATCAAATGGCACTCTCGTCACTGAAGATTTCGAAATCCAGCCGTTTCGTAGTTAGACTGAAAAACTCGGAGGATAATTCTATCCTAGTTGCTAATTGTATATTTCTACGTTTCATGCAGCCTTATAACTTGGTATGAAGTTCATAAGTAAGAAACATTTATAGTCATACCCATTATATCTACTCTCCTATATTTCATAAAACGTCGGTAGCTTAGTGGTTAAGGAGTCGAGCCTACGGTTCCGGGTTCGAATCCTGGCCATTACACTACCGAGGTGAACGTACTCCTAACACAAGCAATTAAGCTTAGCTGGAGGGGTTAGGGGGAATATTAGTAATTGCGGGTACTAATTAAAAAAAAGTAGACAGCAGCTATTGTTATTTAACGGTCAGCTTCCATAACCCTAGTGCTTCTACTAAGAATTACGTAACAGAAAAACTCGATGCGACTTTGCTCGGGGATTTCCCGGCAAAGCTAGTGTACCATTCAGAGAGGATATTAAATGCCGTAAATTCAAACGCCGCAGTACCGAATAAACATTTAAAACCAAAATTAGGTTAAGCAGACGTATCATAAAGTCCAGCAGTGGACTAGAATAGGTTGATGATGATGATGATGATGATGATCAAAAAGTTATAAGCGATAGCCCAGTGGCGTACGTAACGGACTAGGTCTCGAGTTCGATCCCCAGTCGCCCCGGGCACACTCCTCTGACTTTTCATAGTTATGTGTGTATTAAAAATGTTTACTATCGCTCGCTTAGTAATGTGCCCGGTAGATGGCAATAGACTCGTCTCCTATTATATTGGGACCTAAACATAACTGGCAAATCGTAGACGTGTAATACACCTCTGTCTACCCCTTCGTTTCTATTGTATTCTTGACACAAATTTGTCACAAAATTCGGCCGGGTAGGTACCACCGTGCACGATTGCGAAAAACTCTCCATAGTAATCCAATTTCGGTTTGATTGCGTTCAGGGATCAGCAAGTGCATAGCCGGGCAGGGGGGTTGTGGTCGCAGCACTAGTGGGACCGGTGGGGGTCACGCGGTGCTGCGACGACAATCCTCTTCTGATGATGGTACGTGTATGTAATGGTGACCCTCTTTCCAGAGACTTTACCTTCAGCTTACCATCAGGCGAGGTGAAGTCAAATTGACGTGTCCTAAATATAAAAAAAAAAAAAAAATCTAGTCTATGGTATTCTATTCTAATGCGCCGTAGTACTCAGTCCTCCGTCTGCCTCATCTAGTCCAGCAAATACCTTTTCAAGTCGTCAGTCCATTTGCGGTCTACTATTAGCAAAAGTATTCCAAAAGTAATATGAACAAATAAAATACGAGGGTCAAACTGAAAGTTCTTAGAAAATCAAAAACTGATTACATTAGCCAGTTATTAGTTTTATTATATCTTTTCAAAATATTGTCCATTCACGTCAATACACCGCTGCATGCGATGGAACCACTGGAAAAGCACTTTGCCCACTCGTCCTTAGGGGTCTCTTCAATGGCATCGCGATACGCAGCCACCGCTTCTTCAGCATTCATAAACCGCTTTCCTTTAAGTTTTTCTTTAATTTTTGGAAATAAATAAAAATCACAAGGCGCGAGGTCGGGGCTATACGGCGGGTGACCCAGTAATTCAACGTTTGATGTCGCCAAATAGTCGATCGTTCGCTTGGCGGTGTGCGACGAGGCGTTGTCGTGGTGAAGGAGGATCCTACTGCGAGGTCGTTTCTCTCGAACTTTTTCCAAGACAAGTGGCAAACAATTGGTAGTGTACCATTCTGCAGAAACTGTTTAATGATCCTCTAACACAATTGTTACGAAATGACCTATCCTTCCAAAGAACGAGGCCACCATTTTTTTCCCACACTTCGATCTCTCTTCACTTTAGTTGGCAACTCCTCGAAAGGAAACACCCACTGAGCAGATTGTCTTTTGGTTTCAGGATCATAACAGTAAATCCAGCTTTCGTCACCTGTTAGTATGTCGAACACAGCATTAGAGTCACCTCCGTTAAATCTTTCAATCATTTTACGGCACCAATCCACACGATGGAGTTTTTGAGCCTCAGTCAAATTATGAGGTATCCACCGGGCGCAAAGCTTCCTGACCGCTAAATGTTCGTGGAGGATTTTGTGCACTTGACTCATACCGATGCCTAAGCTTGTCCGAATCTGCTGATAGGTCACTCTTTTGTCAGTCTCTATCATACGCCGCACAACACAGATGTTATTTTCAGTCGTCGCCGTAGAAGGCCGTCCCTCAAGTAAATCATCAGTGAGATTAGTGCGACCACGTTTAAACTCATTAAACCAGTTGTAAACAGTCGCACGAGATGGGGCTTCATCGTGAAAGGCCAATCGTAGTCTATCATAACTTTCTTGTTGACTTAAATGACATCGAAAGTCATAAAAAATCATTGCACGAAAATTTTCTCGTGTTAAATTCATGTTAACGTGACACAGACAATTTTCAATTTGCCGCCAAATCGTAAAACAAATGATAAATGAATGAAAAATATACTCAGTAATATTGGCAAAGAGTTCTATTTTCAAATTTTAGAATTATTTTTTTATTATATTGTTTATAAGTGGCCAGTTCTAAGAACTTTCAGTTTGACCCTCGTATGAAACGAATCTCGTATGTTTTGACATGACTTGGTATCGACAAAATATGTATTTGAAACAATTATAGGGGCTTAGCCCGGTTGAAGAAATAATAACCAGAAGGTGTAGGTAGCGATAGAAAAGGTTTAATAGCACAAGTACACAAGCAAGTCAGTTACAATAGTTCACAGTAGAAATAAACAGTTCACAAGTAGGAAGAAGAAGTCGTACGAAGATAAGACAGTTAATAGAAAAACAGATAGAAACAATTAGAGTAATTAGCACAAACTACGCACACGACAAGGGCTAAAGCGGCAGCGACAGGTTTAGCGAGCGGCAGGTGTCGAGCGCGAGAGGTCGCGGCACACTCGGCTCGCTAAGTAACGACTGGCGCACGCGCAGCGCGGGGCGCCGGCCGCTCTGGGCGGCAGCGGAGCCCGCGAGTCTATCTAATATAAACTCGGCGTTCCCCGTCTGTCCGTGTGTTGATACATTATTATTATAGATAAATAAATTATATACGAAGTAAGTAGAAGGATTTAAGTGTAACTGGTATTGGTGTGTCGACAGATATATATACTTATATTGTATAGTAAATGTGTGCTGAAATGATGTTGTGCGTGAATGTGTATGTGTGTGTAAATATATTGAGTAGATACGCTACACAATAAAAAAATATCGGATAAAAAAAAATATTTAAAAAAAAAACAAAATTGAAAAAAATACACCACCAGCGAGCGTCACGTGACGCGACGAGCACACGTGACGCTGGTCGCGATTTAGGTATTTCCCACACATGCGCTTGGAGAATACTGCGAGGAGAAGGACTGTACGCCTACCACGTGTGTCACGGACACGTCGCGTCACGTGACACTGGTCGCTGGTGGTGTTTTTATTTTTTCATTTTTATATTTTTTTTATTTTTTTTTACCCGATATTTTTTTTTGTTTCAAATACATATTTTGTCGATACCAAGTCATCTCACCAAATTCAGGGACCTAATTTTGTGACACCTTATATACAACAATAACTTAAAATGATTATGTACAAACATACATAAACTCACGCCTATATTCTCGAAGGGGTAGGCAGAGGTGCTAGCACCCACATTTCGCCAGTTTATGTTTAGGTCCCAATGTAATAGGTGGCAAGCCTATTGCCATTAACCGGGCACTTATAAACCTGCGATAAATACACATATAACTTCGAAAAGTACAACTACTTTTAAATAAATGTAAAGAAAACTAAACCTAAAAGATAGATAAATATTTACAAACATGCGTCATACCACCACACTTTTTCTTACCTGCAGAACAGACACACAAACACATTACCTACACAAAGCGCACATCTTTACTCACACATTTATTTTCACAGTCACATTTAACACTTGAGTTTATTTCTTATTTTCTAAAGTACCCACAAAGTTGCTAATTTAATTTGTTTAATAGGAATTTTTTTTTTTTTTTTTTTTTTTTTTTTATTATAGCACAAATGTACCTTTTTTTTTTTATTGTGCGGAAATCCCTTCGGATACCCCCCCGCCGGCCAGCGGGGGCGGTTATATCGGGCTTGAACCGACTAAAACAGCACGCCGTCTCGGGTCTACAGACGCCGGGGTGTAAGGTTACCCATAGAGCATATCCCTCGCACTCCGACTGACCCTGGGCCATTCGCAGTGTCCCCTCTGATAAGAGCAGAGGGGTACCTGGAGCGACCACCCCTCCCGCGGGCCTTGCAGGCCCGCCATACCCCGACCCCCTCGTGCAATGGGGTCAGCTGGCCCTGAAAAGGACCGGTTGGTCAGACTCTTGGCCGTTGACGTTGACGCCAGCTACTCCAGAGGATCAATCAATGATGCGTCATCGCCCACGTTGCCCAGGGTGCACCAAACTTGGAGGTGATCCAACCAGTCGCACCCCTGTAACCGTTGTACCTTGGGACAGAAGTAAATCAACATAAAATCCTTTTCGCCGGAGCACCTAGATACCAACTTGACCCGTTCGACTCGCTGCAAAGACGGGCGCTGTGGATCGTCGACAATCCCATACTTACAGCCAGTGTTGAACCTCTGAACCTTAGGAGAGATTTCGTCTGCCTGTGCGTTTTCTACCGCCTTTATAACGGGGTGTGTTCAGAAGAATTACATGACATGATGCCCACGGCCACATTCTATCATCGCACCGCTCGCCACAGACAGGGAATTCATCCTCACACGTTGCGACCGGAAACGGTGCGTACAGTTCGGTATGAGAGGCACTTCATTCCGCGCACCCTCAGGCTGTGGAATGATCTCCCTGCTGTGGTTTTCCCAAGCGACTACAATATGGGGTTCTTCAAGAAGGGCATTAGAAGGTTTTTACAGGGTCGGCAGCGCGAGTGTGACGCCCCTGGTGTTGCACACGTCCATAGGCCGCGGTAACCGCTTCCCATCAGGTGGGCCGTGAGCTTGTCTGCCACCTGAGTGGTATAAAAAATTTAAAAAATCCTCTGCGTCATCACCGACTGGTAATGTTCTCAGAAGACTGAGGAATTGTATGACGCATATATATATATATGTAAATATTTATCTATATTTTAGGTTTAGTTTTCATTACATTTATTTATAACTAGCTGTGCCCGCGACTTCGTCCGCGTGGAATAAGATTTTTAAGGTTTTAGTTGTTTTGCGCGGAACCCTAATTATTTTTTATAAAATTAAAGTAGCCTATGTTACTCCTTTTTATATTACCTATCTGCCAGTGAAAGTCCTGTCAAAATCGGTCCAGCCATTTCAGAGATTAGCCGGAACAAACAGACAGACAGACAAAAATTGTAAAAGATGTTATTTCGGTGTATGGACCGTATATATATTCATATACATGTAGTAAAAAACGGTTATTTCAATATTACAAACAGACACTCCAATTTTATTTATATGTATAGATTAGTTGTACAACAATCATTTTAAGTTATAGTATATAAAAGCCGCGGTAGTCTAGTGGTATGGGTAATGGACTGCTGAGACGAGGTCTCGGGTTCGATCCCAGGTTTTACCATGGCACACACCAATGACTTTTCGATGCTTTTCGAAGTTATGTGTGTATTTATCGCAGGTTTATAAGTGCCCGGTTAATGGCAATAGGCTCGCCACCTATTACATTGGGACCTAAACATAAACTGGCGAAATGTGGGTGCTAGCACTTCTGCCTACCCCTTCGGGGATATAGGCGTGAGTATATATATCCCAATAACCACCTAGAATAACATCTCGAATGTATTAAAATGTTCTAAAACATAGTAAACTCCAACAGAATCCTGTATCTATGAAGCTTGTCTCTTAAATTTCAGAGTGAAATCTCAGTATCCGACCGAGAGAGCAAACGTGGAAACCCGTCAGAGGGAGATCCAGCAAGTGTGGGAGCGCTGCCAGGCTCAGGCCGCCGAGAGGCGCTCGCGCCTGGAGTCCGCCGTCGGACACCAGATCTTCGGCTCCAGCTCCGCGCAGCTGCAGGACTGGTCCCAGGTCAGTACAGCATCTAGATGTAGCCGGTGTGAGACCGTAGACCATATTAATAGTAACCAATTTCAATTTAAGTCTTCGAAGTCAAGCGAACGTCATCTATTAGCTACTACACCTGCTGATTACCGGACTATGCTCTGGCGCAGGCCTTAATTTCGAGGTTGGAATATCTGTCGGCGGTCGCTCCCATAAAACCCAGGATAAGTTACATCAGAAATAGAACAGGAGAGAGGATCTCGAGCTCCAAAATACAAGCTTTGGATCCAATCAAGATAAGCGTTCGGGTGAAGAAGACCACTTTATATCCCAATTACATCCATAGATTTAGATCGGAAAAAGAGAACATCTAGGACGGGACTTGAACCCGCGACCTCGACTCATTCATTGAGAATTATCCGTAATTCCCAAGAATTACGGTAGATTGCTTAGGCGTGGCCTTGAGACGTATATAATATGTCACATTTTACTGGTGGTAGAAATTTGATGACACAAATTTGTCACAAAATTTGGCCGGGTTGGTACCACCGTGCACGATTGTGAAAAACCCTCCATAGTAATCCAATTTCGGTTTAATTGCGTTAAGGGGTCAGCAAGTGCATAGCCGGGGAGGGGGATTGTGGTCACAGCACTAGTGGGGCCGGTGGGTGTCACGCGGTGCTGCGACGACAATCCTCTTCTGATGAGGCCGTCAAGCTGAGTGCCACCATTGTTAACATGGTATGTGTATGTAATGGTGACCCGCTTTCTTGGACTTTACCTTCAGCTTACCATCAGGCGAGGTGAAGTCAAATTGACGTGTCCTAAATATAATAAATAAAAAAAAACAGAATTTCGAATATCTGGGACGTGTCTAGGTGGCTCAGTTGGTCAGAGCATTCCCCCTGTAAGGGACTGGTCGCGGGATCAAATCCCGTCCTAGATGTTCTCTTTTTCCGATCTAAATCTATGGAAAAAGTAAGTATACTAATTGCTTAAAAAATTAATTAAACCCATTATATCCACTCAGGCGCAGTTCAGCCGGCCCGGTGGCATCATCCCAGGCTGATACTGAAGTAATATAAGTCTAACATATATTCCCTCTCTTCCAACAGAAAGTCCGCGAGCAACTGTCCCAGGAGGCCACCGCCAAGGACGTGGCCACCGCGGAGGCGCTGTACAAGCAGCATCAAGAGCTTCTAGATGACATCAAGGCCCATGATGACGAGTAAGTATACCTCGAGGCAAAAATCTTGAACAAACATCAAATAGTTCGCGCATGTACACTAACTGGCCAACCAAAGGACTGAGACCTAAAAACTCATTCTGCGAATGTAGTAGAATATATTGTCAAGATTTTTGCCTGTAAAGTCGATTGCTCACTCCTTTCTCGTGGATAGTGTAGAGGGCCCTACAAACATCCTTGAGGCTGCAAGCCAACCTCACTTGGGGTACACCTGCCAAGCAACGGACGAGACTCTTGCGCAAGCGCACCTCTCAGGGTTGAGAGATCAGATGGCAGTCGCCTCCAGAAAAGCTGACGTACCAATCAAAACAATAAGCGGTCTTCGAGCTAAAGTGCAAACTTAAGATGCAACTGAATAACACATGTAGAATACACTGCTTCCGGGCTGCTTGGCCGTGCTTCATAGGAAACTTGTGTTCCAAACGTTTCGTCGATCACTGCGGCCGACATCTTCAGTGGTACTGGTCCGGGCGGCGGCCAAACAGCCCGGAAGCAGTATATTTTACATGCAACGCCGGTCGTGAAAGCCTAAATATTTATATGAATAACACATTTTTATCCCTGGAATAGGTTCCCATGGGTTATGAAAAACGGGATCTGAATTCAGCACCGACGGAGCCGCGGGCTACGACTTTTTTGTCATATTTAACGAATCATGTGTTTCTGTTTGCCAGGTTCAAAGAGGTGATAGGTCTTGGGAAGCAGTTGCTGGCCACTAACCCATCGCTGACAGACGTCGCGGACAAAATTAAGAGCTTGGAGAATGAGCATAGGGCTGTAGCCAAAGGTAGTTAATACTTTATATGCATTATATATCTATATATTTATATTAATTGACGGCCTCTGTGGCGTAGCGGTAGTGAATTCGACTGCTACGACAGGGAGCGCGGGTTCGATTCCCGCTCAGTGCAAATATTTGTATGCATGAATATGTCTATTTGCATTGGTCTTGGTGTTTCTATGTATAATATGTATGTATTTACAAAAAAAAAGCATATAAGTATGTTTATCCACATTCTGGAACCCATAACACAAACTAGTTTAACTATGCTTACTTTGGGTCTAGAAAGCGCTGTGTAGAATGTCGTAGAATATTTATTTATTTTATTTATATATCTACTTATATATATGTAATAGGTCTTTACTTATGAAATTGCCGAAATTTTGAGTTCGTTATTCCTGTAATTTAATAGCTATTTCCCTTAGATTTTACAACTCTGTATTAAATTTTGTTTTTATTGGCCGCTTGATAAATTAATTCGATCTTCAAAAACAGTACTTCCTAAATGCTATCCATTTTGATGATAAATTTCGTATTACTTAACAGCTGTCACTTTTCAACATAAACTCATAAACTCACGCCTATATCCCCGAAGGGGTAGGCAGAGGTGCTAGCACCCACGTTTCGCCAGTTTATGTTTAGGTCCCAATGTAATAGGTGGCGAGCCTATTGCCATTAACCGGGCACTTATAAACCTGCGATAAATACACACATAACTTCGAAAAGTCATTGGTGTGTGCCATGGTAACCGTGACCAATCCCCTACAGGGGGAATGCTCTGACCAGCTGAGCTATCTAGACACCTCCCAGATATGGTCAGAGCATTCCTCCTGTAAGGGACTGGTCGCGGGTTCAAGTCCCGTCCTAGATGTTCTCTTTTTCCGATCTAAATCAATAGAAAAAGTAAGCATACAAATTGCTTAAAAAAATTAATTGAATTAATTAGGCGGAGTCACCAAAAACTTTTTTTTTTTAAAGATTAAAGTCTATCATTGTTTCCGTAGTTCATAAGAATTACGGTAGATGGCTCCAGCGTCGCATTGAGACGTATATAATATATCGGAGAATTTCGAATATCTGGGACGTGTCTAGGTGGCTCAGGTGGTCAGAGCATTCCCCCTGTAAGGGACTGGTCGCGGGTTCAAGTCCCGTCATAGAATGTTCTCTTTTTCCGATCTAAACCTATAGAATTCCCACGTTGGAGTTCATGAAGATTGTATTCTCTCGTTAATAGGGCTGTATTTTAATTTTTAAACTATTTTTTAATAGAATGGCAAGAGAAGGATGCCTACCTGAAGCAGTTGGTCCAGCTGGCCAGCTTTAACAGAGAATGTGACCAGATCGACGCCTCCAGCGGAGCACACGAGGCCTATTTAGAGTACAACCACTGTGGGGTACGTTATTTTAATAGTAAAAACAGGTATGAGGTGATTTGAGTTCTTAGGAAGAATTGACGTTTGTATTCTACAATTTTTTGTGATAGATTTTTCACAATTTAAGCTTGACGTCTATGGAATACATTGCCTGAAGAGACAGAGAGAAAAAATAAACAAATAAAGTTTCTAGGGTGGCTTATGAGGCCTATCTACAATATAACAACTGTAGTGTAAGTTATTTTAATTTTTTTTTTTGTTTAGTCATCAGTAGACGAGGCAGAGGCGCTACTTAAGCGCCACGAGGAGTTGGAAGCGCGCCTGGTGGCGCAGGACGAGCGCCTTGCCGCCGCCGCACAGCGGGCCGAAGCCCTGGAGGCTCTGCCCCACTACGCTTCGCAACAGTCAGTAAACCTATTTATTCTGGCGTGAATACACTAGGGCACAAAATACAACACGACGCGCAACACTCATTCGATATGACGCAACTACGTTGTCCAGTGTCCCGCAACATGTCGCGCAACACGCAAAGACGCCTAAGCCTCGTTCTACAATCAGCGTACCGGTTAGCACGTGAGGTTGACTTCGGTCTGAAGGCACACCTCGGTAACTCACCTAAAAATGTATGAGACATTCGTCTTTCCTTTTGTAGACTATTCTTCTGTAGGATGCGTTTCCTCTCGAAGTCAAGATGTCCACTAACCGTGCTACATTCAAATATTAAGTACACCAGGTCTACAGTAACCCATAGTAGTTAAACCATTATAACTACAACATTATATTATATTCAATGTATATATGTTTATATGTGTGTGTTGTTGTATATTATGCACATAGTTATTTAGTGTACCATCTAATAATAATGTTACATCAAAACCATAAGAGCACCTTTTTCAATTTATCTCTGCATCACCCCAAGGTAGACTGGTAGATAATGCCTCTGGCATTAAGTCCGCCTTTGTACATCCCCATGTGCATAAAGTTTTAAGAAAAATAAATAAATATGAATCTTTAGGCTTTCACGGCCGGCGTTGCATGTAGAATATACTGCTTCCGGGCTGTTTGGCCGTGATCCATATTCAGTCACAGAGAAGTCGCCGTCGAGGAGAGTTCTACGCACTCGTCGTCGCACGGACCTATACCACTGAAGATGTCGACCGCAGTGATCGACGAAACGTTTGGAACACAAGTTTCCTATGGACCACGGCCAAACAGCCCGAAAGCCTAAAAAAAAACCTCTTGTAATGACAACATACATAGTGTGTGAGAAAATTAGAAATGTCTTGGTTAGCATTATTAAAAAACTTACACATCATGCGAGCACAGCCTTTGTTTAAGACACATTTGAACTCGCACTGATCGTCGGGGCGGGGTGGGGTAACCGATGTCAGTGGGAGGGGTGAGTTGCCATTCTGTACGCCATTCAGCTATTATCTATTCCGAAAGTTTAGATGGCCTAAGCCTTTCAAATTATCTTTATTAATTTTATTTATTACATTGTGACTTAAAACATAACTGGTGAATCGTCGGTGTGTAATATACCTCTGCCTACCCCTTCGGGGACACAGGCGTGAAGTTATGTTATGTTAGTGTGTATATAAATATGTCCTTCCAGTATCGCAGCGCGGCGCGGGGCGGTACTGGCGCGACGCGACGCGGTACGCCGCGCGGCGGCTGAACGTCGACGGGCGTTGCTGGCCAGCCTCGCTCACCAACAGGTAATTTCATGCTCTAATGGCTGTATAGATCCGGCTGAAATTTGGTATAATGATAGATTATAGTCTTGAATAACACAGGCTAATTTTTATTCCTGGAATAGGTTCCCATGTTCACAGAGTACATTCCGTCAAGAGCCAAGCGGCTCAGCACCTCTTTTCTGCCCCACCATAAAGACTTGGAGTTCTTTACCGTGTTTCTTTCTTCCTGCAATCCTGGGTCACGACCTTCTTTTACTGTCATTAAACCCTTCATGCAAGCCCGGCTTTTTTATTATTTCAAATGAGGACACCGGAAGCCAGACCCACGAAACTTGTGGGCCACTTCATCCATTTCCCCAACCCTCCCGTTGAGGAGAGCGTGGTTATTCCAGCTTTCACGGCAACCCTTCAAACCTTATTATATCCTTGCAGAATCTTGCGATCTGTTCCACCTTCAGATCCTTCAACTCCTCCGTCCGTCTCCTCCTCCTCCGAACACACTGGACAGTGTGTCCGATCCCAGAAGTTCCCATCTAATTAGTGAGTACATGGGACACTCGGCCAGTAGGTGGACACTGGTCTCTTCTGTCTCCATGCACTCCGGACAATTGGGATCAGTCTTCACTCCGATCACTGTCAGGTGTCTGTTCAGTCTGCAATGTCCTGATATTACTTCTGTGATAAGACTCATGTTCCCTCTTGAGAGTTTGGTCACTTGGCTCGTATTTTTCTCATGTCTGTCGATGATCTCCATCTTCGGTTGGTTTCTGCTGTAATACTGCAGCTGAGTACTCCCTTGGTGATTCTGTGCGATATTGGGAGCCAGGGCTCCGGCCCCACCGGCTTATCATTCGGCTTTACCATTCAAGTGGTTCTGATCTACCCTTTTTCCAATACTTCATCAACTATATACCTTTTTTTTCTTTTTTTTTTATCGTGCGGAAATCCCTTCGGATACCCCCCCCGCCGGCCAGCGGGGACGGTTATGTCGGGCTTGCACCGACTAAAACCGCACGCCGTCTCGGGTCTTCAGACGCCGGGTGTAAGGCTACCCATAGAGCATATCCCTCGCACCCCGGCTGACCCTGGGCCATCTCACCACTAACAGCATCGCTCATCCTCTGAAAGCAGAGGAGTACGGAGAGCGATGTGTTCCCGCCACGTTGGGTATTGGCCGACGATCAATGCCAACCCTATGAAGGGGTGAAGGGGAAGCCATTGACCGCCGCCCAGGGTGTACCGGCCGCTCCGATTCCGTTCCCCCCGGACTGCAGCGGGATCGGAATCGGAGCGACACTCGAGGAGGTTACCCAACACACACCCCCATTAATAATATACCTAACTATAATCCTTGTCCCCCAGTTCATCGCAGCCACCGAAGAGCTGCAAGCCTGGATCCAGGACAAGACGCGTACAGCCCGGGACCAGAGCTACCGCGACCTCGCTAACCTGGAGAGGAAGCTGCAGAAGCACGAGGCCTTCGAGCGCGAGCTGCAGGCCAACGAGAAGCAGCTGCGGAACGTCGAGAGCGTGAGTGCTACTCATCATCCTGGGAGCCTTTCCTCAACTCAGTCGTGGTCGGCTCTCAGTGTAACTACGAAACGGCTGGACTTCGATAGCTTCCAGGAGGCGACTGCCATCTGAGCTGCACAAACAAACAAACTCGCAACATTCGGACTCCCTATAATACATACATTTATATAAATGTCAAGACCGTTTGTAAATTTGTAAGTATTAGAAAGCATAGACCAATTGGTCTATGGTATTCAGCAACTTGACGGCCTCTGTGGCGTAGCGGTAGTGCATTCGACTGCTACGACAGGGGGCGGGTTCGATTCCCGCTCAGTGCAATTATTTGTATGCATGAATATGTCTATTTGCATTGGTCTGGGTGTTTCTATGTATAATATGTATGTATTTACAAAAAAAAAAGGTATATAAGTATGTTTATCCGCATTCTGGAACCCATAACACAAGCTAGTTAAACTATGCTTACTTTGGGTCTAGAAAGCGCTGTGTAGAATGTCATGGAATATTTATTTACAACCCACTGGCGTTATCGAAGTTCTGTAGTTAGACCAGTTGACTGACTTTTTAGGGCTCCAACTACCCGCCATAGATGTTCGTATGGCAACCGGGACCGATACTTAACGTGCTCTCTGAGGCACATTATATATTCCTTTAGCAATATATATACGACGACCTCTGTGGCGGAGCGGTAGTGCATTCGACTGCTACGTCAGGGGGCGCGGGTTCGAATCCCGCTCGGTTCAAATATTTGTATGCATGAATATGTCTATTTGCACCCGTCTGGGTGTTTCTATGTATAATATGTATGTATTTACAAAAAAAAAAGTAAATAAGTATGTTTATCCGCATTCTGGAACCCAAAACACAAGCTAGTTAAACTATGCATACTTTGGGTCTAGAAAGCGCTGTGTAGAATGTCGTAGAATATTTATTTATTTATATATATATCATGTGCATCGGATTTATAGCCTCAATTCTGCTATTTTATGTTAAAGCAAGCCACTGTCATCAAAAATGCCATTTATTTTTAGACTTTGTTGTCATGATGTTAAACTTAAATGGAATTTTGTATAGTGAATAAAAAGTGTAATTATTTTTTTTTTATATTTAGGACACGTCAATTTGACTTCACCTCGCCTGATGGTAAGCTGAAGGTAAAGTCTCAGGAAAGAGGGTCACCATTACATACACGTACCATGTTAACAATAGTGGCACTCAACTTGACGGCCTCATCAGAAGAGGATTGTCGTCGCAGCACCGCGTGACCCCCACCGGTCCCACTAGTGCTGCGACCACAATCCCCCGGCCCGGCTATGCACTTGCTGACCCCTGAACGCAATCAAACCGAAATTGGATTACTATGGAGGGTTCTTCGCAATCGTACACTGTGGTACCCGGCCGAATTTTGTGACAAATTTGTGTCATCAAATTTCTACCACCAGTTTACTATCTTCATTT
This sequence comes from Cybosia mesomella, assembly GCA_946251805.1. Classification (NCBI taxonomy): domain Eukaryota; kingdom Metazoa; phylum Arthropoda; class Insecta; order Lepidoptera; family Erebidae; genus Cybosia; species Cybosia mesomella. The sequence goes on from OX276411.1 coordinate 20,388,277, forward strand.
AATTTTACACATTAACGGCATAATAATAAAGTTTAATATTGCATGACACTTATTTGAGTGACAATGAGTTGCTTAAATAGCAGAATCGAGGCCCATGTTGTCACACTTTTTAGGGAAATCCAAAATTCATTACTGCCCATCCAGGAAGCGTGACACCATTTTTGTTATAAACGGCTGTTCAAGTATACACAGAACTCATTGCTATAATCTTGTGCAGATCGGACAGTCGCTCCAGAAGTCGGACCCGGCCCGGGCCACCGAGGTTTCAGAAAGGTTGGGAGCATTACAAGTGGCCTGGGAAGAACTGGTGGCCGCCTCCAGGGATAAGGGAAGCAAACTGCGTCAGGCTGCCGAACAGAGGAAACACAGAAGGTTAGTGGTTTCACTACGCAACTAACGCACGCCACCGCTACATGGTGGATATTCCCACTCATACGCACGAAACGAGTGCAGCTAAGGACTGTAATTCCCACCCTAAGTCTGTATTTCCTGTAAGCTAACCTAGGAATCTTCAAGTCTCGAGAGAATAGGTTCCTTTTAGGCAAACGTGATACATGGCAGACCACATCGTCACATACCACCAGGTGAGATAGTAAAAAAAATCATCTTTGAGATAATAAATATTAATAATAAAAAGTCTAGGACAAATTACACAACGCCATCTAGGCCCAAACTAAGCAGTGCTTGTCATATGGGTTCTAGAATGTGGATAAACATACTTAGATACATTTATTTTTGTAAATAAATACATATTACACATAGAAACACCCAGATCAATGCAAATTTACATATTTGCACTGAGCGGGAATCGAACCCGCGACCTCTGACTTAGCAGTTGAATGCACTACCGCTACGCCACAGAGGTTGACGCATGACGATAGCCCAATGTCTAATAATAGTAATAATCCTCTTTTACATGAATACTGTTGCTGGCTAGTATTGACGGGTTCGATTCCCGCTCAATGCAAATATATAATAATATTTATATGCTTGAATATGTCTATTTGCAATGGACTGGGTCTTTTTTTTTTTGTTTTCAAAGAATATTAGTAACCGAAATTACTAATATTCCCCCTAACCCCTCCAGCTAAGCTAAATTGCTTGTGTTATGAGTGGGTTCACGTAGGTAGTTTTATGGCCAGGATTCGAACCCGGGACCTCTCGATCGTAGGGTCGGCTTCTTAACCACTAAGCTACCGTCGCTTCTATGTATAATATGTATGTATTTACAAAAAATGTATATATTCTACGATATATTCTACGACATTCTACACAGCGCTTTCTAGACCCAAAGTAAGCATAGTTTAACTAGCTTGTGTTATGGTTTCTAGAACGCGGATAAACATACTTATATACTTTTTTTTTTGTAAATACATACATATTATACATAGAAACACCCAGACCAATGCAAATAGACATATTCATGCATACAAATATTTGCACTGAGCGGGAATCGAACCCGCGCCTCCTGTCGTAGCAGTCGAATGCACTACCGCTACGCCACAGAGGCTATATATATATCCGCATTCTAGAATATCATAGACTTTTATTTTGTTCCCACAGATCTATAGAAGACGCGAAGGCTCGCCTAGTAGACCTGGAGCGGCAGCTCAGGAGCGAAGAGAACGGAACTGACCTTAGAAGCTGCAAGAGATTGCTCAACCAACACCAAGTGAGCTCAATATTTGATTTAGTAGTTTTTTTTTTTTTTTTTATTTATTTATTTATTAAATTATATTTGTACATGTGCTACATTCTTTGTCCCCCAAAACCGAGTTGATGGTTTGACTGGGGGATCTAGTCTCCGTACAATTCTCTAATATAATATAATACAAATCGCGATTGTTTAAATACACTTACATAATTATAATGACAACAAACCGCTATCGTTATGATAACGGAATGTAACCAATCATTCTAATAAATCTAAAAAATATCTTTTAAGTTTTTTCTTATACATGTAGTAGTAAAAAAATAGCCAACTGACGCGGGATAAAACCCGACCCCACCAGGCGAGGCCGCGGTGGCGGCCAAAGTCCGCCGGTAACCCTGGGGTTATCCTTTCGAGGGCTTACCCGGGGTGCCCGGTAACGGACACGTGGTTAGGACGCCGTGTGGTTTTAGTCGGTTCATGTCCGACATAACCACCCCCGCTGGCCGCTGCAGAAATCGCTCTGATATCATCCTCCCCCCGCCCCCCGCCGGCCAGCGTGGTACACCCTGGTGGGTAGACCCGAGACGGCGTGCGTTTTTAGTCGGTTCAAATCCGACATAACCACCAATAGATCCACCTAAAGTTGACTTTTCGTAATTTAAACTTACATAGCAAATTATTTGATTATTCCATCTTAAGGCTTTCACGGCCGCCGTTGCATGTAGAATATACTGCTTCCGGGCTGTTTGGCCATGGTCCAACGCAGTGATCACAACACTTTGGAACACAAGTTTCCTATGGACCACGGCCAAACAGCCCGGAAGCAGTATATTCTACATTTGATTATTGGCACCAGATTATAGTTGAAGGTCTCGGGTTCGAATCCTTGCCATTACCCTACCGACGTGAATCTACTCCTAACACAAGTAATTTAGCTTAGCTAACTAAATAATAGGGGATAGGGACTTCCCCTTACCCTAGTAATTTCAGTTACTAATATTTAAATTTTTAGTAACATTAAAAAGCATTAATTGAAAATGTTCATCACTTACCATCAGATGACTCCTGTGCTTATTTGATACTTCAGAATATAACATAGTTTATTACCTCCCAGGCGTTAGAACAAGAACTGTCGCTATGGGAGCAGAAAGCGTCCGGCCTGGCGGCCCAGGGTCAAGATCTGGTCTCCGAAGGCCACTTCGACGCGCCGGCCATCGAGCGCGAGTCCGCCGTGCTGCTGCAGGCCGTGAGGGGGCTGCAACCCAATTCTGGCCAGAGGAAACAGGCCCTGGAGAGTAGCTTACAGTGAGTTTACCCGACGAAAAACGAGGGGTATTATTTCAGCTGTTTGATTATGTATTTGTATATTTGTGTACCTTTTTTTTTTGTGCGGAAATCCCTTCGGATACTCCCCCGCCGACCAGCGGGACTAAAACCGCACGCCGTCTCGGGTCTACAGACCGGGGTGTAAGGTTACCCATAGAGCATATCCCTCGCACTCCGACTGACCCTGGGCCATTCGCAGTGTCCCCTCTGATAACAGCAGAGGGGTACCTGGAGCGACCACCCCCGCGGGCCTTGCAGGCCCGCCATACCTCGACCCCCTCGTGCAATGGCGTCAGCTGGCCAGCAGGGCCGGTTGGTCAGACTCTTGGCCGTTGACGTTGACGCCAGCTACTCCAGAGGAGCAATCAATGATGCGTCATCGCCCACGTTGCCACGGTGCACCAAACTTGGAGGTGATCCAACCAGTCGCACCCCTATATTTGTGTATCTGACTGACCATAAATCATAATCCAGCGGATTATGATCGGGACTAGAGGACGGCCAGTCTTCAGCTCTGATGCAGGCCGACACGTTCTTTTCCAACCAATACTTTGTAGACCGAGCTCTTTGACCCGGCGCCGAGTCTTGCTGGAAGGACCTTTAACAACACTATGTTCAATAGAACAGTGGCATTATAGTTAATTATAATAGTTTAAGATTATTTTTTTCTTCACAAAGATTCCATAATATTATCAATAGTAGAATTATGACCGACTAGTATCCGCGGTAGCCTAGTGGTATGGGTAAAGGACTGCTGAAACGACGTCTCGGGTTCGATCCCAGGTTTTACCATGGCACACACCAATGACTTTTCAATGCTTTTCGAAGTTATGTGTGTATTTATCGCAGGTTTATAAGTTGGGACCTAAACATAAACTGGCGAAATGTGGGTGCTAGCACCTCTGCCCACCCCTTCGGGGACATAGGCGTGAGTTTATGTTATGTTTATGTTTATGAATTATGACCTGCTTGTGACAATACCTTTGTGGGAAACTGGTGTCTGAACTAGAAGGATCCTTTCAGACAGCTCCCAAACGGATGGACCTTTTGATGCAGTTTTTTTTTGTTTGAAAGCTGACGTGGTCGGAATGGTTCATAGCTATTAATTATGAAAATCAGTTCAGGCGTTGGATGATCATCAGTTCTATCCTTGGTGAGGAAGGAATCTCACTCACTTCCAAAAGTCCAATCGATTTGAAATTAGTATACAGTTACATTGCGGCGATAGCCCAGTGGCGTAAATAACGGACTGCTGAGACGAGGTCTCGAGTTCGATCCCCAGTCGCCCCGGGCACACTCCTCTGACTTTTCGTAGTTATGTGTGCATTAATAAAATGTTAATTATCACTCGCTTAATATTGTGCCCTGTAAATGGCAATAGGCTCGCCCCTTATTACATTGGGACCTTAACATACCTGGCGAATCGTGGGTGTGGAATACACCTCTGCCAACCCCTTCGGGGATTCAGGCGTGACGTTATGTTATAGTATTTCTATGAAATGGTAACCTTGACTTGATGCTGAAGTTGCTGAGGAGTACGGTATCCCGCAGACGAATTGATGCTGCATCAATTCGTCTGCGGGATACCGTACTCCTCAGCAACTTCAGCTCCCTAAATAATCACACATGTATTGATACTGCCTCTCTGTCTCTTCCTAGACTCCACAAATTCGCAGCAGAGGTAGCAGGAGAGCTGGACTGGCTGTCAGAGCGAGCTGCTGCAGTTTCCTCCGACTCCTCGCCCACAGACTTGCATGCAGCACAGACTGCACAGAAGAAGCATGGCAAGCTAAAGGCAGAGCTGGTGGGCCGGAGACCTTTGATCGAGAGAGTCATCGCACACGGCCATGGGCTGGTGGAGGATGGGCATCCTCAGAAAGAGAAGGTAAGATTAAAGGAATTATGAAAAAAAAATTCTACGACATATTACACAGCGCCATCTAGACCCAAACTAAACAGAGCTTGTCATATGGATTCTAGAATGCGGATATACATACTTAGATACTTTTTTTTGTAAATAAATGCATATTATACATAGAAACACCAATGACCAATGAAAAATATACATATTTGCACTGAGCGGGAATCGGACCCGCGACCTCTTTTTGTAGGCGCCTTAGCCTGATGAAATTTATAAAAGTGCCCATGTTTACTGTTACGTTGTGTTGTAACGGCGTGCTAGTCCCCTCATTAATGTATGGAAGTGAAGTATTGGGTGGCAGAAAAATCATGAAAGTAGAATGAATGCAGTGGAGATGCGGTCATTGCGTAGTATGTGTGGAGTAAGGTTGGCTGATAGGAAGAGGAATACAGATATACGAGAACGGTGTGGCCTGAAAGAGAATGTTGTTACAAGAATTGAAAAGGGTATGCTAAGGTGGTTTGTGCACTTGGACCGAATGAGTACTGAGCGAATGACACGCCAAGTATATAAGGCAGATGTAAGTGGGCAGGCGAGCCGGGGTCGACCTCGCAGGACATACACTGATCAAATTAATGAGATACTGAAAAAAGGGCAGGTCAAAAGCACTCGAAACCGGCGGGCTTGCATGGAAGGTTTAATGACAGTGAAGGAAGCTCGTGAAGTATGTAAGGACAGAAGCCGATGGCGGGCTGTTGTCTCTGCCTACCCCGGAGGGAAAAAGGCGTGATATATGTATGGATGTATGTATGTATGTTTACTGTTGCATGTAAGTAACGTATGTATATTTTTATGGAAATAAAGACATTAAAAAAAAAACCCGCTCCGAGCCCGCACGAAACACGTAGTATTTATTTAAAGTTACTTTGGTAATGCTCGCGAAAGAGACGGCGGAGAGGGAGCGGGAGAGAACCCTGCCCCTCGAGTTTCGCAGTCTGACTCGTCTACGCCCGGGACTACCGACCTCCATGACCGGGGCCTGAGGACGGCAGTTGGCCGACTCGCCGTCCTTACAGAAGTAGGCCGTGGCGGAGGCGTGTCGTGTGTGCCCTACACACGCCTGCCAACTCACCGAAGCGGGATAGAACCCGACCCCACCAGGCGAGGCCGCGGTGGCGGCCAAAGTCCGCCGGCAACCTTGGGGTTATCCTTTCGTGGGCTTACCCGGGGTGCCCGGCAACGGACACTTGGGGAGGACACCGTGCCGTTTTAGTCGAGACACGACATAACCACCCCCGCTGGCCGGCGGGGAGGTATCCGAAGGGATTTCCAAATGTAAAAAAAAAATAAGGGTTTGAGGCTGACTGTAGTGTTACGTTAGTTACATGGCTTCTTCGGGATAAGTGCCTTTTCATGGTACCGTTTGTCCATAACTTCGGATGTATGTTACATGGTAGGCCTTCAGGTTTAATAAACAAAAATGGTAATGCACACGTGATACATGCGTTCATATGTTACGATTCTTTCTTTCTTTAACCGCTTACCATCTACAGGTCCACGTGTTTACTCGCTACCTTAGATGTTAAAAATATATAAATTGTATGTTAGATCCTGGAGCTGATAGCAGAACTGGAGCAACGCTACGGAGCTGTATCCTTAGAAGCAGAACGTCGTGGAGTGGCCCTAGAAGGAGCCCTACGCGCACAGCAGTTCTACCACGACGCTCTGGAGGTGGACGCTTGGCTCGCAGACAAAGCCGCCGCGCTAGCCGCTGCAGACACCGCGCGCGACCGACATCGGGCTACGCAACTACTCACACGCCATAAGGTAAGGGCCAAATTTACTGCCTTGAAGGACACCTACGTTTTTCAGTAGCTTTTTGAGAGTATTTTTACTTATTTTTGAACAAGGACTAATAACATAAGCATGAAATACCGGCCCCTCTGAGCCCGTCAGTGGTTTTGAAGAAAGGGACTAGAGTCCCTTTGAGCCTGTCAGCGGTACACTTTGGGTGCTAATTGTTCACATTTTTTTGTATAGTGTTTTCATTGTGACAGCATCATACGCGTTAGCTAGATCCAGAAACTTGTAGAGTGTTATATTTCACTGTGTTATTTTATTATTTTATTTAATATAGTATGATTCAGAATTCTTAAAGGATGAAGTACTTTTTTTAAATTATATTTAAATTCAATCTTTATCTATTGTCAATTTAAATCGTACCTATTTTTGTTGACATAAAATTATTATTAGAAATTAAAGACATCTAAATGTGTGTATGTCACCTTATGAGTGAATAAGTATTATCATTATAGAATAGCGGTTACGGGAATTAACCTGATCATGGTAAAGGAACATACATACCTTTGGGTAGCCTCACCTTACGACCAGGTTGCGTCAATTCCCGCTAACATTATTGCATATCATGAAACACGATAGTTTAAAATTTAGGAATATGCAGGAAATATATGCTAGACATGGTAGTTCATATACTATTGTCCCCAGGCGGTGGAACTGGAGCTGGACACGTACGCGGCCATCATCGCTGAGATGGGCCACGTGGCGACGGGCATGGCCAACAGCGGCCACCCCGAGGGCGAAGCCCTGCTGGCGCGCCACGCTCTACTGGACGACAGCCTGCAGCGCCTGCAACGCCTGGCCGCACAGAGACAGAAGGCACTCGTCGAGAGTGTCTGCAGGTCAGATACCTTTCTTTTAATCTATGAATGATTTGTTAGCGATAAGGCCGCCATTTGTACATATGTTAATTAAGTTTGCCATATATGCTTATTCTCATTGGTGTACAAATAAATTTCTACAATTTCATTAGTCAAACAACTATCTAGAAGTTTATATAATTATTTCTAGGCATGAATACTTGGCTGAGAGCGCTGAGCTGGAGAGCTGGATCCAGGAACAATATGCAGCAGCTTCCAGCGAAGACTATGGACAGGATTATGAACATTTATTGGTAAGACACCATAATCGATTGATGTATGTGTGTTCCTAGGGATTCTAAAACTGCTGGAAGGATTTTAATAACATTTTCAGGCAGTCTTCAGATTAGCCCAGCGGGTTATCCTGTGGAGTTTGTATTGTATATGAAACCTTCTCCTCGTATGTAGAGGGCCTTTCCAACATCCTTGAGATCCAAGCTAACTTCACCTGCAAATCGATGCTCCTGCAACGATAAGCAACGGACGACGCGCTCCGGTTAGGCGACAGTCAATATAATATAATAAGCGGACCCCGGGCTCCAAAGTGGAAAGTTTGGACGCAACCGAGCAATTGCTATGGGGTACTGATTAAACCTTGCCCTCTGAGGATTATTAAAACACTAGCTGTCCTCGGCGGCTTCCTGGGGCCCGGTTCAGTGACTCTACCTTTTCGAACCTAAACCTTAAACCCCCATGCTACCTCCAGATCCTCCGCTCCAAGTTCGACGAGCTACGTCACCGGGTGGAGAGTGGTGCGGAGCGGTTCAACCAGTGCGAGGAGCTCGCCAAGAAGCTGCTGGCCACCGAGAGTCCCTACATCGGGGATATTGAGAAGAGGCAAGAGGCACTTGGGTAAGACACTTCAAATAACTTCCATCATCATCATCTATCCTGTGGCACCTCGGGGCCTGGGTCCACTCTTCTGCGCTTTATCCTCCTGATGTGGCTTTGACGGGGGTGTATGGGGCCCCATCAAGAATCCTGCAAGCCTGGATATGGATGAGGCTCTGGCGCATTCTTTTTTCTCGGGGTTAGGAGGGCAGACGCCAGTCGTTCGCATGTGTCGTTCGGAGTACAGTAGGATGTTTCTAGAAGTCTTTTTTTTTTTTATATTTAGGACACGTCAATTTGACTTCACCTCGCCTGATGGTAAGCTGAAGGTAAAGTCTCAGGAAAGAATGTCACCATTACATACACGTACCATGTTAACAATGGTGGCACTCAGCTTGACGGCCTCATCAGAAGAGGATTGTCGTCGCAGCACCCACCAGTGCTGCGACCACAACCCCCTTGCCCGGCTATGCACTTGCTGACCCCTGAACGCAATCAAACCGAAATTGGATAACTATGGAGGGTTTTCCGCAATCGTGCACGGTGGTGCCTACCCGGCCGAAATGTGTGACAAATTTGTGTCATCAAATTTCTACCACCAGTGAATTTATTATTATTATTCCTCTTCCAACAGGGAATGGTGGCAACGTCTCGTGGAACAGATGGAGTCTCGCGCCTCCCGCCTACACGCTGCTGGTGAGATCCACCGCTTCCACCGCGACGTGGGAGAGCTGGTGTCCCGTGCTGCGGACAAGAGGGCTGCCCTGGCCGCCCCTCCGCCCCCCAGGGACCTGCGGGCCGCCACCAGCCTGTTGAGAGAACACGAGACCACGCAGAATGATCTGCTGGCTATAGACGCTCAGATGCAGGTGAGTGCCAGCCAGATAGTGTTAACTGGGCCGTTGAAATCACACAAATTATAGTTCCGACGGTCCATTAATTTTAAGTGCAGAGTTTTCCTACTGATGTCACAACTAGCTTGCAGTCAGCATGCAGTCGTTAGTCTTGCGAACGGCCGCCAACTGCAAGGCGACTGCAATCGGACTTCATGGTTGGTTTGCAGTTTCATTGCAATCGTACTAAATGTATTCAAACTAGAAATTTGATGTTGGAGTGCAATTGACATGTAATTCATTACTCTGGAGTCTTTAACTTTGAGCTTCGGTAGCTACCGACCGGTTAAGGAGTAGGCCTTACGGTCGAGGGGTTCCGGGTTCAAGTCCTGATCATAACACTACCGAAGTGAACCCACTCCTAAAACAAGCAATTTGCCTTAATAGGAGGGGTTATTAGAAATACTAGTAGTTTCGTTTACTAATATTCGTATTTCAAAAAAACACCTTTGCCTATCCTTATGATTTAATACAGGCGTGAATCTAACATTTTCACCATTCTAATACCGCCCTTTTTTATAGATGCTATAAATAAATAATTATGTTCCATTCGCAGGTCTTGCAAGAAGAAGGTTCCCGGCTGCAGAAACTGTACCCTGGCGGCAACGTACAGCAGATCGGGCTGCAGCAGCAGGCACTGGCGGAGGCCTGGGCGCAATTGAAGCAGGCGGCCGACGAGAGGAAACACACGCTGCAGCAGTACTTGCAGCTGCACCAGTTCTTGACACAAGTATGGATTGTATTACTATTGTCTGCAACATTTTTTGGTGAATTTTCAGTGTCTGCGTTTAATATCTTTTATTAAGCGCAAATTTCTAAAGAATGATCATGAAAGGAAGACGTCAGTAGCTTACTGTTAAAGGAGTCAACCTTACGATCGAGATGTCCCAGGTTTGAATCCTGGTCCTACTTACCTAAGCTGGAGGGGATAACGAGAATACAAGTCATTCCGGTTACTAATAGCTACACTGTAAAAAAACCTTAAAATTTAGAAAATTCTGATTCTTACAAGATGTATCCTTTTTCCCTCTTTGAAGTCATTTTATGAAATTCTTCTAATATATTTGTTACTTTTAGCAAAATTCAAGATGTAGATACTCGTTTTATTTATGTATTTTAATTTATTTTCACCTCGACACTATCATTATAGGTTATTATGTAATTTTCAATCATTGAAACGAATATGTTGAAGTCAAAAAGGTCCAAGAATTGAACCTTGTGGTACACCTATTATGACAGGTGATCTAAAACATTATAAATCATTGTTATAATGTATTAAAAAGATCTTTATATTCATGTCAAAGGTAAAATATAAAGAGTAAAGCAAGAATCTTTGATATTGTACTAAATATCAGGGCTCCGACGAAAACTTATTGTGATCAATACAGTCGAACGCAAAACAAAGATCTCGCCTTTAAAATCCTCAATATTGATTGTCACAAGTATTGGAAATTTTTTAATTTCTCTCCAATGATTGATTTATTTATTCGTATTGATCTTCTCTTTAGCACAATCAGTTTTTTTTTGAAGTGACAACTTCTTTAGCCGCGCTCGGTATTTTCGGGATGGGATAAAACAATTGAATTCGCGACACCGTTACCGACATTTTTTTATAAATCATCTTTTTCAATGCGTTCTTGTGTTTTTCGTGGGGTTCTTGAGGGCTCTTGAGTTTTTACTGTTACCGACACTTCTGTAAATATTTCCTGCGATTCAAAAATGACACACGTAATTGTTGAAAGTTTCACTTCGGCCGACACTCCCGTAGTGCCACTGAGGCTTCTGTTGCGGCTGTTAGTGTCCCCTGTCGTAGCACTAAGCTGGTTGTGCGCGCAGGTGCGCGACCTGGCGAGCTGGTCCGCGGCGCTCCGCTCGGCGATGGGGCGCGCGCTGCGCGTGCGCGACGCCGTGACGGCGCAGGCGGCGCGCGCCGAGCACGACGCCGTGCGCGCCGAGCTGGACGCGCGGGACGACAGCTTCCGCCACGCGCTGCAGGCCGGCCGCGCGCTGCAGGCCGGTAACCACCCTAGTTCTCACGTGAGTACATTGCTCACCTATTTCTTGTGTGCTAGTGACGATACCACACGTATCCAGCGCCATCTAGCGACAGCGAGCGGAACTACTTCGATACTGTTGATCCTGACTGTCCGCTGATTATCACGTCATCATTATCGTACCGATTTCCCAGTTGCGTTCTAAGTTGGCACTTTTGAGCCCGAGGTCTGCTTATTGTTTTTTATTAGTATGTCGGCTTTTCCGAGAGCGACTGCCGTCTGACGTCCCAACACTAAGAGGTGCGCCTGCGCTCTCGCCTCGTCCGTTCTTTAACGTTTAACAGGTGCACCGACTTCCAGATAAAGTTGGTTTGGGCCCAAAGGTCCAACACCTTGATATGACTTATCTTGGCTTTTACGAAAGCCTCTGCCATCTGACCCCAAAACCAGTGAGGACTTATCTTGGCCTTTACGCGAGCAACTCGTCTTACAACCCTGAAAACCTACGCCAGAGCAGAGCCTCGTCCATCAATGTCCAGATGTATCGGCAGGCTCGATACACGATATTGTAATTTCATTATTTACCAAACCCTTTTCTCCGCAGGAGATAGAGGAGAAGTGTGACGCGTTGCTAGAAGAGCGTAACCGTCTCCACGGCGCCTGGGCGGCTCGCCAGGTTTCGCTGGACCAGCTCATCGACCTGCACTGCTTCCTACGAGACGCCAAACTCTTGCATGACCTGTGTGCGGCCCAGGAAGCTGCTCTCAGTGAGTATTTTCTTTTAATTTACATAACATAACTTCACACCTGTATCCCCTAAGGGGTAGGCAGAGGTGTATTACACACCCACGATTCGCCAGTTATGTTTAGGTCCCAATGTCAGCGAGCCTATTACCATCTACCTGGCACATTACTAAGCGAGCGATAATTAACATTTTGAATACACACATAACTACGAAAAGTCGGAAGTGTGTGCCCGGGGCGACTGGGGATCGAACTCGAGACCTCGTCTGATCAGTCCGTTACGAACGCCACTGGGCTTTTAATTTACAGTTTCTTTTAATTTTTATTTAACTGAGATTATTGTGATCCATGCTACTCTGCTTTTATAACTACCTAGCTATCGCTCCGGTGTCACCCGAGTACCGAATATTCCTGTGGATTTTACGAAGTTTTTGTTCATAAGAGTCTTCTAACAATAAAAAAAGAATTAGCGAAATATCGGGACAAAGGGAAATGAAATTCATTTTTTTTTAAGATGTTGGTGTACAATAAATAGTTATCTATCTGTAGAATATACTGCTTCCGGGCTGTTTGGCCGTGGTTCACATGAAACTTGTGTTTCAAACGTTTCGTCGATAACTGCGGTCGACATCTCAGTCGCAGAGAACTCGCCGCCGACGAGAGTTCTACGCACTCGTCGCAGCCCGGACTTGTACCATTGAAGATGTCGACCGCAGTGATCGACGAAACGTTTGGACCACAAGTTTCATGTGGACCACGGCCAAACAGCCCGGAAGCAGTATATTCTACATGCAACGCCGGCCGTGAAAGCATAAAGAATTATAGTTATCTATTTATCTAAAAAATAACAAAAACTAAATAAACTAAACTTGTTATTCAAACATGATGAAGGCCAATTGTTAGGTTTGTGGTTTTTAGGGATTTTCTTTAGAAAAGCCCTATTGCTATCGAGTTGTCGTCGACGTCCTCGTTGCCAATTTTCTGTCACGGTTTTGGGTATGAAGGAGATGAGCTATCGAGTTGCTGTTCTCGGTAATAGATTCGTGCTGGGGTGAACCATTGCAAGATAAAGAAAAAATCGGAAAAAATCGCAAAAAAAAAAAACGCAAAATCGAAAATCCCTTGTATTCGGCTGAGCTCGTCTCAGGAATTCAACTTGTTTTTTTTGTAATGGTTCAAAATATAAATGTGTAAGGCTTTTGATGCAAGGGTAGGTCCAAGAAAGCATAAATAAATTGTGTAAAATAAGATATGGCAAGAAAAGAAGTGATTTAAGTAGGAATCTTTCTACAGCCCCGGGTCCTTAAAGCGGGGCGTGAAGTAGCATCTGATAGGGCCGTCAAGCTGAGGGCCCCCATTGTAACATAATAATAATAAAGATTTAGATCGGAAAAAGGGAACATCTAGGACGGGACTTGAACCCGCGACCAGTCCCTTACAGGGGGAATGCTCTGACCAACTGAGCCACCTAGACACTTCCCAGATATTCGAAATTCTCCAAATTCCCAGACCAGTCGGTCGCGGGTTCAAGTCCCGTCCTAGATGTTCTCTTTTTCCGATCTAAATCTTTAGAAAAAAGTAAGCATACAAAATGCTTAATAAATTTAATTGAAATAATAATAATAATTTCTTTATCGACACAAAAATACAGTCGGCAGTAAATATGAATTCCCTGGTCCCCAAACTAGTGTGAACTGTATTTCAGGGACCAGTGTCTTCATCTATTTAGCAGTTACAATTTGATGCCAATAGACAAGCGAGAAAAAAAATTAGTGAATACAGAAAAAAATTACTAAATTAACAGTATTATCTTATTTTAGCTTAAAGTTACTAGCGAAAATCCCGAACAAACGTGAGAAAGCTTGCGCATACGCATTGCGCAACTAGAGTACATTGTCTGCATGATTGCAGTACATACAATATTTAAATTTAAGTTTATGCTTAGTTGTGCGAGTACATTGTGTGTATTTGTGCGAGGGAGTGTGTGTGTGTGTGTGTGTGTATGGGTGTGTGTAAAGGGTGAGGGTGAGAGTGTTTGTATATGTGTGTGCGTGGGTTACTTATTTGTGATCATGTGATCACATATCCGTGTCCGTGATGGTGACCCTCATTCTTGAGACTTTATCTTTAGCTTAGGCGAAGTAAAGTCATATTGACGTGATCAATACAAAATAAAAAATCGTAAATGCCTTATTTCGGATATGGTTACCGAGTTTAGAAAGGACTTACTTCTGAGATGAACTATTCTTAAAAGGACTATTTACGAAAATCAGATTCCAAAATGGATTCGTTCCTATAATGACTTATTCTTAAAGGTACTCATTTTGGAAATGATTTAAATGGAATAGAAACGAAATAGAGAAAAATGATACAGTTTTATTTACAAACAATAGTGAGTAAAAAGTAAAAAACCGGCAAGTGCAAGTCGGACGCGCCCATGAAGGGTTCCGTAGCAGCAAGGAAATTTTTTCTATTTGAATTGATTGAATGAAAGGTAAACAGCGGTTTACGTTTTATGACGTATTAAAAAAACTACTTACTAGATCTCGGTCAAACCAATTTTCGGTGGAAGTTTACATGGTAATGTACATCATATATAGTTTTTCATTTTTATCATTCTCTTATTTTAGAAGTTACAGGGGGGGGGGGGGACACATTTTACCACTATGGAAGCGTCTCTCGCACACACTATTCAGTTCAGAAAAAAATCATATTAGAAACCTCAATATCATTTTTGAAGACCTATTCATAGAACACACACGTATGGGTTTGATGAAAAAAATATTTTTGAGTTTTAGTTCTAAGTATGGGGAACCCCCAAAATTTATTGTTTTGTTCTATTTTTGTGTGAAAATCTTAGTGCGGTTCACAGAATACATCTACTTACCTAGTATCAACAGCATAGTTCTTATAGTTTCGCAAAAAAGTGGCTGTGGCATACGGACGGATAGACAGACAGACATATAGACATGACGAATCTATAAGGGTTCCGTTTTTTGCCATTTGGCTACGGAACCCTAATAAAAAGAAATATCAAGGTAGCAACACTCTCCAACTGAAATGATTGAATCTAATGAGCGATGTATTATATTTGAACAGGTACGGAGGTATCCCAAACGAGCAGTGTGGAGGAGGTGGACAACCAGCTCAAAAAGCACGAAGCTTTCGAGAAGCTTCTAGCAACGCAGGTGAATGATTTTTCATTAAAAATATTAATTTTGTAGTTTTCTATAGTTAAAATATATTATTCAACTGAAAATTTTAAGTACAGAATGGTAAACGAGTTAAATGATAATAGATTAACAGGGGTAAATCTTTATATATATATATTTCTTGTGTGCGTGTGTATGTCACTGAACTCCACCTAGACGGCTGGACCGATTTTGATGAATTTTTTTTTTGTGAGTTCAAGGGGATTCGAGGATGGTTTAGATTCACAATTACGTCCACAAAAAATTAGGGTTCCGCGCAAAAGAACTAAACCCATAAAAATCGAAATCCTGCGGATGAAGTCGCCGGCACAGCTAGTATAATATATATTTTTGTAGGACGAGAAACTGGCAACACTGAACAGCCACGGTGACAAGCTACTTCAACAGAACCACGTGGAGAGCCAACGCATCGCTGATGAGCTGCAGCACATCAACGAGAGGAGGAAGAAGGTGAGTGACTGTTGCTGGAATAAAAAGAAAGCTCCCGTAGTACATTGTCATAATTTTTGCCCCTAACTATAGCTGCTTAACCTTTAACTGGTGACATGGTATTTTTATAACATAACTGGTGACGAGCGGCCTGACAGGCCGCTGCCATAACTGGTCTTTAATACATATATTAAAATATGGTAGGTTATCCTAATGTTTATTATGTGTTAAATTATATGTTAAAGTAAAAATTAAAACAACGTCATGCAGTCTAAATATAATTTTAATTATGAACTGGGTAGTTACAAAATTTTTGGTCTATGTAATTGAAATACTAGGCTCGAGATCAACAATTGCTTATAAAATAGTAAAAATCAACGTAAATTATAAAATATTTGTGTTTTTATCAAAGTTCAAACACTAATCAACTTAAAAAAAAATTAAACTCTTATCAAAAGTGTCATATCTCAAAAATGACAACTGTCAAACTTTAGTACTTTTTATTGACAGTTAGGGCATAATTGCTTCGCACACTGCAAACACACATGTTTATCGCATGATATACATTGATAATTCGATTTACGGTTCAATTTAGGAGGACAACTAGCACAGGTTTTCCGTATTTTCAGTCTGTTTTCAGGATTTTGTGGTTCAGGTGGCAAATCAGAACCCAGAATACGCACCAAGTTGGTTCTTATATCACGTGGAATATGACTATTATAAACTCTGCGCTTCATGTGTTGTAAAACCGTGTTTCTCGCCAGGATCTTGATGAACTGTCCCCGATCAATGGTATTGGCACCATCAGCTTGATAAAGAACATGGGCATTCACTGTACTTATGTCTAACATTCGATAAAAAAGTACCATGGGCCACCTTCGCGATCGGCGACTGCATGTGTAGATGGCGCATTTTTTGTCTATCTCATCAACTCCTCCTTTCGTGGAGTTGTAATAAGCTATAATTTCAGGTTTTCCTGTCTTCTCGTCAATCGCCTCACAGTGGTGCATTGAAGAAATTAAACACACAGCTTTTCCTTTCTTTGGAACATGAGACATCAAAGTCATATTATTACTAAATCCGTAGAGTGTAGATCCCACATCTCTTGTTTTAGATGGCTGGAACTCCTTGGGAAGTTCTCTTTTGTTTTTTTTTAAAGTTCCTACACACGTCAGTCCTCGTTTCTTTAGTGCATCTACCAATTCAACCGATGTGAACCAATTGTCGAACGTTACATTGCGATTACTGTTGTGAATGGGTTTCGTCAAGCGAATCACTGCTTGTGACGGAACTAGAAACTTTTTTTCATCGTTTGTCAAAGTTTCACCATCAGATCCTTTTCCACAATAAATATAGCCATTATAGAAATAGTTAGTCTTAGAATCGCACATACACATCATTTTCAAACCGTATTTGGATGGTTTGTTTGGCATATATATGACAAAAAAAGAACGACCTCTGAATGCTATCAACATTTCATCGATCGTTGCGCACTCTCCAATGTTGTACAGGGTTTGACAGTTATTCACAAATATTCTGAATATGTTTGAAATTGCGGCCAGCTTATCATTCTCTCTTCTTTCATCTCGGTCAGCCCCATTATCAAACCGTAAGCACAGTAACAGATTCAAAAATCTTTTTTGCGACATTACACATCTAAAAATATCCCTTCCCGTCCCATCAGTGGCAAAGAGGTACTCACAGTTTTCATGATTGGACTTGAACACAGCTGTATACATAAGAAGACCAAGAAATGCATGCAATTCGACCATATCCAAGTCTTGTACTTCAGGTCGATTTTCTCTACTGTACTTTAGTCTGAGTTCACTAATTTTCACATTTGTCCATTTCAAAATTTCTTCTAAGATATCTGAACTTATAATTTTCTTCCACAGAGAAAAAGGGTCTTTTTCATCGTGTTCATTTAACCTTGACTCAGGCACACGAGCAATAATGTTATGTTGACCTGTCCTCACAGCTCTGTTTGGTGGATCTTTTGCCCATTTGAACCGATTTTTGCCATAGAAACATCTAGATATTCTTGACAATGGTTCGTCACTGTCACTCTCTGAAAGCTGATTTTCCCGCTGTATTACATGTTCTTCATCTTCCGAAGCACTTTCTTCCGTCTCCGAGTTGTGGTCGCTATTCTCTGGGACATAATTTTCGGGGACGTCTTCAGCTTCCGATGCACTTGAGTCTTCTTGTTGTAACCAGTCTACAATTCGACGATCGACATTAGAATATATGACTGATGAGACTTGTTTGCTTGTGCTAGGCACTATATTTTGGTTAACAACCTCTCTACGCTTTTTTCTAGGAGGTCCAGAGTCATTCATTGTAAAAAATATCTGAAAAAAAACGCAATAAACCAATATAGTCAAAATCCAAAAAAGTTACGTAAGTGGTGACATAAGGTCTGAGAGGCCGCCCGAGAATTTTAAATCGATCTAACTTACCGATTTGGGCCTGGCCGACGCAACTATCCCCCTCCAAGGCACTGGCTATACTAAACTCGAAGCTACTCAGGCGCTCAAACACGGGAAGTGCGGGGAAGGGGGTGATACGATGTTTCGCTAACGCCGCTCGGCCTGTGAGACCGCACGTCACCAGTTAAAGGTTAAGTGACTATGAACTTTAACTCACGGAGATAAGATTCAAAATGGTAACCCCCTGCCCGTAGCTGCACGCGGCGGCGCGGGCGCGGCGCGCGCAGCTGCTGCGGGCGCGTGCGCGCGCGCAGTTCGCGCGCGACGCGGCGGAGGCGCGCGGCTGGGCGGCCGACAAGCTCGCCAAGCTGGCCGCCGAGCACCAGCACGGTCAGTGCGGCCGCTTGCCGCAAGCGCCCAAACCTTACATCGGACTCCGCTTATTCCTTTACGAGAGTGACAGCCGTTGATCTCCCACCCTCGAGCTGAAAGCCTGCGCTGAAACCTCGTCCGTCAATCAGCAGGTATACCGGCTAGCAGATGAGTTTACCATGGACCTCAAGAATGTTGATAATTTTATTATAACTGCCAATCGCGTTGCGAATAATGTTGAAGAAATTTGCAGTATTACGACACTATTGACGGCCTCTGTCGGTAGTGCATTTAACTGCAATGACAGGGGACGCGGGTTCGATTCCCGTGCAAATATTTGTATGCATGAATATATCTATTTGCATTTGTCTGAATGTTAATATGTATGTATTTACAAAAAGTAAAAGTATGTTTATCCGCATTCTAGAACCCATAACACAAGCTAGTTAAACTAAATTTGGGTCTAGAAAGCGCTGTGTAGAATGTTGTAGAATATTTTATTTTATTTTTTATAATCGTCATTTCAATATGATTTCACCCTGCCTGATGGTAAGCTAAACTCTCAGGAATTAGGGTCACCAACAGACACTGATAACGCTACAATGTTACCCCGTCAGCTTGAAGGCCTCATCAACCGCTTAAAGAACCCGAAACTTTTGGAACAAGGAAACACGTTAGCTGGTAAAAAATTCCAAGTCTTTATGGTGCGGCAAAGAAATACTTTCTCGTAATTATTTCTATTTTTAACCACCGACGATGAGTTTTATAAATTTGATGTGTCTGTGGCATTTATGGTGGTAGAGTCAAGCAACAGTCATTTTGGCCGTTGCATGAATGGGCCGACTCGACCGGGGAAGAACCACTCTCTCACAGAATATCGACGCCAAGTAACAGTATTTGAACTGTTGCGTTCCGTTTGGTGATTGAGAGTGCCGGAGCCCAAACTCCTTTCCCATCCCCTTTCCTTTACAAAGTCGGCAGCACGAGTGTGACGCCACTGGCATTGCACACGTCCATAGGCCGCGGTAACAGCTTTCCATCAGATGGGCCGTGTGCTTGTCTGCCACCTTATGGTATAAAAAAAAATCGTAGCTCCCGAACGAATGAACCGATTTTAATACGACTTTTTTGGTCGAATGCCGATATGCTATAAATAATTTTGCATCGGAGGTTTTTAAATTAATAATTTAATTTTAATTATTTTATGTATATACTTACCTCAGGCGAAGTAACAAACCTCGAAGACAAAATAAAGAAACTTCAAAAGCATCAGGCCTTCACCGCTGAACTTGGCGCTAATAGGGCGCGTCTACAGGAAGTACAGGCTCTGGCGGAACAGCTGCGACCTGATGAGGAGGTGGAGCAGCAGCTCAAGCAGCTGCAGGGAGACTGGGAGCGGCTGCAGCAGGCCACGGAACAGAGAGGTATGGGTCTACACACTGCTGGGTATTGGTCTTTAAAGATTGCTTATTTTTTTGTGTTATCTCCCACTTTGCTAAGATGTGAAGTAGATTCATTATAACTTTAACTCTGTTTAGTCTATGTTTGACTTGTTCCCCTTGGGGCTACAAGATTAATGAACAATCCCTTGAAGTTCGAGAGTATAATGGTCTCATGAAAAATCTTGCACTTTTCGAGCTCCTCCTTCCATTATTTGGTATGGTTGTCTTTTACGGAAGCGACTATCGTCTGACCAACCCGGAAAAGAAAGCCTGCGTGAGAGGCTCGTCCGTCAATCAGTAGCTATACCGGCTTGCAGCTGAGGCAGGCTTGGAACCTGAAGATCTTATTTAGGCTCATACACCACCCATGAAAGCAGATGATAAAAAATTTATAGTTCGGCTCGAAGGACCATACTATGAGGACTTTAAATTTTTCTTGACATACGGCTCGAAGGACCATAACGGTTGGTTATAAAAGTAATACTTTGGTACAGGTCGTGGATTGGAAGAGGCGCAAGACATTTTAGAATTCAACCAGCATCTGGACAAGATCGAAGCCTGGATCAGAGACAAGGAGATGATGGTATGTACCCTATACTGTTATTACAAAGAGCATGGGCTTGTGGCTAAGTGGTAACCGAGTAGGTTACCGCATTGTCAGGTTAAGCAATACTAGCCAGGTCAGTCTTAACACAGTAGACATGAAAATGATTCCAAATTTTAGAGTGATTTTCTACTGGCTAATTTAGAGAAAAATGGGTATTCAGCAAAAAATAGTTGCTTTAAACTTTGCTATTGCCAGCAAACTTTGCTCTTGCCAACTTTGCCAGCTCAAAGTGTCTAGTTTTCAGATCTGGCTATGACTTATTTTATTTTAGAGTATCCTAAGAAAATTATAGCCAAAAATGTTTGGATGACTCTAGAGCTATATATAAAGAAGAACTAGCTTGTGTTATGGGTTCCAGAATGCGGATAAACATACTTATATACCTTTTTTTGGAAATACATTAATATTATACATAGAAGTACCTATAACAATGCAAATAGACATTCATGCATACAAATATTTGCACTGAGCGGGAATCGAACCCGCGCCCCCAGTCGTAGCAGTCGAATGCACTACCGCTACGCCACAGAGGCCGTATGTTATAATTTCATAATCAAATCTGAAAACTAAATATTGACTCGCAACAAACTTTTTTTTTCTGATTCTCCGAATTTAGCCGTTTGAAAATCATCCTAATTTTTTTTATCCTTATTATATCCTTTCATTGTAGTTTATAACTAAATATAAATACCCTAGAAAGCAAAATCGGTCTAATTCTTAAAAAAACAATATTAATGTTGCTGTTACTCTCCTTATACTGCCGCGGTAGCCTAGTGGTATGGGTAATGGACTGCTGAGACGAGGTCTCGGGTTCGATCCCAGGTTTTACCATGGCACACACCAATGACTTTTCGATGCTTTTCGAAGTTATGTGTGTATTTATCGCAGGTTTATAAGTGCCCGGTTAATGGCAATAGGCTCGCCACCTATTACATTGGGACCTAAACATAAACTGGCGAAATGTGGGTGCTAGCACCTCTGCCTACCCCTTCGGGGATATAGGCGTGAGTTTATGTTATGTTATGTATGTTATGTTACTCTCCAGGTGCAAGCTCATGAACTCGGCCGGGACTACGAGCACTGCAGCGCCCTGCTCCGCAAGCTGGACGACATGGACAGCGACATGAAGGTGGACGACAAGCGCGTCAAGAGCATCTGCGCACTCGCCGACAAACTGCTGCAACAGGTAATGTTCCATGAACGCGCCAAAACACACACACAGAAAGACAGAGATGTATACACAGAGACAGTGAGTGTGTGAAACTCATTCACTCTCATGGCACAAATTCACACACACACAGAGGGAGAGGCAGAGAGAGCGAGAGAGAGAGAGAAAGAGAAACAAACAAACACAAAGTGAAACATATACAAAGAGACAGACACAAAATGAGACACGCACACATAGGCAGATATAGAGAGAGAGACACAGAGAGTTGGACACACATATACACGTTTACAGAGAGATAGACACGTATACACATACAGTATTTTTAAAACCTCTGGATTAACAAAAGAAAACAAGTTGAATTCCTGAGACGAGCTCAGCCGAATACGTTTTTTTTTTTTTTTTTTTTATCTTGCAATGGTTCACCCCAGCACGAATCTATTACCGAAAACAGCAACTCGATAGCTCATCTCCTTCATACCCAAAACCGTGACAGAAAATTGGCAACGACGACGACGTCGACGACAACTCCATAGCAATAGGGCTTTTCTAATGAAAATCCCTAAAAATACACACGCGCGCACACAAAAATAAACTTTCGTACTTTTAACCCCCGACACAAAAACGACACAGTGTTATAAGTTTGACATGTCTGTGTATATATCTGTCTGGGGCATCGTAGCTCGCGAACGGGTAAACCGTTTTTGGCACGGATTTATTTAACCGACATGATCGAGATGGTTCTTAGCTATAAATAAATGTATATTGAGGGATTTATAATTCTGAAATATAATTTCATTCAATACTAGCTGTCCCCTGCGGCTTCGCCCCGTGGCACCTATTTATACCAAACATGCCTGTAAACTCCTTTTTTTTTCAAGCAATTTTTTAAATTTTTCTCTCCGTAAAAACTATCCGCGTACTTCAAGAAATATTATAAACAAGTTGAATTCCTGAGAGGAGCTCAGCCGAATACAAGGGATTTTCGATTTTGCGATTTTTTGCGATTTTTTCTTTATCTTGCAATGGTTCACCCCAGCACGAATCTATTACCGAAAACAGCATTTCGATAGCTTATCTCCTTCATACCCAAAACCGTGATAGAAAATTGGCAACGACGACGACGTCGACGACAACTCGATAGCAATAGGGCTTTTCTAAAGAAAATCCCTAAAAAAGAATTTGCTAAATCGGGTCAGCTGCTCTCGAGATTTGCGCTTAGCAACACATTCAGTGATTCATTTTTATATTATAAATATTAGTTTCAATTACATTCTCTGATACTTAGGGTCCGACCCAGCAAGCAGCCGCAGTGGCCCAACGCCGAGATCTGTTCCTGGCGAAGTGGAACGCTCTATCAGGAGCCCTACAGAAGTACCGGGACAACCTATCAGCTGCCTTGGAGATCCATTCTTTCAACAGGTATATAATATATTAATCTTAATATTAATGTTAATTATCGCTCGCTTAATAATGCACCCGGTAGATGGCAATAGGTTCGCTCCCTGTTACTTTTTTTTCTTTATGAAGAATATTAGTAATCGAAATTACTAAAATTCCCACAAACCCCTCCAGCTAAGCTTAATTGCTTGTTTTAGGAGTGGGTTCACGTCGGTAGTGTAATGGCCAGGATTCGAACCCGGGACCTCTCGATCATAGGGTCGACTCCTTAACCATTAAGCTACCAATGCTTTGGGACCTAAACATAACTGGCGAATCGTAGGTGTTTACAACCTTCGGGGATAAAGGTGTGAAGTTATGTTTTTATGTTTAATAGAAATATAGGTATTTCGAAACTGGAGATGACCCAGGGTCATCCTGGGCCAGCTCTAGTTTCGATAGGGATGGGTTTAGGATACAACGGTGTCCTCGTCTTGCCCCGGTATGGGGGAGGGGCGTTAGTCGCCCCACCGTCCCGGCCTGCTTCTGCTGGGGTGACAGGCGGCCTCACCTGCCACCCCAGGCCGGCGCTCATGGAGGACGGAGGTCGTTAAGCGCGACTCTTTAAAAAAAGTAATAAAAATAACAGCTTTTTTATAAGGAAACATCGTAAGGGATTTTTTTTTTCCTGAGGTAGAATTTACAACAGCATTTTCTTCTCTGTGAGGATATAAGTCCTTAACCTAATCACTAATCGCCCACAACTCCCCAGGGATGTCGAAGACACCGCAGAGCGCATCTCGAAGAAGGTGGCCCTGTTCGGCAGCGCCGAGCGGGGCCGCGAGCTGAGCGCGGCGCACGAGCTGCAGCGCAGGCACCAGGCGCGGGCGGCGGAGGCCGGCGCCATCCGGGACAAGATCCAGCAGCTGGGGGCCGAGGGGGAGGCGCTGGGGCACACGTACGGACTTGATCACTTTTAAACTTGCTTCTGGAAAAAAAATCATAATAATAATGAATATTGTAGGACAAAGTACACAACGTCACCTAGACCCAAACTAAGCAGAGCTTGTCATGTGGGTTCTAGAATGCCGATAAAGATACATAAATACTTTTTTTTTGTAAATAAATACATATTATACATAGAAACTCCCAGTCCAATGCAAATATACATATTTGCACTGAGCGGGAATCGAAAGCGCGACCTCTGACTTCGCAGTTCTACGTAGGTACTACCGCTACACAGGGTTCGTTAAATTATATTTTAGTTTATGACACGCACAACATTCGTACACACAGGGCTTCGATTTAGTTATTAGGCATAACGAGCAGAAGGCGAGCAAAGCGTCTTTGGTTTCAAAGTTGCATTTCAAACAAATGATACTCCTCCGAGACCGTTTGACCGATCTCGACCAAATTTGCCACGGTGATCAAGTAGACATTAGTGAGTGTCGTAAGGGGTCGAATGTCCAGATCGGTCTTACCATCGAGGAATAATCACCGAAAAACCAAATCAATGGAACAAGTCGACCGGTCACGTTGACCTATTGTTGGATAGGCAAATCTCGCTACGCTTAAGTTTGGGTTGATTGCCAAGCTGGCAACCGTCCTAGTTTTATTTTAAAGCAATCCACGGTCATACCACTGTCACTGTAAAAATGCAATTTATCTTCTACGACATTCTACACAGCGCTATCTAGACCCAAAGTGAGCATAGTTTAACTAGCTTGTGTTCTTGTTTCCAGAATGCGGACAAACATACTTTTTTTTGTAAATACATACATATTATACATAAAGCCGCGGTAGCCTAGTGGTATGGGTAAGGGACTGCTGAGACGAGGTCTCGGGTTCGATCCCAGGTTTTACCATGGCACACACCAAAAACTTTTCGATGCTTTTAGAAGTTATGTGTGTATTTATCGCAGGTTTATAAGTGCCCGATTGATGGCAATAGGCTCGCCACCTATTACATTGGGACCTAAACATAAACTGGCGAAATGTGGGTGCTAGCACCTCTGCCTACCCCTTCGGGGATATAGGCTTGAGTTTATGTTATGTTATGTTATTATACATAGAAACACCCAGACCAATGCAAATAGACATATTCATGCATACAAATATTTGCACTGAGCGGGATCCAACCCGCGCCCTCTGTAGTAGCATTCGAATGCACTACCGCTTCGCCACAGAGGCCGTCGAACCTTTGTTTAATACCTATGTACTTGATATTCAATTAAATTTTTAAGCAATTTGTATGCTTACTTTTTCCATAGATTTCCCGGGGTCCCGTCCTAGATGTTCTCTTTTTCCCATCGAAATCTATAGGTAATGTACATGATATGTGTATATAACAATCTAACCAGGTACCCGGAACGAGCGAAGGAGATCGAAACCAGCTTACAAAGTCTACGCGAAGGTTGGGACAACGTCCAAGAGCTGGCTGCCAAGCGCTCCGCCATGTTGGATGAAGCTATCGCTGAACACAAGTTTGACGACAACCTAAAGGTGTGTAGTATTGTATTCGCTTAAAATAAGCACTAACATTGTCGGAAGTTTACGCAAGCACGTTGAAATAAAACTATTTCCTTTTTAACGGATTCTATTGCGATTTATTTGACGTTATTTTATATTTTACATTGAACCCGACGTTTCGGTTGCTTTTCAGCAGCCATGGTCACGGGGAGACTCTGGATATTGATATATAGATGATGTCTCCCTTTGACCATGGCTGCTGAAAAGCAATCCAAACGTCGGGTTCAATGTTAATAATAAAATATAAAAAAAATGTTTTATTTCAAATAAGCACTTACTTAAAAATTAATACTGTTTTACAATAGTCTTTGGCACAAAATAGGCACCGATTCAAAATTGGCCCCGCCTTAAAATAAGAGTTGACTCGGAATGGACTTTGACCCAAAATAATGAAATAAATTCAATATTTGAACACATCGTTTGATGTATATAACAAGCGATGTATTTCGAACTTCATAAACTAGTAAACAAAGCAGATTTAAAATATAACCTAGTTTGAAATAGGCACTGGCTCAAATAGGCACAAACCCAATATAGGCCCTACGTCAAAATAAACCTTGATTAAGAATAGGCTCAAACTCAAAATAGGGCCTGCACTGAAATAAGGACTAACTTAAAGTTATCTTTTATCAGGAACTTGAGCTATGGGTGTCTGAAGCAGTCAAGCGAATGGACGAAAGTGGGGCTCCGGACACAGTATCTGATGCTGAAGCCTTACTGGAGTTGCACCATGAGAAGAAGGTATGGTACTTCAATAATATGACAACTATAAATATTGGTAGGGCCCTGTAGGTACCCCAATTAATATTGTATTGTCTTCAAACAGGCGGAGATCGACGGTCGCCAGAAAGCCATCAGTACTCTCCAGAAGGAGGCGGAGCACAGTCCGGAGAAGGTGAAGCGAGTAGCCCAGCTGTCCACCACCCTGGACCAGGCCTGGCTCAAGAGGAAGCAGTACTTAACTCAGGTACGTAAGCGTCTGGCGGGGCGACTAGTGCCCCCCTCCCCACCACCACCACCCCCAAACCGGGGCAAGACGTGGACACCGTGGTTCCTAAACCCGAGGGGGCCATCTCGAAACCGGAGATGGCCCAGGGCCAGTCGGGGGTGCGAGGGATATGCTCTATGGGCAACCTTACACCCCGGCGTCTGTAGACCCGAGACGGCGTGCGGTTTTAGTCGGTTCAAGCCCGACATAACCGCCCCCGCTGGCACGCGGGGGGGTATCCGAAGGGATTTCCGCACTATAAAAAAAAAAAAAAAAAAAAGGTACGTAGACGTCACCACCTTAGAGCTGTTCCCGGTTTTATCTGACTCTTCATCTCGGAGCCCGGAGTCTGGGGTTCAAGGCTCGTCTTGAATCTTGACTTTTCCTATTAAATGTACTAGAAAAAGTTTGCTCTGTAAATCCTATATAACATAAAATAACATTACTTCACGCCTATATCTCCCAAGGGGTAGGCAGAGCTGTATTACTTACCAACGATGTCCCTAGGTCCCAATGTAATAGGGGGCGAGCCTATTGCCATCTACCGGGCACATTACTTAACGAGCGATAATTAACATTTTTTAATACACACATAACTACGAAAACTGGAGACCTTGTTTCGACAGTCCGTTACGTACGCCACTGGGCTATCGCCGCTCATTAAAATAAACCTATATGAATGTGAAAGTTTGTGAAGATGTTTGTATACTTGGATGTTTATTACTCAATCACGGATGAACGGATCTGGCTGAAATTTGGTAAAGGGATAAATTATAGTCAGGAATAACACATGCTAATTTTATCCTAGGAATAGGTTCCCATGTGTAGCGGAATCGGAGTCAGTATTCCAGGCGAGCGAATCCACAGGCAGCAGCTAGTGCTTCAACAATTCATTGTCACTAAATCGTTCATTGTCAAAAAACACTGTTTACTAACTTATTCTTCATCTTCTCCAGGGTCACCAGCTCCAACTCCTGAAAGAACAGGCTCGCCAGACTGAGGACTGGCTGGCGTCCAAGGAGGCCTTCCTCAACAACGATGATCTGGGAGAGAACCTAGACGGTAAGTCCTGGTACTTAGGAGCCGGGGATATTAATTTTATTGTTAAAAGCATGGGGTGCTTACAACAATCATCATAGACATACATTCTATTTTCGAATCTCAAACTCCAGACTTTTTTTTTGGTTTTATATTTGGGACACGTCAATTTGACTTCACCTCGCCTGATGGTAAGCTGAAGGTAAAGTCTCAGGAAAGAGGGTCACCATTACATACACGTACCATGTTAACAATGGTGGCACTCAGCTTGACGGCCTCTTCAGAAGAGGATTGTCGTCGCAGCACCGCGTGACCCCCACCGGCCCCACTAGTGCTGCGACCACAATCCAACAATTATTATTATTATTATAGTTACCCAGTACATTAGTTTGACTTTTTTTTTGCTATTTATTGTTGTATGTATTTATTTTTGTTAAGTTTGTTAATTAGCAATTTATTTATTTATAACCTCAGTTCTTATCTCATAATATTTAGAATCAAAATGTGGTTACAAATGTTATATCTAACTAAACTAAATAAAACTAAAATAAAATGAATAATTAAAAGAAACTTAAACCTAAAATGCATCGTGGAACTCGTAGAAAGAATTTATTTATTACATAACATAACATAACATAAACTCACGCCTATATCCCCGAAGGGGTAGGCAGAGGTGCTACCACCCACATTTCGCCAGTTTATGTTTAGGTCCCAATGTAATAGGTGGCGAGCCTATTGCCATTAACCGGGCACTTATAAACCTGCGATACATACACACATAACTTCGAAAAGCATCGAAAAGTCATTGGTGTGTGCCATGGTAAAACCTGGGATCGAACCCGAGACCTCGTCTCAGCAGTCCATTACCCATACCACTATAAAGAAATCAAATAAAAAGCTTACCTAGTTTTAGGTCAAATTCGACTATAAAATAACAGTGTATATGCATTTAACTTGAAGTTCATAAGCTTTACTCTGTCATCTAATCGAATAAAGACATTTTAATTTAGAACTAATTATCTGTAGCTTAGTGGTTAGGTTGTCCCGGGTTAAGAAGGACCGAGAGGCCCCGGGTTCGAAATCTAACCATTACACGACGTCAACGCACTCCTAACACAAGCAATTTAGCTTAGCTGGAAGCTACAACACTATAAGAAAATACATTTTAGACGCGATGCTGAATATCCCTTTGATGATAATGATGATTTGCCTCACGCCTTTTTCCCTCCGGGGTATGCAGAGATAACAGCCCGCCATCTGCTTCTGTCCTTACATAGTTCACGAGCTTCCTTCACTGTCATTAAACCTTTCATGCAAGCCCGCCGGTTTCGAGTGCTTTTGACCTGCCCTTTTTTCAAGACCTCATTAATTTCAGCAGTGTATGTACTGCGAGGTCGACCCCGGCTTGCCTGCCCACTTACATCTGCCTTATATACTTGGTGTGTCGTTCGCTCAGTACTCGTGATTTCAAAATAATAAACTTTTATTACTCCAAAGTTTACAGAAGGGTCGAGACAGTAAACAATTATGTTGATAAGACAATTTGGGTTAAAATACCAAGAGAGGTAGGACATGACGGTATTCCCGTCCAACTGACCAGTCCGACTGGGGAAGTACCTCCGCCCTACAGAATACCGCGGCCATAATAACCTCGTGTTGTGTTCCCGGCGGTGAGTAGGGTAGCCAGAGCTCACTGAGAGTTTTTGTGCTGTCAGAGGGAAGAGTCTTCCTTCTGACAGCACAAAAACTAAAAAAGAAGGGAGAGGCGGGAGTAGCCTTTGGTCTTCCCGGAAGACTAAAGGCTATTCCTGCTTTGCAATTTCTTTTTTTTAGGGTCGGCAGCGCGAGTGTGACGCCCCTGGTGTTGCACACGTCCATAGGCCACGGTGACCGCTTCCCATCAGGTGGGCCGTGAGCTTGTCTGCCACCTGAGTGGTATAAAAAAAAAAAAAAACATTTCTTGTATCTATATATACAAAAATGAATCGCAGAAATGTGTGTACGCGCATAATTACCAAACGAATTTTTAATGTCAGGACAAGGTTTTTATGAAAGAAAAATTCAGGAAAGTCCACGGGTAAGGTGCTGCCAGGGCACGCGGCTAGTTTATAGTAAAGCTCTGTCTCTTTTTTTAACGTGTGGAAACCCCCACGGGCTTCACCCCATCAGAGCCAACGATGGGGTGGACGTGTTGGAATCATACCGACTAAAACCACACGGTGTCCACCCAAAGTGTCCATTGCCGGGCACCCCGGGTAGCCCTCGAAAGGATAACCCCAGGGTTACCGGCGGACTTACTACTACACATGACCCGACATGACACGACTACACATGCCTGCTAACTCACCGCCGTGGTATAAAACCCGACCCCACCGCGGCCTCACCTGGTGGGGTCGGGTTTTATACCACGGCGGTGAGTTAGCAGGCATGTGTAGGACATACACGAGACGCCTCCGCCACGGCCTGCTTCTGTAAGGATGGCGAGTCGGCCAACTGCCGTCCTCAGGCCCCGATCATGGAGGTCGGTAGTCCCAAGCTCTGCCCCTTAAACTAAGTAAAACTTCTTAAGAGACAGTGTTATTGATGAAATATTTCTATGACAGCCGTGGAGACGTTAATCCGCAAGCACGCCGAGTTCTCCAAACTCCTGGACTCGCAGTTGGGCCGAGTGGATGAGCTGCAGCGCTTCTCGGCCAGCATGCTGGAGGACGGCCACTACGACCGGCTTTACATAGAGAAGAGGGTGCAGGAGATCCTCGCTAGGAGAGACAAACTTAAGGTGAGTTGACCGTTGATTTATTAGTAATGAGATTCCAGTGGCCCTTTTTTAGGGTTCCGTTACCAAATGGCAAAAAAAGGAACCCTTATAGATTCATTTCATGTGTGTCAGTCATGTCTGTCTGTCTGTCCGTCCGTCCGTATGTCACAGCCACTTTTTTCCGAAACTAAAAGAACTATGCTGTTGAAACTTGGTAAGTAGATGTATTGTGTGAATCGCATTAAGATTTTCCCACAAAAATAAAAATAAAAAAACAACAAATTTTGGGGGTTCCCCATACTTAGAACTGAAACTCAAATTTTATTTTTTTCATTTTAATCTAACCCATACGTGTGTTGTTATGTATGGATAGGTCTTCAAAAATGATATTGAGGTTTCTAATATCATTTTTTTCTAAACTGAATAGTTTGCGCCAGAGACACTTCCAAAGTGGTAAAATGAGCACCCCCCCCTCCTTGTAACTTCTAAAATAATAGAATGATAAAACTAAAAAAATATATGATGCACATTACCATGTAAATGTTCCACCGAAAATTGGTTAGAACGAGATCTAGTAAGTAGTTGTTAGGGATTTTCTTTAGAAAAGCCCTATTGCTATCGAGTTGTCGTCGACGTCGTCGTTGCCAATTTTCTGTCACGGTTTTGGGTATGAAGGAGATGAGCTATCGAGTTGCTGTTTTCGGTAATAGATTCGTGCTGGGGTGAACCATTGCAAGATAAAGAAAAAATCGCAACAAAAAAAAACGCTAAATCAAAAATCCCTTGTATTCGGCTGAGCTCGTCTCAGGAATTCAACTTGTTTTTTATTAGCCGTCTACCTCTCTCTCCGGCCATTCACCCCCCCCTTCCCCCCGCCCTTCATTATCTTAGCGTTGTATTCAGTTGCATTTAGGGCGCTATACTTAAACCATTCACGTTCTTAGTTTCGAAACCATTATCATTTTCAGATCATCAATACTTAGTGTAGTTTCGGTGGCCTCCACTTACTCCTGCTCTTAGTTTATCTTGTAGGGCTTTTATGAGAGTGACCCCCCCCCCCCGAAAGGAAAGATAGCAGGTTTTCCCCTAGGGGTACGGGATGTCGAGGGGAGCATCTCGAAACCGGAGATGGCTCAGGGTCAGTCGGGTTGCGAGGGATATGCTCTATGGGCAACCTTCCACCCCGGCGTCTGAAGACCCGAGAGGGCTTGCGGTTTTAGTTGATTCAAGCCCGACATAACCGCCCCCGCTGGCTGGCAGGGGGGTAGGTATCCGAAGGGATTTCCGCATGAAAGAAAAAAAGGGATACGGAGTGTCAGACTGCAGTCGGTCTCATAAAAGTCAAAGACAACCAAATTATAAGAAGGACTGGAGAATAGATTGGTGCTAGAATGCAGTCTTTCTTCAATTTGAACTTATTTTTAATTTATTTAAAGAGTACTAGCAACCGAAATTACTAATATTCCCCCTAACCCCTCCAGCTAACCTAAATTGCTTGTGTTAGGAGTGGTTTTACATCGGTAGTTACATTTTATGTATCTCAGGAATCGTGCAAGCTCCGCGGCGAGATGCTGGAGCAGTCCCGCCAGCTGCACCAGTTCCTCAGAAACCTGTACCACGAGAGAGAGTGGATCGCGCTCAAGATGCAGATCGCTAATGATCAAAATTACAGGTAATTCTTTTATATACCACTTATATGGCAGACAAGCACACGGCCTTCCTGATGGGAAGCGGTTACCGCGGCCTATGGACGTGTGCAACGGTGTATTGCCGTTGTCCCCATTGACGCAGTCCCCACAATGGGGACAGCGGGAATTCGAAGATTTTTCTTCCCGTTGTCCCTATTGACGCTTTTTCCTTATGTGGACAACGGGAAGTCAAAAATATCCTTCGCGTTGTCCCCATTGACGTTTTTCATTATGGGTACAACGGGAAATTATAAAATATCCTTTCACTTGTCCCCATTGCCGTAAGCATAGTTTAAATAAATAAAAATGAAACAAATTATTTAAGACACCAGGGGCGCCACACTCGCGCTGCCGACTTTGTACAAACCTTCTAATGCCCTTTTTAAAGAACCCCTTAATGTAGTCGCTTAAGAAAAAGCGGTGATAGCCCAGTGGCGTACGTAACGGACTGCTGAGACGAGGTCTCAAGTTCGATCCCCAGTCGCCCCGGGCACACACCTCTGACTTTTCGTAGTCATGTGTGCATTAATAAATGTTAATTATCGCTCGCTTAATAATATGCCCGGTAGATGGCAATAGGCTCGCCCCCTATTACATTGGGACCTTAACACAACTGGCGAATCGTGGGTGTGTAATACACCTCTGCCTACCCCTTCAGGGATACAGGCGTGAAGTTATGTTAAGAAAACATTCTATAGCACTCAAATACTACTTTGTCATCATCATATTATCGTTGGACCGGTTACATCCGAAGCTGTCACCTCGAAGCCCAGGTCCACTTCTCTTTCTCCTTTTGGTTTGGCTTGTAAGGCTTTTGTGGGAGCGACTGGCGTCTGACCGCCCTACCGAGAGGTAAGCCGGTACCAGAGTCTCGTCTGTCCATCAGCAGGGGCACCACACACATATCCTGATCTGGTTTCAATGACTATTATGTATGCTTCTTTGAAAAATATTACTGCTGTTTGAAATTCTGAGAGTGACAAATGCAGTCCAATCCTTAAGACGTAGAATCCAGCTATGTATTAAGAACAATGGCTTTTTTTTTGCGTGTGTAAACCCCCACGGGCTTCACCCTATCGGTACTATCGATGGGGTGGGCGTGTAGGAATCGGACCGACTAAAACCACACGGTGTCCTCCCCAAGTGTCCATTGCCGGGCACCCCGGGTAAGCCCTCGAACGGATAACCCCAGGGTAACCAGCGGACTTTGGCCGCCACCGCGGCCTCACCTATGGGGTCGGGTTTGAAGAATAATGGGTTTTGAATAATTTAATCAATTTGGTAAGTAACATAAGAAAGATGAACAGTATTTTGTTAAAGTCAAAGTCAAAGTCTTTATTTTTCAAAATATTGCAACGTAATTACATCTTTTTGACGTCAAAATCTGTACTAAGTTTACCACCGCTTCCTAGGCGCTAGTGGAGAAGAAACGGCGCAACAAACTCCACTGCGGCATTTTCGAGACGTCATATTATAAATAGTGATTTCTTAAGACTAAATATGGACGAATGTACATTTTTGTCTCGTGTCAAGATAAATAAAGGTATATAAAAAAAAAGTTAAAATAAAAATTTTATCTAAGTTAAACGTTAAAATAATTTAAAAAAGTTAAAATATGGTAAAAAAGGTTGCCTACTACAATATTATGCTGTAGTTGTAGCATTAAGAGAGGCCTGCACCATGCTCAAGCCAGACATTTTTGTCTTTAAGGTAATCATCTGTCCTATAGTATGCTTTTTCACATAAGGTGGTCTTAACAAAGGTTTTAAATTTATTGTCAGGCATACCAAGGACCGATTCAGGTAATTTATTATAAAAGCGTATACCATAAATTACCTGAATCGGTTAAAAATGAACTCTTTCCTTAACTGTGCTGTATGTCAATACTTCCAAGAATTTGCTCCTTATAAGCGACACAATCAGATGATTTAATAATACAGTATGATATTTTTCTTCAAAATCGACGGGTTCGATTTCTGGCTAGGATATATATTTTTTTATAATATTTAGGACACGTCAAATTGGCTTCACCTCGCCTGATGGTAAGCTGAAGGTGAAGTCTCAGGAAAGAGGGTCACCATTAGATACACGTACCATGTTAATAATGGTGGCACTCAGCTTGACGGCCTCATCAAAAGAGACTTTTTAGCAAAATTAGGCCCAAGACCTCTTTGATTAGTCGAAAAAATACACTCTGTATACATTATCTAATATCAGCCTATTCTTTTTAGAGAACTATCGAATCTTCAAAGCAAGATCCAAAAGCACTCAGCCTTCGAGTCGGAGCTAGCTGCCAACAAGGGGCGTATCGATGACGTTGCCAATCACGGAGAGACGCTTATTGGTAAGATTACCTTCCTACAAGAAATGCGAAAGTTTCGGTAGATGAATGTTTGTTACTCAATGACGCCCAAGTGGCTAAACAGTTCAGGCTGAAATTCGTTACAGGGATAGATTTAACAATAGATTTGATGACCTCTGCGGCGTAGCATTCGACTGCTAAATCAGAGGTCGCGGGTTCGATTCCCGCTCATTGCAAATATGTATATTTGCATTGGTCTGGGTGTTTCCATGTATAATATGTATTTATTTACAAAAAAAAATAGTATCCAACTATGTTTATCCGCATGCTCTAATCCATAACACAAGCTAGTTAAACTATGCTTACTTTGGGTCTAGACAGCGCTGTGTGGAATGTCGTAAATAATATTTTTATTTATTTACTTTATCACGCCTGATGGTAAGCTGAAGGTAAAGTCTCTTACTACAGAACTTTGATATCACCAGTGGGTTGTGGAGATCAGACCGCCGATGACGTACGGTCTTCGTTAGACTCAATGCCGACCCCAACTGCCAACCAACTGCTTATCCCTGGAATAGGCTCCGTTGGGTTGGCGGGAACAGGATCAGAATTCCATATAATTAATAAATATTCTAAGACATTCTACACATCGCTCTCTAGACCCAAAGTAAGCATAGTTTAATTAGCTTGTGTTATGGGTTCTATAATGCGGATATACATACTTAAATACTTTTTTTTGAAAATAAGTACATATTATACATAGAAACACCTAGACCGATGCAAATAGATATATTCGTGCATACAAATATTTGCACTGAGTGGGAATCGAAATCACGCCCCCTGTCCTAGCAGTCGAATGCACTACCACTACGCCACAGAGGCTGTCTAAATCTGGGCGTCAGCTAGCTATATTTGGTGGTGAAAGTTTAAGCTTATACCTACATTGTCCACAGAGAGCAAGCACTACGCGTCCCAGGAGATAGCCAAGCATGTTGAAGAGCTGGAGCGGCAGTGGCGGGAGCTCCAGGCCTCTGCTAAACTGCGGCGCGAGCGGCTGGCGGAGGCCTACCAGGCGCGCGTGTACCTGCGCGGGCTGGACGACTTCGCCGCCTGGCTCGACGACGTGGAAGCGCAACTGCTCAGCGAAGACCACGGTGAGTGGCAGTATCAGGCTGTCAGGGAGCCCTTATCATTATTATTAGTTTTAACGGGTAGGCCAGCTACCGGTCAGATGATCTACCCTCCCTGTGTGGACCATTTCACCCATTTCTCCTGGTCCTCTCACTTGTGGAGGATGTGAGATATCCGACATTCATCGAATCTACCTATTTCCTTGCATAATCTTATTACTCCACCTTCTGCAGGAGTCCTGTCAGGACTACGTACTTTTTTTGAAGCGACGCGCCATCGATACTTGGTGGGTGTTCCACTCATACGCACGAAACGTTTTACCAATACGATCATTATGCCTACTGCTAAGAGTAAAATGCCCTGCCTCAATCTAGTAACCTAGGAGTCTTCAAGTCTAGGGTGAGTAGGTTGCTTCTAGGTCAGCGTGCTCCACCATGGACCACATCATCACTCACAAACAGATGAGATGATGGAACGGGAGCTAAGCAAAGTTAAAAAATATATATTTTAAAGTTGATCAATAATTCCGGTGCTACTAAGGGCCCACTAAACCTGTAACCTCCCCAGGGAAGGACCTGGCGTCAGTGACAGCCCTGCTGAAGCGTCACACGCGGCTGGAGCAGCAGGTGCTGAGTAAAGCGGACGTGGCCACGCAACTGGCGGACAACGCTCAGCAACTCGCCGACAGCAAGCACTTCATGGCCCCGCAGATACTGAATAAGGCTGACCTGGCGGTTAAGAGGTATGTAACCTTATAAATTAAAATAAATATTCCAGGACATAAGTAGAGCTTGTCATATGGGTTCTAGAATGCGGATATAAATACTTAGATACTTATTTTTTGTAAATAAATACATATTATATATAGACTGCGGGCAGATGCTGCATTCCGCAAGCTGAAGACAGGGCGCTATGACAGAGGTCGTCGACCTTATATCATAAGTCTAGCTTTGCCCGCGACTTAATCCTCGTGCACTTAGATCTGAGTATTGTATTACTCTTTTGCGCGTAACCTTAAATCCTTATCTGAAAAAAAAAACCGCGGTAGCCTAGTGGTATGGATAATGGACTGCTGAGACGAGGTCTCGGGTTCGATCCCAGGTTTTACCATGGCACACACCAATGACTTTTCGATGCTTTTCGAAGTTATGTGTGTATTTATCGCAGGTTTATAAGTGCCCGGTTAATGGCAATAGGCTCGCCACCTATTACATTGGGACCTAAACATAAACTGGCGAAATTTGGGTGCTAGCACCTCTGCCTACCCC
The DNA here is from genome assembly GCA_946251805.1 of Cybosia mesomella. Taxonomy (NCBI): domain Eukaryota; kingdom Metazoa; phylum Arthropoda; class Insecta; order Lepidoptera; family Erebidae; genus Cybosia; species Cybosia mesomella. The sequence continues at coordinate 20,425,035 of OX276411.1, forward strand.
TTCGGGGATATAGGCGTGAGATTATGTTATGTTATGTTATGAAATAAAAGTTTAAAAATGGCCAGAAAATGACATATAACCTTATTATCCCTCAGATACCGCCAACTCCAAGAACCTATGCAGATCCGCCGCGACAACTTGGAAGATGCTGCGCTGCTACACAGATGGGATAGGGATGCTGACGAGGAGTTGAGATGGTTAGTAGTTACAAGCCAACATACCACAAATCCTCCATCCTTGACACTCGAAGGACCAGCATGCTTAAGTAGATGAGTTTATCACGCCTGTATGTAGGTATGAAAGGCACTTCATTCCGCGCACCCTCAGCCTGTGGAATGATCTCCCTGCTGTGGTTTTCCCAAGCGACTACATGGGTTCTTCAAGAAGGGCATTAGAAGGTTTTTACAGGGTCGGCAGCGTGAGTGTGATGCCCCTTGTGTTGCACACGTCCATAGGCCACGGTAACCGCTTCCCATAAGGTGGGCCGGGTATAAAAAAAAAAATATTTTCATCATTTTCACAGTGATTTCTCAGATGTGTCCAAAGTCTGCACTTTGGAGCCCGGGGTCCGCTTATAGTTTTTGGATTGGTATGTCGGCTTTTCTGGGAGCCATATATACCATACATAGATACCATCTGACCTACCAATCTTGAGTTTTCTCTCCACCAGAGCGTCGTCCGTTATTTTCTTTTTTTTTTTGTATTTAGGACACGTCAATTTGACTTCACCTCGCCTGATGGTAAGCTGAAGGTAAAGTCTCAGGAAAGAGGGTCACCATTACATACACGTACCATGTTAACAATGGTGACACTCAGCAGCACCGCGTGACCCCCACCGGTCCCACTAGTGCTGCGACCACAACCAGGGGGGTGTCACTCCGCCGATCTGCGAGAAATTATAAGTACATGCCGGCGGAATCCCCGAGGTTGCTTATTCAGTGGTTGCCCCGCCGTGGGCCGCGACACTCGCACTCTTGTCTCCCGCATACCAACGTCGCAAGCGCATAATGTATACGATGTATAAAATAAGGGCAACAAAATATTGCATTGCTGCGGGTTGTAGAAACAATGACCAAAATTCGGATCGCACGTTTTTAATAGATGAAATTTCAAATGATTTAATAGATGAAATTTCAAGATCAGTTGCAGGCTTAGACGAGACTAATCTATTTACTAGATACAAAGCATTCCTCGATCGAGAGAGAGAGAGAGATCGAGTGTAGGATGACGTCCTCTAAAGTGTTAAAATGTGCATCATGCAATATTGTGATAAACGAGGTGCTTTCTTTTGTCAGCAATAAAATAGACGTTATGGATGAGACTAGTATCAGTCAGATATGTGTTAGTGCTTTCTCCGATGACGACCTGGTGCAAGCAAAAAATTTGTTATTTGAGTCAGTGCCGAAACAGAAACGTAATATCACCAGGAAGCGCAGTGGGAAGTCTCTTCGGGTCATAGACGACATTATCTGTCTTTTGAAGGAATCGGACCCTGACAAACTCCCTATTTTTGTTGCAAAAGAGCTTCAAAAACTACCCCCAGTTCTGTTTGATCATGTGGATGTGACGAAAATCTTGAAGGATCTAGTTAGGTTGAAAGGAGATGTTGACCTGATTAAAGATACCTATGCCACGACTCAACACTTGCATCTCCTCTCCCAAGATTTGGAAAACCTGAAAAAAACGTCGATGGTAAACAATTTTGAGGGTAGAACTAATGTGAATCCGAGACGGGGCGCCTGTATGAGGAATAGCTTTTGTTATGACAGTGGTCCCATGGGAATGACACCAATATCCCCTGAATACTCAACAAAGTACCGGGATCACCAACAGTGATGCACCAGGAACTTAAAGACCTGACAGGGAAATTTGAAAAACCGAACTTATCGGAAAGTGGTGCGCCATGTACCATATCACCTGCAAAAGACATCAGTACCAACAATATTGAGAAAGTGGTCGCAATTCATAATTTGCCTACGATAGTAAACAAACCGCAGGTAGCGAATACTATTCATTTATGCAGCGAAACCGGTTTGATGACTCATCCTTCGCCAACGCCGGCCGCATCTGAGTCGCGACACACAGACGCTACGGATGGATGTGCGAGTGAAATACAGCAACATAAGTCTTTTGCACAAGTCGCTAAAAATGGTGTATGGAAAACTGTGCCTCCGAGTGCCAAGTGGATTAAGGAGCAGAAGGACAGATTGCGAAATAGGTTCAAAGGTAACAGAGGGAAGGCGACGTTGGATCCTGCGGTTAAGTTTAAGGCTGTGGAATCGAAAACACCACTTTATGTTTATAACGTGTCGAAGGACGTGACCGTGAGTGACATCACGAACTACATAGGTGGTAAAACGAATATTAGTGTCACTGTTGACAAAGTCGATATGAAGTCACTAAGACCCTATGGTGCCTTTAAGGTTTATGTACCAACGGATAAACTAGAGTTATTTATGCGGGACAACTTTTGGCCCGAGGGTATAGCGTATAGAAAATTTATTTACTTTCGGAAGAGCGAAGTGAATAAGGAACAGACTTTGAAGAATAACAACTAACATGATTAGTTCAACAAAATTAGTAACTTTTAATTGCAAGAACGTGAAGAGATCCGTGGATTGTGTGAGGAAATTATGTAAGTCAGCTGACATAATAGCACTACAAGAGACTTGGCTACTGCCACATGACATTCCGTTCCTGAGCACTATTGATAATGATTTCGCTTTTACGGGTAAATCAGCGGTGGACATGTCGGCGGGGCTACTCCACGGCAGACCTTACGGCGGGGTGGCTCTGCTCTGGAGGAAATCGTTGTTACCTACAGTCTCCGTTATAAGGTGCGATAGTGTGCGGTTGTCTGCGATCAAGGTTACTTTAAGTGATCGTTCCTTGCTCATTTTTTCAGTCTACATGCCAACGGACTCTAATGATAACCTAAGTGAATTTACTCAGTGCATAGGTGAAATTACAGCGGTAATTGAGAGTCAAAATGTGGAATGTGTATACGTGTTAGGTGACTTCAATGCGCATCCCGGTGAGTCATTCTTTACGGAACTAATAAACTTTTGTAGTGAACAGTTGTGGTCTTGTTTGGATTCTGAGCTATTACCGGCTGACACTTATACCTATATAAGTGAGGTTCACAGGTGTAGGCGTTGGCTAGACCACTGCGTAGTGTCGAATGCGGCCCAGTTATCTATTGTAAATATGTCTGTGCTGTATGATACTTATTGGTCTGACCATTTTCCTCTCTACTTGGAGTGTAACTTCGGGTTAGTACCTCCCAAGATATATTTACCGAGTGGTACTCGTGATAATGTAAGATGGGGCGAGAGGGACGCGTGTCAGACCAATAGTTATCATGAATTATGTAACGATAGGTTAAAAATGATTGACTTTGATTTTATTTTTAACGAATGTTGTGATAGAATGTGTTCTGACATAAATCATAAAAAGGTATTAGACAACATGTATGACAATATCATTGATATACTTACATATTCTTCAGACTGTACCTATGTGTCTAATAAAAAGGCTAGGTTTAAATATGTAACAGGTTGGAACAAATATGTGCGTGAGGCGCACGTGGAGGCTCGGCTATGTTTTCAAACCTGGATGCTGAATGGCAAACCTAGAACTGGCTTAACCTTTGACCGTATGTGTGCTTCCAGAAATATTTTTAAGTCTAAATTGAAATGGTGTCAAAACAACCAGCAACAGATAAAAATGGACATTATTGCTCAACATCATTCTAAGAAGAACTTCGGTGATTTCTGGAAGCAAACAAACAGGTTGAATCCCAGGATGGGTTTGCCAGTGAGCGTGGGTGGTGTCCATCAATCGAGTGAAATTGCGGATGTCTTTCGGAAGCATTTCAATGTTAGGTCACCACTGGGTTCCGTCTCTCGGGTGCCCGATGCTGGGACTGGCCTCTCGGACCGAAATATATCGTTTTCAGCAAAAGACGTGAAAACGGTTATTAAAAATATGGTAAAAGGAAAATCTCCAGGGTTGGACGGCCTTAGCATCGAGCACTTGAAGTATGCGGGAGTACATCTGCCCAGGGTGCTCGCCATGTTTTTTAACCTATGTATAGGACACTCCTTCTTACCGGATAAGCTCATGCAGACAGTGGTTGTACCTATAATAAAAGATAAAACTGGCGATCCATCTGACCTGTCTAACTATAGACCGATTTCCCTGGCTTCTGTCATTGCAAAGGTGCTGGACGGTCTGCTTGGCCAACAATTAGATAAGCACATAAATCTTAATGACGCGCAGTTTGGCTTTCGCTCTGGATTATCCACAGAGAGTGCTATATATTGTCTCAAGGAGACCGTCCAGTATTATACTGCTAGGAAGACACCAGTATTTGCATGTTACCTTGATCTTTCAAAGGCCTTCGACCTAGTATCTTATGGGCTACTATGGGAAAAGTTAAAAATGGAAACAACCTTGCCTTCTGAAATTATATCCTTATTTAAATACTGGTATAATAATCAAAACAACCAAGTGAAATGGGGGGATAGCTGTTCTGAGCAGTATAAGCTAGAATGTGGAGTGAGGCAGGGAGGCCTGACCTCACCTAAGTTGTTTAGTGTTTACATGAATAGGCTGATCGAGGAACTTAGCAGCACCAAAGTTGGTTGCCATGTTGACGGCGTTTGTATAAATAACATCAGCTATGCGGACGATATGGTGCTGCTGCGATATGAGTCCGTCGATAGGTGCCTTGAGAAAACTTTTAAAAATGTGTGAAGCGTACGCCGGGTCCCACGGCCTCAAATACAATGCGAATAAGAGCGAGTTTATGGTGTTCAGAGCGGGTTCTAAAACCTACACTGATCTGCCCGAAGTCTCACTATGTGGCTCGCCTTTAAGCCGCGTGGATAGGTTCAAGTATTTGGGGCATTGGGTTTCGGAGGACCTAAAAGATAACTTAGATATCGAGCGGGAGCGTAGGTCGTTGACTGTCCGGTGTAACATGCTCGCCCGCAGGTTCGCACATTGTACTAAACATGTGAAGGTGACGCTGTTTAAAGCATATTGCCAATCCTTTTACACGTGCGGCTTGTGGGTGGGTTTTACGCGTCGGGCATGCCATGACCTGCGTGTCCAATATAATAACGCATTCAGGATGCTGATGGGGATGCCGAGGCACTGCAGCGCCTCCAGGATGTTTGCAGAGGAGCGTGTCAATGACTTCGCAACCATAATAAGAAAGCGTTGTGCTTCCTTATTGTATCGCACGAGGAGCAGCACCAACAGCATCCTGGTGGCGTTATCAAACCGGTGGGACTCCCCCCTATTTAAAAGGTGGATGGTGCTCCACACCGAGATTAATAAGAAAATTAAAATAAGTAATTTTGTACCTTACTAACAATAGTATGTAAGTGAAAATTGTACTGAACTAACAACTTCTATGGACTTGATCCGAAATAAACTTTATTATTATTATTATTATTATTCAACAACCAATCTAGTTTTTATGGCAGCTTAAAAATGCCACCAAAAGATTTTATAGAGTATGTACAAAATTAGAAACCTGGTGGTAGGTCTGTCAACTGGTGGTAGAAATTTGATGACACAAATTTGTCACAAAATTCGGCCGGGTAGGTACCACCGTGCACGATTGCGAAAAACCCTCCATAGTAATCCAATTTCGGTTTGATTGCGTTCAGGGGTCAGCAAGTGCATAGCCGGGCAGGGGGGTTGTGGTCGCAGCACTAGTGGGACCGGTGGGGGTCACGCGGTGCTGCGACGACAATCCTCTTCTGATGAGGCCGTCAAGCTGAGTGCCACCATTGTTAACATGATACGTGTTTTAATGAATTTGGTTGCTACCTCCTAGACTATAAAACACTTATCAGCCGGTCTAAACCAACTGTGACACGTGACTCTTTCTCGAGCGAACCTATCTCTTGGGGTGCGACTGCTTGGATCACCTCCAAGTTTGGTGCACCCAGGGCAACGTGGGCGATGACGCATCATTGATTGCTCATCTGGAGAATCTGGCGTCATCGTCAACGGCCAAGAGGCCTTTTCAGGGCCAGCTGACCCCATTGCACGAGGGGGTCGGGGTATGGCGGGCCTCCAAGGCCCGCGGGGGTGGTCGCTCCAGGTACCCCTCTGCTACGCGGGGATCGTGCGGTCCATGGCCCTGTATGGGTGCCCAATATGGGCGGAGGCCCTGAAGGCCGGAAGTGTGCGGATGCTGCGCGCTCCGCAGCGAGTGATGGCCATCAGGGTCATCCGCGGGTACCGCACGATCTCCTTCGAGGCGGTGAGTCTCTCTGCCGGAACTCCGCCATGGGACTTGGAGGCGAGAGCCCTTTCGCAACTGTACCAGTGGCGAATGGAGGCGCGGGAGCAGGGACGGAACCCCGAGCATCGAGAAATCGAGGCCGTGCAGTCCCAGCTCCGCCAGGCCATCGTGGTGGAGTGAAAGGAACGACTTGGGCGACCAAGCGCAGGGCACGCCGCAATAGCGGCGGTAAGGCCCATCATGGAGGATTGGCTAGAGAGGCGACACGGAAGCCTCTCGTACCGACTGACGCAGGTTATCTCCGGGAAGGGATTTCCGCACGAAAAAAAAAAAAAAGGTACCCCTCTGCTGTTATCAGAGGGGACACTGCGAATGGCACAGGGTCAGTCGGGGTGCGAGGGATATGCTCTATGAGTAACCTTACACCCCGGCGTCTGTAGACCCGAGACGGCGTGCGGTTTTAGTCGGTTCAAGCACGTCATAACCGCCCCCGCTGGCCGGCGGAGGGGTATCCGAAGGTATTTCCGCGCATATAAAAAAAAAAGGTACCTATCTCTTTTTGTGCACTACTGTGAAAAAGTGACGGGTGTCGTTATGTCCTGCAACGAGAGTTGCCAAGCAATAAGCATAGATTTCAGAGCATTATTATTTTGGGAGAATTTTAAAAAATCTGTCAAACTAGTGGTCATTCGAAGATGTGTCTTGTCTAAGTATTGTCTGTCGAATAATCGTCTGTCGAAGTAGTGGTAATTCGAAGGTGTGTGTTGTCTAATAGTTGTCTGTCGAAGCAATGACTTGTCGGTCTATGTGTTTTCTAAGTTCGCTACATGTCGAAGTATTGTACTGTCTAAATTCAGTCCGTAAATACCTGTAAACCCGATAGCTACTATAGAGGAACAAGTAATATTGCAGGATGCAAGAGCGAGAGTCTGCTGCGAAGCATGAAGAAGCTGGCTCCACTCTCGCAGAGGCGCAGACGTTGATGAAGAAACATCTCGCGCTGGAAGCTGAACTGATCTCGAGGTATTATTTTTCATATACTCGTATGACTTAATTTTGATATTTCAATTTTGATTTCAATAATTATTATAATGTTTAATTCCTATTTTAATTTTTACTTTTATATTTATTTGAATTTTTATTCAATACTAACACTAGTGTAAGCCATTCTTCAATATTAAGTTAAGTATTACAATCCGAAACAAATGATTTGAATACGAAATCCTTAGTACTTATTATCATAATATAACTTCACGCCTGTATTCCCGAAGGGGTAGGCAGAGGTGTATTACACACCCACGATTCGCCAGTTATGATTCAGTCCCAATGTAATAGGGGGCGAGCCTAATGCCATCTACCGGGCACATTACTAAGCAAGCGATAATTAACATTTTTAATACACACATAACTACGAAAAGTCAATAATCCCGGGCGAATCCGAGGCTCGCACCTCGGATTCCGGAGTCCGGGGTCCACCTTACGAAAACGTTACGATGCATCCCATTAAAAAAAGAGATTGTGGCGATACCACATGTACCCAACGCCATCTAGCGACAGTAAGCTAAACTACTTCGATACTACTACAGAACTACTGATCCTGCATCGCAAAAGTGAAGTTTACGCGCTGGAGAACATATATACAACATGACAACATCAACCGTTGAACCGCATCCCGCAACGCGTGATCACTTTGCCTGGTTGGAGGTCCTTCCTTTGTGTCGGAGGAACATCCCGTTCCTTCACCTCCACCACTGCCGCTTTCTTAGCATATCTCGCTAACCCAATTATATTTTGCTGTAAATAGCAAACCCTGACAACCTCTGTGGCGTAGCGGTAGAGCGTTCGACTGATGAGTCAAGGGTCGCGGGTTCGATTCCCACTCAGTGCAAATATTTGTGTGCATGAATATTTGCATTGGTCTAGGTGTTTCTATGTATAATATGTATGTATTTAAAAAGAAATGTTTATCTGCATTCTAGAATCCATAACATAAGCTATACTTACTTTGGGTTCAGATAGCACTGTGTAGAATGTCGTAAAATATTTATTTATTATTTATTTATTTATACAATTCCACAGAGAACCCTCAATCAAGACGCTCATAACCCGGGCATCTCAACTGTCCCGGCGCGGCCACTTCGCGTCTGGAGAACTGGAGTCCAGGGCCCGGGACTTATCGGCCTGCTACCGGGCACTGCTGGAGGCTGCGGCCGCCAGGACACAGCTGATACAAGAGAGATGCGAGCTGTTACAGGTTATATATTACATAAACACAAACATTTTAAACATAACTTCACGTCTGTATGCTCGAAGGTGTAGACAGAGGTGTATTACATACCCACGATTCGCTAGTTACGTTAAATTCCCAATGTAGTAAGGGGCGAGCCTATTGCCATCTATCGGGCACATTATTGAGCAAGCGATAATTAACATTTATTGCGATGGGGCGACTGGGGATGAAACTCGAGACCTCGTCTCAGCAGTCCGTTACGTACGCCACTGGACTAAATTGTTTAATTGCTATTTTTTGTACCGAGGATTATGTATTCTTCGACAAGTAAAGTTATTTAACACAAAGGCAAGAATTAGACAGCTAATAAATATCGTGATATTTGCGATCCTGCTAATAATATTGTTTCAACGATCATCGATTTCTCGAAAACTACTGATCGAATCTTCTAGAAATTAAAACGCATTGTTAATGTCGAAGTACTCTATCGATCCGTGTAGAAAAATCCAGAAAAGTCAATACAAAATCACAAGCCCTTTAAATACCTATTCCTACTTTACCTACAAATCGCGATAACAAGGGCATTCACCTCTATCGTCGGCGCGACTGTGTAGGTACTTGTTTTCTCGAACGCCCCAGTAAATACCTACTCTTCTCGAACGCTCTAGTGCCTTATCTCTAGATGATTCCGGAACATTCTACCCTCTTTATTAAGAGCTATAAAAGGGCGCCCGGCTATCGACACGAGTCAGTTAATTTTCGGAAGCGAAAGCGAACACATCTTACCGAAGCGAACCAAGAGGGTTATACCTGCGACTTACGCAACGACTGTGGACTACTGTGATCTGCTGAGTGACTTGAACTGTTGAAGAGTACTGTGTGTGTGCTAGTTATTTAGTTGTCTAGTTTGTGGTGAGCGAATAAACCTCTTTGTTGTATAAACGGCATTTAATTTGTACCCCGCGCACGTAACAATATCTTCTTTGAATTAAAACAAAGTTGCTAGAAGCAAATAGTACATGAAGAGAATGCAAACTATCTGTGTTGTTTTGTGACAGCTGTGTTGTATGTATTCAATAAGTATTAAGTTAACTTTATATACGAGTACAATGTATTACAACATGTAATTATTTAAGATAACTAGTTGACGACAAACTGCTTTAGAGTTTGGCAACTGATGTCTTATTACTAAATTGTAAATTAATTACTAGGTCTGCAAGGCGAATCGCTGCTTGCAATGTTGAGCTGAGTGAGACATCGTGATTCTTGTCCAATAGATTTGACCGCTATTGCGGAATCAGATTTTGAAAATTTTGAACAGTGATCATTCCTCCGTGGCAAGTCCGATTTTGAAAATTCTTTTTGAAAGTCACAACTCTGGACATGCTTTCTGAGCGTGTAAAGTTTGGTCACAGTGTCTCGAGCGGTTATTATGTAATTCCATCTGGAATTTTTTTAACGGTGATCATTCCTCTGTGGTAGCATTAATTTTTTCAAAATATATCCATAAACCTTCCTCTGATTGACCTCTTTAATCATGCCAAATTTGGTTCTGATTGGATTAGTAGTTTAGGAGGAGACCTGTGACAAAGAAAATCCTGAAGTCTGGATTGAGGAGCTTTCGCTCGACTTCGTGTCACTCAGCTCAATTAAGTTAAATAAATTAAAAAAAAAGGTTCAGCTGCATACCCTGTTTGCAGATAGTTTGATGCCAACCGTCAAACTATCTGCTTATATCAAAGCGTACAGAGGCTGTCTTTACGCCGTCTGTACGCTTAGATGTTCTAAACTATCCAACAGATTTTGATGATAATTTCATTAATTGATAGTGTTGCAAGAGGAAGGTTTAAATAATTATTTTTATACTATTAAAGAGAATTCGTCTTTAGTAATTGAAATATATTATTTTTTTCGAGAGTATGTATGTATGTATGTATGTATAATTGTTTGGCACGCTCTGCAGCCTGAACGGCTCGATGGATTTTAGCTTGAGAGGTGTCGTTAGATTCGTATTTACTGTGAGAGTGCTACTAGCCATATCAAAATAAAAAATAAACAAAATTGCGGATTTTTGGCGTGAAATGTATATTGTTAAAAAAATATTTTCACTCAAACTTATCGAGTAGGGTATCAAAATGAAAAGCTTTAAAGGGTGATTTCAAAAATATATATTACATAACTAAAAAGTATACAATAAAATTATTAATTATAACACTTACTGCCCTAAAAAGACAGAAACAAGTTTGATAGCAGGTGGGACCCATTTGCAAATCATAAACCGAAAGAAAATCTTAACTGGTGAATCGTGGGTGTGTAATACACCTCTGTCTACCCTTTCGGGGATACAGGCGTGAAGTTATGTTATGTTATGTTATGTAAACCGAAAGAAAATTAATGGGACTTCCTGCTATCAAACTTGTTTTGGTTTTTTTAGGGCAGTCAAGTTTTTTATTTATTTGTTCCCTATAATAGCCGCGGTAGCCTAGTGGTGTGGGTAATGGACTGCTGAGACGAGGTCTCGGGTTCGATCCCAGGTTTTACCATGGCACACACCAATGACTTTTCGATGCTTTTCGAAGTTATGTGCGTATTTATCGCAGGCTTATAAGTGCCCGGTTAATGGCAATAGACTCGCCACCTATTACATTGGGACCTAAACATAAACTGGCGAAATGTGGGTGCTAGCACCTCTGCCTACCCCTTCGGGGATATAGGCGTGAGCTTATGTTATGTTATGTTATTTGTTTTCTTCATTTAGATCTTATACATTCTAAGTTTGGTGTCACACAACCAATTTCTGTTTCTCACAACTTCATTCTCTCCTCCAGCTCGCATCCGAGGTCTCGGAAGCTGAAGCTTGGCTGCTGGAGCGTCGCCTGGCGCTGGTCTCCCCGGACGTGGGACGCGACGAGGACTCCGCGCTGGCGCTGGTCCGGCGACTGGAAGCCACGCAACGGGAGCTCAGCGGGTTCGATGCCACGGTCGTGAAGCTGGATAAGACTGCTAGCGGTTTAATGGTATGTCAAATTCTGAATTAAAACTATTTTTAAGGGATTCTATCGCGATTTATTTGATGTTATTTTATATTTTACATTGATCCCGACGTTTCGATTGCTTTTCAGTCTCCCCGTGGAGACTCATAATATCAGTAGTATCATTTATTCTGTATATACCGTTAAAACGGCACTTACAAAACGTCAAAAAAAACTAGACTAATTTTTTAGCAGCAAAATAAAACTAGACTTCATGACATACTTTGGAGCCCGGGGTTTGCTCTCCTGCAATTCTTTTTTTTCCATATCTTGACTTTTACGGGCTTGACTGCCGTCTGACCTCGAGAGGTGCGCCTGCGCCAGACCATCGTCCGTCAATCAACTGGTTATACTGGCATGCAGGTAAGGTTGACTTGACTCCGAAGGTCTGGGAAGTTCCTCAGTTGGAACAAATGTAAATGAAACCTCACATTTTAACATAACATAACATAACATAAACTCACGTCTATATCCCCGAAGGGGTAGGCAGAGGTGCTAGCACCCACATTTCGCCAGTTTATGTTTAGGTCCCAATGTAATAGGTGGCGAGCCTATTGCCATTAACCGGGCATTTATAAACCTGCGATAAATACACACATAACTTCGAAAAGCATCGAAAAGTTATTGGTGTGTGCCATGGTAAAACCTGGGATCGAACCCGAGACCTCGTCTCAGCAGTCCATTACCCATACCACGAGGCTACCGCGGCTTTAAATGTATCTCACATTTTAAATGTATCTCAATACAGGATCGCGCTACCATCGATGGTGAACAAGTCAAGAAGAAGATGAATGACTTGAAGTCCATTTACGAGGACATGAAGCTCTTATCAGCGAAGCGTCAGCAACGACTGCAGCAGAGCTTGAAGTACTTCAAGTAAGGGGAACAATTCAACCATCCTGTAGATTTGTAGTCGCAAGTTTGAATGTGAACTGTTAAAAAACTTTTGTTAGAATGTAACATAACATATTATAACATAACTTCACGCCTGTATCCCCGAAGGGGTAGGCAGAGGTGTATTACACACCCACGATTCGCCAGTTATGTTAAGGTCCCAATGTGATATATTGCCATCTACCGGGCACATTATTAAGCGTGCGATAATTAACATTTACTAATGCACACATAACTACGAAAAGTCAAACGTGTGTGTCCAGGGCGACTTGGGATCGAACTCGAGACCTCGTCACAGCACTCCGTTACGTATGCCACTGGACTATCGCCGCTTATTAGTTAATGTTAGAATGTATTTACTCAGATACGATTTATGGTGAACTTGATGATGTCCGAGCATCACACGTCAATAGGCCACGGTAACCGCTTCCCATCTGGTGGGACGTGTGCTTGACTACCACCTAAGCGGTTTAAAAATTTCACAGCCCACGAAAAAATATAAAATTAATACTTTAAAAGAACAATCAAAAAGTAAGCTATTCCTGACGTAGGTTTTATAACCTCCCGAAATCTTAGGCTTTGTTCACCAATCACACTGAATACAAAAGGTAACCTCTGAGGCAAAAACGACGAGGTGTTATAAGTTTCACGTGTCTATATGTGTGTCTGTCTGTAGCATCGTAGCTCCCGAACCGTGTACCTTTTTTTCTTTTTCTTTTTCGTGCGGAAATCCTTTCGGATACCCCCCCGCTGGCCAACTGGGGCGGTTATGTCGGGCTTGAACCAGCTGCCGAATGCCAGGGGTTATAAAATTTTAAAATTTTTGTTTTAATCTTATTGAAATCACCCGTTCTGAAAATGTGGCATTACTGAAACGGGTTCCTTATGTGCGACACCCTTGATGGTGTAGCTTTTGTATTCCACTTCTCTGGGCATATCATCTTTTTAAATAATTCTTCATCTTTGCCCCCTCCCCCCTCCAGGTTCGTCCAAGAGTGTGAAGAAGTCCAGGAATGGATCGGTGAGCAGATGACCACGGCCGCCAGTGAAGAGTACGGCTTGGATGTGGAGCACGTGGAGACACTGCAGCAGGCCTTCGACAACTTCCTCACGCAGTTACATGGTGAGAACTATAGTGAATCACTTTGGAGAACATTTTTATGAGAACATGTTAATTGTAAGACTCTTCGGTAGATGGCGCTGCTAAATACTAAAACGCGGTAGTGCGCGCTAGCGAATAAATTTCGTGCCCAATTGCAAGTTCAAAGATCGTTCTTCCGTTGTTGTCAGTGTCAGTCTGTCTGTCTGTGTAACACGGTGTGTAAATGAGACACACTCGCCATTGGTATTAGCTTGACAAATTCCGAATTCATCATCATCATCATCATCATCATCATCAACCTATGCTAGTCCACTGCTGGACATAGGTCTCCCCTAATGAGCGCCATAGCGCCCTGTCTTCAGCTTGCCGCATGCAGCATCTGCCCGCAGTCTTTCGCAGATCGTCACCCCACCTGGCCGGAGGGCGTCCCACGCTACGTTTGCCGAGTCGCGGTCTCCACTCAAGAACACGTTTGCCCCAGCGGTTGTCGGTTCTTCGCGAGATATGGCCGGCCCACTGCCACTTCAGCTTGCTTATTCTTTGAGCTATGTCGATAACCTTGGTTCTCTGTCGGTAATTCCGAATTACCGACCACCTTATGTCTAAAACTTCACACATGCTTTAGTTCCTCTTCAATTTAATTTGTTGCATAGATTCACATTATTCTTTTTTTTTTACTAGCCAACGAAGGACGCATCGAAGCAGTCTGCGAAGCGGGCAGCGTACTTCTAGAAGAGAATACTCCCGAAGCGGATAGAGTGAAGCAGAGGATAGATGACATCAAGGGACTCTGGGATGACTTGAAGGAGCTGGCGTTGGCCAGGCAAGAGGTGAGTCCGATTGACATACATATAACATAACTTCACGCCTGTATCCCCGAAGGGGTAGATTATTACACACCCACGATTCACCAGTTATGTTAAGGTACCAATTTAATAGGGGGCGAGCCTATTGCCATCAACCGGGCACATTATTAAGCGTTTTGCCGATTGACTGGGCACTTTTTACAACCCAAGCCCCAAGCCAACTTCATCTGCGGCCCTTTTGATTGATGGAGGAGGCACTGATGCATGCCTTCCTCTCAGGGTTCTGTCGATTGCCTTTTATTTCATTTAGCATGTTCTTTAGAGAGGTTTGATGCTTATGATTGACCGTATCGATTGATGCCATAAAAGTACAGGATGTTTTTTTTTCGGATTTTAACCGGTGCGATTGCCGAGTGTGGCAAATGAGTTTTTGATAATCTTAGAATGCCGTTTCAATTGTTCATTATATCGTTTATCTATATTATTACAGATATTTTCCCTTCATGTGGCATTTAAACGTGTAAGGTCCTATATAACAAATAGTATACGAAGATCGTACATTTATGTTCCTTTGAGCCGGATGTCCCTGGGTCCTTGTAGTATAGATATTTTTAATGAGGGCCCACAACAATTGTATATTATACAGAGCTCATACGTTTATGGTACTTCGAGCTGGATGTCCATACTTGTAATATAAATATTTAATTGACAACCGACAAGAATTGTATAGTGGTTAACTCGAAGGACAATAAATATACGATACATTTATCTACGAACTTGATATCTATTGATCCTTGTCGCACAAAAATGATTGTTATTGTCGTGTGTCAGGCTCTGGCAGGAGCTCGCCAGGTCCACGAGTTCGACCGATCGGCGGAAGAAACGGCGGCTTGGGTGGCGGAGAAGGAGTCCGCGCTCGGGGATACTTCTCCCCCGCGAGAACTACATGAACTGCACGCGCAGAAGAGGATGCTCAGCGCGCTCGGGGCTGACCTGGATGCCATTCGGCACGCCCACGACCGACTTCAGGGCGAGGCTGTCAGGTACGTACTTACTGTCTGTGGCTGACAACAAGTCCTCTTGATTACTGTATGTAGCGAACAAAGAGTCTCTGGTTGCTGTATGTGGCGGACAAGGAGACTGCCGATCACTGTCTGTTATGAACAAGGAGTCCGCCACATGTTCTTGATTTAAAAACAATACTCTAGCATACCAGATATTGAAGAAAGAAAGAAAGCCAGTCTACATGGCAGTTTAAATAGACGGGGGTTGTCCCCAAATTTCATGGTGAGACCACGTGCCTATTATGACTGGTGGTCCTGGTTTTTTTTTTCGTGGAAATCCGGGTTTCGAAATGATTACCCTCTCTTACCCACAGACTCGGCGAAGCATTCCCCGATGCCAAGGAGCACGTGACGTCGAAGCTGGAGGACGTGACCGAAGCCCTGACGACACTGGTATCGCTGACCCAGCAGTGCAACCAGCAGCTGGAGCTGGCCGGGCAGCTGCAAGCCTACTTCGACACCTACCATGAGTTACTGTGAGTTTACGGTGGTAGAACTTGGTAGTACTTTGCTATATTTAGGTGATATAGGCTGAGTGTTAACCAAGTAGATACGTATGCAAAATTAAGCAATACTGGTGTCGCGAATGCGATTGTAAATATTATGGTAAAATATAGTAATTATATAAATATATAAATTAAATGTAAAAAGTCTCTGTAAAAGGAAATCGGTCATGTTAATGTCAAATATAGTAGTGATGGGAGAGGGAAAAAAAAGCAATATGGCGACTGCAAGTGTGCAGAGGTGAAAGATGAAGTGTTGACGGTAAAAACGTGCTGGCCTCCGGAAATCCGTAAGATCCCTTTAATTTATTTGTTATTGTGCATAGTGTATAACTGACCAATGTTAAAGTGATTATGAAATGGATGTTGTGGACAGGGACGGCTATAAGTGGAGATGGGAGGCCGTTACTGGGCATTGGCCCACATTTTTACATTTCCAAATCAGCTTAGCATATATGTACCTATTCATTATATTTATTGTGATAATATTGCGAAGCAGATATAAAACCCTATAAATTGCCCTATGGCAACAACTGGTCAGGTCAGTCTTAGGATAGGTGACCGCTGATCCGCTCCTCGGAGAACACGTTAGCCGTCGGTTCCAGTTACCATACGAAAATTTCTGGCAGTCGTTATGGTAGTTGAAGCTCTAAAAACTTCGACAAATAGTCTAACTACAGAGCTTTGATATGTCAGATGGCTCGCTTACGGAAAGTATTGAAGTTCGGCCGTTTCGTAGTTAGGTCGAAAAGCCGACCCTATCTGAGTTGAGAAAAGGCTCAGAGGAGGAGGATGGAACTAATTTGACACAAGAATAAACGCACTCTTAATTTTGAACCAGATTAACCAAATTAAATCTTACCTCTAACTGCATTAAAAAGTTAAATACGCTAAGAAACTGAGCCGGACTCTATTGATTCTCAAACATATCTGTATAGCTAGGATAAAAAAACAACAGTGACATCACTAAAGCCTTTGACACCCTTTTGCACCCCTCTAGGGCGTGGACGAATGAAACCCTCGCCAGGGTGACAGCACCAGAGCTGGCCAGCGACGTCTCCGGAGCCGAGCGTCTGTTGGCACGTCACCGGGACATATACGTTGAGATCCAGGCTAAAGAAGATGCCTTCAACACCTTGTATAGCGATGGTGAGTGAATTAAATACCCTTATAAGTGCAGCCGTGAGGTGTACCTCAGGGAGTGAGTCTTGGACCCTGCTATAAAATGATGGACGGCCTCCGTGGCGTAGCGGTAGAACATTTGACTGCTAAATCAGATGTCGCGGATTCGATTCCCGCTATGTTGAAATATATTTATGCATGAATATGTTATATTAACATTGGTCTGGGTATTTCTGTTATAATATGTATGTATTTACATAAAAATATCTAAGCATGATTATTCATATTCTAGAACCCATAATACAAACTAGTTAAACTATAGATTTTTTGGGGGCTGAATCACCCGCGTCCGTAGGAGAACACCCTGTAATGAATCCCTACACGTGGCCCACCCAGGGTGCTAATCAGGTGATACACTGGTGGTAGGTTTCGACCGATGGCTTGTGACCACCCACTGAGCAAAGACGTACCGCCAAATAGCCTGGCTGTGTTCTGGTACGATGTTCGGTGCAGCCACTCGGAAGGATGGGTCGAAGTAGCTGTTCCACTACAGGCTGCCCGAACTGTTGCACTCTGCTATGGAGGGATCGGGATGCTGGCCTTGGAGGGTAGCGGGATCCGAGGCACGGTGCACCGCTGGCCGACCGCAGGTAGATGGAGGCCCAAGTAGTATGTTAGCCACATATGAAATGCTGCCTCGCCAACTGTCGAAAAATCCCGGGGTGCGCCATCGTGCCGGTAGGCGACCGGAAGAGAGGGCCCCGAGGGAAACTTGCATTGTATCCAGCGGGCAGTAAAGCGTTTTGGGCCCTAGCAAAGTCGGTTGAGTCCAACTTCTGCCGCCACTCACTGCCTCCACTGCGGAAGCCTGACGGGACACTGGCCCACTCCGCTGAGGGAAAAGCAAATTTATTAGCTTCGCTTTTTGCGGAGTCTTCGCGTCTAGATGCCGGAACGACGAAGCCTCCTGCTCCTCCTGTCGGATGTGGGACGCGCATGGCAGATATCAGCATCCGACAGAGGGATGTACGTAGGGTGCTAAGTAATCTGGACGTGAGTAAGGCCAGTGGACCCGATGGGATTCCAGCAATAGTGCTCAGGACTTGTGCACCTGAGTTGTCTCCTATTTTGACACGCATGTTTCGTCTCTCTTATGAGACCGGTCAAGTGCCGAAGGCTTGGAAGCAAGCCAACGTGCAACCTGTGCCCAAAAAGGGTAGCCGGGCGGACCCTGTCAATTACAGACCAATTTCAGTAACGTCCATACTCTGTAAGACTATGGAACGTGTACTGAATAAAAAGCTCCAATACCTTGAAGCGAACGATCTCCTCAGTGATCGGCGATATGGCTTTCACCAAAACCGTTCCACTTTGGACCTTCTTGTGTATGCCACCCACATTTGGAGTGAGGCCATCGAGAGGCACGGAGAGGCACTTGCCGTTTCTCTCGACATCTCGAAGGCTTTTGACAGGGTCTGGCACGAACGCCTAATTGGGAAACTTCCGTCCAACGGCCTGCCCCTTGGCTTATGTTTCTGGATCACCGACTTCCTGAGGAATCGGTCTATCCAAGTGGTCGTTGACGGCTGCACATCCGACCGTTTAGAAATCAACGCTGGGGTCCCTCAGGGGTCGGTACTCTCGGCTACATTATTCCTGTTGCACATAAACGACCTGCTCAAGCCCGGTACTTTTGGGTACGCAGACGACAGCACACTAGTCGTGAGTTACGAGTCCAACCCCCGAGCAAGCGTGGGACAGATCCGGTCTCTCCGAGAGGCTGTTGAGCGTTTGAATTTGTCCTTGAAAGCGGTCTCCGATTGTGGTGATGCTAACTTAGTCAAATTCAACGCTACTAAGACCCAGGCGTGTCTTTTCTCCGCCAAGCGAAGTCAATTTCAACCAAACCCCACATTCCGAAATGCATCCGTGCCAATAACCGACCGCCTCGAGCTTCTTGGCGTTATAGAGTAACGCCAAGGAGAACACCCTCAATTTAGGGTCTTACATTGAGGCTAAAGCTCAAGTGGCTGCTAAAAAGCTGGGCATACTGTCGAAGATGCGACAGTACTTCATACCGGAACAGTTGCTCAACCTGTACCAAGCGCAGGTTCGATCCTGTATGGAGTACTGCTCGTATCTGTGTGATGGCTCGGCAAAATACCATCTAGAAGCGCTAGAGACAATAGAGAGACGGGCCAAGAGGCTCATTAACAACGATGCACTCGTCGAGAAAAGGCTTCAGAGCCTTGAACATCGACGCAAAGTTGCAGGCCTAGTGGTCTTTTATTGGATGCATTTCGGAGAGTGTGCACTGGAATTGCACAACTTGATACCTCCAAGCCCATTCCAGACGCACAGCGACGCGCCGCCGCTACATGGTGGATATTCCACTCATACGCACGAAATGTTTCGGCGACACATTTATTATGCGTACAGCTAAGGAGTGGAATTGCCTGCCTGAGTTTGTGTTTCCGGAAGGCTATAACCTCGGAATCTTCAAGTGTCGAGTGAATAGGTTCCTTCTAGGCAAACGTGATCCATCGTAGACCACATCGTCACTTACGATCAGGTGAAATAGAGTTCAAACGTGAGCCTATCATCCATAAAAAAAACTAGATGTTTACCCTCATAGATTAATCGTTCAAAGACACTAATCTTTAGTAATACGGACAGAAAATATGGTATAGCGCGTTGGTTCCTGTGATGTTCCTCAAGGTTCGATTTTTGCACCACAGTGGAGCATGAGTCTTTCCTTACAAGTCCCGGATATTAATTTGACAGATTTGCACTTATAATGACAGTGTCACGCCATTGTCACCCCTTTATTCATAGACACTAATCTTTAGTAATACCCAGACAGAAAATTTGGTATAGCGTGTTGGTTCATCTGGTGTTCCTCAAGGTTCGATTTTTGGACCACAGTGGAGCATGAGTCTTTTCTTACAAGCCCCGGATATTAATTTGACAGATTTGCACTTATAGTGACAGTCTCATGACATTATCACTTCCTTTTTTCAAAGACACTAATCTTTAGTAATACCCAGACAGAAAATTTGGTATAGCGTGTTGGTTCATGTGGTGTTCTTCAAGGTTCGATTTTTGGACCACAGTGACCACAGATTTGCACTTATAATCACAGTCTCACGCCATTGTCATAGACACTAATCTTTAGTAATACCCAGACAGAAAATTTGGTATAGCGTGTTGGTTCATGTGGTGTTCCTCAAGGTTCGATTTTTGGACCACAGCGGAGCAGGAGTCTTTTCTTACAAGCCCCGAATATTAATTTGACAGACTTGCACTTATAATGACAGTATTATACGTCACCGTAAGACGTATGTGAACGAGAATATCAGGTTTAGTTAGCTCAAATTAGCAGTGTATCACCTAACATGAGTAGAAGTCTCGTCCTGAATTTTGAATCTCTCCGACTTTAATTTTTTAGGAAAAGTCAGTATACTAATTGTTTTAAAATATCATTCATTGTTGAAAATTCATCCAATGAGTAAATTTTTTAAGTAAATATGTCGCGATGGCTGAATATCCTTAACCAAAACGGTTATATTACAATACCGTGCAAACTGTTCCCCTGCAGGCGAGAAGCTGGTGACGGAAGGGCACTTCATGGCGAATGAGATCGAGGAGCGCATGTCCGTGCTGCGCGCGCGCCGCGCCGCGCTGGACGGCGCGCACGCCGCGCGCGCGCGCATCTACGCGCAGCACCTGGACGCGCTCGTGTTCCGCCGCGACGCCGACGCGCTCGACAACTGGATCGCCAACAGGTGGGCCCATAGCGCATCTGCGCGCAGCACCTGGACGCGCTCGTGTTCCGCCGCGACGCCGACGCGCTCGACAACTGGATCGCCAACAGGTGGGCCCATAGCGCATCTGCGCGCAGCACCTGGACGCGCTCGTGTTCCGCCGCGACGCCGACGCGCTCGACAACTGGATCGCCAACAGGTGGGCCCATAGCGCATCTGCGCGCAGCACCTGGACGCGCTCGTGTTCCGCCGCGACGCCGACGCGCTCGACAACTGGATCGCCAACAGGTGGGCCCATAGCGCATCTGCGCGCAGCACCTGGACGCGCTCGTGTTCCGCCGCGACGCCGACGCG
Source organism: Cybosia mesomella (assembly GCA_946251805.1). Taxonomy (NCBI): domain Eukaryota; kingdom Metazoa; phylum Arthropoda; class Insecta; order Lepidoptera; family Erebidae; genus Cybosia; species Cybosia mesomella. Next base: position 20,446,171 of record OX276411.1, read on the forward strand.
CTCGACAACTGGATCGCCAACAGGTGGGCCCATAGCGCATCTGCGCGCAGCACCTGGACGCGCTCGTGTTCCGCCGCGACGCCGACGCGCTCGACAACTGGATCGCCAACAGGTGGGCCCATAGCGCATCTACGCGCAGCACCTGGACGCGCTCGTGTTCCGCCGCGACGCCGACGCGCTCGACAACTGGATCGCCAACAGGTGGGCCCATAGCGCATCTGCGCGCAGCACCTGGACGCGCTCGTGTTCCGCCGCGACGCCGACGCGCTCGACAACTGGATCGCCAACAGGTGGGCCCATAGCGCATCTGCGCGCAGCACCTGGACGCGCTCGTGTTCCGCCGCGACGCCGACGCGCTCGACAACTGGATCGCCAACAGGTGGGCCCATAGCGCATCTGCGCGCAGCACCTGGACGCGCTCGTGTTCCGCCGCGACGCCGACGCGCTCGACAACTGGATCGCCAACAGGTGGGCCCATAGCGCATCTGCGCGCAGCACCTGGACGCGCTCGTGTTCCGCCGCGACGCCGACGCGCTCGACAACTGGATCGCCAACAGGTGGGCCCATAGCGCATCTGCGCGCAGCACCTGGACGCGCTCGTGTTCCGCCGCGACGCCGACGCGCTCGACAACTGGATCGCCAACAGGTGGGCCCATAGCGCATCTACGCGCAGCACCTGGACGCGCTCGTGTTCCGCCGCGACGCCGACGCGCTCGACAACTGGATCGCCAACAGGTGGGCCCATAGCGCATCTGCGCGCAGCACCTGGACGCGCTCGTGTTCCGCCGCGACGCCGACGCGCTCGACAACTGGATCGCCAACAGGTGGGCCCATAGCGCATCTGCGCGCAGCACCTGGACGCGCTCGTGTTCCGCCGCGACGCCGACGCGCTCGACAACTGGATCGCCAACAGGTGGGCCCATAGCGCATCTGCGCGCAGCACCTGGACGCGCTCGTGTTCCGCCGCGACGCCGACGCGCTCGACAACTGGATCGCCAACAGGTGGGCCCATAGCGCATCTGCGCGCAGCACCTGGACGCGCTCGTGTTCCGCCGCGACGCCGACGCGCTCGACAACTGGATCGCCAACAGGTGGGCCCATAGCGCATCTACGCGCAGCACCTGGACGCGCTCGTGTTCCGCCGCGACGCCGACGCGCTCGACAACTGGATCGCCAACAGGTGGGCCCATAGCGCATCTGCGCGCAGCACCTGGACGCGCTCGTGTTCCGCCGCGACGCCGACGCGCTCGACAACTGGATCGCCAACAGGTGGGCCCATAGCGCATCTACGCGCAGCACCTGGACGCGCTCGTGTTCCGCCGCGACGCCGACGCGCTCGACAACTGGATCGCCAACAGGTGGGCCCATAGCGCATCTGCGCGCAGCACCTGGACGCGCTCGTGTTCCGCCGCGACGCCGACGCGCTCGACAACTGGATCGCCAACAGGTGGGCCCATAGCGCATCTGCGCGCAGCACCTGGACGCGCTCGTGTTCCGCCGCGACGCCGACGCGCTCGACAACTGGATCGCCAACAGGTGGGCCCATAGCGCATCTGCGCGCAGCACCTGGACGCGCTCGTGTTCCGCCGCGACGCCGACGCGCTCGACAACTGGATCGCCAACAGGTGGGCCCATAGCGCATCTGCGCGCAGCACCTGGACGCGCTCGTGTTCCGCCGCGACGCCGACGCGCTCGACAACTGGATCGCCAACAGGTGGGCCCATAGCGCATCTGCGCGCAGCACCTGGACGCGCTCGTGTTCCGCCGCGACGCCGACGCGCTCGACAACTGGATCGCCAACAGGTGGGCCCATAGCGCATCTGCGCGCAGCACCTGGACGCGCTCGTGTTCCGCCGCGACGCCGACGCGCTCGACAACTGGATCGCCAACAGGTGGGCCCATAGCGCATCTACGCGCAGCACCTGGACGCGCTCGTGTTCCGCCGCGACGCCGACGCGCTCGACAACTGGATCGCCAACAGGTGGGCCCATAGCGCATCTGCGCGCAGCACCTGGACGCGCTCGTGTTCCGCCGCGACGCCGACGCGCTCGACAACTGGATCGCCAACAGGTGGGCCCATAGCGCATCTGCGCGCAGCACCTGGACGCGCTCGTGTTCCGCCGCGACGCCGACGCGCTCGACAACTGGATCGCCAACAGGTGGGCCCATAGCGCATCTACGCGCAGCACCTGGACGCGCTCGTGTTCCGCCGCGACGCCGACGCGCTCGACAACTGGATCGCCAACAGGTGGGCCCATAGCGCATCTGCGCGCAGCACCTGGACGCGCTCGTGTTCCGCCGCGACGCCGACGCGCTCGACAACTGGATCGCCAACAGGTGGGCCCATAGCGCATCTGCGCGCAGCACCTGGACGCGCTCGTGTTCCGCCGCGACGCCGACGCGCTCGACAACTGGATCGCCAACAGGTGGGCCCATAGCGCATCTGCGCGCAGCACCTGGACGCGCTCGTGTTCCGCCGCGACGCCGACGCGCTCGACAACTGGATCGCCAACAGGTGGGCCCATAGCGCATCTGCGCGCAGCACCTGGACGCGCTCGTGTTCCGCCGCGACGCCGACGCGCTCGACAACTGGATCGCCAACAGGTGGGCCCATAGCGCATCTACGCGCAGCACCTGGACGCGCTCGTGTTCCGCCGCGACGCCGACGCGCTCGACAACTGGATCGCCAACAGGTGGGCCCATAGCGCATCTGCGCGCAGCACCTGGACGCGCTCGTGTTCCGCCGCGACGCCGACGCGCTCGACAACTGGATCGCCAACAGGTGGGCCCATAGCGCATCTGCGCGCAGCACCTGGACGCGCTCGTGTTCCGCCGCGACGCCGACGCGCTCGACAACTGGATCGCCAACAAAAAATTATAAAGACTCCAAAAAGAAATCAGCCCGATCGAGCGAAAAGTAAATATTTGTCCGCTATTTGTCCGTTACTTGAAGACGCCGAATGATACGCATATAGACATATGAATATTAATTAATATATATAGATACCTAACAGAAGCGACGGTTTCTCCCGTAAAAGCCAAAATAAACCAATCTATAAGATAGGGAAGAGTAAGAATGCAGACCTCCGGGCCCCAAAGTATAACGACTACCGTTTAACCCCCCCCCCCCCCGCCCCTCTACTGCAATAAGAATCCTGCACCAGAGCCTCGTCCGTCAATCAGGAGATGTTCCGGTTTGCATATTGACTTGGGCCCAAAATATCAGAAAATATACTAAAAGCTCACACATTCCACCAGGGTACCGCTGGTACGAGACGGCAAGTACGGTGAGAGTGTAGCTCAAGTTGAAGAGCTGATCAACCGCCATAGAGATCTAGAAGAGACCATCGACGCGCAGAAGGACAAGTTCAACGCACTCAAGAGGATCACGTTGGTGAGTTATGGACACCTTATGCATTCTACAAGTTTTCCAGCTAAATTGCTTATAGTACTAGCTGAGAAGTTGTAGAATGCATTACCTTAAACAGTTTCAAATTATATTTCTTTCTGATTTCCTTTACGTACTTACTTACCTATTGGGGTAGGCGGAGACCACAGGTTTCTTGCCACAATCCTGACATACGCCTTTCGGTTCTACTTTCACAATTGTTTTTATACATTCTCGCCGGTTAGAAACGCCCTCGACCTGAATTCACATACGTTTACTAGGTCGACCTTCACCGGGTGCGTCTCTTAATGTATAACTCATTTGGTCTAATTTAATTTTATTATCGTCCATAAGATATTATCAACGGGAGATTTATTTATTCTAAAACTTAACATAACATAGTATAACATAACATACCATAACTTCACGCCTGTAACCCGAAGGGGTAGGCAGAGGTGTATTACACACCCACGATTCGCCAGTTATAGTAATTAGTATAACGTTGTTTGATATAACGTTTATGTAATCGAAAATCATTTAGTCTAACGTTTAATATATATAAAAAACGTCATTATGGTTAACACCCCTAATCAGAGTACCCCGACTCGGATAGGTTAGGTTAGAAGGCTAAGGCGGGAGCGAAGCGGAGCGTAGCGGAGCGGAGCTCCCGCCTTAGCCTTCGTGGTTATTTTTTTTAAACCACCCAGAAATAGTCATATTACACCAAATAAGTTTTATATCTTTTGAGTGGTATGTCAAACGTTTTTATATTTAATGTATGTTATGCTTATAAAAATTAGTTATTTTAAAATTATATCAATCGTCTATTATACTCGGTCTGCAAGGCAAATCGCTGCTTGCAATGTTGAGCTGAGTGAGACATCGTGATTTGAATTATTAAGAGCGATTTATTTATCAGGAGGTTTGGACGACTGTTTTGGCGCCAAAACTTGTCCAATAGATTTGACCGCTATTGCGGAATCAGATTTTGAAAATTTTGAACAGTGATCATTCCTCCGTGGCAAGTCCGATTTTGAAAATTCTTTTTGAAAGTCACAACTCTGGACATGCTTTCTGAGCGTGTAAAGATTGGTCACAGTGTCTCGAGCGGTTATTATGTAATTCCATCTGGAATTTTTTTAACGATGATTATTCCTCTGTGGTAGCATTAATTTTTTCAAAATATATCCATAAACCTTCCTCTGATTGACCTCTTTAATCATGCCAAATTTGGTTCTGATTGGATTAGTAGTTTAGGAGGAGACCTGTGACAAAGAAAATCCTGAAGTCTGGTATGAGGAGCTTTCGCTCGACTTCGTCTCACTCAGCTCAATTAACTAATCGCTATATTAAATAAAATTATAGGCTCCGTTGTTATAGGTTGTTAATATTAAAGATTTTGTTGTTATATCATCTATTACTTACCCACCTTCACCACATTGCCGTTTAATCTGCCTCATAAATCTGTTTCGTCAATCTTCATTCGTCCACCATCTTCTCCTTTCAAGTGACAACGCAGGAATCATTCCTACAGTGTCACGAACGTTATTAGGCTGCGGTAACATCCTGCTTTGCCTGCATTTAGTATTGGTTTTCGATTACATATTACTAAAACAAAATTATTATACCATATCCAGGTGGAACAAGCATTCAAAGCACAGCGTGATGAGGAAGAAGCCGCTCGCAGACGAACAGCTGAACGTCAAGAGGCTGATCGTCTGCAGCAGTACAGGAAGAGGGAGATGGAGAGGATTACGGAGGAGAGAAGACGAGAGACAGCGCCGCCTGTGCCGATAGTTAGAGAGGTAAGGCGGTTTGGAGTATGGCTGTACTACCAGCGTCAAAAGTGATGATCATTCTGATATATCGTCAAGTACGTTTATCCGCATTCTAGAACCCATATGATAAGCTTTGCTTAGTTTGGACCTTAATGGCGCTGTGTAATATACCCAAGAATATAAAAAAAAAAAACATTTTTTTCTTCGTTATTTAAGTGCAAAAATGACCGTCATTTTGTATTCCCAGACTGAACGGGAGCGCATGGTGACGTCAGTGGTCCCAGCATCCTCGGAGGAGACCCTGGCGCCTGCCCCTCAGTTTGACAGGCTGCCGAAGAACGAGAACAACGTCAAGAGAGCCGAGAGTATGAGTGTAAGTGGTAACATTACTCTCATGTATTCCCGGTAGCACAACCTCTAATACAACTTTTTGTACCACAGGTTATTTTTTTAGATGTTCAATCCAACGGTTGGTCCATAGAGGAAAAAAATCCCCGTGGTACAACCAGTTGTATCACTAGTTGTGCCACGGGGAATACATGATATTCTAGTCATCATCTTAGGGATTGTCCCGGTTTCCGCCAAAGTTAACACTCTGGTCTCCAGAGTCCGCTTGCGCTTGTCGAGTGGGTGAGCCTCATCAGGCTACCTGAACTACAAGCCGGTATACGTTTCGATCAACGGCCAAAGCTCAAGCGCAGACTTTCGTCTTGGGGTTCAGACGTCAGACGGCAATCGCTCCAATAATTGCCACAATAAGCTAAGCATAAAAAGAAAATCGAACCCTGGGCTACGTCGGATGCAACCAGAATTCATTATATGTATGATCATTATATTTCCACACACTCGAATAGACGCATACGCTCGCACGCCCCCCCCCCCCCCACATACCCCCCTCTCTCACACACACACACACACAAACACACACACACACACGCACACTCCACGATACTGAAAGCACAGATACTTGGATTGGTTGAGTGACACTAAAAAGTAATTTTCAAAAATTGCACAGATGAAACAAAGTTTACTTTTGTCAAGTATACTGATTCTTATGATACAGGATATCACCCTAGTATAAGAGACAGGACACTTGTGAAATTCATATGAATCTGTCCATAATTTGTGTACCTTGTATCCCTTGTTGTGTCAATAAAGATAATATATTTAATTTATTTATTTCCATACTTGTTACAGGTCGTGAAGACTCCTAAACGCACCCCATCGTTCACAACCAGGCGTCGAACCCAGAGTTTCCGCAGACATAGACGCGGTGACATCGCTGAATTACCCCCTGTTGAAATAGAAGGTAACTTATACAGAGAAACCCACAGCCCGTGCTGGAAAACTATGTATTTTGACCCCCTTAGGGTTGTAATTTCCAAAAATCCTTCGTTTGTGAATGCTTATAAGACCATGTAAGTCATGGAAGAAATCAACTGCTCAACTATCAGGTTTGTAGCATCCGCGATTTCGAATCAAATCATTTATTTTGCATAAAGCACTGTTACAATGGTGTTGTCAAATTATATATTTATATGTTCCAAGTGTTTCGACCTTAGAATAGACATGTAAAATTTTGTAAATTAGATACAATTGTGTTATTTCATATGTCAAATAATAAATTATGCTCTGCGTTGATGGACCAACAAGGCCAAGTAATTAAATATGTATAGATTTATCTTTTACTTTAGACAGTGAACGTGTTCCCAAGCCTTATGCCTCGTGTCTAACGGGCATCTTTTCTTTCGTTCTGATTGAAGACATTTTCAACAATCATATTCGAATGTATTTATTTATTTATGTATTCATCTTACTTAAAACTACCATTACGGGTTACCCCAATGCGATAGCTAGTACTTAATGTAACTAATTATATATAATTATGCCTTCGTGAACTCACTAAGATCAAAATGTGTTAATTAATTGATTTTACATTATAACTGTTGAGATACATTCACATTCTAGATACGGTATCTACTTTTTATTACTAAAAGACAATGGGCCGAAAATGTATCCGTGTAGAGTGCCACAGGGTTGAATTTTCGGACCGAAAATGTGAGTGTTGTCTATATCCCCCTCTAAACAGCTAACTATTCTCGTTAAACAAAAATAATAACCTTTTCGAATATGAAAAGGCTAAACAGGTTCATTTTAACATAACAGTATTTTTCGAAATACTTTTTTTGTATGATCAACACAATCAAAGGTCTTGGTCAAATCCATGTCAAATAAATAATATAATAAAGACATACGTCCGCCTAGATCCAACCTTACCTCACTCTCATGTTCAACACAATTAAAGGCCTCGGTCGTGTCCGAGGCCACGCTCGAACCTTGCCCCCCTCCGCCCCGCAGGCTACCTGGAGCGCAAGCAGGAGGCGGGCTGCGGCGGCAAGCGCGCCACGGTCCGCTCCTGGCGCTCGTACTACTCGGTGCTGTGCGGCCAGCTGCTGTGCTTCTTCCGCGACGAGCTGGACTTTGCCAGCGCCAAGGCCGCCGCGCCGCCCGTCGCCATCCTCAACGTGAGTGGCCCCACAGAGGCGTACGTCTAACCAGTGACGTGAGCCTTTTGAGCTCGTGATTGGTTTAATAGAATCTAAGATTGGTTGATAAGCGCGTCAGTAGCTTTGGCGGTAACCAAAGAGACCTCAAAAACACTGTTTTCGGGATTAGTCGGAATGACTGATTCCCGAAATGACTACAGAGTCAGAGTCGATAGCCTCTGTGGCGTAGCGGTAGTGCATTCGACTGCTACACAGGGGGCGCGGGTTAGATTCCCGCTCAGTGCAAATATTTGTATATGTCTATTTGCATTGGTCTGGGTGTTCCTATGTATGATATAATCTCTATATATAAAAATGAATTGCTGTTCGTTAGTCTCGCTAAAACTCGAAAACGGCTGGACCGATTTGGCTAATTTTGGTCTTGAATTATTTGTGGAAGGGAAGGGAAGGTTTAAAAGGTGAATAAATATAGAAGTTGTTATCGATTAAGGCAGTACGAAGTCTGCCGGGTCAGCTAGTAAATAATAAATAAATATTCTACGACATTCTACACAGCGCTTTCTAGACCCAAGGTAAGCATAGTTTAATTAGCTTGTGTTATGGGTTTCAGAATGCGGATAAACATACATATATTAATACATACATTTTATACATAGAAACACCCAGAACAATGCAAATAGACATATTCATGCATACAAATATTTGCACTGAGCGGGAATCGAACCCCGCGCCCCTGTCGTAGCAGTCGAATGCACTACCGCTACGCCACAGAGGCCTTCAATGATATGTATGTATTTACAAAAAAAAAAGTGTTCAAGTATGTTTATCCGCATTCTGGAACCCATAACACAAGCTAGTTAAACTATGCTTACATTGGGTCTAGAAAGCGCTGTGTAGAATGACGTAGAATATTTATTTTATTTATTTATAATTGACCAATTCTTGAAATGTACAATTCTATGATTGACTGATTCTACAAATGACTGATTGTTAAGATTTGTATACAGTAAGTAATTTGATTGCGCAGCTAGAGAATATTTTTTTTTACGTTTGAAAACCCCCACGAGATTCACCCCACCGGTGCCAGCGATGAGGTGGGTATGTCCGAATCGGACCGACTAGAACTCTACGGTGTCCTTCCCAAGCGTCCATTGCCGGGTACCCCGGGTACATCCTCGAAAGGGCGGCTTCCGAAGTTCCTGGCAATGGGAGCTTGGGAAGGACACCGTGTGTTTATGTCAAAACGTTTGCCGGTCATTATACAGCCCTTTGGACAAAATACTTTCTGTCAAATCAAAACATCAAGTTCCTTAGCTTCGTTTCTCAAATGAATATCGTTGTTATTCACTTGGTCAAATTTTATCGTTTTGATGTGTAATATTTATCTTATATAAATTAAGGTTCAATCAGAGTACCCAGGGGGCCTAGACAAAGTGACATTCTACTAGTGGAATCTCTTCGAAGCGAACCTTCAAAAGTTTGAAATGTATGGAAGTGACATTTTTGTCGACATGTCACGTGTAACAAATAATGTCACTCCCATACATATTGAACATTTGAAGGTTCGCTTCGAAGAGATTCCACTAGTAGAATGTCACTTTGTCTACAGGCCCTGATCAGCGCAGGATATGTATGTATCAGCGTAAAAGCTTCGATGACTAGTGTCCAAGTGATGCGACTTGTTTTCGCTAGATGGCGCGAATATAAATTTGTTCCAATGTAACCATGTGCCCCCCCCCCCCAGGCCCGCTGCGAGCCGGCGGGCGACTACACGAAGCGCGCGCACGTGTTCCGGCTTGCAGGTGCAGACGGGGCGGAGTACCTGTTTGCCTGCTCCTCCAAGGACCTCATGAAGGTATGTACTATTAAGTATAGTATCTAAGTATTGACGCGTCGGTAGCTTAGTTGTTAAGGAGTCGACCCTACGGTCAAGAGGCCCCGGATCGAATCCTGGCCATTACACTACGACGTTAACCCACTCCTAAAGAAAAAAAAACTATTAAACGAGTGGTAGAGTCAAGCAACAGTCATTTTGGCCGTTGCATGAATGGGCCGACTCGACCGGGGAAGCACCACCCTCTCACAGAATATCGACACCAAGTAACAGTATTTGAACTGTTGCGTTCCGTTTGGTGAGTGAGAGTGCCGGAGCCCAAACTTCTTTCCCATCCCCTCCTAAACTCCTTTCCCATCCCCTTTCCTTTACAGGGTCGGCAGCGCGAGTGTGACGCCACTGGTGTTGCACACGTTCATAGGCCGCGGTAACCGCTTCCTATCAGGTGGGCCGTGTGCTTGTCTGCCACCTTAGTGGTATAAAAAAAAAAGTATATCTTGTAATATTATGTACAAGATATACTCGTTTAATAGTTTTTTTTTTTAATATTAGTAATTAATAAACTACCGATTTGGGTGAAAATTATTATTCCACTGCATTTGTAACCTAATCTAAGTTCAATTACATTTTTAAGCATTTTGTATGCTTACTTTTTCTAAAGATTTAGATCGGAAAAAGAGAATATCTAGAACGGGACTTGAACCCGCGACCAGTCCCTTACAGACTACTATCTAGACACCTCCCAGATATGGTCAGGGCATGCCCCCTGTAAGGGACTGGTCGCGGGTTCAAGTCCCGTTCTAGATATTCTCTTTTTCTAATCAATTTTTTTCTTTTTGTGCATTTTTTTAACTAGACGATTATGAAGAAATTCAAAACTATAGGAGATTCTTGGAAACTACCTTAGGAACCATTAGCTCTTTTTTGTAAAGACCATTTTTATTGTTTTTGGTCACGCTTGACCAAAATATGTAGTACGCTAAAATTGTTTTCAAGGTTCCCATATAAATGAGTAATTTTGATCAATTTTTTTTTAATGCTGATCAACTCAATTTCATGTTAGGATCATTTCACTTTATTAGAAGAAAAAAATAGCAACAATGTCATTTGAATACGCAGTGGGTTTCGAATCTGCAACCTCCCAGTTGCAAGTCCGACACCCTTTCAGATACCAATTCTATGTATAGGACTGGGTAGCCAAGCTGTCGTTCCACGCGCAACTGCCTCCAGAGCTCCAACTGACTCCGTATTCCGCCGTACCTCCTGGCGAGTCCCCCACAGCGGAGATGAGAAGAAGACTGCACGAGTAAGTATTTGAAAACATATTCTTTTTTGTATTTGTTAATTTTTTATTTGAATTTTCTTTTTTTCGTGCGGAAATCCCTTCGGATACCCCCCCCCCCCCCCGCCGGCTAGCCGGGGCGGTTTTGTCGGGCTTGAACCGACTAAAACCGCACGCCGTCTCGGGTCTACAGACAAAGGGTAAGGTATATAGATATAGAGCATATCCCTCGCACCCCGACGGACCCTTGGCCATCTCCGGTTTATGTTATGTTTTTTATATATTTTAGTCATTAATTTAAATCATTAATATTCAACATAAATAGATAGGTACATAAAAATATTGTGTGGGGTGTGTGTTGGGTAACCTCCTCGAGTGTCGCCCCGATTCCGATCCCGCTGCAGTCCGGGGGGAACGGAATCGGAGCGGCCGGTACACCCTGGGCGGCGGTCAATGGCTTCCCCTTCACTCCTTCATAGGGTTGGCATTGATCGTCGGCCAATACCCAACGTGGCGGGAACACATCGCTCTCCGTACTCCTCTGCTTTCAGAGGAGACAGGATGAGCGATGCTGTTAGTGGTGAGATGGCCCAGGGTCAGCCGGGGTGCGAGGGATATGCTCTATGGGTAACCTTACACCCCGGCGTCTGAAGACCCGAGACGTCGTGCGGTTTTAGTCGGCCGCATACCCCCCCGCTGGCCGGCGGGGGGGTATCCGAGGGGATTTCCGCACGAAAAAAAAAAAAAAAAAAAAAAAAAAGGTACATAAAAATATTATACATAAATAAACAAATATGCATACAGTAGTTTCGACATCCTTTTTGTCATTTGTCTAGCGTTTCACCCGTTTCTACCACTAAAATGGAATAATTAGGGTGTATATTAGACCCACCAGGGTGTTTTTGGGGTCCTACCAAAATCTTTAGGGCCCAAGTCAACCTCAACTGCAAGCTGGTACACCTGTTGATGGACGGACGGGCGAAGCTCTGACTGCTTAATCTTTTTTTTTTATAATATTCACACTGACATAGATGTATACTAGACTGGCTGTTCGGAACAAATAAATTGGTATATATTTAGAAACATAACATAACTTCATAACTTCATGCCTGTATCCCCGAAGGGGTAGGCAGAGGTGTATTACACACCCACGATTCGCCAGTTATGTTTAGGTCCCAATGTAATAGGGGACGTGCCTATTGCCATCTACTGGCATCATTACTAAGCGAGCGATAATTAACATTTTTAATACACACATAATTAACTACGAAAAGTCAGAGGTGTGTGCCCGGGAAGACTGGGGATCGAACTCGAGACCTCGTCTCGGCAGTCCGTTACGTACGCCACTGGGCTATCGCCTGGGTAAATATTTAGATCATCACCTAATCTGTAAGTAATGTAAGGGTGCGAAAATTATGAATCTATGGTGAGGCATTCAGTATCTTTTTTTTTTCGTGCGGTAATCCCTTCGGATACCCCCCCGCCGGTTAGCGGGGGTGGTTATGTCGGGGTTGAACCGACTAAAACCGCACGCCGTCTCGGTTCTTAAGACGCCGGGGTGTAAGGTTGCCCATAGAGCATATCCCTCGCACCCTGACTGACCCAGGCCATCTCCGGTTTCGAGATGGCCCCCTCGGGTGGCATTCCGTACCTCTTCCCCGTTCCCGCCTCACCCCCAAAGTGTGACACACTTTTTAGGGTTCCATAGCCAAATGGCAACAAACGGAAACATTATAGATTCGGCATGTCTGCCTGTCTGTCTGTCCGTCCGTCCGTATGTCACAGCCACTTTTTTCCGAAAGTATAAGAACTATACTGTTGAAACTTGGTAAGTAGATGTATTGTGTGAACCGCATAAAGATTTTCCCACAAAAATAGAAAATAAAGAAAATTTTAGTCATTCCCTATATTTAGAACTGAAACTCAAAAATTTTTTTCATCAAACCCGTCTTCAAAAATGATATTGAGGTTTCTAACATCATTTTTTTTTAAACTGAATAGTTTGCGCGAGAGACACTTCCAAAGTGGTAAAATGTGTGTCCTCGCACTTGGCCCGTTTTTTTTCTTCTGAACTGCTAGTCCAGTAGACATAGAAGTGACCTCGTTACAATGGTGGCTCTCAGCTTGACGGCCTCATCAGATGCTTCTCCACGCCCCGCTTAAAGGGTCCGGGACTGTAGGAAGAAGTTTTTCAAAACGTAATTTTACTGAATCTGGTCCCTGGTACCAGCATAACCATAGGGGGCGTAAGCATCGGCATCGAGCCCACGATGAAGTACCTTGGGCTCGTACTCGATAGCCGATGGGACTTCGGATCACATCTCCGAAGTCTGGTCCCGAAACTGAGGGGGGCTGCGGCTGCGCTATCGCGGCTGATGCCTAACGTAAAGGGACCCAACGCCCCCATTAGGAGACTGTACCTGGGGATCGTGCGAAGCATGGTCCTGTACGGGGCCCCCGTATGGACGGAGACTCTGGCGGCCCGCAACGTGGCTGTTCTAAACAGCCCGTTAAAGGCGATGGCCGTCAGAGTCATCAGGGGGTATCGCATGATCTCCGTCGAGGTGGCATGTTCCCTAGCCGAGACCCCTCCATGGGACCTGGAAGCGAGAGCCCTTGTACCAATGGCGCAAGGAGGCGCTGGAGCGGGGCCATAGGCCGGGGCGCCGAGAAATTAGGGCTCAGCGGTCTCAGCTCCGCCGGGAACTCATGGAGACATGGAGGGTGCGACTTGAGTAACCAAGGTGGAGGGAATCCACCATATCGGCGGTGAGGCCGATCATGAAGGAGTGGTTGGAGAGGTCACCGTGGTGCCTCTCCAACCGAACCCGCTGACCTGCGGGGGGATATCCGAAGGGATTTCCGCACGTAAAAAAAAAAATTCTGGTCCCTGGTCTTTTTTTAAAACTTCCTCGATCTGATTGACATATACGCTGAGATCGACCTATACTAACATAAAAATGATTACATACTTTAAACTTATCTCTGCTCCCCAGGAATGCGTCATCCTCATCCGACGAGGCCTCCTCCCCCGAGCCTCGGCATAAGCCACGCTCGCAAGCCGAGATCCTGCAGGAGCACCGCAGCAGTCAGCAGGAACAGCGCGCCTCTCAACAGGACAGGACGAGCCAGCAGGACAGGACGAGCCAGCAGGACAGGACGAGTCAACAGGACAGGACGAGTCAACAGGACAGGACAAGCCAACAGGACAGTCAACGGAACAGCGTGCAGAGAGCTAGCGCTACTCCGGAGAGGATTGGTATGTGGACACCATAATTAGTTTCCACTAATTTAATGAAATTTTAAATTATAGTATGCTAACTGTTCAGGCACAAGCGCCTGATAAAGGAATAAATTCTGTTTGCATGTTTTGTTGCCTGCCAAGATGCGTAGGCGTTATTGTTTTAATGAGTGCACCACCTACCAAAATTTTTTTTTTTTTAGTATTTAGGACACGTCAATTTGACTTCACCTCGCCTGATGGTAACCTGAAGGTAAAGTCTCAGGAAAGAGGGTCACCATTACATACACGTACCATGTTAACAATGGTGGCACTCAGCTTGACGGCCTCATCAGAAGAGGATTGTCGTCGCAGCACCGCGTGACCCCCACCGGTCCCACTAGTGCTGCGACCACAATTGTACACATAATACTATATAATATATACACATAATAATATACATATAATTAAACCAAGTCAAGAACTAAAATTTGACATTAATTGGTGTCCCACGGGGAAAAGTGAAGCGTCGGTAGCTTAGTGGTTAAGAAGTCGACCCTACGATCGAGAGGTCCCGGGTTCGAATCCTGACCATTACACTAGCGACGTGAACCCACTCCTAACACAAGCAATTTAGCTTAGCTGGAGGGGTTAGGGGGAATATTAGTAATTTCGGTTACTAATATTCTTTATAAAAAATAAAAAAAAAGTCTACAAAACTTTTCCTGTAGATTTAAATCAGAAAAAGTCCACATCCAGGATGGGACTTGAACCCGCGACCCGGTAGATGGCTCTTGCGTCGCCCCAAGACGTATGTGTAGAAGAATTTCAGCTTTCAGCGTATTTAAGTTGCTTAGTTGGTCAAAGCTTTCTTTGAAATAAAACTATTTTTAACGAATTCTATCGCGATTTATTTGATGTTAATTTATATTTTACATTGATCCCGACGTTTCGGTTGCTTTTTAGCAGCCATGGTCACGGGGAGACTATGTATATATGTATATACGGGGAGACGTGACCATGGCTGCTGAAAAGCAACAGCTGTCAGCTGTGACATTCGCGTAAACTTCCGACAGTATCACAAAGTTTTCTTTTTAGAAAGTTACTGGACGCGGGTTCAAGTCCCGACGTTGATTATTTTCGATTAAGCTGTTCTCCCAACCCACAGGTACCTGTTCTTGGCTTAAAAAGTATGATGTTCCTCCAACACAAAGGGAGGATCCTTCGACCAGGCAAGGTGATCACGCCTGGCGGGTCTTGGCCCGACTGTTACCTTTGGGATGTTGTATAATATATATGTTATACCAGCGCGCGAGTTTCACTTTCGCGATTCAGGATCGGTAGTGATGAAGTAGTATCGAAGTAGTTCAACTTGATGTCGGTAGATGGCGCTGGGTATATGTAGTATCGCCACACTATAATCTATCTCCGTGCCAAATTTTCCTCTAGATCCGTTCATCCGTTTTTATGTTAAGAGTAAAATACATCATCACGTACTTTCATAATATTAGTAGGATTAGGGTTTCTTAGGTGTGTCACGCATACGTGCGCCCGAATGTTGCAAATCGTATGTATTTTTGCACGACTTTTGTGGCGGCCTTAAACTTGTAGCATTCGAATGAACCAACAAGGTACTAATTGTTGTCATTTTCTTCCAGAATCCGCGGTGCTGCCTTCCCTTCCTCCCCGACAACCGCCTCCGGAGGAAGACGCCGCTGAAGTTGTTCTCAGGTAAGACTCCATTATAACTATTTATATCAAACCAACTTAGCTTGACAAGCGTCGGTAGCTTAGTGGTTAAGGAGTCGACCTTACGATCGAGTGGTCCCGGGTTCGAATCCTGGCCATTACACTACCGACGTAAACCCACTCCTAACACAAGCAATTTAGCTTAGCTGGAGGGGTTAGGGAGAATATTAGTAATTTCGGTTACTAATATTCTTTTAAAAAAAAGAAAATTACTTGCAAACCAGTACAACTGCTGATTGACGGACGAGGTTCTAGCGCAAGCGTTCTCGGGGTAGGGGGTCCGACGACAGTTGCTCCCGTAAAAGCCATGGTAAACCAAATCAAGTGAAACAGCAAGAGCGGACCCGGGCTCCAAATCCAAGCTTTGTAAGCAACCGGGACTAACGCTGTCACAGAACGAAAATCACCAATAACATCGTCACGCTAGTAATAATGATAATGCTCACCGTAAACAGAATCGTTTCAGTCGCAGCTTCGTAGTCTTATATATTAGGTCATTACATATGAAATTGCCGTTTTTCTTGAAGAAATTGGTGGAAACCCAATTTTCAGTACTAACATTTTGCATTTTTTTAGGAATGACAAATCCTAATTTTATGATTTTTCTTTTTGTGTATGAATGAGACAACATTAAGCTCACAAACAGCAACTTTTATTACATTTTTGAAAAGTGACAGCTGTTAAGTAATACGAAATGTATCATCAAAATGGATAGCATTTAGGAAGTACCGTTTTTGTAGATCGAATTAATTTATCAAGCGGCCAATATAAACAAAATTTAATACAGAGTTGTAAAATCTGGAAATCAACTTTCAAACAAAATATAAATAATGGAAATAGCTATTAAATTACAGGAATAACGAACTCATGAATTTGTAAGAAAATTTCGGCAATTTCATAGGTAAAGACCTATTAATAATAATAAAGTTAACAAATCATTTTTTTTTGTTACATTTTAATATGTTTTGATACCGGTAAGTATTAATGATCGTCTTGCTCTTCAGCATAGGCCTCCCCAGAGTGCCCTATTTTGTGCTGGTCTCATCCAACACGGCCCTGCTATTGTCTTGATATCATCTTCCCATCTCCGATCTGGTCTACCTTTCTTTCTTTTGTTCCGTTTGTCTGGGACACCATTCTGTTACAGTTTCAGCCCATTTATCTTTCTGACTCCTCACCATATGACCTGCCCATTTCCATTTTAGTTTCTTGATACCATATAATTCTTAGTCTTAGCCAACTGTAAATCTGTGCGCCCCCCTCTCCTCCTATGAAGGAGGGTGGGGGGTTACGTTTATCTGTATATAGATATGTATATGTAACACACCCCTGCCTACCCCTCCAGGAGCTCGGAGCAGACGACGACGTCGTGGGGCCGCTCCCGGTTCTCCAACGGGCGCGATATCAACGCCGAGTTCATCCGCTCGCAGAGAGACGGTAAGCGCACACCCGACGCCATGCCTCCTAGAGAATGTTCCTATCTTATATTGCAACTTGTAAGATAGTATGGATTGATATATATGACACTGTTTATAGTATACTAGCAGTAGCGGAAATGTGCGCGTGAGCAACAACACACGTTGTATTACGAACCCAGATACAACGGCAGTCGGTACTCGAACCAGATCAACTCAGGTCGCATACTTAGGCTCGCGTAAAATATAGACATACGATGTAAGTTCAATAAAATTTTAAGCATTTTGAATGCAAAATTTAATTGAATTAATAAGGCGGAGTCATCAAAAAACAAAAAAAATATTTAAAATGACTAAAGTCATTCATTGTTTCCGTAGTTCGCAAGAATTACGGTAGATGGCTCTAGCGTCTCCTTAAGACGTATATAATATATCGGAGAATTTCGAATATCTGGGACGTGTCTAGGTGGCTCAGTTGGTAGGAGCGTTCCCTGTAAGGGACTGGTCGCGGATTCAGGTCCCGTCCTAGATGTTTTCTTTTTCCAATGTAAATCTATAGGATACGAAGTAATATTATATTATAACCAACGCAAGGACCACATACATGTCAACGTGTAAAGTGATATTGTGGAACGTGTAATAAAATAACCAGTGCGAAACATTTCTTTATTCGCATTCAAGATAGAAATAGGACTTCTACACTTGCTATTGGCCATCGCACCGCCCCATAGAAGTTTGATCAGGTTTTCGCAATCCATGGGAACCTATTCCAGGCGTTTCGTGAGTGTCCTACACACGCCTGCCAAGTCACCGACGCGGGATCAAACCCGACCCCACCAGGCGAGGCCGCGGTGGCGGCCACAGTCCGCCGGTAACCCTGGGGTTATCCTTTCGAGGGCTTACCCGGCGTGCCCGGCAATAGACACTCGGGGAGGACACCGTGTAGTTTTAGTCAGTCCGATTCCGACAACCCATCGTCGGCATCGATGGGTTGAAGCCCGTGGGGGTGTCCACATTAGTTATTGGCCATCCACATAGAAGTTTGATCACGTTTCCGCAATTCATGGGAGCATATTCCAGGGTTAAAAACTACTGTAACCTCCTCGAGTGTCGCTCCGATTCCGATCCCGCTGCAGTCCGGGGGGAACGGAATCGGAGCGGCCGGTACACCCTGGGCGGCGGTCAATGGCTTCCCCTTCACCCCTTCATAGGGTTGGCATTGATCGTCGGCCAATACCCAACGTGGCGGGAACACATCGCTCTCCGTACTCCTCTGCTTTCAGAGGAGACAGGATGAACGATGCTGTTAGTGGTGAGATGGCCCAGGGTCAGCCGGGGTGCGAGGGATATGCTCTATGGGTAACCTTACACCCCGGCGTCTGAAGACCCGAGACGGCGTGCGGTTTTAGTCGGTGCAAGCCCGACATAACCGCCCCCGCTGGCCGGCGGGGGGGTATCCGAAGGGATTTCCGCACGATAAAAAAAAAAAAAAAAAGGGTTAAAAACTACTATAATCTATCCTAGTATCAAATTTCAGACCGATCCGTTTATCCATTTTAGCGTGAATGAGTTACAAACATCCATTCAACAAACAACAACACTGACAGCCGCTGTGGCGTAGCGGTAGTGCATTCGACTGCTACGACTGCTACGACTGCTACGAATTAACATTGCGATGATGATGAGGATATTAGTAGAAATCACGATAGAATCCGTTAAAAATAGTTTTATTACAATATGTAACACTATACACAAAAAAATTTGGTAATTCAACTTTATTGAGCGAAACTCTGAAAGAGTGAAACTCTCTTTTAGACGACTCATGTATTTTGTTAGACCATCGTCTCCTCCCAAACGGCTGAACCGATTCTAATGAAATTTCACACAAGCAAAGATGTTACTGATGCGAAGGACATAGGCTAGGAAAATCAAAAATCAAAAGTACCAAGGAGGAATAATAACCGGAAAAAATAATTAAAATCTGATTTCTCAGTGAACAAAAAGTCTCATTCACGCGATCGGTATTAAATAAAATAATTTGTTCATATACACTGGAAAAAAAAAGAAATACGAAAATCGGACTAGCCATTGAGGAATTGTCACTGTTAGAAAAAGTCCTGGTGAAATTGCTTCGCTCAATTTTTGCAACAGCAGAATGAATTGCAGGCAAACATAACATAACATAACATAAACTCACGCCTATATCCCCGAAGGGGTAGACAGAGGTGCTAGCACCAACATTTCGCCAGTTTATGTTTAGG
This sequence comes from Cybosia mesomella, assembly GCA_946251805.1. NCBI lineage: Eukaryota > Metazoa > Arthropoda > Insecta > Lepidoptera > Erebidae > Cybosia > Cybosia mesomella. Next base: position 20,465,605 of record OX276411.1, read on the forward strand.
TCCCAATGTAATAGGTGGCGAGCCTATTGCCACTAACCGGGCACTTATAAACCTGCGATAAATACACACATAATTTTCGAAAAGCATCGAAAAGTCATTGGTGTGTGCCATGGTAAAACCTGGGATCGAACCCGAGACCTCGTCTCAGCAGTCCATTACCCATACCACTAGGCTACCGCGGCTTTTTAGATTAAACTGTGAGATTGTTGTTAGATTAGGCTGTTAGAAAAAGTCCTGGTGATATTGCTTCGCTCAATTTTTGCAACAGCAGAATGTATTACAGACCTAGTGTTATACTATAAACAGTGTTATTTAGCTTATTGTGATTGTCTTGTGTTGTCTTGTCTAGTTATGTGATGTACCTGGTTATGATAATTCTAATGCTTTTAGAAAAAAATATTTTTTGTTTAATTCTTTATGTCATAGCAGTCCACAGTACCACGCCGTTAAAAGATTGTTTATTGTCAAATGGCAATGGCACCTCGAGGTACCGGACATTTAAGCCAATTCAAACTTTATTTCAAATGTTATAGAGTCCAAAAATATACTGTCTTTTAATACCAGTAGTTATAATTTACTAAGTTTAATTTGTTGTATTCACACTAATTTATAGTAATTTTTGAATCTCAACTATCCAAAAAAACAGCCTATATAAATAAATTTTAACAAGTAAATTTAAAATTAGCTGACCACGGAGCCCCACCATTACCCCTATCGGGGCCCCCGGACCGCCCACCATTACCAGACCGACCGCCGACTTTACCCGAACGCGGCCCGAACTTACCCGAACGACCGCCGAACCATCCCGAACGGCAACCGAACATTACTGAACGAGGAACTCAAGACAAGCAATCGGTATCAGCTCTAGTGAACAGCTACCAACAGAGAATGTCGGGCAATTGGCAAGGCAGAGACGGCAATAGGAATACCACATCTTGGCAGAACAGTCAAAATAATAATTGGCAAAATGTGGAGACAACCTCGCATTTCTATTCGGCGAGCGAGACCGGTGGGTTTGGTGACAATATCCGTTTGGTAGTGGCGCTTACGTAGATAGATTTAATTAAACTAGGGGCAAAAATCTTGACAATGTACTCGAGTTGCGCAGAACGAATTTGTAGGTCACTTTCACAATCAATCTAATCTCGTGCTCGCGTAATTGAAGCGTCGTTAGCTTAGTGCTTAAGGAGTCGACCCTACGATCGAGAGGTCCCGGGTTCGTATCCTGGTCATTACACTACTGACGTGAACCCACTCCTAACACAAGCAATTAAGCTGGAGGGGTTAGGGGGAATATTAGTAATTTCAGTTACTAATATTCTTTAAAAAAAAAATTGCTTAATCAGTCCTTTTAGTGGTTTTTTGACTGGCCAGGAAATGACATGCGCGACTTTTTTAACGTTTGTTCAAGATTTTTGCCTCGAGGTATACTAACAACTATTTTATAAGTGTGTGGCTTGGTTATTTTAAGGCGGCTGCTGCCTCATGCACGGATGCGTTTGCAAATCTGTGTCGTGCAAATAATATTGGGCGAATTTAGTACATACGATTTGCACGATACAAAACGTACGTGCGGGCGCCCACATACGTGCACACGTATAAAGCTGCGTACGCTATAAAAGGGTGTTGTTCTCACTAGTTTCAATTTGTCTCATGGAACTAGTGAGTTTTTTTTCTCACTTCTTCCATATCCCACTTACTAGAAAGCGCGGGCTAAATAGGTAATTACAGTACCCTTTTAATTTGGCATCTCGGGAAAAAGAGTGACGCAATTTTTTTTTTCTTTGCCGCGTATTGCTAAGTTTACTATTACGAATAATGTAACAGTTACGTTCTGAAGCCGCTGTCTAAAGTTAAATGGTTAGATGGAGTATAGTAGGTAAAGTCGAAGCTATGGTTTTAATAATATTTTATAAACGCAAACGGTTTCAACTACTCTTTAAAGGTATCAAACTGTTAGTCTGAAGTGCCACAGAGGACGCTCTACAAAACCGAAGCTAGACGATCTTAGCCGAACTCTCACTCTCCTTCCCGACGTGCCACGTCAAAAACCGGGTACTCTACCTATATATTATATTGCTGTCTCTTTCGGCTTGCTGGATGTGCACGCTCGTATATGAGACAGCGTGCGATTCAGACACAGAATATAAAATCTAGAAAAAGTGCCTCGATTCTCGTTGGTAAGGTACCTACTGTCACCAAACTGTCGTATAATATGACACATCACATCACACGAAACAGTGACATGATTGGTTATAATTTGCAACAGTGCACAATCCTTAAAATAAACGTCAGTTATAATTTTGTCGGAAGTTTACGCTTATGTCACACATAGAAATAAAACTATTTTTAACGGATTCTATAGCGATTTAACGAATTATATCACGGTTGCTTTTTAGCAACGTGACCATGGCTGCTGAAAAGCAACCGAAACGTCGGGTTAAAATCGCGATAGAATCCGTTAACAATAGTTTACGTCAGTTAGTTACCAATCGCGCTGAGAATTATGTTGAACATCTGTACAACATTGTGCTAGACATGCGATAGCTACGGGGCACTTTCTCTTAATTTTATATGCTCTGGTAGTATTCTACACTATATAAAAACAATGTTTATTTATATTCTGTAATGTTATAGCTATAAGTATTATATTATTACTGGCTAAGGCTATTTCATGCAACAATTTATTTATTATTTTTCAAAATTTCATGGATATGTACACAACTGCTTACCACACTACTCATTCTTTCAGATCTCATTCGATCAATATTCATTCGTTCAGAACTCATTCTTTCAGTACCTATTCGTTCAATGCTCATTCTGTCATTATAATTTCGTTCAATACTCATTCGTTTATTGCTCATAATCTCAGTACTTACTCGGTCAGTACTCATTCTCCCGATACTCATTTTATAATATCCATTAGTTCGATTCTTATTCGTTCGAAACTTTTCGTTCAATACTCATTCTTTTAGTGATCATTAGTTCAATATTTTTTGGTCCAATACTGATTGAATTTATTTATTTTTCATTCATCTGCCAGCAACCGCTTCCAGTCATCCAAGCTTACTGCACACATACTGCACAATGATTTAGCTATTAAATATTTTTTACCATTTTATTATGTAATTAGCTGAGTAATTATTCTAAATTATTAAATAATAGTAAATATTTTTAATATTAATGTTATATTGTTATATTATTGTGTATTATTAATAATAATTATGTTTTGTTGTACATGCGAGCAGGAGCGAGTCACTTATTATATATTTTACATCGGGTGAAATGTATGTAGTTTATATGTATTTATTAATAAGTAGTATGCTACAAACGGAAAAAATTTTTTGAAGAATATTATTTTTAGCAGTTTAGTTTTTTTTGCTTAATTATTTCTTAGTCACAATAGATGCATATTTTTTATATAAAATGTGTTTATGTGTAATATGCTATTTGTACCATATACATTTTTTTAAATGTATTTTTTGTATCCAAAGACAAGACAAGATGGATAAAATTATTCAAAATACCCTATGCAAAATTTTAAACGCCGTTTTGAACGACCGAGCCTGGCTCCAAGCATCTCTCCCGGTTCGCCGGGGTGGGCTCGGCGTTCGTAAAATTTCCGACGTGAGCTTACCAGCATTTTTGGCTTCGGTCCATGGCACAGAGGAATTAACCAGGAAAATATTATTACCCACACTGGTTAATTCTGAAGTGCCGGGCAAAGCCGAAGCCATAAATGCTTGGAAAATGTTTTGCCCAAATTCTGTTTTGCCCACCAACCTATGCTCCCAGAGACAGTGGGATGAGCCGCTTTGCAACATTTTAAGACAGCAATTAATTAATACGTCCTCTAATGTTGCAGAGCGTGCTCGCCTTTTGGCTGTGGGAGAATGGGAGTCTGGTGTGTGGCTTCAGGCTCTTCCGTCGTCCAACATTGGCACCATGTTGGACGACACGACATTCAGAATTGCAGCCTGTCTTCGTTTAGGCGCTCCCTGTGTTGCTCCTCATCGTTGTCACTGCGGAGAAGCATTCGACAGTCTCGGGCACCACGGCCTATCATGCAGCAAGAGCGCAGGACGCATGTCACGTCATGCACACTTAAATGATTTAATCCACCGGGCTCTTGTCACCGTCGGCGTCCCAGCCATCCTTGAACCAGTTGGTTTGGTGCGCGATGATGGCAAGAGACCGGATGGTATGTCTTTGGTGCCTTGGAAGATGGGCAGGCCTTTGGTGTGGGACGCAACATGCGTCGACACCCTTGCGCCTTCCCATCTTCCAAGTACGACGGGCTGCGCCTGTGCTGCTGCGGCATCTGCGGAGACCCTCAAACGGCGCAAATATGATAATATAACCAACAATTATATATTTGAGCCGTTTGGGGTCGAAACGTTGGGTTCGTGGGGTCCGAGCGCACGGTCGCTTTACACGGAAATTGCAAAGCGACTGGTCGATGCTTCGCGTGACCAAAGGGCTGGCCTGTTTTTTGCCCAAAGGATTGGTATTGCCATCCAACGGGGTGATGCCGCCAGCCTTTTGGGTACGTTACCAGTCGACATCGATGGGGAGGAATTCTTCGACACCTGACCCCTTTTTCCTTTCCCTTCCTTTTTTTTTTAAATCTTGTAAATATTTTTATTTATTAATTTAGTTTTGTTTATCTGTATATATTGATACTCTATCCAAATCTATTGTATAATAGTATTCTTACTATGGGTGTGCAGGGGTCTACGCACTGGCCCTACTATGCAGGGTGCTATCAACGCCTTAGGGACACAAACCAACCTTACCTCCTTGGTGAGGACTCCTCACCTCCTACTTGGTGCACCTGCTAAACAACATGAGACCCTGGCGCAAGCTTTCCGCTCGGGTTTGGGAGGTCAGATGACAGTTGAAGCGTCGGTACCTTAGTGGTTAAGAAATCGACCCTACGATATAATATAATTTGCACAAAATCGTGCAAAAGAATCCATACCATTTGCACGACGTGCGGGCTCCCGCAAGCTTGACACGCACGTCGCTGCGCAGGCGCTTATAATACCTTCTACTACTATCTTCGCTTGTTTTTATGTTGTTATGTAAATTATCAAGAGCTTGTATTTTCGTTGTTTGTGCTTTCTGTTGTGGGGGTGATGGTGTTTTGATTTATGGTATCATTGTTATAATAAATGTTAAATACACTGTTGTAAATCACTTGTGAAAATATGTAAATTTCGACGGACTACGACTGGTTTTAAGTAACTCAGTTGGACAGATTATTGTCAAGGAGTAGGATAGTCAACTTTCAGTATACACTGGCTATTGTCTTTGATTTTATAAATGTTTTTGATCTAAGAAATAGAATAAAAAATCCATTGTAGATAATATAATAATTCATAATAAAAAAGTACTCATTTTTAGAATTTATCTATTTTAAAATAACTAGAATTTATTCATTTTCAAAACATATTCGAAAGTGATTGATCGAAATTTGTCTATTTTCGAAAATATTCATAACTAAAATTATGATTATCCGAATTATCTACCCAATTTTAGAATTTATCCATTTGCAAAATTTATTCAATCTCAAAATTTATCTATTTTTAAAATGTACTCATTTTCATAATTTATTAATTTTCTATACTTATCCAACTAGAAATTTATTTAGAAGTCAACTACTAATCAGAATTTATTTTCAAAAAAAAAACAATATCAGAATGTATTTCCAAAAAAAAACCAATATCAGATTTTTTTTCACAGAAATTTACTCATTTATTTAACCAGAGTAATTCGGTGAATCTCCTAAAAAAAAGGTTCAAAGGCGTTTCAACTATATATACTTACAAATGTTGTATATTCCAGCGTATGGCGGCAACAGTGCGGGCAGCACTCGGCCAGCGTCCGTAACCGGCAGCGGGGGATCCCCTGCGCTAGATCAGAGACCAGCTTCTAGGTATGTTTTCTTACCATATTATTTAAAAAAATAATGGAAAATTATTGGACACTTTGATGGCACAGCTATGCGAATGTATGAGTTCTGGGGTTCAATACCCGGATTGGGTAAAGTATGTTTGGGCCCATACGATAGAGGCGCCCTATTGCCGATTCTGTAGTCTCACGAGAATTCTCTAACACCGAAATCCAAAATCGGAAATCAGATATGGTAATTCAATTCAGAACCTCGCAATTTCACTAGCCAACGTTATGTCACTGAGACTGTCATCATTCACATCTAAGCAATGATCCCGGTTAAATCCGAGGCCCTCACCCGGAGCCCGTGAGCCCGCAGTCGCCACAAGGACAGTATATTATAATAATGTTTATTTCCCCCTGCAGGTCTTCAGGCGAATCGGAATTGTCAGTGAGTGGAGTTACTAAAGAGAAAAAAGACAAGAAGGGAGTGTTCGGCGGCCTCTTTAGCAGAAAGAAGCGGCCGCAGAGCCATATGTAACACAATACGCACTGCCAAACTGTCATAATGACATTAAATTCGAATACATAAAATCATGTAAAATTTTAAAATAATTTTTTTTACAGCCTGTATACAAAACTTCGACATGTATTTTTATAATTTTGACAGTTTAATGTAATCTGTCAAAATAATTTTTGTTGTCTTTTTGGCGGTAGTTTTAAATTTGGAACATTGCCGCTATAGTTAGTTGTGTTATAAAGTTTGAATGATATTTTACAAAAATAATGTTATAAAATAATAAATTGTTGTTAAAAGTCGTGGCTTTCAAAAATATAAAGGATAAAATACTTTTGTCATTTCTTAAAATGTAAGTACATATTTATGTAGAATTAAAGTCTTATTATAATTATGGTATTTTATATATTCGTATAATATTGTTGTATAATACATTCCTAAATTTAAACGCGATCTTAATAGAATATGCTGCATAAATAAATTGCGCCCTTGTCACTAAAAATTGTGCCTTTATCACTTAAAATTGTGCCTTTTTCGCAAAAATTATGCCTTTATTACTAAATACATATTCTTATTTTTTGTTCACAATAGTACCTTAGTAAATAAGTCCCGCGTTCTACAGTTATGAAGTGTTAAAATAGTTATAATCGTTATGGTCCGCTGGTGCGGTCGCGAATTGGATGGGTGAGCCGTATAGGATCGTTGTATGTTGTCACAAACCAATATTTGGGGCCAATTAGATAAGTTGCTAGTTTTCTAGCCAGTTGTGGTTTTAAAATATCTATAGATAACAAATTTCAAGTTATTTTAATGCAATCTGCTATTTTTGCATTAAATCCCTCAAAAGTAAAAAAATAAGTAACTAAAAGTAAAAAGTAAGACACAAAGTGGCTAAAAATAAAAAAATGTGACTAAAAGTGGCTAAAAAGTAAAAATAAGTTACAAAAAAGTGGCTTAAAGTCGAAAATGTGACTAAATAGTCAAAAATAAATGAAAAAGGAAACAATGTGGCTAAAAAGACATTGAATAAATATATATTTTTTATAAAATCACAACTGGCTATGTTATAAAAGGCAATAATTTAAAATTATTTTACAAGTCTTTAGAATAAGTGTCATATCTTTTTGAATAATTTAATATAGAATACGTGATGGAAACTCAAAAATACATCTTGCGCCACTAAAATTAATCTATTGGTTATTTTTTATAACGGCGCGCGGCGACGTAAAATATTTTGTGAAAAGACGTCACTGACGGTCTATATAGTCTATGGTTCTAGTATTTCTTATTTCGAAAATTTAGCATTAGGACTTAAGAAGTTTTGAGTTTCTAGTTTCGTATAAAAATCATAATACTGTTATAGAGTCAGCATAATTCTAAGTTATAACTTAATTCTTTTTTGTTCTATACTATCGAAGTTATAATAAAACATCACTATATTACGAAAAAACGTGTTTTATTAAAAATAATATTAAACAGTGACAATAATATTATACAGAGATGCTGAATTTTGTGAGTTTTTTTTATATGTAATCTTGGGAACCACTATAGCTACTGGAGAAATTCTTTCACCATTTGAATGGTAGACTGTCCCCAATGGACATAGGCTTTAAATTTGTGTAAATTATGATGGCTTGAGTACAAACACTCATATAACCGAAGCGAAGCCAGTCCGGGTGGCTAGTCACTACATATTATAAAACAAAGTCCTCCACCGCCTTTGTCTGTCCATCTGTCTGTAATAAACTCCAAAACTACTGCAACGATTTCCATGCTGTTTTCACGAATGAATAGAGTGGTTCTCGAAGGTTTTAGAATATAATTTGTCAAGTTTTTGTCTATATTAGCTAAAATATGTGATATTTATTGGAGAAGTTGGAAAAAAGTAAGCTGTCTGGGAGCTTTCCACGAAAACGCTGCCTAAACCCTTTGAGATAAAAGAAAATAATGTATGGTGGAATTGTGTATCTTATATAGGTTGTGGTGGTGGAATAGGGTCCCATGGGTAGCGGGAACGGGATCAGAATTCCACGCGCGGAAAAGTTAAGTAAGTTAAAGTTAAGTAAACAGCTAAGTGGAATTAACTTAAATTCTTTGAAATATATATATATATATATATATAAGCTGAAGTAACTAGTAGTGACTTGCTGTTTCACCCGATTATCGTCTCCTAAGAATCTTCCCAAAGGGCTGGGTTATCAAATGCAAATAAAAATGATTTAATACACCAAAGTGATCAAAATAGACATTAAAGTAACATTGGCGGGGTCAGTGGTGGATCTTCTAAAACTCCTTGGGTGCTGTTCGATCCACCACCAAGTGTAGCAGACAGAGGACACTAAAACAGTTGCAAATGTCCAGAATCCACTGGACCAACGGTGGATTATAATCCACCATTGGTCTAGTGGATCCTATGAACCCTAGAGTGGTTTATTCCACTGGTGGATCGTGACAGTAGACACTATCTACCTTATTAACTGATTTCAAAAAGAAGGGTTTCAGTTTTTGTTTTGTATTGTATCACATCTGTATAATATTGCAATAGAGAAAACTCATGAAACATGCAAGGACCAGAGTAGATGGTGGGCTGTCGTCTCTGCCTACCCCGGAGAAAAAAAGGCGTACAGTCATTTTGGGTAACATTTAATTGCAGTTTAACATTGAATAAAGTTGTGAAAAAGATTTATTAATTTATTTGATGGAAATGTTTTATTGTTTCAATATTATAACTGCGTAAAACGGATCGTCATAATGTTTTTTAACAAACGAAACGTAATCGTTCATTGTTATGTTACCCTAGGGGTGAAAGTAACTTATCTAGTCCCGAGACGAGGTTCGAGGACGACGCCAATAGTTCGAGGGGCTAAATAAGTCTTTAACCCAAGGTAAACACTGTGCTTTTCATTACGAATACAAGGAAAGTAAAAATAAAAACATGAATCAGCTAATGAAAAAATAGGTACAAATCTCTGCTATATGGAATATAAACAAAACAAAACCTTCAAATCGAAAAACAAATGACGATCGAATTGCTGCTTTTCCGCCTATTTTGTTTGTTTTTTTTTTCTGTGGCCGGCCAGCTATTCTGCCATTATTTTTCATTTTCATCATTGAAAAAATGGTAAATATTTTGCCCAAATCTATGTTATTTTAAGGAAATTGTTGAAACTAAACTAAAGTAAAGTTTTTTTAAATAACTTAACTTTATTTTATATATTATAACTTTATTTATTATTTATATAATTGAGTGGCTGTATAGAAAGTTGGTACATGGTTGGTACATTAAAAATGTGAAAATAGAATTAGTTTTTTTTAATAATTTGACAGCTGTCAGTTGAAAGCGATTCTCCCTAGGGATGAAAAGTATTACTTTCATCCCGCTCCTCAGGCAAATTCAGACCTACTTTCAGAGTATGAGTAATGAAAAAAAAAACTGTCAATGTCATAATTTTGCAATTTAACCGCCTTTTTCGAGTGAAGTTATTAGCAGTGTTTGTTAGTTCAATTTTAAATCGGAATTATATGTACAAAACCTACTGTAAACAGGTATGTTTGGTGTTAATCTTTAAAATGTACTATAAATTTTATTATTTTGAAATCTTTGTCCGTACATGATGTTACATATTGTTTAAAACCGATAAAGTTGTAACGACGATCCAAATCGAAGTAATTTGGGTAACATTGAATGGTTCAAAATGAAATGAAAATAAATACATATAATAAATGAATATAAATATGAATGAAAATAAATATAATAAATAAATGATAATAATAATAATAAATGAAAATAAAAGAGAATACATATTGTATCTATAAAGAAGAGGGTAGTTTGTTTCCAGGAATGATACGAGAAATTAAACCCTTACAAGTTGCTGTGCTCCAAAATAGTAGTTTAAGCAACTGTCATATAAGAAGGGGTATTAAAACACGAGAGTCTGTTTATCGCATGAGGCGAAGCCGAAAGCGATAATAGGTTGACTCGAGTGTTTTAATACCTAAGTTATATGCAGTTTCATACACTACTTTATCTTCACTCATAGGAAAAATTGAAATTAAACAAAGTAGGTAGGTTACAAGGAAGTAATTTAGCGTGCGCCATTTTTTTTCACAGTTCGAACTGCGCATGCGTGCGCTTTTTTTCCATATTCAGCCTAAAACCATAGGCTAGTATAATGAATAAAAAAAGATAGCGGTGCTATAATGAGTTTTATGATACAGTTGGCGCTGGCGGTACTATAATACGTTTTATCTGCACCCATGCTATAAATCCTCTATAAAAGATTCTGAAACAGTTAGCTTATTGCCAACATTAATACACCCAATGTCATAATAACCATAATATCATCCGAACGGGTGTTATAATGTTGTATGAAATTTCATAATAACACTCCTTTCGCTTTTTCAATCTCTTCCGCGCAAAGGGTTACTCATCAGACAGCCAAATTCTTACCGCTCCATGCGTGGAATCTGTATGAGTTTCAAAAAAAGAACTGTCATTCACGCGCGTTGCATTGCACCACCAAAGCGGCGGCGGCGCGCCGAAAAAAAAAATTAAAGCTTATTCGTTCGAATTCGAATTCCCGCTATTTTTCTTCGCTATTATTTTTGCAAATTGTTTTGTTTACTTACTATTTTATAGAGGACACATCATGGGTGTAGATAAAGTCTTGTATGCAACTGTATAATTAGGTATTAAAACACTCATGTGATACTATTATCACACTCAGCTTCGCTTCGTGTGATAAACCCACATTCATGTTTTAATACCCCTCATTATACCACAGTTGCATAAATAACTATTATTTTTAATTTTATGTATATGCGTTTATAAAGTGCGTATGTATAGAATCGTCTCTGAATTCGTTATTCGAATTTTTCGATTTGAGTGTAGATAAACATCTTTTAGGAGGTTGGTCCTGGCCTTCCAAAGTTGAAATATGCCAATTAGATGTGGCCAATATAATAAGTATTTTAAAAGAGGAACAGATATCCAAAAAAGCTGGAAAAATTTGTATTGACGATGACATTTTGTTCATGGAATGGGGTGATTGATTTTGTTTTAAAAAAAATTCAAAATTAATTATTAGCAGTCATTATGATTTTGATCTCATCTGATAGCCAAATAAACATATAATTTTATTATGTAATACACTACGTTCCTACTTATCTTGATTTATTAAAAAATATGTAGTAAATAGGTATATATTCATTTATTAAGAATCCGCCCTCATCCTCAGTATGCCGGCAAAAAAGGGAGCTGGTATGGCAGGATTATAATTAGACCCATACCTATGAATGACTTCAATATTACCATTTTCGAAAATTTGCTGCAAATTTTGTCTTACAAGGGCGGCTTGTTCCAAGTTGGGATTGTAATTTCGGCCTCTTTTATTTTTAACATAGTAACTTATATCACCGACGGGATTGTCTGGGATTCTTGGTAAGTACATACGTTCGTAATTTAGCGATCTTTTGTAAATTTTATGTGGATTTTTTCCAAAAAAAATACGCTTTTTTTTAAGCATGTCATTCATATAAGATAAAAGCTTAGATTTACCTCTTTTGACTGAATACTTCAAAGACTTAAGAATTTTGAAAGGCGTGAAAATTTTAAAATGGTATCTTTTCTTTCGAAAAATAGATCTTTTGGTTAAAATTTTACTTTGCAAGGAATTACTGACATCAAAGTTCGTTGGATTATTATTATTTTTTGCATAAACTTGATTTGAACCATCCCAAACTTTATATTTCAAATAGTAACTCGTCAATTTATCAAGAGGATTGTTTACAGAACGCTTGTTGACAGATTTGACAGGATTAGGTGAGTTTCGGTTTGTCAGTTTGTCTATTATATATGAACTATCGGGAATAGAGCGTTTTTTAAAAGATTTTGTATTCACTACAGACACATCTGAAACTGGATAATGTATAGGAGCTACAAATACGATGTTATCGGATTTGACAATTGGTTCGTCAGATTTGACATATAACTTCTCATTTTTAACAAAGAATTCGTCAGAAACACCAATCGGTGTGTCAGTTTTGGCAAACAATTCGTCAGATTTATCAATCGATCCATCAGATGTGACAATCGGTTCATTTAATTTGTCACTTGATTTTACACTTAATGCATTTGACAATCGGTTTAAAACTAGATACATACTCGCATTGTCATCAATTGCTCTCTTATGGATATGTTTATGCAACGCCAACTGAGTTGTAAAGTCAGCAAAAGCATTTTTCTTGACAGTTTTAACGATAGCTTTCAAATTTGTCAGTTTTTTGACAAGAAAGTCAACAACAGGCTTAGGTTTATGGTGAACACCGATCGGGACATAATATTCGTTGCCATGGGTAGATCTTTTGGTGATTCGTCTTGGGGTTCTGTGGGCATCGGCGGTGATTAGCAGTTCCATGGATTGTTCGGTGATGCTGTCCATTGGTGATGTGGTGATCATGGTACTGTCATCCGGCTGTAGTGATGGCGTGGTAGAAGCTGAAAAATATTGAATAAATATGATATTTATAGGTATAGTTAGCATAATTGTTAAGTATATAATTATTTATAGTCTGTTATGTTTTATCTATGTTTACTCTGTGCACTCTGTGAAAATTGTAGAAAAGGAATAATGTCGGATAAAAAGTGTGTCCTATGAGTTTTACTTTTGTTTGCTCCACAAGGCCATAATCAAGAATTGAATTGAATTGAATTGAGTTTTACTTTGACTTTTGACTCTCGACTGTTTATACGGACTTGATATTGGCGTCTTCGCCATTAATAATTTTTTAAACATTTATTATATTTTGAAACTCTTTGAGAAAACCGTACGACGTTGCCGTTAATTTGAAATGCTTAGATTAAATATAATTTTATAAACATTTACTATATTTTACTTGACATTGGCGAAATTGCGGTGATTCTGCAGAAGCCATTAACTAAAAGAAGAAGAAGAAGAAGAGTTTTACTAAATACCAAATCAACAAACATTCCCCAACAGTGGTTATGGGCCCAGGCAGTGCCAGAAAGCAATTGAAACGTAATAATGGCTACAAATGTTATAATATATCCACAACTAACAAAAGAAACCAACTTCGGAAACTGGAAGTATCGCGTAAAGTTGATTTTAGAAGAAAAAGGCGTGCACACATGTTTAACCAAGGAAAGTAAGGATGAAAAAGATATGAAAAATGATGCGAAAGCACGTTCTATCATTGTTAGTTGCCTATCTGATAAGTATTTGGATATCGTGAAACGGGCCACGACAGCGTGTGAAATGATAAAATGCTTGGAAGACATATTTGAAAGAAAGTCGGTATGTAACAAATTATATTTGAAAAGAAAATTAATTAACCTAAAGTGTTCTTCAAATGATAAATTGCATGATCACTTCATGAGATTTGAGTCTCTCGTTACGGAAATTGAAGCCGCGGAATCTAAAATAGAAAATATAGATAAAATTTGTTACCTATTATCGTCATTACCTGAACAGTATGACAATGTGATAACGGCTATAGAGACGATGTCGACAGAAAAAGAAATCGACATGGAGTTCGTCAAATCCAGATTGTTAGATGCGGAAATAAAGTTGAAATCACGGAATAATTATTCTTCAAGGAACGACTGTCCCGAAGCATTCAATATAACATGCTATAGGTGTGGTTTGCAAGGTCACAAATCATATGAATGCAAGAAGAAACCAAATAATGACTATATGCCACAAAGAGGAGGTAATAATCAGAGGGGTCGCTGGTCAACCAACAGGTCACGAGGTCGAGGACGAGGGTCCAGATCTACAGATGTCAGCGCATCAACGTCTAAGAGTGAGTACAACGAATCTTTCGGTTGGTACAGTGAAATAGAACACACAGCAAGTTCGATAGAATTAATGAATACCGAAATAATGTTTGTAATTGACTCGGGAGCAACCGATCATCTAATTAAAGACACTTATTTGACACATATGTATGATGTAGTGAATTTAAAGTCTGAGATTAACAATATTGTTGCAAATGGAAATGTTTTAAAATGCAAGCAAAAGGGAACTAAAGATTAAATATAATAATAGGGAAATTACTATTTGTGCATTGATTGTACCTAATTTAAAACATAATTTGTTATCTGTGAAAAGATTAGTTGAGTTGAATTTTAATGTATCATTTACAAAATATAACTTTGAAATTTTTAATGACAGGGGTTCTGTGTTGGGTACATTGCATGGCAAACTGTATATACTAAAAGCTAATATTGTTAATAATTCAGAATGTCTATCAGTAAATAATAATGATAATATGTGGCACCAAAGGTTAGGCCATCTGAATAGAAAATGTTTAAGAATGATGAAGCTTCCATATTCTAATACTGTGTGTGGACCATGTGTAGAGGGAAAATTAAGTAGGTTACCATTTAAGTCTGTGTATGGGTCTAGATCAAGTGATATTGCTGAACTTTTACATACTGACATATCAGGACCATGTAGAATTCCTACTATTAATGGTGAGCGTTACTACCAAGTAATTATAGATGACTTCTCACATTATTCTTTTATATACCTATTAAAAGAAAAAAGTGAAGCTACAAATAATCTTACAGATTTTATAAGGAATTTTGAGAATCAAACCAGAAAAATAGTTAAACGAGTTAGATGTGACAACGGAGCTGAATTTACAGCAAACAAACTTAAGGATTTTTGTCGCAGCAAAGGTATAAATATAGAGTACACAAATACATATTCACCACAACAAAATGGAGTATCGGAACGACTTAATAGAACACTAATTAGATTTTGTGACAGTTCATTTGACTTAGATAAATAACTTTCTTGACATTGAGGGGGAGTGTTAAGTATATAATTATTTATAGTCTGTTATGTTTTATCTATGTTTACTCTGTGCACTCTGTGAAAATTGTAGAAAAGGAATAAAGGAATAATGTCGGATAAAAAGTGTGTCCTATGAGTTTTACTAAATACCAAATCAACAAACATTCCCCAACAATAATATTATTATATTAATAATCTAAGATTATACCCTTAAATCTAATATAATCTTATACCCCGCATAGCAGTTTGTTGGTGGCTGAACTCCTCCGTAACCAGTCGCGCGATCTAGATCAAATTTACAACGGTGATAGTGTGGACACTGAGGAGTGTTTTGAAGCGAGATGGTTCATGTCCGATGTACCATTGAGGAATAATCACCGAAGAACAGTTTAACGAGTGCGCGGCCTTAGCTAAGCGCGCGACCGTAGTAAGATGTCTTATTTTCAAGTAAGAGTCTTGCTCGCTCAGCTCAATTTATTTCAGTCGCACCCTGCACTGAATTCCTATTTTTAGGTATCGAGCATCTTATTATTGATTTCAATCGGGATTTCTGCACGAATAAAAGAAGGATGTCCCCACCAAGAGCTTCGGGGCCCGAGCCAGCCTCACCTGCAGCCGGTACACCTGCAGATTGACGGACGACGCTCTGGCGCAGGCGCACCTCCCGGGGTTGGGGGTCAGACGGTAGTCGCAGCCAGAAAAGTTGTATATGCCAAATCAAAAGTACTTTTTTAAGTATCATGGGAATGGCCTGAGTTGGTGGTTGGCGAACTTATGGGGTCCCCCTCCCCCCATGTACCAAGTGTGGCGTAATAAAAATAGCCCATTAGTTTCCTTACCTTCAGGAGTCACGCCAGGCATAGGGTATCTACATCTTTCAGGGGCTGGTACTGTGGATTTGGTTTTCATACACGTTACCAAGTAGTTGATCAGCTCCTGAGTTTGTGGAACTAGGGTAATCGGCACCGGGGACGTTGTGGGAGCAGCTGGGGGAAAAGGAGATGCTTTATTTTTTTATATATACTTAATATGAAAAAGATTTAGTTAGAATTGTTATCGTGGTATTATGTAAACTTTATTTTATTAGGAAGTACACAATTGGTAATTAAAGAAAATATGTTTTATTTAATTATCATTGGTAGCCGCAATTGCCAATTGGTAGCAATTGGTAGTAAACACCAATGCAATTGGTAGTAGCAAAAGCTGCGGTAGTCTAGTGGTATGGGTAATGGACTGCTGAGACGAGGTCTCGGGTTCAATCCCAGGTTTTACCATGGCACACACCAATGACTTTTCGATGCTTTTCGAAGTTATGTGTGTATTTATCGCAGGCTTATAAGTGCCCGGTTAATGGCAATAGGCTCGCCACCTATTACATAAGGACCTAAACATAAACTGGCGAAATGTGGGTGCTAGCACCTCTGCCTACCCCTTCGGGGATATAGGCGTGAGTTTATGTTATGTTATGTTTTATCTAATTCAGTTCGTCAATTGTCTGCACTCCGCTGGATGATGAGAAGCTGGAGTGAAATCCAGACGTAACGGGCCACGATCGCATGATGCTCCAGCTGCAAATATAAGCACTGGAGCGAATACGCACAGCACACCAGCCTAATCATTTGTTGCAACCGGCCCTTTCACCTCGGTACACTACTACCCCAGCTGGCCGGCAGGGGGGAATCCGAAGGGATTTCCGCACGATAAAAAAAAAGTGCTGATTACTCCTGTAATGTCTCAGCAACGTCTGTGGCGTAGCAGTCCTTTCAATTTCAATTTATTTCAAGTGAAAAACATAATACACAATAAGTATATCTTCGTGCGGAAATGCCTCCACCCCCCCCCCCCGCCGGCCAGCGGGGGTGGTTATTGAACCGACTAAAACCGCACTCCATCTCGGGTCTACAGACGCCGGGGTTGCCCATAGAGCATATCCCTCGCACCCCGACTGACCCTGGGCCATCTCCGGTTTCGAGATGGATGAGGGAGGGGCGCTAGTCGCCCCACCGTCCCGGCCTGCTTCTGCTGGGGTGACAGGCGGCCTCACCTGCCACCCCCAGGCCTGCGCTCATGGAGGACGGAGGTTGTTAAGCGACCTTCGGCGCCTTAGTCGCCTGCGACGCGCGGCGAGCATGTTGCGGGCTCGGCCGGCCGGGAGAGTTCTGAACCTCTCCCGGACGCGCTCCGCCATCTCATTCGCGAGCATTACATGCTCGCAGAAGGAGGTGGCGGCGGCTCACGCGCTCGCGCTCCGCACCATTGCCGCAATCATGCTGCCGAGCGAGAGGACTCCCACCCCGATGGCTGCCACGAGGTCACGCCTCGGCGCCTCCCACGCCGGGCAGTCCGCCAGCGTTTGCAGCCCCGAGTCCTCGCTCGCGTCGCAGTGATGACACTCAGGCGTTGGCTCCCTCCTGATCCGATGCAGGTGGTCCCCGAAGCACCCCTTCCCAGTGATCACCTGCGTCAGTCGGTAGCCCTAGCCAATCCTCCATGATGGGCCTTACCGCCGCTATTGCGGCGAATACACAATATATCTATTTTTTTTTTTTTTATTTAGGACACGTCAATTTGACTTCACCTCGCCTGATGGTAAGCTGAAGGTAAAGTCTCAGGAAAGAGGGTCACCATTAAATACACGTACCATGTTAGCAATGGTGGCACTCAGCTTGACGGCCTCATCAAAAGAGGATTGTCGTAAATTAAAAGCGGCAGCGGTGATAGCCCAGTGGCGTGCGTAACGGACTGCTGAGACGTCGAGGCCTCGAGTTCGGACCCCAGTCGCCCCGGGCACACACCTCTGACTTTTATCGCTCGTTTAATAATGTGCCCGGTAGATGGCAATAGGCTCGCCCCCTATTACATTGGGACCTTAACATAACTAGGGAATCGTGGGTGTGTAATACACCTCTGCCTACCCCTTCGGAGATACAGGCGTGAAGTAATGTTATGTTATGATGTTTTTCTTATATCAAACGTGCGAGAGTGAACATTATGAAATTAATACTTCTGAAAGATAGTAAACGACGGTGCCATGTGCTAGTTTAAACTGTGTGACAGACAGGCGCCTTCTTCCCCAAGCAGTACTATAAATCGTGAACACCAATAGGTATGTCTATAATTTAACAATAAAAAAATAATTAGAAATATTATAAAATTAAAAATTTACCAATTTACCAAATATATTATTTGCAACATGAATATTTTTATTATATATTAATGAAATTCATCACATTATCGGTATCAAAAGAATTAATATAGAGTGAATATGCATGCAATAAAAAATATAAACTTGTATAGGTATATGCATGAGTAAGGGTGTATATATATATATATTTTTTTTTTTTAAAAGAATATTAGCAACCGAAATTACTAATATTCCCCCTAACCCCTCCAGCTAAGCTTAATTGCTTGTGTTAGGAGTGGGTTCACGTCGGTAGTGTAATGGCCAGGATTCGAACCCGGGACCTCTCGATCATAGGGTCGACTCCTTAACCACTAAGCTACCGACGCTTATATGTGTGTGTGTGTTTGAGAGAGAGAGAGTGTGGGCGTAAAAAGGGTGTGTGTGTGTGTAATTAGGGTACATATATAGTGCGTTCGACTCCTAAGTCAGAGGTCGTCAGTTGGATTCCCGCTCAGTTCAAATATTTGTATACAAATCATATGTATGTATTTACTAAAGAAAATATCTGTTTATCCGCGTTCTAGAACCCATAACACAAGTCAGTTGAACTATGCTTACATTGGGTTAAGATAGCGCTGTATATTAGATATTTTGAATAACTGCAATGGTTGTAAAGATTATTCTATACATAAAACAAACTCGCAACATTCGAACTCCCTATAATACATACATTTATATAAATGTCAAGACCGTTTGTAAATTTGTTAGTATTATAAAGCATAGACCAATTGGTCTATGGTATTCAGCAACTTGACGGCCTCTGTGGCGTAGCGGTAGTGCATTCGACTGCTACGACAGAGGGCGCGGGTTCGATTCCCGCTCAGTGCAAATATTTGTATGCATGAATATGTCTATTTGCATTGGTCTGGGTGTTTCCATGTATATATGTACGTATTTACAAAAAAAAGCATATAAGTAAGTTTATCCGCATTCTGGAAGCCATAACACAAGCTAGTTAAACTATGCTTACTTTGGGTCTAGAAAGCGCCGTGTAGAATGTCGTAGAATATTTATTTTATTTATTATTTACTTCTAATGGCTACTTTACAGAAATACTGACTTTCGTTCGTGTTTCGTGTGTTCCGTTTCAAGGTAGCCTCATTTGGACAAAAGGAAACTTATACTCACTCGTTGTCCTAGCAGGTAAATACCGTCTGTAGTCCGGCTCATATCCAGTCAGGCTGGCCAGCTGGTCCAAGAACCACGCCAGCTTCAAGATCAGCTCATTTTCTTCGTAGTAGTCGGTCTATTGGATAAAGATTGAACATTCACCAAGGCTGAACCAACACCTTTGAGGCCCAGGCCAACCTTAACTGCTAGATGATGCTCCTGCTACACAACGGACAAGGTTCTGGCGCAGGCGCACCTCTTAGTGGTGGAAGGTCAGAAGGCAGTCGATCCAGGCAAGCCGATATACCAATCAAAAATAGTAAACGGATCTCGGGCTCGAAAAAGGAAAACTCGGACGCAACCAGAAAATCGTTAGAACCATGATGATTATTTATTTACCGGGTTTATGCAAGGTGATAAACCCATTTTATTATTTACGAACTGACGCTTGCGCTTTAGGACGACGCCCAGGTCGGTTAACGCGTTTTGGTCATGTTTCCGGATCTACTTAACCAATTGCAATCAAACATACAATAGATTTTAAGTCTGATCAAGACCTTTCTAATAGAAAAGAGTCGAGTCGGACTCGCCGATTAAGGGTTCCGTAGCAGCATAAGTAACATAATAATGCTATTTTTTAAATTGTATACATATTTGAGTTGATTAAATGAAAGGTAAATTGCGGTTTACGATTTATGACGTTTTAAAAAAAAACTACATACTAGATCTCGTTCAAACCAATTTTCGGTGAAAGTTTACATGGTAATTTATATCATATATATTTATTAGTTTTATCATTCTCTTAGTTTAGAAGTCACAGGGAGGGGGACACACATTTTACCACTTTGGAAGTGTCTCTCGCGCAAACTATACAGTTTAGAGGAAAATGATATTTGAAACCTCAAATATCATTTTCGAAGACCTATCCGTAGACACCCTACACGTATGGGTTTGATGAAAAAGAAAATTATGAGTTTCAGTTCTAAGTATGGGGAGCCCCCAAAATTTATTGTTTTTTTTTATTTATGTGTGAAAATCTTAATGCGGTTCACAGAATACATCTACTTACCAAGTTTCAACAGCATAGTTCTTATAGTTACGGAAAAAAGTGGCTGTGACAGAGACGACAGAGACGGACGGACAGACAGACAGACATGACGAATCTATAAGGGTTCCGTTTTTTTTGCCATTTGGCAACGGAACCCTAAAAACGCATCAAAATCCGTTCAGTAGTTTTGGCGTTCATCGCGAACAAACAGAGAAGAATCCGAAAAAAAATTGTGTTCAGATTCATTCATTTATCATAATCCAAATAACCCATTTTTTTTCAATTTATATATATTATTTAATGTACAAGTTATTTAATGTACTTGGGGGAGGCCTATGCCCAGCAGTGGGCGTCGTTTGGCTGACATGATGATGATGATGATGATTTGATGTACAGACAGAACTAATTAACTATTTTATAATAGTAAAGACCAGCATACGCTCGTTCACGTGGAGTTAAATCTGGATTCCATTACGTAACCTAAGTTACGCATTATAATATCAGCCATTTGGGAGATTAGATTAAGAGAACGCTCTATAAAACCGAAATAAACCGTTTTTAGCCGGAGTCATACTCTTCTTCACAACGTGCCAAATAGCCGAGTACCCAAGTCTAAGTTCTTTATATCTTGAATATGGTACAAGAGTGATGTTTAATGTCAGATCTCATATTCTGCCGGTTCTGGCGTACAAATTTTACCTACATTTTTTGATATCCATAAACAATCAATCAATAATGTACCGATCTACATAGGTACTTATTTCGACGCAGTTGGGTAAATATAAGTAGGACCATGGTAGAAATTTGATGACACAAATTTGTCACAAAATTCGGCCGGGTAGGTACCACCGTGCACGATTGCGAAAAACCCTCCATAGTAATCCAATTTCGGTTTGATTGCGTTCAGGGGTCAGCAAGTGCATAGCCGGGCAGGGGGGATTGTGGTCGCAGCACTAGTGGGACCGGTAGGTGTCACGCGGTGCTGCGACGACAATCCTCTTCTGATGAGGCCGTCAAGCTGAGTGCCACCATTGTTAACATGGTACGTGTATGTAATGGTGACCCTCTTTCCAGAGACTTTACCTTCAGCTTACCATCAGGCGAGGTGAAGTCAAATTGACGTGTCCTAAATATAAAAAAATAAATAAAAAAAAATTGTATTATTTGTCTATGGTAGGACTTACCTTCTGGTAGTGCTTCGCATAAGACAGATCTTGCAGCCGCTTCGTTGCCCAGATGGCCAGGTTGGCGTACTGACGAACTTTCTCACTGGCTCTGGTCGCTTCTTGACACGACATCCTTACCCTAGTATTGTTCAAACTTGCCCTTGGAAATAACAAAGATTTTGACGTTAATACGTTTGACGTTTGACGTGAATTACACTCAAGGAGCATACAGGACCCTGCGTACCCAATATAATAATGCCTTCAGGGCGCTTTTGGGGTTGTGACGCCACTGTAGTGCCTCAGGGATGTTGGCCACAGCTGGGGTTGATAGCTTTTCGGCTATCATCAGAAAGCGAATAGCGTCCTTGTTACAGCGGGTCCGTGACAGTTCCAACAGCCTCTTGAAGACTGTAGCCAACAGGCTTGATGTGGACAGTGCTATTATGCAGCACTGGACACGCTTTCACATAACCAAGGATACCGCAATTACATATAACCGTTATGTGTAATAGCGGTATCCTGGAATGTACTTATATACATTTAAAAAAAAATGTGTTAAAATTATTATGTTACTAACGTAGTTTTTAAGATTATTGTTACTAATACTATGGATTAAGGTCCGAAATAAACGAATTTCATTTATTTATTTTAATACGCCTTTAAACTTGATTTCATAGTCAGAGGCAATGTTTTTGGGGATCCACGAAGATCTTGTACGTTAAGACAATGCAATGTTAAGCAATACTGGCCAGTTCAGTCTTAGGATGGGTACAAAGATGTGCTTAAGAGACACATGAAGCAATGTGATCTGGATCCGTCACAGTGGGAGGCAATGGCGGTAGACCGACCACGGTGAGGGCACATCGTACACACCGAGGTGTCCGAGTTTCAGAGGAGGCGGATAGAAGAGCTCGATGCAAAACGTGGCGAGCGCAAGGCCCTACAACCTGCGGCCATACAATATAATTACGTCGGAGGGGTACTGCTTGGTCGTACATGCGCATCAAAAATAGGCTACGTCAGTCACCTACTGCGACTAACTAAAAGCGGCGACAGCCCAGTGGCGTACGTAACGGACTGCTGAGACGAGGTCTCGAGTTCGATCCCCAGTCGCCCCGAGCACACACCTCTGACTTTTCGTAGTTATGTGTGCATTAATAAATGTTAATTATCGCTCGCCTAATATTGTGCCCGCTAGATGGCAATAGGCTCGCCCCCTATTACATTGGGACCTTAACATAACTGGCGAATCGTGGGTGTGTAAATACACCTCTGCCTACCCCTTCGGGGATACAGGCGTGAAGTTAAGTTATGTCAGTCAGCTGAGAGCGTACCAACGAAGGGCTCAATAGTAAGTAGCAGGTCGCCGTGGCCGAATACGGTCTGGAGAGATTATTTAGGATGGGTGATCATTCTTAACACGTCAAGCCGTTCGGTCCTTTTTTTTTTTTTTTATCGTGCGGAAATCCCTTCGGATACCCCCCGCCGGCCAGCGGGGGCGGTTATGTCGGGCTTGCACCGAATAAAACCGCACGCCGTCTCGGGTCTTCAGACGCCGGGGTGTAAGGTTACCCATAGAGCATATCCCTCGCACCCCGGCTGACCCTGGGCCATCTCACCACTAACAGCATCGCTCATCCTGTCTCCTCTGAAAGCAAAGGGGTACGGAGAGCGATGGTGTTCCCGCCACGTTGGGTATTGGCCGACGATCAATGCCAACCCTATGAAGGGGTGAACGGGAAGCCATTGACCGCCGCCCAGGGTGTACCGGCCGCTCCGATTCCGTTCCCCCCGGACTGCAGCGGGATCGGAATCGGAGCGACACTCGAGGAGGTTACCCAACACACACCCCTTACCCAACACACACCCCAAGCCGTTCGGTCCTGGTTGTCATACGAATATCTGTGGCATTCGTTACAGGAGCCCTAAAAAGTCCGTGGGGGTGTAGATGTCAGATGAAAGTAGCTTCACGGAAAATATTTCGGCCGTTTCGTATATAGACTGAGAGCTGACTCCAACAGAGTTGGGAAAAGGTTCAGGATATGATTAACTGTGTGTGCATTAAATAGTCTTATGTTATGGTTTAACAAGTTGAATTCCTGAGACGAGCTCAGCCGAATACAAGGGATTTTCGATTTTAAGGTGTTATTTGTTGCGACTTTTTGCGATTTTTTCTTTATTTTGCAATGGTTCACCCCAGCACGAATCTATTACCGAAAACAGCAACTCGATAGCTCATCACCTTCATACCCAAAACCGTGACAGAAAATTGGCAACGGCGACGTAGACGACGACAACTCGATAGCAATAGGGCTTTTCTAAAGAAAGTCCCTAAAAATTAGCTGATGCCCGCGGCACCGCCCGCGCGGAGGCTGGTTGTATTTCTTTGGCCATATCTCCGGTTCTACTTAACCAATTGCAATCAAACATATTATGACATATTTTAAGACTGGCCGAGAATAGAAAAAACCGCATTGAAATCCATATAATAGCTTTTGCGTCAATGGGGAAAAAACCGACAAGAGTTCCAAAAAATAAAGTCAGTTTACTGACGATAGCTGAACGTGACAACGACATAAGAACGCGGGGTAACGCCGCATACGTCATGTGGTAACGCCGCATACGTCATGTGGTAACGCCGCATACGTCATGTTTTTTCGTGCGTGCAGCCGGCTCCATCGATTTATAAGACGTTGTCACGGCAAAAATGTGTTGTTGTTATTCATTTAACATAACCCAAGTGTTGTTTTTCCATATTTCCATTGTACAGACAACTAATTTACAATTTTATAATGGTAGGGTCAAATGAATCCCTATTTCTCTTGGTCACGGCATCATGCGTGAAATGCTGGACCGATTTCCGTAAATCTTTTTTGTTGTTTATTATTGTCAGGAGAAGGTTCTTATGAACGAAAATTACTCGAGTGACAGCGGGGCAAAACAGCTAGTTAGCTAGTAGAAGCTCTTATACGCGGCATAGCCGTTTGTTGGTGGCTGAACTTCTCCGTAACCACTCGCGCGATCTTGACCTAATTTACCACGGTGATAGTGTGGACACTGAGGAGTGTTTTGAAGCGAGATGGGTCATGGCGGATGTACCATTGAGGAATAATCACCGGAAAACAGTTTCACAAGCGCGCGACCGTAGTACGATGTCTTATTTTCAAGTAAGAGTCCTGCTCGCTCAGCTCAATTTATTTCAGTCGCACCCTGCACAGAATTCCTAGTTATAAAAATCGAACTTGTCTAAATACCCAGTAGAATTATTCTGTCCCATCGATAGCGGCCAGTCTGTGCTGTTGAAGCTCGGGAATGGCAGCATTGTTGTATTAAACACCGTCATGTTAGATTGACTCGGGATGACTGAAGGAGGTAACCCGAATGTTTGGTTCTGGAAAGAATTTAAAAGTGAGTGACATTATAGAGCAACAGCCCGCGATGGTGAGAACTTCATTATTGTATCAAAGCTGGAAGTTTATCTGTGTATGTCCCCAGCACAGTTAAGAATGATCTCCCACTATTAAGTTTGTTTAATAGTTGCTATTGCCAGGTTAGAGTTGAATAAATTTGCACAGTCAATGTCGTTAAAGTATAATACGCAGCTTTTATATATTTTACTTGACATAATAATAGGTCTTTACCTTTTTTTTTTTTTTTTTTTTTTTTTTTTATCGTGCGGAAATCCCTTCGGATACCCCCCCGCCGGCTAGCGGGGGCGGTTATGTCGGGCTTGCACCGACTAAAACCGCGGTTAGGATAGGTTAGGTTAAGGAGTGTATATTTATTTATATAATAAATCTTTACCTATGAAATTGCCGAAATTTTCTTACAAATTCATGAGTTCGTTATTCCTGTAATTTAATAGCTATTTCCATTATTTATATTTTGTTTGAAAGTTGATTTCAAGATGTTACAACTCTCTATTAAATTTTGTTTTTATTGGCCGCTTGATAAATTAATTCGATCTTCAAAAACAGTACTTCCTAAATTTTATCCATTTTGATGATAAATTTCGTATTACTCAACAGCTGTCCCTTTTCAAAAATGTAATAAAAGTTGCTGTTTGTTAACTTAATGTTGTCTCATTCATACACAAAAATAAAACATAAAATTTAGATTTGTCATTCCTAAAAAAAATGCAAAAATGTTGGTAAAGAAAATTGGGTTTCCTCCAATTTCTTCAAGAAAAACGGCAATTTCATATGTAACGACCTAATATTAGAAATCACGTCGTCCATGATCAGTCACTTCGGACGATTGCAACCCCCTATATCTTTATACTAAAGCCTTTATACTATAACCGAGGAAACGCCTATATTGGTGATTTTAGCCAAACAATGCAAATGGATATATAAAAATATTTGTATTAAACTGGAATCGAACCTGCGTCCTCCATGGTAGCAATCGAACACTCTGCCGCAACGCCATGGAGTCATCAAATCGTCAAAATATCGTCAATAAAACAATTTTACTTACCATAGTCATATTACTTCTGTTGCACTCCTCTATCAACCTGATGAAGTCCTCCAGAGCATTGCGCAGCCCCTCCAAGTAGTAACCGCCATCGCTGACTATGTTCTGGACCTGCAATAGAATCATCATCATCCCAGGTGGACATGGAATTCCCAGCGTTATCACGGTTGCTTATGAAGCCTCAACTTTAGAGCCCGAGGTCCATCATTTCTCCTACGCTTTCTCATCTAAGCTTAACTGCTTGTGTTAGAAGGACTGTCATACTGAATTTCCAAGTTCAAAATAGCGATGAACTGTAGCCTTAAAGTACCGAAACGCGACTCACGATAGTGCGAAAGTGCGCCACATCGATACCCATAATTTCGAATGTTTTTCACCGGGAAGCACGGTAGTGCGAAAGTATTCCACATCGAGTCGCGTTTGCGCTTGTTGTGGTCACAGTTCTAACCTAACCTAACCCTGCCGATTTCAGATTTCAGTGATGTAAGAAAACCACTAAGAGTATGTAAATTCATATTAAATCAAATCAAACCATTGTTGTTACGCGACAATGATTTGTCGCACTACCGTAGTGTCGAACTACTGTCGCACAATCGTTTGTCGCACTAGAGTAATGTCGACCTACAATGTGTCACACTAGCGTGCATTCGAACTATGGTGAGTCGCAGTACAGTTTTGTCACACAATCGTTAATCGCACTTCCATTTGTCGAACTCACGTAGTACACCTGTTAGAAGTGGGTTCACGTCGGTAGTGTAATGGATTCGAACCCGGGAACTCTCGATGTAGGGCCGGCTCCTTAACCACTAAGCGAATTATATCACCCTTCTTCTTTCCTAGAAATACTTAAGTATTAAAAATGTATATAGTGTTATATCTTGTGCGATGGTACGGACGGAACCCTTTATATATGACACCGACTCGCACTTGAACGAGTTTTTTTTATGTGGGAATACTTACCTTTCTTTCCATATAATACTGTTCAAATTCATCGGGATCCTGCTCGTAATCTTCACGTTTTTTATGTTCGATGTCATTGTGTTTACTATTTCCCTCAATATTACTATAAAATATCTGATCTCTATCTTCCAATTCTCTGTGGTTATTCTCAATTTGCCGGGCATTGTGTTTTTCGTGATTTTCTAAAAAATGTTTCCTCACTTCCGGCAAATCAATTGTCCATGGTGCCACTTCCGTTAACGCAACTAAAAAAACTAAGATGCCGTATTTACTTTTTTGAAATGTCATTTTTACCGCGGTTTTTGACAGTACTGCTTTCAGTTCAAAGATACATTCTTATTGTATCAGAAATGTTTCAGTGTCTTCAGGATAATTATACGTGGCTTTACACCGGTGTTTAATTATTAACTGTGTAGAAACAAACGGATAGGATTTTTTGCGCAATTACAAGTTTCCCGCGGCATACATTGTTCGAGGCTGAATTGAGAAATACGTGTGAGTTATGTATGTATAATGAGGATTCGGCTAAAGGACTCATTACATAATTAAAACCTTCCAAACCCTCATGACTGCATTTATTAACTTAACAATTAATAATGCACTGTAACGGCTGTTTACGTAATTTAAACACATCCACTTCTACTCTATTAGTTTTTAGGCTTCCGTACAATGTACAATAACTTCTACTATTAACCGTTTTTTTTGGTTTTCGTGCGGAAATCCGCTTGGATCCCGGTCAGCGTGGGCGGTTATGTCAGGCTTGAACCGACTTAAACCGCACGCCGTCTCGGGTCTTCAGACCGGGTGTAAATGAAAGTTTTAAGAAAAAAACTTACGAGAAATCAGCTGCCTTACTAGACTAAAATTTTATTGTGAAGAAATGGTATAAAGATATTTTAGTGAAAAGTGAAATTGTATTCAAAAAACAATAAATAAAAATATTCCTAAATATATGGTTGGCTAGGTATTTTGTTAGTGTACCTTAATTAATGTTTTTTTTTCTCGTAACACGGTATCTCCAGCCAAAAAACCCTCGAAAAACTTTAACCGCGTTTATCTCATATTTTTGTTTTTTCACCATAAACCCGGCAGTATCGGTCGCGGCATCTGTGGGTCGCGGGTCCTAACCTGTCATAACTCTTCCATCGTGAACCCACTCCTGACTTAGCTGGAGGGTTTTACGAGCGGGCGGTGCGGGCAATTTATAAGTTGGGCCCAAGAGTCTCCCTCCGAGAAAAGTTCAAAGAAATAAACATTCTAACTGTAGTTTCCCAATATATTTTTGAAAATCTTTTGTATGTTAGAAGAAACATTTCCAATTTTTTAAGGCTTTGTGATATACATAACGTAAATACTAGACATAAAAACAATCTTGTGGTTTGTAATTGTCGACTCCACAAGATTAGTAATTCCTTTCAGGGTAACTGTATACGCTTCTACAACAAGCTTCCTAGTGAAATGAAGAATCTACCTCTTCATAAATTTAAAAGCCAAATTAAAAGTAAACTCTGCCAAAAAGGCTACTATAAAATTCAAGACTATTTAGACGACAAACAAGCTTGGATATGAACTGTTTGCTCACTCTCTATGCTACTCAAATGAAATATTGTACTTAGGTTAAGTAAATATATTTGTAAATAGACCAAAAAAAAACAGCCCGCTGAGTTTCTTGCCGGAGTCTTCTCAGGACAGGGCCGCGTTTCGAACCGGTCGGTGGTCCATTTGCCAAACATTACTTTAATTTTTTTTATGACGTTTTGTAAGTACCGTATTAATGGTCTATACAGAATAAATGATTTTTGAATTTTGACTTTTGAGGGTGAATCAACCTGGTAAGAGTCGCCCTAGAAATACGTAGGTAGGTAGGTCTGTCAATCAGATCGAGGATATTTAAAATGGCCAGGTCAAAAGTACCCGCAACCGACTAGCTTGTATCTAAACCGTTATGAAAGTAGATAAGAACCAAGAGGAGGACCTAAGTACCTTTTTTTTTTTTTTTTATCGTGCGGAAATCCCATCGGATACCCCCCCCCCCCCGCCGGCCAGCAGGGGCGGTTATGTCGGGCTTGCACCGACTAAAATCGCACGCCGTCTCGGGTCTTCAGACGCCGGGGTGTAAGGTTAGGTACCCATAGAGCATATCCCTCGCACCTCGACTGACCCTGGGCCATCTCACCACTAACAGCATCGCTCATCCTGTCTCCTCTGAAAGCAGAGGAGTACGGAGAGCGATGTGTTCCCGCCACGTTGGGTATTGGCCGACGATCAATGCCAACCCTATGAAGGGGTGAAGGGGAAGCCATTGACCGCCGCCCAGGGTGTACCGGCCGCTCCGATTCCGTTCCCCCCGGACTGCAGCGGGGTCGGAATTGGAGCGACACTCGAGGAGGTTACCCAACACACACTCCAGGACCTAAGTACCTGACGGCCTCTGTGGCATAGCGGTAGTGCATTCGGATGCTACAACATGGGGCGCCGGTTCGATTCCCGCTGAGTGCAAATATTTGTATGCATTAATATGTCTATTTGCATTGGTCTGGGTGTACCTATGTATAATATGTATGTATTTAAAAATGTTTATCCGCATTTTAGAACCCATAACACAAACTGGTGTAACTATGCTTACTTTGGGTCTAGAAAACGCTGTGTAGAATGTCGTAGAATATTTATAAGTAGAAATGGCAGGATTACGAAGTCTACCTACCCCAGTAAGAAAGGCGTAACTGTAGGTACGAGTAGGTATGTAGGTACGGGTACCTTTTTTTTTGTGCGGAAATCCCTTCGGATACCCCCCGTCGGCCAGCGGCCCGGGCGGTTATGTCGGGCTTGAACCGACTAAAACCGCACGCCGTCTCGGGTCTACAGACGCCGGGGTGTAAGGTTACCCATAGAGCATATCCCTCGCACTCCGACTGACCCTGGGCCATTCGCAGTGTCCCCTCTGATAAGAGCAGAGGGGAGCGACCCCCACTCCACGCGGGTCTTGCAGGCCCGCCATACCCCGACCCCCTCGTGCAATGGGGTCAGCTGGCCCTGAAAAGGGCCGGTTGGTCAGACTCTTGGCCGTTGACGTTGTCGCCAGCTACTCCAGAGGAGCAATCAATGATGCGTCATCGCCCACGTTGCCCAGGGTGCACCAAACTTGGAGGTGATCCATCCAGTCGCACCCCTAGGTAAGGGTACCCATGTAGATGTTATAATATACGATTCCCGTGACTAATGATTATTCCGAACCTGACCCGGTCGCGGGTTAGGTTAGAAACTTGAAAAAAAAATGTAATATTTGTTCCGAACGTTAACCCTCTTCCTAACCTGACCCGACGTTTCGTTCCTATCATAACCCGAATTGCGCAGATTGGTCATTCTCTCTAAACTTTCTCAAAAAAGCGGCCAAGTGCGAGACCGACTCGCCCATCAAGGGTTCCGTAGCAGCAAGTAACATAATAATGTTTTTTTTTAGTTTTTGTATTTGAGTTGATTGAACGAAAGGTAAATTGCGGTTTACGAATAATGTTTTTTTTTAGTTTTTGTATTTGAGTTGATTGAACGAAAGGTAAATTGCGGTTTACGAATTATGACGTATTAAAAAAAAACTAGTTACTAGATCTCGTTCAAACCAAATATCGGTGGAAGTTTACATGGTAATGTACATCATATATTTTTTTTAGTTTTATCAATCTCTTATTTTAGAAGTTACAGGGGGGGGGGGGCACACGTTCTACCACTTTGGAAGTGTCTCTCGCGCAAAGTTATCAGTATATAAATAAATTATATTAGAAACCTCGATATCATGTTTGAAGACCTATCCATAGATACCACACACGTATGGGTTTGATGAAAATAAAATTTTAGAGTTTCAGTTCTAAGTATGGGGACCCACAAAATTTATTGTTTTTTTTTTCTATTTTTGTGTGAAAATCTTAATGCGGTTCACAGAATACATCTACTTACCAAGTTTCATCAGCATAGTTCTTATAGTTTCGGAAAAAAGTGGCTGTGACATACGGACCGACAGACAGACAGACATGACGAATCTATAAGGGCTCCGTTTTTTGCCATTTGGCAACGGAACCCTAATAAAAAGTACATATGTGTCAAATCAGTATTTAATATTTAGTATCCGACTTGGATAGGTTAGGTGGTTATTTTTTATAACCACGCAGAAATAAGTCATTTTCTAAGCTGTTTGATTAAATAGCTAGGCAAGTAATTAAACGTATCTGCGCAATTCGGGTTATGATAGGAACGAGACGTCGTCGGGTCAGGTTGGGAAGACGGTTACGTTCGGAACAAATATTACATTTTTTTTCAAGTTTCTAACCTAGCCCGCGACTAGGTCAGGTTCGGAATAATCGGTGACTAGCGGTTTTTGTGGTGTTGCGGTAGTGCATTCGACTGCTACTTCAGAGGCGCGGGTTCGATTCTCGCTCAGTGCAAATATTTGTATGCATGAATATGTCTAATTACATTGGTCTGGGTGTTTCTATGTATAATATGTATGTATTTACAAAAAAAGTATCTAAGTATGTTTATCCGCATTCTGGAACCCATAACACAAGCTAGTTAAACTATGCTTATCTTGGGTCTAGAAAGCCCTGTGTAGAATGTCGCAGAATATTTATTTATATATAATTACATTTCCCCACTGACTGACAGACTGATTCACCAACGCAGAGCCTAAACCGCTGGACCTAAAAACTCGAAATTTTGGTTGTACGTTTTTTTTTTTTTTTCGTGCGGAAATCCCTTCGGATACGGTTATGTCGGGCTTGAACCGACTTAAACCCTTTTATGTTGTAGGCATCCACTTTTTTTTCAAGGATTTTTGGAAATTTCACTGCTAGGTGGCAAAATAATGGGATGGACGTTTGTAATAAAGTCCGTCATTTTCCAATTTAGAAGCACGAAATTTCATACACCTACTTTTGGTTTTGTAAATGAGCACGTGTATCAGCGTTTTTCAAAGTTTTGCTACTAAGGGGGTAAAATATATGATGAACGATTATATGGAAAGTTCGACATTTTCAAAGTAAGTGCGAAACTCAATTTTTAAGCTTCTTATAGCTTATATTTACCATTGGGCACGGAAGGTGGCGATGCAATCGGGTTATAGGTCAATTTTTACGAATTTATTGCCGGGTCGTTTTTTTTTTATAAAGAGTAGTAACCGAATTTTCTAATATTCCCCCTTACCCTCCAGCTAAGCTTAATTACTTTTTCCCAATGGGGCAATCTTTGTATACACTATGTAAGATTCACAAGCGTGAGCATATAAACATAATGACGTAATCGAGCATTCTAGCATATATTAAGCACACATATGTATCTTTGCAGGCCAAGGTAATTCAATTGTCTGCTGTTGCCTACATAGGTGTTTGAAAGATTTCACTAACTTCGACTGCGTTATACAAATTGAATTGATAAAATCTTGCATTGTTTCACGAAATTTACCTGGTTCAACCCCAAGGGAAAAACCTTAGAATATATACACTCAGCAGCTTATGCCCGTAAACCTAACCCACAGGAACCTGTTCCTAGGATAAATGGTCCTCATTATTTATCTAAGCTTTTTTTTTTATACCACTAAGGTGGCAGACAAGCACATGGCCCACCTGATGGGAAGCGGTTACCGCGGCCTATGGACGTGTGCAACACCAGTGGCGTCACACTCGCGCTGCTGACCCTGTAAAGGAAAAGGGATGGGAAAGGAGTTTGGGCTCCGGCACTCTCACTCACCAAACGGAACGCAACAGTTCAAATACTGTTACTTGGCGTCGATATTCTGTGAGAGGGTGATGCTTCCCCGGTCGAGTCGGCGCATTCATGCAACGGCCAAAAAGATTGTTGCTTGACTCTACCACCTACCAATCTCGGTTAGCTTCGAATCTCGGTAGCATATGAGACCATCACCTCGGGGCCCGGGGTCAGCTTTCCAGTTATTCCTCCTCCTGGAATCAAACGTAACCCCACCCCTAAGTTTACCTAACCAATTTTTCCGTGCTGAAATCTCCTCGGATGCCCCCCTCCTCCCCCCGTCGGCCAGCGGGAGACGTCTAAAACCGCACGCCGTCTCGTGTCTTCAGAGTACCTATAAAATGGCCCATAAGGTATTTCCCTCGCCCGACTGATCCAGGGCCACCTCCGGTTTCGAGATGGCCCTCTCGGGTTTGGAAACCACGGTGTCCCATCTTGCCCCCCCCAAAAGGGGGGCAGGCAAAGCGCCGCCGCCGCCCCGGCATGCTTCTGATAGGGTGACAGGTGGCTCCACCTGTCACCCCCAGGCCGGCACTCATTGAGAACGGAGGTCGTAGAGTGACCTCCGACGTCTGAGTACCCTCCGTACCTTACGGGCTCTACGGATCGGGCGATTGGACCCCGCTCCGCCGCCTCCTTCTAGAACTTACTTGTTCGCAGGAGGCAGCGGCAGCCCACGCGCGCGCGCTCTGCTCTATTGCCGTGAGCAAGACCCCGAGCTAGAGACTCCCACTCAAAGGGCTGCCACGAGGGCCCACCTAGGCACCTTCCACGCCGGGACTCCACCGGCATGTGCAGCCCTGAGTCCTCGCTTACATCACAGTGATGGCACTCAGACGTTGGCTCCTTCCTGATCCGACACAGGTGGTCCCCGAAGCACGCGTTCCCAGAGATCAAGTACGTCAGCCGGTACGAGAGGCTCCCGTGTTGCGTCCCTAGCCAGTCCTTCATGAAAATTTACCTAACCTAACTTTATTTTTCACCAGAATGAATCAAATGAATGCTAAATTATGCTAGAATTACGAACTAGTAAAAACTTCTTCAGGCGCGTTTCGTGAGGCTCCTGAAGCTTCTTGAGTTTCTCGTAGGGTTCTTGAGTATTTTGTGGGGTTCCGAGTTTTTCGTGGGTTCTTGAATAGTTGATGGGGTTTTGTATGGGATGCAGGTAAGCGTGGAGTGTTTTCGGGTTCGTGTAAAATAACGAGGCGACTTTTGGTTGGTAAGCAAGTATCACCTGAGCGAAAACTATGTCGACGTGTGACCTCGGGCTAGTTAATGTATGCGACTGTCGCGCCATCTACGGTGCATCCAATCTAATACGTATGACGTAGTGTGCGAGCAGGTAATAAAGCATCTTTATTATACACCTCTGCCTACCCCTTCAGGGATATAGGCGTGAGTTTATGTTATGTTATGTTTATGTTTATAATAAAATACAAGCTAGCGTTTTGTATACTTTATTAATACAATTAAAATTATTAATAGTTAATACTATAATAACTTAGTTCTAAGCGTGAGGCTCGGAGGCATAGCGCATGGAGTAGCAACATTACTAGAACTGTTTAAAAACTTATGTAGACTTGTCTATAGTTATCACTAGCGTACATACTGACGTTATTATCTATAGAAAGCTCATTCAAAAGCCGTTATGACCTTCCTTCTTCTTCTTTTAGTTAGTGGCTTCTGCAGAATCACCGCAATTTCGCCAATGTCAAGTAAAATATAGTAAATGTTTATAAAATTATATTAATCTAAGCATTTCAAATTAACGGCAACGTCGTACGGTTTTCTCAAAGAGTATCAAAATATAATAAATGTCATGACCTTTATAGCTGGACAATTATGATGCGAACGGCCGTACTATAGTATGAAATGACATACAGTTATCTATCTCATTCTATCCCGCAGCGTTGACATAAGTTAGAAGAGTACAACCAATATCTTCACAGTTCTTTAGTAGATGCTACACCAAGCTTTGTTTATACCTGCGAGTTGTAAGGCGATTAGTGTCTTAACATTGATATATAATAAAACCAAGATATATATCTCTTGCATGAATGAATGCGATAAACGTCGATAAAGCAGGCAGATTCATAGGTGATAGAAGTTGCAGTTTGGTTATTTGAATTTTAACGTATAACCTTTGCGTTTCGTCGTTTATGGTCAAATTAGCAGAGGTTTAGTGGCTGAAAAACCGTCATAATAGCAATCAGTCAAAATAGCAATAGGTCCACATCGCGATCCCGAGGGGGCCATCTCGAAACCGGAGATGGCCCAGGGTCAGTCGGGGTGCGAGGGATATGCTCTATGGGTAACCTTACACCCCGGCGTCTTAAGACCCGAGACGGCGTGCGGTTTTAGTCGGTTCATGCCCGACATAACCGCCCCCGCTGGCACGCTGGGGGGTATACGAAGGGATTTCCGCACGAAAAAAAAAAAAAAAGGTCCACATCGCGAATGG
Organism: Cybosia mesomella; assembly: GCA_946251805.1. NCBI lineage: Eukaryota > Metazoa > Arthropoda > Insecta > Lepidoptera > Erebidae > Cybosia > Cybosia mesomella. The sequence goes on from OX276411.1 coordinate 20,500,992, forward strand.
TCAAATTACAACTGACCAGTCAAGGTGGCAATCGGTCGAATAGTTTCGCGTATTTTCTTTTAGTTAATGGCTTCTGCAGTAGAATCACCGCAATTTCGCGAGTTTCGCGTATAATACCTATTTATGTAATACACAATAATATTTGCATAATTTTGACAGTGTGCTATTTTTTTGCGGTTTGCTTTTTTGAGTTTATACTATTTTGACTGTATGAATGTTATATTATTATTGAGTTGTCCACCGAGAAATTCTCACTAAACAATCGTGACGTCAGTCTACGTAGAAATAGTGACGTCACGCATCCAGGCTTGCCAAAATTCTGTTACTTAAACCAACCAGATTCCAAAATGTCTAACAAATTAAATTCCATTCACAATTTTATTATAATATCAATGTTATATAGTATCTATAATGTAACACCATATGCGCGCCACTTCTCGAGCGTGTACCACATTATAGTTTAAGAATCAGAGTGCTGTGAGGGGGGGGTCTCAACCCATCCTGGGGCGGCCCATGCCTCTCCCCGCCACCGGCATAGCATCTCCTCCTTTGACGTTCTTTATCGTCTCATCCACGGACAGGATCTGCGAAAAATAACAATTATGATAAAATTGTGTAAAGATCGAACAAGGTTGTATGTTATATATATGGTACTAGCTGACCATTTTTTTTTTCGTGCGGAAATTCCTTCGGATACCCACCCCCCCGCTGGCTAGCGGAGGCGGTTATGTCGGACTTGAACCGACTAAAACCGCACGCCGTCTCTGGTCAACAAACGCCGGGGTGTAAGGTTGCCCATAGAGCATATCCCTCGCACCCCGACTGACCCAGGGCCATCTCTAGTTTCGAGATGGCCCCCTCGGGTTTGGGAACCACGGTGTCCCCGGTTTGGGGGAGGGGCGCTAGTCGCCCCACCGTCCCGGCCTGCTTCTGCTAGGGTGACAGGCGGCTTCACCAGTCACCCCCAGGCCTGCGCTCATGGAGGACGGAGGTCGTTGAGCGACCTCCGACGTCTGAGTCGCCTCCGCGCCTCGCGGGCTCTGCGGATCGGGAGAGACCTGAGTCTCTCCCGCACCCGCTCGGTGTTACTAGCTGACCCGGCATGTATATTATTTGTAGAAAACATTTTTTTAGTTCAATAAAAATAACTATCTTCTATACATAAGTGTGCGGGGATTTACTTATAATCGAAAGCGTTGTAGACAATGAAAGTATGCTTTATTTAGGTTAATAAATTAATCTTTATCATAACTGGTGGTATAAATTTGATGACACAAATTTGTCACAACATTCGGCCGGGTGGGTACCACCGTGCACGATTTCGAAAAACCCTCCATAGTAATCCAATTTCGGTTTGATTGCGTTGAGGGGTCAGCAAGCGCACAGCCGGGCAGAGGGGGGGGATTGTGTTCGCAGCACTAGTGGGGTCACGCGGTGCTGCGACGACAATCCTCTTCTGATGAGGCCATCAAGCTGAGTGCCACCATTGTTAACATGGTACGTGTATGTAATGGTGACCCTCTTTCCTGAGACTTTACCTTCAGCTTACCATCAGGCGAAGTGAAGTCAAATTGACGTGTCCTAAATATATTTTAAAAAAAAATTTGTACGTTTCATGGTGAGCCTACTGGTATACCGTACCTGTGCGGCTGCCTCGCATGCGGCGGTGATGGCGTTGATCTTAACGACAGCAGGCTCCCACACGCAGCTCGCGAAGTTGTCCCCGATATCCTCTTTCTGGATGTCGACACCGTACCATACACCTCCTGCAACATGGAGAAAGTGTCCATATACTCACAAGACGAGGACTTATGGCGACCTCCGTGGCGTGGGAGTAAAGCGGTCGGCTGAGACGTTGGAGGTCGCAAGTTCAATTCCTGCTCAATGCAAATATGTATTTTTGCATTGATCTGGTTGTTTCTATGTATAACTATTCTATGTTTCTGTGTGTTTATCCACATTCTAGAACCCATAAAGCTAGTTAAACTATGCTTACTTTGGGTCTAGATAGCGCTGTGTAGAATTTCCTAGAATATTTATTATTATCATAGGGTTGGACATAGGAAACCTAGAGGATATAAAAAAAATCAGCTTGGATGGGCGCCTTGAATGCAAGAACAGCCAAGATTTCCTCAAAAGAGGATTTGGGGAAATGGATGGAAGGATCTGCAGAATGCAAGTGTGAATTACTATTAATTTATAATGGACCTAAACATAACTATCGAATCGTGGGTGTGTAATACACCTCTGCCTCCCCCGGCGGGGTACAGGTGTGAATTTATGTTATATATAGGATGAAAGAAGACATTTACTTCGTAATAAACGTTATACACGACATATTAGTGTTCGCTGCTAAGATGATCACTTACCATCAAGCAGGCAGTGAGTCGCAAAGTTACACTTATGAAAGTCAAGATTATTGCTTCTGTTTATTTAATTTTATGAATATTAGTAGCTTGTGTTAGGAACGGGTTTACGTCGGTAGTGCAGTGGCCAGGATTCGAAGTCAGGATCTCTCTCTCGTAAAGCTGACTCCTTAACCAGCAACCCAACGACGCTTCAACAAATTTACTGCCAGACTCACAAGGCCCGTGAGAAAAGAACCTGACAATATAAACTCACGACCACGAGTCCTTTGGAGAGTATCCAAATTTTTGAGCAAGCTCTTATACATGGCTAAGCCGTTTGGTCGAGACTGTACTCCTCCGGAACCACAATACCGATCTTGTTGCTGTCTCTCTAAATTTGCCATGGTGATAGTGTAGACACCGCTGAGTGTTTAGAGGGGTCAACTGTTCAAATACAATGTACCATTGAGGAATAATCATCGAAAAACAGTTTCACGAGCGCGCGATCGTAGTAAGATGCCTTATTTTTCAAGTGCGAGTCCTGCTCGCTCAGCTCAATTTATTTCAAGCGCACCCTGCACTGAATTCCTAGTTAGTTTTTAAATAAATAACCGACCAAGTGTAAATCTAAGTCTATATCTGTAATAAAAACGGCAAAAAATTACGTTTGTTTTAAGGCAGCCCCCCCTTAAATATTTGTTTTATTTAAATCCCTATTTATCTTTAGATTTAGATTGGATAAAGAGAACATCTAGGTTGGGACTTGAACCTGCGACCAGTCCCTTTAAAGGGGAATGGTCTGATCAACTGAGCCACATAGAAACGTCCCAGATATTCGAAATTCTCCGATATATTACATACGTCTCGGGGCGACGCTGTAGATGACGGTAGATAGCTCATCTACCGTAATTCTTGCAACTACAGAAACAACCAAATATTCTGTGAATATTTCAATATCAACCAAAATCAATCAAGTATTTGTTGTTATAGCGGCAACAAAAATACATTATCTGCTAAAATTATGGCACCAACCGTTGTGATGTTTGTTCCGCAGCTTATTGAGTAGGTTGGTGGCGTCGAACCCTGCGTTGTCACACAGCTGGCGCGGGATGGCCTCGAAGGCCCTCGCCACGGCGGCCACCAGCAGCTGCTCCTTGCCCGCCACGCCCTTCGCGTAGTCACGAAGGTGCTTCGAGATCTCCATGTCGATGGCACCTCCACCTGGGAAATATGTGTATTAGACATGGCTCCAAAACCCTCGAAAACACATAAATAATAATGTCATTTCATGCACATTTTTATTGTTTCCTTTTCTTCGAATTCTATTACATTCTAAAATATTCGACTACTTTCGAGAACATACTACTACATTCGAGAACACACGACTACATTCGAGAACACAACTACATTCGAGAACACAACTACATTCCATTCATTCATTTACATGACTACACTCGAGAAGACCATTTACATTCGAGAACACACAACTATATTGGAGAACCCACGACTACATTCGAGAAAATTTAACTACATGAAGAACTAAGTTATTGAGATTCTTACCGGCGACAACAGCGTCATTCTTGATGGTGCGCCTAACGATCATAATGGCGTCATGCAGGGAACGCTCCGTCTCCTCCAGGAACTGTTCCGCTCCTCCACGGAGGATCAGGGTGCAGGTCTTGGCGGCGGGACAACCTGCACATTTAACATGGGGTTCAATATAAGCACTCTTATAAGGATCAGAAGAATGGATAGATGTATGAATGAATGGATGGGCGGATGTATGGATGGGTGGGTGAGTCTATGTGGCCATGGATGGATGGGTGGGACTATGTAGCGATGAATGGGTGGGTGGGTCTATGTAGCGATGGATGAGTGGGTGGGTCTATGTAGCGATGGATGAGTGGGTGGGTCTATGTAGCGATGGATGAGTGGGTGGGTCTATGTAGCGATGGATGGGTGGGCGAATGGATGATAGATGATGTATGGATGGATGGACGTATGAACATAACATCCATCATACATTGGTGTGGAAGTAATCATAAATGTCAATAAATTCGGCAAATTACCATACAGTATTGTAGAACTCATCAATTACGGTCAGGTTTGGGATAAATAGGTGCCCTCGGGATCAAGGCATGTCACGGGCGAAGGCGCGGGGCACAGATAGTCATACATATGAGTGGATGGCTGTACAGTTGGACAGGCGTTTCCGCTTGCTCCTACTAAGTTCTCCTACTGGTAGGAGCACGACGATAACCTATTCCTCATGCTCCTACTTATCAGTAGGAGCACGAGGAATTCTTAGTTTTATTTCCTGTTGCTCACACTCTTCTCACAATATAGCTTCTGGGTTAGGTTAGGTTAGAACTGTGACCCCACCAGAGAGCCACCACTAGTCCGGAAAGTTGGATTTCGATAGCAAGCTAGTAGCTAGTGTTAAAAAAAAACTGTCAATCTTTGTTAGTAGGAGCACGAGGATATGCTTATCCTTGTGGTCCTACCGGTAGGAGCATAAGGAGATATTGGTCCTCCTGCTCCTACCGATAGGAGCATCGAGCAGGAGCAAGCGGAAGCACCCGGTTGGACGGACATATGGATGTATGTGTATGGATGGATGCGGAAGGTGGATGACAAGATGAACATTGAAAGAAACCTATAACCATTATCATCATCATCATCAACCTATTCTAGTCCACTGCTGGACATAGGTCTCCCCTAATGAGCGCCATAGCACCGTCCTCAGCTTGTTCTATAACCAGTTATAGGGTAAATGATCGATTAGACCCGAGACGGCGTGCGGTATTAGTCGGTTCAAGCCCGACATAACCGCCCCCGCTGGCACGCGGGGGGGGTATCCGAAGGGATTTCCGCACGAAAAAAAAAAAAAAAAAAGGGTGAAGCGGACCATACCAAAGCCTTTAGGAACTGCGAGATCCAAGACTGGTACGCCTGCTGACTGATGACAAGGCTCTGGTGTAGGCTTTTGTCCTGTGACAGGGGGTCAGAAAGCTATTGTATCTGGAGTATACAATGAAAGGCGGGTTGGAAGTTAACTAATTTATTGTGAAGTACCCACATTTTCATAACAATTTACCGCACCACCAACTCTAAAACATTCTTAAAAACCATAAATGTACATGCATTAACATCTTAAACATTATAACAGAAAGGATTTTTTAATTATTATTAGCCCTGCGCTCTTTGTTAGGTCGTCTGTCCACCTTGAAGGCCTTCCTACTCTGCGCTTGCCGAGGTTGTGGGCGGTGGCGAGTTGTCATGCGAGTTAGACTCCTCAGTTGGATTAATCCGAGCTGAGAGGTCTACCGTATTCCTGTCACCGTTCGACACGGCAGGAGTTACTGCCAGGTCACCATCCACAGAACCATGATGAAGGATCAAATAGACTTTTTCTAGTATACTATACAAATTCTACAATTATGAAAGGAATATAATTATTCTCACCCTCTGGTGCGATGTCTTTATTGTAACCTGTTCAGGGAAAGGATGCGGTTAGGATAGGTTAGGTTAAGGAGTGTATATTTATTTATATAATAGATCTTTACCTATGAAATTGCCGAAATTTTCTTACAAATTCATGAGTTCGTTATTCCTGTAATTTAATAGCTATTTCCATTAGATTTTAGAACTCTGTATGAAATTTTGTTTTTATTGGCCGCTTGATAAATTAATTCAATCTTCAAAAACAGAGTACTTCCTAAATGCTATCCATTTTGATGATAAATTTCGTATTACTTAACAGCTGTCACTTTTCAAAAATGTAATAAAAGTTGCTGTTTGTTAGCTTAATGTTGTCTCATTCCTAAAAATTGGTTTTGTCATTCCTAAAAAATATACAAAAATGTTAGTACTCAAAATTGGGTTTCCTCCAATTTCTTCAAGAAAAACGGCAATTTCATATGTAAACGACCTAATATAGAAGGGCTCCTGGCTAAGCAGCAACCAAGTAGGCTAACACATGGCAAAGTTAAGCAACTGTAGCCAAGGCAGTTTTAGGATGGGCGACCATTCTTAACACATTGAGACGGTTGGTCCCGGCTGCCATACGAACATCTATGGTAGTCATTGCGGGCAGTTGGAGCCCTAAAAAGTCCCACAACTGGTCTAACTACAGAATTTCGATATCGCTATTTATTATATGGGTTGTGGAGGGTCAGATGGCAGACGCTTCAAGGAAAATATCGATAGTTAGATCGAAAAACTAGGTTGGAAAAAAGGTTCGGAGGATGATGAGGTTAAGGAGTGTATAACAAGACCAGGGATTTGATTCGGTGACACAAATCGTGATATTAATTCCATTAGAAAAAAAACGTAAAAATTGCTTTTGGTATTCTACTGAATACATTCACTCACTTTTGTGAATAAAATTGTTATTTCTTCCTTACTCAGTTTTCGAAATTTAAGCCATTGCCGGGATGTGTCCAATTCGGAAGAAGGCATTTTCGGAAAATGTCCTTTTAAGAATAAATCCTCACAGGAATTAATCCTTTCCGGACCCAGTGGACAGTTCCAGAACGTGGCATTTCAGTACTAAACAGTACAAAATAAGACAATGATATGTACTGACCAGTGAAGAAATTGTACCGGTCCCCGCCGATCTGTCGCTCGGTGAACTGTTGGCAGCGACCTAGCGCTTCGGCCTGCAGCTCCCGCACGGAGCTTAGGACTGCGCCCCCGCAGGCTCGCTGGGTACGCCGCATGTCTTCTTCTGGCACGCGGCCCGCGCAGAACATGTCGCTGAGGGGGGAGGGAATGTGTGTAATACTTGTGATGTGCTGTGTGTGTGTATGATAGTCGTATCCACAAGATTAGTAAGGCATTACAGGTTAATTGTCTAAACTTTATAACAAGCGCCCTAACCTAACCCACGACCTCTGAATTAGCAGCAGAACGCACTACTACGCCCAAAGGTCTTCAAAAGATGACGATTCTCATATTTAAATATTTAAGCCTCATATCTACTATCAATGATCCACACGACTGTTCAGAAATTGGATCCGTTAGTTTATAATCATTGGCTTATAACATACTACCTGAAACTATTTTATTTACAGTCTTTAACAAAAGTAGTGTTCGATTGATAAGGGGTACATAGGTATCCTAAATACAAAACAATATATATTCTTTATTTTTTATTTTTCTTTTAATATTTAGGACACGTCAATTTGAGTTCACCTCGCCTGATGGTAAGCTGAAGGTAAAGTCTCAGGAAAGAGGGTCACCATTACATACACGTACCATGTTAACAATGGTGGCACTTAGCTTGACGGCCTCATCAGAAGAGGACTGTCGTCGCAACGCCGCGTGACCCCCACCGGTCCCACTAGTGCTGCGACCACAACCCAACTGCCCGGCTATGCACTTGCTGACCCCTGAACGCAATCAAACCGAAATTGGATTACTATGGAGGGTTTTTCGCAATCGTGCACGGTGGTGTACCCACCCGGCCGAATATTGTGGCAAATTTGTGTCATCAAATTTCTACCACCAGTATATTTAATTAGTATAATCAGTATATTCAATTTTAGAGTAGAAAATAAATAATAATTATCGCTCGCTTAATAATGTGCCCGGTAGATGGCAATAGGCTCGCCCCCTATTACATTGGGACCTTAACATAACTGGCGAATCGTGGGCGTGTAAGACACCTCTGCCTACCCCTTCGGGGATACAGGCGTGAAGTTATATTATGTAAAATAAGTATTTATATACATACTCCAACATTAAATTTGAAAAAAAAAACAACTAATTATAATTGTGCTTAGTCAATCATTCTTAAGTATCTTCCTTTACTAACAAACTTTTATGAGATTAAACTAACTCATCACCAATATCATCACCATAACATTGTTAATTGAGCTGAGTGAGACGAAGTCGAGCGAAAGCTCCTCATACCAGACTTCAGGATTTTCTTTGTCACAGGTCTCCTCCTAAACTACTAATCCAATCAGAACCAAATTTGGCATGATTAAAGAGGTCAATCAGAGGAAGGTTTAAGGATATATTTTGAAAAAATTAATGCTACCACAGAGGAATGATCACCGTTAAAAAAAATCCAGATGGAATTAAATAATAACCGCTCGAGACACTGTGACCAAACTTAACACGCTCAGAAAGCATGTCCAGAGTTGTGACTTTCAAAAAGAATTTTCAAAATCGGACTTGCCACGGAGGAATTATAACTGTTCAAAATTTTCAAAATCTGATTTTCAAATCACGATGTCTCCTCACTCAGCTCAACATTGCAAGCAGCGATTCGCCTTGCAGACCTAGTTAATAACTTTTACAGACTAATATTCTGTACATTAAACTTGTTTTATCTTAAATTCATTATCAATAGTATATTAATGAAAAGAAATGTACAATTGGAATTTTAAAGCCATTTCCAAGATCACGTTTACCCAATATCTCACCAAAATCAAAGAATGTGACGACAGCACATAGTAGATATCCAATAATCTTTAGCGACGGCCCACAACACCGCCCCCCGCTGGCTTCATGACAAGAAACTTGCATGTCATGTAAGTTTCCGCATCAACCTAAATTGTATTGCAGTTTTGTGGGGTAATTTTTTTAAACTTATTTTCTAAAAAGGATTAAATAAACAGAACCCAATATTGATGATGCCTTTTTTCTTTTTTTTTATCGTGCGGAAACCTCCACGGGCTTCACCCCACCGGAGCTAACGGTGAGATGGGTATGTCGGACTTGAACCGACTTAAACCGCACGGTGTCCCTCTTGCGTCAGCCATGTGGTACGGGGAATCTGGTGTGCCCTAGGAAGGATATCCCAGAGACCTCGAACGGCTCCGGTCGCCAGCGCTGGCGACCCCAACGCGTTATTGGAGATGTAATCCACCCTCCCCCTAAGAGAAGCGTGCGCAGAAACACGACGCGCCGCCGCCCTGGGCCTGCTTCTATATTGCTGATGCTATATTGATGATGCCTATATAATATACACCTTCACAGATCGGACACTAGTTTTGTTACATATTGTATATCCCTTCCCTTCAGAGGGGTTCAACAAGAACACTATTGATTTTGTTATATGACGGCCTCTGTGGCGTAGCGGCAGTGCATTCGACTGCTACGACAGGGGGCGCGGGTTAGATTCGCGGTCAGTACAAATATTTGTATGCATGAATATGTCTATTTGCGTTGGTCTGGGTGTTTCTACGTATAATATGTATGTATTTACAAAAAAAAAGTATGTTTATACGCATTCTGTAACCCATAACATAAGCTAGTTAAGCGTAGCGAGCCGAAAGCGAGCGAAGCGTCTTTGGTTTCAAAGTTGCATTTCAAACAAATGATACTCCTCCGAGACCGTTTGACCGATCTCGACCAAAGTTGCCACGGTGATCAAGTAGACATTAGTGAGTGTCGTAAGGGGTCGAATGTCCAGATCGGTCTTACCATCGAGGAATAATCACCGAAAAACCAAATCAATGGAAAAAGTCGACCGGTCACGTTGACCTATTGTTGGATAGGCAAATCTCGCTACGCTTAAGTTTGGGTTGATTGCGAAGCTGGTAACCGTCCTAGTTAAACTATGCTTGCTTTCGGTCTAGAAAGCGCTGCGGAATGTCGTAGAATATTTAATTATTTATAAAAAAACGAAACAATTCTAAAACGTTGATTAGTTGACTTTGGCGCAGGCTTCTCTTTCGGAGGTGGGAGTCACGCGGCAGTCGCACCCATAAAAGCGAAATCAAAAGAAAGAGAAGGAGAGCAAACCCTGGGCTCCATAGTGCAAGCGTTGGATGCAACCAGGACTAACAGTATAATGATACTGGACTTAACTTAAAGTCCTATGTCCCCTAGATGGGGCAGAGGGCGTCCACAGCCCATCGCCATCCCGTTGTCTTGAGCTTTGCGTTGCTTTCGCTCCAGGTCTTTCCGATGGCCTTCGCTTCATCAATGATAGTCCATCAACGATATGATGATGATGGAGATTGGCGTTAATACATATCTCGCTACCCCATAGAGAATATACAAGCGTGAATATAGAGGATACAAGACGCTGTCTCACCGGTCAGCAAAGTACTGTGTAGCAACATCACCGATGGGCAACTTGCTCAGCACGACATTGGCTCCGCTGGCATGCAGGGCTGCTAGCTTCTCGTACAGGATCTGCCACTCGGCATCTACCACCTTCTGGTACTCCTTGACATTGTCCACGCGGACCTGTAGAGGGAAACACAATATGCAGGCATAGATTTTGGTTAGGGGAAAATTGTACTTGAAATCGTTCAGGGGCCGTGATATAGGGGTGTGTGTTGGGTAAGGGGTGTGTGTTGGGTAAGGGGTGTGTGTTGGGTAACCTCCTCGAGTGTCGCTCCGATTCCGATCCCGCTGCAGTCCGGGGGGAACGGAATCGGAGCGGCCGGTACACCCTGGGCGGCGGTCAATGGCTTCCCCTTCACCCCTTCATAGGGTTGGCATTGATCGTCGGCCAATACCCAACGTGGCGGGAACACATCGCTCTCCGTACTCCTCTGCTTTCAGAGGAGACAGGATGAGCGATGCTGTTAGTGGTGAGATGGCCCAGGGTCAGCCGGGGTGCGAGGGATATGCTCTATGGGTAACCTTACACCCCGGCGTCTGAAGACCCGAGACGGCGTGCGGTTTTGCGAAAAAAAAAAAAAAAAAAAAAAAAAAAAAAAAAAAAAAAAGAGTCCGTGATATAAGAGTTGTGTTCAGGGGAAGGGGATTCTACACCCCAGTGTCTGTAGACCCGAGACCGTGTGCGGTTTTAGTCGGTTCAAGCCCGAGGGGATTAACGCACGGAAACAAAAGGAGGGGATTCAATATAGGGGGGCCTGTGGGGAGAGAGAGGGCAAGCTTACAAGGTTGACTTCGAAGAGGAAGAAATGCATAAGATGTCGTTGGGGGGAGTAATTGTACAGTATTACATTCAAGACGGAAGGAAGGCAAATATACAGGATTTTCTTTGGGGGGGGGGGGGGGGGGCGGCAGAAAGTATACAGATTTTCATGCCCGCTGGAAAAGAGGCTGAGAATGACATGAGAGATACATAATTTCGTTCAAGGGGGGGCAAACATACAGGATTCCGATATTTATCACGCAAGAAAGAAAAAAGGTACTGAAATGTGAGCCTTTAAGTCACTCATTAAAAAATATTCCAGCAAGCTGGAGCTCTTACCTCAGCATTGTCTCTCTCCGCCTTCAGCTCCAACTCAATGTTGAGGAGGGCGATCTTGCAGTCCTCGTAACTCTTGGGCTGCATCTCAAAACCAGCGTACGAGAAGGTCTTCTTGAATGCGACGCCGGCCACGAGGAAGGACTCTTCTAAAGCACCACCGGACACCTTTTTGATACCTTTATTAAAAAGAAAAAGTCCTTCATTATCAGCATCAGCATAAAGCTTGCAAATTAGAGACGACCTCTGTGGCGTAGCGGTAGTGCGTTTGACTGCTAAGTCAGAGGTCGCGGGTTCGATTCCCGCTCAATGCAAATATGTCTATTTGCATTGGTCTGGGTGTTTATATGTATAAATATGTATTTATTTACAAAAAAAAAAGTATTTAAGTATGTTTATCCGCATTCTAGAACCCATATGACAAGCTCTGCTCTGAAAAACCTGCGCCAGAGTTTGTTCTACGTACCGACTTGTAGGCTCGGGCCCAAGCACTGATATCATGTAGTTACAAAATAAATTTATACAAGTTTAATTTTATCCGCATTTTAGATACCATATTATCCTTCAGGGATATAGGCGTAAGTTTATGATATGTTATGTTTATATTATCATTAAAATAAAATTATTTTTAACGGATTCTATCGCGATTTATTTGATGCTATTTTATTATTTACATTGAACCCGACGTTTGGGTTGCTTTTCAGCAGCCATGGTCACGGGGAGACTCATCAAGTAAATCGCGATAGAATCCGTTAAAAATAGTTTTATTTCAATGTGTGACATTCGCGTAAACTTCCGACAATATCATACCATATAGCGCGAAGCGTCGGTAGCTTAGTGGTTAAGGAGTCGACTCTACGATCGAGAGGTCCCGGGATCGAATCCTGGCCATTACACTACCGACGTGAACCCACTCCTAACACAAGCAATTTAGCTTAGCTGGAGTGGTTAGGGTGAATATTAGTAATTTCGGTTACTAATATTGTTTAAAAAAAAAATATTATAGACTATACTTATGGGTTGGTTGGTTGGGCGGGGCGGATCCACCCGACGGAAATGCGCGTTGGGCTGGTGAACCCCTATTCTCAACACCTGTCCGGTGAAGAGTCTGGCTAAGGCCTGGGAGGAGCGCAGGTCGCGAAGATCCCCAGAACCAGGCTAGTGGTTACCTTCACGTGGTGCCGCCCGTTATTGGTCTGGTTCCTTAAGAAACAGACGCAACAAAACATCGCAGCTAAAAATTCGACCCATCCAACATCCCATCCTCTACGTCGACTTATTGGTGTGCGGGACCCGCAGCCACACTCGATCACGGGTGGGGCTGCGGGACCCGCGTGCCAGGAAGTCGACACATTCTTTCCCCATCCAGCAAAACCGGCAGCCCCGGAAAACAAAAAATGCGCAATGGAAAAAAAGACAAAAGATATACCCCAGGGGGGTACCGGCGAAGCCGGAGAATCCCCTCCTGGACCTTCCCAAGGTTCAGGCAGTCCCTCGTATTCTGGGGGGGACACCCGTGCGCCAAAACAACAACCCAAGAAACCCCGTGGTCAGGTGGTACGTCCCGGTAGGTCTCTATCTGAGACTCTCGGGGACGACCTGACCCAAATGAGCATTGCAGAGAGCAATGCTCAAAGTACCATCCAGGAGGAGCCCATGACCAAATCCATGTGGAAGAGGTTAAGGGCTCGCAGGAAAAAGCAGGGTGAGCAATCGAACCAGGTCAAACCCCGGGGCTCGTCAGCCGCAGAGGCAACGACTGTGACTCAGGGAGGGGCCGGTTCGAGACCTCAAAAAGTCAAACGCCAAAGCACCGATCCTGACGAAAGGACACAGCAACGGCCATCGAAAAAACCCAAGACCGCAAGGAATGAGGGACCACAAAGACCCAAAGCGGGTCAAAGTGATCTCTCCGTCATCATCCAGCGGGAGGACGGGGTGGCGATGGACGAGGCTACTGCCGCCGAAATCAGGTTAAGACTAACCAACAAGATCCTTAAGACCCTACAGGACGAAGCCGATGGACGCGGCCGAAACGTAGCATTCGACGCCTCGGGGCTGGTGGCAGAAGGATACTTCCTTGTGACACCAACCACCGAGGAGGCTATGACCTGGCTACTCGGATGCGACTTCGGAGACCAAGATGGGGTACCCCTGAGATCCAAGAAACTCGACAAACATAGGATGTCGATCTGGATCCCAGGCAGCACTGACAAGATACCTGTAGACGAGCTGTTCTTCCTAAAACGGCAAAACGTCTACAGGGAAGAGTTGCGGTTTCCTGAATGGTCCCTCATTCGCAGGGAAGTATTACCCTTGGGTGTACGACTTGTGATGGGGGTCCCTCAGGAGGTCGCAACACAAGAAACCATCTGGCTCCACTATCAAGCCACAAGGGTCCATGCCAGGCTTCTCGGCAAAGCACCTGCTGAGCCCGAAGCAAGATGCATATGCAAAGACATATGTCCCAAGCATCAGACAACAAAGGCACCGGGTGCGGCGCCGGCCGACAACTCCACCGTAGTAAGTGGACCAAGTCGACCGAGCACAACACCCAACAGCACACAACAAGCACGAAACACAGAGGGGCCAAAGCCCGAAGGCGGGGGAGACGGATCGCAAACGGGTACCTCACAGAAAGAGGTCCCCACTGAATGTCGCAGACCCCACCGACAGGCTAGCCCCGCACACCCCACCACCACACACCCCCCCCCCCTACGACGCGGAAGGACCTGACACCCCCACCAAGTGTAGCATCGCTACAACCACATTGGAAAGGGGTGCAGTCTCCCAACGCGAAGACCAAATAGGGAGGGAACAATAACACACACATTCATACACACATCAACACAAACAAATGAACACACCCAGAAACACCACAAAAACACACACAAAAAATAAGAATAGTCCAAGTAAATCTCCACCATTGCCACGATGCCATGAATGAGCTGTGCAAATATGTGGTGGAAAAGAAAATCGATATCGCTCTGCTGCAAGAACCACACGTCTATAACGGACGCGTGACTGGGCTGGGCTCTCTTGGAGGAGACATCTTCTATCATGCTGATGGTGAGTCAAAACCAAGGGCATGCATCTACGCCAGCAGCAGAGTGAGATCGTTAGAACTAATAAAAGCAGATTGTTACAGTGACCTCGCTAGTATTGCAGTGACAGTACAAGCGGAAGCAGGAAATAAAGTAAGGGTGCTCTTTGTCTCTGCGTACCTACCCAGCGAAAGGGACTTCGAGCCACCATCCCAGGAAATGGAGGAAATAACAAGAAAATACCAAGGTAAGAACATTCCTATTATTCTAGGTTGTGATGCCAACGCCCATCACGTGGTATGGGGCAGCACAGACTGCAATAAAAAGGGGGACTTACTCCTGGATTTCATTAGTACTACAGGAATGGAGATTCTAAATGTGGGCAATACGCCTACGTTTGTCACCAAATCTAGAAGAGAAGTGCTGGATATTACTATCGCCACGAACAGTATAAGCCAGTACATCAAGGACTGGAAAATAGACGAAAGTGACTCAATGTCGGATCACCGAAGAGTCACCTTCAGCCTAGAGACCAAGATAGACAAGATTATGATAAGAAATGCGAGGAAGACCAACTGGGCGACATACGAACACCACATAAAGAAATGGAACCCGGGAGGTGAAACCTTACTAATAGATAAAAAAGAAATAGAAGAAGAAGCTAACAGACTGGACGAAGCTCTTAGGGAAGCATACCACAAGGCATGCCCACTCAAGGAGATAAAACCAGGCAAAGGGCAACCCTGGTGGACTAAAGCACTAGGCAAACAAAGGAAAAGAACACGGCGAGCTCTCAAACACGCTCTGAAGAAGGACGATGACGAGAGCTGGCGCGCGTACAGAGAGGAAAGAAATATTTACAAGAAAGAATGCAGAAAGGAGAACAGAACAAGTTGGAAGGCGTTCTGCACAGGAGTTGAAAAACAACCTGACGCGGCACGACTTGTGAAAACATTCTCCAAAGTGAACACATGTAAACTAGGAAGTATCAAGAAAGGGAAAGAGTTACTAACGGACCCCAAGAGGATACTTGAGGTCATGCTGGAAACACACTTCCCAGAATGCGAAGAATATGAGGACGATAACACGCCGATAGACTCAAACCCCATAGAGGACTCACAGTCGAAGGCCCTTATCACAGAAGAACATTTACAGTGGAGTATACGATCATTCCAGCCATACAAGGCGGCTGGACCGGACGAAATCTTCCCTAAAATGTTACAAGAAGCCAGCAAGTACATAAGCAAAGATATACTGGCTCTCTACAACAGTAGTATCAGAGCTGGATATATCCCAAGAAAATGGAAAGAGGTAAGAGCAGTGTTCATCCCGAAACCCGGGAAGACATCATATCAAGAGGCCAAATCTTTCAGGTGCATCAGCCTCTCCTCATTCCTTCTTAAGACATTAGAGAAAATCCTGGACAGACTAATAAGAGAACAAATAAACAAGAATGGATCTCCACTCCACCAAAATCAACATGCATATATGGAGGGCAAGTCCACCGAAACGGCCCTCCATAATCTGGTGACAAGAGTGCAGAGATCAATAGACAACACAGAATACGCACTGGGCTGCTTCTTTGATGTAGAGGGCGCTTTTGACAGAGCCACCCCCGATTCGATAGAGGCCGCATTAGATCGAGAAGGAATCGACAAAGACATATCAGAATGGGTGAAAGCTATGCTAAGACACCGACTGATAAAAGCGGAGATTGCAGGAACAACACACATGGTGATAGCGAGAAGAGGCTTCCCACAAGGAGGATGTCTATCGCCACTACTGTGGTGCCTGTTAATAGACGAACTAGTAAACAAGATTAACAGGAT
This sequence comes from Cybosia mesomella, assembly GCA_946251805.1. NCBI lineage: Eukaryota > Metazoa > Arthropoda > Insecta > Lepidoptera > Erebidae > Cybosia > Cybosia mesomella. The sequence goes on from OX276411.1 coordinate 20,517,397, forward strand.
GCACATATACACACAAGTGTACTCTGACGATGGAGTGCTCCTGATCACAGGCAAAGTTCTCAGCGTCATGTGTGACATCATGAACAGAGGCATAAAAGAAACACTAGTATGGTGCAGGAGCAAAGGTCTAAACCTCAACCCTGATAAAACCAAGATAGTCTTGTTCACCAATAAAAGAAAAATAGGAAGAACTGCGCCAGTGCGCCTGGATAACCAAACCTTGGAAACTGTCAAGGAAGTTAAATATCTAGGGGTAACTCTGGATAGCAAGCTCACCTTCAAGACTCACATCAGCAACACATGCCTAAAAGCCAAAATGGCTATGATGCAGTGCAAAAGTGCAATAGGAAGAACGTGGGGGATGAAACCAACGATAGTGCTTTGGATCTACAAAGCAATTATCCTGCCAAGAATCCTACATGGTGCCCTTGTATGGTGGCATAAAACTGCTATTGGGAGAAATAAAGCCGAACTAGACAAAGTACAAAGGTTAGCAGCTCTGATGACCACGGGCGCGATGAGGACAACTCCCACAGCCGCGCTCGAAATCATATTGGGGCTTAACCCCTTGGACTTAGAAATAAAAAGAAAAGCAACCGAACAATGGTTCAAACTTAGAAGCACTGGCCAATGGACCGGAACCATTATGGACAAAGGCCATGCCGGTATCAGCAAGAACTACGAAGAGAGGCTGTCGATGATCCTCTCTAACAATGACTTGATCAGGAAAGAGAGAATCTTCGACAAGAAGTACAGAGTACACATAGGACCAAGAGACGACTGGAGGACAGATGCCGGTGGCACGGTCTGCTACACAGACGGCTCAAGAAAGGAAACAACAAAGCTATCAGGATCTGGAATACACATTAAGTGCGAAGACGGATCAGAGATAAATAGATCAATATCCTTAGGCAGATACGCAAGTGTCTTTCAAGCTGAAGTATACGCCATAAAGGAATGTGCTGAGCTGGTCGAACACCTGACCGACATCCACAGGGTGACCATCTACAGCGACAGCCAGGCGGCACTGAAGGCACTCAGCAAAGCGGAAACGACCTCAGCAATCGTAAAGGAATGTAAAGAGTCACTAGATAAACTGGCAAGAAAAATCGACTCAACAGTTGCCTGGGTGCCCGGACATGAGGGCAACATGGGCAACGAGACAGCTGACAAACTTGCCAGAGACGGTGCCGATAAAACCTTGGTGGGGCCGGAGCCCTGGATCCCAATATCGCACAAAATCACCAAGGGAGTAATTAGCTGCAGTATTATAGCAGAGACTAACCGACGATGGAGATCATCGACGGGCATGAGACAGTCGAAGATCTTTATCAAGGGCATTGATAAGAAAAAGACGAGCCAACTGACCAAACTCTCAAGAGGGAACATGAGGCTCGTCATCGAAGTAATAACAGGACACTGCAGACTGAACAGACACCTGACAGTGATCGGAGTGAAGGAAGACCCCAAGTGTCCGGAGTGCATGGAGACAGAAGAAACCAGCTTCCACCTGCTGGCCGAATGTCCCATGTACTCACTAATAAGATGGGAACTTCTGGGATCGGACACACTGGACATGGAGAAGTTGAAGGATCTGAGGGTGGAACAGATCGTAAGATTCTGCAAGGACACAAAAAGGTTTGTAGGGGCGCCGTGAATGCTGGAATAACCACGCTCTCCCCAACGAGAGGGCAGGGGAAATGGATGAAGTGGCCCACAAGCATCGTGGGTGGATCGTCCGTCCGGCTTCCGGTGTCCCCAATTGCAATAATAATAATAATACTTATGGGTTGATTACACCTAACGAGTACAGTGGCGAGTCAGTGTCCTCGGCCGAGTGCTCGGTTGGTTTAAACACTTTAACGAGTGCTCGGCCGAGTGCTAGGTCGAACAGAAAGGTGAGAGAGTCACTAGAATCCCAATCTGTTTACTAGGCCGAGAACTGACTCGCCACTGTACTCGTAATAGCCTGATTACACCTACCGAGTAAAGTGACGAGACAGGAAAATGTGACTGCGCCGAGACATTGATGTGGCCGAGTGAGTGTTTACATCTGTTATTGAATTTGCGGCGAGACAATCAGTCAGTTCAGTTTATACTCGGTACTACTACAAGAGAAACGCTGATATGGATCGAAAAAAAATCTTAAAAAATCAGTAAAAATCCAGAAATATTCATTTCTTCAATAATAGATATGTAAGCTGCATCACGTTTTTGTTTGTTTTTATAATCCCTCGACGAGAAATCCCATAAACAAACAGGGGTGCAATTTATACAGTTGTATAAACTTCACTGTGGTGTCAAAATCCCATTTCCCCGACATTTTTAACGTTTTTGCTGCGAGCAAAAATTCGCGTACACGACCGCATCGAGTGGCAAGTAGTCGCCGACGCAGAGTGCCGGCCGACTGCGCATGTTTACATCTACCGAGGTTGCGGGCGAGCCAGTGCGGAGAAGCGGGGGGGGGGTACTCGGCCCGGAAGTAGAATCGAGTCCGAGTGACCCTCTCGGTCTGCTGCTAGGCCGAATGCTCGGCGGAGTACTCGACTATGTGTTTACAAATACCGAGCACTCGGCCGAGGGAACTGTCTCGCCACTCGACTTGGTAGGTGTAATCAGGCTTTTAGGTGTAATCAACCCATTAGTTTGGGTTAAGAAACTAGCTGGCCCGGCAAACTTCGTTTCGCCTTGGAATCAAGTCATGGTGGTTACCTTAACAGCTGAATTTATTTTGTGAATGTCTCATATATGCACAGTATCTCGAGGGGGCCATCTCAAAGTCGTAGATGGCCCAGGGTCCGCCGGGTGCGAGGGAATGGTCTTACACCCCGGTATTAGGAACCCACGACGGCGTGGCGTGCGGTTTTGGCGGTTCCAGTCCGACATAACTACCCCCACTGGCGGGGCGGCGGGGTAACCGTGGGGAGTTACACCAAAATAAAGGCACACTAAAAACATTGAAAATCATGAAAAACGGTACTCCCGTTCTCGAGTTGACTGCGGTTATCACTAAAACTCCCGCGTGGAGGTCTTTTTGGTCATATCTCCGATACTACTTGACCAATTGCATTCAAACATATGGCAGATTTTAAGGCTGACTAAGACCTTTCTAATAGAAAAAACTGTATCAAAATCGGTTCAGTATTTTTAAACAAACGCAAACAGACAAAAGAACAAGAATTCATAAAAAAATAATTGTGTTCTGAATCGTTCATTTATCTTTTTTTTTAATATAAACTAATATAATAATTTTAATATTCTACGACATTCTACACAGCGCTTTCTAGAACCATAGTAAGCATAGTTTAACTAGCTTGTGTTATATGTTTCAGAATGCGGATTAATATACTTATTATTTCTTTTTTTTTGTAAATACCTACATATTATACATAGAAACACCCAGACCAAATAGATAATTCATGCATACATATATTTGCACGGAGCGGGAATCGAACCCGCGCCTCTTGTCGTAGCAGTTGAATCCACTACCGCTACGCCACAGAGGCTGTCAAAAGTATAGACACAGCTAATTTACAATTTTATAATAGTATAGATTGTTTGTATTCTGTATGTAGCAAGCCTCATTCAATGTTTTGTCTACATAGTAGTTCAGGAATTGGATCCGTTGTTTATAATCATCGGCTAACTACACACTGTACTTGTAAATTGTCCTATTTTCCAGTTCCCAGGAGGGTAAAACTGTTATTGGGCATATTTCAGTACATAGCGAGGGGGCCATCACGACACCGGAGATGGCCCAGGGTCAGTCGGGGTATGCTCTATGGGCAACCTTACACCCCTCTGGTTGGTGCTCTATGTGCAACCTCGGTCTGTAGACCCGAGACGGCGTGCTGGTTTAGTAGGTTCAAGCCCGACATAACCACCCCCGCTGGCCGGCGGCCCGCGGCCGGTGGGGGGGTATCCGAAAGGATTTCCGCACGAAAAAAAATTGTTATATTTCGTTAAGAAATTCTCAGTATCAAAATGCCAGAGTCTAGAAATTGGCTGTTTAGTAACAATAGGTAATCACTCCTAATGTGGGTGGAGGTACCCAATGTCACATTCAGGACGTCGTAGAATGTCCTGTTGCTACTTTCCTTCACCAGGGTATAAAGTATCTTACCAATCATATCCAGGGGTAAAAGTGGAGCATCCAAAGACAGTACAGCATCTACGACGACCGTGGAGAAGTGATCTTTCTGCTGGTTAATGAGCTTCGAAGACATCGCGGTGGATGCGCACTTGCGTAGTAAATCTCTGATGAAAACATAGAAAGATGATGAAAATAGGGCTCTCATCAAATACACATTAGAACATGAAAAAAAAAATTGTCTTTGTCCTGAAATAATTATATTCATAGTGCTTTAAAATAACGAGTACCACGACAATATTGAAAACTATATATAAAACTGTTTGTAACGGATTCTATCATGGTATGGTATGGTATGGTTTCGCGAGCTGGTATCCGCAACTCCACGACAGGGCGCGGTTTTTGCGTGAGGGTGGGCGAGTGGTTTTTGCGTGAGGGTGGGCATTTCACTCGTATCATGATTTATTTGGTGTTTTTTTTCAGTTGCTTTTCAGCAGTCATGGTCACGGGGAGACTGAAGATTTGACCCGAACTATGTTGAATTGGTGGTGTTACTATTTATGCAGAATGAGCTCAAAGTGCCATGAAGTCTTATTAATATTTCAACAAATTAACTCTATTCATATTATCATTCCTCTTGAATCACTATCTATTGATGAAAACCGCATCAAAATCCGTTGGTAGAAAATCGCAGAGAACAGACTCCGGGAAGCGAATTTGTTTTATACTATGTAAAGTAAACATCACTTTTGACAGCCTCTGTGGCGTAGCGGTAGTGCATTCAACTGCTACGACAGGGAGCGCAGGTTCGATTCCCTCTCATTGCAAATAATAGATCTTTACCTATGAAATTGCCGAAATTTTCTTATAAATTCATGAGTTCGTTATTCCTGTAATTTAATAGCTATTTCCATTATTTATATTTTGTTTGAAAGTTGATTTCAACATTTTACAACTCTGTATTAAATTTTGTTTATATTGGCGGCTTGATAAATTAATTCGATCTTCAAAAACAGTACTTCTTAAATGCTATCCATTTTGATGATAAATTTCGTATTGCTTAACAGCTGTCACTTTCAAAAATGTAATAAAAGTTGCTGTTTGTTAGCTTAATGTTGTCTCATTCATACACAAAAAAAAACAAAATTTGGATTTGTCATTCCTAAAAAAAATGATTAAATGTTAGTACTGAAAATTGGGTTTGCTCCAATTTCTTCAAAAGAAACGGCAATTTCATATGTAACGACCTAATATTTCTATGCATGAAAATGTCTATTTGCATTGGTCTGGGTGTTTCTATGTATAATATGTATGTATTTACAACAAAAAAAAAGGATATAAGTATGTTTATCCGCATTCTGGAAGCCATAACACAAGCTAGTTAAACTATGCTTACTTTGGGTCTAGAAAGCCCTGTGTAGAATGTCGTAGAATATTTATTGATTTATTAGTTTTCGTAAGTTTTAAAATCACACGTTTATAAAACATAAAAAGCACTGACCTCTGTTCCTCAGGGGACTTGTTTTCTATCTTGACGGCCAACTCCTTGACCCGGTCAACAGCCAGCTTAGCAGCAGTCCGGACGGAGCGAACGATCACACGCGGGTGGACTCCTAATATACACAAATTTTCTATAATTAGCATAGCATTTTTTATGGAGAATCCTATGCCAAAATAGGCCCTATTCAGACCTGAGCGGTATTTGCTGTTGCTGTGGGTAGACCTACATATCGTTATGGTATGAATAGGGCTTTGGCAATTGCATGTTGAAATAAAAAATGTTAACAGATTTTATAGCAATGACACTTATGACACCATCGTATTGGTCTGCGCGACAGTCTTATAAAACTTAATATCGCCCTACATTTGCACAAATTTTCATACATACATAACTTTACGCCTGTATCCACGAAGGGGTAGGCAGATGTGTATTACACACCCACGATTCGCTAGTTATGTTTAGGTCCCAATAGGGGGCGAACCTGTTGTCATCTACCGGGCACATTACTAAGCGAGCGATAAATTAACATTTTAGAATTTTCAGCCTCATATTTATTGTAAATGATCCACACAACCGTTCAGAAATTGGATCCGTTAGTTTATAATCATTGGCTAATTCTTCCATGGATATTTTAGGACTGATATTCTTAGCAATCCATGGATTCTCCGTGCGGGTGCCGGGTCCATCGCGTTGCTTTGTTGGGAACTCGGGACAGTGCTTGGCACTTGCGACCCAAGTGTAGGTTTAGAAGGAGCCCCTTTTGTTGATGTACCAAAGTTCCCCTTCCCCAAATTTGATGCGAACCTACTAGTGCCGCTTTAGACATTCGTCCTAGTAATGAATGAGCTTATTGTAGCTCTCGATAAGCCTAGATCTTTAAGTAGGTTATAGAGAGATTTTGCTGGTATGCCTCTCGCTCCCACTTCCCCTGCATACAAATTAACCACGTAACCGTTTTTGTTTAATTCATTTGTGAGATCATAGTATTTATTTTTCTTTATTGTGTGGTCCTTCGGTATATTTGTTTCCCACAGTACAGTAAGTTCCACAAGGACCACATATTTTATCGCTTTCGAGTAAATAAATATGTCAGGTCTAGATGACGAAACCCCAATATCCTCCGGAATTCTATAGTGCTTTTCATATGTGGCGATTAGGAGAGTCCAATCTGGAGGAGTATCTAAGATTGAATAATTGTTCCTGGATTTTATGGATGAACCTTCAGACGCAAAGTTGATATGACGTCTGTTGGGAGTCAATCCTTTTTGGGCTCTAGCTACTGCCAGGTTCATTGCTTCGCGTATGATGATAAGCACCTTATCGTGGCGGCATGAGTATTGGCCTCTATCGAGAAGCACCCTACATCCCACTAATAGGTATGTACCTAGCTGTCCCTATTGCCTCGCCACAAGTATAACATTGTTTTTCTGTGGCCTTCCCTACCTTACTAGGTTACTCCGGTCTGGGAGAGTCATCTGAAAGGCGTTAAGATAGAATTTTAACAGGGCCGGCGACCACTCAATAATCAATTTTTTTTTTTTTTTTTTGTTTTTAATATTTAGTCACGTCAATTTGACTTCACCTCGCCTGATGGTAAACTGAAGGTAAAGTCTCAGGAAAGAGGGTCACCATTACATACACGTACCATGTTAACAATGGTGACACTCAGCTTGACGGCCTCATCAGAAGAGGATTGTCGTCGCAGTACCGCGTTCCACCCACCGGTCCCACTAGTGCTGCGACCACAATCCCCCTGCCCGGCTATGCACTTGCTGACCCCTGAACGCAATCAAACCGAAATTGGATTACTATGGAGGGTTTTTCGCAATCGTGCACGGTGGTACCCACCCGGCCGAATTTTGTGACAAATTTGTGTCATCAAATTTCTACCACCAGAGGACTTGTATCAATCAAGTAGCCTATTGCAGTCCACTACTGGCAATAGGCCTCTCCCATCTTGCGCACCGTGACATATATTACACTATACCAATGCCATTTCTACAATTACAGACAAACTACATAAATTTATTAATGTCCAGTCAACAAAAGTTACTTAATACTAAAAAAAATACACTACCTTCTTCAACAAAGGGTTTCAGCCTCTTGAGCAGTTCCCCGGCAAGAATCACTACAGATGTTGTTCCATCTCCTACCTGAAAACATAGGTACTTTATTTTAATTTTCTATCATATTAACAGACTTGTGGTCAATGACGCATAATTGCAATATTTGAACATTCTTTGTGGCCAGCGGTAGGTAATAATTTATGAAAATGAAGGGCAATGTTTGTTTGACAGTTCATGAGATTGCGGACTTCTCAGATGCAGCAAAAGTGTGCAGTTGACCAAAATAGATAATGGAGTAAATTAGTTAAGCTGTTAAAATGTCAGTGATCCCTTAGTAGAAGATATACAGATTGAGAGAAATAAAAACTCTTTGAAGCAGTAAACAGATTTCTTTAGCAAGTATTTTATATTTCACACACCTCAGCGTCTTGAGACTTGGCGATATCCACCAATGTCTTGGCAGCAGGGTGTATAATGTCCAGCAACTTCATGATGGTGGCTCCATCGTTTGATATAACTGCTTTGCCTTGGTGGTCCACAATCAGCTTATCCATGCCCCGAGGGCCTAGGGTTGTGCGGACCTGAAAGTGTAAAATTGAAGGTAATTTATAATAAAGAATGCTGACAACTACAATTGGCAGTAAACCACGAAAGATCAAACTAGTAGACCAAAAGACAAGAGTAGACCATAAGACTATAGAAGACCAAAAGGTTACTTTACTTCATACTAAAATAATTTATTATTATAATTACGAATAAAAAAATAAAAAAAAACAAATAGAATATTTTATAGTATTAATCATCATTTTTTGCATTGGTTTTATTATTGAAAAGTTTTATTCTCTTTTGTGAATTAAATCACAACTAATATGGCTCTTAAAAATATATCTAGTGTGCATTCAATATTACAAAAATTATAAGCCTCATATCTACTATCAGTGATCCACACAACCGTTCAGAAATTGGATCCGTTAGTTTATAATCATTGGCTTATAATATCACATAAAACTCCATGATTCATTCTTCCTCACTTCGGCAACCGAAATGGAGGAAAAGTATATTTTTCTTCTGATATGGTAAGTTTTTGATGGTCTTTTGTATCATAGTACCACACCATAAAGAGCCAGTATGTACCGTTGATTATAATACAACATTGTGTTGAACACTTTATATGAAAGACATCACTTACAGCATCTACGACAAGCTGGCACGCATTGATGTTGGAAATAAGCTGCGGCTTCCCCTGGGACTGGTCCGTCCCTTCCTTCAAGAGTAGAATTTGTGGTTGCTGCAAAATTTAATTAAACCTGCATGAATACTTTCAGTGTATATATTAGCAATAACTTAACTTAATATGTAGTACAGATTTTACAATACAAATTAATAATTTAAAGGATGTTTAGTGGCGATAGCCCAGTGGCATACGTTAGTTCGATCCCCAGAGTCGCCCGGGGCACACACCTCTGACTTTTTGTAGTTACATACGCCACTGGGCTGTCTCTGCTACATACCGTACCTCCTTAGGATAATTATTTATTTAGACATTCTTGTAAGCCTCATATTTACTTTCAGTGAACCACACAACCATTCAGAAATTGGATCCGTTAGTTTATAATCATTGGCATAATGGCATAATGTCCTATTTTTTTTTTCATATTCAACAGATTATAAGAATAGGTTTTTTAATGAAGCAGATTTTAAGCTGAAATATTGTCTTCAAAAATCAGAGACCGCTCAATTTATTTGACCATATTTGTCTAATTTATTTCCAGCAATGACTGGTTTGCACACATAGTTTAAATTTTTGTTTTGTTTGGTATGGGTTGTTTATCACTAGATTTTGTTGAAATGGTTTAGAACTAGTCATAGTAGTGATTTTAATTTTGTACAAACAAAATTTAAAAAAAAAAAAGATAACTTCAGGGTTCATCTTTAGAAAAATCTTAAACTATTTCCTTATTACCCCGAAATAATATACGAATATTGTTTTAAAAAAAAAAAGTATATACACTAAAAATAGCATATCTTTGAGTATTGGCCTAATATTTGAAAATATTTCACTCAAAATATTAGAAGCGATTTTAAAAAATAATGAAAGCTGTTTTCATCAAATAAGTTCATTTACCTGACGTATTACGTGCCAGTTTATTCATTTTCATAGCCTAATTGATATTTCATGAATAACAAAGGCTAGAATCCAAATCATGTGAACATTTGGTCGCCGATGTAGTTTTTCATAGACAAATGAATATCAGGTGACAAAAACGCCGAATAAACGAACAATACAAAATATATATATATATATAATTAATGCAATTGAGTTTTTTATGAAACGAAGATTCTTTCATACCCTTATTGATAATTTATTTCAAGAAATTTAAATACAATTCCCAGAAAACCAACTTTTCTGGAATATTACCCCTTGCGTTTACAAACACTTTTTCACTTAAATATGCACAGGAATAACATAAAATAATAATACAACTTAGTAATTAACATGATATTAAGTTGAAGTGTTTTAAAAGAAATGGAAACCAGATAAAGATTATACCAGAAAATTAAAATTAAATTACCATTTTGACTAAGATTTTTCCACAAATAAATTGAATGACTTTGACACATTACGCAGTCTGTGTTGCTATATCAATACCTGGGAACTTTCAAGCACATCAAAATTGATTCGAATGACTCGATCAATCCCACTAATTTAACTTTTCTAGTATATATATAATAATCTATGATTTAACTTATCTAAGTATAATAATAATATAGCCAAAGACAACTAAAATAATAAATAGTTTAAAATGAAATAGGTTGCTACCGTCGTCGCAGGCCTTACATCCAAACATCCAAATGCAACATGTTAACATTACACGGCCTTGGGCCTAGTCAGGATCGTCTTGGCGACAGCTATCTCCAGATAGGTATATCAAATTACCAATAGGCACTTCTTTGATAAAAGCTTTAAATCGAATCACCAGACAGATAGACACACATTTTATTACAACTTTATCCGAGGATTTTTCTTTTCTGGCAATGGGGAAATCAAAAAAATGTTTGAGCTCGATTTGAAGCAAAAGTTGACTTTCAATGTAACTAAACGTTTTGTGATTGGCTGTTCGCGTGAAGGAATGGAACGAATTTGTTCTAAATATGAAGCGGGTGATTTTCAATATACAAATTGATTACATAAAATCGATTGATCGTTACAAATAACAACATATATTTTGCTGTATGTTTTTCTAAAAATGGCCTTAATGACTGTATGTCGGTGTTTTATTTTAGCGTTCTGACTATTAGTCAATGCATAATATAAGCCTTTTTGCAATGACTACCTTAGCCATAGCATAGTGCACTTTTTTATGAAAGTTTCTGACTCATTTCTGAAAGTTGAATTTTATATCGATCTAGTGAATAAATTATTAAGTTTTTGTTGAGGGGTTTCACAAAATTCTCTTCATTAAAGATGAAAACATATGAAAAGACATAATAAAGTTTTATATGAAGACAACTAAATTTCAATGACGTGACTTTTGGAGATAAAGCAGTGCCCTGCTTAATCGCAAGATCTGTTTATCAACTAAAAATACAGACCTCCAAAACACTACTCATTATTTAGATTTTATTTCCATTTTACCTACCCATTATATTATCACAATTTTGGTTTATGATTTTGCTTTGAATCAAACATAAATCATTCATTATACAAGGGCTCTAGAGCCTGTATTAGGATTAAATGGCGCATACACCGACTGGTTTGACGGTTCCAAAGGTCTCAGACAAGGGTGTGTAGTTTCGCCTTGGCTATTCAATCTCTTCATAGCTGTTTGAGCGATATGAAAGGGAGTGAATATGGAATAATCATGGGAGACCTGCACGTCAATGTCATTGATGACCAAATTATACTTGTATCGTCTTTGCAGGAGATGAAGAAAATGGTGTAGATTTGAAAGTAGGAAAGATAAAAGTTCCAGTTTTCGAGAGGAACCAAGAAATTATTGAATGCAATGATAAGACTGAAGGTGAATGTGTAGAACAAGTGTCGGAGTTGTTATACTTGGATGGTTTTACAAGGGATAGAAAATAAGATGGAGATATTGAATAGTACGCTAACCGTCTTCATGAGTCGTCAGTCAGTGCTGAAAAAGGTACGACTGGCAACTCATAAAGGCGTGTTAGTACCCATATTAATGTATGGAAGTAAAAGTCGGGTATGACATAAAATCACCAAACATAACAAAATCATAAAATGACACGGATTTGTCACAAAATTCGGCTGGGTAGGTACCACCGTGCACGATTTATTGTGGTCGCAGCACTAGTGGGACCGGTGGCTTTCACGTGGTGCTGCGACGACAATCCTCTTCTGATGAGGCCGTCAAGCTGAGTGCCACCATTGTTAACATGGTACGTGTAAGTAGTGGTGACCCTCGTTCCTAAGACTTTACCTTCAGCTTATTATCAGGCGAGGTGAAGTCAAATTGACGTGTCCTAAATATAAAAAAAAATATAAAAAATATATATATACGAGAATTGAAAAGGGTATACTAAAGGGTTATGGCACTTAGAACAAATGTGTACTGAGCGAATGACACGTTAAGTATGTGAGGTCCATTTAAGTGAGCAGGCAAGCCGAGTTCGACCTCGCAGAACAGAAAGGAATGCGGTATTGAAATAAGAGTAGGTCAAAAGCACTCTGAACCAGGAAGCTTGCATAAAAGGTTTAATAATAGTCCAGGAAACTCGTAAAGTATGTAAGGACAGAAGCAGATGGCAGGCTGTTGTCTCTGCTTACCCCGAAGGGAAAAGACGTGATTATACATAGGTAGTCTGAATTAGTTTATCTTTGTAGCCGCAATAGACTTCAAGTTCTGAGATCATTATTACAATATTTCAAAACTTGTTTGTTTTGCATTCGAAAATTCATAATGTTTGGATTTATAAACTTCCAAAAGCTTTAAAAGTGCTGAATTAATAGATACATTTCTTATCGATATCCGAATAAATGAATCGATCGCATATTTGGTTTAATCACTTACTTATCCATACACCTACCACATCACTAGAAACAGAAACGTCAAATTGTTTTGCCTTGAATTAAGTACATGTGCCGAATAGAATTATTGATTAAATTATTTAAAAACTATCGAAGGTAACAACAGCAATATTAATTGAAGTTAAAATATGACACGGCAAGTGGATATCAAGGCTTTGGTATCCCATATAGTACGTGGAGACGGAGCAGACAGATGCCGAATATGTATGGGTGATACGTCGGAAGGGCAAGTCCACTTAGAAGATACGGTTATGATGGATGGTGAAAAGCCCGTAACACTCGCTGAATTATTAGAAGTTATCACAGGAGAAGAAGTAAGCAAACTTTTTATCCTTTTGAAAGCTCTACATCAAACGATTTGTTTATTTTCTGTGCATAACGGAACGGCGTCTTCCCGCCGCAATAATCGTGCCAAGATGGCGTCCATTAAAAACGTTAATAATTATTTATTCCTGTAAAATCGTTTGATGTTGATGCTATTAGATTTTAATGAGCTACGCCATATATTATTATATATTTCCCATTATAATAAGGACCCGTTTAGTGCTATCTATGCGTTTATGGGGATAGCTAAGGTGACGTCACGTTTAGTTTTCACTACGAATTGAACGATGACGCTTTATATTCGTTTTTAAACTAAATATTTTTTTATGAACATATCTATTTGCCTGGATTCCATAATTTCGATTATTATTAAAACATTTTTAAGTTTGGTTATGTTACCCAGTATACAAGATACATAGGTACACAAGCCATATTATTCTTATAATAGCAGTCCTAGTCAGACAACAAGTGATTTTACATGAGTATAAATCAATGACTATGCACCTTTATTAGTAGACAGCCTGTACAGAATTAAAAAATTCATCAACCACGGGCAACATTCTGTAGCTGTTATCTACATGGCATTACATCTATATATCTCGTCTCTGCATCCTGTACCCATACCCCACAACCATACCACAATTTTTGTTCTAAACAACTTGACTAGAAATATACATAAAAATCATTCATCTTGTGTTTATTCCCAGTTAATGTAAGTTTGGTTCCATGTATTACTATAGGATCTGTTCCAATCAAATACACTCTCAGATCTCTGACTATAGTTAACCGTGGTGTCATTTGACCTATTTCCTCACAAACTTAGTCTGATTTACTTACAAACCTACATAAACCTAAAACCACTAAAAATGTTAAGCTATTGAAAGTCTATTCTAAAAAAATTTTACTAAAACAGCTGATGGGACTAGACCTTTTTTGTATTTCATAAAACTGTATGGAGAATACAACTTATTGGCCGTTTGACTAGTACGGTGGTTGCAGGTGCAGCTGGATGGTGACCTGCCTGTAGGACTCTGCTCCACATGTGCAGTATCAGCCCTAGAAGCAGCTGATTTCAGGACATTGTGCCGACAAGCTTCGATACAGTGGGACACAACTGTAGAACTTCTAAACAGTTTGCCGAACAAACTAATAACGGAGGGCAGCGAAAAGATTATTGCTGTGCTAAGAGATGATACCATATCCATTACCAATGAAAAAGTTAAAGAAAACAATAAACTAACCGAGCTTAAATATAAAACTAGCGATCATAACGCTGTACATAAGAAGTGCAAATGCCCTTTTTGTGCTAAAACGTTTCTATATGCCCTACATTTGAGTCAGCATTTGAAAGAGTCTTCCGATAATAAACGTGCCTGTCACATTTGTGCCAAAATTATGTCTAGAGATGACCTAGTGAAGCATTTGATAGATAAACATTATAGGGAGCCGCATGATTGTAAGCAATGTCCTGCTATGTTCTATACAAAACAACAGTATAAAGATCACTTGAGCAAGGCACATGCTTCTGGGGCATGCACATGTGGGGAGTGTGGACGTAACTTTCATAATTCTTACGCTTACTACGCTCATCTTTCTGTTCACACACCAAAAAGGTGTCCAGGTTGCGATGAGTTATTCAGAAACCAGAAATGCTATTATTACCATGTTAAAAGCTGTTGTAATTTAGATAAAGATCGTTTAGATACTCATAAAACTAAATCCAAAACAACCGTAACTGTTAAAAAGAAAAATAAAAACATCAGAGTTGGAATGAGAGGGAGTGCAAACACTGAAAGTATATGCGATTACTGCAATAAAAAATTTGCTGGAAAGAAATTTGTGGCCGCCCATATACAAATAGTTCACATGAAAAATACTCACCGTCCTTGCATATACTGTGGGAAATTTCTTGCATCTGCACATATGACTACGCATATTAAAAGACACGAGATAGCAGAGACTTATCAGTGTGGTTATTGCGGTATAGTTCTTAAATCGAAAGTGGGCTACGACCAACATTTACGTCTTCACACTGGAGAAAGACCGTACATTTGTAAAATCTGTGGAGAATCTTTCACAGCGTCGTCCAGGCGCTCAGAACATGTACGAAAGTGCCACCAAGTGTCAGAAGTTGTTTTAAAACACGCTTGTGAATTCTGTCCGGCACGATTCAGACTACCCTATCGTTTAAGAAGGCATATTGCCAGTGTTCATGGTGAAGGGAAAGAGCAGTTGCTCTTCAACTGTAGTGCATGTCCACAAAAATTTAGCAGTTGTCGGGGATTGCTACATCACAGTAGAACACATCAAGAAGCTGTAGACATACCAGACGATCCTACTTCTAGTGTAGTCTTGGATATTTCTGAATAGAGGCTTTATTTACTGAAAAACTTTGTCAAACTGAGGTACATAGGTTTTTAAATATCTGTTGTAGCAATTTTTTAAATTTAAAACCTGTAATAACACCATCCAAAACTAATTAGTGGTTCACTAATATCATTTTACGAGGTACTGTCTTTATTCTATTATCGCAGTGGAATAAGACAATCGTAGACCACTTTGTCTACGTTCAGGAAAAATCAACCTACCCTCAATCATTTCAAAAATATCCAATCGTTTTTAAATCATCCCCAAGACTATCTCTTTCGAAGCACTGAAGACCCGTAATTGTTTTAGGTCGAGGATACATCACCGTTGCCCAAGAAACTCTGCGGGCGGTGCAAACACGACCTAAAAGCAATGCTACCCTTCATCACATTATGCAGAACCTCAGCTAAACGATGGAGTGAAATCGCAGATTATTTGTTTAAATTCACTATCCCAAACAAAACTAAAAATGCTTATATTCTTGTTAAGAAAGATATCGAAACGTTCACAGATACTGCGCGATGTCCAGTTGGCAAAATAAAAACGCGTCAAGAGGCGTTAAAACGGTTTAAAATTCGTTTATACCGCCAAACTAACTACAAAATTCGATCAAAAAGACGTGTTTTGAGTGATAATAAAATGAAATGTCTCAAGTGCGGCGCCCAATTTTCTGATCTCTTTAAATTCAATAAACACATAGGGAATCTGAAAAAGAAGATGTGTGGAATATGCTACAATATCATAGATGTAGTTTTATACAAAGAACACTGTATGTCCCACAATTTGAACATCTTCTCCTGCCACATCTGCTATGAAACATTCGAAAGAGAGTCTACTTATATGTCACATCAACTTAAACATCAAAATGCTTCTATGACATGCATTGAATGTCATAAATCTTTCAAAAATCCAGTATATTTAAATACTCATATGAATAAACACAGAGCTATAACGTGCGCTTGCGGCAAATGGCTACCGAATCGGACCTGCTTTTTCAATCACAAGAAAAAGTGTTCTCAACATAAGAAAACAAAGTCTAAATTCATTTGTGACTATTGTGGTAAAGAGTACAATAGAAAGAATTGCCTTCGAATGCATATAAAGTGTACGCACACTGTTGGATGGCAGTTCCAATGTGACAAGTGTGGCAAGAAGCTATCAAGTCGAGCACATTTGGTCGAACACGCGCATACGCATGATAAAGTTCCAGATAGATATGTCTGTTTCTGTGGCGCGAAATACAGCTCAAGGCGAGGGTATCAGAGACATACTAAGTTTAAGCATGAAAATACGGACAATTCGGACGTGAAATATGATTTTATAATAACAACAGAGCTGGTGAACAATGTGACTACAATGTACAATTAGTTTGTAATTCATCATAAATCCTAACAATTAGAGTCTTGGTATTTTGGATAAAATTATTTCATTGTTATTTTTGATTTGCTGAAGTATATTTAGTTATAATTATAACGTACAAAAGAGCTATAGTTTTAACTAATTTATTTGTTTCATCTGGAACTACATCAACAATTAGTCATATCAGTCCATTATGTTCGTGAAGGATTTTGTATTCTGTGGATCCGCCCAAAGTGGTCAGGTGGATTATGGCCTAATGCCTGTCAAATTAAACTGCTACTTGTTTGATAAAATATGAGTATATTCCGATTGTATGGATGAGGAATAGCGCTGCGATAATATTCTCTCAGTATTGTTTCTGGATTATTTTCTCCGTTTTTGTTTTATTTTGTATTTACGAATACGGTTTCAGGTTTGAAATTATCACCACGAGTATTCGTTCTCATATTTTTTCTGATTCCATAGACAAATATTTTTCAAATTATACTTTTTTAACCGCGCTAAGAGAAACTGATCTCGGCGAGGCACGAAAATTACACTCGAACAGTAACAAACAATCGAGTTTCGAATTCAAAACCTATTTTATTCTTTTGTTCACAATAAAGAAATATAATTTCACACACATTTTATTTTACTTACAAATAATTTATTGCTACTGCTGAATCCTTTAAAGGCGCGTCTCCTGCACGTGTTTTACGCTACATACTACACAAAAAGGTTTACTAAATTATATTTCGTATATATACACATTCGGCCTACAGCAGTTTGATATAGAGAAAGGTTTGGTTTGAAAAATTGCTGTCAAAAAGGCAAATTAGTTTGACGTAAGTTTACTGTTGAAAGCCAAATTCTGTTTTAAATATTTCAAGCGTATTTTAAGTATAGATAGAGACAAAAATCGTAACAATGTATTCTGAACTGGTCTCGGGTTCAAGTCCCGTCCTATATGTTCTCTTTTTTCAATCTAAATCTATATTTGTAATTATATCTTTATCCCACTCCATAATAAACCGTTCGACCGACACTATTCTAATTTGGACTCGTGAATTTAATCTCGTAGCTGACGCTCTCACCTGCTGTCAAATCAATTGACATCTATATATATTCTGTGACAATACTCCACCCCCCTTCAGCCGTGCGGGGGGAAATGTGTAGATGGTTTCCGAGTTACGGACTGAATTTAGACAGTACAATATTTCGACATGTAGCGAACTTCGAAAACACATATATCGACAAGTCATTGCTTCGACAGACAACTATTAGACAATACACACCTTCGAATTACCACTACTTCGACAGACGATTATTCGACAGACAATACTTAGACAAGACACATCTTCGAATGACCACTAGTTTGACGGTTTTTTTTAACATTCTCACAAAATAATCATGCTCTGAAATGTATTAAAAAATGTGCCCTACCTAATTAAATATGTACCCAATCAATTTAAACATCAATTCCGGCGCTTTGCCGGACGCTGCCGTGGCACACTCGGGGTCACAGTTCTAACCTAACCTAACCCACTTTACTTATTTTTGGAATATAATTTTTTTAAATCTGTCGAAGTAGTGGTCTTTCGAAGTTTTGTCCGTCGTATAATCGTCTGTCGAAGTAGTGGTAATTCGAAGGTGTGTGTTGTGTAATAATTGTCTGTCGAAGCAATGACTTGTCGATCTATGTGTTTTCGAAGTTCGCTACATGTCGAAGTATTGTACTGTCTAAATTCAGTCCGTAAATGATGTTTTCCATCGACAGCGGAAGACAAAATCCTTGTTTTACCGAAAATGTGTAGCGAAAACCATAGAGTAAAGAGCATAACCGTGTTTTTGTAGACCTTTTTGTCTAGTATCTAAACTAAAACACGCGTAGGAAACGGGCTTTTAGAATTGCCCCAAAGTTATTCTGTTTTCTGAATACGTTTAATACGTTACAGTCATATTTTAGTGAAATATGCTCATTGTTAATTTTATAATGTAAATATGTTTTTCCAATAAAGTTACAAAATTTAATTATTTTTTATTGCAATGCTATGTTACTAATAATATGATAGTTTGGCAAGCTAAAAAAAGCGGCCAAGTGCGAGTCGGACTCGCTCATCGTCCGTAGCAGCAAGTAACATAATAATGCTGTTTTAAAATTTTATATTTGAGTTGATTGAATGCTAGGTAAATTGCGTTTTACGATTTGACGTATTAAAAAAAACTACTTACTAGATCTCGTGCAAACCAATTTTCGGTGGAAGTTTACATGGTAATGTACATCATATATTTTTTTTAGTTTTATCATTCTCTTATTTTAGAAGTTAAGGGACGTTTTTTTGCCATTTGACAACGGAAGTCTAAAAACGAACAAAACGTAATGTAACTCGTTAAAACATACTAAATAAGTCCCAATTCGAGGAGTTTACTAATAGTCGGTGAAGATTTCCCTCATCAAAATACTTGCTTCCATCATCAGATGACTATATCACTGGAGTTGTAAACGAAAATTCTAGTAATTTCAGTTACTCGAATACTTTTAAAACTGCCTATTTGTTAAAGAAGACTAATTGTTAGGATGTCTAATTAAAAACAAAAATCTTGAAAAAAAAAAAGACTAAATCGTTAAATGACGCGAATAACGCAATTTCGCGTAATTGCCACACAGATTAGTTGATAATCAGTTAGAAATAAGGAAATGTTTGAATTACTTTTTCTTACTATAATTTGTTAGTAATATGTTCTAACATTTTCAATTTTTATATTTAAACGATCGGTATTTTAGGTCACTCGCGAATTAGTACATTCTGGACTCGCAAACCATTCGTGAACTAGAGCATTTTTCGTCTAAACTCTTGGTCTGTTCAGAGTTAAAAGTGGCTACGTAAAGGTCTGTCTGTATCAGGCCATGTTCACGGTTTAGTAGAATTCCCATACCGCGAAACGTTCTGTCGCAATTTCTGTACTGTGCTCACAAAAGGCCAGGCACAGAAACAGAATAACCCAATTGGGGGGGTCATTTTTGACTTAGGTATAGCCGGACATGCGCTCCGATTCCGATCCCGCTGCAGTCCGGGGGGAACGGAATCGGAGCGGCCGGTACACCCTGGGCGGCGGTCAATGGCTTCCCCTTCACCCCTTCATAGGGTTGGCATTGATCGTCGGCCAATACCCAACGTGGCGGGAACACATCGCTCTCCGTACTCCTCTGCTTTCAGAGGAGACAGGATGAGCGATGCTGTTAGTGGTGAGATGGCCCAGGGTCAGCCGGGGTGCGAGGGATATGCTCTATGGGTAACCTTACACCCCGGCGTCTGAAGACCCGAGACGGCGTGCGGTTTTAGTCGGTGCAAGCCCGACATAACCGCCCCCGCTCGCCGGCGGGGGGGTATCCGAAGGGATTTCCGCACGATAAAAAAAAAAAAAAAAAAAAAAAAAAAGGTATAGCCGGACATGTCAACGCTCTTTCAGAAAAATATTAGAGAAGCGTTACCACTTCTGTTGTCCAGAGTGCACTAAGATTAAATTCTGTAGCCCAGTACACGTATACTGCGTATTTAAAGATCTAAAGTTCAAATATTCAACTCACTCTTTATATTTCTTAATTTTATGTTAAAATATACAATTAAAACGATGCCAAACCTACAACGCAGGAGTTGTACTCCTAACTGAACATGAGCTAGACAAAATATTTGCAAAGTTACCACAAGACTGAACCAGGAGGAGCGGACTGATTGAAACCGTCGTTTCAGATGGAGATGGACGCCGCTCTCCCCACCGGGACGTGCCGCTCCTGTTTCGAAGCTACCATAGCAGCGATAAACTTCAGGAATCTTTGCACGCAGTCGACGCAGCACTGGATCGAAGTGACGTCCTACCTCGCACAAATCCACCCACCGACTAAAGAGGACAAGGCTTATTTTATCTTTTATAACGATCAAAAAACTATAATAAAGGACCAAATAGACAATGTACCAACAAAGAAAGCAGCCCTGCAGAGGTTAAATATGAGTTATAACGATAAGCCGGGGAAGCCGCGTCGACATAAACGCCTTCACGATCCAACTGCAACTTGCAAATGCCCGGATTGTGGAAAGGTGTTCTCCATTCCAGATTATTTGAACTACCATTTAAGAAATACGCCAAAGCGAGCTTGCACCAAATGCGGGATTGTTATAGCCAAGAAAAAAATGGTTAGACACATGTTTGCTGAACACGATATTCTAATGACTGATTGCAGTATTTGCCACAAGTTGTTCGCAGATGAATATCTTTTAAAAAGTCACTTGAAAGATTCCCATGGAGACAATAGTCACACCTGCAGTGTATGCGGCATTGGTTTTACTAACGCAAGAGCGCTAAGAGCACATTTATATGCCCATTCGCTATTCCATTGTAAGTCTTGTGGTCTATGTTTCGAAAACATAAAATGTTACAAGTATCATCAAAAACAATGCAAAACTGAACCCAATACAACTTTCAATAGTTTCACGTGTGATCTTTGTGGGGTTACCTACAATAGAAAACCGTCTTTAAGAATTCATATAGTCCAAAAACATCTCAATGTTCTTCCATACGTTTGCCAAACATGCGGTAAGAGAACGTCTACGCTTGCACATTTGAGGTCGCACGAGAAAATTCACAAGACGGAACGTAAAATATTTCAGTGTTTCTGTGGAGCAAAGTTACGAACTGAGCTTGGATATCAGCTACATCAAAGAATACATACAGGAGAGAGGCCTTATGAGTGCGAATTCTGCGGAGACAGGTTCTTATCTTCATCAAGAAGATTGGATCACATGAAGAGACGGCACAGAGGTTCTAAAGAAATGCCACATGCTTGCGAAGAGTGCTCAGCTCGTTTTGTTCGTCCCTGTGAACTTAAGAAGCATTATTTAACTGTACATTATTCTGTGGTTGAAGTGATGCCTGCTAAAAGAGAAATTAATCCCATAACCAAAAGACTGCGGAATACAATTAAAAGGCAGTTTTAAGTTTAATCGGTATGTTAATTTAGATGTAATGGAAGATGAACAAATTATGACATAATATCAAAATAATCCTACGTAGTACAGTCTTGATTTTATATTCGATCTTTCAGATGTCATTTGGTTAAATGAGTGAAGTCTGATGAAATCAAAATATGATTTTTGGCCAGTGACGTGTAAAGCGACGAAGCCCTTCTGATTTCACTTGAGACGACATCTTATGATACCTAGATCTGTCGTTGAACCAGTTATTCTGGGTTCTAAATCTTGAAAATATCACCAAAGAGCTGTCGAATGCTATTTTGGTATGATTGACATTGAAAAGCGGCGATGGTCATCAGCTGGCCTGGTTCCACCTCTAGAAAGCTCCTAGCTACGGCAATGACGATCGAGTGGAATAAATCTTGTTAACTATCTAACTAATTGCCCTATAAAAATGTACCGATTGGCTCAGCTAACTGGCAAATATTTGAAACTTACCCAAATGTTATTTATTGTTACGGATAAACAACGTTTAGTTGATAGTTCAATATACGTTTACTATAATTTAGCAAGTATTTTAATAAATGTTAAATATTTCAGAAGTACTATCATTTACACCCTTTCTTACAGATCAAAGAAGAGTCGTTAATACCTGTCGGCGCCTGCGTAGCATGCGCCAGCACGGCACTCGCTGCGCAAGAGTTCCGCCTGTTCGTCAAAAACGCACAAAAAACATGGTGGAAAGCCATCCAAAGTCTCTCCGTTCTACCACATTCCGCCACGCCTCCCATCAAATCGGTTTGCGCTTTTATGAAACCTAACGACCTCTCAATACAGACTTTTAAAGATTACACCCAAAGTGACCCTAGATCCATACTAAATAGGTTAAAAAATCGTGTGTCCAAGAAACCTATTGAAAGAAAACCTAGAGGTGCTCGGTCAGGGCCTTCATGTAGCTGCCCCGACTGTGGGAAGACGTTTCTAAGTCCATACTTCCTAAACATGCATTTGAAAAACAGCGGACATAAAGAAGCTTGCCAAATTTGTGGCTCAGTAGTCGTTAGAGGCAAAGAAATGAGAGACCACTTATCTTCTGTCCATAAGGAAATAGTGTTTTTATGTAAACAGTGTCCGATTTTATTCTCTAACGAGATACAGTTAAAAAAACACGTCAAAAAATCTCATAAAGCAGGTGCTTTGACGTGCTCAGATTGTGGAAGAACCTTTCCGAGACAAGCCTCTTTTGAAACTCACTCACAGATGCACGCGGTCAGGACGTGTCGGGCGTGCGGGGTACAGTTTACCAACCGAGGTTGCTATAGAGAGCATAGGTCTCAATGCGAGCCTGACGCTAAGCCGAACGCGCAAAGTTTCCCTAGAAATCGTCGGTCAAACATCCGGGACCCTGCACAGTTTACTTGCGACCACTGTGGCAAAACTTATAACTCTAGACCACAACTCAAAAACCACATCATTTGGATCCACATGAATATACGACCTCATCAGTGTCAATGGTGTGGGAAAAGGTTTTATACTCCTGCTCGTTTGGCTGAACATACTGTAGTTCATACGCGGGTTCGTAACTTCGAATGTGATATCTGTGGCGTTAAACTCGTATCTAAAATGGCGGCTGTGTACCATAGACGAAGGCATACGGGCGAAAGGCCTTATGAATGCGAGGATTGTGGCGAAAAATTCATTTCTGCATCGCGGAGATCAGAACATGCTAAGCGTAGACATAACAAAGGGTATAGGCTACCGTGTTTGAAGTGTTCTGCTAGTTTTGTTAGGAAACATGAGCTCAAGAAGCACATGGAAAAGGCGCATAGGGCGCCGGAGGCCATTTTGTCTTGGTGAGGTTAAGGTTATGTTAGAAGCCATAAGTTTCTTGTCTCTGTTTATTACCATAGTTTGAGTCTGAGAGTCCTGAGAATATATACATCCGTTTACTTTCATTGCTAATTCCAAGACCTCGGTGTATTCGTAGGGCGCTGCTGTTGATCCTGGTATACAGAAGTTACGAGTAGTAGACCTGCGGGTTCTTTTTTTTTTTACGTGCGGAAATCCCTTCGGATACCCCCCCGCTGGCCAGCGGGGGTGGTTATGTCGTGTCTCGACTAAAACCGCACGGTGTCCGTTGCCGGGCACCCCGGGTAAGCCCTCGAAAGGATAACCCCAGGGTTGCCGGCGGACTTTGGCCGCCACCGCGGCCTCGCCTGGTGGGGTCGGGTTTTATCCCGCTTCGGTGAGTTGGCAGGCGTGTGTAGGGCACACACGACACGCCTCCGTCACGGCCTGCTTCTGTAAGGACGGCGAGTCGGCCAACTGCCGTCCTCAGGCCCCGATCATGGAGGTCGGTAGTCCCTGGCGTGGTCGGTAGTCCCGGGCGTGGTCGGTAGTCCCGGGCGTTAGGCCTGCGGGTAGGATGAAATTTCAAATTTATAAACTTTCAAACAGACTTTAATCATTCGGTTATACGCGTCATAGCCGTTTGTTGGTGGCTGAACTCCTCCGTAACCACTCGCGCGATCTTGACCAAATTTACCACGTTTATAGTGTGGACACTGTGCGGAGTGTTCTGAAGCGAGATGGTTCATGTCCGATGTACCATTGACGGATAATCACCAAAAAACCGTTTCACGAGTAAATGTCTTAAAATTGATGATAGGAATATCCGCCCTCTGCTGCCTTATGCGTACGTACGGCGCACGACCATCTATTTTCATCCATGGCGTGCATTGATTGCACAATATTCAATAATAAGATCGTCCACTGCCTTATGCTTGTACACGCGAGTCTCGCATAGCGCAGCACTGCCATATGTATCTACACGGAACAGCACCCCATTATTCAGTGGACGGCCTAACTAATTTGACCAATGTTTTTTTTCGTACAGCTGTTCTAGTTGTAGGTACACATAGGAGTCATTGATCTGTGTATACCTTAAGACAAAAATCTTGAACAAACATCAAAAATATAGGTATTTAAACTATCATGGTCACTAACATAAGTATTCCTCCGTGATCATGGCGCTTGCAACAGTGCCGAAATATCGGACATTCTTAGAACCACATGGTAAACATCAAAAAGTTCACGCATGTGCACTAACTGGCCAACCAAACTAACCAACAAAATGACTGGATCAATCCATTCCGCGAGCCTCTAAAGCCGAAAAAAAAAAAAGCGTCCCGTCTCTAGTTGAGCTGAGCGAAGCGAAGCTCTTATACGTGGCTAAGCCGTTTGGTCGAGACAGTACTCCTCCGGAACCACAATACCGATCTTGACCAAATTTGCCATGGTGATAGTGTAGACACCGCTGAGTGTTTAGAGGGGTCAACTGTTCAAATACAATGTACCATTGAGGAATAATCATCGAAAAACAGTTTCACGAGGGCGCGGCCCATAGCTATGCGCGCCGTAGTAAGATGTCTTATTTTCAAGTAAGAGTCCGGCTCTCTCAGCTCAATTAATTTCAGTCGCACCCTGCACTGAATTCCTAGTTTTATATTATCTATAAAGTAAACCGGCAAACTTCGTTCTGCCTTATGAAGTTATGTCGGCTACCTTAGCAGTTGAATTTATTTCGTGAATGTCGCCTTGCACCCCGCCATTAAAGACCCAAGACGGCGTGACGTTTTGGTCGGTTTAACATTAACATTAACGTGGTGGCGATGTCCGCAACAAAAAAGAAACAACATAAATATAAGTAGGCGGAGAAAAAAACTAAAAATCAAAGATCATGAAAATCGTTCCACCCGTTCTCGAGTTTATCCCGATCATCACTTACACGACTTTGTTTTATATCTAAAGACGACTAGCGGCCCGGGATAAATTCGTAAAAAATTACCTGTAACCCGATTACAGCGGGTCCAATGGTAGATATAAGAAGCGTTGAAATTGAATTTCGTGCTTCTTACTTTGAAAATGAACTTTCCATGAAATTATTCATCACTGTTATTTTACCCCTTTAATAGCAAAATTTTGAAAAACATTGATACACCTGTTCATTATTCCTAACCAAAAGTAGGTAGGTAATAAATGAATTATCATGCTTCTATTTTCAAAAATGACTCCAAAGTCAAAGTCAGAGTCAAAAACCATTTATTCTGCATAGACCATTAATAAGGCACTTACAAAACGTCATAAAAAAATAAATAATCTAATGTTTGGCAAATGGACCACCGGTTCGAAACGCGGCCCTGTCCTGAGAAGACTCCGGCAAGAAACTCAGCGGGCTGTTTTTTTTTGGTCTATTTACAAACATATTTACTTAACCTAAGTACAATATTCCATTTGAGTAGCATAGAGAGAGAGCAAACAGTTCATATCCAAGCTTGTTTATCGTCTAAATAGTCTTGAATTTTATAGTAGCCTTTTTGGCAGAGTTTACTTTTAATTTGGCTTTTAAATTTATGAAGAGGTAGATTCTTCATTTCAAAATAACTAACTTCTCAAATAAACTTTCCACCCTCTTATTTCACCCTCTTAGGAGTGATATTTTGAAAAACATTGATTCATAATATGTTCATTCATTTCTAACCAAAAATTTCCTGCTTCTAACTTTGAAAATGACGGACTTTCATACAAACGTCCATCCCTTATTTTGCCACCTTAGAAGTGAAATTTCCAAAATCCTTTCTTAGTGGATGCCTACAACATAAAAGGCTTCTATTGCTAAAATTTCAAGTTTGTAGGTCCAGCGGTTTAGGCTCTGCGTTGATGAATCAATCAGTTACTCAACCAATCTATCAGTCAGTAGGGACAAGTAATTATCACTACAGAGTATAAAACAAAATAGCTTTCTCTGTCCCTATATCCCTATGTATGCTTAAATCTTTAAAACTACGCAACGGATTTTGATGCGGTTTTTTTTAATAGATAGAGTGATTGAAGAGGAAGGTTTATATGTATAATAACATCCATTGCACCCGTGCGAAGCCGGGGCGCGTCGCTAGTTTAAATACATAGATTGGTTGATTGACGCTTCTCTGCCGTCGCGCCCTACACTTATCACATAACATAACGTCACGCCTGTATCCCCGAAGGGGTAGGCAGAGGTGTATTACACAACCATGATTCGCCAGTTATGTTAAGGTCCCAATGTAATAGGGGGCGAGCCTATTGCCATCTGCCGGGCACATTACTAAGCGAGCGATAATAAACATTTATTAATACACACATAACTTCGAAAAGTCAGGTGTGTGCCCGGGGCAACTGGGGATCGAACTCGAGACCTCGTCTCAGCAGTCCGTTACGCATGCTACTGGCCAACCAAAACCTAAAAACACCAAAAGGACCCAAAATTCATACTGCGCATTTTCAGTATATACATTGTCAAGATTGCTGTCGTTAATTATAGCTTGACTAGGCCTAGGTACTGTTTTAAATCTATCATGTGTTATGAGATGTCTATATAGTAATCCAAAGTTGTTGCTATGCAAGTGACCTTTTAGTAAAATTATACTTAATTTACAATTTAGATGACGCAATAAAACAATGTACTATTATTATTTAAATACTTGAAAAAGAAATAAACGTATTTTTATAAATTGTATTTTCATTTTGGGCTTGCATGAAACGTTTGATGACAGTAGAGGAATCTCGTGAAGTATGTAAGGACAGAAGCAGATGGCGGGCTGGTGTCTCCGCCTACCCAGCAGGGAAAAAAACCGGCCAAGTGCGAGTCGGACTCGCCCATGAAGGGTTCCGTAGCAGCAAGTAAAATTTTTATATTTGAGTTGTTTAAATGAAAGGTAAATTGCTGTTTACGATTTAAGACGTATTAAAAAAAAAACTACTCACTCGATCTGGTTCAAACCAATTATCGGTGGAAGTTTACATGGTAATGTACATCATATATTTTTTTTAGTTTTATCACTCTTATTTTAGAAGTTACAGAGGGGGGGACACACATTTTACCACTTTGGAAGTCTCTCGCGCAAACTATCATTTTTGAAGACCTATCCATTGATACACGTATAGGTTTGACGAAAAAAAAATTTTTTGAGTTTCAGTTCCAAGTACCCCAAAATTTATAGTTTTTTTTCTATTTTTGTGAAATACTTAATGCGGTTCACAGAATAAATCTACTTACCAAGTTTCAACAGCATAGTTCTTATAGTTTCGGAGAAAAGTGGCTGTGAAATACGGACGGACAGACAGACAGACATGACGAATCTATAAGGGTTCCGTTTTTTGCCATTTGGCAACGGAACCCTAAAAAGGCGTGAGTATATGTGATGTGTTTTCATTTTCTGTGTATCCCAATCCAAGCCAACACCTGCCGATTGATGAACGAGGCCCTGGCGCAGGGTTTCCTCCCAGGGTACGGCAGTAAGTCCCGTAATAGCCAAGATAAGGTGTCCGCTCTGTTACTAATTCTCTTGATTTGGCACTAAGAGAAAGGTTAGGTGACTGGACCACGGGCTCCAAAACTAAGTTTAGATGAAACCTAAAGCTGTTTTGATGATGAGTGTTTCTTTCTATGTTCTGGCTTCCTTCAAAACTTGTTCACTCAAACTGGCTCCAAAAACTCGTAACGAGTGCCACAGATGTGCGTATGGAACCATACGCTTAACGTGCTTTGTAAAGCTCAGGGGTCTCAATGTGTTAAGAATGGTCACCCGTCCTAAGAATGACACACATATTTGGGGTATGGATGTCACGTATAATATATGTATACTAGTAGATGCGTTTTCGGGTTACTACGGCACGTGCAGGTACGCCCCACTGGAAGCTCTCTCCCACTGTATCTGCACGGCTAGGATGATTAAATAAAAAGTTTCTTTAGTAGTTTGACTGTACTTTTTAATCACTGACCCTAGTTTAACAAGGTTACTATACCGCGAAGGGTTGAGGTGTGGACACAAGCGAACGGCCGAATAGTTAGGAGGTAACTGCCGGGTGGACGCTAGTCACCACGAAGTGCCGCGACTGGAATTCGCCGCGTAAGCAACGCCGTGCCTTGTTCAATGCACTACTGTGTCCCTACACATACATTGATATTACAGGTTACAAAACCTAATACAGCAATGTAGAAATAAGAGAAAAACAATCACAAAAAATACAATAGTAAAAACAACCATAACATCCTAAACTAAAGGTGAGAGATGCAATCCAATGCCACCCTCTCAAATTCCGACAAAGTACAGACAAAAATATCCAACCGCTTCGAGACAAGATTTAAAAAATGTAAAGCCCGAGAAATTAGTGCGAGATGTGGGCACTTCAAACACCTTCATCCGTGGCACCTGCCGCAGTCTTGTGTTTGGAACACGCAGCTTCAACGTTTCCAATAATTGAGGATTATTTACCTTACCACGAACGAAACACTAAAAATACGTATTTAGCTAAGGCAAAATTTCTCCTTCCAGCTTATAGTATCCAACAGTATGCTGTTATCACGAGCCCTTCATTACTTTTTTTACTTCATACGAGTAGATGGATTTGATACCTGCCTAATATATCTACTACCGAGATCACCAGATATCCTTTTATTATATATTTAACAAATTTAAAGCGTTAACCCTCTAAGTAACTAATGTTTGTAGGTATTAAGAGCAAATTAACGTTAATAGTGTACTTACCAGGTGGGATTCGAACCCGTAATCTTACGATCGCAAGACTGACGCCGTATTATAACACAAATGGAATATCTTAGCTAGGGTAAGCCCTCGAAAGGATAAACGGATAAGGCCGTTTATCCTTTCGAGGGCTTACCCGGGGTGCCCGGCAACGGACACTTGGGTAGGACACCGTGCGGTCTTAGTCGATGTACGACATAACCGCCCCCGCTGGCCGGCGGGGGGGTATCCGAAGGTATTTCCGCACGTAAAAAAAAAATATGACCCTTATCCGTCAACCTAGACAAGAAAAACGTATCATAATAGTAGCACCTGCCAAGATGACTATTTTATATAGTATTTGTAAAGAAGTACTGACTTGCTGCTTAACTAATTGTGCCATGAGGAAACATTTTCGATTAGCATTCCCGACCGCACGACTATTTGTGCATGCTAACTCAATCAAGCAAATATTTTAATAATACAATAATAGTCACAATGAAAATGTACTAGGCCTTATAACTTCTATCGTTGCCAACTGAAACAGAATTTAAAAGTATAAGAAATGACATTTGTGACATTGTGTATTGTGAATTCTGACTCCCTTTTCCCCTTTTTGATCAAGACTACCAATCTTTAATATTTCAACCAAGAATCATCCCTAATTTCGGCATTAGCAAAAAATGTCAGGCAGCCAACCAAAGGTTTTTAAACATCATAGACAGTGACTGGTCGGAATGGATAACACTTTTCACAGATTCTTCAAAATTATCTTCGGATGCTCCAGTTGGTTCTGCTGTGTGGATTCCCAAATTTAAGATCATTCTGAGTTTCAAGAGCCCTCATTATAACTCTATTTTTTCAGGAGAATCAATTGCTCTGCTAGAGGCTGTCACATATGTAGAAGCACATAGGCTTAACAAAAGTCTCATCCTAACCGATTCCCTGAGTTGCCTGACTGATTTACTGAAAAATCCATTAAAGTCTAGGAATAATTTCCCACTAACTCTTAAAATAAAAGCCATTCTGCACAGGTGTCACTTGTCTGGTATTGAGGTGGCCTTAGCATGGATCCCCAGTCACGTTGGCATATCAGGCAACG
This sequence comes from Cybosia mesomella, assembly GCA_946251805.1. Classification (NCBI taxonomy): domain Eukaryota; kingdom Metazoa; phylum Arthropoda; class Insecta; order Lepidoptera; family Erebidae; genus Cybosia; species Cybosia mesomella. The sequence goes on from OX276411.1 coordinate 20,547,773, forward strand.
AGACTGCGGATTCTTGCGCGAGAGTAGCGGCTCAATTAGGATGCATTGTATACAATTGCGCTTTTGCCCGGGACCTGCGCACCTTAGCCAGCTCTAACCTGGACAAATCTTGGAACGACTTATGGCAAACCTCTAGAATGATCAAGGGTAAATTCTATGGCTCCATTCAACCGTCTATCCCTTCAAAGTCATGGTTCTCTAGACATAAGCAGATTAACAAGTTAGCCACCTCGGTTATAATTCGCCTGCGCTTAGGATTTGTTTGCACACCAGTCTTCCTGGCCAAAATTCGAGTTCGGGACAGCTCTTTATGTGAGTGTGGTTTGGATGAAGGCACTCTTGAGCATATCTTCTACTCTTGTCCAAGATTAGTAGTACCATTATATGATCTCCTTCCAAAACAAATTCCTCGACCGGTTAATTTGGCCTACTTACTTACCCTGGTTCACTCCTCACTTATAAGGATCCTCTACAAATTTATCTCCATAAACGAAATAAAACTATAACTCCCCTCTTTTGCCTACCTTCCTATTCTATTTATACTTTCTACTCATCTATCTACCCCACTAAGTATCCAAATGGTTTTCCCCGATACCTAAATAAACTCTTTATGGTAACTAACAATTACTAACACTTGTGTTCAGTGAGCAGCAACGACATGTTGTTTAATTTACAAATACCTTGAAACCTCTATAAACGATTAAATCTACTCTCCACCTTGATGTTGTACCGCTTAGTAGTCTGTGGTTGGCAGAATCATCGGTACCTAAACAACCGATGCTAGGTGCCACTTTAATAAAAAAAGAAGAAGAAGACTCCCTTTTCCACGATCATAAAACACAATATATTCGTCTCTTTCATACCTAAAGGAAAGCATATCTGGCTATTCTGCTGTCACTGAACAGTGAGCTGAGCTCTTTTATTTATAAATTAGTACCGTGGAAACAGAGTATGCCTCAAAATAGTTAAAATTGCTTTCGGACACACTGTGAATGTGAATTTAATTTGAGTGTAATTTAATCAAATAATCATGGCTTTTCATAGCGATTTGAAGCAGTTATTAAAGCCATATTATTGGTTTAACATACTATTAAGTTTAACTTACGTTACATGTAAGAGGACCGGATATATCTGTAATTTATTGTTTCCCGAAATCGAGTGTGAATTGGACAGCCGCGAAACGGAAATCCTATTTTTCTTAATTATAGTCGTTATGTTGAGGACTAGGAAAGCGGGAAGTGTGACCATGGTCAATTATTTATCGTCTTCTTTCGTTTATACGAAGATAGCGAACCTAATACTATGGTTTTACGCCGATATAAGGTGATTATACATTTGTATGTCTGTAAAGGGTCTAATTTAGAGTCAAGAACATTCTCATTGCTCTATTAGCGTACATTAACCGTGTGCGAAGTCGTTTTCTTTGATAAATATGTGCTACAAGTTGTCACAATTTTTTTGTCTTTATAAGACAACAAAAGAAAGAATGTTTCCTATTATTTTTTTCTTTAGATCATTATTATTAATGGTCTTATCCCGGTTGCATCCCAAAGGAGGATGAGTAATTGGACCCCAAGCTGCAAACAGGAAAAACGCTAAGATGATGAAAAAAATATTGACATATTTTCTTTGTTCAATTTCAGATATGGCCTGCCATATGGTGCTATAGTCATCCTGACAGCCCTTCTCTTACCAGAACCGACATACCAAGGCCCAGAACATGTGACATACTTCCGTGGACCTCAGATACTGGATGATGAACTGAAACACCACAAGAACAGCACATTCATAGTATGTCTGTATGCTGCGTGGCATCCTGCTTGTGTCAACTTTGCTCCAGTGTTTGCCGAGCTGTCAGCGAGTTACAGCCTGGAAAATTTGAAGTTTGGGAAGCTGGATGTTGGCAGGTAATTATATTTTTCATGTGATAATGTCTTCTAAATTAACTTTCATAGTGGTAAGCCATTCATAAAAGTCGTGATGTCAAAATATCGGGATACAATTCAGTTCTGCAGCTACATACCTATCAACTACATCCAGAAGGAATGAGGCATACACTTTGTGGTACAGGTGTTTCTTTACTAATAGTCCTTTTGTTCAAAAGAGGTTACATTAGGAAAAATTTGAGTCTACATCTGAGGTTGGTTCAAAAGTTCAGACCAATAGACTTAGACTCCAACATTGAAAGTTAAAAATAATTTATATTGTACAGACACATAGACCACAAGTTCGTGACAAGGCTCCCTTCTGAGGAGATTAGCAGCAAGCAGCTCAGTGGACTTTTTTGTGGTGTATTTACAAACTCCTATTCATATTATATATTATATTATATACTATATCCTGCCTATTCATTTAAACTGTGTTGCAAGCTTCCAATATCTTTACAAAATCAAGATGTCTATTTTCCACGGATATCTTACAGATATCCAGAGTCAGCCACTAAATACAGAGTACAAGACGGACCTACGAGCAGACAGCTGCCCACAGTGATCCTATTCTCTGATGGGATTGAAAAGATGAGAAGACCGCAGGCAGACCACACTGGGAAGCTTCAGAAGTGAGTACAGAGGAATAATATATATGTACTTGTCTCCGCCCCTATGTTATACTGATCATGTACCTTTTTTTACGTGGGTACTAAGCCAGTCGGGCTTGAACCAACTAAAAGCGCCCGCCGTCTCGGGTCTTTAGACGCCGGGGTGTAAGGTGGCGCATAAGGCATTTCCCAGGCACCCCGACTGACCCAGAGCCATCTCCAGTTGCGAGATGGCCCCCTCGGGACTGATCCTGTACCTGCAATCCACAGGAGCTTATTCCTGGGCAAAAGCCTATGGGGTCATTCAAATATTATGTAAGGTCTTAAGGGGGTCGAGGGCCAGGGGTCTTTGCTTTGCTTATTCTTGAGGGCATGGGGGATCGGGTTTGAATGGTGATTACATTGATTACGATGTTGTTTGTGAACATGTTTGTTACTCAATCACACTCAAACGGCTGAATAGATCTAGCTGACATTTGGTAGAGGGATAGATTATATTCTGGAATAACACATAAGCCACTTTTTATCTCTTGAATAGGTTCCTATGAGTTGCGGATACTCCGATTAGAATATCACTTGGACGTAGCTATAACAACATAATATGGCAAAAAATAAATTTGAAACATTCTAGAAGTTTACTCATATGTCGGTCTTCTTAACAGTGTAAAAAAAAATATTTTCTCTTTCCAGGTTCTTATTTTCAAAGGATAACGTAAAGGCAGCATTTGACATCGACGGAATATATCAAGAGTGTAAACAAAAATTGGCGTCCGCTAAAAGTATTAAGAAGACTGCGTAGACCAAAATACCAGTATACCAAAATACCAGTAGACGAAAAGAAAATTTAATTAAGCACATTATGTTGCAGTACTGTTATACCATAATTACTAACATAGCACATTGCCATTGCTATGGATCGTAGCTCCGAAACTTGGGGCCCGCACAAAACACAACCTAAATAATAATAATAATGGTCCGGTGGCAGACTGCTGCTTGCCTCGCCGGGGTTATCTCGCCGCCTCTCTCTTAATCTAGGGTGAGGCGTGATATAGCTCGATCTATAATAATATACCATGCTGATGCTGCCGCTGAAATCAGAATCTAGCAACCACTTCACACCTGCAGCGTTTGGAGCAAACAACTTGAGGTCGTCCATGTAGAACAGGTGAGACACCTTCGGGCCCCCTTTCCGAAGCTGAAAGCCCGTCCATGACTTATCCAGCAATGTGCTTAGAGGATTCAAGGACAGACAAAACCACAGTGGACTCAGACAGTCACCCTGAAAAATCTTTATTCACACAAAGATACATTTAACATGTGTGAAAATCCCTGGCTTCCGAGCTAGTTTCGTATAACTGTATTACAGGAGCTAGTGTTATCCCCTTATAATATAGGGACGAAGATAATGTCAACAATTAATTTAAATTATAGTCAAATCAAAAATAAATAAAACAGAAAATTCAAACGCATAGCATTTATGCACCATGAAGTAAGTATAAAATTGTATCAACAATATTGACAATTATGCACACACCTCGGACTTTTCGAAGTTATGTGTGTATTAAAAATGTTGATAATCGCTCGCTTAGCAATGTGCCCAGTAGATGGCAATAGGCTCGCCCCCTATTACATTAGGACCTAAACATAACTGGCGAAACGTGGGTGTAATACACCTCTGCCTACCCCTTCGGGGATACAGGCGTGAATAACTTCATTTATGTATTGTTATGTCTATTCGGTGCTAAGCGCGACGCGGACAGGCGCAGGCGCAACAATCAACCAATCATAGATTATTTAAATTCCCAAATCATTCCAAGGGCTTGCGTCATTGGTTGAGCAGTCCTTTTATTGGTTTATTTATTGGCCAGTTAGTGTACATGCGCAGAATTATACGGAATTACGGAAAGAAATCCGATATGCGGATATTTCTGGTGGGGTTTAAATCGAACAAAGTGTCGCATTCCGTCTTCAGGATCCTTGCGTTTCAGCGTAGATATTTCCTAGGTACAAAAAAGATCTTAGTTTTAGTCAATTAAGTTTATGCTATTTGCCAAATTAGTTTTTTTTTATATTTTTATTTATATTAAATGTTTCATATGTTAAAAAAGTAGTGCTAAGCTTGCAACGTTAATGAGCCAAATTTATAATTTTGATACTGCCAAATGACATACTCACTTTTAAAAGTTCCTTACTCAATGGTTATTACATCTACTAGGGGTTCTTGCAGTTTTATGAGGGGTTCTTACAGTTTGAGGGGTTCTTGCAGTTTATGGGGGGTTCTTGCAGTTTATGAGGGGTTCTTGCAGTTGTATGGGGGCTCTTGCAGTTTGAGGGGTCCTTGCAGTTTATGGGGGGTTCTTGCAGTTTATGAGGGGTTCTTGCAGTTTTATGAGGGGTACTTACTGTTTATGAGGGGTTCATGCAGTTTATGAGGGATTCTTGCAGTTAATGGGGGGTTCTTGCAGTTTATGAGGGGTTCTTGCAGTTGTATGGGGGGTTCTTGCAGTTTATGAGGATTTCTTGCAGTTGCATGAGGGATTCTTGCAGTTTATGAGGGGTTCTTGCAGTTGTATGAGGGGTTCTTACAGTTGTATGAGGGGTTATTGCAGTTGTATGAGGGGCTTTTTGCAGTTGCATGAGGGGTTCTTGCAGTTTGTGAGGGGTTATTGCCGTTTATGAGAAAGGTTATTGCCGTTTATGAGAAATTCTTGCATTTGCACGAGGGGTTCTTGCAGTTGTATGATGGGTTCTCACAGTAGTATTAGGGACTTTTTCAATTGTACTAGGAGTTCTTGCAGTAGTACTAGGGGTTCAGTGCGAGTTATCCACCGTCACTATATAAATTAAGTGTTAGATCAAGTTAAGTGGTGTCATCATCCTATTGTAAATAAAATCACGCTTGTGAATTATTTCGCTTGTTTTATTTACCTCTCGGAGTAAGAAAAGAAATGGTCATCAAATATTACTTATACATCGTGTTACGGACGAGACTGGCGCAGTCGCACCTCTCGGGGTTGGGTGGTCAGACGACAGTAGCTCCTGTAAAAACAGCAACAGGATTGGCACTCGGAAAATTTTGACGTGCGCTCTGCGAGTTAGAGAGAGAGAGAGAACGGTCTAATAACCGAAGTTTGCCGATCTTAGTCGGACTCGCTTCCCGACGGAATGTTAAAAATGAAACTAGAATTCGTACATTACTTATTTTATTGACTAGATTTGATTTAAATGTATAACAAATAGTTTTATAATTAAAAATGTCTGGATCTGTGATGAAGATGGAACTGGTATTGAGGCTATAAAGGCGCGTACCTACTGGCTGGCGCTACACGCGAGCATTCGTGCATTTGATACCGGTAAACAAGCGAGCAATATTCGTAAATGGATTCCCGGTCACGTCAAAGATCATTGTTCAGGCAAAACGCTTGGTAATTTATGGGAGCACCCTTACTGATGACCGGGTTGACACCGGCCAAATGCAGGAGTTTAATTAATTTTAGATAAAGCTCACAATTTGTAATTTTCTTAGAATATAGATCTGAACGTACAGCATCGCAGTTTTAATCCTTGAATTATTTAATATTTAAAATACACCTGGAGCCCTCAACAATAATTTATTCTGTATACCATTGAAACAGCACTTACAAAACGCAAAAATCTTAATGTTTATCAAACATACCAATGGTGCCCAATGTAGCTGTGTGATGAAAAGACTTTTTGTGGTCTATTTACAAACATCTAATAATACACCTCTGCCTACCACTTCGGTGATACAGGCGTGAAGTTATGTTTACTTAATCTAATAACAATGATTTGTTTAAGTAGCATATTAGATCAAACAGTTAATTTCCGAGCTTGTTTCTTGGCTTGCTTGTAGGCTGTTTCGTTTGAAATTAAATTAAATTTATTAAGAGACAGATTCCAAATTTAATTACAGAGCTTTGTACACCGTGTAATAATGTAATCGTTTTGAACGTTAAATTACGCCCCGTAACGCCGGTCTGCACCTTTTGTTTTACATGGGGAATGCTGTTAAGTACAGCAACTCCGGCTACGGGGTAATAGCCGGAGATCGTGTGTGGGACACACCCATCCAGTAGCCAGGTGGCGGTATGCCCATCTGGCGCCATGCTCTGCGCCTTGTCGGGGGGGGGCTGAAACTATGCAAGAATACTTCCATGGTGACCGCCCCTAGCGCACCCCACGACGCCATTCTGTACCTAACTTAAGGATCAGCATCGACCAACGCCGAAATATTTGCAAGCTTTACATTCAAATGCATGAATGTATAAATAATTTGACGTACAAGTAGGTTTATAATCCCCAGAGGACATATTTAATTTACTTCATGTTTTGGTTAATATTTTATGAAAGGTTTAAGAGCTACGGTGATTAATAAATTATAATTTGTTAAGCTACTTTTGTCGTTTAATGTTCTACTCACCAGAGAAGTTATTGATAACAAAATTTGATTCCTAACATAAATAATAGTATAAAAAGGCATTACAGCGTATAGGCTGTGCAGCGAGTTATGTATATTAAAAAAACATTACAATCAAATCGACCTGTATAACCGGTCTTGCACTGATTAAAAATATCATAAAAATATCTCAAAAAGCTGAGTAACCGGTTCAATGTCAACCGGTCTTACACTAACCATAAATGGATGTCAAACAACGGCCGCTATAACGAAATACAGGTACAAAATCAGCTGGGGTGCTTGGTTGGGGACCTCCACGCGGTGCACCCTGGGCAACGGAGGCGACAGCGCCTCTCTCCTAGGGCGGGAGAGACGCTGCCGCCTACGGCCAACTCCGACTGAGGCGAGGACGGCCCTGTTGAGGGCTGTTCGGAAGCTTTCCACGTGTCCCTCTGATTAGCAGATGGCACAGTGGAGAGCAAGTAAGGGGGCCATCTCGAAACCGGAGATGGCCCAGGGTCAGTCGGGGTGCGAGGGATATGCTCTATGGGCAACCTTACACCCCGGCGTCTGTAGACCCGAGACGGTGTGCGGTTTTAGTTGGTTCAAGCCCGACATAACCGGCCCGCTGGCCGCGCGGGAGGGTATCCGAGGGGATTTCTGCACAAAATAGTGAAAAAAAGGTACAAAATCAACCAGTCTAATACCGATTGCACAATCTTGGGTAAAAAAACTTACAATATACAGTATTCAATAGTTATAAACATATAGATCCAATAAATAAGCGTAGTAAGTGTATATACAATACATCTCCCATAGATTTTAGATCGCAAAAAGCGAACATCTAGGACGAGACTTGATCCCGCGACCAGTCCCTTACAGGGAGAACGCTCTGACCAACTGTGCCACCTAGACACGTCCCAGATATTCGAATTTCTCCGATATATTATATACGTCTTAAGGCGACGCTGGAGCCATCTACCGTAACTCTTGCGAACTACGGAAACAATGAATGACTTTACAGTCATTTTTAAACATTGTTTTTGATGAATCCGCCACATTAATTCAATTAAATTTTTAAGCAATTAATATGCTTACTTTTCATATAGATTTTAGATCGGAAAATAGAACATCTAGGACGAGACTGTCCCGTCCTAGATGTTCTCTTTTTCCGATCTAAAATCTCTGTAAAAATATACATGTTATAATTGCCTATACGGGTAAAGGGTATGCTACAGTAGGGACAACATAATAGGTCACTTTTGACAGATGTCAGTTTTATATTCATAGTGAGGTGACCTGCTTAAAAACATCGATTAAATGAATGAATCGAATGAATCGATACAGACTTGAAACATATGTGAATTTTAAAAATGATCATGCGAATCCCTGTCCCATTATTATTTTTTCTTTCATAAATTAAAGGAGCAAAATAAGACAAGTACCTACGTAATTTAACAAAAAAATTGCTTTTATTCACTTGAACTATCGGAACTGCTATCTTCATCACTGCTGTCAGCACTCAGAGATATTATTAATTCATTTTCAATAATATTGTCTATTCTCACATCTCGTTCAAAATCTTGTAAAATTATTTTCTTTGTCTTCTCCACGACTTTTCGCCAGTCTTCTGTAGTGACTTCTGCACATGCAGTTTGTAGCAGAGTCATCATTTTAGCAGTACTGAAGGGTGGTTCAGTATTGTTCCGCGCTGCATGACCCTTTATTTGTGCCCAAATAAGCTCGATGGCGTTATACTGGCAATGGTAGGGAGGCAATCGAATAACTTCGTGTCCATGCTCTAGGGCTAGTTCATCGATTACATAGCGGAGCTTGGACGGCTTAGTTGCTTTTACCAGATTTAACAACTCAACTTTTAATAAAGTTGGACTTGCCTCCACACCATTTCTTACCAGCCACGAGACAATTTCTTGCTTTTTATTTGCTTGAGTTGGTGGTTTATCAACTTGTACAGAATGATACGGAGCATTGTCCATTATAATTTTCGATGGGTTTTCTAAGCTGACTAGCAGCTTCCCAAACCACTTTTTAAAAACATCAAAGTTCATTTCCTCATGGTAATCTGTTGTAGTTTTAGAGGCGAATGCGAGGAGGCAGTCTGGAATAAAACCTTGAGAAGCTGATCCCGCGTGACATATAATAAGTCGGGCTCCTTTTCCCGATGGAACTTTTGAGGTGGAGGCCGCTGTATCATCGGTCCATGTCCGCGCAACCGTATGGTTCGCATTCAACCATGTTTCGTCAATAAACACGACATTGTCCCAATCCGTAATTTTATTTACCTGACGTAAGAATGTTATTCTCTTCAAAATAATGTCGTAGCGTTCTAGCAGGATTTTCCGCTTGTCGGATTTTTAAATCTAAAGCCAATCGATTTTAAAACCTTTGATAGAGACGATTTGCCTCCAAAAAATAAGCCTGCGCCTTTTAACGAACTCAATAGCTTTTCCCGTGTAGGATATTCTTTTCTCGAGTAATATCCATAAATGTGGTTGCGAATTGCAGCAGCATCAAAATTATCAACGTCAACAATTTTCTTCTCCCTCTTTCGTTTTTTCGGTGTACGTAAAGTATTATCTTCTGAGCCTGATGGTCCGTATTTCTCTTTCAGAATTTGAGTTACTGTCTTCTTCCCTATTCCCAATGCTTCGGCAACGCGTTCTCTCGGTGGTTTCAATGGTAAAAGAGGCCCATCGTTAACTGATTCACGTCCAAAATAATTGTACAATTTCAGCACTAGTTCGCGAGATTGACTGTTTAGAGTTTTCCCCCGTTTCGACATAGTAAGACTGTAATGTTTTTCTTGTTTAATAATCGTTAAGCAATCGGAGTCCAATTTATAGCCAGGTAAACGTAGTCAGTAAGATCAGTTCAATGAAAAAGCCGCATCAGAAGAAAATAACAGAGAGCACACCAAAAACGCACAGTCACTTCGCACAACAACAAAAGACTGCGTCATCATCATGTTATGGCGACATGACATGCGTCATCGACAGGCACTGGTGTTGCCAGCAACATCCACCTAAATTGCACCCAACATCAATTACCTTTCTATTTAGTTATTTTTTTGTATTTTTATAGTTAGTTAAAAGAATAATAAATATGTATAATTAGGTTTTATTATAATCACAACGTGGTTATAAATTTATGGTGATTTTTCTTCACAAGTAATCATTGCATTCGATTCAACTTACAGTCCTATCAGCTTTCGATTTTTAGAGTAACATCCCTAGTGTTTAAAAAGAAAAAGGGTTGACTGACGCAACATTGTAACGACGTTCAGTTCTTTAGATCAGAAATTGTTTATTATGTTTAGAATGGTTTATTAGTGAAAGCAAATCGTAAAATTACTCGTATCGGTCATTATTACAATAAATATGTAAACGTAATTGAAAAAAGTTAAGCAATTGTGCAGTTCTTATTTTATGCCCGCCGTTACAAGGTTACGTTGTTGAATTTTGATGAAATGTCAAAAGTGACCTATTATCTTGTCCCTACTTTAAGGTGGTTTGGGCACTTGGAGCGAATGACACACCAAGTATATAAGGCAGATGTAAGTGGGCAGGCAAGCCGGGGTCGACCTCGCAGGACATACACTGACCAAATTAATGAGGTATCGAAAAAAGGGCAGGTCAAAAGCACTCGAAACCGACGGGCTTGCATGAAAGGTTTAATGACAGTGAAGGAAGCTCGTGAAGTATGTAAGGACAGAAGCAGATGGCGGCCTGTTGTCTCTGCCTACCCCGGAGGGAAAAAGGCGTGAGTATATATATGTATGTATGTAAGTCTCTAAAATACAGGTTGGACTTGTAGTGTTTTTATTGTGTGTGCATACATTTTAAATAAATAAAAAAAAGTTTTTGATCAAAAAAAGTTTTACAAGTTGTTGTTAAAGCGATTTTTAGTTTCCGGAAGTTGCTTGTTTGTATGTAGGTAATGTGTTGTATACTAAATATAATTCCTAAACAATTTTCAACACCTAATTCCCGAATATTAAATAACATCTTCACTAACGGCCATTACCAGTACCTGCCCAGGGACCTGGGCTATAGAGCCTAGGTCCCTGGGCAGGTACTACATATAAATATATCCAAAGGTGTCCACACAAGCTGTTTTAGCATCGGCGTCTGGCGATTTACCAGCTGTGTTAATTGATACCGCATTCGTGGTTGAGAACATTTACGGACTGAATTTAGACAGTACAATATTTGGACATATAGCGAACTTCGAAAACACATAGACCGACAAGTCATTGCTTCGACAGACAACTATTAGACAACACACACCTTCGAATCACCACTACTTCGACAGACGATTATTCGACAGACAATACTTAGACAAGATACATCTTCGAATGACCACTAGTTCGACAGATTTTAAAAATTATATTCCTAAAATAAGTAAAGTGGGTTAGGTTAGGTTAGAACTGTGACACCAACAGAGCGCCGGAATTGATGTTTCAATTGCTTGGGTACATATTTAATTAGGTAGGGCACATTTTTTAATACATTTCAGAGCATTATTATTTCGGGAGAATTTAAAAAAATCTGTCAAACTAGTGGTCATTCGAAGATGTGTCTTGTCTAAGTATTGTCTGTCGAAGCAATGACTTGTCGATATATGTGTTTTCGAAGTTCGCTACATGTCGAAATATTGTACTGTCTAAATTCAGTCCGTAACTCGGTTGAGAAGCCGGTACTACGATCGAGAGGTACCGGGTTCGAATCCTGGCCATTACACCACCGAAGTGAACACAAGCAATATAGCTTAGCTAGAGAGAGGAATACTAATATTCTATTTACTAAAAAAAAAATATCCGGAATAATTAGGAGGGCGTGTTATTGGAGTAGGAGACCTTACCCCCCCCCTCCCCCCTGTACTTAAACTATCACAAAAAGTATCTTATTTTCATATCGTTTCATATGATATGAAAAAAGATACTTTTTTTTAATGAAATGGCTTCATACATTTTCCATTTCTCTCTGAACTGGTTTCTGAAGTCTAATCAGACAAGTTGCTGTCATCAATAAACTGAGAAGAATGTATCTTCAACAATACATTGAACGACTTGACTGTTTCCACCAGAGTGAATCCCGTGTCCGATTCTGAATGCCTCAGAAAAACGACAAAAACGTCAGTATTAAAATAGCTTATGTCTATAAGCCATAATATTACGCTACAATCTGATCTGTGTCGTGACAGGACGTCACGACACAGATCAGATTGTGTGCGTAAAACACAAAACTACTCTGACATATCACATAGTCCTGTAGGCCTCGAACCATCACTTTTTTATCACTCACACACGATTAACACATTTAAAGTTACACAAAGGGTTACAGTGTCCAAATTAAGATCCGTTCTGTACCTGTCTAGGGTTACAGTGTCCAAATTAAGATCCGTTCTGTACCCGCCTAGGGTTATACAGTGTCCAAATTAAGATCCGTTCTGTACCCGCCTAGGGTTATACAGTGTCCAAATTAAGATCCGTTCTGTATCCGTCTAGGGTTCCAGCTAAATCCGAACGAGAACAGACCTTGTCGGAGCCGGCTCAAGCGCCGGATCACCACCTATAGGACAAACATCTCGAATATCATGTCGAGAATGTTGAGGAGTTTCAGGAAACGAGGCTTTGGTTCCTCGTCCACCTTCCGAGCTGGACGTTCCTTGGAGCGCTTATCAGTTTCTGAAAAAGAAATTGGTGGTCAGAGAGGCATAGTCAAGAATAGTTTAATATGCATAGAGCATATTAAAGGAACTTACAAAACGTCAAAGAAGCAAAATGTATTCAAAGAGTTATAGTGAACCCAAACTAAGCAGAGCTTGTCATATGGGTTCCAAAATGCGGATAAACATACTATATATACAAATACAATATATATACTATACTTGTTTTGTAAATAAATACATATTATTATACATAGAAACACCCAGACCTATGCAAATAATAGGTCTTTACCTATGAAATTGCCGAATTTTTCTTACAAATTCATGAGTTCGTTATTCCTGTAATTTAATAGCTATTTCCATTATTTATATTTTGTTTGAAAGTTGATTTCAAGATTTTACAACTCTGTATTAAATTTTGTTTTTATTGGCCGCTTGATAAATTAATTCGATCTTCAAAAACAGTACTTCCTAAATGCTATCCATTTTGATGATAAATTTCGTATTACTTAACAGCTGTCACTTTTCAAAAATGTAATAAAAGTTGCTGTTTGTTAGCTTAATGTTATCTCATTCGTACACAAAAAAAAACATAAAATTTAGATTTGTCATTCCTAAAAAAAACGCAAAAATGTTAGTACTGAAAATTGGGTTTCCTCCCATTTCTTCAAGAAAAACGGCAATGTCATATGTAACGACCTAATATACATATTTGCTATGAGCGGGAATCGAACCCGCGACCTCTGACTTAGCAGTCGAATGTTCTACCGCTACGCCACAGAGGTCGTTACTTTGCGTGGGGTACCTACCCGCTTACCATCAGGTGCGCCGTATTTGCCACCATTCTAGTATAAAATACCGATGTACATTCTTCTTAAGAAAGAATTCCTCACCATGTGTTTCTCCAACTCTCGATGCCTTCTCCATAGCAGCCAGATTCTCGTCACTCACCACCGCTGAGGTGTCCAAGAAGACCTGGATGCTGTACTCTGAGAGCGTGTGAGACCAGTGGCCGAAGACGCCAATACCTGGAGCAGTGGATAATTAAATAAATAAATACCATTTACAAATATTCTATGACATTCTACACAACACTTTCTAGACCCAAAGTAAGAATAGATTAACTAGCTTGTGTTATGGGTTCTAGAATGCGGACCAGGGGCTCGATTCAGTAAAATTAAAAGTTTTTAAACGCGCGATTTCAAAACGAATGAACATTAAAATCTCAAAATCTAATTGAAAACGAAAGCAACTATGAGTGGTTCTAAATGTTTAATAACCTCACTAAAGTGAAGGTAGGTTTTGTTTTGACAGATCATACTGAATATTAAATTTTTTATTTCAATATATTTAAAATATTTACGGAATTGGGCCTCAGGATGCGGAGAATAAACATACTTATTTACTTTTTCTTTGTAAATGCATACATATTATACATAGAAACACACCACCATTGCGAATAGACATATTCATACACATTGCATACAAATATTTGCACTGAGCAGGAATTGAACCCACGCCCCTTGTCGTAGCAGTCGAATGCACTACCGCTAAGCCAATGAGGCTGTCTGTATTACTAGTGGTTACGGAGTTCGAATCCTGGCCATTACACTACCGAAGTAAACCCACTCCTATATATACTGCCAGTGGGGACGCCGTTTGACCAGACGGGTGATCAGCCCTTCTATGTGGGGCCATTTCACCCATTTCCCCCTATAACGACTGTCATACATATTCGTATGGCAACCGCGACCGACATCTTAACGTGTTCTCCGAGGCACGACCAGACCAAGGTTAGGTTTAGGTTGCCCACAAAGTGTATCCCTCGCGCTAGTCGCCCCACCGTCCCGGCCTGCTTCTGCTGGGGTGACAGGCGGCCTCACCTGCCCCCCCCCCCCCCAGGCCTGCGCCCATGGAGCGCCTGAGTCGCCTGCGACGCGCGGCGAGCATGTTGCGGGCTCGGCGGGCCAGGAGAGTTCTAAATCTCTCCCGGGCGCGCTCCGCCATCTCCTTCTCGAGCATTACGTGCTCGTATCGCATACCTACTTATTCCATAACAAATTGTGCAACCCGCAGAACAAAAGTTTACTATTAAAGTATATAATATGATATATATGAAACAAGTTGGCAGCAGAGTCTTGCTATAGGTTCTGAACTGCGTACATATATTTAGAACCACCTCTTGAAGGAAATCCTGTATTTATTCAACCTTCTCAACAAAATCCTGTTTATTTGCAACCCTTGTCTTCTATCTATATATATAAAAATGAAACCCGTTTTCCGTTGTCACAACATAGCATGAAAACGGCTTGACCGATTTGGCTGTTTTTTTTTTTGTAGTTTTCTAATACTCTGTACAAGGTTCTTACGGAAAAAAATATTAAGAAAATATCTCAGAAAGATTCAAAAATATACATTTAATTTTGCAAATTTTTAAAAAAGCGCGGGTATTAATATGTGGTATGTGTGTGTGTTAGTAAAGTCCTTCTCAGGTATGACGAGACCAGGGAAATAGGTTTTTTTTTTTTTTTTTTTTTTTTAGGCACATCAACAGATTATGTATATTACATTTCAAACTTAAATAACAGGTTTTGTGGACTTATATCTAGTACATAACCCAATTACAGATATGCACAGCGTTCGTAAGCCTAAGTACACATGGCACTAAATAAGAAAATTAACAAACAATATAGTAATGGGTCTTAAATTAAACTAATTTCACATTATCACCCGCATTTTTTTTTTCGATTTGAAATTTCTCATTATTCTCCATTTATACCCGGCAGCGCTGTTTCCGAAAACGTCAATATCGTACAGTTTCCAGAACTGGTTGTAGGTTCTTAGCATCCTGGATATAGGTTCATTGCGACCAGTGACCGTTCTGAGAAAGGGAATGTGGAAGATCTCGGTGTGAGGGAGTCGTGAGTTAGCTCTACGGGGAACGTTGAGACTGACTGACGATAGCAAGTCCTCACACACCGTCGCGCCATTGATAATTTTGTGTAAAAATGTTAGATCCAACATGCGTCTACGATAGCTAAGAGGACACATCCTAAAGAACTTTAGTCGAGCATTATAGGACTGACGGTGGCTAATTCCTTGTGATTGGTATGCCAAACGCCTCGTGAAAGATCTCTGAATCGATTCTATTCGGTTGGAGTGAATGGTGTAACAGGGATTCCATATTTGACTTCCGAACTCGAGTAAACTACGGACAAGAGAGAAGAATAAAATAATTTTAGATTCGTGGGATTTGAAACTAGTGGTAGAGCGATTAATAAAGTTCGTCATTTTGGCAGCTCTATTGACGATGAAGTCATAATGTGGGATAAATGTGAGTTGTTGGTCCAGAATAATGCCCAAGTCGCGAATCTGATGAACCCGAGCGATCGGTTCGCCATTGATTGTATAAGAGTCGATGTGAGGTTTTCTCTTTTTGGTGAAGGTGATATATTGACATTTCATTACATTGAGAGTCATTTTATTGTCCTTGCACCAATTTACAACTCTATTTATGTCATCCTGCAGCAGCTGCACCTCAGACTGAGACTTAATTTCTCTAAAAATTTTCATGTCATCTGCGTAAATGGAGCACGTGGAGTTTTTTATACATTTTGCCACATCATTTACGAAGAGTGCAAACAATATTGGGCCCAAATGGGATCCCTGGGGTACGCCTGAGGTTGATAAATAGTGGTCCGACTCAAAGCCACTAATTACCACTGTTTGTGGACGATCCCGTAAGTAGGATTCAAACCAGTTGTGTAACTTTCCACAAATACCATACTGCGCTGCTAATTTAGCAAGTAAAATTTCGTGGCTGACTTTATCGAAAGCAGCGCTGAAATCGGTATAGATAGAATCTATCTGTTTACCACTGTCAATCGATTTTAGTAAGGTGGAGGTATAAGAGATCAGGTTGGTAACAACTGAATGTTTTTCTCTGAATCCGTGTTGTTTATCCGTTAGTAAATGGCTGGTGTGGTTATACAGTATAGGGCACAGAACGGCCTCAAATAATTTCGAAAACGCCGACAGAATCGAGATTGGTCGGTAATTGCAGACTTTGGTATTTTCACCTTTTTTAAAAATCGGGACTATGCGAGCTTTCTTCCATTCACTCGGGAACACGCCAAACTCTAACGACTTGGTGAAAATTTTGTTTAATGGACATGTGAGAGCCGTTGCGCAGCGTTTGATGAATAGAGGGGGAATGTCGTCTGGACCAGCTCCTTTGTTATGATCGAGTTTACGAATATGTTTTAGTATTAAGCATTCGGTGAGGAAGATGCGAGATAGGAGTTGAATGATAGTCGATACAGTATTAGTGGCTCCAAAAGATGTTGGCTGAACTTGAGAGGGTGCATCACTATAAGTAGATTTGAAATGGCCGGCAAACATGTTTGCTATGCAGGTTCCTGTGTCGGTCGTTTCGGAACCGTTAGTCATTGAGGACGGTAGTTGAGAGCCATGTGATCGTTTATCTTTAATAAACTTCCAGAATATTTTTGGGCTACGATGTAAACTGGTCTCAATATTGTTTATGTAGGACTTGTACGATGTCTCAAGTAAGTTCCCTGCGCGTGTGCGTAAAAGTTCGTACTCCAGCTGATCACGGGGGTTGCCATACTTTTGGTACCGCAGTCGTAACTTATGCTTTTCTTTTAAAATTCTGACAAGACTTCCAGGGAACCATACTGGGATATTCGTTTTCTTAAAATTACGCCTTGGGACATGAATCGATATAACATCTCGCAAGACTGCGTAAAATTTCTGAACCAGTTCGTCGACTGTGTTACAATTAGAGAAACAGGAATGCCAGTCGGTGTTTTTTAGTATGGGAATAATTTCGTTATAATTTGCCTTTTAAAAATTGTACACTGTGCGGGGCGCGGGAGCTAAGTGTGGTGAGTCAGTGTTCACAACTTCTAGTTCTATTTGAGGGTGATCAGGATTAAGTTTACTTAATGAGGTATCAGGTTTTGACACTCGACTTTGAACATTACAAAGAAAAAGATCTAGTGTTCTATCTAATGCATTTTTTACGCTACTTAACTGTTTTAAACCCGATAAAGCAATAAAGTCCATCAGCATATAACCTCTCACATCAGTTGCGTAGTTTGCAGCCACTGCTTCAGAGTTCTCACCCGCTGACCATGAAATGAAAGGTAGGTTGAAGTCACCTGCAATGATTACATTTTCCATCTCACTGATAGCGTCACTTGAGACGTCAAAAAATTGTCTCAGAGTTGATGCTTTAACTGGCGGCGGGAGATAAACACAACAAATACCCATGCTGATGGATACATTATTTAATTTGGTTTCAATTTTGATCCATATTTGCTCAATCGCGTTGGTGTCCCAGTGGGTAATTCGAACTGAGTGTATCTTTTTTGCAACAGCGATGAGCACGCCACCCCCATCAGATTTATGGCTTACGGAAGAATCTCTATCCCGTCGGTAAACCTGGTATCTCTCATCTATGAATTCGTTATTCATTATTTCGGGCTTCAGCCATGTTTCTGTGAAGATAAGAATATCATACTTAGCTAGAAGTATGTTTTTGTAAATTGAGTTTGTTTTGGTTCTCATTCCGCCTAGATTCTGATAATATATGAGGAGCATGATGACGTTAGATAGGTTGGCGATTTTTATGAGACAAGAGCAGCTGTTACTTTCTCTTAGGCGCTAATCCATCGAGGGTGTCGTGGTTGCGAATCATTATTGCTTGCGAGTCATCAGAGGCCCTCATGTATATTTTTCCGTTACGCACCCATACATAGTTGTATCCCAGTTCCCTTTTCTTCAGTCTAGCTGCAGCATGTAATTGTTTCAGTTCTGGTGTGAGGTGTTCGGATACATATACTTGCGACTTTTGGCCACCAATCCCTAAATCCGCTGTGCTCAATTTATCGTCGGTGAGTTTTTTGGTTTTATTGTACCTCGATACAGCCGCCAGGAAGGCATCGCGTTGGCGCAAACTAGGAAATTTAGCGACCACGGTTCGAGGGCGAGAACTATGATTATCTCTTTTAGCGACTCGGAAACACGCGAGTACCTTATCATCGCTTACTGGACTTGAAACCACCTCACTTATTCTCTTGATGATATCCGGTAAGTTTTCAGTGCGGAACTCTGGCAGGCCACCTACTTCAATGTTCGTTTCCCGTGAGTGCTGTTCAATCGCGGACAGCCTGCTCGAGAGATCCTTGATCGACGACTGCAAGAGAATATTCGACGACCGAAGATTTTTAATTTCGTCATCTCTATCCTCGAGTAACTTTTTTATTTCATCGTATTTATTGTTAGCGAATTCAATAAATGAGCTAAGATCGCTTACTTTATCGCTGAGCGGCTGAAGTTCAGCTGCGAGAGTATTTCTCAATATTGCGGGAAGTTCCTTCTTTATAGTTTTGGTTACTTCGGATCGCACCAAGTCACAGAGCTGCTCCTGACTGACACGGTCAAAGCAAGATGTATCGTTCAGAGGTTGACTGCGTAAAGTGACGTTAGCGGCATCCTCATCACTCACTAGGGAAGCGACATTAGGCCAGGCCTCCTTCACTCCATATACTTGCGCGCTATAATTACCTACCGCCCGGCCGAGCGGCCTCGGGCCGTTTGCGGACCAAATTCAGTGCGGTTTTCGCTAGCGAAGCGCACGCGCGCTGTTTAATTTTATTCGCTCCGTTCGTTCGTACGCGTACCTACGATGCCGTCTGGTGCCTTATGTGCTGTAGATGGGTGCAAATCAAGTAAAAGAAGGGATAAACACCTAATATTTTTCCATTTACCTGTCAATGAAGAAAGGTAAGTGATAAACTATACTGTTTTTTGTCGTTTCAAAATTATTTTTAATAGGTCTAGGCTAGATGATACATGATTAGCTTGCCTTTCAGACACTGTCATATTACATATTTTTGTTACATAGAAACGTCATACTTACCTTAAACACTATTTTAACAACGTTTAAAATGCTATTATTATTAAAATAAAATTGTGATAATATTTGACGGACAGTCGCGCAAACCTACCTACCTACGAAACTTCCAACACAAGTCGTGCGGCGCGGATACCTGTCTCAACTTGTCGCGCTGTTAGCATAAACAAACAAACAGGATGATTCGGTTTTATGCGATTTGTAAAATATATATAAGTAAATGTTTATGTAAGGAAAAATTAATTTAAAGATGTTTGAAGTTATTAAAAATAATTATATTGCAAAGGGTTCATTTTCCATGATATCGTCAAATAATTCTTGAGCTCGCCCCGTGTTATAGTTAGTTATATTTATTAGTATTATTTATTCATAATATTAAATTTTAGGATTGCCTAGTTTGGGATCTATTATAAATTCGTCATGTCTGTGTGTCTGTCCGTCTGTCTTATCTAGGTACCCATCTCCTTCCTTAGACCTGTCCAATTTTTTTATTATTTTTTATTTTTTTAGGCGTGAAACATGGGCTAAATTGATTGGCAGGCCCGATTTAGCAAGGCCAGACACCAAGCCAAGAAGTCATTATGTGTGTTGTCTTCATTTTGAAAAGTCGGTGATTATTCATAAACCACAATTACGATTTGACGTTTTGCCTACAAAACTGCTGCCATCTCTACCAACTACTTCAAGTGCCAGTACTGAACCAGAATCTAAGGAAATATCGACACAAACCAAATATTCGAATATTAATATACCATCAGCCATTACCATCAAAGGCCCAGATACAAAATTTATTAAATTCAGGATTTTTCTACATTAAAATTTCATAACCGAGAATTACCGAGAAGAAAGGGTAAGAAATTTATGAAAAATTATATAAAATAAAACACATGAAACTTTTAAAGATTTTTTATTTATTTTACCTACACACTGACCTATAATTATGTTTTATCTAGATGTATTGCACAGTCAGCACCAATTTATAAAAAAATATTTTGTAAACGATACAATTTTAAACTAGGTACCACCTATAGTCAGAAGTAGTCAGAATATATTCACAGTTATTAATAACATAGACACAAAAAGTTATGTTAATTAAATTTTATCAAAGAGGCAGCCCTGCGATTGCTGTGGGATCGCGCGGTGCGAAGCAATCTCAACTGTACGCTTAAGCATTTAGGCACATTTTAGCATGCAGTGGTTGCTGACGCGACGGAGTAGTCTATTATAGCAGTAGGTATTGGAATTTTTCTACTGAGTAAAGTATCTGTTACGTAGTAACTATTTAGTAATCTGTGATTAGGCTTAGATCTACCCGATATGGGCGTTTCCGAGTTGCCGCTTTTAGGGATTTTGCTCTTGCACAGATCGCATAACCATGTGCCTTTTTCTACGGGCGACAGTTGTTTGAACAGTCTTGTAGTCATGCTAGCGCATTTTACATCATAATGTAACTGACAGTTTGAGCATGTCATAAATTCATTGCTTGTAATTAATTGGGGACACCCCACCCCGCACAAGGTCTTTTTTGTTTATGCATTTTAAAGCGTACCTTTTCCGCTGCTACTCGATGCGATTTGTAGCACACTTGCAGTTCTAGATGGCGCGTAGCAGAGCGTGTAGTGATAGTGCCCACTCGTAGTTGTTGCTCGACCGTAGCACTCACGTAGCACGCTCAATTACTGACCACACGTCTTCGGGTACTTACGCTGTCCGTTCGGCAAGGTCCGTGAGATGCGAGGTGGCGCGGCGACCGGTTCCTGACACCTTATGTGTCGTAGGTCAGGAAAGACAAATTCGATGAATTGTTTTTTTGCTTGTAGTTCAAAGTAACTTGATTGTTTTGAAAAAGTAATTTCACACTTGTATTGAGAAAAATCCGGGCTATTCGTGAGAACCAATTTTGGGCACGATAAGTTAAAACAGTATCGGTTTAGAAGAAAAAAATACGGAGCGATCAAGCCACGTGTATGCACTTGTACTTTCGTATTTTTCGTCGAGGTATTCATTTTTATATGGAGGATATATGGGAAACAAATATACCGAAGGACCACACAATAAAGAAAAATAAATACTATGATCTCACAAACGAATTAATCAAAAACGGTTACGTGGTTAATTTGTATGCAGTGGAAGTGGGAGCGAGAGGTATACCAGCAAAATCTCTCTATAACCTACTTAAAGATCTAGGCCTATCGAGAGCTACAATAAGCTCATTACTAGGACGAATGTCTAAAGCGGCACTAGTAGGTTCGTATCAAATTTGGTTAGGCAGGGAGGGGAACTTGGGTAGTGAAGGTGAGTGTTGATGTACATCAACAAAAGGGGCCCCTTCTAAACCTACACTTGGGTCGCAAGTCCCAGGCACTGTCCCGAGTTCCCAACTCAGCAACGCGATGGACCCGGCACCCGCACGGAGAATCCATGGATTGCTAAGATTACGGTCTCATTCCAGTTCAAATTGAATAGGTACGCATACATAAGATAGTTCAGCTATACAAAATAAAGTAGTGCATCAAATTTACGCTAAGGCGGTACGAAGTTCGCCGGGTCAGCTAGTCTAGAATAAATCTCTGCTTTTTGTCTACCCTTTTATAAAAAATAACCAACAACTAATCATTATTTTAGCCCGGTTGCACCCTGGCGAAGACACGGCGCTCCACACGTTGGTGGAGTGCCCTGCGTGGGCGAGTCAACGCCGGGATCTCGTTGCGGTCCTGGGCGTGGACGTTCTCTCGTTGGAGACTATGGTGAGGGCCGTGGTCTCCGACGGGAACAAGTGGCACGCCGCCGCCTCTTTCTGCGAGCAGGTAATGCGCGCGAAAGAGACGGCGGAGAGGGAGCGGGAGAGAACCCTGCCCCTCGAGTTTCGCAGTCTGCGGCGAGGACGCCGCAGACTCATCTACGCCCGGGACTACCGACCTCCATGATCGGGGCCTGAGGACGGCAGTTGGCCGACTAGCCGCCCTTACAGAAGCAGGCCGTGGCGGAGGCGTGTCGTGTGTGCCCTCACACGCCTGCCAACTCACCGAAGCGGGATAAAACCCGACCCCAGCAGGCGAGGCCGCGGTGGCGGCCAAAGTCCGCCGGTAACCCTGGGGTTATCCTTTCGAGGGCTTACCCGGGGTGCCCGGCAACAGACACTTGGGGAGGACACCGTGCGGTTTTAGTCGATACACGAAATACCAACCCCGCCGGCCGGCGGGGGGGTATCCGAAGGGATTTCCGCACGTAATAAAAAAAGCCCAGTTGCACCAAGATCACCTCAGAGCCCGGGTATATAAGCCAAACGCTTATACAGTTTTTATGGGAGTGACTGCAGTGTGCGTCCCCACGCAGACAGGTAAGCCTGCAGGAAAGCCTAGTCCATTATCAACAGGTGTACCGGCTTGCAGTTGATCTTGTCTAGGCCCTAAGGTGTTATGGTACATTTAGACTACGACACTATACACGGTACACTCAGTGTATACATCGGAGTAACTGTGTATGAACACGAGTGTCCCTGATTGCAAAATTTATTGCGACACGATAATTAGTGTCGTATCAGCCGCTGTGTGAAGATGTTGTGTCCAAGTGTCTAGTGTAGTTGAAAAGTTTTCGAACAGGTTTGAAATTTTCAATACACCGCACCTGCACGACGTTTATCCATGCTGACCGAGCATCGCTAACTAATTGAGCTGAGTGAGACGAAGTCGAGCGAAAGCTCCTCATACCAGAGTTCAGGATTTTCTTTGTCACAGGCCTCTTCCTAAGCTACTAATACAATCAGAACCAAATTTGGCATGATTAAAGAGGTCAATCAGAGGAAGGTTTATGGATATATTTTGAAAAAATTAATGCTACCACAGAGGAATGATCACCGTTTAAAAAATTCCAGATGGAATTACATAATAACCGCTCGAGACACTGTGACCAAACTTTACACGCTCAGAAAGCATGTCCAGAGTTGTGACTTTCAAAAAGAATTTTCAAAATCGGACTTGCCACGGAGGAATGATCACTGTTCAAAATTTTCAACATCTGATTCCGCAATAGCGGTCAAATCTATTGGACAAGAATCACGATGTCTCACTCAGCTCAACATTGCAAGCAGCGATTCGCCTTGCAGACCTAGTTTACGTGTGAACAACTCGGACACAATTTCCTTACACTTACACATAGAGATTACTCAGACACGCATAACCCGTAAAGTGTAAACAGTACAGACATTAATGTCGGACATTTATTTCGGAATTTCTGTCGTAGTCTAAACGTACCTTTAGTAGGATCCCAGACACCCAAAAAAAATAAACAACGGTTGTAATTTTTTTGCCAGGCTAACATGTCAGAGCTACGCAAAAAGGCTTAAACGAAAGGACATACAAACCATGTTGTGCAGATATGAGTCAAACTACCAGCTGGCTAGAATTGAAATGTTGATGCCAAGCCATCAAAAATAATCCCTATTCTTATGTGGCATGGACTCATTTTATTCTGACAACTAGAAAAAAATATTTCTGGTTCTCAGAGTCTTTGCCACATAAGAATAGGGATATTTTTTTTGTTTACTTTCTGGTTGTTTTTTGTGTTTCGCGTAGATGTCTTGGGTTTTGACCAGTAGGTGGGTTGGCTAATTTCTGCAATATACGGTCCAAACTCATGTTGCATGTTTCATCTGAGTGTAATTCATAGTTGCGAAGTTCAATATCGCGATGTACGTTACAGCGAAAGTTTACTATTGCGACGGACATTGTTGCGAAAGTTCATTATCGCGATGTACGTTACAGCGAAAGTTTACTATTGCGACAGACGTTGTTGCGAAAGTTCATTATCGCGATGTACGTTACAGCGAAAGTTTACTATTGCGACAGACGTTGTTGCGAAAGTTCATTATCGCGATGTACGTTACAGCGAAAGTTTACTATTGCGACAGACGTTGTTGCGAAAGTTCATTATCGCGATGTACGTTACAGCGAAAGTTTACTATTGCGACAGACGTTGTTGCGAAAGTTCATTATCGCGATGTACGTTACAGCGAAAGTTTACTATTGCGACAGACGTTGTTGCGAAAGTTCATTATCGCGATGTACGTTACAGCGAAAGTTTACTACTGCGACAGACGTTGTCACGAAAGTTCTATACTAAAAAGAAAAAGATCAGTGGTTCCGGCGCTTCGCCGGCCGCTGCCGCGACACGCTCACTTCGCTCGCTCGGCTCGCGCTCTGTTGGGGTCACAGTTCTAACCTAACCTAACCCACTTTAGTAGCAACCAAAATTCGCGACA
Source organism: Cybosia mesomella (assembly GCA_946251805.1). NCBI lineage: Eukaryota > Metazoa > Arthropoda > Insecta > Lepidoptera > Erebidae > Cybosia > Cybosia mesomella. The sequence goes on from OX276411.1 coordinate 20,572,614, forward strand.
AGGCCTGTCGCAGTAGTAAACTTTCGCTGTAACGTACATCGCGATAATGAACTTTCGCAACAACGTCCGTCGCAATAGTAAACTTTCGCTGTAACGTACATCGCGATAATGAACTTTCGCAACAACGTCCGTCGCAATAGTAAACTTTCGCTGTAACGTACATCGCGATAATGAACTTTCGCAACAACGTCCGTCGCAATAGTAAACTTTCGCTGTAACGTACATCGCGATATTGAACTTCGCAACTATTTAATTACACTAGTTTCATCTAGCTGACCTGCACAACCAATAAAGTAGATGTCTCCACTGGGAGATAATCTCTGTATAGAGTAATCAGCTATCAATAAATCTGTTTATAGTTAAGAGATTAATCGCAGATAAATAAAAAAAAACCAAGTGGGCCAAAAAGGCCAAGTGTGAGTCGGACTCGCACCTAAAGGGTTCCGTACCAAATCAATAAAAACTTGTAAGTACCAAAATTTACCTTAATATTCAGCTTTTTTTGGGGCTTGGAATTTTTCCTTTATTTGTGCTAGAAGACCTTGATTTTGCCAAATTTCGTGATTCTAGGTCAACAGGAACTAACATGTAGTACTTCCGGTTGGCCTAGAATTGTCAATTTTGGTTAAAAGCAAAGCTCTTACAGCACAAGTAAAGTGAAACTTCCGACAAATAAAAAATGATGAAAATTAAGGTAAATTTTGGTACTTACAAGTTTTACCGAAAATCGAAATTTGCACCATATAATTTTGTTCCATTGACTCAGAACCTTGATTTTTATACATCTAATTGGGACTGTAGACCCCAGTATATGGTATAAATTGCAACTTGCTAGGTCCACCCATTCCTGAGAAAATTGGTGGTGACACACGGACAGTCAGACAGACTGACAAAAGACTGATCTTATAAGGGTTCCTTTCTTTACCGTTTGAGGTATGGAACCCTAAAAATTGTTAACATGGTATGTGTATGTAATGGTGACCCTCTTTCCTGAGACTTTACCATCAGGCGAGGTGAGATCAATGTGACATGTCCTAAATATAAAAAAAAAAAACAACTGGAGTTTCAGAATGTTACTCACCAATAGGCCTGGGGAAGCTAGGAGGTATGTTCACCATGTCAGGGCCACATGTGACCGAGCTGAAATTGTTCCTATCCATTTCAAAACTGGGCCTGGAAAACCAATGTGGGATAGTGATTAAGATGTTAGATGAGATGAGAGATTATGGATCAGACACACTGGATATAGGAGTCCTGCAGGATTTGGAGGTGAAACAGATCATAGAATTTTACAAGAAAACAGGTAGGTTTGATGGAACACCGTGAATGCCGGATATCCAACATCCTCACCAAAAGCGAGGACCAAGAGAAATGGATGAAATAGCCCATACACGAAGCGTAGATCAATCGCCCGGTTGCTGGTTTGTATGGCAACCGTGACTGACAAATTAATGTGCTGAATGGAAATGAATTCCTATAAACTATTTATCACACATTCAGTGGATGTATAGGGCCTCACCAAGAACTTCATCTGCAAGCCAGTACATCTGTTTAACAGGTGGTGCTCTGGCATAGGGTTTCCTATAGGGGTTGTAAATTCAGATGGCAGTCACTCCCAGAGGAGGACTAAGGGTCCCCCAGGCTTCCCAGTGAAAGTCTTGGACGGAACTTGACTTTTCGTGTGCACCCACCAGCAGGTGAAGCTTGTGTGTGCATAGGCATCCAACTAGATGTAAAAACCAACATTCAAAGTAGTAGGTAAAGTTTATAAGTACAAACCTCACACTATCCGACACATAAAGGTCGGCATCGCCTGACAGAGAAGTTAATTCCACTAACAGAGGCCCAGTATGTCCCAATTGCCAGTAAGAAAAGTTACCCGCACCTACAGCACCCACTACAGTGTCCAGAAGTATTTTATCCGTCTCTATTTGCACATATCCCGAGAGCAAAGACGAGAAAGTCGATATACAAATGATTCCCAACAAAACTAGTATAAATTCTCGTCGCATTTTATCGGTTTATTTATTAAATAATGAAAAATATATTTTTTTCTACAATATTGTAGCTTATTGTCAAAATGACTCTGACTGACATTGACATTTCCTTTTGAAATTATATAGTTCGTTCTGAAATATGAATACAACAAAATCTCGATTGAAGTAAAACCGTGAATAGTCACTTTTTATCTCAAAGACGCTATTTTAGATATAATATAGTCAAATCTATTCTTAATTGTTCTTTCCGTAAAACGCATTTGCATTACTTCAATTTCTTACATTGCATCCAAAGTTTTCACATAGGACGAGGACCGCTTATTTTTTCTTGTTAGCTTATAAATGCGGTTTTTATGAGAGCAAATGCCGTCTGTACCTTACAGCAGGTTGGCTTTGCCCTGAGGATCTTTGTGAGCCCCCTAAACACAATCCTTCAACAAAGTATTAAGTAACTTCAAAAAAAAGGTAAATGAAATCAATAAAGTCGTTCTCAAGTAATGGCGTTTGTGTGATCAAAGGAAACAGTAAACATTTATATTCCTATGACCCGATTAGAGCGCCACCAACCGGGTTGAACGCGACGTGAGAAAAAACGCTGCCCGTACGGCAGCGTTTTTTCTCACGTCGCGTCATAATACGTTCAATTAGTTTGACGTTGCACCGCTAGATGGCACATGATGAAATTAATATTTCATGTGCAATATCTAAATCTTAGTCAAAATGCTCGCTATGAACACAACATGTCAACATATGTAAATGATGAATATTATACATAATATATTATGCAATCGTTCAGTAACTTTCCAAGTATAGCTATTTCACTCATTTGCACTCGGCGTCTCCCTTCTTATCTTTTTAGGCAATAACATAGTATTTTTATAGTTGAACCAACTTACCTATTGTTTTTGTTTACAAACATCGTTAGATAAGCATAAATCTACATGGATAAGGCTTTATCTTCGTTCTTGATTGTATAAAACATATTTTTTGCGAAGAAAAACAATATGGGTAGGTATATTTTATGATTGTATATATTATTATTGTAAACACTTCAGACTTATTGGAGCCGATGGAGGCAAGAAAGGCGACATTGAATGATTGACTTTTCGACCAAGTTCAAAACTAGGATTCATTCTAGGAATTGGCATCTCGCCACCAGTTATTCAATAGAAATTTTCATTTCATTTCACATTGGCGAAATTGCCGCGATGTAGTATTTTGATTGTTTAGGTACCCGCCAATCGCCATAGATAAAATAGCAAAATAATAAAGTTTAGTTGAGCTTTGTGGTTAAGAGTCGGCCTTCAGATCGTGAGCTCCCGGGTTCGAAACCTGGCTATATTACACTACCTATGTAAAGCCACTCCAAACACAAGCAATTTATCTGGATAACGGGCGGACTAGAAATACCGAAATATTTCACATCAAAATGGCCACGCGAAAGAAGTCGTGGGTTTTCAGCTAGTCTTCTATACAATAGTTACATACAAATCGATGTGTGTAGTGTGTATGTATGTGTGCTCCCCATGAACTCCAAAACGGCTCGACTGATTTTGATGTTCCTTCAGGGTATCTTCAAAGTATCCGTATTCAAGACAATCCTGTGAAGTCTGGTAACGATAGGAAATCCTACCTGGGGGTATTTAGGACTACACAAAGATCTTTGGAGCCTCAGCCATGTCAGCTGCTAGCTGGTTCACCTGCTGATCATCGTACGAGGCTCTAACGGAAAATGTTTCCTTTCGAGGTTGGAAGGTCTAACAGCAGTTGCTCCCGTAAACACACCAAGTAAATTACGGAGGAGAAAGATTGGGAGAGAGTAGAGATGTCATCCGTGCCAATGATGTCACTACCATGGATGGCCAAGATCGTGCGAAGTGGAGACGGAAAATTAAGAAAGCGGACCCTGGGCTCCGAGGAATAGCCTCGGTTGCAGTCGAAGCACACCGCTCAGATAAATAAATAAATATTCTAGGGCAAATTACACGGAGGCGTGTCGTGTGTGCCCTACACACGCTTGCCAACCGTCACTTGTCACCGAAGCGGGATAAAACTCGACCCCACCAGGCGAGGCCGCGGTGGCGGCCAAGGTCCGCCGGCAACCCTGGAGTTATCCTTTCGAGGGCTTACCCGGGGTGCCCGGCAACGGGCACTTGGGGGAGGACACCGTGCGGTTTTAGTCGAGACACGACATAACCACCCCCGCTGGCCAGCGGGGGGGGGGGGGGGTATCCAAAGGGATTTCCGCACGTAAAAAAAAAATACAATAACAATAATAAAAAAAGGTTGATTTTACATACAATTTTTTTGTCGTACCTATTAATACTGAGGCACAAAATCCTCAATAATGTAGGGTGTCCGGCCTTTCTACCCAAATGTCCGGCCAAACTGGCTGGTCTGTCCGGCTATTAGGTTTGGCGACCTGGCAACCCTAGTCCCAGCTACCTTTTCAGGTCGTCCCTCCATCTTGCTGGGGGACGTCCTACCTTCCGTTTACTGATTCATGGTCTCCACTCTAGGACTCGTTTGCTCCATCGACCATCGGTCCTTCGGTAGATGTGGCCAGCCCATTGCCACTTCAGCTTGCTCGAGCTATGTCGGTGACTTTAGTTCTTTTCACTTCTCATGCTCTTAAAATGTTACTTTAGTCTCTGCATATCGGGACTAAAGTTCCTTATTAATCTCTAGGGACTAAAGTATTTTTTTTTAAATTTACTTTGATAACTCCTAAACAGCCAATCTCGGTGTTTGTGAATGGGAGGATTATCACCTTTTAAGTGATTATGTATAGAAATAACCTCAAAATGACATTTGAAAAAATCTAAAAAACCCATTTAATTTCGTGAAACACGATTAATGATATTAATTTAATTAATTATTATGTAAGTATTAAGGATTAATTCATTTTATTATGCATTTCCAATTACTTTTAAATTATTTGTCAAGTTTGAATCTGTTGGCTAAATATGCAAGCATTTAAAGCGTACGTCACTTAACAAAAAAAAAACGCGGGACAAATTTTTTTGCAATTTGAATTTTGAATAGATTATTCGTATTAAGCTTGCGTTGTAATCACCAATTACCTAGACCAATTAATTGTGCAACTTAATAAATTACGGACCAAATATGTCATCATCGTCATCCAGTGGAGAAGAATTAACGCCTAACTCCAGAATGGAGGAAAAGCAACTTGCACTTTTAACTTTTCTTAGGTTAGATTAATGATTAATACGTTATTTTAAGAAACTTTGTTATTATAAATATTATAATTTTGTATAGAACGTCGTTTTTTTCCTCGCATTCAAAGTGAAAAGTAGAGTGTTTAACGTGGGACTAAACAACCATAATGACACTCGAACTATTAGCTACCCTCGCTTCGCTCGGGTGGCTAAAACATCTCGTGTCATTAAGGCTTGTTTTAGTCCCTTGTTGAACAATCTACTATTGTCGGATGGCCTCATTTCGAATTTTATCCTTCAAAGAAACCCCAAGCATAGCTCGCTCCATAGCCCGCTGTGCGACTTTTAAGTCTTGGACTAGCCTCACTGTCAATATCCACGTTTCGGCACCGTAAGTCATTACAAGTAGGACGCACTGGTCGAACACCTTTGTTTTTAAGGCGGAGGATCGGGTGCTATGGCGTACAATGGGAGAGGCTTATGTCCAGCAGTGGACTGCAATAAGCCAATTGATTGATTGATTGATTGATATACTTCTATCGATAAGTCTCCACGGTTAAGCCCCCATCCCCACCCCGCCGGCCAGCGGGGCTGGTTATGTCGGACTCGAATTGACCAAAACATCACTCCGTCTCGGGTCTTTAATACCGGGGTGCAAGGAGACATTCAGCTGATGAGGTAACCAACATAACTTGATTGTGAGGCGGAACGAAGCTTTCCGGGTCCGCTATTTGAAAAATAAAATGTGGAATGATCTCCTTGCTGTGGTTTTCCCAAGCGACTACAATATGGGGTTCTTCAAGTAGGGCATTAGAAGATTTTTACAGGGTCGGCCGCGCAACGGACGCCCCTTGTGTTGCACACGTTCATAGGCCGCGATAACCGCTTCCTATCAGATGGGCCGTGTGCCTTTAATATTTTCATATTATAAAATGTAAAATACATAAGTACTTTCAATTAATACCAAGAATAACCGCTACAACTGTAAATTAAAATGTATACGCAATAAATAAATATGAAACTACTGCGTATTATATTATAATGATTTCCTGTTCAATGGCGGCAATAAAAAGAAAAAAACTTAACACAGGAAACAACTCTGTACACAGCCAACACACCTTATCATGTTCGATGAAAACACGTACTATTCATCACAAAAGCAGATTAAATACAATATCGTTATTGAAATTATAATTTTCGCTTAATTTTCACGGTATTATTACTTAATTTCAATATGTTAAATGTTTCATAACAATCTAATATTTATTTTTGTAATCCACATGGCGTACGCAGCTGTAGGGCTACGGTCAGTGACCCGGCAGCCATCTTTGTTTGTACCCTACGCTGCATTGAGTGTTCTACTTTTTGCGCTTATTTGCAAACACGGCGACGTGCGGCCTATCCCTGTCTTGCAATAGTTTATAGTTACCTACATGACTGATTTAAAGTTTATAAGGTATATTAAAACGTGAATGGAGTTTATATGGCTTCATTATTTGGTTTATTTTGGTAGAGTGAGTCCGAGAACAAAATCTGCGGCAGAACCCAATGAATTCTATGTACACTAGACTGGCTGTTGACAATCGATTCATAGTTATGGTATTTTTGTTGGTATGGTATTTAAAAATATTTTTTATTATATATGATGTAATTTTTTTTTTTTTTTCGTGCGGAAATACCCTTCGGGTACCCCCCCGCGTGCCAGCGGGGGTGGTTATGTCGGGCTTGAATCGACTAAAACCGCACGCCGTCTCGGGTCTACAGACGCCGGGGTGTAAGGATGCCCATAGAGCATATCCCTCGCACCCCGACTGACCCTGGGCCATCTCCGGTTTCGAGATGGCCCCCTCGGGTTTGGGAACCACGGTGTCCCCGTCTTGCCCCGGTTTGAGGGAGGGGCGCTAGTCGCCCCACCGTCCCGGCCTGCTTCTGCTGGGGTGACAGGTGGCCTCACCCGCCACCCCCAGGCCTGCGCTCATGGAGGACGGAGGTCGTTAAGCGACCTCCGGCGCCTGAGTCGCCTCTTTTACCGTTTCAATTACCGTTTTCGCAATTTTTCCTTTATCTGTACTATATACATATACTTCGTACCAAATTTCAAGATTAAGACTAAGTTCACGGGAAGTAGTACCCTGTCGGTTTTGATTCCCGTGCGAGTTTCGGAAATTTGCGGCATAAACGGCTGTATCTTTTGATTGCTTTGCCTTAGAAGTTTGATTTTTTCACAGCTCCAAGGGACAGTAGACCTGAGTATTAGATATAAATTCAGTTTGATACCTCCACGCGTTCCTGAGAAAAACGGTCTTGACAGACGGACGGACGGACAACGAAGTGATCCTATAAGGGTTCCGTTTTTTCCTTTTGAGGTACGGAACCCTAAAAATCGTATCAAAATCCGTTCAGTAGTTATTGCGACCATCGCGAACAAACAGACAAGAATTCGTGAGTATTTTTGTGTTCATAATCATTAATCTAACATAACCCAAGTACTTTTTTAAATATCTTCTATTTACAGACACGACTAATTTACAATTTTATAATAGCAGGTAAGTATAGATAAATATTAGTAACCGAATTACTACTATTACCCCTAAACCCTCTAACCAAGCTAAATTGCTTGTGTTAGAAGTCGATAAACGTCGGTAGTGTAATGGCCAGGTTTCGAACCCGGGACCTCTTGTTCGTACTGCCGACTCCTTTAGCCAGTAAGCTGCTGACGCTTGATGTCATGTCAAAAAATTAATGAGTGGCTCTATGGGCAACCTTACACCCCGGCGCGGCGTCTGAAGACCCGAGACGCCGTGCGGTTTTAGTCGGTTCAAGCCCGACATAACCGCCGGCGGGGGGGGGGGTATCCGAAGGGATTTCCGCACGAAAAAAAAAGAGGCTTCTAGGAGGTACTTTCTTGTTTTACCAGGCTTCACCCGCGTGGAATTCTCTTCCTGTTCCCGATTCCCACGGGAACCTATTCCCGAGAAAAATTGCCTATGTATCCTTTCTATCCCTGTGGAAAATTTCATCCAGTTCCGTTCAGCAGTTTTTGCGTGAAAGAGTAACAAACGTCCATACATCCAAACTTTCACATTTAACATTTATTATAATATATTAGTAGGATTTCAATGTATAAATTAATATTCGCTAAAACTTCTGACAATATACTTCGGAACCCTAAAAACACTCAACTTAAAAATATTAGCAATATTGTGCAACCACACTGAAGTCCATTAACTAAACAATGGATATTGAAATGCATTATTACTAGAATCTACAACTTTTACTACGAAAACGTACAAAACATACGCTTAGACGACACCCCCAGCATTCCGATCCCAATTTTTTATAAAGTTAACTGTCAGTATGTGGGCCCATTCTCCCACACAGTGCAACAGCCCCATCCCGCTCACTCACGCGAGTCAGAAAGAGAAGTAGTAATGTAAAAAAAGCAAAAAAATCTGCTGTTTGAGTTAACCCACATCCTGAGCAGGTTTTTCTACAGCTGTTTTGTACGTAGTACCATAGAGTATAGGATCAGCTGCTTTTTTGTTTTGTTTACACGGTAAGTAGTAGCTGTGGTATTAATTTTTTTTTAAAATAAATACTAGGTCTGCAATTCATTCTGCTGTTGCAAACATTGAGCGAGGCAATTTCACCAGGACTTTTTCTAACGGTGATAATTCGTCAATGGCTAGTCCGATTTTCGTTTTCCTTTTTTTGTCTTTTGTATATGATGATGTACCAATCGCGTGAATGAAGCTTTTTTCTTCATTGAGAAATCAGATTTTGAAAATATTGTTCGGTGATAATTCCTCCGTGGTACACATGAATATTTCATTACATAGCCTATGTCCTTCCCATCAGTACCATCTTTGCTTGTGTGAAATTTCATTAGAATCGGTTCAGCCGTTTGGGAGGAGAAGATGGTCTAACGAAATACATGAGTCATTTGAAAAATCTAGCTAGTTAACTAGCTGTTGCCCACGGCTCCACCCGCGTGGATGTTGGTTATCAGACAATCGTCCTCTATTTCATCCCCACACAGGTCGAAATTTCAAAAACGCTGTAAGGCATATTTATTTACTATCAAGTGCCTATAACAATTCAAAGTTTCATGGTGTTATCTTCAAAAATGACAAACCATCATACAAACTTTCATGCCCTATTTGAACGCTTCGAGATATTTTTTCGCGATAAAAGGTAGCCTATATCCTTCCCCAAGCTCTAGTCCATATCTGTATCAAATTTAATCCAAAGCAATTCAGTGGTTTAGGCGTAAAAGCGCAATAGACAGACAGGCAGACAGAGTAACTTTTTGCATTTATACTATTTAGTATGGATAACAATTGAAGTGTCTGTTTGTATTGTTTAAAATAACAGCTTTTGTAATACACGTTACAAATGTAAAGAATACACGACTAAAATATTTTTTTGTTACTTTTGTGTGTCTATTTGTTCCAGCCAATCTCCGAAATGGCTGGCCCGATCTTGACAGCGATTTTCACTGGGAGGTAGCTGATATTATAAGGCATAACTTAGGCACATATTTTAGACCTGCTACTTGTTTCTACTCTTACACATTGCACCCATGCAAATCAAATATAAGCATAGCTCTGTGTGGTCGACTCCGGCCTGCCTGCCCACTTACACCTGCGTTATAAACTTGCGTTAGTCATTCGCTTAGTATAGATTAACTCACTCGTTCCAAAGGCCCAAACCACAAATTAAAAAAAAGCAATATTGTGCACGACACAAATAAACTATAGACACATGTGCCAGTGACACGTAGATTAAGTAAGCGTGAATATAACGAATAAATTATGAAAATGTTAGATTTACGTAAATTAAAACGTAATTATGTAATAACTTTGATATTAAGCTAAGATAAATAGCTTACTACTGTTAGGAGTTAGTTTTCTGAGTAATTAAGTATGTTAGAGCCAAATTTAATAAAGAAAGTACATTCCCCGAAAAGCATAATTGCAAATATAATTACGTAAATGCATTACTCAGAATCTAACATAACTTCGTATAAATAGGAAATACGACTTTGTATATTAGTATGTAAGTTTAATTACACCCCGCGACTGCCTCCCACGCCGTAAGAAGCGAATATGCGCTCCCCCGGCTGGTGCCATTTTATTATATAGTAGCTCGCGGGAGGCAAGGCCCATATATAAGTCTGAGGGGTCAATCCGCCCGTCATTCAGTAGCCCGACGTCGCACGGTACAGATGTAAGTACCTATCGTCGTGCAAGTCTTATTGCTACCAATGTACATATATGCTATGTGATTGATATGTAAAACATAAGTTCTATAAATAAATGGAAATGCGGAGGTGAGGTAATTTGGATCGCGGGCCAGCACTACAAAAGACTATAAAAGCAGGGACCATTTGGTAGAAAATATTGGACAGTGAACATTGGGCAATTGGGCAATGGACATGGAGCAACAAGTAGACAACAAGAGTCTCTCAAGGAACAAGGAAGCTCAACAGGAAGTAGTAGATCAAGAGTAGTGCTGGGCCAAGTACATCCGATGCCTCACTGACGTCAATGAAGTCCACCCATCCAAGTGTTTCATTCTTCGACTCAACATCCATCAAATACAGTCCACTGAAGGCGACCGCGAAGTAGTGGCAGTCTATTTGGAACCTTATCAGGTCATAGTCTGTTACGAACCACGGTCCTTAACAAATATCTTGTCACGTTATCACGACGCGCTTAAAACAATTCAGTTCAATTTAGCGGCGTTTAGCGAGAGAGATATAGCTATACACCGTGTATATCTACATCTCTCTCACTCTGCTCAACTACCCAACCCAATACTGAATTGTTTCAAGTGCGTCGTGGCTAGCCCGTTCTGTAGTAGAACTGATAAAAAACATGTTTACACTATTTAGTTTCCGCATCGAGAATTTAGATAAAATTTAGTACAATTTATATATTTGGTTCATATCACACCTTATCTCGACAGTGCTATTAATTGAGTTCAACATACTTATTTATTTTAATCAATTGATAATTATGTTACGAACAAAAACATGTTTTTGCAATATTACTTGTAAAAAACAAGTCGCAACACTAAAAATTTTTTATACTGTATAAGCATGTCTACTCTTTTATGCTACGGTGGGATTGACATTATTCGTAACGGATAAAAATCCCTAAAAAAATCAGTACTAATATATTCTGTGCTGGGATTGAAATCTTAGTTAAGTAAATGTCGATAACATTAATACTCATTGGGTAAACGCAATATTACATAGGAAAGTCTAGTTTACAATAAAAGTCTAGGTACCTAATCCAAAGTGCACTAAATTAACAAGTATAATAGAACGAGTTATTATAAGAACAAACTAGAGGTTGCCTTGCGAAGGTGCCCTCAATTAAATGCCTAATTTATAACTTGTTTTGAACTCAAAATGACCATGAAAAAGTTAACAAGAGTGAAGCTCTTCTCATGACGGACGAAGCGACTTTAGCTAATAAAACAAAAAACGTTGACATATACCTCTCAGTTCTGAAATGTCAGACGTTAAATAAATTGTTCAACGTGTGTAAAGTGTTTATCGTCTCTTGTATCTGTACTATAAAATTATAAAGCTGTTTGTTTGTTTGGTTGAACGCCCTTATATCAGAAAGTACTGGTTGGAATTGAAAAAGAAACTCTTTGTGTTGAATAGCTCATTTATCGAGGAATAGGCTAATATCATCATCGGGAGAGCGGAGCAGTAATCGTAGATGACAACAAATCGGGCAAATTTCCATACATCATTTTAAAATAATAAATTACAGGCATCTATGGATTATATGGGTGCCACAGGAGATCGAAATATGCCACGGGCGAAGCCGTGGGGCACAGTTAGTATCAGTATAAACTAATATTAAAATATGTAAATAATTGGTTAAATATAATTATGCACGTTATCTAATATTATTTACGACGTTATGTGGCTAGGTCACATATTTATAGCATACAACGTAATATTTATTGAAGACAAATGTTTACATCACATGCATAAACAATTATAAGTTAGATATTGTATTGGTTATTTGTTGGATAAAGATAATTGATATATATACCAACATAACAGTCACACCCTTTCCCGCACAGAGTAAACATTTAAAAAATAACCCGACGCAGAAAAACCTCATGTAACAAATAAAATGTGTGAGTTGGGTCTTTAACTGTAATAGGTACCTATAATAGTAATATTTTGATTCCAAAATATTAGAAAATATTAAGTAACATAGTTTTTTTTACCTTTTGGATTTCTTTTCTTTATGTCTTCTGTTTTTTACTATTATTGAGCGAAGCTCGTCAGAGCTTTGCTCTCTTTTAGACGACTCATGTATTTCGTTAGACCATCTTCTCCTCCCAAACGGCTAAACCGATTCTAATGAAATTTCACACAAGCAAAGATGTTACTGATGGGAAGGACATAGGCTATGTAATTAAAAATTCATGTGTACCACGGAGGAATAATCACCGAACAACATTTTCTAAATCTGATTTCTCAATGAACAAAAAAGCCTCATTCACGCGATTTGTATTAAATTAAGTACTTTATTCATATACACTAAACAAAAAAAGAAAAACAAAAATCAGGCTAGCCATTGAGGAATTATCACCGTTAGAAAAAGCCCTGGTGAAATTGCTTCGCACAATTATTGCAACAGCAGAATGAATTGCAGACCTAGTAATTAATATTAGCAAGTGTTTACTGTCCTAAACCTCTAATAATGTTAAAATAGATTCATTTTAAGATTCCTTATCTAGTGAAGAGCGTAAAAGCTTTGCCTATTCATTAATTCGTAAGATACAAGTCGAACTGATACTGGCTGGTTAGTTAACAAGACGTTGCAACATCTGAATGAAGTAGAATTTGGACTGCAGGTGTGCATCTACCTGTGTGACGTGTCTGAATCGAGACGGACGGCTCCCCTAACGCTACGCACCTATACTAGTTGTTGCCCCCGGTTCTACTTTACATAACATAACATAACTTCACGCCTGTATCCCCGAAGGGGTAGGCAGAGGTGTATTACACACCCATGATTCGCCAGTTATGTTTAGGTTCCAATGTAATAGGGGGCGAGCCTATTGCCATCTACCGGTCACATTACTGAGCGAGCGATAATCAAGATTTTTAATACACACATAACTACGAAAAGTCAGAGGTGTGTGCCCGGGGCGACAGGGGATCGAACTCGAGACCTCGTCTCGGCAGTCCGTTACGTTCACCACTGGTTCTAATTTAAAGTTTCATTATTCAATTATTATTAAATTAAATTAGTCTATATTCATTCAGAATCTACATATACTAGCTGTCCCCCGCTGCTTCGCCCGTGGCATACTTCACCCCTGTAAACATGCCTGTAAACTTTTTTCTTCAGGTAATTTTTTTAACTTTTCTCTCCGTAAGAACCATCCGCGTACTTCAAGGAATATAATAAAAAAATAATTAGCGAAATCGGTTCAGCTGCTCTCGACATTTGCGCTTAGCAACACATTCAGCGATTCATTTTTATATTATAAAGATATCCATACTTTCCAATTTCCATCACAATCTGTTCAACAGTTACGGATATGCGTGATAAAAAAATTCACACACACTTTTAATAATCTTAGCTACAGTTATTGTTATTACTTTCATTGTTAATTTGTACCTTTGAAAACAAAATGGGGTGTATTCATTTTTATTACCTGGTTTTATAACCTGGAAGCTAAATCTTAAGAAATAACCATTTGTTATAAGTTTCATTGAAGCTCACCCATTCCTTATCTAAAATGGAACAAAGCCGATGCAATTAATGTCTGCAATACAATAAAAATACTCATGAATATGGTTAAGCGTTTCAGGTGAAAGAAACGCATTAAAAGAAATTGGTGCTTGTAATAATTCTTACTTACCTGGAGCTGAGGATATTTTTTCACAATTGTGTCTAAAATACCATGTTCCTTTAGCGTGGTATTTAAAAAAAATTAACAGCTTTGGTTCTTTGTTTATTGTATTATGATGAACTAGCTGTTGCCCACGGCTCCGCCCGCGTAGAATTCCGATCCCGTTCCAGCAACCCATGGGAACCTATTTCCGGGATAAAAAGTAGCCTATGTGTTGTTCCGGACTATAATCTGTCCCTGTGCCAAATTTCTGTCAGATTCGTTCAGCCGTTTTTGCGTGAAAGAGTTGCAAACATCCATCCATCCATCCATGCTTACAAACTTTCGCGTTTATAATATTAGTAGGATATTAACCATCTATACAAATAAATACAAATAAAAAAAAAGCCTAGTGGTATGGGTAAAGGACTGCTGAGACGAGGTCTCGGGTTCGATCCCAGGTATTACCATGGCACACACCAATGACTTTTCGATGCTTTTCGAAGTTATGTGTGTATTTATCGCAGGTTTATAAGTGCCCGGTTAATGGCAATAGGCTCGCCACCTATTACATTGGGACCTAAACATAAACTGGCGAAATGTGCCTACATAAACTCCTGCCTACCCCTTCGGGGATATAGGCGTGAGTTTATGTTATGTTATGTTACAAATAAATAAAAATTAAATGTCTGTTTGCATCGTTAAAATAACAGTTTTTTGACGTGACAACGTCTTATAATTCGATAGAGCCGGCTGCGGCGTTCCATTTAAGGCTTGAAGTGTAAGCGAGAGCGCGGAACGAGCGACAAAGAGGCACAATCGGCCTCCGCGTTCGGCAGCGTTCGACATCTGTCGCTCTCCTACTTGAGTGAGCGATGCGTCCGCGTGGACAGCTGCTATACAATAATACATTTACATGTTTTCGTCAAGTATGAAGTGCAGTGAATTCTTATAACCGATCTTAGTGGTTAAACAAATAAAATTAAAATTTTCTTTTTAAAGATGCAACCGTTATAACAGAACCTAAGTTACAAAGTGTAAGGTTTGGACTTATCAGGGCAATAGTTAGGAGGATGACGAAAAATTATGATTATTATAGAATAGAGAAAGACCATGTGTACCTTGGGGTGGTACTTTTACCCGACTGCCAAGGAAGGTTTATGTTTTACGCGCGTATCTTGTATGCATTTTTTTTTTATATTTACGACACGTCAATTTGACTTCACCTCGCCTGATGGTAAGCTGAAGGTAAAGTCTCAGGAAAGAGGGTCACCATTACATACACGGACCATGTTAACAATGGTGGCACTCAGCTTGACGGCCTCATCAGAAGAGGATTGTCGTCGCAGCACCGCGTGACACCCACCGGTCCCACTAGTGCTGCGACCACAATCCCCCTGCCCGGCTATGCATATTTAATATCTATCCTTTATTACCTCGTATCTTCCAAACCGCTGCACGGATTTCAATAAATGAGGTCTCAAATGAAAGTAATTCATCTTCCGAGTGTCATGTCAAAACTATACGGTGGATTTTTGGCGCTAAAATGTATGTTGTCAAAAAATATATTTTTACTTAAATTATCTAGAGTCAAAATGAAGAACTTTTAATGGAGATTTCAAAAACATATAAAACTTTTATGTTTTAATGTAATTTGAAATGAGGAATGATAAAATAAAGCGTTTATACGGATCCAAGAACAAGCAGTGCATCTGTAGTCCAGTTTTCGTCTGTGTTGGTGCAAGAATTTTTTCTCATGTATGCTAAAAACTAAAAAAAAACCGACTGCAACTGAAAATACCGAAGTTTGATACCAGGAGGGATCCATTAATTCTTTTCGGATTATGAATTTTTATTTTTTTTATTTCACTGCATTTGTTGATGTAAGTATATTATGAACAGGCAAAAATAGCTAGGTAAGTAATTCATTTTGCAGATTGAATAATATAATGTAGCGTCTAGCGTATTGTAAAAAAACAAAGACTTCTTTGATTTGTTTAATGTAGGTAGGTATATAAGGCGGTGTTGCGCGCGTGGTAACCTTTTAGCGCGAAAAGTTGTTATTTTCTGAAATATAAAATTCTACGTTTCAATAAAATCAGTTCAGTAATCTAGCCGTGAACGGTAACAGACAGATTGACAGACAGACAGACTTTCGCACTATACTAGAGATTTTATTTTATCTGTGCTTAAACATAATTGTTTAATTGGACGTATGAAAACTGTAAAATTTTAGAAATGAGATACTTACCTATTTTCAGTTCTAGAAACTTGACACGGTAATGTAAATGTCAGTAGTGGGTATTCTCCACGACATAATTCATAACTACTTAAATATTGTCTAGTTTAGTGACTCTTCTAAATGTGCTAAATACTCAAAGCTTTGGTTTCTAAATACTAAAAGAACTATTTAGTAATCTGTACTAAAAGCGCTTTGATTTAAAGGTTAATCCGGGATATTGACAGTTTTAGTATAGATTAGGTACCTAATATCGGTCACGAAAAATAGAGATCACTAGAAGTTTAAAAATAAAATATTTAAATTAGTAGAGCATTTTCGTTCCAGTTGTACTCGTATTTAAATGTGAGTTATCTAATTTAAAAAAGTCACTATAATAAAGGTTAGGTTAGGTTAAAGGTTGACAGATAAAATAAAATATTTTACTCTATAAAATATTTTATTTTATCTGTCAACCTTTTTTATGAATAAGATTATTTACAGATAAATCGCAATATGTTATTTTATTGGAATAAGTTTGTAACGGATAAATAAAAAGGTTTTTCACTGAAATATTCATATAGGTTCTTGTGAACGAGTAAAAAAAGTAAAGTGGCTTATAGTTTTCTACAAGTTCCAGGCTAGGCTATCTTTTTGCATAATTTCATTACAATATTCACAGAGAATTAGTATATTTAATTGTTACAAATAGGTAAACAAGCAGAGTAAGGTTCGCAATAATAGTAGCGTGGTTACAAGAAAAGGTTATTGCCCTTAACAACGATAAATTAATATTCCTTCCACAAGCCGCACGCATCCTATCTGTACGCGCCGGATCTGGGACAACATGAAGCTTCTAGCACTTGTTTAGTAACTGCTAACTATACAGTAGTTTTTACTTTATAGGTAAACACACAACTTTATACGCTCCATAGGGGTAGACAGAATTGTATTATATCCACATTCCGCCATTTAAATAGCGACTTTTATATTTAGGTACTACTGGACTGCTTGTACGGAATAAAATAACTTGGCATCAATTTACGCCCTCAAATAACTTTTTGTAGCTATGATAAAGATGACATAACAAAAAGGCGTGCTATGACTGTGATAGGCGTTTACATAGTTATGCTTTCCGTTCAAAATTCGAAATTAAAAATTCATTCCCGCTTCACGCAGGAACTGTAACGCAATTTTTGTTCTACCTCATCGGGTGCCAACTGCCAACGATGGGCGTGTCAGAATCGAACCGATTAAAATCACACGGTGTCCTCTCCAAGTGTCCATTGCCGGGCACTCCGGGTGAGCCCTCGAAAGCCATCGCGGCTTCGTCTACGGTTTGATCCCGCTTCGTTGAGTTGGCAAGCGTGTGTATGCTTCTTTAATGACAGCGGGTGGGCCGACTGCCGTTCTCAGGCCCCGATCATGGAGGTAGTCGGTAGTCCCCCTTTTTTTTTTCCGTGCGGAAATCCCTTCGGATACCCTCCCGCCGGCTAGCGGGGTGGCTATGTCGGGCTTGCACCGACTAAAACCGCACGCCGTCTCGGGTCTTCAGACGCCGGGATGTAAGGTTACCCATAGAGCATATCCCTCTCACCCCGGCTGACCCTGGGCCATCTCACCACTAACAGCATAGCTCATCCTGTCTCCTTTGAAAGCAGAGGAGTACGGAGAGCGATGTGTTCCCGCCACGTTGGGTATTGGCCGACGATCAATGCCAACCCTATGAAGGGGTGAAGGGGAAGCCATTGACCGCCGCCCAGGGTGTACCGGCCGCTCCGATTCCGTTCCCCCCGGACTGCAGCGGGATCGGAATCGGAGCGACACTCGAGGAGGTTACCCAACACACACCCCTGCCAAAATATACCCTACCAAAACGTAGTAGGGTATATTTTTACGAAACCTTTTTTCCTAAGTATCTATCTATACTGTTATTAAATTGTTACTAAAATTGTTTATTGTAAAAAATACTTGGGTTATGATTATTGAGCTGAGCGAAGCTAAGCTCTTATACGTGGCTAAGCCGTTTGGTCGAGACTGTACTCCTCCGGAACCACAATACTGATCTTGACCAAATTTGCCATGGTGATAGTGTAGACACCGCTGAGTGTTTAGATGGGTCAACTGTTTAAATACAATTTACCATTGAGGAATAATCATCGAAAACAACGAACGCGCGACCTTAGCTAAGCGCGCGACCGTAGTAAGATGTCTTATTTTTCAAGTAAGAGTCCTGCTCGCTCAGCTCAATTTATTTCAGTCGCACCCTGCACTGAACTCCTAGTGATAAATAAACGCTTATGATCACAAATATATATTTTTTGATCTCTGGTCTGTTTGTCCGCTATGGACGCTAAAACCACGGAATGTGTTTAGATTAGATGCAGTTTTTTTATTAGAAAGGTCTTGGTCAGACTTAAAATCTGCCGTATGTTTGATTGCAATTAGTTTACTAAAACTGAAGATATGACCAAAAACAAAAACCGACCTCCGCACGCGGTAGTTCGTTGTTTCGTCCTATGATAATTTCGGCCCATGGGACGAAACAATACTTTTCTAAAATATAATAATTTTCATTCGTTGATTCGTCCTATCGATTTAATTTTAAAGATATCTGAGTTTTTAGTATCGTCAACAAAACAATGGTGATTACTTTAATAAAATAAGTTATTAAGTAAAACGAAATCTAGATTTGTAGAATTTGTAGTTTAGCTTGTTTTAGAACCAGTTGGTTTTCAATATAGCTTCTGGGTTAGGTTAGGTTAGAACTGTGACCCCAACAGAGCGCGAGCCGAGCGAGCGTAGCGAGCGTGCCGCGGCAGCGGCCGGCGAAGCGGCGGAACGACATCAAAAACTACTGGACGGATTTTGATGCGTTTTTTTTAGTTAGAAAGGGCTTACTCGGACTTAAAATCTTACGTTTGTTTGATCGCAAGCGGTTGAGTAGAACCTAAGATATGAGCAAAGGTCGCGTTAACCGAGATGCACGCGGGCGGAGCCGCGGGCGGAAGGCTAGTCTTCTATAAAATAATACTAATCTCTCTGCAATATTATTTTAAGCATTTTCCTTGCTGACGTTACTTCATACAAATTTTGTATAAAATGAAGAAAAAAAAATCAATGGGACGAATCACTGAAGAAAAACTTTAATTATTTTTAATTTCTGTGATTCGTCCTATTGGGACGAACCCCTATAGGACGAAACACAGAACTACTCCTCCGCACGGCTGGAGCCGCGAGCATCAGCTAGTATTTTATACTAATCTTCTTATCCTATATACCTACCTATACAGTCTTTGCAAACAGTACTATTATGATTAATTAATGGCTTATTTTGCAAATAACGCAACTAACACGATGCCATATGCCATCAGAGCAACAAAAGTGTACATTCATTTGTTTTTTTTTTTTTTTTTTTTCGTGCGGAAATCCCTTCGGATACCCACTACCTAATTCAAAATGACGTATAGATATATTGCAAAACACTTATATTCTGAGTTAACGGACCTTAAGGGTTATCAATATAGGAACATATTACTACTGGTGGTAGAAATTTGATGACACAAATTTGTCACAAAATTCGGCCGGGTGGGTACCACCGTGCACGATTGCAAAAAACCCTCCATAGTAATCCAATTTCGGTTTGATTGCGTTCAGGGGTCAGCATGTGTATAGCCGGGCAGGGGGGTTGTGGTCGCAGCACTAGTGGGACCGGTGGGTGTCACGCGGTGCTGTGACGACAATCCTCTTCTGATGAGGCCGCCAAGCTGAGTGCCACCATTGTTAACATGGTGCGTGTATGTAATGATGACCCTCTATCCTGAGACTTTACCTTCAGCTTACCATCAGGCGAGGTGAAGTCAAATTGACGTGTCCTAAATTAAAAAAAAAAAAAAACCTGACCGGTTATCAATATAGGAACATACTACGTTATGTAATATGTAGTCGCGTAAATAGACTTTACCATAACTTTCACGTAACTTTTTTTTTTCCTGTGGAAATTCCCTCGGATACCCCCCGCCGGCCAGCGGGGGCGGTTATGTCGGGCTTAACCGACTAAAACCGCCGTCTCGGGTCTTTAGACGCCGGGGTTTAAGGAACTTCCACGTACCTTTTTTTTCGTGCAGAAATCCCTTCGGATACCCCTCCCCGCCGGCCAGCGGGGGCGGTTATGTTGGGATTGAACCGACTAAAACCGCACGCCGTCTCGGGTCTTAAGACGCCGGGGTGTAAGGTTAACCATAGAGCATATCCCTCGCACCCGGACTCAGTCCGGCCATCTCCGGTTTCGAGATGGCCCCCTCGGGTCTGGGAACCACGGTGTCCCCGTCTTGCCCCGGTTTGGGGGAGGGGCGCTAGTCGCCCCACCGTCCCGGCCTGCTTCTGCTGCGGTGACTGGCGGCCTCACCTGCCACCCCTAGGCCTGCGCTCATGGAGGACGGAGGTCGTTAAGCGAAACTTTCACGTATCTATGTACACAGTTGCTTCAAAATCTGTTTTCGTTGTTTAAAATTAGCTTGTTACTGTCTTGTTTACAGTTTGAAAATGAACTAGGCTATCTCATTTTATACGTGGTTACGTGTTAAGTTGCTTTTTATGAAACTTCAATTTCATATTATACGTAGGTCTATACAATATTGAATTAATTTAGATAAGACAGTAGTTAGTTATTGGAACAAAAACAAATAAGGCTTTATCGGTATGTATGCCAATGTGTGCTAAATACGAAAATAACACACCAGCCTTTAAAATAATCCGACTAAATCTAAAAGTATCTTAATAGTATTGCAGTCTTTGTATGCGTATACTTCTAAACTTGGTCGCGCTATACCCTCAACCTCCTTGTTTTCATCATTGTATTTTTTTTTCTCCGTTGCTAGCCCATTGGTAGGTACGATATAGACTAGGCTGTATCTAAGGCGGCACATAGATGGTGCGCTTTTATTTTATTTTTGAAACATCTTTATGATTGGAATTATAAAAATCGCACTGATATGATTTTTACATCTAATTAAACTATTAAAGCATTAAAATAGTTTAATTTAGAAAATATATAAAATTACTATATTTATAGAAATTATTTAGTGAATGTGAAATACGTAAATTCATGAACATGGGGAATCTATATACATAAAACCAAGCCCGGTTAGTCATACCCTTTATAACTCACGACCTCAGTGGCGTAGCGGTAGTGCATTCGACTGCTAAGCCAAAGGTCGCGGGTTCGATTCCCGCTCAGTGCAAATATGTATATTTGCATTGGTCTGGATGTGTCTATGTATAATATGTATTTATTTACAAAAAAAAGTATTTAAGTATGTTTATCCGCATTCTAGAACCCATATGACAAGCTCTGCTTAGTTTGGGTCTAGATGGCGTTGTGTACTTTGTCGTACAATATTATTATTATTAACTCGATTTTCATGATCTTTGATTATTTGTGTGGAAAGTTTTGTCGGACTCAAAGCGATCAAAACCGCTCACTGTCTCTAAGCCGTGTAAGTTGGCCCAATAAGGCAATTCTCTCGCATCTCAGCTGACCCTGGGCCCCATCTACGGCTTTGAGATGGCCCTCTCGGGATACTGTGCCACATCATCAATTGGGATAATTAAAAATATGAGACATTCACTAATTAAATTCTGCTGAAAGGGGAACCAACATAACTTGATTCTAAAGCTGAACGAAGCTTGCCGGTCAGCTGGTATTATATAAAACCCACAATAGCATGAATGACTGACATGAATATTTCTCTTCATAAACGAATTACGATTCGAATAAATATGACACTATAATTTACTGTATTACAAATTATTGATTACTAACTGTTGCCCACGGTTCCACCTGTGTAGAATACTGATCCCGTTTTCGCAGGATATGGGGACTATATCCTATTCCAAACTATAATCTATCTCTGTCTTAAAGGTCATCCAGATCCCTTCAGCCGTTTTTACGTGAAAGAGTAACAAACAAGCATACATCCATCCAAATAAAACTTTCGTGACTATATTACATATGGTGGCCCATTGCTGCCAGTTGCACGTTACACACAGAGCCTGAATTAGAATTGGAATTATTGACATACATATTTATTTATTTAACATAATTTTAATAATTCATTCTAATTTTAATACGAATAATGTAATAATTTTAATAATTGTGATATTAACATAAATTTAAGTAAAACAAATGTTACTAACAAAATTGAGTCTTGGTTACTTGAATAAAGAATTATTATTATTATTATATATATGTAACATTGTAAAACTTTTGTTATCAACACTAACCATTCCGTATATTATTCAGTCACGTAACAAACTCACATTATTAACGAGTTATTCTTTTAAAGAAATACGTATGCTTTTGTCACATTGGTTAATCATGGCTTTGCATAATTTTGAAGTAAAGATAAGAAATTAATTGTATTTTGAAAGCCTGCTGAGTAGGACGGAGCTATTAGCTGATTGTTCGTTCATTAATAACAGAAAGAAAACTATCTTATGAAACCTGACATTATGTGTACGATTTCAACTAATCCATTAAGTAGAATTACCTCATTAGCATTAAATCGTAAATTTCTTAGTTATATATATATTTATACTAATAGAATTGAACGACTATACCACTTGTAATATAGCTATTACTTTATGTTCCTTATTAATTTAATTAATACAATCATCATTCTCATAAATACTGTAATGCGCTTCAAATGAAAAAAACGCATAGAAAATAGTTAGTACTAGTAATAATTTCTTCTTAACTGGAACTGGGGGATGTTCATTCGTCATTGTGTGTAAAATACCATATTTCTTTAGCGTGGTATTTTAATTACACAGCTTTTGCTGTTGTATCTTGATTAATATTACAAGTATATTGGTGTAGGCTTTTCTCTCGGTGTTGGAAGGTTAGATGATAGTCGCTCAAAAATAATAAAGTCAAACAAAAATAATAACCGGTCCAAAATGTAAGCTTTGATCTCGACCCAGAAATTGCTAGGGGGAAGATGATGATGATTGTTGAATATTATAGAACAGGGAAAGGCCATGTGTACCTTGCCGTGGTATTCTTTCACTGCATTTGTTGGTGTCAGTATGAGAATAGGAAAACATATCTAGATAATCGAATATTTACATCATTTATTATATTTTATTAAGCTGAGCGAGCGAAGCTCTTATACGCGACATAGCCGTTTGTTGGTGGCTGAACTTCTCTGTGACCAATCGCGCGATCTTGACCAAATTTACCACGGTGATAGTCTGGACACTGAGGAGTATTTTGAAGCGAGATGGTTCATGTCCGATGTACCATTGAGGAATAATCACCGTAAAACAGTATACGAGCGCACGGCGTTAGCTAAGCGCGCGACCGTAGTAAGATGTCTTATTTTCAAGTAAGAGTCCTGCTCGCTCAGCTCAATTTATTTCAGTCGCACCCTGCACTGAATTCCTAGGTCATAATAACAGGTTTTCAGTAAATACATATAAACATAACATAACATAAACTCACGCCTATATCCCCGAAGGGGTAGGTAGAGGTGCTAGCACCCACATTTCGCCAGTTTATGTTTAGGTCCCAATGTAATAGGTGGCGAGCCTATTGCCATTAACTGGGCACTTATAAACCTGCGATAAATACACACATAACTTCGAAAAGCATCGAAAAGTCATTGGTGTGTGCCATGGTAATACCTGGGATCGAATGTCTCAGCAGTCCTTTACCCATACCACTAGGCTACCGTGGTTAATTACACATATAAATGTAACGTATTATAATTATGTACAATTAAATAGTTTTTTCGATTGAATGTGTGTCATAATTTATTTAAACAGCGTTTATAGAGTTGCCTACAAGTACTAACCTAGTAACCAGTCCTAACCTAACCTATTAAACCAGTACCTACAAATTCACAGTTACCATTATGTAACAAATTCTTTAATTTAATTATTATAAACAGGATGGTACATAATGTGATGTGAAATGTGATATATTATTCTATAAACTGAACAAGTCTGAAATTCAGCAATAAAATTATTATGCAAAATAAAATTATTTATCATGGTTAATCTTCAACGTTTTCCGGCGATGAAAGCTTTTCTTCAGTCACTGGTACGCTTGGTGACTTTGTGCGACATAAGTTTGATAACCGATCTCAACATCTTATGAATATTTGTTATCTCAATTCACAAAGCCTACCGTATCATTATAGCGAGTTTTTGGAGGCCTTTACAGATGCTAATGCTGATGCCATTCTGATTTCTGAGAGCTGGTTCAAACCTCACCATTTTTCTACTACTTATCCTCTCAGTGGCTTCGTTCTAATCCGTAATGATCGAGTCGATGAGAATGAAAGAAGAGGGGGTGGCGTTGCTATATATCTCCGCAGTGATCTGCCCTACAAAATTCTTGCTTCTTCCCCTTCGACTGTATCTACCACCGCAGAGTTTCTTTTCTTAGAGGTTATTGTCAAAGGAGAGAAAATCTTACTGGGGGTTGTTTATTGTCCTCCTGCATTAAATTATTTCTCCAGCATCGAGCCAATTCTGGAATCTGTGGGGTCGGAGTATAAACATCACATAATCATGGGCGATTTTAACACTGATCTTCTGGTCCCCCAAACGTCGCGTTGCCGCAAGTTGCTCGATATTGTCGAGTCCGTCAACTTGCACATCCTGCCCCTCCAAGCTACCCACCATAACATTGATGTCGAGGATACGTGGCTGGACTTAATCCTTACCTCCACCCCATCTCTTGTAGCTTGTCACGGTCAACATCCTGCGCCTGCATTTTCGCGACACGATTTTTTATTTGTGTATTACGTACTTAAGCCTCCAAAGGCCACACCTCGCGTACTGCTCATGCGTATCTTCAGACGCATGAACGTTGATCACCTTTGTAAGGATGCGACAGCAATAAACTGGGACTGCGTGGGTGAGTCCCCATCAATAGACGAGAAAATCCGCATCTTTAATGAGTTGGTCATTGGTCTGTACGATGTCCACGCGCCTATTAGGAGAGTTAAGTTGAAACGTCCTCCAGCGCCTTGGATAACGGAAGAGGTTCGGATGGCAATGCAGCGTAGGGATTGTGCCTTTTGCAGGTTTCGAAGGCATCGGAGTGATGAAACGTGGTCGCTTTTCAAAGCAGCTAGAAATCGGTGTAATCAAGTGATACGTAATACCAAACGCCGTTATATTCATAATAATATCACTTCTTCCTCCTCCGCTGATATATGGAAGTTCCTAGGGACATTGGGTATTGGTAAGCAGCGATATTCTGAATTTCACGCAACTATTGGTTTGGATGACATAAATCGTCATTTCACCACTTTTATACCAATGAGTCATCAAACCAAGAGTTGCACAATAGAATATATGGCAAACTTGCCTCGTCCCGACGTGGGTCCTTTTAACTTTTCTCCGGTGCAACCGAGTGAGATCAAAAAGACAATTTTATCTATCAAATCCAACGCTGTGGGCTATGATAATATTAGTCGTCGTATGATCACAACTATCCTTGACCATCTTCTGCAGGTAATTACCCATATCATAAACTTTTCATTGGATTCAGGGCAGTTCCCGTCTATATGGCGTAAAGCCTATGTCATACCTCTTCCAAAGATCTCAAACCCATCCCTTCCCAATCATTTCCGGCCCATTAGTATTTTACCTTTCTTGTCAAAAGTGCTCGAGGCCTGTGTGCACAGACAGCTGTCACCTTTTATTTATAAGAATAATTTATTAAGTCCCCTACAATCAGGGTTTAGGCCCGGACACAGTACTGTGTCAGCACTTTTAAAGGTAACCGGTGATATTAGGGCTGGTATGGATGACACCAAGCTCACGGTACTAGCACTGGTAGACTTTTCTAATGCTTTTAATACTGTCAGCCATGACCTTCTTTTATCCATTCTTTCTCTTCATGATCTCTCCGGATGCTCTGGAATGGTTCTCAAGCTATCTTCAGGGGCGCCAGCAAGCTGTTCGCCTCCACGAAAATTTATCGTGTTGGTGCGACACTGACACTGGTGTTCCTCAAGGCGGTATACTATCTCCATTGTTATTTTCGATATTTATTAACCTTTTAACTAAAAATCTTCGATGTGCGTATCACTTGTATGCCGATGATTTGCAGCTGTACGCTCAAGCGGGTGTGGGAGACATATGTGATGCAATAAATAGCGTAAACCAGGACTTGGAACAAATAAACAGCTGGGCTTACAGATTTGGATTGACTGTGAACCCAACTAAGTGCCAGGCTATCATTATAGGTAGCCATCGGTGAATTGGCCGTGTAGATGCACTATCCTTCCCTCCAATTGTGTTCAATGATTCGATTATACAATTATGCCCTTCAGTTAAGGATTTGGGTTTATTTATAGACTCGACCTTGAGCTGGCGAAACCAAGTGTCTCATGTTAGTCAGAGAGTCACTGGAACGCTTCGAGCATTCTATCGCCTACGGAACCTTCTGCCCACAAAGACCAAGACTATGCTTGTTCAAGCTGTACTATTTCCCGTATTCGATTATGCTGATGTTTGTTACTTCGACCTTAATGCAGAATATCTCAATAAATTTGACAGACTATTAAATAACTGCATTCGGTTCGTTTTTAACCTACGCAAATATGACCATGTGTCTGCTTATCGGTCCCAACTAAACTGGTTACCCATTCGCCAACGTCGAAATCAACGGGCACTTACCACTCTCTTTTCAATTCTCACATCTCCTAGTCTTCCTATTTACTTATCTCCTTTCTTTCAGTACCTTCACACAACTCACGATAGAGACCTTCGGTCGAAAAATAATCTCCTCTTGCTTTGTCCGTCTCATAATACTGGTTTTGTTCATTCTTCTTTTCCTGTACAATCTGTGCTTCTTTGGAATGCGCTACCTCTTGAAATCAGAAAGGCTACAGCCGTCAGCTGTTCAAGGCGAAAGTACGCCAATTAATGTTTGAAAAACTGGCAGAAACATCAGTATAGTAATGTCAAATTAACGATACCATATTTATTATATATACATTTATGTATATATATATATATATATATATATATTATATTAATACGTGTACGGTATGTATGATTGATTATATTTATTGTGTAGCTATAATATTTGTGTAAGTACCTATAGTAATTTATATCAAAATACCTAAGTATTAAATTATTTCATATTATTATTATACAAAATTATTGTTATGTATATGTTGTAAATGTTGCTCTTGATAATGCACCTACTGAGTCTTTCTCTGCACCACCTTTGGTTGACTGGTAGAGAATGCCTGTGGCATTAAGTCCGCCTATGTACTTGTGCATAAAGTTTAATAAATAAAATTAAAAAAAATAAAAAAAATTACAAAACACAAAGATAATTCGGTAGACGTAAATAAAATACCACGTGAATACGTGCTTCCTCATATAAGCTCCAACTAAAGCATCGTAATATGATCGTACAATACCTACATAATATGTACATTATTAGAAACGTATTAGTTCACATATTAGTCATCTAGGTATTTCCCCTTGGAATCTAATGGAATAAGCTGGTCAAAAATAACACATATCAGTTTTAGAGATTATCTCGTTTGGTCTGCCTCCTGTACAATTTGCATTTATCATGTAAGTTGCAGAGAATAACATTCTCTATAAATTTCGTTTGAAACCTTTTTTTGTATGTCGAACCGTTGGATTTTGAATATCGAGAGTATTCGAGAAACGTTGGCATAAGTGACTTTGAGACAATATTTGTAATGCTAAAATAAAGGTCTATACAAAATTCAGCTTATTCCTGTAGATTACGAGGTTGACCCTTATTTTTTGACTTAGATGACTTAACTGTAAAGGAAAATTTATATTAATACTGGCATTGAATATTAATTATATATCGTTTTACTGAAATGCTAATAATAATTGAAAAGAATTTAATCATTATTTCATTATTATTATTTTATGATCACTTCGCCATTAGCGTAACGAGCAAAAAAAGTAGCGTCATCCATGGGATGCTTTATATCCCCACTGCGCAGTCCGAGCCGCGCAGTCGCCACGAGGGTATAAATACCACAAGCGCCACCGACGTCACGTAGTCGAAATCGAAAGGTGAAGGTGTGAATAATGGAGAGGTGGCGTCCATATTGTATTCTTAAAATCGATCATCGTAAGAGCTAGCAGAGCGACCGCCGACGTTATTAGTCGTGAAAGTAAAGCAGTGTAGTGTTTCGACGTGTCATCCCAGCAGATCGACAGCGGTTCGAGGCCGATCCCGGCGGATCGCAACGATCGAGAGAATAGCCACACACAGTCTCGCGTGCCAGCGGCGACCATTTTGTTAAACATCGAGTTCGCGAGGCCGCCGTGCAAGCGAACGACGGAGCCCACCACCGACTGAAACAAACGGTGCCCGTCTAAATAATCTCAATATTCTCAAGAATATCAGTGTTTGTGTTTAAAAGTGTCGGAGCGTATTTAACAAAATAAAAGAAGATCAGGCGGCTGCTTTAAGTATGAACCGCACGGCACCACCCTGCGCCGCTGCCACTATGGGCGCTCCGCCAGCCCGCGGGCGCCGCCGCGCGGTGCTGCGGCGCTCCGTCGTCCGCGACGAACGCACGGAGCGCTACGCGGCCAGCAAGTGGGGCGCAGCACCCGCCGCCGCGGCGCTACCGCCTCCTCCGACCCACTGGCGGCGCGAAGGTCGCTGCCGACCGGAGCCCGACCGCGCATTATCACTCAAACTGCTCCTCAACGTCACGGCGTAGAACGCCGTCGTCGTACACCGCCCTATGGACACTAAGCTGCTAGCGTTTAAGTGTGGTGCGCGGGTGCGGCGGGGCGGCGGACTATGTCTCGCAGTCCCGTCGTGCCGACTTTTTTATTTCGAGGGGCGAGTTGCGGCTGCCCGCGGGTCCTCCCGCAAGCGGCCGTGTCTCGCAGCCGACCAAATTCCGGCGTTAGGTATTATTTTGTGGAAATTTTAGTAGGTAAGTGGTGCCCCGTACGTGTGAGCGCCGGCCTCTCCCTCCCCGTTATAAACACGAGAAAAACACAAAAAAATAAGCGGCGTGGAGGCACCGGGGTTCCCTCCTGCGGGGCGGCGGCGTGGGCCGGGGCTGGCTCGGCGGCGCGCCTCTTATTTTGCTCGGGCTGCGCCGCCGGTGACCGCTTGCCCCGGGCCGCGGCGTCGGTCGTATCGTTTATTTATCAGAGCGATGTTTATTTGCGCGACGGGCCCGGCTCGGGCGGGGATTCGCCGTCATGAAGCTTTAATCGTTGATGTGTGAGGAGCGCGGGCCCTCCGCCCTTAGGTATAGATTTTAAAATTTAACGATACGGTAAATGTGAAACCGACTGTTGAAGATTGGGAGTCTATTATATATGTTTGTACAGTTAGAATATTGATCTCAGCTGCTGCGGCCGTCAGCGGCCCGCCTTGTCTAGGAGCTTTCTGTGATGTACAAAAAAAAAACGAGTATATTTGGAATTTTACAAGTTTTTTATAATTAATTTGTAATGTATACTTTTAAGTGAAGAATGCGGTGTCATGCTAGACTGTCCGCAGCGTCCTATTCCCACCTTGTCCCCATTCCTTGTTCCTGTCCTGTCCCAGGGCTCCTCGGAGCCCGCCAACTGGTTCAGAGTTTCTAACAGATAAGTCATACAATAACTATCTGCAAATACTCAGCAAGAAACAAGACAAGCTAGAAAAATCAACAAGATCGTGCAAGAATTGAAGTGACAAGAAACAAACTGCAAGACCAAACAACCTTAATCCAAAACCTTATTCCTGTCCTGTCCCAGGGCTCTTAGGAGCCCGCCAACTGGTTCAGAGTTTCTAACAGATACAAAGTCATACAAATAAACTACAAATTTTTAGCTCAATTAACAAGAATCCACAAGATCATGCGCGAATTGAAGCGAGAAGAAAGAATCTACCAGATAAGTCTGAAGACTCAAGACTAGAAAACGCTGGATGCTGTTGCAACATAGAAGAAAGAACATTGCAAAGGAGCTGTCTCTTCATTTGGTATGATGCATTATTATTGTTTTAACGCTAGTATTGGCTTCATCATTTTTGTAGCTGATGGAACTCTCTTCCCGTCACAAATAGCCCATTACCTGATAAGTACCCCCTCAAATTTTAACGATGAAAAGGTTCTACACTGACCAAAGAGAATTGAGCAAAACCGCTGCAAAGTCTGTAAATACATATTCATGAATAACTAATTTTAAGCCTTGAGATTTGTAAGGATAGAAGCAATTGATAGGTTGTCTGTCTACCCTAGAGGGGGTAAGGCGTGAATATATTATGTAGGTATGTAAAATCAGCTTCAGAATATTTGAAACAATACATTCATTATCAAATGATACTATGTATGTATGTTTAGGTCAAGTCCTGCAACTGAATATTATTAAGCAGTTATCCACAACCAATAATTGAGATGAGATATTTTGCATACACATTCAATTTGGATGACAATGCATTAATATGGTATCATGGACGAACCTGGTCTGATAATGGAGTAGGGAGGTCACCATAGGAACTCCTAAAACCTTTTTTCATAATATCATAACATAACTTCATGCCTGTATCCCCGAAGGGGTAGGCAGAGGTGTATTACACACCCACGATTCGCCAGTTATGTTAAGGTCCCAATGTAATAGGGGGCGAGCCTATTGCCATCTACTGGGCACATTATTACGCGAGCGATAATTAACATTTATTAATGCACACATAACTACTAAAAGTCAGGTGTGTGCCCGGGGCGACTGGGGATCGAACTCGAGACCTCGTCTCGGCAGTCCGTTACGTACACCACTGGGCTATCGCCGCCTTTTTTCATAATAATTTTGTGATTATTTTCTAAAGAATTTTATTAAATATTAATTTCAATTGACCAAAATGAAGATGCTACCATCACCATCTAAAGAACCTATCCGGGATGTACCTAAACATTGGAGCCAAGTTCGCTCTCCAAATCCTCCTTTCCTTGTGTATTATCTTAGCTTTTACGAGAATGACTACCGTTTGGTTCAACAGTGAGCGAGACCCCGGGATAAAAGTTTGCCTGTATGCCAATCCAGTAGCCATGTGTCAGTTTCCCCCGGATTTGTCCTAATTTAGGGGGTATCTGGAAAAGGTTTTCAAGAAATATCTTTGTCCCTACAAAAAAAAGTATGAGGTCCCAAGGTACTTACTTATTGACGGTCGAGGCTCTGGCGCAGACCTCTGGGAGGAGGGGTTCAGACGGAATTCGCTCCCGTAAAAGCAAATTAAATCATAGAAAGGAGTAGCGGAACCTTTGGAACCAAACGGGATTGGCAATCTGGTGTAAAGATAATTATTTGTTCCGAATGTTGTGATAAAGGTTTTGCGACGCGTACGGAGCCGCGTGTAACAGTAAACATTATTTAAAAACCACGTGTCACGCGTCAGGTGTTCGTATATATGCTATCTCGAAAACCGCTCGACCGATAACAATGAAGTTGTGTGAATGTGTATGGTTCTTTCCAGTTTGAGTTTTGGAGGATATTGTGTGAAGGCTTAACGCTGAACAAAACAAAATAAAAACCATTATATTGAATCTTCTCGTGTATGTAATATTCCCAGACGATATTCCCATAATGAGCGTGTTAGTAAACTCACTGCCCGCGACTTCGTCTGCGTTAAATTCGAAATAGATCAAGGTATGTTTACTTCTACAGTTTATATCATCGTTAAAATAGCGTGATGATATCACTGGTCAACACTGTTTATGTCACACGAACTTTTTGATGATTTTTGTTCATGTTGGTATACCCTGATCAACAATATATAATTATTTTGTTTCAATCATGTCCAGTTTTTTTGTGACAGCTACATAATTCATTTCTGACCTCACGTGTCTTTTTTTGAATAACTTCATTTAGACGACTGCATATCTATTTTATCAACTAACTTACATTCTATTGAGCTGAGTGAGACGAAGTCGAGCGAAAGCTCCTCATACCAGACTTCAGGATTTTCTTTGTCACAGGTCTCCTCCTAAACTACTAATCCAATCAGAACCAAATTTGGCATGATTAAAGAGGTCAATCAGAGGAAGGTTTATGGATTTATTTTGAAAAAATTAATGCTACCACAGAGGAATGATCACCGTTAAAAAAAATCCAGATGAAACTACATAATAACCGCTCGAGACACTGTGAACAAACTTTACACGCTCAGAAAGCATGTCCAGAGTTGTGACTTTCAAAAAGAATTTTCAAAATCGGACTTGCCACGGAGGAATGTTCACTGTTCAAAATTTTCAAAATCTGATTCACGATGTCTCACTCAGCTCTACATTGCAAGCAGCGATTCGCCTTGTAGACCTAGAATACGTTTGTTACATCCTGAACATGCCACGAAAGTATTCTTACAACCCTGACAGTTTTTGTTATGTGTGTGGAGAATTAACTTTTACATCTCAGCGTCGAAATTTCACATCATTAATAACAGTGCTATTTGAAATATTATGGATTTCCTGTGAGGAATCAAGATAAGTCCTGGGTTCCACATAAATGTTGTGTAACGTGTGTGAGACTGCTATTAGGTTGAGCCAAACAAGAACCCATACATATGCCATTTTCCATACCAATGATTTGGACCGAACCAAAGGATCATGTAAGAATCCTGATGTCAATTTTTTTTCATTCTCATATTATTGTTTGGTGGCCCTAGTAAATTTAAAATTAGATATAAGTTTTAATTTTTTTTTTTTATTAGAAATAAAAAACGCGGTAGTCTAGTGGTATGGGTAAAGGACTGCTGAGACGAGGTCTAGGGTTCGATCCCAGGTATTACCATGGCACACACCAATTACTTTTCGATGCTTTTAGAAGTTATGTGTCTATTTATCGCAGGTTTATAAGTGCCCGGTTAATGGCAATAGGCTCGCCACCTATTACATTGGGACCTAAAACATAAACTGGCGAAACGTGGGTGCTAGCACCTCTGCCTACCCCTTCGGGGATATAGGGGTGAGTTTGTTATGTTATATAAGATTTCATGTGGCAAAAAAAAGTTGAAATTTTGTTAACCAGTGATTTAGCGCAGTTTATGACCATACCCTAGAAAATGTTCATGAAACATTTTAGCTGAATCTGTTCAGCAGTTTTCAAGTGATGCTCGAACATCGATAATAAAAGCATACAAAAATTCTAAAAAACGGTCCAAGCAAGTAAATTTTTTTATATTTGAGTTGATTGAATGAAAGGTAAATTGCGGTTTACGATTTATGACGTATTAAAAAAAACTACTTACTATATCTCGTTCAAACCAATTTTCGGTGGAAGTTTACATGGTAATGTACATCATATATTTTTTTTAGTTTTACCAGTGTCTTACTTTAGAAGTTACAGGGTGGGGGGGGGGGGGGACACACAAATTTTACTACTTTGGAAGTCTCTCGCGCAAACTAATCAGTTTTTTTTGATGACCAGGGTTTTTATGGGTCAATGGGTTTGATGAAAAAAAAATTATGAGTTGTAGTCATTGATATACAATTGTATATCAATGGTTGTAGTTCTAACTATGGGGAACCCCCAAAATTTATTGTTTTTTTTTTCTATTTTTGTGTGAAAATCTTAATGCTGTTCACAGAATACATCTAC
Organism: Cybosia mesomella; assembly: GCA_946251805.1. Lineage (NCBI taxonomy): Eukaryota > Metazoa > Arthropoda > Insecta > Lepidoptera > Erebidae > Cybosia > Cybosia mesomella. The sequence continues at coordinate 20,606,513 of OX276411.1, forward strand.
TTACCAAGTTTCAACAGCATAGTTCTTATAGTTTCGGACAAAAGTGGCTGTGACATACGGACGGACAGACTGACAGACATGACGAATTTAAAAGGGTTCCGTTTTTTTTGCCATTTGGCTACGGAACCCTAAAAAATACTTTTTTTTAATATTTAGGACACGTCTATTTGTCTTCACCTCGCCTGATGGTAAGCTGAAGGTAAAGTCTCAGGAAAGAGGGTCACCATTACATACACGTACCATGTTAACAATGGCGGCACTCAGCTTGACGGCCTCATCAGAAGAGGATTGTCGTCGCAGCACCGCGTGACCCCCACCGGTCCCACTAGTGCTGCGACCACAACCCCCCTGCCCGGTTATGCACTTGCTGACCCCTGAACGCAATCAAACCGAAATTGGATGACTATGGAGGGTTTTTCCCCGCCGAATTTGTGTCATCAAATTTCTACCACCAGTAGCTTTGGCTTCGGTACCGTTCCTAGAATACATAGCAATTATTTATTTGAAAAAATATTCAATATACAGTTTCACCTCGTTACGATTTTATTATATGTATAGGTTTCTTGAAATAGTCTACTCTTGATAGATTGTGTGTGTAAATTTTGCAAATAACTTATAAAAAAAGTTGAATTCCTGAGACGAGCTCAGCCGAATACAAGGGATTTTCGATTTAGCGATTGTTTTTTTTTCCGATTTTTTTTTATCTTGCAATGGTTCACCCCAGCACGAATCTATTACCGAAAACAGCAACTCGATAGCTCATCTCCTTCATACCCAAAACCGTGACAGAAAATTGGCAACGACGACGTCGACGGCAACTCGATAGCAATAGGGCTTTTCTAAAGAAAATCCCTAAAAATAACTAACTGAAAACCAACTAACACATACGCGAGCATACGTGTTATTCCAGATTATATATAGTCTATCCTTTTACCAAATCACAGCCAAGTCCGTTCAGCCGTTGCTCTTCTGGAGTAGCTGGCGTCAACGTCAACGGCAAAGAGTCTGACCAACCGGCCCTTTTCAAGGCCAGCTGACCCCTTTGCACGAGGGGGTCGGGGTATGGCGGGGGGGTGGTCGCTCCAGGTACCCCTCTGCTCTTATCAGAGGTCAGTCGGAGTGCGAGGGATATGCTCTATGGGTAACCTTACACCCCGGTGTCTGTAGACCCGAGACGGCGTGCGGTTTTAGTCGGTTCAAGCCCGACATAGCCGCCTCCGCTGGCCGGCGGGGGGGAGGGGGGGTATACGAAGGGATTTCCGCACAAAAAAAAAAGTTCCGTTCAGCCGTTGGAGCGTGATTGGGTAACTAACAGCTTCACAAACTTAATTTATAATTATTGGTAGAATGTAGGATTGTTAGGTATACCTATTACCGGCGGAATAGAATATTCGTGGGTCTTGAGCAATGCGACTGAGGGGTAGAGATGGTCTTCTTCGACAGATAAAGTCGGAATCGATCGGTTCAACTTAAATCTGTGGCCTAGATAGGGACCCAAACTGTAACCGTAATAAAGTGTTTTAACACTTTTTTTGAAACTGTTTTAAAAGAAAACCATTTATAAATGTAACAGATACGAAAGTGTACCATATTCAAAGTGGTACGTTTTATATGTGTTAATAAGTGTAACAGAAATAACACTTTTAGCAGATTAATATCTGTTACATATATATAACTGTTACAAAATTGAAAGTGGTAACGATTAACAGATTCAATACCACATTTCTAATAGGTCTTTACTTATGAAATTGCCGAAATTTTCTTACAAATTCATGAATTCGTTATTCCTACAATTTAATAGCTATTTCCTTTATGTATATTTTGTTTGAAAGTTGATTTCAAGATTTTACAACTCTGTATTAAATTTTGTTTTTATTGGCCGCTTGATAAATTAATTCGATCTTCAAAAACAATACTTCCTTAATGCTATCCATTTTGATGATAAATTTCGTATTACTTAACAGCTGTCACTTTTCAAAAATGTAATAAAAGTTGCTGTTTGTTAGCTTAATGTTGTCTCATTCATACACAAAAAAAATAATTGGATTGGGGTATCCTCTAATTTCTTCAAAAAAAACGGCAATTTCATATGTAACGACCTAATAAGTGTAACACTTTTATTCAGTAACCTTTTCATAGTGTAACCCATATAATTATGTAACCTTAATGAATGTGTTTTTAAGTCCCTGGGCCTAGACCGAGATGACGTTTTCATTCGTCAGTGAAGCGCAAGTCACGGTCGGTGACTTCTCAAAGAGCGAGAGTACTCACCTTGATAAATTAGCTGCAAATGCATATGTATGTATGTATGTATGAATATGTCTATTTGATTCTATGTATAATATGTATGTATTTACAAAAAAAAGTATAAAAGTATGTTTATCCATATTCTGAAACACATCCCATAACACAAGCTAGTTAAACTACGCTTACTTTGGGTCTAGAAAGCGCTGTGTAGGTGTCGTAGAATATTTATTTATTTATTTATTATTCCCCACCGACTTTATCCCATTGGAGGAAACTTCGAATTGGAACGATTACGAATTAGACCATTTGCTAATTAGAACAATTGCGAATTAGAGCAATTTGGAAATGGACATTTTAAAGGCGAGCTACAGGCGTACTTACTACTTAACAAATTCAGACAAACAGACGACACACACAAACACACTCTCACAACAGATCAAACACACCCTCACACATACAAACACACCCTCTCATATACACACACACACACACACACCCTCCCTCATGAATCATGAACCCTCAGAGCGCTATATTGTTTGTGTATGGGATGGATATTTTAAAATAAAAAACGTATAAATTTTTTGTTAATAAGTTTAATTTGTTTTTTCATGCTAGCTTACATAGTATTGTGTTAATATTATAAGTTATGTAATGGAAGAGCGGAGACTCCTAACACAGGCATCAGATGCTTAAAAGGAGCTTCCAAATACTACCTTTGTAGACCATACTTTTGACACAATAAATTGATTATGATTATGATTACAAGAGACGCCTAAAGCGATGCGGGAAAGGCAACCAAGAGGCACATGCTTCCGCCACGGCTTTCTGTACAATATACGCAGCATCGCTTTCGTACATTTTGTATGAAAACGCTTTGAAGCGAATGCATTCGTGTCACGCCTCAAGCATGCCTTAGTTTGTAAAATATTTATTAAATTGTTATAATCTAATAATGATAATATGCTTCCGATTGCGGTCAAATCAGTTAGACAAAATAGTTTGATCACGAGGGCTCAATCCAAGAAGTTTGACCAACAGGAATTTTTTTCCTTGTGGTCAAATCAGTTTGACAAAATAGTTAGTCCACCTGGAAGAACCGAAGCTCGCCTTATGTATTTGCCTTTTCTGTAAAATTCACGCTTAAAATGCATCAATTTATATTAACCACGCCAGTAGTATTTCTGACTAAACAAATGACAAACAACTTCAAGTTTATTCACCGAGCAAAGATAACCTGTGATAAGGCCTATCAGTTTATTTTTACATACCTACGACTACGAAATATGGATAAGAGGCTATAAGCAATCAGAACATTCGTTGGCAAATCAACTCGTGTCCTTTAGTCAATCGCTTGTTTTATCGCCATTGATATTAAAACGTATAGCAGTCATAAAATATATAGTTGTTCGAGTTCGCTCCGGTTTTCGTGGATTTTCCAAAAATTTTGTTCTTATAAACCTCTAGGTTTTTAGATTTATAATAAACCTTAATTTTTTTTTATTAAAAACCCCCCGATGCATATTTATTTATAGCTAAGAACCATTCCGATCATTTATCAGCTTCGAACAAAAAAATTCGCATCAAAATCGGTTCATGTGTTTGGGAGCTACGATGCCACAGACACCTCAAAGTATTACCATCCCCTTCATCGTTTTTACGTCAGGGGTTAAAGAACTTAACTTCTATAACGGAATTAGAACCTGCGGCGAGTCTCTATCTAGAAGAATGCACTGACCAATAGAACTACCTGAAAACGCCCTGGATATTCGAAATTCTCCCATATCTATACCAATTACTACCTATACATACTTCTTAGTAAGATGTTGAAGCCATTTATCGAAATTCTTATGAACTAACGAAAAGACGTAAAATAATGCGTATTTTAATTAAGGTAACCCCTTAAAACCCCCCCGCTCACTCCGCGCGGAGGGTTACAAAGACACGTCTAGGATGCGCGTCTGTTATACAGAAAAGGCGAGTAAGATGCCAGCTCTATAGCTATATCTAATATCTACTATCTAATATTGTACTACTTTACTTTAGGATACTTTAGCATTAAGCACAAATTGTTTTTGGTTCAATAAAAGATTATTATTATCGCTACCGCGGTAGCCTAGTGGTATGGGTAATGGACTGCTGAGACGAGGTCTCGGGTTCGATCCCAGGTTTTACCATGGCACACACCAATGACTTTTCGATGCTTTTCGAAGTTATGTGTGTATTTATCGCAGGTTTATAAGTGCCCGGTTAATGGCAATAGGCTCGCCACCTATTACATTGGGACCTAAACATAAACTGGCGAAATGTGGGTGCTAGCACCTCTGCCTACCCCTTCGGGGATATAGGCGTGAGTTTATGTTATGTTATGTTTATTATTATTATTAGCTTACGGCGTGCTAGGGGCGCGCAAGAAATATGTTATCGTAACAAATTACGCCTTAAGCTCACTTGCCTGGCGCTCACCTTATTCACGTCGCTCCAGTCTCGCCTGCTAGGGCTGCTAGCGACGCGAAGTACGCGACCAAGAAGCATACCTCCGCCACGCACTTTCTGTGTAATTTACTAAGCGTCGCTTTCGTACATTTTATATGAAAAAGCAAGCGTCCGTACCGTAACTTAATCTCGTTGTAAGTTCGCCTTATGCCTCCTGCCTTTTCTGTGTAACTCAAGCCTAAACCCCTAAGAACACCATTAAGAAAAATCCTTATTTTTTAATTTATGTTTTCATAAATTTCGAACGTTTCCAACTTGTTACTTGGCGCATTTTTTAAAAATTAGCTATTGTTCTTTTCTGATTATAAGTATTTAGGTCAAGGTTCATTGCCTTATCAGAACGGTATACATTTAATATTTATCAACGACTATAAACGTTATACAGCTATTTTGTTTTTAAATAAACTGTGTACTTTAGATAATATATAAAAAGCGGCCAAGTGCGAGTCGGACTCGCCCATGAAGGGTTCCGTAGCAGCAAGTAACATACCTTTTTTTTTTTTTTATCGTGCGGAAATCCCTTCGGATACCCCCCCGCCGGCCAGCGGGGGCGGTTATGTCGGGCTTGCACCGACTAAAACCGCACGCCATCTCGGGTCTTCAGACGCCGGGGTGTAAGGTTACCCATAGAGCATATCCCTGGCACCCCGGCTGACCCTGGGCCATCTCACCACTAACAGCATCGCTCATCCTGTCTCCTCTGAAAGCAGAGGAGTACGGAGAGCGATGTGTTCCCGCCACGTTGGGTATTGGCCGACGATCAATGGCAACCCTATGAAGGGGTGAAGGGGAAGCCATTGACCGCCGCCCAGGGCGTACCGGCCGCTCCGATTCCGTTCCCCCCGGACTGCAGCGGGATCGGAATCGGAGCGACACTCGAGGAGGTTACCCAACACACACCCCAGCAAGTAACATACCTTTTTTTTTTTTTTTTTTTTTATCGTGCGGAAATCCCTTCGGATACCCCCCCGCCGGTCAGCGGGGGCGGTTATGTCGGGCTTGCACCGACTAAAACCGCACGCCGTCTCGGGTCTTCAGACGCCGGGGTGTAAGGTTACCCATAGAGCATATCCCTCGCACCCCGGCTGACCCTGGGTCATCTCACCACTAACAGCATCGCTCATCCTGTCTCCTCTGAAAGCAGAGGAGTACGGAGAGCGATGTGTTCCCGCCACGTTGGGTATTGGCCGACGATCAATGCCAACCCTATGAAGGGGTGAAGGGGAAGCCATTGACCGCCGCCCAGGGCGTACCGGCCGCTCCGATTCCGTTCCCCCCGGACTGCAGCGAGATCGGAATCGGAGCGACACTCGAGGAGGTTACCCAACACACACCCCAGCAAGTAACATACCTAATTTTTGTTTTAAATTTAATATTTGAATTGATTGAATGAAAGGTAAATTGCGGTTTACGATTTATGAGGTAAAAAAACTACTTACTAGATAAGCTAGTTTGGTAGATTTCATTGAACAAAAGCGTTGAACTAAATTACGATCTCACGTACACACCTCAACACTGTGTAGGGATATTACATTTTTTATAGATGTACAGAATTAAAACAAATAAAAACTCTAGAATTTTTTTTTAATACGTACCAAATTGTTGATGGCCCATTTTTATTTTTTATATCAAATTTAAATTTTAAAAAAAGTTTGTAAATCGCGGCAATTCTAGAATTGATATTTTTTTAATTACGTCCATTAATGAATATCCATAGACAGTTTTGAGCTGTGCAGTTGAAAGTCAGCCTTGAAGTTGATGATTTCGCCAGTGAAAATACGTGCAGTTAAAGTTGGATCTCACGTTTATACTTAATGATTAATTGAGATAACCACGTTTGATTTTCGTTCAATTCAATTCTACCATTTTCACATGAATAAATCTAATACTTACCTTTAAACGAGCAATTCTTGTATTATAATCTGAATCTCGGAAACAGCTTCAAGGACTTTTATGCAAGGAGTTTCGGGGTGAAATATCAATCTTTCTAGGTTTCATTTAAAAAAAACCGAGCGAAGCACTGTAATCCAAGTACTGAAGTTTAACATACATACATACATATTATAGTCACGCCTCTTTCACATAGGGGTAGGCAGAGACAACATCTTTCCACTTGCTACGATCTTGGCATACGCCTTTCGCTTCTTCCACTTTCATACTTGTTTTCATACCTGTGCGCCGGGGTACTTCTGACCTGGCCTTTCTTCAAAGTTCGAAAGTTTAAATTATCATAAATAATGAAGTTTGTATTTTTAAATGTTAGTAATACTATTTAATTAAATAAATAATAAATAAATATTCTAGGACATATTACACAGCGCCATCTAGACCCAAACTAAGCAGAGCTTGTCACGTGGGTTCTAGAATGCGGATAAACATACTTAGATACTGTTTTTTTTTTGTAAATAAATACATATTATACATAGAAACACCCAGACCAATGCAAAAATATATATGTTTGCAATGAGCGGGAATCGAACCCGCGACCTCTGACTTAGCAGTCGAATGCTGTACCGCTACGCCACAGAGCTCGTCAAATTAAATTTAAATTAAATACATATATTGAGTCAGTAAATAAAATGAAAATATAATTCTTCATCTTTCAAATTATGATTATTGTAAATCATTGGTACAGAGGATGTTCACAAAATAATGCGGTCAGCTACGTTGCACCATTTGGGCTACAATTCGACAATTTGGGTTACAATGTTAAATAAATATTGATTAAGTTATTAAATAAAAATTATTCAAAATTAAACATACAAAACACAACATTAATTTAAATTGAAATAGAATTAATAAATTCATGAATTACATTAATTAGCACAATTTTGTCACACAGAAAGCTTTGTTTTTAAACAGTCAATATAAAAATGATATCGCAAAATCAAACATTCGTACAGTCACTCTGTTCAAATCAGAAATGCAAATGTTTAAACACCTTGACTCAAATTTGGCGTTGAATTTAAAATACTCCAGGACGATTGGCATGAGAAGTAGTGTCGATTTGGCAACCAGCCAAAAGCGTCAGTAGTGTTTAACTAGTCGACCTTATGATAGATGAGGTCCTGGGTTCGAATCCTGGCTTCTATAACCCACTCCTAAAATTTTTTTTTTCTAAAGATTTAGATCGGAAAAAGAGAACATCTAGAACGGGACTTGAACCCGCGACCAGTCCCTTACAGGGGGAATGCTCTGACCAGCTGAGCTATCTAGACACGTCCCAGATATTCGAAATTCTCCGATAAATTATATACGTCTTAAGGTGACGCTGGAGCCGTCTATTATATTCTTGCGAACTACGGAAACAATGAATAACTTTAGACATTTTTAAACATTGTTTTTTGATGACTCCGCCTAATTAAAGATTTAGATCGGAGAAAGAGAACATCTAGAACGGGAAAGCTGGTCAGAGCATCCCCCCTGTAAGGGACTAGTCGTGGGTTCAAGTCCCGTCCTAGATGTTCTCTTTTTCCGATCTAGTTAAATCTTTAGAAAAAGTAAGCATACAAAATGCTTAAACATTTAATTGAAACAATTTACTGTCGAAAGTTTACGCAAATGTCACACATTGAAACAAAACTATTTTAACGGTTTCTATCGCGATTTATTTGATATTATTTGATTATTTAAATTGAACCTGACGTTTAGGTTGCTTTTCAGCAGCCCTATGGTCACGGGGAGACTGAGGATGAGGTGGTTTTATAATTTGAAGATTAAGTTATCTCAAAGTACGTGAACTTTGCTGAATTGTTGGAGGTACAGGTTAGTTAGTGGTACAGTGTAAATCATAAAATAACATCAAAGAAATCGCGATAGAATCCGTTAAAAAAGTTTTATTTCAAAATAAATTTAGCTTAGCTGGTATTCCCGCTTAAGTTCTGGGTAATTTATTAAAAATGAAAAATACAAATAAAACTTTATTCACTATTATAAACTCACTATTTACAAAATTCGTCGATTTGAATTTTGGCGCCATTACTTTACAGATGATAGCTGCTGATCTATATAATAAATTTAATAGATATACTCTGTAGCTATGAAAACAACAAAATATGGCGCAATGTTGTGCGTCCAGTAGTGGTCATAAATCTATGACAATTCAGTCGATAAATACTACTACTACTATGTACTATTTTTTAGGGTTCCGTTGCCAAATAGCAAAAGACGGAACCCTTATAGTTTCGTCATGTCTGTCTGTCTGTCCGTCCGTATGTCACAGCCACTTTTTTCCGAAACTATAAGAACTATGCTGTTGAAACTTACCAGAAGTAGATGTATTCTGTGAACCGCAATAAGATTTTCACAGAAAAATAGAGAAAGAAAGCAATAAATTTTGGGGGTTCCCCCATACTTAGAACAGAAGCACAAAAATTTTTTTTTCATCATAGCCATACGTGTATGGTATCTATGGATAGGTCTTCAAAAATGATATTGAGGTTTCTAATATCATTTTTTTCTAAACTGAATAGTTTATGCGAGAGACACTACCAAAGTAGTAAAATGTGTCCCCCCCCCCCCTGTAACTTCTAAAATAAGAGAATGATAAAACTAAAAAATATATATGATGTACATTACCATATAAACTACCACCGAAAATTGGTTTGAATGAGATCTAGTAAGTAGTTTTTTTTTAAACGTCATAATTCGTAAACCGCAATTTACCTTTCATTCAATCAACTCTAATACAATAATTAAAAAAAAAACATTATTATGTTACTTGCTGCTACGGAACCCTTCATGGGCGAGTCCGACTCGCACTTGGCTGCTTTTTTTATATTTTTAAATATATTTGTATTTTTTATATAAAAATAATTTATATGTATTTAAAGTTTAAGAAAAGAAAATAATAATAATTTATTCAAGTAATCATTGTACAATACAATTTAAATAGTATCTTAATCTATCATGCAATTATAATTAGTGCGTATGCCTTAGATATATATTTATATATATCTATAAACTGTATACTTATTTATATGTATGTACTTAGGCCTCTTATACAGGTATTTATAGTTATTTATGCAACTGTGGTATAATGAGGGGTATTAAAACATGAATGTGGGTTTATCACACGAAGCGAAGCTGAGTGTGATAATAGTATCACATGAGTGTTTTAATACCTAATTATACAGTTGCATACAAGTCTTTATCTACACCCATGTAAGTAAACAAAACAATTTGCAAAAATAATAGCGAAGAAAAATAGCGGGAATTCGAATTCGAACGAATAAGCTTTAATTTTTTTTTTACGGCGCGCCGCCGCCGCTGTGGTAGTGCAATGCAACGCGCGTGAATGAGTTCTTTTTTTGAAACTCATACAGATTCCACGCATCGAGCGGTAAGAATTTGGCTGTCTGATGAGTAACCCTTTGCGCGGAAGAGATTGAAAAAGCGAAAGGAGTGTTATTATGAAATTTCATACAATATAATAACACCCGTTCGGATGATATTATGGTTATTAGGACATTGGATGTATTAATGTTGGCAATAAGCTAACTGTTTCAGAATCTTTTATAGAGGATTTAAAGCATGGGTGTAGATTAAATATATTACGTTCTGTGCGCCTGAACTAGGTAGTCCTGTGCTTTAGGCGTCAAGTGTGTTTATAATAAATCTAAAATAATCAAGTTTATATTACAGATATATTAATACTAAGAATAATACGCTGCAAAGTGAATCAATACTAAATCTATGTCTCATTCATACTATTCACTTTAAAACATTCATTAACTCCTCTGTCTGTTCGTAAGACATATTTTGGAGGACCCTCTTCACAATTTGCTTACTATTATTTATTTATTTTCTGACTTCTTGCATCGCATTTAGCCAATGTCAAGCCAAGTATATGTAAATACAAATTCAATTCATATTTTCAGCCTAATCCTAAACATGGATACGCTTAGTCTTGCCCTAGTAAAGTAGTGGAAGGGAGCTTTACTATAGGCTTCTTTGGAGTTTTGGAAACAACACGGAAAATCATAATTCACGGTAAATATCTCACTTTCCTACACTTGTGCGTGTTGTCGAAGACGTTATGTCTAAAACTAAAAACCCACCATTTTTACACATAAAAACTCGAAATTACACAAATTTTAGACAATGAAACACTGTCTCGATGCGTCTTTTCCCGTGTTTGCGCCAAAACCTGCTTACAATGGGTATATTTCAGAGATTTTTTTTTATACACGTCATTGTGTTTCTACAGATAACTTTCAAAACTCATTATCTCATTTATCTGGTCTACCTTCTGTACCCGTCTGCCTTCCCGCTTCAGCCCCGGTACCGCTACACAATTTTTGTCCTAATCAGTTTTTCTAGTAGTATAACTGGTATACTTACTAGTATATACACTATATATGTGCACGACACAAATAAACTATAGACACATGTGCCAGTGACACGTAGATTAAGTAAGCGTGAATATAACGAATAAATTATGAAAATGTTAGATTTACGTAAAATAAAACGTAATTATGTAATAACTTTGATATTAAGCTAAGATAAATAGCACTACTGTTAGGAGTTAGTTTTCTGAGTAATTAAGTATGTTAGAGCCAAATTTAATAAAGAAAGTACATTCCCCGAAAAGCATAATTGCAAATATAATTACGTAAATGCATTACTCAGAATCTAACATAACTTCGTATAAATAGGAAATACGACTTTGTATATTAGTATGTAAGTTTAATTACACCCCGCGACTGCCTCCCACGCCGTAAGAAGCGAATATGCGCTCCCCCGGCTGGTGCCATTTTATTATATAGTAGCTCGCGGGAGGCAGGGCCCATACATAAGCCTGAGGGGTCAATCCGCCCGTCATTCAGTAACCCGACGTCGCACGGTACAGATGTAAGTACCTATCGTCGTGCAAGTCTTATTGCTACCAATGTACATATATGCTATGTGATTGATATGTAAAACATAAGTTCTATAAATAAATGGAAATGCGGAGGTGAGGTAATTTGGATCGCGGGCCAGCACTACAAAAGACTATAAAAGCAGGGACCATTTGGTAGAAAATATTGGACAGTGAACATTGGGCAATTGGGCAATGGACATGGAGCAACAAGTAGACAACAAGAGTCTCTCAAGGAACAAGGAAGCTCAACAGGAAGTAGTAGATCAAGAGTAGTGCTGGGCCAAGTACATCCGATGCCTCACTGACGTCAATGAAGTCCCCATCCAAGTGTTTCATTCTTCGACTCAACATCCATCAAATACAGTCCACTGAAGGCGACCGCAAAGTAGTGGCAGTCTATTTGGAACCTTATCAGGTCATAGTCTGTTACGAACCACGGTCCTTAACATTGGTCCTTCGGAGCCGAATAAAGTCCACGGTCCTTCGAAGATCCAGGTCAACTTCAAGTAAACTGCCAGCCGTAGACGTTTCATCGTTCTTCAACTAAGGGAGAAGTGACAGTCTATTTGGAACCTTATCAGGTCATAGTCTGTCACGAACGTCTATGGCCCATTGGAACCGGGTCGAAGGGTAGGAATAAAGTCCACGATCCGTCGGAATTCCAGGTAAGTATAAACTTGAAGAAAGAAGAATGGTTCTCACCAGGGATGGAGGAAAGCGTCGTCAGGAAGAGGAACCGGCATCAGCATCAGCACCAGTACCAAGATCAGTACTACACCCTGCGGCCACGGAAGAGGCCAGATGTTATGCGGACAGTGGTGCGTCGGAAGCCACAGTCAGCACCGAGCAGACCACGTCCAGCACAACTGTGACTACCGAAGAGTCAGGGACGACAGAAAAAGGATCGCCCCACACCCGCGCTGTTGTATATGGAGAGCCTAGCTCACAGCGCACCATGCGGCCTTTGGACACGAGGTCACGCCGCTCCACCAGTTCAAGAAAGAAGAAGGAACTGGAGGTCAAACAACGCTTGGCAGAACTGAAGCTCAAGCAAATACAAGCCGAAGCAGAGATAGAACAGATCCGTCTACAGCGGCTACTGCAGGACGAGAGCAGCGACGACGGGTCTGAGGAAGATCTGGCATCGGTACGTATTAACACGTGGCTACAGAAGGATGACGCTGCGGCACCCAACCTGAAGGAAAAGGGGCAAGACATCGAGGAAAACACTCAGACCTGCCTAGATAGGGGTCAACTAGTGGAGAAGTGTCAAACCCAGGAAAAATCAGAAGGAAGTGCCCCAGTGAAGAACTCCGTGATCGATGTAGCTACGCTCACCGCGGCCCTATCCCAGGCTATGAGAAGCAACAGGGAGCCGCCCAAGTATATACGAGAACTACCGATCTTCAGCGGCAGCAGCACAGAATGGCTCGCCTTCAAGACAACATATGAAGAATCGGGTATATACTTCACGAAGAACGAAAATATCGCAAGAATAAGGAAAAGTTTACGTGGACTCGCACGAGAAGCAGTCGAGTGTCTGATGCTGAGTCAACCTGACCCCGAGGTGATCATAAGGGCCCTCGAGAGAAGATTTGGTAGACCAGAAGCACTCATCCACGTCGAGATGGAGAAGCTCAAGACTCTCAACAAAGTGACCGATAACGCCAAGGACATCTGTATCTTCGCTGGGAAGATAGCAAACATCGTGGGAACCATAGAAGCCTTGAGGAAGCGACACTACCTACACAGTCCAGAGATGTGCAGAAGTATCATCGAGAAACTCACACCTATACTCCGAAACAAGTGGTACGACTTCGCTGTAAAGAAGAAAGAAGACATACCAGAACTGAAGAAAATATCTGTGTTTCTGTCAGAAGAGGCAGACAAGTGCAGCTCCTACGCGCTCCCAGAGGTGAACCACACAGAAGACAACAGAAGAACCGGTTATCGTCCTCAAAGAAGCAGAAGAGTTGAACAGACGCTCACCATCAACAAGAAGACATCAGAAGAGAGATGTCCACAGTGTAGCAGGGATCATAAGCTACCTGACTGCAAGCAGTTCATCGCCCTAGACAACACCGCGAGATGGGAAACAGCCAAGAAGAATAGAGTCTGTTTTCGCTGTCTACGAGGTAACCACCGACGCGTCACATGCAGAGCACCGGCCTGTGGGAAGAACGGGTGCCAGATAATGCATCACCGACTACTGCATCGCGATATGTCGCCAAGAGACCGTGAAGAACAGAAGGAAGACATCACGACCTCAACGGCAGAAGTAGCCACAGCAGCAGTCCCCCGCAGTCAGCGCAAGGCCTACCTCAAGATGGCACCAGTGACACTAAGAGGACCAAGCGGTAGCGTCGATACCTACGCCTTATTGGACGAGGGAAGCGCGATCACGCTGATAGATGAGACCATAGCCGACGTCATCGGGGCAGATGGACCGACCAAGGAGACGTGGATCCAAGGTGTCAACAGCGACATGAAGCACGAGAGCAAGACAGTGAGTTTACGCATCAAAGGGAAGTACGCCGATGAAGAGTACGACTTAACCGCCCACACCATGGACCGACTCCGCCTCTCACCCAACACCGTGCATGAAGAGCACCTCAACGGCTGTGAACATCTGGAAGACATACGGGATAAGATAACGTATAAAAAGGCTTCACCTAAAGTGTTATTGGGACAAGACAACTGGCATCTCATCGTAACCCGTCAGCTGCGCACCGGAAGCCGTAACCAGCCTGTGGCGTCGCTCACTCAGCTGGGATGGGTGCTCCACGGATGCAGCAGTTCAGTGACTGCAACAGTGTCATTCTGCGGTACGCTGCAACAGTGCGAAAAGGACTCCATTGAGGACACAGTGAAGAAGGACCTCAAGTTGGAGTTACTGGGCATCGAACCCCGACGCCCCCGAGAAGATCCCGAACACGGATGCAGCAGTTCAGTGACTGCAACAGTGTCATTCTGCGGTAAGTTACAACAGCGCGATAAGGACTCCATTGAAGCTGAAGTGAAGAATTACTTCAAGTTGGAATCACTGGGCATCGAACCCCGACGCCCCCGAGAAGATCCCGAACTGCGAGAATTGCAGATTCTGGAAGTAAAAGGCCGGCGGTTACCAGATGGAAGATATGAGACCGGACTGCCGTGGAAAGAAGAAAGCTACAAGGAAGCTGAGAAGAGTCTGCTTACGCTCGAACGAAGACTCGATAGGGATGAAGATTTGGAAAACCTACTCAAGTCAGGCTATGCAGAATCAGCTCCTATGCCACCGCAGAAGGGAAGGACGTGGTACCTACCTCACTTTCCGGTCATCAACCCCGCCAAGCCGCACAAGCCACCTCAACTGGTACACGACGGCGACACCGAAGAGTTATCACTGCCACGAGACAGCAGTGCTACAGTGGAACTCGACGGCCAAGAGACAGAAAAAACATTGGGTCTAACATGGCACGTCAACGAAGATCATCTTGGCTTTGACGCGAGCAACTTGAAGATCCAGCGCGAAGTGGAAACAAACACGCGACCTCCAACGAAGCGAGAAGCCTCATTCGATCCGGTCGGCTTTATTTCACCGATATTAATTCCCAGTAAACGTATTTTTCAGGACACATGGCGCTATAAGATGGAATGGGACGACCCACTCCCAGCAGAGCGACGGGAGCGATGGTGCAGGTGGTTCACGCAGCTCAACGGCCGCTACAATCTAGCAGCCACGAAGAGCAGAGCGACCCCGTTGAAGCCCATCTCCATGCCGAGCCTCGAGCATCAAGCTGCACTACTGGCAGCGCGCCTGGCTCAAGCCACCCAAGAACACGACTACGAATTAACAGAGAAGACCTATTGGAGCGACTCGCGAACCGCACTCGCATGGATAAGGTCGGAGCCGCGTGTGTATAAATCTTTCGTTGCACACCGCCTCGCCGAGATAGAAGATACGACGAAGAAAAAGAGTGACAACGCTACGTGCTTCAAGGCAGCGGAAAAGGAGCTAGCAGAGGCCGCACTCGACGCGCTCGAAAAAGAAACTACGAGTCAACACATCGTGTGGAAGTACATACCCCCTTCCGCACCCTTCATGGGGGGGGCATGGGAGCGAATGGTGAAAGCAGTGAAAGAAGTGCTTCGTGTCACCATGATGGAAAAGCATCCCAGCGACGAGATCCTGTTAACCTTATTAACAGAGGTCGAGAATATCGTCAACTCACGACCCCTCACACATGTTTCGGTTGATCCTAACGATCCCGAGGCCCTCACGCCGAACCACATCCTCATCGGGCCCAACTGCCATGTGCCACCACCAGGGCACTTCTCTGCGGACGACGTGACTGCTCGCCAACAATGGAAGCGAGCTCAAGCCCTGGCTGACATCTTCTGGAGGAGGTGGGTGAAGGAGTACCTTCCCCTATTGCAACACCGGCGGGAGCCCACCAGCACCGGCGTCGCCCCGAAGGTCGGGGACGTCGTCATCATCTGCGATTCTAATCTGCCGCGCAACACCTGGCCGCGAGGACGTGTCAGCCGGGTGTTCCCAGGAGCCGACGGCGAGGTACGAGTCGTGGACGTCACCATCAGCAGCGGACACGTGCTGAGGAGGCCTACGAAGAAGATCGTCGTGCTACCAACGGAGCTCGCAGACGAACCAGGGTCAGCGACGGCGGGAGAATGTGCACGACACAAATAAACTATAGACACATGTGCCAGTGACACGTAGATTAAGTAAGCGTGAATATAACGAATAAATTATGAAAATGTTAGATTTACGTAAAATAAAACGTAATTATGTAATAACTTTGATATTAAGCTAAGATAAATAGCACTACTGTTAGGAGTTAGTTTTCTGAGTAATTAAGTATGTTAGAGCCAAATTTAATAAAGAAAGTACATTCCCCGAAAAGCATAATTGCAAATATAATTACGTAAATGCATTACTCAGAATCTAACATAACTTCGTATAAATAGGAAATACGACTTTGTATATTAGTATGTAAGTTTAATTACACCCCGCGACTGCCTCCCACGCCGTAAGAAGCGAATATGCGCTCCCCCGGCTGGTGCCATTTTATTATATAGTAGCTCGCGGGAGGCAGGGCCCATATATAAGCCTGAGGGGTCAATCCGCCCGTCATTCAGTAACCCGACGTCGCACGGTACAGATGTAAGTACCTTTTTTTTTTTTTTTTTTTTTTTTTATCGTGCGGAAATCCCTTCGGATACCCCCCCGCGTGCCAGCGGGGGCGGTTATGTCGGGCTTGAACCGACTAAAACCGCACGCCGTCTCGGGTCTACAGTCGCCGGGGTGTAAGGTTGCCCATAGAGCATATCCCTCGCACCCCGACTGACCCTGGGCCATCTCCGGTTTCGAGATGGCCCCCTCGGGTTTGGGAACCACGGTGTCCCCGGTTTGGGGGAGGGGCGCTAGTTGCCCCACCGTCCCGGCACAGACCTTTTTTTTTTTTTTTTTTTTTTTTTTTTTTCGTGCGGAAATCCCCTCGGATACCCCCCCGCCGGCCAGCGGGGGCGGTTATGTCGGGCTCGAACCGACTAAAACCGCACGCCGTCTTGGGTCTGCAGACGCCGGGGTGTAAGGTTGCCCATAGAGCATATCCCTCGCACCCCGACTGACCCTGGGCCATCTCCGGTTTCGAGATGGCCCCCTCGGGTTTGGGAACCACGGTGTCCCCGTCTTGCCCCGGTTTGGGGGAGGGGCGCTAGTCGCCCCACCGTCCCGGCCTGCTTCTGCTGGGGTGACAGGCGGCCTCACCTGCCACCCCCAGGCCTGCGCTCATGGAGGACGGAGGTCGTTAAGCGCCCTCCGGCGCCTGAGTCTACCTATCGTCGTGCAAGTCTTATTGCTACCAATGTACATATATGCTATATGATTGATATGTAAAACATAAGTTCTATAAATAAATGGAAATGCGGAGGTGAGGTTATTTGGATCGCGGGCCAGCACTACAAAAGACTATAAAAGCAGGGACCATTTGGTAGAAAATATTGGACAGTGAACATTGGGCAATTGGGCAATGGACATGGAGCAACAAGTAGACAACAAGAGTCTCTCAAGGAACAAGGAAGCTCAACAGGAAGTAGTAGATCAAGAGTACTGGGCCAAGTACATCCGATGCCTCACTGACGTCAATGAAGTCCACCCATCCAAGTGTTTCATTCTTCGACTCAACATCCATCAAATACAGTCCACTGAAGGCGACCGCGAAGTAGTGGCAGTCTATTTGGAACCTTATCAGGTCATAGTCTGTTACGAACCACGGTCCTTAACAATATATATACTAGTAGTAACTCCGTTACGGTCAACTTTCAGTCTAACTAGGAAGCGGCAGAACTGCGATATTTCCCGTGAAGCGCCTGCTGGAGATTAGGTAGTCATTTCCGCAAAGTGGACCTTTCAGGAAGTAGTCATTTCAGAGGGCCAATTCTCGTAGTAAAAAGATGTACAAAATTCATCCTTATTGTTTTGTAATCGTCCGCGACTCCGAAACTGTCCGCGACTCCGAAACTGTCCGCGGTGACCCGTAGTAAAGGAAATAGGAAGCGAATACGGCCACTCACCAGATGCAGCTGATCCGTCTTCTGATCCGGAACCCCTGTTATGTGTATATATGTACCCTTTTTTTTTTTTGTGCGGAAATCCCTTCGGATACCCCCCCGCACGCCGTCTCGGGTCTACAGACGCCGGGCTGTAAGGTTACCCATAGAGCATATCCCTCGCACTCCGACTGACCCTGGGCCATTCGCAG
The DNA here is from genome assembly GCA_946251805.1 of Cybosia mesomella. Lineage (NCBI taxonomy): Eukaryota > Metazoa > Arthropoda > Insecta > Lepidoptera > Erebidae > Cybosia > Cybosia mesomella. Next base: position 20,624,879 of record OX276411.1, read on the forward strand.
TGTCCCCTCTGATAACAGCAGAGGGGTACCTGGAGCGACCACGCCCCCCCACGGGCCTTGCAGGCCCGCCATACCCCGACCCCCTCATGCAATGGGGTCAGCTGGCCCTGAAAAGGGCCGGTTGGTCAGACTCTTGGCCGTTGACGTTGACGCCAGCTACTCCAGAGGCCAATCAATGATGCGTCATCGCCCACGTTGCCCAGGTGCACCAAACTTGGAGGTGATCCAACCAGTCGCACCCCTGTATATATGTACCCTATCTAAATATATATATGTGGTTATAAATATATTGATATAAGTACTACGTTACCGGTGCAGTAGTCCCAACCCGTTTCTTTTTCGTAACCAGGATCCGAGCTCCACTGGTCACAGCCGTATTCCTCTCGTCCGGTGCATATGTCACACAAGAAGGTCCGTAGGAATATTAAATTGATCCGTATCAATTGTAATGTACGATGATCGCAACCAATTGCAGCGAATGGACACGCGGCCGATCCGTGCTCTCAACCGAATCTTTTCAAAAACTCGTCGCCCGTGCGACGAGAGTGCGAGCAACTACCCGCTTCTTTACATTTATTACTAAACACTTATACCTAGTCTCGAATTCATGTCCATCAACAGTCTTTCGGGTCAGCTGGTAGTATTATATATTAAAGTTATTAGTTTAGTAATGTGATTGTAATGTATGTTCCAGACATGGCCCGCAGTGTCGCCCGCATCAACTTTGATTGGTACGCGGCCGGTTTCTTAATTAACTTAAATTGCCTGTCCGCGCTCTGCAGACTACGTAAGACTGAAACATGTGGAGTGTTTGATACTCGAATATAGAGTTCCATAACAGACCTCATACTAGGTCTGCAATTCATTCTGCTATTGCAAAAATTGAGCGAAGCAATTTCACCAGGACTTTTTCTAACGGTGATAATTCCTCAATGGCTAGTCCAATTTTCATTTTCCCTTTTTTGTCTTGGGTATATGAACAAATTACTTAATTTAATACCAACCGCGTGAATGAGGCTTTTTTGTTCATTGAGAAATCAGATGTTTTTGACGTGACAACGTCTTATAATTCGGTTGAGCCGGCAGGACGCATGAAAAAATGAGGCGTTCCATTTAAGGTTTGAAGTGCAAGCGAGAGCGCGGAACGAGCGACAAAGAGGCACCATCGGCCTCCGCATTCGACATCTGTCTCAGGCTTGAAGTGCAAGCGAGAGCGCGGAACGAGCGACAAAGAGGCACAATCAGCCTCCGCGTTCGGCAGCGTTCGACATCTGTCTCTCTCCTACTTGAGTGAGCGATGCGCGCGTCTATTCCATCAGTATTACGTTGTCACGTTCAACTATCGTCAGTAAACCGACTTTACAGACAACCGATTTTTTTTTCCGGTGACTTCCGTGGTATTTTTGATTTTCCTAGCCTATGCCCTTCCCATCAGTAAGATCTTTGCTTGTGTGAAATTTCATTAGAATCGGTTCTGCCATTTGGGAGGAGAAGATGGTCTAACGAAATACATGAGTCGTCTAAAAGAGAGCAAAGATCTGACGAGCTTCGCTCAAAAATAAAAACCGGTCAATTGCGAGTCGACCTTAGGGACTAAGGGTTCCGTACAAAACTGGATTGAGCGGCGAACTTCACGTTACTGTAGAGCTAGTCTTGATAGACATACAGATAAAAAAATTTTTGTGATGTGGTTTACATATTTATGGTTTACGGATTTCCCCATTACTATAAAACCTTGCTTCTAGCCAAATTTCATGGTTCGAGCTTTATGGGACAATGGGAAGTGCCCTATAGGTTCTGATACCCTTTCGTGAAGTTTGGCACATAAACGGCTGTACTTTTTGATTACATTGACATAGAAGTTTAATTTTTTACAGTTTCAAGGCGTTACAGACCCGAGTATTTGGAATAAATTTCAACTTGATGCCTCTACGCGTTTCTGAGAAAAAGTTTCTTGACACAGAAACAGACGGACAACCAAGCGATTTTACCGTACCGTTTTTCCCTTTTGAGCCCCCGACTTAACCCCCCCCCCCCCCCCCCGATCGCCGGCGAGGGGGTATGCTAAGGGATTTCTACACGAAAAAAAAAGGAAAAAAGGCCAGCCAGCAGGGGGTCGATATGTTACGCATGAACTAACTAAAACCGCACGCCGTCTTGGGTCTTCAGATGCCAGGGGTGTAAGGTGGCCCAAAGGCATTTCCTTCGCACCCCAACTGACCGTATATTTGGTTTCGAGATGCCCTCTTCGGGTGTGGGAACCGCGGTATCCCCGTCTTGCCCCCAGAAATGCCTCTGATGACAGCTCTCATATAGAGTGAAATGTTCGTTATTATTTCAACCAGTTATGAACCAATGACCCCTCGTATCGGTCTGTTATAAAAGTAGTATCAGTGAACCAAAATAGTTTAAACTGGTTCGGAATGTATCTACAGATAGCGTTGACATCAAAGTATAATTATTCAACTGTTGTGAGCTAAACTTTCTGAAAAGAACTGACAAATACAGGTTTACAGTTGTGAACATAGAACTCTTAATAATAGGTCTTTACCTATGAAATTGCCGAAATTTTCTTACAAATTCATGAGTTCGTTATTCTTGTAATTTAATAGCTATTTCCATTATTTATATTTGGTTTGAAAGTTGATTTCAAGATTTTACAACTCTGTATTAAATTTTGATTTTATTGGCCGCTGGATAAATTAATTCGATCTTCGAAAACAGTACTTCCTAAATGCTATCCATTTTGATGATAAATTTCGTATTACTTAACAGCTGTCACTTTTCAAAAATGTAATAAAAGTTGCTGTTTGTTAGCTTAATGTTGTGTCATTCATACATAAAAAAAAACATAAAATTTGGATTTGTCATTCCTAAAAAAAATGCAAAAATGTTAGGACTGAAAATTGGGTTTCATCCAATTTCTACAAGAAATACGGCAATTTCATATGTAAGAACCTAATAATAAGACAGTCTGTCTTAAGAGTTTTATAGGTCTGCAGTAATGACGGGACGAAAAAATTGGTTGTTGTAAAAGACTACAAGCTGACATAGCAAAATGGCGCGCTTGTCTATATACCTTTTTTTTTTTTCGTGCGTAAATCCCTTCAGATACCCGCCCACCGGCCAGCGGAGGCGGTTATGTCGGGCTTGAACCGACTAAAACCGCACGCCGTCTCGGGTCTACAGACGCCGGGGTGTTAGGTTACCCATAGAGCATATCCCTCGCACCCCGACTGACCCTGGGCCATCTCGGGTTTTGAGATTGCTACCTCAGGTTTGGCAACCACGGTGTCCCCGTCTTGCCCTGGTGTGGGGGCCCCACCGTCCCGGTCTGCTTCTGCTGGGGTGCCAGGCGGCCTCACCTGCCATACCTATTTTTTTTTTTCGTGCGGAAATCCCCTCGGATACCACCACGCCTGCCAGCGGGGGCGGTTATGTCGGGCTTGAACCGACTAAAACCGCACGCCGTCTCGGGTCTGCAGACGCCGGGGTGTAAGGTTGCCCATAGAGCATATCCCTCGCACTCACCTGCCATACCTAGGAGTCAAAATTCATTGCCCACTCAGGAACCATTTGTGTTGCAAACAGCTTGTCCAGTCAAAGTCAAAGTCAAAAACCATTTATTCTGTATAGACCATTAATACGGCACTTAGAAAGTAGTATTAGTAGTAGTCCTCGCATCTTAGTCTCCTCTTGGCCCTGTGACCATGGCTGCTGAAAAGCAACCGAAACGTGTTTGTATCCTAAATACTAAGTTTTGCGTATGAATGGATGTTTGACACAGACACAGACACAGAACCGCCTGAATGGATCTGGATGAAATTTGGCACAGAGATAGATTAGAGTCTGGAGTAGCACATAGGCTACGTTCTATTCTGGGAATAGGTTCCTGTGGGAAGAGCAGCAGGTACCAGTTAGTTGTAGATATACAAAAATAACACAACAAATCGCATAGTCGGGTAAAGTTGTTTTATTTCAATAATATCAGTAATTTCTATAAAATATTGATTAAAACTTACCTATTGTTGAATATACCTACGGGACGAACAAATGTCTTGTGTCACTCTCGCACATAGGTTTATAATATATCTCCTTTTCGGTCGAAATTAAGTGTTCTCTCCCTACGAGGGTACCGTCGCGTCGTTACGCACAATGGCAGTAGGTACTTGTATTACAAAATGTCTGGCACCCTCGTATTAAGTAAAAAAAGGGTGGCAGGCGGTTCAAATTCGTAAAAAAACGCAAATTCAATGTTTTATTCATTTAGGTTCAATGACCTTTAATAAGAATTAACTGCGTGGCTTGGCCTCGGTGCAATTATAGCAACCAAAATGGATTTTCCAAAAAAAAAAATGATTCATGCGTTGTACTAACAATAGTGAAAACAACAAAAATAATTTCGGTTACTATGTACCTTTTTTTTTTCTTCGTGCGGAAATCCCTTCGGATACCCCCGCGTTAAAACCGCACGCCACCTCGGGTCTAGAGACGCCGGGGTGTCAAGTTGCCCATAGAGCATATCCCTCGCGCCCCGACTGACCCTAGGCCATCTCCGGTTTCGAGATGGCCCCCTCGGGTTTGGGAACCACGGTGTCCCCGTCTTGCCCCGGTTTGGGGGAGGGGCGCTAGGCGCCCCACCGTCCCGGCCTGCTTCTATTGGGGTGACAGGCGGCCTTACCTGCCACCCCTAGGCCTGCGCACATGGAGGACGGAGGTCGTTAAGCGACCTCCGGCGCCTGAGTCGCCTGCGACGCTCGGCGAGCAAGTTGCGTGCTCGGCGGGCCGGGAGAGTTCTAAATCTCGCCGCCTCGAAGGAGATCGTGCGGTACCCGCGGATGACCCTGATGGCCATCACTCGCTGCGGAGCGCGCAGCATCCGCACACTTCCGGCCTTCAGGGCCTCCGCCCATATTGGGCACCCATACAGGGCCATGGACCGCACGATCCCCGCGTAGAGTCTCCTGCAGGAGTCATCGGGCCCCCTCATGTTGGGCAATGAGACACTGTGACCAAACTTTACACGCTCAGAAAGCATGTCCAGAGTTGTGACTTTCAAAAAGAATTTTCAAAATCGGACTTGCCACGGAGGAATGATCACTGTTCAAAATTTTCTAAATCTGATTTACGATGTCTCAATCAGCTCAACATTGCAAGCAGCGATTCGCCTTGCAGACCTAGTGTATATAAACAAACACAGATAGTACTTATACACAAACAAATATTATACAGTTGAGATTGTATAAAAGTACCACACTAAAGTTAAAACAGAAGGGAATTGCATCAGAGTCTAATGTCGTTGCGCCTAATAAAGCCAAAAAAAGCGGCCAAGTGCGAGTCGGACTCGCCCATGAAGGGGGAACCCTTCATAACCTAGCAGCAAGTAACATAATAATGCTTTTTTTTCAATTTGAGTTGATTGAATGAGAGGTAAATTGTGGTTTACGATTTATGACGTATTAAAAAAACTACTCACTAGATCTCGTTCAAACCAATTTTCGGTGGAAGTTTACATGGTAATGTACATCATGTAATTTTTTTTTGTTTTATCATTCTCTTATTTTAGATGTTACAGGGGGGGGGGGGGGGGCACATTTTACCACTTTGGAAGTGTCTCTCGCGCAAACTATTCAGTTTAGAAAAAAATTAAATTAGAAACCTCAATATCTTTTTGAAGACCTATCACGTATGGGTTTGATGAAAAAAAAAATGTTGAGTTTCAGTTCAAAGTATGGGGAGCCCCAAATGATTGGTTTAATATGCCCGGTTTTAAAAAAAAAATATTCTAGGACATATTACACAGCGCTATCTAGACCCTAAGCAGAGCTTGTCATATGGGTTCTAGAATGCGGATAAGGTAGGTAGTAGAACGCTCTACTGCTACGCCACGGAGTACTTTCTTTACTGATAGAGTACATTGTCAAGTTGTTTCTTATTATACTTACTATCGGATATAGAACAGTCCTGTCCCATAGTTGCCTGGCAATTGATGGAGCAGCCCACTACCGGCCATTTGACAGACTGCTTCGTAACTCAGAGCAGAGAATGATATAGATTCATTTTTAACATTATTTCTTAAGGACCCTGAACAATTTTACGAATGGATATACTGACTGACGGACGAAGCCTTGGGCTTGCAGACAAAGTGACATTCTACTAGTGGAATCGCTTCGAAGCGAATCTTCAAACGTCAGAAATGTATATTTTTTTTACATGCGGAAATCCCTTCGGATACCCCCCGCCGGCCAGAGGGGGTGGTTATGTCGTAAACAGACTAAAACCGCACGGTGTCCTCCCCAAGTGTCCGTCGCCGGGCACCCCGGGTAAGCCCTCGAAAGGATAACCCCAGCGTTACCGGCGGAGTTTGGCTGCCACCGCGGCGTCGCCTGGTGGGGTCGGGTTTTATCCCGCGTCGCCGTCGTCGGTGAGTTGGCAGGCGTGTGTAGGACACACACGACACGCCTCCGCCACGGCCTGCTTCTGTAAGGACGGCGAGTCGGCCAACTGCCGACACCCAAGGTTTTTTTTCTTGCTAACTGTACCTACGATTAACGTACATCTTTGTGTTCAGAATAACAATAATGCGCGCGAAAGAGACTTCGGAGAGGGAGCGGGAGAGAACCCTGCCCCTCGAGTTTCGCAGTCTGCGGCGAGGACGTCAGAAATGTATGGGAGAGACATTATTTGTTACACGTGGCACGTCAACAAAAAATGTCATAAAGATTATTAGTAACCGAAATTACTAATATTCCCCCTAACCCCTCTATCTAAGCTTAATTGCTTGTGATAGGAGTGGGTTCACGTCGGTAGTGTAATGGCCAGGATTCGAACCCGGGACCTCTCGATCGTAGGCTCGACTCCTTAACCACTAAGCTTTCTATAGATTTAAGACTTTGAAAGTGCGAATGTCACTTTGTCTAGGCCCCTGGTGCATTCCTCCCTTTTGGGGGGTAAGACAGCTATCGCCATAAAACCTAATAAACCAAATTATATGGAACTAGCTGATGCCCGCGGCTCCGCCCGCGTGGAGGGCGGATATAGTATTTTGGTCATATCGCCGGTTATAGTTAACCAATTGCAATCAAACATACTTAACGCAGAATTTAAGTCCGACCAAGACCTTTCTAATACTAGGTCTGCAAGGCGAATCGCTGCTTGCAATGTTGAGCTGAGTGAGACATCGTGAATCAGATTTTGAAAATTTTGAACAGTGATCATTCCTCCGTGGCAAGTCCGATTTTGAAAATTGTTTTTGAAAGTCACAACTCTGGACATGCTTTCTGAGCGTGTAAAGTTTGGTCACAGTGTCTCGAGCGGTTATTATGTAATTCCATCTGGATTTTTTTTAACGGTGATCATTCCTCTGTGGTAGCATTAATTTTTTCAAAATATATCGATAAACCTTCCTCTGATTGACCTCTTTAATCATGCCAAATTTGGTTCTGATTGGATTAGTAGTTTAGGAGGAGACCTGTGACAAAGAAAATCCTGAAGTCTGGTATGAGGAGCTTTCGTTCGACTTCGTCTCACTCAGCTCAATAAAAAGCCGCAACAAAATCCGTTCAGTAGTTTTTGCGTCCCTCACGAACAAACAGACAAACGAAAAGAATAAAAAATAACATTTTTGTGATCAGGATCGTTCATTTAACATCTTCATCATCATCAACCTATGCTATGTCTGCAAATATAATCGAGTGGGGTCTCGAATGAAAGCGCATCACGTGCACATTACAAAATAATATGTTCAATGAACATCGGTTGAGCCCTTTAGTTTTTTTTTGACGTGCCGAAATCCCTTCGGATACCCCCCCCGCCGGCCAGTGGGGGCGGGTATGTCGTGCATATACCGACTAAAACCGCACGGTGTCCTGCCCAAGTGTCCATTGTCGGGCACCCCGGGTAAGCCCTCGAAAGGATAACCCCAGGGTATCGGTTGAGCCTTGAAAAAACTCTGAGGGTTAAAGTGGGGAAAATACCCACTATCTGCAAATTATATGTGTCGGTTTAAATTTTGAATTTATTATATTGAGATGTTACAATAAAACGCCCAATTTTATGCTTAATCTAGTTTAATTCTAGTATAATATATTTACAGCTTTTTAATTTTGATCAGTGTCACGTTGTACTGGAATCTAAATTGTCGCCTTTAGGAGCAAGCGAGACAGTATAATTACCTAAAAGTGTTCCATTCTCTGTTGCTATTTCACTCACTCTTATTACATTAGGCACGGTACCGTTCGCGATATCTGTTAAAATATTAGGTGCGGCTATTGTACTCGTATCTTTGGAATCTATTATTTTATTAGAATACTGCGCGTCCATTATAGTTTTTAAAATATCGACTTGTACTTTAGAGAAAGCGTCTGGTGATAATTTTTTTAGTAGACACCTTATATATTTAATAAATGTATCCAATTCTGAATCTTCTTCTGATTGTTCATCTCTCCGTTTTTGTGGAGTTTCAATATCTTTTTTTAGTTTAACAATTGGGTGGTCGCTAGAGGAGCTTCTTCTGGTTCGCTTTTTGGCACGTTGCTGGCAGTATGTGTTTGTGTTTTTGGGTTTTACGATGGACCTTGGAGTGTCTTCGTGGGTTGACTCCTGTTCTAGGTACACCACCTCGGTGTACGTGTTGTCTTCGTCTCCAGATCCTGCGTCAGATTTCGTCTCTTGATCCTGTCATAGATATAACTAATGATAAAACTAAGAATTTAAAAAAGAGTGGGCGTAAGTCTTTCATTAATGTCACTTTGTGGCTTTAATGAAAATTATATTTGATGATATTGTCGGAAGTTATTGCGAATGTCACACATTGAAATAAAACTATTTTTAACGGATTCTATCGCGATTTATTTGATGTTATTTTATATTTTACATTGATCCCATCATGCCATCTCCCCGTGACCATGGCTGCTGAAAAGCAACCGAAACGTAGGGATCAATGTAAAATATAAAATAACATCAAATAAATCGCGATAGAATCCGTTAAAAATAGTTTTATTTCAATTATATTTGATTCTGAAACCTGACGCCATGGCGCTTACACTTTCGATTTCCAAATTATTATTGAAATTTTCTATTTGGAAATTCTCACTAGCTGTATCTGGATAAAGTGCCCGGTTTAAGGCAATAGGCTCACCTCTTATTGCGTGGGACTGAAAGCACTCTTCGCTTCTTACAGGCTGGATGACGTCATTAACGTTACTTTACATAAAAACACAAATAAAAAGTATCTAACCTGCTCTTGTACAAGTTGCAACAACAACTTTGGATGCTGCTCGAACAGATGTCCTTTAAGACTGTCGTATGAAGAGTCCACTAGAACTTCTCTGCAGACTACACAGCGAACTTTAGTGCCCTCTTGCTCGAAGTAGTTCCATACGCCGTTGGGCTTTTGCGACTCCTCGGTTTCGTCATCTATTAAACAAAATTAAAAGAAAAGTTCAAGGTTTTGTCAGCTCAGAATGTTTTGTATAAAGGAATTTTAGGTTCCTAGAGGATTCGATGGCTATGGCCGAGGATTTTGACTGCCTTTCAGTTGCCAATTGTTAGGGATAAGTTTTTCTGAATCCAAGATAGATGTTATTTTATAAAGGTTGCAAAATAAACTGCGTGGAGATAAATGATCAGTGCCAGTGGACTCGACAGAGTTAGAACGTTTATATCCAGATACAATTTACTTATTTGGTTAGATTACGATATACGATCTCGTCTTGTTCACGGCGAAGAGATAAGTATGTTACAATCTATACTAGTATTATAAAGCCGAAGAGTTTGTTTGTTTGGTTAAACGTTCTAATCTCAGGAAGTACTGGTTCGAATTGAACAATTCTTTTTGTGTTGGATAGCCTATTTATTGAGGAAGGCTATGGGCTATATATCATCACGCTACTATTGAGGGGAGTGGAGCATTAATGATAAATGTCAACAAATCCGGCAAATTTCTATACATTATTGTAAAACTAATTAATAACATGCATGTAGGTATGGGTTGAAAGGTGCCACGGAGGATCGAAGTAAGTTACGGGCGAAGCCACGGGGGACAGCTAGTTACTTATAAATTATATATTTCCTATTATATGCCTGTATATTGGTACTCAATAGCAGTGGATAGAATAAAGGCGTAATTTGAAGCGTCGGTAGCTTAGTGGTTAAGGAGTCGACCCTACGATCGAGAGGTTCGAATCCTGGCCATTACACTACCGACGTGAACCCACTCCTAACACAAGCAATTAAGCTTAGCTGGAGGGTTTAGGGGGAATATTAGTCATTTCGGTTACAAATATGCTTTAAAAAAAAATGTTCGTAGCCAACCGTGGTAACCGAATAGTGGAGCACCATGCAAGGTTAAACAATACTAACCAAGGCAGTCTTAGGATGTGTAATCGTGACCATTCTTAACACATTGAGACCCTGCCGTTACTGGGAGATCAGGTTAAGCCAACGATACCGGTGCTATACGAACATCTGTGGAATTGGTTACGGGTAATAGACCAGCAGTCGGACCTTTTAGGGCTCCCCTCAAAGGTCCGACTGCTGGTCTAACTACAATACTTCAGTATCGCCAGTTGATTGAGGTCAGATTAAAGTCACTTCGAGGAAACATCGAAATTCGACCGTCTCGTAGTTAGACAATAGCTCTTACAGTTAGGCAGTTTCTCTTGATTATTACGTGGTCGACCCTCAAAAGATTGTCATTGTACTTGTCCGAATAAATAAGATGCGTCTCAAATACCTTATGTGTTACAAAAAACACAGTTGCTAAATTAAGATACAATGTATTATTCATAGAAATATTAACAACAGACAACCTTGTTGAGCGTTGAAATTATTGCATAAATATTGTGATATTATTGCTGATATGGTGTTTTATCGCCCGTATGTATGTATGTATGTACAAGGGTTAATACAACGAAACTAATGTATTCAAGTATCCTATAAATTGACAACATACCTTATCTTTACTATCCATTATTTACATACACACAAATATGGGTATATTATATATTTAATACCCTTGCTTCGACGTCTTTGTTTTACAGTCGCACTTAGACTAGCCTATAGCCGTCAGCTGGTCATTTTTACGGGCTATATGTTAACTTGCAGATGGAGAATAGCTTAATTCATAGTTGTGTAGTTTTCTGGAGGCCCTCTCTAGAGTGGCCCAAACTAACTCGAATGGTATCATCTGTTAGACTGTACGACCTCCATCCTCGGGAGCTGTAGATGGCCCAACTTCGGTCAGGGTGCGAGGTAATTGCCTTATTGGGCACTTTACACCCGGCAGATGAGATCCGAGACGGCGCGCCGTTTTAGTCGGTTAAGTCTAACATAACCATTCCCGCAAGCCGGCGGGGAGAGGGAATTATCCGTGGGGTTTTCTGCACGAAGTAATAAAGTTACATCCCTTGCATGTCTACAAGATTTCCATAATGATCCAGGAAAGTTCATGAAGTGCTAATATGCATTAGGCCCAAATAAGGTGAGGTTGATAAAAAGACCCTTTCCCTCAGTCACCCTGTACGGCACCCACGGGAAGTGATGGAGTATCCCTTTTATACTATGCTGTTATGTTTATCCATAGTACGCGTGCGCAAATGCACGTAGACGTATGTTACAGCAGAAGCGCGGCACGTAACTCAAGGGCACCAATTATATACATAAATAAAAATAATCACTTAATTAGTTATTATGTTAAGCGGCGATAGCCCAGTGGCGTACGTAACGGACTGCTGAGACGAGGTCTCCAGTTCAATGCCCAGTCGCCCCGGGCACAAATATATTGATAAATGTTAATTATCGCTCGCTGAATAATGTGCCTGGTAGATGGCAATAGGCTCGCCCCCTATTACATTGGGACCTTAACATAACTGGCGAATCCTGGGTGTGTAATACACCTCTGCCTACCCCTTCGGGGATACAGGCGTGAAGTTATGTAATTAGTTATTGAAACTTAGGTATGGCTCGATCAACTTGATAGATTTCTATTTTGTTGTTGGTCAGTGACCTACTATGACGAGCTATAATAAGCGTTTATGTTCCAAGCGACAAAAAGGGATGGAGCTATACACCCTATATAGTTCTATTTCCCTTTCTCGCCCGCTTACTTGCCTGACGCTCATAACATATCATGGTAGAGTTGCTAGAAAAGGTTAGAAGTACGAAGGTGAGGAGTCAAAGATGAAATCCTCGAATGCAACCGATACTCAATGCTGATGATGGTAGCCTAGTGGTTAACGAGTCGGCCTTACGATCGAGCGGTCCCCGGTTCGATATCCTGACGATTACCGACGTGAACCCACTCCTTAAACAACAAATTGGGCGCATCTGGAGGAGTTTGCGGGAATATAACCAATTTCGGTTACTACAAGATAGGTTTATATATGAAAGGGAAAGTTCTGAAAACCCACAGGAGAATTTAACACCCCGGGTGATGCCGGACCTAATTATAGTTAGGTAGGTATCTATACATTTTTCTTGCATAGTTTATGTATCTAATATGCACATAAAATAAAATACAAAGACATTAATATAAAATCATTTTAATATTCAGTTTCCATTTTGTAACAAAGTTTCACTTTTTTCTTCATTCTCGTTCATTTCTGCGTCACTAGTATTAGTAACTGTTATTTCTGGCATATTATTACTATTACTTTTATTTATCGTAACAGTCACAGGATTGGTATTTAAAGCTACCGAGTATGGCGTCTCAAGAGCTATTTTTGCTGTAAATATTTGTTTAATAATATCACTTTGTAATTGGTCTGAGACATGTGCAGGTAGTTCTTTTAATAACGACATTATGTATTGTCCAAATATTTCTAATCTGTTTGCTTTTGAGGCGTTATTTGTAATGGTACTTTTAGGAGTATCTATACGAGTATTTTTATTACTCTCAATATTTGTGTAAGTATTTCTGAATATTTCTTTTGAAGCGTCTTGCCTATGAAGTTTTCTATCTACGATTTTAATTCTTTTCGGAGGCGGCGTTTTATTTTCTATTGTCTCCACAGTTTCGATAAATTCATCGTCTAAAGAATCCTCGAGGTATACAGCATCCGTTTGTATAGGGTCTTTCTGTAAAAGAGAATACATTTACATAATAGGCCTTTACTGTTTTTATTGGCCGCTTGATAAATTAATTCGATCTTCAAAAACAGTACTTCCTAAATGCTATCCATTTTGATGATAAATTTCGTATTACTTATCGGCTGTCACTTTACAAAAATGTTATAGAAGTTGCTGTTTGTTAGCTTAATGTTGTCTCATTCATACACAAAAAAAATCATAAAATTTGGATTTGTCATTCCTAAAAAAAATGCTAAAATGTTAGTACTGAAAATTGGGTATCCTCCAATTTCTTCAAGAAAAACGGCAATTTCATATGTAACGACCTAATATTATTTGGTTTCAATAGAGGTTCAATTTCAACACAACATACGTAGAGGCCACGAGGAAGCAAGGTTTTAGTTTTAACAAAAATAAACTTGAAATATTCGTGTGAAAAATTGAAGGTTGCATGGTTTTCAATATGATATTATGTAAATAATCTTTAGAACATTCGAGAGGGGCAGAAGAGACTTCTCAACGGCTTCAATCCGAATTGAGGTTTGTCGTATGTTCCAAAGAGTCCTAGATATTCAGACTTGACTTCTCGCAATGTAATAATTCATTCATGGAAATAAAAAAAAAATTTATTTTAATTTTGTATGATTACCTCGCCATCCGAAGTGGAGATTTCATAAAGTTGTCCGTCTGTTGATATTATCACCTTTTTGGCCTAAAAAGAAAAATAATTCAGCTTTTAGCTTTCTCTTGATATTTTCTTGTGAAACCATCTTTCGAAAAAGTGAACGATGATCTTCTGAAAACAATCTAGCACAATTTAGTTTACATTTTGAGTTTGTTAGGGAGTGTATGGGGACAAGACCTTTGGAGTCAAGTCAACCTCACCAGCAAGCTGGTACACATGGTGATTGACGGACGTATTTGGCGCAGGCTTTCCATTCGAGATTGGGAGGTCAGACGTTAGCGGCAGTCACTTCCGTAATGCTGGGATGATGATGAGGGGAAACGCGCTGTAAGCCCTTCAGTACTAAATGAATACCAGACATAAAAACAATCTTGTGGTTTGTGATAGTCGACTCCACAAAATCAGTAATTCCTAGGCTAATTTTATACGCTTCTACAACCAGCTCCCTAGTGAAATGAAGGATTTACCTCTTCATAAATCTAATTAAAACTAAACTTTACCAAAAAGGCTATTATACAATTCAAGAAAATTTAGGAGACAAACACGCTTGGATTTGAACTGTTTGCTCTCTCACTATGCTACTCAAATAAAATATTGTAATTAGATTAAGTAAACAAGTTTGTAAGTAAACATAACATAACTTCACGCCTGTATCTCCGAAGGGGTAGGCAGAGGTGTATTACACACCCACGATTCGCCAGTTATGTTTAGGTCCCAAGTTTGTAAGTAGACCAAAAAAAAGCCCACTGATTTTCTTGGCTTCTCTTAGTTTCCTTCTGCTCTTTTTTTGAAAGAAAGTTAGCTATAAAATTTGGTACAAATTGAGGTGTTGCAAGACTTACAAGCCATTTAGCATTTAAGCTAGTGGGAATACTAGTATATTCCTTTAAATATAAGAATGAAGGCTACTGACATTATCCAGGGTATCATCGTCAATGGAGATGTGCTTGTGGCACCTATGGATGTGTTTTCTCAAGTTGCTGATGCTGGACGCGAAGGACAGCTGCTTCTTGCATATCAAGCATACTGCGTTCCTCGCCTCTTCATCAATTACCTTCATAAACTGCCATACCGCTGATGCATTGGTTCTCCTTAAGTGTTTAAGGTAAAAGATTACACTTACAACGATAATATATTTTAAGATTAATTGGAGATGATGAATTTGTGCCGTTTGGAGTCGAAACGTTAGGGGCATGGGGTCCGAGTGCTCGCAGTCTCTTCAGGGAGATTGCAACACGCATGATCGACGCTTCTCGTGACCAGAAGGCTGGCTTCTTTTTAGCACAGAGAATAAGTATTGCCATACAACGTGGCAATGCTGCCAGTCTTCTGGGCACGTTACCACAGGAGGCATGCGATGCGGAGGAATTCCACGATGCATTTTAGGTTTAAGTTTCTTCAAATTATTTATTTTATTTTAGTTTTATTTAGTTTAGTAAGATATAAAATTTGTAACCACATTTGTACATTTACCCTTAAATATTGTTAATTAAGAATTTAAGATTTCTTTAAATTTTTGATTAATATTTGATATTTTTAAGATTATTAGGTAGCATGTATTAACACTAATAGATAGATAATCTATGGATTCTGATGGATCGGACGGATGGATCTATTCCCACCAAGATCCTCAGGGCCGTAAACTTGCCGAGGCTCTAGTACAGGCTTTCCTCTTGGGGTTCAGACGGTAGTCACTCCCGTAAAAGCCAAGATGAGAAAGTGTGAAGCGCGTACCCCAGCCTCCAAAAATTTGCTTTTAAAATACTTTTCAAAATTAAGTTATTGAAATCTATGAGTATCTATTTACTGGTACTGCGGTAAAAAAGACTCTCAAGGTCTATACTTACTTCTTGTCACTAATATCTGGCTTCTTTTCCACCCATTCTTCATCATCAGAGACTACAGCGCTGTGCTCCTTAGCATGCGCCGTCAGATCAGACACAGAGTCATAGGCTATACTTATGTCACACACCTTACATTTCGCGACAAACTGGTCGCTGTCCAAGATATTGAAGAACTGCCAAGTTGACTGAGACTCTGTATCTCTTTTCTTAACCTCTGTGAAACTTAAAAACATATCCGTGATTATATTTAATATCCTAGGACATTCTACAAAGCGCTATCTAAATCTAAAGTAAGCATAGCTTAACTAGCTTATAATATCAACTCTACAATGAGAATATGGACAGTTCTATAATGCAGACGGCAGGTGAGTTACTTAGATACATAATTTTGTAAAAACATATTATTATACATAGAAACACCCAGATGCAAATATATACATTCATGCATGTTTCGCATTACTAAGGACTAATTTTACTAATGAAAATAATCGTGTTAGGTTAAATTAAACTGGGTTCTCACATTCTACGTTATATCCCGGTTTTGTTTGAATTGAGCACGGTTACGACTGTTAATTTAACAAGAATTGAGCAACAAATAGTCACAGCCACTTAACTCTGAAGAGCTACTATGAACGCTTGTGATCAAACTCGTGAGCAAGGAAAGGAAACAAGAAGCAAAGGAAAGTATTTTACATATCCATACTATCCCTAGCAACTTAGACCAAATATATTAGGTCGTTACATATGAAATTGCCGTTTTTCATGAAGAAATTGGAGGAAACCCAATTTTCAGTACTAACATTTTTGCATTTTTTTTAGGAATGACAAATCCAAATTTTATGATTTTGTTTGTGTATAAATGAGACAACATTAAGCTAACAAACGGTAACTTTTATTACATTTTTGAAGAGTGACAGCTGTTAAGTAATACGAAATTTATCATGAAAATGGATAGCATTTAGGAAGTACTGTTTTTGAAGATCGAGATAATTTATCAAGCGGCCAATAAAAACAAAATTTAATACAGAGTTGTAAGTAAAATCTTGAAATCAACTTTCAAACAAAATATAAATAATGGAAATAGCTATTAAATTACAGGAATAACGAACTCATGAATTTGTAAATAATGGTTAAGAAGGGTAATGGACTGCTGAGACGAGGTCTCGGGTTCGATCCCAGGTTTTACCATGGCACACACCAATGAGTTTTCGGTGCTTTTCAAAGTGATGTGTGTATTTATCGCAGGTTTATAAGTGCTCGGTTCATGGCAATAGGCTCGCCCCCTATTACATTGGGACCTAAACATAAACTGGCCAAATGTGGGTGCTAGCACCTCTGCCTTCGGGGATATAGGTGTGAGTTTATGTATGTATGTATGAATTTGTAAGAAAATTTCGGCAATTTCATAGGTAAAGAACTATTATAAACATCCTCTGATTTAGCAGTCAAACACCACCTAGGTCGGATCTTACCTAGAATATTAATACCTGTTATTAATACCTGTGACTGTGATTACTCGTATCATCATCACTACAGTCCGTAGTGTCGTTCCCATACTCGCCATCACTACGCTTAAAGTGCTTGTTCCTCCAATGTTTGGTTAGATTACTGATAGTGGTTTTATATGAATAGTCCTTATTGCAAACTTTGCAAGTCGCAATAAAATTTCCCCTCCTTACGAAGTATTTCCATACTATTGAAGTTCTTTTGCGTTTGATACTAAAAATATTGTTTATGGTAACATTATGACAACAAATTAAAAAAAAAACTAAAAAACACGTATATTAGGAAATCAGCTAAAAAGTAAAAAAATAATCGTTAAAGAGCGTGGGGTGCTTACAATAATCATTATTCATGATCGAGCCTTATAAATTATTTCTTTTTGATTTTATTATTGAATATTTTTGATAGTTTTTTAGGGATTTTCTTTAGAAAAGCCCTATTGCTATCGAGTTGTCGTCGTCGACGTCGTCGTTGCCAATTTTCTGTCACGGTTTTGGGTATGAAGGAGATGAGCTATCGAGTTGCTGTTTTCGGTAATAGATTCGTGCTGGGGTGAACCATTGCAAGATAAAGAAAAAATCGCAAAATCGCAAAAAAAAAAAACGCAAAATCGAAAATACCTTGTATTCGGCTGAGCTCGTCTCAGGAATTCAACTTGTTATTAATATAAATTGTATTGCGATGACAATACAATTTATATTAATAACAAGTTGAATTCCTGTATTAGTCCTTTATTAGTGTGAAATTTCAAATAAATGCGACTTTCGGAAATGCTCCAAAATCACATTCAAAATCACGTTCAAAGATTCCATTACATACAAACCTACAAACGTACATACCAAGGTAATAAAAGCGTATAGATTTAAATCGGTAAAAGAGAACATCTAGGACGGGACTTGAACCCGATACCAGTCCCTTACAGGGGGAACGCTCGACGCTCTGACCAACTGAGCCACCTAGACACGTCCCAGATATCCGAAATTCGCCGATATATTACATACGTCTCAAGGCGACGCTAGAGCCATCTACCGTAATTCTTGCGAACTACGGAGACAATGAATGACTTTTCAATCATTTTTAACATTGTGTTTTGATGAGTCCGCCACATTAATTCAATGAAATTTTTAAGCAATTAGTTTACTAAGTAAGTATCCTATAGATTGAAATCGGAAAAAGAGAACATTTAGGACGGGACATTAGCCGTCCGGTCTAAATCTACAGGAAAAGTAAACATACAATTGCTTAAAAATTTAAAAAAACATAACATAACGTCACGCCTGTATCCCCGAAGGGGTAGGCAGAGGTGTATTACACACCCACGATTCGCCAGTTATGTTAAGGTCCCAATGTAATAGCGGGCGAGCCTATTGCCATCTACCGGACACATTATAAAAAAATAATTAAAATTAAAAATTTCATTGAAGTAATGTGGCGGAGTATTCAAAACACAATGTTAAAAATGATTGAAAAGTCATTCAATGTTTCCGTAGTTCGCAAGAGTTACGGTAGATGGCTCTAGCGTCACCTAAAAGCGCGTTCAATGAAATTTTTGAACCAATAACTTTGCTAACTTTTCCTATAGAATAAGTTCATGTTGAAATCCCGTCCTGGGTGTTATGAAAGATATTCGCACCGTTCTATTTTTATCTTATAGTATACATGAATACCAACAACTTTTAATCAGAAACCTATAAGATTAAAACTTTTACTAAAAGTGGAGGGGGGAAAAACCAAAATTTTTCGGGAAAAAAATCATAACTTCTAACCGGTGAACATTCTTGCCGTCGGAAACATTTTTAATCTATTGGCCATTTTTAAGTCTAAAATAAATATCTGAAAAGTTTTCAAGAGAAAAAAATTAAACATGTTAATATAATAATATTAATTGCTTCACGAAATCTACCTGTGCGTTCCCCCTGCGGGAACGGATTTTTTTCTTATTTTGTTTCGTGCGTTGTGCCATGTACGTGTATCCGAATGGTATTATCATTGGCCATGTTCAAAAGGATGGTGAAAGGACACTACCTGGAACCGATGACGGCCCAGGGTCAGTCGGGGTGCGAGGGATATGCTCTATGGGCAACCTTACACCCCGGCGTTTTAAGACCTGAGACAGGGTGCGGTTTTAGTCCGTTCAACCCCGACTGACCGGGGGGTATCCGAAGGGATTTCCGCACGTAAAAAAAACAGGTATGGTATTTATGTATCATTGTATGCTTTTTTGTAGGTATATGTAGGTACCTAGTACATTGCAATAATATGTGTTTGTAATGTAATTTATTATATTATATGACTACGTTAGTTCTCTTTTCTTTCCTTTTACACCAATAACTGCCCAATGGTCTATTATTTATTCTGTGCCAATGGACGATTTAGCTCATTTAGGATACATGTCCATCCAAAGGTTGCCTGTAAGATATTGCTTTCAGCGATAAGGCCGCCATTTGTACATATGTTACATTGACGACCTCTGTGGCGTGGTGGTAGTGCGTTCGACTGCTAAGCCAGAGGTCGCGGGTTCGATTCCCGCTCAGTGCAAAAATGTATATTTGCGCTGTTCTGGGTGTTTCTATGTATAAAATGTATTAATTTACAAAAAAAAGTGTATAAGTATGTTTATCCGCATTCTAGAAACCATATGACAAGCTCTGCATAGTTTGGGTCTAGATGGCGTTGTGTACTTTGTCCTACAATATTTATTTATTTATGTTAATTAGGTTTGCCATATATGCTTATCCTGATTGGTGTACAATAAAGTTTATAATATAGGTCTTTACCTATGAAATTATCGAAATGTTCTTACAAATTCATGAGTTCGTTATTCCTGTAATTTAATAGCTATTTCCATTATTTATATATTTTTTTAAAGTTGATTTCAAGATTTTACAACTCTGTATTAAATTTTGTTTTTATTGGCCGCTTGATAAATTAATTCGATCTTCAAAAACAGTACTTCCTAAATGCTATCCATTTTGATGATACATTTCGTATTACTTAACAGCTGTCACTTTTTAAAAATGTAATAAAAGCTGTTTGTTAGCTTAATGTTGTCTCATTCATACACAAACAAAATCATTAAATTTGGATTTGTCATTCCTAAAAAAATGCAAAAATGTTAGTACTGAAAATTGGGTTCCCTCCAATTTCTTCAAGAAAAACGGCAATTTCATATGTAACGACCTAATATCGATCTATATATTAAATAATTCCTTTCTTTCTTTCTTTCTAGCAGGTGCACAGACTCGCTGGTGAGGTTGTCTTGGGCCTCAAGACTGTATAATATTCAAAATGTAGTGGGGCGGAAATCACACAGTGATTGTCAAACATCGGGCCAAACTTATTTTTAGGGACAATTTGTATGGTAGTTGAACGTACAAACCCCAAAATCTAATCAGTTCTTCCCATTAACCAAACAAGATGATTAGCCAAAGATTTTTTTAAATCGAATAAGTGGTTCTTGAGTTATTGCGTAAACAGACATCCAGACCAACAGACAGCAAAAATTTTTTTTGCTTAATTAGACTTAGAATCATGTGAAACGTCGAGAAAAGTGATAAAAAGTGGGTGTAAGATTTTGTTTTTTTTTTGCGTGATTCTAAGACTTCGGTGTCCACCTGGTTGGTGGCCCGAAGTAAAATACGTTCCCTAGACTAGTATATTGGAAACCACTCAAACTAGTATTTATTTAGAACGCAAGGTGAGTGTATGTGTATCCCCCATTTCGTAAACTGCCTTATCAAGATTGGTAAAACTCGTAAAGTAATATTACGCTCGATAAATTAATTAATTGTAACATCTGTCCAATGATATTTTTATTTCATTTTTTTTTTTTTTTTAAAGGAATATTAGTAACGGAAATTACTAATATCCCCCGTAACCCCTCCAGCTAAGCTAAATTGCTTGTGTTAGGAGTGGGTTTACGTCGGTAGTGTAATGGCCAGGATTCGAACCCGGGACCTCTCGATCGTAAGGTTGACTCCTTAACCACTAAGCTACCGACGCTACGAAACATATAAATAGGAATACAAAGGTCAAATAAATTTTATAGTTAAGTTTTTCTTTTAATTGAAACAGTTTAGTTTCATTGTAATAATGAGAATCCATCCAGAATCCTCAAATAATAGACATAACACATAACTTCATGCCTGTATCCCCGAAGGGGTAGGCAGAGGTGTATGCACACCCACGATTCGCCAGTTATGTTTAGGTCCCAATGTAATATAGGGGCTGAGCCTTTTGCCATCTATCGGGCACATTACTAAGCGAGCGCATAACTGCGAAAAGTCAGAGGTATGTGCCCGGGGCGACTGGGGATCGAACTCGAGACCTCGTCTCGGCAGTCCGTTACGTACACCACTGGGCTATCGCCGCTAATAGCTAACTAGATATTAGAATTTTTTTTTTCAATTATTCGAAAATTTCTAATGACTATTTTATCCCTATTTACCCCTTGATCCGTTTTACGGTATACATAGTCATTGAATGTATAGTATTATATAATTGTAAACAAATTGTGCCTATAATAAAAAATAAATTAAAAAATAATACCTGGGTTATGTTATGCCTACCCCTTCGGGGATACAGGCGTGAAGTTATGTTATGTTTATGTTAAAGAAACGATTCTGAAAACAATTTTTTTTAAATACTTGTCTGTTTGTTCGCGATGGACGCCAAAACTACTGAACGAATTTTGATGCGGTTTTTTTATTAGAAAGGTCTTGGTCTGACTTAAAATCTACCGTATGTTTGATTGCAATTGGTTAAGTAGAACCAGAGATACGACCAGAACACTATAATCAAATTCCGCGCGGGCGGAGCCGCAGGCATTAGCTAGTAATATATATATAGCCTCCAGTCCATCGGGGATATGTACTTTTCAAATGGTGAAAGAATTTTTCCTATAATTGCAGTGGTTCCGTAGATTAGCCCAAACAAATTCACCAAATTCACAATTAAATTAATAATAGATTAGTATTAGATGTATTCAATAGCTATCTGCTTATATACGCGTACTAATGATATTATAATACGCACTATAATAGGTAGGTATGTAATGGAATCGTTATTTAAATTAGGTATTATATATAGAAATATCCCCTATCCAATGTAATATTTTACCCATGATAAAAATACTTGTAATAACACGACCGACGTAGGTACAAAATACCTCAATAACTCACAACCTCAACTTGAATCTTCCAAACAATACAATATCGACAATATAACCTCTAAAATATTCATTAAAACTATAGCGTTAAACATGTACTAAGAATAATAATTGTGAATTGTGCACATCTAAATAATATTTCACACTAAGTATGTAGTATTAGTTTCAAATAACAGATATTGAATATTATTACTGGAAATACTTACATATCGGCGTCCATTGCTACGCGTCACACTGCGGCGGCGTCACTCAGCGAATAATGTTGCCAGCGCTTGAATGATTTTACTACTATTTGAAATATCATTTAAAGTTTATAATAAAATATTTTTTTAAATTAATTAATACAGATAACGTATTTCAAAGTAATTAAATGTTTATAAATAGTTTTTTAGTCAGAGCCAGTATATATTATTGTTTCTTAAACTTTTTCCATAAAAGTTATAATAAAACTAATGTTAAAATGAAAACTACAATCGTTTTAAAAGTAATATTGTACCGCGAATTGAGTGCGTCGCAAAATCCTAATAATGTGATAAGTGTAGTGCCACAGCCAAGTCAAAGACCTCAAACTCAAAACTATAATGTTTGATTATGGTATTTTAAGCAAATTGTTTCTTATCGTTGTATCACTCGTAATATTTTTAAATGTGATTGGATTCATAAAACGATTTAAAAAAAAAATTGTTTTGGTTATAAATTGATTAACTGCTGTATTTTTTTTTCTTTGTCTCCATCTTTCATTTTTTAAGAAGGGGGTGTATATGGGAGCATAATGTATTAATATGCTGAATTGCAGTATGCACTCATGTAAGTAGGTTGCATGCGGTGACGGGTAGTCGCGCGCCACCCGCCGTTTCGTGTGTACAATATAGACAGTATAATTATCATCTCAGTGCTTTCATTTACCATTCACTATAGACAGTACCTTTTTTTTTTTTATCGTGTGGAAATCCCTTCGGATACCCCCCCGCCGGCCAGCGGGGGCGGTTATGTCGGGCTTGCACCGACTAAAACCGCACGCCGTCTCGGGTCCTCAGACGCCGGGGTGTAAGGTTACCCATAGAGCATATCCCTCGCACCCCGGCTGACCCTGGGCCATCTCACCACTAACAGCATCGCTCATCCTGACTCCTCTGAAAGCAGAGGAGTACGGAGGAGCGATGTGTTCCCGCCACGTTGAGTATTGGCCGACGATCAATGCCAACCCTATGAAGGGGTGAAGGGGAAGCCATTGACCGCCGCCCAGGGTGTACCGGCCGCTCCGATTCCGTTACCCCCGGACTGCAGCGGGATCGGAATCGGAGCGACACTCGAGGAGGTTACCCAACACACACCCCCCTATAGACAGTACCTAAACGCGTAACAAATATATAAAAGTAATTAGGAACTTGCTTGTCAAGTCAAATCAATTGAAACAAAACTATTTTTAACGTATTCTATCGCGATGTATTTGATGTTATTTTATATTTTACATTGATCCTGACGTTTCGGTTGCTTTTCAGCAGCCATGGCCACGAGGAGACTCCGATAGAATCCGTTAGAAATAGTTTTATTTCAATGTGTGACATTCGCGTAAACTTCTGACAATATCGAGTCAAATAATTTTTTTCCTCATTAAACATCAATCTGTGGAAATTTGTATGAAAGCAGTATGACGTCGCTCTTAAAATTTGTCTAATAATTTACTATTAGTAATGGGTGGATCATGGATGACATTAAATAAATAAGAACGGTACAAAACAAACGGACGTAATTTTTAACGCTCTTTGACTGTTTTTTTTTTAATATTTAGGATACGTCAATTTGACTTCACCTCGCCTGATGGTAAGCTGAAGGTCAAGCACCGCGTGACACCCACCGGTCCCACTAGTGCTGCGACCACAATCCCCCTGCCCGGCTATGCACTTGCTGACCCCTGAACGCAATCAAACCGAAATTGGATTACTATGGAGAGTTTTTCGCAATCGTGCACGGTGGTACCTACCCGGCCGAATTTTGTGACAAATTTGTGTCATCAAATTTCTACCATCATTTATTTTTTATTCTTTACTACCAGGTAGTTTCTTTATTTAATAATCTAATAATCTTATTTGAATTTATTTGAATTAAAGGAATTACTTTCATAATTGTATTTCCGCATGTCACAAATCAATATAACAGAAAAGTATTGATCTACAAATAGCAAATATATGTATTTTTTTATTTATATAGATTTATGTTGTGTGACGTTACGCAATTATTTGAAGGCGATTTAGTAGCCATTAGTATTTATTTTTGTGTCAGCATAATGTCTCCAACAACAACTAACTACAACAAGTCTAAGTGTCGAAAAGGTCAAAATTTCCCCGTTTCCTAATATGAACCTTATTCTCTATGTTGTAAGACACAAATCAATCTTCATCGCATGTCTGACATTGGCAGTATTTTCGATATCGGCATACCTTGTCACAAAATTTAAATTAGCCATAAGTTTGCCCATCTAATAAATAGGCGTGAGTATATGTATGTAGTAGATAATTAAGCCCTACAGGTGCAAAATGTGCATACAAAATATTATCTGCACCACGACATTCTACCAAAAAAATATACCAAATTAGAAATCTCCAATCTCCGGCCACACTATCTGTCTCAGTCATGATAGTAAAATCAGAATAGTGAATATCGAACCGAGTACGTACTAGGCGAAATAGGTATAAATAAATACCTACAGATTGCAAGACAGTTCGAATACTATTGAAGTAGGTCGCAAGTTCGATTCCTGCTCAGTGTAAATATGTTTTAAACTTATAATAAAATGTATTGCATTTGTGTGGGTGGTTCTTGATAATATCATGTATGTAATTATGAAAAAAAAGTGTCTAATTAGCAATGTATCCAGCCGCAATCTAGAACCCATATTATCTAGTTTTCAGGGTGTGAGGAAAACGCCTTATGGTCAACCTTACACCCCGGCGTCTGAAGACCCGAGACGGCGTGCGGTTTTAGTCGGTTCAAGCCCGACATAACCGCCCCCGCTGCGGAACTGCGGATATCCCGGCGGGATATCCGCAGTTCCGCACTAAACAAAAAAAATCCGCTCCCGCAGGGGGAACGCACAGGTAGATTTCGTGAAGCAATTAATATTATTTTATTAACATGTTTAATTTTTTTTTCTCGAAAACGGTAACTTTCAGCGAAAAACTTTTCAGACATTTATTTTAGACTTCAAAATGGCCTATCGATTAAAAATGTTTCCGACTGCAAGAATGTTCACCGGTTAGAAGATATGATTTTTTTCCCGAAAATTTTGGTTAAAGTTTTAATCTTATAGGTTTATAATTAAAAGTTGTTGGTATTCATGTATTTTGACCGCAGTTTGAAAGCGATCGGGGCAAAAATGCGACCGTGAGAGTGCCGCAAATTTTGGGAAGTGGAACCATACATACATATATATATATATAAACTTTTTGACCAGTGGTCATTTCGGACTCAGGGGGTCATAACTAGACCTCCTATGAAGAAATTTTTTTAAAATTCGACAGTAGTCAAGAAACCAATAGGTAGATCGATTTCATCGAAATCTACCTAAAAGGTATACCTAATTTGGTAGAGTGGTCGCTTTTTAATTTTTTTGTAGGTCCTTATCCAAAAATTTCCAATTGAACAAATGTCCGCAAACGTTTTAAGCTTCCCCTCAAAAAAAAAAATCTCCCATCGCCATTGTCATATAGATTAAATAAAATTAATATTATTCACATGCTTAATAATATCATAGTTAAAGCAACGAGATAGCAGCAATAAGTACAATTATATATAAGGTGTCACCGAATTAGGTCTCTGAATTTGGTGAGATGACTTGGTATCGACAAAATATATATTTGAAACAAAAAAAATCGGGTAAAAATAAATAAATATAAAAAACACCAACAGTGTGCATTGTGAATATTAGACAAGCCCACTCTTGTAAAAGTGGACTCGTTTTTTTTTTATTTCACCCGATTTTTTTTTTCAAATAGGTACATATTTTGTCGATATCAAGTCATCTCACTAAATTCAGAGACCTAATTCAGTGACACCTTATATATTCTGTCAATTGCACCAGTCATTGCAAACGCGTCTTTGCCTTGATAGAAAGATATAGTTTTTATTAGTTGTCCCTGTCGTTGATATATCGGCAGGAGTTATTCAAAACAAATATTTCAGTAATTTCAGTAATTGAATATTTCATTTATATTTATTATTTCAACTAAATTTTTTAAGCAATTTGTATGCTTACTTTTTCTAAAGATTTAGATCGGAAAAAGAGAACATCTAGGACGGGACTTGAACCCGCGACCAGTCCCTTACAGGAGGAATGTTCTGACCAACTGAGCCACCCAGACACGTCCCAGGTATTCGAAATTCTTCCATATATTATTTACTCAAGGCGACGCTGGAGACATCTACCGTAATTCTTGCGAACTACGGAAACAATGAATGACTTTACAATCATTTTTAAACATTGTTGTTTCCAGCGTCGCCTTAAGACGAATATAATTTCTCGGAGAATTTCGAATTTGTGGGACGGGTCTAAGTGGCTCAGTTGGTCAGAGCATTCCCCCTGTAAGGGACTGATCGCGGGTTCAAGTCCCGTTCTAGATATTCTCTTTTTCCGATCTAAATCTTTAGAAAAAAATTGCTCTGACCAACTGAGCCACCTAGACACGTCCCAGATATTTGAAATTCTCCGATATATCATATACGTCTTAAGGCGACGTTGGAGCCATCTAACGTAATTCTTGCGAACTACGGAGACAATGAATGACTTTACAGTCATTTTTAAACATTGTTTTTTGATGACTCCGCCTAATTAATTCAATTAAATTTTTAAGCATTTTGTAT
Source organism: Cybosia mesomella (assembly GCA_946251805.1). Taxonomy (NCBI): domain Eukaryota; kingdom Metazoa; phylum Arthropoda; class Insecta; order Lepidoptera; family Erebidae; genus Cybosia; species Cybosia mesomella. The sequence goes on from OX276411.1 coordinate 20,652,006, forward strand.
GCGTACTTTTTTCTAAAGATTTAGATCGGAAAAAGAGAACATCTAGGACGGGACTTGAACCCGCGGGGGAATGCTCTGACCAACTGAGCCACCTAGACACGTCCCAGATATTCGAATTTTGTTTAAATAATATTAATTCTCAGCAACCAGTTGCTTGTCAGGTTGTCCTTCGACAAAGGCCTCCCCCAGTTCCTTCCATACTTCTCTATCGCGAGCTAATCTTCTCCACCCCTTCGGTAGATCATCTTCCCATCTCTTTATTTGACGTCCACTTTGTCTTTTCCCGTTTTTGGGGTACCAATCATTGATGTCTTTCGTCCATTTTTCTCTGTTTGTTCTCATAATGTGTCCAGTCTAGTTCCATTTCATTTGCTGCCGTAAATATGTTCAATCTAATAATAATTGATAATAAAAATTTCAACAGGGGAATCCTGCGCTACAAGAATGAAACACCTCAAAATAACCCCCTGTCATTATGATCCGGATAAACCCAGCGTGCGATGACGAATTTGTACAACTGTTCATTGAAGTTACGTTACGTCATACGAGGACTTACGTCACTACGTGTGTTGAAACGTTGATTGCGGAAGCCATTGTTACGTGTTTACACGCTTATGTAGATTAATATACATTGGATAAAAGATTGTACCTAATAAAATATCGATATTGGACAGCCTCTGTGGCATAGCGGTAGTGCATTCGACTGCTACGACAGGGGGCGCGGTTTCGATTTCCGCTCAGTGCAAATATTTGTATTTGTTGTAATAAAAAAATTTGTGTGAAAATTTTCATGCGCTTCACAGAATACATCTACTTAACACGTTTCAACAGCATAGTTCTTATAGTCTATAAGGGTTCTGTTTTTTGCCATTTGGCTACGGAACCCTAAAAAGAAGTTCAAGATTCAGTCTCAATCTCCCAAATATCAAAAAAGGTGTCGTAACAAGTTGCTTTCTCAATAAAGTTTTGTTGAAAATGTTGAAAATTTTGTTACGAGAACACCTTTTCCTTTTAAAAAAGGTGTTCTCGTAAAAAATTTTAGATCGAGACTAGATTAAGACTAAATTTTGAGATTATTTGGTGATTATTACGAGACTTGGCCCTTTTTTTTACGTGCGGAAATCCCTTCGGATATCCCCCCGCCGGCCAGCGGAGGCGGATATGTCGTGCATCGACTAAAACCGCACGGTGTCCTGCCCAAGTGTCCATTGCCGGGCACCCTGGGTAAGCTCTAGATCCGTTTAACCGTTAGAGCGTGATTCAACAAACAACAAGCGTCGGTAGCTATGTGGTTATGGAGTCGGCCTTACGATCGAGAGGTCCCGGGTTCGAATCCTGCCCATTACACTACCGACGTGAACCCACTCCTAACACAAGCAATATAGCTTAGCTGGAGGGGTTACGGGGAATACTAGTAGTTTCGGTTACTAATATTCTTTAAAAAGAAAAAAAAACATCCAAACATGTTTTTAAAACATGGCCCTAAGTGACCATAACCTATAAAATTATAACTTTTAAACAGACAAAGGAAACCATTACTTACGGCCTAGTAGGTAAGTAAATTACGAACCTCTGAGTTATCATTGCCAGCTCACTCACTACATGAGAATACCGTGAAGTATTTATTTGCACAATATTGCAAAATAATATTTTACAATGGCCGCTTTCCTGCAATAGTTTTAATTTCTGTAAGTAACTAAATTAATGGAATTATTATTGAGGAGAGAAAATAATAATAATGCTCGGCTTGTCATGATGAAGCATTGTAAATTGTGAATCATTATAAAGCATATAAAAAGTTATTTCACAGGTTCGATAAAATCATTATTAAAAAAACTTTTAAGACAACATTTTATTCATAAAGATAAGATTTTATGCCAGGGTTGTGCTGACCTCTTCCACAGTTAGCGATGCAAGTTTTTGAATTTATTAATTATTATTAAATTTTTGAATATTAGCTTGTTTTTGCATTAGCTTTTTAATAATAATTTTATCATCAACTATTTAGGTAGCACCAGAGTACTTGCCCCATCAAACAAGCCCAAATAGGTACATCTGTCTTGTTTAGTCGAGGAAAGAAGTCTCAAGTAAGTTCAATAAAGTTAACATTTCAACTTCCCCACAGGTCACCGAGCGTAACAGTTCCAATAGCCACAGCGAATCGTCCATTTCCGCGTCACGTCATACCGTGACGTGACGTCAAACGCGTCATCACACAGCTATTTCATAACAATACATATATTATGTGTGCATATTTAAAGAAAGTGACTCGATAATCTAGTCGCGTGAGACATTTGGCAGACCAAATTTAGCACGGCCAGTACAGGGCTGCCAGACCAAAAAAAAATACAAATAATACTGGGAGGTTTAGTTTTTGTTAAATATGAATAGGGTAAAAGACCCTATTCAGCGAAGCTTGGTATAAAGTGTAAACAAAAAAAAAACAGTCTTAACTTTTATTGAAATGAAATGCGGATATAAATTTTAGACAATGGCGGACATTAAAAGATTATTATGTATTATATTTCTAATATATATAAGTCCGAAAATAATTGGAATCTGAGCTTTTTAGATTATTTATATTGTCAACTTCTCATGACGTAAAAAATGCTGCTTTTAAGTTTTAAGTTCCAGTAACGGAAAACTCAAAAAAAATATTTCAGGTATGAAATTTTAAGCCAGAAATTGACCTGGAAGTATAATAGGATATTATTTTAAAAGCCACAATCTTTTTTATGTAACATGGAAACCGTTAAGGTCAGATGGTTAAATTAATTGAGCTACCTGAACCCTTGGAGTTTGTGAAATTTCCGGCGAAGCAACACATTTACTTTAAATATTTCTTACTAGCTGTGCCCTGCGGTATCACCAGTACTCAGTTCTATTTCGGAGGCCGATCACGTCTCTCTGATTTCCCTTCCTTATTGCTCGGCTCCCAAGAGTCAGAGATTGACGAGTTGAAACAAACAAACCCTTCAACTTTTTATTAGTATAGATATTCGCGCTATAATACTAGTTTATCTAAAATTTGGATGGATGGATGTTTGTTATTCAAACACGCACGTCAGAACGGCTGAACGGATATGGATAAAATTTGGTAGATATATTAAAGCATGGCAACATATAGCACAATAGCACATAGGCAACTTTTATTCTGGTAATAGATTCATGTGGGTCGCGTGAACGGGATCAGTAAATTACTAGGGCAGAGCCGCGGACTGCAGTTATTAATATCATAACTCATAATATATCGCGATAGAATCTGTTATAAAGTCTTATTTCAACTGTCAACCATTGTTTTCTTTTTTACACTAAGAGGTACATTGCATCCCGCTAATTGAACCGTTACGGCACTTAATAAATTATGCAGTAAATGCAATGCGGCTGATGAATACTTGCAACACCAAGGACATCAAAAGCGCGCTGCGGATAGTTCGAAAAAAAAATTACCATACAGAATTCTAAAAAAATAAAGAAACATGACATTGCATTGGCACTTCATAAAAATTGGCGGGAGTTTGGACTAATGACTTCTATGAATGATTTTACACTTACACTTAAATAATAGGTCTTTACATATGAAATTGCCGAAATTTTCTTACAAATTCATGAGTTCGTTATTCCTGTAATTTAATAGCTATTTCCATTATTTATATTTTGTTTGAAAGTTGAATTCAAGATTTTACAACTCTGTATTAAATTTTGTTTTTATTGGCCGCTTGATAAATTAATTCGATCTTCAAAAACAGTACTTCCTAAATGCTATCCATATTGATGATACATTTCGTATTACTTAACAGCTGTCACTTTTCAAAAATGTAATAAAAGTTGCTGTTTGTTAGCTTAATGTTGTCTCATTCATACACAAAGAAAATCATAAAATTTGGATTTGTCATTCCTAAAAAATATGCAAAAATGTTAGTACTGAAAATTGGGTTTCCTCCAATTTCTTCAAGAAAAACGGCAATTTCATACCTTTTTTTTTTTTTTTTTTTTTTTCGTGCGGAAATCCCTTCGGATACCCCCCCGCGTGCCAGCGGGGGCGGTTATGTCGGGCTTGAACCGACTAAAACCGCACGCCGTCTCGGGTCTACAGACGCCGGGGTGTAAGGTTGCCCATAGAGCATATCCCTCGCACCCCGACTGACCCTGGGCCATCTCCGGTTTCGAGATGGCCCCCTCGGGTTTGGGAACCACGGTGTCCCCGTCTTGCCCCGGTTTGGGGGAGGGGCGCTAGTCGCCCCACCGTCCCGGCCTGCTTCTGCTGGGGTGACAGGTGGCCTCACCCGCCACCCCCAGGCCTGCGCTCATGGAGGACGGAGGTCGTTAAGCGACCTCCGGCGCCTGAGTTGCCTGCGACGCGCGGCGAGCAAGTTGCGGGCTCGGCGGACCGGGAGAGTTCTAAGTCTATCCCGGGCGCGCTCCGCCACCTCCTTCGCGAGCATTGCATGCTCGCAGAAGGAGGCGGCGGCGGCCCACGCGCTCGCGCTCCGCACCATTGCCGCAATCATGCTGCCGAGCGAGAGGACTCCCACCCCGATGGCTGCCACGAGGTCACGCCTCGGCGCCTCCCACGCCGGGCAGTCCGCCAGCGTGTGCAGCCCTGAGTCCTCGCTCGCGTCGCAGTGATGACACTCAGGCGTTGGCTCCTTCCTGATCCGATGCAGGTGGTCCCCGAAGCACCCCTTCCCTGAGATCACCTGCGTCAGTCGGTAGGAGAGGCTTCCGTGTCGCCTCTCCAGCCAATCCTCCATGATGGGCCTTACCGCCGCTATTGCGGCGTGCCCTAGGCAATTTCATACCTAATATTTCAAAATGCTTTGAATTGAATGGGTTCCGTTTATCTGTCGTAGCTGACTTTCTTATTTCTATTATATCAATAACTACCTAATTGCTTTACCCATGTTAGCAATAGGTTAATTATGTTTTCCATATATATTTATTTTACCGTTACCAGGACACGTGTTGCGTTCTTCCTACAGTCCCGGGCCCTTCAAACGGGGCGTGAAAAAGCATTGATGAAGCTGTCAAGCTGAGGGCAGCCATTGTAATATTATCGGTGTTTGTAATGGTGATTCTCATTAATGAGACTTGACCGTTAGCTTACAATCAGGCTTTTAGAAGTGGTAGAGTCAAGCAACAGTCATTTTGGCCGTTGCATGAATGGGCCGACTCGACCGGGGAAGCACCACCCTCTCACAGAATATCGACGCCAAGTAACAGTATTTGAACTGTTGCGTTCCGTTTGGTGAGTGAGAGTGCCGGAGCCCAAACTCCTTTCCCATCCCCTCCCAAACTCCTTTCCCATCCCCTTTCCTTTACAGGGTCGGCAGCGCGAGTGTGACGCCACTGGTGTTGCACACGTCTATAGGCCGCGGTAATCGCTTCCCATCAGGTGGGCCGTGTGCTTGTCTGCCACCTTATAGGTATAAAAAAAAAAGAACAGGCGAGGCGACGACATATTTACGTGAACACATAAAAAACCAGCTAAGTGCGAGTCGGACTCGTCCATGAAGGGTTCCGTACCAGCAAATAAAATTTTATATGTTGATTGAATGAAAGGTAAATTACGGTATACGATTTATGACGTATTAAAAAACTACTTACTAGATCTCGTTTTCGGTGGAAGTTTACATGGTAATGTACATATTTTTTTTTTTTTAGTTTTGTCATTCTCTTATTTTAGAAGTTACAAGGGGGGGGAGACACATTTTACCACTTTGGAAGTGTCTCTCGACACTCTAGACACTTCCAAATGATATAAGAAAAAAAATGATATTAGAAACCTCAATATCATTTTTAATGACCTATCCACACACGTATGGGTTTGCTGAAAAAAATATTTTTTGAGTTTCAGTTGTAAGTATGGGGAACCGCCGAAATTTATTGTTTTTTTTTTCTATTTCTGTGTGAAAATCTTAATGCGGTTCACAGAATACATCTACTTACCAAGTTTCAACAGCATAGTTCTTATAGTTTCGGAAAAAAGTGACTGTGACATACGGACGGACAGACAGACAGACGTGACGAATCTATAAGGGTTCCGTTTTTTGCCATTTGGCAACGGAACCCTAAAAAAGCATTTCAATGGTGTATGTCCTCAATAAAGTTTATTTGTATTCTATTCTGAGATGATTCGTTTCTGAGTCAAGGTCAAATGATAGTTGATTCTAGCACATTCAGATAGTCAAACTTATCAGGTTGAAGTGGATACAGCTTACTACGTAATCAACTAATAAATATGATAATTAAATTTATTGTATTCGACTTCCTTGCTTTCGAATCACTGGAGATCTAATAGACCACCGTTTTTCAAACTTTATTATCTATGCTATTATAAAATAGTAAATCCGTTGTTTCTGTACATTGGAGATTTAAATTTAAAAACAAGTTGAATTCCTGAGACGAGCTCAGCCGAATACAAGGGTTTTTTTTTCTTTATCTTGCAATCGTTCACCCCAGCACGAATCTATTACCGAAAACAGCAACTCGATAGCTCATCTCCTTCATACTCAAAACCGTGACAGAAAATTGGCAACGACGACGTTGACGACAACTCGATAGCAATAAGGCTTTTCTAAAGAAAATCCCTAAAAAACTTGGCTTATGTGAAATGAACGATTCTGAACACAATATATATTTTTAAAGTGAATCTTTTATTACATCGTCTTAAACTTTTTCGTCTGTGTGTTGTATGTCGCGTGACGGTCGGCCGCGGAGTAGGGATAAAGTGAAAGGCGCTCGTCATAGCAGCCAAGGCCAATGTGGCGGCGCCTATAGTTCGCAGCAGCTGACCGTGTAGTGTATAGACTATTACTCATTTGTGCCAGTGCTCCACGCTATTTTGTTTGTTGTCATCAGTGTTTAATGTAAATGTTGTTTGTCAGTGTTTAATGTAAATGTTGTTATTTTTTAGTTAAATGTCTATAATGTGAAAAAAAGTTTCACTTTTACCGTGGTTTCATAAAACCACACAATGCTTTTTTTTTTTATCTGTTGTTCGCGATGTATAGCTTAACTACATGATATTGTCGGAAGTTTACATACACACATACATACATAAACTCACGCCTATATCCCCGCAGGGGTAGACAGAGGTGCTAGCACCCACATTTCGCCAGTTTATGTTTAGGTCCCTATGTAATAGGTGGCAAGCCTATTGCCGTTAACCGGGCACTTATAAACCTGCGATAAATACACACATAACTTCGAAAAGCATCGAAAAGTCATTGGTGTGTGCCATGGTAAAACCTGGGATCGAACCCGAGACCTCGTCTCTGCAGTCCATTACCCATACCACTAGGCTACCGCGGTTCTTTCAGCAGCCATGGTCACAGGGAGACTAAAGATGGTTGTTGTCTTAAAGTACCCGAACTAGGTAGAATTGTTGGTGTTACTATTTACGCAGAATGAGCTCACAGTGTTATGAAATCTTGTTAATTACAGCGCTCACTCTTCACTTCACTCACACCAACAATTCAACTAAGTTCGGGTACTTTGAGATAACTTACACTTCAAACTACAAGACAACAACCATCTTTAGTCTCCCCGTGACCATGGCTGCTGAAAAGCAACCGAAACGTCGGGATCAATGTAAAATATAAAATAACATCAAATAAATCGCGATAGAATCCGTTAAAAAAAAAACCGTTCCCGCAGGGGGAACGCACAGGTAGATTTCGTGAAGCAATTAATATTATTTTATATCGAGAACTACGGACTTTAAACAGTTTATTTTTTTTTTCTCGAAAACGGTAACTTTTAGCGAAAAACTTTTCAAACATTTATTTTAGACTTAAAAATGGCCTATCGCTTAAAAATGTTTCCGACGCGACGGCAAGAATGTTCACTGGCTAGAAGATATGATTTTTTCCCCGAAAATTTTTGTTTTTTCCCCCCTCCACTTTTAGTTAAAGTTTTAATCTTATAGGTTTATAATTAAAAGTTGTTGGTATTCATGTATACTATGGGATAAAATTGGAACGGTTCGAATATCTTTCATGGAACGTGAAATTTTGAGGAAAAACTGATTTCACAAAAAGTGAGGCCCTACCGGGGACGGTAGGGCCTCACTTCGGCCGGATTCCACCAATTCACGAACTTAAACTAAGTTTACACCCAAGCAATTTTTGACCGCAGTTTGAAAGCGATCGGGTCAAAAATGCGACCGTGAGAGTGCCGCAAATTTTGGGAAGTGGAGCCATACATACATATATATATAAATATAAACTTTTTGACCAGTGGTCATTTCGGACTCAGGGGGTCATAACTAGACCTACTATGAAGATATTTTTTAAAAATTCGATAGTATTCAAGAAAACAATAGGTAGATCGATTTCATCGAAATCTACCTAATAGTTTTATTTCAATGTAGCCTTACTAGCCTCGTGTTATGGATTCTAGATTGAAGATAAACATACTAAGTTTTTTTTTTTTGTAAATACATACATATTATACAAAGAAATACTGCGACTTCTGACTTAGAAGTCGAACGCTCTACCGCTTAAATATTTCCCCATCGTGTCTCACCACTTGTTTACCATCTTAATGTGTAGAAGGAAAAACCTTATGCGTTTTTTTATTTTATATTTAGTACACGTCAATTTGACTTCACCTCGCCTGATGGTAAGCTGAAGCTAAAGTCTCAGGAAAGAGGGTCACCATTACATACACGTATCATGCTAACAATGGTGGCACTCAGCTTGACGGCCTCATCAGAAGAGGATTGACGTCGCAGCACCGCGTGACACCCACCGGTCCCACTAGTGCACGGTGGTGCACCTACCCGGCCGAATTTTGTGACAAATTTTTGTCATCAAATTTCTACCACCAGTATGTTGTGCGAATAATAAAAGTTTATGGGTCCATAGGGGCCGCATATCTTCGGGGCCCAAGCCCTGGTGATTGACGGACGACGCTTTGGTGTATGCTTTCATCTCGGGGTTGGAAGGTCAGAAGTCAGTAGCTCCCATAAAAGTCAAAACAAACCAATAACCAATTAGCAGGAGTGTATACTTTTTCATTTTTTTCGTACGGAAATCCCTTCGGATAGCCCTCCGCCGGCCAGTGGGGGTGTTTATGTCGGGATTGAACTTCGTCTTGCCCAGGTTTGGGGGAGGGGCGCTAGTCTCCCCACCGCCCTGGCCTGCTTCTGCTCACGGGTGAAGGGAAGGGATATTATTGTTACTTTTTCACGCAAAAACGACTGAAGGGATCTGGATGAAATTTGACACAGAGATAGATTATACCCTTCAACTTTGACAGTGTCTGTGGCGTAGCGGTAGTGCATTCGTCTACTACGACAAAGGCGCGGGTTCGATTCCCGCTCAGTGCAAATATTTGTATGCATGAATATGTATGTGCATTGGTCTGGGTGTTTCTATGTATAATATGTATGTATTTACGAACAAAAACAAATTAAATAAGTACATTTATCCACATTCTGTAACCCATAACACAAGCTAGTTAAACTATGCTTACTTTGGGTCTAGAAAGCGCTGTGTAGAATGTCGTAGAATATTTACGCTACGCGTACATACGCTACTTTTTATCCCGGGAGTTAGTTCCTGTGGGTATAGGGAACGGGATCAGTGTTTCAAACGGACGGAGCCGTCAGAACAGTTACTGATAACAATCTTGGCGCGTCGCCAGCTTCAATAATGCATATGTGCTGCCTCGAGGGCAAATTATATTAGTTAATGCTTAAAGGCAACGAACTGGGCAAGGACACGCACATCGAGGGCTACGGTACATGTTACAGTCAATACTGATAACCGTTGAAAAGTGCTATTAACTAAAAAAAAAAAACAGTCCAAAGTAAGTGACCGCAGGCTCTAGTCAAAAGTACTTTTGAGCGGAAGACCCGATATCCATACAAACGATGATAAAAAACTGCAAATTAGATAAAAACATAGTAATATTTAGAACACTTTTTTGGTGAGTAACTTTTTTTTTCGTGCGGAAATCCCTTCGGATACCCCCGCCGGCCAGCGGGGGCGGTTATGTCGGGCACAGACGCCGGGGTAGTAGTAGTAGATTACGTAGTATGTAGAAAATATTACAATATACTTGTAATATTTTAAAATGAGAATTATTTATCCTACACAAACCTAATCTAGGTTAACAGTATAAATTTACATTTAAATATATGTATTGTGTGTAATATGAATAAATTTGTGAGTGGTAGAGTCAAGCAACAGTCATTTTGGCCGTTGCATGAATGGGCCGACTCGACCGGGGAAGCACCACCCTCTCACAGAATATCGACGCCAAGTAACAGTATTTGAACTGTTGCGTTCCGTTTGGTGAGTGAGAGTGCCGGATCCCAAACTCCTTTCCCATCCCCTCCCAAACTCCTTTCACATTTCCTTTACAGGGTCGGCAGCGCGAGTGTGACGCCACTGGTGTTGCACACGTCCATAGGCCGCGGTAACCGCTTCCCATCAGGTGGGCCGTGTGCTTGTCTGTCACCTTAGTGGTATAAAAAAATATTTAGAATTGATTTCAAAGCCCCATTTACACAACTATCAGTAAAGTCAAATCAGTTTAACGGCGCATCTTTAGTAACCAATATTAGGTTTACATAATTTTTTGACACAATGCATTTTTAAGGACTTGGCATAGCGTATGATGGTTGAGATTTAAATGGGGTTATCAGATAGATAGATAGATACTCTTTATTGTACACAAACCAAAGGATACAAATGTCTAAGATACTTACAAAAATAAACTTGTACAATGGGCGGTCTTATCGCAATTTGCGATCTCTTCCAGACAACCTTTAGATGGTCTAGATTGTTAGAATTGGGTAGTTATAGTGGTGTACCTATTATAAATTATAATAATATTGCGACACATGCCACCTCACACCCCAACCCCAAGAGGAACACCTACATCAGACCCTCATTCCGCAATCACCAGGTGTACCGGCTTCCAGGTGAAATTGACTAAGGCCCGAAAGGCTCTTTTTTTTACGTGCGGATCCCTCCACGGGCTTCACCCCACCGGAGCTAACGGTAAGATGGGTATGTCGGACTTGAACCGACTGTGTCCCTCTTGCGTCAACCATGTGGTACGGGGAATGTGGTGGGCCCTAGGAAGGATATTCCAGAGACCCCGACCGGCTCCGGTCGCCAGCGCTGGCGACCCCGACGCGTTATTGGGGATCTAATCCCTCCTCCCCCTAAAAGAAGCGCCGCCAACACGACGCGCCGCAAACCCCCTGGACCTGCTTCTGCTAGGGTGACGGCTAGCCCCGACGACGGTCACCCCCAGGTTCTCGCTCATGAAGGACGGAGATCGTTCTAGGGCCCCGAAGGGCTTGGCTTAGTTAAAAGTACTATTAACTAATAATTTCCAGACAATTTCAGACTCAGATAGAAAAGAGAGACTTTCAGATAGAAAAGGGGCAGGTCAGGAGTACCCTAAACCGATGAGCATGCATGAAGAATGTTATGAGAATGAATGAGGCGAGAGAAGTGTGTCAGTCAGGATCGTGGCAAATGGAGATCCGTGATCTCTGCCTACCCCTGTGGGAAACAGGCGTGATTTTATGTATGTATGTATATATGTTATTTCAGACTTTTGATCAACACGTTCAGTCAAAAGTACTTTTGACCGAATAATAGTTTTAACTGCAACACATACAAATCCCACAAAATTGACAATACAAAATGGTCTTTATTTGTCTAAAAATACATGTGTAATTACAATTGCATCAATGCATATCATGTTGAAACCATTGTGTCAAACCTTGGTACCATGTATTATTTGTATTGTCTTTTGTTAAAAGATTTATTTCAAACAAAAAGCGAGGTTAAGGAAACTCGGCACGGTCATGATTGTTACGGGTTAAATACGTATGACAGAATGACATCAGATATTTGCGTTGCAAACTCAACTGCACCAATAAATTTCCTTTTTACATTTTTAAAGTTTGTTTATAGAAATGTCGATCAAAATCAAACCATGTTATTCAAATTTTTGTATTATTTGTTATCCAAATAAATGATTTCGTATTCAAGACAGTTTCAAAACCTGGTTTATTTGTTTTTTTTTTTATATTTAGGACACGTCAATTTGACTTCACCTCGCCTGACGGTAAGCTGAAGGTAAAGTCTCAGGAAAGAGGGTCACCATTACATACACGTACCATGTTAACAATGGTGGCACTCAGCTTGACGGCCTCATCAGAAGAGGATTGTCGTCGCAGCACCGCGTGACACCCACCGGTCCCACAAGTGCTGCGACCACAACTCCCCTGCCCGGCTATGCACTTGCTGACCCCTGAACGCAATCAAACCGAAATTGGATTACTATGGAGTGTTTTTCGCAATAGTGCACGGTGGTACTGTAGCGCCCGACCTCGTTCGAGCACTACAGATACTTTCCTGGCCATCATGTGTCAGAGATTAAAAATAAATTGTTTTAAAATATAAAAGTAGAATAGGGAAGAAAAACAATTGCCTTGGCGGACAAGTGGCTGACAGCGGGTGACCGGGGGCTCCGGCCTCGACCCGCCGTACGAAGAGAGTTCCAAGTAAACTGATTGTAGGCTCAATCCTTGAGCAGAATCCGCGACCCTCTACAGTTCGCTTAAAGTATAAATAAACTCGTGTAAAATCCCCTAAAACTCGATATAGGAAGTTTTATGTGAAAAATAAATGCCCTTATAAATATAAATACTTGTGTTTATCATTTCGTTAACATGAGGAATTGTGACGCCAGACCCCGGACGTCACAGTACCCACCCGACTGAATTTCGTGACAAATTTTGTCTCATCAAATTTCTACCATCAGTAAAACTCGACCTGCGTGGGGATGACATAGGGGGTGAAAGTTCGTTGGTCACGATAACCGACATCTACACTGGCAGAGCCGCAGGCAACAGCTAGTGTTCTATAATATTATAGAACATTTTTTTGTTCAGTACGGATTTTTAAGGAACTCAATTAAGGTTCCGTTGCCAAATGGCAAAAAACGGAACCCTTATAGATTCGTCATGTCTGTCTGTCTGTCCGTCCGTATGTTACAGCCACTTTTTTTCCGAAACTATAAGAACTATGCTGTTGAAACTTGGTAAGTAGATGTATTCTGTGAACCGCATTAAGATTTTCACACAGAAATAGAAAAAAAAACAATACATTTTGGGGGTCCCCATACTTAGAATTGAAACTCAAAATTTTTTTTTTCATCGAAGCCATATGTGTGAGGTATCTATGGATAGCTCTTCAAAAATGATATTGAGGTTTCTAATATCATTTTTTTCTAAACTGAATAGTTTGCGCGGGAGACACTCCCAAAGTGGTAAAATGTGTGTGTCCCCCCCCCCCTGTAACTTCTAAAATAAGAGAATAATAAAACTAAAAAAAATATATGATGTACAATACCATGTAAACTTCCAACGATAATTGGTTTGAACGAGATCAAGTGAGTAGTTTTTTTTTAATACGTCATAAATCGTAAACCGCAATTTACCTTTCATTCAATCAACTCAAATATAAAAATTAAAAAAAACCATTATTATGTTACTTGCTGCTACGGAACCCTTAATGGGCGAGTCCGACTCGCACTTGGCCGCTTTTTTTTCTAGTAATAAATATAGCTACTCAGTGATAATTGATATAATAGCTTTCTAACCGTAAAAGACATTTTTAAATCGGTTCAGTATTTTTTAAGTTACACAATTATACAAATCTTTCCTTTTTTTTATATTTGTTCCGTCAATTGACTGCACCCCGCTGGATGGTGAGAAGCTAGGGTGAAGTCCAGAAGATATGGGCCACCATCCCAGATGCTGACGATCCCAAAATGGTAGCCCTTACCTTGACGGCCTCAAAAGATGCTTTTTCATGCCCCGCTTGAAGAATCCGGGATTGTAAGAAGAAGGAAACACGTGCGCGGGCAGAGCATTCCAGCTCTTTATCGTGCGACAAAGAAAGGAAGCACCGATCCGCTGAGTTCGGGACAGTATGGTTTCCACCGTGTGCGGATGGCATCGCAGTCCAGCACGTGTTGTTCTGGATCGAAATGGAGAAGGTGGGATCAGTTGAAAGAGCTCGTCAGAACACTCGCCGTGGTAGAGGCGGTAAAATACAGCCAGAGAGGCAATGTCTCTACGCAGCTGCAGAGGTTGCAGGCTATTGGTAATCTCAGGACTCCCAATGATACGGATGGCACGCCGCTGCAATCTGTCGAGAGCGTCTAATAAGTACTTTGCGGAGCCATCCCAGAGATGAGAGCAGTATTCCACGCAGGGGCGAATTTGTGTCTTGTACAAAAGACACCGCTGCTCTGGCGTGAAAAACCGTCTCACCCTGTTCAGAACTCCGAGTTTCTCTTTATAATATTATAAAAATGTTGATGTAGATATAATAAATTAGTTTAATCCCATTTTAATGACTTATTTAACATCATTGACGAAACTTAAAACAATATCTTACAGGCAAGCTAAAATAAACACATCACCATAAATTCGAGAAAGTTCTGACGCCAAAACATTCCTTGTTATATTTTCGTCTGCCCACACTGGTTATTTTTGGCGGCAATTCTATCGCTAAATATAACCAAAAAGTTGTTTACGCCGAGTTGGATCACGTATTACACGCTTCGTAACGTCGTTGTGATTAAACTTAGACTAAAAATGAATCACCTTTGCGATGTGTAGTTAATTAGAATTACTGAAATTAGGTATTTTAGTCGTTCCGAATATGGTGAAGACGGAGGGATTGTCGGCGCGGCGACAAAGTAGGTACTGGGTTACTTAGGGGTGCGACTGGTTGGATCACCTCCTAGTTTGGTGCACCCTGGGCAACGTGGGCGATGACGCATCATTGATTGCTCCTCTGGAGTAGCTAGCGTCAACGTCAACGGCCAAAAGTCTGACCAACCGGCCTCCTAAAACTCCTCCGGCCAAAACCTCCTCTCTGCGTTTGCTCAGTGGGCCCCACACCCCCAGCTCGATTCCAGAGTTGGCTCACAGAAAATACACCCCGTTTTAGATCACATCCAACTTCCGAGAACCTACCATCCAGGTATGAATTTCAGTGAATAACCTGGAAGTCCCTTAATTGATTAAGGTCTCGGAACGGCTGCTGCAGGGCGAACAGGGTACAATGGGGTTACCTGGATGCAGGGTATTGCGGCTGAGACTGTGGTACGCCTCTGCAAGCGATGGACCGTGTCTAGTCTTGCCCACTGTGCCTCAATATATGTACAGCTGCGACCTGAACGGAGCAACTGAAGGAGCTGACTGCAGGAGGGCTGAACACATCTGTAGCCGAGCCAAGTTATTTTTTTACTTGTGGAAACCCCCACGGTCTTCACCCCACCGGTGCCAGCGATGAGGTTGGTATGTTGGAATCGAAACGACTAAAACAATACGGTGTCCTTCCCAAGCGCCCATTGCAAGGCACTCCGGGTACGCCCTCGAAAGGATAACCCCAGGGTCCCGACGGAAGCCAAGCCAACCTCTCCTGCAAGCCGACCTGCTGATTAAAGGCGGGTTTGGCACAGGCTTTCAGCTCGGGGTTGAAGAGTCAGAGGGCAGTAGCCAAGTAAGCCAATTAAAGAGCAGGAGCACGGACTCCTGGATGAAGAAGGAGAAGACGTTTTTTTTTTATATTTAGGACACGTCAATTTGACTTCAACTCGCCTGATGGTAAGCTGAAGGTAAAGTCTCAGGAAAGAGGGTCACCATTACATACACGTACCATGTTAACAATGGTGGCGCTCAGCTTGACGGCCTCATCAAAAGATGATTGTCGTCGCAGCACCGCGTGACACC
This sequence comes from Cybosia mesomella, assembly GCA_946251805.1. NCBI lineage: Eukaryota > Metazoa > Arthropoda > Insecta > Lepidoptera > Erebidae > Cybosia > Cybosia mesomella. The sequence goes on from OX276411.1 coordinate 20,667,790, forward strand.
CACCGGTCTGACTAGTGCTGCGACCGTAACCCCCCTGCCCGGCTATGCACTTGCTGACCCCTGAACGCAATCAAACCGAAATTGGATTACTATGGAGGATTTTGTGACAAATTTGTGTCATCAAATTTCTACTCCAGTAACGTAGACGTAGACACATTTATTCTCTAATAGTCCAGCAAACTTGTTCGCATGGAAGTGTAACAAAATATTAGAATTTATTGCGACATAATTCTCAACGGCTACACAGGAACAGACTGACAAGTTGTTTTAACAGCTTTTGTATAAATTACTTTATGACCTAATTCCTGCGCCAATAGTCAACAGGTGGTATATTTACAGCTGGCGCAAAAAATGCACATAATAAAATATATGCATATTTTTTTTACAGTTACCAGCTGTTACACTGTAATGGAATGAACATTGAGCTCAGACACCCCAATTAGAATATAAAACTATAACTAGAAATTCAGTGCAGGGTGCGACTGAAATAAATTTAGCTGAGCGAGCAGGACTCTTACTTGAAAATAACACATCTTACTACGGTCGCGCGCTCGTGAAACGGTTTTTCGGTGATTATTCCTCAATGGTACATCGGACATGAACCATCTCGCTTCAAAACACTCCTCAGTTTTCACACTATCACGGTCGTAAATTTGGTCAAGATCGCGCTAGTGGTTACGGAAGAGTTCAGCCACCAACAAACGGCGATGCCGCGTATAAGAGCTTCGCTCGCTCAGCTCAAAAAATTGGTATAACGTGTTACAAAAAGGCGTGCTATGCCGATGCCGACACAGATAGGTGTCTAAATTCATCTCATATATAATCTAGTTTCTGTGTTCCGTTCCAAATTCGAAATTCAAAATTCATTCCCGCCTTATTTCTAAACAGCTTGTCTGGTTTAAGTACATAAAAGTCATTGTCGGTATGTATTTTTTTTTCACCTCTACAGTTTTATCATAGTTACTAACGATCAATATACAATATCAATAACACATTCGTATTATTCAGAACACTTATCTCGAAGCTTCTCGTACGACGTGTTTCGTCACAGATAACACGAAATATTCAAACGACTCATTCACTGACTCACGACGTAAAAAAAAAAAACGAACGGAACAACACGTGGTTGTTGCGCAGTTATTTTTTTTTTACGAAACCAAACCAATAAGGCGATGTTTTTTAATGTCATATACACTGAATAAGTAAATTGTTCCTAAATTGATTTTGCGTGCATAACTTGAAAGTTTGGAAGGTAAATATAATTGTGAGAATTTACTTTTATACAGGGTGTCTATAAAAGAACTCCGGGGTTTTAAAAATTCATATCTCACTAACTATAAAAAATAGCAAAATTTTGTCGATTTCTCGGAAAAGAGTAGCTCAAAAAGTTTTACTCATACCAATTGGGAATGTTTGTATCAACTGTTGGCGGCGCTGCAGGGCGTTGACCTTGAAATGACGTCGCGAAATTTGAAATGATGGCAACTCCGCGCCAAAAGGCTCAATTTGTTATTTGGCTCATAGAAACGAAGTCTGTAGTTACCGTACAAAGAAACTTTCAACGTAACTATGGTGTTAACCCGCCTTCTGACAAAACCATTCGTCAATGGTTCAGTGCATTTAAGGAAACAGGAAGTGTTTTGAAGCAAAAGTCGCCGGGTAGGCCGAGTGTGTCTCAAGAGAAAGTGGACAGAATCCGAGCAAATTCGTGATGTTCAACATCTCAGGGAACAAATAGTCAATTGTGTGGCAATCGTCCCCCCAGACATGCTCGCCAGGACATGGGATGATGTAGAATACCGTTTAGACGTCTGCCGTGCCACTAACGGGGCTCATATAGAACTTTACTAAGTGTTAAAAAAAACTTGAAAATGTAAGCTTTTCAGTCATGTATAAAACATGTATGTATGTTTTTTATTTCATTAAAATATTTTGCCTCAAAGCCCCGGAGTTCTTTTATAGACACCCTTTACATATATATTATAACGCTTATACGCGGCATAGCCATTTGTTGGTGGCTGAACTCCTCCGTAACCACTCGCGCGATCTTGACCAAATTTACCACGGTGATACTGTGGACACTGAGGAGTGTTTTGAAACGAGATGGTTCATGTCCGATGTTAATCACCGAAAAACAGTTTAACGAGCGCGCGGCCTTAGCTAAGCGCGAGTTATGGAACCCTAAACAACAGACATTCGCTTTGTCAGCACATCCAAATCTGGGACACGCGCCACTATACGAGGCGCTTAGCTTAGCATTATTTTTAGTATATAAGACTATAATTTTTGTAATCAATTTAATTACCATTTTGTATTTAACTAAGTTGTCACTCTGTCGAAATTAATAAATATTTTTTTATTTAAAAACCGAGTTTCAAATCTTAAATGGCGCAGCCGGTAGGATATCTGTAGTCTGCCATACGTATAAAATCTACGGGAAGCCGACGTCCGTTTCTACGGTTTAGCAGATATCGCCGAACAAAGAAATTTTTTAAGAACCAACTCCGGTACCAGACAGAGGGCCAGCTGACAACCGGTAATTCAGGGACGATGGAAAACGCTGCGGAATTGTGAGTAAATCTTTTCACCTTCCTTTCAGTTCTCCAATTTGTGTCCCTTATCTTTTAATAAGTCTGTGTTTCGTGTACTATTGGGATTAGAAAACGCTTAGATAGTATCCACATAGATTCTTATATCCTAGTGCTAGTTGTATAAGCTATTTCACTTTATTTTATTTTCTTTAACTAAATTTATAAAAATACTCCGATACAATGGACCCTCTAAATAGAATTCCACAGGAGGTAATCAAGGGTATTCCCGTATTTACAGGAGAACCCAGAACCTTACCATTGTATCTCAAAAAATGCGAATATATTATTGCCCGATATCAGGGGGAATCAATACAGAATGAATACCTATTCCATATTTTAACGAGTAGATTAGGTGGCGAAGCAGCCAACCTAGTGGGAGAAAGGGACTCCATAACCACTTGGGGCCAGTTGAAGGCCTTATTAAGTGAAACCTGCAACAGCGAGGTGCGTAAATACAGTATCCAGGGAACATATATTGCAACACCTATACCTCACTGTGAAACGTTTATGGGAGACATTCTGATCAACGCGGCCACAAACACCACTGATGTGAGACTACAACTACCTCTCATCCAGATGCCAGAGCTGAGGACCAACATTGAAGTCAAGCCAAGGAAGCTGGATCTAAGAAACGTAGATTTTAGTGATGTAAAAGAAGTGCTACAAAGTGCTAAAGCCAGTGACAGTGACTACCCAATAGTAGACCAAATAGTGACTCTTCAAACAAGCATTTGGACCATCTGTTTATATATAATATTAATCATAACTGTAACAACCTTTATAATTGTTAAAGTTAAAAATTATTTTATTTGCCGAAATTATCTGAATTCCAAATCTCATCCAGATAATTTCTCTCTTGGGGAGGGAGGAGTTATGGAACCCCAAACAACAGACATTCGCTTTGTCAGCACATCCAAATCTGGGACACGCGCCACTATACGAGGCGCTTAGCTTAGCATTATTTTTAGTATATAAGACTATAATTTTTGTAATCAATTTAATTACCATTTTGTATTTAACTAAGTTGTCACTCTGTCGAAATTAATAAATATTTTTTTATTTAAAAACCGAGTTTCAAATCTTAAATCGCGCGACCGTAGTAAGATGTCTTATTTTCTATACATATACTAGGAATTCAGTCGCACCCTGAACTGAACTCCTAGTACCTATATGTATCTATAGATAAACCAATGCCTTCTATGTAGGTACTTTAGATTAGCTGTTTAGAACAAAAATTTAGAATAATAATCAGGAATATCTAGTTAAATCAAATGTATTCGAAACCGGCGCGCTAGCAAGTTAGGTTTATTGTTGCGATTTCCGCACGAAAAAAAAAGTTTATTGACAGTAGAGGAAGCGCGCGAGACGTAAAGTGCCCAAAGACAGTAGCAGATAGCGAGTCTGATAGCCACAGTAGTAGATATTGTCTTTGCCTAACTCGAGGTAGAAAAGATTGTATATAATGTATACAGTCAACATAGTAAGAAAATAGAAATCTATCCAGGCGTAGCTGGCAGTTCTTGCGAAAGTGAGTTTGTTTTTTTTTCGCTTTCACGCCTTAACTACTCAACCGAGCATCATAAAGTTCTGAAAAGACATAGGGTCCCTTTCGTTTAGATAAAATCAGGTTTTGATTGTACGGTGGGTTCTTCAAGAAGGGCATTAGAAGGTTTTTACAGGGTCGGCAGCGCGAGTGTGACGCCCTGGTGTTGCACACGTCTATAGGCCGCGGTAACCGCTTCCCATTTATGTTGTCTGCCACCCGAGTGGTATAAAAAAAATGATTTTTACGTGAATACGTGTAGGTTTAGCGTTGCACCATCAATACTTGGAATGTTTTGCCAGCACGCGTGATTCCTTCTTTCTACAGTCCCGGGGAGTCTTTAAGCGGGGCGTGTAAAAGCATCTGATGACGCCTCTGAAGACCATCATTTTAGCATTATCGGTATCTGTAATGATTACCCTAATTCCTGCGGCTTCACCTTTAGTTTACCATCAGGCGAGGTGAAGTCATATTAACGTGGACGTGACCATTACAAAAAAGGTAGGCGGGGGGTATCCGAGGGGATTTCCGCACGGAAACGAAAAAAAAGGTACATAACGGCGGTGGCTATCTTCTGTGCCTAGTTTTTAGGGTTCCGTAGCCAAAAGGCAAAAAACGGAACCCTTATAGATTCGTCATGTCTGTCTGTCCGTCCGTCCGTCTGTCATAGCCATTTTTCTCCAAAATTATAAGAACTATGCTGTTGAAACTTGGTAAGTAGATTTATTCTGTGAACCGCGTTAAGATTTTCACACAAAAATAAAAAAAAACAATACATTTTGGGGGTTCCCCATACTTAGATCTTGTAAGTAGTTTTTTTTGCATCATAAATCGTAAACCGCAATTTACTTTTCAATCAATCAACTGAAATTTAAAATTAAAAAAAAAGCATACTGCTATGGAACCCTTTATGGGCGAGTCCAACTCGCACTTGGCCGCTTTTTTTTGTAAGGCACTTTTCGCATAAGCCTACGGCCATAACGCGACATCCAAATAGCTTTAGTAGGTATAAAAATGCAGTACAGGCGTGAAATTATGTTATTTTTTTAATTTCTGTATACCTAGGCAGTGTTCAGTGGTAGAAGATACCTTCGAACAGGGCCTCGATTCTGTTTTTTTATTTCAAAGCAACCCACTGTCACTGTAAAAAATGCTACGTTATCACAATACATTTAAAGTCTACAATTGAATGAAGAGAGTTCATTATAAATTTTAATTCATTCTACAAAATTCTTTATTTTTTTTAGACTTTATGCTTATAACCTTAAAGTCTACAATTGAATGGCAATTTTTCAGAGTGACAGTGGAAGCCATTCCACTGTCACTCTTTAACAAGAAATAGCTGAATTGAGGCCCAGATTCACAGATGCAGGAAATAACGACCTTTTTCTTTTAATATCTTGCATGACATGTTGTGTTAGTTGTATTTTGATTACGAAGTTGAATTTAATTATTTTAAGAAATGTAGGTATCGTATAACAGGTTGTTTGTTTAAATTAATAACTAGCTACGACTACGGTTTCGCTGTTTTTTTTTCTTTTTTTTTATATTTAGGACACGTCAATTTGACTTCAGCTCGCCTGATGGTAAGCTGAAGGTAAAGTCTTAGGAAAGAGAGTCACCATTACATACACGTATCATGTTAACAATGGTGGCACTCAGCTTGACGGCCTCATCAGAAGAAGATTGTCGTCGCAGCACCGCGTGACACCCACCGGTCCCACTAGTGCTGCGACCACAACCCCTCTGCCCGGCTATGCACTTGCTGACCCCTGAACGCAATCAAACCGAAATTGGATTACTATGGAGGGTTTTTCGCAATCGTGCACGGTGGTACCCACCGGGCCGAATTTTGTGAAAAATTTGTGTCATCAAATTTCTACCACCAGTAAAGCCAGTTAAATCATTTTGACGATAGTTAGGAAAAGAGAGGGTGGGTTGCATCACAAGAGCTTATTATAATAATTGCCTTTTATAATAATATCAAATATATTAAATCAATACGGAAAAACCGTAAACCGATCACGGAAGCTGGTCCTTCCTAGTTCGTGAGCGCTATTTCCTGCGTGTGCGCACATTGTGACAGCTTCGATGGTTATTCACAAGATATTATAGATTTACTAGCTGTTGCCCGCAGCTTCACCTGCGTAAAATTGTGATCCCTTTTCCTCTACCCACATACCCTACCCAATCCACTATACATCATTTTGTTATATCTCAAAGAGTTTAGGCAGTGTTTTCGTTGAAAGCTCCCAGACGGCTTATTTTTTCCGACACCTCCAACAAATATCATTATATTTTAGCTAATGTATGGGAAAACTTGACAAATTATATACTAAAACCTTCCTCGAGAATCACTCTATCCATAGGTGAAAAGAGCATAAAAATAGTTATGGTAGTTTTTGAGTTTATCGCGAACAGATATACAGACGCGGGGCAGAGGACTTTGTTTCATAATATGTAGTGACTTACTTACGCTTGTATTGTGCAGATAAAAGCCAGCTCGTGAAACCATTTTGGGGGCTTATCAGCAATTACTGGACCACGGACAGCTTCGCCCTCCAAAAAGAGACGCTGGTAGACCACGTCAACCCGCTGCCGTGGAAGAACAAATGATCGATTACTTTCAAGATAATCCACACGCGAGTACACGAGACGCTGGTCGAGACTTAGGGATTAGCCGCACGTTTGCTTGGATAGTACTTCGAGGTGAAGACATCTCCATCCATACCACTTTCTGCGGGTACAGGAGTACCCGCAGAAAGGTAGGTTAGGTAGTTAGTCGAAGAAACTTCTTGAAAGATTTTGTGGACAGACGAGTCTACTTTTACAAGAGTGGGCTTTTGGAGAAACGGGTGTGATGTTCCTCCAACACAAATGGAGGATCCTCCGACCAGGCAAGGTGATCACACCTGGCGGGCCACGGCCCAACGGTTGCCGTTGGGGTGTTGTATATTATATGTTGTACCAGCGCGCGAACTTCACTTTCGCGATTCAGGATTGGTGGTGACGTAGTAGTATCGAAATAGTTCAACTTGTTGTCACTAGATGGCGCTGGATATATGTGCTTTCGCCACAGGCTTGTTCAACATTCACAACGCGTATCGGTGGTCCGAAGAGAATACAAGGGCCGCCATTCCTGAAACATGCCAGCATCGGTTCACAGTCAACGTGTGGACAAGAATTATAAGACAAACGATATTACTCTTCTCGAAGCGGCTTAACGGGGAGGCGTATCTGCAACTTCTCCAGTATGTGGAATAATTGCTGCAATCTCTACGCGGACATTAATTTAAGTCCTTGTGGGCGAAGTCGCGGTCATAGCTGGTATATATAAATATATATACACACCAGTGAGTGACTTTACAATATGTAAACAGCGGAAACTCGCGAACTGCGCAGTAGCCAAGCCTGACTGATTAGCTAATTGTCTTAGGTACTTATATCGATACAATAACAACTCCTCAATTGTGATAAACAGTTTTGTTAAACTAATAACTAGTCGTTGCCCGCGGCTTCACATGCGTGGAATGGACCCTATTCCACCACCACAACCTATATAAGATACACAATTCCACCATAGGATTTAGACGTTTTCGTTCAAAGCTCCTAGACGGCTTATTTCTTTCCGACACCTCCAACAAATATCAATAAATTTGACCCAATGTATACAAAAACTTAACAAATTATATACTAAAACCTACCTCGAGAACCACTCTATCCATTGGTAAAACAACATGAAAATCGGAGCAGTAGATTTTGAGTTTATCGCGCACAGACAGACACGGCGGAGGTCTTTGTTTTGTAATATGTAGTGATAGTGATAATACGTACTATGGGGTTGGGGGTGGCAGGTGAGGCCGCCTGTCACCCCAGCAGAAGCAGACCGGGACGGTGGGGCGACTAGCGCCCCTCCCCCAAACCGGGTCAAGACGGGGACACCGTGGTTCCCAAACCCGAGGGGGCCATCTCGAAACCGGAGATGGCCCAGGGTCAGTCGGGGTGCGAGGGATATGCTCTATGGGCAACCTTACACCCCGGCATGTATTTTGTGTGCTGCACTTAAATAAATTGATTTTTCTTTTCTTCCTTTCTTACATACTTGTCTTCCAGACCACCATTTACTCATTCACAAGCTCTAGAATATGAAACAATCACACCATTTTTTTTTTTTTTTTTTTTTACGTGCGGAAATCCCTTCGGATACCCCCCCGCTGGCCAGCGGGGGTGGTTATGTCGTGTCTCGACTAAAACCGCACGGTGTCCTCCCCAAGTGTCCGTTGCCGGGCACCCCGGGTAAGCCCTCGAAAGGATAACCCCAGGGTTGCCGGCGGACTTTGGCCGCCACTGCGGCCTCGCCTGGTGGGGTCGGGTTTTATCCCGCTTCGGTGAGTTGGCAGGCGTGTGTAGGGCACACACGACACGCCTCCGCCACGGCCTGCTTCTGTAAGGACGGCGAGTTGGCCAACTGCCGTCCTCAGGCCCCGATCATGGAGGTCGGTAGTCCCGGGCGTAGATGAGTCTGCGGCGTCCTCGCCGCAGACTGCGAAACTCGGGGGGCAGGGTTCTTTCCCGCTCCCTCTCCGCCGTCTCTTTCGCGCGCATTACCTGCTCGCAGAAAGAGGCGGCGGCGTGCCACTTGCTCCCGTCGGAGACCACGGCCCTCACCATGGTCTCCAACGAGAGAACGTCCACGCCCAGGACCGCAACGAGATCCCGGCGTTGACTCGCCCACGCAGGGCACTCCACCAACGTGTGGAGCGCCGTGTCTTCGCCAGGATCAACAATCACACCATAAAGAATAATCTTCAACTAAAAACTATTATTAATAACAACTAGCACCAAAGAGAAAGGCGACGTTGCCGCACTGTGCATCGCCTGGTCAAATAGGGCACTGAGTAGTGATGTACGCGAGTGAATTATTTGAGTTTTATTTTCGTTAATATCGGTTAGTTAACTTTTTAATTGATTTTGCATCTGTGTTTCACTGATAAACCAAGCGGTTCGGCGCCCTTTTCTTTGCCGCACCATAAAGACTTGGAATTCTTTATCAGTACTCGTGTTTCCTTCTTCGTACAGTCTCGGGTCCTTCATGCGGGACGTGGAAAAGCATCTGATGAGGCCGTCAAGCTGAGGGCTACCTTAGTAGCATTATTGGTGTCCGTGACTGTGACCCCCCATTCCAGAGACATCACCTTTAGCTTGCCTCCAGGCGAGGTGGCCATTGTAAATCACTTGTGACCATTATAAAAAAAAAGAAATGCACAAATACTCCCCAAAATGAATAAATAATAATAATAAATAATTAATAGCGGCGATAGCCCGGTGGCGTACGTAACGGACTGCTGAGACGAGGTCTCGAGTTCGATCCCCAGTCACCCCGGGCACACACCTCTGACTTTTCGTAGTAATAATAATGTGCCCGGTAGATGGCAATAGGCTCGCCCCCTATTACATTGGGACTTCAACATAACTGGCGAATCGTGGGTGTGTAATACACCTCTGCCTACCCCTTCGGGGATACAGGCGTGAAGTTATGTTATGTTATGTTTATAAATGATTTATTTCAAGTAACCAAGACACAATTAGATACATTAAATTGAATTAAGGTTTGTCATAGTCCTATTATTTTTATCAACGAAATTATTAATTTTAAAACATGGATGTCATTAATAGAATAAAAAAAATAGAATTATAAATTAGTAAATTCAAGATATGCATGTCAATAATAAAAATAAAATAAAATGACAATTTAAATTACACATAAATATACAATTAAATTACACATAAATACTCGCCAAATTGTGTTTCAGGCTTTCGCTTTGCAAGGCTCCTATTTCTGGTTGGTTATAAAAAAATAACAATCATAATATAAAAGAAAATTTGTCCTTCGGATACCCCCCCCCCCCGCTGGCCAGCGGGGCGGTTATGTCGGGCTTGCACCGACTAAAACCGCACGCCGTCTCGGGTCTTCAGACGCCGGGGTGTAAGGTAGTGTTGCCCAAAATCGGACTGCAAGAACAAGAGTCTTGCAGTCTTGGTCTTGGTCTTGCAGTTTTGCAAGACCAAGACCAAGACCAAGACCACCTATTTTTTGCAAGACCAAGACCAAGACTGACCCTTGCAAGACTTGCGCAAGACAAGACTACGTCTGCAAGACTCTTGCAGTCTTGCAGTGAAGTCAAACTGAGATTTGAGCATTACGTCTATCGGGTATCCCCCCCCCCGCTCAGCCGCCGTTACGAGCAGACGTGTTTTGAAACGATCCGGGTACTAAATTAGTAAAAAGTGATTAAAAATTCGTATAATCATATAATATTTATCAAGTTTGCTTCTTAACAACAATGTGTAACTAATGAGTGTTGAATATAAACTGTAAACAATCTATTTGAGTCTTAAATACAAAAGAAAATAAAAACAAAAAAGTTGTCGGTACTTCAAAAGTGTTTTGTGCCTTTCACGGTGTGTGTACCAACCAAATAAATATTCTTGGAGATGGTCAAAAACTAATCTACAATTATTATTTCTAACTTTCTACATATACTAGCACAAGATCACCAAATTCAAATTACATTTACGAGTGCTTCTTGGTCTAGAGGTTAAGAGTCTGCCTTTGCAGTGCAGACGTAGTGAGATCGGTTCTGACGACTGGTATTGCTTTTTGGAATTTGATTAGTAATTCTTTTTGGACTTTGCCGTTATTGATACATTATTTTTTTGCTGCGGCATATAACAAAAAAAAAAAAATTGGAATTTTATTTTGTTATCGTCCGGTGCCGGCGGCCTTCGACTTGCATCAAAAGAAACCCAACTCAACATATAGATTTATTAGCAAATTTGTTTACAATCTTATTATATTTAATATACCACAAATAAATTCTAACGAACAACTGGGAGTGCGTGACCGGTAAGGAGGTGTTTTGCATTCTTCTCAAGTTTCCATACTTCATTACGATGTTTCATATCTTACTAAATCACACTAAGCAATTGATAAGTGCGAGACTTGCAAGACTCGCAAGACTCTTGCTGCAAGACCAAGACCAAGACCGAGACTGAGCGTGCAAGACCAAGACCAAGACCAAGACCAGGGGTATCGGTGCAAGACCAAGACCAAGACTGGCTCAAGTCTCGTCTTGGTCTTGCAATGGGCAACACTAGTGTAAGGTTACCCATAGAGCATATCCCTCGCACCCCGGCTGACCCTGGGCCATCTCACCACTAACAGCATCGCTCATCCTGTCTCCTCTGAAAGCAGAGGAGTACGGAGAGCGATGTGTTCCCGCCACGTTGGGTATTGGCCGACGATCAATGCCAACCCTATAAAGGGGTGAAGGGGAAGCCATTGACCGCCGCCCAGGGTGTACCAGCCGCTCCGATTCCGTTCCCCCCGGACTGCAGCGGGATCGGAATCGGAGCGACACTCGAGGAGGTTACCCAACACACACCCCTGTGGTTATGTACCTAATCTATCCAAGTTTATTTAAATCTTTCTTAATATTTGAGTAAAACATCATTTAATGAGCTTTTATCCATTTTGGTGTGCGTTTAAATTTGTTCTCCAATACAGAATTTCGATTCCGAGTGTCATTCACACGAGAGAGCTAGCTTCGCGTATATTCGAGAAGCTATAAATTGGTGCTACAGCGCGTTATTGCCTAATCACGGACGGTGTTGACCTCGGCCGGCTGAATTGGGTAACAGTATGCTGATAACGTTTACACTATAACCGAAATGAGCTCTTTCGTCTCAAGGGGATTTCCGCACGAAAAAAAAGGGAGACTTTTCGTCTAGTTTGCATTTTAGGGAAAACTGCAGATAGATACAATTGGAACCTTCGATATTATTATCAATAACCTCTATGTAAACTTGACAAGCTGTGATAGTACAAAAATTGTGTCACGGCTCCTTGGTGAGGAGTTTGAAACAGTACGCAGAAACTAGATAATGAATATTGACACCTATCTGTATAGTAATAGCGGGCCTTTTTGAACTGTAGGTGTGTATAACACAAAAAAATCATGGTCGGGCTGTGATCTTAAATCGACACCAAATTTTTTGTTCCGAACAGCCAGTCTAGTTAGTAGCCCCGGCGTCTGAAGACCCCAGATGGCGTGCGGTTTTAGTCGGTTCGAATCCGATATAACCACCCCCGCTGGCCGGCGGAGGCATCCGACGGGATTTCAGTACGGGATTCAGCGGTTTATTTTTTTAAAACTTCATCTACTTTGGAACCTTTTGCCACATTACTCCCATCCCTACGCAACACATGCCCGAACAGATTATTCCTAGAATAGTATTATTATATTGCCGTCCCGGGACTCGAGATAGCCTACGATCAAAATCCCGGGACGTCCATTCAAATTGAGTTAAATTTCTGGTGAAACGTATTAATAAAAAAGCAATTTTAAGTAAAAATTAACATTTATTGAACATAAAATGAAATCTTAATAATTTTGACGTTAATTTCCGTCTACATAATATAATTGGTGTGTTTATTTTTTATCACCGCAAATTCAATTTTAAGTAATTAAATATTATAGTTATAATTACAAAACAAACTTTAACTAATTTAGTCATTGGTCATAACCACACGACACACTTTTATATCGCAAAAGTGTTTTGTGTATAAAATTATTATAAATATCAATTTTTTTCCCTCTTCTTTGGCAAATAGGTTATGGATGCCAGTCTCAAGTAATTTGCATATGAATACAATATTATCTAGCGTATTCGTCATTTAGGCACAGTCAAGTTCAAGTAAAGTCCGTCATAGTCATAGTCAAGTCAAAGTCCTGCCCTTGTAAACTTAAAACAGATTTACTTCGGGCCACCAACAGGTGGACACCGGTCTTAAAATCACGCAAAAAAAATCAAAATCTTACACCCACTTTTTATCACTTTTCTCGACGTTTCACATGATTCTAAGTCTAATTAAGCAAAAAAAATTTTTGTGTCGGTCTGTCTATTGATCTGGATGTCTGTTTACGCAATAACTCAAGAACCACTTATCCGATTTAAAAAATTATTTCGCCAATCATCTTGTTTGGTTAATGGGAAGAACTGATTAGATTTTCGGGTGCCTACCATACAAATTGTCCCTAAAAATATCTAAGTTTGGCCCGAAGTTTGACAGTCACTGTGTGATTTCCGCTCCACTAGTTTTACTAGAGGCTTCTATGGAGCTTTGGGCACAACACGAAAAAACACAATTCATGGAAAATATGGCACTTTACTACACTTGTGCACGTTTTCGAAGATGTTATGTCTAAAAATCCACCCTTATTTTATTAGGTACTTAAAAAAACTCGAAAATACACAGATTTTAGAAAAGGAAACATTGCCTTGATGTCTCTCTTCTCACGTTGGCGCCAAAAAACCTTTTATATTCTTACAGATAATATATAATGTACCGCCAGTACTCGATGCCTCACAGTAACTATGGGTATTTAAATTATTTATCTGTGACTCTGTTACCATAGCCTAAAAAGCATGTCGTACATACGTAAGTAATATATTCTAGAAATTCACAGTGGCAAATACATTTATACCGTATATAGTTATTTTTACAAGAGCTCTCTCATTATATTCAAGGTCACGTTTCATGTTATTGCGTTCAAAGTAATACGTGGATTCTTAGGGAAGTCCGTTTTTCTCATAATATTCTGAGTTGGCAATTTTAATGACGCATGTATTATATGTAGTGTTTCCTGGTGGAATCGAATACTATTTATGGGCTACCCCATCTATTCCTGTGAGTATTGAACGAGGTAACTTAAGCTGGATTTCACCGATGAATCCTATCATAGGAACTGGTATGAAAAAAGAGGGTGTGTCACTCCGGGAGTGCCGACAGAAGGGAAAAGTTTAACAATTGATAACATTCCATTTTCCATAGTAAGGTAAAACAATAAATCCATTTCGAGATATTAGGTTCATAAAGAACATATATATTATTTTCAGATTTTTCTGTTCACTATCTTCGTAATAAATATTAAATAAATTCTTTTCACAAAATAAAAAATACGTATTGTATAGTTTTTTGACTACTTTCTTATCCAACAATAAAAAATCAGGTAAAGAAAAATGAAATGCTGTCAATTACGTGTCATTTTTTTTAATCGTCATCCCTCTCTCTCTCCCTGCCGTCCTCCCTTCCTCTCTTCCACCCTACCTTTTTCCATACCTCGCTCTCTACCTCCCTTTAGTTCGAAAATAGTTGAACACGCGGCCAGTCCCGTACGTAATTACGGTAGACCGTATATATCTAATATATATATATATTATATCGGAGAATTTCGAATATCTGGGCCGTGTCTACGTGGCTCAGTTGGTCAGAGTATTTTCCCTGTCAGGGACTGGTTGCGGGTTCAAGTCACGTTCTATTGGAAAAGTGGGCATTCTAATTCCTTTAAAAAATTTGTTAAAATTGTGCTAAGCTAATAATAATAATTTATTTATTACTCAAAATTTACATTACAGATCTCATATAAAGAACAAAGACTTAAGCTAAAGATTGTGGTCAGTCGGAGTGCGAGGGATATGCTCTATGGGTAACCTTACACCCCGGCATCTGTAGACCCGAGACGGCGTGCGGTTTTAGTCGGTTCAAGCCCGACATAACCACCCCCGCTGACTGGCGGGGGGTATCCGAAGGGATTTCCGCACGAAAAAAAAAAAAAAAAAAAAAAGGTACTTATAACAAAAATCTGAGCATAAATAAATTAACCTCTTCTTGAACTAGGCAAGCCTGTATCTCAAGAGACAATATTCGGTTACAATGTTGATATACGTGCGATTTTTAGGGATTTCCTTTAGAAAAGCCTTATTGCTATCGAGTTGTCGTCGACGTCGTCGTTGCCAATTTTCTGTCACGGTTTTGGGTATGAAGGAGATGAGCTATCGAGTTGCTGTTTTCGGTAATAGATTCGTGCTGGGGTGAACCATTGCAAGATAAAGAAAAAATCGCAAAGATCGCATTTTTTTTTATCGCAAAATCGAAAATCCCTTGTATTCGGCTGAGCTCGTCTCAGGAATTCAACTTGTTTTATAACTTGCGCTTAACAGTGATAAGAATTTGTATTTATATTATACTATGGTTAGCATTTGTGAGTGCGTGTGTTGTGTATGCGTGCGCACGAGTGTTCATAACTGAAGAGTGGACGTCACGGGTAACAGTCAAAGTGGCTGGATTGATTTTTACGTAATTATTACTGCAGACAGCTGATATTTTCAGAGGCAGATGAGACGACTTCAGTATTTGAAATATAAATTGGGGTTACGTGCAAAATTGCCTTATGGGCCTACACCCCGGGCGTCTGAAGACCAGAGACGGCATGCGGTTTTAGTCGATTAGAATCGGACATAACTGCTGGCCGGCGGGGCGGTATCCGGGGGAATTACTACACGAAAAACAAAATTCTTGCAAAATTAAAACGCAGATCTAAGTTCACGCGTACCGAGTCATGGGTCACGGTCATAGCTAGTATTCCTAATACTAATATCCCCCCTTACCCCTCCAGCTAAGCTAAATTGCTTGTTTTAGGAGTGGGTTCACCTCGGTAGTGTAATGGCCAGGATCCGAACCCGGGACCTCTCGATCGCAGGGCCGACTCCTTAACCACTCAGCTACCGACGCTTAACAAGATCATTGGTTCCAATAAGTCTATTATTCCCATCCTCACAGCGATTTCCCCGTTGCATCTTTTCTTTGAAATTTGGAGCCCAGGGTCTGCTTATTGTTTTAGTAGGTATGTCACCTTTTCCGGGAGCGACTTTTTTTTAATGTTTAGGACACGTCAATTTGACTTCACCTCGCCTGATGGTAAGCTGAAGGTAAAGTCTCAGGAAAGAGGGTCACCATTGCATACTCGTACCATGTTAACAATGGTGGCACTCAGCTTGACGGCCTCATCAGAAGAGGATTGCCGTCGCAGCACCGCGTGACACCCACCGGTCCCACTAGTGCTGCGACCACAATCCCCCTGCCCGGCTATGCACTTGCTGGCCCCTGAACGCAATCAAACCGAAATTGGATTACTATGGAGGGTTTTTCGCAATCGTGCACGGTGGTACCCACCCGGCCGAATTTTGTGACAAATTTGTGTCATCAAATTTCTACCACCAGTCTGCTTATTGTTTTTGATTGGTATGTCGACTTTTCCGGGAGCGACTGCCGTCTGATCTCCCAATCTTGAGAGGTGCGCTTGCGCCAGCTGTATCGACTCGCAGGTGATGTTGTCTTGGGCTCCATCGATGTTATCAGGGCCTTGTACACACATTAAGTCCCATTGTCTTTTCTATACAAATACATACATAACTTCACGCCTGCATCCCCGAAGGGGTAGGCAGAAGTGTATTCCACACCCACAATTCGCCAGTTATGTTTTTGGGTCCCAATGTAATAGGGGGCGAGCCTATCGCCATCTACCGAGCAAATTACTAAGCGAGCGATAATAACATTTTAAATACACACATAACTACGAAAAGTCAGAGGTGTGTGCCCGGGGCGACTAGGGATCGAACTCGAGACCTCGTCTCGGCAGTCCGTTACGTACACCACTGGGCTATCGCCGCATTTTTGTTTATACAAATAAATAAAATTAAAGTGTACGTTAAAATAGCAGCTATTCAATTAATGCATACACGTGAATTCCAACAAAAATAAACCGGAGAAGAACGAGTCGGACTCGCCCATTAAGGGTTCCGTAGCAGCAAGTAACATGATAATGTTTTTTTTAATTTTTATATTTGAGTTGATTGAATGAATTATAAAATGCGGTTTACGATTTGACGTCTTAAAAAAAAACTACTTACTAGATCTCGTTCAAACCAATTTTCGTTGGAAGTTTATATGGTAATGTACATCATATATTTTTTTTAGTTTTATCATTCTCTTATGTTAGAAGTTACGGGATTTCCACACGAAAAAAAAAGACCTATCCATAGAACCGCACACGGGTTTGATAAAAAAAAAATTGAGTTTTAGTTCTAAGTATGGAGAACTCGCAAATTTGTTTTGTTTTTTTCTATTTTTGTGTGAAAATCTTAATGTGGTTCACAGAATACATCTACAGAATACATCGTGACATACCTACGGACGGACAGACATACAGACATGACGAATCTATAAGGGTTCCGTTTTTGCCTTTTGGCAACGGAACCCTAAGTCCATGCGGGCTAAATCGTGGGCATAGCTAGTTTTAATATTAGATCAATAGGCCCCTTTTTTTTTTTCGTGCGGAAATCCCTTCGGATACCCCCCCACCGGCCAGCGGGGGCGGTTATATCGGGCTTGAACTGACAAAAACCATTGTCTTAATATCAAGTTTCCTTGTCACGTGAAATCTAGGGTTATCAAAGAATCAATTCGATTAATTAGAATTCTGTGTACACACTAAAATGTCAAGGCATTTCTTTTTTTATATAAAGTACACTATAATGAATACTAACGATTCGATAGTTTGACCTTTTTAGAGGACTTGCAATCGTAACTCGTAACGCACTCGTAAGACGGCACGACCTGTCGTTTGACACTATGCAGTCAATGATCAGTGGGCTTACTATGACGTGCTATAAGGCTACATTTCCACTAAAAATGTGCGAGGATGCGTAGCGAGGGATGTGTTTGTTAATAACCAATAGAATCACTTTATTTACCTAACCTCGGTCAGCGCAGCTCTGGTGGATAAGACTTGATGTTTTCTTTATCAATTCTGCTTCTTCAGACTGTAGTTCTTCTTCTTCAAGTAAAAGAAGGTACTATTTTTGTAATAATAGCGACATCGTTTACCTTTCGTGTCAGAATGCGTACTAAACACTCAACGCCTCGCACCCAAACATCTCTTCTCGCACTGCACACAGCACGCCGCACACATCTCCGCTTTGGTGGAGTCCCCCAAGCTGAAAAACATCTCTTCTCGCACAGCACACAGTTCTCTGCTTTGGTGGAATCCCGGCTTCAGGGCAGCGCGGATAGGTAAATGAAGTGATTCTATTGGTTATTAACAAACGCATCCGTCGCTACGCATCCTCGCACATCTCTGTTGGAAACACAGCCTAAGTGATCGTGTTTTGGGCCGCGACCTAGAGGAAGCGGGATGAAGATATATACATTATATAGCACATGAGGTCTTGTTTTTGTCCTATTGCAGGTTAAATTAAATTTCTGCACTTTTCTTCAGAATACATTGTTAACTATGCCAAATATTTTACAGTCGGGAATATGCAGGCTTTCTCTCTATACCTAATACTAGGACGGTTACCAGCTTCGCAATCAACCCAAACTTAAGCGTAGCGAGATTTGCCTATCCAACAATAGGTCAACGTGACCGGTCGACTTTTTCCATTGATTTGGTTTTTCGGTGATTATTCCTCGATGGTAAGACCGATCTGGACATTCGACCCCTTACGACACTCAGTAATGTCTACTTGATCACCGTGGCAAATTTGGTCGAGATCGGTCAAACGGTCTCGGAGGAGTATCATTTGTTTGAAATGCAACTTTGAAACCAAAGACGTACTTACGACTTAATTAGTATAGATATCGTCATCGAGACATAAAGCATATAGGTATTTTTATCTGCGAAATAAGATACGAAGTCACAATAGTCTATATTAAATTTATAACCCCTTGTTTTTAGACTATTTACCTATGCTATAAATCTTAAGGCTTTCACGGCCGCCGTTGCATGTAGAATATACTGCTTCCGGGCTGTTTGGCCGTTGTCCATAGGAAACTTGTATTCCAGACGTTTCGTCGATCACTGCGGTCGACATCTTCATTGGTACACGTCGGGACGCCGTCGAGTTCCTCGGCGGCGAACTCGGTGCGACTGATGTAAAGGCCCGATTATTTATACTGTTTTTTTTTACTATTTATTGATGGCACATGGTGGAATTGCTACACATATTGAAATAAATGTATCGCTTGTACTTTTCCACTATTATATTATTATAAATATAATAGTGGAAAAGTACAAGCGATACATTTATTTCAACCCCTTGTTTTGTATGTTGGGTAAGTAGACAGTTACAATAAGACTAGCGGTTGATACTTTTCTTTTTAAAAAACTGTAATTTCAACATTACAAAAAAATCTCTTCAATTTAACTATTTTTAGAGATGCGAAAGTTTGTGAGGACGAAGTCCGCCGGTAAGGTTTACCTATCGAGGGCGCACCCGGGGTGCCCGGCAAAGGACGTTTGGGAAGGTATCCATGTGATTTTAGTCGGTCCGGTTCCGACACACCCATCTCATCGTTAGCACGGATCGGTGAAGCCCGGGGGGTTTCCACACGTAAATAATAAAATAAAAAAAGGCCTGCATGCTTGTTACTCAATAACGCACGCACAGAGATAAGATTAAAGTTTAGAATAACACATAGGTTAATTTTTATCCCTGGAATAGGTTCCCATGGGTTGCGGGAACAGGATAAGAACACACGATAACATGTAGTTTCAATATAAAGATCGTTTGGTAATTGTACCTAAGTACATAACATAGGTACTACGTATACCGGGGTGCGATTGGTTGGATCACCTCCAAGTTTGGTGCACCCTGGGCAACGTAGGCGACGCAGGCGCCGGAGGTCGCTTAACGACCTCCGTCCTCCATGAGCGCAGGCCTGGGGGTGGCAGGTGAGGCCGCCTGTCACCCCAGCAGAAGCAGGCCGGGACGGTGGGGCGACTAGCGACCCTCCCCCAAACCGGGGCAAGACGGGGACACCGTGGTTCCCAAACCCGAGGGGGCCATCTCGAAACCGGAGATGGCCCAGGGTCAGTCGGGGTGCGAGGGATATGTTCTATGGGCAACCTTACACCCCGGCGTCTGCAGACCCGAGACGGCGTGCGGTTTTAGTCGGTTCAAGCCCGACATAACCGCCCCCGCTGGCCGGCGGGGGGTATCCGAGGGGATTTCCGCACGAAAAAAAAAAAAAAAAGGTACTACGTATACCAGGGCTCCATCCTCGCTCAAATAGGTAGCTATTTGCGTACTTGACCACGTTCCCCCGGCTGTTTGCTATGCCGTATATGCATATACGCGCACAATGTCGCGGCAATATTGATTTAAAAGAAAAAATGTAATAAATATTAAAAAAAGTTATATGTTGACAAAAAGTGTTTCTTGGTCCTCGGTCGGAATCGATCTCAGTTTTGACGAAGTCAACGACCACTCATTAGACGATAAGTACCTACAGTGTGAAATTAGCACTTCTATATTTGTCTGCAAACGTCTTACGAATTTTCGATCAGCGTGACCTGATGCGAGTTTAACATTTTTTATCCATTACAAAAAAAGTGCACAACGCCGCTAAAGAAGTTTTCACTTCAAAAAGTAGTTAGTATTAGTATGGGGAACCTCCAAAATTTATTGTTTTTTTTCTATTTTTGTGTGAAAATCTTAATGCGGTTCACAGAATACATCTACTTACTAAGTTTCGACACCATAGTTCTAATAGTTTCGGAAAAAAGTGGCTGTGACATACGGACGGACAGACAGACAGACATGACGAATCTATAAGGGTTCCGTTTTTTGCCATTTGGCAACGGAACCCTAAAAAGGTGTATAGTCGTGGGTGTGAAAGCGAGAAAGAACAGTGTTACACACACATTCATACATGAAATTACACAAAATATACATTTAAATACACAAACAAATATTTCAGTATACTATTCCATATAAAGAGGTAGGTAGGTACACAAAGAATCAAATAATTATTTATTCTGTTGTTTAGGCACATAAAGAGCACATATGAATGTCAAAGTTTTACAATTGCATTTGTCAAAAATATCAAAAAGATGTAAATAAATCATTTGAAAATGATTCTTTCGCTGGTTCGGTAGTTGGATCTACTGAGAAGAGACCAGCAAGAAACTCAGGTAGATCATCGTTATGCTTTCTTTTTTATTTATTTTTTAATATATAGTTTTATTTTATTTATTATAAATATGTGCGAGAGCAAGAGTTAAGAGTTAATTAGGTTGACCATGCATTTTTATCATTAAGATATTCATCTACTTTATAATAACCTTTTTTCACTTCTATTTTAAATTTATTTAGTGGCAGGTCAACCAAATCCTGAGGGATTTTATTAAATATTTTTATACATTTGCCTACAAACGAATTACCAACTTTATGAAGTCTGACTTTTGACAATACATCCACACCAACACAATGCAATAACCAGAAACTTAAATCTAGTAGTGATTAATCTTTTTAAATTGCCGAAACAGGAAGCAAGATCAGTGTTTTTATTGTCATTAATTTATTATAGAGTTATTTGGTTTCAATTGCACAGAATGCTGAACGTTAAATAAGAACACTGGCTAACCTGTTATGGTATGGTATGGTATCACGGGCTGGTATCCGCAACTCCACGACAAGACGCGGTTTTTGCGTGAGAGTGGGCATTTTATTCGATCCACCCCAGCTCATTGAAGAACGCCAGCAAGCTATTCACGCTGCTGGCGATCTCCCGGAGCGTACCTGTGTTTCCGAAGTACTTAACCCTGTATGTGGCGGTTGCAGGGCAGTGTAGGAGCACGTGTGCCGCTGTTTCTTCCTCTCTCATGCAGGCTCTGCAGAGAGGGCTGTCGGTGATTCCTAAAATAAAAAGGTGTTTATTGAAGGAGCCATGCCCCGTGATTGCAGCTGTGGCCGTGCGCAGTTGCCGTTTGGTCAGTTGTCGAAGACGCCTGGTCAGTCTATTTTAAAGCACAGGGAGTGCTTCCCTCGCCTGTCTGCAACCTTCCAGCTAACCTAGTAAGTAAATGGTTTGTAATACGCACAACCCTAGCACGTTTGGTCAGTGACGTAAGCAGACGACAGGGCACACGATGCGCACAGAATTCTCAACTCTCCGTATGCGTGCAAAGGTGTATTTTTGCTTGCAGTTAACCCGAGGTAAGTTGTATAAGATAGTTTAGGTAATTACCTACACGATAATTATCGTGTAGGTATTTTCACTTTTGTTCGAGAGTGATTTATCTGTTACGGTAGTGACTATTATCTTATATGTGCCTTTACCGTTCGTCCCTTTCTCCAAAAATAACTCCAGTCCCTCGTTTATCCGAAACTTCCAAGGACAGATCGATACATTTATTTGTGGATAAACTTTTGGAGATTGTTTGAATTTTATTTATGTTATACGCGGAAAATAACTTCACGCCTGTATCCCCGAAGCGGTAGGCAGAGGTGTATTACACACCCACGATTCGCCAGTTATGTTAAAGTCCCAATGTAATAGGGGGCGGACCTATTGCCATCTACCGGGCACATTATTAAACGAGCGATAATTAACATTTATTAATGCACACATAACTACGAAAAGTCAGAGGTCTATACAAATAAAAAAAATTTAGGTGTCTGTTTGTAATATTAACATTACAGATTTTTAATGATTGCATAAATATGCATGTATAAATATGCAATATGTAGGTATACACGATACTTATAACAAAAATACAATCTTTAAAATTTTTGGCTGTCTGTCTGTCTGTTTGACTTAGGTAATCTCTAGAACGGCTGGTCAATTTTTATGGGGCTTTCGCTGGTAGATAGGTAATGTTACAAGGCGTAACATAGGCTACTTTTTTTTTTTTTAATTAAGCTTCCACGCAAAAAAACCCACAAAATTGTGAATAAAATCTGATTTAATCGTTCTTTTTACTTAATTAGGGATTTGTTTGGACGTAAAAAAACATATATACACGCATACTTACTTATTTTCAAAACAGAACAAGGGTTCCGCGCAGTATCATTAAAACCCACTAAATTGTGAATAAAATCTGATTTAATAGTAACATTTAATAAAACACACACAAATACATATACTCAAATCTTTTTCGCTTCGGGGTAGGCAGAGAAAACAACCTGCCCACCGCAGATATAATATCAGAATCTTAAAACATAACATAACATAAACTCACGCCTATATCCCCGAAGGGGTAAGCAGAGGTGCTAGCACACACATTTCGCCAGTTTATGTTTAGGTCCCAATGTAATAGGTGGCGAGCCTATTGCCATTAACCGGGCACTTATAAACCTGCGATAAATACAGACAACTTCGAAAAGCATCGAAAAGTCATTGGTGTGTGCCATGATAAAACCTAGGATCGAACTCGAGACCTCGTCTCAGCAGTCCATTACCCATACCACTAGGCTACCGCGGTTTAATCAGAATCTTATTTATTTAATTTTTAATACCGCCATCTAGATAATATTACGTCACTAGGTGAGGGCATCACTTTTCATATTAGGTTGATAACCCGTCGATAACTTAATCATTTCGGTTGATAGTAACTAATTGATCCCGATATTGGGCTGCAAGTATTGCGGTTACGTAAACTGGTTACCTACACATAGTAAATTATTTTTCATTAAACAATTAAGGCTATTCTTGTATCGTCATTAAAAAATTATTAAGGCAACCTATATAACTATTAGTATTATAAACTTGAAGAGTTTGTGTTTTTGGTTGAACGCGCTTATTTGAGGAATTACTAGTTCGAATTGAAAAATTCTTTTTGTGCTGGACAGTCCATTTATCGAGAAATATTATAGGCTATATATATCATCTCGCTATTACCAGGGAGAGCGGAGCAGCAATCATATATGTCAACAAATCGGCTAAATTACATTACAATATTTGTCATCATCATCATCATCATCAACCTATCTAGTCCACTGCTGGACATAGGTCTCCCCTAATGAGCGTCATAGCGCCCTGTCTTCAGCTTGCCGCATCCAGCATCTGCCCGCAGTCACTCACAGATCGTCATCCCACCTGGTCGGAGGGCGTCCTTATTTTTTTTTTTTGTTTTTTTCGTGCAGAAATCCCTTCGGATACCCCCCCACCGGCCAGCGGGGGTGGTTATGTCGTGTATCGAGTTAAACCGCACGGTGTCCTCCCCAAGTGTCCGTTGCCGTGCACCCCGGGTAAGCCCTCGAAAGGATAACCCCAGGGTTACCGGCGGACTTTGCCGCCACCGCGGCCTCGCCTGGTGTGGTCGGGTTTTATCCCGCTTCGGTGAGTTGGCAGGCGTGTATAGGGCACACACGACACGCCTCCGCCACGGCCTGCTTCTGTAAGAACGGCTAGTCGGCCAACTGCCGTCCTCAGGCCCCGATCATGGAGGTCGGTAGTCCCGGGCGTAGATGAGTCTGCGGCGTCCTCGCCGCGGACTGCGAAACTCGGGGGGCAGGGTTCTCTCCCGCTCCCTCTCCGCCGTCTCTTTCGCGCGCATAACCTGCTCGCAGAAAGAGGCGGCGGCGTGCCACTTGCTCCCGTCGGAGAGCACGGCCCTCACCATGGTCTCCAACGAGAGAACGTCCACGCCCAGGACCGCAACGAGATCCCGGCGTTGACTCGCCCACGCAGGGCACTCCACCAACGTGTGGAACGCCGTGTCTTCCCCAGGATTTATGTAGGTAGTATGTGGGTAGTAAATTGTCACTAGTACTGTAGCGTCCGGGGGTTGGACGCCACAATACCTCGTGTTGATAATAAGATAAACACAGAGGAAGAAATTTATATGAGCATTTATTATTTCAATACTGGTGGTAGAAATTTGATGACACAAATTTGTCTCAAAATTCGGCCGGGTGGGTACCACCGTGCACGATTGCGAAAAACCCTCCATAGTAATCCAATTTCGGTTTGATTGCGTTCAGGGGTCAGCAAGTGCATAGCCGGGCAGGGGGATTGTGGTCGCAGCACTAGTGAGACCGGTGGATGTCACGCGGTGCTGCGACGGCAATCCTCTTCTGATGAGGCCGTCAAGCTGAGCCACCATTGTTAACATGGTACGTGTATGTACTGGTGACCCTCTTTCCGGAGACTTCCCTTCAGCTTACCATCAGGCGAGGTGAAGTCAAATTGACGTGTCCTAAATATATATAAAAAAAAAAAAAAACAAAGCTTCCTATATCGAGTTTAGGGAGGTTTTTACGCGTATATATTTATCTTTATGCGAACTAGGGAATCGCGAACTCCGCTCAAGGACTGAGCCTAAATTTAATACACTTATATCTTCTCTTCGGCCGGCGGACCCGGGCGGCGCGTCTAGTCGCCCGCTGTCAGCCGCACAGCCAAATGCAGCTCCACGCAGCAATTGTTTTTTCTTCCCTAAGCTAAATTTGAATGACACAGTATTTTTATTTAAACTCTGACACATGATGGCCAGGTAATCGAACCGTGGTGTGGAACGAGGTTCGGACACCACATCAGCTACGCCCTTATGGTCATACATGTGACAGCCTGAACCCTAGGCATACTAAACGAGAGCAGATAAAAAAAAACATTAAATCGCCTGTCTCTTACAATGAGAAAAACGACGCAATCTTTACAATTTATAACCATTGAACTGTAATAAATATTGAAAAATCCGAATACAAAGATTGCTTCATTCTTGGCCTGGCAAAACTCTCAAAAAGCAACAAGCCACAACGCGACTATCTAAATAAATTATTTTGGTGTCTCTTGACGACACATTTTAATGTTTGCCCTGATGGGACTTAAAGTACAGAGTACTTTTAAGACCTACCTAACTAAAAACGAAAGATGACATAAAGTGAACTATGTCGCCTACACAATACTAAATTATTTTCAAATCAACATTAAAGAGAAAGAACTCACTCTATAAAGAAGAGTCTGATCGAAAACTAACTTTCAACCATCGTCGGCGCTTATGTCCATAACGATTTGACTCTCTTACAAAGTTTAGATCACAACTCTCAATATTGGACAAAAAAATAATTACCTAACTCCTACGCTAGAACATCACGAACATAACAAAACAAATCTATTTATCTTCAGCAGCGCAGCAATATGGAATAAACAGAGAACACATATTAATAATAAAATATTACACATAACACGTTATTCACTACGTGAATTATAATTCTACTAAGACTTATAGTCCTTATTGGCCCTATTGACCCGCAGGCAACTGTCAATGCTCTTGAAACATTCTGGAACAAGCCACCATCATAGCCATCTTCTCGTTGAGCACATAATATCACATAAAAGCAGATCAAAGCAAAATAAACACAACGATACTGATAAATGCGTCGCTCCAATTGTCGCACGACGTCTTTCTTCAAACGGTACGGGATCGATCCATCCACTGCCAACTGCAGAATGTTGGCGTGTCCGACTTCTGCGGAAACTAGCGCTTCACCAGCTGTAGCAACCACCAGCTCCTGTGGAAATCAGCGCTTCCACCAGTTGTACCTGTAGCAACCACCAGCTGTATGGAAACCGACGTTCCTCCACCAGTTGTATGGAAACCGGCGTTCCTCCACCAGTTGTATGGAAACCGGCGTTCCTCCACCAGTTGTAGCGTCCGGGGGTTGGACGCCACAATACCTCGTGTTGATAATAAGATAAACACAGAGGAAGAAATTTATATGAGCATTTATTATTTCAACAAAGCTTCCTATATCGAGTTTAGGGAGGTTTTTACGCGTATATATTTATCTTTATGCGAACTAGGGAATCGCGAACTCCGCTCAAGGACTGAGCCTAAATTTAATACACTTATATCTTCTCTTCGGCCGGCGGACCCGGGCGGCGCGTCTAGTCGCCCGCTGTCAGCCGCACAGCCGAATGCAGCTCCACGCAGCTATTGTTTTTTCTTCCCTAAGCTAAATTTGAATGACACAGTATTTTTATTTAAACTCTGACATATGATGGCCAGGTAATCGAACCGTGGTGTGGAACGAGGTTCGGACACCACAGTACTTACATATCTAAGTACTTAATACCTTATGATTTATTACTGTTCGCTTATCTTTGTAAACGGGAAATTGCAAACGAGTATCGTGAATTTAAACAAAGGTGTGATACCTTTGTTTGATAATATTTGCGATAGCGTGACGTAGGTAGTATTTTTATACGGCACTAGCTGATAATCGCGGCTCCGCCCGCGCGGAGGTCGGTTATCAGTTTTTGGTCATTTCTCCGGTTCTTCTCAACCACTGGTTGTAGAAATGATACGTGTATGTAATGGTGACTCTCTTTCCTGAGACTTTACCTTCAGCTTACCATCAGGCGAGGTGAAGTCAAATTGACGTGTCCTAAATATAAAAAAAAAAACAATTCCAATAAAAAATAACATAAAAAAAAATGGCATGAAAATCTGTTCAGTAGATTTTGCGTCCATCGCGAACAAAAAAATTAAGTTCCCAAAAAGATTTTTTGTGTTCAGAGTTGTTCATTTAACATAACTCAAGTATTTTTGTTTAAATATCTCCAATGTATAGATACAAGCGGCGATAGCCCAGTGGCGTACGTAACGGACTGCTGAGACTAGGTCTCGAGTTCGATCCCCAGTCGCCCCGGGCACACACCTCTGACTTTTCGTAGTTATGTGTGCATTAATAAATGTTAATTATCGCTCGCTTAATAATATACCCGGTAGATGGCAGTAGGCTCGCCCCCTATTACATTGGGACCTTAACATAACTGGCGAATCGTGGGTGTGTAATACACCTCTGCCTACCCCTTCGTGAAGTTATATTATGTTATGTTATAGATACAACTAATTTACACTTTCATAATAGTTATAGACTTATAGCATCTGCTTGTTTCGAGGGTTCATTGACACTCCAAATAATAATAATAATGCATGTTGTGACGTCAGTAATCGAAGGGATGAACAGATGTTTGAGCGTTTGAATATGAAAGTGCTTCAATTAAATTTTTAAGCATTTTGTATGCTTACTTTTTTCTAAAGATTTAGATCGGAAAAAGATCCGTAGTTCGCAAGAATTACGGTAGATGGCTCCAACGTCGCCTTAAGACGTATTAATGTATCGGAGAATTTTGAATTTCTGGGACGTGTCTAGGTGGCTCAGTTGGTCAGAGCATTCCCCCTGTAAGGGACTGGTCGCGGGTTCATAAGTCCCGTCCTAGATGTTCTCTTTTTCCGATCTAAATCTTTATGAAAGTGCTTATTAAACTGTTCTTATTACTACTTTTCTAACCAGTGTGGAATGCTTATCCCGCTGCTGTGATCCACAGCGTATTCCTGGGATAAGAAGTATTCCATGTGATATTCCAGACAAAGAACCAATGAGTACGAAATAGAACAAACATACAGACAGCCAGCAGGCAGTCGCTCTTGTAAAAGCAAACAGTTTTTATCATATATTAAAAATATATAAAAAATAAATAAAACCGACTAAAAACAAGCACTGGAAAAAGAAAAATGGAATTTTTGTGGAAGTCGGTGGCTCGAACGAAATTGAATTTTTACGTTGTGTTTCGAGCTTGGCACCGATATCAACAGAAAAGCCTAACGTATTATTGTTGTCTTTCGAATTAAATCTGTAATTCAGTTTTTTTTATCCAGTGCTTTTTTAGTAGTGGTAGAGTCAAGCAACAGTCATTTTGGCCGTTGCATGAATTAGTAGTGGTAGAGTCAAGCAACAGTCATTTGGCCGTTGCATGAATTAGTAGTGGTAGAGTCAAGCAACAGTCATTTTGGCCGTTGCATGAATAGGCCGACTCGACCGGGGAAGCACCACCCTCTCACAGAATATCGACGCCAAGTAACAGTATTTGAACTGTTGCGTTCCGTTTGCTGAGTGAGAGTGTCGGAGCCCAAACTCCTTTCCCATCCCCTCCCAAACTCCTTTCCCATCCCCTTTCCTTTACAGGGTCGGCAGCGCGAGTGTGACGCCACTGGTGTTGCACACGTCCATAGGCCGCGGTAACTGCTTCCCATCAGGTGGGCCGTGTGCTTGTCTGCCACCTTAGTGGTATAAAAAAAAAAGTGCCTCTTTTGAGTGTTTCTTATTTTTTGAAGTCGGTTTTCTTTTTTTTACTAAAATGTTACTTTTTTCTCTCTTAGTAAACGTAACTTACGGCACCGGGGAGCCAAACCCGTTGTTATAATAAGTTTCAAAATTGGTTCATAAAAGACGGACATTATAATACCGAACGTATATACTGAACTGCTAAACCATTTAAAGAATATAGGCGTGATGTTATGGTATATAATAGCATAAACAAACAATGTCTAGATATATGCGATGGCAGCAACCACGGTTGATTTGCTGGCATTTATTGAAGAGTGCCGTTGTGTGCCCCCGAAACTTATCATCAGATCTTTACGTAATTTGAATAGAACCACCTGGGAAGAATACCCTTTGAAACAAAAAAATCCGTTCCCGCAGGGGGAACGCACAGGTAGATTTCGTGAAGCAATTAATATTATTTTATATAGAGAACTACGGGCTTTAAACAGTTAATTTTTTTTTTCTCGAAAACGGTACCTTTTAGCGAAAAACTTTTCAGACATTTATTTTAGACTTAAAAATGGCCTATCGATTAAAAATGTTTCCGACTGCAAGAATGTTCACCGGTTAGAAGTTATGATTTTTTTCCCGAAAAATTTTGGTTTTCCCCCCCTCCACTTTTAGTTAAAGTTTTAATCTTATAGGTTTATAATTAAAAGTTTGAGTAAAATGAGTTTATGTTATATGTTATGTAATTTTATAGTGCATCACAGGTCTCTTAATGACACCGCACGTGACAGCTCAAGCCTTCTACCCCTATCGATAATTCTAACTCGAACACAGCTAATACTTGTTCAAACTTATTCAAAAACCGTAACCAATCGGTAAGTTCCGTTTATTATAACGTCACATGTTATTTCAGTAACCGCCAAATATGTATATTATAAACAGCACAGTGTTTACACAGATATGGGAACACTGAATAACAAGTGACGTATGTGCGCTCATACTGGTATGTTTGAAAACAGACTATTATTTTGTTACCGAATACACTACTAACATTACACAGCGGATCATCACCAGCCTATGCTAGTCCACTGCTGGACATAGGTCTCCCCTAATGAGCGCCATAGCACCCTGTCTTCAGCATTTGCCCGCAGTCTTTCGCAGATCGTCATCCCACCTGGCCGCAGGGCGTCCAACACTACGTTTGCCGAGTCGCGGTCTCCACTCAAGAACACGTTTACCCCAGCGGTTGTCGGTTCTTCGCGAGATATGGCCGGCCCACTGCCACTTCAGCTTGCTAATTCTTTGAGCTATGTCGATAAGCTTGGTTCCCTGTCGGATGTATTTGTTACGAATCCTATCCTTCATAGAAACTCCGAGCATAGCTCTTTCCATAGCTCGCTGAGATACTTTGAACTGGTGGACCAGCCCTACCGTGAGTGTCCACGTTTCAGCTTCGTAGGTCATTACGGGTAGGACGCACTGATTGAAAACACAGCGGATACATCTGTCTAATACCTACCTATTATTAAATGAGTACCTAATTATCTAATTCTTGTATCATCATCCGAGCGACAATGTCTGCTGCATCCGAAGCTTTCATACCAGAGTCCAGGGTTGTTTTACACCTTCTCTTCCCTTTCCATTGAGGTCTTCGTGCCCACCCCTAAGGGCGGGCGGAATCGCGATCTGGGATAGCTGCCCCCTGCGCGAGATGCTCTTTCTCGGGCTATGGGAGCATAGTCCGGTAGTGGGGTTTGGCTAAGCGGCCTTTTCATGGGTCAGTGATGTCGACAGCGCGCCGTCGACATCACTGAACCATGAAAAGGGCGGTTCTGATTTCAAAAGCTTGTATCGTGGAAGATCTTTCTTGTATCTCCGTTTGCGCTTTAAGCTTTTAAAATTAGCACCAACCCATGTACAACATTATTATTTTCGTTTTAGTATAACAAATTATTTAAAGAAAAGCTTGTTCTTAAATTTTAAATTACCCTTTTTATTAATTTATTATTAAATTTTAATTTAAATTTATTATTTATTAATTAGAACCGATTTTGATTTAGTTTTTTTGTGTGTACTAGGCCTCTTACCTATGTTGGGGTTTTCAAAATTTATAAAAACATTACTCTCATCTCTTATCACTCATAGTAGGTACTATGCGATACCGGTCGGTTCGGTCGGTTCAAGCCCGACATAACCGCCCCCGCTGGGCGGGGGGGTATCCGAGGGGATTTCCGCACGAAAAAAAAAAGAAATAAAAAGGTACTATGCGACTGTATTAATTGGGCAATTGGATATGGGTATATTTAATTGTCCAAACCATACAGTTGCCCGCTTTTCAATTTTTCATCCAGTGTTGTAACTTTCAAATTGTTGCAGTATTTTTATTCAAAATTGTATTTAATAATAAGTAGTCGTATCCCTCCCACATACCCACTAATCCTACCTCTAAATGAAATCAAATCAAACGTCTTCGACGTCAAAATCACAAAAAAATGATTTTTTTGGGACAATTTGTATGGTAGGTACCCGAAACCTGGAACGTACAAACCCCAAAATCTAATCAGTTCTTCCCATTAACCAAACAAGATGATTGGCGAAAGAATTTTTTAAATCGGATAAGTGGTTCTTGAGTTATTGCGTAAACAGACATCCAGACATCCAGACCAACAGACAGACCGACACAAAAATTGTTTTTTTGCTTGATTAGACTTAGAATCATGTGAAACGTCGAGAAAAGTGATAAATAGTGGGTGTAAGATTTTGATTTTTTTTCGTGATTTTAAGACTTCGGTGTCCACCTGGTTGGTGGCCCGAAGTAACTTCCTCTAACTAAGTGCATTTATTGATTTAATATTCCGTGATCATAAAATGCTGTCTATTCACGATGGTGGGTACCTACCATCAGAGTCAATACATTAAAAGTGTGGGTGGTACCATTTTTATTAAAATATTGAAGATAGAGCATATCTTAATAGAAGCAGATGTAGAAAGTAGTGAAGGAACGTACGTGGGTGGGCGAAGGGCCATTAATATACCGCTTTACTTCACGTTGCTGTCATATTGTGGAACACAACGCCATCTAGACACAAACAAAGCAGAGCTTTTCATACATATATGACAAGCTCTGCTTTGTTTGGGTCTAAGTATGTTTATCCGCATTCTAGAACCCATAGGTTCTAGAATGCGGATCTTTTTTTGTAAATAAATACATATTATACATAGAACATCCATACCTGCTCAGTGCAAATACAGATATTTGCACTGAGCAGGAATCGAACCCGCGACCTCTGGCTTAGCAGTCGAACGCACTACCGTTACGCCACAGAGATTTTGCAATTGTTTTACAATCACCTAATTTAGGCGTGAATTATGCGGTAAAGGCAAGAGACATAAGAAGTAAGACATCTCCGTGATCGGGGCCTGAGGACGGCAGTTGGCCGACTCGCCGTCCTTACAGAAGCAGGCCAAGACGGAGGCGTGTGGTTTGTATCCTGTCCTACGCTTGCCAACTCACGGTCGCGGGATAAAACCCGACCCCACCAGGCAAGGCCGCAGTGGCGGCCAAAGTCTACCGGTAACCCTGGGGTTATACTTTCGAGGGCTTACCCGGGGTGCCCGGCAATGGACACTTGGGGAGGACACCGTGTGGTTTTTTCGGTTTGATTCCCACACGCCCATCCCATCATTGGCACCGATAATGGGGTTAAGATAGTAGGGTATTCCACACGTTAAAAAAAATAGCTTAGGACATGATCGCAGAGCAAAATCGCGACGATACGTACGATTTTGTTTTGATTATGCCATAAGCTTTAAAAAGACAGGATGTTTTTTATGTAGTGCACGCCAATATGACTTTGATTATACCCGATAAAAATAAGTTGAGTTTGAGAAAATTACATGTAGGTAACCCCAACACAGACACCTACACCCACAGATCTGTGCCCAACTACTGATTCACGCAACAAGAAAGCTATCATCTCCAACCTCGTTTGTAACTAAATCCTGAATATTTTCTCCGTTAATTACCGCTCGCTTAGTTATATAGCCGGTAGATAGCAATAGGCTCGCCCCCTATTACATT
The DNA here is from genome assembly GCA_946251805.1 of Cybosia mesomella. NCBI lineage: Eukaryota > Metazoa > Arthropoda > Insecta > Lepidoptera > Erebidae > Cybosia > Cybosia mesomella. The sequence continues at coordinate 20,700,755 of OX276411.1, forward strand.
GGGACCTAGAGATAACTGAAGAATCGTGGTTGTGTAACACACCTCTGCCTACCCCTTCGGGGATACAGGCGTGATGCTGTAGTTATTTTCCATATTTACGAAAGTCTGTATCCAGATCAAATTGCCGTAAAAAAAAAACAACTACATTTCAATAAGGAAAACGATTACAAAACAAAAGATAATATAATTATCCTTCGAAATAAACCTTGATGTTATAGATTCGTTTAGTAATCAAACGCCTTTCGAAGGTTTACACTTAAATAGAGGTCGTTAAATAATATGTATCGGTGAAGAAAATATGCTAATTTCCGAACGCAGCGGCAACATGGCGCCAGAAACTCGTTTATGGTGCCATGGCAACCTTTCCAAGAGAACAGCTGTCCCACTCTCTGTTTTGTTTTTATTTAGCGAGATCATTCATATTGCAATAAAAAGGTTCTTACGAGTATCGTACCGTTCGACTCGGTGCAAAGACGGGCGCTGAGGATCGTCGACTATCCCATACTTACAGGCAGCGTAGAACCTCTTAACATTAGGAGAGATTTCGCCTGCCTGTGCGTTTTCTGCGAGTTGTGCGTATGACATGATGCCCACGGTCACATTCTATCATCGCACCACTCGCCACAGACAGGGAATTAATTCATCCTTACACGTTGCGACCGGAAACGGTGCGTACAGTTAGGTTCCGCGCACCCTCAGGCTGTGGAATGATCTCCCAGCTGTGGTTTTCCCAAGCAACTACAATATGGGGTTCTTCAAGAAGGGCATTAGAAGGTTTTTACAGGGTCAGCAGCGTGAGTGTGATGCCCCTGGTGTTGCACACGTCCATAGGCCACGGTAACCGCTTCCCATCAGGTGGGCTTGCGTGAGCTTGTCTGCCACCTGAGTGGTATAAAAAAAAAGTATAACATACATATTAATCACTGGCTGTTGCCTAGCCTATGTCCTATTCCAGACTATTATCTGTACCAAATTTCAGCCAGATCCGTTCAGCCGTTCTGACGTGGTTGAGTAACAAACATCAATCCATCCATCCAAACTTTCACAATTATATTTGTGGGATTATAAATACGAAAATAATTGTCTGTCTGCTACCTTCTCACAAACATAGGATCCTTTGCATTTTGAAAAATAATAATTTGCCATTACACGGTTTTAGGACTTTTAGGGAATGGCAATGTACTTATGGTAATTAATAGGTTACTGCCATATACACTTGCCCATATTTTTACAATAAGTAGGTAGCTATCTAAAATACAGATATTGTAAAAAAACCGTAAACATTACCATCAACAATGTTGGTACCTACTTGTGATTTACGGTTTTTATAATGGCCGATTATTGAAATATGTCTGAAATAGAATTTTAAAAAGTTGAGTGAATTTCACAACACATCCATGATACTAAACTGTGTTTTCAAAATTTACCTAACGAATTTCATTAAGTAAAACGTGACATTCCAGTTTTGTTGAATGGACTTATATTGGTAAAATTCAGCCTAGTTCGTTCTAAAACATTGGACAGCGTGTAATTTATCTAATTTCTGCGTCCTGTTCCAAATTCAAAATTAATTTCCGCCTCACCCAGGAACGCGACACAATTTTCGTTCTAAAGAACATCGAGATGAATACTATAAATAGAATGACTTTCCAGGACGCCATTATTGATTCGCCTGTCGTTAGGCACAGGAAACCTTTGTCTACTCGGCCTACGCCATCTTTTATTCTTACGCCCACTGAGATTGTATTGTGTCCTTATTTTCAGGAATGATAGAAGTAAATCAAAACTTGCTGTACCCGCGACTTCGTCCTCGTAGACTTAGATAAAGGTTTTATAATTTTAGAACAGAACCCAAATTATTTTTTTGCGTTTAAAGTGGCCAAGTTACTAGACAGACAAAATTTTCAAAAATTATTCTTTTGTTATCAGTTTCGTGCATGCACTGATATGCCTGTATTAAAAAGTCGTTATTTTAACATTCCAAATAGAGACTTCACTTATTCGTGTAATAAGGCTTTGCATTATTAAAAAGTTTTCGTCATTATCACGAATGCAGTTGCTATAGTAGCAAAAACAAAACCAAACAGCTGTTATCGGGCAACAAAATTGAACAATACAAATATCAGTAAACTTGTTTGCTATTTCTTATTCGGCGCACGTCATTTGGATATATGGGGCCCCAACAAAAGTTTCGGAGCCCAAGTCAATATCAACTGCAAGCCACACTTCACCTGCTTGACGGCAGAGGCTCATGTCGCAGGCTTTTCTTTTAGGCTTGGGGAGGGGGGGAGGGGTTAGACAGCCATCGCTGCCGTAAAAGATGAGCCAAATTGAAAGAAAGAGTAGAGTACCTAGGCTTTAAACGGCTAGCTTAGGATGCAACCGGTACTAACGCTGTGTTTTTTTTATTTGTTCATATAGATATTTTTTTTTATCTTATAATCTATTACAATGTCCCACAAAACCGTACAAACGGTTTGACTGTGGGATCAGGAAGTAGGTATCTAATTATAAATTACACTAGAATAGGTAATTAGTAACTAGGAATTCAGTGCAGGGTGCGACTGAAATAAATTGAGCTGAGCGAGCAGGACTCTTACTTGAAAATAAGACATCTTACTACGGGCGCGCGCTTAGCTAAGGCCTCGCGCTCGTCAAACTGTTATTCGGTGATAGTTCCTCAATGGTACATCGGACATGAACCATCTCGCTTCGAAACACTCCTCAGTGTCCACACTATCACCGTGGTAGATTTGGTCAAGATCGCAAGAGTGGTTACGGAGGAGTTCAGCCACCAACAAACGGCTATGGCCGGGTATAAGAGCTTCTTATGGCAAGGAGTTCAGGAGGTTTTTCAATTTAATATTAATTAAGGTGCACGTTAATATGGTTGCATCTTGCCTGATGGGAAGCTAAAGGTGAAGTCTCAGGAATTAAGGTAACCATTATAAGATACCAATAATTGCCAAAACGGTGGCTTTCAGCTTCACGGCCTATTTTCATTTTTTACCACGCCCTGTTTTAAGAATCCGGGATTGTAGAAAGAGGGAAACAAATGTGTTAGTATAAAAATCCAAGCCTTTATATTTCAGTAAAGAAATGAGGTGCTGAATCGTTTAGTTCTTATCGGAATTGAGCATGTATGGGGATGACACCTCAGCCTTGCACGTATTGTTCTGTATATATTTAATAGGACAGAAGATAGTGGAATTCATTGGAAGAGCTTTTTCGTATAAATTCTTTAAAATAGTAAATTGCATTCAATGCAATCAAACTGTTTTATTCATGTAAGCATGACCGTGTGACGTCACTTAACCCCTTCCATTTAGAAAACAATAACACAAACGTTTCTCTTCACATTTTAACACTTATGTAAACAGTTTATACCCAAAAACAGTGTATTTAATATCAGCCATATACTCCTATTTACGTAATCATCTCTCCAGCGTCCAGGCCCAGGTCGTCTCCATTTATAGAATGATCAATACAAACAACATAGCAAAGCGACGTTGCCGTTCTTACGTCGAAAACAAGCTGTCTCTCAACATTCGTATACGTAGAATTTTGTATATACAAACCGCAACATAGAATAACCGGTAATACACCTTACTGCTACGGTATAAGGGTGTCACTTCACTAGCAAAAGAGCGGGAGTTCTGACAATCCAACATGGCGGACGATGTAAACAAAAAACTTGTAGCTATTAAATATTAACCTTATTTCTCTTGAGGTAAGGTGCTAAATGGTTTGATAAGATGGAATATGGTATGATGGTGTGACGAGTTACCGTGTTGGAAATCACGTAGCGTTATTCGAAGTAAACTGATCAAAAAACATGTCAGATTCGAGTTGTTCTGCTATTATAATACAAAGTAATTGTCAATCTCATACCTATCTAACGGGTTAGATTATTTTTTTAATACGATTTAGGCAGGAAGGCACACGCACAAGTATTCATTCAAGGATTCAAGGCCATAATGTAAGAATTTTGTCCTTCAGGAAAGGCAGGACGCTCGATCGATTTCCCAAAAGACCTATAGCTAAATTCTAATATTAAATAAATTTGTACGACATTCTATACAGCGCTTTCCAGACCCAAAAAAGCATAGTTTAATTAGATTGTGTTATGGGTTCCAGAATGCGGATAAATCTACTTGTATGTATTCTTTTTTTTTTGTAAATACATATATTATACATAGAAACACTCAGACCAATAAAAAGAAAAAAAGACCAGAAAAATAGACATATTCATGCATACAAATATTTGCACTGAGCGGGGAATCAAACCCGCGCCCCCTTTTTTTTTAACGTTTGAACACCACCACGGGCTTCAACCCCATCGGTGGCAACGATGGGGTGGGCGTGTCGGAATCGGACCGACTAAAACCACACGGTGTCCTCCCCAAGTGTCCATTGCCGGGTACCCCGGGTAAGCCCTCGAAAGGATAACACCAGGGTTGCCGGCAGACTTTGGCTGCCACAGCGGACCACGTACACACTTCGTATAAAGTGCTCCTAAACCTCTTTAACATAACATAACTTCACGCCTGTATCCCCGAAGGGGTAGGCAGAGCTGTATTACACACCCACGATTCACCAGTTATGTTTAGGTCCCAATGTTATAGGGGGCGAGCCTATTGCTATCTACCGGGCACATTACTAAGCGACCGATAATTAACATGTATTAATGCACACATAACTACGAAAAGTCAGAGGTGTGTGCCCGAGGCGACTGGGGATCGAACTCGAGACCTCGCCTCGGCAGTCCGTTACGTACACCACTGGGCTATCGCCGCTTTTACCTCTATCATAGAAACCAGTGTCACCAAATTCATCATCATCACCGCGAAGGTACCGGTTTGCAGAGGTGTGTGTTGGGTAAACTCCTCGAGTGTCGCTCCGATTCCGATCCCGCTGCAGTCCGGGGGGAACGGAATCGGAGCGGCCGGTACACCCTGGGCGGCGGTCAATGGCTTCCCCTTCATAGGGTTGGCATTGATCGTCGGCCAATACCCAACGTGGCGGGAACACATCGCTCTCCGTACTCCTCTGCTTTCAGAGGAGACAGGATGAGCGATGCTGTTAGTGGTGAGATTGCCCAGGGTCAGTCGCGGTGCGAGGGATATGCTCTATGGGTAACCTTACACCCCGGCGTCTGAAGACCCGAGACGGCGTGCGGTTTTAGTCGGTTCAAGCCCGACATAACCGTCCCCACTGGCCGGCGGGCGGGTATCCGAAGGGATTTCCGCACGAAAAAGAAGGGATTCCCAAGATAAAAATAATATAATGAAGATATGTTTTGATAAAATATGGTGGACAGGTCCCTACCATCATTGTTAAGACCCAGATTAACCTCATCTGCAAGCTAGTGCTCTTGCTTAAGAACGGACGAGGTTCTGGCACAGGCCTTCCTCAGGGTGGGTCAGAAGTCGCTCGCGCAAAAGCCGACATACCAATAAAAAACCATAAGCTGAGCTGTACTCGGGCTCCAAAGTGCTAACTTTGGACGCAATGTGTAGGACGATGTGATATATGCCAAAAGACTATGTTGCAGATAAAAAATAACTTGTAGAAGAATTGAAAAGTGAAAATTTATAATTTAAAATAGTTTATTCTAAAGATTTAGATCGGAAAAAGAGAACATCTAGGACGGGACTTGAACCCGCGACCAGTCCCTTACAGGGGGAATGCTCTGACCAACTGAGCCACCTAGACACGTCCCAGATATTCGAAATTCTCCGATACATTATTACGTCTTAAGGCGACGTTGGAGCCATCTACCGTAATTCTTGCGAACTACGGAAACTATGAACAACTTTACAGTCATTTTTAAACATTGTATATACAAAATGCTTAAAAATTTAATTGAATTAATTAGGCGGAGTCATCAAAAAACAATGTTTAAAAATGACTGTAAAGTTGTTCATAGTTTCCGTAGTTCGCAAGAATTACGTTAGATGGCTCCAACGTCGCCTTAAGACGTAATAATGTATCGGAGAATTTCGAATATCTGGGACGTGTCTAGGTGGCTCAGTTGGTCAGAGCATTCCCCCTGTAAGGGACTGGTCGCGGGTTCAAGTCCCGTCCTAGATGTTCTCTTTTTCCGACCTAAATCTTTAGAAAAAAGTAAGCATACAAAATGCTTAAAAATTTAATTGAATTAAAATAGTTTAGTTAGATTAGTAGAACAGTCGCTTGGGACCCAGTCATTCACTTAATTAATTCCAAGAAAAATCAAAATACAACAAGAATTCATGACACTGTGAGCTCATTCTGCGTAATTAGTAACAATAGTAAAATTTTAGGTGGTAGAGTCAAGCAACAGTCATTTTGGCCGTTGCATGAATGGGCCGACTCGACCGGGGAAGCACCACCCTCTCACAGAATATCGACGCCAAGTAACAGTATTTCAACTGTTGCGTTCCGTTTGGTGAGTGAGAGTGCCGGAGCCCAAACTCCTTTTCCATCCCCTCCCAAACTCCTTTCCCATCCCCTCCCAAACTCCTTTCCCATCCCCTCCCGAACTCCTTTCCCATCTCCTTTCCTTTACAGGGTCGGCAGCGTGAGTGTGACGACACTGGTATTGCACACGTCTATAGGCCGCGGTAACCGCTTTCCATCAGGTGGGCCGTGTGCTTGTCTGCCACCTTAGTGGTATAAAAAAAAATTATAGTGACACCAACAATTCAACATAGTTCGGGTACTTTGAGATAACTTTCACTTCAAACTACAAGACAACAACCATCTTTAGTCTCCCCGTGACCATGGCCGCTGAAAAGCAACCGAAACGTCGGGATCAATGTAAAATATAAAATAACATCAAATAAACCGCGATAGAATCCGTTAAAAATAGTTTTATTTCAATTAATAATTTGTTTAATATTTAATTATAGTCAAAATATTATCATAGGTGAGCTTGACATCAAAACGTAACTATGTACAATTGAACGAAACATAAATACAATTCTAGTTTAAGTTAAACAATTTTTAAATGATTAATTATGTATAATACTGAATTGAAGTCATGTAATGCGGCACTTATTTATGTTTAAATTTCTGCAAATCATTTAAACTATGGTAAGGTCATCGCCAAACCAGAGATTATAAATTTGTTATCTGACTTGATTATTCTCACTATCGATTTGTAGACACTTGTTTTTAAGTGCGGAAATCCCCGTGTATTCCCCTCGCCGGCCAGCGGGGGTGGTTATGTCGGCATACTGTCTCGGGTTTGAGGTGGCTTAATAAGACAATTCCCTTGCACCATGGCTGACCCTGGGTCCCTCGGGTGTGATCTGCCCAACTTGACACGAAAGGGCTGAAAGGGACCCGCTTGCTTCTGATGGAGTGTCTTGCGGCTTCATCTATCACGCCCAGTCCTGCGCTCATGGATGACAGAGGTCCGACCTCCGGAGTCTGAGTCAACTGCGTCATGTGACGGGCTCGGCGTGGAGTTCTAAATCGCGGAGCGGGGTCGCTCCGCGATTTGTAGACACCTAACCTCAAACTACGGCTGTGAAATTGCACCTCTTAAATTATTTAAGGGCCACCGCAGTTTAGAGGCAAGACAGTCTCGAGACAGACTTTTCACCATGCAGATCTTATAGGTATTTGACAGCATTCTTGGAAGTGAGCGCACTTACATATGTTTCTGTAGAGCCATAGTCTTCCACTCATACGCACGAGACGTTTCGGCGACACATTTATTATGCGTACAGCTAAGGAGTGGAATTGCCTGCCTGAGTCTGTGTTTCCGGAAAGCTATACCTCGGAATCTTCAAGTTTTGAGTCGATAGGTTCCTTCTAGGCAAACGTGATCCATCGTAGACCACATCGTAACTTACGACCAGGTGAGATAGAGGTAAAATGTGAGCCTATCATTCATTAAAAAAAAGTCTGTTTGTTTCGTTTGCGCAGCCTTTGTAATCGTCATTTTTACGCTTTAAAAGAGAAACATTACATCGGTGCTGGTGCCAGGAACTGGTCCATCCTCATCGGAGGAAGTATCATCATCATCACTATCTGAATCACTCTCGACAACACCATAAATACTGAATTGCTCGACAGCCGAATCAACCACACGATCACTTTTTATATACTCCTGTTCAATTTCTTTCACTTTGTTGCACAATTGTGCCCATTCACTTGCACCTATCATCGACAGCTTTTCCACCACCAACTGGATGACATTGTCAATGTTCCATATACCATTTTTACTAATCACATAGTCTTTGATCGCTGTCCATACCATCTCAATAGGATTGAGGTCCGGATGATGTGGAGGCAGCCGAAGCACGGTATGTCCATATTCAGCTAATATTTTATCTATGATGAATTCGTCTCTTTCCTTGTTCAGCTTAATTAACTTATGTAACTGAGGATGATACATATTTTCGTCGTATTTTATACCCCTTTCAGTCAACCATTTCTGTAAGTCCGCTCTTTTTGCTGTTGACCTTGGAGCTGGATCACACAGCTTATTGTGGTATGATTTGTTGTCAACAACTAGAACAGAATTTGGTGGCAAATTCGGTAATAATTGATTTTGTATCCATTTATGATAGGTTTCGAAGTTAATGTTGTCCGCCGGTTTCGTACCAGCCTTGAATAAAAGTAGAGCATTAGGCACAAACCCAGCTTCCGATCCTGCATCAATAACGACCACACGCTGGGTGTTTGGATTAGGAATGTTGAGCTCTTTCGTGTAATCATCTATCCATGTCTTCGCAGAAAAATTGGTGGAATCTAGATACGATTCACCGCTGTATACAACTGGCCTTCCCTGCTCTCGATACTTTATAATTTTTTCCAAATATTCTATCCTCTGACACCGTATATAACTTTTTTCTAAAAGTACCTTGCTATTATTTTCCGCTTTTTTCCATTGGAAACCCAATTCCTTTATAACGCTGCGGATACTCCGTTCCGAACCTTTGAAACTTACATCGTCTTTTAGTTTCTGTTTTAGTTTTTCCACCGTAGGAAGTTCATTATTAGTGATATGGAAATTGTGTATGCATCTTATGACGGCCGCACTGTCGATATTTGTGACCGACTTCTTTCCAGGTTGCTTTTTCAATGGTGTTCTAAAAGTGTTAAGCAATTCGGATGAATTGCTTCCTCTCACAATACGCTGCACTGTACTTTCAGAAGTTGTAGTGGCCTCAGCAGTCCGTTTTACTGCTTCATATTCAGTCTTTGACTCTTGTTTCATGAAATTGAATACATCAAATACCATTTTTGTTGTTTGTTTTTTTAAGAGCTCGTTAGACTTAGGTGGTAATTTAACTACATCATTAACTTTGTGGGGTAGTCGAGAAACAACGCTCTTGCGTTGTATCTCTATTGCATCTGAGTTCTTCGCTTTGGGGCCCGGAGTCCGCTTTCCAGCTTTTCCTCCTCGACTTGGCACTGTTTTAGGCTTGGGCATTCCTGACAATGAGACCATATTATTATTAACTAATAGAATTTAAAAATCAACTAACAAGTAAAGACAAAATTAATACAGCGAACAACGAAAACAAACACAAAGAGATATTTATTACTAAAATCGGATATTCTCACTATCAATTTGTAGATACGGCTATCAAATTGCACTTTTTAAATTACTTAGACTACAATTCGTAATTTACTGATGCTAATTTGTTTGTCACACAAGTGCAACGGGAGCAAACGAAACACGGCCTCACAGTGCAAAGTGCAAAGCGCAAAGGTCGACTGATCAACCGATGGCGCGAGCCCCTTAAGCGCGAGCCTGTGATTGGATGAGGGCCGTCGCGCCCCGCATATCCGCTAATGAAAGAAACCCAACAGCGTAAGATACTTTATGCCTGTAACAGTGTGTGCGTATATCGTGCCAACGTAGTACATTATTTGCACGAAACAGGCGCCTGCATACGTGCAAACCACTAGTGGCGGATGGCCTAAAATATGCTTTTTGCGCAGCTTTTGTAAACTACCTACATTGTCAAGAAGTTTGCCAATCACTAACGCTGGTAAAGACTGGATGTACAAGGCGGTGAACCGGAAGAGCAGACATTGAAAGGCCTATGCGTTCATCTATACAAATAAATAAAATTTAAGTGTCTGTTTGTAATATTATAATACCGGCTTTTTTGTAAATACAATACATATGTATGTGTATAAGGTACTTATATGAGGGGTGTGTGTTGGGTAACCTCCTCGAGTGTCGCTCCGATTCCGATCCCGCTGCAGTCCGGGGGGAACGGAATCGGAGCGGCCGGTACACCCTGGGCGGCGGTCAATGGCTTCCCCTTCACCCCTTCATAGGGTTGGCATTGATCGTCGGCCAATACCCAACGTGGCGGGAACACATCGCTCTCCGTACTCCTCTGCTTTCAGAGGAGACAGGATGAGCGATGCTGTTAGTGGTGAGATGGCCCAGGGTCAGCCGGGGTGCGAGGGATATGCTCTATGGGTAACCTTACACCCCGGCGTCTGAAGACCCGAGACGGCGTGCGGTTTTAGTCGGTGCAAGCCCGACATAACCGCCCCCGCTGGCCGGCGGGGGGGTATCCGAAGGGATTTCCGCACGATAAAAAAAAAAATCAAAAAAAGGTACTTATATGAAAAGCGACTTATTAACATTTTCGCCTATCTATTCGACTTGGCTAATCTCTGGAATGGCTGTGCCATTTTTACGGGATTCTCACTGACCGAAAAGCTGATGTTATAAGCCGTAACTTTGGCTACTTTTATTTTAGTAAAAAACCTTACCTTCTCCTTAGACCTTAGACTCCATTCTACAAGCTTTGGACGCAAACCGGGACTAAAGTTGTGATAATAACGTTTTTACGTATGTAAGTTTATTTGCTAATAAACATGGAAACATGTGTTTTTAAACTTTCGCGTTCCATGATATACAATAATTTAACGGTGACCACTCGGTGACGGAGGTCACTGTGACCACGGGTGACCACGGCCAGTGTAACCTGGTCGAAACGTTAGGCAATCCAAAGGTAGGTATATCACTTTTTTTCTTTTCGTGCGGAAATCCCTTCGAATCAAGCCAGCGGGGGTGGCTATGTCGGGCTTGAACCGATATCCCCCGCACCCCGATTGACCCTGGGCCATCTCCGGTTTCGTCAGGCAATCCAAAGGTATGTATACCTATACATGATGGCGTTAATTCCCGTTAAATTATTGTATATGGAAACATGTGGTCTTTGCCTACCCCATTGGGAAACAGGCGTGATTGTGGTAGCTTGTTAGTAACTTTCACGATAAGAGAGAACTTCACCAATGCGCAATGGTAGGGTATGAATCGCGATCACGTCGAACTAAACTGTATCACCACGTTTCCCTCAATAGAATTGAATAGATTCAAAACGTGAGTATTGTTGAAAATGAACACAATTATTTTCACTGGTGATAAATCCTACGTAAAACGAATTTACAGATTTGGCTAGAATTTGGGACGCAAATAGCCCAAAACCAGGAAAATGACGTAGCATAGCTGCTTATTATTCCTATAATAGATTCCTATTGGAAAAACATCTAAATTTTAAATGTGTGAATTCATTCAAACATGACCTGTTTACTGACATAGAATTTTATTCCGGTAATGGAATTCAGTATGAATATAATAGAATTAAAATATAAAGGCCATGCAAACGGAGTCGCGGGTAACAGCTTGTAAATCGTATGTTTAACAGTAATACCAATCAGAATCTAGTTACTTTCTAACTCGTATTTAATTTCGAAACTGTTACCAGTAGCGCCATCTATGTTTGAGATGTAACACTATAATTTATTTATGGTTTGTATATTTTTTTCTATTGTCACTTATTCCCGCGCTAATTTGGTCACAGTATATTATTTTTAAATCACTTGTATTTACATACTATACTATATATATACTATATATATATATACTATACATAAACAAAATAGATTACTTCTTTACTTAATATTTACTTACTGAGAGTGAGAACTGTATATTATTAGTTTGTGTTAAAACAATTGTAAGCAGTACATTATAAGAATAGGTACCTAAATGAAATTCTCACAAGAATACAAAGGCAGTACCTACACCCAACGACACAAGTAAACTTCAGAGTAAAACTTAAAAATAAGCACGTAAGTGTTGTAAATATTATTATGAATTAATTAATAATATATTCTTTATTAGAAATTATAATATTTACTTATCCTGACTCCTGAATAGTCCTGAATATCTTGATCTCTTGACTGCACAAAAAAAAACGGAATAACGATATCACATAATTACAACTTGTACTTACATGATAATAATAACGGTTATTTAAAATAACGAATATCATAATAAAATAAAATTTTTACTTACGGCTTTCAACGAGTTCCAACTGAAGTTCGCTGCTAAAATCTTCAATACTCAGTGGTTTATTATTTCGAAATCTTTCATATGCACTGGGGTGTTTCATTTGTAAATGGGAGCTCAAGTTGGCTACCGTAGATTTAAATGATAATTCTTTGACGCAAATATTGCACTTCGCGTACTTTTCACCCTCAATTTTAGTAAAATAACCCCATATTTTATGTTTATACGTAACCATACGCTTCCTAGGGTTATTTAACTCCATAGGAGTAACAACATCAGAATGTTTTCTATTGAGATGTGTTTTGAGGTTATAAGTTGTTGTAGTATAGTTGTATGTCTCATTGCACAATTTGCAAATAGCTTTTTTCTCATTGTCATCACATGCGATATCATCAAAATAATCCCAAAACGAAATGTTACTCATCACGTTAATAACTAGATTTAACGAATAACGCGAATTGTTCGTTCACGAAGATGGCGCGGCGAATGAATAACATTAATAACTGAAAGATTAATTGTTTACAGAATATATATTTGACAGTAAGTTAATGAACGTGCTTTTTTCGATGCTCTGATGAGAATGTCAGTCCGAAAATCTTTTATTGTTAAAGCTTCTTGCGCAATACGAAACGAAATAGCGTTTTGACAGTCCTATTCATCATAATTGAATCGTACTGTCATCAATGCCGTAATATCGTATCATACAAAATGAAATAAGTAAGTAACAAAATAACATACCGGTACCACCGCTATCGGAGCTGCTGTCTGAATTAGCTTCACTTTTAGCAGACACGGGCACCAAGCTCTCTATATAACTTTTATAAGCAACGCGATGAGTTGATAAATGTCTCTTTAGATTCGTAATAGATGACTTAAATGAATATTCTTCGTTACAAAGATTACATGTTGCAATTCTTTTACGTTTGGGATTTAAGGTATAGTATTTCCACAATTGGAGCGCGTTACGTCTTCGAGGAGTTTTCCCTTTTAAAAGATGCGATGGTATATATCTCAAATATTCAGGACAAACATCACTGTGTTTAATTCCTAAATGCGATTTAAGATTAGTAATTGAAGTCTTGAAACAATAAACTCGAGAACACAATTTACATAAAGCTTGTTTATCTTCATGTTTACCAATTCTTTTGTAATATGACCACAAGTTAGTTGCAGTCATGACAACAGGTAAGCTCGATCACAATATTTTATAACGAGAGCACTTAGAATAACATGGACGCTGAGAATAACATGACATACATACACGAATACGACACCGCGGAGGTACGGACCGTGGCGTGGATTTGACACTTACTGACATTACTATTTCAGTGTTGCTAGATGTAGTTTCTGGATTTTCCTCATTTATAAACTATTTGCTCCAATTTTTCTAACAAGAAATAATATTAAAATAGTAACTTTTTTTTTAATAAGACATAAATATTTAATATACATTTTAACTTTTATCATTTTATCCAAAAATGTAATAAATACTTATTCGAACTTAACACATCTTTCAAGAACTACATACTGCGCCTGCGCTGCTACAGCTTCTGCATAGACCTTTAAACGGCCCAAATATACTAATTTAATTGGTAATTATATATTTGAGCCGTTTGGGGTCAAGACGCTGGGGTCGTGTGGTCTATTATATAAATAGAATATCAAAGCATCTAATTGAAGCTATCCGCGACCAGAGGGCCATTTAACGTGGCAATGCCGCTAGCCTCTTCCGCTCCTCTTCGTTTATAAATCAGTGAATAATATTGGTATTAAATTTATGTGATATTTTATTAGTAGTTAAAGTACCACGTTACCGACTTTCGGCATACTTTAAGTTAATCCACACATCTATTGAATGTAAATTTAGAAATTCTATAATGATTTTCTTTTCACCAGAAAATTTCCGAGAACGATTTTTCCCCATCTTTGCGGCAAAATGCATAGCATTATCCAAGGCTATTTTATGTTGCTATCAATTTTATTGGAAGGTTTAGTTTAAGTTATTTAGCAGCATAGTTCATTAACAAAAAATGTAGATTTCCATAAATATATTTTACATATTATATTCATTACTTACGTAGGTAATATTAAAAGGCAACATCATATTGCTATATTGTATCAAAATGCTAAGAATAAATAGCAAAAATAACTTACGGCTATTTTCGTTGCTGTCCGAATCAGCTTTGGTCATCGCAGATTTATCATGGTCACCAAATTTTGGCGGCAAACCTAGCTGGAATCTTTTGTAGGCATCGGGATGTATATTTTTTAGATGGGTCTTTAAATTCGTTATGGTAGTTCTGTAAGACCTTTTCGTTCTACATATGATACACATCGCTATTTTATCTTCGCCATAGACTTTTGTGTAGTATCCCCAAATAGGAATTCCTTTTTTTCTTGAATTGTGTTCGTATGTACATGGAGCAATATCATCATGTTTAATCCGTAAATGAGTTTTTAGGTTAACTGTAGTATAGTAATTAATACTTTCGAAACACAGTTTGCATGTTGCTTTACTGGGCTCTTCATCACTGTTTAGGTCGACATCAAAATATCTGAATACATTTTCCATTGTAACTAATAAGCGCGATTATTTATGCGAAACGCGTATTAGCAACAATTTACACGATAGCTATATTTACAACGCAGCGCTACTGCTAAGCTATTTGACAGTTTAACTTTTTTTGACAGAATAGCGTGCAATGTTGGAGACCAAAGAGAAAAATAATGAAAAGATGTCGTTTAGAAACGAATATCGATAAATTCTTTTTTTGTTGTGTTCATTATTGTCAAGATAAGGTTCTTAAGAACGAAAATTGGGGAAAATCCACGGGAAGTCAGCAATCGGGTGACACTGGGGCAAATGAATATATAATCACGTATCGAACTTAGACTATAATTTAAGTTTTCACATTTACAATCTGTGGAGACATTATTTCGAAGAACATACATACATACATATACTCACGCCTTTTTGCCTCCGGGGTAGGCAGAGACAACAGCATATAAGGCAGATTTAAGTGGGCAGGCAAGCCGGGGTCGACCTCGCAGGACATACACTGATCAAATTAATGAGGTATTGATAAAAGGGCAGGTCAAAAGCACTCGAAACCGGCGGGCCTGCATGAAAGGTTTAATGACAGTGAAGGAGGCTCGTATATATAATAATCTATGGAGGCTCGTGAAGTATGTAAGAACAGAAGCAGATGGCGGGCTGATGTCTCTGCCTATTTCGAAGAAGTACGAAGTAATTAGCTGGAGGGGTTAGGGGGAATATTAGTAATTTCGGTTGCTAATATTCTTTTTAACCAAAAAAAAAAAAAAAAAAAAAAAAAAAAAAAAAAAAAAAAAAATTATACATGACGTATAATGCTTACCTGTATATGTCACCAATCAATTGAAGAGTCCATTTCCCCTGTCTAAATATCTTTATTCATCAAGCTCCACAGATTGTTTACTGGTGGTAGAAATTTGATGACACAAATTTGTCACAAAATTCGGCCGGGTAGGTACCACCGTGCACGATTGTGAAAAACCCTCCATAGTAATCCAATTTCGGTTTGAGTGCGTTCAGGGGTCAGCAAGTGCATAGCCGGGCGGGGGGATTGTGGTCGCAGCACTAGTGGGACCGGTGGTGTCACGTGGTGCTGCGACGACAAACCTCTTCTGATGAGGCCGTCAGGCTGAGTGCCACCATTGTTAACATGGTACGTGTATGTAATGGTGACCCTCTTTCCTGAGACTTTACATTCATCTTACCATCAGGCGAGGTGAAGTCAAATTGACGTGTCCTAAATATAAAAAAAAAAAAAAAAAAAGCTCATAGCGATAGTTAACACTTTGGAGCCCGAGGTCCGCTTATCCGCTTAACGACGGCCTCTGTGGCGTAGCGGTAGTGCATTCGACTGCTACGACAGGGGGCGCGGGTTCGATTCCCGCTTAGTGCAAATAATTGTTTTTTTTTTTTATACAACTAAGGTGGCAGACAAGCACACGGCCCACCTGATGGGAAGCGGTTACCGCGGCCTATAGACGTGTGCAACACCAGTGGCGTCACACTCGCGCTGCCGACCCTGTAAAGGAAATGGGATGGGAAAGGAATTTGGGAGGGGATGGGAAAGGAGAATGGGAGGGGATGGGAAAGGAGTTTGGGAGGGGATGGGAAAGGAGTTTGGGCTCCGGCACTCTCACTCACCAAACGGAACGCAACAGTTCAAATACTGTTACTTGGCGTCGATATTCTGTGAGAGGGAGGGTGGTGCTTCCCCGGTCGAGTCGGCCCATTCATGCAACGGCCAAAATGACTGTTGCTTGACTCTACATGCATGAATATGTCTATTTGCATTGGTCTCGGTGTCTCTATGTTTAATATGTATATATTAACAAAAATAAACGACGGGTTGCACTTCGGGAGTGCCGGCAGAAGTGAAAACTTGAATATTAACGTTATGCATTTTTGATATTTTGGAATGGTTAGGTAACAATTTTGCACGAATTGCTTATCAGTATATAAGTACTATCATTTATGTGGTAACATACAATATTCATTTATTGTGCGCTATCGTACACAAACATGACAATTTATATTACATTAAAAATTTAACACTTCAGAACTATTACAATTATTTTACATTAAAAAGTTTATCTCTCAGAAAAATCAACTTCCATCCATAATTTCAACGACTTTTTCACCATCATTATTACCAGAACCATCATCGCCAATATATTTATAAAGTACTCAATCATTTTCTTTCGCTAGTTCTTCGTCAGTTTTTTTTATTAATAGATGCACTTTGTTTAATTTCCATTTTATATCAATAGATTTATGGCACATAATAGAATATCTATTACAAAAAGTTATATGATGACAAAATGTATTTCTTGCGCCTCGGTCGGAATCGATTTCAGTCTTGACGAAGTCAACACCTCCCTCCACTAGGATACACAGTCTAGATCCACATGTGGATCATTGGATACTTTTATATCCGCACCGATTCACATATGGATCTTTGGATACTTTTCACTATTAACTACAAAGTTGCTATCGAGTTCCGGCGCTTCTGGGTTAGGTTAGGTTAGAACTGTGACCTCAACAGAGCGCGAGCCGAGCGAGCGGAGCGAGCCCGCCGCGTCAGCGGCCGGCGAAGCGTCGGAACCAGCTAGTAGCTTTTTAGTAGCTTTGTAGTTAAATAGTGAAAAGTATCTAAAGATCCATATGTGGATCTAAACTGTGGATCTAAGCTGTGGATCCTAGTGGAGGGAGGCAAGTCAACGACCACTCGTTAGACGAACGCGCCACCTACGTTGTTAAGTACAGTGCGAAATTAGCGTTTATATATTTGTTTGTACGATCAGGTCACGTGTTTACTGACGCGAGTTTAACCCTTTTTTACCCATTACAAAAAATTGCACAACGCCGCTAAAGAAACTTTCACTTCATAACATAACATAAACTCACGCCTATATCCCCGAAGGGGTAGGCAGAGGTGCTAGCACCCACATTTCGCCAGTTTATGTTTAGGTCCCAATGTAATAGGTGGGGAGCCTATTGCCATTAACCGGGCACTTATAAACCTGCGATAAATACACACATAACTTCGAAAAGCATCGAAAAGTCATTGGTGTGTGCCATGGTAAAACCTGGGATCGAACCCGAGACCCATAACACTAGGCTACCGCGGCTTTTGGGTATATATATTTCACTTCAAAAAGTATTTAAGTATGTTTATCCGCATTCTGTAACCCATAACACAAGCTAAGCTCACTTTGGGTCTAGAAACCGCTGTGTAGAATGTCGTACAATATTTATTGGTTTTGATTAGTATATCGGCTTTTCTTTGTGCGACTGCTGTCTTACCTGCCAACCGAGCATCAGAGCATCTGAAAGGAAAGCCTGCGCCTGAGCATTGTTCGGTGTTTAGCAGGTGCACCGACTTGCAGGAAAGGTTGTCTTGGGCCCCGAAGGTGTTGGTGAGATCCCATTTACCCAAATGCGAGACAACTCGAAAATCACTATACTGCTGGTAGAAATTTGATGACACAAATTTGTCACAAAATTCGGCCGGGTGGGTACCACCGTGCACGATTGCGAAAAACCCTAAATAGTAATCCAATTTCGGTTTGATTGCGTTCAGGGGTCAGCAAGTGCATAGCCGGGCAGGGGGATTGTGGTCGCAGCACTAGTGGGACCGGTGGGGGTCACGCGATGCTGCGACGACAATCCTCTTCTGATGAGGCCGTCAAGCTGAGTGCCACCATTGTTAACATGGTACGTGTATGTATTGGTGACCCTCTTTCCTGAGACTTTACCGTCAGCTTACCATCAGGCGAGGTGAAGTAAAATTGACGTGTCCTAAATATAAAAAAAAAATGGCAAACATTCCGAAAATCTTTTGCATGTCCGAAAAAACATTTTCAATTTTTTAAGACTGATATACTTACATAACAAATACTGGATTTACACTTGACAAAAAAGCGGCAAAAGTACAGTGGTGTACTTAACGGACTGCTGAGACGAGGTCTCGAGTTCGATCCCCAGTCGCCCCTGGCACACACCTCTGACATTTCGTAGTTGTGTGCATTAATAAATGTTAATTATCGCTCGCTTAATAATGTGCCCGGTAGGTGGCAATAGGCTCGCCACCTATTACTTTGGGACCTTAACATAACTGGCGAATTGTGGGTGTATACTAAACCTCTGCCTACCCCTTCGGCGATACAGGCGTAAAGTTATGTATGTTATGTGGTTCCTTGTAACCAGTTCAATTGCTTTTGCTTGGTGACTAACGCCACCTATTACATTGGGACCTTAAAATAACTGGCGAATTGTGAGTGTGTAATACACCCTTTCAGGGAAACAGGCGTGAAGTTTTTATGTTATGTTATGTTTACACTTGACAATCTTGAAGTTTGTGAGGGTCGACTTCACAAGATTAGTAATTCCTTCCAGGGTAACTGTATACGCTTCTACAACAATCTCTCTAATAAAGTGAAGAATGTATCTCTTCATAAATTCAAACTGAACTTTCCCAAAAAGGCTATTATACAGTTCAAGAAGAAAAAAATCTTCTTAAACTGTATAATAAATAGCCTTTGTAAAATAGCCTTTTTGGTAAAAACCAAAAAGGCTATTGTACAATTGAAGAATATTTAGACGACAAACAAGCTTGGAAATGAACTGTTAGCTCTCTCACCATGCCACTCAAACAAAATATTGTAATTAGATTAAATAAACATATTTGTAAATAGACCAAAAAAAAAAACGCCCGCCGATTTTCTTGCCGGAGGCTTCTTAGGACAGGCCCGCGTTTAAAACCGATGGTCCATTTGCTAAACATTGGTCTTATTTTTTTGACATTTTGTAAGTGCCGTTATAATGGTCTGTACAGAAAAAATGAATTTCGACTTTGACTTTGAAGGGACTCATTTGAAATTTTGCGGTTTAGGTTTTAAGGCTCCACACATCCACCGCAGTATATCCACCACGTGACACGCAGCTCCTGCTGGTGTTCTGTAGCTACGGCCACGCTTCGCAGCCGTTTAAAAGGACAAGAGTGTGCACTGGAATTGCACGACTTGATACCTCCAAGCCCTTTCCACCAACGAACGACCAGACGCACAGCGACGCGCCCCCGCTGGATGGATGGATAGATATTCCACTCATACGCACGAAACGTTTCGTTAAATTTAATATGCGTACAGCTAAGGAGTGGAATTGCCTGCCTGTGTCTGTGTTTCCGGAAAGCTATAACCTCGGAATCTTCAAGTCTCGAGTGAATAGGTTCCTCCTAGGCAAACGTGATCCATCGTAGACCACATCGTCACTTACGACCAGGTGAGATAGAGATCAAACGTGAGCTTATCATTCATAAAAAACAAGGACAGGTAGGCATAGGAACAAATATAATACAATAAAAAATATTATTCACTATATATGTATAGATTATACTAAATATTTTAATTCTGATTATCATTTTTACAAATATTAGTACGTACTTATAATAATTATGACTACATTTATTTCATTACTAGCATTGTCATTTCTATGTTTCAAAATATAACTAAGCGAGTTTGACAGGACTAAATATATTAAAACAGTGACAGTGTTTGTTATCGAACTTCTCCGAAACGGCTGGACCATTTGTTATGATTTTTTTGTATATATTTAGTAGGCCTGAGAATAGGTCGTAGGCAATTTTGTATACCCCTAGGTGAATTTCACGCGGGTCATCAGCTTGTAACGTATAAAAATACGTTAGGACAAGGTACACAGCCAGCTTACCGTCAGGCAATATGTTACTATTTCTGAGGATTTCACCAATGCTAAGAACCGAGATTAATGAAAACTAAAGTTTACCTACTTTCTTTAAAACCCAGTTTTGTTAAACGATTTCGCCTCCTTGTGCGTTTTCTACCGCCTTTATAATGGGGTGTGTTCAGAAGAATTGTTGGATATGATGCCCACGGCCACATTCTATCATCGCACCACTCGCCACAGACAGGGAACCCATCCTCACACGTTGCGACCGCAGACGGTGCGTACAGTTAGGTATGAAAGGCACTTCATTCCGCGCACCCTCAGGCTATGGAATGATCTCCCTGCTGTGGTTTACCGAAGCGACTACAATATGGGGTTCTTCAAGAAAGGCATAAGAAAGTTTTTACAGGGTCGGCAGCGCGAGTGTGATGCCCATGGTGTTGCACACGTCCATAGGCCACGGTAACCGCTTCCCATCAGGTGAGCCGTCTGCCACCTGAGTGGTATAAAAAAAAAAAGTATTTTTGTTGGTTATTCAACCTTCGATCTGTGTAACTCGCTTAGTAAGCTCTTGTAGCAAGAGCATTTTAGTTTAGCTGGAGGAGTTGCTTGTGTTAGGAGTGGGTTATGGTCAGGATTCGAACCCGGAACCTTTCGATAGTAAGCCAACTCCTTAACCACTAAGCTGCCATCACATCCTAGGCGACAGTAGGTTCACATTGGTAGTGTAACAGCCAGGATTCGAACCTGGGACCTTTTGATACTAAGCCAACTCCTTAACCACTAAGCTGCAATCACATCCTAGGCGACGGTAATCGCTTACAATAAAGTTGAAATCTATTATAAGAACTCAGTATCATTAAGTACGCTAATCTTCAATCTATGCTTCGGCCATGTGAAGGTGGTAGGCAGAGGTGGAGGGTCCTTGAGTTCAGTCTCACCCTCGCTGTCCGGTTCTGAGTCTGTATCGGCGAGGAGCGCTAGGGACGATACTTGTGCCGACATGTCCGCGGCTAGGTCTTTTGGGAGTATCACCTGTAAAAAGTAAGAAAATCTTTGAAACAGGAAGTTTGCTAAGGACAACACTGGATTCATTTCTGTAGCCATCTATCCTGTGTTGCATAAAGCCACGCGGGTGTATGACCACACCAATTTTGCTAAGGAAGTATGTGGATGCTAATATTATGTGCAGTCGACTGTTCAACCGCTTGCCGCGTGGGGCGTAAAGACATACCCACTTTGCTAAGGACGTAAGTGGATGATATTACTGAGACTGTTTGATTGCGCGGGTTTATGAAAAAAAGCGGCCCAGTGCGAGTCGGACTCGCACACCGAGGGTTCCGTACAAACCTGTAGGTATATAAGTAAAAGTTCACCCATCACGACAATCGAGTCATAGTTATGGTATTTTTATTGCAAAATTTTAATAAGAAGTAGTATCTTTAAAATTTTCAAAAATATTTTTTATCATATGATGTAACTAAAAATTTACGGTTTTCGCAATTTTTCCTTTATCTGTACTATAAGACGTTAACTTCGTAACAAATTTCAACATTCTAGTTCACGGAAAGTACCCTGTAGGTTTTGATTCCTGTAGACAACTCGTAGGTACATTATTTAAGTTTGGCCAACCGATATTATTACCAACTTTCAAGAACGATCGGGTCGCCTTTTTCGCGCGCTTCGTTTTTGTTGTTGTGGTAGCAGCGGGACAATGGCGGCCGCTTATAAGTGAAAATGTGTATTGTCATGTTGCTCCCGTGTGTTTTATTGTAATTGTGCTGTTTTTGATTATATAAAGTTGTGAATGACCTAAATAAACTTTGTTCTTAATTTGGAAAACCTAAAACCTACAATTCCCGTGCGAGTTTCGAAAATTTGCGGCATAAACGGCTGTATCTTTTGATTACTTTGGCTTAGAAGTTTGATTTTTTCACAGCTCCAAGGGACAGTAGATTTGAGTATTAGATATAAATTTCAGTTTGATACCTCCACGCGTTCCTGAGAAAAACGGCCTTGACATACGGACGGACGGACAACGAAGTGATCCTATAAGGGTTCCGTTTTTCCTTTTGAGGTACGGAACCCTAAAATCATACTTTGCAAAGGATATAAGTGGATGCTTATATTATCTGTACACGGCTAAAGTAAGCGAATGTTATCTATAAGCCAGTTGTCGTATACTGCATGAAGCCACGTAGATGTGGGGTGAAACACACTTTGTTAAGGAGGTAAGTGGATATGAGCAGTACCTGTAGCCAGTTGCCCTGCGCGGCGTACGGGCGGGCCGCGCTGGCGGCGGCGCCGGCCACGGAGGGGGGCAGCAGCGTCACGGCGCGCCCGCAGTCGCGCCACGTGAAGTGGCTCCCGTGGGACACTCGGCCGCTGGAGACAGAGTTCGTTAAAAGCATTCATTTTTTTTTATACCACTCAGGTGGCAGACTGGCTCACGGCCCACCTGATGGGAAGCGGTTATCGTGGTCTATGGACGTGCACAACACTTCTTGAAGAACCCCATATTGTAGTCGCTTGGGAAAACCAAGTCAAGCGTCGTTAGCTTAGTGGTTAAGGAGTCGACCCTACGATCGAGAGGTCCCGGGTTCGAATCCTGGCCATTACACTACCGACGCGAACCCACTCCTAACACAAGCAATTTAGCTTAGCTGGAGGGGTTAGGGGGAATATTAGTAATTTCGGTTACTAATATTCTTTAAAAAAAAAGAAAAAACCACAGCAGGGAGATCATTCCACAGCCTGAGGGTGCGCGGAATAATAAGAATCGATTGAGTTGCATAATCGACTCAACACTTTGGTCGTTTCTTTGGTTAATTCCGGTTGGCTTGATAATGGGAGTTAATAAACGACAGTGTCTATTACAGTGACTATTATTATATATATACTAGTATTCGAAATTACTAGAATTCCTCCTAATCCCACAAAATAGTAATCTATTACATCAGGAAATACTTGTATTTGAAAAAGTAAACATTGACACAATATGAAGGGAAAATAAATTATGTGAAAGAAAGTAAAAGAAAATACATTTATTAAACACACACACTTAAGAAATGCTAAAGATAAGCCACTATACACATTAAAAATTACCAACACGACAAGTGAGATAGAAAAAGAGGGTACCCATCAAAATTCTAGGTTCCCTTGCTTGCATCTATACTGTTAACCTCATAATAGTCAGTGTGGAGTGTGTGTTTAAAAGGCCGCAGTTCAGCTAATGCTACAGATGAAGTACAATCTGCAACGCTGGTTTTCAACTGAAAGCCCAACTGAAGTGCATTTTTATAGATTTATCTAAAGCGTTCGATTAAGTTAACCATGATATATTATTGCTAACCTAAGTCTACGCAGAAGAAGAAAGTCTACGCATATGACATTTGAGGCGATGTTAACATAATTAAAATTATTCCTAATTAATCAAGCCCAAATAATAAATATTTATAACATAAACATTAGTTTTTATTCATCAGAATTTTGATGAAATACATCGGGAGTACCGCAAGGGAGTGATCTGGGTACTATAAAATAATAACTACTCACTCGATGGCAAGAGGTAACAGGCTTGCACCTTCCGCGTTCAGCATTATGTGGACACCATCTAAATATTCCACACTCATCTGGCCTCGCCAAGAACCCTGCAATTTTAAACAAAAATTGTCATTTAAACATACCTTTTCTTTTTTTTCGTGCGGAAATCCCTTCGGATACCCCCCCGCCGCCTAGCAGGGGCGGTTATGTCGGGGTTAAACCGACTAAAACCGCACGCCGTCTCGGGCCTAAAGACGACGAGGTGTAAGGTTGCCCATAGAGCATATCCCTCGCACACCGACTGACCCTGGGCCATCTCCGATTTCGAGATGGCCCACTCGGGTTTGGCAACCACGGTGTTCCCGTCTTGCCCCGGTTTGGGGGAGGGGCGCTAATCGCTCCACCGTCCCGGCCTGCTTCTGCTGAGGTGACAGGCGGCCTCACCTGCCACCCCCCATTTAAACATACCTTTTATGGGATATTAATCATCATCATTGTCATCACACAGCGATTTCTCATTTACATCCAAGTTTGCACTTTAAAGCCCGAGATCCGCTTGTTGTTTTTCATTGATGGCTTTTCCAGAAGCGACTGCCGTCTGATCTCCCACCCCTGGGAGGTAAGCCTCACATAACCGTACACCGCGGGGCGGCTGCGCGGTTATGTGTGGCTCTCACATAGTAAAACCCCTGCGGGCACGGGCACCTTCACCAGAGAGCTCTCAATTAGGCGACGTCCAGGCACCCCAGCAGAAGCAGGCCGGGAAGGTGGGGCGACTAGCGCCCCTCCCCCAAACCGGGGCAAGACGGGGACACCGTGGTTCCCGAACCCGAGGGGGCCATCTCGAAACCGGAGATGGCCCAGGGTCAGTCGGGGTGCGAGGGATATGCTCTATGGGCAACCTTACACCCCAGCGTCTTTAGACCCGAGACGGCGTGCGGTTTTAGTCGGTTCAAGCCCGACATAACCGCCCCCGCTAGCTGGCGGGATTCCGAAGGGATTTCCGCAAGAATAAAATAAAAAACCTTGCCTCTTTTCCTCTTTTTAACCTTGCCACATTTACCCTTTCCACCTTCCCCCTTTTTCCCATTTCCCGTTTTTTAATCCTGCCTCATTTCTCCTTTTTACCCTTGTCACATTTCCCTTTTTTACCCTTGCCTCTTTTCCCCTTTTTACCCTTTCTATATTTCCCGTTTTTACCATTGCCACATTTCCCCTTTTTACCCTTTACACAATTCCCCTTTTTACCCTTTTATAGTGTGTGTGTGTGTGCAAGTCACACACGGTAGAAGTGAAACTTCTGAAAAGTCCCTGATTAAAAAAAAACTATGGACTTATTATTTCGTTTCATCGAGTTTGAAATCACAACGATTCTAAAGAAGTTTCACTTCAACATAAAACAAGCTCAGCCGAATACAAGGGATTTTCGATTTTGCGATTATTATTTTTTTGCGTTTTTTTTATCTTGCAATGGTTCACCCCAGCACGAATCTATTACCGAAAACAGCAACTCGATAGCTCATCTCCTTCATACCCAAAACCGTGACAGAAAATTGGCAACGACGACGTCGACGACGACAACTCGATAGCAATAGGGCTTTTCTAAAGAAAATCCCTAAAAAGGCGACGTCCAGGCACACACGGACGTCGCGTCTTCGCGGGTGGTTAAAACGGAGAGTGGAGTGCTGAGAGGAAAGTCCGTTGTTTACCAGGTAAGGCTGTCTTGGGCTCAAGGATGTTGGTAGGTCCCTGAACACCCCTTTTTGTAGGATAATAACATAACATAACATAAACTCACGCCTATATCCCCGAAGGGGTTAACAGAGGTGCTAGCACCCACATTTCGCTAGTTTATGTTTAGGTCCCAATGTAATAGGTGGCGAGCCTATTGCCATTAACCGGGCACTTATAAACCTGCGATAAATACACACATAACTTCGAAAAGCATCGAAAAGTCATTGGTGTGTGCCATGGTAAAACCTGGGATCGAACCCGAGACCTCGTCTCAGCAGTCCATTACCCATACCACTAGGCTACCGCGGCTACAATATAATTAGTAGGATAATGTGTAATTCATAATAAGATTAATGACGGCCTCAGTGGCGTAGCGGTAGTGCATTCGACTGCTATGACAGGGGGCGCGGGTTCGATTCCCGCTCAGTGCAAATATTTGTATGCATAAATATGTCTATTTGCATTGGTCTGGGTGTTTCTATGTATAATATGTATCTATTTACAAAAAAAAGTATATAAATATGTTTATCCTCATTCTGGGAACCATAACACAAGCTAGTTAAACTATGCTTACTTTGGGTCTATAAAGCACTGTGTAGAATTTCATAGAATATTTATTTATTTATTTATTACCTCCATGAGTTCCGGTATATGCGGTAAGGCTCGCTCCATGCTTGACATTTCGAAGCTGTCCGTTGACATGTGACCTGTAAGGACGCCATATTGTAATTATTAACCTTGTAGAGTGGTGTATTTTCAAGTATTATAGGTGGGAACCTCTGATGTTGCTCGGGTACTGTTTCAGTTGTTTTCACACCAACGACTCTGTCCTACTCCTCTGTTTTTTTTTTTATGTGCGGAAATCCCTTCGGATACCCGGCCGGCCAGCGGGGGCGGTTATGTTTTGCATCGACTAAAACCGCACGGTGTCCTGCCCAAGTGTCCGTTGCCGGGCACCCCGGGTAAGCCCTCGAAAGGATAACCCCAGGGTTACCGGCGGACTTTGGCCGCCGGCGCGGCCTCGCCTGGTGGTGTCGGGTTTTATCCCGCGTCGGTGAGTAGGTAGGCGTGTGTAGGACACACACGACATGTCCCACTCCTCTAGCGTAAATGCAATAGTGATTGTAAATAAGGTACGATGAGGCTGGGGTGTGTGTTGGGTAACCTCCTCGAGTGTCGCTCCGATTCCGATCCCGCTGCAGTCCGGGGGGAACGGAATCGGAGCGGCCGGTACACCCTGGGCGGCGGTCAATGGCTTCCCCTTCACCCCTTCATAGGGTTGGCATTGATCGTCGGCCAATACCCAACGTGGCGGGAACACATCGCTCTCCGTACTCCTCTGCTTTCAGAGGAGACAGGATGAGCGATGCTGTTAGTGGTGAGATGGCCCAGGGTCAGCCGGGGTGCGAGGGATATGCTCTATGGGTAACCTTACACCCCGGCGTCTGAAGACCCGAGACAGCGTGCGGTTTTAGTCGGTGCAAGCCCGACATAACCGCCCCCGCTGGCCGGCGGGGGGGTATCCGAAGGGATTTCCGCACGATAAAAAAAAAAAAAAAAGTACGATGAGGCTAACATACTACTATGTAGCAAAAACCTCTTTAAAAAAAAGAAAAAAAAACGTTGCAGAGTAAGAGCCTGCCATAGTCAGACCTTCGTTATTGTATACTAGCTGTTACGCGTTAAGTTTGGAATAGATCACTGCGAACATCCTTATATATTAAATTATTTCTGGATCTTGCTAGAATAGTACTTACGCGGATACCCACTCGAACCTTCCTTGAGACTGACTGGACAACAAATAGTGATCCGAACGCATAACTCACGCCATCTGACGGGGAGTCGCTAAAGTCAGCCACATCGATGCATTGACAGTAGTTGCGACTGTGTCCTACAGATGGCGCTAACCACAATTACACCTTCAACAGTATCCCATTGTTACAATGTATGCTTAAACACGTAAGAATTAAGTTATCTTATTTAACGGGCCGGATGAGGTGATGTGGTGCACTCGTTTTACATCGACAATTCGTTCGAAATAGATAGAGAAATATGTAACATCGGAATCAATTCTGCCCGATTTCTTTAAATAATATAGCCCATGAAACTGCCGAAATTTTCTTACAAACTCATGAGTTCGTTATTCCTGTAATTTAATAGCTATTTCCATTATTTATATTTTGTTTGAAAGTTGATTTCAAGATTTTACAACTCTGTATTAAATTTTGTTTTTATTGGCCGCTGGATAAATTAATTCGATCTTCAAAAACCGTAGTTTTTTTTTTTTTTATATATATATATTTAGTCCGTCCAATTGACTGTACCCCGCCTGATGGTAAGCTGAGGTAAAGTCCAAAAAGTAGTGGCCACCATTTCTAGAGATTGCCCTTAGAATGGTGGCCCCTACCTAGACGGCCTCAACAGATGTTTTTTCACGCCCCGCTTAAAGAGCCCAGGATTGTAGGTAGAAGGGAACATGTGAGTGGGTAAAGCGTTCCAGTGCTTTATGGACCGACAAAAAAAGGAGTCACCAAACCGCTTGGTTCGCAATGGTATCGATTGCACTGTATGAGGATGACACCTAAGTCCTGCACGTGTTGTTCGGGACAAGAAGGGAGAAGGAGGAATCAATTGGAATAACTCATCGGAACATTCACCATGGTAAATGCGATAGAATACTGCCAAGGAGGCTATATCTCTACGTTAGTAGTTCCTAAATGCTATCCATTTTGATGATAAAATTCGTATTAATACTTAACAGCTGTCACTTTTCAAAAATGTAATATAAGTTGCTGTTTGTTAGCTTAATGTCGTCTCATTCATACAAACAATTCAAAAAAACATAAAAGTTTGATTTGTCATTCTTAAAAAAAAATGTTAGTACTGAAAATTGGGTTTCCTCCAATTTGTTCAAGAAAAACGGCAATTTCATATGTAACGACCTAATACGCGTCGCTAATCAACTATATTTTATACGTAGGTAACTCTGTGGAATTTCGAGATTTTACATTTTACTGCTCATTACCTTTCAGGTATAGCGTGATGATTTATTTGCTCTAGCGTTCCTATCATACCTATAATAGCGTGATGACCAGAGATCGGAATAGGTAGAGTATATTTACCTTTTTTTTTTTTTATCGTGCGGAAATCCCTTCGGATACCCCCCCGCCGGCCAGCGGGGGCGGTTATGTCGGGCTTGCACCGACTAAAACCGCACGCCGTCTCGGGTCTTCAGACGCCGGGGTGTAAGGTTACCCATAGAGCATATCCCTCGCACCCCGGCTGACCCTGGGCCATCTCACCACTAACAGCATCGCTCATCCTGTCTCTTCTGAAAGCAGAGGAGTACGGAGAGCGATGTGTTCCCGCCACGTTGGGTATTGGCCGACGATCAATGCCAACCCTATGAAGGGGTGAAGGGGAAGCCATTGACCGCCGCCCAGGGTGTACCGGCCGCTCCGATTCCGTTCCCCCCGGACTGCAGCGGGATCGGAATCGGAGCGACACTCGAGGAGGTTACCCAACACACACCCCAAGGTCATGTACCTATGCATTATTTTATTTTACATTATTATTGTAAACTTGTACCTTAAACGTCGATGAATAAAATTTTTCTTTCTTTCTATCCCCATGCCAAATTTCAGCCATATTCGTTCAGCCGTTTTTTTGTGAAAGAGTAATAAACATCCATCCATCCATCCATCCATCCATCCATACTTACAAACTTTCGCGTTTATAATATTAGTAGGATAAGTGGTCTCACCTTCAGGACCGCTTCTATCGGCGGTCATAGTACTCAGCCCTCGCTGTAATGTGTCTTTGATCTGCTGTTCCACGCTGGGAGGCAGGTTTGAGGGGGAGGCGGGCTGCTCGTCCGATTGCTAGAATAAATATAACTAAATTAAAAACCAGCCCAAGTGCGAGTCGGACTCGCCCATAAAGGGTTCCGTAGTAGCAAGTAAAATTTTTATATGTATGTTGATTGAATGAAAGGTAAATTGCGGTTTACGATTTATGACGTATTAAAAAAACTACTTACTAGATCTCGTTCAAAGCAATTTTCGGTGGAAGTTTAGATAGTAATGTACATCTTATTTTTTGTTTTGTTTTGTCATTCTCTTATTTTAAAAGTTACAGGGTGGGGGGGCACACTTTTTACCACTTTGAAAGTGTCTCTCGCGCAAACTATTCAGTTTAGAAGAAAGTGATATTAGAAACCTCGGTATCATTTTTGAAGACCTATCCATAGATCCAGGTATGGGTGTGACGAAAAAATATTTTTTGAATTTCAGTACTTAGTATTGGGAACTCCCAAAATGTATAGTTTTATTTCTATTTTTTTGTGTGAAAATCTTAATGCGGTTCACGGAATATATCTACTTACCAAGTTTCAACAGTTCTTATAGTTTCGGAAAAAAGTGGCTGTGACATACGGACGGACAGACAGACAGACATGACGAATCTATAAGGGTTCCGTTTTTTGCCATTTGTTTACGGAACCCTAAAAACAAAACTTTACCAACATATCGTGTTTCTCTCATTTTAGAGTTTTTAAGCGGGGCAAAGTCAATGTTGACTTTTGTTGTCAAAATGTGT
This sequence comes from Cybosia mesomella, assembly GCA_946251805.1. Classification (NCBI taxonomy): domain Eukaryota; kingdom Metazoa; phylum Arthropoda; class Insecta; order Lepidoptera; family Erebidae; genus Cybosia; species Cybosia mesomella. Next base: position 20,731,204 of record OX276411.1, read on the forward strand.
GCGAAGATTAGAGAACAGGCAGCGCACTTTCATATGTTTCTGTAGAGCAATAGTCTGTCTTGTCTCTAATGAGCGCTCAGCCTAATGCCTAATACAATATTACAACAAGATACAAGAAACAAAACAGTAGCACTCCGGGAGTGCCGACAGAAGTGAAAACTTGAACAATTACGTGTATTTTTTTAATCGTCGTCATCCATTCCTAATGACTAACTCCCTCCAATCCCCTCATTTCCTCCCTCCTGGATGTCAAGGTGACGTGACGATTAAAAAAAACGGGCGTTCCATGGTTTTTGTTCACCCCAAAAGTGTTTACACTGAAAGTGCTCAACGCGCCTAAAGAAGTTTGCAGTTGAAATAGAGCAGCGCGTGGCTCATTACCTGCGGCCAGGCCGCCCAGCGCAGGCGCGCCGACACGCCGGCCAGCGGCGCGTGCGCCCCGCGGGCCCTGCGCGCACCAGCCACGCGCCGCCGCACCTGCGGGCAGCCCGGGCTGCAGCTGTGGGGGGGCATGGCCACTTACCTGCGGCCAGGCCGCCCAGCGCAGGCGCGCCGACACGCCGGCCAGCGGCGCGTGCGCCCCGCGGGCCCTGCGCGCACCAGCCACGCGCCGCCGCACCTGCGGGCAGCCCGGGCTGCAGCTGTGGGGGGGCATGGCCACTTACCTGCGGCCAGGCCGCCCAGCGCAGGCGCGCCGACACGCCGGCCAGCGGCGCGTGCGCCCCGCGGGCCCTGCGCGCACCAGCCACGCGCCGCCGCACCTGCGGGCAGCCCGGGCTGCAGCTGTGGGGGGGCATGGCCACTTACCTGCGGCCAGGCCGCCCAGCGCAGGCGCGCCGACACGCCGGCCAGCGGCGCGTGCGCCCCGCGGGCCCTGCGCGCACCAGCCACGCGCCGCCGCACCTGCGGGCAGCCCGGGCTGCAGCTGTGGGGGGGCATGGCCACTTACCTGCGGCCAGGCCGCCCAGCGCAGGCGCGCCGACACGCCGGCCAGCGGCGCGTGCGCCCCGCGGGCCCTGCGCGCACCAGCCACGCGCCGCCGCACCTGCGGGCAGCCCGGGCTGCAGCTGTGGGGGGGCATGGCCACTTACCTGCGGCCAGGCCGCCCAGCGCAGGCGCGCCGACACGCCGGCCAGCGGCGCGTGCGCCCCGCGGGCCCTGCGCGCACCAGCCACGCGCCGCCGCACCTGCGGGCAGCCCGGGCTGCAGCTGTGGGGGGGCATGGCCACTTACCTGCGGCCAGGCCGCCCAGCGCAGGCGCGCCGACACGCCGGCCAGCGGCGCGTGCGCCCCGCGGGCCCTGCGCGCACCAGCCACGCGCCGCCGCACCTGCGGGCAGCCCGGGCTGCAGCTGTGGGGGGGCATGGCCACTTACCTGCGGCCAGGCCGCCCAGCGCAGGCGCGCCGACACGCCGGCCAGCGGCGCGTGCGCCCCGCGGGCCCTGCGCGCACCAGCCACGCGCCGCCGCACCTGCGGGCAGCCCGGGCTGCAGCTGTGGGGGGGCATGGCCACTTACCTGCGGCCAGGCCGCCCAGCGCAGGCGCGCCGACACGCCGGCCAGCGGCGCGTGCGCCCCGCGGGCCCTGCGCGCGCGCACGCCGCGCGCCGAGCTGCGCCGCGCCACGCGCGTCACCAGCCACGCGCCGCCGCACCTGCGGGCAACTGCCGGTGCTAAGGCTGTCGGGGTGGGGGGGATCAGTGCCAGGTCCGGGCGGCGACGACTGCGTAGAACTCTCGTCACCGGCGCCTTCTCTGCGACTGATGTAGAGCCTCGAGTCACTAGCGACGAATTCTATGCACTCGTCGGCGCCCGGACCTCTACCACTGAAGATGTGATCGACGAAACGTTCGGAACACAAGTTTCATATGGACAACGGCCAAACAGCCGGGGAGCAGTATATTCTACTTGATTCAATTTTTTTCAAGTGAAATGTAGAAAGATCCGCAAGTGGAAACATGTCGATGTTGACCACGGCCAAACAGCCCGGCAGCAGTATATTCTACATGCAAAGCTGGCCGTGAAAGCCTAAAGAATTATAAATTTAAATCAATTTGAATTAAATTTAATAGTTAAAAATTGCATTGCAACAAAAAACTATTAAAAAACCCAGAATTTCATCTACGTATTGAAAATTTACATACATTTCTTACATAAACTCACGCCTATATCCCCGAAAGGGTAGGCAGAGGTGCTAGCACCCACATTTCGCCAGTTTATGCTTAGGTCCCAATGTAATAGGTGGCGAGCCTATTGCCATTAACTGGGCACTTATAAACCTGCGATAAATACACACATAACTTCGAAAAGCATCGAAAAGTCATTGGTGTGTGCCATGGTAAAACCTGGGATCGAACCCGAGACCTCGTCTCAGCAGTCCTTTACCCATACCACTAGACTACCGAAGGCTGAAAATTACCTACTTTAAATATAATATTTTAAAATGCTAATAGCCTCTTGTTTAACAACAAATGTTGTATGCGTCTGTAATATGTATGCATATAAAAACATAAGTTGGATGCGTGTCAAAGATGTAGTTAAATTGTATAAACTTCAAGCTGAGTAGGAACAACGCATGATAGTTTTAAAATATTTTGTGTTAAAATATTATGTGGAAAATGTTGTTGGTCTCACAAAGGTATTTCTTTATCTTAAGTTATGGTTTGTAATCATTTGTGTGACTGTTTATTTTCCCAAATAAATAAATAAAAAAAAAATAAAATAGTTGCATAGGGCTGTTCCACTTGTCCCTACCAACGAATCCCCCCTGGTAGGTAAAAGTGGAATATTATTCCACATATTTCTGCTGGTAGGAATGATTGGAGATCAATATCCACTTGTCACTGCGAAGTGGTTTTTGTTATGAAGTTTATTTATTTATTTCATGGAACAAAAAACAGATATACATTGAAAGTTTACAGAATAGTCATGTACAGGGTTTTCCAACAAGAGGTGTTATTTTGAATCACCCGGTATTTCGGTTGCTGTCACTTTTGAAGCTTTTATTTTTTGACATTTGACAAGTAGAAACTATGCTGTGCACGACACAAATAGACCATAGACACATGTGCCAGTGACACGTAGATTAAGTAAGCGTGAATATAATGAATAAATTATGAAAATGTTAGATTTACGTAAATTAAAACGTAATTATGTAATAACTTTGATATTAAGCTAAGATAAATAGCTTACTACTGTTAGGAGTTAGTTTTCTGAGTAATTAAGTATGTTAGAGCCAAATTTAATAAAGAAAGTACATTCCCCGAAAAGCATAATTGTAAATATAATTACGTAAATGCATTACTCAGAATCTAACATAACTTCGTATAAATAGGAAATACGACTTTGTATATTAGTATGTAAGTTTAATTACACCCCGCGACTGCCTCCCACGCCGTAAGAAGCGAATATGCGCTCCCCCGGCTGGTGCCATTTTATTATATAGTAGCTCGCGGGAGGCAAGGCCCATATATAAGCCTGAGGGGTCAATCCGCCCGTCATTCAGTAACCCGACGTCGCACGGTACAGATGTAAGTACCTATCGTCGTGCAAGTCTTATCTCTGCCTATGTACATATATGCTATGTAATTAATATGTAAAACATAAGTTTTATAAATAAATGGAAATGCGGAGGTGAGGTAATTTGGATCGCAGGCCAGCACTACAAAAGACTATAAAAGCAGGGACTATTTGGTAGGAAATTATTGGGTATTGGGCAACAAGTAGACAACAAGAGTCTCTCAAGGAACAAGGAAGCTCAACAGGAAGTAGTAGATCAAGAGTAGTGCTGGGCCAAGTACATCCGATGCCTCACTGACGTCAATGAAGTCCACCCATCCAAGTGTTTCATTCTTCGACTCAACATCCATGAAATACAGTCCACTGAAGGCGACCGCGAAGTAGTGGCAGTCTATTTGGAACCTTATCAGGTCATAGTCTGTTACGAACCACGGTCCTTAACATTGGTCCTTCGGAGCCGAATAAAGTCCACGGTCCTCCGAAGATCCAGGTCAACTTCAAGTTAACTGCCAGCCGTAGACGTTTCATCGTTCTTCAACTAAGGGAGAAGTGACAGTCTATTTGGAACCTTATCAGGTCATAGTCTGTCACGAACGTCTATGGTCCATTGGAACCGGGTCGAAGGATAGGAATAAGGTCCACGATCCGTCGGAATTCCAGGTAAGTATAAACTTGAAGAAAGAAGAATGGTTCTCACCAGGGATGGAGGGAAGCGCCGTCAGGAAGAGGAACCGGCATCAGCATCAGCACCAGTACCAAGATCAGTACTACACCCTGCGGCCACGGAAGAGGCCAGAAGTTATGCGGACAGTGGTGCGTCGGAAGCCACAGTCAGCACCGAGCAGACCACGTCCAGCACAACTGTGACTACTGAAGAGTCGGGGACGACAGAAAAAGGATCGCCCCACTCCCGCGCTGTTGTATATGGAGAGCCTAGCTCACAGCGCACCATGCGGCCTTTGGACACGAGGTCACGCCGCTCCACCAGTTCAAGAAAGAAGAAGGAACTGGAGGTCAAACAACGCTTGGCAGAACTGAAGCTCAAGCAAATACAAGCCGAAGCAGAGATAGAACAGATCCGTCTACAGCGGCTACTGCAGGACGAGAGCAGCGACGACGGGTCTGAGGAAGATCTGGCATCGGTACGTATTAACACGTGGCTACAGAAGGATGACGCTGCGGCACCAAACCTGAAGGAAAAGGGGCAAGACATCGAGGAAAACACTCAGACCTGCCAAGATAGGGGTCAACTAGTGGAGAAGTGTCAAACCCAGGAAAAATCAGAAGGAAGTGCCCCAGTGAAGAACTCCGTGATCGATGTAGCTACGCTCACCGCGGCCCTATCCCAGGCTATGAGAAGCAACAGGGAGCCGCCCAAGTATATACGAGAACTACCGATCTTCAGCGGCAGCAGCACAGAATGGCTCGCCTTCAAGACTACGTATGAAGAATCGGGTATATACTTCACGAAGAACGAAAATATCGCAAGAATAAGGAAAAGTTTACGTGGACTCGCACAAGAAGCAGTTGAGTGTCTAATGCTGAGTCAACCTGATCCCGAGGTAATCATAAGGGCCCTCGAGAGAAGATTTGGTAGACCAGAAGCACTCATCCACGTCGAGATGGAGAAGCTCAAGACTCTCAACAAAGTGACCGATAACGCCAAGGACATCTGTATCTTCGCTGGGAAGATAGCAAACATCGTGGGAACCATAGAAGCCTTGAGGAAGCCGCACTACCTACACAGTCCAGAGATGTGCAGAAGTATCATCGAGAAACTCACACCTATACTCAGAAACAAGTGGTACGACTTCGCTGCAAAGAAGAAAGAAGACATACCAGAACTGAAGAAAATATCTGTGTTCCTGTCAGAAGAGGCAGACAAGTGCAGCTCCTACGCGCTCCCAGAGGTGAACCACACAGAAGACAACAGAAGAACCGGTTATCGTCCTCAAAGAAGCAGAAGAGTTGAACAGACGCTCACCATCAACAAGAAGACATCAGAAGAGAGATGTCCACAGTGTAGCAAGGATCATAAGCTACCTGACTGCAAGCAGTTCATCGCCCTAGACAACACCGCGAGATGGGAAACAGCCAAGAAGAATAGAGTCTGTTTTCGCTGTCTTCGAAGTAACCACCGACGCGCCACATGCAGAGCACCAGCCTGTGGGAAGAACGGGTGCCAGATAATGCACCACCGACTACTGCATCGCGATATGCCGCCAAGGGACCATGAAGAACAGAAGGAAGACATCACGACCTCAACGGCAGAAGTAGCCACAGCAGCAGTTCCCCGCAGTCAGCGCAAGGCCTACCTCAAGATGGCACCAGTGACACTAAGAGGACCAAGCGGTAGCGTCGATACCTACGCCTTATTGGACGAGGGAAGCGCGATCACGCTGATAGATGAGACCATAGCCGACGTCATCGGGGCAGACGGACCAACCAAGGAGACGTGGATCCAAGGTGTCAACAGCGACATGAAGCACGAGAGCAAGACAGTCAGTCTACTCATCAAAGGGAAGTACGCCGATGAAGAGTACGACTTAACCGCCCACACCATGGACCGACTCCGCCTCTCACCCAACACCGTGCATGAAGAGCACCTCAACGGCTGTGAACATCTGGAAGACATACGCGACAAGATAACGTATAAAAAGGCTTCACCTAAAGTGTTACTAGGACAAGACAACTGGCATCTCATCGTAACCCGTCAGCTGCGCACCGGAAGCCGTAACCAGCCTGTGGCGTCGCTCACTCAGCTGGGATGGGTGCTCCACGGATGCAGCAGTTCAATGACTGCAACAGTGTCATTCTGCGGTACGCTGCAACAGCGCGTAAAGGACTCTATTGAGGACACAGTGAAGAAGGACCTCAAGTTGAAGTCACTGGGCATCGAACCCCGACGCCCCCGAGAAGATCCCGAACACGGATGCAGCAGTTCAATGACTGCAACAGTGTCATTCTGCGGTACGCTGCAACAGTGCGTAAAGGACTCCATTGAGGACACAGTGAAGAAGGACCTCAAGTTGAAGTCACTGGGCATCGAACCCCGACGCCCCCGAGAAGATCCCGAACTGCAAGAATTGCAAGTAAAAGGCCGGCGGTTACCAGATGGAAGATATGAGACCGGACTGCCGTGGAAAGAAGAAAGCTACAAGGAAGCTGAGAAAAGTCTGCTTACGCTCGAACGAAGACTCGATAGGGATGAAGAAAAACGAAAGGAAAACCTACTCAAGTCAGGCTATGCAGAATCAGCTCCTATGCCACCTCAGAAGGGAAGGACGTGGTACCTACCTCACTTTCCGGTCGTCAACCCCGCCGAGCCGCACAAGCCGCCTCAACTGATACACGACGGCGACACCGAGATTGAAGAATTATCACTGCCACAAGACAGCAGTGCAACAATGGAACTCGGCGGCCAAGAGACATTGGGTCTAATGTGGCACGCCAACGAAGATCGTCTCGGCTTTAACCCGAGCAACTTGAAGATCCAGCGCGAAGTGGAAACAAACACGCGACCTCCAACGAAGCGAGAAGCCTCATTCGATCCGGTCGGCTTTATCTCACCGATATTAATTCCCAGTAAACGTATTTTTCAGAACACATGGCGCTATAAGATGGAATGGGACAGCCCACTCCCGGCAGAGCTACGGGAGCGATGGTGCAGGTGGTTCACGCAGCTCAACGGCCGCTACAACCTAGCAGCCACGAAGAGCAGAGCGACCCCGTTGAAGCCCATCTCCATGCCGAGCCTCGAGCTTCAAGCTGCACGACTGGCAGCGCGCCTGGCTCAAGCCACCCAAGAACACGATTACGAATTAACAGAGAAGACCTATTGGAGCGACTCGCGAACCGCACTCGCATGGATAAGGTCGGAGCCGCGTGTGTATAAATCTTTCGTTGCACACCGCCCCGCCGAGATAGAAGACACCACGAAGAAAAAGAGTGACAACGCTACGTGCTTCAAGGCAGCGGAAAAGGAGCTAGCAGAAGCCGCACTCGACGCGCTCAAAGAAGAAACTACAAGTCAACACATCGTGTGGAAGTACATACCCCCTTCCGCACCCTTCATGGGGGGGGCATGGGAGCGAATGGTGAAAGCAGTGAAAGAAGTGCTTCGTGTCACCATGATGGAAAAGCATCCCAGCGACGAGATCCTGTTAACCTTATTAACAGAGGTCGAGAATATCGTCAACTCACGACCCCTCACACATGTTTCGGTTGATCCTAACGATCCCGAGGCCCTCACGCCGAACCACATCCTCATCGGGCCCAACTGCCATGTGCCACCACCAGGGCACTTCTCTGTAGACGACGTGACTGCTCGCCAACAATGGAAGCGAGCTCAAGCCCTGGCTGACATCTTCTGGAGGAGGTGGGTGAAGGAGTACCTCCCCCTATTGCAACACCGGCGGGAGCCCACCAGCACCGGCGTCGCCCCGAAGGTCGGGGACGTCGTCATCATCTGCGATTCTAATCTGCCGCGCAACACCTGGCCGCGAGGACGCGTCAGCCGGGTGTTCCCAGGAGCCGACGGCGAGGTACGAGTCGTGGACGTCACCACCAGCAGCGGACACGTGCTGAGGAGGCCTACGAAGAAGATCGTCGTGCTACCAACGGAGCTCGCAGACGAACCAGGGTCAGCGACGGCGGGAGAATGTGCACGACACAAATAGACCATAGACACATGTGCCAGTGACACGTAGATTAAGTAAGCGTGAATATAATGAATAAATTATGAAAATGTTAGATTTACGTAAATTAAAACGTAATTATGTAATAACTTTGATATTAAGCTAAGATAAATAGCTTACTACTGTTAGGAGTTAGTTTTCTGAGTAATTAAGTATGTTAGAGCCAAATTTAATAAAGAAAGTACATTCCCCGAAAAGCATAATTGTAAATATAATTACGTAAATGCATTACTCAGAATCTAACATAACTTCGTATAAATAGGAAATACGACTTTGTATATTAGTATGTAAGTTTAATTACACCCCGCGACTGCCTCCCACGCCGTAAGAAGCGAATATGCGCTCCCCCGGCTGGTGCCATTTTATTATATAGTAGCTCGCGGGAGGCAAGGCCCATATATAAGCCTGAGGGGTCAATCCGCCCGTCATTCAGTAACCCGACGTCGCACGGTACAGATGTAAGTACCTATCGTCGTGCAAGTCTTATCTCTGCCTATGTACATATACGAGGGTCAAACTGAAAGTTCTTAGAAAATCAAAAACTGATTACATTAGCCAGTTATTAGTTTTATTATATCTTTGCAAAATATTGTCCATTCACGTCAATACACCGCTGCATGCGATGGAACCACTGGGAAAAGCACTTTGCCCACTCGTCCTTAGGGGTCTCTTCAATGGCATCGCGATACGCAGCCACCGCTTCTTCAGCATTCATAAACCGCTTTCCTTTAATTTTTTCTTTAATTTTTGGAAATAAATAAAAATCACAAGGCGCGAGGTCGGGGCTATACGGCGGGTGACCTAGTAATTCAACGTTTGATGTCGCCAAATAGTCGATCGTTCGCTTGGCGGTGTGCGACGAGGCGTTGTCGTGGTGAAGGAGGATCCTACTGCGAGGTCGTTTCTCTCGAACTTTTTCCAAGACAAGTGGCAAACAATTGGTAGTGTACCATTCTGCAGAAACTGTTTTTTGATCCTCTAACACAATTGTTACGAAATGACCTATCCTTTCAAAGAACGAGGCCACCATTTTTTTTCCCGCACTTCGATCTCTCTTCACTTTAGTTGGCAACTCCTCGAAAGGAAACACCCACTGAGCAGATTGTCTTTTGGTTTCAGGATCATAACAGTAAATCCAGCTTTCGTCACCTGTTAGTATGTCGAACACAGCATTAGAGTCACCTCCGTTAAATCTTTCAATCATTTTACGGCACCAATCCACACGATGGAGTTTTTGAGCCTCAGTCAAATTATGAGGTATCCACCGGGCGCAAAGCTTCCTGACCGCTAAATGTTCGTGGAGGATTTTGTGCACTTGACTCATACCGATGCCTAAGCTTGTCCGAATCTGCTGATACGTCACTCTTTTGTCAGTCTCTATCATACGCCGCACAACACAGATGTTATTTTCAGTCGTCGCCGTAGAAGGCCGTCCCTCACGTAAATCATCAGTGAGATTAGTGCGACCACGTTTATACTCATTAAACCAGTTGTAAACAGTCGCACGAGATGGGGCTTCATCGTGAAAGGCCAATCGTAGTCTATCATAACTTTCTTGTTGACTTAAATGACATCGAAAGTCATAAAAAATCATTGCACGAAAATTTTCTCGTGTTAAATTCATGTTAACGTGACACAGACAATTTTCAATTTGCCGCCAAATCGTAAAACAAATGATAAATGAATGAAATATATACTCAGTAATATTGGCTAAGAGTTCTATTTTCAAATTTTAGAATTATTTTTTTATTATATTGTTTATAAGTGGCCAGTTCTAAGAACTTTCAGTTTGACCCTCGTATGCTATGTAATTAATATGTAAAACATAAGTTTTATAAATAAATGGAAATGCGGAGGTGAGGTAATTTGGATCGCAGGCCAGCACTACAAAAGACTATAAAAGCAGGGACTATTTGGTAGGAAATTATTGGGTATTGGGCAACAAGTAGACAACAAGAGTCTCTCAAGGAACAAGGAAGCTCAACAGGAAGTAGTAGATCAAGAGTAGTGCTGGGCCAAGTACATCCGATGCCTCACTGACGTCAATGAAGTCCACCCATCCAAGTGTTTCATTCTTCGACTCAACATCCATGAAATACAGTCCACTGAAGGCGACCGCGAAGTAGTGGCAGTCTATTTGGAACCTTATCAGGTCATAGTCTGTTACGAACCACGGTCCTTAACATATGCCATTACTAAAAACCCGGCAAACAAACCGGCCAAGCCCGGTTTTGCCCGGGTCTTACGGCGCTCCGTGCCACACAAGCAACGAAACCATTGCTCTTTTACGGGAAAACTTTCCTGACCGTGTTATCTCTCGAAGAGGTGATCACAATTGGCCACCAAGATCTTGTGATTTAACACCTTGCGACTTATTCCTTTGGGGCCACGTGAAAGATAAGGTCTACGCCAACAGCCCAGCGTCGATTCAAGACCTCAAAGATGGAATTCGTGAGGCTATCGAGGACATAGGACAGCCACTTTGCGATTTGGTTATGCAAAATTTCATTAAAAGGATATGGTCCTGTAAGCGTGGTCGTGGTGGCCATTTGGCTGATGTTATCTTCCATTATTAACGGCATACCTTCCTCTTTATTATAAAAACAACAGCCGATTATTTATCTTAAAAAATTGCATTTTTCTTTGAATTCTAAAATAACACCTCTTATTGGAAAACCCGTTACATGTATAATATTTACTAATGTATAACCCACAATATTGTCCTCGTATTACTAAGATAATATTTTATTTTCATTAATAGATGCCTACTAAATTAATTAAAGGTCTAAACAAAACAAAGTGTGTTCTCGTTGAGTTTATGGTTATGTGCTCTCTGGATAAATAAATAGATAAATAGGTACAGTTGCCCTGGTTTGGGGGAGGGGCGCTAGTCGCCCCACCGTCCCGGCCTGCTTCTGCGGGGCAAGACGGGGACACCGTGGTTCCCAAACCCGAGGGGGCCATCTCGAAACCGGAGATGGCCCAGGGTCAGTCGGGGTGCGAGGGATATGCTCTATGGGCAACCTTACACCCCGGCGTCTGCAGACCCAAGACGGCGTGCGGTTTTAGTCGGTTCGAGCCCGACATAACCGCCCCCGCTGGCCGGCGGGGGGGTATCCGAGGGGATTTCCGCACGAAAAAAAAAAAAAAAAAAAAAAAAAAAAAGGTACAGTTGCCCTCGGCATTAGCCCAACACATTCCAAGCTCTTAGCTCTATAACAATTATCTACATAAGTGCCTTCCTCTCTGAATTATAAGGGTAAAGTAGTGTACCAAAATAAATAAAATTAATAATGTGTAATCCAAAATAGTGACGAATACGGATATGATTCTTTCTTCTCTGTCAATTTATATCTGACGGTACGGATACGAAAGTCCGGCGCATTACAAATCCACGACTCAATTGCGATGCCATAAAACGAGCAAGGTAGAACTTATTAAAACAAACTCACTTGCTATCCTCACTGATGAGCCTCAACACTTCAAACCCTGACCCTCTCTGAGCTGCCTTCAGTTCTCGTCCAGTACATCCCACCATCTGCAACATAATGTACGACTTTACTAGGATTGGATGTTTGGGACCCCACAGCCGAAGCCAACCTCGCCTGCTAGCCAATACACCTGCTGACTGTACTTATAGTATCACTCTCGTGTCCATCTGTCCGTGTGATTTTCTCAGGAATGGGTGTGCCTAGCAAGTTGAAATTTATACTAAATACTGAAGTCTATAGTTCCTATTAGGTGTATAAAAATAAAATTCCTGACCCAACACGATAAAAAGATATGGGCAAATTAAGATTTTTGGGAAAATTTATAAGTACCAAAATTTTGCTTCATTTTCAATTATTTTTATTTTTCGGAATTTGCCCTTTACTTGTGCTGTTTGAGACCTTGCTTTTAACTAAAATAGACAATTCGAGGTCAACCAGAAGCCTTTAGGTTTTAGGTCGAATACTCGTTGACCTAGAATTACAAAATTTGGCAAAAAGCAAGGTGTTCGAGTAAATCAAACACTCGACAAATGCGTATAATTGCATCGCTTGCAATTATGCATATTTGTTCGATTTGGCTAATGTGTAGCCAGTTCGTGTCCAAATATACTATATCAAACAAACCAAGAGTTGGAGTTGTGTAGAGTCAACCATAATACAAGGCAACCCCAACTCTTTTCACAAGGTCTTACACATATACAAAGAAAAAAATCCATAAAATAAAAAAGTTTACAATAAAAGGGTGTCCCCATACATACATCTGATTTGTATGGGCGTTCATACAATTTAGAGGTCTAGCTTAATTGACACCAACCTCAAATAAAGTAAATAAATAAAATTGTGCTATTATGTGAAAGAAACTAAAAGAAAATATTTATTACAATATTTTATTATGGCGGTATATTGGGCTCACATAACCGCCGCCGTGTCGATAGCTGGCGTGGGGTGAGGGGGTATAAGAGGGGATTTCCGCACGAAAAAAAACAACAAAAAAGTACGGAACCCTCAGCGCACGAGCTCGACTCGCACTTGACCACTTTATTTTTACTTTGGTCTTTTATTAAAGCGTGTTTTCGTAATTTTTCTTTCATCGTTACCTGTAGAAAGCTGACAGAGCCATGGGCCGTGTTGGTGTCTCTGAGCTGAGGGTCGGCGGCCACCAGCAGGTGCCTCAGCCTCCCCGCGCCTCCATCCAAAGCGCGGTGCCAAGAGATGTGGTCACCAGCACATAACTTGTTACCTGGATATAATAACAATTAGTCAAAACTTAGCGGCGATAGCCCAGTGGTGTACGTAACGGATTGCCGAGACGAGGTCTCGAGTTCGATCCCCAGTCGCCCTGGGCACACACCTCTGACTTTTCGTAGTTATGTGTGTATTAAAAATGTTGATTATCGCTCGCTTAGTAATGTGCCCGGTAGATGGCAATAGGCTCGCCCCCCGTTACATTGGGACCTAAACATAACTGGCGAATCGTGGTTGTATAATACACCTCTGCCTACCCCTTCGGAGATACAGCCGTGAAGTCATGTTAGTAAAAACTACTTTGACAATATCTTCAGGGCCAACCTAACCTGGCACCCGGCTGGTACTCCAACTGATTGATGAGCGAGGCTCTGGCGCAGGCTTTGTTGTCGGGGTTTGGGGGTAAGACGGGAGTCGCTCTCATTAAAGTCATTTAAGCCAAACTTATAATAAGAGAAGTGGTAAGTACATAAGTAAGTGGATCCCAGGCTCTAAGTTGAGAGCATCAAATACAACCAGAAACAATGCTAAGATCTGCTGGCTGAGTGTCCCATGTACTCACTAATTAGATGGGAACTTCTGGGATCGGACACACTGGACACGGAGGAGTTGAAGGATCTGAAGGTAGAACAGATTGCAAGATTCTGCAGGGACACAAAAAGGTTTGAAGGGGCGCCGTGAATGCTGGAATAACCACTCTCCCAAACGGCAGGGTTGGGGAAATAGATGAAGTGGCCCACAAACATCGTGGGTGGATTGTCCGTCCGGTATCCGGTGTCCCCATTTGAAATAATAATAATAATGCTAAGATAATGATGATGATGAGTTAAAAAATGATTGAAACAATTTAAATTGCAAAACATCAACTTTCAGAATGTGACTAAACCCACAGTACTTCTAGAATACATTGTTATGTAATGTTATATTTTACCAGCTGAGATACCTGAGGGTTAGTCGGGGTGCGAGGGAAATGCCTTATGGGCCAACTTACACCCGGCGTCTGAATACCCGAGACGGCGTGCGGTTTTGGCCGGTTCAAGCCCGACATAACCTCCCCCGCTGACCGGCGGTAAGTATTCGAGGGGATTTCCGCACGAAAAAAATGCTTGGATCTACTTGTAATTCTTTAAGTATATGTCTTGGGTGACGATATCAAAAAAAAAGATTTTGAAGTACCTTCTTCGGTAAGTTCTTGCCAATCTATACATTCTATAATCGGACTACCTGCATATTCTTAAAAAGTGTAGGCAGAAGAGTATTATTCACAAATATTTCACTATCGATATTTTAGTTTCATAAAAACATATTACTGTTCTAAAGCGCCCAAGTTACTTTTGTCAGACTGTATACTATAGTCAAAATTTCTTAGCAGATATCCAAATAAACCTATTCCAGGCCTGGGCATCAAACCCTAGACCATAGGCACATAGCACTATTAGCCAGACCCATCTAAGCACTTTAATATCTTTAAAAGTCTAAATATAACCCTCACCAGTAGTAAATACATATCTAGCCAACGCTTGGAGTAACGCCGCTGGCCACAGAGGAGGTTGACTCACTCCTTCCGCAGACAGTCGTAGTGTGAGTTCGAAGCCGTAGCCAGAGGGAGCTCCAGGAGTTGGGTCCGGAGGTGGATGCACTCGGCCATCGCCATGAAGGTCTGAGAGGCCAAAACTATGGAAAAACGTCAGTATTTAATGTTACGAATTGTTTAATTCACTATAAAGTTAAAAGGTTTCTTTTTATTTAACAAAAACCTAAGTTCTATGAAAACCATAGTGGGTGGATCTGGCAAAATTTTTGCACATTAGTGGACACTAACAGCTGGCTACTTCATAAATTTCCCCCCCTTGGGAAGAATATGGTTAATCCAGCTTACACGACACGCCATCGCCATTGCCCATAGAGCATATCCCTCGCACCCCGACTGACCCTGGGCCGGTTTCGAGATGGCCCCCTCGGGTTTGGGAACCACGGTGTACGCCATCGTACCTTTTTTTTTTTTTTTTTTTTCGTGCGGAAATCCCTTCGGATACCCCCCCGCGTGCCAGCGGGGGCGGTTATGTCGGGCTTGAACCGACTAAAACCGCACGCCGTCTCGGGTCTACAGACGCCGGGGTGTAAGGTTGCCCATAGAGCATATCCCTCGCACCCCGACTGACCCTGGGCCATCTCCGGTTTCGAGATGGCCCCCTCGGGTTTGGGAACCACGGTGTCCCCGTCTTGCCCCGGTTTGGGGGAGGGGCGCTAGTCGCCCCACCGTCCCGGCCTGCTTCTGCTGGGGTGACAGGTGGCCTCACCCGCCACCCACAGGCCTGCGCTCATGGAGGACGGAGGTCGTTAAGCGACCTCCGGCGCCTGAGTTGCCTGCGACGCGCGGCGAGCAAGTTGCGGGCTCGGCGGACCGGGAGAGTTCTAAGTCTCTCCCGGGCGCGCTCCGCCACCTCCTTCGCGAGCATTACATGCTCGCAGTAGGAGGCGGCGGCGGCCCACGCGCTCGCGCTCCGCACCATTGCCGCAATCATGCTGCCGAGCGAGAGGACTCCCACCCCGATGGCTGCCACGAGGTCACGCCTCGGCGCCTCCCACGCCGGGCAGTCCTCCCACGCCGGGCAGTCCTCCCACGCCGGGCAGTCCTCCCACGCCGGGCAGTTACGCCATCGTACCTCCTTGTTTCTTTGATAAATTTAAGTATCTAATCCAATATAGCACAACGGTTGCTTTTGATCAGTATTTCACGTGTTTAGAATAATAGTAGGATTCTGCTACACAAACCTAACATAATGCCAGTGAGGCAGTATATGCTCCTCTGGTTTCCCAGGGTTCCAGTACATGCTGATGTAGTCCAGGGGGTCGTGACCTCCTAACCTGACACAAAAACGAATAGGTTAAAACATTAAGATCTAAAAATAATAATTGGAGTGCCAAACTAACAAATATCTATCAATATTTGTTTTCTTTACAAAGTTAAGTAACACTAGCCAATGCTGTCTTAGAATGGTTGACCATTCTTTAGAGACTTTGAGACCTCTTGGTGCCTCGGAGAGCAAGTTAAGCCGTTAGTCTCGTTTGCCATACAAACATCTATGGCAGACTTTATGGGTAGTTGATGCCCTAAAAAATCCTACAACAAGTCTAACTACAGAATTTACATAACACCATGGGTTGCAGAAGTCAGATGCATTCACTTCACGAAAAATATCAAAGTTCCGCTTCATAGTTGACTGAAAAGTCGACCCCAAATGAGTTGAGAAAGGGCTTGAAGGATGATGACAATAATTATGCATACTGCTACCATATCATAAAATGAACCTGCATTTTGAAAAAGCCAAATCAATCGACCAAAATAACACAATTTACAAAATATTTACTTACCAATATTTTAGTCGTGTAGTAACTTGGAGGGGGTTCGGTTGGTCTGGATATAGTCTCGAGCAAGTCTCGCAGAGAGCTTTCAGTCCAGCTGGCACAAGACGATCTGTGGACAGGCATTTAGCACTGATCGGGACAATATGGTACAAAACAAGCTTTAAGTCATAATATGAAACTATGGATGGATGTATTATATATATCTGTGCTCAATCATGCCTAAACAGCTGAAAGTTAGAGTCGGGAATAGCATATAGGCTTC
This sequence comes from Cybosia mesomella, assembly GCA_946251805.1. NCBI lineage: Eukaryota > Metazoa > Arthropoda > Insecta > Lepidoptera > Erebidae > Cybosia > Cybosia mesomella. The sequence continues at coordinate 20,747,786 of OX276411.1, forward strand.
CTGTGGGTTGCGGAAACGGAACCTTCCTGTGGGTGGCCGAAACGGAAAGTTCCTGTGAGTGGTCGTAACGGTTTGAGTATTTAAACCGGGAAACAACTACGGGACGTATATATTTTGCTCATCACAAATTATATTGCCCTCGAGGGACCGGCGCTATGCCGTATTTAGGGCGCTAATGCTTTAATAGCGAGCTCGCTGAACGAACTTAATGCTCGCACAGTAGATAGTTTAAATAGAAATAATCAAAGTGCTATAACAACCTAAACAATTGGAGATATTACCAGCTTGAGCCATTTGTTCTCTATCCATATCTTGAGACTGGGAGTTTCCGGGCACACTGTCAGCTGTTGTCGGTGGCTGCGCGGGCGCAACGAACGACAGCGCGCTACTCCGCACCACGCCGCTCGGGGGCGGAGCACCCACACCGCTACCACTCGACATTTAAATGTAAAAAGGCTAAAGAAATGAACAATAGAGATTGAGGGCCAAAATTCCTTTCTGTGACACTTTAAAAAGGAAAAGTTTGATTTGTTGTTTGTGTTTTATCTGTGGCAAGCTTTTGTTTTTATTTTAAAAGCGTTTCGTATCACTTTTACAAGTTTGTGTAAGGAATTTAATAATTGTATTTTAATAATCTTTACAAACACAACAGGTGGCTGTTTTATCACAAACTGTTTATGTGGTGTGACAGCTATCATTTGAATATAATAAATTTTATTGATTTCTTTAGAAACTTCAGTTTTCAAAACAGTAAATTATGAAAGGGAATTTATCACTTGATTTCACAAAGTCTGGTAGCTGAGTCTAGTTCAAGGACGTAAGTTTGTTCATAATTACTTTTGTAAATACGTTTATAATTGATAATTGTACAATAATTGTACGTGTACGGTACCACAGGAAATCCGGTTATCAAAAAACCAGCACTCATCAAGGAACAAGAACAAATTGTCAAATTAAAAATCAACACTGTCAATGTCAAACGTCAACCACATAAAGTCATTAGATTTTAGAACGACATCCGTTCGCACGGTTCTGTTTATTTGTTTGTTATTTGCTATATTTCAGTCATTTTACTCTATATAAAAACACACAAATTCACTGGGAAGCTATAAATAACTCTAACGCATCCTGTGTTGCATTATACGTAACATATAACTCATAAAACGTACGATTTTGTTAAAATGCGCTATTTATTTCTTACTAGTATATTTAGCGTAGTTTTTGCTTATGAAAAAGATATGACGATAATGGTTCAGGCTGGAAAAATAGACTGTTTCTACCACAAAGTGCTTGTCAACGAAGTCATCGACATAGAGTATCAGGTATGTGGTATTATATTAGCTAAGGAGATAGTTATCCACTCGGAGGTAGTAGACTAGCTAAGGTGCCGCGTACCGGTATCCACGTATAGGGTAGAAGATATTTCTCCCTGAGTTACGGCTGCCACATTATAGAGGACTTATTAGTTAAAGGTGATGAGAAAATAAATGGTCTGATAAATTTATTTGACATTTACTTTTTTTTGCAGTGAAATTAAGTATTTGGTTAGGTAGTTACGGAAAAAAATATATTTCTATAATTTGTAATGACCAGGTTATAATTTTTTAATGCTAGTATTTATTTTATTTTCCTGGTTTTCTTTTTTACCATGAAGTATTCAAATATATTTAGTATTATATTATTCAACCATGACTACTAGCGGGTCTGTATATTTTCAAGAGTAATTTAAACATTAGAGGCAGTGGGAGGCCTATTCCAAAAGGTATACCTGGTATATAGGTGTAACAATTGCCAAATCACATTGGAGTAGTCTTCAAATAAAAGCGCTACATAACTTCACGCCTGTATCCCCGAATGGGTAGGCAGAGGTGTATTACACACCCACGATTCGCCAGTTATGTTTAGGTCCCAATATAATGGAGGTGAGCCTATTGCCATCTATCGGGCACATTACTAAGGGAGCGATAATTAACATTTTTGATACACACAACTATGAAAAGTCAGAGGTGTGTGCCCGGGGCGACTGGGGATCGGACTCGAGACCTTTTCTCGGCAGTCCGTTACGTACGCCACTGGGCTATCGCCGCTAAAAGTGCTATTCTATTATATTATATATATATATTTATGTATATATAACTTTATACATATATATAAACTGAAAGGCGACCTCAACTGATTTGGAAAAATTATGAAAGACTCGGAGAATGATGATTCTCGATCTGATTGATGTACATATTGCCTAGGTCAACCTTTACCGGATCCCCTATAGACTATATTATACAGGGTGTCCCGAAACTCAACGATAACCTGGTACCGGGCGAGAGGCCAAGGTACACCCGTTATGAAAAAAATAAGAAAAAAAATCCTTGTCACTTAGTCAAGCCACAATAGACATTTTTTGAAAAAGTTGAAAATTGACACCCTTGGTCGCATTTTTAATTACTTTGATCAGAATTTTCATAATTTTACAGTGATTTTTGTAATGATATAATCTCAAATAACACTGCTATTAATCGCAACTACAAATCAACGTAATAAACATTGTTAACTAAGTAAAATAAATAAGGTTTTTACGAGTTATGGTTTACAAAATCATTGTCAGTGAACTTTGACACTCCATGTTGGAAAAAAAATGTACCACACTACCCTTGGCAAGTTCTTTGAAAAGATGGCCCATTTAGTCTAGATTTCAAAATAGTAAGACACTTGCCACTTTTCTTGCCAATAAAAGTGCTATTTTGTATTTTTTGCGAAAGGACCTCATTGAAAACCCAATCGAAATAAAATAATCAATTATCGTAACACTTTTATATCATCCTAAGGTGTGTCCAAATAAAACGCGGCATTTGAGCGCAGGTGCCGCGCGCGGCTTGCCGCGCTATGATTCGACGACTGCCGCTCGCGGCAGCCGTGAGCTACCTGCCGCGCACGGCGATCCCCGCGAACAGTGTTAGTGTTGGTTCGCAAGTGGTTCTGTGTGGACTGTGGATGGACGTATTTTATCAAGAAAAATGGATAACGAAACAGCAATTCGTCTTATTGAAATATATGGCACCCAATTCTTAATGAAAGGGCTCCAGAAGCTATTACATTGGCTAGGGCTATAGTTACCGATGAATATAAAAGAAAGTGGTTTAATGACCTTCAAGAACATTTAAAATCAATCGGACATGAAGACATATTACAAGATCCACCAAGAATATTCAACGGGGATGAGACAAGCTTTAGTATGTGCCCGAGGACTATGGGATGGAAGAACATTTATGAAGTTGCAAAGGGCAGTGAAAAAGAAATAATAACTGTTTTGCTAGTCATATCTGCAGCAGGAGAATCTTTGCCCCCCATGGTTGTTTTACCTTACATCCGTAGACTACCAAAAGAAATTGTAAAAAGCACGCCACCCTCCTGGTTTATTGGCTTATCAGATAGGGGGTGGATGAGAAGTGGTATATTTTATGAATATGTTGCAAATGGCTTTAATGATTGGGTATCTTCTAATAACATTCCCAAGCCAATTTTTTTTCTGGTTGATGGACACAATCACATCCAACCCAGTATTTGAGCAAATTTTGTGATGAAAATGGCTGGATGAAAGTTTTGTATGCATTGCCCCCAAACACTACACATAGTATTCAGCCGGCCGATGTTAGTGTTTTCCGGCCACTCAAAGTTGAATGGCGAAGAACTGTTCAAAATTAGTTGGACGATGAAGATAACTCACATAAAAAGTTGTCAAAAGTAACTTTCTGCCCCTTGCTGGAACAAACCTTGAAAAAAATTAAGGCAGAAACCATAATAAATGGCTTTCGAAAATGTGGTTTATACCCTTTCAATCCCGATGCAGTTGACTATACTAAATTTATCAAGAATATTCAGAAATCATTATTGCAACTAAATAAAGAGTGCACAAATGAAGAAGACATAGTATCAGAGAGTGACTTTTACAAACAACATTCAAAGTGTTAAGAATCTTCGAAAAAGAGCTTAAAGAATCAGGGATTGTATTAACTCGTATTAATGAGATGATCACGGGAAAGAGAGAAAGCCTACACAGAAAAACCAACAGTTCTAATCCGAAACGAAAAATGGAAAACAGTTATGATAATATCGAAAACACGACATTGAAATTGTTGAAAGAGTGGTCGCATCCAACACTGCCTTTTTTTAATACACTTTCTTTTATTCCTTCTTCTACATAATTTACGAATAATAAGCAGGGCTACATCACACGTGGCAACTTTCATTTTGGTTTGAATACGAAATAAAGAGCGCGGCGTGTTTCGTACATGCCGCGCAGCACTGCCGCGCAGAAGGTCTAAACTAGTCGCGCGGCAAATTTGTGTCCCGCGATTGCCGCGCGTAGCTGCCACGCACCTTGCACGCCGTGTTTGGACACACCTTAAACTAAAGAAGATGCTCAAATTGTTTCCCTTCGGCACGAATACAAGGTCTGCATCGCCTCTGAAATGACCTCTTCACCAGTCGTGCACATCTACTCGCATTTTCATTTCTTCTGATGCTGCATACATTTTTTGGCGCAATTCTAATACATTTCGTATTGGTTTTTTTATCGTTGAGTTTCGGGACACCCTGTATACTTGGGTTGCCTATGTTTATTTATGTTGCTACACATCTGGACGGCTGTTGGCAATCTTTGTATACTCACAAGTGTCTCACAATGGGTGTATTATAATAATTGTTTAACCAGGTGTGTTTGAATGCCAGGCAATCAAATGACCATGAATAATAAAATACTATTATCGATTCAACAACCGGCCTGAAGTGAGTCGGAATGGCATATTACGGGTTCTGTAAAATAACAATTTATTCAATTAAATTTTTAAGCAATTTGTATGCTTACTTTTTCTAAAGATTTTAGATCGGAAAAAGAGAACATCTAGAACGGGACTTGAACCCGCGACCAGTCCCTTACAGGGGGAATGCTCTGACCAGCTGAGCTATCTAGACACGTCCCAGATATTCGAAATTCCCCGATATATTCTATAAGTCTTAAGGCGACGCTGGAGCCATCTACCGTAATTCTTGCGAACTACGGAAACAATGAATAACTTTACAGTCATTTTTAAACATTGTTTTTTGATGACTCCGCCTAATTAATTGAATTAAATTTTTAAACATGCTTTTTTTTTTGTATGCTTACTTTTTCTAAAGATTTTAGATCGGACCGGATTCAAGTCCCATTCTAGATGTTCTCTTTTTCCGATCTAAAATTACTTCGGGCCACCAACCAGCAGGGCTAGCATGGCATGAGGACAAAAAGTCCCAAGGGAGTGGAGAAAAATTTGTCTCTCCCTCCGTTTTTGTCCCTTTAGCTACCACGGCGTCGAGGAGAGACTAGTTTGTCACCGGGGACAATGTTTCTCCACTCAATGCTACCAATATACGAAAAAATATTTTTCAATACCAAATCTATGGTTACTGTATATTACTGGTTTTTTCAAAGTAATATTCGACAAAATTGACAAAACTTAGCAACGTGCATATTTTATAAGCGCAATAGTGACTTTTAAAATTATCAGTATTATGCTGCAGAATATTATTATTGACTGTGGCATATACTCAAAGAGTGAGCCCTATTGATAAAAAGAAAAACAATCTGTCATATAACGTTTTTTTTACCCGACTGCGCCAGAAGGAGGATTATGCTTTTCGAGAGTATGTATGTATGTATAATTGTTTGGCACGCTCTGCAGCCTGAACGGCTCGATGGATTTTAGCTTGACAGGTGTCGTTAGATTCGTATTTACTGTGAGAGTGACACTGGGTATATCAAAATAATAAAAAAACGAAATGGTGGATTTTTGGCGCTAAAATGTATGTTATTAAAAAAATATTTTCACTCAAACTTATCGAGTAGGGTATCAAAATGAAGAACTTTAAAAGGGGATTTCAAAAATATATAATTATATCATAACTAAAAAGTATACAATAAAATTATTAATAAAAAAATCAAATAACCCGACTGCCCTAAAAAGACCGAAACAAGTTTGATAGCAGGCGGGACCCAGATGCAAATCATAACCCGAAAGAAAATTAATGGGTCCCGCCTGCTATCAAACTTGTTTCGGTCTTTTTAGGGCAGTCGGGTTATTTGATTTTTTTATTAATAATTTTTTTAACATGTTTATTTATTGACCCGGTACATAATGAGTGAAATTCCGAAGAAAAAGTTGTAAGTATACTGTTATTGTGAATAAATGTGTGAATACTGTGAATTCGCTCTAAACAATTTGTTACAAAGAATACATTTTTTAGGATTAGGAGCACAGCAGCTCAAATAAGAGTTTTATAGAATAGCTAGGTATTATACACATTCACATGCGATTATGAAATGCAACATTATTTACCTTATAATGTACTGGCAAGCCATCTGATTCATTTAAGGGCCGTAATGCGTTATTCAATGCCTTGCATAAATATATGGCCATATCTTTAGAAATCCTATAATTTCGTATGAATTCCCTCTCTGGCAATTCGAACACGTTCATTTGGCCCCGCAGCATACGCCGCTGAATTTTTCGTTGTTGCGTTTGTTGTGTTTGTAGCTCACTTAGAACGAAATAGCCGCGAGACATTTTTAATTGTGTATTATGCAATCTTTATTTATTTATTTATCAACTCTTGTCCCCACCTCAATAGTTCGGAGACTAATATCTCTCTATCATCTGTCAAAAAGATACAAATTATCTCCACTTTACGGCCGCCGTGCTAAGCAAGTGGAGAAATAGTCCCTTGTCTACGTCACAGCGAGGGACATAGGTTATCTCCTTTGACGCCATGCTAGCTACCGGGGAGAAACACCTTTGTCCCCTGTCAATTTGACATAAGCGGTGGAGAGAGATATTTGTCCCGCGCCCATGTTAGGCCTGCTGGTGGACACCGAAGTCTTATAATCACGCAAAAAAAATCAAAATCTTACACCCATTTTTATCACTTTTCTCGACGTTTCACATGATTCTAAGTCTAATTAAGCAAAAAAAATTTTTGTGTCGGTCTGTCTGTTGGTCTGGATGTCTGGATGTCTGTTTACGCAATAACTCAAGAACCACTTATCCGATTTAAAAAATTCTTTCACCAATCATCTTGTTTGGTTAATGGGAAGAACTGATTAGATTTTGGGGTTTGTACGTTCAAGTTTTCGGGTACCTTTTTTTTTTTTTTCGTGCGGAAATCCCTTCGGATACCCCCCCGCGTGCCAGCGGGGGCGGTGATGTCGGGCTTGAACCGACTAAAACCGCACGCCGTCTCGGGTCTACAGACGCCGGGGTGTAAGGTTGCCCATAGAGCATATCCCTCGCACCCCGACTGACCCAGGGCCATCTCCGGTTTCGAGATGGCCCCCTCGGGTTTGGGAACCACGGTGTCCCCGTCTTGCCCCGGTTTGGGGGAGGGGCGCTAGTCGCCCCACCGTCCCGGCCTGCTTCTGCTTGGGTGACAGGCGGCCTCACCCGCCACCCCCAGGCCTGCGCTCATGGAGGACGGAGGTCGTTAAGCGACCTCCGGCGCCTGAGTCGCCTGCGACGCGCGGCGAGCAAGTTGCGGGCTCGGCGGGCCGGGAGAGTTCTAAATCTCTCCCGGGCGCGATCCGCCATCTCCTTCGCGAGCATTACATGCTCGCAGAAGGAGGTGGCGGTGGCCCACGCGCTCGCGCAGGTTTCGGGGTACCTACCATACAAATTGTCCCTAAAAAACTTTGACATTTGAGTGACAATGACAATACGTATATTGTATATTTACATATTACAACCAGACTCTGAAAGAAACTGAAATATAAAATATTTTTTTTGTGTTTTTGACGTCGAAGACGTTTGATTTGATTTCATTTTCTTCATATTAGTAATAAAGAGATTTTTCTTTCTTTCTTTCTTTCTTTCTTTCTTTCTTTCTTTCATATTTATTGCTCAATATATAAAGACGCGTCGAATAATATGCATAAAGCCTAAGGTCTGTAATTTTGAATAAAAATACTGCAACAAAAATATCTAAGTTTGGCCCGAAGTTTGACAATCACTGTGTGATTTCCGCCTCACTAGATCTTTAAATAACAATTTAGTCAACCAATCATCACCATCTTAGAGTTGAGTCCCAGACGCACCTGAGGCTTTCTCGTCGGAGCTTGTGTTTCGCCTAGAAACCCAGAGTCCACCTTCCGGTATTTCCTTCTCCACTTTGCATGGTCTTGGACAACCCTGGCTGGTATGGTATGGTATCACGGGCTGGTATCCGCAACTCCACGACAAAGCGCGGTTTTTGCGTGAGGGTGGGCATTACATTCGATCCACCCCAACTCATTGAAGAACGCCAGCAAGCTATTCACGCTGCTGGCGATCTCCCGGAGCGTACCTGTGTTTCCGAAGTATTTAACCCTGTATGTGGCGGTTGCAGGGCAGTGTAGGAGCACGTGTGCCGCTGTTTCTTCCTCTTTCATTCAGGCTCTGCAGGGAGAGCTGTCGGTGATTCCTAAAATAAAAAGGTGTTTATTGAAGGAGCCGTGCCCCGTGATGGCAGCTGTGGCCGTGCGCAGTTGCCGTTTGGTCAGTTGTCGAAGACGCCTGGTCAGTCTATTTTCAAGCACACGGAGTGCTTCCCTCGCCTGTCTGTAAACTTCCAGATTTATCCAATAGCTGTTGTTTGTTTTTTTTTTTCGAACACGTCAATTTGCCTTCACCTCGCCTGATGGTAAGCTGAAGGTAAAGTCTCAGGAAAGAGACTCACCATTACACACACGTATCATGTTAACAATGGTGGCACTCAGCTTGACGGCCTCATCAGAAGAGGATTGTCGTCGCAGCACCGCTTGACACCCACCGGTCCCACTAGTGCTGCTACCACAATCCCCCTGCCCGGCTATGCACTTGCTGACCCCTGAACGCAACCAAACCGAAATTGGATTACTATGGAGGGTTTTTCGCAATCGTGCAAGGTGGTACCTTTTTTTTTTTTTTTCGTGCGGAAATCCCCTCGGATACCCCCCCGCCGGCCAGCGGGGGCGGTTATGTCGGGCTTGAACCGACTAAAACCGCACGCCGTCTCGGGTCTGCAGACGCCGGGGTGTAAGGTTGCCCATAGAGCATATCCCTCGCACCCCGACTGACCCTGGGCCATCTCCGGTTTCGAGATGGCCCCCTCGGGTTTGGGAACCACGGTGTCCCCGTCTTGCCCCGGTTTGGGGGAGGGGCGCTAGTCGCCCCACCGTCCCGGCCTGCTTCTGCTGGGGTGACAGGCGGCCTCACCTGCCACCCCCAGGCCTGCGCTCATGGAGGACGGAGGTCGTTAAGCGACCTCCGGCGCCTGAGTCGCCTGCGACGCGAGGCGAGCGTGTTGCGGGCTCGGCGGGCCGGGAGGGTTCTGAACCTCTCCCGGGCGCGCTCCGCCATCTCCTTCGCGAGCATCACATACTCGCAGAAGGAGGTGGCGGCAGCCCACGCGCTCGCGCTCCGCACCATTGCCGCAATCATGCTGCCGAGCGAGAGGACTCCCACCCCGATGGCTGCCACGAGGTTACGCCTCGGCACCTCCCACGCCGGGCAGTCCGCCAGCGTGTGCAGCCCTGAGTCCTCGCTCGCGTCACAGTGATGACACTCAGGCGTTGGCTCCTTCCTGATCCGATGCAGGTGGTCCCCGAAGCACCCCTTCCCGGAGATCACCTGCGTCAGTCGGTACGAGAGGCTTCCGTGTCGCCTCTCTAGCCAATCCTCCATGATGGGCCTTACCGCCGCTATTGCGGCGTGCCCTCGCAAGGTGGTACCTACCCGGCCGAATTTTGTGACAATTTTGTATCATCTTGTGTAATCTTATACAACGCCAATCCAGAAATTTGTTTCCCACTTAGCCAGGTGGTCATCAAGGATGAGGCAATGATGGATTAAAGCTTGCAGATAGAAGACTAAACTAAAAAGCAAAAAATAATGTGTTCACGCCCCGCTTAATTTTCAAGCGAATTAGTTGAATGAGGAATCCTAATAAAAACAGACGGTGTTCAATCTACGTCTATTATTTAAACAATATTATGTCAATAGCTTATTAATGCTGAAGCAGGTATAATTATAGAAAACTCGAAATTACTTTTATTTAAGGTACACATGACATTGCGAGCATGTAATGCTCGTGAAGGAGATGGTGCAGGGTGCCCGGGAGAGATTTAGAACTCTCCCTGCCCGCCGAGCCCGCAACATGCTCGCCGCGCGTCGCAGGCGACTCAGTCCTGCATGAGCGCAGGCCTGGGGGTGGCAGGTGAGGCCGCCTGTCACCCCAGTAGAAGCAGACGTCCCGGTCTGGTGGGATGACTAGTGCCCCTCCCCCAAACCGGGGCAAGATGTGGACACCGTGGTTCCCAAACCCGAGGGGGCCCTCTCAAAACCGGAGATGGCCCAGGGTCAGTCGAGGTGGGGTGTGTGTTGGGTAACCTCCTCGAGTGTCGCTCCGATTCCGATCCCGCTGCAGTCCGGGGGGAACGGAATCGGAGCGGCCGGTACACCCTGGGCGGCGGTCAATGGCTTCCCCTTCACCCCTTCATAGGGTTGGCATTGATCGTCGGCCAATACCCAACGTGGCGGGAACACATCGCTCTCCGTACTCCTCTGCTTTCAGAGGAGACAGGATGAGCTATGCTGATAGTGGTGAGATGGCCCAGGGTCAGCCGGGGTGCGAGGGATATGCTCTATGGGTAACCTTACACCCCGGCGTCTGAAGACCCGAGACGGCGTGCGGTTTTAGTCGGTGCAAGCCCGACATAACCGCCCCCGCTGGCCGGCGGGGGGTATCCGAAGGGATTTCCGCACGATAAAAAAAAAAAAAAGGTGTCAGTCGAGGTGCGAGGGATATGGTTTATGGGCAAAATTACATCCCGGCGTTTGTAGACCCGAGACGGCGTGCTGTTTTAGTCGGTTCAAGCCCGACATAACTATGCGAGGGGGGAATTCCGCACGAAAAAACAAAAATGGTACTCTTGTCATTCTTACCGTAAGGCTATCGGCTGCCTTAGGACCTGCGCTGCGTTATCCGTGTGCAGGCATGCGGGCACCTGTACATTGTGCAAATCGTATGGAATTATTGCATGACTTTGTGCAAATTATCTGCACGAAATTAGCTTAGTATGCGTGCACACGTACGACGCAGCGGCCTTTTTGCGTGTGCACGTCCGTCGCGGGCTTCCAGGCCCCTAACACCATGTTCTCACAAGGTCGATAATAAATCTATGATATCTACTATTTATTTATTTTAATTGGGATAAAAATCTGTAGTACAATTCATTGTTTTACATACTATGCATCTAGAAGACTGCTTACTATCTATATTAATTACAACATTATCTAAACATTACTAATACTACGGGGTATAAAAGCCATTGGCTAAAAAAACCGCTGCGATAGTCCAGTGGCGTACGTAACGGACTGCTGAGACGAGGTCTCGAGTTCGGTCCTCAGTCACACCTCTGACTTTTCGTAGTTATGTGTGCATGAATAAATGTTAATTATCGCTCGCTTAATAATGAGCCCGGTAGATGGCAATATGCTCGTCCCCTATTACATTGGGACCTTAACATAAGTGGTGAATCCTGGGTGTGTAATACACCTCTGCCTACCCCTTCGGGGATACAGGCGTGAAGTTATAAAAAACCAGAAGTTCTGATTAAGAGTTGAACTAGGAAATAAAATTGATACATGCACTATTGACTGTAAGTACAACTACTGATTAAAAACTCCTAATATCAAGATTATATAACAACTAGCTGTCTCCTGCGGCTTCGCCTGTTACTTACTTGGATCCCCCGTGGCACCTATTTAACTCATACCTACATGCCTGTAATTGATTAGTTTTACAATTGTGGCGATATGTGGCGATACCACATATACCTAGCACCATCTAGCGACAACAAGTTGAACTACTTCGATACTACTACGTCACTAACGGTCCTGAATCGCGAAAGTGAAGTTCGTGCGCTGGTATAACATGTATACAACATCCCAACGGTAACCTCCGGACCGCGGCCCGCCAGGCGTGATCACCTTGCCTGGTCGGAGGATCCTCGCATTGTGTTTTAGGAACATCACACCCCGTTCCTCCAAACAGTAATGTATGGAAATTTGCCCTATTCGTTGACTGACATATATGATTACTGCTCCGCTCCCCTCAATGGTTTCGTGATGATATATAGCCTATAGCCTTCCTCGATAAAAAAGCTATCAAACACAAAAATATTTTTTCAATTCGAAATAGTAGATCCTGAACTTAACGCGTTCAACCAAACAAAAATAAATTTTGTAACTTAATTTTTTTTACCCTTGCCACTTTTCCCCTTTCTATATTTCCCGTTTTTACGCTTTCCACATTTCCCCTTTTTACCCTTTTTCACATTTCCCGTTTTTACCCTTGCCACATTTCCCTTTTTACCCTTTACACAATTCCCCTTTTTACCTTTTTATAGTGTGTTGTGTGCAAGTCACACACTGTAGAAGTGAAACTTCTGAAAAGCCCCTGATTAAAAAAAAAACTATGGACATAAGTCCATAGTTTTTTTTTAAATCAGTTTTTCGTTTCATCGAGTTTGAAATCACAACGATTCTAAAGAAGTTTCACTTCAAAATCACCTACATATAATCATTAAACGATTCATATCGAAAAAATAATTGTTACGTCGAGATAACGACTTCGTTAGTACGCGAATAACCTTGGCGTTGCTACACGTGCATGTACGGCTGTATATTCCTAAAGGGTAGACAGAGGAGTATTGTAACCCATTTCGTCAGCTACCCACGTTTTTTGGTCATACGTTATAAGGGTAAAAGGCGTCGGATTTGCAACCGAGAACTTGAACTTGCGGATTCGAACTTCGGCCATTACAGTGTCGTGAACCCACTCCTAACACAAGTAAATATCATTTCAACGTTTGTCTCTGTTACATCGAAACTTTGGAGTCCGGGGGCGAGATGCTCCGCTGACACAAAGCGAGGATCCTACGACTCTAGATTCTGCTATGTCATGTTAAAGCAAGCCACTGTCATTCCACTGTCACTGTAAAAAAAATTGCCATTTAATTTTAGACTTATGATCAGTACTGTATGACAGGTGGAGCCACCTGTCACCCTAGCAGAAGCCGGCAGGGGCGGTGCCGGTGGGGATTTGCGCGTCCTCCCTCTTTCATGAGGCGAGAAGGGGACACCGCGGTTCTCAAACCTGAGGGGGCGTCTAAAGACCCGACGGGGTGTGTGGTTTTAGTTGGTTCGAATCCGCTGGCCGGTCGAGGGGGGAGGGGAAATCCGCACGAAAGAAAAAGTACTGTAATATGAATAACAGATGCAGGATCAGTAGTTTCGTAGCAGTACTGCTTGCTGTCACTGGATACATGTGGTGCCACACACAACTCTCCTTTTATGGCTTCGACGCAGTCAGGTAACGATAAAATTCTAATTACATGTAACCTTGTCCCCAGGTCATAGACTCGACGCACGGCGACCTGGACGTGTCCTTCCAGCTTACAGACCCAGTTGGACGGGTCCTATTAGCTGACTACAAGAAGCCCGAGAACACGCTCAGACACACCGCCCTCTTGGAGGGAGATTACAGACTCTGTTTTGATAATAGCTTCAGCACTTTTAGTACGAAGACGGTAATTGGAACTCCATCCTGCTCCTTTTTCTGCTTGGACAAAAAGAAAAAGAATTATCGGCAGTCTGCTGCCCTCTTTTCGCCCCTTCTAGAAAGGTTTCGGCGTGACGTCTGAAGAATACCGTCGCCACCTCTCGATGCAGATTTGTCACCCCCAGATAAGTGGGACTGTCTATTCCTTTGAGGAAGAGAGGAGGACTCTCCGGTTGCTCCGATACCTCCCTGGGGTAGCTTTTCTTTTAGATCCACATGCATTTCTCGACGCTTTTTCTTGGACTGTATAACATAAGGTGAAGAACAGCCCTATCCCTTAGTCGCCTTAAATGACACCCACGGAAGAGATGGGATATCTACCAGTGCCACGTTAGCCACGTCTGTAATTTTATGAATCGTATGTCCGACCCCCACGTGATGAGATAATCGATCCGGACGTGTGATTGGACTTTAGGGGGAAAAAAGGGCAGGTCAAAAGCACTCGAAACCAGCGGGCTTGCATGAAAGGTTAAATTACAGTGAAGGAAGCTCGTGAAGTATCTAAGGACAGAAGCAGATGGCGGGCTGTCTCTGCCTACCCCGGAGGGAAAAAGGCGTGAGTATATGTATGTAAAAAGAATTAAGTGTTACCTAAGAATCGAACCAAGATTATCCCAAGACATCTTGGGCATCCACCACATGAGACCATTGGCATGCATGTCTTCCTTTACGACGTTAAACCAGCACTTCTTGGAGTCTCTCCCTCCTACCGGAGCCCGGTGGAAGTGGCATGGCCAAGCATTTGTTACCCACGTAGACAGGCAGTCGCAAAACGTGGCCGCATGATGTAAACTGATCAGTTAGGTAAACAGTCTTCTTCAATCTTGTCAACAGGTCTTCTTCGATATTCTAATAGACAATGATGAGCACGAGGAGAAAGACTACGATGATGATAAAGAAATGGAGTTCGGTAAGAGATCTTGCTATTATTATAAATGCGAAAGTTTGGATGGGTGGACTTTTATTACTCAATCACGGCAAAAAGTTTTGAATGGAATTTGCCACCGAGATAATCTTATTTTTATTTCGTAAAATAGCAGTATTCCGCGATAAAGGGTCTCCACTATTGTGAAGAATGAGTTATGTAGGTATATAGAAATGTGTGGGGTCTCACCAGGATCTTCGGAGTCCTTTTTTTATGTGTGAACACCCCCACGGGTTTCACCCCATCGGTGCCGACGTTGAGGTGTGCGTGTCGGAATCGGACCGACTAAACACGGTATCCTCCCCAAGTGTCCATTGCCGGGCACCCCGGGGTAAGCCCTCGAAAGGATAACCCCAGGGTTACCGGTGGACTTTGGCCGCCACCGCGGCCTCGCCTGATGGGATCGGGTTTTATCCCGCGTCGGTGAGTGGGCAGGCGTGTGTAGGACACACACGACACGCCTCCGCCACGGCCTGCTTCTGTAAGGACGGCGAGTCGGCCAACTGCCGTCCTCAGGCCCCGATCATGGAGGTCGGTAGACCCGGGCGTAGACGAGTCTGCGGCGTCCTAGCCGCAGACTGCGGAACTCGGGGGGGGGGGGGGCAGGGTTCTGTCCCGCTCCCTCTCCGCCGTCTCTTTCGCGCGCATTACTTGCTCGCAGAAAGAGGCAGCGGCGTGCCACTTGCTACCGTCCCGTCTTCGGAGCCCTAACCTAACCTTTAAGCCTGTAATCAACAGGTGGCTGATTGATGGACGAGGCTTTGACGCGGGCTTTCCTCTCGGGTCTAGAGGGTCAGACGGCAGAAGCTCAATTAAAAGTCAAAATAAACAAAAAAAAGGAGATGGGTGGTTCCCGGGCCTCCAAAGTGAAAGTTTTGGATGCAACCGGGTATGGCGTTTGTAAAAAGAACATAAGGTTTAAAGAATCACTTCCATAGCGTGATGCACAATCTTTAGTTCCGAAGTTGTTCGGTTGTTTTTCGCTAGATGGTGTTGGTATAACCAGTGTTACCAGTCATATTATTTAGTCTACTACAACTATTCTTATGCCAACAACGTCATAGCCTCATCTCTAAGCTACCAACATCCTACCACAGGGAATGCAGCAGAAACCTACATGATGAAAGTCAAGGACATATCTGAATCGGTCTCCCGCGTGAAAGACTACGTGTCTTCTGCGAGAAGACTGCAAGAGCTGCATTCTGCTCATGAAGCAAGGGATAGGAATCTGGCTGAAGATATGTGCGGAAGGTAAGATCTCTCACATACACTTATATACGCACAGGGATGTATGAAACCCCACCATGAACTTTGGGTCTCTTGGCAATCCCACCTGGCATCATTCTCACTAGTTCCAGTGCAAATCTGTCCCATAGAACTACGTAAACTTTTATTTCTCGGTAGTTCCATGAGACTTGGCAATGGAACTATTGAGAAAAATTGTTTCTGTAGGATGCGGCACAAACAAAACGGGCGCGTCTGTGGAGCGTACACTTTAGACATTTTAGCTTTGCTGTGGGGGTGGCCTACGTGGGTGCGCGGGTTTTGCGTTCAAAGTAATCCTGCCCCTATGCACCTCTTAACCCCTCCACTCACCCTGCGTGGCGAAGTCTAAACAACGATAGCAGTTACTCTTGTTAAACGCTCGAACACAACTTTGATATAGTAAACAAAAATTCAGTCTTTATCTCTATCATGTATCGCCGCCTGCGCAGATAATACAATATCAGTGATGTTATATTATGACGTATGACAACATTGACACATGTTCTACTACGTCGCAAGTCATAGTATGTGTTTTCCATCTGCTAGACAATTAAGTGAATATCAAAAACAATTGGAAACAATATTAACATTATGTACGCTGTGTCCGCAATTAGGGATGGACCCTCAACATACACTGAGGTGGGTATCAACCACCCACAGTACTGATTTTCAGTGCCAACTCTTGTGTACCACATGACGTCATCCAGCAATATCGCTCCCTAAGTCAAAAACACATAATTCCCACCATGTAAACCCAAATATCAAAAGAAGAAAAATATCAAAACAAACAGATAAGACAGGGTGCGAACGAGACATGGACACAACGCTTTCGAGGACTGCGCCCTATCTGAATCTTTAAACAATCCAAGGCTTTCATACACCTTGGATGCAACTGGGAACAACGTCATAATCATCATCATCATCATCCAATGATGATGCCGATTAAAATGACTATAACCAGGATATTTACCGTGTTTATTTATTTGGTGCCCCTACTTTTCGATGTGATCCCGAAAATTAGAGACCCCAAATAAACACAGTAAATATGGTAATCAATCAAAAACTTCAATAGCGCGATGTAGGATTACTAGTTCTGTAAAATTTCAATTTGATTATGATGAGATGGCGTTGGATATAATATGTAGTCGCCACACAGTAGTGCAAATATTTATAAGATAATTTTTCTGATGATTTGAACGACACCGTCAATCAAACACAATTGAGTTTCTCTGTAAGAAAATATTTATTATTTTAAAGCACATGACACTGTGGAGCAGTGATGTTCCTCCAACAAAGGAAGGATCCTCCGACCAGGCAAGGTGATCACGCCTGGCGGGCCGCGGCCCAACGGTTGTCGTTGGGATGTTGTATATATGTTACTCAGCGCGCGAACTACATTTTCGCGATGCAGGATCGTGACGTAGGAATCACGTGGTAGTTGTGACATAGTCGACGGTTGTAGTTCGGTTTGTTGTTATTCATGTGGTATCGCCACAACACCTTAAGTAATAAGTAAAATAAATTCAAGTATTTAGTAACAAAATTTTACGTGTAAGAAAAGAAACGACATTTAATGTTATCAATCACAATGTCGATTCCAAAATCACAAATTAACTAAATTAAATAGCTTTCTATTAACGAAACATTTTTGAATAAAGCCTAACATCTGCCATCCGCCTCATCCCGGTGATGACAGCCCGGTGAACCAAAGAGTATAACTCGACCATAGCTTAGAAATTAACGCGTGACTCTTTGGAGCGCGAGAATATTTAAATTAAAGAAAATAATACTTTTCTTTACATATTTATACGTATATATCTTTATATAAAGGCGTGATATCGTGTTATGTTATGTTAGTAATATTACTAACATAACATGACTTAACGCCTGTATCCTCGAAGGGGTAGGCAGAGGTGTATTACACACCTACGATTCGCCAGTTATGTTAAGGTCCCAATGTAATACCGGGCACATTATTAAGCGAGCGATAATTAACATTAACATTTATAATAGTAGTATAGACAAAAAAGTTTAAATATCTCTATTATCTGTATTCTAGAACCCATATCACAAGCTATGCTTAGTTTGGGTCTGGATAGCACTGTGTAATAATGTTGTAGACATTTTTATTAATTCATTTTCATTTGTCTTTTCCAGGGTGATGAACTGGTCGATCTCTCAGATATTTCTAATGATATTGGTAGGAGTAACACAGGTGAGTTTGATTCATATTTGTTATCTAGAGGTCGTTTATACTCATCGACGCGGGATAAAACCCGACCCCACTAGGCGAGGCCGCGCTGGCGGCCATGGTCCGCCGGTAACCCTGGGGTTATCCTTTCGAGGGCTTACCCGGGGTGCCCGGCAATTTACACTTGGGCAGGACACCGTGCGGTTTTAGTCGATGCACGACATAACCGCCCCCGCTAGCCGGCGGGGGGGTATCCGAAGGGATTTCCGCACGTAAAAAAAAAGAGGTCGTTTATCGCTTAGCAATCAAACATACGGCAGATTTTAAGTCTGACCGAGACCTTTCTAATAGAGAAAACGGCGTCAAAATCCGTTCAGTGGTTTTTGCGTCCATCGCGAACAAACAGACAAGAATTTAATAATTTTGTGTTCAGAATCGTTAACATAACGTAACCCAAGTATTTTCTTTTTTAATAATTACAATGTCCAGACATCATTAATTTATAATTTTATATTTGTTAAAGATGCTGGAAAGTATGTGTTTTTGAAAAGTATTTTGTTTACAATGAGCTCTTTCCTTAAGTTGGTCGTAAAGCATAACATAACTTCACGCCTGTATCCCCGAAGCGTCAGGCAGAGGTGTATTACACATCCACGATTCACCAGTTATGTTTAGATCCCAATGTTATAGGGGGCGAGCCTATTGCCATCTACCGGGCACATTACTAAGCGAGTGATAATCAAAATTTTTAATACAGACATAACTACGAATAGTCAGAGGTGTGTATGTGTGTCATTACTCCCCACATAACATAACTGGCGAATCGTGGGTGTGCAATACACCTCTGCCTACCTCTTCAGGGATACAGGAGTGAAGTTATGTTATGTTATGTTACTCCCCAGAATTCGTTCATTCAATAGAGTAACGATACAGCGTGTTCTATTTACCTAAATTGATTTAAAAAAATCCAATGCTGCAGTTCATTTTTCATCAAAATCAGGCCCGAGACTCCTTGGTGCATTTTTCGCTATTCCTCATAATTTCTGATTTGACCATCCACGCTAGTTTGAAAAATATAAAAGCAAAGTAATGAATGTATGAAACAATTATGAAAGAAAAAGAAGCGAAAAACGTCTTTGCTTCCCCTTTTTTTTTCGTGCGAAAATCCCTCGGATAACCCCCCCCCTCCCCCCGCCGACCAGCGGGGGCGGTTATGTCGGGCTTGAACGGACTAAAACCGCACGTCGTCTCGGGTCTACAGACGCCGGGGTGTATGGTTGCCCATAGAGCATATCCCTCGCACTCCGACTGACCCTGGGCCATCTCCGGTTTTGAGATGGGCCCCTCGGGTGTCTCTGTTTACCCTAATGGGATAAAGGCGTGATTTGATGTATGTATGTATACAGTAGGAATAGAGTATTTTATTAATGAAAACCTTCATTTGTTCACAGGTAATATTTGTAAAGAGTCTTTTCGAAGACCGAGTAACGTTCAGTAGACTAATCCCAGGTCTATCCAAGTGAAAAGACCGATTATTTTGCCAAAAATTAATATTAATAGGTATAAAATTACATATATATATATATATATAAGGCGTCACAAAATTAGGTCTCTGAATTTGGTGAGATGACTTGGTATCGACAAAATATGTATTTGAAACAAAAAATAAATATCGGGTAAAAAAAAAATTAAAAAAGAAAGAATAAAAATGAAAAAAAAACACCACCAGCGACCAGCGTCACGTGACGCGACGAGCACACGTGACGCTGGTCGCGATTTAGGTATTTCCCACACATCCTATTGGAGAATACTGCGAGGAGAAGGACTGCACGCCTACCACGTGCGTCACGGGCTCGTCGCGTCACGTGACGCTGGTCTCTGGTGGTGTTTTTTTTTTTCATTTTTATTCTTTTTATTAATTTTTTTAATTTTTTTTCTACCCGATATTTTTTTTTGTTTCAAATACACATATTTTGTCGATACCAAGTCATCTCACCAAATTCAGAGACCTAATTTTGTCACCTTAAATATTGTGCAATTAATGTAAAACCAAATTCGATAGAGATTTTTTTTAAATAAACACGCTTGTATATTGCTGAAGAGGTAGACAGAAGTGTAATGTATTATATAAATATTTAAATATAAACATTTATTCGCATGTGATTAGTTTGAATCTAGATGCCGCTGTGTATTAATATATATCCTGGAATATTTATTTGAAAACAAACAGTTTTATATCAGAGCTTGTTTCTTTTTAAACTAAAAAAACACGCTTTAATAGAAACAAACTATAAAGTTAAAAAAAGTGTTAATGAGTTTGAGACTAGAAAATTAACATAACATAAACTCACGCCTATATCCCCGAAGGGGTAGGCAGAGGTGCTAGCACCCACGTTTCGCCAGTTTATGTTTTAGGTCCCAATGTAATAGGTGGCGAGCCTATTGCCATTAACCGGGCACTTATAAACCTGCGATAAATACACACATAACTTCGAAAAGCATCGAAAAGTCATTGGTGTGTGCCATGTTAATACCTGGGATCGAACCCGAGACCTCGTCTCAGCAGTCCTTTACCCATACCACTAGGCTACCGCGGCGACTAGAAAATTAAGTAATAATAAAACCTTAATTTTGTTATATATTTAGACCGGAAAAAGAGAACATCTAGGACGGGACCTCTTCGATCTAAATCTATAGGCAAAAGTAAGCATAATTGCTTAAAAATTTATTTGAATTAATGTGGCGGAGTAATCAAAAAACAATGTTTAAAAATAATTGAAAAGTCCTTCATTGTTTCCGTAGTTCGCAAGAATTACGGTAGATGGCTCCAGCGTCGCCTTGCGACGTATATAATATATCGGAGAATTTCGAATATCTGGGACGTGTCTAGGTGGCTCAGTTGGTCAGAGCATTCCCCCTGTAAGGGACTGGTCGCGGGATCAAGTCCCGTCCTAGATGTTCTCATTTTCCTAATTGAACTAATTTTATTGTTAAAAAGTGTGGGGTTCTCGATGATGATTGTTGTAAGCACCCCGACTAATACCACAACCACCCAAACTATCTTTTATTTTATTTTATATTTATTTATTAAAATTAAAATTATAAACGGGATATTTACCATGTTTATTATCTTTTTCGAGAATCTGATATTTCGACACTGTTACAAGTGCCATGATCACGGATGTACTGAACTTGCAACAGTGCCAAAATATCGGATTCTCGAAAATAGATAATAAACATGGTAAATATCTTTATAATTTTAATTTTAATGTAAATGACCATGTCAATCTAAAATCATTTTATTTTTAGTTTATTGTAATGTCATTGCTCCAAAATTTGTATCCAATATGTGCAAAATTTCAAATTATTCCGTCATTTTGAATTGCGCCCAACTCAAGTTCAAAGATTCCTTACATACATACATATCAATATGGCAGAGCTATACTCTGTCCAACCATTTTGTCCAACTTTTGACAGCGGCATCAGAACGTAACTGTAACATTATGCGTAAAAGTAAACTTGTAAATGCTTGGCCAAACAAATATATAAACTGACTAATCATATGTATCTACCCTATTTGTAACTCATTTAAAACATTAAAATACTTTAAATGTCTCGGTTAAATTATAATATACGATAATTCACTTGCGCAATAAAAACAGTTACATTGTACCGCATGTAGTGTGGGGATCGAATGTGTTCGCTGCAAATTAATTAATCGCATGTAATCGTTTACATTTGCATTTACATCGTTTATTTTAACTTTACGCTTGTAGTTATGGATTCCTGTACCTTTTTTTTTTCTTTTTTTTTTTTGTCGTGCGGAAATCCCTTCGGATACCCCCCCCCGAGCATATCCCTCGCACCCCGACTGACCCTGGGCCATCTCACCACTAACAGCATCGCTCATCCTGTCTCCTCTGAAAGCGGAGGAGTACGGAGAGCGATGTGTTCCCGCCACGTTGGGTATTGGCCGACGATCAATGCCAACCCTATGAAGGGGTGAAGGGGAAGCCATTGACCGCCGCCCAGGGTGTACCGGCCGCTCCGATTCCGTTCCCCCCGGACTGCAGCGGGATCGGAATCGGAGTGACACTCGAGGAGGTTACCCAACACACACCCCTGGATTCTTGTACCTACATCTAATCAAAAACGTCAAATTATTAAAGTGGGATTAAAAGTTGTCATTATATTACCCAAAAACAATTAAGATAGGTATTTCGATATCATTTTATTATAACTAATAGTCATTCATTGTTAGTTTAGTAAATTAAACACCTGGTATACAAAAAATAAGTTTATATATAATATATCGAACATAAATAAAATAGCAATGTATATAATCGATTGTAACTTTGAAATAAAACTATTTCTTAACGGATTCTATCGCGATTTATTTCATGTTATTTTATAATTTACATTAAACCCGACGTTTCGGTTGCTTTTCAGCAGCCATGGTCACGGGGAGACTCCCCGATCGCGATAGAATCCGTTAAAAAATAGTTTTATTTCAAATTGTGACATTCGCGTAAACTTGCGACAATATCGATTGTAACTTCTTCATAAATAAAGTCGATTGTTGTGTAAAATCGAATAGGTTACGCATTATACTAAACTATTTGACGAAAATTTGAACTGTCAAACGTTGAATAAATAGTTGGACAGAGTATAATAAAAGCATGTTGTAATGGCGGCAATTAAAAGAGGTTTTTATCGAGTTTGATTTGAGGGTAGATTAAAAATCTCTGAGAAGAATGGTTCACTTAATACGTAGATGAAATTCATAACGTAAGCACATTATACGTACCTTTTCCGGAAATTCCTCGAATAACACCGGCCAGCAAAGGAGTTTATGTCGAGCCTGAACCGATTAAAACCGCACGCCGTCTCGGGTCTTCAGACGCAGGGGTGTAAGGTTGCCATAAGTCATTTCCCTCGCACCCCGACTAACCCTGGGCCATCTCCGGTTTCGAGATGGCATACTCGGGTTTGGGAACCACGGTGTCCCCGTCTTGCCCCGGCCACCTGCCACCCCCACATTATAAGTAGGTACCTATAGTACTCGACGTTTGGGTTGGCACGTTGGGAAGAAGAGCGAGAGTTCGGCTAACAACGGCTTGGTTCGGTTTTGTAGAGCGTTCTCAATTATTATACTAGCTGTTCCCCGAGGCTCCGCCCACGTGGAATTCTGATCCCGGTCCTGCTTCCCACGGGAACCTTTTCATTTATTCATTATATTTATTCAGTCTATTTGTTCTTCCAGACTATGATCTATCCCTGTACCAAATTTTAGCCAGATCCGTTCAGCCGTTTTTGCGTGAAAGACATACATCCATACATACTCACAAACTTTTGCGTTTATAATATTAGTAGGATAGGAATTAGCGCCTGCGCTGCGTCAGGCCTATGCACGCATGCTGGCGCCTGTTTCATGCAAATAATACGGAACTAATTTCGTGCAGATAATTTACACAAAAGAAGGCATAGGATTTGCACGACGTGCGGGCTCCCACATTCGTGACACGCACGACGCAGCGCATGCGCTTAACCGGCTGATATTTATTATAATAATTATTGTAAGTCACTTTTACCAAAGCATATAATTTAATCGAGCTACGAGAATTAGTCATTAAGGCTGAATTTCACCAGTGGAAATAAGACTAACATATTACTCAGTGACATTCATTGAACAGAATGTGCTAACGCTTATAATAATTGGTGAAATTATTGCTACGAGCGGCTTTCACCAATGATAGAAACTAGTGATGTGCCAGACATCCGTATCCTAGGATATCCGAGGGAGAAGAAAGATCCGTATCCGTTACTTTTTTGGCGGATCGTTTACCTTATTTATTTAATTTAATATAGGAACATGACCCGTCACGCAAAGCGTTATAATATCTTCAACTATCGTTTCAAGGTCACGCGCACCGACACCGATTGAGTTAATAAGTTAAGATGCGTATCCGCAGATGTTGTGTACATTTCTACCGGTCTTGAAAATGATTAATTCTTGTGGCTAAGTTGTAGTAGTATTTAATTTACTTTGTACTAGTACAAAATGTCCTACGCACAATAATTAGCAATAATTAATAAAACGAGGTAACTAGTCTGTTGTATTTTATTTTAACTTTTATATTAATTAAACTTGGCCGAATTTATAGGGCCTGTACACCAGTACAACTGCTAATTGACGGACGAGGCTCTGGCGCAGGCTTTTTTCGAGGTTGGGGGGGGTCAGATGGCAGTCGCAGTCAAAAGGGGGGGTTGGAGTAGTAGCCTGACCGAGGTGAAAGCCTGGGAACAACGCCAAGATGGTGATGAATGTGATGATTAAAGAAATTAAATGGCCGGGCGTGAAGGGTGACGAGGGTGAAGGGGGATTTGATCCGTAGAACACGTCGAGGTAACTAACGTTGACGACGAAGGTCGGTTGGGGCCTCAGGGATATCCTTTCTAGGGCGTATCTGTAACACAAGTCGATGTGATGAAACGTGTGCGGTTTAAGTCTGTTCGAGTCAGGGATATCCAACTCATTGTTAGCTCCGGTGAGGTGAAGTCCGAAAGGGGTTACCTAACGTGAATAAAAAATAAGTACGGCGTGGAGCTCATTGAAAACTGGTTTGTGGCGTTCGCTTCGCGACAGAAGTGGCAACACCTCTCATCGTTACTTTGAGGTAGCACTAAGCTTCTTTGAGTAGCATTAGGACTTTTGACTAATGTTCTTCTGATGCGGGAGTGGAGTAGTTGTTATTTTAGGGAACTATGTTACTCGATGTGTCTCCTTGATTAGCAGAGGGCACATAGTAGAAACGGTGAAGGGGTGAGCAAGCTGGAGATGTAATGGAGACCGTAACAAATCCTAATGGTGAGTATTAATGTAAAGTCATTGAGAAAGTGAAAATTACTTATCAGAAGCGGCAATGGGTAAACTTAACAAAAAAAGTCTTTTAAACATAGTAAAACTTTTCTACCATTTAAGGGATTATTATTTCCAATGGCCATTGAAGACCTGTCAAAATGTTAGTAGATTTTGAATAGTGTTGTAAAGCTTAGTTAAATCTGTAAAATTAATCGATTCAATCACGTTTAATGATTACATTCGATAGTAAATTTTCATACTACAAAAAGGTGTAGTACGGAAATGCCTTCAAGTTATTATACGAATAAGTCTAATTCGTAATAGGTAATTTGAGCAAAAAGTATTTTTAAGAATAGGTCCTTTCAGGAATAAATCCTTTCCGGACTCAGTAGCCATTTTCGGAATAAAGCATTTTCGTACTAAACCCGTTCCATCTCTAAATAGTTAGTGTTATTTTATTTTGTTTATATTTGTCCGTCTTATGTCATCTTGATGTCTGAAGTCTTAGTAGATTCATGAGAACCAAGGAGTAAATTGATTATTCCCGTAAAATATAATAAGAATCTAATATGAATACATACGAATTTGCTACCAACTTAATATTCTTCACCTCTGTCATGTTTTAAATGTAAACAATATAACCATTTCTGTTATTATACTCAAGAAAAGTGTATCAAAATGTTGGCGTTGCTGCTATTAAATAGGATGAATGCCAAACGGCGAGTACGGCATCAGAGGCCGGCGAAAGTGAATAAAACAGACAGGAAAGCTCCAGAGATTATGTACTGTCGAACTTGCCTCAGTACTGATGACCTAGTGTCCATATTTTACAACAATGAGAATGAAGAAAAAAGGTCTCATGACTTGAGACTGGTTACTGGACTTGAGGTGAGTTCATAAGGTTTTGCCTTTCAGAATGGTACATAGTTCTTTATTGCACACAAAATAAGTACAGATTTATACTCAAACAAAACATTGTAATAAGACCATGTAAACATATTTGTAATAGGTTTTTTTTAATTTTTATTTTTTTATTTTTTATGAATTATAGGCTCTCTTTTGACCTCTATCTCACCTGTCCGTAGTGACGATGTGGTCTACGATGGATCTTGTTTGCCTAGAAGGAACCTAATCATTCGAGACTTCAAGATTGCTAGGTTATAGCTTAATAACCGAAATTACTAATATTTCCCTAATCCCTCCAGCTAAGCTAAACTGCTTGTGTTCTGTGCTTGTGCTTCTCAGGACAGTGGTGCGTTTTGAACCGGTTGTCCATTTGCAATTAGTTTAGTTTCTTTTAGGCATTCTGTAAGTTCCATTTTAACATTATATACAGGATAAATTATTTTGGCTGACTTAAGAATGGTTACATACAAAACATACTGTGATATATGTATAACTGTGGGAAGCTCGAATATTAATGGTAACTGTTGTCTTACGTACTGTGCAAGTCTGTAATTATACGCCTTAATAGCAAACTGTGGTTTTATTTAGAACAAGATAAGCAGAATACTCCCATACTCTTGATACACATTATAATAGGGACTCAATCTTCAGATATACTAGCAATTATCCCTGGCCTCATACGTATGCGATTTGACTACCAAGTGAAAATTGAAAACTATATCAAAATCCATAGTGTTGTTTAAAAGAAGAGAGAAACAGACAGAAACATTAGAAGTGACTTGAGTTTTGAGACTAATAATAATGATTTCAGATAAAAATGGATGATGGGCTCTCCCAGAAGATTTGCACACAATGTATAGAGACCATGAACATGGCATTACAATTCAGACGGACAAGCAAGAAGTCAGAGAAGGCACTGCTTAATATGATATCAGGTAATTAGCCATCTTATATACTGTACTGTTGAGTCATAGGGCGATTTGACTAGGTAATAGAGTGATTGGGTGGATAAAGTGATTGGGCGGATAATGTAACTAGGTGAATAGAGTGATTGGGTGGATAAAGTGATTGGGCGGATAATGTGACTGGGTGAATAGAGTGATTGGGCGGATAAAGTGATAGAGTGGATAATGTTACTGGGTGAGTAGAGTGATTGGGAGAGATAAAGTGAATAGCGATTGAGTAGATAATGTAACTGGATGGATAAAGTGATTGAATGGCAGCAATAGGCTCACCTCTTATTGGCACTTTTATATACTACTAGCGGCCCGGTACGTGCTTCGCTACGTCAAAATGATCAGCCATGTATTGACTTCAAGGGCTTACCCGGGGTGCCCGGCAACGGACACTCGGGGAGGATCAATCCCTTCGGATACCCCCCACCGGCCAGCGGGGGTGGTTTTGTCGTGTATCGACTAAAACCGAACGGTGTGCGCACGAAAAAAAAAAAATCTAAAAGATTTTCTTAATATTTTTTTCCGTAAGAACCTTGTACAGAGTATTAGAAAACTACAAAAAAAAAAAACAGCCAAATCAGTCAAGCCGTTTTCATGCTATGTCGTGACAACGGAAAACGGGTTTCATTTTTATATATATAGATAAAAACATAGATATTTCTAGGATCTTGCTTCCTTGGTTGAAATGGTTCATTTCTACTAAGAAAAGCGAAGATCACCACCTAAGAGATATGCGCCTCCTAAGTATTTAAATTTTTCAGCGAAACCCAAAAATAAATATTCATCACGGCTCCAGAAGACTCTAAAACCGAAAGAGGAGAGCACCAAAGTAGAGAAGGTGGAGATGAACGACTACAGCTATGAGATCTTTGGGGAACAGTTCCAAGACCAAGATGATGATTTCGATCTACATGATGAAGGCAAACCTCAGATGATGCAGGTATGGTTATATTCAACAGTTTGAGAAGTAGGACAAAGAGAAGCCAATCAGGTCTTTTGGGCAGCAGCAGCCTGCAAGGCTTGCAAGTCAGAGTTCGGAGAGTTCGGCTTACTATAATGTCGCAACCTTCACGGAGGAGCCTTCACAAAGAAAAAGAAGCTCTTCTGGTTTTTTTTATTCGTCAAGCGATATGTTCTATGGCAAACTGCGCGGTTATGTGTAGGTTCTTCATAACTTCACGCCTGTATCCGCGAAGGGGTAGGCAGAGGTGTATTACACACCCACGATTCACCAGTTATGTTTAGGTCCCAATGTAATAGGGGGCGAGCCTATTGCCATCTACCAGGCACATTACTAAGCGAGCGATAATACACATTTTTAATACACACATAACTACGAAAAGTCAGAGTTGTTTATGTGTGTAATTACTCCCCAGAACTGCCCGGGGCGACTAGGGATCGAACTCGAGACCTCGGCTCGGCAGTCCGTAATGTACACTACTGGGCTATCGAAGCTTCTCTGTGTGTGTAGCTCTCACCCACTAAAGCCGCTGCGGTGTGCCATATGGCACCTCAGGAAGTCAGCCTGCACCAGTCTCGTCCGTTGATTGGCAGGTGCACCTGCTGGCTGCTGGGGTTGACTTGGGCCCTGAAGATCTATACCTACCTATACTATACAGTTTTTTTTTTTTTTTTTTATCGTGCGGAAATCCCTTCGGATACCCCCCGCCGGCCAGCGGGGGCGGTTATGTCGGGCTTGCACCGACTAAAACCGCATGCCGTCTCGGGTCTTCAGACGCCGGGATGTAAGGTTACCCATAGAGCATATCCCTCGCACCCCGGCTGACCCTGGGCCATCTCACCACTAACAGCATCGCTCATCCTGTCTCCTCTGAAAGCAGAGGAGTACGGAGAGCGATGTGTTCCCGCCACGTTGGGTATTGGCCGACGATCAAAGCCAACCCTATGAAGGGGTGAAGGGGAAGCCATTGACCGCCGCCCAGGGTGTACCGGCCGCTCCGATTCCGTTCCCCCCGGACTGCAGCGGGATCGGAATCGGAGCGACACTCGAGGAGGTTACCCAACACACACCCCTACCTATACTATACCTAAGCAAAATAAAAAATTGAGGGAAAATATTCTATTTATTATTCTAAGACATTCTACACAGCGCTATCTAGTAGCTCCAAAGTAAGCCTAGCTGAATTAACGTAAATTACATGTTATGCATAGAAACACCTAGACTAGACTACAAACAACTAGACTAGACCATTTGGACTGAGTGGGTGTCGAACTTGTGACCTCTGGCTTAGCAGTCGAACGCTGTACCGCTGCTACGCCAGAGAGGTAGTCATGTAGTAAACAAGCTGATGCCCGCGGCTCCGCTCGCGAGGAGGTCTTTTATCGTTTTTGGCTATATCTCCGGTTCTACTTAACCAATTGCAATCAAACATACGGCAGATTTTAAGTCTGACCAAGACCTTTCGACCTTTGAAAATTTCGGCAATTTCATAGGTAAAGACCTATTATTTATTTACAAAAAAAAAGTATCTTATTTTTTTTTATATTTAGGACACGTCAATTTGACTTCACCTCGCCTGATGGTAAGCTGAAGGTAAAGTCTTAGGAAAGAGGGTCACCATTACATATATCCGCATTCTAGAACCCATATGACAAGCTCTGCTTAGTTTGAGTCTAGATGGCGGTGTGTAAGTTGTCCTAGAATATTTATTTATTATTTTTATATTACTATTAATATCTCCAATGTACGGTTACAACAAATTTACAATTTTATATTAAACTATGTAAAATACTTTTTCAGAAGACAGCGAAGAAGAAGCGAATGTTGTTACCGAACTGCGCGTCCTATAAGTGCAACACATGCAATAAAGAGTTTCGCATGAAGGCGACCTACAAGGCGCATATGCGCTTCCATACGAACTACTGCGTATGCGAGGTGAGCGTTCATCTTATTAGCATATGTGTAGCGTGTGTTGTGTAGCCTAGGTAGCTTAGTGATAAGGAGTCGGCCTCACGATCGACAGGTCCCTGGTTCGTCACCCTGGCGTCTGTAGACCCGAGACGGCGTGCAGTTTTAGTCGGTTCAAGCCCGACATAACCGCCCCCGTTGGTTGGCGGGGCGTATCCGAGGGGATTTCCGCACGAAAAAAAAGTCCCAGGTTCGAATCTTGCCCATTACACTATTGACGTGAACACACTCCTAACACAAGCAATTTAGCTTAGCTGGAGGGGTTAGGGGGAATATTAAAATAATTTCGGTTGCTAAAGTTATTGGCATAATTTTGCAAAATAATCGTACCAGTCACACAGCCGAGATAAAAGGTATGTTATCAAAAAAAGCAACCGCCAAATGTAGGTACAAGACTCGGCCTACTCCTAATAACCGCGAAAAATATATTACAATTCGAAATCTCTGCAGTAAGGTGTGTAGAAAAGCACAACGCCAATATATTCATAACTCGGTTGAGAATGCAGACCCAGCAAAAGTTTGGAAATTCCTCAGAACACTGGGTGTTGGAAAGTCACGTCAGGATTCTATTCCCAAAAAAATTGATATCGATTTACTTAATCAACATTTCTCATCGTCGTCTAAATGTGATCGGACTCACAAAGACAATACTTTGCAATATCTTTCATCGCTTCCAATACCTGACTACTCACCGTTCTTGTTTAATCAACTAACTGCTTGTGGTGTTAAAGAGTATATAATGTCAGTAAGCTCCAATGCTGTTGGCAGTGACTGTGTAAGCCGGAACATGGTACAACCTATCCTGGAACAAATACTACCCATAATTTGCCATGTACTAAACCATTCCCTTTCTTGCAGCATGTTTCCAGATGTTTGGAAAGAGGCACAAATTAAAAAATCTAATCCTTCGTCCCTTTCCGAGTTTCGACCCATTTCCATCTTACCTTTTCTATCGAAAGTCCTAGAACGCTTAGTTTACAATCAATTAGCTTCATACCTTACAAGGAACAATCTCCTGAATTCACTCCAGTCAGGATTCCGTCCTGGACACAGCACGGCCAGCACATTGATCAAGGTTACTGACGACATCAGGCTAGGCATGCAGAAGGGAAATCTTACGGTACTCTCCTTACTTGATTTCAGCAATGCGTTTAATACTGTAGATTTTCATATCCTGCTTGGCATACTGCGCTCTATTAACATATCTCCAACAGTGATTGATTGGTTTCATAGTTACCTGTTTGGGCGCCGGCAGCGTGTACGTGTTGAAGATTCCTTTTCCACCTGGCGTAATACATCTGTCGGTGTGCCACAGGGTGGCGTGCTATCTCCTTTGCTTTTCACAATTTTTATAAATTCCATCTCTAAGTCATTACATTGTTCCTACCACCTTTATGCAGACGATCTTCAAATATATACACAGGCTCCTTTACAGGAATTGTCGACAGCCTTTAATGCTATTAATACCGATTTGACGAGGATATGCACTTGGAGCAAGCGGTATGGGCTGGAAGTGAACCCCTCTAAGACTCAGCTAATAGTTATTGGTAGCTCCAGAATGCTGCCTCAAGTTAATTGGTCACAGTTACCAGATATCGTTTTTAATGGCATTCCACTGGAAATATGCCAAAGTGTGAAGAACTTAGGGATATTCATCGACAGCACACTATCGTGGGGTCCTCAAATCCGTGAAGTTAGTCGCAAATTGTTTGCATCAGCGGGGTCTATGCGCAGACTGCGTAACTTTCTACCAACGACCACTAAAATTGCACTTGCAGAATCTCTCCTTCTTCCTCTTCTTGACTATGCCGATATCAGCTATCTCGACGTCACCGAGGAGCAACTCGATAAGCTTGAGCGCCTTCAAAACTTTTGCATTAGATTTATATTTGGTCTACGCAAATATGATCACGTATCAGAGTTTCGCATATTGCTCAAGTGGCTCCCAATTCGACTTCGACGGAATGCTCATATTCTTGCCATGCTTTATAGTATTCTCTTTAATCCCAATTCTCCCTGTTATTTAAAAGAACGTTTCGTGTTCCTCAATGACACACATTTAAAATCCTTGAGGTCGTCAGAATCATTGGTATTGGCAGTACCTAGGCATTCTACGATTTTTTATGATAAATCGTTCACTGTACAGGCGGTACGGTTATGGAATGCACTGCCATTATCGATTAGACGGGCACAATCACTGGCCATCTTCAAAACGATGGTGAAAGAGCACTACCTGGGCCTATAGTCTCCCCAATTCCTTTTTTTTCTTTTTGCGTTATGTGCTGTCTAACTTTCGTACGAGATATAAAAATAATTTATGTGTAGATTTAGTATATATATAAATTTTGTATGTCTATATGAATAATTTATATTACCTACAATTATGTTCGATTATATATGTCTGTTTATGTATCATTGTATGCTTATTTTTAGGTATATGTACCTAGTACATTGCAATCATTTGTGTTTGTAATCTAGTCTGTTACATTATATGACTACGTTACTCCTCTATCTTTTCCTATTACACCAATAACTACCCAATATACGATTTAGCTCATTTAAAATTCATGTCCATCCAAAGGTTGCCTGTAAGATATTGCTTTTAGCGATAAGGCCGCCATTTGTACATGTATTGTTTAAGTTTCCATATATGTATATTCTGATTGGTGTACAATAAAGTTTATATCTATCTATCTATCTATCTATCTACCAGTCGACAAAACGAGTTATGGTCAATTAAAAAAAAAAAAAGTGTCCGAATTTACTAGTGTACCCGTTAGGTGTTACGAATGGGTACACATCGGTAGTGTAGTGTCCAGGATTCGAATCCGGGACCTCTGGATCGTAAAGCCAACACCTTAACCACTAAGTCGACAAATTTTTAGTTAGCGAGTCTAGTAGTATACATACTAGTCTATGGTACCATCCAACTTTTTCTTTAGTCTTTGCTACTATCCCCCAGGCATGCGGCAAGCGATGTCGGAACAACAACCAACTGCAAGAACACAAGCGCGCTCGCCACGGCCTCTACAGGATACACAAATGTGCTTATTGCGAATACAGCTCCGCGACTAAAGAGGCTCTCACTGTGAGTACTGGTTCATTTACTTCATCTGTAAATATCACCAAGCAACCTTTTAATCAACCAACCAACCTAACAATCAATCAACCAACCAATCAATCAACTAAACTAACAATCAATCAATCTTTTAGGATGGATTTTAATATAGAATTTGTTTATTTATGTGCGTGGGAAGAACAACGCGTCCACACCTTTCAACATATTATAATTTCTTAACAATAGTTGGGTGTTTTTAGCTTTACCTAGTTCTTAAGAATTTACCGTAACGCATAACTGTTTTTGTCCCTTATAAATGAAATCAAAACCACCCAACTAACACACCAATCAACCATCCAGACCGACCACTAACGGTCGTAGAATATTTATCAATCAACCCACCAACATATCGATCAATCAAACAACGAACTATGTATGACAAGAATGGACAATACATCTTGGAAGTCTTACCAACTTCAAATTGTCTTTGTAAATTTTGGCCAGCTAGTGAATTAAGAAATTAAATTTAAGTTTAGTCTCGCTAACGCCTACTTTAGTCGTACGAAACTCTGGAGACGCGGGTCGGTTTTTTTTTTTTTTTTTTTGTTTTTTTTTTTTTTTTTTTTAAAGAATATTAGTAACCGAAATTACTAATATCCCCCTAACCCCTCCAGCTAAGCTAAATTGCTTGTGTTAGGAGTGGGTTCACGTCGGTAGTGTAATGGCCAGGATTCGAACCCGGGACCTCTGGATCGTAAGACTCCTTAACCACTAAGCTACCGACGCTTCTTTATGGATGTATTATTATAAAAATTGTAGATCCACGAACGCCGCCACACTGGTGAGAGGCCATATGTCTGCGACCACTGCGGGGCCACCTTCCACCGGAGATCAAACCTGGTGCAGCATATTGCTATACATTTGCCTGAGAAGAACTTCCAGGTAAAGTACATTATCTAGGACTGCCCACACATCTGTGCTTGACACTTATCGGTACTCATATTCTAATAAAGTAGAAGTTTTTAAATCGATTTTTGAACAAATTAAAATCGGACAAAGTTAACATTTAGGACGGGATATGAAACCGCGAGCAGTCGCTTTCCAGGGAATATTCTGACCCATTAATTTCGATCCGCTCCGATTTAAATTTACACCAATTATGGGCACACACCTCTGACTTTTCATAGTTATGTGTGCATTAATAAATGTTAATTATCGCTCGCTTAATCATGTGCCCGGTAGATGGCAATAGGCTCGCCCTCTATTACATTGGGACCTTAATATAACTGACGAATCGTGGGTGTATAATACACCTCTGCCTACCCCTTCAGGGATACAGGCGTGAAGTTATGTTTATGTTATGTTATTTAAATTTATAGGAAAAGTAATGAAATTTTGAAGGCATTAGTTCATTCGTAAGAATTTCGGTAGATGGCTCCAGCGTCGCCTTGAGACGTATATAATATATCGGAGAATTTCGAATATCTGGGAAGTGTCTAGGTAGCTTAATTGGTCTGAGTATTCTCTCTAGACAGCTGGCTGCAGATTTAAGTTACATACTTACTGAATGTTGACTTTCGGATTTAAATTTAAAGAATGCATTTAAGTGATTTTAAATTAACTTAAAAAAAAATCCATAATATTGTTTAAGTTTTTGGGTGTTGGATGGAAGTTCAGCGCACACATAAGTTAGGTATTTCAATATCTTATTTGATTCTTTTTATTCATTAATTCATTTTAATAGTGCAATATTTTCATTTATTTAATGTAAAACAATATATATATATATATTTAGAAGATAATTAAATTACAAAACAGATAATCATGTGTCAAAATAGGGACAAAATGGTCAATATCCGGTACAACTTTAACCTGATATTGTCAATTTTGACATATTTGTACCTTTAATCGACACTTTCATCGAAATTTTTACAAAATTACTTATATTTATGTACAAGAAATCGTTATCTTTAGATATTTTTGTCGCTACATCAAACATATTATTCACTGTCTCTTGTATTCAGTGCGACATGTGCCCTAAACGGCTCAAGTCGCGCAAATTCCTTCAGATACACAAACACAACGCGCACACCGGCAAGCGCTATGGGTACTTGTGTGGCATATGCGAGCACCGCTTCGAGAAGCCCAACAAGGTGCGCGCGCACTCGCGCCGGGTGCATGGCGTGCCGGACGACCAGCAGGGACCGATCGTTAGGGTGCAATTGTAAAAATAGCACCTGTTTTTATTGATACTAAATAGATATCGTGACTAGGGACCGTAGGGCGCTTGTGACCTTTGTTTTTAGAAGTAATAACGTCTTTAAAATTGCTTCCATAGGGAGGCAATAAAACAATTAACCTTGCCTCTTTTCCCCTTTTTACCCTTGCCACATTTACCCTTTTTACCCTTTCCACCTTCCCCCCTTTTCACATGTTCCGTTTTTTAACCCTGCCTCATTTCTCCTTTTTACCCTTGTCACATTTTCCTGTTTTACCCTTGCCACTTTTCCCCCTTTTTACCCTTTCTATATTTCCCGTTTTTACGCTTTCCACATTTCCCCATTTTACCCTTTTCACATTTCCCTTTTTTACCCTTTACACAATTCCCCTTTTTACCCTTTTATAGTGTGTGATGTGTGCAAGTCACACACGGTAGAAGTGAAGCTTCTGAAAAGTCCCTGATAAAAAAAAAAACTATAGACTTATTTTTTCGTTTCATCGAGTTTGAAATCACAACGATTCTAAAGAAGTTTCACTTCAAAAAGAATGGCACAAAATCGATGCATACAAGTTGGTTCTATCGTCTCCATCCAAAAGTTTAATTACACAGGATAGCAAAGGAATTTATTACGCTTAGTAAAGACTGTGAAACCGCCTTTCTGAGGTTATTTTGCTGCGTACGAGACTTATCCACGATACAGCCACACCCCATTTTTTATGTAAGCCGCGTGTATATGACCACTCCTCGATGCTAAAGCGAACAAGATCACCATTGCAGATACCAATAATCCTAAAATGGTAGCTTTCAGTTTGAAGGCTTGATGAGATGTTTTCCACGCCCCGCTTAAGCGACCCGGGATTGTAAGAAGAAGGAAACACGTGTGTGTTTATTATATTAATGCTCGGTAAACATATGAGGTGGCGAACCGCATGGACTTGGATGGAATTAGTTGCACCATATGAGGCTGACACCTCAGCCCTGCATGTTCCAAATGGTCGACATTTTGTGGATACAGAATATACTGCTTCCGGGCTGTTTGGCCGTGGTCCATAGGAAACTTGTATTCCAGACGTTTAGTCGATCACTGTGGTTGACATCTTCAGTGGTACAGGTCCGGACGCCGTCGAGTGCTGGGTACCAATCTATTTGGAGTTGACATGAAGGTTTTCATCTCCAAAAAGATTGGTAACCCATACCCAGCACTGAGAGACGCTCGTCATCACAATTCAAACATGACGAAGCCAACACCATCCCCAGTATCGGGCCACACTCCCTTACGTAGCCTCGACCAATCAGGATCGAGCGCATCGGTTCCGCATTTCTCGACCAATCAGGATCGATCACATCGTTTCTCCCCTTCAACTGCGCCTATAAATACGCCAGTGACTCGGGCCTCTACATCTGTCGCAGAGAAGTCGCCGCCGTCCGGACCTATACCACTGAAGATGTCGACCGCAGTGATCGACGAAACGTCTCGAATACCAGTTTCCTATGGACTACAGCCAAACAGCCCGGAAGCAGTATATTCTTCCGGCCGTGAAAGCCTTAAGATTTATATTTTGGATAGGGAAGGCGTTTAGGGAGAACTTAATGATCTGTAATTCTGAGTTCGTTGTGAACATGGTACTGGAGGACACCTGTGACCTGCGTTCTAAATGGTGGATATTTGATTGGGTAAGGCGTTTAGGTAGAACTTTGAAATAATACTATTTTTTAACGGATTCTATCGCGATTTTTTTTATTTTATTTTATATTTATACTCTTATACGCGGCATAGCCGTTTGTTGTTGGCTGAACTCCTCCGTAATCACTCGCGCGATCTTGACCAAATTTACCACGTTGAAGTGTGGACACTGAGGAGTGTTTTGAAGCGAGGTGGTTCATGTCCGATGTACCATTGAGGAATAATCACCGAAAAACAGTTTGACGAGCGCACGGTATTAGCTAAGCGCGCGACCGTAGTAAGATGTCTTGTTTTCAAGTAAGAGTCCTACTGGCTCAGCTCAATTAATTTCAGTCGCACCCTGCACTGAATTCCTAGTTTACATTGAACCCGACGTTTCGGTTGCTTTTTAGCAGCCACGGGGTATCGTCGAGTACAACATCAAATAAATCGCGATAGAATCCGTTAAAAAATAGTTTTATTTCAATGTGTGACATTCGCGTAAACTTCCGACAATATCATGTAGGTAGAACTTATTGATCTGTTATTCCGAATTCAATAGTGTGAACTTAGGAATTTAGAAAAACAGTAACCTACGTTCTAAATCGTGGACATTTTAAATAGGGAAAGGCGTTAGGCAATAGTAAAAAATGTTTATATTTAACTGATACATCCCGAGTGTCAGTCATCGTCGGTTCTTATGTTGCTATTGCAGTGAGAGAGTGAGAGAGGTTGATCCCATTTTATGACGAAAACTGGAAAAATTTCGCCCCTTTGCCAAGTTAGCTACAAAAAAGATGTATTATGTGGTCATAATTATATGAATGAAAAAATCGATAATTTAAATGAAAAGTAATGTTTTAGAAACAAATATTTATAGTCATTCAGCCTACCCGCGGCTAAATAAGTCTTATAACGTATTCTTTATAGAAATAACATTTAGATGTAAAATAATGTGATATTTATTCATAATATAAAACTAATCATTGTTATATGTCTGTGTAAATCATTCAATCAATTATAAATCTCATAAGCTGGCAAGTACCACTCCCTCAATTAACCAGCTTTAAGTAGCAGTATACTCCATTTCATACTGTTAATGAGAGAACAGTGGGTTGTTTAGCTGCCAGACTAGTATTTATTAAAATATATGACTTGTATTTTATATGTATAATAGTTATATTTAAGAATAATAGGTATTTTACCTCCCATGTAATCGTGACGTACCGAAATAATTTGTATTATAAAGGAGAATGCCCATTCTTGGTTGCGCTTTTAGACGTTCGCGTCAATATTTCAAATGTTAAAAAATAACATTGGTTATATTATAACTTTTCAACACTAAATCGCTTCTATAGAACTTGGGGTTTGAATTGTAATTATAAAGATCTAAAACTTGAATAAATTATCGTTTCCATTTTAATTTAATTGTTACCATTATCTTTATATATAAAAATTAATTGCTGTTCGTTAGTCTCGCTAAAACTCGAGAACGGCTGGACCGATTTGGCTAATTTTGGTCTTGAATTATTTGTGGAGGTCCAGGGAAGGTTTAAAAGGTTTGTCATCGATTGAGGCAGTACGAAGTCTGCCGGGTCAGCTAGTATAAAATAAACCATTGGTGGTAGAAAGCAAATATACCAATGTTTTTAAAATAATATGGTTAAATAATAATACGTGATAATAATTCGCAATGTGACATTCAAATATATTGTAGTTATGTTATCTTAATATTTCGTGTATGTATTCGTAGTTTATTAGTGATAATCAGTTAAAGTTGTAAAATAGTGTATGCGCTTCAGTGGTAGTTTTTTCTTAATTTATGCATGGTTTCACTGTTTTAAAACATTCCAAAAGAAAACTCAAACGTCAGTTCAACAGTCAGTGTCACAATATTTTATTGTTGTTGTTGTTTTTCTCGTTGTAATCATTTAATTTCTCAATAACCCCAAGTTCTGTTACAATATGCGTTTATATTTCAGATAATACTTAATGCAGCCTTTTTAATGCAGTTTATACTTATGTGACATAGCAAAAAAAAGTGTGCAACCGATTTCCATACTGACATGAGCATTGTCCTTTATATTAATACTGCCATAAGTTTAAGTGTAATGTACAGAATATTATAGTTGTAATGATTCTCCTGATCTCTACTAGAATTAAGAGTAGTTCAATGACTAAGGGGTCAAATTTGCATTTGCGACTGAGAGCTAATGTGTACGAACCTCCCATTCGAACAATACCTATGTTATTTACGTAACTAGGGGCGCAATGCATTCTGCTGTTGAAATGTTGAGCTGAGAGTGCACTACATGTGCACCTACAAAACCTGCCCCACAACTACCCCCCGATTACCATTGTGGTCTCAACATTGATCATTTTGGACAAATCAGATTTTTAATGGCAATAGGCTCGCCACCTATTACATTGGGACCTAAACATAAACTGGCGAAATGTGGGTGCTAGCAC
This sequence comes from Cybosia mesomella, assembly GCA_946251805.1. Classification (NCBI taxonomy): domain Eukaryota; kingdom Metazoa; phylum Arthropoda; class Insecta; order Lepidoptera; family Erebidae; genus Cybosia; species Cybosia mesomella. Next base: position 20,786,894 of record OX276411.1, read on the forward strand.
CTCTGCCTACTCCTTCGGGGATATAGGCGTGAGTTTTGTTATGTTATGCAGATTTTTAAATTTTTGAAGGGTGATTATTCCTCCATGGTATTATTTTTTAATTCCGGGTATCAAGTTGTATTTACATGCAAAGATTGGTCAAAATTGCTCGATTAGTTTAGGAGGAGTAGCGTCACAACCGAAATACACCGATTGGAGTATAGAGAGCTTCGTCTCGCTCTCAGCTCAACTAGCAATGTTGTTTTTAAGTCTTTATGAATAACTTTATATGCACCATAGGTGGTCAAATTATTACTGGGGACAGGAGCGAGTTTTGTAAATTTTTCATTTTATATAACTTTATTTTATAAAAAGACTTCATTTTATTTATATTTTTTACTAGTGTTGACGCTTTTGTTTTTTGGCAATACATACTTGTATCCTATTTTAAATTAAAGAAGCAATATGTAAGTACATTGTACTTGGCGACCTAATGTCGGAACTTGGGAACTAAGATTGTTCAAAAAATTCAATGAAGTATTTTTACATATTTTTGCTACATAATAATATAGAGCTACTTTAAAGTGTGAAATAAACTTTAAAGTAATATTGATAAAATTTAGCTTTTTAGGCCTAATCTAATCTAATTTAATTTTTAAAAAAATTGGCACTCCAAGAGTGCTGACAGAAGTACAAGTACAAACAAATATTTACAGAGTCATCGATGTTGTTCATTATGAATCAGTTCGAAACTTCATCAAGGTCAGAACAAAATAGTTCATCAGCTACAACAAAGATGGCGTTGTTATAAAAAAAATATACTTACGGAAAGCGTCAAAGTGACGATGATGCGAGTTCCATGATTTTTGTTCATCCAATATGTGCTCACAGCGCCTAAAGAACCATTAAAGACTGTTATTTGCTAAAAAGTTAACGTCAATAGTGAAAAATATTTTTTTAAGGAATATTAGTAACCGAAATTACTAATATTCCCTCTGACCCCTCCAGCTAAGCTATATTGCTTGTGTTAGGAGTGGGTTCACGTCGGTAGCGTAATGGCCAGGATTCGAACCCGGGACCTCTCGATTGTGAGGCCGACTCCTTAACTACTAAGCTACCGACGACGCTTGTACTGTCACTAATAGTTTGACCACTCGTTGTATGTAATTATAGAGAACGCTGTAAAATAAAGTATTGGTATAATCCTAATAATATTCAACAACAAAGCAATAATAAACTGTCACCGGTTACCTTTTTTTTTTTTTTTTTGCGGGGGCGGGTCGGTTATGTCGGGCTTGAACCGACTAAAACCGCACGCCGTCTCGGGTCTACAGACGCCGGGGTGTATGTTTGCCCATAGAGCATATCCCTCGCACCCCGACTGACCCTGGTGGCACCGGTTACCTAAGCAGTATTTTAAGTGTTAGACAAAATTATTTTATAAGTACATGTACACGGAATGCTAGCAGTTCGACTGCTAAGTCGGAGGTCGTGGGTTCGATTCCCGCTCAGTGCAAATATTTTTATGCATGAATATGTCTATTTGCATATTGGTCTGGGTGTTTGTATATATAATATGTATTTACAAAACAAAATGTATCTAAGTATGTTTGACCGCATTCTAGAACACATAACACAAGCTAGTTAAGCGCTGCTTACATTGGGTCTAGATAGCGCTGTGTAGAATGTCCTAGAATTGTTTTTTTTTTTTTTTTTTTTTTTTTTTTTTTTTAATTCCGCAACATCTACAATCCGTTCTGCAACAATAACAATGGCAATAATGTCAATGCTCACCAAAATGTTTAAAAGCTATATCTTCACTACTTCTCACTATCCAGCGGGGTACAGTCAATTGACGGACCATAAAAAAAAACGGACAAGAGAGTCTAACTCGTGCGCCGAGGTTCCGTACCCAGTTTGGGGGAGTGGCCCTAGTCGCCCCTCCCCATTTCAACTTGCTAGATCCTGAGGAAATCGGTGGTGACACACGGACAAGAGAGTGATCTTATAAGGGTTCCTTTTGATACCTTTCGAGGTATGGAACCCTAAACATTGAGAAATTATACTAAATAGACTTGGATATTTAGAAATTTGCGACCATTAATCCATTTTGGTGAGCGTTTATCTATTCTGGCAGGTCTTTCTAAGTAACTGGTTGTAAAAAAGGTGAATTTCTGGTTAGGCGTGTAAAATAGGTGAATTTCTGGTTAGGCGTTTTAGACCTTAACAATCGGTCCCTGGCTATCAACGCGTTGGACGAGGCGTGAGGTAAGGGCACTAATTGTTTGACTTTTAATTTAATATACATACACTCGAAGCACTAGTGGTTGACATAAATGACTAATATTAATATTAACATTTCAATAAAAGGTGAAAAATTAAGTATTAAGAAAGCATATGAATAAAAAAAGAAGAATCTGTCTATTTTAAATGTCGAATATCTGGGACGTGTCTACGTGGCTCAGTTGGTCAGAGCATGCCCCCTGTAAGGGACTGGTCGCGGGATCAAGTCCCGTCATAGATGTTCTCTTTTTCCGATATAAATCTATACGGAATAAATTTTTAGAATTCCTGGTCGATATATATAAAAAATCTGGAATTTGTAGTAAATATAAAACTCAACATTTGTCACCGGTGACCTATAAATTTAAGATTAAAGATGTATAATAAAAATTCAGTTTTAAGATTTATGAATTCAATTTTCAAGGCGGGCGAAGCGTCTTTGGTTTCATAGTTGCATTTCAAACAAATGATACTCCTCCGAGACCGTTTGACCGATCTCGACCAAATTTGCCACGGTGATCAAGTAGACATTACTGAGTGTCGTAAGGGGTCGAATGTCCAAATCGGTCTTACCAGTGAGGAATAATCAAATCAATGGAAAAAGTCGACCGGTCACGTTGACCTATTGTTGGATAGGCAAATCTCGCTACGCTAAAGTTTGGGTTGATTGCGAAGCTGGTAACCGTCCTAGTTTTTAGTTTCTTAAAAAAGATTTGTAGATTTCTTTTAACATAACATAACATAAACTCACGCCTATATCCCCGAAGGGGTAGGCAGAGGTGCAAGCACCCACGTTTCGCCAGTTTATGTTTTAGGTCCCAATGTAATAGGTGGCGTGCCTATTGCCCTTAACCGGGCACTTATAAACCTGCGATAAATACACACATAACTTCGAAAAGCATCGAAAAGTCATTGGTGTGTGCCATGGTAATACCTGGGATCGAACCCGAGACCTCGTCTCAGCAGTCATTTACCCATACCACTAGGCTACCGCGGTTTCTTTTAAATAATACAATAAATACAATAACCCGTTTAATACACTTTTTTTTAAATAAGTCAATTATGTTTTCTTAATTGTATGTTAAGTTTGTCAACTGCTAGTGACAACAACCTTTAAGTTGTTATGTCGATATGTCAAACACTAGTGCCGTTACCTTGTTTTATTTTTAAATTCTAAATGCAAAGGTTATATGTGACTCCATGCACTGAGATCTTTGGGGCGTGTCAACCTCATCTGCTAGGGCCCCCTTTCTTTGTTTCGTGCGGATATCCCCTCGTATACTCGCAGGCTAGCGGGGGCGGTTATGTCGGACTCGATCCGACTAAAACCGCACGCCGTATCTGGTCCTCAGATCAGGTTGTAAGGTTGCCTATAAAGCATTTCTCTTGCACCCCGACTGACCCTGGGCCATCTTCAGTTTCGAGATTTCCTCCTCGGGTTTGGGAACCACTGAAAACCATTCTGGATGTACGTTTCATGGTAGACCTAGAGGTTCTTGCGCAGGCTTGCCTCTCGGGGTTCGGACCTCACACGGCAGTCGTTCTCATAATAGCCAAAATTAACCATCATCATCAGACCATTGTTTCCGGTTGCATCCTGGGTTTCAAGTTTCGAAGTTCGTAGACCGCTTACGAGTACTACTTTTCCATATTTCGGATTGATATAAGGTTTGCCTTATGCGAATTTTATGAGAGTGACTGCTTTGTGGCCTCCCAGCCTTGACCCTTGATCAGCAGATGTACCGGGTTGCAGGTGAGGTTGGCTTATGGTGGGGCCCGTACAACCCCCATACACAAACAGTTTGAGAGTAATAACAACAAATACTAATACAGCTAATGTCACACATGCGGTTAATTAATTATTTGATTAGTCATTTCATTATTTTACATCCATCTTTACATCTTTCAAAATTATTGAATTTGCCACCCATTAATTATAATTTTTATAACGTCTCGGGACTTATCGCGATAAACATGGAACTTACTTTTACCGACGTTTCGAATGCGTTGCAGCACCCGTGGTCACGGCTCGACTGGCTGGCGAGCGTCGAGAGGTGTGCGGGGAAACATTCTTGTGCGCCTACCCTCCATTACTGTTCTAATGTATGGTAAGGCTGGCGGCACACCACACTCACTGTATCAGTTCTTAACGGCACTTTGTTTATGGGTTTAAGTATTTTAATCACTGGATTCCACGTCCCGGATAGTTTGAATCCATCTTCCCTATTGAAATTTTTATTTTTTTTTTTATTTTTATATTTTGAGTTTCATCAACCCAAAGTCCTCTCCACTGATCACCACTACTATCCACGTCTTGTGCGTGAAGCTATTGAAATTAAAAAATATAAAAATTTCAATAGGGAAGATGGATTCAAACTATCCGGGACGTGGAATCCAGTGATTAAAATACTTAAACCCATAAACAAAGTGCCGTTAAGAACTGATACAGTGAGTGTGGTGTGCCGCCAGCCTTACCATACATTAGAACAGTAATGGAGGGTAGGCGCACAAGAATGTTTCCCCGCACACCTCTCGACGCTCGCCAGCCAGTCAAGCCGTGACCACGGGTGCTGCAACGCATTCGAAACGTCGGTAAAAGTAAGTTCCATGTTTATCGCGATAAGTCCCGAGACGTTATAAAAATATGAGTTTACACCGCGATAGTTTAAAAATAACATTAATTATAAACCAACTAAACCAACTTCCAGTGAAACGAATTCATCATCATGATCATCAACCTTTGCTAGTCCACTGCTGGACATAGGTCTCCCCTAATGAGCGCCATAGCGCCCCGTCTTCAGCTTGCCGCATCCAGCATCTGCCCGCAATCGTCCGTAGAGCGTCTTCCCACCCGTGAAACTAATTCCAGTGAAACTAATTCCAGTAAAACTAATTCCAGTGAAACTAATTCCAGTGAAACTAAATTCGAAATCTCTCCTACAGTGCACTATCTGCAACAAACGCGAGAAATCCAGGAAACGTCTCCAGGTCCACGAGTACAAGGTGCACCGCGAGCGCCGATACAGGTACTTATGCCCCGTTTGTCAGGACACGTTCAGCAACCCCGCCTATGTGCGGAAGCACCTGGCCAGGACGCACGGAGTCCCGAGGGAACAGCAGGGAGTGGTCCAAAAGTGCAAGGTATTGTATTGTACTTCCTAATATCGAGAAGGGTTTGTTTGGTGCCCATTACTCACCTCAATTTCTGACTTGTTTACCCCACTCTTGACGTTTTAGTTCTTATTCCCTTCCCCCAACCCTTGGTGATTAGACAGTCGACAAATATCGCTATACTCCGGTGTCAATATAGGGACGGATATTTCAATAATATCCACACAGGTGTTAGGGAAACGTTTCCGAAAATCAAGACAGGCGATAGCACTAAGATAAAAAAAAATGTATTTTATTTCGATCCGTTTTAATTTTTTCTATACATCTTTCTTAGGGTTCCGTACCCAAAGCTAAAACGGGACTATATTACTAAGACCTCGCTGTCCGTCCGTTCTTCTGTCTGTACGTCTGTCACCAGGCTGTCTCTCATGAACCGCGATAGTTAGACAGTTGAAATTTTCACAGATGATGTATTTCTGTTGCCGCTATAACAAAAAATACTAAAAATAAGAAAAAAAAAAATAGTTATGGGGCTGCCTTACATCCAACCTGATTTTTTTGCCTTTTAGATAGATAATGGTACAAATGCATCCTGTATCCAAAAAAATTAATGCCGCAATGAATATAGGTATGACGTCGCCGGTCGTTGATTTAGCTGTGCTAGCACGATGGAGCATGAAAAATGCTATAAATAATAATAATAAGTGAAAGTTTATTGCAAAGCTTCGGAACAGTATTTTACATTGTACCCACAAAATATTTATATTAATGGGGACTAAAAAAACATTCTTAAAAATCATAAAGAGTGTGTGCTTAAGACCGCACGGCAGAAGTGAAAACTTCATTGTTAAAATATATAATATTAGCACGATAAACCGCTAACTACACACACTAACCTCACAGTGTAAACCAAATAATTGTCAAAATATTTTTTATTATGTTCCAATAATAACTATTAAATTAATAAAGACAATTATTACGTATGAATTGAATATACTAAACGCAGCGACACAACAGCGAAGAGCAGCTGACTGTAGCTTTCTCGCTCGGGTACACTCGGCGGGCCCGAGTTCACCCGATCGAGCCTTTCACCTCAGAGCGTGACGGATGACGGATCTGCCTAACTTACTACCTTTTTTTTTTTTTTTTTATCGTGCGGAAATCCCTTCGGATACCCCCCCGCCGGCCAGCGGGAGCGGTTATGTCGGGCTTGCGCCGTCTCGGGTCTTCAGACGCCGGGGTGTAAGGTTACCCATAGAGCATATCCCTCGCACCCCGGCTGACCCTGGGCCATCTCACCACTAACAGCATCGCTCATCCTGTCTCCTCTGAAATCAGAGGAGTACGGAGAGCGATGTGTTCCCGCCACGTTGGGTATTGGCCGACGATCAATGCCAACCCTATGAAGGGGTGAAGGGGAAGCCATTGACCGCCGCCCAGGGTGTACCGGCCGCTCCGATTCCGTTCCCCCCGGATGCAGCGGGATCGGAATCGGAGCGACACTCGAGGAGGTTACCCAACACACACCCCTGCCTAACTTACTACCTACGGAAAAATCTGTGTGCGGTGCGCCAAAAGGTTTCAATTCAAAAATAATTAAACGGAGCGAAAAAGAAATAACTCAATTTTTTTTTATCTTCACTATTATCGCCGGTCTTGGTTTTCGGTAGCGTTTCCCTAACACCCTGTATATATTGACATATATTTATATTTATAGCGGATCGCGATATATTTATATTGACCGTCTTATCCCCCCCTTACTAATCTCCCCCATTAATCCCATTGCTATTCCTCTCACCCATTCCTCACTTGTCGGTCCGCATTACCCTTATTCTTTACATTTTAGTGCCTCTACCCCTGCCCACTAAGGTGGGGGGACTCCCTCTGTCACGTATTCGCAACCCATTGCCCCTTCACCTTCCCCCCGTCTCATATTCGCAACCCATTTAGATGACAGTATTTCGCGAGAACGCACGTAATCCCAAGAAAACAGCAGGGAGTTGTCGAAAGGTACAAGGAATTGTATTGAACGCGACGTCCTAATATCCCTCATTACTTGTGTTAATTCCTATACCCCTACCCATACCTTACTTGACTTCCCCCATTACCCCACATTTCCTATGTTTTAGTTGCTATTACCCGCCCCCATCTCTTACTTGTCTATTCGATAGGATAAGAAATAGGGGATTTCTTATGCTTTTACTTGTCCGCCTCCATTTCTCACACTTTACTTCATATCCCTCTCCCCCACACTATACTTGTCTACCCCATCAGGTACCCCTATTCCTATCTCTTCCTGTCATCCTCCCTCGGATTCGAAATCCATTGTCCCTCCACGCCCCCCCCCCAGTCTCACATCCTCAACCCATTGCCCCCTTCATCCCCCCCACCCATCTCATACCCTCCCCATGCATGAGAGTCCCCCTCCCCTTTATCTTTTCAATAGAGTTTTTCGTTTTTCCTCCATACTTCTAAAGAAGTTAATTTGTTGTTAAAGGTACCTCTGCCCACGATGTCCGAAGACGTACAAGTGTCCGGATCACGTTCGTCGCCATCTTGTCAACTTCCACAATTTACCGCGCTCTGAACAGGGGCCTGTTGAAAAATATGTTGTTAATATGTAATATCGTCGAAATAGATGTTGCTTGACTAGGGAACTACTTTTATCCAAGAAATTGAATTTGGATAAAATCAATATGCGGGACGGGACTTGAACCCATCCTGAATGTTCACTATTTCCGATTTTTATTTACAGGAAAGTTCGCAAATTTTTTTCAATTAACGTTGGAAGACAGGTTTTCGTTCTGGAGGGCAAGGACTTCTTTTTTTCGAAGAATATTAGTAACCGAAATTACTAGTATTCCCGTTAAGCCCCCCAGCGAAGCTAGTAAAAATATTTTTGACAAGACAGTCTTGTAAAGATTTAGATCGGAAAAAGAGAACATCTAGAACGGGACTTGAACCCGCGACCAGTCCCTTACAGGGGGAATGCTCTGACCAGCTGAGCTATCTAGACACGTCCCAGATATTCAAAATTCTCCGATACATTATATACGTCTTAAGGTCCGATCTAAATCTTTAGAAAAAGTAAGCATACAAAATGCTTAAAAATTTAATTGAAAGAAAGACAGTCTTGTATTTAATTTTTATTATTTTCATTGTTATTAATTCATGAACATTATTATCTGTTAAATACATAACATAACTTCACGCTTGTATCCCCTAAGGGGTAGGCAGAGGTGTATTACACACCCACGATTCGTCATTTATGTTTAGGTCCCAATGTAATAGGGGGCGAGTCTATGGTCATCTACCGGGACACATTACTAAGCGAGCGACAATCAACATTTTTAATACACACATAGTTACGAAAAGTCAGAGGTGTGTGCCCGGGGCGACTGGGGATCGAACTCGGGACCGCTGGCTGCCGTAACGGACTGCTGAGACGACAGCAGTCCGTTACGGCAGCCAATTAAAAAAAGCGGCGATAGCCCAGTGGTGTACTGGGCTATCGCCGCTTCAATACATATCGGATACTTTTTAAGTATTTGCTGAAATGAGCCCTAAATGTTAAAAATTATTATGATTGTATAGATTTTAGATCGGAAAAAGAGAACATCTAGGACGGGACTTCCCGCGACCAGTCCCTTACAGGGGGAATGTTCTGACCGACGCGTCCTAGAAGTTCTCTTTTTCCGATCCGATCCGATCTATAGGAAAAGTTAGCATATTAATTGCTTAAAAATTTAACTGAATTATTATGATTTTCGAAAGCTGTGATTTTTTATGTGTATTTGAGGCAATGTGTAGTATAATTATACAGGCAAAAATCTTGACAATGTCCTCTAGCTGCGCAGTACGAGTTTTTAGGTCTCTTTGGGTGCTTACGCTTGCTCCTACTCGATGCTCATACCTGTAGGAACAGGAGGACCAATTTGTCCTTATGCTCCTACCGGTATTACCACAAGGATAAGCATATCCTCGTGCTCCTACTAACAAAGATTGACAGATTTTTTTAACACTAGCTACTAGCTTGCTATCGAAATCCAACTTTCCGGACTAGTGGTGGCTCTCTGGTGGGGTCACAGTTCTAACCTAACCTAACCCAGAAGCTATATTGTGAGAAGAGTGTGAGCAACAGGAAATAAAAACTAAGTGTTCCTCGTGCTCCTACCAGTAGGAGAACTTAGTAGGAGCAAGCGGAAACGCCTGTCTCTTTGGGGGTAGTGCGGGGCGCACGACAGAGGCGCGCCAATCGACCAATCATAGATTATATTAAATTAATCGCGAGCCGAAAGACTTGCGTCATTGGGTGATCAGTTTTTTTATTGGTGTATTGGTTGGTTCGTAAAGTGCGCGAACTGTCTGATGTTTGTTCAAGAAGTTTGCTGTGTACTAAACCATGTATTTATTTGTGTGTCCGATATTTCCGATCGTGGCGCATACAATGGTGCCGAAATATCGGACAGTCAAAGCAACTAATGGTAAATATCCCGTTAACTATTAATCTGTACTAATATTATAAAGCTGAAGAGTTTGTTTGTTTGTTTGGTTGAACGCGCTAATCTCGGGAACTACTGGTCTGAATAAAAAAAACATATTACTTTGGGCCACCAACCAGGTGGACACCGAAGTCTTAAAATCACGCAAAAAAATCAAAATCTTACACCCACTTTTTATCACTTTTCTCGACGTTTCACATGATTCTAAGTCTAATTAAGCAAAAAAAATTTTTGTGTCGGTCTGTCTGTTTACGTAATAACTCAAGAACCACTTATCCGATTTAAAAAATTATTTCGCCAATCATCTTGTTTGGTTAATGGGAAGGACTGATTAGATTTTGGGGTTTGTACGTTCAAGGTTTCGGGTACCTACCATACAAATTGTCCCTAAAAATTCATTTTTTTGTGTTTTTGACGTCGGAGACGTTTGATTTGATTTCATTTTCTTCATATTTATTGCTCAATATCTAAAGACGCGTCGAATAATATGCACAAAGCCTAAGGTCTGTAATCTTCTTCTTCTATATATATAAAAATCAATTGCTGTTCGTTAGTCTCGCTAAAACTCGAGAACGGCTGAACGGATTTATCTTATCTTGGTCTTGAAATGTTTGTGGATGTCCAGGGAAGGTTTAAAAGGTGAATAAATATGGAAGTTGTTATCGATTGAGGCAGTACGAAGTCTGCTGGGTCGGCTAGTTTTGAATAAAAATACTGCAACAAAAATATCTAAGTTCATTATCTAAGTCCGCCCCATTAGTTTTTGTGTTGGATAGCCCATTTATCCAGTAAGGTGATAGGTTTAGTATGTATGTAGTTTTATCATCACGCTACTTCCCAAGAGAGCGGAGCAGTATTCATAAATGTCAACAAATCGGGCAAATTTCTATACATTATTGCAAATTTAATGTTAAATAGGTGGCACGTGGGCGAAGTATGTCTAAGGTGAAGCCGCAGGGGCCAGCTAGTGCTTACCTAAATATGAATAAATAAATATTCTACGACATTCTACACAGCGCTTCCTAGACCCAAAGTAAGCATAGTTTAACTAGCTTGTGTTATGGCTTCCAGAATGCGGATAAACATACTTATATACTTTTGTTTTATAAACACATACATATTATACATAGAAACACTCAGACCAATGCAAATACAAATATTCATGCATACAAATATTTGCATTGAGCGAGAATCGAACCCGCGCACCGTGTCCTAGCAGTCGAATGCACTACCGCTACGCCACAGAGGCGGTCAAGATTAATGATAGTGGCCATGACAGTTTAAATGTATGTATTTAATTGAAAAGTGTTAAACATATGTAGCAATACCTAATGTTATTGAAACATTATAATATTAAATTATTATAAATAAGGTGTACCGTTTATTTTTTTATACCGTTTATTTTACTGGTGGTAGAAATTTGATGACACAAATTTGTCACAAAATTCGGCCGGGTAGGTACCAGCGTGCACGATTGCGAAAAACCCTCCATAGTAATCCAATTTCGGTTTAATTGCGTTCAGGGATCAGCAAGTGCATAGCCGGGCAGGGGGGTTGTGGTCGCAGCACTAGTGGGACCGGTGGGGGTCACGCGGTGCTGCGAGGACAATCCTCTTCTGATGAGGCCGTCAAGCTGAGTGCCACCATTGTTAACATGGTACATGTATGTAATGGTGACCCTCTTTCCTGAGACTTTACCTTCAGCTTACCATCAGGTGAGGTGAAGTCAAATTAACGTGTCCTAAATATTAAAAAAAAAAAAACCTAACGGCTAGGTAGATTTTATCAATAAATCTTTGATCCTTAACCTAACCTAACCTAACCTAACGGCTAGGTAGATTTTATCAATAAATCTTTGATTTTTCATTGATCATCATTTGATTGATCTATAAATCAATAAATATTTTAGACCATCCATCCATCCATTCATTTATCCATCAGCAGTAAAAAGGATGAAATCCATCACCAGCGGCGGGCATCAACCCGCGCGGAGGTCAATAATTATCATTTTTTGCCTTTATTGCCCGTGGTCCGATCACGGAGTTCTACCGATCGATCCATGGGCAATTTTTTTTGGCAGTGGTTCGTTCAATCGATCTACGGGAAATTCTGATTTACCGTAATCCTATCGATAGGACTAAGGGCAACTTTGTTTGCCCGTAGTTCTACCAACTAAAATGAGTAGGTAATGATTATCTTTGTATGTAAACTACACACAGGAAAATTGGTTGATAAAAAAACCACTGATTGATCATTGTTATTTCCCTGTTTTGATTTTCATTATTCTTGCATTATCCTATTCATAGGATCCTTGTGAATTAGTTTTCTCTATCCTAGACCAGTGTAGCCTGTGTTTTTTCAATGGAAGTCGATTTAGATAGTGATATTTGTTTCATTAATAGAAAAGGCGGAACAATACTTTTATTTAACGATTGCCAATATTGAAATAAAACTATTTTTAACGGATTCTATCGCGATTTATTTTGGATTATACGGGGAGACTGTCTCCCCGTGACCATGGCTGCTGAAAAGCAACCGAAACGTCGGGATCAATGTAAAATATAAAATAACATCAAAATAAATCGCGATAGAATCCGTTAAAAATATTTTTATTTCAATGTGTGATATTCGCGTAAACTTCCGAAAAGATTGCCAATAATTATAAAATGCGACAGTAAAAAAATGGTTCAGCTGTGTGGCGTTGTGCAGAAATGCACGGGTACAATAACGCTTAATAAGGTAATTTTTCTTGTTGGTTGTTTCATAAAAAAAGAAGAAGTGCACTTGAAACGAGATGTAACCTAAATAAACTTTCCATTTTCAGGAAAATATTGTACTTAAACATGAAATCCACCAGTGTCTACCTTTTTTTTTTTTTTTTTTTTTTCCGTGCGGAAATCCCTTCGGATACCCCCCCGCGTGCCAGCGGGGGCGGTTATGTCGGGCTTGAACCGACTAAAACCGCACGCCGTCTCGGGTCTACAGGCGCCGGGGTGTAAGGTTGCCCATAGAGCATATCCCTCGCACCCCGACTGACCCTGGGCCATCTCCGGTTTCGAGATGGCCCCCTCGGGTTTGGGAACCACGGTGTCCCCGTCTTGCCCCGGTTTGGGGGAGGGGCGCTAGTCGCCCCACCGTCCCGGCCTGCTTCTGCTGGGGTGACAGGTGGCCTCACCCGCCACCCCCAGGCCTGCGCTCATGGAGGACGGAGGTCGTTAAGCGACCTCCGGCGCCTGAGTTGCCTGCGACGCGCGGCGAGCAAGTTGCGGGCTCGGCGGACCGGGAGAGTTCTAAGTCTCTCCCGGGCGCGCTCCGCCCCCTCCTTCGCGAGCATTACATGCTCGCAGAAGGAGGCGGCGGCGGCCCACGCGCTCGCGCTCCGCACCATTGCCGCAATCATGCTGCCGAGCGAGAGGACTCCCACCCCGATGGCTGCCACGAGGTCACGCCTCGCCGCCTCCCACGCCGGGCAGTCCGCCAGCGTGTGCAGCCCTGAGTCCTCGCTCGCGTCGCAGTGATGACACTCAGGCGTTGGCTCCCTCCTGATCCGATGCAGGTGGTCCCCGAAGCACCCCTTCCCTGAGATCACCTGCGTCAGTCGGTAGGAGAGGCTTCCGTGTCGCCTCTCCAGCCAATCCTCCATGATGGGCCTTACCGCCGCTATTGCGGCGTGCCCTGCGCTTGGTTGCCCAAGTCGTTCCTTCCACTCCACCACGATGGCCTGGCGGAGCTGGGACTGCACGGCCTCGATTTCTCGAGGCTCGGGGTTCCATCCCTGCTCCCGCGCCTCCTTTCGCCACTGGTACAGTTGCGAAAGGGCTCTCGCTTCCAGGTCCCATGGCGGAGTTCCGGCAAGGAGACTCGCCGCCTCGAAGGAGATCGTGCGGTACCCTCGGATGACCCTGATGGCCAGAACTCGCTGCGGAGCGCGCAGCATCTGCACAGTTCTGGTCCTCAGGGCCTCCGCCCATATTGGGCACCCATACCACTTACATACACATACATCCACCCATGGACCGCACGATCCCCGCGTAGAGTCTCCTGCAGGAGTCATCGGGCCCCCTCATGTTGGGCAACAGCCGAGCCAGAGCAAGAGCTGTGCCCTTCAATTTGGGGGCCAGACTTCGGATGTGCTCTCCGAAGTCCCATCGGCCGTCGAGCACGAGCCCCAAATATTTCATTTGGGGCTTGATGCCGATGCGATTCACCAGTGTCTACCTAACAAGCCCAAACATGTCATTGATAAAACTTTATCTAATTTAAAAGCAACTGTTATAAATTCCGATCGCCCAATGCCTCAGTTGTCTAATGAAGCGATTGCAAAACTGGAAGATTCAGGCCTAAATTTTATTCAAAAGATACCTTCTCTATCTAGTATTCAACATTGTCTGTATAATGAAAGGAATAAGTTTATAAATTGCTCAAAGAAAGTATATAAAAACCTAGAAGAGGTACAAATCCCTGAAAATAGTTCATCTTTCATTATAGCGGACTATTGTTATGAGGGTAAGCGTATACTTGTTTTCAGCTCTCCAAAAGCTAGAGAGTTGATTCCAACAATTTAAGAATATTTCACAGACGCTACATTTAAATCTTGTCCAAAGCCCTTTGCTGAATTATACAATATACTTGGAGATATAGACAGTACATCAAAACATACGAAAGTTGTGCCGTTGATCTTTGCGTTGTTGCCTGATAAAAAAGAGAAAACTTACATAACTTTATTTAATCTTATCAGATCGCAATTGCCGTATTTTCAACCTCTGAAAGTACATTGCGACTATGAGGTAGCCGCAATAAATGCCATTTCAGAAGTATTTCCACAATCTTAAATTATATATTAGATGCTATTATCATTGGACCCGGGCAATATGGCGAAAAGCAAAATCATTAAAGTTACAAAAAATAAACCACAAAAGCGAATAATTTCGTTACCGCAGCGTTACCGTTATTACCGGCTGAAGTCATTTCTGAAGGATGGGAATATATAAAACATGAATGTGAAACTGTTAATGTTGAAACATTTCTGAATTATACAGATAGACATTGGTTCAAAAAGAAATAGTAAAATTTATAAGTGTTTTCGGACAACGCAATCGGACAAATAACGTTATCGAAGGATGGCATGCAAAATTAAATAGATCATTAAATAAAAATACGGTAACATTGCAACGACTTCTAACAATTTTACAAAAATACGGCAAGGAAGCAATTACAAATTTAAAGTACAGAATAAACAAGAAAAGTAGGTCTAAAATATCGATTACAAATGATGATTTTATTATGCAAATCCAAATGGAGCTACTTAACGCCGATATAAGTGTTGGGCATGCATTAGAGAAGTTGCGTTAATACATACGATAATTATGTACTTAGAATCTATTTTTTGTTGGAGGTTTTCACTGTTTAAGTTTTAAAAAGATTACAATAAATTTGATTTATGTATTGTTGTTGTTCGGTTTCTTTTATAATATTTATAGTCGGTCCATAGGGAAAAATATTCATTTTGGTCATACTCAATCAGTAGATCTAGTACCAATGAAATTTAATATTAGTAGAAGAATGGTTCGATTGAAAGAACCACTGCCAAAAAAAATTGCCCATGGATCGATCAGTAGAACTCCGTGATCGGACCACGGGCAATAAAGGATTTTTTGGCCATATCTCCGGTTCTACTTAACCAATTGATTCAAACATACAACAGATTTTAAGTCTGACCAAGATCTTTCTAAAAGAAACAAGTTGAATTCCTGAGACGAGCTCAGCCGAATACAAGGTATTTTCGATTTTGCGTTTTTTTTTTTTTCGATTGTTTGCGATTTTTTCTTTATCTTGCAATAGTTCACCCCAGCACGAATCAATTACCGAAAACAGCAACTCGATAGCTCATCTCCTTCATAACCAAAACCGTGACAGAAAATTGGCAACGACGACGTCGACGACGACAACTCGATAGCAATAGGGCTTTTCTAAAGACAATCCCTAAAAACCGCATCAAAATCCGTTAGTAGTGTTTGCGTTCATCGCGAGCAAACACAAAAATTAAAAAAAAAACATCACCATCAAGACAAAACCTTTCCCATTGCTACGATGTTGGCATACGCCTTTCGCTTCTTCCATTTTCCTAATTGTTTTCATAAATGCACGCCGCGCCGGTTACGGGTACTTCTGGGCTTTTCTTCAAATCATCCTGGATCTGATTGGCATACCTACGTACGCCTAAGTCGACCTTTACCGGGTTGCCCAGTAGCCCTCGCCTCATTATCTGTTTCGTTAATCTCCTTTCATCCATTCTCTCTACATGACCGAACCATCTAAGCATCCCTTTCTCTATCTTGCTCACTACATCTTCTGCCATACCACAACGTTCCCTTATCACGCTGTTCCGCACTCGGTCCATCAGGTCGCTCCAGATATATACTTCTTAAACTTTTCATTTCCACAGTCATAATTTATTTTATATTATAATTTGAAGCAAGAGCAAACTAGAATATGGATGAATACGAAAGTATTCAATCAAAAGTAAACTAAACGTAAAACTCGAAACGTCAAAGTTCAAACGTCATTGCTTGATGTCATTTTTTTAGCGTCTTGCTTGTTTTGTGTACCTTTTGCAATGTTTTGTATCTCATATTTGAATGAAAAAGTAAATAAAATATATGAAAGCAACATGCTAAATTAGTAACAAAATCATATCAATATTTTTATACTACTTATATATAGAAATGAATTCCTGGAACTGCTGTAGGACTTGTTTAGAAGTGCAGTCCCTGTATCCTATATTTCCAGCATCTGAACATAGTGAAAAATATACAGAAGTTATATTATCTGCTACTGGAGTTAAGGTATACATTCGACATCATATTTCACGTATCATAGCAGTTTACTGCTTTATTAAATAATAAATATAATATATTCTACGACATTCTACACCGCTATCCAGACCCAAAGTAAGCATAGTTAACTAGCTTGTGTTATGGGTTCCAAACTGCGGCTAAACATACTTATATACTTTTTTTTCGTAAATACATACATATTATACATAGAAACACCCATGCAAATAGACATATTTATGCATACAAATATTTGCACTGAGTGGTAATCGTATCCGCGCCCCCTGTCGGTAGCAGTCGAATGAACTGCTACGCAGATGCTGTCACATATGCGTAGCGTCAAAAATTATTGAAAGGAAGATGAGAACCGATCCCGGGCTCCCAAGTGCCAGCTTTGGATGCAACTAGAATTTGTATGTAGAATATACTGCTTCCGGGCTGTTTGGCCGTGGTCCATATGAAAATTGCTATTTCAATAGCGGTATGCTCCTTGAAAGCTCCCGGGCTCGAATCCTGGCCATCACACTACCAATGTGAACCCACTCCTAACGTAATAAATATAGTTCAGCAAATGGTTACGGGGAATACTAGTAATTTTGGTTACCAACAAGTATTCTTTAAGAAAAAATCTTAGTGCTTGCATGATAAAGAGCATATTTCTATGTAACTAATAGGCTCTTTTTCATGTGAGTGTCAATACTAGTTGCCAATAGATGTCGATCGCAGTGATCAACGAAACGTTTTGAACACAAGTTTCATATGGACCACGGCCAAACAGCAGAAGCAGTATATTCTACATACAAATCCTAGTTGCATCCAAAGCTTGCACTTGGGAGCCCGGGATCTGTTCTCATAATCTTCGTTTCCATAATTTTTATTTTGGATTTTACAGAAGCTACTGCTGTCTGACCCTCCTACTTCAAGATGTATGCCTGCAACCTCGTCCGTCAATCATCAGGTGTAACCGCTAGCAGGTGAGCCTCAGGCCGCGAAGGTCTTGGTAGGGCCCCATAAGTGAGTAAGTGAACATAGTATATAAGAAGATGTAAATAATATGTACAGCTGTTGATGATAAAAAAAATAAACTAGGTCTGCATTTCATTCTGCTGTTGCAAAAATTGAGCGAAGAAATTTCACCAGGACTTTTGCTAACGGTGATAATTCCTCTATGACTAGTCTTGTGTATATGAACAAATTACTTAATTTAATACCAATTGCGTGAATGAGGCTTTTTGTTCATTGAGAAATTAGTGTTTTTTCCAGTGATTATAACTCCGTGGTACTTTTCATTTTTCATTTTCCTAGGCTCCACACTCATATGTTGTGTATATACCTAGTCCAGCCATAAGTTTTGTTACAAATGAAAATGCAATTTTTTTTAAATGAAGTAATGTAATATTATTTAAATTTATATGTACATATTTATTAAAGTCTTAGCAAAAAATAAAAATATATTTTATTTGAAATGACCACCTTTGACTTTTATACAGGCCTTTAATCTGTTTGGCCACGAATCTATGGATTTAAGCACTGTTGCCACTGCTTGCTCCAAAGATTTTTTAAGAGACTAATGTCGCCGTGTCGTTTAGCAGTCCATGTCCTCTAAAACTGACCATAATTTGTAATCTAAAGGGTTGAGGTCTGGGCTAGAGCTCTTATAAAGTCTGGAACGTTGGTTTCTAGCCAGGCTTGGGTAGTTCGTGCCTTGTGACCAGGAGCAAAGTCCTGCTGGAAAGTCCATGGTATATTTTAAAAAAGTGTATTGCTGAGAGGTTTCACAACATGATCCAAGAGAGTATCTTGATACACTCTGGCTGAAGATTTCACTCCTTTTTCACAAAAATGTAGCTTTGTGACTCCCTGATAAGACACACCCCACCAAACCATCACTGACGCAGGATGATGACCACGTTGTACTTTTCCGACCGCTTGATCAGCTTCCTTAGAACTGTGAGCGTACACTTTAACATTTTGCTTATTGTAGTGTTCTTCAATCGTAATTTTTTTTTCATCGGTAAAGAGGATATTTCTGTGCCTACGATCGATCCACTCTCTTTAATCGTAAAGATTGATTTAGGGCATGTCCTGTACATCGACGATAAGCACCGAGCTTCAGGTCTTTCAGGTCGTTTTATAATACGTGACAGAGTCCTAGCGGGAATCTTCATTTCTCGCAATAAGATTTTTTGCTTCCTAGGTTTCGACGAATTCTGGCTTTAACAGCATTAATAGGCTTTGTAGTTCTAACAGCACGCAGCCACCCCGATCTTTTCTGATCTACGAACATACGACTGATACCAAGTTTTTGAAGTGTCTGGAATATGACCGACGGCTCCATACCCACTTTGTGCAAGGCGATAACTAAGATCCTATTTTCTTTAACACCCCATTCCATATTGTAATTCGATAATGAACATGAAAAAATATGTGAAATGGCGCGAAATCGAATGAAGTTTTTAAAATAATATACATGTTCTAAATTCAAAATAATTAATAAGTTTAAAAAGAAAGAAAAGTTTTGATGTAACAGTATTTATGGCCAGACTAGTTATGGCAAATTTGATCTATATAGGTTGAGTGGTTTAAGAGGAGGTAGCGAACAACCAAAATACATGAGTCGTCTAAGAGAGAGCTTTACTCTTTCAGAGGTTCGCGCAATAAAAAGTGAATACATACTAGCGAAGAATTTATTTGTTACAGGTAGAATTAAATGACTCTTTACCGCAAGAAATATGCTCTACTTGCATAGTCTTCATTAACAACTCCTACAAATTCCGTAAAAAATGTGAAGAAAACCAAAGGGTATTATTGAATCGAATCAACGATAAAGACTTATATGAAATCAAATTAGAATCTAATAATTTTAAATCAGAAAACGGTAATCATGTTATAGACATATCAGATTTAATCAACAATATCAAGTCATTTAACGATAACGAAAACAGTATTAACGATTTTGTTGACTCCATTGAAGATAATGATAATCAAGAATATGAAACTAAAGTACAGGAAATAGTTGAGAAGCCAGTAGAAATTATATTTAAGGATAAGAAGAGTAAAAGAAACGTTGAGAAACCCACTCGAAGAACATTGAGAAGAAAGAAAGTGAGTGGAGAGGAGACAGAGAAAGTTAAAGAGGAGATTGAGTGTGAATACTGCCATAAAATATTAACTTCCAAGTTGTCTTTACGTAATCATTATAAAATTCATACTGGATTTGACGTTGTCTGTGAGGTTAGTTATTAATTTGTATTCAGAAAACGTAGTATAGGACGGCCTCCGGCCAGGTGGGATGACGATCTGCGAAAGAATGCGGGCAGATGCTGGATGCGGCAAGCTGAAGACAGGGCGCTATGGCGCTCATTAGGGGAGACGTATGTCCAGCAGTGGACTAGTATAGGTTGTTGATGATGATGATGATGATTACGAAAACAGTCCTATGGACCACGGCCAAACAACCCGGAAGCAGTATATTCTACATGCAACGCCGGCCGTGAAAGCCTTAAGATTTATATATAAATGTGAAAGTTTGTGAAGATATTCGGGAGCTTACATCTCGGAGACCGGCACCCACGTACTCATTCTTCTTTTGATTTGACTTTTACAGCTTTTATGAGAGTGACTGCCATTTGACCTCGCAACTGGTGTTTGACTGGTAGTAGAAATTTGATGACACTTTGTCACAAAATTCGGCCGGGTGGGTACCACCGTGCACGATTGCGAAAAACCCTCCATAGTAATCCAATTTCGGTTTGATTGCGTTCAGGGGTCAGCAAGTGCATAACCGGGCTGGGGGGTTGTGGTCGCAGCACTAGTGGGGGTCACGCGGTGCTTCGACGACAATCCTTTTCTGATGAGGCCGTCAAGCTGAGTGCCACCATTGTTAACATGATATGTGTATGTAATGGTGACCCTCTTTCCTGAGACTTCTTCAGCTTACCGTCAGGCGAGGTGAAGTGACGTGAGTTGACGTGTCCTAAATATAAAAAAATAAAAATTAAAAAAAAACCGCGAGAGGAAAGCCTGCGCGAGAGTCTCGTCTGTCTGTCAACAAGTATACTTGCTTGAAGGTGAGGTTGCTCTGAAGGTGTAGTACCGCCCAAACACCCTTTATTTATTTTTTTCTTGCGGAAATCCCTTCGGATACCCCCCCGCCGGGGGTTGGTTATCGAACTTGAACCGACTAAAACCGCATGACGTCTCGGGTCTTCAGATAGGTGTAAGGTGGCCCTTAAATCATTTCTCAGCCCAAAACCAAAAAGACCCAAAAAGATTATTTTTTTACTGTTCCAGCATTGTGGTAAGAAGTTCATCACGAGAAGACTGTTGCTCATGCACTGCAGAGCCAAGCATGGCTACGAGAAGACTGACAAATGTTCCTATTGCGACTACCGAGCGTCTAACGCTGAGCAAGTCAAGGTGAGGAATGTGTTTTTGGTAATGAGCTACCAAAGAGCATATGCAGAGAGGTTTTATATAAGGTCGTTACATATGAAATTGCCGTTTTTCTTGAAGAAATTGGAGGAAACCCAATTTTCAGTACTAACATTTTTAAATTTTTTTTAGGAATGACAAATCCAAATTTTATGTTTTTTTTGTGTATGAATGAGACAACATTAAGCTAACAAACAGTAACTCCTTTCCCATACCCTCCCAAACTCCTTTCCCATCCCCTTTCCTTTACAGGGTCGGCAGCGCGAGTGTGTCGCCACTGGTGTTGCACACGTCCATAGGCCGCGGTAACCGCTTCCCATCAGGTGGGCCGTGTGCTTGTCTGCCACCTTAGTGGTATAAAAAAAAAAAAAACTTTTATTACATTTTTGAAAAGTGACAGCTGTTAAGTAATACGAAATTTATCATCAAAATGGATAGCATTTAGGAAGTACTGTTTTTGAAGATCGAATTAATTTCTCAAGCGGCCAATAAAAACAAAATTTAATACAGAGTTGTAAAATCTTGAAATCAACTTTCAAACAAAATATAAATAATGGAAATAGCTATTAAATTACAGGAATAACGAACTCATGAATTTGTAAGAAAATTTCGGCAATTTCATAGGTAAAGACCTATTATATAGTTGTTCCTATGAAATACCGTGACGCTTTGCGGGAGTGAGAGTGCGGTAAAGAGGGGTCAGATCCCACCC
Organism: Cybosia mesomella; assembly: GCA_946251805.1. Classification (NCBI taxonomy): domain Eukaryota; kingdom Metazoa; phylum Arthropoda; class Insecta; order Lepidoptera; family Erebidae; genus Cybosia; species Cybosia mesomella. Next base: position 20,808,748 of record OX276411.1, read on the forward strand.
ACTTCTTTGCTGTCCATGTACCGGTCAATAGCAAAATACTTCATTGTGTGGAGGAACGAGGTGTGAAACTCCTCCAACACAAAGGGAGGATCCTCCGACCAGGCAAGGTGATCGCGCCTGGCCTTCCGAGGCCCTTAGTGTCGAAGTTAAAATTCTGTATATATACTACACAGGATTGTGACAGATTGTGTAGTTCAGCTTGTTGGTAACTAGATGGCGCTGATTCCATGTGGGTATCGAAGTAGTTCAGCTTAATGTTGCTAGATGTCGCCTGGGTACATGTGGTATCGCCACAATTTGTTTCGATGTTATTTTTTGATTAAATTATTAAACGATTGCAACTTTATGTTTCAAGAAATAAGGTGCATAATTGATAAAGTGAGCACCGAAAGGGGGAGCCAGATCAGTTATCCCGAATAAAAAAAAAACGTATGAACACGTTTTTCTCCTGCCTTGCCATATCACATAGGTGTGTGTTTTCTTCCATAACTAGTATTGTGAAAATCGACCGAAAATCGAACGGGACTTGGACCTGACTGGTCGCGGGTTCAAGTCCTGGATGTTCTCTTTTTCTTACTACATAGTATAATTATCTCACACAAGAATATTAGTAACCGAAATTACTAATATTCCACCAAATCCCTCCAGCTAAGCTCAATTGCTTGTGTTAGGAGTGAGTCCACGTCGGTAGCGTAATGGCCAGGATTCGAACCCGGGACCTCTCGATCATAGGGTCGACTCCTTAACCACTAAGCTACCGACACTAGATTTAGTAAGGACGTAATCATACGCGAGCGCGTGGGCCGCCGCCACCTCCTTCTGCGAGCATGTAATGCTCGCGAAGGAGATGGCGGAGCGCGCCCGGGAGAGATTTAGAACTCTCCTGGTCCGCCGAGTCCGCAACTTGCTCGCCGCGCGTCGCAGGCGACTCAGGCGCCGGAGGTCGCTTAACGACCTCCGTCCTCCATGAGTGCAGGCCTAGGGGTGGCAGGTGAGGCCACCTGTCACCCCAGCAGAAGCAGGCCGGGACGGTGGGGCGACTAGCGCCCCTCCCCCAAACCGGGGCAAGACGGGGACACCGTGGTTCCCAAACCCGAGGGGGCCATCTCGAAACCGGAGATGGCCCAGGGTCAGTCGGGGTGCGAGGGATGTGCTCTATGGGTAACCTTACACCCCGGCGTCTGTAGACCCGAGACGGCGTGCGGTTTTAGTCGGTTCAAACCCGACATAACCACCCCCACTTTCACGCGGGGGGGTATCCGAAGGGATTTCCGCACGAAAAAAAAAAAAAAAAAAAAGAGACGTAATCATAAAGTGTTGGCATCTAGCATCGAGTAGAACTATATTTGGAGACACAGGCTGAAAAAGCTGGGCACAGGACGCACGCCTAAAGTACACTGACTAGGCCATGTCTTCTGTGATGACGTCTGGGTAGGCCTGTGAGCCACCGTTACTTAGACCGCTTCCTCTTTTTATTTGCTCTGTGGTCTTTCTACTGCCTTTCCACTATTGTAATATGGTTGTCTCCGGACCTCCAGATCCACGAGCGACTCCACACTGGCGAGAAACCTTACGTGTGCAACTCTTGCGGTGCCGGCTTCCATCGACAGAGCAGCTACCTCCAGCATATCGCCATCCACCTTCCCGATAAGACTGTGCAGGTATCGTACTTACGGTCCCGTCTTTTTTCCTCCAGGGTAGGCAGAGAACAGCCCGCCATCTGCTTCTGTCCTTACACACATCAGAAGCTGCCTACTGTCATTAAATCTTTCCAGTGATTTTGACCTGCCTTTTTTGTGCAGATATCATTGTTTTCTTATAGGTACATCCTAGTGGGGTGTGTGTTGGGTAACCTCCTCGAGTGTCGCTCCGATTCCGATCCCGCTGCAGTCCGGGGGGAACGGAATCGGAGCGGCCGGTACACCCTGGGCGGCGGTCAATGGCTTCCCCTTCACCCCTTCATAGGGTTGGCATTGATCGTCGGCCAATACCCAACGTGGCGGGAACACATCGCTCTCCGTACTCCTCTGCTTTCAGAGGAGACAGGATGAGCGATGCTGTTAGTGGTGAGATGGCCCAGGGTCAGCCGGGGTGCGAGGGATATGCTCTATGGGTAACCTTACACCCCGGCGTCTGAAGACCCGAGACGGCGTGCGGTTCTAGTCGGTGCAAGCCCGACATAACCGCCCCCGCTGGCCGGCGGGGGGGTATCCGAAGGGATTTCCGCACGATAAAAAAAAAAAAAAAAAAGGTACATCCTAGTATCCGAGGGGGCTATCTCGAAACCGGAGATGGCCCAGGGTCAGTCGGTGTGCGAGGGATATGCTCTATGGGCAACCTTACACCCCGGCGTCTGTAGACCCGAGACGGCGTGCGGTTTTGAGTCTGTGAAAGCCCGACATAACCGCCCCTGCTGGCTGGCGGGGGGGGGGGGGATCCGTGGATATTTCCGCACGAAAAAAAAAGAAGGTACATCCTACTAATATAATAAAAGTGAAAATTGGCGAGAATGTATGTATGTATATTTGTTTCTTTTTCACGGAAAACGACAGAATTGATCCGGATTAAAGGAGAATGCCCATTCTTGGTTGCACTTTTAGACGTTCAACACTAAATCGCTTCTATAGAACTTGGGGTTTGAATTTAATTTAGTTAACACAAAACGTCAGTTCAACAGTCAGTGTCACAATATTTTCTTGTTGTTGTTGTTTTTCTCGTTGTAAACATTTAATTTCTCAAAAACCCCAAGTTCTGTTACAATATGCGTTTATATTTCAGATAATACTTAATGCAGGCTTTTTAATGCAGTTTATACTTATGTGACATAGCAAAAAAAGTGTGCTACCGATTTCCATACTGACATGGGCATTCTCCTTTGCCCAGTCTGGAATAGAACGTTTTATAATAATAATATATTCCACGACATTCTACACAGCGCTTTCTAGACCCAAAGTAAGCATAGCTTAACTAGCTTGTGTTATGGGTTCCAGAATGCGGATAAACATACTTACTCTGTGGCGGAGCGGTAGTGCATTCGACTGCTACGACAGGTGACGCGGGTTCGATTCCCGCTCAGTGCAAATATTTGTATGCTATTTGCGTTCGTCTGGGTGTTTCTATGTATAATATGTATGTATTTACAATTTAAAAAGCATATAAGTGAGTTTATCCGCATTCTGGAACCCATAACACAAGCTAGTTAAACTATGCTTACTTTGGGTCTAGAGAGCGCTGTGTAGAATGTCGTTTATTTATTGGTATGTGACTTCCCCAGGATCGACTGCTTTGATCGATGCACTGATTAGCAAGTTAGGTTAGCTTGGGCCCCGAAGGGCCCTGCACACTCCAGTGTTGTTGTGTGTTGCATATCTATTTTTGTATTTCCAGTGCGATCAATGCCCTGCAAGATTCAAATCGGTGACCCTGATGAGAATACACAAGAACCGCCACCGCGCCCCTCAGTACTCCTTTAAGTGTCGTGTGTGTGAGAACAGCTTCGCCAGGAGACGGAACGTGGCCAGGCATCTCCAGAGGATCCATGGGTTACAGCCTACCCACGAGCATATAGACAGGTTGAAGATAGCTTAGTGTTAGGTTAAGAATAGAATTCTCATGATATAAAATTTGTTAATTGCAACTTTATGATTCAAGAAATAAGGTGCATAATTGATAAAGTGAGCCACTTGTGGACTGAATTTAGACAGTACAATACTTCGACATGTAGCGAACTTCGAAATCACATAGATCGACAAGTCATTGCTTCGACAGACAAATATTAGACAACACACACCTTCGAATTACCACTACTTCGACAGACGATTATTCGACAGACAATACTTAGACAAGATACATCTTCGAATGACCACTAGTTTGACAGATTTTTTTAACATTCTCCCATTATCCACCCTCGAACGAATATCTGTATATCTCCGCCTCACACCCACTAAATCTTGTATATTTGAAGTGTTATATTGAGATTATCATTATTATACATAACTATAATAGATTAGTTTTTAATACATACCCTATTGGTTTACACTGAGAGCCGCGCGTCATCACAATTCAAACATGACGAAGCCATCGCCATCCCCGGTATCGGGAGGTCACACCCCCTTGCTTAGCCTCGACCAATCAGGATCGAGCGCATCGGTTGCGCAGCTCTCAACCAATCACGAACGATCACATTGTTTCCCCCCTCCAACTGCGCCTATAAATACGCCAGTGACTCGGGCCGCTACATCAGTCGCAGCGAGTTCGCCGCCGAGGAACGTTCTCCGCACTCGACGGCGTCCCGAGCTGTACCACTGAAGATGTTGACCGCAGTGATCGACGAAACGTCTGGAATTCAAGTTTCCCATGGACCACGGCCAAACAGCCCGGAAGCAGTATATTCTACATGCAACGCCGGCCGTGAAAGCCTAAAGATTTATATCCATTTGTTTTAATTTTTTTATAATATTATTTATATATATTGGTTGTGTTACAGACATTGGAGATATTTGTAAGAAATTACTTGGGTTATGTTAAATGAACGATTCTGAACACAAAAAATTTTTTTTTTGGAGATGGTCGTGGACGTCTTTTTTTTTTTTAAACGTGTGGAAACCCCCACGCGCTTCACCCCATCGGTGCCAACGATGGGATGGGCGTGTCGGTATCGGACCGACTTAAACCACACGGTGTCCTCCCCAAGTGTCTATTGCCGGGCACCCCGGGTAAGCCGTCGAAAGAATAACCCCAGGGTTACCGGCGGACCTTGGCCGCCACCGCGACCTCGCCTGGTGGGGTCAGGTTTCATCCCGCGTCTGGAGTTGGCAGGAGTTTGTAGGACACACACGACACGCCTCCGTCTTGGCCTGCTTCTGTAAGGACGGCGAGTCGGCCAACTGCCGTCCTCAGGCCCCGATCATGGAGGTCGGTAGACTCGGGCGTAGACTGCGGAACTCTGGGTGCAGGGTTCTTTCCCGTTCCCTCTCCGCCGCCTCTTTCGCGCGCATTACCTGCTCGCGAAAAGAGGCGGCGGCGTGCCACTTGCTCCCGTCGGAGACCACGGCCCTCACCATGGTCTCCAACGAGAGAACGTCCACGCCCAGGACCGCAACGAGATCCCGGCGTTGACTCGCCCACGCAGGGCACTCCACCAACGTGTGGAGCGCCGTGTCTTCGCCAGGATCCAATGCTGGCACTGCGGCGTTGTCTCCCAGTGGTACGCCACAGATACCGAAGCACCCGTGTCCGGTAATTATCTGGGACATCCAGTAGGGGAGGTCACCGTGGTTCCTCTCCAACCACTTCTCTATAACCGGCCTCACCACTGCGATAATGGATTCCCCTGACCTTGGTTGGTCCCGCTCCAGCGCCTCCTTGCGCCATTGGTACAACGACGCAAGGGCCCTCGCTTCCAGCTCCAATGGAGGGGTCCCGGCTAGGAGACGTGCCACTTCGACGGACATCGTACGATACCCCCTGATGACTCTGACGGCCATCATTTTCAACGCGCTGTTTAGCACAGCCACGTTGCGGGCCGCCAGACGTCCCGCCCATACGGGGGCCCCGTACAGGGCCATTCTTCGCACGATCCCCAGGTACAGTCTCCTAGTGGGGGCGTTGGGTCCCTTCATGTTGGGCATCAGCCGCGATAACGCGGCCGCAGCCCTCTTCAGTTTCGGGACCAGACTTCAGAGATGTGGTCCGAAGTCCCATCGGCTATCGAGTACGAGCCCAAGGTACTTCATCGCGGGCTCGATGCCGATGCTTACGCCCCCTACGGTTATACTGTTTCCCGCAGGTAGCCCCCTTCGACGCCCGTGAAAACACATAGCCTCGGATTTGTGAAGGGCCACCTCGAGTCCCAGCCGCCGTATTCGAGCCACGACTTGAGCAACCCCTGCCGTGGCCTTTAGTGCCGCGCTTCGGTGCGTTGCTCCTCGTGCCATAACGAGGGTGCCGTCAGCATAACACGTTATGCTGACACCCTCGAGCAACGAACCGCGCAGCACCCAGTCGTATCCGATGTTCCACAGGAGTGGCCCTAGGACCGACCCCTGTGGAACACCGCACGATACTTCTCATCGCCCTGGCCCTAGCCAGCTCGAGTCCTTGTCTTGTCAGGTGTTTGTTCACAATGGATGCAAAAAGTACTGACCGGATTTTGATGCGATTTTCTCTATTAGAAAGGTCTTGATCAAACTTAAAATCTGCTATATCTTGATTGCATTGCTTACTTGATTGGTTAATTAGAACCGGAGATATGACCAAAAAACGGTAACCGACCATCGCGCGGGCGGAGTGTGCTTCAACTAGGTTAGGTCGTTACATATGAAATTGCCGTTTTTCTTGAAGAAATTGGAGGAAACCCAATTCTCAGTACTAACATTTTAGCATTTTTTTTAGGAATGACAAATCCAAATTTCATGATTTTTTTTTGTGTATGAATGAGACAACATTGAGCTAACAAACAGCAACTTTTATTACATTTTTGAAAAGTGACAGCTGTTAAGTAATACGAAATTTATCATCAAAATGGATAGCATTTAGGAAGTACTGTTTTTGAAGATCGAATTAATTTATCAAGCGGCCAACTTTCAAACACAATATAAATAATGGAAATAGCTATTAAATTACAGGAATAACGAACTCATGAATTTGTCAGAAAATTTAGGTAATTTCATAGGCAAAGACCTATTATTAGTGTAAATTTAAGCGAAGTATTAAAATGTGATATTAGTATATTCTTGTTTTTGTATATACTTACATACAAACATCTTTTTAAGCGTAGCGAGCCGAAGGCGAGCGAAGCGTCTTTGGTTTCAAAGTTGCATTTCAAACAAATGATACTCCTCCGAGACCGTTTGACCGATCTCGACCAAATTTGCCACGGTGATCAAATAGACATTACTGAGTTTCGTAAGGGGTCGAATGTCCAGGTCGGTCTTACCATCGAGGAATAATCACCGAAAAACCAAATAATGGAAAAAGTCGACCGGTCACGTTGACCTATTGTTGGATAGGCAAATCTCGCTACGCTTCAGTTTGGGTTGATTGCGAAGCTGGTAACCGTCCTAGTGTAGAACACTTGTAACCTTCTTCCTAAAGTGCCGGGTCGTTTAAGCGGGTCGTGGAAAAGCATCTAATGAGGCCGTCAAGCTGAAGGCCACCATTGTAACATTATCCGTGTCGGTAATGGTGACCTTTCTCCCAAGACTGAGTTTGTGAAGATAGATGTGTTCTTGTTTGTTACTTTATCCCGCAAAACGGCTGTCTGGATATGGATGAAATTTACAGCCTCTGTGGCGTAGCGGTAGTGTATTCGACTGCTACACAAGGGGCGCGGGTTCGATTCCCGCTCAGTGCAAATATTTGTATGCATGAATATATCTATCTGCATTGGTCTGGGTGTTTCTATGTATATGTATGTATTTACAAAAAAAAAGCATATTATGTATGTTTATCCGCATTCTGGAACCCATAACATAAGCTAGTTAAAATACGCTTACTTTGGGTCTAGAAAGCGCTGTGTAGAATGTCGTAGAATATTTATTTTTATTTATTTAGCTCAGAGATGTTACATATAGGCTCCTTTTTATCTCTAGAATAGGTTCCCATGAGTTGCGGGAACGGCATCAGAATTTCACGCGGGCGGACCCACGGGAAACAATTAGTCACAGCAGTCGAATTAAATAAAAAAATATATTTTTTATTTAACCATTTATTTAATTACCACAAACAAATAATATGTACACAATAACTTTGATGTTCTTTAAATAAATAAAAACATGTATTTTATGACTAAATTCGTGTAATACAATTACTATGCTGCCTCGCTACGTAAAAGGACGCATCTGACCAAGCACTGGTATACTGGTGAAAATTATCTATATTTAAATCTCACTGGCATCATTTACGCTCAACTATGGTCACTCCCACACAGGTCGTTCTGTAGTTTAATTTTGCTATATTGCAGATACGCCCTTTTACTTTAGACGTCAGCATATTATTATTTTTTTTGAACACAGTGAACCTAGCAGTAGGTATTCTCATATGTGAAAGTCACGTTGTATGTATTGAATTTATGATGTCGTTGTATAGTTTAATTTTGCTAAATTGCAGATGCGCCCTTTTACTTTGGACGTTAACATATTATACATATTTCAATACGGTGAACCTATGAATACTATAACATTAGGAAGTCACTTTATAATGTTGTATTTATGATGTAGTTTATATTGCGTAATCGCAGATGCGCTCTTTTTCTTCGGACGTTAACATAATTATATTTCAACACAGTGAACGTATCAGTATTTTCACATTGAGACACTTTATACAACATTATGTTTAGTTTAGGTGTTATACAGGGTGATTTAAATTTAGCGATGCGATCAACCGCTTCCATTACAGCCTATATAATGTTTGCAATATATTTTTATTAAATAATTTATTAACGAGAAATAAAACTTGACATGTATAACGAATCTTAAAACTAAACATTGTAGATTCGACTATTAATCCATTTTAGAAGATAAATCTATCACATATGTTTACATATTGGGGAGAATTTACACACGCACAAGAACTATATAAGCAAAACAATCCTCACATGTCATGTACAGTCAGCATAAAAAGTAGCTGTACACTAACTTTACTATCGATTTTTGCATTGAAATACTTCAGTATTTTTGTAATCCTCAGAGGATAAGATTAAAATATTTCATGTTCTTTTTTATCAAAAAGTTTAAATATTGTAACTTGTGTGTTAAGTTCCTTTTGTTGCTGACTCTACAATAACTTTAGAAACAATCCCCAGGCAAGTATAACTTAACTAAGATGATATGGGACGTAAGATATATTTCATTTATCCAACTGGAATACTTTTTAGCGATTTTTTTTGAAGATACTGAAAATAAATGCCTTTTGTCTTAGAGCCCGTAGACTACAAAAAGTAAGTTAGTGTATTACACAAAAATAAAATCAAATGGCCCTCCAAAACGCTTTGTAAAACAATATGGCGTTTTACTAAATTGTGCCGTCATTTAAACGTCAAAGTCACAAGTTGTCACATTCTGTTGTTTATGACAGATGATTTTAATTACTATGGTGTGGCGTCATATTTCTTTGAATAAAAGTCCATTATTTTGTATTTATTTGAATGCAAATTGGTTTGAGTTGTGAATAAGTCATTTATTGGAGATTTTTTTGAATAATTAGTTTATTAATAGTATTTTAATGTAAATTTGTTTGAAATTCATTATCTAAGCAGACTACTTTATTAAACAGAGCAATGACCTCGCGGGTTTATTTTTAGGGTTCTGTACCGAAAGGCTAAAACGGGACCCTATTACTAAGACCACGCTGTCTGTCCGTCCGTCTGTCACCAGGGTGTATCTCATGAACCGCGATAGAGAGTTAATGGCAACAGAAATACATAATCTGTGAAAATTTCAATATATATCTGTTGCTAATACAACAGCAAATGCTAAAAACATAATATAAAATAAATATTTAAGGGGTTTTATATATAATGGTACAACACCCTTCGTGCGCGAGTCTAACTAGCACAGCCGGTTTTTTATCAATGATAGGCCGTTTGACCACTATCTCTGTTGCTTTGTGATAGTGTGGTCGATGAAAGAACCTATTCACTCGAGACTTGAAGATTCCCAGGTATAGGTTTAAGGAAACAGACTTATGAAATTCCACTCCTTAGCTGTACGCATAATAAATGTGTCGCCGAAACGTTTCGTGCGTATGAGTGGAATATCCACCATGTAGACGTGTCGTGTCAACGAAGTCCGGTAGTTCGATGTTGGGGGGCCCGGTTCAGTAAAATTACGATGTTAAAAACGTGTTATTTCAAAACTTATGAATACTTATAACTAGGTCTGCAAGGCGAATCGCTACTTGCAATGTTGAGCTGAGTGAGACATCGTGTTTTGAATTATTATGAGCGTGTCCAATAGATTTGACCGCTATTGCGGAATCAGATTTTGAAAATTTTGAACAGTGATCATTCCTCCGTGGCAAGTCCGATTTTGAAAATTCTAATTGAAAGTCACAACTCTGGACATGCTTTCTGAGCGTGTAAAGTTTGGTCACAGTGTCTCGAGCGGTTATTATGTAATTCCATCTGGAGTTTTTTTAACGGTGATCATTCCTCTGTGGTGGCATTAATTTTTTCAAAATATATCCATAAACCTTCCTCTGATTGACCTCTTTAATCATGCCAAATTTGGTTCTGATTGGTTTAGGAGGAGACCTGTGACAAAGAAAATCCTGAAGTCTGGTATGAGTACCTTTCGCTCGACTTCGTCTCACTCAGCTCAATAAATATTTATATTTTAAAATCTAATTGAAAACTAATCAAACTAAAGTTTCTGAAGGTTTATTAATAACCCACGAAAACTTAGGTAGGGTTTGTTTTGACATATCATACTAAAGCTTTTTTACGTTTTTCTTCCTAATCGTATGTGTGTATTATTAGTCACGCGTTTTGAAAACATGGCGTTACTGAATCGGGTCCCAGGGAAGGTCTTGGACGAATTAAATTTATGCTATTCTACCGCATACTCACCGAAATGCATCCGATAAAACACCGATTGGCTCGCAACTTTGCCTGTATGGAGTCCACCAAGATCTTCAGAGCCGATGCTGATTAAGGCGTGATTTTACTAATTTGGGTACATTTATATGGCCTGTTTCAACCCCAAATATTCTACTAGTAAAATCGAGTTCATGTATAATAATTACACATTACATTTGAACATTACAAAAAAAAGGAACAATTTATAATTTACTTTTATTGGTACAGATTGTTGTTGTATCATTTTTGCTTTAAATTTGTTCTAAGGTACATCATTTAATATTATTCAATTATAAATTATAATAAGCTTATCACTCGACCTCCATCTTGCTTAGATGCGTGCAAAATACCACCAAGTAACAGTGAAAAGACTTCCCCACAGACTAACTAGCACGCACTACTAGTTGTGCAGTCGGGAATTCCAATAAAACTTCCTTCCCCACGGAACAACCAGCTGTGCAGATTTCTATTATTATTAAACCTGTAATAACTATGCTTATTTATTTTTACTATTGATCATTTTAGTTTACTGATGCACGTTTTTACTTATGCTCATTTGTGTTTACAGTTTCTTTAATCGAAAACTGCATAACTGGTTGTGCCGTGGGGAAGGATGTTCGATTGTCATTCCCGACCGCACAACTAGTTGTGCATGCTTAGTTGGTCGGTATGGGGCCCCAGAGACTCACTGTACGTCACCCAATAACAGTAGTAAACGTAGACAGAGTTTATAATAGCTTGCTTTTATTTTAATTTCAGCGATACTCACAAGCTAGACAAGACTACTTCAATTGAAGGGCACAGGAAAAAAAGGAGCTCATTGCCATTTTCATTGTTTCAAGTAATCAAAGAATTAAATCTGAAATTTCAGTTTTTACACTAACACCTCAACTGCAATTTGATTTGTACCTATATATTATAGGAACCGTGTATATTTAACATAATAGATTGTAATTTTATGACATAGGATTGGTAAATAAATAATAATTTATTTAAATAATAAAATAATAAATTGAAATGTTAATGAGCTCCTTTTTTTCCTGTGCCCTTCAATTATAAGGCTCCGTCTACGTTTTAATATTTTACATCTATGAGTAAATGCCTTACTGATTGGTAGAGTCAGGCGCAGATCTAAAGATCTAGTTGTAGATAGTTAAGATCTAGATCTCAGGTGGGCATAGATGATTTAGAGATCGCGGTTGGAGGGGGACATATATGATCCAGGAATAAAGTTTGGAGGGTCATAGATATTTAGAGATAAACTTTGTATGGCGTCATAGATGACATTAACATTAATATAAACTCACGCCTTTATCCCCGAAGGGGTAGGCAGAGGTGCTAGCACCCACATTTCGCCAGTTTATGTTTTTAGGTCCCAATGTAATAGATGGCGAGCCTATTGCCATTAACCGGGCACTTATAAACCTGCGATTAATACACACATAACTTCGAAAAATCATTGGTGTGTGCCATGGTAATACCTGGGATCGAACCCGAGATCTCGTCTCATCAGTCCTTTTTGGGATAGGGTCATAGATGATCTAAAGACTCAATTTAAAGAAGTTCGTGGTCGAGTTTGGTAGGGGAAATAGACGATCTAAGATGAAGCTTGGATGGGGGTCATAGACGATTTGAATATCAAGGTTGAAATGCTTTATAGATGGTCTCGCGATCAAGTTCGGATAGGGTCTAGAGATAAACTTAAAAAAGGGTCACTGATGAGGGCGGGAGGTTCATAACCCCTATGACCCTTAGATCTACGCCTGGTCTACCACAGCAAGATGTCTTCGCTGCAATTTTATGTTAGTATACCTACATATCAGTGGCGATGGATCAATACTTTGAGAATGGAAGTCAATAACAAAAAGTAACAATCACATAAAATATAACCGCTCCCAGACGAATGAAAATAGACTTTAAAAGCATGAAACTCAAATTGGAAATTTCAAGAATCATTACATTGGAAGGCACAAAAACAGATTGCCTCAATCTTTTCTCGTTGGGTTTATTATCTGCCTCGCGAACTCGGCAGTAAGTTTAAATGTAGGACTTGACGTTTTTAAGAGTATGTTTGATACACTTGAATATAATTTTTTAAATTTTAAATCAAACTCCCTTGTTTTGTTGTCACATTCATAATTTTTGGGGAGATAGTGGGTAATTGTGATACTATGTAACTACATATTAAAATCCAATATATTTATTTTCATTTGAAATCTGCAATCATCATTGAAATTTAAGTTTTATTTTCATGCTATCAAAACGCATTTTTAATCGTCGCATAAAAAAAAAAACTTTGTGCAATAAGCGCCAATTGTAAAAATATTACTTGAGGAATCTTTTTACACAAAAAACAATAGAAATCATAACATTATAGACTTTTCGCCAGTGATAAGTATAACATGTATGTTGAACACAGAGTACGGTGCGTGCGCGATCTACGTCTCGCCGGAGAGTGTGAGCGCCATCTACCGGTGGAACTTGTGCAGCTTGTCGCAAGAGGGCGTACGTAGTTTCTGCGCGTCCCCGTACTGTCGTTCGTCGCCGAAGTTTCGTGCCTTCCACACCATACTGTCGCGGTAGTTGCGCTCGCGCTGGCACGCGTGACGGAGGCCCACTGCGGAGGGGGGAGGGGGGTTCGAATCTAAATCCGTTATATAAGGGTATATAGGTAACCAATATTTCTAGAACCGGTGAGAATAGACCGATTTTCTAGATAGAACGATTCGGGCTCCGAGAAGGCCTCGGAGGTGACCGGAACTGAACGCTTCGAAGAAGATTAAGTCCTTTGGGAACCGAGGGTCACTTCTGCAAGTTTTTGGCGTTGGTGGTTTGTTCATCCGAGGCCCTTCTTGTATTTTAATGTGAAAATAAATTCTAAATGGCAATACTGTTAAATTCAAAAACCTGCAGAATTGACCACTTGCTCCCTTTTTTTTCGTGCGGAAATTCCTTCGGATACCCCCCAACGGCCAGCGGGGGTGGTTATGTCGGACTTGAACCGACTAAAACGGCACACCGTCTCGGGTCTTCAGATGCCAGGGTGTCAGGTTGCACCCCAGCAAACCCTTGCTTCCAATCAAATCGCACATATGTATACCAGTATTTTTAAATAACGGTTATGGTGAATTAAAATATAGTGATATGTTTGTGTACCGGTTTTTACACAAACACACCGAGCTACTTTTTTTTTTCGTGCGGAAATCCCTTCGGATACCCCCCGCCGGCCAGCGGGGGCGGTTATGTCGGGCTTGAACCGACTAAAACCGCACGCCGTCTCGGGTCTACAGACGCCGTGTAAGGTTGCCCATAGAGCATACCCCTCGCACCCCGACTGACCCTGGGCCATCTCCGGTTTCGAGATGGAGGGGGCCATCTCGAAACCGGGGGGGTTTGAGAATCACGGTGTCCCCGTCTTGCCCCGGTTTGGGGGAGGGGCGCTAGTCGCCCCACCGTCCCGGCCTGCTTCTGCTGGGGGATAAAAGCGTATTTTTAAGAACATATTGTAGTTTTTGAATATACCGGCAGATAATTATTTATACTGATATTGGGTATATAACAGTATTTCTAGAAATACCCAAATATAAACTCATGTTTCTGCAGTTCTCGAAATATCGGCTACATACACTGCTCAAAACTGTCTAGGGATATTTTAGGTTCATTGATGTAATTAAAAAAGAATTGCCGCGATTTACAATCTGTTTTTTTTTTTAAATTTAAATTTGATATCAACAATAAAAGTGCCTTCAACAATTTTGTACGTATTAAATATATTTTTAAAGAATTCGTATTTGTTTTAATTATGTACCATATATAAGGTGTCACAAAATTAGGTCTCTGAATTTGGTGAGATGACTTGGTATCGACAAAATATGTATTTGAAACAAAAAAAATATCGGGTAAAAAAAAAACAGCACCAGTGTGCATTGTGACTATATTAAACAAGCCCAATCTTGTAAAAGTGGACTCGTCTGTCCACAAAATGTTTCTGGTAGGATCTTCCACTAACCACCTACAAAATCTTAACCGCGGATCAAAATCTGTGGTAAGGAGCTCTTGCACCCGCAGAAAGTGGTAGGCGTGCAGTCCTTCTCCTCGCAGTATTCTCCAAGCGGATGTGTGGGAAATACCTAAATCGCGACCAGCGTCACGTGTGCTCGTCGCGTCACGTGACGCTGGTGGTTTTTTTTTTCAATTTTTTTTTTTTTGTTTCAAATACATATTTTGTCGATACCAAGTCATCTCACCAAATTCAGAGACCTAATTTCGTGACACCTTATATAAATGTAAAATGTGCCTAGACAGTGTTGAGGTGTGTGGTGGGTTATAAAATCCTTGCTAGGTCAGTGGCGACCTGTGGTGTAGCGCTAGTGCGTTCGACTGCTAAGCCAAGGGTCGCGGTTTCGATTCCCGACCAGTGCAAATTAAAAAAATGTGTGAAGAGTACATACCTATATATTCTTCCTCTATAGCCATTTCCAGCCGCCGCAACGAGCCCTGGTAGTCTGTGTGGAAGTTCTCTTTCACATAATATGGTACCTGCGAGTAAATAACGTTACATTATATATCTTTATATATAAAAATTACGTGTCACGTTGTTTGTCGGCGATTTTTTTTTTATACCACTAAGGTGGCAGACAAGCACACGGCCCACCTGATGGGAAGCGGTTACCGCGGCCTATGGACGTGTGCAACACCAGTGGCGTCACACTCGCGCTGCCGACCCTGTAAAGGAAAGGATGGGAAAGTAGTTTGGGAGGGGATGGGAAAGGAGTTTGGGCTCCGGCACTCTCACTCACCAAACGGAACGCAACAGTTCAAATGGAGTAGTCCATTTGAACTGTTGCGTTCCGTTCCGAACTGGTTTTAAATTTGATTTGCATACCGTGTGCAATAGGGTATATGACTACTGCTAAAAAATAGTTCTGTATTATGTATTACAACATAAAAATGCAGATGGCATCAATATTTTTATGAGAACTGTTTTATTTACGATAAAAATCGATATTAAAGTTTGATTTAAAGAAAGTACGCGCCATAACGGATCCCGTGACGTGTGACGTCACACCAAAGTAAACAGTAAGCGACTTATAGCACGTTTATATAATTATTGAAATTAGTTGCAACAATAATGGTTTATTTTGAGATATATAAGATAAAAGTGAACCATAACATAACATAAACTCACGCCTATATTCCCGAAGGGGTAGGCAGAGGTGCTAGCACCCACGTTTCGTCAGTTTGTGTTTTAGGTCCCAATGTAATAGGTGGCGAGCCTATTGCCATTAACCGGGCACTTATAAACATGCGATAAATACACATAGCTTCGAAAAGCATCGAAAAGTCATTGGTGTGTGCCATGGTAATACCTGGGATCGAACCCGAGACCTCGTCTCAGCAGTCCTTTACCCATACCACTAGGCTACCGCGGTTTTTTACAGTTTTTAAAGTGAAACATTATTAGTAATTAATAAATTGAACCAGTCGATTAACACTAGGAAATGCAGACAGCATTTATTGAAAAACTGTTTACTTATGTGTGACGTCACAGAGCGTTTATCAGCACGTGATCAAATCTCAAAAAAGAGATTTTAATCTTGATTTATTAACAAAAAAAGAAACTTGTTTTATATTGAAAATTAATAAAATATGTTTTTTACGGTACATTTTATTAGGATGACAACAATTCGTACCATATTTTAAATATAGTCAAAATGACTATTTGATCCAACTTGAAAGATAGGATAGCTTACATCTCAATTTACAGTCGCAATATTATTTTATTGTTAATTATTTATCTATTATTTGACAGTCACAATTAGCCGCGGTAGCCTAGTGGTATGGGTAATGGACTGCTGAGACGAGGTCTCGAGTTCGATCACCGGTTTTACCATGGCACACACCAATGACTTTTCGATGCTTTTCGAAGTTATGTGTGTATTTATCGCAGGTTTATAAGTGCCCGGTTAATGGCAATAGGCTCGCGACCTATTACATTGGGACCTAAACATAAACTGGCGAAATGTGGGTGCTAGCACCTCTGCCTACCCCTTCGGGGATATAGGCGTGAGTTTATGTTATGTTATGTAATTATCTGTTAGCTCCAAACGATTCTAACAGATGGCGATATCTGTTGACTGGATTGAGTAAGTATTCAATAGATGGCGCTATGTTAAAAATACAAACGTTTCATATAAGCTACAATTTAATAGCATAACCATTTATTAAGATTATGAAGGTGAAGAGTTTGATAGTTTGTTTGGTTGAACGCGGTAATCTCAGGAACTACAGGTTTGGTATAACAAACTTATGGAATCAGTATAACTCACCTTTAAGTTAACCGTCTCCCTAGGCACGGGATACTTGCTGCTAGGCGAGATGCTGTACACCGGCTCGCTGATGAAGTAGCCGGACATCATGGACAGGAGTACCAGCACCAGGACTGGCAGCAACTGGACCAGCCCCGCGTTGGGCTCGCGCTGCTCGGGCTCCCGGGCGCGACGACGGGTGTATACCGTTGGACCTCCCCCGGGGAAGGCTGGAGAGTTTTCAGTTTTTTTTTTAAATATATCGGAAAAAGAGAACATCCAGGACGGGACTTGAACCCGCGACCAGTCCCTTACAGGGGGAATGCTCTGAACAACTGAGCTATCTAGACACGTCCCAGATATTCGAAATTTTATATATTATTCTATATATTATACGTCTCGGAGCGACGCTGGAGCCATCTTCCGCAATTCTTGCGAACTACGGAAACAATGAATGATGTTTTTAAACATCGTTTTTAGGGTTCCGTTACCAAATGGCAACAAACGGAACCCTTATAGATTCGTCATGTCTGTCTGTCCGTATGTCACAGTCAATTTTTTCCGAAACTATAAGTACTGTGCTGTTGAAACTTGGTAAGTAGATGTATTATGTGAACCGCATTAAAATTTTCACACAAAAATTGAAAAAGTACAATAACCAAAATTTATTGTACTTTTTCAATTTTTGTGTTCCCCATACTTAGAACCGAAAAGCGTCGGTAGCTTAGTGGTTAAGGAGTCGACCCTACGATCGAGAGGTCCCGGGTTCGAATCCTGGCCATTACACTACCGACGTGAACCCACTCCTAACACAAGCCATTAAGCTTAGCTGGAGGGGTTAGGGGGAATGTTAGTAATTTCGGTTACAAGGTACGTGTGGGACCTATGGGTAGGTCTTTAAAATGATATTGAGGTTTCTACTATCATTTTTGTCTAAAATGAATAGTTTGCGCGAGAGACACTCCCAAAGTGATAAAATGTGTCCCCCCCCACCTCTGTAATTTCTAAAATAACAGATCGATAAAACTAAAAAAAATATATGATGTACATTACCGTGTAAACTTCCACCGAAAATTGGTTTGAACGAGATCTAGTAAGTAGTTTTTTTTTAATACATCATAAATCGAAAACCGCAATTTACCTCTCATTCAATCAACTTAAATATAACAATTTGACTTGCTGCTACGGAACCCTTCATGGGCGAGTCCGACTAGCACTTGGCCGGTTTTATTAGATCTCCCGCATTAATATAATGAAATTTTTGAAGCAATTTGTACATCAACTTCTATAGATTTAAACCGGAAAAGTGAAAGTCATTCAGGCCTAGACCTGAATCCGCCCCAAGACGTATAATGTATCGGAGAACATCTAGAACGTCCAATACCTGTAAAGGACTGGTCGCGGGTTCAGGTCCCGTCCTAGTCACTGGTGGTAGAAATTTTCATGACACAAATTTGTCACAAAATTCGACCGGGTAGGTACCACCGTGCACGATTGCGAAAAACCCTCCATAGTCATCCAATTTCGGTTTGATTGCGTTCAGGGGTCAGCAAGTGCATAGCCGGGCAGGGGGGTTGTGGTCGCAGCACTAGTGGGACCGGTGGGGGTCACGCGGTGCTGCGACGACAATCCTCTTCTGATGAGGCCGTCAAGCTGAGTGCCACCATTGTTAACATGGTACGTGTATGTAATGGTGACCCTCTTTCCTGAGACTTTACCTTCAGCTTACCATCAGGCGAGGTGAAGTCAAATTGACGTGTCCTGAATATAAAAAAAAAAAAGTTGTCCACTTTTTCCGTATTAAATCTATATATGGACAATACAGTTTATTTCTAATCTCTTCTAAGTACCTTTTTTTTTTTTTTTTTGTGCGGAAGTCCCCTCGGATACCCCCCCGCCGGCCAGCGGGGGCGGTTATGTCGGGCTTGAACCGACTAAAACCGCACGCCGTCTCGGGTCTGCAGACGCCGGGGTGTAAGGTTGCCCATAGAGCATATCCCTCGCACCCCGACTGACCCTGGGCCATCTCAGGTTTCGAGATGGCCCCCTCGGGTCTCTTTCTTTCTCTTCTAAGTACCTGTAGCTCCGAAGAACATGTTGAACAGCTCCTCAGCAGTGAGATCAGACTCGAAGCCTCGCGCGTAGTACTGGTGATGCGTGTGTTGAGGGTGAGCCGGCTCATCACCACGGATGTCGTACTGCTTGCGTTTCTCCGCGTCTGTCAGTATAGCTGCTGCGTTACCTATGGCCTGGAAGACCAGATGGCGAAGGTTAGAAGTGTTTCCATGGCCTGGGTGAGGTCATGAGTGAAGAAATGAAAGATTTTGGCGTAGCGGTAATACATTTGACTGCTAGGACAGGAGGTGCGGGTTCGATTCCCGCTTAGTGCAAATATTTGTATGAATGAATATGTCTATTTGCATTGGTGTGGGTGTTTCTATGTATAATATGTATGTATTTACAAAAAAAAAGTATATAAGTATGTTTATCCGCATTGTGGATCCCATAACACAAGGTCGTTAAACTAGGCTGACTTTGGGTCTAGAAAATGCTGCGTAGAATATATAAAACCGACAGCAGCGCCACCTGCTGGGTCCAATTGAGTCTTCAAACCATCCAGGAACCAATTGAAATACAAATACAAAATTTCATCCAAATCGGTCCAGCCGTTTAGGTGACATACATACGTAACTAAAGAAGAATTATATATATTTGGATCTTTATCCATATATAAACAATAAACAACTCTTACTCTATATAAACAAACTCTTCGCCTTTGCGAAGAGTTTGTTTGAATGCGATGTTAGATGAAAACAAAAAATTGCATTTGATAGCCCAGTTCTTGGGAAAGGTTTTAGGCTATAGAACATCACGCTACGGCACTAAGGAGCCGAGCAATAAGAAAAAAAGATAAGAAAAGCGTTGCGACGCGAAGGAATAGATCCGAGAACGGCAGGTGAAACCGTGTGGCACACTTAGTTAATAATATTAGTAGAAAGTAGGATTTTAGTAGAGATGAGAAACTTTGTAAAAATATATGGATGGTTATTACTCTTTCAGACACAAATGGCCGAACGGATCTGGATGAAATTTGGCACAGAGATAGATTATAGTATGGAATAACACATTGGGTACTTCAGTACTCAATGCGGGCGGAGCCGCGCGCAACAGCTATCATTTTTTGAACTCATCAAGTGTTACTGTTTACTTATTCAAGATTATTGATTGACTGAAGGTCGGGTGAACGAGTCGTCTAGACGGCTGGTTGGTTTTTCCACGTGATTTCTTTTTTATAAGCGGCGATAGCCCAGTGGCGTACGTAACGGACTGCTGAGACGAGGTCTCGAGTTCGATCCCCAGTCGCCCTGGGCACACACCTCTGACTTTTCGTAGTTATGTGCGCATTAATAAATGTTAATTATCGGTCGCTTAATAATGTGCCCGGAACATGGCAATAGGCTCGCCCCCTAGCTTTAGTCGCATTATGTCCAATTCGCAAAATGTCCAGCGGGCTCAAATTGTCCAATTCTCACAACGTCCAATTCGCAAATTGTCCAATTCTCACAACGTCCAATTCTCACAATGTCCAATTCTCAATTGGTCCAGTTCATAAAATAAGAGTCGTCTTTGATTACGGCAGGCCCTTTTGAGCTCGTGGACACCGCGCGCCCCGACACAGATAGATATAGATAGATAGATATAGCACCTATTTGTCAATGATTTTTATAAATACCCTCAAATAAGACAAATACATGTCCGCGTTTTGTTATTGCCAGCTATTGCAAATTATTTAAATCTTTGATTAAAATTAATTACTTTCATTAGATTTTTTTTTAAATAAAAGTTTTGATCATAAATTACATGCATTATTACTTCGACCTGAATCTAGCCTCTCAGAAGGTTGTCAAAAAAGCTTCTCGTAATCAAGGAGGATCCCTAATTACGAACTGGACCATTTGCGAACTGGACCAATCGCGAACTGGACCTACTGCGAACTGGACCAATCGCGAACTGGACCAATTGCGAACTGGACCTACTGCGAACTGGACCTACTGCGAACTGGACCTACTGCGAACTGGACCTACTGCGAACTGGACCAATCGCGAACTGGACCTACTGCGAACTGGACAGTTGGACATTTTGCGAATTGGACATAATGCGACTAAAGGGCCCCCTATTACATTGGGACCTTAACATAACTGGCGAATCGTGGGTGTGTAATACACCTCTGCCTACCCCTTCGGGGATACAGGCGTGAAGTTCTGTTTATGTTTTTATATATCCACGCTTGTATTTCTCCGAAGGAGTGGTAGAGAAAATAACGAGCCTATTGCCTAGACAACCAGCGAACAAGTGGTTCTTTTTAATACCACACAGGTGGTAGACTAGCACCAGTTACCGTAACCTAGGGGCGTGTGCAACACCAGGGTTTCACACTGCCGACCTTGTAAAAACCTTCTAATGCCCTTCTTGAAGAACCCTGTATGTAGTCGCTAGGGAAAACCACAGTAGAGATTTTAAATACCATTTAGGTGGCAGACAAGCACACGGCCCACCTGATGGGAAACGGTTACGGTGGTCAATGGACGTGTGCAACACAAGGGGCTTTACACTCGCGCTGCCGACCCTGTAAAAACATTCTAATGCCCGTTTTGAAGAAGTCCATATTGTAGTCGCTTGGGAAAACCACAGCAGAGAGAAACAAGTTGAATTCCTGAGACGAGCTCAGCCGAATACAAGGGATTATCGATTTTGCGATTTTTTCTTTATCTCGCAATGGTTCACCCCAGCACGAATCTATTACCGAAAACAGCAACTCGATAGCTCATCTCCTTCATACCCAAAACCGTGACAGAAAATTGGCAACGACGACATCGACGACAACTCGATAGCAATAGGGCTTTTCTAAAGAAAATCCCTAAAAATTATGAAAGTTGAAGAAGCGAAAGGCGTGTGCCTGGATCGTAGCAAGTGGGAACATGTGGTCTCTGTCTACACCATTAAGATAAAGACGTGACTTAACGTGTTGCCATCAAATGCATACTTTTTCCAGATTGATTACTGTCTTCGATTGGAGCCGGGTTGTAGTCCCTTCCAAGAGAAAGAGCGGAATTACGAATATAAATGTTTAGGCTTACACAGCCGGCGTTCATCTAGAATATACTGCTTCCGGGCTGTTTGGCCTTGGTCTTGCGTGGCTGTTTGAACTATCGTTCCAAACGTTTCGTCGATCACTGCCCGGAACAGCCGGGAAGCAGTATATTCTACAGGAATTACGAATGTTGAACGGCACCCAAAAACATCCTTCGAAACTTTTGTTATCATTATAAATAAATATTCTACGACATTCTACACAGCGCTTTCTAGACCCAAAGTAAGCATAGTTTAACTAACTTGTGTTGTGTTCTTGACTTTTTTTTAAAATACATACATATTATACATAGAAACACCCAGACCAATGCAAATAGACATATTCATGCATACAAATATTTGCACTGAGCGGGAATCAAACCCGCGCCCCCCGTCGTAGCAGTCGAATGCACTACCGCTACGCTACAGAAGTCGTTAAGTTTTCTAAAGTGCTAAAAAGTCCTCTCAGCAAGGTGGAAAATGCTTCTTCATTACCTTGAAAGCCTGCTCTGCTCCGGGGGCATGGTTCTTGTCAGGGTGGAGCTGCAACGCCAGCTTTTTGTAAGCCTTTTTGACTTCTGTGTCAGGAGCGTCCTTGGCCACACCTGAAAATATTGAGTAATATTAAAATCTAGTGGTTACAGACCATATTTTTTTATATATAGACATATTATTAAGAATATTAGAAACCGAAATTACTAATGTTCCCCCTAACCCCTCCAGCTAAGCTTAATTGCTTGTGTTAGGAGTGGGTTCACCTCAATAGTGTAATGGCCAGGATTCGAATCCGGGACCTCTCGGGATTAAAAGAGAACTAGATAAATGATATTAACAAGACAGTTAAAAGTTACATCTCGAGGTAAAAATCTTGAACAAACGTAAAAAGTTCGCGAGTGTTTTGTGAACTTAATTAACTAGGAATTCAGTGCAGGGTGGGTCTAAAATAAATTGAGCTGAGCGAGCAGGACTCTTACTTGAAAATAAGACATCTTACTACGGTCGCGCGCTTAGCTAAGGCCGCGCGCTCGTGAAACTGTTTTTCGGTGATTATTCCTCAATGGTACATCGGATATGAACCATCTCGCTTCAAAACACTCCTCAGTGTCCACACTATCACCGTGGTCAATTTGGTCAAGATCGCGCGAGCGGTTACGGAGGAGTTCAGCCACCAACAAACGGCTATGCCGCGTATAAGGGCTTCGCTCGCTCAGCTCAAAAAGCCAATAGAAGTACTGATCAACAAATGACGCGAGCTCTTTGAGCCCGTGATTAGTTTTATATATCACTAGCTGTTGCCCGCGGCTCCGCTCGCGTGGAAGTCGCTTTTTGAGTCCACTTCCACTCCCACCCCACCCTCACCTTATAACAGATATTTTGTATCATACTTTTTGTTGTCTTTTTAATGATTTTTGTTATTTTTATTTATTATTTAATGATGTAAATTAGATGTGTAGGAGTAGAGATAAGTCAGTCAGTAGGGGTGCGAGGAAAATGCTCTATGGGCAACCTTACACCCCGGCGTCTGTAGACCCGAGACAGCGTGCAAACCGCATATAGTTTATAGAGAATCCTTGCAACAATTCTTTTTTTTTTATTCAAGTACAATTCTTTACTTATGTCTACCTTTTTTTTTTTTTTTTTTTTTCATGTGGAAATCTCTTCGGATACTTACCCCCCGCCGGCCAGCGGGGGCGGTTATGTCGGGCTTGAACCGAATAAAACCGCACGGTGTCCTGCCCAAGTGTCCATTACCGGGCACCCCGGGTAAGCCCTCGAAAGGATAACCCCCAGGGTTACTATATATAGCTACTATACTTGTCACCTACTTACAGATTTCACTCGGTAACAGATTATATGATGTTATTCACAAAAAAATTAACATAACAATTAACAAAACTGAAAACTAATTTAGCGTATTATGTTTTTTACTGCTCTCAACAAAATTGGTTACGTTCATCATAAACATAACATGACTCGGCATGATGAAATAGCTATTTAGAGTAAAAAATAAATAAATATTCTACGACATTCTGCACAGCGCTTTCTAAACCCAAAGTAAGCATAGTTTAACTAGCTTGTGTTATGGCTTCCAGAATGCGGATAAACATACTTAAGTATATCCTTTTTTTTTGTAAGTACATATTATACATAGAAACACCCAGACTTATGCAAATAGACATATGCATGCATACAAATGTTTGCACTGAGCGGGAATCGAACCCGCGTCCCTGTCGTAGCAGTCGAATGCACAACCGCTACGCCACAGAGGCCGTCAGAATGATGTGTATGAGACCCAAGCTCCCCCCCACCCCCACCAAGCTCTTCAGGCCCGTGCCAACTTCACCTGCAACCTGTACACCTGCTGATTGGATGAGGCTCTGGTGCATGCTTTCCTTCAAGGATTGGGAGGTCAGACTGCAGCCGCTCCCATAAAAACTGCATAAAACTACTCTAAAGGAGGATGTTACCGAAAGCCAAGATACATCTTAGTTTATAAGTCTCACCTTTTTTTCCGTGCGGAAATCCCTTCAGATACCCCCCGCCGGCCAGCGGGGGCGGTTATGTCGGGCTTGAACCGACTAAAACCGCACGCTGTCTCGGGTCTTCAGACGCCGGGGTGTAAGGTTGCCCATAGAGCATATCCCTCGCACCCCGACTGACCCTGGGCCATCTTCGGTTTCGAGATGGCCCCGTCGGGTTTGGGAACCACGGTGTCCCCGTCTTGCCCCGGTTTGGGGAAGGGGCGCTAGTCGCCCCACCGTCCCGGCCTGCTTCTGCTGGGGTGACAGGCGACCACACCTGCCACCCCCAGGCCTGCGCTCATGGAGGACGGAGGTCGTTAAGCGACCTCCGGCGCCTGAGTCGCCTGCGACGCGCAGCGAACATGTTGCGGGCTCGGCGGGCCGGGAGGGTTCTAAATCTCTCCCGGGCGCTCCGCCGTCTCCTTCGCGATCATTACATGCTCGCAGAAGGAGGTGGCGGTGGCCCACGCGCTCGCGCTCCGCACCATTGCCGCAATCATGCTGCCACGAGGTCACGCCTCGGCGTCTCCCATGCCAGACAGTCCGCCAGCGTGTGCAGCCGAGTCCTCGCTCGCATCGCAGTGATGACACTCAGGCGTTGGCTCCTTAATGATCCGATGCAGGTGGTCCCCGAAGTTTATAACTCTCACCTGTGTGATAAATGTGTAATAAACGGTTCGCCGTATGCAGTACTTGGGGCCGGGAATGAAGGTTGCGTGGTGGGGGGCGGACCAGCTAATATCTGTGTCCGTGAACGCGCTTGTAGTCCTCCGCATACACCTCTGACGAACGGACGCGAACGCTGTGTGCGGCAACACTATAGCTAAAACTACCTACTTTTATTTGCACCCCTCTTCCTGTCGGCTACATAAGCTGGTCTTCGAGCCGAATTTGAACGGACAAGAAGGAACGACCGGTTTCTGGAATGTTCAGCACTCCACCGCCACACAAAATGGTACAAACCCGTGGCGCAAGGAAAAGGGACAATGGAGCAGAACAAACCACCTAGAAAGAACCATCGGGGAAAACTGGTGCAACAGAAGGTACTAGCAGCAGCTTATGTAGCCGACAGGAGGAAGGGTGCAAAAAAAAAAGTAAGTAACGCAGGCCTGGGGGTGGCAGGTGAGGCCGCCTGTCACCCGAGCAGAAGCAGGCCCGAACGGTGGGGCGACTAGCGCCCCTCCCCCAAACCGGGGCAAGACGGGGACACCGTGGTTCCCAAACCCGAGGGGGCCATCTCGAAACCGGAGATGGCCCAGGGTCAGTCGGGGTGCGAGGGATATGCTCTATGGGCAACCATACACCCCGGGGCGTCTTAAGACCCGAGACGGCGTGCGGTTTTAGTCGTTTCAATCCCGACATAACCACCCACGCTGGCTGGCGGGAGGTATCCGAAGGGATTTCCGCACGAAAAAAAAAAGAAAAAAAAATCTAGTTTTAGCTATAGTGTTACATACAGGTGAGACTTATAAACTAAGATGTATCTTGGCTTATTCTAAGGGTCATTGCGCCGGTAACTGAGGAGAAGGATGAGTTCTAGGCTCTGCTGTGAAAGCTTCTGATGCAACCGTAAACCACACTAGGAAGATTGGGAGTGAAGAATAATTATATAAACTTTCACGGCCCGTGTTGCATGTAGAATATACTGCTTCCAGGCTGTTTTGCCGTGTTCCATATGAAACTTGTGCTTCAAACGTTTCATTGATCATTGCTGTCGACAAGAATAATTTGCCATTTGCTCCTTATTGGAGGAAAAGCAAAGGCGAGAGAGGAGACTGAGTGAGCGTGAGAGAACTTCTGAGCTATATACTGTAAAACTCCGGACTTACGAAATAGGTGGTACCAAGTGATGACTGTGTAGGTTGAATTGGTGTAAGTCATAACATAAGGTGGTAGAGTCAAGCAACAGTCATTTTGGCCGTCGCATGAATAGGCAGACTCGACCGAGGAAGCACCACCCTCTCACAGAATATCGACGCCAAGTAACAGTATTTGAACTGTTGCGTTCCGTTTGGTGAGTGAGAGTGCCGGAGCCCAAACTCCTTTCCCATCCCCTCCCAAACTCCTTTCCCATCCCCTCCCAAACTCCTTTCCCATCCCCTTTCCTTTACAGGGTCGGCAGCGCGAGTGTGACGCCACTGGTGTTGCACACGTCCATAGGCCGCGGTAACCGCTTCCCATCAGGTGGGCCGTGTGCTTGTCCGCCACCTTAGTGGTATAAAAAAAAAAAAACATATCATAACTTCACGCCTGTATCCCCGAAGTGGTAGACAGAGGTGTATTAACACCCACGATTCGCCAGTTATGTTAAGGTCCCAATGTAATAGGGGGCGAGCCTATTGCCATCTACCGGGCGCGTTATTAAGCTAGCGATAATTAACATATATAAATGCACACATAACTACGAAAAGTCAGAGGTGTGTGCCGGGGGCGACTGGGGATCGAACTTGAGGCCTCATCTCAGCAGTCCGTTACGCCACTGGGCTATCGCCGCTAGTTAAGGTGTAAGTCAGGGTGCAATATTGCATATAAAAATGTATAATTGGAACTCATCATCCTCCGACACCTTGCCCAACACAGTTGGGGTTGGCGTTTCGGTCTAACTGCGAAGCAGCTGAATTTCAATATTTATATATTGTCAAATTATATATTGGCAATGTCAAGGTGCTGTAGTAAGACCAGATGTCGGACGTTTTAGGCCTTCAACTACCCATAACAACTGCCATAGAAGTTTGTATGGCAACCAGGACTGACGGCTTGACATGCTCTCAGTCTTAATTAGGACTGAAACTTCAATTAAATAAATAAATAATAAATATTCTACGACATTCTACACAGCGCTTTCTAGACCCAAAGTAAGCATAGTTTAACTAGCTTGTGTTATGGCTTCCAGAATGCGGATAAACATACTTATATACTTTTTTTTTTGTATATACATACATATTATACATAGAAACACCCAGACCAATGCAAATAGACATATTCATGCATACAAATATTCGAATCGGAATCGAACCCGCGCCCCCCTGTCGTAGCAGTCAAATGCACTACTGCTACACCACAGAGGCCGTCCGAAATAATTCGTCCGAATTAATGTTTAAGCATCTAGAACCGGATTTGGGACCCTGTAAGGGACTGGTCACGGGTTCAAGTCCCATTCTAGATGTTCTCTTTTTCCGATCTAAATCTTTAGGACTAAACCTTTGATAAAAGATAATTCCACAATTTACTTATTTCTGAATAAAAATGAATACCAAACGAACACACAATTGTAGTTATTTTGATGTAGAATTATGCCTGACAAGCTTCATTTTTCTTGTCATGCAAAATTTCTGGGTAGAAATTTGATGACATAAATTTGTCACAAAATTCGGCCGGGTAGGTACCACCGTGCACGATTGCGAAAAACCCTCCATAGTAATCCAATTTCGGTTTGATTGCGTTCAGGGGTCAGCAGTGCATAGCCGGGCAGGGGGATTGTGGTCGCAGCACTAGTGGAACCGGTGAGTGTCACGCGGTGCTGCAACGACAATCCTCTTCTGATGAGGCCGTCAAGCTGAGTGCCACCATTGTTAACATGGTACGTGTATGTAATGGTGACCCTCTTTCCAGAGACTTTACCTTCAGCTTACCATCAGGCGAGGTGAAGTCAAATTGACGTGTCCTAAATATTAAAAAAAAAAAAAAAACCCTGTTTCCTTCCCTCTTTGTCGGTGGCTTTTTTCCAAAAATTTGTAACCACTTTTTTATTGAACCGAGGGCTCCTGTTAAATTCGATTTTATTATTTGATTTTCCAATTTAACTAGGTTCAAAAATCGCATGATGAAAACTGCATTTCTCTGAATTCACGTGATGAAAACTGCATTTCTCTGAATTCTCGTAACACACGGTAGCTTAGGTTGGGGTATTACTGTACTCTAAATGATACATACTTTTTGGTTAATTAGCATGAGAGGTATCCAAATACAATTTCATTGCATAGAAACAAATTATGTTATGTTTTCTGATCATATAATCGTCTTCTAGACTAGGAGCATATGTGTTGATCAGAGTTGTATAGAGTCCCGTCTTCAATTGAGAATTGCTAATTGAAATAAATTGCCCTATATCACTTATCCAGTTTCGGTATTCTATGCCTTATAGCATAGAAATAAATATTCTCCCTTCAAATTGGGTCACTAAATTTAATGCAAAAATACAGGCAACACTAAGTACATGCTACTTACCTGCTTAAATTTACCAATTTATTTAATAATTCATATATTATTATGTTATGTCATTCAATATGAATACAGCTTGCAATTTTCATTTATTTCATTAAAATAATATCTCGAACTATTTAGAGGTGAAAGGTACAATTTTAGCTCACTCATGGTCAAGACAGAACAATAAAAAGTAGACTTATGAAACTTGACACATAAGATTCCTTTGACATTGAATATTAAATAGACTTACCAAGTATTTCATAGTAATCTTTGCACTTATTTACACGGCGTACAGCTTCTTGTTGCTCCGCAGTATACTCTCTTTGGGGAGGCTGATGAGTAGGAGCTTTCCTGCGTCGAACTTCCTCGGGGGCTGGGGAACTAGGAGGGGTCTTTTTAACGCCAGGAGAAGAAGGCCCCGCGGCCCTCACACGCGCCAATAGATCCTTGGCGATTGTAGTAGGATACAATCGTTCCGCTTTCAGCAAAAACTTTTCAGCCTTTTCGATATTTCCGGTAGAAAAAGCAATATGAGCTATCGCTATGCATTTTTCAGCTTCATCTTTGTTACCTTCCAGCGTCATTTTGAGGGGGTTTTAGCGCACTTCAGGTGGTGATAACAGCTTTGCAACGTTACAGACACGTCGCAGAATGATCAGAGAGTATGTGTGCGCAAATTTAATTAGCGCAAATAGAATTAATTGCGTTTATTTCACTACATTTAAGTTCATAATCGCGATCAGTATTGCGTCAATCAAAATAAGACTTGCAGGGATACCAGTAAATCGAACTAATATATAAAATTTAGTACTTTTTTTGCGGTAATTTGGAAAGTGATTTTTAATATCTAATCTAGTATTTATTACTCAAAGTAATAAATGTGGATGTTTTGTTATAAGTATGCTCATGCATGTCTTTTTTACATATACTTAGGTATAATAGTACTTTAAATATTATATACCACATAGACATGTATATGAGAATTAGATTCTCTATATAGAAACTATAGCTAAAAAGACTTAGAATCAAACTTTTGTGTTGTTTGATATTTGAACACGTTTGACATTTACGTTAAGCGTTTCAGCTCCAAACGTTTCATCTTCGAATTGCTTTTTTCTTATAATGTCTCTTTCACTCATCACCTCTTTTTCCCATCTGTCACACTCACACGTATTATCCAATACTGTTTGTGACCTTACACAAAATAAGGATTAATCATTTATCGTCATATGACGTATGACGCATTACTCAGATTGATTCAATTGAAAAGGATATTAATATTACGCTAGGCGTATCCGGCGCTTAATATTTTCAGAGTAATCCATAAAAAAATTGTGCTAGTTTCAGCAATTCGTAATTTTTATCAAATCTACGTGACTAGCATCGACAGAAAATGGCCGCGCCGATCTACAACCCCGTAAGTTTTTTTTTCCATCATTTCATCTTATTACGACGACAGTTGCCATGATGTGCCTCATCCCGAATATTCTCAAGGGCTTGCGCAAGAATTTGGTCTCATAGATTATATTCTCGCGTATATAAATACATTGTTATGTTCATACAAATTATCACTAGCCTTTTACGGTGCTTAGTAATGCAGATATTTCTCGGTGTTTTACCGCCTTCAAGGCCATTTTTCTTAGTGCAAAGACTTTATATCACATTATTCGCACGATACTATGTTGGTTTTCCCCAATTGTATTTCGTAATGACTTGAAAATGATAATATGTAAATATTCCTTTATTTGCATTATTTGCATCTGTGTCATCCACTAAGTATTTATTCCGATAAGAATCCTATAAAAACAGATATATTAATTGTCTGCTCGGATGTTCTCAGAAAACCTAGGATGGGCAATGTTTTTTAAACATAATTTTTATACATATTTACATAATAATACTCATCTAATTCTATAAACTTGTCATGGATTACTTCATTCCGGTAACAAACAGCGTTTGGCGTATTCTTTACAATCCGGTACATACAGGGGGTTTTATACTTCGAAAAAATGTTTCTGAATTGATTTCTTTTTTCAATTTCTGAATTATATTAGGGTATAATAGGTAATATTATCTATTACAACCTAGCACATTCCACCAATAAGTGTAACACATCTTCCACAGTGCCACAAACCTCAGAGTTTGGTGCATCAAGTTTCTTCATTAGGAATACAAACTTATTAAGTGGCATGTGTCCGGACCTCAGTCTGTGGGCGATCACAACCAGTTTTCTACTTAACATAGTGTTTAAAAACCAGGGTACATGAGGAGGCGCCGCTACTATAGCTTTGTACCATATCCCTTTATCCTTCGATCTTTCGTTAAAATATTCTTTCCATAGCACGTGACATTTATTTTTATATTTAGGTAATAACTCCATATAATTAATTTCTATATTTACCTCTTTCCCCCAATAATTCCAAATTTTGCCAAACGGTCAGCCTGCTCATTACCTTTTATACCTACATGTGAGGGAACCCACTGCAACTTCAGATCAAACCCACGATTTGTTAAGTTGTGTATTTGTGACAGTACTGCATAAGTCTACCAGGGAGGAGCTATTTAAGGAAATAAACTTAAACCTATATGATGTAGGTATCTTGCAACAAATATTGTGTACACCTAACTCAGAAGCTGCCTATAGTTTATTTAAATTTGTTATGTTACGGTTGGTAAGATAGATAAGTAATAAATAAATAAATATCTTAATTACCAAGTTAATACGTCACGAAAAGAAATGGGGTTATCGGTTTAAAGTAAATAACATATACTCAGAGTCCATCTTAGCTTTTGCTGACGATCTCGCAATACTGACGCGCAATCCAAAACAATGTCAGGAACTATTAAAGGAAGTCGATGAGTTCTGTTCGTGGACAAATGGACTGAGGACGAAGCCCAGTAAGTGTCACTGTCTATGTCTGGGTAGACGGGACACCAAATTTACCTCTTACGACCCGGGACTCTTCATTGGGGGTAAACCAGTTTCCATAGTTGCTGAATCGGTGCCATTTAAATTTCTTGGGAGAAAGATAGACTATAAAGGGTGCACACCATCCTTAGATGAAGTTGTCGATACGTTTATAAATGACCTAAATAAGATAGATCAGATACCACTAAACAATATCAAAAAAGCTTGGATATATGACAACTACTTAACATCACGTCTGACTTGGCCTTTTCTGGTGTATGAATTCGGTAAAACCTTACTGGCGAAAATAGATGCAACTGTCATAAAATCGCTAAAATCGTGGCTTGGACTAGCGCACTCTGCTGATTCCTCTGCTCTATTTAGGGATCAAAATAATTTTGGGATGAAACTTCAGAAACCATCGGAGCTCTATAAACATCTTAGAGTTACCAAAGCCCACATCTTAGGAAAATCCCAAGATGTCACAATCAGGGCACTCCCGAAAGATAATAACGCGTCCGAGCTTGAATCTGGACTTCTATTCCATAAACGATTTATGATAGGGGCCCAGTCAAACAGAGTGGGGTTGGGAGTACGAGAGCCAGAAAGGGACCAGGATATACTTAAGTCCTTTCTAAAACAAGACGAAAATGATAAATATCGAGTGCACGCGATGTATTTGGAAATCCAAAATGAATGGTTGACAATGGGAGAGTTCTGCATACCGATGGCCTTAAAGTGGCGCACCTTGATCTATGACTGGTCGCCGGCCCTGTTAAAATTTTATCTTAACGCCTTTCAGATGACCCTCCCAGACCAGAGTAATCTGGTAAGGTGGGGGAAGGCCACAGAAAAACAATGTTATACTTGTGGTGAGGCAATAGGGACGGCTAGACACATATTAGTAGGATGTAGAGTGCTTCTCGATAGAGGCCATTACTCACGCCGCCACGATAAGGTGCTTATCATCATACGTGAAGCAATGAGTCTGGCAGTAGCTAGAGCCCAAAAAGGATTGACTACTAACAGACGTCATATCAACTTTGTGTCTGAAGGTTCATCCATAACACCCAGGAACAAACCTTATTCAATCTTAGATACTGCCCCAGATTGGACTCTCCTAATCGACACGTATGAAAAGCACTATAAAATTCCGGAGGATGTTGGGGTTTCGTCATCTAGACCTGACATATTCCTATATTCTAAGAGGTTAAAACATGTGGTTCTTGTGGAACTTACTGTACCGTGGGAAACAAATATACCGAAGGACCACACAATAAAGAAAAATAAATACTATGATCTCACAAACGAATTAATCAAAAACGGTTATGTGGTTAATTTGTATGCAGTGGAAGTGGGAGCGAGAGGTATACCAGCAAAATCTCTCTATAACCTACTTAAAGATCTAGGCCTATCGAGAGCTACAATAAGCTCATTACTAGGACGAATGTCTAAAGCGGCACTAGTAGGTTCGTATCAAATTTGGTTAGGCAGGGAGGATAAGCTCATTACTAGGACGAATGTCTAAAGCGGCACTAGTAGGTTCGTATCAAATTTGGTTAGGCAGGGAGGGGAACTTGGGTAGTGAAGGTGAGTGTTGATGTACATCAACAAAAGGGGCCCCTTCTAAACCTACACTTGGGTCGCAAGTCCCAGGCACTGTCCCGAGTTCCCAACTCAGCAACGCGATGGACCCGGCACCCGCACGGAGAATCCATGGATTGCTAAGATTACGGTCTCTATAAAAGGTACGATGGGACTGGCATATACATTTGTATAGAAGTCCCGAACTACAAATAAAGAGAAAAAAAAAAAAAAAACTATTACAACCTTTGTGTACACAGTGAATATAGAGTAAGATCAGAGATGTAAAGTTTCATTTAATTAATTTATTCTTATAAAAGCTATTTTTTTTATTAGGCCTTTAAAATATAGTGTGAAATTAGAGTTGTCAGGCTCAAAAATAGAAATGTCAGATGTAGATACAAATTTACAGTGGCAATTTCCTGGCAGTTTTACCCTGTTACATTTTAGGAGGAAAAGTTATAATAATTTTATTTATGTATTTAATTTTATTTGTAATTACCAGAGATCGGAATAGGTAGAGTATATTTACCTATAGTTCGATGAAGGAAGTAACAGAGTTGATAATACCTCCTCTAAGATCCCGGAATCATAAAGATGTAGAGAGGATTTAAGAAACTGAAAATTACTAAAATTATTATATTGATGAGTCGCATTATGTTTTTAGAGTTTTGTACTAAAAGTGTTGAATAAAAAGCGTTTTTTCGCCGCCAGTTATGTTAAGGTCTCAATGTAATAGTGGGTGAGCCTTTTGCCATCTACCGGGCACATTTCTAAGTGACCAATAATCAACTTTTTTGATACACACATAAATACGAAAAGTCAGAGGTGTGTGCCCAGGGCGACTGGGAATCAACTCGAGACCTCGTTATGTACACCACTGGGCTAATAATATAAAAAGTAGTGACCTACCGGCATTGGGTACAGGGACCAAGCTACCGGTGGTTAGGCATAAGTTCAAATGTATTTAATATCCACATCAACAATTCCTACTTAGTTATGAGTAAATCATTTATGTATTTAAAACATTTAAATCTAACACAATTTTACTAACAAACCCTAAAAATTGAAATGTGGTTCTTGAAATCAACAATTTGTAACCATACCCAATTCATGATTTTATAATCCTGGGTTTTTATTGTCATATTTATTATTCCTGGATTTAAGAGGAGGTATTATTAACTCTGTTACATACTTCTTTGAAGTTTAGGTTAATATACTCTTCTATATATCTGGTAATTACTGTTATTCATTTGAGACTTACTTTACTCTTAATTTTAATATGTTATAATGCATCAAATTCTCTCTATACTAGAGTAATTTGTAACTAATTTGTATATAATAATATTCAATCAATATAATTGGTATTCTAATCAAATATCATTATGCATTCTTTAGTCATTTAGGTCACAGCATACTATAACATTAAACCTCAGTAATAAATAACAAATTAATTATACTTAAAAATACAAACTAATTTGTCAAAATTAATTTGTCAAAATACAAATTAATTTGTAAAAATACAAATTAATTATAATTAATTTGTCTCAAATGTACTCATGTATCTACTGCAATTAGAATCATATTGTCTTACACACATGCTCCAACGACTTAAGTGGTACATCAGGTTAATTTTGTAATTGCATGTGTTTTTAGCGCCTCTGTGGCGTAGCGGTAGTGTATTCGACTGCTACGACAAGGGCCGCTGTTCGATTCCCGCTCATTTCAAAAATTTGTATTCATAAATATGTCAATTTGCATCGGTCTGGTTGTTTGTATGTGTAATATGTGTGTATTTACAAAAAAAAAGAGTAAATAAGTATGTTTATCCGCATTCTGGAAGCCATAACACAAGCTAGTTAAACTATGCTTACTTTGGGTTTAGAAAGTGCTGTGTAGCATGTCGTAGAGTATTTATTTATTATTTATTTATATATTCTATAGACTTATTCTCGAAAATACCCAAAAATATCCATTCTCTGTTAAATGACAACGTAAATACAGATTTATGGAAAATACTAGCATAGGTTTAAAAATTCGACGACCTCTTTGGCGTAGCTGTAGAGCATTCGACTGCTTCAGAGGTCGCGGGTTCCCGCTCATTGCAAATATGTATAATAGGTCTTACCTATGAAATTGCAAAAAAAATCTTACAAATTCATGAGTTCGTTATTCCTGTAATTTAATAGCTATTTCCATTATTTGAGCTGAGTGAGACGATGTCGAGCGAAAGCTCCTCATACCAGACTTCAGGATTTTCTTTGTCACAGGTCTCCTCCTAAACTACTAATCCAATCAGAACCAAATTTGGCATGATTATAGAGGTCAATCAGAGGAAGGTTTATGGATATATTTTGAAAAAATTAATGCTACCACAGAGGAATGATCGCCGTTAAAAAAAATCCAGATGGAATTACGTAATAACCGCTTGAGACACTGTGACCAAACTTTACACGCTCAGAAAGCATGTCCAGAGTTGCGACTTTCAAAAAGAATTTTCAAAATCGGACTTGCCACGGAGGAATGATCACTGTTCAAAATTTTCAAAATCTGATTCACGATGTCTCACTCAGCTCAACATTGCAAGCAGCGATTCGCCTTGCAGACATAGTTATATTTTGTTTTAAAGTTGATTTCAAGATTTTACAACTCTGTATTAAATTTTGTTTTTATTGGCCGCTTGATGAATTCGATCTTCAAAAACAATACTTCCTAAATGCTATCCATTTTCATGATAAATTTCGTATAACTTAACAGCTGCCACTTTTCAAAAATGTAATAAAAGTTGCTGCTTAATGTTGTCTCATTCATACACAAAAAAAAATCATAAAATTTGGATTTGTCATTCCAAAAAAAATGCAAAAATATAAGTTTTTTTTTTTGCTCACGTTTGACCTCTATCTCACCTGATCGTGAGTGACGATGTGGTCTACGATGGATCACGTTTGCCTAGAAGGAACCTATTCACTCGAGACTTGAAGATTCCGAGGTTATAGCTTTCCGGAAACACATAGTACTGAAAATTGGGTTTCCTCTAATGTCTACAAGAAAAACGAAATATTTGTATACATGAATATGTCTATTTGCATTAGTCTGGGTGTTTCTATGTATAATATGTATTTATTTTCAAAAAAAAAAGTATCTAAGTATGTTTATCCACTTTCTAGAAGCCATATGACAAGCTGTGCTTAGTTTGAGTCTAGATGGCGCTGTGTTAATATGTCTTAGAATATTTATTTATTTTATTTTGTCTTCGTTTTTAGCTCTATCCCGAAATTAAATTTTCACGTAACTGCTTTTTATTTGGAGGACGGCGGTCAAGTAGATTTGACAAGTTTTGGTTGTTTGACAACGAGTGTGTCTTGACTATCAGGTTTTTGGATAGAACATTGACATTACAATGTTCAACTATCTTATCACTGATAAGATTTCCCAGATATATATAACAAAGAGATTGCAAATCTTAAGTAAACAATAAAATAATCATTAATATAAAAAGATACCTTAAAATATGTATGTATATACTAGGACGGTTGCCAGCTTGGCAATCAACCCAAACTTAAGCGTAGCGAGATTTGCCTATCCAACAATAGGTCAACGTGATCGGTCGACTTTTTCATTGATTTGGTTTTTCGGTGATTATTCCTCGATGGTAAGACCGATCTGGACATTCGACCCCTTACGACACTCAGTAATGTTTACTTGATCACCGTGGCAAATTTGATCGAGATCGGTCAAACGGTCTCGGAGGAGTATCATTTGTTTGAAATGCAACTTTGAAACCAAAGACGCTTCGCTCGCCTTCGGCTCGCTACGCTTAATTATGTAAATTTAGCTTTTATATATATGAATGATTTTTATTATGTACGATTATATATAGGTGTCGTATTAATAAATGTTAATTATCGCTCGCTTAATAAAGTGCCCGGTAGATGGCAATAAGCTCGCCCCCTATTACATTGGGACCTTAACATAACTGGCGAATCGTTGGTGTGTAATACACCTCTGCATACCCCTTCGGGGATACAGGCGTTACAGTTATGTTATGTTATGTATTTATGAATCATTGTATGCTTATTTGTAGGTATATGTACCTACTACATTGAAATAATATCTGTTTGTAATCCAATCTATTATATTATATGACTACGATAGTTGTCTTTTCTTTCCCGTTACACCAATAACTACCCAATGGACGATTTAGCTCATTTAGGATACATGTCCATCCAAAGGTTGCTTGTAAGATATTGCTTTTAGCGATAAGGCCACCATTTGTACATTATGTTAAGTAAGTTTACGATATTTGCTTATTCTGATTGGTGTACAATAAAGTTTACATCTAGCTATTTATCTATCTCAACCAAATTCGTAGATACAGGTTTGATTTTTACAATATATGATCTTTATAATTGATAAGTCCACAATTTAAATCATTGTGATAATAATTTATTAATTTGATTTGATTTTTATTTAATGTAAATATAGGGAATAAATTTTATGAATAATAACATAATTTAAACTTCAATTAATATATGCATTTTGTATGCTTACTTTTTTCTAAAGCGTCGCCTTAAGACGTATATAATATATCGGAGAATTTCGAATATCTGGGACGTGTCTAGATAGCTCAGCTGGCCAGAGCTTCCCCCTGTAAGGGACTGGTTCAAGTCCCGTTCTAGATGTTCTCTTTTTCCGATCTAAATCTTTAGATAATTTAAACTTGCAATTGCCTACTAACAAATAATAGATCTTTGTTATCTGAATAAATAAACTATAGTATTATTATATCTATACTTCTAATACTATTATTATAAAGAGGTAAAGTTTGTGAGGGGGTACGTTGTAGGGGGTAAACTTTGAATCTACTGAACCAATTTTGCATTGAGCGGGAATCGAACCTATGACTTAACAGTCGCACGCTCTACCGCTACGCCACTGATGTCGTACAATATAGGTATCTATACTATTATAAAATTGTAAATTGTCTGTAAATTGGAGATGTTTAGAAAAAAAAAACTTAGGTTATGTTAAATGAACGACCAAAAATTTTTTTTTAGGGATTTTCTTTACAAAAGCCCTATTGCTATCGAGTTGTCGTCGTTGCCAATTTTCTGTCACGGTTTTGGGTATGAAGGAGATGAGCTATCGAGTTGCTGTTTGCGGTAATAGATTCGTGCTGGGGTGAACCATTGTAAGATAAAAAAAAAATCGCAAAAAAAATAATACGCAAAATCGAAAATCCCTTGTATTCGCCTGAGCTCGTCTCAGGAATTCAACTTGTTTGGAATTGTTATCTGTTTATAAGTACTAAAGTTAAGTACTAAGTTTTATAAGTACCTACTAAAAACTACTGAACGAATTTTAGTAGCGTCGGTAGCTTAGTGGTTAAGGAGTCGACCTTACGATCGAGAGGTCCCGGGTTCGAATCCTGGCCATTACACTACCGGCGTGAACCCACTCCTAACACAAGCAATTTAGCTTAGCTGGAGGGGTTAGGGGGAATATTAGTAATTTCGGTTACTAATATTCTTTCAAAAAAAAAAAAAAAAAATTGATTCAGTATTTTTTTTATTAGAATGCTCTTGGTCAAAATTAAAATTTACCGTATGTGTGATTGCAATTGGTCAAGTAGGATAGGAGTTAAGTAGGATGTTATTTAATTATTTACAGTCTCCCCGTGACTGGCTGCTGAAAAGCAACCGGAACGTCGGGTTCAATGTGTATAATAAAATTTCATCAAATAAATCGCGATAGAAAACCGTTAAAATAGTAAGAAATAGTAAACCCGGTCTGCAAGGCGAATCGCTGCTTGCAATGTTGAGCTGAGTGAGACATCGTGAATCAGATTTTGAAAATTTTGAACAGTGATCATTCCTCCGTGGCAAGTCCGATTTTGAAAATTCTTTTTGAAAGTCACAACTCCGGACATGCTTTCTGAGCGTGTAAAGTTTGGTCACAGTGTCTCGAGCGGCTATTATGTAATTCCATCTGGATTTTTTTTAACGGTGACCATTCCTCTGTGGTAGCATTAATTTTTTCAAAATATATCCATAAACCTTCCTCTGATTGACCTCTTTAATCATGCCAAATTTGGTTCTGATTGGATTAGTAGTTTAGGAGGAGAGTAAAAAAAAATTATGATGTACATTAACCATGTAAACTTCCACCGAAAATTGGTTTGAACGAGATCTAGTAAGTAGTTTTTTTTAATACGTCATAAATCGTAAAACGCAATTTACCTTCCATTCATTCGACTCAAACATAAAATTAAAAAAAAAAGCATTATTACGTTACTTGCTGCTACGGAACCCTTCCTGGGCGAGTCCGACTCGCACTTGGCCGCTTTTTTTTAATATTCTTGTTTCTTTGTCCGGATGGACGCAAAAACTACTGAACGGATTTTGATGCGGTTTTTTTTCAATCACAAAGGTCTTAGTCAGACTTAAAATCTGCTGTATGTTTAATTCCAATTGGTTAAGTAGAACCGGAGATATGACCGATAAACGAAAACCGTCCTCCACGCGGGCGGAGCCGCGAGCATCAACTAGTACACATATAAGAATTCAAATAGACATATTCATGTATACAAAATATTTGTCATATCGGCACACTCATTATTTCGTGCGGAAATCATCTTGAATACCCCCCTAGCCGGGGAGTTTATGTCGAACACGAACCGACTAAAACCGCACGCTGTCTCAGGTCTTCAGGTGTAGGTGTAAGGCCCATAAGGTATTTCCCTCGCACCGTGACTTACCCAGGGCCATCTCCGGCTTCGAGATGGCCGTCTCCGGTTTGAGAACCACGGTGTCCTCTTCTTGTCCCCGGAAAAAGGGGGACGTGCAATGCGCCGCTGGGGTCTGCTTCCTAGCAGCAGCTAGGGTGACATACGGCCTCACCTGTCCCCCGGTCCCCAGGTCTTCGCTCATCTGAGTTGCCTCTGCTCCTCACGGGTGCAATGTCAGCACTCTGATGTCACCGGATACGTATAGCTAATTTATATAAATAAAAAACAATCACCGAAATGTATGTACGATTATTCCCATAACTGCCGAACGACTGCACCAAATTGGATATATTTTCTTTTGTGTTTTTTATTGTCATGACGATGGTTGTATGGAAGATCATTTTTGGAAAGTCCACGTGTAAGGTGCTGTAATCATCGGGGTGAAACAGGGCGGGTAGCTTATATGAAATAAAAATAACAGTAATTCGTAACACGTAATTCTCACCATACGTCTGTCTTATTCCAGGTAATACCATGCGTCCACCCCATCCCCGGCGGCATGTACCCTGGCCGCATGATCAGGGTGCAGGGAAGCACACCCCCTGGAGCACAAAGGTGAGTCTACTACTTGTCTTTTACATAAAACATAACTTTACGCCTGTATCCCCGATGGGGTAGGCCGAGGTGTATTACACACCCACGATTTGCCAGTCATGTTTAGGTCCAAATGTAAATAGGGGGCGAGCCTTTTGCCATCTACCGGGCACATTACTAAGCAAACGATAATTTTGAATACACACCTAATTACGAAAAATCAGAGGTGTGTGCCCGGGGCGATTGGGGATCGAACTCGAGACATCGTTTCGGCAGTCCGTTACGTACGCCACTGGGCTATGGGCAGCCTATTGCCGCTATCTATTATTAAATTATTGGCTAAGATGTAAGACTTGTGTTCGAGTGGTCCCAGGTACGAACCTCGACTATCCACTACCGACATGAATCAATCCGGGGTTAATTACGTGAGGGTTTAAAAAGAATATTTTTCTTTTGAAAGAAAGAAAGAAAGAAAGAAATAATTTAATTCTATTCGGATACACGTACATTTACAAGCACAATTTAAACAAAATACAAAAAACAGAGAAAGAAAAATAAAACTTAGGAAAAATAAAAAATCCAACATAAAAAAATAAATGCTAGTGTAATAGCCAGAATTCGAACTCGGGACCCGCTCGATCGCAAGGCCGACTTCTTAACCACTGAGCCACCGACGCTTTCCCATCATTATAACGTGCCCCATTGTTCCAGATTCGCCATCAACTTCCAATGCGGTCCCAACACGGACCCTCGGGATGACATCGCCCTCCATCTTAACTTCCGCTTTGTGGAGATGTGCGTCGTCAGAAACCATCTCACAGCCATGAGTTGGGGTGTCGAGGAGACCAGTGGGGGCATGCCCCTGTCAAGGGGGGATTCCTTCGAGGCGCTGATCCTATGCGAACCACATTCGATAAAGGTGTGTATTACCTTAGTCTAAAATTTATCCAATTTCAAGCACCTAATCGTTTTCTCCGTTCCTTTGAGAGGGGCTCGTGGGTGAAGCAGTACTAACCAGGTTCATTCTTAACATATTGAGGGTACGGAGGGGGTTTGTGCCTCGAAGAGCACGTAAATTATAAGTAAATTGACTGGTGGTAGAAATTTGATGACACAATTCGGCCGGGTAGGTACCACCGTGCACGATTTCGAAAAACCCTCCATAGTAATCCAATTTTGGTTTGATTACGTTCAGGGGTCAGCAAGTGCATAGCCGGGCAGGGGGGATGTGGTCGCAGCACTAGTGGGACCGGCGGGTGTCACGCGGTGCTGCGACGCCCCATTTCCGGGGCAAGATGGTGACACCGTGGATCCCAAACCCGAGGAGGCCATCTTGAAACCGGAGATGGCCCAGTTGGGGTGCGAGGGAAATGCCTTATGGGCCACCTAACATCGCGGTGGAGAATACCCGAGACGACGTGCGGTTTAGTCGGTTCAAGCCCGACATAATCACCCCCGCTGGCTGGCGGGGGATATCAGAGGGGATTTCCGCACGAAAAAAAATTAGTTTATAGTTTGGAATAGTACTTAGGCTACTTCCAACCCGGGAATAAGTATCTTTGTTTTTATACCACTCAGTTGGCAGACAAGCTCACGGCCCACCTGATGGGAAGCGGTTACCGTGGTCTATGGACGTGTGCAACACCAGGGGTGTCATTCTCGCGCTGCTGACCCTGTAAAAACCTTCTAATTCTTGAAGAACCCCATATTGTAGTCACTATGTATCTATGAGAACTCCAATGGTATCAGTATTTCACATGACATATTGCCATTTCCCAGATTGCATTGAACGGGCTGCACTTCAGCGAGTTCCCCCACCGCGTGCCGTTCCAGAGGATCTCGCATCTGACGGTGGACGGTGACGTCATGGTGCAGTTCATC
Source organism: Cybosia mesomella (assembly GCA_946251805.1). NCBI lineage: Eukaryota > Metazoa > Arthropoda > Insecta > Lepidoptera > Erebidae > Cybosia > Cybosia mesomella. The sequence goes on from OX276411.1 coordinate 20,851,184, forward strand.
GGCTTCGAGGGGGCTGCCCCTCCCCCCTCACAAATGTATATGGTGAGGATTCCACTCATACGCACGAAACGTTTCGGCGACACATGGAACTACTTACCTAAGTCTGTGTTTCCAGAAAGCTATAAACCTGGGAATTTTTAAGTCAACGTCAAGAATAATTTATTCTGTATAGACCATTATAACGGCACTTATAAAACGTAAAAAAAAGAATCGACTAATGTTTAGCAAATAAACCACCGGTTCGAAACGCGGTCCTGTCCTGAGAAGCCTCCGGCAAGAAACTCAGCGGGCTGTTTTTAGGGTTCCGTTGCCAAATGGCAAAAAACGGAACCCTTATAGATTCGTCATGTCTGTATGTCACGGTCTGTCCGTCCGTATGTCACAGCCACTTTTTTCCGAAACTATAAGAACTATTCTGTTGAAACTTTGTAAGTAGATGTATTCTGTGAACCGCATTAAGATTTTCACACAAAAATAGAAAAAAAAACATAAAATTTTGGGGGTTCCCCATACTTAGAACTGAAACTCAAAAATTTTTTTTTCATCAAACCCATACGTGTGTGGTTCTATGGATGGGTCATTAAAAATAATATTGAGGTTTCTAATATTTTTTTTTTTCTAAACTGTATAGTTTGCAAGAGAGACACTTTTAAAGTGGTAAAATGTGTGTCCCCCCCTTGTAACTCCTAAATTAAGAGAACGATAAAACTAAAAAAAATATATGATGTACATTACCATGTAAACTTCCACCGAAAATTGGGTTGAACGAGATCTAGTAAGTAAGTAGTTTTTTTTAATACATCATAAATCGTAAACCGCAATTTACCTTTCATTCAATCAACTCACATATAAAAATTAAAAAAAAAACATTATTATGTTACTTACTGCTTTTTGGTCAATTTACAAACATGTTCACTTAATGTGCCCGGTAGATGGCAATAGGCTCGCCCCCTATTACATCGGGACCTTAACATAACTGGCGAATCGTTGGTGTGTAACACACCTCTGCCTAATTAAAATATTTTGTTTGAATAGCATAGTGAGAGAGCAAACAGTTCATATCCAAGCTTGTTTGTCGTCTAAATTATTTCTCTATTTACAGTCCGAGCCCCCCGCATACGGGGCTTACGGAGCCCCGCCGTCCTACGGAGCCCCCGGCTATGGAGCACCTCAAGGTAAGAAGCATTTAAAAATAATTATCGCTTCACATAGGTATGTTTAAGTGTAGTTATATTTGGGTTTATGGTAATTGAAATGAAACAATTTTTATCGGATTCTATAAATAAATTAATATTTAAGGACAAACTACACAGCGCTATCCTAACGCGAACGAAGCATAGCTTGTGTTATGGGTTCTAGAATGCGGATAAACATACGTAGATACTTTTTTTTGTAAATACATATATATTATACATAGCAACATCCTGACCAATACAAATAGACATATTCATACATACAAATATTTGTACTGAGCGGGAATCGAACCCGCGCCCCCTGTAGTAGCAGTCGAATGCACTACCGCTAAGCCACAGAGGCCGTCAACAAAATCACGATAGAATCCGTAAAAAAAAAGTTTTATTTCAATATATTCTTAGTTTTTTTAATACTAAAGCAGTATTAGGTTAATATTTATACTTGGGCCAAGCAACCAATGTTTTTCAAGCCATTATCAGTTTTTTTAATAATTTGTTTTACTAGCGAGTTGCCCCAGATTCGCACTGGTGTAATTCTAATTTCGTGTTTTATTATAAACAAACATAACATAAACTCACGCCCATATCCTCGAAGGGGTAGGCAGAGGTGCTAGCACCCACATTTCGCCAGTTTATGTTTAGGTCCCAATGTAATAGGTGGCGAGCCTATTGCCATTAACCGGGCACTTATAAACCTGCGATAAATACACACATAACTTCGAAAAGCATCGAAAAGTCATTGGTGTGTGCCATGGTAATACCTTTTTTTTTTTTTTTTTATCGAGCGAAAATCCCTTCGGATACCCCCCGCGTGCCAGCGGGGGCGGTTATGTCGGGCTTGAACCGACTAAAACCGCACGCCGTCTCGGGTCTACAGACGCCGCGGTGTAAGGTTGCCCATAGAGCATGGGATCGAACCCGAGACCTCGTCTCAGCAGTCCTTTACCCATACCACTAGGCTACCGCGGTATTTATTATAAAATTATTATAAAAAGTCTTTATAAACACTGTTTTTCTACTTGGAAACTTAATTAATCTTTATTTTATACATTTTAACCGACTTCGAAAAAGGAGGTTCTCAATTCGGTTGCATATTTCTTTTTACGGGACTAATTTTATCTATCGTAGAAGAATACTCCTAGGATCATGGCCAGTGAAATCATGTGACCTCTGCCTACCCTATTGGAAAAGAGGCATGACATACAGTCATAAACCGTAATCCCACCCCAATTCCCACTACTGCAACTCCTGTACACCAGGACCCACTAACACACAGAGTGGTGACACTCAGGAAGTTCCAGGGAAAGTTAGACTATCTCTGAAACTTTGAAGCAATTATAGTGTGATAACTTTTACTAAAAGAAAACATCTAGGACGGGACTTGAACCCGCGACCATGGGCTCGATTCAATAAAATTACTTTTTTAAGCGTAGCGAGCCGAAGACTAGCGAAGCGTCTTTGGTTTCAAAGTTGCATTTCAAACAAATGATACTCCTCCGAGATCGTTTGACCGATCTCGACCAAATTTGCCACGGTGATCAAGTAGACATTACTGCGTGTCGCAAGGGGTCGAATGTTCAGATCGGTCTTACCATCGAGGAATAATCACAGAAAAACCAAATCAATGAAAAAGTCGACCGGTCACGTTGACCTATTGTTGGATAGGCAAATCTCGCTACGCTAAGTTTGGGTTGATTGCCAAGCTGGCAACCGTCCTAGTTAAACGTATCATTTCAAAAGTAACGAACATTATAATCTCAAAATTTAATTGAAAACGAAATCAACTATGTGTGGTTCTTAATGTTTAATAACCTCCTTAAAGCGAAGGTAGGTTTTGTTTTGACAGATCATAACATAACATAAACATAACATAACTTCACGCCTGTATCCCCGAAGGGTTAGGCAGAGGTGTAATACACATCCACGATTCGCCAGTTATGTCAGGCCTCCTTCACTCCATATACTTGCGCGCTATAATTACCTACCGCCCGGCCGAGCGGCCTCGGGCCGTTTGCGGACCAAATTCAGTGCGGTTTTCGCTAGCGAAGCGCACGCACGCTGTTTAATTTTAATCGCTCCGTTCGTACGCGTACCTACGATGCCGTCTGGTGCCTTATGTGCTGTAGATGGGTGCAAATCAAGTAAAAGAAGGGATAAACACCTAACATTTTTCCATTTACCTGTCAATGAAGAAAGGTATGATAAACTATTGCTGTTTTTTGTCGTTTCAAAATTATTTTTAATAGGTCTAGTCTAGATGATACATGATTAGCTTGCCTTTCAGACACAGATTTACATATTTTTGTTACATAGAAACGTCATACTTACCTTAAACACTATTTTAACAACGTTTAAAACGCTATTATTATTAAAATAAAATTGTGATAATATTTGACGGACAGTCGCGCAAACCTACCTACGAAACTTCCAACACAAGTCGCGCGGCGCGGCAACCTGTCTCAACTTGTCGCGCTGTTAGCGTACAAACAAACAAACAAGGATGATTCGGTTATATGCGATTTGTAAAAAATATATAAGTAAATGTTTATGTAAAGAAAAATTAATTTAAAGGGGTTTGAAATTATAAAAAATAATTATATTGCAAAGGGTTCATTTTCCATGATATCGTCAAATAATTCTTGAGCTCGCCCCGTGTTATAGTTATTAATAAATTGATAAATGTTAATAATCATTCATTGTAGTGTTAGGCGTGAAACATGGGCTGAATTGATTGGCAGGCCCGATTTAGCAAGGCCAGACACCAAGCCAAGAAGTCATTATGTGTGTTGTCTTCATTTTGAAAAGTCGGTGATTATGCATAAACTACAATAATTACGATTTGACGCTTTGCCTACAAAACTGCTGCCATCTCTACTAACTACTTCAAGTGCCAGTACTGAACCAGAATCTAAGGAAATATCGACACAAACAAAATATTCGAATATTAATATACTATCAGCCATTACCATCAAAGGCGCAGATACAAAATTTATTAGATTCAGGATTTTTTCTACATTAAAATTTCATAACCGAGAATTTAGAAAGGGTAAGAAATTTATAAAAAATTATATAAAATAAAACACATGAAACTTTTAAAGATTTTTTATTTATTTTACCTACACACTGACCTCTATAATTATGTTTTACCTAGATGTATTGCACAGTCAGCACCAATTTATAAAAGAATATTTTATAAACGATACAATTTTAAACTAGGTACCACCTATAGTCAGAAGTAGTCAGAATATATTCACAGTTATCAATAACATAGACACAAAAAGTTATGTTAATTTAATTTTATCAAAGAGGCAGCCCTGCGATTGCTGTGGGATCGCGCGGTGCGAAGCAATCTCAACTGTACGCTTAAGTATGTAGGCACATTTTAGCATGCAGTGGTTGCTGACGCGACGGAGTAGTCTATTATAGCAGTAGGTTTTGGAATTTTTCTACTGAGTAAAGTATCTGTTACGTAGTAACTATTTAGTAATCTGTGGTTATGTTAAGGTCCCAATGTAATAGGGGGCGAGCCTATTGCCATCTACCGGGCACATTATTAAGCGAGCGATAATTAACATTTATTAATGCACACATAACTACGAAAAGTCAGAGGTGTGTGCTCTGCCCGGGGCGACTGGGGATCGAACTCGAGACCTCGTCTCAGCAGTCCGTTACGTATGCCACTGGGCTATCGCCGCGTATATATAAGAGTATTACAAGAGTAATTTTATGAACTGATAAAGGCTTGTTCAACATGTAATTTTGTTGTTTATTCAGTTGTAGTTAATGGCCGTGCTTACAGCCGTAGCCGTTGTAGGCTATAAGTATGGCAGGCTAAATGGTATTAGGTATTTTAATTTTTTGGACCACCAAACTTTTACACTCTGACTGTCGGTCTGAAGACCTGAGACGGCGTGCGGTTTGAGTCGGTTCGAGCCCAGACATAACCTCCCCCGCTGGCCGGCTGATTTTTCGAAATACGAGGGTATTTTCGCACGAAACCGCTTCCCATCAGGTGGGCCGTGTGCTTGTCTGCCACCTTAGTGGTATAAAAAAAAAGTTTTTTTTTTTTTCATATCTTTATGAGGTTTTGTGGGTATACCTTGAATATGCTTTCAGGTAGGTTAACATAGGGGTGTGTGTTGGGTAACCTCCTCGAGTGTCGCTCCGATTCCGATCCCGCTGCAGTCCGGGGGGAACGGAATCGGAGCGGCCGGTACACCCTGGGCGGCGGTCAATGGCTTCCCCTTCACCCCTTCATAGGGTTGGCATTGATCGTCGGCCAATACCCAACGTGGCGGGAACACATCGCTCTCCGTACTCCTCTGCTTTCAGAGGAGACAGGATGAGCGATGCTGTTAGTGGTGAGATGGCCCAGGGTCAGCCGGGGTGCGAGGGATATGCTCTATGGGTAACCTTACACCCCGGCGTCTGAAGACCCGAGACGGCGTGCGGTTTTAGTCGGTGCAAGCCCGACATAACCGCCCCCGCTGGCAGGCGGGGGGGTATCCGAACGGATTTCCGCACGATAAAAAAAAAAAAAAAAAAAAAGGTAGGTTAACATAATTAACACCCGAAATTAATATTGAATCTCATCTATAATATCGTTCTGTTGTTGGGATTCGGTCAAAAGTTTTTGCAGGAAGAGTGACACAATGAGAAATTATGACTTTGTAGGCATTATTTATTTACATTTATGGAGTTATATTTTTTAAATCGTTGGGAAAAATTGACAGAGGTGTCGGTAACGGTAACAGTGTCGAAAAATGTTTCACATTTTTTTCACTTTAAAAATCATAATTTTGAGTTGTGTCACTCTATTCTCAAACGTTAAAAGTAATTTTTTATACATACTTCAGATTTTGGATTAGATTGAATATTAATTTCGGTATAAGACTAATATAACTAACATTATGTGTTACTGAAATATTACAAAACACAATTTTTATTTGAATATCTACGAAAATCTCTTCAAACACTTGTACCATTAGCTAGTACAAGTGACCCTTTTTTATAAAAGTTGTACCTTAACTAATAGTACAACTGATATAAAGATTGTGTTATTTCTCTAACACGTTATACAGGCATGACCTAAATAGCATGTAGTTTTTGGTAATATGTTGTATTGTAGCTTTAAATTAAACATTTGAGCTTTTTTTTTGCATTGGTAAGCATATGCTGTGTTGAATTTCTTTACTAACAACTCGAAGACTAGTTTAAATTTGTATATCAAAATATTATGTATATAAAAAGAAGTTTACTGACATAGGAAACGTTGTACTATACCGGTTATTATAGCATTTATAAAGAGCTATCAGCTCAACCAATTGTTCCATGATATAATAATTATATTTACGGGGATTAACGCGATCACTTATTTAAAGGTATTACATACCTCTGGTTTGCCTGACGTTTCGACCAGGTTGCACTGTAATACCTAAATAAGTGATCGCGTTAATCCCCGTAAATATAATTATTATATCATGGAACGCGAAAGTTTAAAAGTTACAATTGTTCCATATCATATAAAATGCCGGTTATAAAAAATTAACAAAAATTTTAACATAGTGGACCTTTTTTCGACGTATTAGGATAAACTGACATATTTGCAGCGAGAGACGGATGTTGAGCGCGCCTATGTAATGCTTAAACCAGTTAGTTATTTAAAACTAGAACTTATATTCTGAATAAATTGATGGTTCTAATTTGGAAGGGTACTGTAGTTGCATGTGCCGATGTAACTTAAAATTAAGTCGTTATTACAGTAACATACGGGAAGGAATTAGACGTTGAGTCGTTTAACAAATACATTGAAGAAGTTTGAAAATGAATTTTTGTACATAAATATTCTATTATTTGACAGAGTAAGATTTCTGTTACCCTTCTGGCAATCATACATAAATCATGGTAACTATTTATTATCATGTGGGCTGTGTGCTTGTTTGTAGGTATATACATTTTGAGACCCACCATCTGCCTGTTGCCGGTATTACTTATCATGACTTAGCCAAAAGCCTTAGGCAACACGCCAAATATCTCTACTTTGGTATTAAAATGTATTGAAAAATGTTTTAGTCAAAAAATTTAATTTTGTGGAATTTTTTTATACACAAGGATGGTATATAAAATGTATATATTTTCTGTATAAAATAGATTCAATGTGTCACATTTACTAGGCGTCCAGTGACAACACAATTAATTTTCATAAGTAGTCTAAAAGTCTCTTTTTATATATGTTTCATATTTCAATATATTTGCTTTTTTCTGCATTTTAACAAACAATTCGGGTAATATGCACTATGAATGGTTAAAGTGGATTTTCGCTATTAACAACCGCGAGTGATTTTGTATAATGTATAAAGGTAAGTATATGTACATACATATTACTAGTACATATTGTATTTGATATATACATATTTGTTTGTTGGCCTATGTGTGATGTTAAAGTACCCAATTTGCGTTTGAAAATTGTTATTTTTGTACACACTCACACATCCCCGAAGTGGTTAGGCATTAACACCCACATTTCGTCTATATTTTCGGTCCTACATAATAACGGGCGAGCGTATTACTGTCAAATTGACGAGATGAGGATTGTATCTAACAGAAAAATCCAAAAATAAGTTGCCTGACCCAGGCATAGCTATTACATAACGCCCCGTAACCCGTGATACCGGTCAGTGGGTACTCAAATTTACTACACCGAGCACGATATTAATAAACTAAGAAAATATAGGCAATTCTTTAATACTGTACAACAACTAATAATTAAAACTAAACACCATCATTAAATCACAAAAAACATAACACGTAAACATTTAAATTTTGACGAATGAACCAGGGACCAACAAAATGATGAACGACAGATTGAATTGATTGCCTATAATTGGCTTGGCTATAACATACATATTTTTAGAAGTGATTCATAAAAATATTACAAAGTATGTCTCAGCGAAATCTTCAGAAACTGAATAGGTACTTGATTGGTTCAAATTCGGTTATGTGACGTAGGAGCAAAACTTGACTTTGGCGCAAAATCGCAGTATAACGCGATTCGCTTCGCACTGGCTACAGTTTGCACAAGCTTTAACGGTCAAAGCACACATGTATAGGCATACCGCGATTTCGCGACTGCGCCGTATGAATGTTTTTCTGCGCTAGATCGCTGCATCGAAATATTGCGATTTAGGTGGACACCCGATAGCTGCGACTGGCCTCCGAGTACAGCGTAGTGTTCAATCGCTACATAGACAAATTAAAAGTTGATTCGATATAGATTTAGATCGGAAAAAGAGAACATCTAGGACGGGACTTGAATCCGCGACCAGTCCCTTACAGAGGGAATACTCTGACCAACTGATATACACGATCTATAGAAAAACCGCGGTAGCCTAGTGGTATGGGTAAAGGACTGCTGAGACGAGGTCTCGGGTTCGATCCCAGGTATTACCATGGCACACACCAATGACTTTTCGATGCTTTTCGAAGTTATGTGTGTATTTATCGCAGGTTTATAAGTGCCCGGTTAATGGCAATAGGCTCGCCACCTATTACATTGGGACCTGCAACTTAACGGGCGAAACGTGGGTGCTAGCACCTGTGCTTACCCCTTCGGGGATATAGGCGTGAGTTAGTGTTATATGTTATGTAATTGCTTAAAAATTTAATTGAATTAATGTGGCGGAGTCATCAAAAAATAATATTTAAAAATGATTGTAAAGTCATTCATTGTTTTCGTAGTTCGCAAGAGTTACGATAGATGGCTCCAGCATCGCCTTGAGACGTATATAATATATCGGAGAATTTCGAATATCTGGCACGTGTCTAGGTGGCTCAGTTGGTCAGTGCATACCCCCTGTAAGGGACTCGTCGCGGGTTCAAATCCCATCCTAGATGTTATCTTTTATGATCTAAATTGCCCGAATATCAGATTCGCCGATGCTAATAGTAACGTAACATGTGTGCGTTGACCTTTATTGTTTAATATTATGTAAAGATAGTCCGGATTTAATATCGAAGGAATTGGGTATTTATTATTGTTATTTGTATAAATGGTGTATGGATTTATGTGCATGTTGTGTTGGTGGTTTTCCTATGTGAAGAATCGCTTTATTTAATAATTGTTACCTATATGACGTTTGTGTGTTCTGATTGTCTGCCATTATGTTTTATTCCTATGAGAATTGTGCGATTTTATAAAATTACATAAATATTCTTCGACATTCTACATGGCATAGTTTAACTAGCTTGTGTTATGGGTTCTAGAATTCTGAGCAACATGCTTACAATTTTTATTCATAAATACGTACATATAATACAGAGAAACGCCCAGACCAATGCAAATAGACATATTCATGTATACAAATATTTGCACTGAGCGGGCATCAAACCCGCGCCCCCTGTCGTAGCGGTCGAATGCACTACCGCTATGCAACAGAGGCGTCAATAAAGTCTAAGTTATATGCAAAATTATCTTAAAAACGAATATTTAATAATTGAGACGATGCTAGAGAGAAGTATGAAACGGCGGTCATGAATAGTTAACCCCTTGTATACGTGGTGACCGTTAGCTAAGAGCAAATTTCCCCTAGGAATCCTTCATATTTTTTTTAAAATTTATTAAAACGTGACATCTCAGTTTGAGTTGGAACAGATATTCTCACTTGTCAAATCCAGCCTAGGCCTCTGTCAAAATTTAGATTATTTCGATAATCAACAAACGTTGTCGAACATGTCAAATTAACTTGCAATATGAAAGTATACTGACAGAATTCAAAATCATAAATTTCAGTATGAAATTTTAAGATATGGACTGTGTTTAAGCAAGCCGGCAACAAAATTACAGCTTTAACTAATTTTTAATTAATTATTACTTTGCAAGAAGACTGACACAACTCAAAATAATAAGAATATAATACGAGGCCACATTAACTCAGTCAAAATAGGATAGGATAGTGTCCTATCAGTTGAAATAAAATATTTAACTTAACATAATTAATTTAATAAAAAATGATTATACATCCGCGCAACTAATATTTTTTTATTTTTAAGAAGACTGACACAACTCAAAATAATTAAAACGAGGCCACATTAACTCATTCGAAATAGGATAGGATAGTTTCCTATCAATTCAAATAAACTTAACTTATTGAATAAAAAAAAATTATAATATATACACTAACTGACGACCTCTGTGGCGTAGCGGTAGTGCATTCGACTGCTAAGCCAAAGGTCGCGGGTTCGATTCCCGCTCAGTGCAAATATGTATATTTGCATTGGTCTGGGTGTTTCTATGTATAATATGTATTTATTTACAAAAAAAATAGTATTTAAGTATGTTTATCCGCATTCTAGAACCCATATGACAAGCTCTGCTTAGTTTGGGTCTAGATGGCGTTGTGTACTTTGTCGTACAATATTATTAATTTTTTTTATAAAAAAAATACGAGTAACCGAAATTACTAATATTCTGGGCAACCCCTCCAGCTAAGCTTATAGCTTGTATTAGAAGTCGGCTCACGTCTGTAGTGTTGTGACCAGGATTCGAACCTTGACCTCGCAATCCTAGAGCCGACTCCTTAACCAATAAGCTAGAAAGTACCTGACTTATTAAGTTCAGTATCAAATTTAATTAGTTTCCATGTTTCCAGTCTGCTAGGCTCCTTACTGCTCATATTTTTAACACAATTTAACAATACTAACATACTAATTAATAAACTACTTCATTTATAGAAGATTAAATAATATTTAAAGAGATACAGTACTAAAGATTTAGATCGGAAAAAGAGAACATCTAGGACGGGACTTGAACCCGCGATCAGTCCCTTACAGGGGGAATGCTCTGACCAACTGAGCCACCTAGACACGTCCCAGATATTCGAAATTCTCCGATACATTAATACGTCTTAAGGCGACGTTGGAGCCGTCTACCGTAATTCTTGCGAACTACGGATCTTTTTCCGATCTAAATCTTTAGAAAAAAGTAAGCATACAAAATGCTTAAAAATTTAATTGAGATACAGTACTATCTAGATCTAAACTGAGCTTACCTTGTACTATCTGCTCTAGAACACATATTAAACACACATACTTTCACGCATAAAAATATTTGCACTTCAAAAACTGTCAACCCTAATACAATCGTTACCAAGGTGAAATTCATATTGGCACTTGTATATCGTTTAACCTGTCGCGAGTTCAAATCCCGTTACATCGATTTATTTCTTTTTGCTTACAGTATAGTATTTTGGTTATTGGTATAATAATATATTATAAATTTTGTGTTGCGCATATACAATTTTTTTGATATTTTTTATTGTAAAGCCTTTTTTATTTGCTTCTAGGCTTCTACTGAAGAAATATTCATATTGGAGAAACAAATTACAGGTATATTGCATTCCATAATAAATTTTTTTCATAATTTTTTCATACTGGGTGAATTTTTCAAGTGGCCAAATCTGAAACTATTAGGAATATCGAAAATTACTCAAAGGGACTCGGGGCCCGATTTTGAGAATAACTAAAACTGCACATATATATAAGTGCCCGGTTAATGGCAATAGGCTCGCCAGAAAAACCGCGGTAGCCTAGTGGTATGGGTAAAGGACTGCTGAGACGAGGTCTCGGGTTCGATCCGATGCTCTATGGGCAACCTTACACCCCGGTGTCTGTAGACCCGAGACGGCGTGCGGTTTTAGTCGGTTCAAGCCCGACATAACCGCCCCCGCTGGCACGCGGGGGGTATCCGAAGAGATTTCCGCTCGATAAAAAAAAAAAAAAGAGTATTACCATGGCACACACCAATGACTTTTCGATGCTTTTCGAAGTTATGTGTGTATTTATCGCAGGTTTATAAGTGCCCGGTTAATGGCAATGGGCTCGCCACCTATTACATTGGGACCTAAAACATAAACTGGCGAAATGTGGGTGCTAGCACCTCTGCCTACCCCTTCGGGGATATAGGCGTGAGTTTATGTTATGTTATGTTGTTAAAACTGCATAATTGGGTTTTTGATAAATTAATGTAACCAGACAGAAATCTTTGATAAAAGAAATACATTGAAATAAAACTATTTTTAACAGATTCTATCGCGAGAATCCGTTAAAAATAGTTTTTATTTCATAACATAACATAACTTCACGCCTGTATTCCCGAAGGGGTAGGCTAATGTGTATTACACACCCACGATTCGCCAGTTATGTTAAGGTCCCAATGTAATAGGGGGCGAGCCTATTGCCATCTACCGGGCACAATATTAAGCGAGCGATAATTACCATTTATTAGTGCACACATAACTACGAAAAGTCAGAGGTGTGGGCCCGAGGCGACTGGGGATCGAACTCGAGACCTCGTCTCAGCAGTCCGTTACGTACGCCACTGGGCTATCGCCGCGTTTTTATTTCAGTGTGTGATATTCGCGTTATTCCGACAGTATCAAAAGAAATACATTTACATTATTTTGATAGTGTTGCTAATTTGCGACAGCAAACTTAAGGGAAGAGGTCATTTTTAACAAAATACTTTTATTTAAATACCTTTTTTTACGTGCGGAAATCCCTTCGGATACCCCCCCACCAGCCAGCGGGGGTGGTTATGTCGTGTATCGACTAAAACCGCACGGTGTCCTCCCCAAGTGTCCGTTGCCGGGCACCCCGGGTAAGCCCTCGAAAGGATAATCCCAGGGTTACCGGCGGACTTTGGCCGCCATCGCGGCCTCGCCTGGTGGGGTCGGGTTTTATCCCGCTTCGGTGAGTTGGCAGGCGTGTGTAGGGCCTTAAATACATACCTTAATTAATTATTTTATATTTTAAATTTCTTGCCATTGTTCTCAATTTCTGGCCTCAAGTATTGCACTGCATTCAGCACTTGAAAAATTTACCTTGTATACGTACTCAAGTATAGCTTTTAAAGGATAGGCAGAGAGAATTTTTCTTTTAAGAAATTCTCGGTAGCACTACTGAGCCTAGAACTATGTTCTGCCCTTTATCTCATGGGATCAAAAATATAGTTAACGAAATCGCTACGGACCCGTGATACCATAGAATGACACCACCGTTGGTCTCAAGGGTATTGAACAATACCGGTGGTCTCATGGGGATTGAAAAATACCTTTGACACTACCGGTAGTGTCACGGATCCGTAGCCGATGAAATGGAAGCGATATATATATATCTCTGCCTAGCCCTTCGAAGATACATAGATAGCAAGTATATGCAGGGCACTAGCTTCCCGTTTATGTAGAATAAAAGGGCTATCCCATCTGTTCCCGTGAGAGTCTTCCCAGCGACTGAAGGATAGGAACACAGTATAATATACAAAGAGAAGGTCTTATAATTAGATTACTCTATGAAAGAATTCGTGAAACTTTGACGGGGTGAGAGCGTGGTGAAGTGGGGTATTAGACCCCCCCCCCCCCAGTTCTAGTATAACTATTTTTTTTAAATATTGTGCGGTATTCTACACAGATCTTTCTAGACCCAAACTAAGCTTAGTTTAACTAGCTTGTGTTATGGGTTCCATTATGCGGATAGACATACTTATATACTTTTTTTTTGTAAATAAATACATACGAGTATAATACATAGAAACACCCAGACCAATGCAAATAGACATAATCGTGCATACAAATATTTGCACTGAGTGGGAATCGAACCCGCGCCCCCTGTCACTACCGCTACGCCACAGAGGCCGTCGACTATTTCACAGTAGATGCCACTAAACGTAACACGAACGTCAGATACAAAGCACTATCTAGCGTCAAGTAGAATTATATTTCGAGGCACAGGCTAAGAGAGCTGTGCACAGGAGGAACCTGACATTACACTCAGGCCACTCCTACTGTGATGACGTCAGAGTAAGCCCGAAAATCACAGTGCACTTAACTTAGGCCGCCTACTCTTTGTATTTGCTCTTCGAACAGGAGCGACACTCAAAACATAGCCAATGAAAAAATGACCGGTTAGCAGCCCGGCTTTCACCAATAATAGGAGCTGTAAATCAATTAAAACTAAACTGCGTTATCACATTTTGCTCAATAAATCATGAGAGCACGGTTTAGTTGAACAGACTTTCACTGGTGATATCCCTGGTAAGTATAGATGGTTACACTTTGGAGCCCAGGGTTCTCTCTTCTGCTGCTGTCTGACCTTCCAACCCTGAGAGGTGCTGCGCTAGAGCGTCGTCCGTCAATCAGCAGGTGTATTAACTTGCAGTTGATGTTGGCTCGGGTTTCTAAAATCTTCTATTGTCGATGTTCATTTTAAAAATAGTACTTTAGCGCGTCTAATATTTATTTTTAATTTATACTTTTCATCGCACAGACATTTTGACCCAACCCAATGTATTATGTTATTGATTGACCCAACTTTTTAATTTATATTTCAGGTGCCTTGTAAAATAATGAAGATACAGTGAAGAATAATAATTCCAAGACTTATGTAATCGATGGCACTAAAATCCTATTTGGATATTTATTATTTTATATATTTTTGTAACCGACTTCAAACCAAAAAAATAAAATATGTTATAATTGTAGATAATTACATCAATCGTATTTTTTTACGTTGTATCCACAGTTGCAATTAGAAAATATTTAAGCGACCGTGAAAGTGTTTTTGAGGTATGACCAAAGCTGGTACATTTGGGTCGTAACTCTAACAATATAACAATAGGTTAGTAGTTAGTAGGGTACTTCACTATATTGTAGCGATCGTGTAAGTATTTTTACGTAGACCCAGAACTGGTAAATTTGGGTCAAAGTGACTATAAATAAAAATTTGTAACTTGGAAGTATTTGAACGATCGTGAAATTATTTTTATGGTGTGTGCAAAACTGATACATTTTGGTCGAAACTAAGAATCTAGTAGTTTTGGTACTTGCAAATATTTAGAGGTTCATAAAAGTATTTTTGCGATAAGACCAAAGGTGTTACAATTTGATCGAAATATCGATATGATAAAAGTCTGTAACTTAAAAATATTTAAGCGATCGTAGAAATATTATTGTTATTAAGATCATATATTTTATATTAATACAATTGTATATTTTATACGAGGGTCAAACTGAAAGTTCTTAGAAAATCAAAAACTGATTACATTAGCCAGTTATTAGTTTTATTATATCTTTTCAAAATATTGTCCATTCACGTCAATACACCGCTGCATGCGATGGAACCACTGGGAAAACACTTTGCCCACTCGTCCTTAGGGGTCTCTTCAATGGCATCGCGATACGCAGCCACCGCTTCTTCAGCATTCATAAACCGCTTTCCTTTAAGTTTTTCTTTAATTTTTGGAAATAAATAAAAATCACAAGGCGCGAGGTCGGGGCTATACGGCGGGTGACCCAGTAATTCAACGTTTGATGTCGCCAAATAGTCGATCGTTCGTTGGCGGTGTGCGACGAGGCGTTGTCGTGGTGAAGGAGGATCCTACTGCGAGGTCGTTTCTCTCGAACTTTTTCCAAGACAAGTGGCAAACAATTGGTAGTGTACCATTCTGCAGAAACTGTTTTTTGATCCTCTAACACAATTGTTACGAAATGACCTATCCTTCCAAAGAACGAGGCCACCATTTTTTTTCCCGCACTTCGATCTCTCTTCACTTTAGTTGGCAACTCCTCGAAAGGAAACACCCACTGAGCAGATTGTCTTTTGGTTTCAGGATCATAACAGTAAATCCAGCTTTCGTCACCTGTTAGTATGTCGAACACAGCATTAGAGTCACCTCCGTTAAATCTTTCAATCATTTTACGGCACCAATCCACACGATGGAGTTTTTGAGCCTCAGTCAAATTATGAGGTATCCACCGGGCGCAAAGCTTCCTGACCGCTAAATGTTCGTGGAGGATTTTGTGCACTTGACTCATACCGATGCCTAAGCTTGTCCGAATCTGCTGATAGGTCACTCTTTTGTCAGTCTCTATCATACGCCGCACAACACAGATGTTATTTTCAGTCGTCGCCGTAGAAGGCCGTCCCTCACGTAAATCATCAGTGAGATTAGTGCGACCACGTTTAAACTCATTAAACCAGTTGTAAACAGTCGCACGAGATGGGGCTTCATCGTGAAAGGCCAATCGTAGTCTATCATAACTTTCTTGTTGACTTAAATGACATCGAAAGTCATAAAAAATCATTGCACGAAAATTTTCTCGTGTTAAATTCATGTTAACGTGACACAGACAATTTTCAATTTGCCGCCAAATCGTAAAACAAATGATAAATGAATGAAATATATACTCAGTAATATTGGCAAAGAGTTCTATTTTCAAATTTTAGAATTATTTTTTTATTATATTGTTTATAAGTGACCAGTTCTAAGAACTTTCAGTTTGACCCTCGTATTACAGCGTATTAATTCAAGCAATTGAGAGAGTTATCTATAATTATAATATCACATTATTATTTGAATGTCAGGAATCTCTTGTTCTTATTTTTATTATTTATTAAATAATAAATGTATAAATGAAGAAATAATAATTTTTATGTATTTCAATTTGTCAATAATATTCTAACTTGGTCTGAAGTCATTTATGCAATATTTATTTATGTTTTTTGTAGCTTGTCGAATATAAAATGAAAATGTTTTTATCAATCAAAACTGTAAGTAGTAATCATCTCACGGATTACGTCTATAACATGACACATTTATGGCGTATTATATATAGAAAAGGCGAGCGGGAGGCGAGCTTAAAGCGAGAAGATGGAACGATGCGCCATTATACCAGCTGACGTTGTTGCGGTAGCATATCTCTTGCGCGCCTCTAGTATGCCTCTTGCACGTCGCTCCAGTTTCGCCAGCTAGGGACGCGGAAGAGGCGACTAAGAGGCATGCCTCAACCACGCCCTTTCTGTGTAATTAATGAATCGTCGCTTTCGTACAATTTGTATGTAAATGCGTGGCCCGGACGCCTGTGTTTCATAAACACAGGCGTCCGGGCCACGCCTTAAGTTCGCCTTATGCCTCTTGCCTTTCCTGTAATAATTCACGCTTAAATTAAGCACGAAATATATTATGATCAAGATGAATCCGATCCTCTCCCTATCTTAGACAGAGGGCACAAAGACCCGGCTCAAGTGTGTAAGTATATAAGTATGTAGGATCCTTCAGCATAACCAACATAGTGTGTACGGTTCTTCAAGCACATCTAACATAGTGTGTACGGTTCCTTATAATATTATAAGGAACCGTAAATACTATGTTGGTTATGCTGAAGGATCCTTCATACTTATATACTTACATACACACTTCACGCGTGAGTTATAGGAATTCCCGTTACTACAGGGGGGCTTAAGCTAACTGAAGTTAGGGACATACGTTTGAGATGACTGACTCTTACAGCTAAATGTATACTTCGTACTTATAAAACTTTGCCTCCGAAGTACAGTACAACATTTGATTTGGCACATTTGAAGACAATAGAGTCAGGCTAAGATTGTTCCGGTTTTGTAGAGCGCTCTCTCTGTTCCACATCTGACTGACAGTTTGATATCTTTATAGAGTGGTTTAACCGAAGTTGTAGTTTAAATCTTTACTAATATTACGAGTATTGCGCCACTGCACACGTCAGCAGTCTGCACTTTCAATACTATCCGGAGCGGATAGCCAGTCGGTTCACGCTCCCGATACACGTAGAAGTTTGTACACTATTATAGTGTAACTAGCTGCCCCCCGCGACTTTCAACCAAACAAACAGGATAAGTAAGCTTATCTTAACGGGACGCGCCGTCATAAAGGCTCTCTCGTCTTGGTTGTGAACATAAGCAAGTGTGACGTCAACATCGATTAATTTTGTTGCTCACCTTTGGTGTGAACACAGCATCAGAAAAAAGAGATGTGCCAAACAATAGCTTCGGAAAGGCAAATAACTGTTTACTGTCCACTACTTATATTTTTACAAAAAAAAAATGTGGAGACGGGATATTTTTAATAAAACAGGTCAAGAAATCAACGAAAGTATCTGTTCTCACAAATGAGTCGCGTAATTGATTATCGAAAAGCTTCCCGCTTCTGATTATAATATACAAAAAAAATACAAAAAATTGGGCAGGGTAAAATTTTTTTGACAGATATTTTCGTCGATTATTATTACATTTAATTTTTTGTGAATAAACAGTGAATGTTGTGTGTAAAACAGTATTCAGTTTATTATTTAGATATAAGGTTAACGTTTGTAGCCAAAAAACTAATTATTTTCCAAATGAATGTTGCATCGGTTAGTTAAAAAAAAAACTGTTGAAAATAGTTTAAAATGACATTACGTGACCTTGTGATAAAAAGGTTCTTAAAAGTTCATAATTCCAATATTGTTTTATCATTATTAAATCATCATCGAATATAACTAGGACGGTTACCAGCTTCGCAATCAACCCAAACTTAAGCGTAGCGAGATTTGCCTATCCAACAATAGGTCAACGTGACCGGCCGACTTTTTCCATTGATTTGGTTTTTCGGTGATTATTCCTCGATGGTAAGACCGATCTGGACATTCGACCCCTTACGACACTCAGTAATGTCTACTTGATCACCGTGGCAAATTTGGTCGAGATCGGTCAAACGGTCTCGGAGGAGTATCATTTGTTTGAAATGCAACTTTGAAACCAAAGACGCTTCGCTCGCCTTCGGCTCGCTACGCTTAATTATTACTTAGTCACTTTAACATATTAGTATTAGTGGTTTTTATTAACATTTGGAGCTTTGGGACAATTATAAGAAAACATAGGTATATGTACTTAAAACTAGGACGGTTACCAGCTTCGCAATCAACCCAAACTTAAGCGTAGCGAGATTTGCCTATTCAACAATAGGTCAACGTGACCGGTCGACTTTTTCCATTGATTTGGTTTTTCCGTGATTATTCCTCGATGGTACGTCGGCCATCAACTTTCGACCCATAGAGACACTCAGCAAACTGAGCTTGATAACCGTGCCAAGTTTGGTCAAGATCGGTCGAGCCGTCTAGGAGGAGTATGGTTTCACGCGAAAACCCGATTTGTGGAGAAAGACGCTTCGCTCGCCTTCGGCTCGCTACGCTTAATAAAAATACAATTTAAAGCTAATTATAAATAAATGTAAAAAGAATTAAACCTAAAAGATAGAAAAATATTTACATACGCGTCATAGAATTCCTCCGCATCATCACTTGTCAATATTATAGGTATTTTAAGTAGAGTATAAAACAACTAGTGGATTTTAAACGAATCTGTTAAATCTAGTTAAGACTAGATATGTTTACCTTGTACTTGCATTTGGATTTATCGTATTTTTTGTTATCTGTTTTAGTCGAATCATTTTTCTTAGAATTTTGCAGTGGCACACCTGACCTGGCTGGTGCGTTTATTTCTTCGGTTTCATTTATTTCAGCGGATACGACTATTTGGCCACCTTCTTCCTCTATATCATTGTAAAAATAGGTACCTAACAAAAAAAGGTCATGCAGGGAAGTCCAGACTCTTTTATACATTTCTAAATGTTAATTAACACTGAGTAACAGTTTCAACAAGTCTTCACAAAATTTGTCTTGTCTATGTCTTTAAAACATACCTGCAAAATGTAGAATCACTGTTGCTATTACTAGGCTTTTACGAAGAACTCTAGCTTGGACCCTCAAAAGGGTCTTTAACTTAATTATCCTAATCACTTTTCATATTATATTAACAACTTATAAACGTTTTCCCAACAAAAAAACGAGTAAACGGGCGTAACTTTTCTTTCAGCCATTGACCGTTGACGAAAAATTGGGCTCAATGCCAATGTTTCGTTACAGTGTTGCCATTAAAATAATAAAATAGTTCTAACTGGTCACATAGAACCTTATTAAATTCAGTGACGAAAAATTTCAAAATACTATAGACAAAAGTTATATCTGGTAGTTGCAACCATTTTTACCAAATAATTATCTACATCCATCCACAAATGCAACTTCATGTACTCCACTAACTCTGAAAGTTTACGATAGACGGCACTGAATTAAATTTATGTGATAGATATATTTAGTATTGGAATCTTCAAGTCTCGAGTGGATAGGTTCCTTCTAGGCAAACGTGATCCATCGTAGACCACATCGTCGCTTACGATCAGGTGAGATAGAGGTCAAACGTTAGCCTATCATCCACAAAAAAAAGCTGACACCATTTTATAGCCAAATGTGTATATATATAAAAGTGCGAGTTAGAACTTTTATCCCAAGGTCATGATTTATAATATTTCTATACAAAAAATGGGATACTGTATTTTAAAAACTGGTTTATTCGAAACCGATGCACCATATTTTTCTTTATTTGATCACTTCTTAACCTTTAATTTTAAACACTACTATTGTTATCACGATTCGTGCATTTATTATTGTATATTTTTAAAAAGCAGCTTTTATTTTTTTGACCCACTGTTAATGGGTCAAAAAATGTATTGACGCGATGAAATATTTTATTACGTTTTTGATTTAACGCTTGATGTTAGAAATTAGTAGTGAACTAAATTTCAACTTGCTACAATTAGCCGCATACCGTTTGCTTAATGAGCAATCGAGTCTTATTCCTATTAAAAGTGCTTTTTTAGACTAAAGTAATGTTTTTATAAATATATTATGCACAATGTTTTAAATACCTAGTTTCCAAAATAAACAAATGTTTTTGTAGTTGCATTTGTATTGTAATAAAACTGTTGTATTACTTTTTGTATGTATTTTGCATTATTTAATATTTCAAGTTAATAAAAAACATTAAATTTTTTATTCGTTTTATTATTGATTATACCCACAACTTTTAAGGTATACAGTTTGCTAGCGCGGCAACCAGCTGACTGTACCAGAAGAGTATAAAGGTGCCATTCCGGGACCGACCGCAGCCGCAACCGCAGGCGGCATCGTATAGAAATATCTGCGGTCGACCGCAGTGATACTACTGGTCTCGGAATGGCACCTTCAAAGGCGCGTACATTTCTTAAAAGCGCCTCGAGACATGTGATATATAAGGTGTCACAAAATTAGGTCTCTGAATTTGGTGAGATGACTTGGCATCGACAAAATATGTATTTGAAACAAAAAAAATTTTTTTTTGTGTGTCTAGCCGTCCCTATTGCCTCACCACAAGTATAACATTGTTTTTCTGTGGCCTTCCCCCACCTTACCAGATTACTCTGGTCTGGGAGGGTCATCTGAAAGGCGTTAAGATAAAATTTTAAAAGGGCCGGCGACCAGTCATAGATCAAGGTGCGCCTTTAAGGCCATCGGTATGCAGAACTCTCCCATTGTCAACCATTCATTTTGGATTTCCAAATTCATCGCGTGCACTCGATATTTATCATTTTCGTTATAAACTCAACAGAATGTAGTAATTATCAAATATTTCGATATACATTGCTGAAAGAAGTTAAAGAAACAGCACCGTTGAGAAGCAGCAATTAATTGAGACTATAAACGCTTTATTGCATACACGACAGTGTCGCGATACGGCCGCATGGGGCCGTTGCACTGAATATTTACAGAACTTAAGCTCCATACACATACATATACCTACTCTGTTTTATATTATGTTATTACGAACCATGAAATTACATCATTATATTGAAAAAAAAACAATTGACTTCATAAAGCCTTACTTAAACATCCATTGCGGGTGGTACCCCGTAAAGGTTCCCGCGCGTTCCGAGATTGCTATGTATGCGTTGCCCGAACGCGTATTGTATGAAGTTTAAGTTCTGTATGTAGGATTCTGTGTGTGTAAAGAAAACTCAAGCGATAACACTTCTATACCGCTTATTGTAAGCTATGTGCGAACGAATGAGTACTGAACGAGACACATAATACAGGTAACAATAGGTTAAGACAGACTCAACTGAGTTCACAGACAAACTGTTTAAAACAGTTTTGTGAACCATGCAATAACAATAATGATTGAAATGTATGTGTACAATAAATAAATAAATAAAAAGAAAAAAAACCTGTATAGGGTGGATGCAGTAGGTAAGTTAGTACTTATAGCATAATGGAGGTAGGTAAGTTAGTACTTATTAAGCATAGCGAGCCGAAGACGAGCGAAGCGTCTTTGGTTTCAAAGTTGCATTTCAAACAAATGATACTCCTCCGAGACCGTTTGACCGATCTCGACCAAATTTGCCACGGTGATCAAGTAGACATTACGGAGTGTCGTAAGGGGTCGAATGTCCAGATCGGTCTTACCATCGAGGAATAATCACCGAAAAACCAAATCAATGGAAAAAGTCGACCGGTCACGTTGACCTATTGTTGGATAGGCAAATCTCGCTACGCTTAAGTTTGGGTTGATTGCGAAGCTGGTAACCGTCCTGGTAGTAGTTATAGCATAGTTGCTATAACGCATATTGAGAGAGGCGATATCCAACAGTAAATTGCAATAATAGGCTAACTGAAGTGCAAATGACACTTTATTCCCGGTCGTCCCCACTGGGTACGAGTGGGAAAAAAAAGTTTCGTTCGTCCCCAGTAGTGACGATGGGAACTTTTTATTTCCCACTCGTTCCGCTATAGACCGAGGGTCAAAATGCAATAATCGCAACATTATACTGAAATACTAGCTGTACCCGCGACTTCGTCCGCGTGGATTAAGATTTTGAGGGTTTTTTTTTTGCGCGGAACCCTAATTATTTTTCCTAAAATTAAAGTAGCCTATGTTACTCCTTGTTATATTACCTTTCTACCTGTGAAAGTCCCGTCAAAATGGGTCCAGCCATTTCAGAGATTAGCCGGCACAAACAGACAGACGGACAGACAGACAAAAATTGTAAAAAATATTATTTGGGTGTATGTACCGTATATATATATTCATATACATGGAGTAAAAAACGGTTATTGCAATATTACAAACAGATACTCCAATTTTATTTATATGTATAGATGTATAGATTAGTTACCTGTAGATAGTTTCCTTCGTCCCCAGTGGGGACGACCGGGAATATTCCCAAATGACCTGCTGATTGACGGACAAGACTCTGGCGCAGGCACACCTCTCTGGGTCGGGAGGTTAGATTGCAAACGCTCCCTAAAAACGGTTATTGCAATATTACAAACAGATACTCCAATTTTATTTATATGTATAGATGTATAGATTAGTTACCTGTAGATAGTTTCCTTCGTCCCCAGTGGGGACGACCGGGAATATCCCCAAATGACCTGGTTGACGGACAAGACTCTGGCGCAGGCACACCTCTCTGGGTCGGGAGGTTAGATTGCAATCGCTCCCTTAAAACAGTATAAGCCAAAAAGTGAAAGTCTTAATATTGTGCCCGGTAGATGGCAATAGGCTCGCCCCCTATTACATTGGGACCTTAACATAACTGGCGAATCGTGGGTGTGTAATACGCCTCTGCCTCGCCTCGATACAGGCGTGAACTGACACTGACTGAATGTGTAGCACTATGTAAACCTTAGTGGTTTATGTGTTATTTGGAACTAATTTGTGTACCTTTTTTTTTTTTTTTTTATCGTGCGGAAATCCCTTCGGATACCCCCCCGCATGCCAGCGGGGGCGGTTATGTCGGGCTTGAACCGACTAAAACCGCACGCCGTCTCGGGTCTACAGACGCCGGGGTGTAAGGTTGCCCATAGAGCATAGCCCTCGCACCCCGACTGACCCTGGGCCATCTCCGGTTTCGAGATGGCCCCCTCGGGTTTGGGAACCACGGTGTCCCCGTCTTGCCCCGGTTTGGGGGAGGGGCGCTAGTCGCCCCACCGTCCCGGCCTGCTTCTGCTGGGGTGACAGGTGGCCTCACCCGCCACCCCCAGGCCTGCGCTCATGGAGGACGGAGGTCGTTAAGCGACCTCCGGCGCCTGAGTTGCCTGCGACGCGCGGCGAGCAAGTTGCGGGCTCGGCGGACCGGGAGAGTTCTAAGTCTCTCCCGGGCGCGCTCCGCCACCTCCTTCGCGAGCATTACATGCTCGCAGAAGGAGGCGGCGGCGGCCCACGCGCTCGCGCTCCGCACCATTGCCGCAATCATGCTGCCGATCGAGAGGACTCCCACCCCGATGGCTGCCACGAGGTCACGCCTCGGCGCCTCCCACGCCGGGCAGTCCGCCAGCGTGTGCAGCCCTGAGTCCTCACACGCGTCGCAGTGATGACACTCAGGCGTTGGCTCCTTCCTGATCCGATGCAGGTGGTCCCCGAAGCACCCCTTCCCGGAGATCACCTGCGTCAGTCGGTAGGAGAGGCTTCCGTGTCGCCTCTCCAGCCAATCCTCCATGATGGGCCTTACCGCCGCTATTGCGGCGTGCCCTGCGCTTGGTCGCCCAAGTCGTTCCTTCCACTCCACCACGATGGCCTGGCGGAGCTGGAACTGCACGGCCTCGATTTCTCGAGGCTCGGGGTTCCATCCCTGCTCCCGCGCCTCCTTTCGCCACTGGTACAGTTGCGAAAGGGCTCTCGCTTCCAGGTCCCATGGCGGAGTTCCGGCAAGGAGACTCGCCGCCTCGAAGGAGATCGTGCGGTACCCTCGGATGACCCTGATGGCCAGAACTCGCTGCGGAGCGCGCAGCATCTGCACAGTTCTGGTCCTCAGGGCCTCCGCCCATATTGGGCACCCATACAGGGCCATGGACCGCACGATCCCCGCGTAGAGTCTCCTGCAGGAGTCATCGGGCCCCCTCATGTTGGGCAACAGCCGAGCCAGAGCAAGAGCTGTGCCCTTCAATTTGGGGGCCAGACTTCGGATGTGCTCTCCGAAGTCCCATCGGCCGTCGAGCACGAGCCCCAAATATTTCATTTGGGGCTTAATGCCGATGCGATTTCCTCCCACGATGAGACTGGATCCCTCGGGTGGCTTGCTCCGAGGCCCATGGAAGAACAGGGCCTCGGTTTTATGCAGGGCCACCTCGAGACCCAGCCGCCGGATCCGCCTAACGACTTGGGCAACCGCGGTCATGGCCGTTCGGGTCGCTTCGCGGTACGTCGCCCCGCACGCCGTCACGAGCGTGTCGTCCGCGTAGCACGTGAGGGCGCACCGCCTACGAGCTCACCGCGAAGCACTAATTTGTGTACCTACTGTTTGTTTTTAAGTGATAATAAAAATAAAAAAGTTATGTTATATATGAAAGTCTCTGATGGAACAGAAAGTAATGGTAACATGATGAAATATGCCACAGGGATAGATAGTACTCTGGAATAACACCTTTTTTTTTTTTTTTTTATCGTGCGGAAATCCCTTCGGATACCCCCCCGCCGGCCAGCGGGGGCGGTTATGTCGGGCTTGCACCGACTAAAACCGCACGCCGTCTCGGGTCTTCAGACGCCGGGGTGTAAGGTTACCCATAGAGCATATCCCTCGCACCCCGGCTGACCCTGGGCCATCTCACCACTAACAGCATCGCTCATCCTGTCTCCTCTGAAAGCAGAGGAGTACGGAGAGCGATGTGTTCCCGCCAGGTTGGGTATTGGCCGACGATCAATGCCAACCCTATGAAGGGGTGAAGGGGAAGCCATTGACCGCCGCCCAGGGTGTACCGGCCGCTCCGATTCCGTTCCCCCCGGACTGCAGCGGGATCGGAATCGGAGCGACACTCGAGGAGGTTACCCAACACACACATCTGGAATAACACCTAGGCTACTTTTTATTAGGGTTCCGTTGCCAAATGGCAAAAAACGGAACCCTTATAGATTCGTCATGTATGTATGTGTGGCCGTCCGTATGTCGCAGCCACTTTTTACCGAAACTATAAGAACTATGCTGTGAAACTTGGTAAGTAGATGTATTCTGTGAACTGCATTATGATTTTCACACAAAAATAGAAAAAAAAAACAATAAATTTTGGGCTCCCCATACTTAGAACTGAAACTCAAAATTCTTTTTTTGTGTACACCCATAAGTGTGAGGAATATATGGATAAGTGTTCAAAAATGATATTGAGGTTTCTAATATAATTTTTTTCTAAACTGAATAGTTTGCGCGAGAGATAATTCCAAGGTGGTAAAATGTGTGTGTCCCCCCCCTGTAACTTCTAAAATAAGAGAATGATAAAACTAAAAAAATAATATAAGATGTACATTGCCATGTAAACTTCCACCGAAAATTGGTATGAGCAAGATCTAGTAAGTAGTTTTTTTCAATACGTCATAAATCGTAAAACGCAATTTAAATTTCATGCAATCAACTCAAATATAAAATTTAAAAAAATGCATTATTATTTTACTTACTCCTACGGAACCCTTCATGGGCGACTCCGACTCGCACTTGGCTGTTTATCTGGAATAGTTTTCCATGGGTCTTGGGGACGGAATCAGAATTTCAGGCGGGTGGAGCTACGGATTACAGGTGTGTACTATATGTCATAATAACAGATAGTACAATATCACTTGATATAATTTAAAAGCGGCGATAGCCCAGTGGCATACGTAACGGACTGCTGAGACGCGGTCTCGAGTTCGATGATCCCCAGTCGCCCCGGGCACACACCTCTGACTTTTCGTAGTTATGTGTGCATTTATAAATGTTAATTATCGCTCGCTTAATCATGTGGCCGGTAGATGGCAATAGGCTCGCCCCCTATTACATTGGGACCTTAACATAACTGGCGAATCGTGGGTGTGTTGTAATACACCTCTGCCTACCTCTTCGAGGATACAGGCGTGAAGTTATGTTATGTATGTATGTTATATTTTTCACATGCTATAACATCAAATGACCTAATTTCATGTGATCTAATGTGTATGTCATATAACTAACCTTTTGTTCTAATAACATTTAACTTTAAAATAATAGTAGTTTATGCAACTGTCATATAAGAAGGGGTATTAAAACACGAGAGTCTGTTTATAGGATAATAGGTTGACTCGAGTGTTTTCATACCTTTATATATTTTTTTTTTTTTTTTTTTTTTTTATCGTGCGGAAATCCCTTCGGATACTCCCCCGCCGGCCAGCGGGGGCGGTTATGTCGGGCTTGCACCGACTAAAACCGCACGCCGTCTCGGGTCTTCAGACGCCGGGGTGTAAGGTTACCCATAGAGCATATCCCTCGCACCCCGGCTGACCCTGGGCCATCTCACCACTAACAGCATCGCTCATCCTGTCTCCTCTGAAAGCAGAGGAGTACGGAAAGCGATGTGTTCCCGCCACGTTGGGTATTGGCCGACGATCAATGCCAACCCTATGAAGGGGTGAAGGGGAAGCCAATGACCGCCGCCCAGGGTGTACCGGCCGCTCCGATTCCGTTCCCCCCGGACTGCAGCGGGATCGGAATCGGAGCGACACTCGAGGAGGTTACCCAACACACACCCCAGTGTTTTAATACCTAAGTTATATGCAGTTTCATACACTACTTTATCTTCACTCATAGGAAAAATTGAAATTAAACAAAGTAGGTTAGGTAGGTTAGGAAGTAATTTAGCGTGCGCCATTTTTTCACAGTTCGAACTGCGCATGCGTGCACCTTTTTTTTCATATTCAGCCTAAAACCTTAGACTAGTTTAATGAATAAAAAAAGATAGCGATACTATAATGAGTTTTATGATACAGTTGGCGGTTCTATAATAAGTTTTATTTTTAATTTTATGTATATGCGTTTATAAAGTGCGTATGTATAGAATCGTCTTTGAATTCGTGGTTCGAATTTTTCGATTTGAGTGTAGATAAAACTATTTTTAACGGATTCTATCGCGATTTATTTATAAAATGTTATTTTATTATTTACATTGAACCCGAAGTTTCGGTTGCTTTTCAACTGCCATGATCACGAGGAGAAATCAAATAAATCGCGATAGAATCCGTTAAAAATAGTGACATTCACGTGTAAACTTCCGACAATATCATTTAGTAAAACATTTATTTCTCATAATTTTCAACATGTATAATGCTTTTTTATTAATATTTATTTGACTTAAGTTTCATATTTTCTCATTTTCAGCCCAAATTATGTAGATACCTACTTAATCAATAAGTATATATCAGGACTGTTTATACTGGAGATTGATGGCACTTGGTGGAACTTGCTACACATATTGAATAAATCACTTGTACTTTTCCACAATTATTTATTTATTTGAACCTTACCGGTTTCACCTTACGGCATTATCAAAGGTCTAGGTTATTGTAGACCTTTGATAATGCCGTAAGGTGAAACCGGTAAGGTTCAAATAAATAAATAATTGTGGAAAAGTACAAGTGATTTATTCAATATGTATATATCAGGACATCTTATTGTTAAACTTATCTAATCTAAATCATTGAGAAACAAGGATATGGCGTTTGTTCGGGTCACTGTTCTAACCTAACCCTAATGATTCAATGACAGTAGATGGTATCTGACGCAGGTTTATGCCGGAAAAATATACAGAACTAAGTTGATTTTGAATACTATCTGAACTGAATATTAATTAAAATGTAAATTATAGCAAACGTTCTTTATACAAACAAAATCATGTAAAATGACATTATATCATTTTATACTTATATCAAACAAAATTATATTAAATGGAATTAGGTCATAATTATATTAAATGGAATTTTGTTATTTTATTAAACGGTACACAATCGCGGGCTGCAGCACAGCAACAGTAAATGATAAATGTATATTATTTTATTGTTTCAGATTACGTCACTGGACAGGTACCGCAGGTACGTGACATTTTGTGATTGAGTACTGACTCATATATTAGTATTATTAGAACCACATTATATGCATTTGCATGTTTAATCCATTTTCACCACACACACACACACATGCATACAAGATTCACAGTTGATAGTACGTATTAGTTCCGTTCTTCCTCAACAGATGGAGCTATTATCATCCTGCATCACAGTATCATAGTAAATACTAGCTAAATTGATAAACGGTATGATTTTATTGCAGGGCTACTACAATAATTGATTCCAAGTCCCTTAATTAGACGTAAGAAGGTTGACTTAGTTTTATTTTTTAAGAAGTTATGTTAACAACAAGATTAAAGAAAATTTATGTAAGTTTTTGTTTATTTAAAGATATTTAATAGCAGAGTAGGTAACAAGCAAAGTCGAATTGACTATAAACGGACGGAGACAATATTTTATTGTTTTCCTTGCGAAAACCTCGCCGTGGGCACGACAGACGGTAATATCGGAGTTGAACCGACTAAAGACAACGGTATCTACGACATCAGACCTTATTACCTTTTTTTTTTTTTTTTATTGTGCGGAAATCCCTTCGGATACCCCCCCGCCGGCCAGCGGGGGCGGTTATGTCGGGCATGCACCGACTAAAACCGCACGCCGTCTCGGGTCTTCAGACGCCGGGGTGTAAGGTTACCCATAGAGCATATCCCTCGCACCCCGGCTGACCCTGGGCCATCTCACCACTAACAGCATCGCTCATCCTGTCTCCTCTGAAAGCAGACGAGTACGGAGAGCGATGTGTTCCCGCCACGTTGGGTATTGGCCGACGATCAATGCCAACCTTATGAAGGGGAAGCCATTGACCGCTGCCCAGGGTGTACCGGCCGCTCCGATTCCGTTCCCCCCGGACTGCAGCGGGATCGGAATCGGAGCGACACTCGAGGAGGTTACCCAACACACACCCCAGACCTTATTACCTGCGTTGCAGAATGTCCACCAGGCCCCAGCAGGTCTTGGCCACCATTGTTAGCCATCTTGCGAGCCTTTTCAGTGTAACCACGAAGTGGGTGAACCTCCATATCTTCCGTGAAGCGACTACCACCACCCTGGGGTTATCCTTTCGTGGGCTTACCCGGGGTGCCCGGCAATGGACACTTGGGGAGGATACCGTGTGGTTTTAGTAGCTCCGATGCCGACACGCCTACCCCATCGTCGGTACCGATGGGGTGAAACCCGTGGGCGCTAAAAAAAAAGCGACGAAGACTTTTTTTTTTCGTGCGGTAATCCCTTCGGATACCCTCCCACCGGCCAGCTGGGGCGGTTATGTCGGGCTTGAACCGACTAAAACCGCACGCCGTCTCGGGTTTTAAAATGCCGGGGTGTAAGGTTGCCCATAGAGCATATCCCTCGCACCCCGACTGACCCTGGGCCATCTCCGGTTTCGAGATGGCCCCCTCGGGTTTGGGAACCGCGGTGTGTTCCCGTCTTGCCCCGGTTTGGGGGAGGGGCGCTAGTCGCTCCACCGTCCCGGCCTGCTTCTGCTGGGGTGACAGGCGGCCCCCAGGCCTGCGCAAGCGACTGGCACCTGACCTTCACCACTGGCTGTATCGAAGTTCTGTAGTTAGAACAGTTGTCGGACTTCTTAGGGCTCCAACTGCCCGTAACTACTGTCGTAGATGTTCACATGGCAAGGCAACCGTCCTGTCTAGTATTTAACCTACTTAACTTAACCACTTGGCAACAATCTCGTCAAGATCTGTATACTATTGATAACTATAAATATTCTACAATAAATATTCTACGACATTCTACACAGCGCTTTCTAGACCCAAAGTAAGCATAGTTTAACTAGCTTGTGTTATGGCTTCCAGAATGCGGATAAACATACTTATATACTTTTTTTTTTGTAAATATTAGGTCGTTACATATGAAATTGCCGTTTTTCTTGAAGAAGTTGGAGGAAACCCAATTTTCAGTACTAACATTTTTGCATTTATTTTAGAAATGACAAATCCAAATTTTATGTTTTTTTTTGTGTATGAATGAGACAACATTAAGCAGCAACTTTTATTACATTTTTGAAAAGTGACAGCTGTTAAGTAATACGAAATGTATCATCAAAATGGATAGCATTTAGGAAGTACTGTTTTTGAAGATCGAATTAATTTATCAAGCGGCCAATAAAAACAAAATTTAATACAGAGTTGTAAAATCTTGAAATCAACTTTCAAACAAAATATAAATAATGGAAATAGCTATTAAATTACAGGAATAACGAACTCATGAATTTGTAAGAAAATTTCGGCAATTTCATTTTTCATCGACCTATTATATACATATTATATATAGAAACACCCAGACCAATGACATATTCATGCATACAAATATTTGCACTGAGCGGGAATCGAACCCGCGCCCCCGGTCGTAGCAGTCGAATGCACTACCGCTACGCCACAGAGGCCGTAACTATTTAATATTTCTCCAATCGCAGTCGTATCAAACAACCGCCACGTACATCCCAGTCCAGCAAGAGCGCCGAGGCATTGGCACGGGTGCCGCCGTAGGACTCGGAGTGGGGGCCCTAGCAGCCGGAGGACTGGCAGGGTACGCCCTTGGTGGCGGATTCAGGAGTAGCAGTCCCCCTGTAGACGAGGTATGTATAGTGTTGATTGTACTCACCGCCATCTAGCGACAGCGTGGTGAACTACTAAGAAACTAGTAATTCTGCATCGTGCTATTAAAAGTACTGATGTAGATTATCATATACTGAAGATAGCAAATTTTACTTACAAGCAAGAATCCTTTATTTTTTTGGTTTACTAATGTTTGGCAAAAAACGTTCCCCAAAGTGTCACATGCCAAAGTATGTTTCCCAAATAATCATTTGGCAAAAGACTGTTTATACTGGAGATTGATGGCACTTGGTGGAACTTGCTACACATATTGAATAAATCACTTGTACTTTTCCACAATTATTTATTTATTTGAACCTTTTTTTTTTTTAACAGTTAAACAGTGTTTAAAACATTGTAGACCTTTGATAATGCCGTAAGGTGAAACCGGTAAGGTTCAAATAAATAAATAATTGTGGAAAAGTACAAGTGATTTATTCAATACATTTGGCAAAAAATTTGGCAAAACAACTTTTCGCAATTTTACAGTTAGCAATACTATTTTTGGCTATTTACTATTTAACAAATAATTACATGGCAAAGTTTCATTTTACCAAGTATTAAGTAGTCAAAATTGTTTTCTTTGTCATTTTGTATTTCAAAAAAGCTAGTATTTCAAGTTTAAGATCCAATTTTGAAAATACACTGCTGCATGGGTTTTTGTTTCACCTTGGACAAATAATTTACAGGTAAGAACTTCTATAGTGATCTCCGGGAAGGGGTGCTTCGGGGACCACCTGCATCGGATCAGGAAGGAGCCAACGCCTGAGTGTCATCACTGCGACGCGAGCGAGGACTCAGGGCTGCACACTAGGGAGTCCTCTCGCTCGGCAGCATGATTGCGGCAATGGTGCGGAGCGCGCCCGGGAGAGACTTAGAACTCTCCCGGTCCGCCGATCCCGCAACTTGCTCGCCGCGCGTCGCAGGCAACTCAGGCGCCGGAGGTCGCTTAACGACCTCCGTCCTCCATGAGCGCAGGCCTGGGGGTGGCGGGTGAGGCCACCTGTCACCCCAGCAGAAGCAGGCCGGGACGGTGGGGCGACTAGCGCCCCTCCCCCAAACCGGGGCAAGACGGGGACACCGTGGTTCCCAAACCCGAGGGGGCCATCTCGAAACCGGAGATGGCCCAGGGTCAGTCAGGGTGCGAGGGATATGCTCTATGGGCAACCTTACACCCCGGCGTCTGTAGACCCGAGACGGCGTGCGGTTTTAGTCGGTTCAGGCCCGACATAACCGCCCCCGCTGGCACGCGGGGGGGTATCCGAAGGGATTTCCGCACGATAAAAAAAAAAAAAAAAAAAAGGTAAGAACTTCTATAATAATTATATTGCTATTATACAAATAAATTCTGTTGGGGCCACAGTTCTAACCTAACCGACTTTTCTGGCAGTTCCGATCTAGCCTACGTAACTTATATGAAAAAATTTGAACGAACTTACTTTTGGAATATATTTTTTTACAAAATAAAGCATTCGCTTAATGTATATTTGACTTAATAAAAATTGAGCAAGTAAACAGTTGCCAAATGAATATTTGACGAAGTGATTAAAATGTGAAATATAAATTTTTTTTTGGGAAGTGAAAATTGACGAATCATATTTTGCCAAACGGCAGGATCCCATTTTTTTAAAGCTTTTGAAAGCTAGCTAGTTTACTAGGTCTGCAAGGCGAATCGCTGCTTGCAATGTTGAGCTGAGTGAGACATCGTGAATCAGATTTTGAAAATTTTGAACAGTGATCATTCCTCCGTGGCAAGTCCGATTTAGAAAATTCTTTTTGAAAGTCACAACTCTGGACATGCTTTCTGAGCGTGTAAAGTTTGGTCACAGTGTCTCGAGCGGTTATTATGTAATTCCATCTGGATTTTTTTTAACGGTGATCATTCCTCTGTGGTAGCATTATTTTTTTCAAAATATATCCATAAACCTTCCTCTGATTGACCTCTTTAATCATGCCAAATTTGGTTCTGATTGGATTAGTAGTTTAGGAGGAGACCTGTGACAAAGAAAATCCTGAAGTCTGGTATGAGGAGCTTTCGCTCGACTTCGTCTCACTCAGCTCAAAAAATTCGATAAAATAACATAGCCCTGTACTTTTGTAGCATCAATGTAAATATCTTACATATATGTTAATAATTGAATAAAAGAAAATTCATGAAATCTAAACTTACGGTGAAGCAGCCGGTCTTACAATCGAGAGGTTCTGGGTTCGAATCCTGGCAACCCACTTCTTACACAAGCATTTTAGCTTAGCTGGAGGGGTTAGGGGGAATATTAGTAATATCGGTTACATAACATAACTTCACGCCTGTGTCCCCGAAGGGGTAGGCAGAGGATTATTACACACCCACGATTCGCCAGTTATGCTTAGGTCCCAATGTAATAGGGGGCGAGCCTATTGCCATCTACCGGGCACGTTACTAAGCGAGCGATAATCAACATTTTTAATACACTACGAAAAGTCAAGTCAAGTCAAGTCTGGGGATCGAACTCGAGACCTCGTCTCGGCAGTCCGTTACGTACACCACTGGGCTATCGCCGGTTACTAATTTACTTTTTAAATAATAATAAATAATTTTCATTTTTTTATTTTTCTAGGTGTTGGTGGCTGACTCAATGAGTTTCTCAGACGACTGGATGGAGTAAACACACAACTCTGTTAAAATATAGTTAATGAATATTAAGTACACTTATATAAATGCATAAAATGACGTTGTAGGTGACTGAGGGGGGAGTAGGTAGATAGGTGAATTATAAAGAGTTGTCAGACGTCACTATTAGAATAAACATGTTAGATAGGACAAGCCTTGTTGCAAGATAAAAGCATATTTGTATACATTTTTGGTTACTTTTCTCAATTTTTTTTTTGTTAAGCTCAGAGCAGGTGCAGAGAGTACGTGAATTAAGTAACTGTGCACTGTGATATTAAACTAGGTCCTGACGACATCACAGTTCCTGTGGCTTTAGGGCTATATTTCAACGGGACACCACGGCGGCGCCTTAAGACGTATATAACATATCGGAGAATTTCGAATATCTGGGACGTGTCTAGGTAGCTCAGCTGGTCAGAGCACTCCCCCTGTAAGGGACTGGTCGCGGGTTCAAGTCCCGTCTTAGATGTTCTCTTTTTCCGATCCAAATCTATAAGAAAAAGTAAGCATACAAAATGCTTAAAAATTTAATTGAATTAATTAGGCGGAGTCATCAAAAAACAATGTTTAAAAATGACTGTAAAGTTAATCATTGTTTCCATAGTTCGCAAGAATTACGGTAGATGGCTCCAGCGTCACTTTAAGTCGTATATAACATATCGGAGAATTTCGAATATCTGGGACGTGTCTAGGTGGCTCAGCTGGTCAGAGCATTCCCCCTGTAAGGGACTGGTCGCGGGTTCAAGTCCCGTCCTAGATGTTCTCTTTTTCCGATGTAATTGAAAGTCTCACTAGTTCGACGATCGAACTAATGAATTGAACTAGTGAGAACAAGCTGTAACATCGACATAGAATAAATTCAGTAGTTTTGCTATTGATAGGTAGATGGAAAATGAAGAAGTGGGCGGGGTCTAACCCCTCTTCGCCACATCATCACCCCCGCAAATGTCTCGCGATCTTTCATAGGGAAATCTAATTACATTTACTTTTTATTTACATTTACTGGTGGTAGAAATTTCATGACACAAATATGTCACAAAATTCGGCCGGGTAGGTACCACCGTGCACGATTGCGAAAAACCCTCCATAGTAATCCAATTTCGGTTTGATTGCGTTCAGCGGTCAGCAAGTGCATAGCCGGGCAGGGGGGTTGTGGTCGCAGCACTAGTGGGACCGGTGAGGGTCACGCGGTGCTGCGCCGACAATCCTCTTCTGATGAGGCCGTCAAGCTGAGTGTCACCATTGTTAACATGGTACGTGTATGTAATGGTGACCCTCTTTCCTGAGACTTTACCTTCAGCTTACCATCAGGCGAGGTGAAGTCAAATTGACGTGTCCTAAATATAAAAAAAAACAACACTTCCTCTCTGTGTCTGCTCTGTGGTGACTAACTATCTATATCAATAGAGATTCCAGGATTACTGTCAGATTATTTTTTCTATTCACTCTGAGCATAATACGTATGAAGCGTCGGTAGCTTAGTGGTTAAGGAGTCGACCTCACGATCGAGAGGTCCCGGTTTCGAATCCTGGCCATTACACTACCGACGTGAACCCACTCCTAACACAAGCGATTTAGCTTAGCTGGAGGGGTTAGGGGGAATATTAGTAATTTCGGTTACTAATATTGTTTAAAAAAAAAAAATACTGACTTTAAATTTGGTACGTCACGTCGTCGGGATGTAGAGTGAAAGTTTGGATCGGCTAGCTCCGGTACTGTAGAGCGTTCTCTCTACCGCACGTCAGCTTAACAGTTGGATACTATTATAGAGTAGTTAAAACCGTTTAGAAAATATTGAACTATAGGTTTTATCTACTCTAAAAATATATTACGTTCTACGTTAAGAAAGCGAAGGACACCCGTACAGCCGGACTTTTCCTCTTCTTCTCAGCTATGTGCAAATTAAAAGCCGCGTATTGTATGGTTTAGGAAAATACAATCAAAATATGTATGCAACGACATTATTCTTCATGTAAGTAAAAATACAGTATTTTATATATTCGGTTGGGGCAAACCCGTCCCTGGACCTGATTCAGTAACGCAACATCATTTTCAAAATGCGTGATTTCAATGACATTAGAAAGAAAAATGTGAAAAAAAAATAACCTTGCCTCTTTTCCCCTTTTTACCCTTTCCACCTTCTCCCTTTTTCCCGTTTCCCGTTTTTTAACCCTGCCTCATTTCTCCTTTTTACCCTTGTTGAATTTTCCTTTTTTACCCTTGCCACTTTTCCCCTTTTTACCCTTTCTATATTTCCCGTTTTTACGCTTTCCACATTTCACCTTTTTACCCTTTTCCACATTTCTCGTTTTTACCCTTGCCACATTTCCCCTTTTTACCCTTTACACAATTTCCCTTTTTACCCTATTATAGTGTGTGTGTGCGCAAGTTGTGTGAAACTTCTGAAGAGTCCCTGATTAAAAAAAAAACTATGGACTTATTTTTTTGTTTCATCGAGTTTGAAATCACAACGATTCTAAAGAAGTTTCACTTCAAAAAACTGGTACCTTTCCACGATTCGCTAAAAACAATTCAGTTTCGGGCCGCTCAGTGAAGGGAGAGAGATGGAACTATACTCCATCTCTGTCACTCTCATCTCTCTCTCATCATCAGCTATAAAGGCTTATTATATATGTTCTGTTCTCCCTTTTTCCCATTTCCCGTTATTTAACCCTGCCTCATTTCTCCTTTTTACCCTTGTCGCATATTCCTTTTTTACCCTTGCCACTTTTCCCCTTTTTACCCTTTCTATATTTCCCGTTTTTATAAAGGCTTATTATATATGTTCTGTTGAAACAAAACCTATCTGTTCGTTATTAAATTAAACCTTCAGAATCGTAGCGTCGGTAGTTTAGTGAATAAGGAGTCGACGATACGACCGAGAGGTCCCGGTTTCCAATCCTGTTTCATCACACTACCGACGTGAACCCACTCCTAACAAAAGCAATGAAGCTTAGCTGGAGGGGTTAGGGGGAATATTAGTAATTTCGGTTACTAATATTCTTAAAAAAAAAGAAAATAAAATTTAAAAAAATCATTCACTGGTTGATTTGTTTTCAATAAGATTTTGAAATTTTAATTTTGTAAGTTTTCGTGAACTTTGTGATCAGTCATTTTAAAAATGTAATTTTACTGAATCGGGTCCCCTGGCTAAGCCCATGCTATGAACCACGCGGGATATCGAATCTAATTGTTTAAAATGTAAATTTTATTTGAATTTGTTTGTGTTCAAATTTTATTAAATACATTAATAAATCATTGTTTCTTTTTGTTCACTACAAAAACTTTATGCAAAGGCTTTTTGCAATATCGTGATTGTATGATTGTATAAAAATGCAAGCATCTGTTCAATTCACTGTTGTCTGTACGATAAGTAATTAAGCTGTGATGTTTGGCAACTAAATTAATCTTAAAAAAGCACTTAAAGTGCTGCACTATTTGTGTGGAAAATGCTTTATTAAAGAGATAATATATTCAAATTATTGCGTATTTTTAATTGAACACCACCTTAAGTAACATAACATAACATCACTTCACGCCTGTATCCCCGAAGGGCTAGGCAGAGGTGTATTACACACCCACGATTTGCCAGTTATAGCCACCATAAGTAATTCAATTCAATTCTTTATAATGGCTCCTGTGCCTTGAGCAGCGATTCTGCCAATGTCCCGTAGCCACCATAAGTAAAAACAAGTTGAATTCCTGAGACGAGCTCAGCCGAATACAAGGGATTTTCGATTTTGCGTTTTTTTTTTTTACGATTTTTTGCGTTTTTTTTTTATCTTGCAATAGTTCACCCCAGCACGAATCTATTACCGAAAACAGCAACTCGATAGCTCCTTCATACCCAAAACCGTGACAGGAAATTGGCAACGACGACGAAACATAAAATACAAAGACAGAAAATACATCTACTTACCAAGTTTCAACAGCATAGTTCTTATAGTTTCTGAAAAAAGTGGCTGTGACATACGGACGGACAGACATGACGAATCTATAAGGGTTCCGTTTTTTTGCCATTTGGCTACGGAACCCTAAAAACGAAAACCAACTTCATGTACACGTCAGCGTGTTGTGAAGCCTGCATCTTGGAACCCGGAGCCTGCTCTTGTACTTTCATGATTTGGTTAATTTTACTTTTACGAAAGCGACTGTCGTCTCACCACCAGAGCCTTCATCCGCCAATCAGCAGGTATACCGGCTCACAGGTGAGGTTCGATTGAGTCCCGAAGATGGCGCCCCTTACACCCAATGACTATGTGAAAATATGACAACATTCTGACAAAAAAACACTGCTCAACACAAAATGTCAATTAAGATAGCATCAGCTCTTAAAACCTGTCATAAAATATTAATCAAAATATGTAATATATATTAAATCAAAATATAAAATAATTAAGTATCTATAAGCAGTTTTGTGATTCCTAGAGGACAATCTTCTAGGAACAGGAACTTAAAAACACATTCATAAAGGTCACATAATTATATGGGTTACACTATGAAAAGGTTACATAATGAAAGTGTTACACTTATAAATGTGGTATTGAATGTGTTAATAGTTACCCTTTCAATTGTGTAACCGTTATATAAATGTAACAGATATTTTATTTTATTTTATTTTATTTTACAGTTTTAGGAAAACTTACAGCTAACAAATAACAATAAAAAGATAAACAACATAATCAATCTTGTAACGGTGTTAATAAGTGTTAACCGAAATGCTACGTTGCCAAATTTACTATCCTATTATATTTATAATCTAAATTTTTAAATAAAGATGTTTTGTACACCCCCAAGTACTTTAGGACGTTATTTCTGTTACACTTATTAACACATCTAAAACGTACCACTTTGAATATGGTACACTTTCGTATCTGTTACATTTATAAATGGGTTTCTTCTAAAACAGTTTCAAAAAACAGTGTCGAAACACTTCATTACGGTTACAGTTTGGGTCCCTATCTGGGAATCACAAAAATTATTAAATAATTATTATTATCGGATGCATTTCGGAGAGTGTGCGCTGGAATTGCACAACCTGATACCTCCAAGCCCTTTCCACCAACGAACGACCAGACGCACAGCGACGCGCCACCGCTACATGGTGGATATTCCACTCATACGCACGAAACGTTTCGGTGACACATTTATTATGCGTACAGCTAAGGAGTGGAATTGCCTGCCTGAGTCTGTGTTTCCGGAAAGCTATAACCTTGGAATCTTCAAGTCTCGAGTGAATAGGTTCCTCCTAGGCAAACGTGATCCATCGTAGACCACATCGTCACTTACGATCAGGTGAGATAGAGGTCAAACGTGAGCCTATCATCTATAAAAAAAAAAAATACTTATAGATATAAGAACTGTTCAGCAGCTTCTAAAGGCGACCCTTAGAAATTACTGAACACTTCCCGGGTTCCCGGTCCACTTCACAATCCCGGGTTCTTCAAGCGGGGAGTGAAAAATCGTCTGTTGTGGCCATCAAGGTAGGTGTAGGTATCTTAGTCATATTATCTCATATCATAGAACTTTGATATCAGCAGTGGGTTGTGAAGATGATGGCAGTCTAACTGAAAACATTTCGAGTTCGACTGAAAAATTTACCCTAAAAGGGTTACGAAAAGGTTCAAACTAGAATATACCTACGAGTACATTTTATAAAAAAAATATAAGAATGATTTTGACGTTTGGAACATAAGTTTCCTATGGACCACGGCCAAACAGCCCGAAAGCAGTATCATCATCATCATCAACCTATGCTAGTCCACTGCTGGACATAGGTCTCCCCTAATGAGCGCCATAGCGCCCTGTCTTCAGCTTGCCGCATCCAGCATCTGCCCGCAGTCTATCGCAGATCGTCATCCCACCTGGCCGGAGGGCGTCCTAGTAGCAGTATATTCTACATGGTATTCGACTGGTTGAATTATTAGTTACTAATAATGTTTCCTTTTATCTTATATATCTCAAAATAAACTATTATTTTTGCAACTAATTTCAATAATTATATAAACGAGCTTTAAGTCGCTTACTGTTTACTTTGGTGTGACGTCACATGTCACGGGATCCATTATGGCGCGTACTTTTTTAAATCAAACTTTAATATCGATTTTTATCGTAAACTAGCTGACCCGGCAGACTTCGTACTGCCTCAATCGATGACAAACCTTTTAAACCTTCTCTAGACCTCCACAAATAATTCAAGACCAAAATTAGCCAAATCGGTCCAGCCGTTCTCGAGTTTTAGCGAGACTAACGAACAGCAATTCATTTTTATATATAAGAGAAGAAGAAAAAGATAAAACAGTTCTCAAAAAAATATTAATGCAATCTGCATTTTTATGTTGTAATACATAATACAGAACTATTTTTAGCAGTAGTCTAATACCCTATACCAGCCGTGAAAGCCTAAAGATTTGTATAAGCATGATTCCTTTTTCGAACCGATAATGACGTCACTAATTAAGTTTCCATGACGTCATGGTTAGCACGTTGCTGTCAAAACGTAATGTTTCAAGGTCGTTTTTGGGAAAATTTATAGTCGGTCAACCTAGGTGAATTGATTAAATTCTTGTAAAGGGTTGGTTCCACTACTACGACTGAATCGCAACTTATTGTAGTACTATGATTTATCTGTGATATATATCTGTGTTTTGATATAAGATCTAATGTTATCTATCTATCTAGACTAGACCTATTAAAAAATTGTAAATTAGTTGTGTCTGTACATTGGAGATATTTGTAAAAATATTTGGCTTATGTTAAATGAACGATTCTGAACACAATTTTTTTTTTTGAATGCTTGTCTGTTTGTTCGCGATAGACGCAAAAACTACTGAACGGATTTTGATGCGGTTTTTTTTCTATTAGTCTTGGGCAGACTGCCGTATGTTTGATTACAATTGGTTCATCGGAGATATGACCAAAAAACGGTAACTAACCTCCGCGCGGGCGGAGCCGTGGGCTAGGACATTATTATCTATAGGTAAGACTAGATAACTACTAATAATACAGACAGAGGCCAAATTTCGTGAGTTTGTTTATACAGGGTGTCTATAAAAGAACTCCGGGGTTTTGAGGCAAAATATTTTAATGAAATAAAAAACATACGTACATGTTTTACATGTTTACATTTTCAAGTTTTTCTTAACACTTAGTAAAGTTCTATATGAGCCCCGTTAGTGACACGGCAGACGTCTAAACGGTATTCTACCTCTTCCCATGTCCTGGCGAGCATGTCTGGGGGGACGGTTGCCACACAATTGACTATTTGTTCCCTGAGATGTTGAACATCACGAATTTTCTCTGCATACACAAGATTCTCTCTTCCCCAGAAGAAAAAATCCTACGGAGTCAGATCAGGGCTTACGCATGCCCACGTTTTTTCCTTAAATGCACTGAACCATTGACGAATGGTTTTGTCAGAAGGCGGGTTAACAGCATAGTTACGTCGAAAGTTTCTTTGTACGGTAACTACAGACTTCGTTTCTATGAGCCAAATAACACATTGAGCCTTTTGTTGCGGAGTCGCCATCATTTCAAATTTCGCGACGTCATTTCATGGTCAACGCCCTGCAGCGCCGCCAACAGTTGATACAAACATTCCCAATTGGTATGAGTAAAACTTTTTGAGCTACTCTTTTCAGAGAAATCGACTAAATTTTGCTTTCTTTTATATTTAGTGAGATATGATTTTTTTAAACCCCGGAGTTCTTTTATAGACACCCGGTATAATATGTCTGGGGTAATCTTCGGAATCACTGCACCTATTGGAAAAATTATTTCACCGTTTGAAATGTACATTATCCCCTATGGATATAGACAATATATCATGTATAATGTATAAATGACGATGTCTCATAAACCGAAGCGAAGTTGGTCCTGGGAGTGGACGTTCTCTCGTTGGAGACCATGATGAGTGCCGTGGTCTCCGACGGGAGCAATTAAGTGGCACGACGCCGCCTGTTTCTGCGAGCAGGTAATGCGCGCGAAAGAGACTGCGGAGAGGGAGCGGGAGAGAACCCTGTCCCCCGAGTTCCGCAGTCTGCGGCGTCCTACGTCCTCGTTTACGCCTGGGACTACCGACCTCCATGATCGGGGCCTGAGGACGGCAGTTGGCCGACCCGCCGTCCTTACAGAAGCAAGTCACCTAGGTGATATCACCCAGGTGAACAAAGTGGAATATGCGATTCCGACACGTCCACCCCATCGTCGGCACCGATGGGGTGAAGCCCGTGGGGGGTTCCACACGCTAAAAAAAAAGGCGGGTTGCTCATTTCGCTTACATCATCTTACAGCAAACTTTGTTAAATAATCTAATAAATAAATAAAAAATAAACATTCTACACAGCACTTTCTAGACCCAAAGTAAGCATAGTTTAACTAGCTTGTGTTATGGGTCACAGAATGCGCATAAACATACTTAAATACTGTTTTTTTGTGAATACTTACATATAATATATAGAATCACCCATACCAATGCAAATAGACATATTCATGCATACATATATTATATTTGCACTGAGTGGGAATCGAACCCGCACCCTCTGTCGTAGCAGTCGAATACACTACCGCTGCCCCACAGAGGCTGTCAAATATATATACTATATGTATCTAAATAGTTAGCAACTATCAAGTTATTGTTAAATAACTCATATTTTGATATTATTAGTAGGTGAGGGTTCTTTATGTCAATTAAGTCAACGTTAGAATCTATAAAAATATATAGAGGAAGTGTGGTAAATTATAATTACTATTATTAATTATTCACTTATAAGTTACAACATGTATGCAGGTGTGGGTATTTTAATAATAAATCAGTCTTGGTCTAACTTTTTTATTGGTAATAGGCTCGCGTTTGACCATTATCTCATCTGTTGGTAAGTATTGATGTGGTCTAAGGTGGAGCGGAGCACGCTTGCCTAGAAGTAACCTGTTCACCCTAGACTTGAAGACTCCCAGGTTATACCTTTCCGGAAACACAGACGCAGGCAGCGATTTGTGCGTATGAGTGGAATATCCACCTATTATCGATTTCGCGTTGCCGTGCGTCTAGTAGTTCGGTGGTGGGAGGGGCTTGGAGGA
This sequence comes from Cybosia mesomella, assembly GCA_946251805.1. Lineage (NCBI taxonomy): Eukaryota > Metazoa > Arthropoda > Insecta > Lepidoptera > Erebidae > Cybosia > Cybosia mesomella. Next base: position 20,894,329 of record OX276411.1, read on the forward strand.
ATTAGGTTATGCAACTCCAGTGCACACTCCCCGAAGTTCATCCGATATGCCTTTCACTTACAACAATTGTAAACGTCTAACTGGAATGTATGGACCTTTTTTTTGAGTTTCACCTGTCACGGTGTCATTAAATCAGTATTTATTTTTAACGTGAATGTAAATCCAAATATTCTTTGAATATTTCAAGCGTCTTGCAGTTTTTTTTTAATAGATGGCTCTGTGCTTTCAGCAGCAATTTCGCTAATGTCCCGTAGTAGAGCTATTAACAAAGATGATAAAGTGGGCCAACATTTGAACGGTTGGCTCAAGTTCGAATTGCTGTTACTAATATCCAGCAAAAGAAACATTAAAAAAAAATAAAAAAATATACCTTATGGGTAAAAACAGGAACCTATTAGTAAGACTCCAAGTCTGTCTGACTGTCACCAGGCTTTCTCTCATGAACCTTGATAGCTAGACAGTTGAAATTTTCACAGATGATGTATTTCTATTGCCCCTATAACAACAAATACTAAATACAGAATAAAATAAATATTTAAGTGGGCCTGCCATACAAAATCTGTGATCTTTTCGGGGTGCGAGGGATATGCTCTATGGGCAACCTTACATCCCGGCGTCTGTAGACCCGAGACGGCGTGCGGTTTTAGTCGGTTCAAGCCCGACATAACCGCCCCCTCTGGCCGGCGGGGGCGGGATTCGAAGGGATTTCCGCACGAAAAATTAAAAAAAAAGAATGTACGACAACCTTTTTTTTTTTTTTTTTTTTAACGTGCTGAAATCCCTTCGGATACCCATGGTTATGTCGTGTCTCGACTAAAACCGCACGGTGTCCTCCCCAAGTATCCGTTGCCGGGCACCCCGGGTAAGCCCTCAAAAGGATAACCCCAGGGTTGCCGGCGGGCTTTGGCCGCCACCGCGGCCTCGCCTGGTGGGGTCGGGTTTTATCCCGCTTCGGTGAGTTGGCAGGCGTGTGTAGGGCACACACGACACGCCTCCGCCACGGCCTGCTTCTGTAAGGACGGCGAGTCGGCCAACTGCCGTCCTCAGGCCCCGATCATGGAGGTCGGTAGTCCCGGGCGTAGATGAGTCTGCGGCGTCCTCGCCGCAGACTGCGAAACTCGGGGGGCAGGGTTCTCTCCCGCTCCCTCTCCGCCGTCTCTTTCGCGCGCATTACCTGCTCGCAGAAAGAGGCGGCGGCGTGCCACTTGCTCCCGTCGGAGACCACGGCCCTCACCATGGTCTCCAACGAGAGAACGTCCACACCCAGGACCGCAACGAAATCCCGGCGTTGACTCGCCCACGCAGGGCACTCCACCAACGTGTGGAGCGCCGTGTCTTCGCCAGGATCCTCGCAGTGCTGGCACTGCGGTGTTGTCTCCCGGTGGATGCGCCACAGTATGTACGACACCCTAAAAGTGACAAGTTGCACCGATTGAAATAAAACTATATTTTTTAACGAATTCTATCGCGATTTATTTGATGTTTTTTTTTATTATTCACACTGAACCCGACGTTTCGTTTGCTGTTCAGCAGCCATGGTCACGGGGAGTCTAAAGATATCATGTTGCACCGACTTTAAAATTGTGACAAGGGCATACATAATTATGATTAGTGTAAGGTTTAATATATTTATTAAACATTCATTACGCCCGTGACATGGTTCAATCCCCCGAGGCACTTATTTAACCCATACTTACCCATAATAAATTAGTGTCACAATAATGTATGGAATTTTGACTGATTTGCGGACATTTGTCATTACTGCTCTGCTCTACTGAGTAGTAGCGTGATTATATATAGCCTATAATCTTCCTCGAGCTATCCAATGTAAAGGTAATTTTTCAATTCGAACCAGAAGTTGCTGAGTTTTTCACGGTCAACCAAACTTACAAACAAATTCTTCAATTTTGTAAAGACAAAAATAATTGAATCATATTACTTTATAAAATTACTGGGAACCGGCTTCGCACTGGGCTAAATTCGTAAAAAATCACCTATAACCCGATTGCAGCGCCACTTTCTGGGTCCAATGGTAAATAAGAAGCTTTATAACATAACATAACACATAACATAAACTCACGCTTATGTCCCCGAAGGGGTAGGCAGAGGTGCTAGCACTCACATTTCGCCAGTTTATGTTTAGGTCCCAATGTAATAGGTGGCGAGCCTATTGCCATTAACCGGGCACTTATAAACCTGCGATAAATACACACATAACTTCGAAAAGCATCGAAAAGTCTTTGGTGTGTGCCATGGTAAAACCTGGGATCGAACCCGAGACCTCGTCTCAGCAGTCCATTACCCATACTACTAGGCTACCGCGGTTGTTAATTAAGAAGCTTTATAATTATAAGTTTTGTGCTTCTTACTTTAAAAATGACGGACTTCCGTATACCCGTTTATCCCTTATCTTTTTTTTTATATATTTAGGACACGTCAATTCACCTCTTCTGAGGGTAAGCTGAAGGTAAAGTCTCAGGAAAAGGGTCACCATTACATACACGTACCATGTTAACAATGGTGGCACTCAGCTTGATGGCCTCATCAGAAGAAGATTGTGGTCGCCACCACACCACACCACACCCCCTTAGGCGTGAAATTCTGATGACCACCGATATACATGTACATTAAATTCTAACCAGAAGTAGGTTTATGAATTATCATGCTTTTCTCTTAAAAAAATGACGAACTTCCCATATAAACTTTCAAACCCTATTTCACCCTCTTAGGGGTAAAATTTAAAAAATGCTGATATACGTGTAAATGAACACGTATATCAGCATTTTTTCATCATTTCATCTAACGAGTAAATATTACTCTTTCTTAGGAGTGAAATTTCCAAAAAATCCTTCGATGCCTACAACATAAAAAGCATCTAAGTACTGCCGAAATTTTAAGTTTGAAGGTCTAGCGGTTTAGGCTCTGCGTTGATGAATCAGTCAGTCATAGACAAGTAATTATATATGTACTTATAAATTTATTTTATTTAATGCTTCGTTTGATGGATATGTAATGTATTTTTTCCTTTGCAATTTTTGGTAGCAATCGTTCGATGTATTGTATAGGTTGATGGCATCCGTGAGTTACATCAGGGCCCAGTTGAAAACCAGCGTCAGGTCCTTGTGTCCTTTTTTTTCGTGCGGAAATCTCTTCGGATACCCTCCCGCCGCGCCGGCCAGTGGGGGCGGTTATGTCGGGCTTGAACCGACTAAAACCGCACGCCGTCTCGGGTCTACAGACGCCGGGGTGTAAGGTTGCCCATAGAGCATATCCCTCCGGTTTCGAGATGGCCCCCTCGGGTTTGGGAACCACGGTGTCCCCGTAAGTCCTTTTGGCCTGGCAGATGCTGTCCCTGTTGAAGAAGAGGAACCCAGAAGGAGGCGGCGGCGGCCCACGCGCTCGCGCTCCGCACCATTGCCACAATAACGTTGCCGAGCGAGAGAAGACTCGCACCTTGATGGCTGTCACGAGGTCACGCCTCGGCGTCTCCCACGCCAGGCAGTCTGCCAGCGTGTGCAGCCCCGAGTCCTCGCTCGCGTCGCAGTGATGGCACTCAGGCGTTGGCTCCTTCCTGATCCGATGCAGGTGGTCTCCGCTCCCCTTACCGGAGATCACCTGCGTCAGTCGGTACGAGAGGCTTCCGTGTCGCCTCTCTAGCCAATCCTCCATGATGGGCCTTACCGCCGATATTGCAGCGTGCCCTGCGCTTGGCGTGGGACGCGTGCCCTCCTTGCATTTTCAACTCTGTTCTAATCTGTACTAACTACGTAATATGCTATTATTATTTAAAGAATATTTATGTCCCTCTTTTTAGGGTTCCGTTGCCAAAATACAAAAAATGGAACCCTTATAGATTCGTCATGTCTGTCCGTCCGTTTGTCACAGCCACTTTTTTCCGAAACTTATCCGAAAAATAAGAACAATGCTGTTGAAATTTGGTAAGTAGATGTATTCTGTGATCCGCATTAAGATTTTCACACAAAAATACAAAATAAACAATAAATTTTGGGGGCTCCCCATACTTAGAACTGAAACTCTTTTTTTCATCTAACCTATTCGTGTAGGGTATCTATGGATAGGTCTTCAAAAATGATATTGAGGTTTCTAATATCATTTTTCTCTAAACTGAATAGTTTGCGCGAGAGACACTTCCAAAGTGGTAAAATGTGTCCCCCCCCTGTAACGTCTAAACTAAGAGAATGATGAAACTAAAAAAAATATGAGATGTACATTACCATGTAAACTTCCATCGAAAGTAGGTTTAAACGAGATCTAATAAGTAGTTTTTTTTTAATACGTCATAAATCGTAAACCGCAATTTACCTTTCATTCAATCAACACAAATATAAAATTTCAAAAAAAAGCATTATTATATTACTTGCTGCTACGGAACCCTTCATGGGCGAGTCCGACTCGCACTTGGCCGCTTTTTTTGGAGTTTCGAATAATCGTGCGCCACTGTATACCGTTACTCCTGTACGCAATGGTTTGCCGAGGCCCATCATGGGCCATTGAGTGCTTTAGATTAATGGCAATAATAATACGAACGCAATTTCGGAACCACACCTTAATTCAGCCTATAGAAATAGCAACAACACATACTTCAGTGTTCAGTGGTGTTCAGTCTCGAATCAATCGTACCAGGGTGCAGACGTGAACAAGAATGTCGGCGAACGTTCCTATTATCCTGAACAACGGATACACATGTCCAATTATTGGTCTTGGCACTTGGAAAGTAAGTGGATTTATATTGTACTAGCTGTTGCCTGTGACTCCACCCGTGTGGAATACTGAACCAGTTTTCGCGAACTACAGGAACTTATCCCCGGGATAAAAAGTAAGTATGTGCTTAACTACTAAGAATTCAGTGCAGGGTGCGACTGAAATAAATTGAGCTGAGCGAGCAGGACACGAACTTTAAAATAAGACATCTTACTACGGTCGCGCGCTTAGCTAAGGCCGCGCGCTCGTCTAACTGTTTTTCGGTGATTATTCCTCAATGGTACATCGGACATGAACCATCTCGCTTCAAAACACTCCTCAGTGTCCACACTATCACCGTGGTAAATTTGGTCAAGATCGCGCGAGTGGTTACGGGGGAGTTCAGCCACCAACAAACGGCTATGCCGCGTATAAGAGATAATAATATATTTCTGTGAGAAATTTCATCCAGATTCGTTGAGCCTTTAATGGTGACAATTTGTTATTTTATTAACAAAAATCCATTCGGATCGATGCATCCATTCATCCATCCAAACTTTTGCATCTTCTATGTAAATAATTATTCACTTTTCAAACAAAAAGAAAACTTAATCAAAATCTGTTCATCCGTTCGCGAACAACGATGTCACAGACAGACACACACACAGACACGTCAACCTTATAACACCCTATAGTATTTGCGTCGGAGGTTAAAAATGAATCGCCGTAATGCATTTACGAATGTACGCGCATTACTGCCGAACGACTGCACCAAATTGGATAATTATTTTGAATTTCTGTGGACTACCCTCGCCCAGACAGACATACAGATATTTTTTGTGATATGGGTAAGTTTATAAGGGGTTTGATACTGTATTCAACAGTCATAAATATCGACAATTAAAACATGAACACCATAAGACCAACGATTCAAAATCTCAACACTTCAGAATGTCAGCAGCTTAGTAGGTCAATAGTTCACAAGATCAAAGTTTAAAATCTCAACATGGAAAAGACTAGACTAGTGGCCTTATACCCTGCTGGACATAGGCCTCTCCCATTGTACGCCGTAGCACCCGATCCTCCGCCTTGCGCATCCAGTCTATCCCAGCTACCTTTTTCAGGTCGTCCGTCCATCTTGCTGGGGGACGTCCTACCTTCCGTTTACCGGTTCGTGGTCTCCACTCTGGGACTCGTTTGCTCTATCGGCCATCGGTCCTTCGGCAGATGTGGCCAGCCCATTGCCACTTCAGCTTGCTTATTCTGCGAGCTATGGCGGTAACTTTAGTTGTTTGTCGGATGGCCGCATTTCGAATTTTATCCTTCAAAGAAACCCCAAGCATAGCTCGCTCCATAGCCCGCTGCGCGACTTTTAACTCTTGGACTAGCCTCACTGTCAATGTCCACATCCGGATCCGACCTGCCATTAATGAAAATAGACTTTTGACGTTTTGACGACCTCTGTGTCGTAGCGGTAGTGCGTTCGACTGCGAAACCAGAAGTCGCGGGTTCGATTCCCGCTCAGTGTAAATATGTATATTTTTGCATTGGTCTGGGTGTTTCTATGGTTAATTGAGCTGAGTTAGACGAAGTCGAGCGAAAGCTCCTCATACCAGACTTCAGGATTTTCTTTGTCACAGGTCTCCTCCTAAACTACTAATCCAATCAGAACCAAATTTGGCATGATTAAAGAGGTCAATCAGAGGAAGGTTTATGGATATATTTTGAAAAAAATAATGCTACCACAGAGGACTGATCACCGTTAAAAAAATTCCAGATGGAATTACATAATAACCGCTCGAGACACTGTGACCAAACTTTACACGCTCAGAAAGCATGTCCAGAGTTGTGACTTTCAAAAAGAATTTTCAAAATCGGACTTGCCACGGAGGAATGATCACTGTTCAAAATTTTCAAAATCTGATTGTCTGTCTTACTCAGCTCAACACTGCAAGCAGCGATTCGCCTTGCAGACCTAGTATGTATTTATTTACAAAAAAAGAAGTATATAAGTATGTTTATCCGCATTCTAGAACTGATATGACAAGCTCTGCTTAGTTTGGGTCTAGATGGCGTTGTGTAATTTGCCCTAGAGTATTTATTTATTTATAAACTTCTCTATGCCTCAGTCTGAACCTGGCAAGGTGACTCAAGCAGTCAAAGACGCCATTGACGCCGGCTACCGCCACATTGACTGCGCGCACATATACCTCAACGAGAAGGAGGTAGGGGAGGCGCTGAGGGCCAAGATTGAAGAGGGAGTCGTGAAGAGGTTAGCCTATATTCTTAACAATTTAGGTTCCCGGAAATACCTTTCCTAGCCAAAGTGAAAATTTTATTTCTTCTGCATAGATCATTAAAAGGGCACTTACTAAACGACATTGAAAAAAAAATATAGGAAGAATTATTAACACATGTTGCGTTTAAAAGTATTTTTTATGTAATCTACAAGTATTCTACACATTTTCTGTATGTATGTATGTATAAGGTTTTTACAAGTATTCTATAAGTTTATTACCGAACTGCGCCAGAAGGAGGGTTATGGTTTTCGAGAGTATGTATGATGTACCTATGTATGTATGAATAATTGTTTGGCACGCTCTGAACGGCTCGATGGATTTTAGCTTGAGAGGTATCGTTAGATTCGTATTTACTGTGAGAGTGACACTGGGTATATCAAAATATGTAATAAAAAAACTAAATGGTGGCTTTTTGGTGCTAAAATGTATTTTTCAAAAAATAATTTTCACTCAAACTTATCGAGTAGGGTATCAAAATGAAGAACTTTAAAAGGGGATTTCAAATATATATATAATCATAACTAAAAAGTAGATATAGGTACAATAAAATTATTAATAAAAAAATCAAATAACCCAGATGCAAATCATAACCCGAAAGAAAATTAATGGGTCCTGCCTGCTATGAAACTTGTTTCGGTCTTTTTAGGGCAGTCGGGTTATTTGATTTTTTAATAACTTAATATTTTTTTTCACGTTTTCTTCCAGTTTTTCACAATGTTCTTAATGCTAAAAGATTTTTACAATTTCTGCATGTATTCTAAAATTATTCTACATTTTTGCATAAAACTTGTAGTATGAACTAGCTGATGCCTGCTACCCCACCCGACGATAACCGACCTCCGCGAAGGTCTGTTACCGTTTTTTGATCATATCTCCGGTTCTACTGAACCAATTGCAGTTAAACATACGGCAGATTTAAAGTCTGACCAAGACCTTTCTATTAGCCAAAACCGCCTCAAAATCCAGTTAGTAGTTTTTGCCTCCATCGCGAACCAACAGTTAAACAGATAAACAGACAAGAATTAAAAAAAATGCGTTCAGAATCGTTCATTTAACATAACCCAATTTTTTTTCAATCTCCAATGCACAGATACAACTAATTAGCGATTTTTTAATAGTACTAAGTTTACATAGATTATGCTTAATCACCTAAGCAGCCTTTTTACTTATTATGTAGCCTGTCGCTTGTCAAGTTGCCTTATCAACGCCATAATTGATTTTGAGAAAACAATGGTATCATTAACCAGAAGTCGTTTACTTCGTTAATCGTGTTATTTTGTGAATCAAAGCAAACATAAATATAAGACTTACATACCTTTTTTTTTTCGTGCGGAAATCCCTTCGGATACCTACCCCCCCGCTAGCCAGCGGGGGTGGTTATGTCGGGCTTGAACCGACTAAAACGGCACGCCGCGCCGTCTCGGGTCTACAGACGCTGGGGTGTAAGGTTGCCCATAGAGCATATCCCTCGCACCCCGACTGACCCTGGGCCGTCTCCGATTTCTAGATGGCCCCATCGGGTTTGGGAACCACGGTGTCCCCGTCTTGCCCCGGTTTGGGGGAGGGGCGCTAGTCGCCCCACCGTCCCGGCCTGCTTCTGCTGGGGTGACAGGCGGCCTCACCTGCCACCCCCAGGCCTGCACTCATGGAGGACGGAGGTCGTTAAGCGACCTCCGGCGCCTCATACGCGCGGCGAGCATGTTGCGAGCTCGGCGGGCCGGGAGAGTTCTAAATCTCTCCCGGGCGCGCCCCGCCATCTCCTTCGCGAGCATTACATGCTCGCAGAAGGAGGTGGCGGCGACCCACGCGCTCGCGCTCCGCACCATTGCCGCAATCATGCTGCCGAGCGAGAGGACTCCCACTCCGATGGCTGCCACGAGGTCACGCCTTGGCGTCTCCCACGCCGGGCAGTCCGCCAGCGTGTGCAGCCCCGAGTCCTCGCTCGCGTCACAGTGATGGCACTCAGGCGTTGGCTCCTGCCTGATCCGATGCAGGTGGTCCCCGAAGCTCCCCTTACCGGAGATCACCTGCGTCAGTCGGTACGAGAGACTTCCGTGTCGCCTCTCTAGCCACTCTTCCATGATGGGCCTATTGCGGCGTGCCACATCTAGTTTACTGTGGCGCATATTCATCACCTCATCCTTCTCAACCAAATTACAAAAACTTAAGAAGTAACAATAGTAGTTCTTAATATTTACAGATGCACTATTTAGGTTAAGATTACCCACAATCACAACCGTTCCTTTGAGGTTGTTAATGAAGCTCTCAACCTTACAAAACCATGTTATATACTCCTCATTCGCAGCAGAAGGCTTGATGTACACAACGCATATTAATATTTTTAGGCTGTGGTTTGACCACATATCTTCGCCACGATCCGTCGCATATTCTGGTCGTTTATTCATGGTAAAACCAGACCGCGCTGCCAGCAAAAGGCCACCGCCCACGGTGACTCTGTCTAGCTGTACCCCACGCTTTTACCCGTCATACTCGTTGCTAATCCTGTGTTGCATCGCTCATATCTTTTTTACTATAGCTCGGCTCTCTTAGGTCATAGCGTGATATTATAACCTATAGATACCCCTCCCAGAGAACTGGGCTATCAAATGCAAAAAGGATTTTTCAATGATTTATGATTGGGTGACTGTCGCGCTTGCGCTCCGGGGGGCAACCACCAAATAGACTTAAAAAACGCGTTCTGCACCTAATCCCAATCCGGTGCTAGTAAGGAACTGTGTTACAGGTAGGTTAAGGATAATCCCAAACAGCACGGTTGTAGCCCTCGCATCGCTGATTTAAAGTGGATTTTTGATTTTCTGAGTCCCCAAAACTAGGTACTTATATCAGTTTTAATGGGAACCAAATAATGAAGAAAAGAAAGAAAAGCTGCGTAGATAGATTACATTGTCAGGAAGTTTTTCGTTGACTATACTTTTTTTTTTTTTTTTCCGTGCGGAAATCCCCTCGGATACCCCCCCGCCGGCCAGCGGGGGCGGTTATGTCGGGCTTGAACCGACTAAAACCGCACGCCGTCTCGGGTCTGCAGACGCCGGGGTGTAAGGTTGCCCATAGAGCATATCCCACCTATGTCACGAGGGCGGAACTGCTAATTTATAATGTTAGTAAAAAATACGAATACGATTGAAATAAAACAATTTTTTAACGGATTCTATCGCGATTTATTTAATGTTATTTTTAATTGTTTTTTTTGTGTGACATTCGCGTAAACTTCCAACAACATCAATACGAATACGATTTCAGGAAAGACCTGTTCATCACCTCGAAGTTGTGGAGCACGTTCCACCGGCCGGACCTGGTGGAGGGAGCCGTCAGGGTCACGCTCGACAACCTTGGGCTGGAGTACTTAGACTTGTATCTGATACACTGGCCTCAAGCTTATAAGGTAAGATGCCCATTTAAAAGTCCACTTTCATCATTCTCCGAGGTATGTCCTACTCAATTGGGGTTGGCTGTTGTAAAATTGTTTTAACTAAGGTACCAAAAATTTGGGGTTGGTGCTCGACGGCCGATGGGACTTCGGAGAGCACATCCGAAGTCTGGCCCCCAAACTGAAGGGCACAGCTCTCGTTCTGGCGCGGCTGCTGCCCAACATGAGGGGGCCCGGTGTTTCCAGCAGGAGACTCTACGCGGGGATCGTGCGGTCCATGGCCCTGTATGGGTGCCCAATTTGATGATTGCCATCAGGGTCATCCGCGGGTACCGCACGATCTCCTTCGAGGCGGCGAGTCTCCTTGCCGGAACGCCGCCATGGGACGTAGAGGCGAGAGCCCTTTCGCAACTGTACCAGTGGCGAAAGTGGCGCGGGATCAGGGATGGAACCCCGAGCCTCGAGAAACCGAGGCCGTGCAGTCCCAGCTCCGCCAGGCCATCGTGGTGGAGTGGAAGGAACGACTTGGGCGACCAAGCGCAGGGCACGCCGCAATAGCGGTGGTAAGGCCCATCATGGAGGATTGGCTAGAGAGGCGACACGGAAGCCTCTCGTACCTACTGACGCAGGTGATCTTCGGTAAGGAGAGCTTCGGGGAGCACCTGCATCGGATCAGGAAGGGGCCAACGCCTGAGTGCCATCACTGCGACGCGAGCGACGACTGAGGGCTGCACACTTCACTTTATAAACGCAAATATATAAAATTAAAAATAAAACTAATTATAGTACCGCCAACTGTATCATAAAACTCATTATAGTACCGCTATCTTTTTTTATTCATTAAACTAGTCTAAGGTTTTAGGCTGAATATGAAAAAAGTGCGCACGCATTTGCAGTTCGAACTGTGAAAAAAATGGCGCACGCTAAATTACTTCCTTGTAACCCACCTACTTTATTTAATTTCAATTTTTCCTATGAGTGAAGATAAAGTAGTGTATGAAACTACATATAACTTATGTATTAAAACACTCGAGTCAATTATCGCATTCGGCTTCGCCTCATGCGACAAACAGAACGTGTTTTAATACCCCTTCATATATGACACTTGCATAAACTACTATTATTTATTGACATTAAAATTGATGATTATACCTATTGTAGACATTGGACAATTGTGTTAGTTATCTTGGACATTATGACTACATTATACCTAGGATGCTCCGCGAAGCTATTGAAATTTAAAAAAAACATCTTAATTTTAATAGAGAAGATGGTTGGAATGTGCCACCAGCTTGGGACCCAGTCATTCACTTAATTCATTCCAAGAAAAATCAAAATACAAGAAGACTTCACGACAGTAGAAATTACGGTGCTAGAAATTTGATTACACAAATTTGTCACAAAATTCGGCCGGGTGGGTATACCACCGTGCACGATTGCGAAAAACCCTCCATAGTAATCCAATTTCGGTTTGATTGCGTTCAGGGGTCAGCAAGTGCATTGCCGGGCAGGGGATTGTGGTCGCAGCACTAGTGGGACCGGTGGGTGTCACGCGGTGCTGCGACGACAATCCTCTTCTGATGAGGCCGTCAAGCTGAGTGCCACCATTGTTAATATGTAACGTGTATGTAATCGTGACCCTCTTTCCTGAGACTTTACCTTCAGCTTACCATCAGGCGAGGTGAAGTCAAATTGACGTGTCCTAAATATTAAAAAAAAACCTAAAATTGGTTTGAACGAGAGCTAGTAAGTAGTTTTTTTTTTAAAGTCATAATTCGTTAACCACAATTTACCTTTCGTTCAATTAACTCTAACATATAAATTTTACTTGCTGCTACGGAACCCTTAATGGACGAGTCCGACTCGCACTTAGCCGTTTTTTTTTCCTTACGGCAGCGACTGGCGACCGCCAATTGATTATCTGCTCGATGTCTGCCACCCACCCCGGAGAGGAAAGCCTGCTTCAGAGACTTACCTGTCAATCATCTTACAGGTCACGTTGGCTTAAGCCCAATACACCTCCATTACAATCTGGGCTATTTTTTTTCTTTTAATAAATATAAATAAATGAATATTCTATGACATATTACACAACGCCATCTAGACCCAAACTAAGCAGAGCTTGTCATATGGGTTCTAGAATGCGGATAATCATACCTAGATACTTTTTTTTTGTAAAATACATATGATACATAGAAATACCCAGACCAACGCAAATATACATATTTGCAACGAGCGGGAATCGAACAGTTAGCAGTCGAAAGCTCTACTGCTACGCCACAGAGGTCGTCAGAGTTGCCTATTTTTTTTTTTTTTTACGTGCGGAAGTCCCTTCGGATACCCCCCCGCCGGCCAGCGGGGGTGGTTATGTCGAGTATCAACTAAAACCGCACGGTGTCCTCCCCAAGTGTCCGTTGCCGGGCACCCCGGGTAAGCCCTCGAAAGGATCCCCAGGGTTGCCGGCGGACTTTGGCCGCCACCTCGGCCTCGCCTGGTGGGGTCGGGTTTTATCCCGCTTCGGTGAATTGGCAGGCGTGTGTAGGACTCACACGACACGCCTCCGCCACGGCCTGCTTCTGTAAGGACGGCGAGTCGGCCAACTGCCGCCGCAGAGTCGCTATATTTCAGGATATATAGGATATACCTTGGAAGTATGAAACACCGCAGGGGTTTTAGTGTGCGAGAGCCACACATTTACCGCGCGGCCTCCCCGCGTCGCGCGGTATGCCGTATAGGACATTTCCCTTGACGCAACAAAAAAAAATGCCCAAAACATCTCCATTACAATCTGGTCTATTAAGTAATACCTAAGTAAGTTATTCAATATGGTTTATTTCAGGAAGGCGACGACTTAATACCTAAGGACACCGATGGCAAGGTCATACCCTCTGACGCAGACAATGTGGACACGTGGAAGGCTATGGAGACCCTCGTTGAGAAGGGCTTGACCAGAAGCATCGGCATCTCCAACTTCAATAGGATACAGATGGACAGGGTGCTGCAAGCTGCTAAGATTAAGCCGCAGATGGTGCAAGTTCGTAGTTGTTAATCTATAATTTCATCAACCTACTTCAGACACCAGAACCTCACAAATACTGGACTGTGCTAAACCATCTATTTTAATTTATTTAAACTTTGTTGTACATTAACACTGTAACATGTCTGAAATGTGAGGAAAACAAAGGAGATTATTATTTCCTTTATTCAACTTTAAATACATATAAATTATATTTTAAAAAATCGATCCAACCGATCGGTCAATCCAATCGATCCAAGTAGAACGTGACACGACCATTATCAAGAACTGGGTCGGGCACATACCTGTAACACGATTCGGAGGTGTCCTCCGAATCTACAAGATCGTACTTCAGAGCAAGCTAATGATGAACGATTCTGGCCACTTGGTTGTGTCTATGCAAATACTCTCCGTTGGTAAGACGAGAACAAATAGAGATAATAATATTAGGTCGTTACATATGAAATTGCCGTTTTTCTTGAAGAAATTGGAGGAAACCCAATTTTCAGTACTAACATTTTTGCATTTTTTTTAGGAATGACATATCCAAATTTTATGATTTTTTTGTGTATGAATGAGACAACATTAAGCTAACAAACAGCAACTTTGATTACATTTTTGAAAAGTGACAGCTGTTAAGTAATACGAAATTTATCATCAAAATGGATAGCATTTAGGAAGTACTGTTTTTGAAGATCGAATTAATTTATCAAGCGGCCAATAAAAACAAAATTTAAAACAGAGTTGTAAAATCTTGAAATCAACTTTCAAACAAAATATAAATAATGGAAATAGCTATTAAATTACAGGAATAACGAACTCGTGAATTTATAAGAAAATTTCGGCAATTTCATAGGTATTCCTACCTATTATATGTCTTAGGCCTCTCCCAGTAGACTACAATAGGCTAATTGATTGATTGATATATCTTAGGGATTCGCCGGGACGGTGACGCGCCCGACATAATTATGTCAATCGTGCTGTCCTTATGGATATACCTGCGATAATTATTCGTCATGACAACTTCACGAGATTATTATGATTATTATCATCCTTCTAGCCTTTTGGTCGGTTTTCAGTCTCACCACGAAACGGCCAAGTTTCGGTACTTTCCGTGAAGTGTCTGCCATCTCACCTGGTGAAATCAAAGTTCTGTAGTTTTTCAGACCAGGTTGTTAGGCTTTTTAGGGCTCCAACTAGCCGTAACGAATGCCATAGATGTTCGAATTGCAACTGAGACCAACGGTTCCATGGGCTCTTCGAGGTACGGAGGGGTCCCCCCCCCCCAACTGGGGCAAGGGCAAGGTGGTTCCCAAACCCGAGGGGGCCATCTCGAAATCGGAGATGGCCCAGGGTCAGTCGGGGTGCTAGAGAAATGCTTTATAGGCAGCCTTACACCCCGGCGTCTGAAGACCCGAGACGGCGTGCGGCTTTATTCGGTTCAAGCCCAACATAACCGCCCCCGCTGCCCGGCGGGGGGGTATACGAGGATCTCTGCACGAAAAAAAAGAAAGGTACGGAGTGGTCTCAATGTATTAAGAATGGTCACTTATCCTAAGACTGCCCTGGTTAGTATAGACTTTTCAATGTGTTAAACCGTTTAGGGTAACCAGTTAGCCACGTGACCCTCCTACCGTAGCAAACTCTCCCTTAGGAGAGTAAAGCTCTTCCCTCCTTTGCTTACGTAATTAGAATTTTTTTTTATACGTCCAGGTTACTTTTATAGTTATTGATGAGTAGCAGATACCAAGTCAGTTGATTCAAATTGTCATCTTCTTCCAGATCGAAGTCCATCCCTACCTGAACCAGCAGCCGCTGATCGACTACTGCAGAGTTAATGACATAGCTGTGACGGCATACTCTCCACTCGGCTCCGCGGACCGGCCCTGGGCCAAGCCGGAAGACCCCAAGCTGTTGGAAGACCCCAGGATTACACCCATAGCAGAGAAATATGGGAAAACTCCTGCGCAAGTTTTGATTAGGTAAGTCGAGTATAGGTGATACAGGGTTGCTAGATGTAAGTTAATCGTTATTAAATTATAGCAAAATTGTATTGTTATCTTTTGACATATTTTAGCTACTTTACGTTCTACATAAACCATGTACACTAAAATTATAATTTAAAAGTCTTTAATCATTTTCCTTTTCCTTAAATCGCTAAAACACCTTCAATCTACGGAGCTTTGCGTCACCAACATATCCAGCCCCATCTAGCAACGGCTATCCAAACTGCTTCAAAACTACGAATATTGCATCGCGTTATAAAAACCTACAGAAACCTATTCCCGAGATATAAAGTTCTCAAATACTCATGCGCCCAAAAATAACGTTTCTTAAAAATAAAACTATCGTCTTCTTCTTTTTCTTTTTTTCTTGGATGGCAATATAGTCAACCCAATTTAGGGGACATTCTTGCCAGTGTCAAGTTGGAAATTTCCCAATTATAAAGTGTTTCTTCGGCATTTGAGTTGAATTTAGACAGGCTTTTACGTTAACTTAAGTGGGCAATATATACACAGATATAATGATAATTACAAAGATATATTATGAAGACGTAAGAATTTAATAAGTGATTTTATTATATAGGTACTTTGTTAGATAACGACTGGGCAACTGGTTGAGTATAAAAATCTTTTTTTTCCTTTGGCAACTGGTTGCGAGTCTCAGTTGCCAATGTGGTCGGAGTTAAATAATAAGGGTGTATGGGGCGTCCCCAAAACCTTCGAGGCCTAAGCCAACATCACCTACTGATTAACAAACGAGATCGATACTATTAAATGTATGTTTCAAATTGTGGTTATGTATTTTGCTTACCCGGGAGGTGAACCCAGGATCTTACGACTGTCATGATCTCGAACACTGATGATCACTTATATTTTTTATAGGTACGCCATCGACCGCGGCCTCGTCGTAATTCCAAAGTCGGTGACCAAATCGCGCATCATCGAAAACTTTGATGTGTTCGACTTCCAACTGACCCTGGAGGATATCAAGGAGATTGGAGCGTTGGAGTGCAATGGACGACTGTGCTACTTGGGAGAGTGCGTATATATTTAGCTTCATTTGTAACCAAGAGAAAATGCCCATAAACCTCGTTAGTACAAAACTAGTGTTGCCAAACTCTCACATATTATGACCAATCACGTCACAATAAACAGTGACGTGATCTTAGATCTGACAACAGTTACAACTATTATATATGTGTAGACTCCTGGGAGTCACATCGGTCCTCTTGGTGGTCCATTGTAAGTTTCCACCTACAACCCGCGCGGGTAATCGGGCGAGGAGATAAAACCACTCGATACACGAATCGCTATATTTCAACGAGATTCGTGATCACAGGAATCACTGATCACAGAAATAGGTATATACTTCTTACAGTCTAACCGACAGACAATAACGACGCTCTACAGAACGCGTGGTGCTCGGACGAGATGCAAACGGATAATGCCTGGCACGCCCTACGTGCCGAGCCGAAGTCAACCATCTGTCAAACTCAAAGTGACGTTTTCAGAAAATGCCTGTCCGAATGAGCGGATGTCGTCATTCAACCCGAAAGCACCCGTATTCTGTATTGCGTTAGAGTGAATTTCATTTACTCTAATCACACAACGCGCCATTATAGGCGATATTTGGGGCTCTACCAAGACCTGTAGAACCCAGTCCACTTCACCTGCAAGCCATTACACCTGCTGATTGAAGGATGCTCTGGCGCAGGCTTACCTATCAGGGTTGGGAGGTCAGATAGCAGTCGCTATAAAAACCGTATAAGCCAAGCGAAAATATGGAGAAGGAGTAAGCGAGCCTTGGGCTTCGGTGAAAGCCCTGGATGCGGATGTTCCAACACTAAGATGATGATGGGGATGTAGGTCAGGATAAAAGGATATAGAAAAGATTAAAAACCGGCCAAGTCTGAGTCGGACTCGCGTACGAAGGGTTCTGTAGCATTATACGGCAAAACGGTAAAAATCACGGTTGTTGTATGGGAGCCCCCCCTTAAATATTGTTTTTATTTTAATTTAACTATTTATTTTTAATGTGATATACAAATAAATATTCTGTGAATATTCCAAGCGTCTAAATTGTAGCCGTTATTAATATCGTGCAAAAAACGGCAAAGAGCATCACCTAGAATGGGAGCAGTATTTTTTAATTCTGTTTTTAGTATTTGTTGTTATAGCGGCAACAGAAACACATCATCTGTGAAAATTTGAAGTGTCTAACTATCACGGTTTATGAGATACAGCCTATTGACAGACGGATAGACAGTGGAGTATTAGTAATAGGGTACCGTTTCCCATTTACCCTTTGGGTACGGAACCCTAATAAAACTAACTATGATTACTTTTTCCAGCATACATCATCCAGAGTATCCCTTCCACGACGACATTCGCGTCATAGTCCTACTTGAATAAGAAGATGTATACTCAGATGGAAAATATCTTAGATGTACTTACTACCAATGTAATTATATCACCTTATACCAATTAAAAAGAAGTACCTATATATGTTATTTCAATACTATAGCGATATCAAAAGTGTGTCGCGTTGTATATGACAGAAGTCGTACTTTGTTCTCGTTCGCATTCACTGATTAGTGCTTGTCCTGTTGCATTAATTCTTCGCATTGAGTGATCATTTGTAATAGTCAGTGTCGTATCTACGTCTTTTCAATATAAGATCATTATCTACTACAGTTCAAAAACGATACTTAATCTGCCTATTTAAATTTTCTCTGTACTTTTCCTATCAATAATGTGGCAGCACAGTTCAGCTATCTTTTTTTTTTTTTTTTTTTAACGTGCGGAAATCCCTTCGGATACCCCTCCGCCGGCCAGCGGGGGTGGTTATGTCGTGTCTCGACTA
The DNA here is from genome assembly GCA_946251805.1 of Cybosia mesomella. Classification (NCBI taxonomy): domain Eukaryota; kingdom Metazoa; phylum Arthropoda; class Insecta; order Lepidoptera; family Erebidae; genus Cybosia; species Cybosia mesomella. Next base: position 20,912,600 of record OX276411.1, read on the forward strand.
AAACCGCACGGTGTCCTCCCCAAGTGTCCGTTGCCGGGCACCCCGGGTAAGCCCTCGAAAGGATAACCCCAGGGTTGCCGGCGGACTTTGGCCGCCACCGCGGCCTCGCCTGGTGGGGTCGGGTTTTATCCCGCTTCGGTGAGTTGGCAGGCATGTGTAGGGCACACACGACACGCCTCCGCCACGGCCTGCTTCTGTAAGGACGGCGAGTCGGCCAACTGCCGTCCTCAGGCCCCGATCATGGAGGTCGGTAGTCCCGGGCGTAGATGAGTCTGCGGCGTCCTCGCCGCAGACTGCGAAACTCGGGGGGCAGGGTTCTCTCCCGCTCCCTCTCCGCCGTCTCTTTCGCGCGCATTACCTGCTCGCAGAAAGAGGCGGCGGCGTGCCACTTGCTCCCGTCGGAGACCACGGCCCTCACCATGGTCTCCAACGAGAGAACGTCCACGCCCAGGACCGCAACGAGATCCCGGCGTTGACTCGCCCACGCAGGGCACTCCACCAACGTTTGGAGCGCCGTGTCTTCGCCAGGATCCTCGCAGTGCTGGCACTGCGGCGTTGTCTCCCGGTGGATGCGCCACAGATACTTACCGAAACACCCGTGTCCGGTAACCATCTGGCACATCCGGTAGGAGAGGTCCCCATGGTCCCTCTCCAACCACTCCTTCATGATCGGTCTCACCGCCGCAATGGTGGATTCCCCCCACCTTGGGTGCTCAAGTCGCACCCTCCATGTCTCCATGAGTTCCTGTCGGAGCAGGGACCGCTGAGCCCTGATTTCTCGGGGCTCTGGCCTATGGCCCCGCTCCAGCGCCTCCTTGCGCCACTGGTACAGCAGCGCAAGGGCTCTCGCTTCCAGGTCCCATGGAGGGGTCCCGGCTAGGAGACATGCCGCCTCGACGGAGATCGTGCGATACCCCCTGATGACTCTGACGGCCATCGATTTTAACGGGCTGTTTAATACAGCCACGTTGCGGGCCGCCAGAGTCTCCGCCCATACTGGGGCCCCGTACAGGGCCATGCTTCGCACCATCCCCAGGTACAGTCTCCTAGTGGGGGCGTTGGGTCCCTTGACGTTGGGCATCAGCCGCGATAGCGCGGCCGCAGCCCCCCTCAGTTTCGGGACCAGACTTCGGAGATGAGGTCCGAAGTCCCATCGGCTATCGAGTACGAGCCCAAGGTACTTCATCGTGGGCTCGATGCCGATGCTTACGCCCCCTACGGTTATGCCGGTTCCCGCAGGTGGCCCCCTCCGAGGCCCGTGGAAACACATAGCCTCGGATTTGTGGAGAGCCACCTCGAGCCCCAGCCGCCGTATTCGACCCACGACTTGAGCAACCCCTGCCGTGGCCTTTAATGCCGCGCTTCGGTGCGTTGCTCCCCGCGCCATAACGAGGGTGTCGTCAGCATAACACGTTATGCTGACACCCTCGAGCAACGAACCGCGCAGCACCCAGTCGTATCCGATGTTCCACAGGAGTGGCCCTAGGACCGACCCCTGCGGAACACCGCACGACACTTCTCGCCGCCCTGGCCCTAGCCAGCTCGGGTAAACTATGGCCCTCTCGGATAGGTATGCCTCGACAATGCGGCGGAGGTAAGGAGGCACTCCGTGATACGCGAGCGCCTCCCTAACGCAGCTCCAGGGTAGGGTGTTGAAGGCGTTGGCGATGTCAAGCGACACCGCCACCACCACCCCACCCCGCGAGACTACTTCCTCCGCCAGGCGCCTAACGCGCATGATCGCTTCCACGGTGGAGCGCCCCCGGCGGAAACCGAACTGGTTGTCCGCCAGATCTGGCCCCACATTCGTGAGATGCTCGACGAGGCGTTCTGCAATAATCCGCTCAAAGAGCTTGCACACCTCGTCGAGCAACACGATCGGCCGGTAACCGGATGGCTGGTCCGCCGGCCGCCCCGCCTTACGGATAAGGACCAGTTTCCCCGTCTTCCAAGCCTTTGGAAACTGGCCCCTTTCGAGGCATGCGCTAAAGAGCGCCACCAGTCGAGGCCCTAGTTCCTCCAGGGCCAGGACCCATGCTCGGCCTGGAATGCCGTCGGGTCCGGGGGCAGTGTATTTCCGGGCTTTAAGCCGGAGCACTGCTACCCCCAGTTCACTCTCCCTGACTTCGGGCACATCGCTCTCGCTATTATCAGCGTCAGGCGCCTGAGGCGGAGCCATACGCGGAGGGACATGCTCCTCCGCTCTCGCTGGGAACAAGGAGCCCAGTATCCCCTCCAGCCGCTCCGGCTGGAGGCTCTGGGTCAGCAGTGGCGCCCTTGGGCGGATTTTGCCCCTGACCGCAAGGTAAGGACGCCCCCATGGGTTCTGCTCCAGAGACTCCAGCAGCTCTTCGCGGGCCCGCCGTTTGGCCTGCTTTATGGCTTCCTGGAGGGTCCTCTTGGCCCCCTTGTACGCCTCATACAGCTCCGCCTCTCGGGCTGCCGCATCGTCTGGGCGGCGACGCCTCCGGCGAAACCTGGTGTACTGGCGGCGAGCGGTCACGCACGCTGCTCGCAGCTGTGCGAGCTCCGCTGACCACCAGTACACCTGTTTCTTTGCCGGGCTTAACCCTAGGCATCGCCGCATCACAGATATGCGACATGGCTCTCCTGAACCATTCCGCCTCTGCGTCGACATCGGCAGGCCTGGCCAGTGACGGAATCCAGGCCTGCACTATTGATGCCTCCAGGAGAGCCTCCCGATCCAGGCGTCTGAGCGCCCAACGTGGATCCGGGGGATTCGCGATTGTCGGCGGCAGGTTAGTTGGAGGGGAGACGTTGAACCGAATACACTTATGGTCGGAATCCGTCTCCTCCTCCTCCACCACGCGCCAACCCTGGACGCGGCGGGCGAGAGCAGGGGTCGCGAATGCGACATCCACGACCGAACTGAGCCCCCGCCGCTCCCAGGTGGCGACACTCCCCCGGTTGAGGACTTCTAGACCACGGGTGTTGGCCCAGTCCTCCAGTACTCGCCCCTTGTCATTGGTTTCCCGGGAGCCCCAGGCCTGAGACCAGGAGTTGAAGTCTCCCAGGACCAAGACAGGACGAGGACGGCACGCAGCGAGAACAATGTCCAGTTCAGCGAGCCTTAGCTCAAGCTCGTACTGGTCAAGGCTTGGCGAGAAGTAGACGGCCACGACAGCCAAGCCCTCATAGTCCGCCGCGACGCAGCCTCTACACCTTGCAATGAGTGCAAGGCGCGAGGTGTCCGCGGCGGAACCCCCGAAGACGGTCGCTACGCCGTCCAGGTCCACCGGGCTTCCGGGGTGGACCCAGTACGGCTCAGCGACCACGACCACATTGATAGACCACTCCACGATGGTCTGGTACAGAAGATCCTGAGCACCGGTGCAGTGGTTTATGTTCGCCTGCAGGATGCGGATTGGTGTGTCCATTAATGGACGTCCATCTCCGCATCCCGCCGCGATTGTGGCCGTTCTTGAGCGGCACCCCCGCTACCCGTTGCGGACGAACGGGGCTTTGGCCTCGAGGCGGCGCAGGTTCTGCTGTCCGCCCGGTGCTCCGCCGCTTTGCCCTCCGCTACGCATTTGTAGCAGCGCGGCGGAGCATCACAAGCACTGGCCTTGTGCCCGGGCTGACTGCAGCGGAAGCACCGATCCCCCACGGTGTCTCCCGCTGTGCACTGCACTCCCACATGCCCCACGGCCAGGCACCTGAAGCACCTGGTCTCGCGGGGCTGCAGGAGTTGCACCCGCGCCTTTAGGAAGCCCCCAACGAGGAGGCTCCGTTCGTCCGCAATTTTCTGCGCCGCTGCGACGGGGCAGTTGACGACTGCTGTGCCGTGACCGGTGGAGCTGAAGCGGATTTCTCCAGCTCTCACCTGATCACGGGGGCAGCCGCCCGCCTCCACGACGGCGGAGATGACTTCCTCCGTCGTGGCCGCGTCATCCAGACCCGAAATGCGCAAACCTGCGCATTTGTTGGGTCTGGTGACGCGGACGGCTTCGGTATCCAGCGACTCCCTCAGCTTGGCCGCTAGGGCGTCGGCTTTGGGGCCGCTGGTGGCGCCGGAGACCTCGAGGAGGCGAGCTCCGGTGCGAGTAGTTTTGCACCGGAGCCCCCCCTCAATCTCGAGGGCCTTGAGGTCCACTGAGGCTTTAACCTGCCTCAGGACCTGGGCGTACCCCACGCCCTTCTCCACACCCTCCGTCGTCACCGTCAGGACGACGGCAGTGGATCGTGGGGCGCGGAGCCTCTTCGGCGCCTTCGCCGCAGCGGCTTTTGCCGCCTTCTTAGCCGCCTTTTTGGCGGCTTTTTTCGCCTTTTTGGCGGCTCCCGCTACCACCCATTCCTCCCCTCTGGAGGAACGCTCGGGTGCAGCGGGAGCGGCGGTTATGGCGGGGGCGGGGGTGCCGCGCTTCTTCCGCTTCCCTTGTGGCGTTGGGGCCACTGGGGCGGCGGACTTTTGGCCTGTGAGGCCGGGTTTACCACTGGCAGCAGCCCCGGCGAAAGACGTGGGCCGTGCCAGTGGGGGACGGTAAGCCCGGTCCTCTAACACGCCAAGCCGCCTCTCGATGGCCGCCAGGAGCTGCACCACACTCGGTGCAGGCTCAGGCGCCATCTCGGGTGCCGGATTGGGCACCGGCCTAGGCACTGTTTTCGGCGCCACCTTTTGTGCCGACTTTGGCGCCGGCTTTGGTGCCGTATTTGGCGCCGACGACGACGTAGGCGTCCCCCCCTGCGGCACGAGAGCCCTCGGGTGGTCCGCCACCTCCTGGGCTCTTGGGGCCTTCTGGGCCTCCGGGGATCCCCTCACCATCTGGGTCAGTTGCCTGACCTCCTCCCGGAGGACCCGCTGTTGCTCCAAGGAGTTGGCCAGCTCAGTTTCCAGGCTTGTGACCCGGGCCCTGAGCTTCGCCTCCTCCTCGCAGACGCTCCTACCGAGGAGCTCCTCCAGCGCCGTCCTGGCGATGGCGACGTTTTCAGCCACCGTCTTCTTCTTTCCCGACACATTTTTTGACCCTTTTATGGAGTCGGTAATGCGGGCAACCGCTGTGAGGAGCTCCCTCGTCGCGGGGACGCCTTGGTCCCTGCCGCTGGGTAGCGGAGGGACGTGCACCGGCTGCTTCGGCGTTCTAGCCGCCGCGGTGGCCAATATTTTGGCCGGCCGATCGTCCTCGCTTGAGGAGATCGTCCGTTGCCCGGAGCTTCTGCTACGGTCAAGGGACGGTCCACCCGAGCGAGGCCGCTTACGTCGGAGACCCTCCTCGGTCTCCATTCGGCTGGATACTGACTCGTTGTCAGTACCCACCGTCGACGCCGCAGACGCAACGTCTGCGTCCGTTTCCCCTCCTAGTGGTAACGGGGTAGCGGGTCTGGTGAAGACCGCCTTAGCTGACCGTGAGTGAGGCCGTCGCCTCACCTCCTCTTCACCCCCAACTACCTCCACTCCATCCTCTCGAGTACCAGTGTTTGCGCCTTGGTCGTTGTTAGTAGATCCGTCCTGTTTGTTTTTATTTGGATTTATGTTATTCATAATATATCCCACGAGTATGGGGGAAAGATGGTCCATCCAGGCGGAGCCCCCTGCACCTGGATAAGCCTATATACTATGGAGGTCGGCTGGTATCCATAGGTTTTGACGACTTCGCTGTCGGGTGTTATAGACTTTTCCTTGTCGTGGGCCAGCCAATAAAGGCAAGCCCTCCGGTCGGCAAGTTCACAGCGTACCCTTCTGGAGCCACCAGTCAGGTCGTTGCTGATCACCTGCCGATTACGGAACGCGAGAGGATGGCTAGTCCTCTCTCACCGGCGGCGGCACAAGTGCCCGTCGGCCCCTGCGTGAGCAGTGGGCCAACCCGCCCCTGGATCCCCCAGGACCCTACGGTGGCCTCCACCACTAACAGCATCGCTCATCCTGTCTCCTCTGAAAGCAGAGGAGTACGGAGAGCGATGTGTTTCCGCCACGTTGGGTATTGGCCGACGGTCAATGCCAACCCCATGAAGGGGAAGCCATTGACCGCCGCCCAGGGTGTACCGGCCGCTCCGATTCCGTTCCCCCCGGACTGCAGCGGGATCGGAATCGGAACGACACTCGAGGAGGTTACCCAACACACACCCCAGTTCAGCTATCTGTCAGAAAATTGTCATGTCGAAATTCAAAATGTTGAAAATATGGCGGTATTAACATCACAAACCAGACTGATAAATATAAAAAAATATTCTGTAGTCAAAGGAATTCAAATTAGGTTAAAATACTGCATTATGTGACTAATTATTAAAATCAAATATTTAGTTTCTTTAAGATTATTGGTATTATTAACACTTACCTACCTCTGTTTTTTCTGGAACATTAAGTAGACCTAAAATGTATGAATTAGCCATGTAAGTCTTATAACATTTATTTTAACCACTATAAATTAATGACACCAAAAATATTATGCGACCATAATAAAAAATAGAAATAAGTGTAAATTGATTTATCTGCACAAAATATTAGGCAGCGAGGTAAAGTAGAAATTAGTTGTATATCCACTGAGGAAGCTGTATTGTATTTCTAGTATTAAATTATTTGTAAAGTAATTTAAACATCTCAATTTTATTTATATGGACATTGAATTCACTTAATAAAAAATATGACAGCTGCAAGAACTACTTTGAAATAATCTATTTTTTTATTTATTGTAATAAATATTTTTTATTCCATTACCTAAGTGTTTTATTTATTTTTAGTAAATATAAGTCTCCTCGTGGCTGCTGAAAAGTAACCGAAACGTCGTCGTCGGGATCAATGTAAAATATAAAATAACATCAAATAAATCCTAGATAGAATCCGTTAAAAATAGTTTTATTTCAAAATATGAATTATTTATTGAATTGATACAGTTTAATTAGGCAAATTAGAAATGTTAGTCACGTTACACTTAGACACTTTAGTTTATTTAGTTCAAGTTTACCTTGAGAGAATCAAAATCGCCATTAATCGTTATTAATAGTTTATAAGCTGGGGCCCGTGGAATTGTGAATTCTTATCCCGTTCCCGCAAAACATGAGAACCTATTCCAGGGATAAATAGTAGCCTGTGTGTGATTCCAGACTATAATCAATTCCTACACCAAAAATCAGCCAGATCCGTCTGAACGTGATCGGGTAACAAACATCTTCACAAACTTTCACATTTAAAAATTATTAATTAAAAAATCAAATAACCCAACTGCCCTAAAAAGACCGAAACAAGTTTGATAGCAGGCGGGACCCATTAATTTTCTTTCGGTTTATGATTTGCATCTGGGTCCCGCCTGCTATCAAACTTGTTTCGGTCTTTTTAGGGCAGTCGGGTTATTTCATATTTTAATGAATAATTTCATTGTATACTTTTTAGTTATGATATATATATATTTGAAATCCCCTTTTAAAGTTCTTCATTTTGATACCCTACTCGATAAGTTTGAGTGAAAAATATTTTTTGAAAAAACATACATTTTAGCACTAAAAATCCACCATTTCGTTTTTTATTATTTTGATATACCCAGTGTCACTCTCACAGTGAATACGAATCTAACGACACATCTCAAGCTAAACTCCATCGAGCCGTTCAGGCTGCAGAGCGTGCCAAACAATTATACATACATCATACATACTCTCGAAAAACATAGCACTCCTTCTGGCGCAGTCGGGTAATAATATCATTCGGAAATAGGATTTATCGGAAACAAAACTGTATTATATTTTGTATCATTTAATACATCCGCTGTTTTATAGAGGGAAAATTTTATTATACACCTGGTATCCCAGAATCTGTCAACTTTAGATGAAGTGTCAAACTACCGGGCTATACTGGACTGTTGTAATCAAGTAAATTAATTATATTCCTAATAAAATGTGTGAATCATTATGTAGATTATGCTTAACGGACAATAATTTGACAGCGTTATTTAAAAATTGTGAACAAACTTTAGAGTATTCTGCCAATTTGTTCATCACAACTGGATTAAAGGTAAGTTTTTCGTTCAATGATTATTTTTTATTGTTTCGAATAGGAAATACTGCTTAAAACCCTTAATTCCCAGGTAGAACTGCCTTAGGCAATATTTTATGCTAAGACGCATTGCATATTATTTTCCTATAATTAAGTATAGGCACCTGTTTTTCGGATGCAATACAAACAAGAGCCACGATATCTCTTCCCGTGGCTGTCGGATATGGCTACTCTTTCACAATAAAATCGGTAACCCACCGATTTCCGTTCAAAATTACAAAATTATATGTCAAATACAAATTATATTTGTTCGCAGTCGGTGAAAACTATGCCTACTGCTATTATAAAATTCCTTTACAGATCGAAGTAAATGATGGCTTACCACAACACATATGCGAAGCGTGCGATCATGCTGTTAATTCGGCATTAGAACTTAGAAAACGAAGTATTCTTAGTGAACAACAGCTATTGAAACAAGGGTACCAAAAAAGTGACAATAATACCTTCAGCAAAGAAGAATTGGATCAACAAACAACAGATCATGATAATAAAAGTATTGATGTCAGTGAAGATTTTGAAAATAATGAAGATTTTCCAGATACGACACATGAAACTAATATTTTAAAATCAAGTGACACGGAAAAAAAATGTTCTAGCCAAAGGGTTGTCAAGAAACTCTCGAAAAAAGAACAGAGACAGATGTATTTGAATTTAGTTGAAGGTGAACTGGATCCTATCGGCCCTGTCACATGTAAAATCTGCAAGATCACTGTCAGCAAATGGGCCTGCTTTCTTAGTCATGCCAAGCTTCATTTAGGATTCAATTTCGTATGCGAAGTAAGTATTAAAAACAAAAGAAAAACATTAAATAGAACTCGGATAATCGAAGTTCGAAATAATCGAATAGTTCGTTTGGTTGGGGGGAGAACTACTTAATTGCGTTCATTAATTTCTTATTTACTGCAGTCGCGTATAAACTAGAATTATAATAATCAATGACTTCTATGTATATCATTAGACTGACTGCTCGGAACTAATTTGATATCAGGAAAGACCACTTCATGACCAGCAACTATATGTAACTTACGTGCGGAAATCCCTTCGGATACCCCCCCCCCCCCCCGCCGGCCAGCGGTGTGGTTATGTCGGACTTGAAGCGACTAAAACGGGTGTAAGGTGGGGCCCATAAGGCATTTCCCTCGCACCCTGACTGACCCAGCTTATACAGATAGGTGTCACAATTAATTTAACTCATTTATCTACTGCGTGCCGTTCCGACTTCGAAATTCATTCCCGCCTCACCCACGAACCGTGACCAGAAAATCCTAATAACGTTCTGCGCGAATTGGAAATCAAATCCAGGCCCTGACAATAGCATTCAAACATTTTTTACATTCGTATTTCAGTATTGCGGCAAAAGTTTCATATCTACGACAAAGCTGAACAGACACTGTCGATCTCACCACGGCATGCGGAAAGAACTCAAGTGTCAATATTGCAGCTATCTCGCTCTCGACAACACGCAGTTAAAGGTGAGTGAGAGAGATAGTTGATACTCAGTGACACCACACTACAAAATGTTCAAGTATGCTTTGATCAGAGTTACCATTGTGTCATGAATTTCGAGTTGCTGTTGTGTCTTGACTTTATAATTTGGATTAACTCATTATCCAAAGCTCGTTGCATATCTACTTTGGAGCTCGGGATCGGCTCTTCTGCTCTAGATTTGGATTATCTTGACTCTTGCAGGCGTAACCACAGCCTGAAGTTAATGAGCAGGCGTATCTAGGTTTGCAGGTGAGTTGGCTTGTGCCCAAATATCTTTGATGGGGCCCTCATAAGCTACATTTTTCTGCTGCATGAGCTGTCTTGAATAAAAGAAAAATGGCGCTGATTACGTTCCATTTCTTTCCACAGCTCCACGAACGCCGAATGCACACGGGAGAGAGGCCGTACGTGTGCGACGTTTGTGCGTCTTCGTACCACAGCCGACGATGTCTCGTGCAACACCTCGAGAGCCATAGAACTATCGCTAATGTGCAGGTATCCTTCAAGTTCCTGCGTCGTCAACTGGCTAGTGACAGGATAAGTCCAGTTTGGGCCTGACAAATCTGATATTCCATGGACTATGTGTAACAGCCACCTGGTTAAATTATCTAGTTATTGGACGCCTAGGCTGTTCATTGAACGCCGGCATCCAATCAAATGGTTAGGCTGATACTACATAATTGGATTCTGCAAGCGTTCTCCGACAGTCGTTCGCTTCGCCGGCCGCTGCCGCGGCACCCTCGCTCGGCTCGCGCTCTGTTGGGTTTCGGGTTCACAGTTCTAACCTAACCTAACCCAGAAGCGCCGGAACCATTAGTCCGGAAAGTTGGATTTCGATTGCAAGCTAGTAGCTTTTTGGTGGCTTTGTAGTTAAATAGTGAAAAGCGATGTCGAAACATTGTAGACAAAACGACCTGACGGCGAATATTTCATAATTGAAAAGTCCTGTCGTCGAAACAAACAACTGCGAACCATTCTGTCGGTGAAACATTCATAGGTGAAACGTTCTATCGATGAATCTATCAAAAACGAAACGTTCTGTCGTTGATCAGTCCAAAGGAGAAATGACTGTAGAACTGGGCTATCGCCACATAATTGAATTAGAATCAACGTTTAAGATTGCTGACCAAGACAGCCAAGTGATTGACATTAGTTCAGTTAGACAGCCCTTTCTAGATTGCTGACCAAGACTCAAGAGTCAAGTGATGCGAGGGACTGCGGTCTGACTCCCCAGCCCGAGAGAAAAGCCAGTGCCAGAGCCTCGGCCAACAATTAGGTATACCGGCTTGCACGTGGGGTTTTATTGATTCTTTTGAAAAGACAATCTCTTCTATTCCAGTGTGACAATTGCCCTCAAGTGTTCAAGTCCCAGCGCGCGTTGTCTCGCCACCGCTACAGCGCGCACGCGCGGCTCGCGTGCCCGCACTGCGCGCGCGAGTACACACGGAAGTACCTCAGCGTCCATATTGGGAAAAATCATGCCGACATTTTTAATGGGACTAACCCTATCCATGTTGCCAGTACTATGAGTCCTGTATAGGTACCAGGATTAACGGATTTTATTGCCACCTTCATTTTTACAAATGGCAAGCACTGTCTACAAAGATTGTTCAAATGACGCACGTGGCTGGAGATTATTTTTGACGCATATATGCTACATTGGCGACGAGTCGCGTAATAGCAGTTAGGCTGACTAGCAAACAGTGAGCGTCCCTGGGCATGCAGATTTACTCAAAATTTTACAGTTTATTACTGCAGAAATACGATGGCGATGATGATGCTGTTGACGTTTTTAGGTATATTCCCAGTGGCTGGGCAAAGGTGGGTAGACAAACATCCAGTTCCAGCAGGTTTTATCAGACCAAAAAAGCCCAAGTTGGCTGCTGCAAGGAAAATATGGCAAAATGGGGCTATATTGACCGATCGCAAGTGGTCTGCGATTGCGAGCCCAATACCAGTCCATGTCGCATTTGCTCTCTTGCCTACTGTGCCCCTCCACCTGTGGTACCGAGGACCTGGGTAGGGCAACGGATAGCGCTGTGGCTGTGGCCAAGTTTTGGGCCGACAAAATATAAAAATCTAGCCATCAAGTATTGTATCTGGCCATTGATTCGAAGAAGTGGCTCTCAAATCGCGACTGAGAATGTACTGTAGGCCTACCATGAAATGTATATCCGTAATTACGGGCCCGCAGGAAACACGAACGAAAAGTGTCATTTAGGTACCATGAAGTTGAGGTGTGTGTTGGGTAACCTCCTCGAGTGTCGCTCCGATTCCGATCCCGCTGCAGTCCGGGGGGAACGGAATCGGACCGGCCGGTACACCCTGGGCGGCGGTCAATGGCTTCCCCTTCATGGGGTTGGCATTGATCGTCGGCCAATACCCAACGTGGCGGGAACACATCGCTCTCCGTACTCCTCTGCTTTCAGAGGAGACAGGATGAGCGATGCTGTTAGCGGTGAGATGGCCCAGGGTCAGCCGGGGTGCGAGGGATATGCTCTATGGGTAACCTTACACCCCGGCGTCTGAAGACCCGAGACGGCGTGCGGTTTTAGTCGGTGCAAGCCCGACATAACCGCCCCCGCTGGCCGGCGGGGGGGTATCCGAAGGGATTTCCGCACGAAAAAAAAAAAAAGGTACCATGAAGTTACTTTGGATTTCGTTCCTTCGGTCGGGACCATAACGTATGTTCGGGGCTGAATCAAACATATCAAGGTTTTATTTTACAATATATTTCTATTAAATATGAACTATTATAAACCACCAAAATAAATCCTTTACAGTGGATTATGATAAACTTTTGACCTTTTGAAATAAGTCGTATAGTATCGTGTTCCAATAAAAAAATTTTTTGGCGGGCTGACAAAATTCTGAATTTTGCGGTTTCAGGTCTTTCATGGTAGGGTTTAGGCCTAATGAACTGTCATGTGCCGTTTTGGATAAGTGCGTTTCATAGTACCGATTGCCCGAAATTTCAGTCCGCAATAGCAGATGTATTTTTCATGGTAGGCCTGCTGGTAATAGACTGGAAATATAGCAACTGGGTGTTTTTGTAAAATGAAACAAAGAAAATAAATTACAAAATTCTATTTGTTTATTAAAAATTACATGTTATAAACATTGCATAGCGTTTTAATAATCATATCAAAAAATAATAATACGCTATAATAATAATAATATACTTACAGAAAAATAAACATTTCGGTGAAATTAAAACATTTAGGCTGCCGATATATGACAACACGTGTTCTTTTTGTACACTTAGCCACACACCATCACCAACCATACCCCACTATTTGCAGGTTTATATAGTACGGCCGTAAGCATCATAATAATTCAACTATAATCTTCTCAACGCACATCATTATAACACTTCTAAAAACAATGAGAGTAAGTGAGACAGATATAGTGATGAGAACGGTAGTACTTTATGAATGGAGGTGATAGGGGTGACACCGGAGCCAATATCTAACTAAATAAACATAGAAATCACACCTCTAGTAACTTAAAGAATGAAGTCGTAAAAAAAGTAATTTTGACAGCTGATTGGACGCCATTGTACAGTACCCGGTTTTGGATTTGCCACGTCGAGAAGGGGGCGGCTAAATAGTCTTACTTCAGTTTTGTTTGTTACTGTCTCTTTCGTACATTGGATTGGCAGTTGCATACTTTTACAGTTGAAATCGTGTTTTGACCACTCTAAAAATTTCGGTTACTAATTTTTCAAATAAACAAAACGCGATAGAATCTGTTACATACGCTGTACTATAGAGAACGCTTTACATAACCGAAGAAAGCCGATGTTAGCCGAAGTCTAACTCCTTCCCGAACGTCCCAAATCAAAATCTATACTGTACTATTTAGATTGCTTTAATCAGTGTTGCCATGACTAAAATACTATCCAAAGAGCCGTCAATTTTTTTTTATGCATACTTTGATAATGTACGCACTGGGTATTCTGCCGAATGTCTGAATTGTCCTAAGTATGTCTTGATAAGTAGAAGTGTCGTATGGCAATAGACTGGATGCGGAAGGCGGAGAGGCCTATGTCAAGCAGTGGACTCCATGGTTGACTGGGATAAGCGAGTCCCTTACTCGATATTAGCGTTTATAACTAATGCAATACGTGGGTAGTTGAAATTTAAAAACTATTAATATAGAAATGTATAAATAAATAAATGCAATTTTCTATTTTGAGTATTATTTGTTTACAATAGTCAAGTTTGAAGATTTACCGCGCTTTTTTATGACAATTGATAACGTTTTGCGACTATTAGGAGCGGATTTCACCGATCACAGTCGCTAATAAATTCAAACTATTATTTATTTACAATGTTTTAGTTAATAGATTTTTCTATTGGATTTTAGCAGTAAAAATGCGTTCAAATAAACTGGGTTAATTAATTAATTTCATTGAGTAAAATTTGGTTAGACAGTTTAGTTCGCCTAGATCGCGCTCATCATGGGTGAAATCCGACCTAACTCTTGTGGGATTTAAAACGTTTGATCGTAGTCAAAGATTTACTGTATGCGCAAGTTGATTCACTAACGGCCGGTTTCAATAATCCATCTATCCTTTACCAGCAGTTAAATAGCTACCATTAGTATCTATCGGGGATTTTTTCTGTTTCAATAAACAAAGATAAGCAGAAAATGACTTTGGTAATATTGAAACCGCAGTTACAGATAGATTAATGTTGACTGTTTATCTGGGATAGCTTCTACCTTTAACTGTAGATAGATTATTGAAACTGGCCGTAAGTTAATTATAAAAAAGTCGATTCATAGCATATGATGTTTAAGCTGATTCCTGAAAACGAACCTGTAAGTAAGTGGAAGTCAATTCGATTCAATGTAAGATATTGATTAATTTTGATTTAAAACGATTAATTTAGATTGAAACTTCAGTTTTTGAAAATATTATAAATTCGATAATTTGACAAGAAAAATTTTCATATTTAAAAAATTATAAAATGAATAATTCTATAATTTAAAAAATAGATTTAGTAAAATTATTGGTTTTCGTATTCAATTTCCAGTTTTCCTATAGATTTCTAAAAGCCAAATTTGATAAATACCTAGTGTTACCATACCAATAAATATAATATTAAACAATGCATGTACCTATTACATTTATTATTACACAACACCCCAAAAAAGGAGTATAATGTTTACAGGTGTATGTAAGTATGCGAGTTTCTTTATTCCACCATAACTTTTGAATACGTGCTCAGATTAGAATTTGTAAAGTATCGTTAGAATATCGACTGACACCGCATATATTTTTAAGAAAAAAAAAATCAAACCGTCGTGATTTTTATTTTTTATATATTTTGTTTTTCTTTACAAGTTTTTTTTTTTTAATAAATTAATATGAAAAATTTGTTTTATCTTAGGAAACTGTGTCGGCTTTCTTTCGCCATTCATTCTTAGAAAAGTGAAAGTTTTTAGTTTCCTGTAAAAGGGAACTTGCGCATCCGGTGCCGATCCATGAACTTTTATTATGATAAGACTCTTATTTTTTTAATTTTGAAGTAAATCAAACATTTGATGACTTGTTACTGTATTAAAATTTCACAACTTATTACTATTTTCAAATTTTGAAGGTCATAACGAATAATTTAAAAGTTTCTGTTTTCAAATTTTAAAGGTCACGCCAAGATAACGTCTAAGCACATCTTTTGTCAATATCGTGAACATGATTACAAATTTTTAAGAAACAATACATATTTATATTTTAAATAACAAAATGGCTATTTGTCTACAATGTATAACAAAGAATGATATGTTTTAAATAATTTACTTTATTAATAACACCCACAATTGTAAGTAAAATGAATCAGGCAAGTAATTTATTTTCATAATTGCAAATTATGGAACAATAATTTTACTATTGCAGCCAATGGCTTCTAAACATTGTAAAAAGCGATGCCACGATTGCTAGAAGATAATTCACGCTGCGGCAATATTGTTCGGCGTGCGTCAAATCGTCAAAAACTAATCTCCATATATTGTTTGTTGATTTTGACAAATTTGTATTGAGTAATTTTCAAACCTATCACAAGTTGCAAGAGAGTTACTGTAAGTTACACTCTTACCGCAAGTTACAATCTTGCCGTAAGTTACAATTTGGTTGCAGTTACAATCTTGCAGCAATTTACAAACATTCCAACAAAGTTACAATCTTGCCGCAGGGTTATCGTTAGTTTTACTATAACGTTACATTTATTAAAACATTTTGATTACATTTTTCCTTTTTATTTTAATTCGACTTGAAAATTTTTACGTACACATATACCCTCATATTTTATTATTATTATTATATATGTATAAACAGGGTGGAAACGATAAGTATGTCCAAACGATTAGTTAATATATTAACTTCGAAGATATTATAAAACTTTTAACTGATATGAAATCTGCATCGCTTAATCTACAAAATGACAAAAAAATTAAAGTTAAAAAAAAATATCGTCATATATATGTTCACAATTTGCACTTTGACATAGTAAACGTGTGGGAGCCGCAAAAGTAAAAAAAATTTTTTTTTTTTAATTTGAATTTTTTATTAATAATTTTTTTTTATGGATTATAGGCTCACGTTTGACCTCTATCTCACCTGATCGTAAGTGACGATGTGGTCTACGAAGGATCACGTTTGCCTAGAAGGAGCCTATTCACTCGAGACTTGAAGATTCCGAGGTTATAACTTTCCGGAAACAGACTCAGGTAGGCAATTCCACTCCTTAGCTGTACGCATAATAAACGTTTCGTGCGTATGAGTGGAATATCCACGTTCGTTGTCGTTCGTTGGTAGAAAGGGCTTGGAGGTATCAAGTTGTGCAATTCCAGCACACTCTCCGAAATGCATCCAGTAAAAAACCGATAGGCCTGCAACTTTGCGTCGATGTTCAAGGCTCTGAAGCCTTTTCTCGACGAGTGCATCGTTATTGATGAGCCTCTTGGCCCGTCTCTATTGTCTCAAGCGCTTCCAGGTGGTATTTTTTTTTAACTTTTCTACTTATCAGATTATTGAATAAGTCTTGTCATAATACATGTATGGGAACCGCAAAAGTATAAATTATGAACACATGATTTTTTTTCAAATTTTTTAAATTAAAAGATACAGATTTCACATGAGTTTTTAGTTTTGCAATATCTTTAAAATTTACGAGATAATCGCCTGTACACACTTATCGTTTACACCCTGTATATCTAGTTATATATATATATATCACTCTACGTATACAATTGCTTTCCGTGTACTCCTACAAATTATATAATTTTTAAATAAAGTAGATATAAAAATGCATTTGTACGCGGATATTTTTCACATCTTAATAATTAGTAGTCATGATAATTTAATAGTATCTTTTTATAAATTCACGTTTAAGGTTAAACAGAAGTGTGTTGAACCCCACAATTCGTCAGTAATATAACACAATTCGAACCCACTACCCACCCACATACACAATTTTCTATAAATTTTTCCAAAGTCCCTGTAGCTACTAAGAATGTCACCAGTAATACTAACCTTTTCGTCGTCTTTGAAAACACGTGCCCGTTTAACGGCAATAGGCTGAACTCCTACCCGAAAATAATTAGCGAAATCTAAATGGTAATAAACTTCCGTTTACCGTAGAGAAATATAGGCATGAGATTTATTTTCTTACTCTGGTGGTAGAAATTTGATGACACAAATTTGTCACAAAATTCGGCCGGGTGGGTACCACCGTGCACGATTGCGAAAAACCCTCCATAGTAATCCAATTTCGGTTTGATTGCGTTCAGGGGTCAGCAAGTGCATAGCCGGGCAGGGGGGTTGTGGTCGCAGCTCTAGTGGGACCGGTGGGGGTCACGCGGTGCTGCGACGAAAGTCCTCTTCTGATGAGGCCGTCAAGCTGAGTGCCACCATTGTTAACATGGTACGTGTATGTAATGGTGACCCTCTTTCCTGAGACTCTACCTTCAGCTTACCATCAGGCGAGGTGAAGTCAAATTGACGTGTCCTAAATATATATAAAAAAAAAAGATTTACTTAGAAGATTAACTTCACAAGTGTAATATGAAAAATATTCGCGTAATTAACAAAAAAAAAGAATTATGGCATAATATTTTGTGATTCAAAAAACATTTCACTTGCGGAATGCAAGATTACATACACCCAAATCTATATCATACCATGTACAACGTGTGAATAACTTAATACGTCGAAAAAGCATACTGTCAGGGCAGCCATTTTTAAGGTTGAATTTTATTTTACATTTCTTTATTTTGTTTATTATTGAATACTAGCAGCCCATCCCCGCTTTGCTTCGGCTAAAGTCTTCGTACACATAATACACTTGTGGACACATCTATTGGCCCACCTTGCATTTTCAGTTTCGTTTAGTCCTAGCTAAAAAATTATATTAGGTCGAGCAAAAAGTTTTTATGCAGTTTTGAACCAGGCACATTCATAATTTTATTCAATAGTCTTTTTTTGAATTTCGAACAAAGAATTTAAAGAAACAAAAGACAATTTGGAGCCTGTTCGTTGATATCAAACAATCGAATACTAAGAAAACTTGATTTTATTGGTTTACTTGGATTTAATTCTTGAAAGTGTGATTTTTCTCTTTGGTTTTGCAACAAACATTACTTATTCTTAACACTAAGGTGAGGTTCTATCAATAATCTATGGATACTTCGCCTGAAGTCGCCGCCCAAGCTGAGGCACTTATCCAGGCTGGATACAGCCAAAGAAATGTGAGTGCTCAACTTAATTTAAGTCGATTTGCGGTCCGAAATGTTTATCGGAGGTACCTAGAGACTGACTGGCGGCTTTGTTCGTCGCCAAGGAAGGCCACGATCTCGGGTCACAACTGAAAGGCAGGATCGATTCATCGTGACAACCAACTGTTCGGAGAAGGTTAAAAGAACGCGATATGGTACCACACAAACCAGCTAATGGCCCCAAACTAACGCGAGCCCACCGAACAGCGCGTCTTCTTTAAACTCATTTAAATTGGACTCAGCAGCATTGGAGCCGTGTACTCGTTTCTGATGAGTCTAAAATTGCGTTACATGTCAATGATGGAAGGAAGATGATCTACCGACGTAAGGGAGAGCGTTTTGCACAATGCTGCTTTCAAGAGAGGGTTGCTTATGGCGGTGGTTCATGGATTGTCTGGGGCGGTATATCCGCGAGCGGCAAAACTCAACTTGAGGTTGTTACGGGACCACGGCTGCCAACATTAAATGCTGAAAGGTACATTCGTTAGTCCGAGGGGGCCATCTCGAAACCGGAGATGGCCCAGGGTCAGTCGGGGTGCGAGGGATATGCTCTATGGGCAACCTTACACCCCGGCGTCTGTAGACCCGAGACGGCGTGCGGGTTTAGTCGGTTCAAGCCCGACATAACCGCCCCCGCTGGCACGCGGAATTTCCGAAGGGATTTCCGCACGATAAAAAAAAAAAGGTACATTCGTTAGTGCTTAGAACCTCACGTGATGCAATACGTGGACCATGTGGGCCCAAATTTCCTTTTTATGCATGATAATGCAAGAGCCCATACGGCCGGCATCGTCAGGGAATATCTTCGGGATAGGAACATCACAGTTATGGACTGGCAAGCCAGAAGCCCAGACATGAACCCGATTGAGCACATGTGGGACGAGCTAAAAAGACGTGTTAGGGCTCGTCAGCCAGTTGCCCAGACGATGCCGGAGTTGAAAACTGCCATAGAAGAGGAATGGGAGATGATCCCTCAACATTTCATAGAACGGTTGATAAACTCTATGCCTAATCGTATGAGAGGTGTCCTAGATGCCCATGGAGGCAACACGCGTTATTAAATTAAACCTTTATTTGATAAAACATGTTTTTTATTCAAAAATCAACTGCCTTCATCAAGGCGCATACCCGACTCCATGTCGGTAGCTCCATGTCGTGTGGTATTTTCTATTCTTAAAACAATACAATCGAAAAAGATGGTAAAATGTATCAGGTTTAAAACTGCATCAATAGTTATTGTTCAATCTAGCAATCATATTTAGGTAGGGGCCATCGGGGGTGTGTGTTGGGTAACCTCCTCGAGTGTCGCTCCGATTCCGATCCCGCTGCAGTCCGGGGGGAACGGAATCGGAGCGGCCGGTACACCCTGGGCGGCGGTCAATGGCTTCCCCTTCACCCCTTCATAGGGTTGGCATTGATCGTCGGCCAATACCCAACGTGGCGGGAACACATCGCTCTCCGTACTCCTCTGCTTTCAGAGGAGACAGGATGAGCGATGCTGTTAGTGGTGAGATGGCCCAGGGTCAGCCGGGGTGCGAGGGATATGCTCTATGGGTAACCTTACACCCCGGCGTCTGAAGACCCGAGACGGCGTGCCGTTTTAGTCGGTGCAAGCCCGACATAACCGCCCCCGCTGCCCGGCGGGGGGGTATCCGAAGGGATTTCCGCACGATAAAAAAAAAAAAAAAAAAAAAAAAAAAGGTAGGGGCCATCGAAACCTAAACTCTAAGGTGGGCCAATAGATGTGTCCACAAGTGTATATACCTATGTACATCAAGGACAATGTACCTTTTAAATGGTGAAAAAATGTGTATATTATTATAAAAATTGTAAATTAGTTGTCTGTAAATTGGAGATATTAAAAAACAATACTTGCGTTATGTTGAATAATCGATTCTGAATACTTTTCGCTCGACTACGTCTCACTCTCAGCTCGAAGATATTGCCGCCGCAGTTTGATATTGATTTAAGAGTATTAAAATGATTTGATATTTATAATTTCATTGTAAAATGAGAGTCCATTAATTATAAAGCTATCGGTGTTAATCATAAATAAATATAAATATAGTAGGATAAACTACACAGCGCCATCTAGACTCAAAGTAAGCAGAGCTTGTGATATGGGTTCTAGAATGCGGATAAACATACTTAAATACTTTTTTTTTGTAAATAAATACATATTATAGATAGAAACACCCAGACCAATGCAAATATGCATATTTGCACTGAGCGGGAATCGAACGCGTGACCTCTGGCTCCGCAGTTCTACGCCACAGCGGTCAAATGTGTATTATATAGTAGTGAGACTGACGATGTTTTCAGTGAAGCAAATGATTAAGACGTGTTTTTAAATCTAATATATAAAATCGCGTGTCAAAGTGTTTATTATGGAACTCCTCCGAAACGGCTTGACCGGTTCTTATGATTTTTTTGGATGTTGACGGCCACTGTGGCGTAGCGGTAGTGCATTCGACTGCTACGACAGGGGGGCGCGGGTTCGATTCCCGCTCAGTGCAAATATTTGTAACATAACATAACTTCACGCCTGTATCCCCGAAGGGGTAGGCAGAGGTGTATTTACACACCCACGATTCGCCAGTTATGTTAAGGTCCCAATGTAATAGGGGGCGAGCCTATTGCCATCTACCGGGCACATTATTAAGCGAGCGATAATTAACATTTATTAATGCACACATAATTACGAAAAGTCAGAGGTGTGTACCCGGGGCGACTGGGGATCGAACTCGAGAACTCGTCTCAGCAGTCCGTTACGTACGCCACTGGGCTATCGCCGCTTCTCTATTTAATATTTTTATGCATGAATATGTGTATTTGCATTGGTCTGGGTGTTTCTATGTATAATATGTATGTATTTACAAAAAAAAAAGTATACAAGTATGTTTATCCGCATTCTGGAAGCCATAACGCAAGCTAGTTAAACTATGCTTACTTTGGGTCTAGAAAGCGCTGTGTAGAATGTCGTAGAATATTTATTTATTTATGTATATTTGGTAGGTCTGAGAATAGGTCGTAGCCAATTTTTTATACCCTTAGGTGAACGAGATCGGAGTTTAAGACGGACGGAGCTGCGTGCAACTGCTAGTTTCACTAACTGTACCGCAGTTTCAACCGAAAAAATAGCCTACGACCTATTCCTCAGACCTAACAAATATTAGGTCGTTACATATGAAATTGCCGTTTTTCTTGAAGAAGTTGGAGGAAACCCAATTTTCAGTACTAACATTTTTGAATTTTTTTTAGAAATGACAAATCCAAATTTTATGATTTTGCTTGTGTATGAATGAGACAACATTAAGCTAACAAACAGCAACTTTTATTACATTTTTGAAAAGTGACAGCTGTTAAGTAATACGAAATGTATCATCAAAATGGATAGCATTTAGGAAGTACTGTTTTTGAAGATCGAATTAATTTATCAAGCGGCCAATAAAAACCAAATTTAATACAGAGTTGTAAAATCTTGAAATCAACTTTCAAACAAAATATAAATAATGGAAATAGCTATTAAATTACAGGAATAACGAACTAATGAATTTGTAAGAAAATTTCGGCGATTTCATAGGCAAAGACCTATTATTTACAAAAAAAAATCATAACAATAGGTCAAGCCGTTTCGAAGGAGTTCGATAACAACTGTGTCACTAGATATTTATATATTACAAGGTATATACATTCAATTTATTGACATAAAAGTGCTTTTAAATAATTAACTTGGTCTTTTCACTTATTACAAGAAAATACAACCATTTTACAATGAAATTATAATATTAATTATGAAAAAAAAACTACAATACATCAAACACAACCTCGAAACATAATTTAAATATAAATTGGCTTGTCGCTAAGCCAAACTCTCATACTTTACGTACCAGCATTTTAATGTGACTGGCGTTTTTATTACACAGAGTAATCCTAGTTTTCATCTTATTTTTAAATAGAATACAATTGGTTATGGCGACATTTTGTAGGTAGCTGTGTATATAAACTTTATTAACGGATTCTATCGCGATTTATTTGTTGTTATTCTATTATTTACACCGATCCCGAAGTTTACCCCCCCTTCTTTTGCCAATATGGCTGCTGAAAAGCAACCGAAACGTCGGGATCAGTGTAAATAATAACACCAAATAGATCGCGATAGAATCCGTTAAAAATAGTTTATTTAAATGTGTGATATTCGCGTTAACTTCCGACAATATCGTAAGTGTGTGGATGGAAGTATATTATATAAATGTTAGGTACTCAATCACCGGGGACGCCGTGGTTCCCAAACCCGAGGGGGGCCATCTCGAAACCGGAGATGGCCCAGGGTCAGTCGGGGTACGAGGGATATGCTCTATGGGCAACCTTACACCTCGGCGTCTGAAGACCCGAGACGGCGTGCGGTTTTAGTTGGTTGAAGCCCGACATAACCACCCCCGCTGTCCGGCGGGGGGGTATCCGAACGGATTTCCGCACGAAAAAAAAAAAGAAAAGTACTCATTCACTCCAGAACGGCTGAATGGTTCTGAATAAAATTTGACGTCTCGAATAGAACATTCTAGTTATTTATCGTGCGACAAATATCTCCACAAAGTAAGCCGATCTTGGCCGAAGTCTCACGCTTCCTTTGTCATCGCTTGCTACAAAATGTCACGTTTAATATATAAAGAGAATATTAAACACTGGACAGAGACATCGTAACCCATTATTTTCTATGATATACTACTGGACATGTTCCGGTTCCGCATGAAAAAATTGCGTAAAAAAAATGGACTACTTCCCCACAGACAAACTAATTGTGCAATCGGGAATGTCAATCCAAAATCCTTCCCCTCTGCACAGCCAGTTGTGCAGTTTTCTATTAAAAGAAAAAACCGTACAAACGAGGCTGATTTATTTTTACCGATGCTCATTTTGTTTTACCGTATTTTAAATAGTAAACTGTACAAATGTTCGATTGGCATTCCCGACCGCCTGTGCATCTAGCTGCGCATGCTAGTAGGTCAATGGGGAAGTAGTCTCAAAATGAAATCAGGGTATGAATGTGGATTTGGACGTGTTTCACGTGAATATGTATATACGTACGGCGATGCTAACATCCCTTCCCCTTGTGTATTCTGTATCCCAACCTTTAAGCTTGGATGTATGTAATAATATTTTGGGACATGCATACTAAACACCGCTATCTAGAGAACTAGCTTGTATTATGGGTTCTAGAATGTAGATAAACATACTTAGATACGTTTCTGTTTGTAAATACATACATATTATACGCGGGAATTGAATCTGCGACCTCTGGCTTAGGCAGTAGAACGCTCTACGCCATAAAAGTCATCGTTTGGGTTGTGTCGCTATAAAATTGGTGGTTAAAAACATATTCTGCGGGTAAGCAACGGCCTTGTAGTATTAGAAAACGATGGGTGACCACACCTGTGCGATACAATAATATTTTAATATAACTATGTACACTTATTGTTTAATATAATACACAGACTATATTTCTATGGCGGTTTCTAAACGAATAGTACTTAACGGAGATGTGTACTGCACTTTAAAATTAAAAAAATAAATGTAGAATATACTGCTTTCGGGCTGTTTGGCCGTGGTCCATAGGAAACATGCGGACATCTTCAATGGTACAGGTCTGGACGCCGACGAGTGCGCATTCACGTGCAGATGTCGACCGCAGTGATCGACGAAACGTTTGGAACACAAGTTTCCTATGGACCATGACCAAACAGGGCGGAAGCAGTATATTACACATGCAAAGCCGGCCGTGAAAGCCTTAAGAAAAAATTAAATCTTCGCAGCATGTAAAAAAAAAGTTAACATTATACATTATATAGGACGGACTTGAACCAGCGACCACTGGCTTTCTATGAGCAATACTCTGACCAACTGAGCTTCCTGGAAATGTCCTGGATATTTGAAATTCTACTAAACATACGTCTTGGGTCGACTCGGTATGTCGGTAGATGGCTCCAGCATCGCCCTTAGTCGTATGTATAGGAGAAATTCGAATATCCAGGAAGTGTCCAAGTAGCTCAGTTTGTCAGGTTCAAGACCGACCTTCGATGTTCACTTTTTCCGATTAAAATTTATAGGAAAAGTTAAAGTGATTGCTTCAAAATTTCATGATTTATACAATTAATAAAAAGCATTTTGAGGCCACATCAATATCTTTGGGAAACAAGCCACCCTAACCTGCTAATTAACGAGCTAGGCCAGGGCGCAGGCACACAGTGCGATAAGGCCGCCAATTGTATATACGAGAATCTAATATTTGTATTTCTTTTTATCTTATTCTTGCTGTACAATAAAGAGATACTACTGCTACTACGTCTCAAGGTTGGGAGATTAGATGACAGTCGCTCCCGCAAAATCCAAGATAAATCAAATTATAAAGAGACGATGGATGACAGAAGATTGACGATAAAATACTAGGCGAGGGTGAATGGCCAATCCAGTAAGGGTCGACCTCGGCGTACGTGTCTCAATCAGATCGAGGACGTTTTAGAGAAAGACCAGGTCAAGATCACGTTCAAGTATGAAAACAATGATGAAAGTAAAAAATGGCAGTGGCACTCTGGGAGTGCCGACAGAAGTGAAAACTCAAACAATTACGTGTGTATTGTTTGAATCATTATCCCTCACTCACTACCTCCCTCCATCCATCCATTCAGTCACAACAAAGATGGCGTTTATAAATCTGTAGGCTTTCCCTCCCTCCAACCGCGCCTATAAATACGCCAGCGACTCGGGCCACTACATTAGTCGTAGAGAAGTCGGCGCCCGGACCAGTACCACTAAAGATGTCGACCGCAGTGGTCGACGAAACGTTTGAAACGCAAGTTTCAAATGGACCACGGCCAAATAGCCCGGAAGCAGTATATTCTACAAACTTGGACTTGACTATGTATATAAGATTTGATCAGATGAATCGATAAACATTTTCAATATCGAATTATGTATATTATATGTACACATGTTTTTGCAAATAAATATTATCTTATCTTATCTTATAAAAAGCGTCTCAGTGACATAGACATCGACAACAAAATGCGAGTTTCATGATTTTTGGTCACCCAAAAAGTGCTCGACGCACTTAAAGAAGTTTACACTTCAACAAGCGAAAGTGTCGGGATCGCAGCTAATGGAAACATGTTTTTTTTATCCCACTCTGTTGGCAGACAAGCACAAGGCCCACCTGATGGGAAGCGGTTACCGCGGCCTATGGACGTGTGCAACACCAGGGGCGTCACTCTCGCGCTGACGACCCTGTAAAAACCTTCTAATGCCCTTCTTAAAGAACCCCATATTGTAGTCGCTTGGGAAAACCACAGCAGGGAGGTCATTCCACAGCCTGAGGGTGCGCGGAATGAAGTGCCTCTCATACCTAACTGCACGCACCGTCTCCACCACCGTTGCGACCAACGTGCGGTGCGATGATAGAATGTGGTCTCCGTCTACCGCAATGGGCAAGAAGCGTGACTGTTTCATTCTTCTAGCGATTTTCCCGGAAGTTTGTATGTGGACCCCGGGGTCCGCTTATTATTTTGGTAGGCTTTGTTGACTTTTATGGCAGCAACTGTCACCTAGCCTCCCAACCCCGAGAGCTGCGCCTGCGCCCCGTCCGTTGCTTAGCAGGAGCACCGAATGCAGATAGGTCGGCTTAGGTCTCAAGGATGGTGGTAGGGCTCTGTAAACCCCTTTTATAGATAGTCAGGTTCTTTGAGAAAATGATGTAGAAGGGGGGGGGGGGGGGAGGGGGTTAAGTTCAGGCACTAGACTTGGAAAGTAGAGTGTTGTCATATACTAAAATAATAAATAGTAATATCAAAAACGTATTGATTTTCTTTGTTACAATAAAAGTATACACTTACATGATTAGAATTATATAATTTAAAAAATGATATGCGAAAATATAATTAATAAAAAAAACAATTCTTAAACTTATAATTACTTGTGCAATTATTGATTTGATAAAAATGGCACTTACTATTATTGTGATTGTATTTGCAATATTTTGCGATCCATTGCAATCAACTGCAATAATCTGCAATGTTGCGCTATACATTTGCGATACTTTGTAACTAAATTGCAATGAATTGCTTAAAATTGCAATATATTGCAATTATTTTCAAAAATTTATTTTAAGTTCTGGGAGTATGTAAAGGCTATTGGCTCAATTTGCCATATCCAAAAACTTACATTTGTAAAGTGCAGTACGGACATATCCGGCAAATAAAACTATATCGACGCGATATTTGGCAGTTAGAGGTCATCCCTCGCAGCTTGATCCTGTAACACAAACATTAAAGTAACACAAATGAACAGCTTTTAGTATAAAACTAGAATTTTCACAGTGGAACAGTTTCATACTTAGTAGCTTAGTAGTTAAGGGGTCGGTCTTCCGATCGAGAGGTTCCGGGTTCGAGTCCTGGCCATTATGCTATCGATGTGAAACGAGTCCTAACAGTAGTAATGGATGGGTGACCTTACTACATGTATTCTTAACGTAGCGAGACCCCTGCGTGCCTCAGAGAGTACTTTAAGTCGTCGGACCCGGTTAGGTACTATACTAACATCTGTACAACATTACATTGGGACCTAAACATAACTGGCAAATCGTGGGTGTGTAATACACCACTGCCTACCCCTTCGGGGATACAGGCGTGAAGTTATGTTATGTTATCTGAGTTATTCATTGCGGCTAGTTGAAGCCTTAAAAAGTCCGACAACAGAGGACCAATTCTCGTAATAAAAAGATGTTCAAAATTGCGTTCAGGGATCAGCAAGTGCATAGCCGGGCAGTGGGGTTGTGGTCGCAGCACTAGTGGGACCGGTGGGGGTCACGCGGTGCTGCGACGACAATCCTCTTCTGATGAGGCCGTCAAGCTGAGTGCCACCATTGTTAACATGGTACGTGTATGTAATGGTGACCCTCTTTCCTGAGACTTTACCTTCAGCTTACCATCAGGCGAGGTGAAGTCAAATTGACGTGTCCTAAATATAAAAAAAAAAAGAATACAGTTTCAATCTCATGTTAATCTCCCAAATATCGAAAAAGGTGATCTCGTAACAAAGTTTTGTTGAAAATATTAAAAATTTCGTTATGAGAGAACACCTTTTTTGACACACTAATTTTTAAACTTTCGCGTTCCTTGATATACAATAATATTAACGGGAATTAACGCGATCATGTATACGTTTATACATACCTTATTATTATTCTCTTTATTAAACTTTAAACACATATAAATTATATTTTTAAATACATTCCATATATATAAAAAAAAAACAAATATATTTAAAAATATAAAAAATAGTGGCCCACCGGCATCGGGTACAGGGACCAAGCTACCGGTGGTTAGGGCTCCAGAGAGAGGAATCTCCTCACAATACGTGCCGTGTCGAGGAGCACTGCCTTCTGCATCAAGCCCTTGACCCAACTGCCTAACGCGAGCCTCTTGAGATGTTGTTCGAGGCTCTTGGCAATCAGTTCGTGAACCGATACGACTATCGGAACAATATTTGCCGAATCCACACTCCACATGTCGACCACCTCATGAGCCAAATCCCAATATTTTATTTGTTTTTCTTTTTCGGCTTTCACAAGTTTTTTTTTTTTTTGCTTTAAGGTGGCAGACAAGCACACGGCCCACCTGATGGGAAGCGGTTACCGCGGCCTATGGACGTGTGCAACACCAGTGGCGTCACACTCGCGCTGCCAACCCTGTAAAGGAATCGGGATGGGAAAGGAGTTTGGGAGGGGATGGGAAAGGATTTTGGGAGGGGATGGGAAAGAAGTTTGGGCTCCGGCACTGTCACTCACCAAACGGAACGCAACAGTTCACATACTGTTACTTGGCGTCGATATTCTGTGAGAGGGTGGTGCTTCCCCGGTCGAGTCGGCCCATTCATGCAACGGCCAAAATGGCTGTTGGTTGACTCTACCACTCTTAGTGATACCAAGATTCTCGTCATGTGGAATGGTGATATCGATAATTATTGCGCGACGCTCTGACCGATCTATCAACACAATATCAGGTTTATTACCCTTATCGAGCTATAACGCGCCTCCCCTAGAGTAAGGGAGAGGCGGCGAGATAACCCTGGCGAGGCCAGCAGCAGTCGGCCAGAGCAGAGGAACCGCCGGACTATTCGGGCATTGTCAAGCAACACCGCTCTCTGCATCGTGGCCGCCACTGACTTCCCAGTAATCTCGAGCCTCCCTAGATGGACTGAGAGGTTCCTTGGGATCAAACCTTTGGCTGAAATAACAACCGGGGCTATTTCTGTGGACCGCACCCTCCACATGTCGGTAACCTCGTGCGCCAGGTCCCAGATATTTGGTTTTCTTATCTGCTTCGGCGCGGACGAGGTTCTCGTCATAGGGAATAGTGATGTCCACAAGGTATACCCGTGACTCTGCTCGGTCCATCAGCACGATATCAGGCTTATTTGCTAGAATTGTCCTATCCGTTATTATTATACATATCTTTATATAATATGTAATATACCGCCGTCACAGGCTGATAGGAGTCAGCCTGTGACCACACGGCCAGTGTAACCTGGTCGAACCGTCAGGCGCACCAAAGGTATGTATTAGGTCGTTACATATGAAATTGCCGTTTTTCTTGAAGAAATTGGAGGAATCCCAATTTTCAGTACTAACATTTTGCATATTTTTTAGGAATGACAAATCCAAATTTTATGATTTTGCTTGTGTATGAATGAGACAACATTAAACTAACAAACAGCAACTTTTATTACATTTTTGAAAAGTGACAGCCGTTAAGTAATATGAAATTTATCATCAAAATAGATAGCATTTACGAAGTACTGTTTTTGAAGATCGAATTAATTTATCAAGCGGCCAATAAGAACAAAATTTACTACAGAGTTGTAAAATCTTGAAATCAACTTTCAAACAAAATATAAATAATGGAAATAGCTATTAAATTACAGGAATAACGAACTCATGAATTTGTAAGAAAATTTCAGCAATTTCATAGGTAAAGACCTATTATATACCTTTTTTTTTTGTGCCGAAATCCCTTCGGATCCCGCCGGCCAGCGGGGGCGGTTATTTCGGACTTGAACCAAATAAAACCGCACGCCGTCTCGGGTCTATAGACGCCGGGGTGTAAGGTTACTCACAGAGCATATCCTCGCACTCCGACTGACCCTGGGCCATTCGCAGTGTCCCCTCTGATAACAGCAGAGGGGTACTTGGAGCGACCACGCCTCCCCGCGGGCCTTGCAGGCCCGCCATACCCCGACCCCCTCGTGCAATGGGGTCAGCTGGCCCTGAAAAGGGCCGGTTGGTCAGACTTTTGGCCGTTGACGCTGACGCCAGCAACTCCAGAGGAGCAATCAATGTTGCGTCATCGCCCACGTTGCCCAGGGTGCACCAAACTTGGAGGTGATCCAACCAGTCGCACCCCAGACCTATTATATACCTATACATGATCGCGTTAATTCCCGCTAACATAATTGTATACCTTTTTTAACATTTGGGAGATTGAAATGGGGTCATGACTGAATGTTGAACATATTTTTATTACGCGATATTGCCCTCTGGTCTAACTACAGAACTACGATATCGCCAGTGGTTTGTCGAAGTCAGGTGGCAGCGCGGGAGGCGTCCTGCCGTGTAAAATTGTTGCCAGTTCTCTTACTTTTTTAAATTTATTTTGCTTTCATTTTTTGTAATGATTTTTCGTTTGCCATTTTGTGTGTTTAATCTATCTGCAACTGTATCGTAATGGAAAAAAATGTATATGTATATTAGTCAAACTCACTGTCCGGCCGTCTCTGAAAACCAGCGCTGTCCGCTTGCACTACAACGCGGACAGCATTTAAACTGAGAGGCGGCCTTTATTCTACCTAGCCATATAGATGCATATAACATTGCTATGTATGCACAATTGTTGTAATTTATTCTGGTTGCTAAGCTGTGTATATTTTTGTTTATGTAAGCTGGGTTGAATAAAAATATTTTCTTTCTCTCTTTTTTCTTTAACATATCGAAGTCCAGCCGTTTCGTACTTAGACTGGAAGCCGAACCCAAGTGAGTTGGGAACAAGCTCGGAGGCCTATGAAAGACAATATGGGCAAGTGCAGTACAAGACCTGACCTATAGGAACAGCACCGGCCGCACGTTCCTCTCGGAGCCGCTGGAGTGCGAGTGGCTGCGGCGCGTGCTGGCCGGCAAGTTGGCCGGCACGTTGGGCGGCAGGCTGGGCGCCGGCGCGTCGGGAGCCAGGTCGGGGGCGGAGCCCGAGCTGGTGGACTTCAGGTCGGGCGGCGCCTCCTTGGCCGTGAGGCGCTCCGAGCCGCCGCTGGAGCCCCCGCTGCCGGAAATTACGCTCTCTTCGCGGTTGTATCTGAAAAACAAGTTATTTGATATTGTTTGAAGTTTACGCGAGTATTAAACATTGAAATTAAAACGCGTTTTAACGGATTCTATCAGGGTTTATGATGGTGGTATTTTGATATTTTATTATTTTACACTGATCCTGACGTTTCGTTTGCTTTTTACCCGACTGCGCCAGAAAGAGGGTTATGTTTTTCGAGAGTATGTATGTATGTATGTATGTATAATTGTTTGACACGCTCTGCAGCCTGAACGGCTCGATGGATTTTAGCTTGAGAGGTGTCGTTAGATTCGTATTTACTGTGAGAGTGACACTGGGTATATCAAAGTAATAAAAAAACGAAATGGTGGATTTTTGGCGCTAAAATGTATGTTATTCAAAAAAAATTTTCACTCAAACTTATCGAGTAGGGTATCAAAATGAAGAACTTTAAAAGGGGATTTCAAAAATATATATATCATAACTAAAAAGTATACAATAAAATTATTAATTAAAAAATCAAATAACCCGACTGCCCTAAAAAGACCGAAACAAGTTTGATAGCAGGCGGGACCCAGATGCAAATCATAAACCGAAAGAAAATTAATGGGTCCCGCCTGCTGTCAAACTTGTTTCGGTCTTTTTAGGGCAGTCGGGTTATTTGATTTTTTAATTAATAATTTTATTAGCAGTTATAGCCACGGGAAGACTAAAGATAGTGGTAATAAAATAACACTAAAGAAATCGCGATAGAATCACTTATAACAGTTTTATTTCCATGATTATAACATGATTTTGCCAATGCTTAAGAATCTAACTAGAAAGACACAATCAAAAAACGATCCACCCATTTAAAATCAATTGCAGTTACGACACTATACGTAGTAAATAATAATAAATATTCTGTGACATATTACACAGCGCCATCTAGGCCTGAACTAAGCAGAGCTTGTCATATGAGTCGTTAATGATAATAAATTTATTGTGTCAAAAGCATGGTTTGCAAAGGTACTAGGTCTGCAAGGCGAATCGCTGCTTGCAATGTTGAGCTGAGTGAGACATCGTGAAACAGATTTTGAAAATTTTGAACAGTGATGATTCCTCCGTGGCAAGTCCGATTTTGAAAATTCTTTTTGAAAGTCACAACTCTGGACATGCTTTCTGAGCGTGTAAAGTTTGGTCACAGTGTCTCGAGCGGTTATTATGTAATTCCATCTGGATTTTTTTTAACGATGATCATTCCTCTGTGGTAGCATTAATTTTTTCAAAATATATCCATAAACCTTCCTCTGATTGACCTCTTTAATCATGCCAAATTTGGTTCTGATTGGATTAGTAGTTTAGGAGGAGACCTGTGACAAAGAAAATCCTGAAGTCTGGTATGAGGAGCTTTCGCTCGACTTCGTCTCACTCAGCTCAAATATTTGGAAGCTCCTTTTAAGCCTGTGTTAGGAGCCTGCGGAGAATGCGGATAAACATACTTAGATACTTTATTTTTTGTAAATAAATACATAGAAACATCCAGACTAAACACACATATTAGTCATGAGCGGGAATCGAACCCGCGACCTCTGATTTAGCAGTCGAATTCTCTACCGCTACACCACAGAGTGTGCACATGTGTGTATGCGTGTGTTGTATGTGTGTAATCTTAAGTTACATGTGGATCTGTAATAAAAGTTTAGCAAGGTTGAATGCAGTTTAAACTAACTCATTGGTATGATATTGTCGGAAGTTTAAGCGAATGTCACACATTGAAATAAAACTATTTTTAACGGATTCTGTCGCGATTTATTTAATATTATTTACATTAAACCCGACGTTTCGGTTGCTTTTCAGCAGCCATGGTCACGGGGAGACTGAAGATGATTGTTGTCTTGTAGTTTGAAGTGTAAGTTATCTCAAAGTACCCGAACTATGTTGAATTGTTGGTGTTACTATTTACGCAGAATGAGCTCACAGTGTCATGAAGTCTTGTTGTATTTTGATTTTTCTTGGAATTAATTAAGTGAATGACTGGGTCCCAAGCTGGTGGTACATTCCAACCATCTTCTCTATTAAAATTAGGATGATTTTTTAATTTCAATAGCTTCGCGGAGCATCCTAGGAAGGAATCGATGGTTTCAAACCGAAACGTCGGTATCCGTTAAAAAATTGTTTTATTTCAATAGATCACTGGTAATTGTTTTCCACTTACCCGTATATAGTGTGTTCGCTATTCAAACACGACGAGTACTTGAAGGGTATCGGCTGGTACCCGTACGAGCCCGCGTAGGGCATGTAGCCGGGGCCCATCACACTGTAACAACGGTAAATCACATCACCAACAGAACTCATAGTTCAGCGGGCCGTCGATGTCGTTATAATAAGGTTCCTTCGGCCTACTCGTTTTACGTAGGATTTGGGATATGACAATGGTTTCAGTAGGACTAACCCAGGGGCCCAATTTGATAACGCCACGTTTATAAAACACATGATTTGAATTCGATTAAAAAGAACTTTCATATTTAGTACGATCTGCCAGATTTAATTAACCCCTGATGCAAAAACGATGACTTGTATAAGTTTGACGTGTCTGTGTGTATGTCTGTCTGTGGCAACTTAGCTTCCGAACGGATAACGGTAATTTAGTCGTGTTCCTAGCTATGCCGGAAGTTCTGAAATGTTTAATTAGATTTTAAAATAAACATTTTTTAAAGGTTTCGTAAGTTAAAATCTCATGTATAGAAATCGAAATTTTACTGATACGTGCCCCTGGTTGTGTGTTATGGAAAGTTTTTTGCACAGATGTTCTGCAACAGAAGTTCAGGTTAATTTTTGTGCGATTGTTGAGGTCCCGAGTAGCTCTCTAGACCAAATAAAGTAAGGGAGTGATAGCAG
The DNA here is from genome assembly GCA_946251805.1 of Cybosia mesomella. Classification (NCBI taxonomy): domain Eukaryota; kingdom Metazoa; phylum Arthropoda; class Insecta; order Lepidoptera; family Erebidae; genus Cybosia; species Cybosia mesomella. The sequence continues at coordinate 20,946,110 of OX276411.1, forward strand.
TATGTTACCTGGTGACAGGGTAGGAGGGACATTAACTAGAATGAATACTATAGGACATTCTACATGGCACTATCTAGGCCCAAAGTAAGCATAGCTTAACTAGCTTGTGTTACTAGGTTCTAGAATACGGATATACATACTTAGATGAATTTTCTTTAGTTGGTACTGTAGCGTTCCGACCTCGTTCGAGCACTACAGTTTGTTTACCAGGCCATCATGTGTCAGAGATTAAAAATAAATGGTTTTAAATTGAAATGAGAGTTTAGGGAAGAAAAACAATTGCCTTGGCGGACAAGTGGCTGACAGCGGGTGACCGAGGGCTCCGGCCTCGACCCGCTTTCCGAAGAAAGTTCCAAGTGAATTGATTGTAGGCTCAATCCTTGAGCAGAATCCGCGATTCCCTACAGTTCGTTTAAAATATAAATATACTCGTGTAAAATCCCCTAAAACTCGATATAGGAAGTTTTATGTGAAAATAAATGCCAATATAAATAAAATACTTGTGTTTCTCATTTCGTTAACACGAGGTACTGTGGCGTCAGACCCCCGACGCCACAGTACATACGTAGAAACATCCAGACCAATGCAAATAGACGTATTGATGCACACAAATGTTAGCGCTACGCTGCGCTACGCTGCGCTACGCTGCGCTACGCTGCGCTACGCTGCGCTACGCTGCGCTACGCCCCGCTACGCGCGCTACGCCACTCACTTGGGGTTGGGCAGCGGCGCCAGCGTGTCGCTGAGCAGGCTGTGCGCGTCCCCGTCGGCGCGCAGGCGCAGCGCGGCCAGCTCGGCGCACAGCTCGCCCGCCACGTAGTAGCACTGCTCCGAGAACGTGATCTTGTTCACCGTGTGCCGGACGAAGCCCGCCTGCGAACAGCCGCCACTCGCCTTCAGCACGTGACGCCACGAAGGGCCACAGCGAGCCCATACAATATACTGCCAGTGGGGACGCCGTTTGACCCGACGGGTGATCAGCCCTTCTATGTGGGGCCATTTCAGCCGTTTCCCCTATAACGACTGTCATACATATTCGTATGGCAACCGGGACCGACATCTTAACGTGCTCTCCGAGGCACGACCAGACCAATGCAAATACTCATATTCATGCATACTAATATTTGCACTAAGCGGGGATCGAACCCGCGCCTCCTGCGTAGCGGCCGCTTTCAATACCGCCACGCCACGGAGGCTGTCTACCATACGGCTACCATACAATAGTTCGGGACAACATTTTCAGGATTTAGACTTTTTTACATGTTGCACAACTAAACCTTTTACCAGTTCGAGGCACAATTACGTTTGTTTTGAATGCTTAACTTAGCATATTAATAAAATATTCTTTTCTTTTTTCCTTTTTCTTTTTATATATTCTACGACATTTTACACAGCGCTTTCTAGATCCAAAGTAAGCATAATTTAATTAGCTTGTGTTATAGTTTCCAGAATGCGGATAAACATACTTATATACAATTTTTTGTAAATACGTACATATTATACATAGAAACACCCAGACCAATACAAATAGACATACTCACGCATACAAATATTTGCACTGAGCGGGAATCGAACGAGCAGGAAATGCACTACCGCTACGCCACAGAGGCCGTCAAATGAATGCTCCATAACTAAACCTGTTACTAGTTCGAAACACAATTTCAGAGCCTCATTCTCATTATTTTTAATAGTGCCATTTTGATGTGATATGATAGCGGCGATAGCCCAGTGGTGTACGTAACGGACTGCCGAGACGAGGTCTCGAGTTCGATCCCCAGTCGCCCCGGGCACACACCTCTAACTTTTCGTAGTTCTGTGTGTATTAAAAATGTTGATTATCGCTCGCTTAATAATGTGCCCGGTAGATGGTAATAGGCTCGCCCCCTATTACATTGGGACCTAAACATAACTGGCGAATCGTGGGTGTGCAATACACCTCTGCCTACCCCTTCGGGGATACAAGCGTGAAGTTATGTTATATTATGTTATGCCATAATGATGTGCGTTGTGACCGACGTAAGATGCTAACGGCTGCACTATAGTATTTCATAAACCCCTCTTAAGTTTCATTGCTTGTATCAGAAGTGGGGCTACATTGGTTATGTGGTACAATTTGTTATCTGTACACCACGGTGTGGGCGGCGTTTAATTTATTTTCACCTCTCCAGCAAGAAAAGGGCCATTTTAGCGTAGAATCTAGTTTTTTATTGTTAAAATAAATAAATAAATATTCTACAACATTTTACACAGCGCATTCTAGACCCAAAGTAAGCATAGTTTAACTAGCTTGTATTATGGGTTCCAGACTGCGTATAAACATACTTAAATACTTTTTTTTTTGTAAATACATACATATTATACATAGAAACACCCAGACCAATGCATATAGACGTATTCATGCATACAAATATTTGCACTGAGCGGGAATCGAACCCGCGCCCCCTGACGTAGTAGTCGAATGCACTACCGCTACGCCACAGAGGCACTAGAAGCGTTAAATCTTGTAGTGGGTCACAATGGGAAAACATTGAAATAAATGGTATATAGATCATAATAAAGTTTAGAAATGGTTACTAAGCTAAATTGCTTGTATCAGAAATGGGCTACCATTGCTGGTATAATGGGCTGGTATCATACCTTGAGCATGTGTGAGGCGTACTTTCTGGCGTCCCTGCGGTCCGCGATGCCGGCCACGTGCTGAAGGATCCAATCCACCACGTCCGCGCCTATGAAGGCATTGGGAATGGTGATCTTTAACCACATCCTGTCTCTGATCTCCAGACCTGGGAGAATAGTTATCATCAGAAAACAGAATATGTGAGGCACACTGGATAAATAAACAATAAAATTATAAATAAACAGATAAATCGGCACTCCCTACGTATAGTGTCGTAACTTTATTTGACCAAATGCATGACAAGATGAATGCATGACATGATGATGAAGAAAATGCAGTTACGTTAGTATGTACGTAGTTAACAATTATTATATTTTTTCTCAAATGCACCCGCAAAGCGACACTCCCTACATATAGTGTCGTAACTGCATTCTTTTGACCATCTGCATGGTAAATTTGGTAAAATTTAGTTACGACACTATACGTAGAAGATGTGGTTGCGTAGCGCTCTATCAAGTACAGAGTTCTCTTATCGGGGTTTGAAGGTCGGAAGGCAATCGCTCCCAACCAAACCAAATCACGGAAAGGGGCACAAGCTTTGGATACAACCGGGACTCACGCTGTGATGGTGATGATGATCAAGCTTATTTTTCTCTTTATTTAATGGGCTTTTTCGCTAGAGCGATTATGTTGCCCATATTAAAATACAAATATTTATATACAACTAACTGTTGCCGACGGCATCACCCGCGTGGAATTCTAATCCCGTTCCCGCTACCCATGGGACCTAATTCCACCACCACAACCTATATAAGATACACAATTACACCATACATCATTTTGTTATATCTCTTCGTACACTCCCTACGTATACGTTTAGTATCGTAAGTGCATTTTTTTGATGTCTGCATGGTGAAGTTGGTCAAATGTAGTTATGACACTATACGTCTTAGATGTGGCTGCGTAGCGCTTCACCAAGTACAGAGCTCTCTTCTCGGGGTTTGAAGGTCGGAAGGCAATCGCTCCCAAAAAAACCAAATCACGGAAAGGGTCACAAACTTTGGATACAAACGGTGTCTTTTTTTTTTTTATATATTTAGGACACGTCAATTTGACTTCACCTCGCCTGATGGTAAGCTGAAGGTAAAGTCTCAGGAAAGAGGGTCACCATGTTAACAATGGTGGCACTCAGCTTGACGGCCTCATCAGAAGAGGATTGTCGTCGCAGCACCGCGTGACCCCCACCGGTCCCACTAGTGCTGCGATCACAGTCCCCCTGCCCGGCTATGCACTTGCTGACCCCTGAACGCAATCAAACCGAAATTGGATTACTATGGAGGGTTTTTCGCAATCGTGCACGGTGGTACCCACCCGGCCGAATTTTGTAACAAATCAAATTTCTACCACCAGTCTCAAAAGGTTTAGGCATTATTTTCGTTGACAGCTCAAATACGGTTTATTTTTTTCCGATACCACCAACAAATATCATTAAATTTTAGCCAATTTACACATTCCTCGAGAACCACTCTACCTATTGATGAAAACAGCATGAAAATAGGTGCAGCGGTTTTCCAGTTTATCGCGAACCGACAGACAGATAGACGCGGCGAAGAACTTTGTTTTATAATATGTAATGATAGTGATAATTAAAATTACATTACAATAGGTATACTTAGCCACTAAATTTAATTAAGTTGGACAATGCCCGGGCTGTATCCAATATTAAACATAACTTCACGCCTGTATCCCCGAAGGGGTAGACAGAGGTGTATTGCACACCCACGATTCGCCAGTTATGTTTAGGTCCCAATGTAATAGGGAGCGAGCCTATTGCCATCTACCGGGCACATTACTAAGCATAATCAACATTTTTAATACAACATAACTACGAAAAGTAAGAGGTATGTGCCCGGGGCGACTGGGGATCGAACTCGAGACCCCGTCTCGGCAGCCCAATATAACAGATCATCCAAAAAACCCTTACAACCACAAACCACGCTTAAAAACGAATTCTCACCAGATTCAGGCCTCAACATAGCTCGCACTACTATGGCCATATCCATGTTCACGGACAACTGGGGCTCCAGGCCTCCCGCCGGTACGGTGCTGGCGTCGGAAGCTCCTCGCTCGGAAACGGAGGACACTGGGAGGGCTGACAGCGAGGGAGGCGGGGGAGGGTACGCTTCGCGGAGGGCTTGCGTGTGGGCCACCCATGCTCCTAGAAAATTAAAATAACATTTAGTACTATTTATAGTCTTCTACGGCTTCTGTGGCGTAGCGGTAGTGCATTAGACTGCTATGACAGGAGGCGCGGGTTCGATTCCCGCTCAGTGCAAATATTTGTATGCATGAATTTGTCTAATTGCATTGGTCTGGGTGTTTCTATGTATAATATGTATATATTTACAAAACAAAAGTAGGTATTTAAGTAAGTTTATCCGCTTTCTGGAACCCATAACACAAGCTAGTTGAAATACAATATGGGGTTCTTCAAGAAGGGCATTAGAAGGTTTTTACAGAGTCGGCAGCGCAAGTGTAACGCCCCTGGTGTTGCACACGTCCATAGGCCACGGTAAACGCTTCCCATCAGGTGGGCCGTGAGCCACCTGAGTGGTATAAAAAAAAAACTAAGCTTACTTTGGGTCTAGAAAGCGCTGTGTAGAATGTCATAGAATATTTATAGTACAGATTTGTATTGAGTGGAAGGCTTCAACCAGCCTCACCTGCGAGTACACCTGATATTTGACGGATGAGCGTCAGACGCGAGCTGTTCTCTCGGGGTTGGGGCGTCCGACGGCAGACGCCCCCGTAAAAACCAGGACAAACCTATCCCTAAAGGAAGCAGGAAGGAATAGAGCTGACCCTAGGCTTAAAAGTGCAAGTGTTTGAATGCGACCTTGATTGACGCTCGCCTGATGAATGATGAGAACCAGACACAGTAATTGTCCCGAATACTTTTTTATACCACTTAGGTGGCACATAAACTCCACCCCACCTGATAGGAAGCGGTTACCGCGGCCTATGGAGGTGTGCAACACCAGAGGCGTCACACTCGCGCTGCCGACCCTGTAAAAACCTTCTAGTGCCCTTCTTGAAGAACCCCATATTGTAGTCGCTTGGGAAAACTGCAGCAGGGAGATTTATAATACCACTCAGGTGGCAGACAAGCACCCAGCCCACCTGATAGGCAGCGGTTACCGTGGCCTATGGAGGTGTGCAACACCAGGGGCGTCACACTCGTGCTGCCGACCCACTAAAACCTTCTAATAAACATACATAACATAAACTCACGCCTATATCTCCGAAGGGGTAGGCAGAGGTGCTAGCACCCACATTTCGCCAGTTTATGTTTAGGTCCCAATGTAATAGGTGGCGAGCCTATTGCCATTAACCCGGCACTTATAAACTCAGCAGTCCATTACCCATACCACTAGGCTACCGCGTGTAAAAAATAACAACATTTACATTAAACACTGATAAAACAAACAAAATAGCGTGGAGCACTAGGTCAGCTGCTGCGAACTATAGGCGCCGCCATATTGGCCTTGGCTGCTATGACGAGCGCCTTTCACTTTATCAAAACTCCGCGGCCGACCGTCACGCGACATGCAACACACAGACGAAAAAGTTTGAGACGATGTAATAAAAGTGTCACTTTAATAAATATTCTAAGCCAATTACACAACGCCATCCAGACCCAAACTAAGCAGAGCTTGTCATATGGCTTCTAGAATGCGGATAAACATATTTAAATACTACTTTTAACGGATTCTATGGCGATTTATTTGATGTTATTTTATATTTTACATTGATCCCGACGTATAGCTTTTCAACAGCCATGGTCACGGGGAGACTAAAGATGGTTGTTGTCTTGTAGTTTGAAGTGTAAGTTATCTCAAAGTACCCAGACTATGTTGAATTGTTGGCGTTATTATTCACACATAATGAGTTTACAGTACCGCAAAGTATTGTTGTATTTCGCTTTTTCTCACTTTTAACTAAGCGAATGATTGGATCTGAAACTGGTGGTACATTCCAACTATCTTCTTACGTTACGTTTGACCTCTATTTCACCTGGTCGTAAGAGACGATGTGGTCTACGATGGATCACGAAAGGATGGTAAGGAAAAGATGTTTTTTAAGAGGAAATAAAAAGAGTGTGTGCTTAAGACCGTAAAAAGATGACATACCAGGGTCAATCGGCCTGACAGGCTCCGTCCTCGGTATCGTGAAGTAGCCCTTGGGGTTGGGGTCCCAGCACTTGGCCACCACTAGCTTGATGGGCCCCGGTTTCTGCACCACTTCTCTAAGCACCCGTACCGCTTCGTCATTCGTCATATCCTCGAAGTTTACATCATTCACCTGTAAGATTAGTATAATAAAAATTTAAAACAACCCCCGACACATATTTGCAGATATTGGGTATTTTCCGCACTTTTACCCCAGAGTTTTTTCAGGGCTCAACCGATTTTCATTGAACACTAGCTGACCCGGCAGACTTCGTACTGCCTCAATCGATAACAACTTCCATATTTATTCACCTTTTAAACTTTCTCTGGACCTCCACAAATAATTCAAGACCAAAGTTTGCCAAATTAGTCCAGCCGTACTCGAGTTTTAGCGAGACTAACGAACAGCAATTCATTTTTATATATAAAAAAGATATTATTTTGTAATGTGCACGCGATGCGCTTTCATTTGAGACCCCACTCGATTATATTTGCAGACATTCGGTTATTCTTCCCCACTTTCACCTCCCACAACTTTTAAACAACTCAACCGATTTTCATCAAACATGTGACTGAATGGTTTCCACCATGTGCGGGTAACATCGCAGTCCAGCACGTGTTGTTCTGGTTCGAAATGGAGAAGGTGGGATTAGTTGAAAGAGCTCCTCAGAAACACTACTAATACATTAAACAATACTAGGTCAGTCTTAGGATGGGTGACCATTCTTAACAGATTGAGACCTCTCCGAGGGCTCCATTTCCGAGGGCACGTTAAGCCGTCGGACCCGGTTGCCATAAAAACATCTGTGGCATTCGTTACGAATAGATGAGCCCTAAACTGGTGGTAGAAATTTGATGACACAAATTTGTCACAAAATTCGGCCGGGTGGGTACCACCGTGCACGATTGCGAAAAACCCTCCATAGTAATCCAATTTCGGTTTGATTGCGTTCAGGGGCCAGCAAGTGCATAGCCGGGCAGGGGGATTGTGGTCGCAGCACTAGTGGGACCGGTGGGTATCACGCGGTGCTGCGTCGACAATCCTCTTCTGATGAGGCCGTTAAGCTGAGCGCCACCATTGTTAACATGGTACGTGTATGTAATGGTGACCCTCTTTCCTGAGAGTTTAGCTTCAGCTTACCATCAGGCGAGGTGAAGGCAAATTGACGTGACCTAAATATAAAAAAATAAACCGACAACCGCCTAATTAGAGACCTTCGATATCGCCATTGGGTTGCCAGGTCAGACGCAATCGCTGCAATCAAAATCGGTTCAACCAGAAAGAAAGAAACATGTATTAATGCAAAGAGGCCACAAACTAAGTACATAACATTACATGACACCTTAAAATACTTAACAAAATAGGGGCCCAGTTCAGCATATGCCATAAAGCTGGCGCTGGATTTCTACTGGAGCCAACTGGTTTTTCTACTGGAGTCAACACACGGACGCCGCACCGTCGAAGTGTATTAACGAGGTGTGTAGTGGTGTGTTTGTGAAATAAATAGTGTGACAAAGTATGTTAATATTATAAATAAATAAGATGATACGATTACTTCATCAATCAAATTAAATTAATGATATATGTGCGTTTACGTTATCCAGCATCCTTTGAGCTTCCAAGAGAAACAGCCGTAAACGTTTCCTGAACGTGGTTCTCGTTGTAATGGAGCGTAACGCTGGTGGAAGATTGTTCCCTATTTTGGAAGCTGCATAACGAAAACTACCCCTAAAAGACGCAGATCGATGCTGCTGTTATTGATAACCAAACGCGAGATAATCGCGGACAAACATACATGTTGTTTTTTTATACCACTAAGGTGGCAGACAAGCACACGGCCCACCTGATGGGAAGCGGTGACCGCGGCCTATGGACGTGTGCAACACCAGTGGCGTCACACTCGCGCTGCCGACCCTGTAAACGAAAGGGGATGGGAAAGGAGTTTGGGCTCCGGCACTCTCACTCACCAAACGGAACGCAACAGTTCAAATACTGTTACTTGGCGTCGATATTCTGTGAGAGGGTGGTGCTTCCCCGGTCGAGTCGGCCCATTCATGCAACGACCAAAATGACTGTTGCTTGAGAATGTCAAACTGTGAACCTTCTTTTTACATAACATAACATAAACTCACGCCTATATCCCCGAAGGGGTAGGCAGAGGCGCTAGCACCCACATTTCGCCAGTATATGTTTAGGTCCCAATGTAATAGGTGGCGAGCCTATTGCCATTAACCGGGCACTTATAAACCTGCGATAAATACACACATAACTTCGAAAAGCATCGAAAAGTCATTGGTGTGTGCCATGGTAAAACCTGGGATCGAACCCGAGACCTCGTCTCAGCAGTCCTTTACCCATACCACTAGGCTACCGCGGTTCTGATTCCTTTTTAATTCTGTTAAAATATCTAAGGTCGACCATTTTGTAGTTACATTGTAAACCGACCCCTACTGAGTTAGGACAAGGCTCGGAGGACAACCCTGCCCACCCGACTTCTAACCCTGCCCCCCGAGTTCCGCAGTCTGCGGCGAGGACTCGTCTACACCCGGGAATACCGACCTCCATGATCGGGGCCTGAGGACGGCAGTTGGCCGACTCGCCGTCCTAACAGAAGCAGGCCGTGGAGGAAGCGTGTCGTGTGTCCCACACACGCCTGCCAACTCACCGACGCGGGATAAAACCCGACTCCACCAGGCGAGGCCGCGGTGGCAGTCAAAGTCCGCCGGTAACCCTGGAGTTATCCTTTCGAGGGCTTACCCGGGGTGCCCGGCAATGGACACTAGGGGAGGTCACCGTGTGGTTTTAGTCGGTCCGATTCCGACACGCCCACTCCATCGTCGGCCCCGATGGGGTGAAGCCCGAGGGGGTTTCCACACGAATAAAAAAAAAGGCTCGGAGGATCATGAATGGGTCAAATAATGGAAGTTGAGTCGAGCGGATCTCGTATAAACTGGGGTAAGGAGTTGATCCATCTTGAGCCACCAAAATGGACAAGCAATAATTCGGTGGTACCAAATACTTAATAACATAACAAAACTTCACGCCTGTATCCCCGAAATGGTAGGCAGAGGTGTATTACACACCCACGATTCGCCAGTTGTGTTTAGGTCCCAATGTAATAGGGAGCGAGCCTATTGCCATCTACGGGGCACATTACTAAGCGAGCGATAATCAACATTTTAAATACACACATAAATACGACAAGTTAATCTAGATGATACTGTCGGAAGTTTACACGAATGTCACACATTGAAATAAAACTATTTGTAAAGGATTCTATCGCGATTTATTTTATATTTTACATTAATCCCGACGTTTCGGTTGCTTTTCAGCAGCCATGGTCACGGGGAGACGCAACCGAACGAACCGAAACGTCGGAATCAATGTAAAATATAAAATAACATCAAATAAATCGCGAAATAATCCGTTAAAAATAGTTTTATTTCAAAGTTAATCTAGGTTAACAATATTATTTCTTTTAAATTGTCGGTAAAAACTAGACCATATTAATTTAATTTCATTGTTGATGAGGTGTGCTCAACAGAGCGAAGCTGTGCTCTTGAATTTTTTTTATATCATTATATTACTATAATATGTCAGTTTGTAGCGTCGTCAGTAGGTCAGTGGTTAAGGCGTTACGATCGCGATGTCCCAGGGTCAAATGCTGGTAGTTACACTACCGACCCATTCCTAACACGAGTGTAAACTAGGAATTCAGTGCAGGGTGCGACTGTAATAAATTGAGCTGAGCGAGCAGGACTCTTACTTGAAAATAACACATCTTACTACGGTCGCGCGCTTAGCTAAGGCCGCGCGCTCGTGAAACTGTTTTTCGGTGATTATTCCTCAATGGTACATCAGACATGAACCATCTCGCTTCAAAACACTCCTCAGTGTCCACACTATCACCGTGGTAAATTTGGTCAAGATCGCGCGAGTGGTTAGGCCTTTCAGCCACCAACAAACGGCTATGCCGCGTATTACTAGTATTACCATGAATCCATCCAGTTAAGCTGAATTGCTTGTGTTAGGAGTGGGTTCAGTTTGGTACAGTAATGGCCAGGATTCAAATCCGGGACCTCTCTTTCGTTAGGCCTTTCCACTTGGCTAACGACGCTTTACCTTAAGCTTATCATCAGGCGAGGCGAAGTCGTATTTAGGTGACACTTATAAAAAAAAATCAAGAAGTCAAGGTCGCCCCCTACCGGGTTCTAAAAGACTATAGAAGCGTCGGTAGCTTAGTGGTTAAGAGTCGATCCTACGATCGAGAGGTCCCGGGTTCGAATCCTGGCCATTACATTGCCGACGTGAACCCACTGCTAACACAAGCAATTAAGCTTAGCTGGAGGGGGTTAGGGGGAATATTAGTAATTTCGGTTACTAATATTCTATTGACGATCTGCGAAAGACTGCGGGCAGATGCTGAATGCGGCAAGCTGAAGACAGGGCGCTAGGGCGCTCATTAGGGGAGACCTTTATTTTTTTTTTCGTGCGGAAATTCCTTCGGGTACCTCCCTCCGGTCAGCGGGGGCGGTTATGTCGGGCTTGAACCGAGTAAAACCGCACGCCGTCTCGGGTCTAACGACACCGGGGTGTAAGGTTGCCTATAGAACATATCCCTCGCACCCCGACTGACACTGGGCCATCTCCGGTTTCGAGATGGGCCCCTCGGGTTTGACCGGCGACCAGTCCCTTTGTTCAAATGTACAAATCAAGATTTACCGGCACTTATAAGAAATATATCTTGTTATGCTTCACAATCTATTCAAAGTAAAAATATCATATCAAATGCAGGGGAAAATTCTGTAAATGGAACAGATCAATCACTGATATAATTGATTGAAGGGACAGCTTTTAAATGATTGTGGAGGAAACTGCATAGTGGTAAGAAACAATATATACACTCACACACCCACAAATACACACCCTCACACTGCACAAACACACATGTTGGCTAGCCCTCTGCCGTTTCTTTTCCGCCGCTTCTTAAGAGTGCATCTGCCTTGCAAAAGGAGGCGACCGCGACGGCATTGGTACAGGCCTGCGCTCATGGAAGACGGAGGTCGTTAAGCGACCTCCGGCGAGTAGAAAGTGCCTAAAGTATAAAATAACCATAATCTAGACTTCTAGAGCATTTATCTAGTGTGCATAGTTTCCTTGTTAATACATACAAGCATATAGTCACGCCTGGTTAATATTATAGAAATACCGTTTGAGTTGTAACATTATAAGCTGGTTAATTCTTACACTATTTATTTATATTAGGAAGGCTTTTTTTTGTATTTAGGACACGTCAATTTGACTTCACCTCGCCTGATGGTAAGCTGAAGGTAAAGTCTCAGGAAAGAGGGTCACCATTACATACACGTACCATGTTAACAATGGTGGCACTCAGCTTGACGGCCTCATCAGAAGAGGATTGTAGTCGCAGCACTGCGTGACACCCACCGGTCCCACTAGTGCTGCGACCACAACCCCCCTGCCCGGCTATGCACTTGCTGACCCCTGAACGCAATCAAACCGAAATTTGATTACTATGGAGGGTATTTCGCAATCGTGCACGGTGGTACGTACCCTTTTTTTTTTTTTCGTGCGGAAATCCCCTCGGATACCCCCCGCCGGCCAGCGGGGGCGGTTATGTCGGGCTTGAACCGACTAAAACCGCACGCCGTCTCGGGTCTGCAGACGCCGGGGTGTAAGGTTGCCCATAGAGCATATCCCTCGCACCCCGACTGACCCTGGGCCATCTCCGGTTTCGAGATGGCCCCCTCGGGTTTGGGAACCACGGTGTCCCGGTCTTGCCCCGGTTTGGGGGAGGGGCGCTAGTCGCCCCACCGTCCCGGCCTGCTTCTGCTAGGGTGACAGGCGGCTTCACCTGCCACCCCCAGGCCTGCGCTCATGGAGGACGGAGGTCGTTAAGCGACCTCCGGCGCCTGAGTCGCCTGCGACGCGAGGCGAGGATGTTGCGGGCTCGGCGGGCCGGGAGGGTTCTGAACCTCTCCCGGGCGCGCTCCGCCATCTCCTTCGCGAGCATCACATGCTCGCAGAAGGAGGTGGCGGCGGCCCACGCGCTCGCGCTCCGCACCATTGCCGCAATCATGCTGCCAAGCGAGAGGACTCCCACCCCGATGGCTGCCACGAGGTCACGCCTCGGCACCTCCCACGCCGGGCAGTCCGCCAGCGTGTGCAGCCCTGAGTCCTCGCTCGCGTCACAGTGATGACACTCAGGCGTTGGCTCCTTCCTGATCCGATGCAGGTGGTCCCCGAAGCACCCCTTCCCGGAGATCACCTGCGTCAGTCGGTACGAGAGGCTTCCGTGTCGCCTCTCTAGCCAATCCTCCATGATGGGCCTGGCCGAATTTTGTAACAAATTTGTGTCATCAAATTTCTACCACCAGTCACACAGACTAAAAGAATTTATGTATTACAAATATGATTACAATATTGCTAATTACAACACAAGTGTAGCCTATTGTTGGTGATAATACCTTACAGATTATGAGGTACGCGCGAATTATGGGGCGCCCCAACTACGGCGCCAACTAGCGCCCCTCCCCCAAACCGGGGCAAGACGGGGACACCGTGGTTCCCAAACCGAGGGGGCCATCTCGAAACCGGAGATGGCCCAGGGTCAGTCGGAGTGCGAGGGATATGCTCTATGGGCAACCTTACACCCTGGCGTTTTAAGACCCGAGACGGCGTGCGGTTTTAGTCGGTTCAAGCCCGACATAACCGCCCCCGCTGGTCGGCGGGGGGGTATCCGAAGGGATTTCCGCACGAAAAAAAAAAAACAAAAAGAAAGGTACGCGCGAATTCGTATTTCCCGGATCAATGGGTTTTACCGTGCATCCCAAACCCGAGGTGGCCATCTCGAAACCGAAGATGGCCCAGGGTCAGTCGGGTTGCGAGGGAAACGCCGTATGAGTCACCTTCTGGGTCTGACCCGAGACATCGTGCGGTTTTAGTCGGTTCAAGCCCGACATAACCTCCCCCGCTGGCCGGCGATGGGGTACCCGAGGGGATTTTCGCACGAAAAACAAAAACGTTACGGGCGATGTTTGTTTGTGCCACCGTCCCTTTTTATATGCAGTCCGGGACCATGGCTAACCCGCCCCCCCCTCCACTGTTTCAGTTTTAGGTGGGCTTATTATTATTACAGTTGCTTAATGTTATTGTAAAGTGTGTTTAATAAATGTATTTTCTTTCTTTTTTTTATGCTGAGTTCCTATGGCAACCAGGATTGACAGCATATTAATGCTCTTTGTGACACAGAGGGGTCTCAATGTGATAAGAATGGTCACCCATCCCAAAACTGACCTGCCTTGTATTAGTTCACCTTACAATATGTTGACCTACTCGTTCACTACAAGCCCCTCAATATGATATACCTAGCCCTTCAGGCTATCAATGAGTGTATGTAGCAACTTAGCTCTCTAAAGTAGATTGTTTTGAGACCCATATTACTAAATTATTTTTACATAACATAACATAAACTCACGCCTTTATCCCCGAAGGGGTAGGCAGAGGTGCTAGCACCCACATTTCGCCAGTTTATGTTTAGGTGCCAATGTAATAGGTGGCGAGCCTATTGCCATTAACCGGGCACTTATAAACCTGCCATAAATACACACATAACTTCGAAAAGCAGCGAAAAGTCATTGGTGTGTGCCATGGTAAAACCTGGGATCGAACCCGAGACCTCGTCTCAGCAGTCCATTACCCATACTACTAGGCTACCGCGGCTATATTTTAATTTATAACACTTGTATATCTTCCTGGGTGCCACATCAGCTGATGGTAATGCATCATTACATAACATAACATTATGTTACAATATTATTTTTATAAGAATACTAGCGACCCGCCCCGGCTTCGCACAGGTGCAATGGATGTTATTATACATATAAACCTTCCTCTTCAATCACTCTATCTATTAAAAAAACCGCATCAAAATCCGTTGCGTAGTTTTGAAGATTTAAGCATACAGAGATCCGATTCTCAGCACTCCATGGATTCACCGTGCGGTCGCCGGGTCCATAGCGTGGTACAGAGAGGAACACCATGACGGCGACTGGGACTTGCGACCCAGATGTAGGTTTAGGGTGGCCACCTTGTGATGCATCAGCGCTCACCTCCACCGTCAGTAGTGTTCCCCCCCCTACCTATCCAAATTTGGTAAGATCCTAACAATGCCGCTTTTGATATACTTTTTAATAAAGAGCTTACTGAAGCTATTGGCAATCCGAGGTCTTTAAGTAAGTTGTACAGGGATTTAGCTGGAATTCCCCTTGCTCCTACTTCTACGGCATAGAGTTTAACCACGTAGCCGTTTTTGGTTAACTCGTTTGTCAAATCAAAGTATTTGTTTGTCTTTATAGCGTGGTCTTTAGGTATATTAGTTTCCCACGGTACTGTGAGTTCTACAAGCACTGCACGCTTATGCGATCGTGAAAAAAGGAATATGTCGGGTCTGGATGATGAGGCACAGATATCCTCCGGTATCCTATAGTGCTTCTCATACGTGTCTACGAGTATTGTCCAGTCAACGGCAGCTATCAAAATTGAATATGGCTTTTGAGGTGATTTCTTTGAGCAGCCTTCCTTTACAAACGCAATGTCATTTCTTTGGTTTGTGGTTAATCCTTTTTTCGCTCTAGCTACCGCCAAACTTACAGCCTCACGTATGATTTCTAATACCTTATCATGACGGCGCGAGTAATGACCCCGGTCTAATAGCGTTTTACAACCCACTATTAGGTGCCTAGCCGTACCAGTTGCTTCACCACATGAGTTACATGTTTTATCTGTGGCTATTCCCCATCTGACCAGATTGCTTTGGTCGGGGAGGGTCAACTGGAATGCATTTAGGTAAAATTTAAGTAAGGCCGGTGACCAGTCGTATATTATGGTACGCCATTTTAAGGCTATGGGAATACAAAATTCACCTAGGGTCAACCAATCGTTTTGCATTTCTAGGTTCATTGCGTGCACCTTATAGGTGTTGTTTTCGTCTGCTTGAAGAAAAGATTTTGTTATTTCTTTATCTGTTTGTCTCTGAATATTACCTAGACCTACTCTACCAGTCTGCGAGCCTATCATGAATCTTTTATGGAACTGGAGGCGTGATTCGAGCTCCGATGCATTTTTATCTTTTGGAAGGACTTTTACTATTTCGTGTTTAGATTTCGATAAGACGTGCATTTTAGTTACTCTTAGTTGTTTATAGAGTTCTGATGGCTTCTTAAGCGTCATTCCAAAATTATTCGCGGATGTATATAGTGCCGACGGGTCGGCCGACTGAGCTAGCCCTAGCCACGACTTCAGTGTCTTCGTGACACTCGCATCTAGTTTTTTGAGGAGGCTCTGGTGGTGGAGAAAGCGACTTTGTTTTATATAGTTGATTCTAATGCAAGCGTCATAAGGTCCCATGTGCGAATCCTGGCCGATTACTAATTTTAGGTACTAATATTCTTGATAATATAATGATGATTCTATATATACTACTACACTGACTGTATGCAACATATAATTTGGTACCGCGTAAAACCACAACCTGACCACTAACTTTTTGTAACTGGCGTACAGATGACATTAAAAAAAGGTGCACTATGTATATACAGATGGTGTCAAAATTCATAACATAACATAACTTCACGCCTGTATCCCCGAAGGTGTAGGCAAAGGTGTATTACACACCCACGATTCGCCAGTTATGTCAAAATTCATTACATCATTTCAATCTTTCTATTATATGAAAATTGTTTTTCAAAATCAATCCTTTGCAGGACAGAGATTTTAATTTTGTCTGCATATTCTAGAGATTTTTTTACATGAAAAGCATATTTAGCATATGTGTATAGGTATATGGGTGATATCAGCGACCAAAATACAAAAAAGTGACACAGTTCACAATCACAGGTAGTTTTATTCGTTTTATTTGTTTTATTGATTTATCTAGTTTCGTAGTGTAATATACCTCTGCCTACCCCTTCGGGGATACAGGCGTGAAGTTATGTTTTATGTTTCAAATTCGTCACATTCACAAATCAAAAATTTCCATATCTGTGCACCCTAAGAACCATGACATAGAAGTAATTGGTTTAAAAGGTCTTTTTATGAAGCTATAGATATATTATACATCTTACCTGCAGAATCATGTCTCCAGGCTCTATTCTTCCGTCCAGGGCTACAGCACCACCTTTCATTATACTTCCAACATATATCCCACCATCTCCACCTTTATTAGACTGTCCCACTATAGAAATACCTAGGAAATTCACTGTATCCATGTTTAATGTGACTGTAATTATGTGCATAGACATTGTAGAGTCAGTAATCGAGGAATACGATGAGGTTCTAGACATTACTTGAGGTCTCTTTCGTCTTCGCTGTGGTCTTTTACGTGAACTCACTTGAAGGTGGGATACACTGCTACATTCGGTCAAAGCTCTGTCCACAGACGCGTTAGTGTGTCTACCAGTAGTCGTTGTAATTTCTGACTGACTGTCGAAGAGGCTGGTGGAGTCTAAATCGGAAGAAAGCACTGAAGCTGTTTCGTATTCCAGACCGTGGTTTCCATATTTTGAATGGCCATTTATCCGTAATCCACGGTATTTATATTTATCGCAGGATGCTCTGTGGCCAGGGCGTGAGCTAATGGTGCTGTCTGTGTCGGTACAGGTGTCTCTGGTGACCGGTGCCGGAGCCCCGTGAGTTTGTTTCCCCTTGCCAGCATTGCTATCCGTACATTGAGATGCACCGTCCGATGGGTTCGAGCCCTCGGCAGACACAAGCCACGACACTACACGACCGTTAAAACACGGTAGATGAGCGTTATCATCTACTATCTCTTCTTTCACAACACCGAAATCATCGTCCATAGATTTGAAGAAAAACTTATAATTCGGTCTATTCAACTGGTTTTTGAAGTCTAATAAAGTCACTTTCTCAGGTGATATGGGGATTTTCACTAAATATGGGGTTTCTTCATCGTCTATGTAATAAATAACTTTCGTTTCCTCCATTTTAATGCATTTATTTGTTAAAATAACAACACCCTTACGATCTATAAATATCGGTCGCCATCACAAAAATGGCGATAAATAAAGTTCGGGTCTTGGACAATACGGGGCGCCACTGTTGCTTTTGTTTTATCAATACGATCGGATACACAAACGTTTAGGGTAAAACTCAAAGTCTTAAGGTGTCATAAGTGTCATGACATCTCTCGTATAATCTGTATCTGTTAAACCATATCATGTCAAATGAATAGCTTATCTGTAGTCGGTTGTTTAACTTGTTTACGATTTTAAATTCGAAAATAACAAATTCGTTTCGTTTACTTTCATCATAGATTGTTTTGTTCAATTAATTACAGGATATCAAAATGGGACTAGATGCTACAGAATCGTGGATAAATGTTGTTGCTGATTCGTTGAACGAATTTTACAAACAAGTTGATGGTAATCATTTTATTTTCAATGTTTGCTCATAAAGAAGTGTGGAGACATATTTTCATCACAACAATAATTGATTCACAGATGAATACGAAACAATTCAGCAAGAGTTAAAAGCATCTAAAAAGAAAACGGAGCTAGATACTAAAATGGCACAAGAAATGAAGTTACATGTAAGTTTCATCTGTTCAAAGTGCACAAACACACTCATTGAGTGAAGTTAGAAAATATTATTGGCAAATCAGATCAATAGTATTAATACATTCAAGGCGTGGCCTTTTTCTCTCGTGTGGTAGGCAGAAACAACAGTTAGCTATCTGCTGCTGTCCTTACACACTTCATAAGCTTCCTCTACTGTCATTAAAACTTTCAGGGTTTCGAGTGCTTTTGCCTTGCCTTTTTCTCTTTTCATTAAGTTTATATGTCACTTTGTCAAAAAAAGGATTGTGTGGTTTTAGGAAACCACGGTAAAAAAGAAACTTTTTTTCACATTATAGACATTTAACTAATAAACACTGACAAACAACATTTACATTAAACACTGACAAAAACAAACAAAATAGCGAGGAGCACTGGCACAAATGAGTAATAGTCTATACACTACACGGTCAGCTGCTGCGAACTATAGGCGCCGCCTTATTGGCCTTGACTGCTATGACGAGCGCCTTTCACTTTATCCCTACTCCGCGGCCGACCGTCACGCGACATGCAACACAGACGAAAAAGTTTGAGACGATGTAATAAAAGTTTCACTTTAAAAGCACGATTCTGAACAATCACAACTCACACAGGGTGTACAGAGACCTGCCAACATCCTTGAGGCCCCAGCCAATCTCACTGCAACATGGTGCACCTACTAAACCACGGACGAGTCTCTAGCTTGCCTCTTAGGGTTAGGATGTCAGACTACAGTCGCCTGGATAAGCCGACATACCAATCAAAAACTATAAGTGGACCTCGGGTTCAAAGAGCAATCTTTGGACGCAACTGGAAAATTGCTCTGATGATGATGATATCACACAAAACCAGTCATCATTTTCATTAGAAAATACCCAAAATAGTAAATGAAAAAAAAAAATTGCACCCTGGGAGTCCCCCCAGAAGCGATAACTTGAACAATAATGTATTCTCTTAATCGTCACAAAATATTGCGTTCTCCCTTCTCAAAATTGCCCAACAGTATTCTTTTTATTTCATTTAATTACCCCCTCGGGCTTCACCTCATTGGAGCTAACAGTGAGGTGAGCATGTCGGAGTCGTACCGACTAATACCGCACGGTGTATGTGTAGATGCTGACAGGCCCCGGCCGCCTGCACTGGCGACCCTGGTGTTGTTAGGGATCCAATTCCCCCCCCCCCCCTATAGAGAACCGCGCGCGGAAACAACGCGCTGCCACCCTGGGCCTGCTTCTGCTAAGGTGACGACTAGCCTCAACCGTCACCCCAAGGCCAGCGCCTAAAGTAATTTTCAGTTTAAGTATTTTGAATATGTTGAAAATTTGCAGCATACAACTGATAGTTGTGGAGAACTTTTCTCATTTCTATAGTCTTCTGTGTGATCTGAAATTCCAGAAAGAGCGGACAGAACGCTTAGCAGAGCTGACACGACGCAGTACCGAGCTGGACAGGGTGTGTGGGTCCATGGCTAAAGTGACCATCGCAGACAATGACCAGAACAGACTCAACAATGCCCAGTATGTAATAAATCATAATAAATATTCATACAAAATGCTTAAAAATTTAATTAAATTAATTAGGCGGAATCATCAAAAAACAATGTTAAAAATGACTGTAAAGTTATTCATTGTTTCCGTAGTTCGCAAGAATTACGGTAGATGGCTCCATCGTCGCCTTAAGACGTATGTAATATATCGGAGAATTTCGAATATCTGGGACGTGTCTAGATAGCTCAGCTGGTCAGAGCATTCCCCCTGTAAGGGACTGGTCGCGGGTTCAAGTCCCGTTCTAGATGTTCTCTTTTTCCGATCTAAATCTTTAGTAATAGGTTAACTAGCTTGTGTTATGGTTCCAGAATGCGGATAGACATACTTATATACTTTTTTTGTAAATACCTACATCTTTAGTAATAGGTTAACTAGCTTGTGTTATGGGTTCCAGAATGCGGATAGACATACTTATATACTTTTTTGTAAATACCTACATATTATACATAGAAACACCCAGACCAATCTAAATATACATATTTGCACTGAGCGGGAATCGAACCCGCGACCTTGGCTTAGCAGTCGAAAGCACTACCGCTACGCCACAGAGGTTGTCGAATTATTAAAGTGTTACAGTTACAGTCTCTCAGTAATAATTGTTTCAGTCGAATTTGTGATGTGTCTGCCGAAATCCTAGGAATGAAAGGGCCTCATTAATACAAAATGGCCAGCCACATTGGTTTGGCATTCTTAGGGGCGGGGCCGACTACTTTAAGACGTAGGGCGAATATTCGTCTAAGACATACCCGCAGTTTTTTTTTTTATTTAGGACACGTCAATTTGACTTCACCTCGCCTGATGGTAAGCTGAAGGTGAAGTCTCAGAAAAGAGGGTCACCATTACATACACGTACCATGTTAACAATGGTGGCACTCAGCTTGACGGCCTCATCAAAAGAGGATTGTCGTCGCAGCACCGCGTGACCCCCACCTACCACTAGTGCTGCGACCACAACCCCCCTGCCCGGCTATGCACTTGCTGACCCCTGAACGCAATCAAACCGAAATTGGATTACTATGGAGGGTTTTCCGCAATCGTGCACGGTGGTACCCACCCGGCCGAATATTGTGACAAATTTGTGTCATCAAATTTCTACCACCAGTCTGTAGCGGCCTGTACCACCGAGTCCCTGCGCTCTTTACCAGGTCGTCTGTCCACCTTGCGGGAGGCCTTCCTACGCTGCGCTTACCGTCACGTGGTCTCCACTCAAGGACCTTTCTGCCCCACCGGCCATCGGTTCTCCGAGCTATGTGCCCTTTGCTTAATACCATATTTTTAATTTTGCAGAGAGAACTACCAACTGGCCAAAGAGTTGACTTGCATCAGACTGAACTTCAACGCTCCACAGAATGTCGCCAAAGGATGTATCCTTTATAATAAATAAATATTCTACGATATTCTACACGGCGCTTTCTAGACCCAAAGTAATAGATTAACTAGCTTGTGTTATGGGTTGCAGAATGCGGATAAACATACTAAAATTTTTTTTTTTTGTAAATACATACATATTATACATAGAAACACCCAGCCCAATGCAAATAGACATATGCATACAAATATTTGCACTGAGCGGGAAACGAACCCGCGCCCCCTGTCGGAGCAGTCGAATGCACTACCGCTACGCCACAGAGGCTTTCATCCTTTATAATGTACTAGTATTTGCCCGCGAGTCATTCTGAACCACGGGAACTATTCCCGGGATAAAAAGTAGCCTATGTCCTATTCCAGACCATAATCTGTCTCTGTGCCGGATTTCATCCAGATGCGTTCAGCCGTTTTTGCGTGAAAGAGTAACATACATACATTTATACAAACTTTCGCGTTTATAATCACTAAGTAATTCTACTTAGTAATTATAAACGTGTAAGTGGAAAATATCCACTCACACCTGTTCTTTTTTTTTTTTAAAGGTATTCTTTAAAAAAAAAACAACAGGTGTAGTAACCGAAATTACTAATATTCCCCCTAACCCCTCCAGCTAAGCTAAATTGCTTGTGGTAGGAGTGGGTTCACGTCGGTAGTTTAATGGCCAGGATTCGAACCCGGGCCCTTTTGATCGTAAGGTCGACTCCCTAACCACTAAGCTACTGACGCTTGACGCTTTACCTCCGGAGGGGTGAGGATCTACCCTCTTTCGTAATCTTTTCTTACGTGTAAAACCAATTTCACCAGTTTTTTTAATACTAATCAGTTGGCAGACAATCTCACGGCCCACCTGATGGCAAGCGGTTACCGCGGCCTATGGACGTGAGCAACCACAGAGGTGTCACACTCGCGCTGCCGACTTTGTAAAAACCTTCTAATGCCCTTCTTGAAGAACCCCATACTGTAGTCGCTTGGGAAAACCACAGCAGGGAGATCATTCCACAGCCTGAGGGTGCGCGGAAAGTGAAGTGAAGTGAAGTGAAGTGCCTCTCATACCTAACTGTACGCACCGTCTCCGGTCGCAACGTGTGAGGATGGATTCCCTGTCTGTGCCGAGCGGTGCGATGATAGAATGTGGCTATCGGCATCATATCATACAATTCTTCTGAACACACCCAATTATAATGGCGGTAGAAAACGCACAGGGAGCACACAATCAAAGTCGATCACATTCACAAGATACCACGCTGTAATAAGGCTTGGAAAGAGCGTTTGATTCCATTGGATGGCGAGATTCATCACAGAGAAAGATAAGAGGTGGTCGAAATACCTTTTTTTTTTCTTTTTCGCGTGGAAATCCCTACGGATACCCCCCCGCCCGCCAGCGGGGGCGGTTATGTCGGGCTTGAACCGACTCCGTTTTAAGACCCGCACACCGTCTCGGGTCTTAAAACACCGGGGTGTAAGGTTGCCCATAGAGCATATCCTTCCCACCTCGACTAACCCTGGGCCATCTCCGGTTTCGAGATGGCCCCCCTCGGGTTTCGGAACCACGGTGTCCCCGTGTTGCCCAGGTTTGGGGGAGGGGCGCTAGTCGCCCCACCGTCCCGGTCTGCTTCTGCTGGGGTGACAGGCGGCCTCACCTGCCACCCCCAGGCCTGCGCCCATGGAGCGCCTGAATCGCCTGCGACGCGCGGCGAGCATGTTGCGGGCTCGGCGGGCCGGGAGAGTTCTGAACCTCTCCCGGGCGCGCTCCGCCATCTCCTTCGCGAGCATTACATGCTCGCAGAAGGAGGCGGCGGCGGCCCACGCGCTCGCGCTCCGCACCATTGCCGCAATCATGCTGCCGAGCGAGAGAACTCCCACCCCGATTAGTTTATTGTTGACGAATTTGCCTTAACTAGACAACCAGATATTAAAAACGAGACCAAGAAACTTCTGCTGCCCTTCGAGATCGACATGTCGACTGGGGACGAAAGCGGAGCCCTATGGTCGCTGCTACAGTCCACGACCTCCGGCTGGCCCTCGCTCACCGACAAGGAGAACCGACCGAAAAACTAGTATAGATTTAAGAAATAAATGCATTTTTAAACCAAATTTGTGTATTATTAACAGGCTTAAAAATAAGGACTCCGGAACCGTGGTCCCACTGTGGTGTCCCACCGGTGGGACAAAACTTTTTCGTGGTCCCACCAAACACACACTTGACCGTTTTGTTACGCCGAACTGAAGAAATAGAAAAAGACAACGAAATTATAGAACTGCACATGCAGCTAATTCATGGCGAAATTTCAGTTGGCCAAAGCTTTGCGGTAAAATAGAAGGGATAAATTTTAATTTTATTGCCTTTTTTATTTTGTTTCAAGAAAGCAGGTAGCGACTATTACATACCACATTGTAACAAAACGGTGAAGTGTGTGTTTGGTGGGACCACGAAAAAGTTTTGTCCTACCGGTGGGACACCACAGTGAGACCACGGATCCGGAGTGAAAATAAGGTGATAGCAATTCATTTCATTTTTATTTTTATTTAGAATCAATAAGTCCGCCTTTGACCACTATCTCACCTGTTACCAACAGGTTGAGTCAAGTCACTCCCGTAAAAGTCAATAAAACTATCATCAAAGCTATAAATCTTAAGGCTTTCACGGCCGGCGTTGCATGTAGAATATACTGCTTCCGGGCTGTTTGGCCGTGATCCATAGGAAACTTGTGTTCCAAACGTTTCGTCGATCACTGCGGTTGAGAAGTCGCCGCCGAGGAGAGTTCTCCGCACTCGTCGGCGCCCGGACCGGTACCACTGAAGATGTCGACCGCAGTGGTCGACGAAACGTTTGGAACACAAGTTTCATATGGACCACGACCAAACAGCGCGGAAGCAGTATATTCTACATAACATCATAGCGTTAGTCCCGGTCACATCTAAAGCTTATAATTTGGAGACCTGAGTTCGCTTTCCTTCTCTTACTCTTGATTGAGCGAAGATCGTCAGAGCGTTGCTCTCTTTTAGACGACTCATGAAGCATGCAGGTTAAACACATTATTAATTTATACACACACACATTATCTAATTTTCTTGTCTCTCTTGTAACATTGATAGTTAAATTTAAAGGTAGATTAGAAGTTACAAGTTAATTAAAGGTTTGATATGAGGTTATAATAAATTAAACATGAGAATAGTTTTACCTTTCATATATTAAAATGAATTATAAATTGTAACTCACCCTTGGGACAAGGGTGAGTACGCATAGATTCAATTAAAATAGTTTAGGTTGAAGAGTAGATATAAGAAGGGATGTGAGGACGACCCGCGGCAGCCAGGAATCTGCACTTAGATTAGTGTCCCCTGCCCAGCGTGTCGCGCTGGCACCGACCGCTGCGTGACTCGCTCGGCGGATCAACGGCTCAGTACCAGAGCTATGTGCTAGTGGAAGCGATGCAGAAAATTAGGGGCTCGCAAAACCGCTGCACTGTCATTTATAACGTTGGCTGAAAGAAGCACAGACTAGTAAGAGATACTGAAAGAAGCGACTTGGTGGGAGTTCATAGATAATATGCCACAGCCGATAGAGTTGACCACAGCTAACCATAGACAGAGTCGATGAAAGAATACAGATAATATTAGTAGACTATGAATCGATATCAACTAAGGAATCGACTACATATTCCACCAATATCATTTAAAGAACAATGTGCATTGTTACACTCTTTCTCTATGTCAAATGCACGTAATAATAATATTATGCCGGTAGTATGCAAATAGGTAAGTTTATATTCAACTGTACTTATATTCATATAATAGAACTAATGGGATTAGATTGAAAAGGTATTCTAGTTCCATGGAACTACTGGGAGAAAAAAAATCCAGTAGTTCCATAATGGAACTACGGGGATACGGCGTGTATATTGTTAGACCATCTTCTCCTCCCAAACGGCTGAACCGATTGTAATGAAATTTCACACAAGCAAAGATGTTAATGATGTTACGGACGTAGGCTATGTAATCAAAAATCAAAAGTACCACGGAGGAATAATCACCGGTAAAAATAATTAAAATCTGATTTCTCAATGAACAAACAATTCACGCGATTGCCATTAAATTTAGTAATTTTTCATATAATTATGTCGACAAAAAAAAACAAAAATCGGACCAACCATTCAGGAATTATCACCGTTAGAAAAAGTCCTGGTGAGATTGCTTCGCTCAATATTTGCAACAGCAGAATGTATTGCAGACCTAGTTTAGATTATCTCGACTTTGCGGGAGCGAGTGTCGTCTGACCCCCAACCCCGAGAGGTGCGCCTGCGCCAGTTCCTCGTCCGTCAATCAGCCGGTGTTCCGGCTTCCAGGTGTGAAGAAAGAAAGAAGAAAGAAAATACATTTATTAAACACACAACACACAACTAAGTAGATAATGGGTAATAATAGATAATAGTAGGTAAAAAAAAAAAGAAAACAACAAAACAAACCTCACAATATGTGTCAGTGTGGGGTGTGTTTAAATGGTCACAGTTCAGCTAATGCTACAGATAGGTATAATTACCATCTGCAGCGCTGTTTTTCAACTGCAGCCGTTTGCACTAGGTAGCTGTCTGTATAAACGCGAATTCCACAAATTGTAATTGCTATGCCTTATCCATCATGATTTGGTAGTCCCAGTTTACATAAATTAATGGTAGACAATATGTGTGAACAATAATTGTATAGGTAGCATAAACACTTAAATGAGGTGTTTTAGGCTAACCTCATAGTGACAACTTAAAAAAATCCGTTCCCGCAGGGGGAACGCACAGGTAGATTTCGTGAAGCAATTAATATTATTTTATAAAGAGAACTACGGACTTTATTTATTTTTATTTTATTTTATTTATTGAACTTTATGCACAAGTACATAGGCGGACTTAATGCCACAGGCATTCTCTACCAGTCAACCAAATGTGGTGCAGAGAGAAACTTAGTAGGTGCATTATTGAGAGCCAAAATTATTGATGAAATACAACTACAAATATAATACTGTATAGTGATATCATACCTACACTACAGTAGTATGTATCAATACCTACACATATAGATAAATAAATATACATACATATAAATAAATATACCATATACATAATAATACACAATATATAACAAATCATAAATTCGATAAACATAAATTAAAAGTATGAGGAATTTGAAATTATTGCCGTGATGGTTCTGCCAGTTTGTTGAGAAGTAATGGGCGAACTTTAGCCTTGAACACATGACTGCTGGTGGCCTTCCTGATTTCAAGAGGTAGCGCGTTCCAAAGGAGTACAGATTGTATTGGAAAAGAAGAATGAACAAACCCAGAAGAATGTGCAGGACAAATTAAAAGATTATTTTTTGAGCGAAGGTCTCTATCATGGTTTGTAAATAGGTATTGAAAGACTTTAAACAGTTAAATTTTTTTTCTCGAAAACGGTAACTTTTAGTGAAAAGCTTTTCAGACATTTTTTTTACACTTAAAAATGGCCTATCGATTAAAAATGTTTCCTACACCAAGAATGTTCACCGGTTAGAAGTTATGATTTTTTCCCCGAAAAATTTTGGTTTTTCCCCCCTCCACTTTTAGTTAAAGTTTTAATCTTATAGGTTTATAATTAAAAGTTGTTGGTATTCATGTATACTATGGGATAAAATTAGAACGGTTCGAATATCTTTCATGGAACGTGAAATTTTGAGGAAAAACTGATTTCACAAAAAGTGAGGCCCTACCGTCCCCTTAGGCCGGATTCCACCCGTTCACGAACTTCAACTAAGTTTACTCCCAAGCAATTTTTGACCGCAGTTTGAAAGCGATCGGGGCAAAAATGTGACCGTGAACCGTGAGAGTGCCGCAAATTTTGGGAAGTGGAACCATACATACATATATATATATATATATAAACTTTTTGACCAGTGGTCATTTCGGACTCAGGGGGTCATAACTAGACCTCCTATGAAGAATTTTTTTTTAAATTCGACAGTAGTTAAGAAACCAATAGGTAGATCGATTTGGGGTGTGTGTTGGGTAACCTCCTCGAGTTTCGGTCCGATTCCGATCCCGCTGCAGTCCGGGGGGAACGGAATCGGAGCGGCCGGTACACCCTGGGCGGCGGTCAATGGCTTCCCCTTCACCCCTTCATAGGGTTGGCATTGATCGTCGGCCAATACCCAACGTGGCGGGAACACATCGCTCTCCGTACTCCTCTGCTTTCAGAGGAGACAGGATGAGCGATGCTGTTAGTGGTGAGATGGCCCAGGGTCAACCGGGGTGCGAGGGATATGCTCTATGGGTAACCTTACACCCCGGCGTCTGAAGACCCGAGACGGCGTGCGGTTTTAGTCGGTGCAAGCCCGACATAACCGCCCCCGCTGGCCGGCGGGGGGGTATCCGAAGGGATTTCCGCACGATAAAAAAAAAAAAAAAAAAGGTAGATCGATTTCATCGAAATCTACCTTTTTTTTTTTTTTTTTTTTTTTTCGTGCGGAAATCCCTTCGGATACCGCCCCCGCTGGAGAGCGGGGGGTCTCCAGCGGGGGCGGTTATGTCGGGCTTGAACCGACTAAAACCGCACGCCGTCTCGGATCTTAAGACGTCGGGGTGTAAGGTTACCCATAGAGCATATCCCTCGCACCCCGACTGACCCTGGGCCATCTCCGGTTTCGAGATGGCCCCCTTACTTGCTCTCCACTGTGCCATCTGCTAATCAGAGGGACACGTGGAAAGCTTCCGGACAGCCCTCAACAGGGCCGTCCTCGCCTCGGTCGGAGTTGGCCGTAGGCGGCAGCGTCTCTCCCGCCCTAGGAGAGAGGCGCTGCCGTCTCCGTTGCCCAGGGTGCACCGCGTGGAGGTCCCCAACCAAGCACCCCTCATCGAAATCTACCTAAAAAAAATATTTTAAAGCAATTTTTTTTTTTCTCCCACATCCGTGTATGTAAGGGCATTGGCAGCATTGCCACGCCCCTAAAACGCCTTATGTTCGCGGCTCAAGCGCCGTTATGCACTCAATTTCTGTATATTGAGTAGTACGTTTTTGAGCTTAACCCGGAAGTTATGGATGCTTGTGAGTGTCCTAAGAGGCGGAGGAATATTATTCCATATCTTGCTAGCCGAATACTTAAAACTACCTTGAAATGCCGCGGTCCTGTGTTTTGGTACATGTAAGTTCAGACGCGACGCTCTTGTCTTGTCTTGTAGGGTTGGCTCGGTCCCTTGATTGCTACATCAATAATACATACATACATATACTTACGCCCTTGTCCCTCCGGGGTAGGCAGAGACAACAGCCCGCCATCTGCCTCTGTCCTTACACTACACGAGCTTCCTTCACTGTCATTAAACGTTTCATGCAAGCCCGCCGGTTTCGAGTGCTTTTGACCACATCAATAATATAAATAAAAAAAAACTGATATCTTCTTAAAATATATAATTTCAAGCATTATGAAACACGCTCTTTGCTTTCTTCTCTCTTCTCTTCTGTTCCCTCTTTCGTTTCTGCTTCTCCGTGCTGCGCAGGAGCTTCTTGATCGCGTCCTCTGTGTTACTTTCCTCTAGATCCACATCTGTAGCACCTTCTGACGATGGCTTAATCTTCTTAGCTGGTAATTCTTCTTGGGGTAACTTTTTCTTTGATGGCCTTTCACTGAAGCAAGAAAAACTGATTTTAATAACATCATTTATATTTAATAACGTCGTTTAAACTAATATTATAGAAAGGCTGAATGTTGTGAGTACGTTTATATGTTTTGGGGCGATCTTCGGAACCACTGCACTTATTTAGAAAATTCTTT
This sequence comes from Cybosia mesomella, assembly GCA_946251805.1. NCBI lineage: Eukaryota > Metazoa > Arthropoda > Insecta > Lepidoptera > Erebidae > Cybosia > Cybosia mesomella. The sequence goes on from OX276411.1 coordinate 20,975,299, forward strand.
CACTATTTGAAAGGTACACTATCCCCGTTGGACATAGACCATATTATATTATGTGTGTGCGATGGTTTAAGTCAATAAAGGGTTGCATGTAGTGACAGGTTGAAGTCACCACATCACTACATGTTAATAAACAAAGTCCTCCGCCGCGTCTGTTTGTCTGTTCACGATAAACTCAAAAACTACTGCACCTATTTTCATGCTGTTTACACCAATGAATGCCATTATGCACAAGACCACTCACCCAATAGTCTGCATCTTCTCAAACAGCTGGTCGTAATCGTCCACATCTTCTGCTTCCTCCTTCACTTCTTCCTCCAACTCTTCCTTGATCTCCTTCTCGGCATGTTGGAGGGGGGTTGACGTCTCAGTTTGCGTCAGGACGCAGGATAGCTTCGATGTCAGGTATTGCTGGAAAGATAGATAAATTAGTTATGTAGGGAACGTTGAAATTCTATGTGTCTTTCTTTGACCATGCTTTATGGGCCCACCTTACACCCCAGCGTCTGAAGACCCGAGACGGCGTGCGGTTTTAGTCGGTTCAAGTCCGACATAACCACCCCCATTGGTCTGCGGGGGGTATCCGAGGGGATTTCCGCAGGAAAACAAAATAAAGGTCTCCGTGACCATGGCTGCTGAAAAGCAACCGAAACGTCGGGTTCAAACACCGAATAAATTGCGATATAATTTTTTTTTTTTATGGGTGATAGTCTCACGTGTGACTTCTATCTCAGCTGGTCGTAAGTGACGATGTGGTCTACGATGGAACACGTTTGCCTAGAAGGAACCTATTCACTCGATACTTGAAGATTCCGAGGTTATAGCTTTCCGGAAACACAGACTCAGGCAGGCAATTCCACTCCTTAGCTGTACGCATAATAAATGTGTCGCCGAAACGTTTCGTGCGTATGAGTGGAATATCCACCATGTAGCGGTGGCGCGTCGCTGTGCGTCTGGTCGTTCGTTGGTGGAAAGGGCTTGGAGGTATCAAGTTGTGCAATTCCAGCGCACACTCTCCGAAATGCATCCGATAAAAGACCGATAGGCCTACAACTTTGCGTCGATGTTCAAGGCTCTGTAGCCTCTTCTCCACGAGTGCATCGTTGTTAATGATAATTCGTTACAAATAGTATTATTTCAATGTGGAAGATATAAGCATAAACTTTCGATAATGTTATGTAAGGAACGCCGAAGGAGCTTAACCAGGCTTTCAGAGTAAAGCTTAAGTACTCAATGTGTTATTATAATTTTATTATTACAAATACACCGGAAGCCGGACGGACAATCCACCCACGAAGCATGTGGGCCACTTCATTCATTGCCTCAACCCTCTCATTGGAGAGAGCGTGGTTATTCCAGCATTCACGGCGTCCCTTCAAACCTTTTTGTAACCTTGCAGAATCTTGCGATCTGTTCCACCTTCAGATCCTTCAACTCAACGACAAGTGTGTCCGATCCCAGAAGTTCCCATCTAATTAGTGAGTACATGGAACACTCGGCTAGCAGGTGGAACCTGTGGGCCTACCGCCCAAGTGTCGTCGATATCACAGCCGTCGAAATGTTGCGCTGGTCAAGGTCGACGGCCATTTTGTAACGCCCCATTGATAATCGATGCCGGCGCGGCGTAAGAATGAATGAAACGCTGTTTTTGACAGTTAAATAGCTGCCGCCTAAAAAAATTCAAATCTACGGCGTCGCTTTGAAGTGTCATTTCGTTGCGGCACCTCATGAGCTGTCGGTTTGAATATTATTTTCTTTTCCGACGGTTGATTACGATGCCGATTGCACCTAACACTGGGCTACTATGGCTTTTATGGGTGCGACTGCCGACGAGTGGGTTCTGCCGTCCTATTGCATCTAACACTGGGCTACTATGGCTTTTATGGGGGCGACTACCGACGAGTGGGTTCTGCCCTCCTATTGCACCTAACACTGGGCTACTATGGCTTTTATGGGGGCGACTGGGTTCTGCCCTCCTATTGCACCTAACACTGGGCTACTATGGCTTTTATGGGGGCGACTGGGTTCTGCCCTCCTATTGCACCTAACACTGGTCTACTATGGCTTTTATGGGGGCGACTGGGTTCTGCCCTCCTATTGCACCTAACACTGGTCTACTATGGCTTTTATGGGGGCGACTGGGTTCTGCCCTCCTATTGCACCTAACACTGGGCTACTATGGCTTTTATGGGGGCGACTGGGTTCTGCCTTCCTATTGCACCTAACACTGGGCTACTATGGCTTTTATGGGGGCGACTGGGTTCTGCCTTCCTATTGCACCTAACACTGGGCTACTTTGGCTTTTATGGGGGCGACTGGGTTCTGCCCTCCTATTGCACCTAACACTGGGCTACTATGGCTTTTATGGGGGCGACTACCGACGAGTGGGTTCTGCCCTCCTATTGCACCTAACACTGGGCTACTATGGCTTTTATGGGGGCGACTGGGTTCTGCCCTCCTATTGCACCTAACACTGGGCTACTATGGCTTTTATGGGGGCGACTACCGACGAGTGGGTTCTGCCCTCCTATTGCACCTAACACTGGGCTACTATGGCTTTTATGGGGGCGACTGGGTTCTGCCCTCCTATTGCACCTAACACTGGGCTACTATGGCTTTTATGGGGGCGACTGGGTTCTGCCCTCCTATTGCACCTAACACTGGGCTACTATGGCTTTTATGGGGGCGACTGGGTTCTGCCCTCCTATTGCACCTAACACTGGTCTACTATGGCTTTTATGGGGGCGACTGGGTTCTGCCCTCCTATTGCACCTAACACTGGGCTACTATGGCTTTTATGGGGGCGACTGGGTTCTGCCTTCCTATTGCACCTAACACTGGGCTACTATGGCTTTAATGGGGGCGACTGGGTTCTGCCTTCCTATTGCACCTAACACTGGGCTACTATGGCTTTTATGGGGGCGACTGGGTTCTGCCCTCCTATTGCACCTAAAACTGGGCTACTATGGCTTTTATGGGGGCGACTACCGACGAGTGGGTTCTGCCCTCCTATTGCACCTAACACTGGGCTACTATGGCTTTTATGGGGGCGACTGGGTTCTGCCCTCCTATTGCACCTAACACTGGGCTACTATGGCTTTTATGGGGGCGACTGGGTTCTGCCTTCCTATTGCACCTAACACTGGGCAACTATGGCTTTTATGGGACACTTGGGCGGTAGGCCCACTGGTCTCTTCTGTCTCCATGCACTCCGGACAATAGGGGTCAGTCTTTACTCCGATCACTGTAAGGTGTCTGTGTAGTCTACAATGTCCTGTTATTACTTCTATGACGAGCCTCATGTTCTCAATATGTTACGAATGGTCACCCATCCACAGACTGACCTTGCTAGCATTGCTTAACTTTGCAAAGTGTTAACCTATTTGGTTACCACTGACCCACGAGCCCCTCTTAGTATAGTAGTGGGAATTTGGGATTAGTCACCAAAAATACGTTAACTTAACTGCTGGTAAAATTTGATGACACAAATTTGTCACAAAATTCGGCCGGGTGGGTACCACCGTGCACGATTGCGAAAAACCCTCCATAGTAATCCAATTGCGGTTTGATTGCGTTCAGGGGTCAGCAAGTGCATAGCCGGGCAGGGGGGTTGTGGTCGCAGCACTAGTGGGACCGGTGGGTGTCACGCGGTGCTGCGACGACAATCCTCTTCTGATGAGGCCGTCAAGCTGAGTGCCACCATTGTTAACATGGTGGCTGTATGTAATGGTGACCCTCTTTCCTGAGACTTTACCTTCAGCTTACCATCAGGCGAGGTGAAGTCAAATTGACGTGACCTAAATATAAAAAAAAAAAAACTTACCTTATAAACCAATTCTTTGCTCTCAAACTCATGGATCCTCAGCTGCCGGTCCAAACTTGAGCTGACGACCAGCCTCCCATCCTTCACGATGGCCAGGTCAGTGATAGCGCCAGTAGCACCCTTGAAGCCCTTGTCTGGCTTGCCTTTGCGGAGGTCTATTTGGTGAAGCTGGCCTCGTCCGAAGCCGACCAGGACTTGACTGAAAAGAAAGGTTATAATATAGCTTTATGGCTAAAAAGAGTTTTTTTTTTTAATTTTTTACTAGCTGACACGGCAAACTTCGTTCCTTCCTCGCCTTAGAATCAAAAATCAAATTAATTTCGTGAATGTCTCCTTGCAATTTCTTCCGGCATTAAAGAGCCGAGACGGCGTGAAGTTTTGGTCGGTTCGAAGGGGGGGGGGGTTATTAAAATCGGTCAGTTCGTTCTTGAGCTTAGCCTGGACATCACTAACACGACTTTGTTTTATATACATATATAGATTTGCGTGTGAATATGTCTATTTGCATTGCTTTGGGTGTTTCTATGTATTTACAGAAAAAGGAATGTATGAATGTATGTTTATCCGTAGCTTAGAACCCAATAGGGGGAGTACAAGTGGCGGTAGAGTGTTAGACTCCTAATTCACGGGTTCGATTCCCGCTCAGTGCAAATATTTGTAGGCATGAATATGTCTATTTGAATTAGTCTTAGTGTTTCTATACTAATGTACTTTATCCGCAATCTAGAACCCATAACACAAGAAAGTCAAGCTGTGCTATTTTTTTGTATAATTATCACGTTAATATAATTCCAATTTGCTTGAAGGTAAGCTGGAATGAGGATCAGCATTACAGAACTTTGGGTTTGCATAGTGGTGTGTTCTAGAATTTAATATTTTTTTAAATACCACTTACCGGTCATCAAAACTGTTGGCGATACAAGTGGCAGCCATTTTCTGGAAGTCGACGCACGTCACGGGCCGCCGCTGAGCACGACTGTCGTACAGTCTGCAAAAGAAAGGGGCTGTACCTTGAACAAACTGGCCACCTCTGACGACCTCTGTGAAGTAGCGGTAGTATGTTTGAATGCTAAGTTACAGGTCGCGGGTTCGATTCCCGCTCAGTGTAAATATGTCTATTTGCATTGGTCTGGGTGTTTCTATGTATAATATGTATGTATTCACAAAAAAATAGTATTTAAGTATGTTTATCCGCATTCTAGAACCCATATGACAAGGTCTGCTTTGTTTGGGTCTAGATGGCGTTGTTTAATTTGTCCTATAATATTTATTATTTAACCAAAGAACCAATAAAAGGATTGATTATATGTTTTATATATTTACTAGCTCATGCCCACGGCTCCATCCGCGCGGAGGTCGGCTATCGGTTTTTGGTGATATCTCCGGTTTTACCTAACCAATTGTAATCAAACATACTGCAGATTGTAGAATATACTGCTTCCGGGCTGTTTGGCCGTGTTCCATCGGAAACTTGTATTCCAGACGTTTCGTCGATCACTGCGGTCGACATCTTCAGTGGTACAGGTCGGGACGCCGTCGAGTGCGGAGAACTTTCCTCGGCGGCGACTTCGCTGCGACTGATGTAGAGGCCCGAGTCACTGGCGTATTTACTGCTGATTTTACTACTGATTTACTGCAGATTTTAAGTCTGACCAAGACCTTTTTAATAGAAAGAACTGCATTCAAATCCGTTCAGTTGTTATTGCGTCCATCGTGAACAAACACATGACAAGACAAAATTGTGTTCATTTAACAAAGCCCAATTTTTTTTTACAAAAGGAATAGTTGGATAGTGAACCTTAGGCTTCAAAGTGCAAGCATTTTGTTTGTTTTTTTTTCATACAAAATTAATAACGAAATTACGAATATCCCCTAACCGCTTCAGCTAAGCTAAATTGTGTTACGAATGGGTTCAAATCGGTAGTGTAACTGCCAGGATTCGAGCCCGGGACCTAGCTATTGATGGTTCATTGGATGCAACTAGGCTTGGTGCTTGGATGACGATGATACTTGTTAAGGACCGTGGTTCGTAACAGACTATGACCTGATAAGGTTCCAAATAGACTGCCACTACTTCGCGGTCGCCTTCAGTGGACTGTATTTGTTGGATGTTGAGTCGAAGAATGAAACACTTGGATGGGTGGACTTCATTGACGTCAGTGAGGCATCGGATGTACTTGGCCCAGCACTACTCTTGATCTACTACTTCCTGTTGAGCTTCCTTGTTCCTTGAGAGACTCTTGTTGTCTACTTGTTGCTCCATGTCCATTATTTTCCTAACAAATGGTCCCTGCTTTTATAGTCTTTTGTAGTGCTGGCCCGCGATCCAAATTACCTCACCTCCGCATTTCCATTTATTTATAGAACTTATGTTTTACATATTAATCACATAGCATATATGTACATTGGTAGCAATAAGACTTGCACGACGATAGGTACTTACATCTGTACCGTGCGACGTCGGGCTACTGAATGACGGGCGGATTGACCCCTCAGGCTTATATATGGGCCCTGCCTCCCGCGAGCTACTATATAATAAAATGGCACCAGCCGGGGGAGCGCATATTCGCTTCTTACGGCGTGGGAGGCAGTCGCGGGGTGTAATTAAACTTACATACTAATATACAAAGTCGTATTTCCTATTTATACGAAGTTATGTTAGATTCTGAGTAATGCATTTACGTAATTATATTTGCAATTATGCTTTTCGGGGAATGTACTTTCTTTATTAAATTTGGCTCTAACATACTTAATTACTCAGAAAACTAACTCCTAACAGTAGTAAGCTATTTATCTTAGCTTAATATCAAAGTTATTACATAATTACGTTTTATTTTACGTAAATCTAACATTTTCATAATTTATTCGTTATATTCACGCTTACTTAATCTACGTGTCACTGGCACATGTGTCTATAGTTTATTTGTGTCGTGCACATTCTCCCGCCGTCGCTGACCCTGGTTCGTCTGCGAGCTCCGTTGGTAGCACGACGATCTTCTTCGTAGGCCTCCTCAGCACGTGTCCGCTGCTGGTGGTGACATCCACGACTCGTACCTCGCCGTCGGCTCCTGGGAACACCCGGCTGACACGTCCTCGCGGCCAGGTGTTGCGCGGCAAATTGGAATCGCAGATGATGACGACGTCCCCGACCTTCGGGGCGACCCCGGTGCTGGTGGGCTCCCGCCGGTGTTGCAATAGGGGAAGGTACTCCTTCACCCACCTCCTCCAGAAGATGTCAGCCAGGGCTTGAGCTCGCTTCCATTGTTGGCGAGCAGTCACGTCGTCTGCAGAGAAGTGCCCTGGTGGTGGCACATGGCAGTTGGGCCCGATGAGGATGTGGTTCGGCGTGAGGGCCTCGGGATCGTTAGGATCAACCGAAACATGTGTGAGGGGTCGTGAGTTGACGATATTCTCGACCTCTGTTAATAAGGTTAACAGGATCTCGTCGCTGGGATGCTTTTCCATCATGGTGACACGAAGCACTTCTTTCACTGCTTTCACCATTCGCTCCCATGCCCCCCCCCATGAAGGGTGCGGAAGGGGGTATGTACTTCCACACGATGTGTTGACTTGTAGTTTTTTTTTCGAGCGCGTCGAGTGCGGCCTCTGCTAGCTCCTTTTCCGCTGCCTTGAAGCACGTAGCGTTGTCACTCCATATTTCTTTGGGACAACCACGTCTGGCGATGAATCTTCTCAGGGCGGAAACGGCTGAGTCGGCGCTTAAGGAGTGAACGACCTCTACATGTATAGCTCGAGAGGTCATACACGTAAATAAGGCTCCATATCTCTTCTCTCGATGGCGTGCGACTGTAACTTCTATGGGTCCGAAGTAGTCTAGACCGGTGAACGTGAAGGGACGTGTGTTGTGAGCTAACCGGGCGGCTGGTAAGTTGCCTGTGACCGGTGACGCTGGTTTCGCCTTTCTTATACGACACAATACACACTTCTTTATCTCATTTTTCACTGCGGGACGTATCTTGGTAATCCATAACCGCTGCCGGAGTTCATTGACCGTGATCTCGGTGCCACCATGTCGTAGCTTCTCATGAACATGTTTGATGTAGAGGCGTGTGTACGGGTGTTTGCGGTCGAGCACCACCGGGTCCGATACGTCTTCTCCCAGCTCCTTCGCAGCTGATATGCGTCCTCTCACGCGCATAGTGCCGTGTGAGTCCAGGTACACGCTTACATTGTTCAGTCGGTTGTCGCGAGGAGTTGATTGACCTTTTGTCATACGTACTATTTCACTCGCGAAACTATCTCGTTGACTGGCGTTTACACACAGGTGTTCGGCGCGGTTCAAGTACTCACCTGGTATATTTATGTAGCACTGTTCATCGCGTATCACTGTGTTATTCTTTTTATGCACTGGTATGGCTTTCTTCGTACGCCAATCGGGATTAGCTTTCTCTATCTTACGAGTTCGCTTTCGAGCAGCTGACGTTTTACACTTATTCGGCCGGCACAAATCGATGAACTGGAGTACTCGTGCAGTCGTTCGTATGAATCGTATCCATTTTGAGTACTTCTCTATACGCAGTAGTTGACTTGTGCTGGGCGGCTCGACATCTTGCGATGTGTGACACGTTTGTCTTTCTTCGCCCGTGTCGTGACGAATGACCTTTTCTTCTGTGGGCCACTCGGTTGCTGGCAGGCGCAGGAAATCGGGGCCGTTATACCATCTGTGTTCGGCCCGGAAGTTGTCGGGGGTTGCCCGAGTTGCGTCGTCTGCCACGTTGAGTCGAGTAGGCACCCAACGCCATTCATTTTTCTTCGTGGTGTTTTCTATCTCGGCGAGGCGGTGTGCAAAGAATGACTTGTATGCACGCGGCTCCGACCTTATCCATGTGAGTGCGGTTCGCGAGTCGCTCCAATAGGTCTTCTCTGTTGACTCGTAGTCGTGTTCTTCCAGGGTGGTTTGAGCCAGGCGCGCTCCCAGTAGTGCAGCTTGAAGCTCGAGTCTCGGCATGGAGATGGGCTTCAGCGGGGTCACTCTGCTCTTTGCGGCTGCTAATGACACGGTTACTGACCCGTCGGTGTGTTGCGTACGCCAGTACACAGCTGCAGCGTAGGCTTCTTCATTCGCATCGACGAAAGTGTGCAGTTGGCGTGAGGCGACTGATGTCGTCAGGTGATCGTAGCAGCGGGGTATTCTCAGCAGGTGTATGTTGTTGAGCTGGGCGAACCATTTGTTCCATCGTTCCCGTAGCTCAGCTGGGAGTGGGTCGTCCCATTGCGCCTTATAGCGCCATGTGTCCTGAAAAATACGTTTACCGGGAGTTATTATTGGTGCAATAAGGCCGAGCGGATCGAATAAGGCCATTATCACACTCAAGGCCTCTCGCTTCGTTGGAGGTCGCGTGTTTGTTTACACTTCGCGCGGGACCTTCAAGTTGCTCGCGTTAAAGCCAAGATGATCTTCGTTGACGTGCCATGTTAGACCCAAGGTTTTTTCTGTCTCTTGGCCGCCGAGTTCCAATGTAGCACTGCTGTCTCGTGGCAGTGATAATTCTTCAATCTCGGTGTCGCCGTCGTGTATCAGTTGAGGCGGCTTGTGCGGCTCGGCGGGGTTGACGACCGGAAAGTGAGGTAGGTACCACGTCCTTCCCTTCTGCGGTGGCATAGGAGCTGATTCTGCATAGCCTGACTTGAGTAGGTTTTCCAAATCTTCATCCCTATCGAGTCTTCGTTCGAGCGTAAGCAGACGCTTCTCAGCTTCCTTGTAGCTTTCTTCTTTCCATGGCAGTCCGGTCTCATATCTTCCATCTGGTAGCCGCTGGCCTTTTATTTCCAGAATCTGCAATTCAGGCAGTTCGGGATCTTCTCGGGGGCGTCGGGGTTCGATGCCCAGTGACTTCAACTTGAGGTCCGTCTTCACTGTGTCCTCAATGGAGTCCTTTACGCGCTGTTGCAGCGTACCGCAGAATGACACTGTTGCAGTCATTGAACTGCTGCATCCGTGTTCGGGATCTTCTCGGGGGCGTCGGGGTTCGATGCCCAGTGGCTCCAACTTGAGGTCCTTCTTCACTGTGTCCTCAATGGAGTCCTTTACGCGCTGTTGCAGCGTACCGCAGAATGACACTGTTGCAGTCACTGAACTGCTGCATCCGTGAAGCACCCATCCCAGCTGAGTGAGCGACGCCACAGGCTGGTTACGGCTTCCGGTGCGCAGCTGACGGGTTACGATGAGATGCCAGTTGTCTTGTCCTAGTAACACTTTGGGTGAAGCCTTCTCGTACGTTATTTTGTCACGTATATCCTCTAGATGTTCGCAGCCGTTGAGATGCTCTTCATACACTGTATCGGGTGAGAAGCGGAGTCGGTTCATGGTGCGGGCGGTTAAGTCGTACTCTTCATCGGCGTACTTCCCTTTGATGAATAAACTCACTGTCTTGCTCTCGTGCTTCATTTCACTGTTCACACCTTGGATGCAGATCTCCTTGGTTGGTCCGTCTGCCCCGATGACGTCGGCTATGGTCTCATCTATCAGCGTGATCGTGCTTCCTTCGTCCAATAAGGCGTAGGTATTGACGCTACCGCTTGGTCCTCTTAGTGTTACTGGTGCCATCTTGAGGTAGGCCTTGCGCTGACTGCGGGGAACTGCTGCTGTGGCTACTTCTGCCGTTGAGGTCGTGATGTCTTAATTCTGTTCTTCACGGTCCCTTGGCGGCATATCGCGATGCAGTAGTCGGTGATGCATTATCTGGCACCCGTTCTTCCCACAGGCTGGTGCTCTGCATGTGGCGCGTCGGTGGTTACTTCGAAGACAGCGAAAACAGACTCTATTCTTCTTGGCTGTTTCCCATCTCGCGGTGTTGTCTAGGGCGATGAACTGCTTGCAGTCAGGTAGCTTATGATCCTTGCTACACTGTGGACATCTCTCTTCTGATGTCTTCTTGTTGATGGTGAGCGTCTGTTCAACTCTTCTGCTTCTTTGAGGACGATAACTGACTCTTCTGTTGTCTTCTGTGTGGTTCACCTCTGGGAGCGCGTAGGAGCTGCACTTGTCTGCCTCTTCTGACAGAAACACAGATATCTTCTTCAGTTCTGGTATGTCTTCTTTCTTCTTTGCAGCGAAGTCGTACCACTTGTTTCTGAGTATAGGTGTGAGTTTCTCGATGATACTTCTGCACATCTCTGGACTGTGTAGGTAGTGCGGCTTCCTCAAGGCTTCTATGGTTCCCACGATGTTTGCTATCTTCCCAGCGAAGATACAGATGTCCTTGGCGTTATCGGTCACTTTGTTAAGAGTCTTGAGCTTCTCCATCTCGACGTGGATGAGTGCTTCTGGTCTGCCTTCCTTCCTTCCGTCCAAGCTCTGATACAGTGCATACATGTTACTGTTTTATTGTGCCGATTTAATAAATATCATTTAAATAATTAAGCTCAAGTTGTCTTGTGAGTTTAAATAACATCGTTTGTAGTTCCCTTTCTCAACTATCAACCAATAAGTGAATTTCGACCTTAACGGTACAGTGATTGAAATCGGGTGCCACAGCTGAGGATCTTAACGGGGCGCCCCGCACACCCGCAACGTTAAAGAGACAGGTGATAATTTTGTCCTAGTTTATCGTTCACCCACTGCGCTTGCGACTACATGTACCTAACGACTCGCATTACATTGCCGTTGTTGGTGTACCTATCTGCGAGCTATGATTTTACAAACTCCTTACTTGTTACTGATATAAATGTTTACTGTATTTACTCTGAAGAACTGATTTATTGCCTTTTATATGGTTGCTAATAATACACAAAGGTGGCCGTCTTGTTGCTTGCATCTAGGTTTCGCGTTTGAGTCTACATTACTTATCAAATAGGTAGCTGAATATTCTGCTTGAGTACCTACCTATTTAACCGCGTAATACAGCGATGTCGGTTAGACGCTCACCGCCGATCACTCCGGAATACACTCAATCTGATTCTGAGTTGAATAAGTTGGACAATACATCGCTCGTATACCTAAGCGGTAACAGAATTAAACGACGCCTTATAAAGCAACCTAGTCCAATCGACTTGGAGAAGAATGATAACGAGGATATCAGAGAACTACTTATCAACTGGAAATCTGAATTCCAGAGTCAAATAAATGAAATGTACAAGTCACAAAATTCCTTAATTACACAACTATCCTCTGACATTAGGGAACTTAAGGCTCAGAACAACAAAATAAAGAAATCAAATGACGAGATAGTACATTCCATGTCCTTCTTAAGTCAACAATACGAAGATGTTAAAAGCAGTCTAGACGTTTTACTAAAAGAACGATTGGAACTGCGACGGAATGTTGAAAATCTGGAGGCAAAAATAAAAGATCTGCAAGTAAAAACTCGATCCGCAAATGTGGAAATTAGGAACATCCCGCAGGTTGAAAATGAATCTTCTAAGGACTTAAAAAACACTGTCTGTAAAATTGGTGGCATCGTAGGGACTGCGATCTCCCCTACCGATCTACGTGAAATATTTCGTCTCCCCGGGAAACCAGGCACAGTGCGGCCCATAATTGCAGAATTCAAAACTGTGGATATGAAACTGGACATGATCTCTTCGGCTCGAGTATACAATAAAGAGAGGAAATTTGAGGACAAGCTGAATACCGAGTCATTGAAAATCACCGGTAAAAAAATTGCGGTTTATGTATCAGACTTCCTTCCCGCAAGCTCCAAAAAGCTATTTCATCAAACGCGTGAGTTTGCTAAACAGCATGCCTATAAATATTGCTGGACAACAAACGGAAATATTTTCCTACGTAAGGCAGATGGAGAAAAACAATTACTGGTTTCCTCTGAGAAGTTCCTCCAGGACTTAAGTAATAATATGTGACAATCACTGCCGACTACTCCTATAACAGCATACCTTGCATGTCTTCTTAACCTAAGCTCGAAATGTTTACCAATATATTATTGTTATTACCTGGTGTTTACTCGCATCACGCCGCTGTCTGAAACAAAAAATATTTATATTGCATGTCTAAGCTTCTCTATCCTTAATCTAACTTGTAAAATATGTACAGATGCAAGTCATTATCACTACACACCATCATACAATATATTCAAAATACCTATTACACACAATAATCTACACCCGCAAATCCTCAGACACTTACCTTCATACATTCATAAAGTGTACACTCATACTCACCCCCATAATATGATACCATTCATAATACTACCTACAGCTAAGTTCCAACAATCATACTCAATATTATTCTGTATCGTGCCATATGGCTACTTTGATGTTGCAATATTACTTTCGTTAAAGCCTAACCTAGTCACCCCTTTTCTCTTAGGAGTACTAGTAGTACAATGTATAGTGATTCTAAGCTTAAATGGCTAACATTGACGAAATAAACAAGGAACTAGATACAAACCCCACTGTGCGCTCATTCAACTGTCAACCGGAAGATTGTCTCCTCTATACTGGCCGTCGGTCTCTCAAAATAATTCATGTAAATATTAGTAGCTTAAACAAAAATCTTGATCAGTTTATCTTAATGCTGTCTAAGACAGGTGTTGTTTTTGATATTATTATTTTCGGCGAGTGCTGGCTAAGTAAAACTGACACTATACCTGGTTTAGATGGTTACATAGCGCACAATTCAAAATCCTTACTTAACCAAAACGATGGTCTTGTAATTTATACAAAAAAAGAACTCAATTGTAGGGTTAGCGAGCCGTATTTCAAAGGAGCTAGTTGCTTGTTGTGTCTAGTTGATGATCGGGTTGCTGTCGTGGCAGTGTATCGTTCCCCATCCCTAAAATCGGTAGAAGACCATAACAATTATAAAGAGAGTCTCAATAATGTCTATGATACTCTAACCACGCATCATTCGGTTTTGGTGGGTGACACAAACATTAATATACGTCCCGATAGCTCTGATTTAATATATGATGAATATTTAACTGTTAACGCTTCCTATGGATTGTTCCCTACTCATACTTTCCCCACTAGAATTAGCCAAAGGTGCATAGACCATTTTTTTGTTAAATCAAATCTCCCCTCAGTTACCTTAGTCTTAGAATCCCACATAACTGATCACAAACCCATTGCTCTATTCCTAGAACAATCTAAGATTATTTCTAATAATAACTCTCATATTAAAAGTAAAATCAACTTAACGGACATTAAAACTGAAATCGAAAAGACTGACTTCTCTAATATAATGCAAATGTACGATACAAATGCCGCTACAAACTGCTTTATTTCAACCCTATCAACAATAATCTCCAATTACACAAGCGTCAACAAGATATCTAGAAAACATAGGATCTTGAAGCCTTGGATGACCCCAGGGCTGGTTCGATGCATCCGAAACCGGGATAGATTGCACATCAAACATAGAAAATCTCCTGATAACATAACTCTCAAAATAACGTATACACGGTATCGAAACTACTGCAATCGCCTCGTTCGAGACGTCAAATTAAAATATAATAAAAATTTGATTGACGAGGCTGGTTCTAATATAAAAGCCCTCTGGACAGCAATTAAAAGCATCATGGGTACTCTGAAGAACCACGATTGTCCCCTGGAGCTCCTAAGCACTAACTGTGACCCTAAACAATCCGTAAACGACATAAACGTCTTCTTTGCTTCTGTTGGAATGAAGTTAGCCGAAAAAATTACACCTCTTGACCCGGGTAACAGCAGCCCCTTGCCAGCCTCTCCACCAGCGAACTCACTTTCATCTATGGTCCTATTGGAAGTGACTGAGACTGACGTTGATACCATAATTTCTCAATTACGGCAAGATTGTGCCACAGGGTGGGATGGTATACCAGCTCGCGTTCTAAAGCTCTGCAAGGAACTTGTCCCCCCAATAACCCACATCTGCAACCTTGCTATAAACTCGGGTATATTTCCGGAAGCTTTGAAGAAAGCCATTATTCATCCGGTCCACAAGAGTGGCAATAGGGACTGCGTTGACAACTATAGACCTATCTCAATACTCTCTGCAATGTCGAAAATTCTGGAAAGAATCCTGAATAACGCACTTAAACATTATCTAGAAACATTTGATATTTTAGCCAAAAACCAGTATGGATTTCGTTCAGGTATTTCCACCGAAGACGCCGTGATAGATCTGACTAGCAACGTTGTCAAAAACTTAGACTCGAACAACAGATGTCTGTGCATCTTTTTGGACCTTTCCAGAGCGTTCGACACAGTCTCTGCGTCAGTCTTGCTGGACAAAATGGAAAAATTGGGGATACGTGGTCTCCCCCTCAATATTTTCAGGAACTACTTACAAAAAAGGAATCAGAGAGTAAAAATTGGGAATGAGCTTAGCGATGAGGTTAATGTTACTACTGGCGTCCCGCAAGGGAGTATTTTAGGCCCCACATTGTTCCAGCTTTATGTAAATGATCTCTGTACCATGCCTCTCCCTTATACCAGCACTTTCACCTATGCGGACGACACTGCACTTGTAGTATGGGGTCCAAACTGGCAGATAGTGAAGGAAAGAGCGGAAAACTCTCTAAGACTGGTAATGATCTGGCTTTCTAAGAACTTACTTACAATCAACCTGAGTAAAACTCTCTTCGTCCCTTTCTCCCTATCTAAACTTAATACTCCACCTAACAACTACGCTTTAAAAGCCCATACATGTGCCCGGGATATAGATTGTGGTTGCCAGGAAATAGCTCGAGCCTCTTGTGCAAAGTATCTAGGAGTGCAAATAGATAGTAGGCTCTCGTGGGACGTCCAGGTTGCTACGGTTAAAGCCCGAACTAGAAAGCTGATTTACTTTTTTAGAGCCCTGCGTGACACAGCCTCTCTACAAAAACTAAAAATGGTATATATCGCTCTCTGTCAATCTGTTATTCAATATTGTATCCCAGTGTGGGGGGTTGCAGGTAAGACGCAACTTCTGGAACTTGAGAGAGCGCAGAGAGCCGTGCTCAAAGTCTTAAATAAGAAGCCAATTAGGTACCCCACTGCTCAACTATACGCTGACAATCAAGTTCTAACTGTGAGACAACTCTTTGTGCTCAAATCAATAATTAAGATTCACCAAAACGTAGCTCCTCCAGAACCTGGTAAAAAGCGTAGCAAGAGGTCAGTGTGTCCGGTAGTTCGCAGTAGGACAGCATTCGCTAGGCGCCAATTCAAAAGTCTGGGCTGTAAAGTATACAACTTGCTTCACAAAAATAAAAACATAGTGGGTCTGAATCGTCATGACGTAAAAAATATAGCAACAAGTTGGTTACTTCAATATGACTATGACGGTACAGAAGCAATACTAAAATTTCTGGAGTGAACACTTTTGATGACTAACTCTCTTCAACGTACGCACATACGAACACACAAACAGACGCACACCAATACACACACACACACACATGCGCACACACACACAAATACACATACCCACACAAATACACATACACACACACACTCACATTCACACAATATACATACATATATGCATACAGGCATACATACATACATTACAACATCCCACATACATCCATACTGACTTACATTATTATACTACGCTACTTACTCAACACGAAGTTATAGTGATTTGTAACATCTTATCTAATAAAATGAATGTTTAAAACTTACCTTGTACAATAATTCTTGCAATTAAAAGTCACTGTGTCACTCAATTGTAACGAATAGTCAAAAGAGCACTGTTTCCCAAGATACAGGTTTTGGCCTAGTTTGGGAATCAGTATCAACATTAATTGTATGAAAGTTATAGCGCACAGTTATTTGTTTGTAAAAATATTGTATTGATTTTTGAGTCAAATAAACATTTATTATTTATTATTATTATTATAATCTTCTCTCGAGGGCCCTTATGATCACCTCGGGGTCAGGTTGACTCAGCATTAGACACTCGACTGCTTCTTGTGCGAGTCCACGTAAACTTTTTCTAATTCTTGCGATATTTTCGTTCTTCGTGAAGTATATACCCGATTCTTCATACGTAGTCTTGAAG
Organism: Cybosia mesomella; assembly: GCA_946251805.1. NCBI lineage: Eukaryota > Metazoa > Arthropoda > Insecta > Lepidoptera > Erebidae > Cybosia > Cybosia mesomella. The sequence continues at coordinate 20,992,065 of OX276411.1, forward strand.
GCGAGCCATTCTGTGCTGCTGCCGCTGAAGATCGGTAGTTCTCGTATATACTTGGGCGGCTCCCTGTTGCATCTCATAGCCTCATAGGGCCGCGGTGAGCGTAGCTACATCGATCACGGAGTTCTTCACTGGTGCACTTCCTTCTGATTTTTCCTGGGTTTGACACTTCTCCACTAGTTGACCCCTATCTTGGCAGGTCTGAGTGTTTTCCTCGATGTCTTGCCCCTTTTCCTTCAGGTTGGGTGCCGCAGCGTCATCCTTCTGTAGCCACGTGTTAATACGTACCGATGCCAGATCTTCCTCAGACCCGTCGTCGCTGCTCTCGTCCTGCAGTAGCCGCTGTAGACGGATCTGTTCTATCTCTGCTTCGGCTTGTATTTGCTTGAGCTTCAGTTCTGCCAAGCGTTGTTTGACCTCCAGTTCCTTCTTCTTTCTTGAACTGGTGGAGCGGCGTGACCCCTTGTCCAAAGGCCGCATGGTGCGCTGTGAGCTAGGCTCTCCATATACAACGCGCGGGTGTGGGGCGATCCTTTTTCTGTCGTCCCTGACTCTTCGGTAGTCACAGTTGTGCTGGACGTGGTCTGCTCGGTGCTGACTGTGGCTTCCGACGCACCACTGTCCGCATAACTTCTGGCCTCTTCCGTGGCCGCAGGGTGTAGTACTGATCTTGGTACTGGTGCTGATGCTGATGCCGGTTCCTCTTCCTGACGACGCTTCCCTCCATCCCTGGTGAGAACCATTCTTCTTTCTTCAAGTTTATACTTACCTGGAATTCCGACGGATCGTGGACTTTATTCCGACCCTTCGACCCGGTTCCAATGGGCCATAGACGTTCGTGACAGACTATGACCTGATAAGGTTCCAAATAGACTGTCACTTCTCCCTTAGTTGAAGAACGATGAAACGTCTACGGCTGGCAGTTTACTTGAAGTTGACCTGGATCTTCGAAGGACCGTGGACTTTATTCGGCTCCGAAGGACCAATGTTAAGGACCGTGGTTCGTAACAGACTATGACCTGATAAGGTTCCAAATAGACTGCCACTACTTCGCGGTCGCCTTCAGTGGACTGTATTTGTTGGATGTTGAGTCGAAGAATGAAACACTTGGATGGGTGGACTTCATTGACGTCAGTGAGGCATCGGATGTACTTGGCCCAGCACTACTCTTGATCTACTACTTCCTGTTGAGCTTCCTTGTTCCTTGAGAGACTCTTGTTGTCTACTTGTTGCTCCATGTCCATTATTTTCCTAACAAATGGTCCCTGCTTTTATAGTCTTTTGTAGTGCTGGCCCGCGATCCAAATTACCTCACCTCCGCATTTCCATTTATTTATAGAACTTATGTTTTACATATTAATCACATAGCATATATGTACATTGGTAGCAATAAGACTTGCACGACGATAGGTACTTACATCTGTACCGTGCGACGTCGGGCTACTGAATGACGGGCGGATTGACCCCTCAGGCTTATATATGGGCCCTGCCTCCCGCGAGCTACTATATAATAAAATGGCACCAGCCGGGGGAGCGCATATTCGCTTCTTACGGCGTGGGAGGCAGTCGCGGGGTGTAATTAAACTTACATACTAATATACAAAGTCGTATTTCCTATTTATACGAAGTTATGTTAGATTCTGAGTAATGCATTTACGTAATTATATTTGCAATTATGCTTTTCGGGGAATGTACTTTCTTTATTAAATTTGGCTCTAACATACTTAATTACTCAGAAAACTAACTCCTAACAGTAGTAAGCTATTTATCTTAGCTTAATATCAAAGTTATTACATAATTACGTTTTATTTTACGTAAATCTAACATTTTCATAATTTATTCGTTATATTCACGCTTACTTAATCTACGTGTCACTGGCACATGTGTCTATAGTTTATTTGTGTCGTGCACAATACTAAAATGCAGAACAGGATCTTACCTGACATATCCATGCCTAGAACACACCGCTACAACATTGCCCCCCTCACCATTCAGGAAGCAGAGGTCAGTAACCCACACCGGCCGTCGCAACTGCAGCCAATCATGAGGAAGGTTTTTGGCAACAAATATTGGAGCTGGTTCACCAATACGCCATATTTTGAGGTCATTTTCTTCACCTCCTAAAATGATATAAGGAAGTTCTTCTTACTAGGTAAACCATTAAGATAGATTTAGAAAAAGAGAACATCCAGGACGGGACCCGAACCCGCGAGCAGTCCACCACTATAGGGGGAATGCTCTGACCAACTGAGCCACCTAGACACGCCGCAGATATTGGAAACTCTCTGATATATTTTCGAAACTATTAAGATGTTAAAAAATTTAATGTTGTCCCAATCATTGTCCTAAACCGGTTTGGGTGGGGTTCCTCAGATGATGTGAACGTGGAGTTACCCCACCAACTATGGACTGGACAGAATATGGACATATTGCAGTCTTCTATAGCAATTTTTTTTTAAATTCTTTATTGTACACACTGTAAACAATTTACAAACATTACAGATAAAATCAGTGTAAAATCAGATAAAATCACGTCGGGGTCACCACTTTGGAGGCTATTCCTACAGGGTTACGTGGGAGTGTCTTAATAAAAGATGGCGTACACTTATAACGTTTATTGCCGGTCACACAAAATGTCTCATAATATATAACTTATATATTAGTCACTAGAACACTTGATACTAACTAGGAATATCTATAAGTGAGCGAGTTTATATGTGGCTGTCTGTAGCAAGCCTCCAGTATGAACTGGCTTCACAGAGCGCGAGCGCTCCGTCGCCGCCCGGCAAGGAATTTGCTGACATCGCGTCTGTGACGCGACGCCGCTACAGCGAGCTTAACTCAGTATTGAGTTTTATCCCAGCAAACCTTTGGGGGTTCGTAGAGAAGGACAACAAATGGGTAAACATGGGTGTACAACCAGATGAAACCATTTCCACAATGCCAGCATTGGCACCGATTCACTATGGTATCTTAAAACGAACCAACTGTCTTGTGCAAATGTAACCTTTTAGGATACGGTACAAAAAATCATATATACCTTTTTTTTTTGTGCGGAAATCCCTTCGGATACCCCCCCGCCGGCCAGCGGGGGCGGTTATGTCGGGCATGAACCGACTAAAACCGCACGCCGTCTCGGGTCTACAGACGCCGGGGTGTAAGGTTACCCATAGAGCATATCCCTCGCACTCCGACTGACCCTGGGCCATTCGCAGTGTCCCCTCTGATAACAGCAGAGGGGTACCTGGAGCGACCACCCCCCCCCCGCGGGCCCACCATACCCCGACCCTCTCGTGCAATGGGGTCAGCTGGCCCTGAAAAGAGCCGGTTGGTCAGACTCTTGGCCGTTGACGTTGACGCCAGCTACTCCAGAGGAGCAATCAATGATGCGTCATCGCCCACGTTGCCCAGGGTGCACCAAACTTGGACGTGATCCAACCAGTCGCACCCCAATACAAAAAAGCATATATACCTGTAGCAAAAATATTCCCATCCTCATAAACCCGCATCCTGTCAATTTTGCCGACATTCAGCAGCTCTTCAGACTTCTTGCTCCAAACTTTCACCACTCCACTGGACAATGCTGATATGAGCCTTCGTTTATATCGCCCTAGTCCTACAATGTCTCCAGTTGCATAGTCCGCAGTGTAAGATTTTGAGAAACCTTCTATTGTATTGTACACTTGGATCTGGAAATAATAACATGTTTCAGAATTGACACTGATAGATATGAAAACTTTATGCACATGGGGATGTACAAAAGCGGACTTAATGCTAACGACATTATCTACCAGTCTACCTTGGGGTGATGCAGAGATAAATTGAAGTAGGTGCTCGTATGGTTTTGATGTAACATTATTATTAGAAGGTACAATAAATAACTCCGCCTGTCACCGCAGCAGAAGCAGGCCGGGACAGTGGGGCGGCTAGCGCCCCTCCCCCAAACCGGGGCAAGACGGGGACACCGTGGTTCCCAAACCCGAGGGGGCCATCTCGAAACCGGAGATGGCCCAGGGTCAGTCGGGGTGCGAGGGATATGCTCTATGGGCAACCTTACACCCCGGCGTATTAAGACCCGAGACGGCGTGCGGTTTTAGTCGGTTCAAGCCCGACATAACCGCCCCCGCTGGCCGGCGGGGGGGTATCCCCGGTAATATACAACAACACACACATATAAATATATATACATTTATAATGGGGTGTGTTCAGAAGAATTGTTCGGTATGATGCCCACGGCCACATTCTATCAACGCACCGCTGACAACAGGGAATTCATCCTCACACGTTGCGACCGAAAGCGGTGCGTACAGTTAGGTATGAACGGCACTTTATTCCGCGCACCCTCAGGCTGTGGAACGATCTCCCTGCTGTGGTTTTACCAAGCGTCTACAATATGGTGTTCTTCAAGTAGGGTATTAGAAGTTTTTTACAGGGTCGGCAGCACGAGTGTGACGCCTTTAGTGTTGCACACGTCCATAGGCCACGGTAACCGCTTCCCTTCAGGTGGGCCGTGAGCTTGTATCCCACCTGAGTGGTATTTGTAAAAAAAAATATTTTAGTTATTATGTTTTAACTACCATCAGTCACTGTAGAGCTGGCGTACTTTATATTTGAACGTGAAGTGCCATTCATAGCAAGTCAGTTTACAATTTAAGGTGTCTGCACAGAATATATCCTTTTCTTCCTTAGAGCCTTCCCCCAACTCAGTTGGGATCGGCTTCCAGTAAAACATAACATTAACATAACATAAACTCACGCCTATATCCCCGAAGGGGTAGGAAGAGGCGCTAGCACCCACATTTCGCCAGTTTATGTTTAGGTCCCAATGTAATAGGTGGCGAGCCTATTGCCATTAACCGGGCACTTATGAACCTGCGATAAATACACACATAACTTCGAAAAGCATCGAAAAGTCATTGGTGTGTACCATGGTAAAACCTCGTGCCTCGTCTCAGCACTCCATTACCCATACCACTAGGCTACCGCGGCTTTAACTAAACTAACTCAAAAACTCAAAAATACTATTATATGCAGATGATATGAAAGTTATGAAACAAATATCAACTATCACAGACGCTGAGCTATTGCAGCAGGATCTTGAGCGGTTCCAGGAATACTGTAGCCGAAACAGGCTCGACTTGAACGTCGCTAAGTGCTTCGCGTGTTCCTTTACACGTAAGCCCAATCCCATAAGCTACGATTATAAGCTGCGGGGGAGGTGTCTGTCTAGAGTTAACGCGATGAAAGATCTTGGTGTCACGTTCGACTCAAAGCTCCTTTTCGATACACATATAGACAGTATTGTCACTAAGGCCTCAAAAGCGTTAGGGTTTATCTTAAGAACGTCAGCAGATTTTCAGAGCATAAAAACAATAAAAATATTATATTGTTCCTTGGTTCGAAGCCATCTCGAATATTGCTCTCAAGTATGGAATCCTATCTATAACACGTATATAGACAGAATAGAGAGCATACAAAGGAGGTTCTTGAGGTATATACAGTTTAGATCACAGTGTTATCTTCCAAATTATTATAGCCGTTGCAAAAAATTTCATATCCTTCCACTATATGAGCGAAGAAAAATTGCTGACTTATCGTTCTTTTTCAAAGTCATGAACGGGTCGGTTGACACGCCTGAGTTGGTGAGCAAGATAGGCATACGGGTTCCATCTGCATTTTTTCGTAGACCTGAGTTAATCTATACTCCTATCGCAAGAACCACGTATCGCCAAAACTCATATATGATCAGAGCTGGTCGCATATACAACGAAGCATCCCAGAGTGTTGACATTGATATCTTTAACACCAGTGTGCCTATATTAAAGAAACTTTCTTGTGAGCACTTTTTCGGCGATAAAACGAATGTTTGAGGGACAGATTGATTTCTGTACTCATTCTATTTTGTCTCTGTTTTTTTGTATTTTAATTCCTTTTCTTTTATTATTGTTGTTTATTTTTTGTGTTTTTTTTTTTTTTTATTTATTTGCTATTGTTTTAAGTACCTAAATCCGTTGTTTCTACTACTGTTTCTTGAAAGCTAACACTTAATCGTAACATCTACATGTGAAAACTTGTAACTGGCCCTCGCATGCTATATTATACACTTTGCTCATTATACTAGCTGTAAGTTTTCCGAAAATGTAAAAATAAAAAAAATAAAATAACTATTAAATGGCCGCCCTTCAATATTTTACATGAAGCACTTGCCTGACCTACACAATCTATAAGAATATCGAAGTACTATTGTTACAATAAGTTATTAGACTTTTTAGGGCTCCAGTTACCCGTAACAATTGCCACAGATGTTCTTAATGTTCTTAAGGCAGCCGGGACCGATGGCTTAACGTGATCTCCCACTCAATGTGTGAAGAACATCCTGATACTGACCCACTGGGCCTACCGCCCAAGTGTCGTCGATATCACAGCCGTCGAAATGTTGCGCTGGTCAAGGTCGACGGCCATTTTGTACCGCCCCATTGATAATCGATGCCGGCGCAGCGTAAGAATGAATGAAACGCTGTTTTTGACAGTTAAATAGCTGCCGCCTAAAAAAATTCAAATCTACGGCGTCGCTTTGAAGTGTCATTTCATTACGGCACCTCATGAGGTGCCGTAGGTCAGCAGTCGCCCCCATAAAAGCCATAGTAGCCCAGTGTTAGGTGCAATAGGACGGCAGAACCCACTCGTCGGCAGTCGCACCCATAAAAGCCATAGTAGCCCAGTGTTAGGTGCAATCGGCATCGTAATCAACCGTCGGAAAAGAAAATAATATTCAAACCGACAGCTCATGAGGTGCCGTAATGAAATGACACTTCAAAGCGAAGCCGTCGATTAGAATTTTTTTAGGCGGCAGCTATTTAACTGTCAAAAACAGCGTTTCATTCATTCTTACGCCGCGCCGGCATCGATTATCAATGGGGCGGTACAAAATGGCCGTCGACCTTGACCAGCGCAACATTTCGACGGCTGTGATATCGACGACACTTGGGCGGTAGGCCCACAGGCTGGTATTGTTGAACCTTGCGATGCCCCTAGCTATCTTTTAATACCAAAGTGACTAAATGATAGCAACAGGATCACCTCCAATTACATCATAACAAAAATATGTCTAAAAAAGAATGGGCACTACGACTCCGCTACTGAATGTCGAAGTTTAAAATGTCGACGTATGTTAGTTCTAAAGTACAGGATCTCGATGTACACCAGTTCCAAAGTTCACTGCAGCGGAGTATGCAAGGCCGATTTGATAAAACAATATCACGAGACACACAACAATTAATTTTCTAGGTGGTTATGCAGTCCGGGGGGAACGGAATCGGAGCGGCCGGTATACCCTGGGCGGCGGTCAATGGCTTCCCCTTCACCCCTTCATAGGGTTGCATTGATCGTCGGCCAATACCCAACGTGGCGGGAACACATCGCTCTCCGTACTCCTCTGCTTTCAGAGGAGATAGGATGAGCGATGCTGTTAGTGGTGAGATGGCCCAGGGTCAGCCGGGGTGCGAGGGATATGCTCTATGGGTAACCTTACACCCCGGCGTCTGAAGACCCGAGACGGCGTGCGGTTTTAGTCGGTGCAAGCCCGACATAACCGCCCCCGCTGGTCGGCGGGGGGGTATCCGAAGGGATTTCCGCACGATAAAAAAAAAAAAAAAGGGTACTAGTAACCAAATACTAGTAGTTGCCTTTAACCTCTCCAGCTAAGCTAAGTTGCCTGTTTTAGGAGTGGGTTCAGATCGGTAGTGTAATGTCCAGGATTCAAACCCAAGACTCTCAACTGTAAGGCCAATTCCTTAAGAACTAAGCTGTCCACACTTCTGCTCATTGTCCTGCATAAATTACACACCTGCTGATTTTTTTTCCCTATCAGTATTTCAGTCTGTTCCTTATTTCCCCACTCCATCCGAGTGACACCATCATCTTTCTGAAGTGACTTAATATCTATGAGGTTCTCTATACATTTCTTGTTGTTTTTCGTTGATTCTGTATGGTATTTGATATCTGAAACAAAGCCTAATAGTTAGTACAAGTTACAGGAATTTTAGGGTTTTCTGTGTCCAGTATCTATGGTATGGTATCACGGGCTGGTATCCGCAACTCCACGACAAGGCGCGGTTTTTGTGTCTCTCGTTTCTGTGTCCAGTATAGGGTTATTCACGGGTATTATTGGGTGCACCTGCTTATTGAAAGACAAGGCTCTAGTGCAGGCTTGGCTCTCGGGATGAGGAAGCCAGACAGTAGACGACTACTGCAACAGCAAAAGCTTAAACATATGAGATGGGCTCGTGCCCATAAAAGCTGTTTAAGCCAAATGAAGACACCGAGTAAGCAGACCCCGGACTCCGAGGTGCAAGTTCGTGCGGCCTCTCATATGTTATTTTTGCATTTACTATAGTTGTTGTTGTTGAGTGCCGGGAAGAAAATACACAATTTAACACTAAATTGATTGGTATATTGTTTTTGATGGCCTCTGTGGCATAGCGGTAGTGCACTTGACTGCTACGTCAGGGGGCGCGGGTTCGATTCCCGCTTCGTGCAAATAAACAGAAACATAACATGACATAACTTCACGCCTGTATCCCCGAAGGGGTAGGCGGAGGTGTATTACACACCCACGATTCGCCAGTTATGTTAAGGTCACAATGTAATAGGGGGGAGCCTATTGCCATCTACCGGGTAAATATTTGTATGCATGAATATGTCTATTTGCATTGGTCTGGGTGTATCTCTGTATAATATGTATGTATTTACAAAAAAAAGTATACAAGTAGGTTTATCCGCATTCTAGAACCCATAACACAAGCTAGTTAAACTATGCTTACTGTAGGTCTAGAAAGCACTGTTAGATTTTTTTTTTATATTTAGGACACGTCAATTTGACTTCACCTCGCCTGATGGTAAGCTGAAGATAAAGTCTCATAAAAGAGGGTCACCATTTCATACACGTACCATGTTAACAATGGTGGCACTCAGCTTGACGGCCTCATCAGAAGAGGATGGTCGTCGCAGCACTGCGTGACACCCACCGGTCCCACTAGTGCTGCGACCACAATCCCCCTGCCCGGCAATGCACTTGCTGACCCCTGAGCACAATCAAACCGAAATTGCATTACTATGGAGGGCTTTTCGTAATCGTGCACGGTGGTACCCACCCGGCCGAATTTTGTGACAAATTTGTGTCATCAAATTTCTACCACCATTATTATTATTAAGGGCTACTGGGCAACCCGGTAAAGGTCGACCTAGGCGTACGTATTCCAATCAGATCGATGACGTTTTGAAGAAGGGCCAGGTCAGAAGTACCCGTAACCGGCGTGCATGTATGAAAACAATTATGAAAGTGGAAGAAGCGAAAGGCGTATGCCAAGATCGTAGCAAGTGGAAAGATGTTGTCTCTGCCTACCCCTACGGGAAAAAGGCGTGACTATATGTATGTATGTATGTATGTATGTATGTATGTTATTATTATTATTTCCTTTATTTAATTTCTATACATATAATTACATTTTTAAATATATATAAAAAAAATACAAATATATTTAAGAATATAAAAATAGTGCTCCACCGGCATGGGGTACAGTAAAGCTGCCGGTGGTTACGGCTCCAGGGAGAGGAACTTCCTCACTATGCGTGCCGTGCCTGGCAGAACGGCCTTGTGCATCAAGCCTTTGAGCCAGCTGCCTAAACGAGAGCCTCATAAGGTGTTGATCGAGGTTCTTGGCGATAAGTCCATGTGCTGACACGACTATCGATACAATAACAGCTAAGTCCACATCCCACATGTCGACAATCTATCAATATTTTATTTGTTTTTCTTTTTCTGCCTTCATGAGATTCTCATCATGGGGGACAGTGGTATCAACTATCATTGCACGGCGCTCTAATCGATCCATTATCAGTATATCAGGCTTATTGGCAACAATAGTCCTGTCAGTGATAATAGATTGATTCCAGTACAATGTGACACGACCATTTTCGAGAACTGGGTCGGGCACATACTTGTAGTATGGCACCTCCGAAGTCACAAGATTGTATTTAAGGGCAAGTTGCTGATGTACAATCCTATTATTATTATTATTGTTAAAATGTTATAAAAGTAAAAATGTCCGATTATTATGTCTTGTTGGTTAGCTACTGTTGGAAGCTCAGTTTGCACTGGCACCTAATGTTACTTGGTTTTTGTTTACTTGGTAAACACATGGGATAGCTGCATGTGTAATGCACGAATTGCAGGCGGCTTCATGTGTGACACTTTTGGCAAATTGCAATCGAAATGAAAAAATTATATACAGTGGTGAGCAATGAATCTATTTATACATATATCAAAACTCAAAGCAGAAATTGATGTCATGTAAAGTAATATTGATTCTACAGATGTTAATATGAAGACAAGTACTTACGTTTGAATGAACCTATTTTACTTGCGACAAATATGTCGACTTCTTTATCTTCTGTTATTATCATTGTTGACTGTGTTTTATTGATCATTTATTTAATGTTTAACATAGTATTTTAGCAACCAAAATTAACAAAATACACGTGAATGTATCTGTCAACAGACTGTCAAATGTCAATTCATTTTTTTATTTTTTTTTTATATTTGCTCCTTTCGGAACAGGCTAAGGTTCTATAACAAATGTCAATTCAATTGAAAAAAGACATTTCAGACAACAGCTTACCAATTTTTTATTTTTTTCATTTGCTTATTAGTTAAATATTAGTGATCAAACTAAAATAAACCTGAAATAAAATATTTTCATTTATTTATAAATAATTTATTAGGTGTGTTTGCATTTTGTATGAACGTACCACAGAGTAAGTAATATTCTACAATATGTATTGAGTTCATTACCAGTATATATATATTGTCTATGGAGTTCATCGACCCCAGTAGTCCTGTCAAAATAAATACAATTATAAGTGTTTCCATATGTACTTTCCATCAGTAATTGATCATCAATTATTGTCTATTGTTTAAACTAAACAATTCTGCAAATACTGCATTTATTTATAGATCGCAAATGTTATTATCAATCATATTACCATACACGTTCGGACTTTTAATTCAGAAATATGGATTTTTCGTCAATTTGTCGTACATGTTTAGGTGTTGATTTTTTAAATCCCATATTTGCAGTTAATGACGAGCATGATCGTTTTTCTGATGCTATTTACATCGCTACTGGTATTCAGGTAACCAATTACTGAAAAAATACACTATTGTACTAATATATCATTATTAATTGCAATAGTTTGGATGACTGGGTATTTTTGGGCCCACCAACATCCCTAGGGGCTAAACCAACCTCACCTGGGAGCCGGAACACCTGGGGATTGATGAATGAGGCTCTGGCGCAGACTTTCTTCTCGGGATTGAGAGGTCAGATGATCGTTGCCCCCATAAAAGCTGTATAAGTTAAATCAAAAGGAGAAGAGGAAGTAAGTGGACAACGAGCTGATGGCCATGGATGCAACCGGGGACAATGCTGAGATGATGATGATGCGTTTTGATAACCAATATGTTGAGTTCCATTTGACTCACTTATGTATTAAAAAGTTTAAAACCTTCTAAAATGTTTGTTTTTATTTTTAGGTTCAAGTCAACGATAATTTACCCCAAAATATGTGTACCAACTGCATAAGTAAGCTCAATGATGCTTTGAAATTCAGAAAACAATGTCGGGCAGTAGAAGTAAAATTATTAAAACAAACAAAAAATAATTCAACCGTAACTAAAAAACTTAGTAAGAAAAAAATACACTTAAAAAGTGAATGTAGCAACAAAAAAGCACCAGATGCTATCATAATAGTTGATGTTAATGATGTTGAAAGTAACACTGATTATGAGAATAATTCAGAAAAAACAATAAAAACTGAAGTCAGAGATAACGAGTTTAAAATTGAAACCTATTCAAACGATGATTTACCTTTGAAACAGTTAACTTCAGAAGTAAACATTAAAGCTGAACTCAATGATAATGATTCTGAAAATAAAACTGATTTAAAAGTTGAGTTTCCTTCGATGAAAATATTAGACCGCAGTGAAAATATACCGAATTATTATGAATATGTTTACGGAGAATCGGATATAGATATATCAGAAGATGAAAAATATGAGAATCCTGAAACTCGTAATGAATCACCAATAATCATCAAAACATACACAATATTAGCAGATAATAAAGTAAAAGATAACCATATAGATATAAAACAAATTGAAAACCATTATAGAAAACCTTTAAACATTTCTTTTTCATCAACGGCATTATCAAAAAGCCAAAATGATGTGGACAGACCATACGAACTTCTATTTGATAACAAAAGTATAAAACCATCTAGGGCAATATGTAAGCTGTGCAGCAAAGAGTTGTCCATCAGAAGTATTGACTTACACATGGCTCGCACACACCCGGGAGCCGACAAGAGAAAAGTCAAGTGTGATCTGTGCGATACCTACGTAATGAAGAATAAATTAAATAGACATATGACTTTGAAGCATGGCAAGTCTTTTAAATGTGGTGTACGTAAATTAAGTCTTAATTAATCTTGCATTATTAAGTCCAATAATTATACAGCCTCTGTGGCGTAGCGGTAGTGTATTCGAGTGCTACACAGGGGGCGCGGGCTCGATTCCCGCTCAGTGCAAATATTTGTATGCATGAATATGTCTATTTGCATTGGTCTGGGTGTTTCTATATATAATATTATTCTGGAACCGCATTCTGGAACCCATAACACAAGCTAGTTAAACTATGCTTACTTTGGGTCTAGAAAGCGCTGTGTAGAATGTTGTAGAATATTTATTTATTATATTCAACGACGGATGGGGAGAAGCGGTCAGATATTTGACTGTGAAATCCAGAGGTTGCAGGTTCAATTCCTGTGAAAATATATGTGTGTATGAATATTGGCATTTGCATTTGTCTGGGTGGTATGTATAATATTTATGTAAAATATGTATGTGTTTATTTACATTCTAGAAACCAGTTAAGCGACATTTACCTTGGGGCTAGATAGCACTATGTTTACAATATATATTTACAAAAGAATCCCAAAATAGGCAAGGCCTCCCTCTACTAGGATCCACAGTTTAGATCCACATATGGATCATTGGATAGATTTATATCCGTTCCGATCCACATATGGATCTTTGGATACTTTTCACTATTTAACTACAAAGCGACTAAAAAACTACTAGCTTGCTATCGAGTTCCGGCGCTTCTGGGTTAGGTTAGGTTAGAACTGTGACCTAGCGGAACCAGCTAGTAGCTTTTTAGTGGCTTTGTAGTTAAATAGTGAAAGTATCCAAAGATCCATATGTGGATTGGAGCGGATATAAAAGTATCCAATGATCCACATGTGGATCTAAACTGTGGATCCTAGTGGAGGGAGGAAAATTGATTATTCACAATGAATGTAAAGATTACTGTACAGATTTTGGTTTTATTAGAAAGGTCTTAATCAGAAATAAAAACTACCAAATGTTTGATTGCAATTAGTGGAGTAGAACCGGTGATATAACTAAGAATATAATCATCTGGTTGCCATTACCAACATCCACGCCAGCTAATTATTATTATTGTAAATTTAATTGAAGTAATTAGGTGGAGTAATCAAAAAACAATGTTTAAAAATGACTGTAAAGTCGTTCATTGTTTCCGTAGTTCGCAAGAATTACGGTAGATGGCTCCATCGTCGCCTTAAGACGTATATAATATATCGGAGAGTTTCGAATATCTGGGACGTGTCTAGGTGGCTCAGCTGGTCAGAGCATTCCCTCTGTAAGGGACTGGTCGCGGGTCCCGTCCTAGATGCTCTCTTTTTCCGATCTAAATCTATTGTAAGTTTAAACCATTCAGGAGGTATATTGTATGTTGCAGTACTGTAATTCAGAGTTCGCCAGCAAAGAGAAGCTGATTGAACATAACATTGCATGCACAGCAAAGAAAAGAAAACGGAAAAATAAATTGGTATGTATATCTCTTTAGATAAAGAACTCAAATCGAAAAATTCGAATTAGGAATTCAAAGACGATTCTATACATACGCACTTTATAAACGCATATACATAAAATTCAAAATAAAACTTATTATATTATATAACTGTATCATAAAAAAACTCAATAAAGCACCGCTATCTTTTTTTATTCATTAAACTAGTCTAAGGTTTTAGGCTGAATAGGCACACGCATGCGCAGTTCGAACTATGAAAAAAATGGCGCCCTTGTAACCTACAGAGTGAAGATAAAGTAGTGTATGAAACTGCATATAACTTAGGTATTAAAGCACTTGTTGGGTAACCTCCTCGAGTGTCGCTCCGATTCCGATCCCGCTGCAGTCCGGGGGGAACGGAATCGGAGCGGCCGGTACACCCTGGGCGGCGGTCAATGGCTTCCCCTTCACCCCTTCATAGGGTTGGCATTGATCGTCGGCCAATACCCAACGTGGCGGGAACACATCGCTCTCCGTACTCCTCTGCTTTCAGAGGAGACAGGATGAGCGATGCTGTTAGTGGTGAGATGGCCCAGGGTCAGTCGAGGTGCGAGGGATATGCTCTATGGGTAACCTTACACCCCGGCGTCTGAAGACCCGAGACGGCGTGCGGTTTTAGTCGGTGCAAGCCCGACATAACCGCCCCCGCTGGCCGGCGGGGGGGTATCCGAAGGGATTTCCGCACGATAAAAAAAAAAAAAAAAAAAAAAAAAAGGTATTAAAGCACTCGAGTCAACCTATTATCGCATAAAATAATAAACAGACTCTCGTGTTTTAATACCCCTTCTTATATGACAGTTGCATAAACTACTATTTTTTATGCTCTGTAAACATAGTCTTATTACCAACATATGTGTTTCCTTCTTACTACAATCCTGGGTCCGTTAGGGCCTGCGCTACGTGGTGCGTGTTTCGTGCAAATAATATTCAGCTCGCAGATTCATGTCCCGTCCTAGATGTTCTCTTTTTCCGATCAAAATCTATAGGAAAAGTTAGCATACTAATTGCTTCAAAATTTCATGTAATTAATATTCAGCTTCGTGCAGTTAATTTGCACAAAATCGTGCAAAAATATCCATACGATTTGCACGACGTGCGTGACGTAAAAAGCATCAGATGAGATCGTAAAGCTGAGATTACTTCACTCGCTTCACTCAAGTAATTGCGTCGGTAGCTTAGTGGTTAAGGAGTCGGCGATCATGAGGTCCCAGGTTCGAATCCTGACCATTACACTACCGTCGTGGCATAAGTAATTTAGTTTAGATAAATAGGTTAGGGAGAGAAAACTTATAGGTGAATTGTGACTTGTGTAATACACCTCTGCCTACCCCTTCGAGGATACAGGCGTGAAGTTATGTTTTTATATGTTGTAGGCCGCGGTGGCGGCCAAAGTCCGCCGGCAACCCTGGGGTCATCCTTTCGAGGGCTTACCCGGGGTGCCCGGCAACGGACACTTGGGGAGGACACCGTGCGCTTTTAGTCGAGACACGACATAACCACCCCCGCTGGCCGGCGGGGGGGTATCCGAAGGGATTTCCGCACGTAAAAAAAAAAAAAAGGGGAAATACTAGTAATTTCGGTTACAAATATGTTTAAAAAAAATCTATCTTCCCCAGGGTCGTGAGCTTGGGGAGTGTAATGAATGCCACAAGGTGATGCAGAAGGCAAGTCTTCGGATGCACATAGCCATCAAGCATGCTGGTCTGAAACCTGTTTGTGAGGTAAACATCTTTTTTAACACCCTTGCTCGTAAAGCTGATGTAATTCCACCGGTTTTAAATATGTAAAGCGGGTCATAACAAACGCGTGTGTTACCAAAGCAAATAGTTAAGTTATAGTCCATACAAATTCCATAACAGTATTATTTGCCATTTCAAATATGGAACTGCTCGCCGCCGCACGACTCCAGCTGTGAGCAGCGCGCTGTTGCTATTCAAATTTCGAACTAATCGCCGCGCGGCGCCAGTCAGTAGGCAGCGCTAACCGTTTCAATAATTAAAAATGAACAAAATATAAAATGTTTTTTTATCTGTTTCCTCGCATTTGTTAAAAAACGTCGTACGATGTACGTGCGTATTGGTTATAACATGCTCGGCTCAATTACGCCTTCGCCTTCGGCTCGGGCTGAAATTCCGCTTCGCATGTTATAACCATCTTTACGCACTAATATCGTAATGTAGGTACTATTAAAAACAAACTCGATAACTGGCTATGGTTGGAAAATTTGGTGCTCAAAAAAGTGACGGACAGATAAAAAATAATAAAATGATTGTAGTATATTTTTATCACTAGATGTGCCGCTTGTAGCTGCTCATTCATCAATATAAACTAGGAATTCAGTGCAGGGTGCGACTGAAATAAATTGAGCTGAGCGAGCAGGACTCGCACTTGAAAACAAGACATCTTACTACGGTCGCGCGCTTAGCTAAGGCCGCGCGCTCGTGAAACTGTTCTTCGGTGATTATTCCTCAATGGTACATCGGACATGAACCATCTCGCTTCAAAACACTCCTCAGTGCCCACACTATCACCGTGGTCAATTTGGTCAAAAACGCGCAAGTGGTTACGGAGGAGTTCAGTCACCAACAAACAGCTATGCCGCGTATAAGAGCTTCGCTCGCTCATCTTAATAAACAAAGTTAGTGATCTTAGATTTTTTAAATGGTTAACCCCCCCCCCCCCCGTCGGCCAGCGGAGGTTATTTCGGACTCGAACCGAACAAAATCGCTGGCCGGTCCGTCTTGTGTCTTTAATGCCGGGGTGCAGTAGGACACATTCACTAAAACAGCTGATAAGATAACCAATGTAACTTGATTTTAAGGCGGAACGGAGGTTGCCAGTTCAATAAATAAACTTCTACACGCAACCTCGGAGGACATTCCCTTGCGAGAGGAACTGTGACCTCCGTATTGTGTGTCAGTGCATGATTAATGAGTGATTCGTTCCAATTTAAATTTAGCACACCACCAAAGTCCACGCGAGAGATGTCATGTGTAATATCTATTTCCTCTGCAGCATTGTGGCAAAAGCTTCGGAAACAAGTTCCGTCTGAAGGAGCACTACAGAGCGAAGCATGGCTACGAGAAGTTCAAGTGCAATTATTGCGAGTTCCGAAGCGCTGGTGCTATGGCATTGAGAGTGAGTTCGGATGATTGCATACATATACTAATGACTGTATACCCTTTTTTTTCGTGCGGAAACCCCCTCGGGCTTCACCTCATCGGAGCTAAAGGTGTCGAACCGACTACAACCGCACGATAATATATTTTCGGTAAGTTCCGTGAGCCTTACTGGTTGACTTTAACATTCTGAACATCATGTTTAATGAATATTTGAGTCAAATAAACGTTTTTATTATTTATTTCCTTTATAAAAAAAATTTAAAAGCGGCGATAGCCCAGTGGCTTACGTAACGAACTACCGAAACGAGGTCTCGAGTTCGATCCCCAGTCGCCCCGGGCACACACCTCTGACTTTTCATAGTTATGTGTGTATTAAAAAGGTTAATTATTGCTCGCTAAGTAATGTGCCGGGTAGATGGCAATAGGCTCGCCCCCTATTACATTGGGACCTAAAATTAACTAGCGAACCGTGGGTGTGTAATACACCTCTGCCTACCCCTACGGGGATACAGGCGCGAAGTTATGTTTTATGTAAATTTTAAAATACTTACCTACATATAATTTTTTTTATATATTATTAGGTATTTAATTTTGTTTATCTGTAAGAATTTTATTTTTAATTTCCGAATTGTTATTTTTTTTCAACGAACTCATGACTGCTAAATTTATCTGTGGTAAACGGTGTTGGCGGTAATTTTAATTGTGACTGTATCTAATTTCAGCAAACCTACCGTAATTTATCACTGATTGTTTATCCAAATGATAACACCACTGTTACAGTGCTGTCTGCAAAATAAATGATTTGATTTGAAAAAAAATAAGTTTTTTTTTTTAATGATTTTCGTAATTTTTTTTCTTCTTTTCTTTTCAAATCTAATCACGTTTAGCGTGTTTTAAATAGTGATTTGGTTGTAGAATCATGAACGGCGCCATCGCGATGAGAAGCCCTTCGTTTGTGAAGAGTGCGGTGCCAAGTTCCACGCCGCTTACCTGCTGGCTCAGCATAAGCATTCGCACAGGACCGAGAAGCTAGCCAAGGTGAGACATGGTCCCTTGCTGGCTTCAGCCATCACATCATAAGTGACATTTCTATACGATCTCTATGGCGTAGCAGCAGAGAGTTCGACTGCTGATTCAGAGGTTACGGGTTCGATTCCCGCTCAGTACAAAATCTATACTATTATAAAATTGTAAATTAGTTGTGTCTGCACATTGGAGATATTTAAAAATAACTTGGATTATGTAAAATGAACGATTCTAAACATTATTATATTTCTTTTTTTTTTTGAAATCACGGTTCTGTGCAAAAAAAGTCCACGCGGACGAAATCGCGTGCACGGCTAGTTAATTCTAAATTCTACCATTCACCATGATATTCCACATATTCTACCATTCACCATGATTTTCCACATCCGCTGGTAGCATGACGATCAGTTAAAAAAAACTTAGTATACGTCGCCTCAAGACGTAATTTATAGGAGAATTTCAAATATATCTAGGTTATTTGATTTTGAAGTATCTTTATTTATAAAATACTAGCTGACCCGGCAGACTTCGTACTGCCTCAATCGATAACAACTTCCATATTTATTCACGTTTTAAACCTTCTCTGGACCTCCACAAATAATTCAAGACCAAAATTAGCCAAATCAGTCCAGCCGTTCTCGAGTTTTAGCGAGACTAACGAACAGCAATTAATTTTTATATATAAAGATAACAACTTCCATATTTATTCGCCTTTTAAACCTTCTCTGGACCTCCACAAATAATTCAAGACCAAAATTAGCCAAATCGGTCCAGCCGTTCTCGAGTTTTAGCGAGACTAACGAACAGCAATTAATTTTTATATATAAAGATAACAACTTCCATATTTATTCGCCTTTTAAACCTTCTCTGGACCTCCACAAATAATTCAAGACCAAAATTAGCCAAATCGGTCCAGCCGTTCTCGAGTTTTAGCGAGACTAACGAACAGCAATTAATTTTTATATATAAAGATAACAACTTCCATATTTATTCGCCTTTTAAACCTTCTCTGGACCTCCACAAACAAAAATTTTTATATATAAAGAAGATTACAAGGATAGTAAACAATTGATCTTATTCTAATTGTTTCTAAGACTAAATTACAAATGTTACCTAGGCTAAGAGTGCCTTTATGAACTTTTGACATCTAACATTTAACATATTATTATAATAATATTAACATACGACTAAAATAGCGGCGAGGTCTCGAGTTCGATCCCCAGTTGCCCGGGCACACACCTCTAACTTTTCGTAGTTATGTGTGCATTAATAAATGATAATTATCGCTCGCTTAATAATGTGCCCGGTAGATGGCAATAGGCTCGCCCCCTATTACATTGGGACCTCAACATAACTGGCGAATCGTGGGTGTGTAATACACCTCTGCCTACCCCTTCGGGGATACAGGCGTGAAGTTATGTTATGTTAAAATATATAATAGTACTTACCATTTATTATTTCACTCAGTAAGCCATCTTAGCGAGGTGGACAAACTATACTTACAATTATAACTACTAAATAACCATAACTGGCTTAATTAAATTATTTGGAAGAATTATACATTTAATAAGTATCCTACAAAACAAAAAAAGGATTGTGTGGTTTTATGAAACCACGGTAAAAGTGAAACTTTTTTTCACATTATAGACATTTAACTAAAAAATAACAACATTTACATTAAACACTGATAAACAACATTTACATTAAACACTGACAAAAACAAACAAAATAGCGAGGAGCACTGGCACAAATGAGTGATAGCCTATACACTACACGGTCAGCTGTTGCGAACTATAGGCGCCGCCATATTGGCCTTGGCTGCTATGACGAGCGCCTTTCACTTTATCCCTACTCCGCGGCCGACCGTCACGCGACATGCAACACACAGACGAAAAAGTGTGAGACGATTGAGTTTCACTTTCACTTTAAAAACAAAAGTATATCTAGGATGTGACCAGGTAACTCACTTAGTCACATTATTCCCCCTATAAGGGACTGGTCGCGGGTTTAAGTCTCCAGTCGTCCAGGTTTTCACTTTTTCCGATCTAAATCCATAGGAAAACTGATATACTTTCTTTTCTCCACAGTGTGACCTCTGCCCAGCTTCCTTCAAAGCGAACAACAGCCTACACATGCACAAACAGAATTGTCACAGTAACTTAAGTTACAAATGTACTATATGCAGCCGACTGTACAAGTGTCGGCATTACGCGGTGAAGCACCTTCGACACGTGCACAGATTCGACGGTCCTACACCCCCACTTGCTGTAGTGACTAACGGCGAGGTAGTCGAAAAGACTACATAGTCAATATGACGTGTTGTTAAGTCGAGACTACGCGGTGAAGTACGTCCGACACGTATACAGATTCGACGTTCCTACAGCCCCACTAGCTGAAGTGACTAACGGCGAACTAGTCAAAAAGACTACGTAGTCAATATCACGTGTTGTTAAGTCGACGCTACGCGGTGAAGTACGTCCGACACGTGTACAGATACGACGGTCCTACACCCCCACTTGCTGTAGTGACTAACGGCGAGGTAGTCGAAAAGACTACATAGTCAATATGACGTGTTGTTAAGTCGAGACTACGCGGTGAAGTACGTCCGACACGTATACAGATTCGACGTTCCTACAGCCCCACTAGCTGAAGTGACTAACGGCGAACTAGTCAAAAAGACTACGTAGTCAATATCACGTGTTGTTAAGTCGACGCTACGCGGTGAAGTACGTCCGACACGTGTACAGATACGACGGTCCTACACCCCCACTTGCTGTAGTGACTAACGGCGAGGCAGTCGAAAAGACTACGTAGTCAATATGACGTGTTGTTAAGTAGAGACTACGCGGTGAAGTACGTCCGACACGTGTACAGATACGATGTTCCTACACCCCCACTTGCTGAAGTGACTAACGGCGAACTAGTCGAAAAGACTACGTAGTCAATATGACGTGTTGTTAAGTCGACACTACGCGGTGTAGTACGTCCGACACGTGTACAGATACGACGGTCCTACACCCCCACTCGCTGTATTGACTAATGGTGACGTATTTGAAAAGACTACGTAGTCAAAATAACTATGTAGTTGAGTCGACACTACGCGGTGAAGCACGACCGACACGTGTATAAATGCAGCGTTCACTGTAGTGAGAAACAGTGACGTAGTCATAAAGACTACTTAGTTAAGAAGACTGTGTAGTTAACTACTTAATTGAGGTGATTATGTCCAGCAGTGGACTGGAATAGGTTGATGATGATGATGATGATGTACAGTTGAAAATTTATAAAATTAAAAAGTATGACGCTTGATTTTAAAGTTTTTTCTAGTTTACATTGACAATGATTTGTATTGTTTTTTAGGGTTCCGTTGCCAAGTGGCAAAAAACGGAACCCTTATAGATTTGTCATGTCTGACCGTCCGTATGTCACAGTCAATTTTTTCCGAAACTATAAGAACTATGCTGTTGAAACCTGGTAAGTAGATGTATTCTGTGAACCGCATTAAGATTTTCACACAAAAATAGAAAAAAAAAACAATAAATTTTGGGGGCTCCCCATACTTAGAACTGAAAGTCAAAAATTTTTTTTTCATCAATCCCATACCTGTGGGGTATCTATGGATAGGTCTTCAAAAATGATTTTGAGACTTCTAATAAGAGTATCATTTTTCTCTAAACTGAATAGTTTGCGCGAGAGACACTACCAAAGTGGTAAAATGTGTGCCCCCCCCCCTGTAACTTCTAAAATAAGACAATGATAAACCTAAAAAAAATATATGTGACGTACATTACCATGTAAACTTCCACCGAAAATTGGTTTGAACGAGATCTAGTAAGTAGTTGTTTTTTAATACGTCTCAAATCGTAAACCGCAATTTACCTTTAATTCAATCAACTCAAATATAAAAATGTTACTTGCTGCTACGGAACCCTTCATGGGCGAGTCCGACTCGCACTTGGCCGCTTTTTTTTAATGAATTTTAGTAACCGAAATTACTAGTATTACCCAGATAAGCTAAATTGTTTGTGATAGGAGGGTTCACGTCCACTCCTAAGCTACCGACGAACTAATTGGAGCCGATGTTATATGATTGAGCTGAGCGAAGCGCAGCTCTTATACATGGCTAAGCCGTTTGGTCGAGACTGTACTGCTCCGGAACCACAATACCGATCTTGACCAAATTTGCCATGGTGATAGTGTAGACACCGCTGAGTGTTTAGAGGGGTCAACTGTTCAAATACAATTAATTATTTTTCCATTGAGGAAAAATCACCGAAAAACAGTTTCACGAGCGCGCGACCGTAGTCAAGTAAGAGTCCTGCTCGCTCAGATCAATTTATTTCAATCGCACCCTACACTGAATTCGTAGTATTGTTTATGAATTTATTCCTGTGCGAAGGCGGGACCCGGGTCACTAATAAATAAATAAGTGAAACGTTTGACTGTAGGCACCGCCCATATCTCGGGGTGCGAGGGAAATGCTTTATGGGCAACCTTACACCCCGGCGTCTGAATACCCGAGACGGCATGCGGTTTTAGTCGCTTCAAGCCCGATATAACCGCCTCCGCTGGTAGGCGGGGGGGATATCCGAGGGGATTTCCACAATATAACATAACATAAACTCACGCCTATATCCCCGAAGGGGTAGGCAGAGGTGCTAGCACCCACATTTCGCCAGTTTATGTTTAGGTCCCAATGTAATAGGTGGCGAGCCTATTGCCATTAACCGGGCACTTATGAGCCTGCGATAAATACACACATAACTTCGAAAAGCATCGAAAAGTCATTGGTGTGTGCCATGGTAAAACCTGGGATCGAACCCGAGACCTCGTCTCAGCAGTCCATTACCCATACCACTAGGCTACCGCGGCTGGTTAGGCGGCTAGGGGATTTCCGCACGAAAAAAAGGCACTGCCCACATTATTCACCTTTCAATATCTAGGTACTACCCTCTTAATTGATATAAAAATTGATTAATTTAAATATACCTACTGATGTATGTAATATCAAATGTTTTTTTTATTCCAAACTAAAAAAGACCCGTTAGAATCTGTGCAAAGACAGGCGCTGAGAATCTTCAACAATTCCATACTTAGTTAGTGTAGAACCTCTCAGTCTTAGGAGAGATTTTGTCTCTGTTAACGAGGATTCTTGAAATAACACGATGGATTTTGAGTAAGTACATTTAATGAAGAACATATTTTAACAAAGTGGTGACGCTGGTCTCGGAGTGGGAATCCTCTCGCTCTGCATCTTGCTGATAGCGATGGTGGGCAGTGCGAGCGCATAGGCGGCCGCCGTATCCTTCTGCAAGCAAGTAATGCTCGAGAAGGAGGCGTCGGAAGGGGTCCGCAAAGCCCGCAAGACGCAGAGGCGTCTCAGACGTCGGAGGTCGCTGAACGACCTCTGTTGTCCATGAACGCAGGCCTGTGGGTGACAGGTGGAGCCGTCGGTCACCCTAGCAGAAGCAGGCCGGGGCGGAGGCGCGTTGCGCGGCCCTGCTCTTTCCGGGGGTGAGGACACCGTGGTTCCCAAACCCGAGGGCATCTTGAAACCGGAGATGGCCCTGGGTCAGCCGGGATGCGAAGGAATTTGTCTTTCACCCTGGCGTCTGAAAACATTTTTAGAAAACATCGAAAGAAAAACTGAGCTAAGCTGGTCACCTAGATATTTTTTATTTACATACATAGATCTTAGACGTGTCTAGATATGCCTACTACTGTTAAATCTATAGATAGTTCACATCAAAAAGCTTTTACATAAATAAACCGTCGGTTACTGGCAACAAACGAAACAGCGGCGTCGCCATGGCAATCGGACAAAAGAATATTTAAAGTGCGCGCCAGTGAGTCTGCGCGCGGCCAAAATTGGAACTAATCGCACAGCCGCCACAGTGTCGCCAACTTAGAAGTTTTCCCCCCAATTTTTAGGGGTTCAATCAATATTTCGAATCCGACAGGCTTTTGGATATAGAATTGGATAAATTTATCATTAATACCACAAATGACGTTGAAAGCTCAGACTCTTCGGACGACGAAATGAGCGAAGATCTGGAGAATAATGATTGTATGGAAGGCATTGACCCACTTGCGGACCACAATTATCCTAAGTTTAAAAGTACTGCTAGATACCCAATAACAGATTTCGAATAATATTTAATGTTGTTTTTATTTACCTACTAGCTGACCCAGCGAACTTTGTTCCGCCTTAGAGGCAATAAATGAGCAGACTTTTGACTTTATCAAGGTCAATTTTTTATTTGAATAATTAATGTAAATTAAAAAGGAAGTATTTTAATTATTTTTTATTGGCCATGTATTTTAGTGCATGAGTTCCACTCTTTAGTGAAGCACCTTGTGATGCACGGCATTTTTCATTTTATTATCAGGTGCAAGAACAAATAACACAGATGGTCTTCCGACTAGTGAACATACCACATATAATTGACCATGGGAAAAACATGGATTTTCTAGATTCAGACCACAAACTTTTAATGATTGGCCTTGTGATTTGTTGACGGTCATGGCGAATGCAAGACGGATCGGAAATTGAAGTCGTAACTCAAACGGCATGTCGGTTGGGATCATCGGGTTCCTTGGATGAGAACTTCCTCACCTTCGAATTTTCCTTTGAGTATCGTCGCGTAAATCACATTGTTCATCAATTTCCTTACCACCAAACGCGTTCCGTTGCACAGTTTTGGTTGGTTTATGTTTCGAAGTATGATTACTACGGAGCCAACCTTTAATCGTAAATTGTGCGGTGGTAAGCCCGGTACAGCCAAGGAGTTTAAAAATTCAATTGGATAGTTGGTGGCTTCATCTTCATTTGTTACACAGTCAATTGATTTGAAAGAATTATAACAATGATCTCATTCTGAATTATGAAGTTTAAGTCATTTACATCTTTATTCTTAACCGCCAAAATTACTCGCTCACTCAATTATCTATATCTCAAGTCATTATTTTTGTGGTTAGTAATGTTTGGAAATAGTTTGTTGATGGGTTACAGAAATTCTGAGGAAATGAAATCAGTCCGCTCGATTGGTCGACAGGTACTTGACCATTGGGGTGTGTGTTGGGGAACCTCCTCGAGTGTCGTTCCGATTCCGATCCCACTGCAGTCCGGGGGGAACGGAATCGGAGCGGCCGGTATACCCTGGGCGGCGGTCAATGGCTTCCCCTTCATGGGGTTGGCATTGATCGTCGGCTAATACCCAACGTGGCGGGAACACTTCGCTCTCCGTACTCCTCTGCTTTCAGAGGAGACAGGATGAGCGATGGTGTTAGGGCTGAGGCCACCATAGGGTCCTGGGGGATCCAGGGGCGGGTTGGCCCACTGCTAACGCAGGGGCCGACTGGCACTTGTGCCGCCGCCGGTGAGAGAGGACTAGCCATCCTCTCGCGTTCCGTAATCGGTAGGTGATCAGCAACGACCTGACTGGTGGCTCCAGAAGGGTACGCTGTGAACTTGCTGACCGGAGGGCTTTCCTACAGCCAAGTTGAATAAAATTTGTAAGATAAGTTATGCGTCATATCACAAAAATAATCAAAAAAATAGTAGTCAAAAATACTTCAAGTACTAGCTTTCACTAGACCAGTCTAAAATTAATATTACGATAATTCGACCAACGAAACATGTTGTTAATGTTGTATCAATATTATTCATTAATACATAAAATTTTCCCTATTTTTAAGGCAGTTTTTAGCAACTGGTATCTATTTAACACGCACACTAAAAATGCAAACTGACATGACGCGAGTGTAAGACGAAGCTGTCACGCACACTATTATGGAAAATTCGTCCCATTTCTTTTTGTTCTTTTGCAGCGCGATGCTCTATCTAGACATATTAATAATCTAAGGCTGGGGTAATGCTGGAAAGTAGCGCTCTATTTTGTTTATTTATTTCAAATAAAAAAATCGATCCGCCATCTTGGATTTTTCAACGTTTTTTTTCAACAATTCAAATTCAGAAGCCTCGATTTACTCAAAAATGACACCCATGTTGCCATGTCATCAAAGATGGCGGAGAAACGACCACCATGTTGGCCGCCATCTTGAATTTTTTGACATTTCGGATTTTTCCCATAGTCACCTCAGCTCTCTCTACATTTTTCCCATACATCATCCATATCCTTTCATATCCATATCCTTTATCTATTACTCTTTCTAGGAGAACAATTGTATCAGTGAGTGAGTGAGTGGTAATCGAGTCTGCCATTTTGGTTATATTTGTAGCTCACTGGCAATTGGATGAGATTCCGAGTGGTTTTTATTTGAGCACCCCCTACCTCTCTTCAATACCTTGGCCGTGCTCTTCACCCGTCTCCAAAATCCTCAATCATCAGCTCCCGCCATATTTTTCCTCCGAATGAATTTTCGTCCTTTATACGAAAGCATCAGGGAAAAAAAAATTACAGCAGAGGTGAACCGAAACACAATTCATCCATCTTTAATACTTTCTGAGAGAGACACCCATGACATTTGTGTTGACGCCATCTTGAATCCGCCATTTTGGATTTATTTTCATCTCCCTGCCAATTGGATGCGGTTCCGAGTATTTTTTGTTTGAGCAGCCCTCACCTATCTTTAATACCCTGGCCATGCTCCTCACCCATCTTCCAAAGCCTCGATCATCATCTATCTCCATATTTCTGACTGAGAGTTCTTCCATAAAAATATTCTGAAAAAGAACCATATCAAAGTCTTGCATAGTTCCCAAGTTGCCGTCACTTCAATATTCTCCATATATTTTGTATGGAAAAATAAATTCCGTCATCTTGAATTTTGTTTCTGTTCATTGAGTAGACCTTCAGGTCCTGATCATCTTTTGCTAAGAAACCACTCTTCTATCTTTTATACTCTCCGAGATAGACACCGACGAAATTTGTATGGCGGCCATCTTTTTTTCTCCATTTAGAATTTTTTTTCAGCTTGGATGAGGTTCCAAGTATTTTTTGTTTTGAGCAGCCCTCACCTATGTTTAATACCCTGGCCGTGCTCTTCACCCATCTTCCAAACCCTCGATCATCATCTATCTACATATTTTTGACTAAGAGTTCGTCCCCAAAAACATTTTAAAAAGAAACCATAAATCAAAGTCTTGCATAGTTCAAAACTTGTAGTCTATTCAATATTCGCCATACATTTTCTATAGAAAAATAAATTACGCCATCTTGAATTTTTTTTCTATTCATCGAGTAGACCTTTGGATCCTGATCGTCTTTTGCGAAGAAACTACTCTTCCATTCTTTTATACTCTCCGAGATGGACACCGACGAAATTTGTATGGCGGCCATTTTTTTTTCGTCATTTAGAATTTTTTTTCAGGTCACTGGCAATTGAATGCCGTTTCGAGTGACATTTGCTCAAGCACCCCCAACCTTCTTCATCTTCAATACCGTAAGCGTGCTCTTCACCCGTCTCCGAAATCCTCAATCATCAGCTCTCTCCATATTTTTCTTCCGAATGAATTTTTATCCTCTATACGAAACCATCAGTGAAAAAAAATTTTTTCATACAAAATTGTTCAGGAGAGGTGATCAATGAGTCAGTGAATCAGCATTTACATTTAATATACAGGGGGTTTTGAGGACTACCATCATTGTGATGCAAGCGAGGACTCAGGGCTGCACACGCTTGCGGAGTGCGCGGCGTGGGAAGCGCTGAGGCAGGCCCTCGTGTCGGCTCTCGGAGTGGAACTCCTCTCGCTCTGCATCTTGCTAATAGCGATGGTGCGGAGTGTGAGCACATAGGCCACCGCCGCCTCCTTCTGCAAGCAAGTAATGCTAGAGAAGGAGGCGGCGGAAGGGGTCCGCAGAGCCCGCACGCGTCACCCTAGCAGGAGCAGGCCGGGCGGAGTCGCGTTGTGCGACCCCCCCTTTCCGGGGCTGAGACGGGGACACCGTGGTTCCAAAACCCGAGGAGGCATCTTGAAACCGGAGCCGGGGTCAGCCGGGATGCGAAGGAATTTGCCCTCCACTTTTGCACACACATTTGGCGTCTGAAAACATTTTTAGAAAACGTCGATAAAAAAACTGAACTGTGCTCGGTTTTATTTACATACATAGATCTTAGACGTGTCTAGATATGCCTACTACTATTAATTTGGCTTTTCTGTTAAATCTGTAGATAGTTCACATCAGAAACTTTTTACATAAACAAACCGTCTGCTACTGGCAACAAACGAAACAGCGGCGTCGCCATGGCAACCGGACAAAAGAATATTTACAAACAAACTTGAAACAAACGCACAAGTTGTTGTCAAAACAGAAAACAAATTAATTTCAATTAATATTATTGTTTATTGAAATGTCTGGACTGAGCGGCTACGACAGCGAGGCCATAGGCTTTGACTCAGTCACTTTGAACAGGACTGAAGAAATAGACACGTCAACTCAAACATCTGAATTCTATGAAAGCGGTGTCGGTTCTCAAACAACGTTATCACAAGAAACAGGTTCTCTGGTCACTCCTGAAGACTTAAATGCTCAAGACGAGATCCTCAAAGAATACCCTCCACCAGGTTTGAACGAATTCCTCAGAAAAGTTGTACCAGCGATGCTCGAACAATTAGACCAAAATGATAAGGAATTGGCGGACAATTCTTCAGACTCTGAAGAGGAGGAAGTTTTGAACGCGAAACTTTTCCAAGAGATAAAGTTGACTGACCTCCCGGGTATAGGGGGAGGTGATGAATCTAGATCTGTGCTAGACCTATGCTGGAGTAACGCTGGAAACTCTCTAGCGGTATCCATAGGTCGGAATCAACACGAAAACTGGTGTAACGATGACGGTTTGATTCGAATTTTCACTGTAAAACGAACTGCAGGCGATACTTTTGTCAGAAGTTTAGATGTGACTGAAAAGAGCTGTATTTCGGTTGTAAAGTACCACCCATCGGTTTCCGCCTTACTTGCGTATGGAACCACATCCGGAGAGGTAGTGTTATGTAATCTGAGGAACTTAGACGCGGATTTGTTGAGCTCTCCTGCTGGTTCTCATGGATCAAAACGGGTTACGGGACTTCAATGGGCTGATGCGTCGCTAGCTAATACATATCTTACAATGCAAATAGTTAATACAGGCAAAAGACGTAGTGCTACAGACAACATACTAATTTCTTCTGGAAGTGATGGAAGTATTAATGTTTGGCAAGTAAATGGAAATTTAAAAGTAAAAGTCTTTGAAAACGTAATCTCTTATTATATCAATGGGTCTCGCAAAATGGCGGCAGTTGATATCAGCTGTTTTGATTTTATTAAAAGTTATCCTTTACGGCCGAGCGATCAAAAGGTTCCCGATGATATTTTTGTAGTTGGTTCTAGTACTGGGAGTTTGTATTTGTGTAAGACGACGACATACCAGCAGATTGTTGATAGCAAGATGGTGGATCCAGTGTATGAAGTGTTGGATGGACATCGCACGTGTGTTGTGGATGTCGCCTTCAGCATCCATAAACCAGGGGTGTTTATTTCAGCGTCCATAGACTCGGAAGTGAGACTCTACGATATCAATCAGACAAGTCCTTTGAAGGTAAAATACGTTTTTACTAAGCTTTTAGGTAGAATTTTGTTGGCTGCTGTTTTTCACAGTATCCGTTTAACATCAAATGTACCGTCAATGGTAAACGGATACCTTTTGTTTTTCTGCGGAAATCCCTTCGGATACCCCCCCCCCCCCCGCCGGCCAGCGGGGGCGGTTATGTCGGGCTTGAACCGACTAAAACCGCACGCCGTCTCGGGTCTACAGACGCCGGGGTGTAAGGTTACCCATAGAGCATATCCCTCGCACTCCGACTGAACCTGGGCCCGCCATACCCCGACCGCCCCGTGCAATGGGGTCAGCTGGCCCTGAAAAGGGCCGGCTGGTCAGACTCCTGGCCGTTGACGTTGACGCCAGCTACTCCAGAGGAGCAATCAATGATGCGTCATCGCCCATGTTGCCCAGGGTGCACCAAACTTGGAGGTGATCCAACCAGTCGCACCCCGGTGAACGGATACCTAAATTTTTGTCTATTTCTTCGCTATGGACGCAAAAACTACGGAACGGCTTTTGATGCGATTTTTTCATAAGAATGGCCTTGTTTCTACTTATAACCACCGTATGTTTAATTCCAAATGGTTGAGTAGAACCGAAGATATGACCAAAAATAGAATCATCTCGGCGCGATAACGGAAATCACGCGGCTCCGCCCGCGAGTATCAGCTAGTAAATAATGAATATAGTGATAAAAAGATATACGTTAAGCTACATTACTTGTGTTAAAGGTGATTTGTCTGGATGTCTCAATTTCCTGCATGGCATGGTTACCGAACAACCCGTGCGTGGTCGTACTGGGCGTGGCGAGGCCTTCGGGGCAGCTCATCAAGTTGTACAACGTGAACAGCGGCCGGGCAATCCCTGTGGACGGACTGACGGCCCCTGGGGGGTGTGTGACCGCCATTACCGTCAACCAGAGTGGGTGAGTGGGAATATATTACTATAATTATGAAATAACCGAAATTTCTAGTATTCCCCCTAACAAGCTAAGCTACTCTGCTAGTGTTAGGAGTCACGTCGGTAGTGTAATTAACAGGATTCGAACCCGGGACCTCTCGATCGTTAGGCCGATTCCTTAACCACTAAACTACTGACGCTTATACTCTTTGGTTACAATAAAACAGATTTTATTTGATAAACCACAGTATTTTGAAGCCGGGGTGTATGAGTCCAATCCAATCTCACCTGTAAACCGGACGAGTCTCTGTCGTAGGGTTTCTTCTCAGGGTTGGGGCATCAGATTGGCAATCGCTCTCGTAAAAGCTAAGAGAAATCAAATCAGTGGTTGTGCCGTAGGGAATACACAATAAGCAAGCATGATTGAGAATGCGGGCCCCAAAATGCAAGCTTAAGATTGTCGCTCGAAAAACCACACTTCTAAAATTTGCTTTATATTGTCTTTTACGGGAAGGCTACCGCCTGATTCCAGGAAAGCAAGCATCAGAGCCTCATCCGTCACAGCTAGCTTCCAGGTTAGCTGGAGCCCTAAAAACTTGGTGGAACACCCAGTATTATATCTTTGGTTGTTTTACAGAATATGCCGCATAGCAGCCGGCGATTCGGACAGTAACGTTCGCATCTGGGAGGTTCCGTCGCGACGCATCAGGTTCACTGCCGATGACCTGGAGTATTAACTGATACGTCAACTAAATGAGATGTATACGAACGAAATGTTGTAAGCTGTCTTTTTAAACATTGATATCTTTCTTAAATTGTATGTGGATACCCTCATATTGAGAACATTTTAAGGAAAACCGGTGAGCATGTCCGTAAACAATTATGGAGGAACAAGAATAAGGCGTATGCCAGGTTCGTAGCAAGTGGAAACCTGGTCTATTGGCCTACCCCATTGGGAAAGAGGCGTGACTGTATTTTTACCCTTAAAAAGTTTGAGATTAACATCCCCAACGATTACAGTATATAGCTTTATGTATCTGCCCATGCAACCAGCAAGCGCCATCTAGCGCAATGAAACTGAGCTACTTCGGAAATATTGATCCTACATCGCGCAATTGAAGTATTAATTATAATACAACTATTAAGTATGTCAGAACTTAATTTTTCAGTAATGTTCTAGAAGTGCCGGCAAACAGCTGATCATGATCACAAGAAACTTGACCATTTGATGGATGGGTTGGATTGGTTAGATGGATTCAGAGAACTGTTCCACAGAGTACTCTCACGGTATGAGGGCTGACCCCATAAGTCAATTCTAGTCCATAATTGATAAACCCAATAGGAATTACCAGGGACCTCACCACTTCCCGCTTAAAATAGTTCAGTTCAATTCAGCGCGGATTCGGACTGACCTCTCCCCTAGCTGGTTCCCCTGGGGGGGGGGACGCAAGGATTTTCTAGTACTAGCGTCTGCACTCATTGAGGAGAGATACTAAAACTCCTTTTTATTGTTTTCCTTTCGGCCTGAAGTCTCCCCTATCTGGTTCCCCAGGGAGACGTTAGGATTCCCAAGTACCAGCGGCTCCCTAGACTAAGGGGAGACATTAAAACCTGATTTTTATTTATTTTTGCCATCTCTTGAGCTCCCTCCCTTGCTTGCAAGTTATGAAGTATAATCAATGTATTTTCTAATATATAATATTAATAAACATTTTCTTTACTTTCAAGTCACATCCCATAATGTTTCCTATTACCAAAGGAGAGACGCTAGTACTAAGAAGTTTCAACGTCTCCCCTAATGGTGGCCTCCCCTTAGTCTAGGGAGACGCTGGTACTTGGGAATCCTAACGTCTCCCTGGGGAACCAGATAGGGGAGACTTCAGGCCGAAAGGAAAACAATAAAAAGGTGTTTTAGTATCTCCCCTCACTGAGTGGAGACGCTAGTATTAGAAAATCCTTGCGTCGCCCCCAGGGGAACCAGCTAAGGGAGAGGTCAGTCCGAATCCTTCAGCGCCGCTGAGGGGGAGAATTGGAACTATAATCTCCATTGCGCACAAATGAATTATTTCAAGGTTGGATCTAGATGGCAATTTATTAAATATAATATATACATATTTAATAGTTAACGTCTCTTAATTTGTATTGCTCGAATTTTCAATTTAAACTTATTACCTACTTTAATTTTATTTATTATAATATATAATCATTAAATAATAATATTTATAAATGTTATTTATTTCACATGTAAAGTAACATTTATTTAAAAAAAAAGACTTATTTATATTTATAAAAATATAAATGAATGAAATGGAAAACAAAATAATTGAATTCATGATTCATTATTATTATTGATTTGCTTTTTAACCATAGTGTACTGTTATTTATATTTCAATAAATGTGATATTTGACATGAGTGTTTTTATTGTCTTGCGAACAATGTCTTAGAAGTGCTCATAGGTACAGTTATATCCTTGAGGGGGCCACCTCGTAACCGGAGATGGCCCTGGATCAGTCGGTGTGCGATGTAAATACCTTACAACCCGGCGGTTAGTCCGCTGGACGGCTATCCGAGATTTGCACACGAAAAAAAAAGAAAGATAGTAGAACCACAGGTAAAATGTTCTTCCCGTAGTACTACCTAGCAGTCTGGTAGTACTATAGGAGGAAGATATGGCCTGTAGTACTACCTGACTGCTAGGTAGTAGTACCATGGGCAATATTTTCTTCCCATAATACTACCAGACTGCTAGGTAGTACTACGGGAAGAAAATATTGCCTGTGGTACTACTGGTAGTACTGCCGGTAGTACCACGGGCAAAAGAGGTGTAGGTTTAACAAGCTTCAACATACGACTTCACTTTTAAAACTAATTCATTAATGATAGTTTGAGATTTGTTTGTTGTTTGATCTCTTTAAAGATTCATAATGTATTCGCTGATGTAACCGATGTCAGACAGCGATGAAAAATTGTGAACTATTTTTTTAAATTTATTGGACGACCATAGATACTGGTCATTAAAGCCTGGTCGTCAACTTTTTGCAGCAGTGTTGCCATACTAATTCTGTGCCAAGTAGTGTGTAAGTGTAGGTAGTTATTTGAGTATTTCTAGACTTGGTAACCTGAAGGTGGTAGAGTCCAGCAACAGTAATTTTGGCCGTTGCATGAATGGGCCGACTCGACCGGGGAAGCCCCACCCTCTCACATTGTGTGAGAGGGTGGGGAATCGACGCCAAGTAACAGTATTTGAACTGTTGCGTTCCGTTTGGTGAGTGAGAGTGCCGAAGCCCAAACTCCTTTCCCATCCCCTCCCAAACTCCTTTCCCATCCCCTTTCCTTTACAGGGCAGCGCGAGTGTGACGCCACTGGTGTTGCACACGTCCATAGGCCGCGGTGACCGCTTCCCATCAGGTGGGCCGTGTGCTTGTCTGCCACCTTAGTGGTATAAAAAAAAACCTGACGGCCCTCCCGCGCGCACGTTTCATTAACCCCCCCCTCTGCCTTACGCCCCTCTCCTTACCGAATATAGACTTACACTTAGATATATAGTCTGGAATACCACACAGGCTACTTGGTTTCTCGGAATTAGAATACTGTGTTTCACGAGACCGCGATCAGTACTCTAAGTGGGTCAACAAATAAAAGTGCTAGTAACATTTATTTTCATTTATTTCATTTAAAAATTACATCTAAAGGAATATTCAACATTGACTGTTTCGAATGTACAGTTTTGGAGTCACAATTGCTACAGTACTGCTCGTTCCGTAGCCCTAGGTCACCTTGACGATATATATCTGAAAAAAAAAACATTCTATAGACAACAGAATATAAAAGACACAGTGCTCTAATTATGTGTTAATGTGGAACACAGTTGTGGAATATTTTTGAAAATCTTTTGTATGTTACAAGAAACATTTCCATTTTTTTAAGACTTTGTGATATACATAACGTAAATACTAGACATAAAAACAGTCTTGTGGTTTGTAATAGTCGACTCCACAAGATTAGTAATTCCTTTCAGGGTAACTGTATACGCTTCTACAACAAGCTTCCTAGAGAAATGAAGAATCTACCTCTTCATAAATTTAAAAGTCAAATTAAAAGTAAACTCTGCCAAAAAGGCTACTATTAAATTCAAGACTATTTAGACGACAAACAAGCTTGGATATGAACTGTTTGCTCTCTCTCTATGCTACTCAAGCGAAATATTGTACTTAGGTTAAGTAAATATGTTTGTAAATAGACCAAAAAAAACAGCCCGCTGAGTTTCTTGCCGGAGTCTTCTCAGGACATGGCCGCGTTTCGAACCGGTGGTACATTTGCCAAACATTAGATTAATTTTTTTTTGACGTTTTGTAAGTATTAATGGTCTATACAGAATAAATGGTTTTTGACTTGACTTGACTTGAGAGTAATCACAGAGAAGGCAGCCCAAGTGAATGCACTGTGACTTTTAACCTTTTAACTACAGTCTAAATAATCTAAGAGGTACCTTTTTTTTTTTTCGTGCGGAAATCCCTTCGGATACCCCCCCGCTGGCCAGCGGGGGCGGTTATGTCGGGCTTGAACCGACTAAAACCGCACGTCGTCTCGGGTCTACAGACGCCGGGGTGTAAGGTTGCCCATAGAGCATATCCCTCGCATCCCGACCCTGGGCCATCTCCGGTTTCGAGATGGCCCCCTTTGAGGTACCTTTTGATACATGGGATTGACAGCAGACATAGAGCACAAGTATGGCACGATTTGAACGAAAATAAAATAACTGGTCTGCAATTCATTCTGCTGTTGCAAAAATTGAGCGAAGCAATTTCACCAGGACTTTTGCTAACGGTGATAATTCCTCAATGGCTAGTCCGATTTTTCTTTTTCTTTTTTTGCCTTGTGTATATGAATAAATTACTTAATTTAATACCAATCGCGGGCAAAAAACGGAACCCTTATAGATTCGTCATGTCAGTCTGTCTGTCCGTCCGTATGTTACAGCCACTTTTTTCCGAAACTATAAGAACTATGCTGTTGAAAATTGGTAAGTAGATGTATTCTGTGAACCGCATTAAGATTTCACACAAAAATAGAAGAAAAAACAATAAATTTTGGGGCCCCCATACTTAGAACTGAAACTAAAATTTTTTTTTTTTTCATCAAACCATAATTGTGAGACCCGAGACGGCGTGCGGTTTTAGTCTGTTCAAGCCCGACATAACCGCTGTATGTATGTATGTCGCCGATAACCGTTCGAAAACGTAATGAAGTGTCAAGTTTGATAAAACTAGGTCTGCAAGACGAATCGCTGCTTGAATCAGATTTTGAAAATTTTGAACAGTGATCATTCCTCCGTGGCAAGTCCGATTTTGAAAATTGTTTTTGAAAGTCACAACTCTGGACATGCTTTCTGAGCGTGTAAAGTTTGGTCACAGTGTCTCGAGCGGTTATTATGTAATTCCATCTGGATTTTTTTTAACGGTGATCATACCTCTGTGGTAGCATTAATTTTTTCAAAATATATCCATAAACCTTCCTCTGATTGACCACTTTAATCATGCCAAATTTGGTTCTGATTGGATTAGTAGTTTAGGAGGAGACCTGTGACAAAGCAAATCCTGAAGTCTGGTATGAGGAGCTTTCGCTCGACTTCGTCTCATTCAGCTCAATAACGTGACTATATTCGAGCGTATGAGGCAGTGAAATGACGTTAACCCCACACTTACGTTAACAATGTATTTAGCTGCTAACCGTTCGAAAACGTAATGAAGTGTCAAGTTTGATAAAATTAACAAAATTTAATAAATAGTTTATAAGTAAATTTCATCAATGAAATCAGTAGTAAAAATACCAAAGGTTTGTTGGATAAAAACTCTTTTGGTCAATTGTTCATTCGATCAGTAGTAGAATGGTCTGTTTTATCGGTCACACGGCAAATGATCAATTGAATTTCGGTCACCAGTGGGAAATCAGGAGAAGGTGGTCTAACGAAATACATGAGTCGTCTAAAAGAGAGCAGGGCTTTGACAAGCTTCGCTCAAAAATAATTCTAAAATTAGAACTTATTAGTTAATCAATTTTTAAATAAGTAATAATGCATGTTTAGGATTAGCCTCGGATTTTTGGAAATAAAACTGCAGCGAAGTGGAACTGTACGTGTATATCCTTGCTTAAGCTCAAGTCAACGACAAGTGAGTTTTTTTTTACAAATTAATACTTAAAGCTACCTACGACTGGCGACGCCGTGCTGTAAATTATCGCAACCAACGCATCGCTTGTGTTGCGGTCAGTAATCCTTCAGGCATTCAATTAAATTTTTAAGCATTTTGTATGCTTACTTTTTTCTAAAGATTTAGATCGGAAAAAGAGAACATCTAGGACGGGACTTGAACCCGCGACCAGTCCCTTACAGGGGGAATGCTCTGACCAACTAAACAATGTTTAAAAATGACTGTAAAGTTATTCATTGTTTCCGTAGTTCGCAAGAATTACGGTAGATGGCTCCAACGTCGCCTTAAGACGTATTAAAGTATCGGAGAATTTCGAATATCTGGGACGTGTCTAGGTGGCTCAGTTGGTCAGAGCATTCCCCCTGTAAGGGACTGGTCGCGGGTTCAAGTCCCGTCCTAGATGTTCTCTTTTTCCGATCTAAATCTTTAGAAAAAATCCTTCAGGCACTTATCCTGAACAATGCATAATATTACTGCATATTATTATTGTTTATCCGCATTCTGGAACCCATAACACAAGCTAGTTAAACTATGCTTACTTTGGGTCTAGGAAGCGCTGTGTAGATTGTCGTAGAATATATTATATATATATTGAGTTGAAGGAATGTAATCCTTACTAATATATAAATGTGAAAGTAACTCTGTCTGTCTGTTACGCTTTCACGCCTAAACCACTAAACCGATTTTGCTGAAATTTGGTACAGGGGTAGATTAGACCTTGGGAAAGGACATAGGCTATGTATTGTCGCGATAACCGACATCTACGCGGGCGGAGCCACGGGAAAAGCTAGTACGACATATTTCAGTTAACATTTCTACAATCGATTTAAAATATGGGCGGATTCTTAATTTCTGCGAGACGTCCTAAAAAAGTTACGATTTACCGTTTTTTTCATTTTGGAATTTTAGTGTTGTTTAGTGTGTTTTAATCGTTACGTGGTGAAGTAAAATCGGTTCAAATGACAAGTCGTAAGGGAGCAAGGGAGTTGCTAAAACCACAGATCATAAATCGATCGATTTTAATTTCCGCGGAAGCCGCGGTAGCCTAGTGGTATAGGTAATGGATTGCTTAGACGAGGTCTCGGGTTCGATCCCAGGTTTTACCATGGCACACACCAATGACTTTTCGATGCTTTTCGAAGTTATGTGTGTATTTATCGCAGGCTTATAAGTGCCCGGTTAATGGCAATAGGCTCGCCACCTATTACATTGGGACCTAAACATAAACTGGCGAAATGTGGGTGCTAGCACCTCTGCCTACCCCTTCGGGGATATAGGCGTGAGTTTATATTATGTTATGTTTACTTTAATGGCTATTCTCACAATCGATTTGTAGACACCCAACACTAAAAGACAGCTGTCAAAAGGGACCTTTTAGATTATCTACACCCATGCTATAAATCCTCTATAAAAGATTCTGAAACAGTTAGCTTATTGCCAACATTAATACATCCAATGTCCTAATAACCATAATATCATCCGAACGGGTGTTATAATGTTGTATGAAATTTCATAATAACACTCCTTTCGCTTTTTCAATCTCTTCCGCGCAAAGGGTTACTCATCAGACAGCCAAATTCTTAGCGCTCGATGCGTGGAATCTGTATGAGTTTCAAAAAAAGAACTGTCATTCACGCGCGTTGCATTGCACCACCACAGCAGCAGCGGCGCGCCGTAAAAAAAAATTAAACCTTATTCGTTCGAAATCGAATTCTCGCTATTTTTCTTCGCTATTATTTTTGCAAATTGTTTTGTTTACTTACTATTTTATAGAGGACACATCATGGGTGTAGATAAAGTCTTGTATGCAACTGTATAATTAGGTATTAAAACACTCATGTGATACTATTATCACGCTCAGCTTAAACCCACATTCATGTTTTAATACCCCTCATTATACCACAGTTGCATAAATAACTATAAAGCTGCTCACATACTCTTTCCTTTTCACACAATAGATTTGGTTTTTACGAAAGTGACTGTCGTCTGCCCTCCCAACCCCAAGAAAGATAATCTCTTTCTTATTAAGTTATCCTAGTTTAGATGTGATTTCGTCTTTTACTTGTTTAATTAACTTTAAACCAAACCAACCTTTGTAATATGTAACACTTAAAATTTTTGTGTTGCAAACAAAAACAAGTTGAATTCCTGAGACGAGCTCAGCCGAATACAAGGGATTTTGGATTTTGGGTTTTTTTTTTTTTTTTTGCGATTTTTTGCGATTTTTTCTTTGCAGTGGTTCACCCCAGCACGAATCTATTACCGAAAACAGCAACTCGATAGCTCATCTCCTTCATACCCAAAACCGTGACAGAAAATTGGCAACGACGACGTCGACGACACCGACGACGTCGACGACAACTCGATAGCAATAGGACTTTTCTAAAGAAAATCCCTAAAAATATGGGACGATCTGCGAAAGACTGCGGGCAGATGCTGGATGCGGCAAGCTGAAGACAGGGCGCTATGGCGCTCATTAGGGGAGACCTATGTCCAGCAGTGGACTAGTATAGGTTGATGATGATGATGATGAAGACAAAAAAAAATATATTTTAGTTTACCTTGGAACAAAAGTTCTCAGTTGTCACTGTTTGGTCCTTCTAGAGGGTTCCGTGGCGGTGGGGGGCGGCGGCGGGCCTTTCTTCTCTAGCTCCTCGAGGTAGCTCGTGATGATCTGCTGTCGCTCTTCCGCTATGTGGTCCAGTGCCGTATACCTGTGGAGCGAAGTTATCAAATTAGGTTAAGGAATGGTGTTATCGCGATGTGACTATTATACTGAGCGGGTGTGCGTTGTTTTATAGACAATTGTTTCGCATAATTTCGTTTCATAGAATAATCAATATACAGAATACTTACTTTAAAGATTTTTAAATCATTGATTATTATTTCACATAAAGTTTAACATTAGAATAATCATATCATAGAATAACAAATCAAATATTCTTTATCATTCTATTGTTTATTTAATATAAAACTTATTACCAAGAATAACATATTATCAAAGTGACAGTTTCTAAACGTTTCAATTCATACCGTTCATTTCAGTCAAATAATTTACAGGTGAAGCTATACTTTTTTTTAATATAACGATAAGTTAATACAATAAACGATTCTGGGTGGTAATATTTCTGGGTGATTAAAAAAAAAAATATATAAAAAAAATAAAAAAAATAATGACGTTTTATTAACAATTTAATAACAAATTGATTTTATTTTATTTTACAGAAGAATTCAAGCAAACAAATTTGCAACAAAATATGCGAAAGATAAAAAATTCTATATTGATATGAAATTATTCAGAAATTAAATTACTACAAGCAATGGGAAAAAATTTAAAATTGTAAATGTTACAGTTAAAAATAAATGTGATTTGGAAAATTATAAAGGTGGTTTAATATTCTATTAAAAATAATTCTACAGTTTGATAAGTTTGTTAAACAAAAAAATGTGATTAAAAATTCATTCAATTGTTTTTCTGTGAAATATGTTTCATTGTAGTTAATTGTTTTTGAAACAATAATATTCGAAATAAAAATATAAGGACCAAATATTATATGAAACATTTTCTGTGAAACGAAATTCTATGAAATTTCTTTCTGCGAAATAAGGGGGGGCTCCCATACTGAGCGCCATCTAGCTAAGTGGACTCGAACTATTTTGAAATTACTGATCCTGCATCGCGCTATGAGTAAGCGTCGGTAGCTTAATGGTTAAGGAGTTGGCCTAACGAACAAGATATCCCTGGTTCGAATTCTGGTCGTTACACTACCGGTGTGAACCCACTCCCAACATCTAGCCTAATGGTAGACATTTAGGGCAATATGACATTTTGAGCAAGTTAACATTTTGGGAAACTTTACATTTTGAGCAAGTTACAGTTTGGATTAGTTGACATTTTGAGCAAGTTAACATTTTGGGAACCTTGAGATTTTGAGCAAGTTACAGTTTGGACAACTTAACATTTAAGGCAAGTTACAGAACATTTTGAGCCAGTTAATATTTTGAGCAAGTTACAGTTTGGATATAACTTAACATTTTGAGCAACTTACAGTTTGGATTACTTGACATTTTGAGCAAGTTAACATTTTAGGAAATGTCTGACTGTTTCATGTGACATGATTGGTCATAATATTGAAGAGTTTGGGTGTACCAAGATTTCCGGGGCCACGCAACCTCACCTGGTGACGGGACTCTGACGCACGCTTGCCTCTCGGAGTTGGGAGGCCAGACCCTCAGAGGTTTAAGCCAAATCAAAAGGAGGTAAGCAGTAAGCAAACTTTGGGCTCCGAGGCGAAAGCTTCGGATGCAATGGAGAACAACGCTGAGATGATGATTTTCGTTTCCATAAATGGTTTAAAAGGGGTGTTTCTGGGGCCTTACCAAGACCTTGGGGGCCCAAGGGACCCAACCTCAATTGCAAGCCGGCACACCTGCTAAAGGACCGACGACGTTCTGGCGCAAGCGCACCTCGGGGTTGGGAGTATACAAAATACAAAGTTGCAGGCCTATCGGTCTTTTACCGGATGCATTTCGGAGAGTGTGCGCTGGAATTGCACAACTTGATACTTCCAAGCCCTTCCCACCAACGAACGACCAGACGCACAGCGACGCGCCATCGCTACATGGTGGATATTCCACTCATACGCACGAAACGTTTCGGCGACACATTCATTATGCGTACAGCTAAGGAGTGGAATTGCCTGCCTGAGTCTGTTTCCGGAAAGCTATAACCTCGGAATCTTCAAGTGTCGAGT
This sequence comes from Cybosia mesomella, assembly GCA_946251805.1. Taxonomy (NCBI): domain Eukaryota; kingdom Metazoa; phylum Arthropoda; class Insecta; order Lepidoptera; family Erebidae; genus Cybosia; species Cybosia mesomella. Next base: position 21,033,606 of record OX276411.1, read on the forward strand.
GGATAGGTTCCTTTTAGGCAAACGTGTTGCATCGTAGACCACATCGTCACTTACGACCAGCTGAGATAGAGGTCAAACGTGAGCCTATCATCCAAAAAGAAAAATACCATAAAATACAAACCAAGAGGGAAGAGAAGGAGGAAACGGACCCCGGGCTCTAAAGTGTAAGACTCTGATGCATCCGAGGTGATGATGAAAGAAAATTCCGTAGTTCGTTACCTGGCATCATGTTTAAGCGCGTCGAGGACATGCTGCAACGCGTTAGGGTTGTCTTTGACGGCGCTCAGGCTTTTGTGCGTGATGGACCTGGTCTCCAGCAGGAGCTGCCTCATCGCCGTCTTGGCGGCCGACTGCTTGTCCCGCTGGTAATCGCGGAACTCGCGTTCCATCTGCAAAAATATAATATGATCTAGTCAAAGTAAAAATTCATTCATTCTGTATAGACTACTTACAAAACCGGCGAGATTTAGATCGGAAAAAGAGAACATCTAGTACGGGACTTGAACCCGCGACCAGTCCCTTACAGGAGGAACGCTCTGACCAACTGAGCCACCTAGACACGTCCCAGATATTCGAAGTAAGGGACTGGTCACGGGTTCAAGTCCCGTCCTAGATGTTCTCTTTTTCCGATCTAAATCTATAGAAAAAGTAAACATACAAAAAAAAATTGAATAATTGCATGTTATGTTTATTATTTTATTAAAGACTATCAGGAAATTGGAATTTGTATAGCCACTTTTGTCGTTGACTGTACCTGTAAGGTGCTAATTTACTGTATCTCCGAAACCCTAGGGTCCTGCACTTACGTGACACCAGTGTCCCTTATCAGTGAAAAGCTACCAAACGATAGTGTCCGCACGGCGCAGGGGCAGCGTGGCGACCATCACACTAGTGTGGAGTGACCTACTGACTTATACCTGTAAAACGCTAGTATCCTGTACCTGCAAGTAGCTTATGTCGTGTACCTGCCAAGCCTCAGTGTCCTGCGCCTATACGACGGTAGTCTCCTTGCCTACAAGGCGTTAGTGTCTTGTACCTGCGAGGCCCCAGTGTCCTGCACCTGGACGCCGCTAGTCTCCTTGCCTACAAGGCGTTAGTGTCTTGTACCTGCGAGGTCCCAGTGTCCTGCACCTGTACGCCGCTAGTCTCCTTGCCTACAAGGCGTTAGTGTCTTGTACCTGCGAGGTCCCAGTGTCCTGCACCTGTACGCCGCTAGTCTCCTTGCCTACAAGGCGTTAGTGTCTTGTACCTGCGAGGCCCCAGTGTCCTGCACCTGGACGCCGCTAGTCTCCTTGCCTGCAAGGCGTTAGTGTCTTGTACCTGCGAGGTCCCAGTGTCCTGCACCTGTACGCCGCTAGTCTCCTTGCCTACAAGGCGTTAGTGTCTTGTACCTGCGAGGCCCCAGTGTCCTGCACCTGGACGCCGCTAGTCTCCTTGGCTACAAGGCGTTAGTGTCTTGTACCTGCGAGGCCCCAGTGTCCTGCACCTGTTCGCCGCTAGTCTCCTTGCCTACAAGGCGTTAGTGTCTTGTACCTGCGAGGCCCCAGTGTCCTGCACCTGTACGCCGCTAGTCTCCTTGCCTACAAGGCGTTAGTGTCGCGTACCTGCGAGGCCCCAGTGTCCTGCACCTGTACGCCGCTAGTCTCCTTGCCTACAAGGCGTTAGTGTCGCGTACCTGCGACCCTCAGTGTCCTGTGGGACGCCCCCTTACCTGCGAGGCGCTGGAGTAGACGGGCGCGGCGGGCTCGTCGGCCAGCAGGGCGCGCACGTCCCGCCAGTGCGCGGTGCAGGTGACGCTGCGCTCCTGCAGCAGCGCGCGCAGCTTGTCGCGCCGCTTGGTGGCGAGCGCGCTCGTGTGCTGCATGAACAGCCGCTCCTGGAGAACACGCGCATATGAGCCTAAGATGTTGCTAGACCCAACACGCTTAATGCCCAGAGAACATCTCTCTGGGTACAAGAACCTTTGTTTTCGTGCGGAAATCCCCTTGGATACCCACCCTCCCGCCGGTCAGCGGGGGTGGTTATATCAGACTTGAACCGACTAAAACCGCACGTCGTCTCGTGTCTTCGGACGCCGGGGTGTAAGGTGGCGCATAGGGCATTTCCCTCGCACCCCGGCGGACCCTGGGCCATTTCCAGTTTCGAGATGGCCTCCTCTGTACTTTAGATGTGCAGAACTCAAGGTATACTAGTTTTGTGAATTCCAGCTCGTCATAGATTGATATTAATAGGGTAGAGTTTCACGGAGGGTCAGCATTTACGGTTTGATTGTTTACGTACGCCACGATTGGATTCAAGCTATCATAATTTACATATAATAGATAGCCTATATATACACATCAAAAAAGTCTAAGCAACTTTTTTTTTTTTTTTATACCACTAAGGTGGTAGACAAGCGCACGGCCCACCTGATGCGTAGCGGTTACCGCGGCCTATGGACGTGTTCAACACCAGTGGCGTCACACTCGCGCTGCCGACCCTGTAAAGGAAAGGGGATGGGAAAGGAGTTTGGGAGGGGATGGGAAAGGAGTTTGGGCTCCGGCACTCTCACTCACCAAACGGAACGCAACAGTTCAAATACTGTTACTTGGCGTCGATATTCTGTGAGAGGGTGGTGCTTCCCCGGTCGAGTCGGCCCATTCATTCAACGGCCAAAATGACTGTTGCTTGACTCTACCACCTACCTAAACACATACATAAAAACATGTTTAATTTTACATATTCTGCAAATTATATTGGTCATTTGTTCTACTTTTTTTTACTATAGGTGGGCAGGTATTTCGCTAACTCGATTATGTTTTGTTTTTTTTTTAATTAAAAGTATACCTACTCTATCACGCACAAAAGAAAACAAGGCACCTAAGAAAATAAACTTTTTGAAACAAAATTAAATCGTTAACCAAAATTTATTCATTCTTAAAGAATTTGTGGAGAAACAGGGCGTGATGTTCCTCCAACACAAAGGGAGAATCCTCCGACCAGGCAAGGTGATCACGCCTGGCGGGCCGCGGCCCAACGGTTGTCGTTGGGATGTTGTATATATGCTATACCAGCGCGCAAACTTCACTTTCGCGATTCAGGATTGGTATTGATGTAGTAGTATCCAAGTAGTTCACCTTGTTGTCGCTAGATGGCGCTGGGTATATGTGGTATCGCCACATCACTCCCCTCCAAGACCGGAGGTTGATTGCGATGAGTCAGCTGTCTTAGCTCTCTTGTGGAGCGTGCCAGTGCCAGTCTTGTGTAGTTCCGGTAAGCCGGAACCAGATGCCGCTGGTTCCATTGATGGAACAGTCTTCCTCGCTAGTCCCAGTGAGTCGGGACTAACCGCTGGTCCCAAAGATACGGGGCTGAGTGCGGTGATGCGGTGCTGCGGTGAAGTGCCCAGTAGGGGCGCGAAACGTCGAGGTGAGCTTCTATTTAATACAAAGTGTATCCTCCTCTGTTGTTTAAAACATGTTGGCACCGACTATTCATGCTATCGATGAGTTTGTTAATGGTATCCTGCGGCAATCGCTCCCAATAAAATTTTAGCAAATTCTTCAACTGATGGGTTGTTGTCACGCCGTCCAGGTCCTCTAATACAAATCTCTGGAGCATATCCCATAAATGCTCGATGGGGTTGAGGTCTGGCGATTGAGCAGGCCAGAGTAACACCCTGATGTTTTCTGTTGCCAAGTACTCCATTTTTCGCATTGCTGTATGAGAACGTGCATTGTCATGCATTAACTTAAAATCGGAGCCAAGGGTTTGTGCAAATGGATGAACATAAGGTCTAAGAACATCCTCAACGTAATTTTGAGCGTTCATGTTTCCATTCACAAAAACGAGCTCAGTTCGTCTGTTCTTCATAAAACCCGCCCTTACCATAACTGTTGATCCATTGTATGGATGACCTTCCTGAAAGCACCTCAGTCTTTCAGTATTGCCGGGACGTCGATACACTCTTACCCTTCTTGTATCAGGCCTAAACCCGAATCGAGACTCATCGCAAAATAAAATGTTGTCCCATTGTTCCTGGGTCCACGTTATGTGTTCCCTATACCATTCATTTCGACGAGCGCGATTTCCGTGACGTATAGGCGGGCTCCTGATTGGACGTCGCGCTCGTAGACCGTACTCATGCAGTCGATTTCGCACGGTTTGGGGGCTAACAACAACACCACTTGAGTTTTGTAGCCTTGAACCTATCTCTCTGGCGGTTAACATTGGTTGACGTCTTGCGGTTAGTTGTACTCCTTCCAGGGCACGGGTGCTGCTCAGCGGGATTTCCTGTCGTAGTGTAACGCTGCCACAGACGGCAGATAATGCTCCTGTTCACATCAAAATGGCGAGATACCTCAGATTGGTTTGTTCCCGCTTGTATCATTCCCACAGCTCTTTGCATTTCATTAGAGCGGTCAAAATGACGTCGCTCCATAACGTGAAGAATATCTCACAATTCAATTTTATCAATAAAAAGCGGCCAAGTGCGAGTCGGACTCGCCCATTAAGGGTTCGGTAAGCAGCAAGTATTGAATGAACGGTAAATTGCGGTTTACGATTTATGACGTATTAAAAAATTACTACTTACTAGATCTCGTTCAAACCAATTTTCGGTGGAAGTTTACATGGTAATGTACATCATATATTGTTTTTAGTTTTATCATTCTCTTATTTTAGAAGTTACAGGGGAGGGACACACATTTTACCACTTTGGAAGCGTCTCTCGCGCAAACTATTCAGTTTAGAAAAAAATGCTATTAGAAACCTCAATATCATTTTTGAAGACCTATCTATGGATACCACACGTATGGGTTTGAGGAAAAAAAAATGTTGAGTTTCAGTTCTAAGTATGGGGCACCCCCAAAATTTCTTGTATTTTTTCTATTTTTGTGTGAAAATCTTAATGCGGTTCACAGAATACATCCACGAACCAAGTTTCAACAGCATAGTTCTTATAGTTTCGGCAAAAAGTGGCTGTGACATACGGACGGACAGACATGACGAATCTATAAGGGTTCTGTTTTTTGCCATTTGGCAACGGAACCCTAAAAAGTCTATTAATACTTGGTTCTTAATTAACAAAAGAAAACACATTTAAATTGGAACTAATGTATCAGCTTTTAATTTTATGAAAAAAAAAACAAAACAATCAATTTTTTTTTCTAACCAGCCAATAGGTAATCTGGAACCAAAAAGGTTACATATCTGCCCACCTATGGTAAATAAAGTAGAATAATTGTCCAATATAATTTGCAGAATTATGTAACATTAAGCATGTTGCTTAGACTTTTTTGATGTGTGTATAACATCATAACATAACTTCCCGCCTGTATCCCCGAAGGGGTAGGCAGAGGTGTATTACAAACCCTCGATTCGCCAGTTATGTTAAGGTCCCAATGTAATAGGGGGCGAGCCTATTGCCATCTACCGGGCACATTATTAAGTGAGCGATAATTAACATTTATTAATGCACACATAACTACGAAAAGTCAGAGGTGTGTGCCCGGGGCGATTGGGGATCGAACTCGAGACCTCGTCTCAGCAGTCCGTTACGTACGCCACTGGGCTATCGCCGCTTTGTGTGTGTATATTGGGGATAATGTACTTTTCAAATGGTTCCGAAAATTAACCCAGACATAAAGAAACTCACAAAATTCGGCTTCTATCTTTGTAATAAGACGGCCTCTGTGGCGTAGCGGTAGTGCATTCAACTGCTACGACAGAGGGCGCGGGTTCGATTCGCGCTCAGTGCAAATATTTGTATGCATAAATATGTCTATTTGCATTGGTCTGGGTGTTTATATGTGTAATATGTGTGTATTTACAAAAAAAAAGTATATAAGTATGTTTATCCGCATTCTGGAAGCCATAACACAAGCTAGTTAAGCTATGCTTACTTTGGGTCTAGAAAGCGCTGTGTAGAATATTTATTTATTTATTTAATATCAATATACTGATAACTAATTGTTGCAAGTAACTAACCTTATCATCTTTCATGAGCAGTTCCGCAAGGCTGTACCGGTGGTCCTTCTTGAGTTGCTTCTTCGCCTCCCTCCAAGGGAGATCGGGGTTCCGCACAAGGTCTGCCAGTAACGCGTTGAAATGCTATCGGAAGAATACATCAGTATACGAATTTCTCGTTTATACAACCGGCGGGCATGTATGAAAATAGCATCGTAACAAGGGGCCTCTAACGTGAGGTGGAGTGCCTGTAGGTATGTCTATAGCGCGTAAAATGCGGTGAATAGAAATAAAATGGTCATTAGAAATTTTTGAATATTTTCTTCTACTAAGAACCCAACCAACTAATAGGTTTTTACCTATGAAATTGCCGAAATTTTCTTACAAATTCATGAGGTCGTTATTCGTGTAATTTAATAGTAAGTAATTCATACACAAAAAAAAACATAAAATTTGGATTTGTCATTTCTAAAAAAAATGCAAAAGTGTTAGTACTGTAAATTGGATTTCCTCCAATTTCTTCAAGAAAAACGGTAATTTCATATGTAACGACCTAATATTTAGAATTTTCGTCTGTCTGCTTTTTATTATCGATGTCCGAGCATCACTAGAAAACTGCTGAACAGGTTGTAACGTTGTGGATTTTTTATAAATCAATTAAAATTATATCAATAAAATTAATCGATATTTTAGTATGTTTCTATAATATATTACTAAATATCTATGGTTGTGCGAGCGAGATTGGACAGCACTAGCCCAGTCATCAACTGACGGCTCTTATATCGTTCCTTTCCTTGGCAACCTTCGCCGAGGAAGGTCACTTTGACCCCGTGGCCAACTGCTGTCGGCTCCGGGTAAGTTTTGAGATCAACATTTCCTACTTCTTTCTACAGGTGAAGACCTTCCAGCGGTGCAGCTTATTGCCTGCTAAAATGCATGGCTATATATATATATATATATATTATTTTCTGTGTGCTATTTCAGCCTACCTAATTAGTGCCACGAGGCCGATGACCCCTAAGGTCAGCGGTCGCGGCACCAGCTTGTGCTGCCTATTTATATTCTTTTTCTTATAGCTTCTAGCTACGCTGCATTGCCGCTGGGAGATTCTCTTCACCTGCTATTTTAGCGGGTCACTTGGACGTAATTACCTTTTTTTTTTTTATCGTGCGGAAATCCCTTCGGATACCCCCCCCCGCCGGCCAGCGGGTCAAAGTCAAAGTCAAAGTCAAAAACCATTTATTCTGCATAGACCATTAATAAGGCACTTACAAAACGTCATAAAAAAATAAATAATCTAATGTTTGGCAAATGGACCACCGGTTCGAAACGCGGCCCTGTCCTGAGAAGACTCCGGCAAGAAACTCAGCGGGCTGTTTTTTTTTGGTCTATTTACAAACATATTTACTTAACCTAAGTACAATATTCCATTTGAGTAGCATAGAGAGAGAGCAAACAGTTCATATCCAAGCTTGTTTATCGTCTAAATAGTCTTGAATTTTATAGTAGCCTTTTTGGCAGAGTTTACTTTTAATTTGGCTTTTAAATTTATGAAGAGGTAGATTCTTCATTTCACTAGGAAGCTTGTTGTAGAAGCGTATACAGTTACCCTGAAAGGAATTACTAATCTTGTGGAGTCGACTATTACAAACCACAAGATTGTTTTTATGTCTAGTATTTACGTTATGTATATCACAAAGCCTTAAAAAATTGGAAATGTTTCTTCTAACATACAAAAGATTTTCAAAAATATATTGGGAAACTACAGTTAGAATGTTTATTTCTTTGAACTTTTCTCGGAGGGAGACTCTTGGGCCCAACTTATAAATTGCCCGCACCGCCCGCTTTTGCAGTACAAAGATTGTATTTAAATCTGCGGCATTACCCCAAAGGAGAATGCCATAGCTCATAATACTATGGAAATAACTGAAATAAACTATTCTAGCGGTATCTATGTCTGTAAAAGTCCTAATCTTTTTCACAGCGTAGGTAGCAGAACTTAACCTACTAGCTATTTTTTCGATATGTGATCCCCACTGTAATTTAGCATCGATACTTAAACCTAAGAACACGGTTGATTCCACAAGGCTCAACAACTGTCCATTAAGTTGTACATTGGTTTCCACCTGTGTAACATTAGGTAAGGTGAATTTAATACATTTGGTTTTTTTTTCATTAAGGCAAAGATTATTTATATTAAACCAATGAACCACTCGTGAGATTGCTTTGTTCACTTCGTCATAATTATCTAATTGTCTTTTAATTTTAAATATCAAGGAAGTATCATCAGCAAACAAAACAATACTATTTTTATCCCTTACGTAGTAAGGGAGGTCATTTATATAAATTAAAAATAAAAATGGTCCAAGTATCGAACCCTGCGGAACGCCCATCGAAACCAAAGATCCTACCGAACGTGTACCGTTCACATCGACCTTCTGAATTCTATTGTTTAAATAAGAAGTCAAAAGGTCGAGAGCCTTGTTCCTTATTCCGTAATAATTTAATTTCCTGACCAATGTATCATGGTGGACGCAATCGAAGGCTCTGGATAGATCGCAGAAAACACCTAATGCATCCTGCTTATCCTCCCAGGCCTCGTAAATACATTTCAATAACTCTATACCAGCATCCGTCGTTGATCGTCCTTTAGTAAACCCAAACTGTTTATCATGAAATAATTTATATTTATTAAAATGGGTTAGCATTTGGTCTAGAATTAATTTCTCAAATACTTTACTCAAGGTTGGCAACACAGAGATGGGTCTGAAATTCGAGGGATCTGAGGCGCTGCCTGCCTTGAACAAAGGTATGACTTTACTGTGTTTCATTAAATCAGGAAATATACCGCAACTGACGCAGTCATTAAACACAGTTGCTAGATGGGGAGCAATGACATCAATGATGCTTGAAACAGTTTTGACTGATAATCCCCATAGGTCCGCGGTCTTTTTAATATCAATGGATTTAAACGATTTTGTGATGTCCTTGCTATCAACAACTGAGAATCTGAAAGCGTCCTCACATTTTGTAATTGATTCCATAAGCAATGACTCAGCGGAAGTGGAAGACGACTGAAGAGTTCGGGTAGTGGCTACAGGTATATTTGAAAAAAAGTGTTCAAACTCTGTCGCAACTTCCAGATCCTCCGTGACATGGCGACCGTCTATTTTTAAATGGTAATCTCTTACAACTGCTGGAGATTTACCACATTCGGAATTTATAATGTTCCAGGTAGTCTTAATTTTATTAACAGAATTTGATATTTTGTTTTTTATAAAGTTTGATTTAGCAAAGGAACAGGCTCGCTTAAATGTTTTAGAATAGTTTTTGACATAATTCTGAAAATCAGGGTTGAAATTGTATGATTTTTCAGAATATAATTCATACAATCTCCTCCTGCTATTATAAATCCCTGGTGTTGCCCAGTCACTGAAAACAGGACGGCTGCCAATCGATAATGTCTTTGGGGTAAAAATTCTCCCAAACTCAGTATTGATCAGGTTAATTAAGTCTGCATAAGACTTATCTACACTAGTGTACAAGGGCAAATCAGGTAGTTTATTAATTATATTTTCCTTGAAAGCATCTAAACGATATTGGTTTATCGGTACAAATTTAATTTCTTTTCTTCTTACTTCATAATAATTTCTGTAGCATTTTATAAATTGGCCACGATGATCCGAGTGTACAGCATCCACAATACATTTGTTAATAGGTTTAATGTCCGTGAAAATATTATCAATACATGTTGCACTTGTGGCAGTTATTCGAGTAGGTTCCAAAAATACATTGCCAAGATTGAAGGACTTGAACAGATTCAACATTTTGTTTTTCTCTACTGGCGCTAAAGTGTTATCTAATATATTAACATTAAAGTCTCCACAAACTATTATTGACTTTTTAGAGCAACGGCATTTAAAAAGCGCTTCTTCCATCGTTTCTTCAAATCTTGCATAAGGCGCGTCCGGGGGACTGTACACGCTTAATACAATGAAGTGCTCAAACTCAATACCAGCTATCTCAATAACTCGCTCAATAGAGAGGCTTACTAGGTCTTTACGCTCTTTAAATTTAATGTTCTTATTAATAATAATTAAGGTGCCTCCACGTTTGCAATTTTTTCTACTGAACGAGCTAGCCACCTGGTGATTTTTGAAGTTGAAGATGACCTGATGGTCTGTCAACCAATGTTCAGTTACACAAAAAATATCAATATCATTCAAGGTCATGTGCAACTCCAATTCCAATTCTTTACCATTTGTCAGACCTTCGACATTTTGGTGCACCAGGTTAAATGCTTTATTTTTACAATTTGAATTAGATTTGGACATTAACGGGCCGCTTTTTTTATCAATATTACTAAAAGACGGCTCAATAGCCCCAAAAGCCTCGTGCCCATATCCGTTAATTTCGGATATACCGTAAAAAATATCGCTAGATTTTTTATCTGTTGTCAAGTAATTTAGTTTTTTTTTTGGATACCGCTATCCATTGTGTCAGAATTTATAATAATATTTATTTGCTTATTAGCTAAAAATTTAGCTTCGCATAATAAAAAGTTAGCTAAACACTTAGCTATCTGTCGTCGTAAAAAATTTGATAGTAAATAACTATCCAATGTCAAGATATAGTTTTGTAATACAATATTACAGTCAAATAATTGTATATTCCTACAATATGTAGTCAAGGTATGCAATTTTCTATTCAAATTATACCTAATTTCATTCTCCTTATGTGTGAAAGCTTTACTGTAAGGGAATGCACATAGTATTACTTGCTTTACTTGCAAGTTTGATAGTTGTTCATGAAACTTTATGACAGATTGAATATTTGCATTTTCTCTTCTACCTATAAGTAACACTAATGTTGATTGTGGGCAATGTATACCAGTTAATACTTTATCGATGATTTGAGAGTATGACGCCCCAGGAAATGAATGAGTTGTGACCGATTTACCCAGATGTTCGGCCAAGTGATAACCTAGACTTCTACCAATTTCATCACAATATATGACAACCTTTGAAGCTTGTGTTATTTTCGTTTCAGGGTGAGCACAGGAAGGCCTGTTAGATTTTATGTTGATATTGTCACACATATTGCCCACATAGTCAACTGTTGGAGAAGTTAACTCAGGCTGGGGAGTTATCGACAATGAAGAACTTGGCAATGACTTTTCACAGTCTGATGTTTGACTGTATAATTTTTCAAGCGAGTAGAACCTTTGTTCATTGCTGTTACAAGTCTCCACCAGGCTATTCAAAGCCTCAATGTATTCCCCAATTTCTTTTTGAGAAATTTTATATTTTAAGGTAATTGAGTCTAATGAGTCATTTAAATGCCTAATTTCAGTCTGCAATTGATGAATATCAGTTTCATATTGGTCAGATTGGATATCTAATTCTTTTCTACTTATTCCTATTAATTGTCTTAGTTGTAAATTCGATTTACTCAACCTACGATATTTGTTGACACCTATTTTAAGTTTTTTTATGTGTTTTTGTGATTTGCAAATAAATTTATTTAGTTTTATATATTTTTTTAACTTATTCCTGCTAGTATTAACTAATCTTATTGATGAGTTTAATATGTGTTGGTCGTCACAGGTTGTATCTAATAATTTAACAGGAATATCTGGTGTTGAGATATCTATCAGGTCTGTGGTAATGGATGGCTCAAGACAAATCAGATCAGGCTCGGTACCCACCAACTCATCATAGAGACTGTTCGAGAGGGCATTTTTTTTTTTTTTTTTTTTTTTTTTATCGTGCGGAAATCCCGTCGGATACCCCCCCGCCGGCCAGCGGGGGCGGTTATGTCGGGCTTGCACCGACTAAAACCGCACGCCGTCTCGGGTCTTCAGACGCCGGGGTGTAAGGTTACCCATAGAGCATATCCCTCACACCTCGACTGACCCTGGGCCATCTCACCACTAACAGCATCGCTCATCCTGTCTCCTCTGAAAGCAGAGGAGTACGGAGAGCGATGTGTTCCCGCCACGTTGGGTATTGGCCGACGATCAATGCCAACCCTATGAAGGGGTGAAGGGGAAGCCATTGACCGCCGCCCAGGGTGTACCGGCCGCTCCGATTCCGTTCCCCCCGGACTGCAGCGGGATCGGAATCGGAGCGACACTCGAGGAGGTTACCCAACACACACCCCCATTTACTCATATACCTAAAATAAATTTATGTAACATTCTATTCACGATTATAATCTCATACTATATATTGTAATCAACCTTTTATTTCTCTGCTCGCCCTAGCCGGTAGTAGTCTCAGTTAGCATCAATTACTTTATTAATTTTTACAGTGCACAAGTCACACCTTCATATTTACGTAACTTCATTAACCCTCCATAAAACAATAACCGTTACATTGGCGCCCAACGTGGCCCAGCTGAAATTTTGTATGAACATTCTTCTAGGGTATGATCATAAACTGCGCTATATATCATCACGGTATTGTAAGTGTGATAGGAGCAGCAGGGTAATATCGACCAGATCAGATTATTGATCATTCCTTCATTATTACAAATCAGATAATCACGAAATTCTGCAGTTAGATAAAATATAATCATCACGCTATAGCTAAAAAGTGATAAGCAGTAAAATAGGAAATCTCGAAACTACATACGGGCTTGTGGCTACGTGGTAAGCGAGTAAGTTAACACAAAGTTAAGCAACAATAGCCAGGTCAGTCTCAGGATGGGTGACCATTGTTGAGAACCGTTCGTGCCTCAGCGAGCACGTGATGCCACCGTTCCCAGTTGCCATACGAACATCTATGTCAGCCATTACGGGTATTTGGAGCCTTACGTCCGACAACTGGTGTAACTAGTAACTACAGAACAGAAGCGTCGGTAGCTTAGTGGTTAAGGAGTCGACACTACGATCGAGGGGTCCCGGGTTCGAATCCTGGCCATTACACTAGCGACGTGAACCCACTCCTAACACAAGGAATTTAGCTTAGCTGGAGGGGTTAGAGGGAATATTAGTTAATTCCGGTTAATAAACATAACATAAACTCACGCCTATATCCCCGAAGGGGTAGGCAGAGGTGCTAGCACCCACATTTCGCCAGTTTATGTTTAGGTCCCAATGTAATAGGTGGCGAGCCTATTGCCATTAACCGGGCACTTATAAGCCTGCGATAAATACACACATAACTTCGAAAAGGATCGAAAAGTCATTGGTGTGTGCCATGGTAACACCTGGGATCGAACCCGAGACCTCGTCTCAGCAGTCCATTACCCATACCACTAGGCTACCGCGGTTTCCGGTTAATTTCGGTTACTAATATTCTTTAAAGAAAAGAAAAAAAAAAGCTTCGATATCGCCAGCGCGTTGTGGAGTTGCTGTTGCTGTGGAGTCAGGTGGCAGGTGCTTCACGAATCATATCGAAGTCCAGCCGTTTCGTAGTTAGACTGGAAGCCGACCCCAAGTGAGTTTGGAGGAGGCTCATTTAAGATGACCCTTTTTGTTGTTCGTGCGGAGATCCCCGAATACCCCACGCCGGCTAACGGGGGTGGTTATGTCGGATTCGAAGATATAAAAACTACACGCCGTCTCAGACGTCGGGGTGTAAGGCATTTACCTCGCACCCCGGCTGTTTCGAGATGGCCTCCTCGGGTTTGGGAACCACAGTGTCCCCGTCTCGCCCCCAGAAAGGAGGAGGCGCGCAACGTGCCGCCGCCCCAGGGCCTGCGCTCATGGAGGACGGAGTGATGACCCTAGTGGGCAAACATGACATAATCCTTACCTGCACAGCCTCATCCCTCTTATGGTACTCCCGCTCTTTGTCACGGTCCCGTAAGCTGGTAGCGAGTGCTCTCTGGACCTCTCGTTCCCTCTCCTTGATGGAGGCCTGGGCCCTCGCCTCCTTGGCCCGCGCCGCTGTCTCCCCGTCGCTGGTTTGCTCTGTCTCTTCCGGTTCAGGTTCCACCGGCTCTGGAGGAGGCTCCTGGGTGGAGAAATGAAGTCTTTGAGTACATATACTTATGAGAAATTAGAAAATTATAAAAGGGACTACTTAAAAGGACACTTTAAAACCCGCCGGCCAGCGGGGGCGGTTATGTTGGGCTTGAACCGATTAAAACCGCACGCCGTCTCAGGTCTTCAGACGCCGGGGTGTAAGGTTACCCATAAAGCATTTCCCTCACAGCCCGACTGACCCTGAGCCATCTCCGGTTTCGAGATGGCCCCCTCGGGTTTGGGAACCACTGTGTCCCCGTCTTGCCCCGGTTTGTAGGAGGGGCGCTATTCGCCCCACCGTCCCGGCCTGCTTCTGCTGGGGTGACAGGCGGCCTCACCTGCCACCCTCAGGCCTGCGCTCATGGAGGACGGAGGTCGTAATTATCATCTTAGCGTTGTTCTCGGCTGCCTATGGAGCTCTTACCTCGAAGCCCGGGGTCCGCTAACGCATTTTGATTTGGATTATACGACTTTTATGGTAGCGACTGCTGTCTGACTTCCAACCCCGAAAGGAGTCTGGGCCAGAGCCTCGTCCGTCAATCAGCAAGTACCAACTTGTAAGCAAGGTTGACATGGTCTCCAAAAACCAACGGCAGTAGATACGTAATGTACTTTTTCACTCCTCTTGCTCAATAAGACCGTCATTGTGGCGTACCAGAGCGAAGAAAAAATAGCAATTCTTCCCCTAGGGGATTAATTTTTGTGTGTCAAATGACAATGAGCCTACAAAAACGAAAAAGTCTTTAGTCATAAGTAGAATAATCATGAATAAAGACTCGACTTATATTTCACTTTCATAAAAAAAGAACTTCTTTTTAATTTTGAAAATGGAACTAAAATCGGTGATCCCTGGTAGAATGCATGCAATGTGTTGCGGCTAGAGAAGAAACAAAAAAAAGACATTGGCGCGAAATCTTTATAGTTTTTCTCTAATTGCAAATTGAATTGGTAGTGACCGTAATTAATTTTACAATAGTGAAAATGTCATCATCTAGTGAGAATGGAGACTTTAATTTACAAATAGAAGAGAAAGGAAAATAAATAATTTTCAATCTGTTGCCGTCAAGGTCACAAAGCATTTATTTAGATACTTACGAAAAGTTTATGTATTGTATTGGATTGTTTTATTTTCTCGCAATCGTAGTGAAAAGTATAGTGTAACACACGGCGGTAAAACCCATTAAAACTCGGTTTCTATTTACTCCCTCGCTAAAGCTCGGGAGTAAAACTACCTCGTATATAATGGGTCATTTTAGCTCCTTGTATAACAATCTACTATATTACCCGTGTAATTTACATAACATAACATAACTTCACGCCTGTATCCCTGAAGGGATAGGCAGAGGTGTCTTACACACCCACGATTCGCCAGTTATGTTAACGTCCCAATGTAATAGGGGGCCTATTGCCATCTACCGGACGATAATTAACATTTATTAATGCACACATAACTACGAAAAGTCAGAGGTGTGTGCCCGGGGCGACTGGGGATCGAACTCGAGTCCTCGTCTCGGCAGTCTGTTACCTACGCTACTGGGCTATAGCCGCTTTTTTAATTGAGTGTAATTTAAATTGTGATTTTAATTTATTTTTATTATTGACATCATCATATCAGCCGTAGGAAGTCCACTGCTGAACATAGGCCTCCCCCATCGACTTCCATTTTGACCGGTCTGTAGCGGCCTGCATCCACTGAGTCCCTGCGCTCTTTACCAGGTCGTCGGTCTACCTTGCGGGAGGCTTTCCTACGCTGACTTGTCGTCACTCAATCTTTAATTTACTCATTTATAATTCTGATTTTTGGTTTCTATTAATGACATGCACGTTTTGAAATTAATAATCTCTTGGATAAATAATAGGAATACGACAAATATTATGTGACTGCAATTTAATTTAATTTAATGGATCTAAACTAGTCTTGGTAACTTGAAATAAATGATTTATTATTATTATTATCCTACTAATATTATAAACGCGAAAGTTTGTGAGTATGTATGTATCTTTGCTGCTCTTTCACGCAAAAATGGCTGACGGGATCTGGCTGAAATTTGGCACAGGGATAGATTATAGTCCGGAATAACACAGAGGCTACTTTTTATCTCGGGAATAGGTCCCCATGGGTTGCGGGAACGGGATCAGAATTCTACGCGAGCGGAGCCACGGGTCACAGCTAGTATTAGTATATATCTACTCATTTTTATTCAATTACCTCGCAACATCCGCGTCTTTCTCACTTTTTTACTTATTGCTTGGCTCCTAAGAGACCTAGCGTGATGTTAAATAGCCTATAACCTTCTCCACGAACTGGACTATCAAATGCAAAAATATTTCAAATCCAAAGCGCGTTCAAACAGCTCTTCAGCTTGAATACTAGGAGTTCAGTGCAGGGTGCGACTGAAATAAATTGAGCTGAGCGAGCAGGACTCGCACTTGAAAATAAGACATCTAAATACGGTCGCGCGCTTAGCTAAGGCCGCGTCGAACTGTTTTTCGGTGATTATTCCTCAATGGTACATCGGACATGAACCATCTCGCTTCAAAACACTCGTCAGTACACACACCCACACTATCACTGTGGTCAATTTGGTCAAGATCGCGCGAGTGGTTACGGAGGAGCTTAGCCACCAACAAACGGCTATGCTGCGTATAAGAGCTTCGGTCGCTCAGCTCAATTAGTACAGAAACTAGCTGCTACTAGCGACTTGGTCCACGTGGTATCGACACGATGGTTAACCCAATGAACTAATAAATTAATGTATAGTGACCGGCAAATATCTTAACAATGTAATTGTGGAGGAACGGGGTTTAATGTTCCTCCAGCACAATGGGAGGATCCTCCGACCAGGCAAGGTGATCACGCCTAGCGGGCCGCGGCCCAACGGTTGCCGTTGGGATGTTGTAATGTTATACCAGCGCGCGAACTTCAATTTCGCGATTCAGGATCGGTAGTGACGTAGTAGCATCGAAGTAGTTCAATCTTGTCACTAGATGGCGCTGGGTATATGTGGTATCGCCACATACTCTAGGTGCGCAGAAAGCGTTTTATAGGAAGGAACACTTATGAACGTCAAAAAGGGTATATAGGGCTCCACCGAAACCTTCGGAGCGAAGCCATCTCACCTGCAAACCGGTACACTTATTAATTGATGGACGAGGGTCTGGCGCAGGCTTTTATGCTCGCACCCCGGGCTCGGTTGCGTATATATCCTTCCATGTGCAATAGGAGGCAGCATTGCCTTAAAATCTGCATGGGTTTGTCAAATGGAGTGAGCTCGCTACGGTGTCATTATGTTTTTTACATGGCTTCATAGTATGTATTTTTGATTTTTTGTTATGTTTAGTTGTAAGTTTTAGTTTAATTATGTAGAATATACTGCTTCCGGGCTGTGGTCCATAGGAAACTTGTGTTCAAACTTTGGGAAAGTTTGGAACAAATTTCCTATGGACCACGGCCAAACAGCCCGAAGCAGTGTATTCTACATGCAACGCGCCGGCCGTGAAAGCCTAAAGATTTAAATTATTTAATTGCTTATGTGTGTGTTAGTTGTAGGTCCATTATCGTTTAGTTTAGGGGGATACCCTGTTAAGATAGTGGAAAAATATTAAATAAATAAATAAATATTGACACACCCTTTCCAAATCCGTGTTCAATTGGAAGCACACATCCTACAATCGCGCACGGATTTGTTACGAAGTAATTTGGGAAATCGCAGTTAAACCATACTACTTGCTCAGTAGGTATTGTTTTCGCCATCAAGTAAGATCCAGGGGTTGAGGGATAATTTTACAAAAAGTGAGTGACAGTTTTTGGTGTTGCATATTGCAACCTTTTCTAGGTATCAGCACTCGGAAGCCACCAGTCGTGTGCCCACCAATATTAAATCAGCAGGGTAGGTACTCCCCCCCCCAGGATGCTAAAAAAAAGATGGGCGTTAAATAAACGAACATTATAGACGATCAGAAATTTATTCACATTTATCAATACTAGTGACAAAAAATTATATAAAACTATGTACAGTGTTACATATCAAATACACCGCGAATATACTAATGTACTTATTATTGAAATGCTTATGTCTATCCGTCGATACGTAGTCAAGATAGTCTAGGATAGTTTACAAAAAATATGTCGTGGGTAGTTACATAGAATTTGTCGAGGGTAGTCTCAAACAATAATCGTCATTGCTAAATAAAAAATAATGACTTATACTTATAAATTTAAAATTTGGATGCGCAGAACTCATATAGAACTCAACTGGCGTCCTTAGGTATTGGTACTTTGGGTGTTAGTTGTATACTGTGGACTCCTAAACGTTTAAAATGTAGGTCTAAACTGATTCTCTTCTCAAACTAGAGACTACTCAGATGACAAATTTACCTCATTTTAATATAAGATGGTTGTACCCGATGACTTTTACGAGACTGGCTGAGATACGAAACAAAAAACTTGGTATCGCGAATTTATGCCCTTTCTAATCCGAATCCGCATCGGTATCGGTATCATAGTGGTTAAGGAGTCTACATTACGAACGAGAGGGTAAATCCGGGTTCGAATCCTGGCCGTTAAACTTCCGACCTTAACCCACTCCTAACAGAAGACGTTTAGCTTAGCTGGAGGGGTTAAACGAGTACTAGTCATTTCGGTTACTAATATTCTTTAAAAAAAGTCATTGGGCGTAACCCATCTTATAAACAGATACAAGGGATTACACGCTGTATGACACAAACGCGATTCGTCGTATACGCAGTTCGACATAATATGACGAACAGCGTATATGACTAATAGCGAATGTGTCCTGATGACCAACTGTGTGTGTATGACGAATAGCGTTTGTGACAAGCAGCGTGTATTCCGATACAAGTACTACATACTTTAAAGTTTAATAGTCGTTTAAGATAGACAATCCAGTTTCTTTATCATAAAAATTTGAGACCTAGAATTTATTAAATTAATGTTGAAGTAAGTCTTAGTCAGTCAGGGAAAAACCGATGATTCTTTAGACATATTATGTACCACTGGGTAAGTGTACACGCATCGGTTAAAAGTACATCTTAGAGCCGTTTGTACTGTAACAAATGGTTTTTTTTGTTAAGATAAAATTAATAGTTTGCACATAATTTAGACGGGAGATTGAGCTACTTACGTCATTAAAAATTCCTGTTAAAAATGGATTTAAAAAAAGCATTGTATATATTTTTTTATTCCATTTTGCGTACTGTTTACGGAGCTTACTCTACCGATTGTAATCGCTAGAAAACGAAAAATGAAGACATCAAAAAGGGTTGTCATTTTAAAAACAACATTATAATTTTCAAACGCACAATTAGATACAGTAAACTCTGTAAATAACATGCAAATGCAGTTCGAAAATGTGCGATTCTATTTTTGAATCCTTTTTTTTAACATGAATTTTTGACAGCAATAAATTGCTCAACCCCCCTGTGAATGATGCGCGTGAAATCAACACATTGTAGCAAGTAGCGTTTTCTAATACCCGCTTTAGTCAAAATAAACCCGCTGAGTTTCTTGCCAGTCTCTCTCAGTATGAAGACGCGTTGTCAGCCAGTGGTTCATTTGGACATTTGGTCCATAGACGTGTTGTAAGTACTGTTTTAATGATCTATGCAGATTAAATGGAAGGACGGAAGGTCCGCGATGGCATTTCCATAAAGTGTGGCGTAGACTTAAAACGCATATGTTTTTCTTTAAAGAAAGGAAAATGAATAACCTGGCATACGCCTTTCGCTTCTGCGCTCTTAATTCCTCCATGGCAGTGAAATCTCCATATTTTTAAGTATAACCTTCGGTATCTTGTCTACAGATCCCACATTCGTTTGCATAGGCAATGACTCGGTACAGCGTACGGACCAATTTAAGTACCTGAAGATCTATACTTCACGCGAAATTGGACAAGGCCGCCGCTTGGGCCAAATGGTGTGAAGTGATTGGTATCATTTGTGGCGCCGGTTAGGGTGCAGGGGCAGGTCTATTAAACTATTATTAGGCCTTTTTACACGGCTGTGAAGCGTGGCCGTTGGTAGAGCGTCACAAGCAGGAACTGCGTGTCACGGATACAAAAATGTTACGTTGGATGTGTGGAGTCAAGCGTCAGGATCGCGTCAAGAACTCCCGCATCCGCGGCAGCCTCCATGTACGTCACATTGCAGATAAAATGCAGGAGTCTTCGCTGGAGCGGTCACGTTCTGCGTCCACCGCGTGACTACTCTGGTCATGCCGCTTCCGCCGGGGCCCGGTAGGAGGGGGAAACTCAAGAAACGCTGGTTTGACATCGTAGAAGCTGACATGCGTGCCAATCGTATGTTTGGTGTGCAATAAAGACTATCTATCTATTACTTGACTACGCTTGTCTATGTTTGACTCTAGACTTGTCTACGTCCAAGACTACCGACCTCCATGATCGGGGGCTGAGCACGGCAGTTGGCCAACTCGCTGTCCTTACAGAAGCAGGCCAAGATGGAGGCGTGTTTTGTGTGTTCTACACAAGCCTGCCAACTCAAACGTGACCCCATAGGCGCGGGCGCGATGGCGGCCAAAGTTCGCCGGTAACCCTGGGGTTATCCTTTCGAGGGCTTTCCCGGGGTGCCCGGTAATGTACACTTGGGGAGGATACTGTGTGGTTTTAGTCGGTCCGATTCCAACACGCCCATCCCATCGTTGGCACCGATGGGGTGAAGACAGTGGGGGTTTCCACATGTAAAAAAAACTATCTATTGCTGTTACTGAGATACAGCCCGCTAGATATAGAATGCTGTATTATTATTTGTGTCTTCAAATTTCTACTGGTGGTAGAAATTTGATGACACAAATTTGTCACAAAATTCGGCCGGGTAGGTACCACCGTGCACGATTGCGAAAACCCTCCATAGTAATCCAATTTCGGTTTGATTGCGTTCAGGGGTCAGCAAGTGCATAGCCGGGCAGGGGGGTTGTGGTCGCAGCACTAGTGGGACCGGTGGGGGTCACGCGGTGCTGCGACGGCAATCCGCTTCTGATGAGACCGTCTCGCTGAGTGCCACCATTGTTAACATGGTACGTGTATGTAATGGTAACCCTCTTTCCTGAGACTTTACCTTCAGCTTACCATCAGACAAGGTGAAGTCAAATTGACGTGTCCTAAATATAAACTAGGTCTGCAAGGCGAATCGCTGCTTGCAATGTTGAGCTGAGTGAGACATCGTGATTTGAAAATCAGATTTTGAAAATTTTGAACAGTGATCATTCCTCCGTGGCAAGTCCGATTTTGAAAATTCTTTTTGAAAGTCACAACTCTGGACATGCTTTCTGAGCGTGTAAAGTTTGGTCACAGTGTCTCGAGCGGTTATTATGTAATTCCATATGGAATTTTTTTAACGGTGATCATTCCTCTGTGGTAGCATTAATTTTTTCAAAATATATCCATAAACCTTCCTCTGATTGACCTCTTTAATCATGCCAAATTTGGTTCTGATTGGATTAGTAGTTTAGGAAGAGACCTGTGACAAAGAAAATCCTGAAGTCTGGTATGAGGAGCTTTCGCTCGACTTCGTCTCACTCCGCTAAAAAAAAAAGTTAAATGGTGGGGAGAGGACGCTTAATACGGCGATGTACTTTTATCCGACGGATACATGAGATAGACTTCTATCCTATCTAAGATATATGAAAGTCAATAGTGAAGTCACAAAATCACAAGTCCTTAAACAACTATTATTAAAACTGCCATTTAAACATTTATATTTCGTTTTCTAACTTTATTAGACAAACATACACACCGAAGAACACAATTTACAATACATATTGTGTTTGACAAGAAACCAGTGTGCGTCTAACCTAATTTGAGAGTACCACGAGATAAATTATGACGTTCGGCAATCTTCGGATGCATTCGGTATTGTTCGGTAAAACACTAGGCACGTTCATACAAGGATCCTGTTATTTTCAAATATTTGTATGTATGAATATGTATGAAGGCTTGCATGAAAGGTTTAATGACAGTAGAAGAAGCACGTGAAGTGTGTAAAGACAGCAGCAGATGGGGGCTGTTGCCTCTGCCTACCCCGGAGGGAAAAAGGCATATGTATGAGTACGTATATTTGCATTGGTATGTGTGTGTAATATGTATGTATTGATGAGAAAAAAAAACGTATTTAAGTATGTTTATCCGCATTCTGGAACTTCGATGCTCATTAAGCCTTCATACTTTGGGTCTAGATAGCGCTTTGCAGAATACCCTGCAATATTATTTGCAGGAACGATTATTTACAGGATACTGTAATTTGCGAATTTAGTAACTAAAATAATCCTGCAAAAAACCGATCTGATAAATGAGACATCGGTTTAATTTTTGCAGGTATCAGCGAAAAACATTCCTGCAAAATTTGAGGGTACTTTTAAAAAAATGTACAAAAAAATTACCGAGTTCAACCGGACATACCCGACGATCCCCGAAGCGAAAAATACACGGAACCTATATATTCTAAACACTTAAATGTTGACACTTAAAGTGTCGTTACAATTAAAAATATGTATGTAACTTATTAGTTTAAAATATGTACACATTTTGTATCGTTACACCTAATACAATATATTATATCGAATACAAATTATATATTCATCAAATTGCATTCTGAAACAATAAGTGTATTGTCGACGTAAGTACAATTTGTATCGGATACAAATTGTTACATAAATATATTATACAACAACATCGATTAATACAAAGTGTACATTAAGGACGTATTGCCAGCTTCAATAAAAATTCGTACAGGGCGTGAATAAGCCGAGAAAATATACTTTTCAGGCCAGCTATTTTTAAGTTGGAATGTTATTCGTAAATCAGATGATAGATTATATAATAATGTATATTATTGAATACAGCAAGTGACTTACTTACATAACATAACATAACTTCACGCCTGTATCCCCGAAGGGTTAGGTAGAGGTGTATTACACACCCACGGTTCGCCAGTTATGTAATAGGGGGCGAGCCTATTGCCATCTACAGGGCACATTATTAAGCGAGCGATAATTAACATTTATTAATGCACACATAACTACGAAAAGTCAGAGGTGTGTGCCCGGGGCGACTGGGGATCGAACTCGAGACCTCGTCTCAGCAGTCCGTTACGTACGCCACTAGGCAATCGCCGCTTACCGTGACTTACTTATTCACCACATAAATTAGGCATCATTCATATTTCCACAGTTCAAAATATCATATAAGTGGATTCATCAACTTATTCACGCCTTGTATCCAAATCATGATTACTCAGTTAACGCAAACTGTAAAAAAAAAATACAAAAATGAAGTTCTATCGAAGACATAATCAATAATAAATACGACACGTTCGTTGGTGCGCTTGCGTGTCGTGTATCTTTAGATTAAGCTGTGTGGACCTTCTCCCTGTTTCAATTCTCCCATGTATACACACGGCCAAGGAGATACGTATACACCTTCACATGTAAAGGTGTATACTTATCTCCTTGGCTGTGTATACCTCTCAAAAGTGATGGCTTAGGACTGAGTTATCTAATCTAATCTAGTACCAGATTTTTAACTGTAATTCACAGGTTAATTCTGTTCACGGGTCCGTGGTCTAAAAGCCATTTTTGTTATATGTTAGAGCTGAAATCAAACTACATTTAACTGGT
Organism: Cybosia mesomella; assembly: GCA_946251805.1. Taxonomy (NCBI): domain Eukaryota; kingdom Metazoa; phylum Arthropoda; class Insecta; order Lepidoptera; family Erebidae; genus Cybosia; species Cybosia mesomella. Next base: position 21,057,173 of record OX276411.1, read on the forward strand.
TCTTTCGCGGCTTATTTGGCGTTACTTAATTATTTACACTGAACCCGACGTTTCAGTTGCTTTTCAGCAGTCATGGTCACGAAGAGACGGTGTAACATTCGCGTAAACTTCCAACGATATATTGAGTCGTAATTATATTTTTATTAAATCAACCACTGTAAATAAGTCCTTAACGCAATTTGTATGCTACAAATTATATTTATCACCCGCTTAAAAAGTAAATCGCGGGTACGATTAAGATCATAATTTCGGTTCTATAGAACGACAAATCAAAATCTACATACTGCAACTCATCATCGATACGGAAACTTCCTTGTTCATAATTTATGTGAATATTACAAATACAAATTAATAATAATTTATAACACTGTTTTCCGTTAATTATACATTATTTTATAAACAATGTTTTTATCGATTGATTTGTTTCTCCGAGTCTTACGTACACAGAATTATGGCCGGTTGGTAAATTGGAAAATTCAATTTAAATTTCGTCAACGTACAGTTGACTCAACTTTAATTTCTCAATTCAGAAACCGGCCTTTGTGTAGGCTAGATACAGCGATTGCATTAAATAGTACATTTTTTTATCATTATCGTGTTAACCGCGATAATGCTCACCGTAAACAGAATAGTGTTGATAGTAAATCAGACGGCACATTTAGTCATTTTCATGTTGACTATCGACCGCTAAGGTTGACGGACATTAAATTAAAAGCGCAGAAAGGCGAGATAATCTCACTGTATATAACCTTACTTCTTTTGATTCTTCTTCTTTTGATAGAAGCATTTCTGTTAAATTATGTTTTAAAGTTATAAAACATGCAATAACTAAAATACACTTTAACCGTTTTAACATGATTATTCAAGCTGGATTTCACCAGTTAAAAACCATTCATTTAAACATAGTTTTCGCTACTCAATGAATTACATTGAGTAAAATGTGCTAAACCAGTTTAAATTGAATTAACGCGTTTATGAAACCCATCCGTAGTTTAGTGGAGTTATAAGGGTTTTTTTTAGTATAATAGCATTGCTTGAGTATAAAATATATGGGTAAAGTAAATATTTTTAGTCGGTTCAAGCCCGACATAACCGCCCCCGCTGGCCGGCGGGGGTGGGGGGAAGGGGATATCTGAGGGGATTTCCGCACGAAAAGAGAAAAAAAAGTTACCGTGTGAAAATTGGGTGAACAGAGATTAATGTGTGAAAAGGGCTAAAAAGGGACAAATAAATTTTGCAGTCAATATTTTAGGTTAAACTATAGACTATTTTATTCTTATAATGAACAGAGTCATCAAATATCTAGTTAGAAACTTGAAAAAGCGTCGGTAGCTTAATGGTTATGGAGTCGACCTTACGATCGAGACGTCCCGGGTTCGAATCCTGGCCATTACACTACCGACGTGAACCCACTCCTAACACAAGCAATTTAGCTTAGCTGGAGGGTTTAGGGGGAATATTAGTCATTTCGGTTACTAATATTTTTTTTTCAAAAAAAAACAAAAATTCAAAATATTTTTGTCAAGAGTTTGTAATTACCAATTTCATCCATAACTACCCATTCACCCCGTGTTACGTTAATTGATACCTAGTTGAGATCATTGCGCAGTATGTCTGGAGTGAGATGGGTTGGTAGAGAGAGGAATGCAGATATACGAGAGCGTGTCTTGGAAGGAGTACTGACGAGGGTTGAAAGAATGATGCCGAAGTAGTTTGATGTAGAATTGACGATGGTGGCAGAGCGACTGTTGCGTCGGAGGTCACAGGTTTGGTTCAGGCTCAGTGCATGAATATGTTACATTGGTCACTGGACAAACTTGTGGTCACATTGCAAGCTTTCAAGTTGTAAATGGTTTTTTTTTCTATGGTTGTGAACAAAGAAAAATAACTCTTCAATAGCAATAAGACTTTTTGAAATTCGCTTTATTGGCAACTACTTGTGTACCAATAATAATAAATGTTCTTCTATGACAACTGGTTGCCTTAAACAACTAAAAAAAACCTCATAGACAACTGGTTGTGGTGGTGGCCGAAAGCGGCAGAGACAATAGACTACCACTTTAGTCTTCTATCTTTCATTCCTATTACCGTTACTTCTGAAAACGAGCCTTATTTAGACTCTTCATCATTCATCTTCATTATCCACTAGGTGACTAATCCTCTGGTAGGAGGGGTTACACCCAAGAAGTGCTGGTTTGACATCGTAGAGGATGAAGTGCGTGCTAAAGTCTACCAGAGATGTCAAAGACCGTGAGAAGTGTAAGTGTGTGCAACATAACATAACTTCGGGTCTGTATCCTCGAAGGAGTAGGCAGAGGTGCATTACACACCCACGATTCGCCAGTTATGTTTAGGTCCCAATGTAATAGGGGGCGAGACTATTGCCATCTACCGGGCACGTTACTAAGAGAGCGAAAAAACCAAAAACCGGGACTCAACGTTGAGATGAGTCTTGACTCACCCATTCGATCTACGTGATCAAACCATCTCAGCGTAATATCTTCAAACTTTATCAGTCCACCTGTATGCTCTATGTATAAGCTGAAACATATTTGTGATATGTATCACAACCTAAAACTGCTATGCCGTATAAAGCATATTTCATGAGTCGTCCTAATAATAGCATTGTCAAATAACATATAGCATACAACATGTTATTTAAACTGCTATCCGCTATGCCGTTAGTAGCTTCGTTCTGATCAACGGGATATGACGGCATGTGGTTTGAAGTCTTGGACAGTGCGTAGATCTGTCATACAGAGTCTACTTGTCAAACTCTGGCTGTCATTTTGTCGTATGTCATATTAATGTTGACAATTGTACTGTATAGAATAGCATGTATGCTTTATGCCATCGTTTTACGGACTATATTACAATTACTATGAAAACCTTAAGATAAATTTTAAATATACAAAATTTTGCTATATTTACAAATTCGAATTAGTTAACAATCTTTAGTTTAGATATAATAATAGGCCTGCTATACACGTGCTATTTTAATGCTAATATTAGCATGCTAATTCTTTTATTTAAGAATAGAAGACTTAGCTTCGTCATTATACGTCACAACCATCAACTGTGACCTTCAAAATAACAAACATTGATATCAAATCCCATAAAAACGTATAATTTACGTTGTTAACAACGTTTTGACCAGCATCTGACGAGTGTTATCTACAACCCCAAAAAATTAGTACGTATTAACGAAATCGCAATAGCATGCTACGGTGTTAATTAGCGTGCTATTTTGTTAAATAGCATGTGCATTTCAGGTTAAATCTTATTTTAATAGGAACGTGCAGACTGATTGACGTTTCTTTTGTTTACTAGTTGCCAACAATTAGGCAATGCCTGGGATGAGTGTACGTACCGCCCGACCGTCCACACCTTATAATACCGGAGAGCGGTAGAGGACGTTAGCACCCCTGTCGAACAACTAGGTGTACTATTCAAAAGTAAACGGATTTTGGACCTAGGTCTTTTGAGTAAACTGGTGAAGTGAAATGTTGACTCTTAAATCTGTCGATATACTGTCAAATTAGTAATTTTCTAGTAGTATCCTTTCAAAAACTATAAAGCACATCATGATCGGCTGTGTGAATTTCAAAAGCGGGATACAGGATGGCATTTCGGTTATGTAAATCTCAATAGCGCGATACAGAATGATTTTATTTTGGATAATTCAGTTTACTCTCGCTAGATCGCGCGAATACAATTCATCACGGCAAAATCACGTTTACAAATTTTGATAAATTACGTTATTAAATTTACTAATTTATCACAAAACACTGCCACTGTTTTTAGATAAAAAAAATATTAATTATAATCAGCAGGCCTACCAAGAAACGTACATCCGTAATTGCGGATTGAAATTTTGGGCAATCGGTACCATGAAACGCATTGATCCCGCAATCGGGCCCGAAGACGCCACGTGTCAATTCACGTTGACGGGTAGGGTTCGGCCTGAACCCTACCATGAAACGATCTGATACAATAAAATGAAAATACGATAGTAAACGACTTATTTCAAAAGGTCGACAGGTTATCATAATCCAATGCAAATGAATGTATTTTTTAATATACATACATAACATACATAAACTCACGCCTATATCCCCGAAGGGGTAGGCAGAGGTGCTAGCACCCACATTTCGCCAGTTTATGTTTAGGTCCCAATGTAATAGGTGGCGAGCCTAATGCGATTAACCGGGCACTTATAAACCTGCGATAAATACACACATAACTTCGAAAAGCATCGAAAAGTCATTGGTGTGTGCCATGGTAAAACCTGGGATCGAACCCGAAACCTCCTCTCAGCAGTCCATTACCCATACCACTAGGCTACCGCGGCTTTTTTATTTTTTAATATGTTGGTTTATAATAGATAATTTTTAATAGAAAACGTCCTTGATATGTTTAAATCAGTCCTGAACATAGTTTTAAGTCCCGAAAGAACGAAATTCGAAGTAACTTCATGGTACCTAAATGACACATTTTTCGTTCGCGTTTCGTGCGGGCCTGCAATTGCGGATGAACAATTCATGGTATGTCGTATGGCCTATTGGTGCACGTCTTTCAGGCTGCACACCCCACGCCACGTACAAACAGATAAAAAGTAATGTATTCAATTGGTTGAGCCTGTATTACCGTGGGTAGTATAAAATTATACTGTCTATACATTCTTGATCATTGCATACCGAAAAAAAAACATAATTTAAAGTAGGTACCAAAAACATAAAATTTAAAAATTCGTGTACTTGAGAAGTAATGGAACCTACTGGCTCTCGGACACTAGATGGTGTACACTCAACGACAAAACTTTGCTGAACACTTTTACAGACGACGAGGACAAGGTTGATATATTTAAGTGTTTAGTTACTTTTGTAGCTGACTGTATTTCGTGCGTAATGAAAGTAAGTAAATTGTACTAAAAACTGTGCATCATCATTGAATGAACGAGATAAACAAAATGTTAAGTAAAACAATAAGAAAAAAAAACGAAGCAGTTTTTTTTTAATTTATATATTATATCACTAAAAGGTGATTGATAAGCATGCGACGCGTTTGATGGCAAGTAGTATCAATATTAATATAAATTTTAAGTAAGCAAAAAAAAGGCCAACAACAAACCGCCTTCGGTGTTTAAAAAACTCAGTTGAATCTTAACGGCATTTGTCGTGAAGTTAATTTAGCAAAGTATCAAGTAAAATTTATAATTTACTTTTAATGGTAATGAAACAATATATCATACATTTTGCCAAGATTTTGAAAGTTACCGAAAACAACATTTTCGACAGTACAACTCATAAAAACATCACGAAAGCACACAAATTGATAATATAATTATCGTTTTAAAAGAAAATGATTTTCCGTCAAGTTACTGACTATAGTGGATCACGTAAGTCGCGACAGACAGATAAAAAAACGCGTCTGTCGCACGTAATGAGTGTACTGACATTGATGGAGTGTTAATATTATCCGAGAACGTATTGGTTTTATGATCTCTAACCGATGTCAAAACGCTTCGTGATCGGATGTATAAATTTCAAAAGTGCGATACAGGATTGCTTCGGCCTCGATACTTAAGTTTTCTTTCTCTAAATGGCGCAAATATCATTCAACAATCAAATTTCTAAAATTTAATTTTATAATTATAGGTTTGTGTATTATATTAGCAGTATTTTTAGGGATTTTCTTTAGAAAAGCTATCGAGTTGTCGTCGACGTCATCGTTGCCAATTTTCTGTCACGGTTTTGGGTATGAAGGAGATGAGCTATCGAGTTGCTGTTTTCGGTAATAGATTCGTGCTGGGGTGAACCATTGCAAGATAAAGAAAAAATCGCAAAATCGAAAATCCCTTGTATTCGCCTGAGCTCGTCTCAGGAATTCAACTTGTTTATATAATTGTTTGAAGCCGGTTAAAAATGGAACCGTTTAGACGACGATCACCGAGCATTGTCGCGTCTGTCGCGTCTGACGCGCCCCACAGAACACCTTTAGTGATATAACCAAAAACGTTAGTATGCAAGGATCAAAAACATCTCACAACATTCCATAGTCTATGTACACTTTTAATCCGAAACACAATCTTGATACAGTTCATTTATAGATCTACCCACATTCAGTACTCGTCGTAGGTCTCCCTCGGCGCGGTACGAAGGTAAGATCATCTACCAAAGAATACATACATCAAACACTAATCTTTCTCAGACTTCTTTCGCCTTCTCACCTTCTCAATGGTCTTCTTCTTCTCCAACTTCTTCGGAACTAGTGAAAGAGGCAGGTCGTCTTGTTCCGGCGACTCATATTCCTCTGGTTTTCGCTTCTTTGGTGGAGGTTTGATAGGAGATGTTTTCTCATTCTTCTCCACTTTCTCTGGTGTCTGTATCTCCTTTTTTGACGATCTCAGTTGCTTAGGAGACGGTGCTTCCTCTTCAATCGAATTGGATTTAGATTTTTCGACTTTGAATGTGCTGTCGGCATTTTTTCGGGATTTTTTCGCTGGTGTTTTTGAGTTTTCGCCGTCAGCTTTCTCGCCGGGGATGCCCAGGATGTCGGCCCACTGTTCCGGGGGTGGGGTGGGTTGCTTCCGTTCGTCTTCCACCGTTGACTGGTCAGATTTCTGTTAACAAACGGAGGGTTTAGGAGTGCTTGCTTGTGATCTTTTTATCCACATTGCGCTGGTTTATAGTTAATATTTACAGGGCCAAGATGCGTGAAACCTTAGAACAGTAATATATGTGTTTAATTACAGTAACGATATCTCTCTTTCTACTAATATTATAAATGTTAGTGACGATGGATGGATCGACACTTTCAAACTAAAATTACTGAACGGATCTGAATGAAATTTGGCACAAGTAAATTATAGCCTGGAATTGCAAATAAGTTACTTTTTATCATGAGGGCGGAACCGCGGGCAATGGCTAGTTTGATATAATTTTAAGTTCTAAGATTTTGGTAACTTTATAAAAGTAATAATTAAAAAAATATCAGACAAGAAAGTGTTTATCTCTCTTTAGGATAGCACACCTGAATGAAAGAATGAGAAGAAAAACTATGAATTGACCTAGTTCAATGATGAATTGAAACCAAGAGAGACTATCGGTACTGTTTTAATAGAGCCGATTTACTTATTGTCAAAACCTCCAAAAAGTAAAGTAAAAAAGAATACCTAACGCACTGTGGATATAAAAAAAATATTTTTTTTTTGTAAAAGCGATACTGCATCGGACAAGGTAGCGGAGACTGACACGGCCTTAGATTAAAAAAAAAAAAAAAAAAAAACCTTAATTTAAATATAAAAAATATATATCACGCATATCTTTGTAACTTTGATCGTATTTGTAATTAATAACATGCAATCGCAAGTCACAATGCAGAAACTAATACTAAATTGTCGCAACTCTGCAATATCGACGTATGCTCCCGTCTGGAATCAGAAGTGCAGAGTATTCGCAACACCGAATACGTTTTGCAGAGTTCCCTAAGGCCGTGTGTCATAGTCTGCGGGCTGGCTTCGCTACCGAAGAGAGCGTAATATGTCACATGATTAAATATAGAACGGAATCGGAATTGCAGTCTGATGTAACTTAATATTATCAGTGACTACTTCCCCACCGACCAACTAGCATACACAACTAATTGTGCGGTTGGGAATGCCAATCGAACATCCATCCCCACGGCACAACGAGTTTTGCAGTTTTCTATTAAATCGATAATAACAATTGAGGATCGGTAATAAACAAATAAGCATCGATAATACTAAACGAGCCAAGGTAAAAAGAAATGAGCATTTTCACAGTTTTTTAATAGAAAACTGCACAAGTGGTTGTGCCGTGGGGAAAAATGTTCAGTCGGCATTCCCAACCGCACAACTAGTTGTGTATGCTAGTTGGTCGGTGGGGAAAGTCATATAATCGCAAGACACTACAGCCCATCCCTAGCCTGTCCGATGTAGTACCCGCCGCAAACACTCCTCGCCGCTCCGTTAGCATACGTCTGCAACACACTCTTGACTCGATTAACCACTGCACTTTAAAAAAATATGTTTTTACTGGGTAGTACCCGCAGATTATGACAATCGGCATTTTGTATTAAAAATATTAGAGCCGTAACCTAAAAATACACGTACAGTCAAATGGTGTACGCACAGTACGCGAACACGTATTTTTTTTACCAGAGTATTAATAAAAATGTTATATAAAATAATTTTTTTTGGAAAACTACGGCAGAGCCTAGGCTATGCAGTAGTATGGTTAAGTTTAGCACTATTTTCTGACATAAAACCACCGCCTGAAACTCCAACCCCAAAAGATTTACATGCGCAAGAGCCTATTTCATCAATCAGTAGGTTTACTCGCTTGCAAGTGTGTTTGGCTTGCCCGCCAACTTTCCTCCTCAATATTTCTCATTCTCCATTCCTTCTACCTCTTTAGATGGCGCTTCTGGTGTTGCCAGAGTTCCTAGACCATCATATTTGCTGATGGTAGTACAAAAGAGAAGAGTGTGTTTAAATGTACAACTCTCACAGTCCATTAAAAAAACTGTTATGTATAAAAATGAGTGGAACGATGGAACCGGTGTGTTATGACATCAACGGCGATACCTAAGCGACTAGCGATGAACAAGAATCATATATAAAAAGTGTTCTTGTCCAATCGTGTTACAGATTTATGAAACCGTATTTTGTAATTGCCAGCCAATGGCTTGCACCAAGACGTAGCCAAAGCTTAGGGTTGACGAAAACCACATTGATAATAATACTTATAAACTAAGATCAAAGGTAAAATAAATGAAAGAATATTATACAATTTGATTTTTAAGCAATTAATTATAGATTTTAGATCGGAAAAAGAGAACCTCTAGGACGGGACTTGAACCCGTGACCTGCGTCACCTTAAGACGTATATAATATATCGGAGAAATTCAAATATCTGGGACGTGTCTAGGTGGCTCAGTTGGTCAGAGCATTCCCCCTGTAAGGGACTGGTTGCGGGTTCAAGTCCCATCCTAGATGTTCTCGTTTTCCGATCTAAAATCTATAGAATATTATACATTTTTTTTTTCAATATTAAAATCTATCAATATATATATTCATAGTTACAGTTATACTTACTCGGTGGGCTCTGTGACACAAATATTAAAAAGTAAATAAATTTGCACCGGTTATAATTTGCATATTAAAAAAAAACAACAATACGTTAAAAATGCCATGTCCGACGCAGTTTCGCTTCAACTAATTCTACGAAAATGATTTCGCAGTGCAATTATTTGGCAATGTCTTAAATATATCTATTACTATTATAAAATTTTAAATTAGATGTCTCAGTACAAGGCAGATATTAAAGAAAAAATTGCTTGGTTATGCTAAATCAACGATTCTGAATAATTTTTTGTTTTCAATTAAATTTTTAAGCATTTTGTATGCTTACTTTTTCTAAAGATTTCGATCGGAAAAGGGAACATCTCATCGGAGAAGAGACGTATATAATATATCGGAGAATTTCGAATATCTGGGACGTGTCTAGATAGCTCAGCAGGTCAGAGCATTCCCCCTGTAAAGGACTAGTCGCGGGTTCAAGTCCCGTTCTAGATGTTCTCTTTTTCCGATCTAAATCTTTAAATATTTTTTTACGGAATTCTTGTTGGACGCAAAACCTACAGAACGAATTTTGATGCAGTGTTCTCTACTGGAAAGGTCTTGGTCAGACTTAAAATCTGCTGTATGTTTGATTGCAATTGGTTAAGTAGAACCGAAGATATATTTTTTTAGCGTGTGGAAACCCCCACGGGCATCACCCCATCGGTGCCGACGATGGGGTGGGCGTGTCGGAATCGGACCGACTAAAACCACACGGTGTCCTCCACAAGTATCCATTGCCGGGCACCCCGGGTAATCCCTCGAAAGGATAACACCAGGGTTACCGGCGGACTTTGGCCGCCGCCGCGGTGGGGTCGGGTTTTATTCCGCAGGCGTGTGTAGGACACACGACACGCCTCCGCCACGGCAAACCAAAAGCTAGCCAGAACCGGAGATATAACCAAAAAAACTATGGCCAACAAGATGTGCACTTGGCGCTCTGTCCACTATTTGTATTTTATTCTCCTCTGTCACTGGAAGAAAACTCAATATTGAGTTAAACTCGCTTTTGTATACAAGTTTTCTTTTGCTATGCATGATAAACAGTCGGTTTACTGACGATAGTTGAACGTGACAACGTCATAAGAATGCGAGGTAACGCCGCATACGTCATGTGGTAACGCCGCATACGTCATGTGGTAACGCCGCATACGTCATGTGGTAACGCCGCATGCGTCATGTTTTTTTGTGCGTGCAGCCGGCTCCATCGATTTATAAGACGCTGTCACGTCAAAATATATCCTACTGATATTATAAACGCGAAAGTTTGTAAGTATGGAGGGATGTCTGTTACTCTTTCAACCAAAAACGGCTGAACGGATCTGAAACTACCGACGTGAACCCACTCCTAACACAAGCAATTTAACGTGAGGAGTTAGGGGTAATATTAGTGGGGTGTGTGTTGGGTAACCTCCTCGAGTGTCGCTCCGATTCCGATCCCGCTGCAGTCCGGGGGGAACGGAATCGGAGCGGCCGGTACACCCTGGGCGGCGGTCAATGGCTTCCCCTTCACCCCTTCATAGGGTTGGCATTGATCGTCGGCCAATACCCAACGTGGCGGGAACACATCGCTCTCCGTACTCCTCTGCTTTCAGAGGAGACAGGATGAGCGATGCTGTTAGCGGTGAGATGGCCCAGGGTCAGCCGGGGTGCGAGGGATATGCTCTATGGGTAACCTTACACCCCGGCGTCTGAAGACCCGAGACGGCGTGCGGTTTTAGTCGGTGCAAGCCCGACATAACCGCCCCCGCTAACCGGCGGGGGGGTATCGGAAGGGATTTCCGCACGATAAAAAAAAAAAGGGGGGTAATATTAGTAATTTCGGGTACTAATATTTTTTACAAAAAAACCCTAAAAACAGGTTCTGCGCATCTAGAATACATTGTCAAGATTTCTACTACTGTCTACTATAGTTTATTATAAGTCTAGTCTAAGACGGCCTCTATGGCGCAGCGGTAGTGCATTCGACTGCTACGATAGGGTTCGATTCCCGCTAAGGACAAATATTTGCAGACATGAATATGTCTATTTGCATTGGTCTGGGTGTTTCTATGTATCATATGTATGTATTTATATAAGTATGTTTATCCGCATTCTGGAAGCCATAACACAAACTAGTTAAACTATGCTTACTTTGGGTCGAGAAAGCGCTGTGTAGAATGTCGTAGAATATTGATTTATTATTTATTTAATATACAATAAATCTATTATTTATATGTATTGAGCCATATATTTATGACATTGCCAAGACGATATTAAACGTTTAATGTATGTAAATATAGAAGTATATCCCACTTAACAGTGCACTATTCCGATATTAATTATCATTTAATTTGTTCTACATACGACTCGCCTTACTAACATATGTAGTTCAATTTAGCTCGCATCAGAATGCGTGCTATTACTTTTCAAGTCAGTGTGCCACGGGTTCTATTACACCATCCGCTGCTTCATGCGTGTTTTGGAGCGAATTTCGTGCCGATCATTTGCACAAAATTCGTGTAAAAATACATACGGTTTGTACGGTACACGGTAGCGGATGGCCTTAAACCAATAGTGGATTACAGTGAACCTCAGGCTGTTTGCTGCACTGGTGAATCGTGGTTTAAGATCCTAGTCTGAGGGGCTTTGCCCATTTTGCTACAGAGGCGCCACGCGCTTCATTAGTACCTATGTCACCTATTTACTACAGAGGGCGACACGCGTTTCATTTACACCAGTATCAACTTTTTACTACAGAGGGCGCTAAGCATTTAATTAGCACCAGTTAAACAATTTTCACTACAGAGGGCGACACGCGTTGCATTAACACTAGTTTCACCCTTTCACTACAGAGGGCGCCACGCGTTGCATTAACACTAATTTCACCCATTCACTACAGAGGGCGCCACGCGTTGCATTAACACTAGTTTCACCCTTTCACTACGTGTTTCATTTGCAATAGTGTCTTCTTTAACTGGTCTCGCCACCTACCGCCCTACCTAGTGCACTGTAAGCGTTCAATACGACATACTCACCTCTCCCTTCTCCTTCTTCTTACTCTTCTTGGTGTCATCTTTTTCTTTGGTCTCCTTCTCCTTGTCTGCTCCTCGTTCCTTGTCGCGCTTCTCTTTCTTGGTGCTGCCTCGTTCACGCTCTGTAAGATTGGAGGCATTGTGTTCAGTGCTTTGATTGATATCAAAGACGTGCTCTGTGGCGTAGCGGTAGAGCGTTCGAATGCTAAGTCAGAGGTCGCGGGTTCGATTTCCGCTTAGTACAAATATATACTGGTGGTAGAAATTTGATGACACAAATTAGTCACAAAATTCGGCCGGGTGGGTACCACTGTGCACGATTGCGAAAAACCCTCCATAGTAATCAAATTTCGGTTTGATTGCGTTCAGGGGTCAGCAAGTGCATAGCCGGGCAGGGGGATTGTGGTCGCAGCACTAGTGGGACCGGTGGGGGTCACGCGGTGCTGCGACGACAATCCTCTTCTGATGAGGCCGTCAAGCTGAGTGCCACCATTGTTAACATGGTACATGTATGTAATGGTGACCCTCTTTCCTGAGACTTTAGCTTCAGCTTACCATCAGGCGAGGTGAAGTCAAATTGACGTGTCCTAAATATATTAAAAAAAATGTATTACTAGCTGTGCGGCTTCGCCCCCGTGGTACCCATTTATCCCATACATATTCATAATTTATTAGTTCCACAATAATGTATGACAATTTGCCCGATTTGTTGACATTGATGAAAACTATATAGCCGCGGTAGCCTAGTGGTATGGGTAATGGACTGCTGAGACGAGATCTCGGGTTCGAACCCAGGTTTTACCATGGCACACACCAATGACTTTTCGATGCTTTTCGAAGCTATGTGTGTATTTATCGCAGGTTTATAAGTGCCCAGTTAATAGCAATAGGCTCGCCACCTATTACATTGGGACCTAAACATGAACACATATACATGAAAAGTATCTAAGTATGTTTATCCGCATTCTAGAACCCATATTACAAGCTCTGCTTAGTTTGGGTTTGTATGGCGCTGTGCAATATGTCCTATCGGAGTGCTAATCCCGGTCGTTTGCAAAGCTCGCACTTTGGAGCTCAGGGTGCACTCCCCTCTTCCTTAATTTATTAGTTGGCTTTCAATATATGGCAGCGACTGTAATGATTTAGAACACAAATAATCTATAACGAAACAACATCTATGCAAATTAAGTGCCCGGTAGATGGCAATAGGCTCGCCCCCTATTACATAGGGACCTTAACATAACTAGCGAATCGTGGGTGTGTAATACACCTCTGCCTACCCCTTCGGGGATAAAGGCGTGAAGTTATGTTATGTTAATTGAAAAAAAAAAAAAAACAGTGGCACTCCGGGAGTGCCGACAGAAGTGAAAACTTGAACAATTACGTGTGTATTTTTTAAATCGTCAGAAAGGTGGTTAATACACCTCTGGATATACATACAAGCGTCAGTATTGATAAAAAAAAAATATTTATGGAATCTTTCAGCAATATTTCTGAATCTTGGAAAAGTGCCATCTAGCGGATTTATTTTCAATACGCTAAGTTAACACGCTGCTGTTGCAACCTATTTCAGAGTTTATAAAGTGACGTTGCTCGCTACTACGTGACACAACGTTAACGGGCTAGATGGAGCTGTTATCAAATATTTACATAGGTGTCAAAGCGTTCGGTGACGATAACGCGAGTTCCATGATTATTTTCTCCCAATAAGTGTTCAATGCACCTAAAGAAGTTTTCACTAAAAAAACTAGGTTTTAAAATGCGTGCACAAGATTTCATGTTTGTGCTGTTGACCATTTAAGAGCGCCTTCATCTGGAGCTAACCCTGGATGCCATTTCAACTTATGCTTACCATTAAAATGGTATATGGCATGGTAAACGTTGAGAAATGGGTGAAATGGCCCATGAAGGGTAGATAACCCACCCGGTCACCGGCGTCCCAGTTATCACTACATAGTATAAAACAATGTCATGTCTTTATCTGTCCCTATGTCCCTATATCCCTATGTATGCTTAAATCTTTAAAACTAGGCAACGGATTTTGATGCGGTTTTTTTTAATAGATAGAGTGATTGAAGAGGAAGGTTTATATGTATAATAACATCCATTGCACCCGTGCGAAGCCGGGGCGGGTCGCTAGTACATAATAAAAATGCATTGTCATCAGAGCTAAACGAACGTTATAAACAAACTCTACAGGATAAAAGGATTCAGTTTGCGAGATTTAACCTTCATAAACTAACTCACGTGCGTCGGTAAGAAGAGTGAGAGAGTCCGGCTAAGATCGGACTGACAGTTCGATACTTTTACTGAGTAGTTAAAACCGTCTGTGTTAATAAAAGTTCGAACTAACAGTTTGATAATTTTATAGAGTAGTTAAAACCGTCTGTGTTAATAAATACTAGCTGTACTCGCGACTAGTTGGACTTAGATCTGGGTTATATTTTATAGCGCGGCACCCTAATTCTTTTTCTAAATTAATAAAGGTTATCAGCTATCTACCAGTGATAACCCCGCCAGTATCGGCCCCTCCATTTCAGAGATTGGCCAAGTCAGACGGATAGAAAGACAGACAAATGTCTTATGTCGTCAGTACCGTGTATACACATTAATTAAAAAGGTGTTATTTTAACATTACAAACAGGCACTTCCATTTTATTAGTATTGACTATTATTCGGTTTTAACTACTCTAGAAAGATATCAGGCTGTACACATGCGCAGTGCGACAGATAATCAACATGTAGAAGTAGAACTTACTCTTCTCCTTAGTATCTTTATCCTTCTTCCTCTCTTCTTTAACCATCTTACAGTACTCTTTGAAATAATCTTCTCTTAGCGTACTGCTCTCCACTGCCTTATACCTCGCGTCGGAGTCGACTTTCTTCTTCGCATCGACCCAACGCAAGTGTCTGTCTACACTCTTGTCTTTAAGCAGCGCTATGAACTCGATTTTCACCTATAATAAGATACAGAGAGAGTTAGAAAGAGATAGTGATTGCGGCTTGTGTGTTAGGAGAAGTGTGGACTGTGGGTCGTGAAGATATTTCTTTGTTAATTTTCTTGTGAATCGTCTGTGTAGAGAAGAGTCTGGAAGGTTAGTATAAAAATCAATAAATACAGTTGGACGTTTACACGAATACCACATATTGAAATAAAACAAAAACAAATTGATAAATATATTAATAAAGAGTTGATCGTCACTCACGCTCAGTAGATATGAATAAATAAAGAAATAAATAAGAAAACAAAAATTTATAACAAATATAACTAGGAGGCAATGCATTCTGCTGTTGCAATGTTGAGCTGAGAGTGCACTACATGATTACCTACAAAACCTGCCCAACAACTACCCCCCGATTACCATCGACGGTGGGCATTGGGCTTGAGTTTAATGCCGAAACGAATGACCTCAGATGGGTTGAACTTTCGTTGGTCATTTTGGGTGGTGAGTATTCCTCCATGGTTAGATTTTAGGGTTTGTACGTTCAAGGTTTCGGGTACCTACCATACAAATTGTCCCTAAAAAATCATTTTTTTGTGTTTTTGAGGTCAAAGACGTTTGATTTGATTTCATTTTCTTCATATTTATTGCTCAATATATAAAGACGCGTCGAATAATATGCATAAAGCCTAAGCTCTGTAATTTTGAATAAAAATACTGCAACAAAAATGGTCGAGTACCTTTTTTTTTTTTTATTTTTTTTTATCGTGCGAAAATCCCTTCGGATACCCCCCCGCCGGCCAGCGGGGGCGGTTATGTCGGGCTTGCACCGACTAAAACCGCACGCCGTCTCGGGTCTACAGACGCCGGGGTGTAAGTTTACCCATAGAGCATATCCCTCGCACCCCGGCTGACCCTGGGCCATCTCACCACTAACAGCATCGCTCATCCTATCTCCTCTGAAAGCAGAGGAGTACGGAGTCGAGTACCTAGCGTCACAACCGAAATACACCGAGTGGTGTATAGAGATCTTTTCGCTTGACTTCGTCTCACACTCAGCTCAAAAGCAACATCATCCCAGCGCCTTGGTTGCATCCAAAGCAATTTGGAACCTGGGATCGGCTCTGATACTATCTACAATTTGGTTTATCTTACAGGAGCAAATGCGGTTTGCAGCCCAACTCTGAGGAACTATCTAACTCTCTTCAGGCTTTGGTCATGAAGAAATTTTTTTTTATAAAGAATATTAGTAACCGAAATTACTAATATTCCCCTTAACCCCTCCAGCTAAGCTTAATTGCTTGTGTTAGGAGTGGGTTCACGTCGGTAGTGTAATGGCCAGGATTCAAACCGGGGACCTCTCGATCGTAGGGTCGCCTCTTTAACCACTAAGCTACCGACGCTTATTACTTGACCGGTACACCTGTTGTGGGGCTACACACACCTAAAGTTTTGGCTTCTAAGTTTATTAACAGCCCATATCTTGCTGTTTTTTAATACCACATAATTAGGTCTATCGATTTCATGGTTGTAGGTTTGCTGTCTTATGGGGAACAGCCCTATGTCTCAACCGCCTCCTACGATACCCACGGGAAGAGAAGTTGGCTTTGTATTCCACTTTCCCGGGAATTAAGGGTCCATAAATAAATACGATAACATTAGTAAATATAAAAATATAATACACAAGGCAGCGAACGGCCTTTCAGGAAGTAAATTTCGCTAGTGGTATAATTGAATTGGGGTATAATGGGACGACCCGTGTGTCGTAGCGATACTGCGTTTGACTGCTAAGTCAGAGGTCGCGGGTTTAATTCCCGCTCAGTGCAAATGTTTATAAATATGAATATGTATATTTGCCTTGGTCTGGGTGTTTCTATGTTAAACAGCTATAGATTTACGAAAAAAAAAATGTATTCTCATTCTAGAACCCATAATACAAACTAGTAAAGCTGTGCTTACTATGGGTATGTATAGCGCTGTGTAGAATTACCTACAATATTTGTTTATTTTTTAATCTAAATAGATTTATTTTTATAACTAATATAGAGATAAAGTGATTAGTGTCTAGTATCACTGGGGGGTACACGCTCAGCGTCGGGGTGCGACGGAAATGTTTTATAGGCAACCTTACACCCCCGGCGTCTGAAGACACGAGACAGCGTGCGGTATTAGTCGGTTCAAGTCCGACATAACCACCGCGGAAGTATCCGAGGGGATTTTCGCACGAAAAAAACAAAAGTAAAAGTACTCTCTGGTTGGCCCGAATCGACAAAAAAAAACAACAAATTTTTTCAATTAAATTTTTAAGCATTTTGTATGCTTACTTTTTTCTAAAGATTTAGATCGGAAATTCAGTTGGTCAGAGGATTCCCCCTGTAAGGGACTGGTCGCGGGTTCAAGTCCCGTCCTAGATGTTCTCTTTTTCCGATCTAAATCTTTAGAAAACAAATTTTGATGAAATACCATGGTGTCGTCATTTTTATAGATTTGGGTCTATACCCAATATATCAGTCTGATTGAACCCCTTCAAGTATTCTACTAATAAAATCAGCAACCTGTATATATTACTATTACATAATTATATAATTTACAGAATGGAAGAAAAGAAAACATAAGTAAAATCTAACGTAAAATAAATACAAGAAAATAAAAACAAAAAAAGTTAAATAAAACTCTTTTCAAAACACACACAGTGACAAGACAGTGTCATCTAATATCAGAGCATATCTTCACGACACAATAAAACACTTCTATTCGCTAAATGACTATATTACGCTGAAATAAAATATAAATTAAAGCTGAAAAGAGATAGGAACATATTAGAAACCTGTGGGTAGAAAGAGTAATTAGATCCTGAAAGAGAATATTTTATTAGTCGAGAGGTTTGGTAAACGGAAGTCTATATCTTTCAAATTTGATAATACAAAATATCTAGCAATTGTATTTTTCTACTGGAATGGCATACGAGTTGTATAAGTTACTTTTGGCAGGGGATTCACCGCCGGCAACCCTGGGGTTATCCTTTCGAGGGCTTACCAGGGGTGCCTGGCAACGGACACTTGGGGAGGACACCGTGCTGTTTTATTTCCGCACGTAAAAAAAAAGGGGATTCACCGCCACAATTTAAAACCAAAATAGTGAGGTACAATTTTGAGTTTTGTTTTGACAGATCAAACCGTTTTGACAGATCATTCATTTACCGTTTTTCTTACTAATCGAATTTATCTCACGCTTTTTGAATACGAGGTGTTAATGAATCGCCCCTCCCCCAAACCGGGGCAAGACGGGGACACCGTGGTTCCCAAACCCGAGGGGGCCATCTCGAAACCGGAGATGGCCCAAGGTCGGGTGCGAGGGATATGCTCTATGGGCAACCTTACACCCCGGCGTCTGTAGACCCGAGACGACGTGCAGTTTTAGTCGGTTCAAGCCCGACATAACCACCCCCGCTGGCACGCGGGGGGGTATCCGAAGGGATTTCCACACGAAAAAAAAAAGGTGTTAATGAATCGAGATCCCAAGTAAATTTTAGATTGTGTTGCTACAAAAAAAATTCGAGACCCAAAAACGATGAATATTAATAATTACTGTTTGTTTTATTGTTGTTTTTACTAACAATATAATAAACAAGCAAGAAAGTTATACTGGTGAAGTGTTAACTCATGTTGAAACAACTTCTGGAGTATTCACTTTTATACCTTGTCTATCTCCAAAGGGTTAGGTAGATGTGTATTATTGAAGTATTTACTATGCTGTAATTTTGTTGAAAATTATGAATATCTATAGAAATATTCAACAATCAGGGCAGGATTTGAACCCGCGATAGTCTTATGGAATAAAACCCCAGCCACTGGTTAATATAATGCGATAAAACCCCTGACACTGGTAATTGTAATGCGATAGACACCCGTGCCATAATGCGATAATATCCCTGCCATTGATAAATGTAAATGCGATAAAACCCCTGCCATTGATAAATGTAATGCGATAAAACCCCTGCCATTGGTAAATGTAACGCTATAAAACCGTTGTCAAGTGTAATGCTGTGATATAAAGTAACCGTGGGCATCTTTTCACACTCTAAACAATCTAAAAAATATTTTTTTAAAGACAATGCAGCTTATGAGCTTGGCACCATTGAAGGTCCTGTACTCTATCTAAAGACTTCAGCTGGTAACCAGGTGTTTCTATCTATAGGTGAGAACACTCTGAACACTTCGTGTGGAACCACAATTAAGGGTTATAAGGAAGCAACCTGTATTTCACAACTTCTTTTGTGTTTGGTGTGGGGTTCGAACCCACTATATTTTAAGTTATTTTTTTTTGCAAGGAAAGGATGCAATCTTACCTAAAGTATTATATATCCCCGAAGGTATACACGTAATAGGGGGTGACTCTATTTTCGACAACCGGGCACGTTACCAGACTTCGTGCTGAGCATTTCTAACAACACTGGTCTCGACCCGGGAATCGAACCCAGAATCTCACGATCGCATGCAAGCATAAATACCAACTAATAACACATTTCTGCAACTATTTACGTCTCACGTACGTCCCATTGCTATCAAAGTGGTACTTTCTTTCATGACTCCGTGTTACTACTTTTGTTTGAACGTCTTGCCCATTCGGGTATCGAACCCGGGACATAGAAAAATCCCAAACCACTTCGGAAACCCCTGGGAATCGAACCTGGAACTTCTTGGAAATGGGAATCACAGCAGTCGTATGCGATAACATCTTGCACACCCGGGAATCGAACCCGGGACATAGAAAAATACCTTTGGCAAACCCGGGAATCGAACCTGGGACATCTTGCACAGTAGTGGTGTTCACCACCGATAGCCAGTTAAAGAGATTAAGACAATAAGATAGGCTTATAATATTAGATTACATAAATTTAAATCAGGTTTTCTATCCATAGTGGGATGCCTGGCAAATATGTGAAACATCTAAATTTTATTCATATTTAAATAATAAAATATTATTATTTAATAATATAATATCTTTAAATAATATTAAAATTAATAACCACTATTAACGCTATATGTTAAAATTAGTTTCTCTATCAACCTATAGATGGCGTTTATCAAAACTCCAGACCATGCTTACATCATAAGGTAACATTATCAGAATACTAGAGCCGAAACCACTCGAATGTTGGTACGGAAAGACCCGAATATGCCCAAATAGCATCTACACGTTATCACTCTAGGTGAAGCTTATAAGATGTTTCACATATAGAAAATACAAGCTACAGAAATAGGGTTCCCTAATGCATATTTATTAGTAGGTACGCGACAAACCAACACAGTGGTTCACTCTCTTTACAACCGAACTAATATTTTTTCTAAATTACTTCCGATTACCAAACCTTTAGTTTCCTCTCTATAAATTTTCTGTTCTACTAACTGTATTGAATTTAATATTTCATTTGACTATTTCTTGTTAAAATAAAATCAATTTTACGGGTACAAGTAATCATTTATTATTAAATTTATGCGTCTATCTTTTTATCAGCTAACTACGCTGTTTCTAAACAACACAACGGTATTTGACATGGTATTATTATTTTAATAATGTGCCCGGTAGATGGCAATAGGCTCGCCCCCTATTATATTGGGACCTTAACATAACTGGCGAATCGTGGGTGTGTAATACACCTCTGCCTACCCCTTTGGGGATACAGGCGTGCAGTTATGTTATGTTTATTATTGTCGTATGGAAGGTTTATATGTTTAAGTTGAAGATCAAATCAGGCCACCTTATCCAGTCTACTTAATAATAATGACACACCCCTAATCAAAATATCACCGGATATTTTATGGTACTCGGGGATCGAACCCGCGTCGATCACGGTAGCAGTCGAATAAATAAATAAATATTCCACGACATTCTACACAGCGCTTTCTAGACCCAAAGTAAGCATAGGTTAACTAGCTTGTGTTATGGGTTCTAGAACCACCCGTACCAATGCAAATAGACATATTCATGCATACAAATATTTGCACTGAGCGGGAATCGAACCCGCGTCCCCCGTGGTAGCAGTCGAATGCACTGCCGCCACGACACAGAGGTCATCTATTTACACTCGCCTTTCTCTCTGCCGGGCATAGACAATCATTCAACATCATCAACAAAAGCTACATCCCAGAATTATTAATTGATTATATTAAAAAGAACACTACACTTTTGCTCTTCACGTATTTAAGTTACATACACACTATACACTGTCTTACTCCGTGCAATACTAAGCTCGTCCCGGGCATCGAACCTAGGACACACGCAAATCTTTTTTTTTTTTTTTGTGGATGATAGGCTCACGTTTGACCTCTATCTCAGCTGGTCGTAAGTGACGATGTGGTCTACGATGGATCACGTTTGCCTAGAAGGAACCTATTCACTCGACACTTGAAGATTCCAAGGTTATAGCTTTCCGGAAACACAAACTAATGGCAAACTTTTGCCACAGGACTGAAGCAATAATGGGTTTCTAAAAGCAGTGATAACCTTGTGGCGTACGTAACGGACTGCTGAGACCAGGGCTCGAGTTCGATCCCCAGTCGCCCCGGGCACACACCTCTGACTTTTCGTAGTTATGTGTGCATTAATAAATGTTAATTATCGCTCGTTTAATAATGTGCCCAGTAGATGGCAATAGGCTTGCCTCCTATTACAATGGGACCTTAACATAACTGGCGAATCGTGGTTGTATAATACACTTGTGATGTGTTATTTATTAAAAGGAAATAACGTACTTTCTCTAGTATCCTATTCAGTCACCAGTGACCATGTTGACACCAGTCTAGTTTTAATGGCAATCGAATTAGTATTAATATTCGTACCCGTAAATTTGCTTAAATTTCACTTATTATAACTTTACTGTTACATTTTCTTCAATAATATATTCATAAAACATTTTTTTTTTATAATCTTTAACAATATATATTTTTTAAATTCTATAAATTTTAGTTTCTTACGACTTTATTTTTTAATATAATTATTAAAAAAATTAAATATTAAAAAACTTAATAGTTGCATAAATAAAATAATATCGGTTCAGTAGTTTTCGCACTCATACTAGAAATAGAAAACCTTTATTTTCATTTTCAAAAACAATAAAAACAATTGTCATTTGAGAAATCGCTGAAAAAGAAATGATTAGTGCCTACTTTTCGCTAAATTCAATTATTTACATTTTCCGTCTGGGCAACCCATCACCAATACTAGGCTTGCAACACTGAGGCAGTCTTGGTATTGCCAGTTTATTTAGTCCTCTCCTTAGCGTGGCAAAACTGCCTGACATAGCATGTGCATGCATTATTTTGTCTTAAAGCTTAAGGGGGATTTTTATTGCTCTATATAATAACAAGTGAATATATTTTTCTATATCAATGATGTTTAAAGGGAGAAAACGAATCTATAATATATAAAAATGCTATTAAATGTATAAAATAAAAGGGACTTTATTCTTTCATACCAATTGAACAAAGCGAACGTGCCAGTGCTCATCCAAATAAATATTATAATTCAAGTATAAAGTTGGCATTAGAAAGTGTAAGACTGATTTTTAGTATAAGGTCTGGCATTAGGACGTCCACTTTGAATGTAATTTTAATTTTCCTACATAAATTAAGGAATTGGGGAAATTTATAATGACCCCAATAAACATCATTGCGGGCAGTATTGCCAGATTTTATATATTTCTATGTATTTGTTAATTTCATTGAATTTTTTGATTGAGCTGCTTAAATATATATCTAACCTTAGAGTTTTCTGGTGACAAGGTGTGACCGATTGACGATATTTTAATTTTTAAAAACCCAGATTATTAATTTTATAATGCTTTATTCAGTTACTTGATGATACTGAACTTAGATTATAGATTATTTAATATGTAATTAAATCATATTATAACTTATACACATAAGTTTTTTAAACGTGTATTCTAGCATTTTGCTATATATAAGTAGTTCACATTTTTAAATCTGAGTCACACTAACAGTGGATGAGAAGATTGGCAAATCGTAGAGTCAAATTGATAGCAGCCGGACAGTAAGGGCTATAGGGATAGATTGAAAATCTAAAGATATAGTCTTAGCATCTCATAAGTGCTATTACACACGGCAATATCAGCCCTTACATCGATAGAAAACATTCTCATAGACATTTGAACAACCCTGCGGTATAAATTTCGGTAACTTCCATCCGCATCGGCCATTGCGGCTAGTACGTTTGGAGGTAGGCAAGTGTTCGTCAATCGGCCACCCCCCCGCCCCTCCTGCGCCGCTGCCGCTCCCCGCGACCCGCCGACGCCGCTCTACGCCACAAACAACGTTGCAATGTGCTATATAAAGGCTAGGGGGCGGTAGTGCTATTCTGAAGAGCGCTTTATAAATCTCGGGACGAAAGTTATATAATTATTGGTAAGGTTTTGTTAGTGTTTATATAATACATAATAGGTTTTGTAGTTTGTTAGCGGATAGTTAGAAAATATATTTTAATTTACGAATAATATATGGGGTAAATTTCAATATAAATTGTAATACGATTTTGAAAGCAGTCTTCAGGAAACACTATCGCGTTAGAAAAAAACGGGTATTTATAGAATAATATATATATATATAGATCATGGTTAAAGAAAGGTTTAATTTATATCATCGAAATATCTTTGATATAGTTTATAATAACATATTTTTCTATTATAGAAAAGTTCATATTAAACATTTGTCAACCCTGATATGATTAGCTAAATAAAAGCAGTTACTAGGAATAAAAATAATATTAATATAATTTATACTTATACAAACTATATCAAAGATATAATAATTATACTTTTAAAAAGAGAATATTGTAACATCATTAATGTCAGAAATTTAATATATCACACAAATCTCAAAAATTCACGTAGCGTTAACATCAATGTTAACTGCAAAACAATATCATTTATGGGAATCGAACCCGATATATCTCGATCACAGCATAACAATTTAGAATCATCAGGATTTGAACCTGATTGAATAATCACCACTGTAAAAAAATATGTAAATATTATATTCTGAAATAACGTACACAATTAAAATAAATATTTACGTTAAACGGGAATCGAACCCAGATTTTAGTTCAATAAGAACTAGAAAATTTGTTTAACACACATTAGGATTTTTTCAATGTATTAACACTTATAAAGACACACACACACAGCAATATATTTTAAATAATCACTATAAAGAAATTCATAATATTATCTTAAGCCCAAAAATGGCTATTGTGGATTTTGAGTCCTACTTATAATATTGCTAGCTATGCCCCGCGGTTTTATCCACATTAACTTAGGTTCTGCTCCAATGAATCGTTCGTAATAACATATATTATGATAATGAGAAATGTGGGTCTGTCTGACAAGGCATTTCATTGCTCTATATACATATCTCAATTAGGGTAAAAAAAAATACATTAGATAAGCTATGGATTCCAATGTATCAAAGGGAATTTATACTCTTTTTCAATACCGTGGCTGTAAATTTAGAAGCGAAAATCTTCACTTTCATAAGTGTTACTTTGTGACCTAAATGAATATAATAATGATTTAAATCGACAGTATAAGTTTGATTTATGACTGTATAAGTAGAACTTATACAGTCATAAATCAAACTTATACTTAGAACGAACATCCTGATATAAATTTAAATCGTAAAGTCAATTTCCAGGACGGGATCTGAACCCGCGATCAGTCCCATGCTAGGGGGATGCCATCTGCCAACGCTGGCCATCTGAGCTACCTAAACACGTCCTGGATATTCAAAATTCTACTTAACATGCTTGTAACATAGTTCATTGTTAGTTCGTAAGGATGTCGGTAGATGGCTGTAGCGTCGCCCTAAAAACATATGTTTAGAAGAATTTCCAATATCCAGGGCGTGATCAGGTAACTCAGTTGATCAGAGTATTCCCCTAGCAAGGTAAGGGGTTTCGGGTACCGCGCTGAATGTTGAGATTTAAATTTATACAAAATTTAGCAGACTAATTGCTTCAATAGATCCTGATATTTTCAAATTCCCCTAAGCCAATTCGATCTATAACTTGACTACAGCACCACCTATTGTATTCCCACAGAACTATTGACCACCATCACGTTACCAAAACCCGTTTCGCGTTGAAGCGATCAAAACATACGTTTTACAAATTAAATTAGTCCCCGCCCCTAGCCACGCCCTCTCCATACACACGTCACTCGAGCACCCCTACCACCCACTCACCTGTTCTCTGGCCTTCTCTTTCTCTTCTTTCTCCTTCTTGCGCAGTTCAGCGAGGTGCTCGTTGAAGTACGTCTCGCGGTCGCGCGCCTTCTCTATACCTTTGTAGCGCTCGTCCCGGCCGTGCTTGGACGTGAACTCGCTGAACGAAGATCTGACGGCAAATAGTATAAATTGTAACACATATAATATAATAAAAAAAAAAAAAAAAAAGGTAGCTTAGTGGTATGGGTGAAGGACTGCTGAGACGAGGTCTCGGGTTCGATCCCAGGTATTACCATGGCACACACCAATGACTTTTCGATGCTTTTCGAAGTTATGTATGTATTTATCGCAGGTTTATAAGTGCCTGGTTAATAGGCTCGCCACCTATTACATTGGGACCTAAAACATAAACTGGCGAAACGTGGGTGCTAACACCTCTGCCTACCCCTTCGGGGATATAGGCGTGAGTTTATGTATGTTATGTTATAATAATAATAATAATAAAGTCACGACCAGTGGGTCATACTAATACTAGTGATACACCACAGACTGCCCCTGATGATGAAGTAACGGATGACGGGACTATAACCGTGTATCACGTTGTACTGGGATCGATCAATCATCACTGACAGGACTATTGTAGCCAATAAGCCTTATATAGTGGTGATTGATCGATCAGAGCGTCTCGCAATAATTGTTGACATCACCACACCACCGAAAAAGACAAACAAATAAAATATGTGGACTTGGCTCATGAGATTGTCGACATGCGGGATGTGGATTCAGCAATTATTGTTCCGATAGTCGTATCGGTTCACGGACTGATTGCCAAGAGCCTCGATCAACATCTCCAGAGGCTCGCGTTAGGCAGTTGGGTCAAGGGCTTGATGCAGAAGGCAGTGCTCCTCGACACGGCACGTATCGTGAGGAGATTCCTCTCTCTGGAGCCCTAACCACCGGTAGCTTGGTCCCTGTACCCGATGCCGGTGGGCCACTATTTTTTATATTTTTAAATATATTTGTTTTTTTAAAATAGAATGCATTTAAAAATATAATTTATATGTATTTTAAGTGTAATAAAGAGAATAATAATAATAACATCTCTTTATTGTACACCAAGGACATCAAAAACACGAATCCGAAATACAATTTGTGGTACATACAATTGGCGGCCTTATTGCTCTGAGGCAATCTCTTACAGGCAACCATAGGATGGAGAGCCTTATAGGAGGAAAAAAAACGTTGGAGCAGGTTGGTGTACTTTGAAATAGTGAACAAATAAATATAAAAATATTATAAATACCTAGATATAGGTAATATATTGTTAAACTTACATTAAATATACATACACTACATACTAATAATCAATACACACATAAATAGGTACCTACTTATTAGGGGTGCGACTGGTTGGAGGGTGCGACTGGTTGGATCACCTCCAAGTTTGGTGCACCCTGGGCAACGTGGACGATGACGCATCATTGATTGCTCCTCTGGAGTAGCTGGCGTCAACGTCTACGGCCAAGAGTCTGACCAACCGGCCCTTTTCAGGGCCACCTGACCCCATTGCACGAGGGGGTCAGGGTATGGCGGGCCTGCAACGCCTGCGGGGGGGGGGTCGCTCCAGGTACCCCTCTGCTGTTATCAGAGGGGACACTGCGAATGGCCCAGGGTCAGTCAGAGTGCGAGGGATATGCTGTATGGGTAACCTTACACCCCGGCTTCTGTAGACCCGAGACGGCGTGCGGTTTTAGTCGGTTCAAGCCCGACATAACCGCCCCCGCTAGCCGGTAGGGGGTATCCGAAGAAATTTACGCACAATAAAAAAAAAAAAGGCGTATAGGTAACCACTTGAGCTTTCTTCATGACCCGAACGGACTAGCTGACCCGGTAAACTTCGTCCCGTCTTCCCGCAAAAAGTTATGTTGGTTTCCTTATAGGCTGAATTTATTTCGGGAATAACTCATATTTGCAAAGTATCCTGAGAGGGCC
The DNA here is from genome assembly GCA_946251805.1 of Cybosia mesomella. Taxonomy (NCBI): domain Eukaryota; kingdom Metazoa; phylum Arthropoda; class Insecta; order Lepidoptera; family Erebidae; genus Cybosia; species Cybosia mesomella. The sequence continues at coordinate 21,084,501 of OX276411.1, forward strand.
ATCTCAAAGCCGTAGATGGTCCAAGGTCAACCGGGGTGCGAGGGGATTGCCTTATTTGGCCACCTTGGCCATTAGAGACCCGAGTCGGCGGCGAGAATGTAATGCTCGAGGAGATTGGGGAGCGAGCCCGGGAGAGGTTTAGAACTGTCTCGGCCCGCCGAGCCCGCAACTTGCTCGCCGCAAGGCGCAGGCGACTCAGGCGCTCCACGGGCGCAGGCCTGGGGGCGTAAGGTCAGGCCGCCTGTCACCCCAACAGAAGCAGGCCGGGAGGGCGGGGCGATAAGCACCCCTCCCCCCCCAAAGCGGGGCAACACGGGGACACCGTGGTTCCCAAACCCGAGGAGGCCATCTCGAAACCGGAGATGCTAGAGGGTTAGTCGGTGTGCGAGGGATATGCTTTATTGGCAACCTTACACCCCGGCGTCTGAAGACCCGAGACGGCGTGCGGTTTTGGACGGTACAAGTTCGACATAACTACCCCCACTCTAGGCGGCGACGGTATAACCGTGGGGAACTCCGCAAAAAATAAATAAAAAGGCACAGTATAGGCGGAGACAAATATAAAAAAAATCAAAGATCATAGAAATAGGTCCACCCGTTCTCGAGTTTTAAACGGTATCACTGACAGAGGGGGGGGGGGGGGGATTGCGAATAATGTACCACCACCTATCATGCCCACTGTGCCCCAATACCTGCACAATTGAGGATCTTAACAATATTAAGGGTTAAGACATTGCTTCCCAAAATAGAGCCTTGTGGCTCTGTGTTACGGGGTAAGCAGCCCATTTCCCTCAAATATTGTACGACATTCTACACAGCGCTTTCTAGACCCAAAGTAAGCATACTTTAACTAGCTTGTGTTATGGCTTCCAGAATGCGGATAAACATACTTATATACTTTTTTTTTTGTAAATACATACATATTATACATAGATATATTCATGCATACAAATATTTGCAGTGAGCGGGAATCAAACCCGCGCTACCTGCTACGACAAGCAGTCGAATACACTACCGCTACACCACAGAGGCCGTCTATATAATAATAGAACTATGGATAACACAATGAGAATTAGGACATTATAAGATACAACAGTTAGCATAATACAAAATATAGTGAATGTGTGTGTGTCGTGAAAGTGGAGACGTGTATGTGAGGGTGTGTGTATGTGTGTGTGGGTGTGTATGTATGTGGGTGTGTATGTGTGTGTGTGTATGTATGTATGTGTGTGTGTGTGTGTGTGTGTGTATGCCTGTGTGAGAGGGTGTCAGAGTGTGGGTGTCTGTGCAAGGGTTTGTTATGGTGTGTGTGTGTCTACGTGTGCCAATATAATGTGTATCTAGGTGTTCAGTATGCAAGTAACAATCATCAATTGTAATCATTGAAAGTATTGAAGTTCGCCCGTTTCATAGATAGATTGAAAGCCGACCCAACAGAGTTGAGAAAAACCTAGGAAGACGATGATTATATGTAGTACGAACTCCAGTATGATAAATCTATAGATACTAACTTGGAATGCAGCTTCGCTTCTTCCATGAGTGTCTTAAAAGCGGTCTTCTTCTGCGCGAGTCTGTTCTTTTTCTCCTTCCTCTCCTCCTCAGCGCGGTCGCGGACGTACTGGTCGAACACCTGGTTACAAGAATTATTTTGAAATTAAGTACTAACAGTTTTTGCGTAGCAGATAATAACATATTACATAAGGGATAGGCAGAGGTGTATTACACACCCACGATTCGCCAGTTATGTTTAGGTTCCAATGTAATAGGGGGCGAGCCTATTGCCATTTACCGAACAAATGACTAAGCGAGCGATAATCAACATTCTCAGATCAAATTTCTTAAATTAAACTTATAAATTATATTTTTCACACGAACACGATAGTACTTAATATTCTGAGATTTTAAGTGCTAGAATAATCTGTTAGATAAGTATCTAATAGACTTCTCTCTTTCCTCAAAAGTGAGGAGTATAGAAAGTATGAGACCTATAATTGGTCCTAGTCGTACGTCTAATTATCACAATTCTGTCAATAAATGGTCACAAATAATCCTTGAAGTAAAGCTATCGGTAATAGCTTTCTGGAAATTCTGAAGTTATCAATGCATAATATTTTTCATCAACCAACAAATATTTCAAGATTTTTCAGTGTGATTCTGTCAAAGACTTTATACAAATCTGAATGAATATGTTTGATTTCGACCGTTAGTGACAACGTTGATACCTGCAGAGGGCACACTCGCCCTCTCGACACAGTAGATGCTCTTGACTTGTGAATTTATAGTGTTTAAAACTTATTTATTTCTTGAAAAATTAAACACTAAGTTTATGATTTTTAAGAAAAACTAAACGTAAAGGCCCCAAAATCAGCCCTGGTGGTAGCCTCAAATACTTTAATAGGTATTAAATAACCTACTGATATATACTTTTAGGGTTTTTAAATGTAATGTGTAATTCTTAACCACATTGATAAAATTTATATCATGTTATCTAATTTTACAAGGTAATTGTCCGCCTGTGTCGTGCACAAATTCCTACGATTCATACGAAACAGTACGCAGTGCATGAGCATATTTAAGTCAGCAAATGGCCTCATAATTGAAATACAAATCAATCTTTCCTTTTGGTCTGGTTTATCCCTTCAGTTGTGGTGAACCTACTCAACTAAATTTGTGAACCCAACTTTGTCAAAAGCTTCACACAGTTTGAAATAAATAAAATACTACTACAACTATGGCCAACTGGTACAACTGTGGACTTGCCGTTGTTCCTTGGAAGGTAGCGGGAGTCATACACTATCTTGTGCAGCTCCATCTCATAGGTGGAGAGGTTACAAAGAAGTAATCTTATGATTCACCTCATCAAAGGCTTCATACAGTTCGAAACAAACAAAAGTGACTATAAGTACTTACCTGGCGCCGCTCCTTGGAGTTGAGCATAAGATAGCGGGGATCGAACACGATCTTGTGCAGCTCCTTCTCCCACGTGGAGAAGGCGGACACGTCCTTCTCGTGCAGCATGTGCAGGAAGGCGCGCAGGCGCTGGTGGTGCGGCAGGGCGCCCCTCTCGCGGGCGGCGCGCACCTCGGCCTCCACGGCCGCCGCAGCCCCCACGTCGATGTTGGCGCCTCCCATCAGCGATGACGACACCACCTTCTGCTTGTCTGCAACAACACAGTACCTGTAGGCCTACCGTCTTCTTCTTCTTCATCGAGTCAATGGCTCTTAACAATATTCTTAATGCTTCTTGCTATATTTCGTCGGCCTAATACTCGGCCACAGTCACAGTATTGGTCGTTGCCCTGTCCAGGTCTTCAATAGTAAATGTGGAGGGGCATAATGGGCAAGAGAGCAAATGTGACATGCCCGCAACGGCAGGGCACTTGCGACCCATTTTGCTATATTTTCCTGATAGCGACCAGCTTGGGTCCATAGGCAATTTAATGACTTCCAAGTTGGTTACTGGAGATGATGCCTAGGCGGCAGGCTTTCTTTTGGTCTGATGAAACCTGTCGGAACTGGTTGTTTATCTGCCCAAGTTTGCTCTCTTGCCCGCCGTGGAGGGCAGTCTGTAGCAGAAGTCGTTCTCAAGAAGCTCCAGTGCGTTTTAAAACGGACGGGAGGCATTATGAAATTGTGCAGTGGGTGTTAGGATCTGTTTGTTGTTTTTGCTTCTCCACTGCACAAGCTACGTCTCTCCGAATATCTGGTGGAGCAATGCCTGCCAGAGCGTACAGCATGTTTAGTGGCATAGGTTTGAGGCAACCCGTGACAGTTTGGCGTGGGCCACACTGGGCAAGCATACTCTCCCGCGGAGAAAGACAGCGAGAGCCCGGTTGTACGAAGAACATAAGGAGCTACTCCTCAAGAAGTAGAAGAGAGAGATCTTTTCCCAATTTTTTGCTTCGTGTTTAAGCAGTGATTTCGGTAGGATTACACCGAGGTAGAGCGGATTTGGGTAGTGCTCAATGTTGACGCCTTGCCACGATAGCTTAAGAGTTCTGGTCGCTTCATGACTTAGGAGTTAAAACGCACACGATTGTGTTTTCGAGGAGTGTGGTCGTAAGGCGTTATCATCGTTGTAGTCACCAAGTGCGTTCAGGGCGGTTATGAGCGACACTTCAGGATCTTCGAAGCTAGGTGCCTGAGCAAGGTTTCGCAAGGACAAAACGCTGAGGGGAGGTGTTTTTTGCTGGTCATTTAGGTATACATCTTAGGGGTGCGATTGGTTGGATCACCTCCAAGTTTGGTGCACCCTGGGCAACGTGGGCGATGACGCATCATTGATTGCTCCTCTGGAGTAGCTGGCGTCAACGTCAACGGCCAAGAGTCTGACAAACCGGCCCTTTTCAGGGCCAGCTGACCCCATTGCACGAGGGGGTCGTGGTATGGCGGGCCTGCAAGGCCCGCTGGGGTGGTCGCTCCAGGTTCCCCTCTAATGTTATCAGAGGGGACACTGCGAATGGCCCAGGGTCAGTCGGAGTGCGAGGGATATGCCCTATGGGTAACCTTACACCATCTCGGGTCTGTAGACCCGAGACGGCGTGCGGTTTTAGTCGGTTCAAGCCCGACATAACCGCCCCCGCTAGCCGGCGGGGGGGTATCCGAAGGGATTTCCGCACAATAAAAAATAAAATAAAGGTATACCACTTAAATAGAGCAAGAGCCAGTACACTTCCCTGTGGGAGTCCGTTCTTTTGGAACACCATCTGCTTTTCGAGGAGTTCAGATGCATTTGAAACCGTCGGTTATTTAAAATTTCCCTAAGTCTGTTAACGAAACCTAAATCCCTCGTCATTACGTGGACTTTCGACAGTAATCTCCGAATGTTGACCGTGTCATACGCAGCTGTGAGTCACTGGCCCTTGAAATACAGTTCACACTAGTTTGGGGACCACGGATTTCATATTTAGTGTCGACTGTATTTTTGTCTCAATAAAGAAATCATTATTACTATTCCCTTTATTAACTTTAAAATACATATAAATTACATTTTTAAATACATTCTGTATAAAAAAAGAGATATATTTAAAAATATAAACAAGTTGAATTTCTGAGACGAGCTCAGCCGAATACAAGGGATTTTCGATTTAGCGATTTTTTTTTATCTTGCAATGATTCACCCCAGCACAAATCTATTACCGAAAACAGCAACTCGATAGCTCATCTCCTTCATACCCAAAACCGTGACAGAAAATTGGCAACGACGACGACGACGTCGACGACAACTCCTTAGCAATAGGGCTTTTCTAAAGAAAATCCCTAAAAATAGTGACCCACCGGCATCGGGTACAGGGACCAAGCTACCGGTGGTTAGGGCTCCAGAGAGAGGAATCTCACAATACGTGCCGTGTGGAGGAGCACTGCCCTCTGCATCAAGCCCTTGACCCAACTGCCTAACGCGAGCCTCTGGAGATGTTGATCGAGGCTCTTGGCAATCAGTCCGTGAACCGATACGACTATCGGAACAATAATTGCCGAATCTACACTCCACATGTCGACAACCTCGTGAGCCAAATCTTCATTATTACTATTATTATTATTCGAAGTTGTGAAGGAAGTAGCGGTTCCTCGCGAGGTAAGGCGGTTTACGCGCTTGTCGGCGCGGATGAATTTAACCAGGTCCCGCAACACCCTGCAACTACAATGATCGGCACGGGTAATCCACAAACTGGTTATGCGAAGGCCCCGCCCTTCCGCGCGGCGGCGGCGGCGCGAACTACCTGTATACCTGTGTTTGACATCAACAGATTTCTTAGAGACCGATGCGACATAAGATCCGCTACACTGCCGTGCCTTGTGTAAACCGTCTAACCCCTCTTCACGACACTCCCCCCCCCCACCCCCAAAGTGTCGCACGTCCTCTCTTGGGAAATTACAACACCTCCCTGTATTAACTCTGTGGTCACATCGAAAAAGGCAACATTTTTTTTTATACCACTAAGGTGGTAGACAAGCACACGGCCCACCTGATGGGAAGCGGTTACCGCGGCCTATGGACGTGTGCAACACCAGTGGTGTCACACTCGCGCTGCCGACCCTGTAAAGGAAAGGGGATGGGAAAGGAGTTTATTTTAAGACAGAAAGAAGAACGGCCGTCAAACTCACCGTCGTTGTCCTCGGTCTTCTGCTTCTTGGACGAGTCAGCGCTGGAGTCGTCGCTGCTGGAGTCGGCGGCGCGCTTCAGCTCGCCGTTGGACGCCTTGTTGCCCGTTGTGGACGTGATCGACGATAGCGACGCGTCTTTTTCTTTACGCTGTGTCATTCATACACACTTTAATAATAGCTCTATATCGAATAAATTCCATTTGTAGCTAGTTATTCATAACGCCCATAACTTCCCGCCTGTATCCCCGAAGGGGTAGGCAGAGGTGTATTACACACCCACGATTCGCCAGTTATGTTAAGGTCCCAATGTAATAGGGGGCGAGCCTATTGCCATCTACCGGGCAAATTATTAAGCGAGCGATAATTAACATATAAAAAAGTCAGAGGTGTGTGCCCGGGGCGACTGGGGATCGAACTCGAGACCTCGTCTCAGCAGTCCGTTACGTTCGCCACTGGGCTATCACCGCTTTTTAGTTATTCGTATGCGAAATATAGGTTTTATACATAGATACTAGTTTTAGTTGGAAGTATCACATGTTCAACTATATGGGATGCAAATGTTTGATGACATAGTCAGTTACATTTTAATATAATAATGTCAGGCATTAAAATTATATAGTAAGTATGTCATACATAGGTTAAGTAATTCAAAAATATGTCAACAAAAATGTAATAAAATATTCTACGACATTCTACACAGCGCTATCTAGACCTAAAGTAAGTATAGTTTAACTAGCTTGTGTTATGGGTTCCAGAATGCGGATAAACATTCTATATACTTTTTTTTCTAAATACATACATATTATACGAGGGTCAAACTGAAAGTTCTTAGAACTGGCCACTTATAAACAATATAATAAAAAAATAATTCTAAAATTTGAAAATAGAACTCTTTGCCAATATTACTGAGTATATATTTCATTCATTTATCATTTGTTTTACGATTTGGCGGCAAATTGAAAATTGTCTGTGTCACGTTAACATGAATTTAACACGAGCAAATTTTCGTGCAATGATTTTTTATGACTTTCGATGTCATTTAAGTCAACAAGAAAGTTATGATAGACTACGATTGGCCTTTCACGATGAAGCCCCATCTCGTGCGACTGTTTACAACTGGTTTAATGAGTTTAAACGTGGTCGCACTAATCTCACTGATGATTTACGTGAGGGACGGCCTTCTACGGCGACGACTGAAAATAACATCTGTGTTGTGCGGCGTATGATAGAGACTGACAAAAGAGTGGCCTATCAGCAGATTCGGACAAGCTTAGGCATCGGTATGAGTCAAGTGCACAAAATCCTCCACGAACATTTAGCGGTCAGGAAGCTTTGCGCCCGGTGTATACCTCATAATTTGACTGAGGCTCAAAAACTCCATCGTGTGGATTGGTGCCGTAAAATGATTGAAAGATTTAACGGAGGTGACTCTAATGCTGTGTTCGACATACTAACAGGTGACGAAAGCTGGATTTACTGTTATGATCCTGTTATGAACCAAAAGACAATCTGCTCAGTGGGTGTTTCCTTTCGAGGAGTTGCCAACTAAAGTGAAGAGAGATCGAAGTGCGGGAAAAAAAATGGTGGCCTCGTTCTTTGGAAGGATAGGTCATTTCGTAACAATTGTGTTAGAGGATCAAAAAACAGTTTCTGCAGAATGGTACACTACCAATTGTTTGCCACTTGTCTTGGAAAAAGTTCGAGAGAAACGACCTCGCAGTAGGATCCTCCTTCACCACGACAACGCCTCGTCGCACACCGCCAAGTGAACGATCGACTATTTGGCGACATCAAACGTTGAATTACTGGGTCACCCGCCGTATAGCCCCGACCTCGCGCCTCGTGATTTTTATTTATTTCCAAAAATTAAAGAAAAACTTAAAGGAAAGCGGTTTATGAATGCTGTAGAAGCGGTGGCTGCGTATCGCGATGCCATTGAAGAGACCCCTAAGGACGAGTGGGCTAAGTGCTTTTCCCAGTGGTTCCATCGCATGCAGCGGTGTATTGACGTGAATGGACAATATTTTGAAAAGATATAATAAAACTAATAACTGGCTAATGTAATCAGTTTTTGATTTTCTAAGAACTTTCAGTTTGACCCTCGTACATAGAAACACCCAGACCAATACAAATAGACATTTTCATGCATACAAATATTTCCACCGAGCGGGCATCGAATCCGCACCCCCTGTCGTAGCGTAGCGGTAGTGCATTCGACTGCTATCGAATGCACTACCGCTATGCCACAGAGATGTTATTAATTTGTACGACAGATTTAGGCAAATTTGTGAGACCATGCAGAATACACTTGTTAAATAACACTGCTATATTTGTTGGAATACTTCTAAGTACGTCGGTTCAAGTTCAACATGGGGGGTTATTCGAAGGGGGGGAAAAAGTAGGGAAACCGCGGTAGCCTAGTGGTATGGGTAATGGACTGCTGAGACGAGGTCTCGGGTTCGATCCCAGGTTTTACCATGGCACACACCAATGACTTTTCGAAGTTATGTGTGTATTTATCGCAGGTTTATAAGTGCCCGGTTAATGGCAATAGGCTCGCCATTGGGACCTAAACATAAACTGGCGAAATGTGGGTGCTAGCACCTCTGCCTACCCCTTCGGGGATATAGGCGTGAGTTTATGTTATGTTATGTTATGAAAAAAGTAGGGCCCTTGGGTCCTGCACTTACCTGCAGCTCCAGCAACTGCGCGGGCGGCTGCGTGACGGCCTTGTCCACGTCGGCGCGGCCCATGAGGATGGCGGGCCGCTCCCACACCGACGAGTGGGCCGCCGAGTTGTAGAAGAACACCGAGCCGTCGCCCGTCCACACCACGCACCTGGGGTAGGGGCGGAGATGTATAAAGGTGATAAATCATCATCAACCTACTCTAGTCCACTGCTGGACATAGGTCTCCCCCAATGAGCGCCATAGCGCCCTGTCTTCAGCTTGCCGCAAAGGTGATAAATAATGACAATAAAATGTTAACTGTAGAGAAACGGGTCAATTCTTTTGTTGAGTTCAAAGGTCCTGACGGCTGAAATCTACATATTTGCACTGAGCGGGAATCGAACCTGCGCACACTACCATTACGCCACAAAGGTCGTCATTCTAGTCGATGCTATAGCTTGGCAAATTCATGCACAGGGGGGTAAAATGTGGGCGAGGCGGTCCCCGACCAAATTTGGGGGGGGGGGGGCTCCCCTCCTCGGCAATGGCATTGGAATGATGACGATGATGATATTGTTATTGAATAACTAGCTGATGTCCAAGGAAACCCTGCGCCAGAGCATCGTCCGTCAATCAGCAGGTGTACTGGTTCGCTTGGGTCCAGAGATCCTAATGGGCCCCATAACCTATTTAGAGATCCGTTCACCCGTTTGAGCGTGACTGAGTAACAAACATACCAACATCTACACAAACTTTCACATATATAATATTAAATAGGATCCATACCACGGCGTTCCCATGATGGGTGTGCTAGAAATCGGTCGGCTCCTGTCCTGTTTCGCCTTTTCTTTCTCCTTCTCCTTGTCAACCTTGTCCATCTCGGCCCCCGGTCCTTCGGTGGCAGCGTCCGGCGCTCCGGCGACGGGAACTCCCCGCTCCACCTCCCCTGCACCTGGCGCTGCGCCCCCCTCTTCATGTGGGTCTATTTCCAGAGCTAGACGGGAGATTTTTTATTAAAAATAACTAATAACTTAAGTATTTGATGAGAGCCTTTGCGTGTTTTATTTCGAGTCATCGCGTTGCAGTCTTTTCTAGTTAAAAAATGGATGTTTTTTTTTTTATATTTAGGACACGTCAATTTGACTTCACCTCGCCTGATGGTAAGCTGAAGGTAAAGTCCAAGAAAGAGGGTCACCATTACATACACGTACCATGTTAACAATAGTGGCACTCAGCTTGACGGCCTCATCAGAAGAGGACTGTCGTCGCAGCACCGCGTGACCCCCACCGGTCCCACTAGTGCTGCGACCAAAACCCCCCTGCCCGGCTATGCACTTGCTGACCCCTGAACGCGATCAAACCGAAATTGGATTACTATAAGGTCGATAAGGTCGAGTGTAATTAGTTTAAGGACCACATGTCGGGAAATCAAGTACTATTGACCAGTGAACAGATTGAACAGTGAAATAAATCAACCAGTGCAGAACATTTTTTTTTTGTATACCACTAAGGTGGCAGACAAGCACACGGCCCACCTGATGGGAACCGGTTACCGCGGCCTACGGACGTGTGCAACACCAGTGGTGTCACACTAGCGCTGCCCACCCTGTATTTATCTTCCCAGAAAGAATAGGACTTCTACAGCAACCTTTGGACATTTCAGCACCCTGAACGGCTGAAGCTTGACTACGCCCATGGCTCACGTCAATATTAAGTGGGATACAATACTAACTTGATCGTTTAAAATCACGCGTAAAGTTACGTAATTAATATATTATTCTTTAGAAATGATTATGCTGTGCTAGCTTTAGCGCGACTGCATCAGGGAAAGGTGTACCAGAAATACCGATTCCAACGATACATTATTTTTATGAGCGTAATAAATTCATAAAATATCGAGTGGATCACATAAAGTGCCGACTATTTGACTCGGACAGATAGTGCCGACTATTTGACTCGGACATATAGTGCCGACTATCAAATCTCGGAACGATAGTGCAGACATCTGTATCGGATAGACAGTGCCAACTGTCTTATTTCGGGCAGATAGTGCAGACTTATAGACAGGTCAACAGTGTAATTTCGGACAGATAGACCCGACCATCTTATCTCGGTTAGATAGTGCAGACTATTTGACTAAGGGCCGGTTTTTCAATCACCAGATAAAACGTCAGATACCAATCTAGTTGATAATTTTAACTGATATTTTAACAATCGAATAAAATATTCCAATTATTCAATAAACAAATAGTGGTCAGATAACTAACCCACTGATTTTTGTTACTAGCTTCACACTAAATCGGCGAGAGCAGGACGCACTTATGTACATTTACAGATTTAAAAAAGAGACAGCCAACTTTCGCCGCAGTGACAGCGGGTGTCACAATTTAACAGTATCCGTAACCATAAATTGTTCTTGCCGTCTTCTTTTCTCATGAGAGGATACTGAGCATAGTGATTCTGTCAAAGTTAACAGACATCATTGATTAGGAAGGAATTTATTCTTACCTATTTGTTATGTTGGCAATTTTACTTAAAAAATAATGTCAATAATAGTTCCACAGTGTATTTCTCAAGACGAAATCGCCTGTGCAATTTTGTGTCGTTCCATTCAGACATATTATCGGGCCGTTCTCTTACAACTCTTTCTTTCCTGTCTGGATTTAAGTAGTTTAGCACTGTATAGTCTTCTTCGATCATTAAATCGTCGATAGAATCAAAATAATCCCTGCTTAAAATATTTTAAAGGCACAAACGGCGCGTAATGATGACAGCAACGTCAAATAACTCTACAGATAGTCGCTAACTGGGGTCCGAACGGCCAGATAAATTTATCAGCCAGTTAGAGAGTTTATCAATCAGTTAAAGCTTATCTAGTGGTTGAAAAATTGAGAATCTTGTTAACTGTAGAATTAATCCTATCTGGTTGTTTAACTGAGCATTGAAAAATCGGCCCTAAGATTTATAGTGCCGACTATCTAATGTCGGTCAGATAGTGCCGACTATTCGCTCCATTACTAGCCTCACCTCGTGCAGGCAATGAGGTTATGGCTCGTATTTAGATTTCGCAGTAAATTCCACTACAAACATGGCTATTAAAATAATAAAGCTTTTTTGACGGCCTCTGTGGCGTAGCGGTAGTGCATTCGACTGCTATGACAGGGGGCGCGGGTTCAGTCCGGGGGGAACGGAATCGGAGCGGCCGGTACACCCTGGGGGGTGTGTGTTGGGTAACCTCCTCGAATGTCGCTCCGATTCCGATCTCGCTGCAGTCCGGGGGGAACGGAATCGGAGCGGCCGGTACACCCTGGGCGGCGGTCAATGGCTTCCCCTTCACCCCTTCATAGGGTTGGCATTGATCGTAGGCCAATACCCAACGTGGCGGGAACACATCGCTCTCCGTACTCCTCTGCTTTCAGAGGAGACAGGATGAGCGATGCTGTTAGTGGTGAGATGGCCCAGGGTCAGCCGGGGTGCGAGGGATATGCTCTATGGGTAACCTTACACCCCGGCGTCTGAAGACCCGAGACGGCGTGGGGTTTTAGTCGGTGCAAGCCCGACATAACCGCCCCCGCTGGCCGGCGGGGGGGTATCCGAAGGGATTTCCGCACGATAAAAAAAAAAAAAAGGGGGGCGCGGGTTCGATTCCCGCTCAGTGCAAATATTTGTATGCATGAATATGTCTATTTGCATTGGTCTGGGTATTTCTATGTATAATACGTATGTATTTACAAAAAAAAAGTATATAAGTATGTTTATCCGCATTCTGGAAGCCATAACACAAGCTAGTTAAACTATGCTTACTTTGGGTCTAGAAAGCGCTGTGTAGAATGTCGTAGAATATTTATATTTATTATTTTAACAGTATCGGCAGGACCTTATTATTCAAGTCGCACAAAATTGATTTACCAAAAGTGGAAAGTCAAATGGGAGGTCCAGGAGACCAGGGAGGTTGTGACCTACATATTTCCCATTCTGGTTTCGTGGTATCTGTGATGGCGTAATCGCCTTTCTTGTTCCGAGGAATGCATATTAAGTAATCAAAAACGAATTGTCCATTTTGTAGACAACGCCGCACTGTCGAGGCCCGTGTGACGCTTGCCCCCTGACCCTTCCCGCCGCAACCTTCGATAGAATACAGAACTCCAACTCGCTGAGCGTCAAAGCAGTCATCAATCTTGGCGAGAAATATAACACTCAAAAAATTAAAAAAAAATTGCAATTTGATTGACTGACAATAATTAAAAATGTGTAAACGTCGATAGTTGTGTTGTTAAGGAGTCACCTTAGGATCGAGCGGTCCCGGGTTCGAATCCTGGCCATTATACTGCCGACGTGATCCCACTCCTACTCCTAACATTAGCTAGAGGGGTTAAGAGGAATACTAGTAATTTCGGTTACTAATATTCTTTGAAAAAAGATACATACTAACAATACATATTATAGAAAACTAAGTATTGGTAAAACTCAACATCTTACCATGACTGACGCGGTTTCAGTCCGATCCAGGATGTTAAGTTTATCCAATTTAAATATATAAATTGATATATATATATGCTTAGCGATATATTATCCGGGGTTAAAGAAAATATAATAAAATGGTTGAAACAATATTTAGTATGAAAATAATAATAAAAAAAAAACAAATACCCATATTTAAGGAGTTCCCTAGAATTTTTCAGGAACCCATCCCATCTGATCTAATGATCAGATCAATAGAGTTCTGCTACTTGGGAAAGGAAATCATATTTACCCCCGTCTCAAATTAGAAAAAAATCCAAATAGGCCCCAAAATATTTTCTAAATGATCCCATCCCAATAAAATTGTCTTCGAGTGATCAAGAAACATAAACAAGTTGAATTCCTGAGACGAGCTCAACCGAATACAAGAGATTTTCGATTTTGCGTTTCTTTTTTTTTTTTTTTGCGATTTTTTGCGTTTTTTTTTATCTTGCAATGGCTCACCCCAGCACGAATCTATTACCGAAAACAGCAACTAGATAGCTCATCTCCTTCATACCCAAAACCGTGACAGAAAATTGGCAACGACGACGACGACGTCGACGACAACTCCATAGCAATAGGGCTTTTCTAAAGAAAATCCCTAAAAACAAAACGTATCATACACAAATTATATTATAACTGAGAAACTCCCTTTTTTGAAGTCGGTTAATAAAAGTTATTCGCATAAATGCATACCATGATCTTCTGTTTGAGGTCCCGGTACAGGCGGCAGGAAAAAAAATTAGCTGTATAAGTACATGTAATATTTTCTATCAATTAAATTTTTAAGCATTTTCTATGCTTACTTTTTCTAAAACAATGTTTAAAAATGACTGTAAAGTTATTCATTGTTTCCGTAGTTCGCAAGAGTTACGGTAGATGGCTCCAGCGTCGCCTTAAGACGTATATAATATATCGGAACATTTCGAATTTCTGGGAAGTGTCTAGATAGCTCAGCTGGTCAGAGCATTCCCCCTGTAAGGGACTGGTCGCGGGTTCAATTCCCGTTCTAGATGTTCTCTTTTTTCGATCTAAATCTTTACATGTAATATTACTTAATGGCTAGATATAGTGGTCGCGCTAAATTTGATGACCAGGGACTAACAATCCCGGGTTCTTCTGTCGGTAGACCGTCAAGGTACGGATCACCACTTGAGGTCTATAGAATCTGGAATGGTATGTAGGTTCTGGACTTCACCCGAGCTTCTTACCCTTCAGCGGTCTTTCATAGTGATTAATAGTTCGTGACGGCCTCTGTGGCGTAGCCGTAGTGCATTCGACTGCTACGACTGCCGATTCCCGCTCAGTACAAATATTTGTATGCATGAATATGTCTATTTGCATTGGTCTGGGTGTTTCTATGTATAATATGTATGTTTATCTACACTTAAATCGAAAAATTCAAATTAGGAATTCAAAGACGATTCTATACATACGCACTTTATAAACGCATATACATAAAATTAAAAATAAAACATAGTACCGCCAACTGTATCATAAAACTCATTATAGCACCGCTATCTTTTTTTTGATTCATTAAACTAGTCTAAGGTTTTAGGCTGAATATGAAAAACAAGGCGCACGCATGCGCAGTTCGAACTGTGAAAAAAATGACGCACGCTAAATTACTTCCTTGTAACCTACCTACTTTGTTTAATTTCAATTTTTCCTATGAGTGAAGATAAAGTTTTTTTTTTTTTTTTGTGCGTCTGCATCTACAATCAGTCCCAGGACTATAAGCAGATTTGTTGGGCGGTTGAAGCATTGAGAGGGGTCTCTCCAGCAGGAGACACTCCAATTTAACATCGAGCATGTAGAGTCTGGATATCATGGCGTTTAAGGCGTTTCCTGTAGCTGATTTTTGTTAATTCGGCAGCTAAGTCATTCGGGTGGTTGTCGAGCCGATTTTTGTAGTTAGTGGAGGACTGTTGGATCTCTTCCTTTACTGTTTTAATTTCCAGAGCTTCATGGATTTCAGAGTTAGTGAGAAACCATGGAGCATTCGACAAGGTACGAAGTATGCCATTCTGCAGTCTCTGTATAATATTTAGATTGGAGTTACAAGCGCTTCCCCAGAGTTGGATCCCGTACATCCACACAGGTTTGAGGATCATTTTATAGATTAGGAGCTTGTTGTCCACCGAAAGTTTAGAGTTGCGTGCCATCAGCCAATACATGGTCCGGAACCGTATTGTAGGGTACTTAATATACCTTATTATATTTACGTACAAAACACACTTATCAATATTTACAATATTTACATAAAATTTATTTATTACATGTATACCTATTTTATTTGCAGACCGTACATTTTGCTTACACTGAATCACTTCAATATTATCTAAACCTATATTCATATAATGGTATCGGTTGGTCGATGTTGCTTGTCGATATCATAAATATCGACACTAAGTTATCGACAGTGTCCCAGCTCGATGACATGTAGATGTATAAGGTGCATATACCTGCTCGATCTATGCGTACACGCAGAGGACACAGTGAGTCGCTAACCATCTACGACGCGAAGCGCTTGTTACTTCCTTCCGCTATCTTACTCGCCGGTTTCGATTATATACTAGATCCCGTGGCTTATGTGCTTATGTACGCGTATAGCATAAATATATACTCAATATATAGTCTACTTATTATCTTCGCCTATCACTCAATCTATCTGCTGTGCTTTCTATTGCCTAACTACTGTGAACTGAACTGTAACTATCTTCTGTGCCTGTGCTTAATAAACTTTCCTCTCTTCTGATCGTGAGTGTTTAATTATTGTGAGTACCTACAATCTTCTACACTACAGTATGTTTGTTTCATCGCGCTTTGTTTTGACATGATTTTTCCATGTCAGCCTTCTGTCTAGGTGTATTCCAAGGTACTTGACAGAGTCACCTTGGGGCAGGGTATTGTTTCTCAGTTGCACGCGTGAACAGTTTCCTTTTCTAAGCGTGAATGTTATGTGGGTCGATTTAGAAGCGCTTGCTTTGATGCGCCACTTCTGCAGCCAGTCACCTACTTTGTTGAGGCTTTCTTGTAAAATATTTGAAGCAGTTTGTGGATCTGGACTGCTTGCTAATAGTGCAG
Source organism: Cybosia mesomella (assembly GCA_946251805.1). NCBI lineage: Eukaryota > Metazoa > Arthropoda > Insecta > Lepidoptera > Erebidae > Cybosia > Cybosia mesomella. Next base: position 21,100,865 of record OX276411.1, read on the forward strand.
TGTCATCAGCAAATGTAGCGTTCATTACTTGTGTTGACTGAGGGAGGTCTGCAGTGTACAAGGTGTACAGGATTGGGCCAAGAACGGAGCCTTGGGGCACACCGGCCGAGATCTTATAAATTTCTGATGCATCACCACTTTCTCGTACTTGAAACATGCGATTTGACAAGTAAGAATTCATCAAAGTATAGTAGGTATGTGGTAGCAAAGTTTTTATTTTGGAGAGTAGGCCTTTATGCCATACTTTGTCAAATGCCTGCTGGATATCAAGAAACACAGCAGAGCAGTACTCTTTGGCTTCAAGGGAATGCCGTATTTTGTCACAAACTCGGTGGACCTGCTCGATGGTCGAGTGGTGTTTTCTGAACCCAAATTGGTGTTTGGGGATGGCTTCATTTTCATCCAATAGCGGCAGTATTCTGTTCAGGAGAATCCTTTCAAACACTTTAGACAGGACAGGTAGAAGACTTATCGGCCTGTATGATGTAGCATGATCTGGAGGTTTTCCTGGCTTATGTATCATGGAGATGATGGATACTTTCCACATAGTTGGGAAGTGTTGGACCCTGAGGACACCATTAAAGAGTGTTGTAATGAATACTAAAGCTTTTCTAGGAAGTTGCATAAGAACCTCTTTAGTGATTAGGTCAAAGCCAGGGGCTTTGTTGTTCTTCATTCTTTTCAAGGCCCATGTAAGCTCACGCACTGTTACTGGCCTTGGTGGAAGTGATAATTGAAGGTCTTGCTGTAGTTGGTTATCTACTTCCCTCTCGAATTCTTCGCATTCACTATCGTTTGGTTTAAATACGTTAGCTAGATGTTTTGCGAATGTTTCTGCCTTTTCTTTACCAGTCCTAGCCCAACCTCCGCTATTGTTTCTTATTGCAGACTTAAATGGTTGCGGTCTTTTAAACGTTTTTGTGAATTTTCAGAGCGCGTACTGAGATGATGCGGTAGCGGTCAGATTTTGCAGTTTACTTTGTAGCGTTGCATTATTTATACTATCCAACATTTCTTTCAATTCACTTGCGGCTTTGTTTAAGGCGGTCTTATCAGATTTATGTCTAGATTGATGCCAGACCCTTCTAAGCCTTCTTTTTTCCAGAACTTATATCGAGAGGAATGTTTCCAGTAGTAGCCCTTTTCTTTTTGATTGGAGTGTTCATCCAGCATGCATTCTGTATTAGGCTAGTAATGTAGCTTGTGGCATCTTCTATCTCATCTGATGTTTTTTGGGATACATGTAGTTGTATAGTTTCCTCTATGTATTCTCTAAATCCTTCCCAGTCTGTAAATTTGTTGGACAATGTCTCGGGTTCTTCGTAGCAAATTATTGTCGTGCTTACGGTTAGAATTACAGGGGAATGATCAGAGTTACTATCATAACAGGGCTCGGCTTTGAGATAGTGTCTCGAGAGTCCTCTGGTGATAAAAAAGTCTAGCAGGTCAGGCTTTCTCTTTGGGTCTGTAGGCCAGTATGTCGGTTCACCGGATGAGATTGAGTCAAGGTTATTTCCGTCAATGCATCCCTTAAGCTGTCTCCCTCTTGTTGTTATTAACCTGGAGCCCCAGTTCGAGTGCTTGGCATTCCAGTCGCCACCAGCAATGAATCTGTTTCCCAGTGTGTGGAAGAACTCGGAGTACTTTGCACTGTCTATTCTATGCTTCGGTGGGCTATATACCGCAGATATATTGAGGGGTCCATCCTTACTCTCAACTACAACAGACGTTGCCTGGATATTGCTTGTTTTATATTCGGGCATGACATAGTGCTTAATGTTCGCTCTAATGGCTATAGCAGTTCCAGCGTGGCCAGTGCCATCAGGGTGACAAGTAATGTAGGTGCAGCAGCCCTTAATTTTTATGTTGCCTTTTTCTGTACAGTGTGCTTCAGATATGAGCACAACATCAAGTTTATTACTTGCAATTAGCACCTCCAGCTCGGACTTATTTGGTGTTAAGCCATTAATGTTCCACGTGGCTATCCTGAGAGAAGTCATTTTGGGATTTTGTCTAGCAGTGTTGTTATGAGACTCAAGAGAGTACTCATTTGTTGTAAGATAAGATCAAATTTTTCTGATTGTTTTAATATGAGTTCTTCTAATTTATTATATGGTTTTACTTCAGGATTCAGTTCGTTTGTGTTCTTCTTCAATCTTTCAGCATAGGTGTCATTTGGTCTACTTCCTCCAGGGTTGGCGGGTTTTGCTTCCGTGGTGCTTTTCGAGTCTGGTGGTCTGGTGGTGTTTTTGTGAGTTGTCCTCTGTGGCATTCTTCTAGCGAGGATCTCCCTGTATACAGCAAAGCCTTTATAATTTGCAGGGTGTTCACCTTCACAGAGAGCGCATAGGGCTGGTGTATTACGATCTTTCTTTGGGCAGTCAGCAGTTTTGTGCCCTTGAGCGCATTTTACGCATCGATATGGTCGCATGCAGTTATTTTTTGAGTGACCATATTGTTGGCACCTCTGGCACTGTGGTAATGTCCTCTTTTTGGGGTCTTCAATGACAATTGACTGGTGATATATGTATTTGATATCTTTTACTGCCTTGTTGTTTAGCCCAGGGGCAATATTTACAAAGAACGTAGATGTTGATTTTTTGTCTGGTCCATACTTGGCGTTAACAATCTCTCCATAGACTTTGTTTCCAGTTTATATATATTTACTTCCTTGTAACCTACCTACTTTGTTTAATTTCAATTTTTCCTATGAGTGAAGATAAAGTAGTGTATGAAACTGCATATAACTTAGGTATTAAAACACTCGAGTCAACCTATTATCGCGATAAACAGACTCTCGTGTTTTAATACCCCTTCTTATATGACAGTTGCATAAACTACTATTTTACAAGTATACTACAAGAAATCCCTTCGGATACCCCCCGCCAGCCAGCGGGGGCGGCTATGTCGGGCTTGAACCGACTAAAACCGCACGCCGTCTTGGGTCTACAGACGCTGGGGTGTAAGGTTGCCCCTAGAGCATATCCCTCGCACCCCGACTGACCCTGGGCCATCTCCTGACCATCAGTGCCTAGTTGAAAAATTACCCTGTATACACTTCATACAACGTTTTTGGGCAGCTATATAGCGGCGATAGCCCAGTGGCATACGTAACGAACTGCTGAGACGAAGTCTCGAGTTCGATCCCCAGTTGCCCGGGCACACACCTCTGACTTTTCGTAGTTATGTGCGCATTAATAAATGATAATTATCGCTCGCTTAATAATGTGCCCGGTAGATGGCAATAGGCTCGCCCCCTATTACATTGGGACCTAACATAACTGGCGAACCGTGGGTGTGTAATACACCTCTGCCTACCCCTTCGGGGATACAGGCGTGAAGTTATGTTATGTTTATATTAACTGACCAATTTGTCTTGTTACATAGGAAAAAGTTAAATTCAGGACCACTTTCTAGAAGCAATATTTGAGCAATATTTGAGCAACTGAGCTGCCTGGACCGATCGTGAATAAACTTCTCGTTGGTGCCATCTACAGGAGATGTTAACAATTAACATAAAACTATACAACTCACCGGCATCGGACTCAAGGTCCACTATTTTTCCATCGTAGTCCTTCTTGAACCTCTCTCGTTTCTCCTTCATGATGATAGCTTGAATTTCTGTCCACAAAAAGTAAATAAAAGACTTGAATACACAACTCGATATACACTTTTTTTTTAAGCTTAGTTCTGAAATTTATTTTATGACTTGTGTTAATTTTACTGTAAAATAAATGAAAAATACTCAATTTCTTAAAAAGTTCGCTTCTAAATTTCATAGATTTTGAAAATCGTTATCAGTATATATTAAATAATATATAAAACAGTATATAAAGTAACATTTACGGGGCCCTCTCCTGGGTACAAAAGTAAGCTTTGTCAGGCCTATATTTTTTTTGACAAACTAATCGATATGTCTATGATCCTACACGCTCTCTTTTTTCGATATAAATCTATAGGAGAAATCAATAGCGGTATCTGTCTGGCGTACCTTCCAGATCCTTAATGGGGCCGGGCTTGTCCCACACGCTTTCCTGACATCCGCCGTGGTAGTAGTGAGGGCGCGGTACCTGTGGGGGAAGGGGGCGTACCTTCTAGCTCCTTCATGGGGACGGGCTTGTCCCACACGCTTTCCTGACATCCGCCGTGGTAGTAGTGAGGGCGCGGTACCTGTGGGGGAAGGGGGCGTACCTTCTAGCTCCTTCATGGGGACGGGCTTGTCCCACACGCTTTCCTGACATCCGCCGTGGTAGTAGTGAGGGCGCGGTACCTGTGGGGGAAGGGGGCGTACCTTCTAGCTCCTTCATGGGGACGGGCTTGTCCCACACGCTTTCCTGACATCCGCCGTGGTAGTAGTGAGGGCGCGGTACCTGTGGGGGAAGGGGGCGTACCTTCTAGCTCCTTCATGGGGACGGGCTTGTCCCACACGCTTTCCTGACATCCGCCGTGGTAGTAGTGAGGGCGCGGTACCTGTGGGGGAAGGGGGCGTACCTTCTAGCTCCTTCATGGGGACGGGCTTGTCCCACACGCTTTCCTGACATCCGCCGTGGTAGTAGTGAGGGCGCGGTACCTGTGGGGGAAGGGGGCGTACCTTCTAGCTCCTTCATGGGGACGGGCTTGTCCCACACGCTTTCCTGACATCCGCCGTGGTAGTAGTGAGGGCGCGGTACCTGTGGGGGAAGGGGGCGTACCTTCTAGCTCCTTCATGGGGACGGGCTTGTCCCACACGCTTTCCTGACATCCGCCGTGGTAGTAGTGAGGGCGCGGTACCTGTGGGGGAAGGGGGCGTACCTTCTAGCTCCTTCATGGGGCCGGGCTTGTCCCACACGCTCTCCTGGCGCGCGGCGTGGTAATAGTAGGGGCGGCCGTCGGGGGCGCGGTGTGTCGTCCATTCCGCCGCACGTGCCAATAGTTCGGGGGGTATGGTCTGGGGAGGGAAGGAATTACTCAAACGGTTTAATATTGAACGACATGCTTCTCACTTCAAGAGTAAATAACTTTATTTCGCCCGTAAGAGTGTAACCCTTAGGGGTGAAATTTTTATTTCTAACTAGCTGTGCCCGCGACTTCGTCCGCGTGGATTAAGATTTTTATGTTTTAGTTTTGTTTGCGCGGAACCCTAATTATTTTTTCTAAAATTAAAGTAGCCTATGTTACTCCTTGTTATATTACCTATCTGCCAGTGAAAGTCCCGTCAAAATCGGTCCAGCCATTTCAGAGATTAGCCGGAACTAACAGACAGATAGACAGACAGACAAAAATTGTAAAAAATGATATTTTGTTGTAGTACCGTATATATTTTCATATACATGTAGTAAAAAACGGTTATTTCAATATTACAAACAGACACTCCAATTTTATTTATATATATGTATGTATGTATAGATCAGAAGCAAGTATATGAAATTCCGTGCTTCTAACTTTGAAATTGACCTCCTTCATACAACCTTCCATCCCTTCTTTTACCCGTTTAGGAGCGAAATTTCCAAATATCCTTCGACAGTGAATGCTTACTAAGTCATCATCATCATATCAACCGTAGGAAGTCCACTGCTGAACATAGGCCTCCCCAATTGACTTCCATTTTGACCGGTCTGTAGCGGCCTGCATCAGCACTTGCCTGCGGTCATTTGACGGTAGCACCTCGCCCGGAGATTCTTAGCACCCCTGACTCCAGTGCTCGATCGACGGCCGTCCACGTCAGTCTTGCAGCTGGAGCCGCCGGGCACTAGGGGCCATGCTCCTCTGTCCATCGTCATTTGGGGGGGGGGGGGGGTTTGGACTATAACCCACCGCGCTAGGCTAGTGCGTGTTGGCGGGTCAAGCCAAATGCTTGCAAGGTCAAATGCTTACTAAGTACAAGGCGTACACTGTAAAAATGACACTATATCGGCAACGTGCCCGCTGAGTTTGGAAGACCATCCCTGATGACATATACAATGTGTTGATTTGCGTTTGCGCATCATTCACAGGGGGGGTTGAGTTACATATGTAGGGTACTTTTTTTTTTTTAGTACGGAAATCCCTTCGGATACACCCCGCCGGCCAGCGGGGGCGGTTATGTCAGGCTTGAACCAACTAAAACCGCACGCCGTCTCGGGTTTACAGACGCCGGAGTGTAAGGTTACCCATAGAGCATATCCCTCGCACCCCAACTGAACCTGGGCCATCTCCGGTTGCGAGATGGCCCCCTCGGGTTTGGGAACCACGGTGTCCCCGTCTTGCCCCGGTTTGGGGGACGGGCGCTAGTCGCCACACCGTCCCGGCCTGCTTCTGCTGGGGTGACAGGCGGCCTCACCTGCCACCCCCAGGCTCATGGAGGACGGAGGTCTTTGAGCGACCTCCGGCGCCTGAGTCGGCGAGCATGTTGCGGGCTCGGCGGACCGGGAGAGTTCTGAGCCTCTCCCGGGCGCGCTCCGCCATCTCCTTCGCGAGCATTACATGCTCGCAGAAGGAGGCGGCGGCGGCCCACGCGCTCGCGCTCCGCACCATTGCCGCAATCATGCTGCCGAGCGAGAGGACTCCCACCCCGATGGCTGCCACGAGGTCACGCCTCGGCGCCTCCCACGCCGGGCAGTCCGCCAGCGTGTGCAGCCACATATGTAGGGTACCTACTCACTATATTCAATCACACGTACACATGCTGCACACACGACATCATATCAGCACACATTTTTACACAATTTAAGTATACATATCTGTCGACACACCAAGATTAGGTACACTTACATCCGTCTACTTATTTCATATATAATTTATTTATCTATTTTAATAATCGATCAACACACGGACAGACGGTGAACGCGAGTTTTATATTAGACTAGCTGACCCGGCAGACTTCGTACTGCCTCAATCGATAACAACTTCCATATTTATTCACCTTTTAAACCTTCTCTGGACCTCCACAAAGAATTCAAGACCAAAATTAGCCAAATCGGTCCAGCCGTTCTCGAGTTTTAGCGAGACTAACGAACAACAATTCATTTTTATATATAAAAGATATCCTCGCTGGCTCCGCTGCCGTCCGAGGCGCCCCTGTCCCGTCCTTCAGTTAGCGAGCTCAGTCGGCCACGAACCCTCACTCGCTATACCCGTGTCGCCCGCTAACCTACCGCTAAACTTGTCGTGTCGTTTTCTTGTCGTGTTACGTAGTAAATAATTGAGCTGAGTGAGACGAAGTCGAGCGAAAGCTCCTCATACCAGACTTCATTCTACTAGTGGAATCGCAACAAAGCGAACCTTCAAAAGACCGAAATGTATGGGAGAGACAACATTTGTCGACATGTCACGTGTAACAAATAATGTCACTCCCATACATATTGAACATTTGAAGGTTCGCTTCGAAGCGATTCCACTAACAGGTCTCCTCCTAAACTACTAATCCAATCAGAACCAAATTTGCATGATTAAAGAGGTCAATCAGAGGAAGGTTTATGGATATATTTTGAAAAAATTAATGCTACCACAGAGGAATGATCACCGTTAAAAAAAATCCAGATGGAATTACATAATAGCCGCTCGAGACACTGTGACCAAACTTTACACGCTCAGAAAGCATGTCCGGAGTTGTGACTTTCAAAAAGAATTTTCAAAATCGGACTTGCCACGGAGGAATGATCACTGTTCAAAATTTTCAAAATCTGATTCACGATGTCTCACTACGCTCAACATTGCAATCAACGATTCGCCTTGCAAACCTAGTATTTTATAATTTGTTCCTATCTGTGTTCTACTGACTGTTCTATCTTCTTACGACTTCTATCTTCCTACTGTGAACTATTCTACTCTCTGTGTACTGTTCTACCTGTGTGCTCGTGATATTAAACTTTTCTAACGCAACCTTCGCGTTTTCGTTATTTCTTCTACAACCGGGGCCAAGCCAAGCCCCATAGATACTGGTGGTAGAAATTTGATGTCACAAATTTGTCACAAAATTCGGCCGGGTGGGTACCACCGTGCACGATTGCGAAAAACCCTCCATAGTAATCCAATTTCGGTTTGATTGCGTTCAGGGGTCAGCAAGTGCATAGCCGGGCAGGGGGGTTGTGGTCGCAGCACTAGTGGGACCGGTGGGGGTCACGCGGTGCTGCGACGACAATCCTCTTCTGATGAGGCCGTCAAGCTGAGTGCCACCATTGTTAACATGGTACGTGTATGTAATGGTGACCCTCTTTCCTTTCAGGCCAGGTGAAGTCAAATTGACGTGGCCTAAATATTAAAAATATATATATATATATATATATTCGTCAAAAATCCATGTTAAATTTGCATGTTATTTACAGAGCATAATGAATATTGATAACAATGCTTTTTATGTCTTCATTTCTCATGTGCTAGTGATTAGATTACAATCGGGAGAGTAAGCTCCTTAAATATTATGATTATCGGCGACAAATTTATTATGCGTACAGCTAAGGAGTGGAATTGCCTGCCTGAGTCTGTGTTTCCGGAAAGCTATAACCTCGGAATCTTCAAGTGTCGAGTGAATAGGTTCCTTCTAGGCAAACGTGATCCATCGTAGACCACATCGTCACTTACGACCAGCTGATATAGAGGTCAAACGTGAGCCTATCATCCAAAAAAAAATATATACGCAAAATGGAATAAAAATATATAATACTTTTTTAAATCCTATATTTTACATGAATTCTAGACGACTGTAAGTTCTTTCTATATTCTAGGACAAATTACACAACGACATCTAGACCCAAACTAAGCAGAGCTTGTCATATGGGTTCTAGAATGCGGATAAACATACTTACTTTTTTTTTGTAAATACATACATATACATAGAAATACCCAGACTAATGTACAAATGTGGTTACAAATTTTATATCTAACTAAACTAAATAAAACTAAAATAAAATAGATAATTAAAATAAACTTAAACCTAAAATGCATCGTGGAGTTCCTCCGCATCGCATGCCTCCTGTGGTAACGTGCCCAGGAGACTGGCAGCATTGCCGCGTTGTATGGCAATACTTATTCTCTGTGCTAAAAAGAAGCCAGCCTTCTGGTCACGAGAAGCGTCGATCACCCTGAAGAGACTGCTAGCACTCGGACCCCATGCCCCTAACGTTTCGACTCCAAACCGCACAAATTCATAATCTCCAATAGTATTTGCGCCGTTTGCGAGTCTCCGCAGAAGCAGCAGCAGCACCGGCCCAGACTAATGCAAATATACATATTTGCACTGAACGGGAATCGAACCCGCCACCTCTGACTTAGCAGTCGAACTACCGCTATGCCACAGAGGTCGTCAAACCTCAAGTAGCTCTCCCCCCTGAATGATGATTTATTATACGTAAGAAGTGGTGACTCACCGTCTCCTTCCTCTCCTGCGGCGGCTGGCTGGACGAGGGTGAGTCCGGAACCAGCGGCGGCTCCAGCGAGTCCTCGCGCACTCCGCCCTGGCCGCCCATCTGCGTGGCTGCAGCCACACAAGGCTGGGTTAGTCACTCAGTACATACGTACGCACGGAGCAGAATCGTACGCATCATAAACAACACACTAGATGTGTAGAAAGCGTTTTTTGGTGGTAGCGGCCAATCAACCAATCATAGATTATATTAAACACTAGCTGTGTTAACATTTTTATGGTTTTAGTTTTTTTTTTTTGCGCGGACCCCAAATTATTTTTCTAAAATTAAAGTAGCCTATCTTACTCCTTGTTATATTACCTATCTGCCAGTGAAAGTCCCGTCAAAATCGGTCCAGCCATTTCAGAGATTAGTCGGAACAAACAGACAGACAAAAATTGTAAAAAATGTTATTTTGGTGTATGTACCGTATGTATATACATGCAGTAAAATACGGTTATTTCAATATTACAAACTGACACTCCAACTTTATTTATATCTACAGATGTATAGATTCGTCATTGGTTGATCATTTAGTTTCTTGGTTGGTCCGTATAGCGCGCATGCGCGAATCTTTTGAGTTTGTTCAAGATGTTTACCAGTCATTATACACATGTCAACACTGTCTAGAGATATTTAACATTTATAGATGTACACAATTAAAACAAATATAAATTCTAGAAAAATGTTTTTGGTACATACCAAATTGTTGATGGTACACTTTTATTTTTGATATCAAATTTAAACTAGCCGCGGTAGCCTAGTGGTATGGGTAATGGACTGCTGAGGCGAGGTCTCGGGTTCGATCCCAGGTTTTACCATGGCACACACCAATGAATTTTCGATGCTTTTCGAAGTTATGTGTGTATTTATCGCAGGTTTATAAGTGCCCGGTTAATGGCAATAGGCTCGCCAGCTATTACATTGGGACCTAAACATAAACTGGCGAAATGTGGGTGCTAGCCCCTCTGCCTACCCCTTCGGGGATATAGGCGTGAGTTTGTTATGTTATGTTATGTAAATTTAAACTAGGTCTGCAATTCATTCTGCTGTTACAAAAATTGAGCGAAGCAATTTCACCAGGACTTTTGCTAACGGTGATGATTCCTCAATGGCTAGTCCGATTTTCGTTTTTCTTCTTGATTTTGATCTCTTTTAGATGACTCATCTAAAAGAGATCAAAGCTTCGCTCAATTAAAAAGAAAAAGATTGTAAAACATGGCAATTCTAGAATTGATATTTTTTTAATTACATCCATTAATGTCCCTAGACAGTGTTGATATGTGTACGTACAGTCAGCGTCAAAAATTGATGATCATATCAAGGTGTCAAAAGTAGGTGATGCTACAGAGCGTCAAAAGTAAGTATTGCGACAGTTTCAAAAGTAACAATAAAGTTTCTTCTTCATTATTTATTAAATTTATCTTGTGTCTTTCATTTTGAGCATCACATAAATCAAATTAAAATATATAAATAAAGCAATAAACTTACTGGAGTCAGGCACGCTGCTGGATATGGTGGGAGGTGGCTGTGCCACCATTGGAGGGGGCCAATGTCCCCAGGCGGGGGGGCCGGTCCCACTGCCCGGGCCCCAGGCACCCGGTGGGCCCGTGCCGCCCATTCCCGGGCCAGGGAACGGTCCCGGGAAGCCTTGACCAGGAGGGAACCCGGGTACCATGTTACCTGAATACATTAATATAATATTTTAAATATTGTAGGACATTCTACACAGCGCTATCTAGACCCAAAGTCAACATAGCCTAACTACGTTGTAATATAGAGTCTAGAATGTGGATAAACATGCCTTTTTTTACGTGTGGAAACCCCCACGGGCTTCACCCCATCAGTGCCAACGATGGGGTGGGCGTGTCGGAATCGGACCGACTAAAACCACACGGTGTTCTCCCCAAGTGTCCATTGCCGGGCATTCAGGGTAAGCCCTCGAAAGAATAACCCCAGGGTGGATAAAGTGGCAATCGAGTTGGTTAGCATATTGCGAGGTTATCACTAAGCAGGTCAGTCTTAAGATGGGTGACCGTTCTTAGCACGGTGAGACCCCTCCGTGCCTCAGAGAGCAATTTAGGTCGTCAGTCCCGGTTGCCCTACTAGTATCTATAGCAGTCGTTACTTGTAGTCGGAGCCCTAAAAAGTCCGACAACTGGGCCTGTAGACAAAGTCACATTCTACTAGTGGAATCGCTTCGAAGCGAAACTTCAAATGTTCAATATGTATGGGAGTGACATTATTTGTTACACGTGACATGTCGACAAATGTTGTCTCTCCCATACATTTCGGTCTTTTGAAGGTTCGCTTCGTTGCGATTCCATTAGTAGAATGTGACTTTGTCTACAGGCCCTGGTCTAACTATAGAACTTCGGTATCGCCAGTGGATTGTAGAGTTTAGACGGCAGTTTAATTCTTTAGGCTTTCACAACCGGCTTTGCTGTAGAATATACTGCTTCTGGGCTGTTTAGCCGTGGTCCATATGAAACTTGTGTTCCAAACGTTTCCTACATTACTGACGTGAACAAACTCCTAACACAAGCATTTAGCTTAGCTGGAGGGGTTAAGGGGAATATTAGTAATTTATGCTAATAAAATTATTTTTTTTAAAAAGCCGACCCGAACTGAGGCTCAAAGGATGACTGTCACAAAACTATAGTAGGCAAGTACTACCAAATAATAAAAAATAAATACTCTACGACATTCTACACAGCGCTTTCTCGACCCAAAGTAAGCATAGTTTAACTAGCTTGCGTTATGGCTTCCAGAATGCGGATAAACATACTTATCTACTTTGTAAATACATACATTTTATACATAAGTGGCGAACCGTGGGTGTGTAATACACCTCTGCCTACCCATTCGGGGACACAGGCGTGAAGTTATGTTTGTGTTTATACATAGAAACACCCAGAACAATGCAAATAGACTCGAAATCTCGGGACTCGGGAATCGCCTCGGGAACCCGCGCCCTCTGTCGTAGCAGTCGAATGAACTACCGCTACGCCACAGAGGCTGTCTAAAAATATATATATGTAAAATATAGGAATCTTACCGTCATTTTGTTGTGTGATAGGATTGGTCTCGCCAGGAGGCATGTCATCATTAAGTGCATCTGAAGGGCTCGTGTCTTCTTGTTGCTTGTCTTTAAGACCTAAAATATTAAACTTTTTTTTACTAATTCTCTAAACTACCCACTGGTTTCACTCGTAGATTTTAGGGATAAGAATGAGGCTAGCTAAAGAAGTTTAGACGTTTTTTGGATACGAGGAAATGAGTTAGCTGGATAAATATTAGGTCGTTACATATGAAATTGCCGTTTTTCTTGAAGAAATTGGAGGAAACCCAATTTTCAGTACTAACATTTTTGCATTTTTTTTAGGAATGACAAATCCAAATTGTATGATTTTTTTTTGTGTATGAATGAGACAACATTAAGCTAACAAACAGCAACTTTTATTACATCTTTGAAAAGTGACAGCTGTTAAGTAATACGAAATTTATCATCAAAATGGATAGCATTTAGGAAGTACTGTTTTTGAAGATCGAATTAATTTATCGAGCGGCCAATAAAAACAAAATTTAATACAGAGTTGTAAAATCTTGAAATCAACTTTCAAACAAAATATAAATAATGGAAATAGCTATTAAATTACAGGAATAACGAACTCATGAATCTGTAAGAAAATTTCGGCAATTTCATAGGTAAAGAGAAAGAAATAGGTCTTTCTCTTTACCTATGAAATTGCCGAAATTTTCTAAAATTTTTTTTATTTAAACAATTTTATTTTCCAAAAAATTTTTTTATACCACTCTCAGCTGGCAGACAAGCTCGCGGCCCACCTGATGGGAAGCGGTTACCGCGGCCTATGGACGTGACACCAGGGGCGTCACACTCGTCATACATTCTTTCACAACAGATGAGTAGGCAGCTTAGTGGTTAAGTCGAGCTTTCTAAACTTTTTATCCTTCGCGTTATTCTACGTTAATAGAAATAATAATGTAAACATTTATTTTAGTTTATGATATAAATAAATAATACATACCGTCAAATAACGTCAAATTCTACAAACGTACTCAAATTAAAATGTTGACTAGCTAACTTCAGGGTATCGGTTTTCTAGCTAACTTCATGATGTCGGTTTTTCATCACGGTGTGCGTGCGCACACGCCAAAAGTATAACTTCAAAAATATACTGTGTTTAATACATCACAGGTTGTATGATAAGTTAGTTAAAAAAGTACAAAACACTCACCTTCCTTTACCCAAGGCGGTGGCTGCGTCATGAAGGGTGGTACCCCGTTCCCGGGTGGGCCTCCATGTACTCCTGGAGGCATCACACCAGTAGGCATCATACCATTTGGCATCATGCCCATAGGGCCTGGTCCAGACATGGGCGCACCCATCGGACCGTTCATAGGAACGTTCTGAGGTCCACCAGGGCCTTGGTTTTGTGGATTTGAGACTGGAAGAAATTATTAAATGTTAGGATAATTTTTTTAAGCGTCGGTAGCGTGGTGGTTTAGGATCCCGCTACCGCGGGTATTACGATCGAGAGATCCCGGGTTCGAATCCTAGCCACTACACTACCGACGTGAACCCACTCCTACCACAAGCAATTTATCTGGAGGGGTTAGTGTAATTTAGGTGGAATATTAGTAATTTCTTTCTTTTCTAAAAAAAAGGCAGTAGCACTCCGAGAGTGCCGACAGAAGTGAAAACTTGAACAACTACGTGTGTATTTTTTGAATCGTCATCATCCATCCCTGCCTCCCATCCTCTGTCCCTCCTCCCTTCCGATTAAAGACGAGGTTCTGACGCAGACTTCGCTCTAGGGGTTGGTTGGTCAGACACTAGTCACTTCCGCAGAAGTCAAGATAAACGGGTAATAGAGTCGTTGGATGAAACCGGAACTATCGCTGTGATGATGATGAGGTTCAAGTAACTTGGGGTGTATGGAGCTCTACCAAGTTTTTCGGGGTTGGGCCTTTGGCGCAGGCTTTCTTTGCCGATAAGGCGCTGAGTATGGCACACCGCAGGGGTTTTATGTGTGGGAGCCACACATAACCGCGCGGCCTCCCCGCATCGCGCGGTATGCCGTGTGGCGATACCACATATACCCAGCTCCATCTAGCGACAACAAGTTGAACTACTTCGATACTACAACGTCACTACCAATCATGAATCGCGAAAGTGAAGTTCGCGCGCTGGTATAAGATATATAAAACATCCCAACGACAACCATTGGGCCGCGGCCCGCCAAGCGTGATAACCTTGCCTGGTCGGAGGATCCTCCCTTTGTGTTGCAGGAACATCACACCCTGTTCCTCCACAGCCGTATGACATTTCCCCTGACGAAAAAAAAGGCTTTCCTCTGGGGGGTTGGAGATGGCGACGGCAGTCAACCAAACCATCGTTAAAGCGTTGAGTTCCGGTTGCATCTAAAGCTCTCTCTGAACCTAAGCTTCGCCAACCGAATCAATTAATGGAAAGGAGTAGAAGAGCGGGCCTCTCAGTGCAAGCTATGAATGCTACAAAATGCGATGCAGCATCGATAGTTTTGTAGTGTTTGCTCGCCCACAGAGCAAACGCAAAGAGGATGTGGCTTTTTTATTCGTGGGGAAATCCCCGTAAACCCACCCTAGCCCCTACCGACTCGAAAAACCGCACGCCGTTTCGGGTCTTCAAATACCGGGGTGTAAAGTATTTCCCTCGCACACCGCCTGACCCAAGGCCATCTCTGGTTTGGGAATATGTGTACACCCCAAATTGTCAATGCTGCCATACTTGACAATCTTGTTATACGTATGCTCAGGCGGCGGCTACCACAGATAAATAATATATCTATCGCGCCTTTTGGTCAAGGTTGTACGAGTATTCACCGCCAGAGTAGCTCTGTTTTTATTTTACACCCCGGTATTTGAAGACCCGAAACGCCATGCGGCTTTAGTCGGTTCGAGCCCAACATAATCACCAAGTAACAATGTTTTGCTATTTACCAGTAGATGAAAAACTAGGGGCGCAATGCATTCTGCTGTTGCAATTTTGAGCTGAGAGTGCACTACATGGTTACCTACAATCGTGGTCTCAACATTGATCATTTTGGAGAAATCAGATTTTGAAATTTTTGACGGGTGATTAATCCTCAATGGTATGTTCGATTTTCAATTTTATTTTTTCTAAACGTTCCGGGTATCGAGTTGTATTTACATGCCAAATTTGGTCGATTAGTTTAGGAGGAGTAGCGTCACAACCGAAATACACCGAGTGGAGTATAGAGAGCTTTTCGCTCGACTTCGTCTCACTCTCAGCTCAATAAAGAAGTAGGTAGGTGTCTAACCCCCCACACCCTCACCCCTGCAAAGTGTCACGTGTTCTTTCATAGGCGAATTAAATTACAACCTCTCTTTTTTTTAATACCACTAAGGGCAAGCACACGGCCCACCTGATGGGAAGCGGTTACCGCGGCCTATGGACGTGTGCAACACCAGTGGTGTCACACTCGCGCTGCCGACCCTGTAAAGGAAAAGGGATGGGAAAGGAGTTTGGGAGGGGATGGGAAAGGAGTTTGGGAGGGGATGGGAAAGGAGTTTGGGAGGGGATGGGAAAAGAGTTTGGGAGGGATGGGAAAGGAGTTTGGGAGGGGATAGGAAAGGAGTTTGGGAGGGGATGGGAAAGGAGTTTGGGCTCCGGCACTCTCACTCACCAAAACGGAACGCAACAGTTCAAATACTGTTACTTGGCGTCGATATTCTGTGAGAGGGTGTTGCTTCCCCGGTCGAGTGGGCCCATTCATTCAACGGCCAAAATGACTGTTGCTTGACTCTACCACTACTGTAAGCACCCTCTTTGCATTTGCTTGGTGGTATCGCTACACTATATGGAGAAAAATTGTATATACCCTTACCTGCCGCAGCCATTGCTTCCACATCTGCTTGGGTGATGACTTTGCACGTAGGGTTCTCTTGGGGCCGAGTCCAGGTGGTCTCCCTCGTCCGGGAATGATAGTAGTAGTATTTTCCTTCTTCCGATTTTGTTTCCACCCATAACTCTGGGGCGGGCTGGAGGGGCAAAAGTGTTTGATTATTAATAAGGTACCAAAAATGGAAAACAAGTTGAATTCCTGAGACAAGGGATTTTCGATTTTGCGATTATTATTTTTTTGCGATTTTTTCTTTATCTTGCAATGGTGCACCCCAGCACGAATCTATTACCGAAAACAGCAACTCGATAGCTCATCTCCTTCATACCCAAAACCGTGGCAGAAAATTGGCAACGACGACGTCGACGACACCTCGATAGCAATAGGGCTTTTCTAAAGAAAATCCCTAAAAAGCGCCACTTTTTGTAGCGTGTAAATATATGCGTGTATCCGAACACCAGTACAGACGTTGTGGAAAGTATAGTCATCATCATAGACTGCCATTATAGGTACAGACGCGTATGGTTTAAGAGTGAGCTGAGCAACATGGCAGCGTCACCGGCATGTGCGCTGGGAGTGTTTTATAAGAACTACAGACTAGTAACACTGTAAAAAGAAATAATTATATTGGTGTGTCCCCTAACAAGATTTGTGGTTTTATTAAGAATACTACAGTTATATAGATGACAAAGGCCTGAAACAAATGTATTTATAGCTAAGAACCATCTCGATCATATCCAAATCACGATCATATCGGGATGCCAAAACAGACACACACAGAGACACGTCAAGCTCATAACACCCCGTAGTTTTAGCGAACTGAATTGTCTAGTTTTTGCTTCCCGCTCTAAATTCGGAATACAAAATTCATTCCCGTCTCACTCAAGAACCATGGAATCTTTGTACTAAACAGCTTATGATAGAATTTATTGGAAGTAAAAGAGTAGAGATATTCTCAAACCAAAAAGTAAAAAAAAGAAAAAATCCGTTCCCGCAGGGGGAACGCACAGGTAGATTTCGTGAAGCAATTAATATTATTTTATTAACATGTTTATTTTTTTTTTCTCGAAAACGGTAACTTTTAGCGAAAAACTTTTCAGACATTTATTTTAGACTTAAAAATGGCCTATCGATTAAAAATGTTTCCGACCGCGACAGCAAGAATGTTCACTGGTTAGAAGTTATGATTTTTTTCCCGAAAAATTTTGGTTTTCCCCCCCTCCACTTTTAGTTAAAGTCTTAATCTTATAGGTTAATAATTAAAAGTTGTTGGTATTCATGTATACTATGGGATAAAATTAGAACGGTTCGAATATCTTTCATGGAACGTGAAATTTTGAGGAAAAACTGATTTCACAAAAAGTGAGGCCCTACCATCCCCTTAGGCCGGATTTGAAGTTTACACCCAAGCAATTTTTGACCGCAGTTTGAAAGCGATCGGGGCAAAAATGCGACCGTGAGAGTGCCGCAAATTTTGGGAAGTGAAACGATACATACATATATATATATCTATATATATAAACTTTTTGACCAGTGGTCATTTCGGACTCAGGGGGTCATAACTAGACCTCCTATGAAGAATTTTTTTTTTAAATTCGACAGTAGTCAAGAAACCAATAGGTAGATCAATTTCATCGAAATCTACCTAACAAACACCTGAGAGGACACCCACTAAAGCTATGCACAATGCGATCCAAGCTGGAAACCCGGAAACACTCTCTACCTAACCGTGTTGTTAGAGAGTGGAACAGACTTCCGGAAGATGTGGTATTGGCACCCAATGTAAATGTCTTCAAAAACAAGACCCATAAAATCTCCAGATCATAAGAAACACACATAACATAACATAAACTCACGCCTATATCCCCGAAGGGGTAGGCAGAGGTGCTAGCACCCACGTTTCGCCAGTTTATGTTTTAGGTCCCAATGTAATAGGTGGCGAGCCTATTGCCATTAACCGGGCACTTATAAACCTGCGATAAATACACACATAACTTCGAAAAGCATCGAAAAGTCATTGGTGTGTGCCATGGTAATACCTGGGATCGAACCCGAGACCTCGTCTCAGCAGTCCTTTACCCATACCACTAGGCTACCGCGGCTAAGAAACACACGCATCAGCTCAATAGCTGCTAGTGTGTTTTACATAAATAATAATAATAATATTTTACCGTTGTTAATATCGAGCAAAATATGGGAGCCTCACTTAAATATTTAACACATAACATAACCTCACGCCCGTATCCCCGAAGGGGTAGGCAGAGGTGTCTTACACACCCACGATTCGCCAGTTATGTTAAGGTCCCAATGTAATAATGTGCCCGGTGGATGGCAATAAACTCTTAAATATTTATTTTATTGTTTCTTGTATTTGTTGGTGTAGCTACAACAGAAATACATCAATCTGTGAAAATTTCAACTGTCTAGCTATCATGATTCATGACATACAATTGGTGACAGACAGACGGACGGACAGCGGAGCCTTAGATAGATAGATAGATAATTCTTTATTGTACACCAAAATCACTAGGGATACAAATTTGGAACATTTACAGTTAAATGCACAATGGAATGGGCGGCCTTATCACTAAAAGTTTTACTCTTCCAGTACGGGACCCTAAAAAGGAGGAATACGAAAAGAGTGCATCCTAGACTCCAAAATGTTAGCTTTAGATGTATAAATCGTCTTCGATAACATGGCACTCCCCTCCAGTAACACTGCATGTACAGAAATTTCATTACATGTACGCAGATAAATAAATATTCTACAACATTCTACACAGCGCTTTTTAGACCCAAAGTAAGCATAGTTTAACTAGCTTGTGTTATGGGTTCCAGAATGCGGATAAACATACTTACATAACTTTTTTTTTGTAAATAGATACATATTATACATAGAAACACTCATACTAATGCAAATAGACATATTCGTGCATACAAATATTTGCACTGAGCGGAAATCAAAGTGAAAGTCAAAAACCATTTATTCTGTATAGACCATTAATACGGCACTTACAAAACGTCATAAAAAAATAAATAATCTAATGTTTGGCAAATGGACCACCGGTTCGAAACGCGGCCCTGTCCTGAGAAGACTCCGGCAAGAAACTCAGCGGGCTGTTTTTTTTTGGTCTATTTACAAACACATTTACTTAACCTAAGTACAATATTTCATTTGAGTAGCATAGAGAGAGAGCAAACAGTTCATATCCAAGCTTGTTTGTCGTCTAAATAGTCTTGAATTTTATAGTAGCCTTTTTGGCAGAGTTTACTTTTAATTTGGCTTTTAAATTTATGAAGAGGTAGATTCATTTCACTAGGAAGCTTGTTGTAGAAGCGTATACAGTTACCCTGAAAGGAATTACTAATCTTGTGGAGTCGACTATTACAAACCACAAGATTGTTTTTATGTCTAGTATTTACGTTATGTATATCACCCCGCACGAAATCGAATCGAACCCGCGCCCTTAGCAGTCGAATGCACTACCGCTACGCCACATGGGCCAAACGTTTCGTCGATCACTGCGGTCGACATCTTCAGTGGTACGTCGACGTACGACGTTTGGAACGCAAGTTTCATATGGACCACGGCTAAACAGCCCGGAAGCAATATATTCTATATAAGTACAGATAAGTTGGTCGACAGATTTGTTGTCGATAAGATGGCGCCGTTTGGAAATTTGTATGAATTAAACACGCGCGTCCAATGTGTTCACATTTTTCCCTTATTCGCTTTAGGGCAGATTCGCTTTAGGACAGATTCGCTTTATGACAAAAGTACAGACAACTCGACAATAAAGGTCTTAATAGATAAATAATCTGAAGGAGTTTTGACAGATAAACTGTAGTAGTTTTGTATGCGCGGAAACTTATTGGAAACATACCAACTATACATAACATAAATTGAAAAGAAAGTACCAGGACAACAGAAATGTAAGGATCAAATCTGCTAAAACGTTTCCATGAATTGCGTTTAATATTGATTTAAATAACGCCTATACCTCTCGTGTTTGAACCTATACCTTTTTTTACTTAGACAAATCTTTCGTGTACAATTTCTGCCATAAAGCGATTCTGTCGTACAGCGAATCTGTCATAAAGCGAATCTGTCCTAAAGCGATCAAGGGACATTTTTATGCATTTGTTGAGCAACAAATCGACTGAGGATCCATAGTTACACACACAAACATAGTGAATTATTGGTATAGCACACATAAATTGAAGACAGAAATTGCGTTGGTCCCCTGGTACCAAAATGTCAACTTCCCATAATGTCCCATTCCCAAAATTTAGTGGGTTAGGTTAGGTTAGAACTGTGACCCCAACAGAGCGTTAGTGAAGGGACATTTTGGGAAACGGACATTATGGGAAGTTGACATTTTGGTACCAGGGGACATTTTGGGAAGTTGACATTCTGAGCCCCAACCAGAAATTGGAGGGGAGTGCCATGTTATCATAGACAATCTTATAACTAGGTTTGGTACTCGGACGAAGTAGACAATTTCTTGTAAAATTGGTGAAAAAAAAAAACAAAATTCCTTACCATATTTGGTGGAGGCATTCCTGGTGGTCCGCCGAAGGGAGGAGGCTGTGACATCATATTAGGAGGGGGTCCCATAGGTCCCCCAGGTGGCATCATACCCGGTGGTGGCCCAAACGGTGGAGGTCCACCCATCATGCCTGGTGGAGGACCACCCATCATGCCGGGCGGTGGGGGGCCCATAGGACCCCAGTTGTTGTCAAAGTTTGGTCCGTTGTTAGGCCCGAAGCCTCTTGGGCCTCCGCGGCCACGGAAGAAGCCTCTTCCTCGCATCGGCGGGCCTCCGGGACCGTAGCCACGTCCCCGGAATCTCATTGGAGGTCCGTTCATCCAGCCTGGTGGGGGCCCGCGGCCTCTGCTTCTGTTCAAAATTAATTAGTGTCAGATTGTTTGGGATTAAGCACTTGTTATTAATTAAAGACTGGATAGAATCGGGGAACATATAACTTTAAAACCATTAAAAACGCATAACCTACTTAAAGATCTAGGCCTATCGAGAGCTACAATAAGCTCATTACTAGGACGAATGTCTAAAGCGGCACTAGTAGGTTCGCATCAAATTTGGTTAGGCAGGGAGGGGAACTTGGGTAGTGAAGGTGAGTGTTGATGTACATGAACAAAAGGGGCCCCTTCTAAACCTACACTTGGGTCGCAAGTCCCAAGCGCTGTCCCGAGTTCCCAACTCAGCAACGCGATGGACCCGGCACCCGCATCGAGAATCCATGGATGCTAAGAATATCGGTCAAAAAACAAACCCCAACCCAAATAACACTACCGACTAATTCACCTTTCAAATCTGAAGGGGTTAGCAGTAATACGAGTAATTTCGGTTACTAATATTCTTCGACAATAAACTGACTTCTACTTTAAACTTGGTTCTCTGTTGAAAATTTGGGTTTTTCATCAATTGGACACGAGGGACTGATCACACGTGTGTTCAGTTGGTGAAACTTTAAATTAGTACTAATTATTTGTTGTGATTTGGACACTATGTATGTATATACTATTCAATGAATGTCCACATAGTGAAAAGCAAATTAAGTTACTTTTGTGTTTTCGTCAACTGGATATGTAGTATGATAGGTGGTAGAGTCAAGCAACAGTCATTTTGGCCGTTGCATGAATGGGCCGACTCGACCGGGGAAGCACCACCCTCTCACAGAATATCGGCGCCAAGTAACAGTATTTGAACTGTTGCGTTCCGTTTGGTGAGTGTGAGTGCCGGAGCCCAAACTCCTTTCCCATCCCCTTTCCTTTACAGGGTCGGCAGCGCGACTGTAACGCCACTGGTTTTGCACACGTCTTAATCTATTTGTTAGACATTGATGTGGTTATTTCTATTAGAAAGGTCTTGGTCAGACTTAAAATCTGGCATATGTTTGACTGCAACTGGTTGAGTGGAACCGGAGATATGACCAAAAACTAGTATATATATATACGAAGGGATACAGATTGAAAGGGGAATCAGTTCTGTTACTATTTGAAATGAGGGTGTGTGCAGATCGCGTTAAGCTTAAATTAACACTCGAATAGCAAGCGTCTGAGTATCTATAACATAACATAACATAACATAAACTCACGCCTATATCCCCGTAGGGGTAGGCAGAGGTGCTAGCACCCACATTCCGCCAGTTTATGTTTAGGTCCCAATGTAATAGGTGGCGAGCCTATTGCCATTAACCGGGCACTTATAAACCTGCGATAAATACACACATAACTTCGAAAAGCATCGAAAAGTCATTGGTGTGTGCCATGGTAAAACCTGGCATCGAACCCGAGACCTCGTCTTAGCAGTCCATTACCCATACCACTAGGCTACCGCGGCTTTTTGAGTATCTATACCAATAAAGATAATTGAAGTGTCTGATTAAAATAACAGTTTTTAGTACATACATAAGAACGTAATAGGTACTTTTTAATTGGGGGTGGCAGGTAAGGCCAGCTGTCACCCCAGCAGAAGCAGGCCGGGACGGTGGGGCGGCTAGCGCCCCTCCCCCAAACCGGAGCAAGTCGGGGCCACCGAGGGGGCCATCTCAAAACCGGAGATGGCCCAGAGTCAGTCGGGGTGCGAGGGATATGCTCTATGGGCAACCTTACACCCCGGCGTATTAAGACCCGAGACGGCGTGCGGTTTTAGTCGGTTCAAGCCCGACATAACCGCCCCCGACGGCCGGCGGGGGAGTATCCGAAGGGATTTCCGCACGAAAAAAAAAGTACTTTTTAATAACTGTTGGGTCGATTTTGACGCACTTTCGTGGGCAGATAGACATGATGAGAATCATTCAGAATCAAAATCTTTCAATTTAAATTATTTGGGCGTGGAACGCCAGAAACGCAAATTGACAGATTAGCAAACTGTCAGATATGAGAATTTTGGCAAAGATGGTTAGAATCGTAAACAAACACATTAGCAAAGTGACAGTTTGCGATATGACAGGTTCGCAATATGAGAGGTGCGGGATTCACGCTAATTCCTTATCATCACATAGTGTATGAATGATTATAATTTTTTTAAACAACTCCCAGCAGATAAATAAATATTCTATGACATTCTACACAGCGCTTTCTAGACCCAAAGTAAGCATAGTTTAACTAGCTTGTGTTATGGTTTCCAGAATGCAGATAAACATACTTATGTACTTTTTTTTTGTAAATACATATATTTTTAAAATTACCAAATTCTTTATCGATTTGATTTTTGAAAATTAATGTGAATTGAGACATAATGTATGGACGATTATGTGTTTTTATTTGACAACTAGATTAGGTAGATAACCAATTGTACTGATAAATAAAGAATTTTGTTAATAATAATTACTTG
Organism: Cybosia mesomella; assembly: GCA_946251805.1. Classification (NCBI taxonomy): domain Eukaryota; kingdom Metazoa; phylum Arthropoda; class Insecta; order Lepidoptera; family Erebidae; genus Cybosia; species Cybosia mesomella. The sequence continues at coordinate 21,124,511 of OX276411.1, forward strand.
ATGATTTTTAATTAATTTGATGAGTCTGTCATTACGCAAATCTGACATTTTTGATAGTTTACAGTCATGTGTAGAACAACATGTGTTCCCATGGAGAATTCACCTATCACTAAAACATAAGACACATAGAGGTGAGATGTCTGATCATTTTTGATAGTTTACAGTCATGTGTAGAACAACATGTGTTCCCATGGAGAATTCACCTATCACTAAAACATAAGACACATAGAGGTGAGATGTCTGATTTGCGCACTAAGGGTTTTGTACCAATATCTATACAATGGGAGCCCCCTTAATTTATTTTATTTTAATTTAATTATTTATTTTTGAAATGAATATTTAACTATATTCTGTGAATATTTCAAACGTCTACCTTTTGCAGTTATTAAAATTTATTTTAATAAATGTGTTGTTTTTTGCCGTTCTTTACTCTAGTAAAGAACGGCAAAAACAACCATTTTAATGTATATGGTTAGTATATATGCAAATAATGTATACAAAAAATATGTAACTCAATTTTTAAAAAAATATTTCCCAGGACTGATCAGTGTTCATCTTCATGAGTAAATGATTAAAGTACTAGTTCAGTGATAGAGACAATGTCGACTTAAAAAAATACAAATACATTACAATATCATTTAGAATTTCACAAATGTAATCGTAGAAAGATTAATCTACATACACATGTGTGCGGGTAAGAGGTGATTTTACTAAAACAAGGAACCGAGACCTACTTACCTGCATTGTTACACTTTACTCAACCAATTGTCTCATTTATGGCATATCTCTCATGTGCAAGCCAGTTTACCCGCTGATTGAGAGACGAGGCTCTCCTCTTGGGGTTGGCAAGTCATACAGTAGTCGTACCCATAAAAACTAAATTTCATAAAGGAGAAGAAGTCTCAAATGTAACTCGGAGCCACACTAAGAATATGATGAGGATCTTAACATGCCAACCTATTATTGATTTTCACTATAAGTAGAGGTTGAGGGTTGAACACTAAGGTTTCACAATATAACCAAAAAACAATTATGACGTATATTACTATTTGTGTGATATTATTAGTACCTTACAACTTGACAATTAGATTAGATTAAGATTTGGCATTTGATTTCAATAGTTTTGAAGCGCATAACTCATTTTATCAATTTTTTATTATGTAGTGTCAACGTATGACCATTGACTTTACTTATGATTATAATTCAACATCAAATTTTATCAAAGCATGGCTACTGCTGGCAGCAAGGCATACGATTAGCGAGAATGATTAAAATATAAATCATTGGTATGTTAGCAAAATAGGTAGAAGCAATGAAAATGCTTGGTACAATTTTATGGACTGTGAAACAGAAACATTACAATAAATCAGACAAGAGCACTAAATTATCATTTCCCGAGTTGTTCATGCAAAATAGATTTAAAACGCCAGCAGCATGTTGGAACTAGCGAGAATTCACACAGAATATAGATCTCAAGGTCTCATTAAAATGTAAATAAATTTAGACCTAACATTGAATTCAAAAGGCTCGAAACTGTTAAAATAGTGGTTTCTGATATTAAGTATTTCAACAAGGCTTACAAACGAGGCAAATGCTTAAAAATGATATAATTTTCGCACACTATGTGGTGGACATTTATTTTATTACTTTACCTGAAATTGCCGCGGCCCCGACCTCTGAAGCTATTACCACCTTCATCGTCTTCGTAACCTTCGTCCCCATACCCTAAACCATCACCGAAATCTTTGGTACTGTCCACTAAATTCTCACTCACATCACCTCTGTTCATATCATTCATTGAGGAATCTTGGGCGTCCATGTATTCCTCTTCCATTTTAATTATTAATACTAAATGTCCACAAATAACTTATGTCCTCATAATCAATCTGTACGTAAAATGGTTGCAAAAGCGACTCACTTTATCACATTTATTACGGAAATCAACAAATTTCGTACTAAAATGGCGGCCGGCGGGCGGCTTGCTTTCTAGTGCTGCACACTACCGCCACCAAGTAATTGAATCGATATCGATTTTGGTCAAGACACTCGTCGACTCAAAACTGCGCATGGTAGAGACGAGTACAATATGCATTGAATAATTTAATTTCTTATTTTTTAAGCGTTATTGACCATATTATGAACTTTCATTTTTGGAAAAGCCTGAAACTGGGAAGATGGTAAGATACCATGATTTATTCAAGGATATATTCTGAACTGAATGTTTTTTTTTTTTGAAAATTCTGATATTAATCATTAATCTTGGTATACAATATTTAACAAAAATAACACAACACAACTTACACACCGAATAACTAACAAAAACAATGAATTCGAATATAGCACTCGAATGTTCTTTATCAATGCAGTTTGCAGTGCACACTGTTGCACACAGGTGCGCGGACGTAAGTAGGTGGTGCCAGGGGCGCGGGTGGGTGTGCTCCGCCACCGGCTGTCTCGTTATCCCCAGTGACACCTGATTTTCGCGTTCCACGCAGCTACTCGCGCAGCTTTGTCAGATCTAGGTAATTTTTTTTTAATTTGGTGCATATTTGAAGTTTTGAAAAAAAATGCGCCTAGTCATGTTCTGTAATGTTCTTTATCAGATAAATAGTTTAAGAGATATATCGTAAAAACCATTTCAACCCCTATTTTCAAGATGGCGGCCGTTCGACAAGGGTGGCGACCCCACAAACTTGGTTTTAGCTTTACACTGACCCCCCCTACACATCAAAAAAATTAAATTGCGTCCTCTAAAAAACGCAACCCCAAATGCAACTTTTCAATGGACTATATGTATTTTTCTTAAAGTATTTAACAGTGACAACTGTTACTCTTTTGTCCTTAGAGATATTGTTTTTTTTCTTTTCGTAGAACGCGAATGAGTCTTCGCAAATACGGAAATTAGACCTCAAGCTATGATAGTGAGATAAAGTAAAATGGTAATTAGAAATAAAACAAAAGTTAGACAAATCAGCCTTTTGCTGCGCAATTACCAACCTATACTTAACAGGCCCGAATTTTTTTAATGAAAGACGATCTGTCTACAAAATTATAACAAATATTATTATTGATAAATATTTTTATTTTTTTTATACCACTCAGTTGGCAGACAAGCTCACGGCCCACCTGATGGGAAGCGGTTACCGTGGCCTATGGACGTGCGCAACACCAGCGGCGTCACACTCGCGCTGCCGACCCTGCAAAAACCTTCTAATGCCCTTCTTGAAGAACCCCATATTGTAGTCGCTTGGGAAAACCAGAGCAGGGAGATCATTCCACAGCCTGACGGTGCGTGGAATAAAGTGCCTTTCATACCTAACTGTACGCACCGTTTCCGGTCGCAACGTGTGAGGATGAAATCCCTGTCTGTGGCGAGCGGTGCGATGATAGAATGTGGCCGTGGGCATCATATCATATAATTCCTCTGAACACATCCCATTATAAAGGCGGCAGAAAACGCACAGGTAGGCGAAATCTCTCCTAAGGTTAAGAGGTTCTACACTGCCTGTAAGTATGGGATTGTCGACGATCCTCAGCGCCCGTCTTTGCACCGAATGTTGTTTTTCTTCTGTTAGACATGTATAGTATGCAAAGATTCATAGATTAATTATAATTGTTGACTACAATAAAAATGAATTATAATTACCGTTCCATTTTTGTAATTACCATTTGAAGTGAAAAGACTGGCAATTAATGGAAATTAGAAGTATGTTGATTAGATTTTCAATTGTTTTGATAAATACATGTTATTTCGTTAAAGACTTAAGTTTAATAGTATTTAGAATGATTAAGATTAGATATACATAGCAAATTTTTTTTTTAAAAACATTATATAATTACCTTTCTAAACGCAAAATGATGTAGCCAAAATCGCTCATTCACGGTGTTCTGATACGGCAGTGGAGCGCTAACTGTCTGCTAATAATAACATTTCGTGTATTTCTAATATAAAACAAGATGTTTCAAGGCTTTCGCCTAATACAATCCTGGCCCACACAGCATGAATTATTAATGTGATATTACCGTAATATTACACACTAGGATTGGGAATAATACAGAAATATTTCTAAGAAATATTTCCGAAATACTGTTATGTCCGCCTAGGACATGAATTTGAAATATTACAAAAAACGTTTCCGAAATATTTTCGACCCGTTAGACGTAATATTTCGTAAAGTAATTTAGAAATATACGAAGAATATTTCATAATATTTTTAATGAGAACATGAATTCTTGTTGAAATATTTATGAAATATTTACTTAATAATAAATATAATATTGCTGAAATTTAGCAACGTTTCAAGAAATATTTGTGAAATATTTCATCAAAAATACCGACCAATAGTTCGTGTAATTTTTTGGAAATGTTGCGTGAATGTTTCGTGCAAGATTAAGCATAGTTATCAATACTTTGCGAGATGTTCCAACGATATTTCCGAAATATTTGTCAAATACTTCTTGTAATATTAAGAAAATATTTCTAAAATTCTCTCTTCTTGGATTCATCGGTGATCTGTCGTTCGAACAACATACCTCTGTGCATAATCAAAAAACTACTTGTTACTTACCCACAATGCCTAAAAAGTGTGATCAATGTGAAAAAAATATAACAAAGAACGTACCAGGTGTGGAATGCAGCAAATGTGAGTGTGTGGTTCACTTAAACACAAAGTGTATTGGTTTGACCAGCAAGCAAATCACAGCACTAAAAGCTGCACCCAGCCTGGAGTGGACTTGTCTGCAGTGCCAAGGTGAAATGCCGCGAAAAAACTCATCCATTGTCGTACCAAGTGACGATGATGATGATGCAGATGACACCTCAGTGACAATTAATTCAAAAAAGTTACTCACCAACATATCGAAAGAAGTCGAGAAGGCGATGAAAAAAGAAATGAGGGAGTTAAACGATGCCCTGCAGTTTCATAGCTCTAAGATGGATGAGATATTGCAATGCGTGGAGGTCTTCAAAAATACTATTAAGGACCTAGAACGAAAAAATGCTGCACTCTCTAATAAAACAACCAACCTGGAAATCCGTGTGGGAGCAATGGAACAACGCATACAGGAGCTAGAACAAGAGAAACTGGGAAAATTTTTAGAAATCGCCAACGTTCCAACAGATACCAATGAGGAAGCCAAAAATATTGTCGAAAATCTTGCAGCTGTAATCAAGCAGCCAAAAGACGGGATCAAATCAACGAGAAGGCTCCACGCTCGCAAAGACTTGCCATCCAAAATACTGGTGGAATTACGTGACGAAAACACCCAGGAGAAATGGTTAACGGAGGCAAAGTTTATAAAACCGTGTGTAGCAGACGTCCACCCTACCTGCAAAAATATCAAAGATGTTGTATACGTCAGAGAGGCTATGACGCAATTTAATAAACAATTACTATGGAATGCAAAACAAGAACTTAAAATCAATCAAAATTATAAATACGTTTGGTTCAAAAAAGGCTACGTTAAAGCAAAAAAAAACGACAACGAGAAGATCTACACAATTAGGAGCATGGAAGATATTCAAGCACTAATTACAAAAAAGAAGTAAAGTTATCCATAAATATACAACTAACCTAGTCACATTTATATATTTCATAAAATATGGTTGATATTCAATTTAAGAACGACATTAACGAACTAACCAACTGCATGAACCTTAATGACTTTTTGAATAAGATACCTAATACTGGTGTAAGTTTACTATGTATGCACATAAACATTAGATCCACAATTAAAAACTTTACGGCCCTCGAGCAATGTATTCGGGCTTCTAAAAAAGATGTTGATGTAATAATAATATCTGAAGCTAATATTTCCGATTCTATAAGCTGTCTTTTTAATTTAAGAGGTTATCAAATGTTTACGAACCTGCGAAATGGCCGAAAGGGTGGTGGTATCATAATGTATGTAAAAAATATTCATAAAACAGTTTTAAAAGAATATAACACCCAACACTTTGAAAATATTCTGTGTACTATTACGACTCAGTCGAACTATACGGTAAACCTGTGCGCCGTATACCGGCCGCCAAGCCTTAGTAAACATCTTTCTATTCACGAGCTACAATCGGCACTTCAACACTTTTCTGATCACTCTGACTTACTTCTATTGGGGGATATTAACATTGACTTGAAACTCAGCAACTCTATAATACATTCATATAATAACTCATTGCATAATATGGGCCTTTTGTGTGGAATCACAGAATACACCCGAATAGAATTCCGTAAAAGCTTGTTAAGTAAAACATGTATCGATCACATATATGTTCGGTCCCATTCAACAGACCTATATACGTCGGCAATCGGCACTACACTGGCTGATCACCGTGCGGTTGTACTAGCTTGTGTTGGTGCACCAATACAGGATGTTCCAGTATATAAAACTTGTATGAATAATAAGAAACTTAAGCAACTCCTCAACGAAGTTAATTGGGATAAAGGGTGCGAATTAGCGTGTCCGATAAATATCAATGACTTAATTGAGAGCAGATTTAAAGAATGCTATTCGAAATCAACACATCAAGTAAAACTTAAGAACAATTTACGTAATCAAAATAGCTGGATAAATAACATGGTGATAAATGCTTGCAAACATAGGGATGAAAAATTTGGCAAATGGGTGAAAGATACCAGTAACCTAAACTTAAAACGTGATTACAACAAAGCTAGAAATTTTGCGAATAAAATTATACAAAAGGCAAGGAATAATAGTCTTAGAGCAGAAATAACTCAAAACCAGCACAACCCACGTAACCTGTGGCAAATTCTCAACCGAATTACAGGCAGAATAAAGCAGTCCCTAGACACTATCATAACAAATTCGCTGCAAAAGAATGGTGAGAGTAGTCAGGATGTGGCCAACAAGTTTGCGCAAACATTCGTAAACAACGTTAAGTCTATAACACCAAATTGCTCAAGCCCTTTACTACAGAAATCTGTGTATACAAAACCAGCAAATGTATCAATGAGATATAGACAAGCAACAACAAAGTGTATAGAAAATATTATTAAATCTACAAATATAAAAAAATCACCAGGTTTGGATGGCATAAGGGCAGTCGACATAAAAAATCTATGTGGTAAAATTGCATCTACTATTACTAACCTTATCAACATGAGCGTGTCTAGCGGCGTCTATCCTGATACCTTAAAAACTGGTATAGTTAGACCTGTACATAAGAAGGGCAGTAAAGGCGATTACTCCAACTATAGACCAATAACCATCCTTCCAATAGTGGATAAAATAGCTGAAAAGTACATATGTAAAGAAATCTACGATTTCTTAAGTAAAAATAATATTCTTTTCACCAACCAGTATGGCTTCCAACCACATAAAAATACTTCCCAGCTTCTCACCAAATTTACAGACTGTTTGTACGACCACCTTAATGATAAACGACATGTAATGGTAGTTTTTATAGACTACAGCAGTGCTTTTGACACACTCAGACATCCAACATTGCTGAAGAGCTTAGCAGAGCTTAGAAGAGTGTGGCATTAATGGCAAGCTTTTAAAATGGTGCGGTGATTACGTACACAACAGGGCCTTTAAGGTGAGAGTGGCTGGTGAAGATAGTAATGCCATGCGCGTGAGCGAGGGTACGGCTCAGGGATCGGTGTTAGGACCATTGCACTTCCTTACATATGTTAATAACTTGCAAAACTTGATTACAAAATGTGAGATCTTTCAATTTGCTGACGACACTTGCCTTGTGGCGGCTGAAAACTCAGCTGAAGATGCATTGGTCAAACTTCAATATGATTTCAATCTGTTGGCCAAATGGTCGCATGACCTGGGGCTTGTGCTGAATGAAAGTAAAACTAAAATAATGTACATAAGCTCTAGTCAAAATAGATGCAACTTTGAGCCTGCTCTCATCGCACACAGTCACGAGTGCCTTCATACGAATAACAACAAAGACACACCTGACAGGTGTAACTGTAAATCGATAGACGTGGTGGATGAGCAAACATATCTTGGTCTCGTCATAGATAGCCGACTTTCCTGGAAGAGTCATATAAACCGGGTCTGTGATAAACTGAGGGGTATATTGGCCAAGTTTACTTTGATAAAACGGAAAATACCCCATCAAATCCGGCTCCAACTGTACATTGCCTTAGCCGAATCAGTGATTGCTTATGGTCTATCGAGCTACGGAAGAACTTGCAAATCACACCTCGATTCCATCTATGTACTACAATTGAGGCTGCTAAAAGAAGTTGTTCCTTGTACTATTAAAAAGAATTATGAAAATAACTACCATGGACTCTTTGAATTTTGTAAAGTATTACCAGTACACGAAAAAATTAAATACACACTTTTAAATGAAGAATTTTTCAACGAAGAAGTTAAAAAAATTAGACAGTATAATGATAACATGATTCAAACACGTCACGTTTTGAAGTCAAGGTTATTATTACCCCAATACAAGAACCTCTATGGCAAAAGGAAACTGTCATATGTCATTCCGGACCTGATCAACAATCTCCCATTATCTCTTAGGAATGAGATAACACCAAAAAATATCAAATTCAGACTCAAACAATATTTTTTGGCAAATATAAATAATTATTATTGATTTTTTAATTATCTGCTAACATAAAAAAAAAGTACATATATACCTACTACACAAATACTACTTATATACAATAAGTATATATATATATACTCAGACATAATATTACACTTATACACACAATACACATTTTCAGAAAATATAACAGAATTCATACTTTATAAGCAACAGACACCATTAAACCATATAAACAAAACATCATACTATAGATTTAGTTAACGAGTTCTGTGATATGCTCAGAGTGCAATAAAGAAATAGTTTGCTGGTGGGAGGTAGACGTGCGACGCAGTGCTGTTATTTATTGTAACCTACCCACTGCAAATTTAATTATTTTATGTAATGCAAATTAAATTATTTAACTACTAAACTGATTGTCGATGAAATTGTTTTTGCTCAGAAAAACTCGAGTGAGTTTATGTAGCATCATAAGTTCTTTTGTACTGAAATTTGTAACTTATATTTAAATAAATAAAATAAAAAAAATAAAAGATTTTTATTAATATTGTTGAAATATGTATAAAATATTGCCGCAATATTAATGAAAGATTTGTTGTAAAATTAAAACCAAGCTCGGTATGTTTAATGAAATATTCATGAAATATTTTTAAAATATTACTATCAATATTACTCGTAATCTTCCATAAATATTTTTCAAATAATTTGTATAATATTTTTATGGAGCTCAAAAAAAAGTTTGTGAAATGTCACAACAATATTTACTAACCATTCCTTTGTAATATTTCTGATAATATTGTGCAAATCATTCAAAATATTTCTTTGTAATATTCCAGGTAATATTGCCTGAATGTTACTAAATATTTCTTTGTAATATTTCAGGTAATATCGCCTAAATGTTATTAAATATTTCATTGTAATATTTCAGGTAATATAGCCTAAATATTAGGTCGTTACATATGAAATTGCCGTTTTTCTTGAAGAAATTGAAGGAAATTCAATTTTCAGTACTAACATTTTTGCATTTTTTTTTAGGAATGTCAAATCCAAATTTTATGTTTTTTTTGTGTATGAATGACACAACATTAGGCTAACAAACAGCAACTTTTATTACATTTTTGAAAAGTGACAGCTGTTAAGTAATACGAAATGTATCATCAAAATGGATAGCATTTAGGAAGTATTGTTGAAGATCGAATTAATTTATCAAGCGGCCAATAAAAACAAAAGTTAATACAGAGTTGTAAAATATTGAAATCAACTTTCAAACAAAATATAAATAATGGAAATAGCTATTAAATTACAGGAATAACGAACTCATGAATTTGTAAGAAAATTTCGGCAATTTCATAGGTAAATATTATATCTAGAGTCTATAGAGTCTATATATCTCTATAGAGTCTGGATAGCAGCTACAGCAATGTCCAAAGCTACAGTAGCAGTAGTAGCAGGAGAGCAGCAGCAGCTGAGCAACAACAGTGCAATAAGAGTCCAGTAGCTAAGCTGAGTAGAGAGGTGCTAATGTAAGTAACGTCGCCTCTGCGGGTGCTTACTTAGCGAGAAGCACACCACCTGAGAGCCGGGTCAACGACGCTTTGGAGTTGCATTATCATACTATCATATTAAAAGCATAACAAAAGAGCTTTGCAATCCTAACCGAGGTTCCAGACGGCGATAAGCGCAGCAACGACGGAAAGCCGTTTAAGCGTCGCGATTCACACCGTTACAACAGATACACATATACAATGATATAACGATTTTATTTATAAAAAATATAACATATAGTTGTGTACATTTTTGGTATAAGTACTTAATACTCTTTTGAGTTACTTTGAAACCTAAAAGTTAGAACTTAAAATACAACATTTTTGGTATAAAATTTCTTTAGATTTACTTTTCTAAACTTAAACCACAACTTAGGCTTTGATCTTACAACGATAAACAAACTATCAAGTTATCACAGCGTTTTCAAGAACGTGTAAAAAAAGTAAACTATTTGAATGTGTATTTATGGAAAAATTTAAAGTTATTCGTCATCTTCTGAAGAAATAGGTAAGTAGAGGCGGAGGGAGCATTGGTGTGCCCAATTTTCGTTTAGATGAGTTCGGACTGAAACATAATAAGCAAGAACATATAAGGAAGATTAGCATTAATTGTTGTATGTATAAAATTATTAAAATTTATATTTTTAATCTTAATATGAAAATTTACTAAAATAAATGTAAATAATTTGAATTTTTCAAATTTAAATATGGTAATTTAATATATAAGTATGAACGAAAAAAGATCAATATTATATTGATATATTTCAATTATTGCGAGCGAAACTTTATATAGTTATACATACATATACACATGCGAAACGTGTATTTTGAATGCGTAGTGCTAAACCAACAAGCACCAAATACCAAAACCATAAACAAAGCATTCAAAATGCCCGTTTCACCTAATAGTACATTATGCAACAAGGAGCAAAAATAGAAGATTTTTCCCGCGAGTGAGTTTACTGCCCGAACGAGAATATTTTTCTAGAGGGTGCGTTTACTGCTCGAGCGAAGCGAAGGCAGTAAGCACCCGAGGGAAAAATATTGTCGTAAGGGCAATATAATCACCAAAGGAAAAAATCTACATTTGCCTCGTGTTGCATATGGGTGCAGAACGGGCATAAGTAACAATCGCTATACCCATCAATTTCGAACTGTATTTTATACCACAAGAGCCGAATTGGAGCAATATTACGCGAACGTAACCTGCAATCATTCACTGCGATATTTGCCCAATCACTACTAGAAATATGTATGAAATATTTCGGCTTCGTTTCAAGAACTATTAAGTATTAGTTCCTGAATCTAAATAGAAATATTGGTGCAATATTACGCGAATGAAACCGGCAATGTTTCACTGCGATATTTGCGCAATGTATTGCTCAATCATTACTAGAAATATTTATGAAATATTTCGGCTTCGTTTCAAGAACTATTAGGTATTAGTTCCTGAATCTAAATTGAAATATTTGGGCAATATTACGCAAACGAAACGTGAAATGATACAATGCTATATTTGCGCAATGTATTGCCCAATCATTACTAGAAATATGTATGAAATATTTCCGGTTCGTTTCAAGAACTATTAAGTATTAGTTCCTGAATCTAAATATAAATATTGGTGCAATATTACGCGAATGAAACCTGCAATGATTCACCGCGATATTTGCGCAATGTATTGCTCAATCATTACTAGGAATATTTATGAAGTATTTCGGCTTCGTTTTAAGAACTATTAAGTATTAGTTCCTGAATCTAAATTGAAATATTTGGGCAATATTACACAAACGAAACGTGAAATGATACAATGCTATATTTGCGCAGTGTATTGCCCAATCATTAATAGAAATATGTATGAAATATTTCCGGTTCGTTTCAAGAACTATTAAGTATTAGTACTTGAATCTAAATTGAAATATTGGTGCAATATTACGCAAAAGAAACGAAATGATTCACTGCGATATTTGCGCAATGTATTGCCCAATCATTACTAGAAATATGTATGAAATATTTCGGGTTCGTTTCAGGAACTATTAAGTATGAGTACCTGAATCTAAATTGCAATATTGGAGCAATATTACGGGAACGAAACCTTGACTGCGATATTTGCACAATGTGTTGCCTAATTATTTCTTGAAATATGTCCGGAATAATTCAGCAACGGTTCATGTATTATTACTGTTACTTCCTGAATCTCACTTGCAATATTCGAGCAATATCACGTGAACGAAACCTGCAATGATTCACTGCGATATTTGCGCAATGTATTGTCCAATCATTACTAGAAAAATAAAATTAAAAATTAAATAAAAATTATACTCACACTCTCAAAATATTTTGTTGCAGCAAACAATTTCAATTTATCGATTTCGATAGGATCTTTTGATTTTTGAAAATGAATTATATATTATATATTGCAAATATATTATCCACTTATGCGTATATATATATATATATATATATATATATATATATATATACGTACATAATATATACAGTCCAATTAGTTAAGACTGGAACAAAATCACAATACACAATTACGGAAGATATCTCAAAATATGCATTAAATTATTAACCATTCCTGTAAATACAAAAATGTTTAATACGCACTATACACACGCATTGAAAATAAAAAGAATGATAATGTGTGGTTATGCACGTGCTGCTGCAACTGTAGCTTTATACGTTTTAAACATTTATGTAAAATCTAAATGTAAAAATACATTGTTAAAGAATAATTTGAGCTTACCTTCAACGATATTTCGCAGCAATGCAAATAGATTGCGAAGAAACTGTTTTTATCACAGCCGATGAAAAATATTCGAGGACCGTTATCTGTCATGTGTGTAGCATGATGCAATATGGCCGATTCCCATAATCCCATGCGTCCGTCGACTACTACAAATAGAAGACAACCAGAAAGAAGAGGTGCCAACACAACGGGAAAGAAGAGATGCCAACACAACGGCTTATACATTCGTTTCACGAACTCGGCGATCATCAAATACATAACATTTTACAAATAGCGCGGAAATTAAAATTAGATATCAAAGAAAATGTTTTCATGGTTATAATTTTTGTTTAATATTTTTAGATATAATTAACTATAAAGAGCAGTATACAATGTTGTCATTGCACAAATATCTCAGTTAATCATTGCAGGTTTCGTTTGCGTAATATTGCTCCAATATTGCAATTTAGATTCAGGTACTAATACTTAATAGTTCCTGAAACGAACCAAAAATATTTCATAAATATTTCTAGTAATGATTGGGCAATACTTTGCGCAAATATCGCAGTGAACCATTGCAGGTTTCGTTCACGTGATATTGCTCGAATATTTCAAGTGAGATTCAGGAAGTAACAGTATTAATACATGAACCGTTGCTGAATTATTCCGGACATATTTCAGGAAATAATTGGGCAACACATTGTGCAAATATAGCAGTGAATGATTGTAGGTTTCGTTCCCGTAATATTGCTCCAATATTGCAATTTAGATTCAGGTACTAATACTTAATAGTTCTTGAAATGAAACCGAAATATTTCATACATATTTCTAGTAATGATTGGGCAATACATTGCGCTAATATTGCAGAGAATCATTGCAGGTTTCGTTCGCGTAATATTGCACCAATATTTCAATTTAGATTCAGGAACTAATACTTAATAGTTCTTGAAACGAAGCCGAAATATTTCATAAATATTTCTAGTAATGATTGGGCAATACATTGCGCAAATATCGCAGTGAATCATTGCAGGTTTCGTTCGCGTAATATTGCACCAATACTTCAATTTAGATTCAGGAACTAATACTTAATAATACATGAAACGTTGCTGAATTATTTCGGACGTATTTCAAGAAATAATTGGGCAACACATTGCGCAAATATCGCAGTGAACCATTGCAGGTTTCATTGGCGTAATATTACTCAAATATTTCAATTTAGATTCAGGAACTAATACTTAATAGTTCTTGAAACGAAGCAGAAATATTTCATAAATTTTTCCAGTAATGATTGGGCATACATTGTGCAAATATCGCAGTGAATCATTTCACGTTTCATTAGCGTAATATTGCCCAAATATGTCAATTTAGATTCAGGAACTAATACTTAATAGTTCTTGAAACGAAGCGGAAATATTTCATAAATATTTCCAGTAATGATTGGCCAATACATTGCGCAAATATCAGAGTGAATCATTTCACGTTTCGTTAGCGTAATATTGCTCAAATATTTCAATTTAGATTCAGGAACTAACAGTTAATAATACATGAAACGTTGTTGAATTATTTCAGACATATTTGAAGAAATAATTGGGCAATATATTGCGCAAATATCACAGTGAATCATTTCACGTTTCGTTCGCGTAATATTGCGCCAAAAATTCAAATGGGATTCAGGAACTAACAGTTAATAATACTTGAAACGTTGCAGAATTATTTCGGACATATTTGAAGAAATAATAAATAATAATAATAAATAAATAAATATTTTACGACATTCTACACAGCGCTTTCTAGACCCAAAGTAAGCATAGTTTAACTAGCTTGTGTTATGGGTTCCAGAATGCGGATAAACATACTTATATACATTTTTTTTTTGTAAATACATACATATTATACATAGAAACACCCAGACCAATGCAAATAGACGTATTCATGCATACAAATATTTGCACTGAGCGGGAATCGAACCCGCGCCCCCTGACGTAGCAGTCGAATGCACTACCGCTACGCCACAGAGGCCATAATTGGGCAATATATTGCGCAAATATCACAGTGAATCATTTCACGTTTCGTTTGCGTAATATTGTATTTATATTTCATTATAGATTCTGAAATTCTATTTTCAATATTTGAGGAAATAATTCTAAAATATTGCTGAAACGTATCAAGTAATTAGCCAACAAAATGTTTGGAAAATATTTCTAAAAAATATTCGTATAAATATCTCAGTAATATTGCTGCATAATTTCAATAATTTTCATGTTAAAATTTTTATAAATATTTTTGTAATGTTTGCTAAATATTGTATGGAACATTTCATGAAATATTAACGTATTATAACGTGCAATATAACTTGAAATATCAAGCAAATATTTCTTCAATATTTCTTGTACATTTGCAGGATTTTTTTTTAAAACATTTCATGTTGTATTGATGTTATATTAATGAAACATTTAATGTAATATGTAATCATTTGTAATAATTCCAGAAATATTTCTATGGATTATTTCATGCTGTGTAACTGAATAAATAAAAAAAGCGGCCAAGTGCGAGTCGGACTCGCCCATGAAGGGTTCCGCAGCAGTAAGTAACATAATAATGCTTTTTTTTCAAATTTTACATTTGAGTTGATTGAATGAAAGGTGAATTGCGTTTTACGATTTATGACGTATTAAAAAAAAACTACTTGCTAGATCTTGTTCAAACCAATTATCGGTGGAAGTTTACATGGTAATGTACATCATATATTTTTTTTAGTTTTATCATTCTCTTATTTTAGAAGTTACAGTTTAGAATTTACACATTTTACCACTTTGGAAGTATCTCTCGCGCAAACTATTCAGTTTAGAGAAAAATTATTAAGAAACCTCAATATCATTTTTGAAGACCTATCCATAGATACCTCACAAGTATGGGTTAGATGAAAAAAAAAAATTCGGCCAGCGGGGGTGGTTATGTCAGGAACCGCCTAAAACCGCACGCCTTCCCGGGACTTCAGACGCCGTATCCCTCGCACGGTGTAGACCTACCTATCCTTTTCACCAATTTTTTTTTTTATAATGTTTACCTTATTCTATATATAATAAGAGCCGTCGGCCAAGCAAAGACTGTCACGAGCATTTCGTTTAGCCGTAGACAGAGAATTAATACTTAGCCAACGCATTTGGCATCCCTACTACTCCCTCACCACAACCACCACGGAAGTAGGTACTGTAGTGTCCGACCTCGTTCGAACACTACAGTTAGTTACCTGGCCATCATGCGTCAGCGATTATAAATAAAACTGTTGTATCAATTTAAATTTAAATCCTGGACAGTTGGAGTCGGAACGGGACCCGGAGGATCCGTCCTTGATTCGAGCTGCAAAAAAGTATCCTGAAGAGAATTCCGCTGTAAGCCCTATCCTTGAGCAGAGTCCGCGTTCCCCTTCCCAGTCCGACAATCAAAGTTAAACAACGTCGCGTAAAAGTCCCTAAATAATATAAATAAAAGTGCGTGTTTTGAAAATAAATAATATTTTTCCTTCGAATTAACGTCTTGTGATTTCATCGACATAAGCAACTGTGACGCCAGTCTCCCGACGTCACAGTACCTACTCTCACCGGTCTCACCCCACTGAACTAATGGGAATTCACTCCTTTATTTCGGTTATTTCCCATAAATCAAACTAGTCAAGTCCGCATATTCCATATTCCAAATAATCTTACCATGTTGACAGATCTTCTTGGTTCTACCATGAGCCCGAATTATGTGGTCTTGAGGCTTAATAGACAGGATTATTCCCAGTAGTTCCATGAAGCCAGTTACACATGGAACTTTTGCAACCTTACAATATACGATTTTTGTACCATTTGTTCCATGTAGTTTTATACTACTTTTACCGCTGACATTATTTAAATAAATTTAAATTGTTTTATTTTTATAAAATCAAATGAAAGTCTGGGAAAACAACTAAACGTCAGAAAAACAAATGACTGCTTCAGAAAATAATATAAGTAAACAAAATTAAGAATGAGAATAAGATAAAACAAAAGAAAATCTACGCAAGTTATTTATTTTACTTCCAAATGTCTAACGTAACTGTTCTTAAAAATACACAACACATATTTCTCCTGTTACTAACTTCATTTGTTCCATGTATGGAACTAGTGCGTTTCAAAAGTTCCATGTGGAACTGGCTTCATCGAACTACTGGGAATAATCCAATAGACAGGATGGTGCGATTTTACCCTCCAGTCTACAATTTCCACTTTTCAATACGAGCACATTCCACTAGGACTATATCCAAGAACGACTATTGTTAAACTGATAATTTCCCAAAAGCACTAACACTGTGACACGACAGAGGGACGCCAAGGCGCGCAACTGATAGGTACGTCTGTAGTACGCCAGTGCAAGCCTGCGTTTCGTTAGACTTCGTCCATTTCGCACGTAGACTGCTCAGTCTACGATTTCGCATTTGCTCCACTCGGTGAAAACATATCTATTTCGCGTTATGGTCCAAGATCCCACAGTCCCCAGAACCCTTTATTCCGCCCTGTGCCACTGGATTTGCCACTGGGGTCACAAAACGGAAAAAATCTTCCGGTTTGTGCCACTGTTTGTAGAAACATACTCCTGTTATACACTTTGAATTTGCAACTTTTGTAACATTCAATACAGGTAATAGCGCAGTGCCGACTTATGAAGATTCCTATGCATTTAACTACCAACCCTTTATTGTTAAAAACGTGTAATAGGTATGGATAATGAATGATTCTAACGATACTTACGTTGAAAAACAATATTTATATAATATTTTTTTTAAATATGTAACAATATTTTTATTTATTTATTTATTTTTATATTTACATAAGAACCTCCTTCAACATAAGTGGCCAATGCATCATACGTAATTAGATTATGCTCTATTTTTACAAGGATAAAGTAGTTTAGATATGTACCTTTAGTCCATCGAAATGTTACAATTTAAGGACCTAATAAATATTACCTGTAATATTGTATTTCTTAGAGGACATAATTTTATTATTGGGACATGTGAGGGGGGTCAATAGAAGCTTAACCCTAAGTTTGTGGGGTTGCCGCCCTTGTCCCCTGGCCGCCACCTTAGAAAAAGGGGTCCAAACACTTTTTTCACGATATCTCGGAAACTATGCGTCCTACAAAAAATTCAAAAAGACGATTTTGCAGCTTTGCCTACAAATATGTACAAAAACTTTCTGACCTAAATTTAAAATTCATCATCATCATATCAGCCGTAGGAAGTCCACTGCTGAACATAGGCCTCCCCTATTGACTTTCGTCATTTTGGGGGGGTTACATAACCCGCCGCGCTGGTCCAATGCGTGTTGGCGGGTCGCCAGAGCCTTCTCCGTTAATCAGCAGAGTGCACCGCGGGCAGGCGAGGTTGGCTTGGGTCCCGAAGGATGTTAGTAGGGACTCCTTACACTCCTCCGTTAAAATTAAAGAAGTAAGCAAAAAAGTGAGAAAATTTCTTTAAAAAAATTCTTTTTTGCTCTATAACTCTTTTACTTTCCAAAAAAATACCAAAATTGCCAATTTTGTAGATGATTTTTTGAGGCAAATTTACTCTATAATTTTTTAAATTTATTTAATTTAAAACGCTATTACAGCGCTCCAAAACGAAATGTTTAACATTGTTTTATGATATTTTTTTATTTGTTGAATCCCTATCTACAAGTTTACTTATTTATTGCTAACTCTTTTCCCCGCCACCTATGAGGTAGAGTCTGTAGGCGCGTTTTTTTTTACGTGGTATCCCCAGTAGGCCTACTCCACAGACATTTTTTTTTATGCCACTCAGGTGGCAGACAAGCTCACGGCCCGCCTGATGGGAAGCAGTTACCGTGGCCTATGGACATGTGCAACACCAGGGGCATCACACTCGCGCTGCTGACCCTGTAAAAACCTTCTAATCTTCTTCTCCCTTCTTGAAGAACCCCATATTGTAGTCGCTTGGGAAAACCACAGCAGGAAGATCATTCCACAGCCAGAGAGTGCGCGGAATAAAGTGCCTTTCATACCTAACTGTACGCACTGTTTCCGGTCGCAACGTGTGAGGATGAAGTCCCTGTCTGTGGCGAGCGGTGCGATGATAGAATGTGGCCGTGGGCATCATATCATACAATTCTTCTGAACACACCCTATTATAAGGGCGGTAGAAAACGCACAGGGAGTCGAAATCTCTCCTAAGGTTAAGAGGTTCTACACTGCCTGTAAGTATGGGATTACTGACGATCCTCAGCACACGCCTTTGCACCGAATCGAACGGGTCAAGTTGGTATGTAGGTGCTCCGGCAAAAAGGTGACAGCAGTACTCCATCTGGGGGCCGGACTTGCGACTTTTAAAGAAGAAGCCTTTGCTCCGCAGTGAAGTACTGCTTCGCCCTGTTGAGCACTCCAAGTTTCTTGGATGCTAATGCCTTTCTTAGATCTTGCTGATGAGGTAATCCTCGACATAATCATATTGTCAATTAGTTATTTTATTAGCTAGCTATTCTATTCTACTTTTATTCGATGGGATCTTGAATTACATTCTGAGCCACAGCCTGGATCTTCCAGGCTGTGGCTCAGAATGTAATTTAACGTCGAATGTGAAGGTTTGGGGAATGACAGAAGTTAAAATTGGAGTCATAGTTGGGTGTGGCCACCAGGATCCCCTAACCCGATCCCCCAGGGGATCCCAGTGAACTCGTCGGTTCACCAGAATCCCCTTGGAATAAAAATAAGTTTAAAGATGTTTTCACACTGTTCTTTAATAACACGCTTTTATTCAAATGAAAGGGTTTGCTGACAGGAATACGTTTTAGTACGTGCTAAAAGCGTGGTTTTTAGTTTTTAAAACTATTTTTTTAAGTTCATTTTCGAACTCATTGTTTTCCATTAACTTTGATATTTCCGTGATGTTTGTCGCCATGTTTCGCCAGAACAATGGAGCATTGAAATTACATTTACAATTACAATATTTACAATTAAAAATGACTGTAAAGTTGTTCATTCTTTCCGTAGTTCGCAAGAATTACGGTAGATGGCTCGCCTTAAGACGTAATAATGCATCGGAGAATTTCGAATATCTGGGACGTGTCTAGGTGGCTCAGTTGGTCAGAGCATTCCCCCTTTAAGGGACTGGTCGCGGGTTCAAGTCCCGTCCTAGATGTTCTCTTTTTCCGATCTAAATCTTTAGAAAAAAGTAAGCATACCAAATGCTTAAAAATTTAATTGAAATAGTTTATTGAAATTTTCTCTTTTTGCTTATACATACATACATACATACATACATAAAATCACGCCTGTTTCCCACAGGGGTAGGCAGAGATCACGGATCTCCATTTGCTACGATCCTGACACACTTCTCTCGCCTCATTCACTCTCATAACATTCTTCATGCATGCTCGTCGGTTTAGGGTACTCCTGACCTGCCCCTTTTCTAACACTTCCCCGATTTGGTACAGGTATGTGCGCCTAGGTCTTCCCCTTCCGACGGTACCATCCACACTCGCTTATAACTTCTTTAATTTTGAATTTATGGCAAAAAGTTATTGAAGAAATCTGTAGGCAAAGCGATTTGCTACAAATTGTCTTCACGAATTTTTTGTAGGACAAATAGTTTCAGAGATATCGCAAAAAAGGTGTTAGCACCCCTTTTTCCAAGATGGCGGCCGGGGGATAAGGGCAGCAACCCCACAAACTTGGGGTTAAGCTTCTATTGAGCTTCCCCACACAGGTCCGAAAAATAATATTGCGTACTCTAAAAATGCAAAGCTCATGTAACATTTCAACGGACCTGCTAGCTTGGCCCGGCGGCCATTTATCAGTTGTCAGGTGCTAAAGGCATTTTCAACAAAATATTTTTTTTGGCGCATCCAGGTTGCAGGAAGAAACCTGGCAATGCTCATAATGAATGTTTAACAATATATTTACATACGTACCTAATTATATGGAATTACTTATACCGGGTGTCTATAAAAGATCTCCGGGGTTTTAAAAATTCATATCTCACTAACTATAAAAGCAAAATTTAGTCGATTTCTCTGAAAAGAGTAACTCAAAAAGTTTTACTCATACCAATTGGGAATGTTTGTATCAACTGTGGGTGGCGCTGCAGGGCGTTGACCTTGAAATGACGTCGCGAAATTTGAAATGATGGCGACTCCGCAACAAAAGGCTCAATGTGTTATTTGGCTCATAGAAACGAAGTCTGTAGTTACCGTACAAACAAACTTTCGACGTAACTATGGTGTTAACCCGCCTTCTGACAAAACCATTCGGCGTAACAATGGTTCAGTGAATTTAAGGAAACAGGAAGTGTTTTGAAGCAAAAGTCGCCGGGTAGGCCGAGTGTGTCTCAAGAGAAAGTGGACAGAATCCGAGCTTCATGCCTTCGAAGCCAACATCTCAGCGAACAAATAGTCAATTGTGTGGCAACCGTCCCCCCAGACATGCTCGCCAGGACATGGGAAGAGGTAGAATACCGTTAAGACGTCTGCCGTGCCACTAACGGGGCTCATATAGAACTTTACTAAGTGTTAAAAAAAACTTGAAAATGTAAGCTTTTCAGTCATGTATAAAACATGTATGTTTTTTATTTCATTAAAATATTTTGCCTCAACACCCCGGAGTTCTTTTATAGACACCCTGTATATACACATGTAAAAATCGTTTCGCTGCACTTCGTCCATTTCGCATTTGGTCTAGGTACTTCATCCATATCGCGGTACGTCTCATATTCGTAATTGGTCCATTTCGCAAAACGTCAAATTCGGGAATTGACTTTATTTTTAGATTCATTTCAATACCTATATCCTAATGAACTCAGCCAATTGCGTAATGGACCAAATGCCAAAAGGACTAAGTGAAAATAGCATTAAACAGTATAAGTAGACTAATTGCAAAGTGGACCATATGCGAATTGGACGAAGTGCGATGAAAAGGTAAAAATCAGCACTGCAGATTAAAGAACTTATCGATATTTGTATTTAGTAGTGTGTAGTGGACTTTTCACGAATACGACATTATGTGGCGAAACGCAGGCTTGCGTTTAGAAATAAAATAAAAATATTAAATTAGTAATTTATTTATTTCAGATAATATTCCACAGTACTTTTCTCGTTGAAAATAATATGATGATTGTACGTATGTATGTATGTGTACGATTGTACTGGGAGCGCCGCACCCGCCATGACCAGCAGTGAGGGAGCGCCGCGCCCGCCATGACCAGCAGTGAGGGAGCGCCGCGCCCACCATTACCAGCAGTGAGGGAGCGCCGCGCCCGCCATGACCAGCAGTGAGGGAGCGCCGCGCCCACCATTACCAGCAGTTAGGGAGCGCCGCGCCCGCCATGACCAGCAGTGAGGGAGCGCCGCGCCCGCCATGACCAGCAGTGAGGGAGCGCCGCGCCCGCCATGACCAGCAGTGAGGGAGCGCCGCGCCCACCATTACCAGCAGTGAGGGAGCGCCGCGCCCACCATTACCAGCAGTGAGGGAGCGCCGCGCCCGCCATGACCAGCAGTGAGGGAGCGCCGCGCCCACCATGACCAGCAGTGAGGGAGTGCCTCGCCCACCATGACTAGCACCACCATGACCAGCAGTGAGGGAGCGCCGCGCCCTCCATGACCAGCAGTGAGGGTGCGCCGCGCCCACCATGACCAGCAGTGAGGGAGCGGCGCGCCCACCATGACCAGCAGTGAGGGAGCGCCGCGCCCACCATGACCAGCCGTGAGGGAGCGCCGCGCCCACCACGACCAGCAGTGAGGGAGCGCCGCTCCCACCATGACCAGCAGTGAGGGAGCGCCGCGCCCACCATGACCAGCAGTGAGGGAGCGCCGCGCCCACCATGACCAGCAGTGAGGGAGCGCCGCGCCCACCATGACCAGCAGTGAGGGAGCGCCGCGCCCACCATTACCAGCAGTGAGGGAGCGCCGCGCCCACCATTACCAGCAGTGAGGGAGCGCCGCGCCCACCATTACCAGCAGTGAGGGAGCGCCGCGCCCGCCATGACCAGCAGTGAGGGAGAGCCGCGCCAGTCACGGCCAGCAGTGAGGGCGCGCCGCGCCAACCGTGACCAGCAGTGACCAGCAGTGAGGAAGCGCCGCGCCAGTCACGGCCAACGTGGGGTCGTCGCGCCAGTCACGGCCAGCAGTGAGGGCGCGCCGCGCCAACCGTGACCAGCAGTGACCAGCAGTGAGGAAGCGCCGCGCCAGTCACGGCCAACGTGGGGTCGCCGCGCCAGTCACGGCCAGAAGTGAGGGAGCGCCGCGCCAACCATGACCAGCAGTGAGGCAGCGCCGAGCCAGTCACGGCCAACGTGGGGTCGCCGCGCCAGTCACGGCCAGAAGTGAGGGAGCGCCGCGCCAACCATGACCAGCAGTGAGGCAGCGCCGAGCCAGTCACGGCCAACGTGGGGTCGCCGCGTCAGTCACGGCCAACGTGGGGTCGCCGCGTCAGTCACGGCCAACGTGGGGTCGCCGCGTCAGTCACGGCCAACGTGGGGTCGCCGCGTCAGTCACGGCCAACGTGGGGTCGCCGCGTCAGTCACGGCCAACGTGGGGTCGCCGCGTCAGTCACGGCCAACGTGGGGTCGCCGCGTCAGTCACGGCCAACGTGGGGTCGCCGCGTCAGTCACGGCCAACGTGGGGTCGCCGCGTCAGTCACGGCCAACGTGGGGTCGCCGCGTCAGTCACGGCCAACGTGGGGTCGCCGCGTCAGTCACGGCCAACGTGGGGTCGCCGCGTCAGTCACGGCCAACGTGGGGTCGCCGCGCCAGTCACGGCCAACGTTGGGTCGCCGCGCCAGTCACGGCCAACGTTGGGTCACCGCGCCAGTCACGGCCAACGTGGGGTCGCCGCGCCAGTCACGGCCAACGTGGGGTCGCCGCGCCAGTCACGGCCAACGTGGGGTCGCCGCGCCAGTCACGGCCAACGTGGGGTCGCCGCACCAGTCACGGCCAACGTGGGGTCGCCGCACCAGTCACGGTCAACGTGGGGTCGCCGCGTCAGTCACGGCCAACGTGGGGTCGCCGCGTCAGTCACGGCCAACGTGGGGTCGCCGCGCCAGTCACAGCCAACCAGGGGTGCAATCCGGATCATTATCGCCGTACCAGCCACGACCGGAGGAGGATCGCGGCGCTGCCGCGCCCTCCGGGCCTGTGAGTAGGCACCCCGAAACAGCGCGGACTAGTAAGGGAACGTGTCAGGATAGGAAATGGCTATGATAGGAGAACGGCAAGGAGGCAAGTGATTCTTGTGAGGATAGTAGAGTAACGTGAATGTTATGGTAGGCATTGCCAGCTGTGTCGATGTAAACATACATGCTTGTAAGGTACGTAAGCGAGGACTAATCCACTAATTAGTGCTTGTTTCTAATAAGTATTTCTTGAATAGACGATTGATTTACAAAAAAATACCAAGATATTGTGCGTTTGTTCTCATCTTACATTTATTATTAAGAGTGCAATATATACTCATGGACCAAATGTAATGATAATTTTAAATAATTTATTTCACTATGTTCATTGCGACAGTTTATAATATAATGAATATTGAAGCTAGGAATCTCGGTGACCTTTTGGATTTAGGTATTGATTTTAAAAGTCCAGCCATGGCCAATTCAATAATAATTTTGAATCCCGAGAATGATGAATCCCGAGAATGTTGAATCCCGAGAATGTTGAACCCGAGAATGTTGAACCCGAGAATGATGAATCCCGAGAATTTTGAATCCCGAGAATGTTGGATCCCGAGAAGTTGAATCCCGAGAATGTTGAATCCCTAGAAAGTTGAATTCCGAGAATGACGACTTTCGAGAATGACGACTTCCGAGAATGACGACTTCCGAGAATGACGAATTCCGAGAATGACGAATTCCGAGAATGACGACTTCCGAGAATGACGACTTCCGAGAATGACGACTTCCGAGAATGATGAATTCTGAGAATGTAGAATTCTGAGAAATAATTCTGAGAATGTAGGATAAGTAGAATGTAGAATTCCTCGAATAAAGAAAAGATAGCAAGAGTATAGCATTCCAAAATTTCAACGTTTCAGGATTTCAATATTTCCTGATTTCAACGTTTTAGGATTTCAACATTTCCTTATTTCAACATTCCCGGATTTCTACATTCCCGGATTTCATCATTCCCGGATTTCAACATTCCCGGATTTCAACATTCCCGGATTTCAACATTCCCGGCTTTCAACATTCCCGGCTTTCAACATTCCCGGATTTCAACATTCCCGAATTTCAACATTCCCGGATTTCACATTCCCGGATTTCAACATTCCCGGATTTCAACATTCCCGGATTTCAACATTCCCGGATTTCAAAATTCCCGGATTTCAACATTCCCGGATTTCAACATTCCCGCATTTCAACATTCCCGCATTTCAACAGTCCCGGATCTCAACAGTCCCGGATTTCAACATTCCGCGATTGCAACATTTCCGAGGTTGCAACCTTTCCGGGTTTTAACATTCCCGGGTTTCAACATTCCCGGGTTTCGACTTTCTGGGAATCAATATTAAGGTTATGGTCCAAAAGGCTCCGCGGAGGTGTTCGGTTCTTGCATACTGAGCAGAGGTGGTTTGGTACCAGCAGTTTTTTTCAGTGAGTTATTTAGACATTTCTTCAACAGGCTTGTCCTCCAATTTGGAGAATTTGTCTCGGAATCCAGCCATTGTAGAATAATAAGCTATAAGTGTATTATCAGACTGCATCTTACGGCCTTCCATATTTGGGAATCCTTGAGATTTCGAAGGCGTTCGACTCTTCATCAGTCCAGGGTTCATCACCCGTAGTGGCAACTTCTGTAGACCTTCAGACACCGCCGTTTCTGGCGCTACTTCGGCGTCTTCCCTTAGGTAATGTTTCCACAATTTTGCTCTATATATTGGCTCTTTCTTCCGTTTGGATTGTTTGCTACATAGAACACAAGAGCAGCGCACTTTAGCACGAGAGCCCCCAGTCGAGTGAACTGGATGAAGGCACGCAGGAGATGGAGAGGAGGATGACGATGAGAGCTTCATGTCTTGGAACATTTTTTCAAGACACGGCAACTTTACGTATGCTTCCGGTTCAAATTTTGTAACATATGGATTGATCGAGATTGAATTGGCACAAACAGAGTTTGCGCAGGCAGGGAAGCCACCCATCGAATAGTTGAAAGGAATAGGCATTTGATTGCACATGGCGCCACTATAATCATAATATGGAGAACTGTTATACCCGTACATACTTTGACCGAATTGGCATCTGGGACCATAGTACCCACAATGTGTACAGTATGGATTGTAACAAAATAGGGAGGAGGCTATCACAGGAGGGCACTGACGGTAGCAGTCCCAATCACAGGGACATCCACAGCATTTACAAGCCCCATATGGGCCGCTTGGGCCGTAAGCTCCGTAACCGCATGGCCCACATGGTCTACTAGGCTTGAAACAGTGGTAGGGGCCATACGAGATGCAGCGGTTCATGTAGTAAGTATTGTAGTAGTCTAAGTCGCAACAGAAGGTGTTTAGGTTAGATAATAGGCAGATGCTTTGGGACATTGGAGTCTTCGGACTGTCTTGTGGTACTGCATCGGCCTCGGTCTTCTTTATTTCTACTTTGTCCTTCTCAGCCAAGCACGGCGCGAGAGTTGCTGAAAGGACGATTATTGATATAATCACAATCCGATCAAATCCATGACGAAAATCTGGAATTGGAGCAGTAGGTAGTCAAACCACGCGGGTGAGACGTGTGAAGAAGCTGGGCATTGCCATGAAGACCAGGAGAATGGAGAAATGGCAGCAGTACAGTTTACAAATGGGCGGTATGGGTGTGTGTAATGTGTAGTGTGGTGAGTGGATGTAAAATTATGTTGAGGAAATACTGGTAGTGTTGATTGAATAAGTTCCACGGATCCATATATATCTGAGAAATAATAATTTTACAGTTGGATGCGCTTGATATTCTTCAATAATACGATATGAATGGATACGTATACGTAGAACTTACCAACAGAAATGTAATGCTTTTTAATTTCTTATTCACTTTAATAAGCAATATCGCCAAAAAGCAACAGATTCGTCCCAAATAAAACCAAAATGGTTAGATGTTACACTTTATTACTTTCATACCAGTACTATTTCGTGTTGTGTCGAGTTTTCTTTTCAAAAGACCTTTGGGACGAAAGTAAACTAGTTCTTCCTCTTAGCCATGGTCTGTCAAGATGCTTTTTTCCACCGTCTTCCATTTCAGTCTTTAATGGAGACTGACTCACGGCTTTGAACGATGAAATCCTCCGCGGCAAGGGCATATTTCCGGCCGATACAAGTACCTCATCCTGATGAACAGACTTCTGGGCAGAGTTATCTTTCAATAGTCCGTAATGTTTACATAATTCATCGTTTCTTTCCTCGGTGATTGAAGAGTGGTTTTTATCTTTGGGTGGTTCATCTTTGGGCGAGTTTTGTATACGACCATCTCCTTTGTCTGGGTGTGTCTCGTCCTGTCCTAGTTCGGAGATGCCAGTCTGGGTAGAATAATATGCTGACAGTATGTTATTAGCGGACGACATTGCGCGTGACTGCATGTTTCCAGGGTCTGTTTCTTTCGTAGGGCTTGCGTTGAATGGATGCTTCCGAATAAGCCGGGGGTTCATTGTTGACGTTGGTGAGGGGGGACGACAAGCAGACCCAGCAGTTTGATTCGGTGGGGGGTTTCCTTGATTTTGGCATAATGTACAGAAGCAGGAACCAGAATTATTTGTACATGTATTGAATGGCATAGGTGGGGGTGGCACGCTGATACCAAACATTTGTTTGAACGGAGGTGGGGGTAATGAGGAGCAGCCGGCGCTCATAGAGCCGCAGAGTGGGACTGGCGCAATTGCACAGTTGCAACAAGGGCCACAGAAAGGGCGGCACATTGGTACACATGGTGGGAAACTGCCGCCGCATCCACATGGCCCACATGGCCCGCATGGCCCGCATGGCCCACATGGGCCACACGGACCGCAGCATGGCCCACATGGTCCACACGGGCCACACGGACCGCAGCAAGGGCCACAGGGGCCACAGGGCCCACAAGGCCCACATGGACCACAAGGACCACAAGGCCCACAAGGCCCACAGCAGGGACCACATGGTCCACAAGGCCCACAGCAGGGACCACATGGGCCGGCAAAGTTACAACTCATCCCAGGAAATCCCGGTCCACATGGACCGAACGGCCCCTGAGGACCACATGGGCCACAAGGTCCGCAGCCACCACAACAACCCATGCAACTGAAAATACCACTCGCAGCACCAGGATTGTTGGGTGGGCATCGACGGTAAGGGGAGTAACATGGCCCGCCCAGCACGCATAGTTTAGATGCATATATATCTAAAATTTTTGACAAATCTATTTTTGGCTCACTCTGTTGATCTGTTTGGGTTTCAGGAGAGCACGTAGGGAAAACATTGTCGACTCCATACACTCCACACACGCAACCTGGACTGCAAGGACCGCATGGCCCGCCTGGAGTAGGTGGATTAGGGCAACATGGGCCACCAGGTGTTACAGGACCTCCAGGACACATAGTACCAGTGACATGGTACGGGCCACAGAACCAAAAACCATAAGGATAGTAGTAATAACCGGTCATGAATTGAATACATTTGGGCGGTGTGTTGCAAGGTGGGGGGAGAGGGCCGCAGCCGCATGGGCAAGAGCAGGGAGACGCCGCGCCCACTTGGGCAAGATGCTGTAGGGCTTGGCTTCCCCCTTCATTAGACATCGGTATCGATACTGCTCCACCTGTGAGGGGCATGAAGCATGACTGGAGGTATGGAGACGTCAAATCTATGGGACGGTACTCGTGAGCCTGGCTCTGGCTTTGGCTGGGGAAGATGGCAGACTGTGTGTGCGGTAAAGAGAGCCGGTGGCAATGGCATACGAATCCCCCCTCGGTGCCTCTGCTCGGGAGGAGGCACGGGCAGGAGGTGCTCTTAAACAAAGAGGTCGTAGTCTTCGCTCTGTCTGGTCCCACTGCTTCAGGCTTTTTTATCTTCATCGCCGATATTTCTCGTAACATACTCTTTACTTGTTCCTTCACAGTCAACCGCGGCCCGAGAGTTGCTGAAAGGATGAGTGGTATTGTAATCACAGGATCCTATCAGAGGGCACATAGAGGAGATAAAATAAAATGAAGTTGAACCTTTCAATATTTATTGCTCAATTATATACAATCTTAAGTTAGTGTTCTATAATAAATTTATTAGAGGTTAGGTGTTTAATTGGGCAAGAGCCCAGCTTTTGTTTTGAGATTTGGGGATGTAGCGTTTAAGGGAGAGAGATACTTATGCCACGTCAAAGGGATATTTTCAGATTTGGGAAGTTGATGCCGCGTCAAGGAATATATTTTTACGGACTTGGTTTTTTAAACTTAGGTATGATAGAATAATCAAACTCTCCCGGTTTAATATTAGGCCGATCACGTTGCTCTGGTGAGAGAATGGCTCTGGGACTTTCTAGGGGCGGGCACGCATCACCAGAGTGTTTGTTTGTGGCCGTTATGTTACAATGCCTACTATTCTTGTTCATGCAGGCTTTACCAAAAGATCTGGAGTAAGTGCCGGATATAAATTTCTTAGGATACTTTGGATAAGGATCGACGCATTTTATTTCAGGTATGGGCATGTTAACAGTAGGAGTATAATACGTTGGTTCCTGTTCTAATTTAATTCCTAACGGGCAAATCAGACATGACGTAGGATTTTTAGGTGTCTGAGATCCCTGGGAGGATTGGAAGGGAAACAGCTTTGATATCATTGATCGGTGTGGGGATTTACTAGTAGACTGAGGAGCAGGGGTGCTTGAATTAGTCTGAGTTTGTGCGCTGGCTTGTGCTTCCACGTTACCAGATTGGTTGCACAAGGGGCTCTGAATCGCAGGGTCTGTATGCAGTCCGGTTTGAGATATCGGGCTAAAATGCATACTATGACTATTAGGCAAGGATGAAGAATTCGAAGATGAATCGAACACTGCTGGAAATGGTTGCGGACCTGAGCTGGCCATAGCCTGTGGGGTGATTAATCCCGAAAGTTCCGGGTTGAGGCACGCACAACACTTGGCACACGCGCAGCATGGACCGCATGGACCCCCTGGGCTACATGGACCAACAGGAGTACACGTGCCGGTAACATGGTACGGTCCACAGAACCAAAATCCGTATGGGTAATAATAGTAACCAGTCATGAATTGCATACACCTAGGTGGAGTGTTGCAAGGAGGAGGAAGGCAGCCACACCCACATGGGCACGGGCACGTGCCTGGTTTACTCGCAAATCCACGCTTGGACATAAGCGTGACAGAGCTCTGCAAGAAATTGGGCGTTATCTTTGAAAGTAGAGCATTGGGGGCTTTGAAAGTGGGTTCAAAATTGAAAGGCATAGTATTATGACAGCTGGAACATCTGTATGATAAGTTTGGCTGCAGCCTAGCTTCAGGAACGAGGTTTGGGCACGACATGCAGAATCGCATTCGTTGTATCATGTTCCTTCCTCCGTCGGGGAGAGCACCCACTGAAGACATCGGCGTCGCATTCCTTATCTTCATGTAACCATGGGTCAGCAATTTCTTCACACCCCTCATGCTTTGGTACGGAACCGCCGTGGCTGCAAAGGATTTTATGCTGTTCACCTTTATTAAAGATCCGATTTAGTAGATCGGCGTGGTAAAGCCTAAGAAAGCCTAAGCGTGGAAAGTACTCGCAAAGATGGGACGAGTAATAAAAATCCGTGCGAGTACACAAATAAAACTAGGAATATAGTGAACTTGATTTTATTGTAAATTGCCAACATACAATAAGATATTATTTCATGACAAGTAAAATTGTTTTATTTGCACTTATTTCTAGCACGTTGTCTTGCCAATTATGCGCTTGCTCTTGTCTTTAGTCATTTCTTCTTTCTTCTTAGGTGCCAAAGGTGCTTCAGGGGGACTAGGTGGATAGCTGGGAGGGCGACTAGAAGGGCCGGGCATTGGGCCTGTCGGAGACGTGAAACTCGCTTGTGTTACGAAGCCCGCTTGGCTTGGAAATCCCATCGTTGCTGGGAAGGCCCCCTGGACTGGGTACGCTTGAGCTGGAAACCCTGTAGGAGCTGGGAATCCTGCTGGAGCCGGGAAAGAATTTGGAGCTGGAAAGCCAGTCTGGGATACGTAACCGGCTGGTGCCGGGAATCCCGCCTGCCCGTGACAACAAACCGGCCCTTGGACACCCACTTGAGCAAGACATCCAGGATTTCTTGCTTGAGCTTGATTTGCACATTGCCCCGGATTTGGGTTTCCGCACTTCACACATTTAGCCGAGGCTCGTTTAGGGCAAGGTTTTGGACAAGGGCAAGGACAGCAGGGCCCGCATGGCCCGCACGGACCACATGGACCGCACGGTCCACAGGGACCACAGGGTCCGCACGGACCGCAAGGCCCGCATGGACCGCAAGGGCAAGGGCAAGGGCACGGGCAGCAGGGCCCGCACGGGCCGCATGGACCGCACGGTCCGCAGGGGCCGCACGGACCGCAAGGGCCACAGGGTCCGCATGGCCCACATGGGCCGCAGGGGCAAGGGCAGCACGGCCCGCAAGGTGGACACGGGCATCCACAAGATGGACATCCCTCGGTCTTTTGCTTTTTATCGGCATAACTTCTTCGCGCACCGCAGAAATCTCCACCACACAGTAGCGCCGTACGTCCATCGAGTAATTGCCCAAACAGGGAATTAGGCGCGCCAGGTACTGCAAAGGATTCCAAGCTATAATACCAGGCGAGAAAACCGCTGGCTGGAAGCTTATGCTATTCGGAAGAACGAGGGGCGTGCGCGTTCTCGCCAAGTATTATAGCCTGAAGGTCCTGAGACGGCGACCACCGTTCTCCAAATAACAACGCCCCACCAGCGGCGGGAATGCGAAAAAAATTGCACCACGCTAATTTGACAAGTGACAATTCAAACTTCTGTCAAATCCCGCCCTCAAACAAAATGGCTGCTCTTTATATCGTATACTGCAGGGTGCTTGACAGAACAGTTGTCACCAGTCAATTTATGTGGCAACGGGGTAAAGGGAAAAGACAATCTAACTACCACTTACCTTGGCTTACAAATATATGAAATCTATACAATGGCTAATGATATACTATACTGGTTCAATAGGATAGTAGGTAACCGATATTAATTGATAGAAAGGAATTAATTCGGCATGCATAAAACAAATGAACGTCGAGATGCGTCAAATTTTAATTTTTATTGTCACTAATAAAATTATGCTAGGATACGACCCGTGATCACTCGTTAGGGCTCACATAGCACTCGTAAGTATCTCACGTTGAATTGAATTCTGACCGTCGCCGTCCTAGGAGCAGGGTTTTGGCTTCTCGGATGCCCAACCGACAACGCTCGCCTAGCTTAGCACTTTCCATACACGGAACCCCGGCAATCGTATGAAACCAGTATGAAAGCGAGATGACAAAATAGTTTCAAGGGATACTCACATATCGCTGTAGCGTCTGTTCTTTTCGCCGCGGTAGCTAAGGGCCGGCCTTTTATCCATTTTAACAAAGAGATGTTCTTCGGTAATACCGCCTTTCTCAAAACTAAAGCCATGTTCACGAATATAACTTGTGGTATTTTTGGGTTTTATATTTTGTTTACTGCTGATTTAGATATTACTTCATTTGTACTATTTTACTTAAAAATTTTGGCCATGGTAGGAGTGGTAGCTTGTCGTGTCAAAACAAGAGCTGGTACTGATTTATTTGAATTGTCCGAAGCTTCGAAACATTCGAAATTTATTCTTCTATTTTAAAAATTCTTTTTTCTTTGCTGCGTTTTGAGCACAGAGGACGTCTATGTTTCGGGTCTATAAAGAAGAAACTTCTGCAAGATTATTTATTGTATTTAAAAAAAAATTGTCAAGATAGGGTGAATGATCCGAATAGCAACCGTGTTTTAATATCAGTATTTTTTCAATTAGTTATAAACCGCGCGAAAAATCGTGACATTGCACTCTAGATGCGCATTCCGAATATTTTAGGTCTCCTTGGCGGGGCGCGACCGCGGAGACGCACTAGGCATATTGGTTGATCCGTCAGCAATGTCAGACTGCGTCACGTTAAACTCCCATTACAATTACGTGCCAAATAAATTAGCACAACTACCGAATTAGTAATAAATTGTTATTGTTTTGTGTAAATTTTTATTTTAGTTGTTTGTTATTGTCTAAATATAGGTAACCCGCGGTAGCCTAGTGGTATGGGTAATGGACTGCTGAGACGAGGTCTCGGGTTCGATCCCAGGTTTTTACCATGGCACACACCAATGACTTTTCGATGCTTTTCGAAGTTATGTGTGTATTTATCGCAGGTTTATAAGTGCCCGGTTAATGGCAATAGGCTCGCCACCTATTACATTGGGACCTAAACATAAACTGGCGAAATGTGGGTGCTAGCACCTCTGCCTACCCCTTCGGGGACATAGGCGTGAGTTTATGTTATGTTATGTTATGCTAAATATAGGTAGGTACTTTATTTATTACACTAGCTGTTGCCCGCGACTTCGTTCACGTTAAGTTCGGAATACGTCAAGGTATGTTTATTTCAGCAGTCTCAATACAACATGTAGATAAGTATTAAGTTATTTTATTTAACGGGCCGGATGAGGTGATGCAGTACACTCATATTACATGACAATTTTTTTTTTTAAAGAATATTAGTAACCGAAATTACTAATCCCCCTAACTAATTACTAATTCCCCCTAACCCCTCCAACTAAGCTAAATTGCTTGTGTTTTTTTTTCGTGCGGAAATCCCTTCGGATACCCCCTCGCTGGCCAGCGGGGGCGGTTATGTCGGGCTTGAACCGACTAAAACCGCACGCCGTCTCGGGTCTACAGACGCCGGGGTGTAAGGTTGCCCATAAAGCATATCCCTCGCACCCCGACTGACCCTGGGCCATCTCCGGTATCTACCAATCTGAGTTAGGTGGCATAATATATGATGCATAAAAGCATTTTCCATAACCAGAATTGTTGTTTTTGTAAGAAATTAATTATTTTCTAGTCTTGTATGCAGACTCTTATTCGTAACGTTTTGTCAAAATATCTCACTTACGCATATTACTTATTATCGATTTACAACCATATTTGATGTGTAACGTAAGTTAAGCAAATATTGTTTATATTTTGGTTCTTGGTGAGCAATAAAAAATATTATTTATATTTTTGATTTTCTAGGTTAATAAAATACTTAAAACCTTTTTAAATTATTGTATTGTGCAAAATATTGTGGAGGAACGAGGTGTGATTCCCCTCCAACACAAAGGGAGGATCCTCCGACCAGGCAAGGTGATCACGCCTGGCGGGCCGAGGCCCTAACTAGTGGGTGGACACTTACCTAGAACATTACTTACTCTGTAGCCTTATTTTATTCATTTATTTACTTTTGAAGAAGGCTTACAGACTAATGACAAATTATATGGTAACAACAAATATGTAACAATATTGCTAATAACAAGCCTCCATAGCTAGGAACTTAACTATTGAAGTTTGGATTCTGTATATATGCTACTCAGCGCGTGAACTACATTTTCGCGTTTGACTTCAATAATTCCGTTACATACAAACACACATACTAAAAGATTTTTTTAGTTTTATGCGACATGTTAGGAAAATGTTATCATCATCATTATCATCAGTTCCAGTTGTATCCAAAGCTTGAACTTGGGTATTTTGGCTTTTACGAGAGCGACTGTCGACAAAGTCTGCGCAAGAGCGTCGTCCGTCAATCGGTAGGTGTACCGCCTTGCAGATTAGGTGGGCGTGGCTCCGAAGATCTAGGGCCCCTACACGTTAGGAAATGATTACTTAGTTGCAGTACGATAGCCGATGGGGCTGAAAGGTGGAGGTGGAACGGTGGAGACCACGTGAAGGCAAGCGCAGCGTAGGAAGGCTTCCCGCAAGGTGGATAGACGACCTGGTAAAGAGCGCAGGGACTCGGTGGATGCAGGCCGCTACAGACCGGTCGAAATGGAAGTCGATGGGGGAGGCCTATGTTCAGCAGTGGACTTCCTACGGCTGATATGATGATGATGAGTACGAAATCTATACTTGGATCTTAATATTATAAAGCTGATGAATTTGTTTGTTTGGTTGAACGCGCTAATCTCAGGAACTGCTCATTTGAATTGAATTTTTTTTTGTGTTGGATAGCCCATTTTTCGGGGGAGAATATAGTCTATATATCATCACGGTACTACCGAGGTGAGCGGCGCAGTAATCATAAATGTCAACAAATTGGGCAAATTTCCACACATTGTAGAACCAATAAATTACGGATATATATGGGACAAATGGGTGCCACGGGGACGAAGTATGCCACGGGCGAAGCCGCGGGGCACATCTAGTCTACATATATGTCTAAAGGACAGGGTGGCCTCGATGCTATTAAA
Organism: Cybosia mesomella; assembly: GCA_946251805.1. Classification (NCBI taxonomy): domain Eukaryota; kingdom Metazoa; phylum Arthropoda; class Insecta; order Lepidoptera; family Erebidae; genus Cybosia; species Cybosia mesomella. Next base: position 21,159,799 of record OX276411.1, read on the forward strand.
TTTTGGCCCCAAAATAATTACTGGTGAAGTGTAGCTCGCAATAGGAACATCCACCCTAGAACTTCGAAATAGGTTTGATTATAATTCTGCTGCAAACTCATGCTGTCATTTTGCAAAAAGAGTTTGGCCTGGCCGCCTGCCTCGCATGAAGACTCCTTGAGAATGTTTACAACGAAATACCGCTAGGCAATCTAATACCACAGTTGACTTCTAAAGCTTGTTGCAGACGGAGCAACTATTATAACAGCAACTGGCAACTAGCAACTAACTGTTTACATAACTATATTATCATTCACTCCCGAAAGATAATAACGCGTCCGAGCTTGAATCTAGACTCGTATTCCATAAACGATTTATGATAGGGGCCCAATCGAACAGAGTGGGGTTGGGAGTACGAGAGCCAGATAGGGACCAGGATATACTTAGAGCCTTTCTAAAACAAAACGAAAATTATAAATATCATCAAATATCAAAATGAATGGTTGACAATGGGAGAGTTCTGCATACCGATGGCCTTAAAGTGGCGCACCTTAATTTACGAGTGGTCGCTGGCCCTGTTTAAATTCTATCTTAACGCCTTTCAGATGACTCTCCCAGACCAGAGTAACCTACTAAGTTGGGGGAAGGCCACACAAAAACAATGTTATACTTGTCCCTATTGCCTAGCACATACATACATATTAGTAGGATGTAGGGTGCTCCTCGATAGAGGCCAATACGCCGTCACGATAAGGTGTTTATCATCATACGTGAAGCAATGAGCCTGGCAGTAGCTAGAGCCCAAAAAGGTTTCGTGTCTGAAGGTTCATCCATAAAATCCAGGAACAAACCTTATTCAATCTTAGATACTGCCCCAGATTGGACGCTCCTAATCGACACGTATGAAAAGCACTATAAAATTCCGGAGGATGTTGGGGTTTCGTCATCTAGACTTGACATATTTCTTTACTAGAAAGCGATAAAATATGTGGTCCTTGTCGAACTTACTGTACCGCGGGAAACGATTATACCGAAGGACCACACAGTAAAGAAAAATAAATACTATGATCTCACAAACGAATTAACTAAAAACGGTTATTAGAATATTTGCACTGAGCGGGAATTGGACCTGCGCCCCCTGTCGGTCGAATGAACTACCGCTACGCCACATAGGCCGTCCATTGCTGCAACTATTAATTTTTTAATTTGTACCGCTTGTGTAAAGCTGCTGGTTTCCCCAACCGCATCGCGTTGAACGATTTTACCCCCTCCCTCAGTTTCCCTGTCTCCCATAGCGTCGTTGCTGATCATGTCGACGACAGCGCCACAATAAATAAATAATAAATAAATATTCTACGACATTATACACAGCGCTTTCTAGACCCAAAGTAAACATAGTTTAACTAGCTTGTGTTATGGGTTCCAGAATAAGGATAAACATACGTCATACTTTATTTTTTAATTGAGAACATGTACTGCATCATCGATATCCAACGTCACACTGAGCGCTGCATAGATTGAGCAACTGAGCTAGCAAAGTTGCTCACAGATTGCCATAAGGCCTGAATTATAGCTACCCCACCCCCACCCCACCCCAGCCTGCAAAATAATAATATCTGTAATAAAAAAAATACTAATCGATAGATTTTCAATAGCTCAATTCAACTACGTTGTCTTTTAAAATTGCTCACCTTAAATTATTTAATTAAAAATCAATAAAGTCGTTGAAAAAAAATTCATTTATCCATACTTTCAAACTCCTATATCTTTTGATATATACAATATTTGAGGCGAGACTGAGGCGAGGCACGCTAGCGGTGGGGTGTGTGTTAGGTAACCTCCTCGAGTGTCGCTCCGATTCCGACCCCGCTGCAGTCCGGGGGGAACGGAATCGGAGCGGCCGGTACACCCTGGGCGGCGGTCAATGGCTTCCCCTTCACCCCTTCATAGGGTTGGCATTGATCGTCGGCCAATACCCAACGTGGCGGGAACACATCGCTCTCCGTACTCCTCTGCTTTCAGAGGAGACAGGATGAGCGATGCTGTTAGGGGTGAGATGGCCCAGGGACAGCCGGGGTGCGAGGGATAGGTATGCTCTATGGGTAACCTTACACCCCGGCGTCTGAAGGCCCGAGACGGCGTGCGGTTTTAGTCGGTGCAAGCCCGACATTACCCGCCCCCGCTGGCCGGCGGGGGGGTATCCGAAGGGATTTCCGCACGATAAAAAAAAAAAAAAAAAAGGCACGCTAGCGGCACGTCAATTATTATCAAGTATAACCACAAAATAGGTATACCGTCTTCTCGCTTTATGCCTTAAGTTCGCCTTAAGCCACCTGCCTATTCTGTATAATTCACGCCTTTAACGGACGCCTTAAGCATGCCTTAAGCTCGCCTTATGCCCCTTGCACTTTTTGTAAATTCAGGCTCAAAACTGTGGCAACTGTAAACCTGTGTATTTTGACTGTCTGCAACTGGCACATTTTAAATGAAACTAAAGTTGATAGTTGTCTCAACTAAAGTTGCTCCGTCTGCAAAGCGCCTAAGACACCCAGGGGTTCAGATGGATAGAGACTCTATATATATAAAAGAAGTGTTTCGTGTTAGTGATGACGGCAGACAATCCGAGAACGGGTGGACCGATTTTCATGATTTTAGATTTGTCTCCGGCTATAGTGTGCCTTTTTTTTGAACTCCCCGCGGTTATCCCGCCGCTGGCCAGTGGGGGTGGTTATGTCGGACTCGAACCGACCATTACCACATGCCACACCATCTCGGGTCTCTAATGCCGGGATGTAAGGCAATTCATTCGCACCCTGGCTGACCCTAGTCCATCTACGGCTTTGAAATGTACCTTCTTTTTTTTCTTTTTTTTTTTTTTTTATCGTGCGGAAATCCCTTCGGATACCCCCCCGCCGGCCAGCGGGGGCGGTTATGTCGGGCTTGCACCGACTAAAACCGCACGCCGTCTCGGGTCTTCAGACGCCGGGGTGTAAGGTTACCCATAGAGCATATCCCTCGCACCCCGGCTGACCCTGGGCCATCTCACCACTAACAGCATCGCTCATCCTGTCTCCTCTGAAAGCAGAGGAGTACGGAGAGCGATGTGTTCCCGCCACGTTGGGTATTGGCCGACGATCAATGCCAACCCTATGAAGGGGTGAAGGGGAAGCCATTGACCGCCGCCCAGGGTGTACCGGCCGCTCCGATTCCGTTCCCCCCGGACTGCAGCGGGATCGGAATCGGAGCGACACTCGAGGAGGTTACCCAACACACACCCCTCGGGATACTGTGCAGATATGAGCCATTCACGAAATAAATTCAGCTGATAGGCTAACCAACATAACTTGATTCTAGCGCTGAACGAAGTTTGCCGGGTTATTTAGTTATCCTAGAGATTTAGATCGGAACAAGAGAACATCTAGGCCGGGACTTGAACCCGCGATCAGTCCCTTACAGGGGGAATGCTCTGAACAACTGAGCCACCTAGACACGTGCCAAATGTTCGAAAAGTAAGGTAAGTGTAAGGGACTGGTCGCGGGTTCAAATCCCGTCCTAGATGTTCTCTTTTTCCGATCTAAATCTTTAGGAAAAGTTAGCATACTAATTGCTTAAAAATTTAATTGAATTAGTTATCTTTATATCAGTCACTAAAATTGTTTGCAAATGTATTGATTGGGTGGGCCCCACCAAGATCTGCAAGACCTAAGCCAACCTCACCTGCAACCCGTACACCTGCTGATTGACGGACGAAACCCTGGCGCAGGCTGTCCTTCCAGGATTGGAAGGTCAGGCTGTCGCAAAAACCAAGATAACCCAAATAAAGACAAAAGGTATGTGGCGATACCACATACACCCAGCGCCATCTAGCGACTACAAGTTGAACTACTTCGATACTACTACGTCACTAACAATCCTGAATCGCGAAAGTGAAGTTCGCGCGCTAGTATAACATATATACAGCATCCCAACGACAACCGTTGGGCCGCGGCCCGCCAGGCGTAATCACCTTGCTTGGTCGGAGGATCCTCCCTTTGTGTTGGAGGAACATCACCCCTCTGTTCTCTACAGGTATACGGTAACGAACAACTGAACTGCCACTGTTGTCAGTTGGCAATCGTTCTCACAAAATTCGTAAGAGCGAAATCAAAAGCAGTAAGTGGACTCTGGGCTTCCAGGTGAGAGGCTCTCCTCCTGATGATGAGTATACGCCTCTGTAATGATTAGCGATTGATGAAGAATTACCATCAATTTAGCTGTCTTACACAAAGGACACCGTTATTCCAGAGCGAAATACCGTCTCATATTAACGGTATCATCTCTTATACGCGGGATAGCCGCTTACAATCTGATTTCAACCAATTTTGGCATGGTCATAACGACAATCTAGGGGGCATGTTTTGAGACCATAAAATTAAAAATCGGACATACCATTGAGGAATTATCACCGAAAAACAAAATTACCATTGAAACTAATGGAAAAAGTTCGCGCGCGCAAAAATTGAATTTTTCAGATTATTTTAAATGCTCGCTCAGCTCAATTTTCTTGCGATCGGCTAATTGCATTGCATCCCTTGTTATATTTATTTACACACTATTTATTTCACAAATACACCACTACACACGTAAATAACACACGGCTTCGACGGTGCGGCGTCCGTGTATCACTAACCAGTTGGGCTCCAGTAGAAAACCAGCGCCAGGTTACTATCTGGCACATGCTGAACTGAGCACCTGTTTGGTGCTACTATTGTGCTCCAGTTATTTTAAGATCAGTTTTTTCAGATGTCATGTAATGTTATGTACTTAGTTTGTGGCCTCTTTGCACTAATAAATGTTTCTTTCTTTCTTTCCTTCTTTCTTTCAACTTCTTGTTGAGTTAACGTGACGCCATTGCAAATGGGAAAAAGTACCAGTAGTTTTGCCAACAGAACTATGTTCTATTAATAGAACTACATACACACATATAGTCACGCCTCTTTCCCATTGGGGTAGGTAGAGACAACAGCTTTCCACTTGCTACGATCTTTGCATACGCCTTTCGCTTCTTCCACTTTCATAATTGTTTTCATACATGCACGCGAGTTACGGGTACTTCTGACCTGGTCTTTCTTCAAAGCGTCTTCGATCTGATTGGCATACGTACCCCTATATAGGTCGACCTTTACAGTGTTGCCCAGTAGCCCTCGCCTCATAAATCTGTTTCGTTAATCTCCTTCCATCCATCCTCTCTACGTGTCCGAACCATCTAAGCATCCCTTTCTCTATCTTGATCACTATATCTTCTGCCATACCACAACGTTCCCTTATCACGCTGTTCCTCACTCGGTCCATCAGGGTCATTCCGGCTATACTTCTCAGACTTTCTCATTTCCAAAGCATTCAGTTTACTTTCATGTTCCTTCTGCCACACGCAACGCTCACTACCATACATAAATGTTGGGATTTGTACTCCCCTATGTACAGCCAACAGAACCACTCAACAGAACAATAAATAAATATTCTACGACATTCTACATAGCGCTTTCTAGACCCAAAGTAAGCATAGTAGTAAGTAAGTAAGTAACTAGTTTTTAGCTTGTGTTATGGGTCACAGAATGAGCGTTTCCGCTTGCTCCTACTCGATGCTCCTACCGGTAGGAGCAGGAGGACTAATATGTCCTTATGCTCCTACCGGTAGGACCACAAGGATAAGCATATCCTCGTGCTCCTACTAACAAAGATTATCCTATCAATGCCGACAGACAATTATTAGACAACACACACCTTCGAATTACCACTACTTCGACAGAAGATTATTCGACAGACAATACTTAGACAAGACACATCTTCCAATGGCCACTAGTTTGACAGATTTTTTAACACTAGCTACTAGCTTGCTATCGAAATCCAACTTTCCGGACTAGTGGTTCCGGCTCTGTTGGGGTCACAGTTCTAACCTAACCTAACCCAGAAGCTATATTACCTACATAATTGAGTTTTTAGAAGAGTGTGAGTAACAGGAAATAAAACTAAGTGTTCCTATAAAAATAACCTATTCCTTGTGCTCCTCCATTTCAGTAGGAGCACGAGGAATAGGTTATCCTCGTGCTCCTACCAGTGGGAGAACTTAGTAGGAGCAAGCGGAAACGTCTAACAGAATGCAGATATAAACATACCAATTTACATTTTTTTGTAAATACATACATACTATACATAGAACACCTAGACCAATGCAAATAGACATTCATGTATACAAATATTTGCACTGAGCGGGAATCGAAACCGCACCCCATTTTTTTAATTTTTTATATTTAGGTCACGTCAATTTGACTTCACCTCGCCTGATGGTAAGCTGAAGGCAAAGTCTCTGGAAAGAGGGTCACCATTACATACACGTACCATGTTAGCAATGGTGGCACTCAGCTTGACGGCCTCATCAGAAGAGGATTGTCGTCGCAACACCGCGTGACACCCACCGGTCCCACTAGTGCTGCGACCACAACCCCCCTGCCCGGCTATGCACTTGCTGACCCCTGAACGCAATCAAACCGAAATTTGATTACTATGGAGGGTTTTTCGCAATCGCGCACGGTGGTACCCACCCGGCCGAATTTTGTGCCAAATCGTAGCAGTCGAATTCACTACCGCTACGCCACAGAGGCTAGAATAGACGACCTAGATTACCTAGGTAGGGCAAGGAAGGAACTGACTTACCTACTCACCTTATCTGTCTGAGGACTTAACTCGCACGCCTGTCTTCTTGACACTGAACTCCACCAGCAGCTTCAAAGAACAGCGGTGAGATCTAGTAACCCCTTCAGCTCGGCTAAATTGTTTGTCTTAGGAGTGGGTTCATATCTTAAGTGTAATGGTCAAGATTCGAACCCGGGACCACTCGATCATAAGACCGACTCCTGAACAACTAAACTACCTTCCCTTTTGCTAAATAAGATGCTACAGTATGTTTTATTAAGCGTAGCGAGCCGAAGGCGAGCGAAGCGTCTTTGGTTTCAAAGTTGCATTTCAAACAAATGATACTCCTCCGAGACCGTTTGACCGATCTCGACCAATTTTGCCGCGGTGATCAAGTAGACATTACTGAGGGTCGTAAGGGGTCGAATGTCCAGATCGGTCTTACCATCGAGGAATAATCACCGAAAAACCAAATCCATGGAAAAAGTCGACCGGTCACGCTGACCTATTGTTGGATAGGCAAATCTCGCTACGCTTAAGTTTGGGTTGATTGCCAAGCTGGTAACCGTCTAGTCTAGATTTTCTTTCACCAACAATATAACAGAAAAAAATGAAAGTCGTTTTGATCAAAGGGAATTTGAGAACAAGTCTCACGTTTCTAACAAAACCGGTTCTAGAAACCCCATTGAGAAATTAAAAACTAATATCTACTGTAATAACATCCATACATTCACGCCTGTTTCCTATTGGGGTAGGCAGAGGCCACTTATTTCGCACATGCTCGCCGATATCGGGTAGATACTTTTGACCTGGTTTTTCTTTAAAATGTCCTCGATCTGATGAACATACGTACGCCTAGGTCGACCTTTATAGCGTTGCCTATTAGATTTTTTTGTCAGATCATGGTCTAACAATCCGGAAGTTTACTTAGACTGTTAGTTCGATTTGTCAAACAAATTCTTTTAGATTCATTCTTTGTTAATTCATGGTCTAACAGTCCGGAAGATATTAAGACTGTTACTTCGATTATTCGAACAATACGGAATAAATATTGCGATATGTAAGATTATTATCCGGAACAATCAATCTAACAAAACGGAATGTTTGTTTCCGTTCTGTTTAGTCAATCTAACAAAACGGAATGTTTGTTCCCGTTCCGTTAAATCAATCTAACAAAACGGAATGTTTGTTCCCGTCCTGTTAAATCAATCTAACAAAACAGAATGTTTGTCTCCGTTCTGTTTAATCAATCTAACAAAACGGAATGTTTGTTCCCGTTCCGTTAAATCAATCTAACAAAACGGAATGTTTGTTCCCGTTCCGTTAAATCAATCTAACAAAACGGAATGTTTGTCTCCGTCCTGTTAAATCAATCTAACAAAACGGAATGTAATGTTTGTCTCCGTTCTGTTTAGTCAATCTAACAAAACGGAATGTTTGTTTCCGTCCTGTTAAATCAATCTAACAAAACGGAATGTTTGTTCCCGTTCTGTTAAATCAATCTAACAAAACGGAACGTTTGTTTCCGTCCTGTTAAATCAATCTAACAAAACGGAATGTAATGTTTGTCTCCGTTCTGTTTAGTCAATCTAACAAAACGGAATGTTTGTTTCCGTCCTGTTAAATCAATCTAACAAAACGGAATGTTTGTCTCCGTTCTGTTTAGTCAATCTAACAAAACGTAATGTTTGTTCCCGTTCTGTTAAACCAATCTAACAAAACGGAATGTTTGTTTCCGTTCTGTCTGAACAATCTAACAAAACGAAATAACGATCGTTATCTCTATTTGACTGTAACAAAACGCATAGATATAGTAAATATTTTTTATATTCTTAGAAATTCTTAAAAATATACAGTTTCTGCGCTTACAGAGATAGGTACAAAATATTCATATATAAAAAAATCTCAATTGTCACTTTCGACTCTAGATTTGAAGTGCAGGGTTCCAAGCATTGAAGGATATATAAAAAAACTGTTTTTTCTTCGTAAACAGAAGTTCTACCTACAAGTACTACAACTGATTCGGTTGTTGTCAAACTGTTACGGTTGCAAAAAGTACGCATTCAGTTGTCGTTGCAGTGGACATCACCATCGCATCGGTATCGCTCAAATGGAGCGGTAGCAAATCAAAAGCGTTAGAAACTAGTTACTCAATATCTGAATGTTTTTAAATAAAAAGCATTGAAGTAGGCGATCGTTGATGGACATAGAACTTAAAGAGTTTGAAAAGGACATTCATCAAATGGGTACATATTGGATATTATTAGTATTTAGGAAGTTGTTCCAAATGCATTTAGTTCTTGACAAATGGACCTCTCTTAATCCTAGAGTCTCGAAAATGAAGTGAAGGAAATAATCACACCGAAGCAGTTGTAGGTACTTAGAAACACCTTAGTGACTAAAATAGGCTGAATGTGCAACCAGCCAGTAGTCTTTTTGCTGAAAGAATGTAGTAAATTTGTCACAGATAAAATTATTTAAATATATTATATTAAATCATTACAATTTGAACCTATTAGGTATTAAATAAGCTATCTGTGTTAATTTTTACTATGAATGTCTTACTTTTGTGTAGAGTACTCTATATTTTTTATTCCTTGCAATATCAATCTTACTCATACTTACTTATTGTGCATTAAAAAATCAAAGCACAAAGAAAGACTTCGTAAAAAGGTATAGAAAATTAATAAATGTGAAATGAACAATAAAATTTCGCGCTCTAGCGAGCAGACATCCACAGTATCGTACAAATATTGTCACAGATTAGCTTGCGCCCTGCTACTAAATGCCAGAGACGATAAATTAAAAAGTCTACATTATCTGCCGTAAGTCCACAGAAAACATATAAAACTATTTTCTTATTCGATTCACGCGTAAATTAATATCTACTGAAATAAATAGAGTACACTGCAGGATAAAGTATAATCAAAAATAAAGTGTAACATGATTCGTGATTGAATTTAGCCGTGTAGCTTCATAAACATCTGAACTTTTTTTATTAGTAGCAAAATTTCACACACCGACGATGCGATAATATCCGTTATTGTATGTCGAGCGTAAACTAAATACTTATAATAGTAATATCTATTTGTCAACTTTGAAATTCGAATGTCAAGTTTAAAATAGACAATATGTGATATTTTTCGTTTTGCTCACACTCGGCATACTAACATTGATACATTGATTATTTCAATATCGTCTAAGATCGGGCCCAAGGCATATCTTCCTGATTGTTGGCTCGTCGGCCGTCAAGGGGCAAATGCAGATGGCGGCAGCGAGGTGATGGGCGTGTTACAAAATGGTACAACACCGATGCTTATCTATAAATTTAAAGTTCAAATTTAAGTTAAGGTTTAAAAATAAACGTTTTATTTACGGAAGAGATCAAGGTATGTTTACTTCTGCAGTTTCGAACCCAACAAGTGTTAGTTACCTATTTCTTCGTTATATTTTCAATCATTTATCATGAAGAAATAGATATTTACATGTAACATCGAAATAAATTCTACTCGGTTCCCTAATATAGGTAATAGTGTGATGATATTTATTACCAAAGGTTGAGTCTCTTATTCACTATTATCTTTTAGTCAGTAGTTTCGAGATTTCATATTTCGGGTTCACGTCAATTGGTCGACAGACAATTGATCGACATTATAATAATTAGTCGACACATTTTTAGTCGACATGGGCTTAGGTGTCAATGACTATTAACCGACAAATCAATCAGTCGACAAAAAATAATGGTTTACTCTACTTTATCAATTATTAAACTCGTTGATGTTGTTTTGGTTAGGTAAGTATATTAGTTACCTTTTTTTTTTTTTTTCTTTCGTGCGGAAATCCCCTCGGATACCGCCCCCGCTGGAGAGCGGGGGCGGTTATGTCGGGCTTGAACCGACTAAAACCGCACGCCGTCTCGGGTCTTAAGACGCCGGGGTGTAAGGTTACCCATAGAGCATATCCCTCGCACCCCGACTGACCCTGGCCCATCTCCGGTTTCGAGATGGCCCCCTTACTTGCTCTCTACTGTGCCATCTGCTAATCAGAGGGACACGTGGAAAGTTTCTGAACAGCCCTCAACAGGGCCGTCCTCGCCTCGGTCGGAGTTGGCCGTAGGCGGCAGCGTCTCTCCCGCCCTAGGAGAGAGGCGCTGCTGTCTCCGTTGCCCAGGGTGCACCGCGTGGAGGTCCCCAACCTAGCACCCCAGTATATTAGTTACCTGTAGATAGTTTTCTTTTATATCTTAGTTATTAGTTAATGATTTCGACGGAGCCCCGCTAGGCGGGGCTCTTACTTTTACGTGCATTATCACAACCTATATCCATTCGTGTCGGGGCGCGCGGTGTCCACGAGTCCACGACTAGTAATCACTGTCGTACATTTGACTTTTCGACCAATTGTATATAGACTAATTATCCCTATCGCTCAATGGGGTTTTCGACCAATTGAATGTCGATGAATCGTTATGTCGACCAATATTGTCGTTCGATGAAAAGCCTGGGTCCGCGGACATTTATAATAAAAAAGCAGATAAACAGGCAAAAATTCTAAAAATCACATTTTAAAGTGAAACTTTTATTACATCGTCTCAAACTTTTTCGCCTGTGTGTTGCATGTCGCGTGACGGTCGGCCGCGGAGTAGGGATAAAGTGAAAGGCGCTCGTCATAGCAGCCAAGGCCAATATGGCGGCGCCTATAGTTCGCAGCAGCTAACCGTGTAGTGTATAGACTATTACTCATTTGTGCCAGTGCTCCACGCTATTTTGTTTGTTTTTGTCAGTGTTTAATGTAAATGTTGTTTGTCAGTGTATAATGTAAATGTTGTTATTTTTTATTTAAATGTCTATAATGTGAAAAAAAGTTTCACTTTTACCATGGTTTCATAAAACCACACAATCCTTTTTTTAGCATTGGTGTCGTTTCTGGAAAACATAGCAATAATTTTTTGAAAAAATATTCAATATACAGTTTCACCTCGTTTCGATTTTAATTTTCGACTTTCGACTTTCGACTTTCGACTTTCGATTCGACTACTACGTCAGGGGGCGCGGGTTCGATTCCCGCTCAGTGCAAATATTTGTATGCATGAATATGTCTATTTGCATTGGTCTGGGTGTTTCTATGTATAATATGTATGTATTTACAAAAAAAAAAGTATTTAAGTATGTTTATCCGCAGTCTGGAACCCATAACACAAGCTAGTTAAACTATGCTTACTTTGGGTCTAGAATGCGCTGTGTAAAATGTCGTAGAATATTTATTTATTTATTTATTTATTTATTTATTTATTTTATGTATAGATTGAACTAAAACTATTTTAGCATGGTCACAGGGAGACTGCCCATGGCTGCTGAAAAGGACATAAACTGATAAACAGGATTATAAACATCAGAGGACAAACTTAACATTTTGTTTGTTTGGTTAATTTTATGTAGTTAGGTAAATTTTAGAGCTAAGCATAACATAACACAACTTTACGCTTGTATCCCCGAAGGGGTAGGCAAAGGTGTATTACACACCCACGAATCGCCAGTTATGTTAAGGTCCCAATGTAATAGGGGGCGAGCCTATTGCCATCTACCGGGCACATTATTATACGAGCGATAATTAACATTTATTAATGCACACATAACTACGAAAAGTCAGAGGTGTGTGCCCGGGGCGACAGGGGATCGAACTCGAGACCTCGTCCCAGCAGTCCGTTACGTACGCCGCTGGGCTATCGCTGGAGCTAAGGTGGTTGATAACTTCGAATGTGTTAAGTTAATACCGATGCCGACTGTACTTTACTAGTCTTCTCGTTAATCGACCTTGAAATAAATGAAGACATACTTGGATTCTTGTTATGATGTGTTTGATGGTGATTCAAGGCGTTGTCTGGCGTTAAGGGGTGTCCGGGTCCATAAGGTGCATAATGCCCGTGTCCATAGGCAGGATAATGCCCGTGTCCAGAGGCAGGATAATGCCCGTGTCCAGAGGCAGGATAATACCCATTTCCAGAGTAGGGATGATGTCCGTGCCCTGGGCCACTGGCCTTATCAGATCCCTTGCTTTCTTCCTGAGGAGAATAAATTTAAAAGCCCATTAAGTAAGTTTTAAGAAGAAGCGTCGGTAGCTTAGTGGTTAAGGAGTCAACCTTACGATCGAGAGGTCCCGGTTTCGAATCCTGGCCATTACACTACAGACGTGAACCCACTCCTAACACAAGCAATTTAGCTTAGCTGGATGGGTTAGGGGAGATATTAGTAATTTCGGTTACTAATATTCTTTAAAAAAAAAAAAAAAATCTTTGAAAACTACTCCAATGAAATAAACTCACAGATGGAGGCTGTGTTATTTTGCCAATAATACGGTGTTTATGTTGTAATTGATTTAATAAACAACTATCAATTTCTTATTGTTAATTTGGATTTATACTTTTAAATGTTAAGAGAAATATTTTTGATATTGTCGGAAGTTTACGCGAATGTCACACATTGAAATAAAACAATTTTTTAACATATTTTATTGAGATTTATTTGATGTTATTTTTTAATTTTTTAATTTATTCAATGCAAATTATAAAATAACATCAAATAAATCGCGATAGAAACCGTTAAAAAATTGTCTTATTTCAAGAAATATATTTGTTATGGTGTATTCTGTTTAATAGTAGTAATCGTGAAATAGATGGAATGGATAGTAAAATTATGGAATAATTTTACTATCAGATTCTTTCACAGACAGATTTAATATTTCGATTTCGTTTCTGTAAATATTACGGTAAGACCAGATAAAATGACGAATAAATGAATATGCGATACATTACGACTCACTAAATTTGAAGTGGACGTAAGCTTCACACGAGAAGAATTCCTTTCACTTCCACAAAAAATCCTTGAAGTAAAGAAACACTAAGCGGGTACTTGGTCACGACTCACCGTAAAGCGCGACCAGTTACGTGGTCGAGCCCAAAAAGATTTCATTGTTATTTGAGTAGAAACACAATGTATATCGCCTCACTTACGACCTTCGGCCAAACCAAGCTCACCTCCAAGTCGGTACAGATGACGGACTAAGCTCTGGTACAGGCTTTCTGGCAGGTTGGGAGATCAGACGGAAGCCGACGGGCTTCGAGATGAAAGCCTCGGATACAACAACTGGCAACACCGTAAGATGATTATGAGTAGGTACAGTCAGCGTCAAAGTGATAGTGATACGTAAGGTAATAAAATTAAAAGACGCAAGCCATAAAGTCCATACGTACAACCATATAAGCGCTCAAAAATCGAGACGTTCAAAATGCCATTCAGTCAAACCGCCATAAGTATGGTTACAGTCATCCCACCAGTCGTATCCAAGCATTCAAGTGTTCAAAAATGTGGAACAAATTAGGTAAATAAACTTTAATACCATACATTTTAAATGTCAATTCTCATATCAAAACATTACTTATACATAAAACGAAAGGGATAGGAACTGCTCTGTCCTTTTCATTTTAAGACGACTTACGATAGGTACTTCTATTTGCAAACAACATTATGTTACATAAAGAGGTGTTTTTAACGGGATGAAAACCTCTTTAGCAACTCCTTCACGGGAAACTGTTTTAAGATGCTTCGATACTGCAGCAAAGTTTGACTTTTTGCTTGCGTCTTTTAATTTGATTACTTTAAAGAGGTGTTTTTTAACGGGATGAAAACCTCTTTAGCAACTCCTTCACGGGAAACTGTTTTAAGATGCTTCGATACTGCAGCAAAGTTTGACTTTTTGCTTGCGTCTTTTAATTTGATTACCTTAAAGAGGTGTTTTTTAACGGGATGAAAACCTCTTTAGCAACTCCTTCACGGGAAACTGTTTTAAGATGCTTCGATACTGCAGCAAAGTTTGACTTTTTGCTTGCGTCTTTTAATTTGATTACCTTAAGTGTCACTATCACTTTGACGCTGACTGTACAACACTAGTAGAAACAAAAATATTACCTGTTTCTGTTTATCTTTCTCGAGCTTTTCTTTGTAAATCTTAGCACCCTGTAAACATCACATAAGTATTAATATCACTTAAACTAAGTCCATTAATCAAACAGTTGGGATGAGCGCCTTTTTTTTCGTGTGGATATCCCCTCTTATACCGGCTGGCCAGCGAAGGTGGTTATATCGGATTCGAGCCGACTCGTCTTGGGTTTTCAGACGCCGGGATGTAAGGCATTTTACCTCGTTTTCGAGATCCCCGGTTTCGAGATAGACCCCTCGGGTTTAGGAACCACGGTGTCCCCGTCTCGCCCCCGGAAAGCGCGGCCTGCTTCTGCTAGGGTGACAGGCGGCTCCACATGTCACCCCCAGGCCTTCGCTCATGGAGGCCGGAGGTCGTTCAGCGAGTTAGGATGAGCGCCTATTGAAAATCGTCGCGTAGTAAACCAGTTATGAACTAATTTTCACCCGACTACGCGAGCGAGGGTAATGTGTTACGCGCGTACGTATGTATGTAGGTAGTTTTCTTTGATCCTCTGTATAGGCCGATCGGCTGGACGGATTTCGGAAAAAAACTCGGGAAAACGAGATTCAAAATAAATAAATACCTTGTGTTTATTGTGGTTAAAAATGGTTTCGGAAAGTGATTCCAGTGACATCGATATTAATTTAACTCCCGATGAGATTGAAGAACAGGCAAAAGCTGTTGTTAATAATCTATTTCTATTTTTTCCAATTTTACTTTAAATTTTAACTGATCATCAATATACATGTTTCATTAAATGTGTGTGTAGTAATTTAATTTCGTCACATAGTCGAAATGAAAAGTAGATTACGTATGGGTCATAACTAAAAAGCATAAAATAAAATAAATGATAAAAAAATCAAAAACCCGACTGCTGCTGAAAAGACCGAAACAAGTTTGATAGCAGGCGGTACCCATTTGAGGTGTGTGTTGGGTAACCTCCTCGAGTGTCGCTCCGATTCCGATCCCGCTGCAGTCCGGGGGGAACGGAATCGGAGCGGCCGGTACACCCTGGGCGGCGGTCAATGGCTTCCCCTTCACCCCTTCATAGGGTTGGCATTGATCGTCGGCCAATACCCAACGTGGCGGGAACACATCGCTCTCCGTACTCCTCTGCTTTCAGAGGAGACAGGATGAGCGATGCTGTTAGTGGTGAGATGGCCAAGGGTCAGCCGGGGTGCGAGGGATATGCTCTATGGGTAACCTTACACCCCGGCGTCTGAAGACCCGAGACGGCGTGCGGTTTTAGTCGGTGTAAGCCCGACATAACCGCCCCCGCTGGCCGGCGGGGGGGTATCCGAAGGGATTTCCGCACGATAAAAAAAAAAAAAAAAAAAAGGCGGTACCCATTTGAAAATCATAAACCGAAAGAAAATTTATTAATGGCTAATCTTAATTCTTCATCATTTATTTTATTCACTAAAGAGATAACGGTTATTTTGTTGATGGTTGAAAAACAGTCTGTTGATCAACGCCCACTTTCTTGTCTTTTAACTTTTTTTTTACGCGTAGATACCCCCACGGTCTTGGCCCCACCGGTGCTAGCAATGAGGTGGGTATGTCGGAATCGAACCGACTAAAACCACACGATTTCCTTCCCAAGCGTCCATTGCTGGACATCTTTAATTGGCGCTCAGCCTCACCCTATCGCTATCGCACTGCTGGACATAGGCCTCTCGGAATGTGCACTATTGCACCCGGCCTTACGCCTTGCGCAACCGGTGCCGGTTACCTTTTTCAGGTCGTTTATTCATCTGGCAGGGGGCGTTCCACCTTCCGTTTGACGATTCGCGGTCTCCACTCTAGGACTCGTTTTGTCCATCAGCCAACAGCCCTTCGTTAAATGTGGCCAGCGTATCACTACTTAAAATTATTTCTACATAAATATTTATTTCATTTATTTTCCCGACATGCTACATTGTACGTACATATATGTCTGTTATACAGACTTTAAATAATAATAATATTTATTTATTTCTCCTCACAAAAGAGAACACAAAAAACAAACAGTACAGATATACACATAAAAAAACTATAGTATTAAAAGCTAAATACATGCTCCTGCTTTATAGTAACTCTTTTCTTTTGTGAGGAGCTGGTGTCTGATGTAAGTTTAAAAGAAAACCTGTGCAACAGATCACCAGGTCCCCACCCACTAATACACCATAACAACGAAATATACAGAATCTTGAGACATAGGTAATGGTGAGCAAAAATAATGCAACTTGCAAGTGTTTGTGTGTATGTGTGTGTATATATGTGTGTGTGTGTGTGTGTGTGTGTGTGTGTGTGTGTGTTTGTGCGAAGGTGAGTATATGTGTGAGTGAGGATATTTAGTTAATAATATTTGTAAAGTGGGAGTGTGTGTGTCTGTGATTGAATGTTTGTGAGTAAAAAATGTAATAAGTGTACCAGCAAATATGTAAATATTCGTGAAGGTGAAAGAGCGAAAACTTTCTCACCCCAAGTCTGCCCTGTCATTGAAGCAGCATTTCCGTAAATGTATAATCAAATTTTTTTACCAGTTTTTGACAACAGACTTACAATTCAATTTTGTCATTGAATAAATACATAAAATTCTAGTTACCGCTTTGGTATCTGAAGAATCGATGGGAAAAGCTTGTGTTAAGAACTGGTTTTATACAAACTCTGTCTTTTCTACGCTTGTTTACTTCATTTTCGGGGTCATAATTCAAGAGTGGGTGTTGTCTCATAACAGTGTGTAGTATAAAGAGCTGGCGAACGGTTAAAACATCCCACTGCTTGTAAACGTCAGTGGTAGAATGACGAAAGGGTAGAAAATGACTTACTTTTAATAGAGCTCTCTCTAGTTTAAAAAACCGTGTTTTTAGCGTACCTCCCCAAGTGGTAATACAATAAGTTAGTTGTGATTGACATAAAGCGTAATAAACTGTCCTAATTTGTTGCATAACCGCAACGTGTCGGACTCTTTTAAATATTGGAATAAGTTAACGAGTTCTTGTAGTGAGCATATCTATTTGTGGATAGAAGTTTAATAGTTTTAATTTACACAGGTCATTTATGTATTTCAATTAAATTTTTAAGCATTTTGTATGCTTACTTTTTTCTAAAGATTTAGATCGAAAAAAGAGAACATCTAGGACGGGACTTGAACCCGCGACCAGTCCCTTACAGGGGGAATGCTCTGACCAACAGAGCCACCTAGACACGTCCCAGATATTCGAAATTCTCCGATACATTACTACGTCTTAAGGCGACGTAGGAGCCATCTACCGTAATTCTTGCGAACTACGGAAACAATGAATAACTTTACAGTCATTTTTAAACATTGTTTTTTTTTTTTTTTGTTAGGAATAATGTAGGACCCAGGATACTCCCTTGAGGTACTCCATACTGTACAGCTTGCTCATCACTGACCAGGTGTTCGATTTTTACACATTGAACTCTATTTTTTAAATAATTTTCACAAATACTGAGTTGGTTCCCCTAACGCCTAGATATTCCATCCTCAATCCGTTCAGCGAAGATGGTTTAAAACACTCTGCAGATGCCGTGCGCGCGCGATTGCTTGTCACCAAGTTACATGACAATTTGGTCCAACCAAATTGGATAACCAATCAGGTGAATGTATACGACATTTCCGTTCATAAGTGTGTGTAATAACTTCGTAATATTGTTGTGTGCTATACGTATGTACCTCGTCCCCCGCCACAAACGGCTGAATGATTTCTTCACACCGCGGGCAGTGAAGGCGTCTCCTGTGTTATAGCATTGGTGCTTTAGTGGTTAAGGAGTCGGCCTTACGATCGAAAGGTCCCGGTTTCGAATCGTGGCCAACGTCAACCCACTTAACAAGCAATTTAGCTTAGCTGGAGGGTTTAGGAGAATACCAGTAACTTTGGGTCGTGATATTTAAAAAAAAAAGCGGCCAAGTGCGAGTTGGACTCGCCCATTAAGGGTTCCGTAGCAGCAAGTAACATAATAATGTTTTTTTTATAATTTTTATATTTAAGTTGATTGAATGAAAGGTATAATTGCGGTTTACGATTTATGAAGTCTTAAATTTTCGGTGGAAGTTTACATGGTAATGTACATCATATATTTTTTTTAGTTTTATCATGCTCTTATTTTAGAAGTTACAGGGGGGGGGGGTAACTTACCACTTAGGAAGTGTCTCTCGCGCAAACTATTCAGTTTAGAAAAAAATGATATTAATGATAACCTCAATATCATTTTTGAAGACCTATCCATAGATACCAAACACGTTTGGGTTTTGATGAAAAAAAATTTGAGTTTCAGGTCTA
Source organism: Cybosia mesomella (assembly GCA_946251805.1). Classification (NCBI taxonomy): domain Eukaryota; kingdom Metazoa; phylum Arthropoda; class Insecta; order Lepidoptera; family Erebidae; genus Cybosia; species Cybosia mesomella. The sequence goes on from OX276411.1 coordinate 21,178,710, forward strand.
AGTATGAGGAACCCTCAACATTTATTGTTTTTTTTTCTAATTTTGTGTCAAAATTTTAATGCGGTTCACAGAATACATCTACTTACAAAGTTTCAACAGCATAGTTCTTATAGTTTAGGATAAAAGTGGCTGTGGCATACGGACGGACAGACAGACATGAATCTATAAGGGTTCCGTTTTTTGCCATTTGGCAACGGATCCCTAAAAATAGGCCGCCGTACCAACTTGTATAAGAATATAAATTGATAAAAATGCTTACATGGGTTACTGCAGCTCCTGCCGCCGCTGCCCCCAGCGTCGCCCACGGTGATTCATTGCCAGCATCCGCACCGGGCTGTGAACAAACAGCAAGAATGATACCGTCGTCATTAGGGGCTAAACTAAAACTTTTTATTAACTGCAGTAAAATGACGTTTCAAAATAACATAACATTACATAACAGAGGTGCTAGCACCCACATTTCGCCAATTTATGTTTAGGTCCCAATGTAATAGGTGGCGAGCCTATTGCCATTAAACGGGCACTTATAAACCTGCGATAAATACACACATAACTTCGAAAAGCATCGAAAAGTCATTGGTGTGTGCCATGGTAATACCTGGGATCGAACCCGAAACCTCGTCTCAGCAGTCCTTTACCCATACCACTAGGCTACCGCGGTAGTTTTTCAAAATGTCATTCCGTAAAATAATGTGACCGCCTAATTATAATAGGGACGTGATAAGGTTCACAGAAAATCTAATCGTTCCATAACTAACTCATAATGATCATATTTAATTCTATTTATTGAGCCGAGCCAGCTGAAGGCGAGCGAAACTCTTATACTCGAGATAGCCGCTTACAAACTCGGATACTCCTGTGCAACCACAAATCTGATTTCAACCAAATTTGGCATGGTCATAACGACAATTTAGGAGCATGTTTTGAGACCATAAAATTAAACATCGGGCATACCATTGAGGAATTATCACCGAAAAACAAATTTACCATTGAAACTAATGGAAAAAGTTCGCGCGCGCAAAAATTGAATTTTTCAGATTTTGAAATAAAAAATACATGCTCGCTCAGCTCAATTTTCTTGCGATCGGCTAACTGCATCGCATCCCTAGTTATTCATATAAATAAAAGGCTGTATAAAATCTCAAGTTGGTAAGTACTGGTTTTTAGTTACGGTACTACGATGACGCTTGTCCGCCATTTTATTTCATTTGTCATTCGCTTATTCGGCTTCTAACTTCTGTTTTGAGTGCACGAATAACTTTGCTTTGCCCAATGCGAGTTGTTTTAATTATCATTATTGTTAATTTTTACTTTGGGCCACCAACCAGGTGGACACCGAAGTCTTAAAATCACGCAAAAAAGATCAAAATCTTACACCCACTTTTTATCACTTTTCTCGACGTTTCACATGATTCTAAGTCTAATTAAGCAAAAAAAATGTTTGTGTCGGTCTGTCTGTTGGTCTGGATGTCTGTTTACGCAATAACTCAAGAACCACTTATCCGATTTAAAAAATTCTTTCGCTAATCATCTTGTTTGGTTAATGGTAAGAACTGATTAGATTTTGGGGTTTGTGCGTTCAAGGTTTCGGGTACCTACCATACAAATTGTCCCTAAAAAAATTGATTAACGGATGAAGCTCTGACGCAGGCTTTCCTCTCAACCTTGGGGGGGTTAGACAGCAGTCGCTGCATAAAAGCCGAGATAAGCGACACCAGCGAAAGCGTAGTAGAGCGGACCCTGGGCTCAAACTACAAGCTTTAGTTAGAACGTGGACAACCATGATACTGAATGATTATCCGACGAGAACTAACTATTACCAGAATATTCATGTGCAGTTTATGATCTGTGCGTAAAATTACAGCCAACTACGGCCGGAACAGAACAGACTTTCAAACCTTTACATAATACTTAATAGTAGGATGGGTAAGGATACGTTAAGCTGTTTGTGTTGGTACTTAAAACGTAGACAAGATCGCTAATACCTTTTTGTCATCCTTTGCTGGGACAGGTCTTGGTACTGGATCAGGCAGTTCTATGTCTTCAAGGTCATCATCATCATCGTCTTCATCAGAATTGTAGTCTTCGTCCCATTGCTGCTCAGGTGTATTTTCTTCACCCGATTCTGGTTCTGACTCAAGTTCTGACTCATCTCCGGGGTCAGACTCTAAATCAGTTGGTTCAGGCTCAGGTTCAGGTTCAGGTTCAGGTTCAGGTTGAGGATGCGGTCCACTCACTGACTCTACCTTTTCTCGCATCTATAGAAAAGAAGCATATGTTTGAAAAAATGTAATTAATTAAAGTGGGGTTTTATCGACTCGGCAATTAATGCCTTTTGCACCAGGTCGTATAGGACATTTTGTAAGTAGCGATTAGACTGTTTTTTTTTTATATGTAGGACACGTCAATTTGACTTCCCCTCGCCTGACGGTAAGCTGCAGGTAAAGTCTCAGGAAAGAGGGTCGAATCACCATTACATACACGTACCATGTTAACAATGGTGGCACTCAGCCTGACGGCCTCATCAGAAGAGGATTGTCGTCGCAGCACCGCGTGACACCCACCGGTCCCACTAGTGCTGCGACCACAACCCCCCTGCCCGGCTATGCACTTGCTGACCCCTGAACGCAATCAAACCGAAATTGGATTACTATGGAGGGTTTTTCGCAATCGTGCACGGTGGTACCTACCCGGACGAATTTTGTGACAAATTTGAGTCATCAAATTTCTACCACCAGTATGACTGTTTTATTAATTAGCTGAGGCATAACAAATAAGTGGTTAAATATGAAGGACATTCATGGTCACATTGTTATTGATCCAAATTGTCATAGAGCGGTTGTGAGTAATCTCGGCTGGTTTTGTCTCTCTTATTGGCGCACTTCGCAGCCCTGTATACGTCGCAATCTTCAGGACCCTTACCACTTCTTAAAGAAGGCTATCTTCACCCTAAACTCCCTCTGGACTGTGTCGCTTCACGATCAAGTCTCCTTGTCACGCTTACGTCCACCCTTAGACATGCCAAGTGCCGCTATCACCGCTAAGAATAGCTGCTAGAATTTTATCCCAGCAGTTCTAAACAGGTTCGCTTTCAGCAGCGGCGCACTTGATAGCCGAGGCGAACTTCTGGGACGCGACTTCATCAAGCACTTAATTCGGCGCTGGTTATGCTCGACTGTTTGTCTTTAGCCTTCACACAGGGGTCCATGACAAGAAGACGACGTGATCAATGAGACTCTCTCCGGTAAAACCTTGCAGTTGGCCACTTTGCTGATGTCTGCTGGTGGGTAGGAAATGGATCTGAGTAGTGGGTGCCCGCAACTGGCGGGTAATTATGAGAATAATTATGAAAGTAGAAGAAGTGAAAGGTGTAGGATATGTCAGGTCGTAGCACATGTGTTATCTCTGCCTACCCTAATGGGAAGAGGCGTGATTGTACGTATACGTCTGAAAACTGAACCATCTATCAAGCTGAATAATTCTGTGGTTAAAATTATTTGAATTAATTAATCCCCAGTCGCCTCGGGCACACACCTCTGACTTTACGTATGTGTATTAAAAATGTTGATTATCACTCGCTTAGTGATGTCCCCGGTAGATGACAATAGGCTCGCCCCCTATTACATTAATATTACTGGCGATCCGTGGGTGTGTATGTAATACACCTCTGCCTATCCCTTCGGGGATACAGGCGTGAAGTTATCTTTATGTTGAAGATAGAAATCAAACTTACCTCGATTCTCTAGGATTCTGACTATATCAGCAATTGATCTCATTAATAAGCTTTTTGATTCCCCTCTTAATGGATTCGTTAATCTATTCCACCAAATTATCGTCCCTGCCGCCAAGATTATTATTATGGATAAATAGAAATAAATTTATAAATAAAACATTTTTTTGGTACAATCCCTGGTATCTGGCATTTATAAGCACACACACACACTCATTCATTTTTAGGTGTCCTATTTTTTACATATTTCTTTTAGGAATTAAATAATATAATACATAATAATCTTTTTATTAACTTCCATTAATTTGGTTCGTCAATTGTTGACCACATGTAAATATCAAATATTTTATTTACAATAGTGACAATCTCTGACAAATCCTGCCATTTTGACAGTTGTCAGATCAGAGACAACATTACTTTTTCTGCATTATCAAAACGTTTCCAGTGTGATTTTATCACGCACGGACAGCCACGCACAGCGCGTTAATTGTTTTCCACGATGTGTGTCGGTTTGTTTCAAAGCCGTGGATCCGACGCCCCGGTATGAACTTGTTTGTCTACGTTACCACAGACGACATACTTTGGTGCGGGTTGAGGGCAAGTGTCGTTAAGAGACAATTATAAATACGTCACAGGTTAAAGGGGGGAAGAAAGATTTTATGTGGCGTAACAAGAGGGGAGGATGACTCATGAGCGTTCTGATGTTCTTGTTTTAATAACAAAATATAATATTATGAACGTAAAATGGGGGGTCAGACGGCAGGTCTGACCCCCTCCCCCCCATCTCGAAAAGAAAACCAACGGGGTGTAGTTGTCTTGGGCCCAAAAATCTTAGTGCAGCTTGATACACCCAGCCCATATGTCGATGCCAAATATAAGTTACGAAATTTCAATGACGACGTTTTAGAGAAAGTTTAGAGAGATGCGCAGGAGAATCGGTACCGTTGTCAATTCCGGTTTGACCAAAAGACAAAACATATACTAAGAAAAAAAACAGTTTAAGGCAAGTTGTGAGTTAACTAGTAGTCAGCATCTCTAACCAGGTCAGCTCAACTACCTAAGATGGTTGTCTAAGAAAAAATCGGATTCGAAAGCATCATCATAGGTATTCTACAAGTGTACTACAGGTATGGTATGAGTATCCTACGAGTGTTTCGCGTGTTGGCTACGAGTGTGCTATGAATAAGCTACGAGTATTCCACGAGTCGGCTATGAGAGTGCTATTTACGAGTGTTCAACGAGTGTTCTACACGTGCTCTACATGATAGCTACGAGTGTACAATGAATATGCGACGAGTGTGTTACGATTGTACAACGAGTATGCTACGATTTTGCTAAGAGTGTGCCTCGAGTGTGCTACGAGTGTGTTAGGAGTGTCTACGCCTATGCTACTTTTTTTATAACAGTCATGTTAATATGACTTCCAACTCACCTGATGGTAAGCCAAAAGGTAAAGTCTCAGGAAGTCTAAATAATGCTACAATTGTGGCCCTCAGCTTAACGGCCTCATCAGATTCTTTTTCACGCCCCGCAGACAGTGGAGTTGAGCGCTGACGCGTCGCAAGGAGGTAAAGCATGAACCGCATGGCTAGCGTGACCAAGAGCAAATTAAAAATCTTGCCCCACTTAAGCAAGAAAACTGACAAACCCGGCCACCGCCTACAGGAAAACTTTTTTTAAAGAATATTAGTAACCAAAATGACTATATACCCCCTAACTCCCCAGCTAAGCTTAATTGCTTGTATTAGGAGTGAGTTCACGTCGGTAGCGTAATGGCCAGGATTCGAACCCGGGACCTAACTACCGTAAGACGACTCCTTAACCACTAGCAACCGACGGTTGAACGATTCCGAGCCATGCCATGATGATGGCGAGTGAAACTGAGGGTTACAACTAGTAATTACAATATTAAGGCTAGAATTTTACCTGAGCCTTGTTGTTCCTGTTGTCCCTGCTGCCCCTGTTGTCCTTGGGGTCGACCTTGTTGTCCTTATAGACCTCGTTGACCCTTTTGACCTTTCTGTCCTTTTGGTGGCTTCCCTTGCCCTTGGTGGAGGACGTTATCCTTGAGCTGGTGGACCTTGGTATCCTTAAACCACTGGAGGAGGGTATCCTTGAGCTGATGGAGGATGGTATCCTTACTGGTGGTGACTATAGTGCCCTTGCTGGTGGTGACCATATGGACGTCCATGAGAACCATGGCCTTGACCTTGTGGACGACCATGCAAACCCTGGTCTTTGCTACCTTTACCATGCTGTCGAAGAAATGCAAATATGGTAGTTTATACATTTATTATGCGTACAGCTAAGGAGTGGAATTGCCTACCTGAGTCTGTGTTTCCTGAAAGCTATAACCTCGGAATCTTCAAGTTTCGAGTGAATAGGTTCCTTCTAGGCAAACGTGATCCATCGTAGACCACATCGTCACTTCCGACCAGGTGAGATAGTGGTCAAACGTGAGGCTATCATACATAAAAAATAGTTTCTGAAATATTTTTTACCTCAAAAAAATTAAATTAATTTAACTTCACCTGTATAGCGGGATACTTGCCCCTTGAGGACTTAATTCTTATTTTATTAATAAAAGTACTAAATAATACCTGTTTTTCCTGTTTGTTTGATGTGAGCAGCACCCTGAAAATATCATCTTAACATTACATTTCAATTCAAATAGTTAATTAGTTATTGTTTTGTAATACTGCCATCTGACCTTCCAACCCCAAGAGGTGCGCCTGCGCCAGAAGCTCGTCCGTCAATCAGCAGGTCTACGGGCTTACAGGTAATGTTGACTTGGCCCAAGGCACATTGTTGAAGTCGATGCCAAAACCATCGGAACGTCTGATAATGACGTCTACCCACATGTGTCACTACGATTACACATTTCATTAGATGGCACGGGGAGACTTATGATGTGGTAGGTCTAAGCGAGTGGACAGGAAAGTCTAAAGAATTATATTGTTTGAAGTAACCCAACGCATGGGTCACCTCTTTTCCTTGGAGAGGGCGGTTCTGCTTGCGGTAAATGGAAATATTAAATGTGTTATATTAAAGCCCTAAAGGAAGAGAGGCTTTGCCACTCTCGTTGCTCAGGGTGTACCACGAGGAGGTTCTTTGGCCCTGTACCCCAATTAAGGTTTGTGTAGGTAGGTATTAACGAAATATTAACAAGACGGTAAATACCTTTTTACTTTCTTTTGCAGGTTTTTTCTCGTCCGTTTCTGAATCTGTTTCAGAGCCTGTTTCGGAACCTGTTTCGGAACTTGTACCGGAACCTGTTCCTTAACAATGTTCTTCCTGTGAGTGATATACTGAACCTTGTTCCTCCTGTGAGTCATATTCCGACCCATGATCTTCCTCTGAGCCATTGTCTGAGCCCTGGCTGTAATCTTACTCCTCATCTTCGTGTTCTGGCTCTGAATAATCTTCTTGTTCAGTGTGAGATTGCTCAGATCCTGAATCAGCATTTGGTTCAATCTGTGATTTATTCGCTGGCTTCGTCGACTCTTTTCTCTCATCTAAAGAAAAAGAAGGTCATGTTTGCAGTAAACGAAACGAATATATGCAACGAGGGCATCGAAATTCAATATACGAATTCATGATATTGTTGGAAGTTTGCGCAAATATCACACATTGAAATAAAAATATTTTACACTATTTCCGACATTTCGGTTGCTTTTCGCAAGTCATCGCACTCGCTGAAGGCTTAATAGGTATGATTAGCGTAGCCGTTAGCGGCCGTAGCGCTTCAGCGCCACGAAGCCGTCAGTGCTGACCACCGCACACACGCCTCTGCCTTCAGGGAGCGTTTTAGTCTCGATTCGAGCGAATACCATTTAGCGAGGACAGTCAAGCTTCTGTATTCCTTTGCTATCAGCAGGATACCAAAACGACCCGCGCTGACCATCGCTGAAGTTGTTAACGCTGACGAGCAACATGTGTCTAAAACCAGCCCTAGACCGAAGTCGGTCAACTGTTCAAAATGGTCACTTTGTCAATTGATAATGGTTCGATTGTTTTGGGCCACCTCACCTGGGCAACCTCACCTGCAATCCATGACTCCTGCTGATTGACGGCCAAGGTACTGGTGCAAGCTTTCCTCTCGGATTTGGAGAATCAGACGGCAGTCGCACCGGTGAAACCCAGAAAAATTTACAGGAGGAATAGGAGAATTGAGTCCGGGCTCCAAAGTACTTTTTTATATTAATTCTGTCAATTGTCTCCACCCCGCTGGATGGTGAGAAGCTAGGGTGAAGTCCAGAAGATATTGGCCACCATCCCAGATGCTGACGATCCTAAAATGGTAGCCCCTACCTTGACGGCCACAAAAAATGCTTTTTCACGCCCCGCTTGAAAAACCCGGGATTGTAAGAAGGAAACATGTGCGCGGAAGCAATCGAAATTTGGGCGGAAGATCAACCTTCTTGGACAATTATTTGTGTAAATCACAGAATAGTTTTGAGTTGGTGACACTTGGTAAAGAGAAAGATAGATTAAAAATTTTGATTATCGCTCGCTTAATAATGTGCCTGTTAGATGGCAAAAGGCTCGCCCCCTATTACATAACTGGCGTATCGTGGGTGTGTAATACAACTCTGCCTGCCCCTTCGGGGATACAGGCGTGAAGTTATGTTAACATATGTTTCGTTAAATAACTTCTAAGAGATGTAAAATAAACTTACCTCGATTCTCTTGACTTAACTGTATCAACTGTTGGTCCGTATTCATTAATAATCTTCTTGGTTTGGTAATGAATTTCGAAAGGTATTCTAAGGATTATTTATTTCACCAAATTATACTCCCTGCCGCCAAAACTTTTGTTATGAGTATAAAGGAACGTAAGAATAAAGTTATAAATGTAAAAAAAAATACTGCATGTTGGTTGTAGTTTTAATTGTAGAGTTTATTTTTTGTTCGTGGAAACACACACACATTCATTTTTGTAGAGTCTTTTTTTACATGTTTGCTTTTTTTTAACAATTGCAAAATATGATGCATAATAATCTTTTATTAACTTGCATTGATTTCGTTGGTTAATATTGGTTGACGTAAATATGAAATTTGTTATTCATGCTGTCATATTCTGCCATGTTGACAGAACTCAGATAGAAGATTTTTTTTTCTGCTTCATGACTTTTTTATGTAACTTATCTTTTTAGACTAGCCAGCAGGCTAAAGGCGGCTTTCTGCGATGCGTGATTCTGCGATCGAACGCAGACCAACGCGACGACATACTGTGAAAAGAGTGTCGCCTGTGAAAGCGCAGCATAGCAGCGCATTGCATCTGCAACTGCAAAGGCGACCGATAGCACCATGGAAAGCCCGTCTGCCTTCTGCGCATTATAAACTATGCAGAATCACGCAGCGTGGAGAGCCGCCTTTAAAGACTATTTATATATTAATAATAACAAATATTCTCCGACATTCATTTCGGTTTGATTGCGTTCAGGGGTCAGCAAGTGCATAGCCGGGTAGAGGGATTGTGGTCGCAGCACTAGTGGGACCGGTGGGTGTCACGCGGTGCTGAGACGACAATCTTTTGATGAGGCCGTCAAGCTGAGTGCCACAATTGTTAACATGGTACGTGTATGTAATGGTGACCCTCTTTCCTGAGACTTTACCTTCAGCTTACCATCAGGCGAGGTGAAGTCAAATTGACGTGTCCTAAATATAGAAAAAAAAACTACACAGCGCTTTCTAGACCTAAAGTAAGCATAGTTTAACTAGCTTGTGTTATGGGTTCCAGAATGCGGATAAACATACTTAAGACACTAAGCTAAGGTAATCAAGAAATTTGAATTTGTAAAGCCAGTTTTCTCGTTGACTCTAAAGTGTGAATTCCAAAACATATGTACCTTGTACGCAGTATTGCGCTAGCTACTTAAAATAGTGCAGACTTGATATGATAAACAAACAACTTGACGGCCTCTGTGGCGTAGCGATAGTGCATTCGACTGCTACGACAGGGGGCGTGGGTTCGATTCCCGCTCAGTGCAAATATTTGTATGCATGAATGTGTCTATTTGCATCGGTCTGGGTGTTTCTATGTATAATATGTATGTATTTACAAAAAAAAGTATATAAGTATGTTTATACGCATTGTGGAAGCCATAACACAAGCTAGTTAAACTATGCTTACTTTGGGTCTAGAAAGCGCTGTGTAGAATGTCGTAGAATATTTGTTACATAACATAACATAAACTCACGCCTATATCCCCGAAGGGGTAGGCAGAGGTGCTAGGTGGCGAGCCTATTGCCATTAACCGGGCACTTATAAACCTGCGATAAATACACACATAACTTCGAAAAGCATCGAAAATTCATTGGTGTGTGCCATGGTAAAACCAGTCTTTTGTCCATACCACTAGGCTACCGCGGTTATTAGAATATTTGTTATTATTAATAAAACTATTTTTAACGGATTCTATCGCTACGGCTATTATTTGATTTATTATTTAGCGGCCATGTTGCCGGTCCGACCATGGCTGCTGAAAAGCAAAACTGAAAAGTTTTATTTAAATGTGTAACATTCGCGTAAACTTCCCTCTTTATTATATGACCTATTTGAAAAAAACAGGTGTTTCCGCTTGCTCCTACTAAGTTCTCCTACTGGTAGGAGCACGAGGATAACCTATTCCTCGTGCTCTTACTTTTCAGTAGGAGCACGAGGAACACTTAGTTTTATTTCCTGTTGGTCACACTCTTCTCACAATATAGCTTCTGGGTTAGATTCGGTTAGAACTGTGACCCCAACAGCGCCGGAACCACTAGTCCAGAAAGTTGGATTCCGATAGCAAGCTGGTAGCTAGTGTTAAAAAAATCTGTCAATCTTTGTTAGTAGGAGCACAAGGATATGCTTATCCTTGTGGTCGTACCGGTAAGAGCATAAGGACATATTGGTCCTCCTGCTCCTACCGGTAGGAGCAAGCGGAAGCATCCAAGAAAACAGAGGACCACTGATCATTTATTGAGGTTATCCTTTCGAGGACTTCCCGTGGGTGCCCGGCAATGGACACTTGGGGAGAACACAGTGTGGTTTTAGTCAGTCAGATTCCGACACGTCCACCCCATCGTTGACACCAATGGGGTGAAGCCTGCGGGGGTTTCAACACGTTAAAAAAAAGGGGGACCACTAATAACTCTAAATATGCTAATCACTACATAGTATAAAACAAAGTCGCTTTCTCTGTCCCTTTCTTTTTTTTTTTTGTGCGGAAATCCCTTCGGATACCCCCCCGCCGGCCAGCGGGGGCAGTTATGTCGGGCTTGACCAGACTAAAACCGCACGCCGTCTCGGGTCTACAGACGCCGGGGTGTAAGGTTACCCATAGAGCATATCCCTCACACTCCGACTGACCCTGGGACACCTGGAGCGACCCCTCCCCCCGCGGGCCCTGCAGGCCCGCCATTCCCCGACCCCCTCGTGCAATGGGGTGAGCTGGCTCTGAAGAAGGCCGGTTGGTCAGACTCTTGGCCGTTGACGTTGACGCCAGCTACTCCAGAGGAGCAATCAATGATGCGTCATCGCCCACGTTGCCCAGGGTGTACCAAACTTGGAGGTGATCCAACCAGTCGCACCCCCGCTTTCTCTGTCCCTATGTCCCTATATTCCTATGTATGCTTAAATCTAAGCAACGCATTTTGATGCGGTTTTTTTTAATAGATAGAGTGATTGAAGAGGAAGGTTTATATGTATAATAACATCCATTGCACCCGTGCGAAGCCGGGGCGGGTCGCTAGTAAAGATATATAATCCTTACCTGTATTGCATGAGTTGGTACCTATACTCCGAAGCGCGTTGGTGAGCTACCACATCCTTGGTGCCAACCGTCAGTTTCCAACCCACATTGTGTATTTAAACGGGAACTGTCTTCCAACATATTTATAACGCCATTGCTGATAATCTTCGTGCAAGATGCGTTAGCTCATTTTAACGAGAATCCCGTAATTGCTGGAAACGAAAATTGAGGTATACAGATCTGATCCATGGTGTATGGAGACCTACCAAGTTCTATAGTCCAAGCGAACCTGAACTGCAAGTCCTTATAACCCAAATCACTGGTGGTAGAAATTTGATGACACAAATTTGTCACAAAATTCGGCCGGGTGGGTACGATTGCGAAAAACCCTCCATAGTAATCTAATTTCGGTTTGATTGCGTTCAGGGGTCACCAAGTGCATAGCCGGGCAGGGGGATTGTGGTCGCAGCACTAGTGGGACCGGTGGGTGTCACGCGGTGCTGCGGCGACAATCCTCTTCTGATGAGGCCGTCAAGCTGAGTGGCATCATTGCTAACATGGTACGTGTATGTAATGGTGACCCTCTTTCCAGAGACTTTACCTTCAGCTTACCATCAGGCGAGGTGAAGTCAAATTGACGTGTCCTAAATATAAAACAAAAAAATTAAGTGTGGAAGAGAAAGAAAGTGGACAAGCCAATATTTCAATATTTCTTATTTTGGTATTCCCCTTCTACCGGGCCCCAGCGGAAGCGGCATGGCCAGTAGGCCTTTTTTTGTCATGAAACAACCGCAGTTGCGGACTGAAGTTCCGAGCAATCGATTCTATGGAACACATTCATCCCGAAATCGAACCCGAAGACGGCACGAAGACAATTGAAGTGACATCATGGCATCTTCTTTTTCGTGCGGAAATCTCCGACTCGCACCAACCGAAACGGCACACTGTCTCAAATATCTATTGCCGGGGTGTTAGGTGGCCAATAAGGCTATTAAGCCCAGTGAAGGCTGTTTCTGTAAGGAGGACAGGCGGCCTCACCTGCCACACCCAGGCCTGCGCTCATCAAGGACGGAAGTCGTTCCGCGAACTCCAGCGTCTGAGTCGCAACTTCATGGTTCCTACACGGCTAAATGCTACATCTTCGTATTATGGGAAGTTTCGGATATTTTATGGAAGCCCCCCAAATCCCCTCTTTTTTGTCGGGGCGCCAATCCTAGTTGGAAGTAACGGTTGCACTTTTACCACTCGACCTTCCCATAATTTGGTTTGGTTGGCTGTACGGAACAGCCATCTGATCTCACAGCCCTGAGAGGAAAACCTGCGCCAGAGTCTCGTCCTTCAATCAGCTGGTCTACCGTTCTTATTTGTAAAACAAAATTCTAATAGTACTTATTTAATTTTAACAAAGTTTTTTTTTTACGTACGGAAATCCCTTCGGATACCCCCCCGCCGGCCAGCGGGGTCGGTTATGTCGTGCATCGACTAAAACCGCACGGTGTCCTGCCCAAGTGTCCATTGCCGGGCACCCCGGGTGAGCCCTCGAAAGGATAACCCCAAGGTTATCGGCGGACCTTGGCCGCCAGCGCAGCCTCGCCTGATGGGGTCGGGTTTTATCCCGCGTCGGTGAGTAGGCAGGCGTGTGTAGGACACACACTACACACCTCCGCCACGGCCTGCTTCTGTAAGGACGGCGAGTCGGCCAACTGCCGTCCTCAGGTCCCGATCATGGAGGTCGGTAGTCCCGGGCGTAGATGAGTCTGCGGCGTCCTCATTTGAGTATTCCTTATTTAATTTTATAGTTTGTTTATTGTAGACCCAGGCGTAGATGAGTCTGCGGCGTCCTCATTTGAGTATTCCTTATTTAATTTTATAGTTTGTTTATTGTAGACCCATATCTTCTGGACTTCAACCTATATAGCTTCTCACCATCCAGCAGTCACCCCAGCAGAAGCAGGCCGGGACGGTGGGGCGACTAGCGCCCCTCCCCCAAACCGGGGCAAGACGGGGACACCATGGTTCCCAAACCCGAGGGGGCCATCTCGAAACCGGAGATGGCCCAGGGTCAGTCGGGGTGCGAGGGATATGCTCTATGGGCAACCTTAGACCCCGGCGTCTGTAGACCCAAGACGGCGTACGGTTTTAGTCGGTTCAAGCCCGACATAACCGCCCCCGCTGGCTGGCGGGGGGTATCCGAAGGGATTACAGCACGAAAAAAAAACAAAAAACAAAAAGGGTGCAGTCAATTGACGGAACGAATAATAAAAAAATTAAAAAAACATGTAGCTACATTGTTTGTTATCTCGATGAATGATATTTTTGAATCTATTAAGCTAGCTTAGCTGGCGGGGTTAGGGGGAAATCTGGTAATTTCGGTTACTTTATATTTATTTTAATTTATTCACAATCCGATCTGATTAAGTAATAATTTAATTTGAATTACTAAATTGTTATTCAAATTCAAATTCATTTATTTGCTCAAATGCGGTTATACAGATGTTACAATATTTTTTTGTACAGCACATTTACCATTTTTATGGCATGCAAACATTAAATTACACATACAATCAATATAATTAGGTATTACACGGCAACATATACTTATTAAATTTACACGCAAGTCAATTCGTTCTATTTAATCGCTGAATTATAATAATAAGCTAATAAGAATGTCAGAACAGTCAGAACAAAATGACCCATTGAATTTTCGACTGTACTCGTACTAGCATAGATTTTAAGATCAATGTCACCAGATTTTAATGTCAATAAGCTTTCCTGTCAATAGACTTCAATAAATTTCGATGTCACCAAATTACAATACAATCACTAAATTAAGATGTCAATACAATTTAAGTTGGGAATGCCAAGAATAATAAATATTAGTCACATTTAGTCATTTACAATCAAAAAATTCTTGCAAATCATAAAAGAAATTATTTATTGTATTAGTTTCGACCTAAATTGAGTCCTAGGCAGTTCCCTGATTGCCTTTGGAATGTGATTGTAAATCTTAATGGTCATTATGAAACAGTTTTTTTGGTAAAAGCTAGTTCTGCACATCTCAAATTTTATTTTAGTGGGGTCTCGAGATTCAAATCTACATGTTGCACTTGCTTTAACAAACAAGTGACTTTGGTTTCTCACGAACATGCCTACCTCCAATATGTAGACATACACCAAAGTCAGCACCCCCAGTCTCTTAAAGAGTGGTCTACAGGTTTCTAGGGGCCCTACCCCGCATACTGCTCTTATGCACTTTTTTTGCTTCAAGAACGCTCTCTCAATATCAGTTGAATTGCCCCACAACAGTATACCATAGCTTAATATCGAAGCAACGTGACCGTAGTACGCTATAAGAGCTGGCAATTTTCTTAAGTTGTGTTTCTAAGCTGACGCAGGGCAAATACAAATCTATTTACTTTCTTGCATACTGCATCTATATGCAGCTTCCAGTTACAGTGTTCGTCTAATATGAGACCTAAAAATCGAATGTGACTGTCCCTGCCTATTGTAACACCGTTCAACGTTAAATTAAGATTTTGAGGTTTTTGTTTATAGTTTCTGAATTCAATGTAATGTGTTTTCGATAAGTTTACTTTTAGGTTATTTAAACTAAGCCAAATTCAGTATGTCTCTCATTGTTAGGTGCACAATTTCATCATGATCGTGATTAGGATTGCTAGGTATAACAATTGATACGTCGTCAGCAAAGAGAACACATTTTTGGGAAGTGATACCCGGCAAATCATTGATGTACAGAAGGAATAGAAGAGGGCCCAGAATGCTACCTTGGGGGACTCCCGACTTCTTAATTTGAAATTTAGATCTGTACTGCGTTAGTGTTCGATTCTCGTTCATACGGGCTATTTCTACACATTGATTTCTATCGTAAAGATAGATACGGAGCCAGTCCAAAGCTGGACCTCGATAGCCGTATCGTTTGCACTTATCAAGTAGTATCTCAAAATCTACCGTATCGAAGGCCTTGCTCATGTCCAAGAACACTACCGTTACCGTATTGCCCCTATCCACGTTTTCTGTTATGGTTTTGACTAAAGAGAAGGCTGCTAACGTGGTAGATTTGCCCATCTATGGGAGTAGTAATTAACGTCTTATTATTCTCTATACATTCAATTTGATTGTAAGTTCTTACGGCATCAGCTTTATTTTTTACAACCTCCCAAGTAGCTCGACTCTTATTTCTTGAGTTTTTAATAAATGTATGATTTGTAATTTTTTAGACCTAATTATACATTTTTTTTAGAATTCTAGTGTAATTTATATATATTTCTTTTAAATTATTAATGTCATTATTTTGTTTTAGATATTTATAGTTATTTTATATAAATTTGCTGTACCCAAACCAATGAGGGTTGCCAGGTTGCCAAACCTAATAGCCGGACAGACCAGCCAGTTTGGCCGGACATTTGGGTAGAAAGGCCGGACACCCTACATTATCGAGGATTTTGTGTCTCAGTTTTAATAGGTATGACAATTTTTTTTAATGTAAAATCAAGCTTTATTATTATTGTCATAAATCTTGTTAAATTCTCATTAAATAATAAATAAAATCGAATGCCAAATCAGTCTTAAGTTGGTACTTTATTATTAATCAGTCAAATAGTCATCAGTCAAAATTAAATTCTAGATACTTTAAACATTTATCAACATTTTTAAATTCATCTTAAATACTAATGAAATAATACTCGGCCACGCTCGGCGCTCGCTCGTTTGCGAAATGTAAAAAGCCTAACAAAAGCCGGACTAGCCTAGCCGGACCACGTTTATTTTGGCCGGACACGCAATCAAAAAGCCTACCTATGTCCGGCTTTATCCGGACGCCTGGCAACCCTAAATGCAATAAAGATTATGACATTGACCGGCTTGCCGGTGAGGTTGGCCCTAGGCCCTATAGGGCCCTATAGATCTTGGTAGGACCTCTCATCATTACCATCCTCCGAATCTTTTCCCAACTCAGTCCGAGTCGGCTTTTCAGTGTAACTATGAATCGACCGCTACCACTCTGGTAATGTTGTGTTGAGCTACTTGCACTTTGTACCAATGGTTGTGAATACTTCGAGATTTGAATAAAACCACTGTGTCCTGATTGCATAGCTAATTATTTCATGTGATTCTTCTCACCGGCCCCTAAGGGCAGCGAGGAATCCGCTTTTGGGCGTGTAGCTTCCTTGACATGGATAACGGCAGCTCCCTGGGTTGGGTTTACACCTCTCTGGGCTAATTATTATTATTTTTTTTTGTATAGGGTGTGGGTTGTTGGCCGACAGACCTCTACAACCTTACGCGAACAGTGTGGCGAGCGCATAGGGCTCTCAGCCGAATCTAATTATTTAATAAAATATAAACAGTCTTATACTGCAGTCGGTAACCAAACCATACAGCGATGTAAAAAAAAATGGTACAACGCCATCTATCGAGGTTGACCTTAAACTTTTTACTTACTTAATTTAAATCAGTCTTAAACACCATCACCATTCTCATAGCGATTGCGCAGTGGCGTCCGAAGTTTACACTTTAGAGCCATAGTTCCTTTACCGTTATTAATTGGTAGGTCGGTTTATCTGGCAGCGACAGCCGTCTAACCGCCCAAACTTGTAAGGTGCGCCTGCGCCCTTGCCTCCACAGACTTGCAGGTTAAGTTGGCTAAGGTCTCAAAGATATTGGTTCCCCCATAGAGCTAAAAAACTCACCATTTTAATGGTCAAGTCTTGCTAGTTCTGGTCGTTGTCTGGGTCTCCTGGTCCACCGTCAGGAGCCTCTTGCGCTGCTGCAGCAGCGTCGTCACCTCCAGGGCCCTCGATTCCCATCATCTGCATTAAAGCTGGGCAGCAGGAACAGAGGAGAGCCATACAGCAGGCACACATGCCACAACCACTTGCCGCAGACCCCATACCTGAAGATCACGACATGTTCTTACCCAGAATAGTTGGTAGTTTAGTGGTTACGTTACGATCGAGAAGCCATTACACTACGGACGTGAATACAATACAAGCAATTCAGCTTAGGTAGAGGGGGGGGGGGGGGGCGGTGTTTCGGGGGACTATAATTTCGGTTACTAATATTCTTATCAAAACTAGTTAACTAAATTAAACTAGTCGTAGGTTTTCATCTGCGTGGACTAAGATCTGGGTTTTATATTTTTGCGCGGAACCCTAACACTATTTAAAATCGGTTCAGCCACTTCGGTGATTACCCAACTAACAGACAGAAAGACAGACCGACACATAAAAAAATTAAATATATTGAAATAAAGCTATTTTTGACGGACTCTACCGCGATTTATTTGATGTTATTTTATTGAGCTGAGTGAGACGAAGTCGAGCGAAAGCCCCTCATACCAGACTTCAGGATTTTCTTTGTCACAGGTCTCCTCCTAAACTACTAATCCAATCAGAAACAAATTTGGCATGATTAAAGAGGTCAATCAGAGGAAGGTTTATGGATATATTTTGAAAAAATTAATGCTACCACAGAGGAATGATCACCGTTAAAAAAATTCCAGATGGAATTACATAATAACCGCTCGAGACACTGTGACCAAACTTTACACGCTCAGAAAGCATGTCCAGAGTTGTGATTTTCAAAAAGAATTTTCAAAATCGGACTTACCACGGAGGAATGATCACTGTTCAAAATTTTCAAAATCTGATTCCGCAAAAGCGGTCAAATCTATTGGACAAGAATCGCGATGTCTCACTCAGCTCAACATTGCAAGCAGCGATTCGCCTTGCAGACCTAGTTATTTTCACTTACAACACTATCATTAAAGAAATGTTTTTTGTCATAATTATCGTACATACGCTCATACGCATTTATTAAAAAGTTAACAGCATAAAAGCTGTTATTTAAACATCACAAACAGACACTTCAAATTCATTAATTTGAATAGATGCGAAAGTGTGTATGAATCTTTGATAGTTATCACGTATCTCTGTAAGCACTGAATAGATTTTGATGAAATTCAGATAGCCTAGGTTCTGGGATAACACGGTGGCATCAGCGGCATTTGCCTCGGAGTATCAGTTTAGTAATTCCTTTCAGGGTAACTGTATACGCTTCTACAACAAGCTTCCTAGGGAAATGAAGAATCTACCTCTTCATAAGTTTAAAAGCCAAATTAAAAGTAAACTCTGCCAAAAAGGCTACTATAAAATTCAAGACTATTTAGACGACAAACAAGCTTGGATATGAACTGTTTGCTCTCTCTCTATGCTACTCAAATGAAATATTGTACTTAGGTTAAGTAAATATATTTGTAAATAGACCAAAAAAAAAGCAGCCCGCTGAGTTTCTTGCCGGAGTCTTCTCTTCGGGGCCTACCGCGCAAGTGTCGTCGATATCACAGCCGTCGAAATGTTGCATAGGTCAAGGTCGACGGCCATTTTGTACCGCCCCATTGATAATCGATGCCGGTGCGGCGTAAGAATGAATGAAACGCTGTTTTTGACAGTTAAATAGCTGCCGCCTACAAAATTCAAATCGTCGGCGTCGCTTTGAAGTGTTATTTCATTACGACAACTCATGAGCTGTCGTTTTGAATATTATTTTCTTTTCCGACGGTTGATTACGATGCCGATTGCACATAACACTGGGCTACTATGGCTTTTATGGGTGCGACTGCTGACGAGTGGGTTCTGCCCTCCTATTGCACCTAACACTGGGCTGCTATGGCTTTTATGGAGGCGACTGCCGACGAGTGGGTTCTGCCGTCCTATTGCACCTAACACTGGGCTACTATGGCTTTTATGGGGGCGACTGCCGACGAGTGGGTTCTGCCCTCCTATTGTACCTAACACTAGGCTACTATGGCTATTATGGGGGTGACTGGGTTCTGCCCTCCTATTGGACCTAACACTGGGCTACTATGTCTTTTATGGGGGCGACTGGGTTCTGCCCTCGTATTGCACCTAACACTGGGCTACTATGGTTTTTATGGGGGCGACTGCCGATGAGTGGGTTCTGCCCTCCTATTGTACCTAACACTGGGCTACTATGGCTTTTATGGGGGCGACTGGGTTCTGCCCTCCTATTGCACCTAACACTGGGCTACTATGGCTTTTATGGGGGCGACTGGGTTCTGCCCTCCTATTGTACCTAACACTGGGCTACTATGGCTTTTATGGGGTCAACTGCCGACGAGTGGGTTCTGCCCTCCTATTGCACCTAACACTGGGCTACTATGGCTTTTATGGGGGCGACTGCCGATGAGTGGGTTCTGCCCTCCTATTGTACCTAACACTGGGCTACTATGGCTTTTATGGGGGCGACTGGGTTCTGCCCTCCTATTGCACCTAACACTGGGCTACTATGGCTTTTATGGGGGCGACTGGGTTCTGCCCTCCTATTGTACCTAACACTGGGCTACTATGGCTTTTATGGGGTCGACTGCCGACGAGTGGGTTCTGCCCTCCTATTGCACCTAACACTGGGCTACTATGGCTTTTATGGGGATGACTGCCGACGAGTGGGTTCTGCCCTCCTATTGCACCTAACACTGGGCTACTATGGCTTTTATGGGGGCGACTGGGTTCTGCTCTCCTATTGCATCTAACACTGGGCTACTATGACTTTTATGGGGGCGACTGCCGACGATGGAATTTCGTCCTCCAACTGATTCGCTTATTCCTTCTTTCTGAAACATACGAAAACAACAAACAACACAGCATAAACGTTTAAGTAGGTAAGGTAAAGATTAAATAGTGTTTTAATTAGTCGCAGGTACAATAGGAGGGCAGAACCCAGTCGCCCCCATAAAAGCCATAGTAGCCCAGTGTTAGGTGCAATAGGAGGGCAGAACCCAGTCGCCCCCATAAAAGCCATAGTAGCCCAGTGTTAGGTACAATAGGAGGGCAGAACCCACTCGTCGGCAGCCGCCCCCATAAAAGCCATAGTAGCCCAGTGTTAGGTGCAATAGGAGGGCAGAACCCAGTCGCCCCCATAAAAGCCATAGTAGCCCAGTGTTAGGTCCAATAGGAGGGCAGAACCCACTCGTCGGCAGTCACCGCCATAAAAGCCATAGTAGCCCAGTGTTAGGTACAATAGGAGGGCAGAACCCAGTCGCCCCCATAAAAGCCATAGTAACCCAGTGTTAGGTGCAATAGGAGGGCAGAACCCAGTCGCCCCCATAATAGCCATAGTAGCCCAGTATTAGGTACAATAGGAGGGCAGAACCCACTCGTCGGCAGTCGCCCCCATAAAAGCCATAGTAGCCCAGTGTTAGGTGCAATAGGAGGGCAGAACCCACTCGTCGGCAGTCGCCTCCATATAAGCCATAGTAGCCCAGTGTTAGGTGCAATAGGACGCCAGAACCCACTCGTCGGCAGTCGCACCCATAAAAGCCACAGTAGCCCAGTGTTATGTGCAATCGGCATCGTAATCAACCGTCGGAAAAGAAAATAATATTCAAAACGACAGCTCAGGAGGTGCCGTAATGAAATAACACTTCAAAGCGACGCCGCCGATTTGAATTTTTGTAGGCGGCAGCTATTATTAACTGTCAAAAACAGCGTTTCATTCATTCTTACGCCGCGCCGGCATCGATTATCAATGGGGCCGTACAAAATGGCCGTCGACCTTGACCTACGCAACATTTCGACGGCTGTGATATCGACGACACTTGCGCGGTAGGCCCCGGGGTGGTCCATTTGCCAAACATTCGATTTTTTATGACGTTTTGTAAGTGCCGTATTAATGGTCTATACAGAATAAATGGTTTTTGACTTTGAATTTGACTGAGTTTCACCCCGGTTTCACTTCTTCTCCTCCTTCTGGTTAGGTTTATACGGTTTTCGTGAATGCGACTGCCGTAACGTCTGATCTCCCAAACCCAAGAGGTGCACCTGCGCCAGAGTCTCCGCCATCAATCAGCAGGTGTACCGCCTTGTAGGTGAGGTTGGATGGGTCCGAAGGTCTTGGGACCCCATTCACACAAGCTGCGTTTACCGTAGCTGATGTAGGTGATGTCTTCACCCGGGCCTGATCGTTTTCCAAACTGTATTCTCAAAAACTGTACCCCAACCCTCGTTAATTCTCTTACTACGCTAATGAATAAACTAAGAATCCAGTGCAGGGTGTGACTGAAATAAATTGAGCTGAGCGAGCAGGACTCTTACTTGAAAATAGACATCTTACTACGGTCGCGCGCTTAGCTAAGGCCGCGCGCTCGTCAAACTGTTTATCGGTGATTATTCCTCAATGGTACATCGGACATGAAGCATCTCGCTTCAAAATACTCCTCAGTGTCCACACTATCACCGTGGTCAATTTGGTCAAGACCGCGCGAGTGGTTACGGAGGAGTTCAGTCACCAACAAACGGCTATGGCGCGTATTAGAGCTCCTCGTGCAAAGTGCAATGGAATAGAATATAAATTTTTATTCGGAAGAAACACAGTGTGAAAGATGTGTCATAATTTTTTCCTGAACTGTGCTTCGCTGATCTATCTTAGCTTAATTAAGACAGACTATGATTGATTACCTTGCTGTTGTTGTTGCTGCTGGGGTGGATAGCCATGTGGCGGTGGGTAGCCTTGAGGCGGTGGGTAACCCTGAGGCGGTGGGTAGCCATGAGGCGGGGGATAACCTGCCGGTGGATATCCCGCGGGTGGACCGTAGTACCCTTGCGGCGGACCATGGTATCCAGGTGGGGGGTAGCCGGGGTGCCCAGGCGGTGGATATCCTGGATTTGGCTGATGGAAGCATGCAAATATATATTAGTTTTTTAAAACAGCAGTTGTATTATACTGTTTCGATATTACGTTTAGGTAGGAATTATTTAGACAGCCAATGAAATAGCGCGATCAAATGTTGTGTTCCAATGGCAATATAAGTACGAATTGCGTTTACAAATCAATAATATCAATACCAAAAAATTTACTGCACAAAAACTGCAATAAAATGTAGGTCGCTGCGGAAACTACAATCACACAGGAGGGACAATTCGTGAGCAAAACCTATCTAGAAATAATAATTAAAAAAAACACAAGAAGGTGCGGTGGTGCAACCGGCGCGGGGCGGTGTTGTGGGCCGCCGCTAAATATTATTGGATATCTATTTAAATCTTAAAGCCTGTATCCCCGAAGGAGTGTGTATTACACACCCACGATTCGCCAGTTATGTTTTAGGTCCCAATGTAATAGGGGGCGAGCCTATTGCCATTTACCGGGCACCTATAGATGGCGCTGAAAAATAAATTCGGAATTAATGGTGATCATTTGAAGAAAGATTGTCAAACTAAAGGGAATTTGTTTATATATATGTCTAAGGTAATCTTCGGAACCACTGCACTTATTGGAAAAATTCTTTCACCATTTGAAAAGTACATTATCACCGGTGGACATAGGCTATATCTTATTTGTGAATTACGATGGCTTGGGTTTAAAAATCTCATATAAATCGAAGCGAAGCGTGGTCGGATTGCTAGTAATAATAAAGTTTAGATAAACAGAAACTAACATAGTAACTCATAATTTTATACTTTCTGTGACAGCATTCAATATCAAACCATTATAATACTTGATTTGAATTTAAAATATAAATAAACACTTTAAAATATTACCGCCGTAAAAATAGAATTTGACAAACGCTGTCAAGTTACAAATTGCAGGTTAAGTTATGAAGAACAAAGACAAGACTACGCTTAGTTTTTTACAAAGAAATAGGTTACATGCTAACATACATTTAACTAGGTCTGCAAGGCGAATCGCTGCTTGCAATGTTGAGCTGAGTGAGACATCGTGATTTGTATTTTGATAATTTTGAACAGTGATCATTCCTCCGTGGCAAGTCCGACTTTGAAAATTCTTTTTGAAAGTCACAACTCTGGACATGCTTTCTGAGCGTGTAAAGTTTGGTCACAGTGTCTCGAGCGGTTATTATGTAATTCCATCTGGTTTTTTTTTTACGGTGATCATTCCTCTGTGGTAGCATTAATTTTTTCAAAATATATCCATAAACCTTCCTCTGATTAACCTCTTTAATCATGGCAAATTTGGTTCTGATTGGATTAGTAGTTTAGGAGGAGACCTGTGACAAAGAAAATCCTGAGGTCTGGTATGAGGAGCTTTCGCTCGACTTCGTCTCACTCAGCTCAATAAATGCAAGAGTACTGGAAAAATCGTCTATTATTTGGAAAATTCAAGTACTCTTCGAGGCTACCCATAATAGGTGTTCCGCTGAAGATCAGGGCCGCACGAAGATCGCCTGCACATCAGCGGGTCCTATGTTCACACTCATTGCGGGAAATCGTGTTTCTAAGCAGATAAAGTCTCATCGGTGGTATAGGTATTGGCTTGTGTACACGTTCGTAGTGTAATGGCCAGGGTTCAAAGCCGAAACCGAGTCGTAAGTCCGACTCCTTAACCATCACTAAGCTACCGCCACTTGGACGTTGGCTCTCCAATTTATTTTTTCATGCAGAAATCCCCTTAGATAACCCCCCTGCCGGCCAGTAGGGTTAATTATAAATTTAGATTGGAAAAAGAGAACATCTAGGACCAGTCCCTTATAGGGGGAATGCTCTGACCAACTGAGCCATCTAGACACGTCCCAGATATTCGAAATTCTCCGATATATTATATACGTCTCAAGGCGACGCTGGAGCCATCTACCGTTTTTTTTTTTTTTTTTTTAAATCTTTATTTATTTCGGGGTTTTGATCCAGTAAGGATATGTCAACCCCATCGTACCTTATATCTAAGTTAAATACAAAAAAGTCTTACGATTAATCCAGTCTACTACATCAATGGTTATAGATGTATCATTGCTGAGCTATTGTGATCAGGTGGCATAATTTTTGGGCTGCTTGTGAAGTTGGCGAACTCATAATAGTTTGTATTAAACCCACATCCAGAGAATTTAATTTTTGTTCCTTAAGAAGAGCCTCACGCTCAGTTTTATTCCGGTCACACTCCATCAGCAAATGTTGCACATCCTCAATTTTATCGCACACTGAACAGTTAGGCGAGTCAGCTTTTTTCATCAGATATGCAAATTTTGCTGATGGAAAGTGACCAGATCTAATTCTTAGAGCTAATTTTATATAATGACGGCTCAATCCATCGTCATCAAACCATGCCACCTGAGGAGGCACAGTCTGAATGGTCTTATACCAAACACCTTTGTCTATAGATCTATGATTAAAATGTGCTACCCACTCATCATAACAGGTTTTTTTAAATTTTGGCACTAACTCCCAATGGTCAGGCAAATAATTTACAGCGGTTCCGTTTACAGCTGCTAACTTGGCTATCCGGTCTGCCTGTTCGTTTCCCTTGAGGCCAATATGCGCTGGAACCCATTGCAATCTTATATCTTTACCACTTTTATTTAATAAAATAATAGTTTTTAAGATTTCATAGGCTCCATCTACCGTTATTCTTGCGAACTACGGATACAATGAATGACTTTACAATCTTTTTTTTTTAATCCGCCACATTAATTCAATGAAATTTTTAAGCAAATGGTATGCTTACTTTTCGGAAAAAGATTATGTGAGACTCGAACCAACTAAAACAGCACGCCATCTCGGGTCTTTAGTAAGGTGGCCCAGAAGGCATTTTCCTCGCACGCCGAGGGTTAGCATAGTTACCTAATTGCTTCCAAAATTCCAATCAGGCAATTCACTTACCAATTTACCTCGCCATGTCTTCCATTTTGAAGCTGTTTCTAACGCTTAGCCGCGGCGACACCGAAAACAGGAGAACATTGAACCTAGCAATGAAGCAGCCCTGGAGGAACCTGCAAGCAAAACCTATGGTTAGAACTGCCTATCTTCAAATAGACTGGTGAAAGAATTTTGGTGGTGGAACTGATGAAATTTTGAAGAAATAATGGTGCTAGGGCGACACTGGAGCCATCTACCGAAATTCCAGCGTCCCCTATTACATTGGGACCTAAACATAACTGGCGAATCGTGAGTGTATAATACACCTCTGCCTACCCCTTCGGGGATACAGACGTCAACTCATGTTATGTGTTACGTTATATATATATATATATATCACGGACAGCCCCCCTTTTCGGGGCAAGATGGGGATACCGTGGTTCCCAAACCCGAGGGGGCCATCTCGAAACCTGAGATGGCCAGGGTCAGCCGGGGTGCGAGGGAAATACCTTACACCCCGGCGTCTGAAGACCCGAGACAGCGTGCGGTTTTAGTCGGTTCAAGCCGGCGGGGGGGTAACCGAGAAGTTTTCGAAAAAGTTACGTATGTATAGAAGAATTCGGGCTTTCCAGGACGTGTTCAGGTAGTTGAGTTATTCAAAGTGTACGCCCTAGAAAAGGACTGGTCGTGAGTCCCGGATGTCCACTTTTTCCGATTTCAATTTGTAGGAAAAATTAGCGTAGGTAATTGCTTCAAAATTTCATGAATTCTTCTCAATTGGAATCTACTTATTAACTAGAAAGGAAGAAAGAAAGAAAAATCTCTTTTATATAACTAAGATCATCATACACCGTTACACAATCGAGCATGTACTCCGCATTGCACCAAAAAAGGAGCCAGTTCAGCATAATGCCAGGCACAAGTAGGTACCTGGCGCTGGTTTTCAACTGGTTCCTAAGTGGAGGACATCCGACATAAATATATATAAGTTCTTAAATTTACAAGAGAAACGAAAACATAACAGGCGTAGCAAGGGGGGGGGGGGGGGGGGGCAGGGGCGCTGCGCACCGGGTGTCACGTTTTTTGGGGTGACACCCACCCGGTCTCTCAACTTTAATAACATTGTACAAACAAAAAAAATCCGTTCCCGCCGGGCGAACGCACAGGTAGATTTCGTGAAGCAATTAATATTATTTTTTAACATGTTTAATTTTTTTTTCTCGAAAACGGTAACTTTTAGCGAAAAATATTTTCAGACATTTATTTTAGACTTAAAAATGGCCTATCGATTAAAAATGCTTCCGACGGCAAGAATGTTCACCGGTTAGAAGTTATGATTTTTTTCCCCAAAAATTTTGGTTTTTCCACCCTCCACTTTTAGTTAAAGTTTTAATCTCATAGGTTTGTAATTAAAAGTTGTTGGTATTCATGTATACTATGGCATAAAATTTTGAACGGTTCGAATATCTTTCATGGAACGTGAAATTTTGAGGAAAATCTGATTTCACAAAAAGTGAGGCCCTACCGTCCCCTTAGGCCGGATTCCACCCGTTCACGAACTTAAACTAAGTTTACACCCAAGCAATTTTTGACCGCAGTTTGAAAGCGATCGGGGAAAAATTGCGACCGTGAGAGTGCCGCAAATTTTGGGAAGTGGAACCATACATACATATAGAAATATATAAACTTTTTGACCAGTGGTCATTTCGGACTCAGGGGGTCATAACTAGACCTCCTATGATATTTTTTTTTTAAATTCGACAGTAGTCAAGAAACCAATAGACCGATTTCATCGAAATCTACCTTTTTTTTTTTTTTTTTTTTTTATCGTGCGGAAATCCCTTCGGATACCCCCCCGCCGGCCAGCGGGGGCGGTTATGTCGGGCTTGAACCGACTAAAACCGCACGCCGTCTCGGGTCTTCAGACGCCGGGGTGTAAGGTTACCCATAGAGCATATCCCTCGCACCCCGGCTGACCCTGGGCCATCTCACCACTAACAGCATCGCTCATCCTGTCTCCTCTGAAAGCAGAGGAGTACGGAGAGCGATGTGTTCCCGCCACGTTTGGTATTGGCCGACGATCAATGCCAACCCTATGAAGGGGTGAAGGGGAAGCCATTGACCGCCGCCCAGGGTGTACCGGCCGCTCCGATTCCGTTCCCCCCGGACTGCAGCGGGATCGGAATCGGAGCGACACTCGAGGAGGTTACCCAACACACACCCCTTACCCAACACACACCCCTCATCGAAATCTACCTAAAAAAATCGCTTGTACAAAAATTTCTTTTTCGGGGATTCCTCCACTAGCACTAGCTCAGCTCTATGTATAATTCCGGGGATTCCCGCAAAAGAGCCTGACGCTGTCGTGGGGATTCCCCGTCATATAATTGCGATCTTTGACGTCTCAGTTGCAAAGGTGATCATTCATTTTGGACCAAAAATGTCTCATTTGAATCGTGAAGTA
Source organism: Cybosia mesomella (assembly GCA_946251805.1). NCBI lineage: Eukaryota > Metazoa > Arthropoda > Insecta > Lepidoptera > Erebidae > Cybosia > Cybosia mesomella. The sequence continues at coordinate 21,206,259 of OX276411.1, forward strand.
TGTTGTTTGGTTTGCGTGAATTGTTAAACGTGTATTATTCTATAGTGATAGATAATAGAAAGTAGTGATAGATAATAGTAAATGTATAGCTTTTTACTTTCGATGGGGTAACACTACTAACTTCCGCAGCGGGTGCCACCCAAGGTAGCTACGCCACTGATCTGCCTACTATGACTAATAGATATACTAGCTGTTGCTTGCGGCTCCGCCAACGTGGAAACACTGAACAAACCTCCGTGAATTTTAAACAAATCCTGCTTTGAATATCGAGTTTATAAGATTTGTAGCATCTAGTGATGTAAAACAGTCTTGCTGATTCTCTGGACAGCGCACCACTACTTCTGTGCTTCAGTACAAATATGAACAAACCAGGGTTGTAATGGCAGTGATATCTTCGAGCCCCGAGCCCCTGGTGGAACGCCGGCCGCTGCAGGCGTTGATATTGTCGATCTCTGTAGCGTCGAGTACACTGGAACAAATTGATATTGAATTATTTAGGCAACTTTTTTCACACAGCTGCTGCCCACAGCTCCACCCGCGTGGAAATCGGATCCTGTTTCCGCTACAAAAAGGGGTGCCCCGCAATGGACACTTGGGGAGGACACCGTGTGTTTTTTTGCACAGTATAGCCAGAGATAAATAAAAAAAAATCAAAGATAATGAAAAGCAGTCCAGCCTTTCTTGAGTTTATCCCAGTCATGTGTTGTGCCGTTGTGAGTGGTAGAGTCAAGCAATGAGTCATTTTGGCCGTTGCATGAATGGGCCGACTCGACCGGGGAAGCACCACCCTCTCACAGAATATCGACGCCAAGTAACAGTATTTGAACTGTTGCGTTCCGTTTGGTGAGTGAGAGTGCCGGGCCCAAACTCCTTTCCCATCCCCTCCCAAACTCCTTTCCCATCCCCTTTCCTTTACAGGGTCGGCAGCGCGAGTGTGACGCCACTGGTGTTACACACGTCCATAGGCCGCGGTAACCGCTTCCCATCTGGTGGGCCGTGTGCTCGTCTGCCACCAAAAAAAAAAAAACCCAGCTGCTGGCCGCGGCTCCGCCCGCGTGGAAATCGGATCCCATTCCCACTACAAAAAGGGGTGCCCCGCAATGGTGTGTTTTTTGCACAGTATAGGCAGAGATAAATAAAAAAAATCAAAGATAATGAAAAGCAGTCCAGCCGTTCTTGAGTTTATCCCAGTCATCACTAACACGACTTTCTTTTATATATAGATATAAGCGGTGATAGCCCAGTGGTGTACGTAACGGACTTACGAGACGAGGTCTCGAGTTCGATCCCCAATCGCCCCGGGCGCACACCTCTGACTTTTCGTAGTTATGTGTGTATTAATATGTTAACTATCGCTCGCTCATTAATGTGCCCGGTAGATGGCAATAGGCTCGCCCCCTATTACATTGAGACCTAAACATAACTGGCGAATCGTGGGTGTGTAATACACCTCTGCCTACCCCTCGGGGATACAGGCGTGAAGTTATGTTATCTATATATATAAAAATGAAACCCGTTTTCCGTTGTCACGACATAGCATGAAAACGGCTTGACCGATTTGGCAGATTTTTTTTTTGTAGTTTTCTAATACTCTGTACAAGGTTCTTACGGAAAAAAATATTAAGAAAATCTCTCAGATTTTTTTTTTCGTGCGCACACCGTACGGTTTTAGTCGATACACGACAAAACCACCCCCGCTGGCCGGTGGGGGGTATCCGAAGGAATTGATCCTCCCCAAGTGTCCGTTGCCGGGCACCCCGGGTAAGCCCTTGAATTCAATACATGGCGGATCATTTTGACGTAGCGAAGCACGTACCGAGCCGCTAGGGTTATATAGATATGAACGTTTGTGAAGATGTTTGTATGTTTGGTATGTTTATTCAATAACCGAATCTGGCTGATATTTGATACGGGAATTGATCATAGTCTGGAATAACATAGGGAACTTTTTATCCCGGGAATAGGTTCCCATGGGAAGCGGGAATGGGAGCAGAATACCACTCGTATAAAACCACGGGCAACAGCTAGTGTTTGATAAGGCCAGAGACCATTACCCGGGGTGCCCGGCAACGGACACTTGGGGAGGACACCGTGCGGTTTTAGTCGAGACACGACATAACCACCCCCGCTGGCCGGCGGGGAGGTATCCGAAGGGATTTCCGCACGTTAAAAAAAAAAAAAATAATAAAGGCCAGAGACCATGATAATGAAAGCTTGAATATGAACTGTTTGCTCTCTCACTATGCTACTCAAACAAAACATTGTAATTAGTTTAAGTAAACATGTTTATAAGGCAGATGCAAGCGGGCAGGCAAGCCGGGGTCGACCTCGCAGAACATACACTGATCAAATTAATGAGATACTGAAAAAAGGGCAGGTCAAAAGCACTCGAAACCGGCGGGCTTGCATGAAAGGTTTAATGACAGTGAAGGAAGCTCGTGAAGTGTGTAAGGACAGAAGCAGATGGCGGGCTGTTGTCTCTGCCTATCACGGAGGGAAAAAGGCGTGAGTATGTTTGTAAATAGACCAGCGTCTGAAGACAAAGCCGCATTCTACTAATGGAATCGTTTCGAAGCGAAACTTCAAAAAACCGAAATGTATTCGAGTGACATTATAATAAAATAATAAATAAATACTCTAGGACATATTACACAACGCCATCTAGACCCAAACTAAGCAGAGCTTGTCATATGGGTTCTAGAATGCGGATAAACATACTTAGATACTTTTTTTTGTAAATAAATACATATAAACACCCAGACCAATGCAAATAAACATATTTGCAATGAGCGGGAATTGGACCCGTGACCTCTGACTTAGTAGTCGAATGCTCTACCGCTACACCACAGAGGTCGTCTAGGTATTAGGTGTTAAATATTAGGTAAACATGTTTGTAACTAGACCAGGGTCTGTAGGCAAAGCCGCAATCTACTAGTGGAATCGTTTCGAAGTGAAACTTCACAGCCCGAAAGGTATGGAAGGACGGAGTCCTCCATGAGCGCAGGCCTGGGGGTGGCAGGTACTAGCGCCCCTCCCCCAAACCGGGGAAAGACGGGGACACCGTGTTTCCCAAACCCGAGCGGGCCATCTCAATACCGGAGATGGCCCAGGGTCAGTCGGGGTGCGAGGGATATGCTCTATGGGTAACCTTACACCCCGGTGTCTGTAGACCCGAGACGGCGTGCGGTTTTAGTCGGTTCAAGCCCAACATAATCGCCCCCTCTGGACAGCGGGGGGGGTATCCGAAGGGATTTCCGCACGGAAAAAAAAGGTATGGGAGTGACATTTTTTAGGGTTCCGTAGCCAAATGGCAAAAAACGGAACCCTTATAGATTTGTCATGTCTGTCTATCTGTCCGTTCGTATGTCACAGCCACTTTTTTCCGAAACTATAAGAACTATGCTGTTGAAACTTGGTAAGTAGATGTATTATGTGAACCGCATTAAGATTTTTACACAAATATAAAAAAAACAATAAATTTTGGGGGTTCCTCATACTTAGACCTGAAACTCAATTTTTTTTTTCCATGAATCCCATACACGTTTCCCGTATCTATGGATAGGTCTTCAAAAATGATATTGAGGTTTCTAATATCATTTTTTTTCTAAACTGAATAGTTTGCGCGAGAGACACTTCCAAAGTGGTAAAATGTGTGCCCCCCCCCCCCCTGTTACTTCTAAAGTACGAGAATGAAAAAACTAAAAAAAATACATGATGTACATTACCATGTAAACTTCCACCGAAAATTGGTTTGAACGAGATCTAGTAAGTAGTTTTTTTTAATATGTCATAATATATATCGTAAACAGCAATTTACCTTTCATTGTCATTCATCTTCTTTCATGTCCGATGTACCATTGAGGAATAATCACCGAAAAACAGTTTCACGAGCGCGCGACCTTAATAAGATGTCCTATTTTCAAGTAAGAGTCCTGCTCGCTCAGCTTAATTTAATTCAGTCGCACCCTGCACTGAATTCCTAGTTATAATCCTCGTAACGATATCCCAGTTGGGTTCAAAGTCCGCTTATTGCTTTTGGTCACCCTGAAAGGAAACCTGCGCCAGAGCCCCGTCTGTAGTTTACCAGGTGCACGGAATTGCAGCTCAGAATCCAAAGGCTGTTTAAGGGCCCTGTACCCCCACCGTTTTAATGGTCTATTCAGAATAAATGATTTTTGTCTTCCACTGAAAGGTCTTCAATCGATCCTTACCTCTCCTTCACCACTTTTAGTTGAACAATCTGACTGGGAGGATGCGTTGATGGAATCATGGTCGTACAAGTCTATGCTGAACACCATCTTTGGCTCAGAATTCAGTGCCTGCAACAGCGTAAACTCTATATAGCGAATATCTACTGCGAGGCTTTACAGGCACGTATGACCCTGTATAACTTTGTTTTCCGTGGGGATATCCCCTCGGATACCACCCCACGGTCAGCGGTGGAGGTTATGTCGGGCTTGAACCGACTAAAACCACACGCCGGCGCCGTCTCAGGTCTTCAGACGCCGGGGTGTGAGGTTATATCCCTATAAGGCATTTTCCTCACACCCCGACTGACACTGGGCCATCACCGGTTTCGAGATGGCCCCCTTCGGGTTTGGGAACCACGGTGTCCCCCTCTTGCCTCGGAAAGGGGGACGCTAGTCACCCGCCATCCCTGCCTGCTTCTGCTGGGGTGACAGGCGGCCTCACCTGCCACTCTCAGGCCTGCGCTCATAGAGGACGGAGGTCGTTTACCTTGAATACCTCAAATGGGTAGGCAGATATTAGAAGGGGCTCTTGGCTAAGTGGTAACCAGATAGGTAAGCACATGGAAAAGTTAAGCCAAACTAGAATATTTAGAATGTTGTAGAATATTTAATACTACCCAGGTCAGTCTCAGTCTCTTCTTTACATATTGAGACCCCTCAGTGCAGGAGAACTCGTTATGCCTTTGGTCTCTGTCATACGAACTTCTTTTACAGGTGGTAGAAATTTGATGACACAAATTTGACACTAAATTCGACCGGGTGGGTACCACCATGCACGATTGCGAAAAACCCTCCATAGTAACCCAATTTCGGTTTGATTGCGTTCAGGGGTCAGCAAGTGCATAGCCGGGCAGGGGGATTGTGGTCGCGGCACTAGTGGGACCGGTGGGTGTCACACGGTGCTGCGACGACAATGCTCTTCTGATGAGGCCGTCAAGCTGAGTGCCACCAATGTTAACATGGTACGTGTATGTAATGGTGACCCTCTTTCCTGAGACTTTACCTTCAGCTTACCATCAGGCGAGGTGAAGTCAAATTGACGTGTCCTAAACATAAAAAAAAAACTTCTGTGGCGTTCTTTACGGGTAGTTGAAGCCCTAAAAAGTTCGACAACTGGTAAGACTAACTACAGAACTTCAATGTCGCCAGTGGTGAAGGTCAGGTGGAAGTCGGCCGCTTAGTAGTTACACTGGAAGTCTTTTGGAGACGCCAAAAGGCTCGAAAGATGTCTATTGAAACAGAATAAGCTCACAGTGCAAACTACGGGATCAGGGTAAATAATAAAATATCACCAGATAAATCGCTATAGCATACGTTAAGAATAGTTTTTTGACGTGACAACGTTTTATAATTCGATGGAGCCAGCTGCACGCACGAAAAAACATGACGTATGCGGCGTTACCTGACGTATGCGGCGTTACCTCGTATGCGGCGTTACCTCGTATGCGGCGTTACCTCGTATGCGGCGTTACCTCGCTCTGAGGCGTTCCATTTAATATGACGTTGTCACGTTCAACTATCGTCAGTAAACCGACTTTACAGACAACCGATTTTATTTCAAAGCTAAACTTTAGCTCTCGTGGGCACTCGTGGAGGCCCTCGTAGTGGGAGTCCTCTAGCTCGGCGTCTTGCTCACAGCGATGCTGCCGAGCGCGTCTGCTTGGGCTGCAGCCGCTTCATTCTGCGAGCAAGTTATGCTCGAGAAGGAGGTTGCAGAGCGGGTCCGGGAAACACTCAGGTCTCTCCTGATCCGCAGAGCCCGCGTTTCGCGGAGGGGACTCAGATGTCGGAGGTCGCTCAACGACCTCCGTCCTCCATGAGCGCAGACCTGGGTGTGACAGGTGGCCGCCTGTTACCCTAGCAGAAGCAAGCGTTGCGGGCCCTCCCTTTTTCTGGGGGGTAAGACAGGGACACCGTGGTTCCCAAACCCGAGGAGGCCATCTCCAAACCGGAAAGGGCCTTGGGTCAGTCGAGGTGTGAGGGAAATGCCTTATATGCTTCCTTACACCCTAAATGCCCGAGACGGCGGCGGCGTGCGGTTTTAACCGATTCAAGCCCGACATAAGTTCTGAGGTATCCGCAGGGGTATTTCGCACGGAAATAAGGGGACTATATAGTACCTAAGTACTGTTATAACTACCCTATGAGACAAGCAATACGTATGTAGGTAATTCTACCTTATATGTTCCACCATATAGAATTTACACTGCAGTGCGTAAGTTTATGGACCTCAATGAAGACCTCCGGCCTCCAAGCCAACCTCTATTACAAGCCGGTACACGGATGAGGCTCTTGCGCAGGCTCTACTCTCTGGGTTGGAGCGTCAGGAGACAGTCACTCCCGTATAAACCATTCTATAAGGAATAGGGGGTGAACCCCGGGTTCCATAGAGCAAGCTTTGAATGCAACTGGATTGTCGCTTGGATGTTGATGATGACATACTCATAGAGTCATCAGTTTATCTTTTACATGATAACTGGTCGACAACTCATATTTTATGTGGCAACATTATACAGGTTGTAACAAAACTAGTATCCGATCAATAAGGAACACATATGTATCCTAAATACACAACCATGTATAATGAATGTTAAAAAATACATGTTTAATTAAAAAGAATTATAGTATTGGAATTTAAGATGCCAATTTTTAGAATCATAAGTACCCACTATCTCCCCAAAATCGAAGAATGTGACACACACACATAGTAGATATTATACGAAGTCGCCCTCCTGTGTTGCCATATTAATTTCCACATTGACCTAGATTTTATTGCATTTTTGTGGGGTAATAATTTTTAACTTATTTTCAAAAAAGTATAGGATGTTTAACAGAACCTAATATTGATACCTAAAAACATCTTCACAGATCGGACACTAGTTTTGTTACATCTATGTATACCTACTATTATAAAATTATAAAATAGTTGTGTCTGAAGATTGCAGATATTTAAAAAAAAACTTGGGTTATCCTATTTACTTAGATCGGAAAAAGAGAACATCTAGAACGGGACTTGAACCCGCGACCAGTCCCTTACAGGGGGAATACGTCACAGATATTCGAAATTCTCCGATATATTATATACGTCTCAATGCGACGCTGGAGCCATCTACCGTAATTCTTGCGAACTACAGAGAACTACATATTCTCTTTTTCCGATTTGAATGAATAGGAAAATTAAGCGTACTCATTGCTTAAAAGTTTTATTGAATCTGAACACAAATTTTTTTTTTTTGGATTTCTTGTCTGTTTGTTTATTGGGTCGCGGTGGATGCAAATTGAATGGGGCTCTACGGGTGTATGGGCCCCATACGTGTTTACCAATTGCAATTGGTTTCGCAGAACCGGAGATATGACCAAAAAACCGAGCCGAGACGAGCAATTTTTTTTTTTTTTTTTTTTTTTATTTTTTTTTTTTTTTTTTTTTTTTTTAAAGAATATTAGCAACCGAAATTACTAATATTCCCCCTAACCCCTCCAGCTAAGCTAAATAGCTTGTGTTAGGAGTGGGTTCACGTCAGTAGTGTAATGGCCAGGGATCGAACCCGGGACCTCTCGATAGTAAGGTCGACTCCTTAACCATTAAGCTACCGACGCGACGCTTTACGAGTATATGGCAACACATTGCCGTACTTAACCACAACCTCTGTAGGTAACTAAAGGAAATTGATGAAGCATTTAAAAAAATGTATTTACTTGGGTATAAGTCGGCAATCGAGGTGGTAGCCGCCGAGGCACACTTGCTGGTGGATGTTGAAGCTGAAAAATACATTCCTAAATAGTTAAACTTTATCAAATTGTAACTAGGTCTGCAATTCATTCTGCTGTTGCAAAAATTGAGCGAAGCAATTTCACCAGGACTTTTTCTAACAGTGATAATTCCTCAATGGCTAGTCCGATTTTCATTTTTCTTTTTTTGTGTTGTGTATATGAACAAATTACTTAATTTAATACCAATCGTGTGAATGAGGCTTTTTTGTTCATTGAGAAATCAGATTTAAAATTTTTTTTTCGCTGATTATTCCTCCGTGGTACTTTTGATTTTTGATTTTCCTAGCCTATGTCCTTCCCATCAGCAACATCTTTACTTGTGTGAAATTTCGTTAGAATCGGTTCAGCCGTTTGGGAGGAGAAGATAGTCTAACGAAATACATGAGTCGTCTGAAAAGAGAGCAAGCTCTGAAGAGCTTCGCTCAAAGATCGTCCCAAAAATCTTACAAAATTAGGCTTCTTGGGTAGTTCTATAGGTAAATGACAGGGGCAATACTGCAACAGACCTAGAAAACGAATATTTTAGCTACCCCACCACATATTTATTTTTTTACTAAGGTTGTAAAAAATCAGCACCCAGGACGAGACTTGAACCCGCAATCTTCCCCTTACGGGGAGATACCACTCTATCTGGACACGTCCTAGATGAGATCCGCTCTAAATTTAGATTATTATTTATTTATTTTATTTTATTTATTTAATAAAAGTTAGAATATTAATTGCTTCAAAAAAACTTCTCCATTTTATTGGTATACTAGCAGACCCGACAGACGTTGTCCTGTACACACGTCGTTAATTCTTCCAGTGGACCAAATGGTGAATATAAACCATCCTCGAATCTCCTTGAACTCACACAAAAAAAAACATCAAAATCGGTCCAGCCGTCTAGGAGGAGTTCAGTGACATACACACGCACACAAGAAATATATATTTATATATATATTTCTTGTGTGCGTTCCCCAAAACTTAAGATTTATTATTCAAATCACTCGCATTGCCCGTTTTATCTACAAAAATTTGGTAAAGAGGCTGATCGACGCTACACGTGACCAGAAGGCTGGACTTTATCTTGCACAAAGAACTAGCATTGCCATTCAACGAGGCAATGCTGCCAGTCTTCTGGGAACATTACCAGTCGGTGATGATGCGGAGGAATTCTATGACGCATGTATGTAAATATTTTTCTATCTTTTAGGTTTAGTTTTCTTTACATTTATTTATAATTAGTTGTACATACTCATAAATTAAGTTTATTGTTATAATTATTAAAATCACTCACATTGTTGCCCATGTTAAAAATAATTATATGGATGTGAGAATATTCAACACTTTTGAAATAATGTACACCATGATTCGTTATTTCAATAACTTTTTAAATAAATATTAACAATTTACATGATTTTTGTAAACAATATTCAATTTTGACGTCAAACTTATAATGACAGTGAACATAGATATTGACGAAGAAAGCCTCGGTAAAACTCTATATATGAAATATTTTTCAAAGTACACAATCTACACAGAGACAAAAGTTACAGACTTAACACGAAATTTCAATTTTGTCTCTGACGCAAAATCCCTTTCTTTCTAGTCACTTGGTAATATGCGCTATCCTTTATTTCCCTGTATGTACACATCACAGTCTCTGGTCGCCATAGTAACGAATAAGATATGTAACAATTTTGACGTATAATTGTCCATAAAATAACGTAGTACTGGTGGTAGAAATTTGATGACACAAATTTGTCAAAATTTGACAAAATTCGGCCGGGTGGGTACCACCGTGCACGATTGCGAAAACCCTCCATAGTAATCCAATTTCGGTTTGATTGCGTTCAGGGGTCAGCAAGTGCATAGCCGGGCAGGGGGGTTGTGGTCGCAGCACTGGTGGGACCGGTGGGTGTCACGCGGTGCTGCGATGACAATCCTCTTTTCATGAGGCCGTCAAGCTGAGTGCCACCATTGTTAACATGGTACTTGTATGTAATGGTGACCCTCTTTCCTGAAACTTCACCTTCAGCTTACCATCAGGCGAGGTGAAGTCAGATTGATGTGTCCTAAATATAAAAAAAAAAGTTGTGACTTACTGAAATATACATGATTTTCATCAAAATTACTGTGAACTTACAAACTGCAACACACATTAATGCAACAGTGTAACTTGCAATAAAACATTACATAACATAACTTTAAGGATCCAATACTATTATTGATTAAACAAATATATAGCTAAACAATTCTGCTCATTTCTAGCCTATTTCCAGTGATCGGCCTAATATTTTGGATAGTAAAATGCTTCTGGCCTCAATCAATTTTATGAACGTATGTAGTTAAGTAGTTATTCGTAGCAGTTGTCAGCCTTAGCTTGGCCCCGCAATTTAGCGTCACAAGACATCGGTCTTGTTATGTCTGTGTCTATATCATATGTCTGTGAATCTAAACTACTTATTATATAATTGCAAAATTATGGTTGTGTCTGTACATTGGAGATATTAAAAAAAATACATGGGTTTGTTAGCGACGATGCAAAAACTACTGAACGGTGTTTGATGTTCCACCGGGAGACAACGCTGCAGTGCCAGCACTGTGAGGATCTCAGCCAAGACATGCGGTCCTGGGCGTGGACGTTCTATCGCTGGAGACCATGGTGAGAGCCGTGGTCTCCGACAGGAGCAAGTGGCACGCCCTAACGTCATCTGCAAGCAGGTAATGCGCGCGAAAAAGGCGGCGGAGAGGCAGCGGGAGAGAGCTCTGCCCCCCGAGTTCATACGACTATACAATTTCCGTATGAAAAACCTTTTAAAATAGTAACTAGGGGCGCAATGCATTCTGCTGTTGCAATGCTGACCTGAGAGTGCACTACATGGTTGATTTCCTAAGTACAATAGACGCGCAATTTAATTTCAATTGAATACCATTAAATTGTTTTTTCGGTGATTATTCCTCCGTTGCTAGACCGATTTTCAATTTTCATTTTCTGTCTTTAGCCAATAGTTATGTTGCACATTTTGGCGCCAAAATCGTGGTCTCAACATTGATCATTTTGGAGAAATCAGATTTTTAAATTTTTGAAGGGTAAGTATTCCTCCATGGTATGTTCGATTTTCAATTTTATTTTTTCTAAACCTTCCGGGCATCTACATGGCAAGTTTGGTCAAAATTGGTCGATTAGTTTAGGAGGAGTAGCGTCACAACCGAAATACACCGAGTGGAGTATAGAGAGCTTTTCGCTCGACTTCGTCTCACTCTCAGCTCAATAAAAAATTTGAAAGCAAGTAGGTAATCTCTTTTTTGCCTTAGGGCCAATACCGGTTACATCCAAAGCTTGTTTGGACCCCAGTGTCTGCTCTCGTACGCTCTGGTTCATGTTACACGGAGTGACTACCTTCTGACTCCCCAATCCTGAGAGGAATGTCTGCGCCATGTTAATCAGTGTTCAATACCAAAGATCATTTATTTGTTTACTCGAAGATCGATAGATGGCGTTCATGTCGAATTAGATTACACTATGGTTTCGTTGGAACTCGTGATGAGTTGTGGTTTTATTATATCCAACCTTCAGCACACCCAGATCAAGTAGTGTTGATCCATCGCCATCACAAATATCGGCAAAAGGCTGATATTTATCCAATCAGTGCTAGCAAGTTCTTCCAAGTTTATACAAAGCGCCTATGGTTTGCGTTCCAAAATGTTACTATTGAAACGTACAGGCGGTTCATAGTTGATTTATCCAGCCATTCTAAGTTCAGGATAATCATTCTCCGACCTTACGACCAACTCAGTAGAGATCAGCTTTCAGTCGAACTACGAAACGTCCGAACTTCGGTATTTTCTGTGAAGCGATACCATCTGAACTCCACAACCCACTGGCGATAACAAGTTCTGTAATTAGACCAGTGATCAGACTTGTTAGGGCTGTAACTACCCGTATCGATTCCAGCCGATGACGGGTTTCAAGGCGTTAAGGATGGTCGTGTGGCGATACCAAATGTACCATGAAGACATCTAGCAACAGTAAGCTGAACTACTTCGATACCATATGAAATCAGCGCACTCTAGTTACCAAAACGCTGAACTACAACCGTCTACTATGTCACAACTACCACGTGATTCCTACGTCACAATCCTGCATCGCGAAATTGAAGTTCACGCGCTGAGTAGTATATTATACAGAATCTTAACTTTAATAGTTAGGGCCTCGGCTCGCCAGGCGCGATAACCTTACCTTGTCGGAGAATCCTCCCTTTGTGTTGGAGGAGCATCACACCTCGTTCATATGATTATTGAGATTGACATAAATGTTAAATACATATGAATTAAATTAAAAATAATTATATACCTAGGTAAGCTTAGTGGTTAAGGAGGGAGACGGGAGACGTCCCAGGTTCGAATTCTACTTCTACCCTAACACAAGCAATTAAACTTAGCTGGAAGTGTTAGGGGGGATACTAGTAATTTCGGTTACTAGTATTTAAAAAAAAAACTTAAGAAAACTAATTTGAAAGACAGGTAAATAACATAACACAACTTCACGCCTGTATCCCCGAAGGGGTAGGTAGAGGTGTTACACACCCTTTTCGCGATCGCCTTTCCTGGTCGGAGGATCCTCCTCCGACCAGGAAAGGCGATCGCGCCTGGCGGGCTGCGGCCCTAACTGTTGATGTTAGGATTCTGTAAATATGCTACTCAGCGTGTGTACTACATTTTCGTGATGCAGGATTGTGCCTACGTCACACGTGCAAGTTGTGACATAGTAGACGGTTGTAGTTCAGCTTGTTGGTCGCTAGATGGGGCTGATTTCATGTGGTATCGAAGTAGTTGAGCTTACTGTTGCTAGATGTCGCCTGGGTACATGTAGTATCGCTACAAAACTAACCACGGGCTCACGTCATAAGTCGATCAGTCTTTTTATAGATTTTTTGGTTGGCCAGTTGTGCATGTGGTAACTTGTTGACGTTTGTTTACGGTGTTTGTCAGTTAACTGGTCTGCTCTCATACGCTCTGGTTCATGTCACACGGGGTGACAGCCTTCTGAAACCCCAATCCCGACAGGAAAGCCAGCGCCGGAGCCGTCAGTCTGATAATCAAGGCTAGCAAGGTCTTCCGTTTATACAAGGCGCCTGTGGTTTGCGTTCCAACATGTTGCTATTTTTTAGGGATTTTCTTTAGAAAAGCCCTATTGCTAACGAGTTGTCGTCGACGTCGTCGTTGCCAATTTTCTGTCACGGTTTTGGGTATGAAGGAGATGAGCTATCGAGTTGCTGTTTTCGGTAATAGATTCGTGCTGGGGTGAACCATTGCAAGATAAAGAAATAATCGCAAAAAATCGCAAAAAACAAAAACGCAAAATCGAAAATCCCTTGTATTCGACTGAGCTCGTCTCAGCAATTCAACTTGTTTTGTTTTTGTTTAGATCTTCTAAACTACGCAAAAGATTTTGATATGTTTATTTTCTGATTAACAGATGACGCTCTGGGCCATGCTTTCTTTTCGAGGTTGCAGGTCAGATGACAATCGCTCTTGTAATAGCCAATTCTAGGTCTTCCCAACGACGTGCCAGATCAAAAACTGGGTACCATCACAGATTTAATGAAATGTAGTCGGGACTATATAACACTCATGAAGTGTGTAAGGACAGAAGCAGTTTGCTGCTGTTCTCTTCCTACCTCGGAGGAAAATTGACGTGATTATATGTATGTATGGTACTGCTGTACTCTCCCTTTCGTGTTGCAATCGGATAAAAACCATAAACCTTGGGACAATTGTTCAACTTCGTGTCACCTTTTTTTTCGTGCAGAAATCCCTTCGGATACCCACCCTGCCAGCGGTAGCAGGTTATGTCGGACTTGAACCGACTAAAACCGCACGCCGTCATGGGTATTGATTTATTTTAGTTCGTCATGCAAATTTATCATCACCATCTAGCCTTGGTTCCCGGTTGCATCCCAAGTCTTCACCTCAGAGGCCGGGGTCCTTTGAGACTGAAGACTCCTTTTGATATGGCTTATACTGCAACTTTTTCGAAAGACTGCGGGCAGATGCTGCATGCGGCAAGCTGAAGACTGGGCGCTATGGCGCTCATTAGGGGAGACCTATGTCCAGCAGTGGACTAGCATAGGTTGATGATGATGATGATACAACTTTTATGGGAGTGACTGTAGTCTGACTACCACCCAAGGCCTATGCCCAGTTTCATTAGTCAAGCGAGGCCTTCGGCAGACTACGCTTGGTGCATGGGATGAAAGGTACAGGATGGGTAACACTGCTTCTGGCACCAAACTTTTCATCCCATGCGCAGTGGCTGCATACAGAATCGTCCGCAAGATGGACGTCGCCGGCACTACAACCCAGTTGTTAACAGGGCATGGTGGGTTTTCCGAATACTGGACCCAGTTGGAGTATAAGGTAGACCCATCATGCGCCTGCGCACCTGGTGTTGAAGAGACAGTCGGTCACATTATCGTGGACTGCCCCATCTATGCGAGGGATAGGAACAATTTAGAAAGTAAAAATATGTGTACGTGTACTAGTGTACACAGGTAAGAAGTGAAACTTCTTTATGGCCTTATTTTTCGAAAAATGATCTACTATATGCAACTTTACAGAAAATGGTTAAATAAAGTTAAATTAGATAAAGTTTAACAAAAGGCTTTTATTATCATAGACATGAATACAAATAATACAATTATTTCATTTTACCTTATTACTACTAAGATTATTACAGCATTTCATTAAAGTATAAAACAGTAGTATTAGTTAATAATAACTAGTTTTAATGGAATTATATAAATTGACCGATATACATATATATACTGCCAGTGGGGACGCTGTTTGACCAGACGGGTGATCAGCCCTTCTATGTGGGGCCATTTCACCCATTTCCCCTATAACGACTGTCATACATATTCGTATGGCAACCGGGACCGACATCTTAACGTGCTCTCCGAGGCACGACCAGACCAATGCAAATACTCATGCATACAAATATTTGCACTGAGCGGGGATCGAACCCGCGCCTCCTGCGTAGCGGCCGCTTTCAATACCGCCACGCCACGGAGGCTGTCAAAATAAATAAATTGACCGATAGTTACAATCAAAAACTGAGGTTAACCTTAAATACCTTGAAAAAAAAAAACCATAATCACACCCACGTGTTAGAAAAAGAGATATAATTACTTACTTTTTTTAGAAATTCACTGCTATTAGAATTAAAATAAACCCTTTGATTTTGCTGATCACTATCCGTCAAATAAATCAACTCTACTTCGGGCCACCAACCAGGTGGACACCGAAGTCTTAAAATCACGCAAAAAAAATCAAAATCTTACACCCACTTTTTATCACTTTTCTCGACGTTTCACATGATTCTAAGTCTAATTAAGCAAAAAAAAATTTTGTGTCGGTCTGTCTGTTGGTCTGGATGTCTGGATGTCTTTTTACGCAATAACTCAAGAACCACTTATCAGATTTAAAAAAATCTTTCGCCAATCATCTTGTTTGGTTAACGGGGAGAACTGATTAGATTTTGGGGTTTGTACGTTCAAGGTTTCGGGTACCTTTTTTTTTTTTTTTTTTTTTTTCGTGCGGAAATCCCCTCGGATACCCCCCCGCCGGCCAGCGGGGGCGGTTATGTCGGGCTCGAACCGACTAAAACCGCACGCCGTCTTGGGTCTGCAGACGCCGGGGTGTAAGGTTGCCCATAGAGCATATCCCTCGCACAGGTTTCGGGTACCTACCATACAAATTGTCCTTAAAAAACTTTTACAAGTGAGTTTCTTTTGAGTTATCAGAGTAACGCGTATTTGACTTTGACATTTGAGTGACAATGACAATACGTATATTGTATATTTACATAAAACAACCAGACTCTGAAAGAAACTGAAATATTTATTGCTCAATATATAAAGACGCATCGAATAATATGCATAAAGCCTAAGGTCTGTAATTTTGAATAAAAATACTGCAACAAAAATATCTAAGTTTGGCCCGAAGTTTGACAATCACTGTGTGATTTCCGCCCCACTAGATTTTTTTAAAAGGTGGCGCGTAACGGAAAAATGTGACGGTAATTTTTTTTCCAACGCCGATAAAGAAGTTTCACTTCAAAATAAATGTTAAAACACTTTTAGACAATCTTCCAATACTATTGTAAGCGAATTACTCAACTTAACAATACGTTAAGACTGAGAATCAACTGAGTTCACAGGCAAACTGTTTAAAACAGTTTTGCGAACCATACAATAACAGTAATGATTGACGCGTATCTATGTATAATAAAAAAAAACAATTAATAAAGAAGTAAGCACCGAGAGAACTTTTTAAATTTTGCAGAGAAAATTGTAAAACGTGTAAATAGTAGAAACATAGTATTCAGCGCATAGTAATCTCAGGCTGGTATATGATATAGTACCTTGCAGGTAGATTAATAGAAATTTATATTAGGTTGTTACATTTGAAATTGCCGTTTTTGTTGAAGAAATTGGAGCAAACCCAATTTTCAGTACTAACGTTTTTGCATATTTTTTTTAGGAATGACAAATCCAAATTTAATGTTTTTTTTTGTGTATGAATGAGACAACATTAAGCTAACAAACAGTCACTTTTATTACATTTTTCAAAAGTGACAGCTGTTAAGTAATACGAAATGTATCATCGTCTTCAAAAACAGTACTTCCTAAATGCTATCCATTTTAGTTGCCATATACAAAAATTGAATTGAATTGATGATAAATTTCGTATTACTTAACAGCTGTCACTTTTCCAAAATGTAATAAAAGTTGCCTCCAATTTTTTCAAGAAAAACGGCAATTTCATATGTAACGACCTAATATTAGAGAATTGTACGGCAACTAGATCCCCCAGTCAAACCATCAACTACGACAAAGAATGTAGCACATGTACTTATAATTTAGTACATATAATTTAATATTTTTTTTTTTTTTAAACCACGAGACGAATACTTGCGCCAGAGCTTCGTCCGTCAATCATCACGTGTACCAGCAGGTGGGATTGGATTGGGCCCTTAGAACTTGGTGTAGTCCTAAATGTCCTTAGCAAATTATTTTTTTGCATTCAAATAGCGATCTGATGTATTTTTTTTCCTTCTTTGTCAAATATGTACCTGTGCACGACACAAATAGACTATAGACACATGTGCCAGTGACACGTAGATTAAGTAAGCGTGAATATAACGAATAAATTATGAAAATGTTAGATTTACGTAAATTAAAACGTAATTACTTATGTAATAACTTTGATATTAAGCTAAGATAAATAGCTTACTACTGTTAGGAGTTAGTTTTCTGAGTAATTAAGTATGTTAGAGCCAAATTTAATAAAGAAAGTACATTCCCCGAAAAGCATAATTGCAAATATAATTACGTAAATGCATTACTCAGAATCTAACATAACTTCGTATAAATAGGAAATACGACTTTGTATATTGGTATGTAAGTTTAATTACACCCCGCGACTGCCTCCCACGCCGTATGAAGCGAATATGCGCTCCCCCGGCTGGTGCCATTTTATTATATAGTAGCTCGCGGGAGGCAGGGCCCATATATAAGTCTGAGGGGTCAATCCGCCCGTCATTCAGTAGCCCGACGTCGCACGGTACAGATGTAAGTACCTATCGTCGTGCAAGTCTTATTGCTACCAATGTACATATATGCTATGTGATTGATATGTAAAACATAAGTCTATAAATAAATGGAAATGCGGAGGTGAGGTAATTTGGATCGCGGGCCAGCACTACAAAAGACTATAAAAGCAGGGACCATTTGTTAGGAAAATATTGGGCAATTGAACATGGAATTGGGCAACAAGTAGACAACAAGAGTCTCTCAAGGAACTAGGAAGCTCAACAGGAAGTAGTAGATCAAGAGTAGTGCTGGGCCAAGTACATCCGATGCCTCACTGACGTCAATGAAGTCCACCCATCCAAGTGTTTCATTCTTCGACTCAACATCCAACAAATACAGTCCACTGAAGGCGACCGCGAAGTAGTGGCAGTCTATTTGGAACCTTATCAGGTCATAGTCTGTTACGAACCACGGTCCTTAACATTGGTCCTTCGGAGCCGAATAAAGTACACGGTCCTTCGAAGATCCAGGTCAACTTCAAGTCAAACTGCCAGCCGTAGACGTTTCATCGTTCTTCAACTAAGGGAGAAGTGACAGTCTATTCGGAACCTTATCAGGTCATAGTCTGTCACGAACGTCTATGGTCCATTGGAACCGGGTCGAAGAATAGGAATAAAGTCCACGATCCGTCGGAATTCCAGGTAAGTATAAACTTGAAGAAAGAAGAATGGTTCTCACCAGGGATGGAGGGAAGCGTCGTCAGGAAGAGGAACCGGCACCAGCATCAAGATCAGTACTACACCCTGCGGCCACGGAAGAGGCCAGAAGTTATGCGGACAGTGGTGCGTCGGAAGCCACAGTCAGCACCGAGCAGACCACGTCCAGCACAACTGTGACTACTGAAGAGTCAGGGACGACAGAAGAAGGATCGCCCCACACCCGCGCTGTTGTATATGGAGAGCCTAGCTCACAGCGCACCATGCGGCCTTTGGACACGAGGTCACGCCGCTCCACCAGTTCAAGAAAGAAGAAGGAACTGGAGGTCAAACAACGCTTGGCAGAACTCAAGCTCAAGCAAATACAAGCCGAAGCAGAGATAGAACAGATCCGTCTACAGCGGCTACTGCAGGACGAGAGCAGCGACGACGGGTCTGAGGAAGATCTGGCATCGGTACGTATTAACACGTGGCTACAGAAGGATGACGCTGCGGCACCCAACCTGAAGGAAAAGGGGCAAGACATCGAGGAAAACACTCAGACCTGCCTAGATAGGGGTCAACTAGTGGAGAAGTGTCAAACCCAGGAAAAATCAGAAGGAAGTGCCCCAGTGAAGAACTCCGTGATCGATGTAGCTACGCTCACCGCGGCCCTATCCCAGGCTATGAGAAGCAACAGGGAGCCGCCCAAGTATATACGAGAACTACCGATCTTCAGCGGCAGCAGCACAGAATGGCTCGCCTTCAAGACTACGTATGAAGAATCGGGTATATACTTCACGAAGAACGAAAATGTCGCAAGAATAAGGAAAAGTTTACGTGGACTCGCACAAGAAGCAGTCGAGTGCCTAATGCTGAGTCAACCTGACCCCGAGGTGATCATAAGGGCCCTCGAGAGAAGATTTGGTAGACCAGAAGCACTCATCCACGTCGAGATGGAGAAGCTCAAGACTCTCAACAAAGTGACCGATAACGCCAAGGACATCTGTATCTTCGCTGGGAAGATAGCAAACATCGTGGGAACCATAGAAGCCTTGAGGAAGCCGCACTACCTACACAGTCCAGAGATGTGCAGAAGTATCATCGAGAAACTCACACCTATACTCAGAAACAAGTGGTACGACTTCGCTGCAAAGAAGAAAGAAGACATACCAGAACTGAAGAAGATATCTGTGTTTCTGTCAGAAGAAGCAGACAAGTGCAGCTCCTACGCGCTCCCAGAGGTGAACCACACAGAAGACAACAGAAGAACCGGTTATCGTCCTCAAAGAAGCAGAAGAGTTGAACAGACGCTCACCATCAACAAGAAGACATCAGAAGAGAGATGTCCACAGTGTAGCAGGGATCATAAGCTACCTGACTGCAAGCAGTTCATCGCCCTAGACAACACCGCGAGATGGGAAACAGCCAAGAAGAATAGAGTCTGTTTTCGCTGTCTTCGAAGTAACCACCGACGCGCCACATGCAGAGCACCGGCCTGTGGGAAGAACGGGTGCCAGATAATGCATCACCGACTACTGCATCGCGATATGCCGCCAAGAGACCGTGAAGAACAGAAGGAAGACATCACGACCTCAACGGCAGAAGTAGCCACAGCAGCAGTTCCCCGCAGTCAGCGCAAGGCCTACCTCAAGATGGCACCAGTGACACTAAGAGGACCAAGCGGTAGCGTCAATACCTACGCCTTATTGGACGAGGGAAGCACGATCACGCTGATAGATGAGACCATAGCCGACGTCATCGGGGCAGACGGACCAACCAAGGAGATCTGCATCCAAGGTGTAAACAGTGAAATGAAGCACGAGAGCAAGACAGTGAGTTTATTCATCAAAGGGAAGTACGCCGATGAAGAGTACGACTTAACCGCCCGCACCATGAACCGACTCCGCTTCTCACCCGATACAGTGTATGAAGAGCATCTCAACGGCTGCAAACATCTAGAGGATATACGTGACAAGATAACGTACGAGAAGGCTTCACCCAAAGTGTTACTAGGACAAGACAACTGGCATCTCATCGTAACCCGTCAGCTGCGCACCGGAAGCCGTAACCAGCCTGTGGCGTCGCTCACTCAGCTGGGATGGGTGCTTCACGGATGCAGCAGTTCAGTGACTGCAACAGTGTCATTCTGCGGTAAGTTACAACAGCGCGATAAGGACTCCATTGAAGATGAAGTGAAGAATTACTTCAAATTGGAATCACTGGGCATCGAACCCCGACGCCCGAGAGAAGATCCCGAACTACGAGCCATGCAGATTCTTGAAGAAAAGAGCCGGCGGCTATCAGATGGAAGATATGAGACCGGACTGCTGTGGAAAGAAGAAAATGCGGACATACCGAATAATTACAAGGAAGCTGAGAAGCGTCTGCTTACGCTCGAACGAAGACTCGATAGGGATGAAGATTTGAAACAGAAATATGAAGAAAGAATGGAAAACCTATTCAAGTCAGGCTATGCAGAACCAGCTCCTATGACACCGCAGAAGGGAAGGACGTGGTACCTACCTCACTTTCCGGTCATCAACCCCGCCAAGCCGCACAAGCCACCTCGACTGGTACACGACGCAGCCGCCAAGAGCACCGGAGTATGTTTGAACGATATGCTCCACTCCGGTCCTGATCTGCTGCAGTCCCTACCAGGTGTGATCATGAGATTCCGCCAATACCCGTACGCTGTAAGTGCCGACATCAAAGAAATGTTCATGCAAGTGAAGATAAGGACAGAAGATCGAGATGCGCTGCGCTTTCTGTGGAGAGGACGACGCCGTGAAGGTCAACCCGAAGAGTATCGTATGACGTCAGTAATCTTCGGAGCCACCTCGTCGCCGTGTACCGCGCTGTACATCAAGAACAGGAACGCAAGAGACTTCGTCGACACTTACCCGGATACCGTAAAAGCCATACAAGAAAATCACTACATGGATGACTACTTGCAGAGCTTCCCTACGGTCACAGCGGCACGAGAGACCACGCGAACAGTCGACATGATACACAAAAAAGCAGGCTTCGTGTTGAACGGTTGGACTTCGAACGAAAAAACAATCATAGAAGATTTATCACTGCCCCGAGACAGCAGTGCTACAGTGGAACTCGGCGGCCAAGAGACAGAAAAAACCTTGGGTCTAACATGGCACGTCAACGAAGATCATCTTGGCTTTAACGCGAGCAACTTGAAGATCCCGCGCGAAGTGAAAACAAACACGCGACCTCCAACGAAGCGAGAGGCCTTGAGTGTGATAATGGCCTTATTCGATCCGCTCGGCCTTATTGCACCAATAATAACTCCCGGTAAACGTATTTTTCAGGACACATGGCGCTATAAGGCGCAATGGGACGACCCACTCCCAGCAGAGCTACGGGAACGATGGAACAAATGGTTCGCCCAGCTCAACAACATACACCTGCTGAGAATACCCCGCTGCTACGATCACCTGACGACATCAGTCGCCTCACGCCAACTGCACACTTTCGTCGATGCGAGTGAAGAAGCCTACGCTGCAGCTGCGTACTGGCGTACGCAACACACCGACGGGTCAGTAACCGTGTCATTAGCAGCCGCAAAGAGCAGAGTGACCCCGCTGAAGCCCATCTCCATGCCGAGACTCGAGCTTCAAGCTGCACTACTGGGAGCGCGCCTGGCTCAAACCACCCTGGAAGAACACGACTACGAGTCGACAGAGAAGACCTATTGGAGCGACTCGCGAACCGCACTCACATGGATAAGGTCGGAGCCGCGTGCGTACAAGTCATTCGTTGCACATCGCCTCGCCGAGATAGAAGACACCACGAAGAAAAATGAATGGCGTTGGGTGCCTACTCGACTCAACGTGGCAGACGACGCAACTCGGGAAACCCCCGACAACTTCCGGGCCGAACACAGATGGTATAACGGCCCCGATTTCCTGCGCCTGCCAGCAACCGAGTGGCCCACAGAAGAAAAGGTCATTCGTCACGACACGGGCGAAGAAAGACAAGCGTGTCACACATCGCAAGATGTCGAGCAGCCCAGCACAAGTCAACTATTGCGTATAGAGAAGTACTCAAAATGGACGCGACTCATACGAACGACTGCACGAGTACTCCAGTTCATCGATTTGTGCCGGCCGTATAAGTGTAAAACGTCAGCTGCTCGAAAGCGAACTCGTAAGATAGAGAAAGCTAATCCCGATTGGCGTACGAAGAAAGCCATACCCGTGCATAATAAGAATAACACAGTGATACGCGATGAACAGTGCTACATAAACATACCAGGTGAGTACTTGAACCGCGCCGAACACCTGTGTGTAAACGCCAGTCAACGAGATAGTTTCGCGAGTGAAATAGTACGTATGACAAAAGGTCAATCAACTCCTCGCGACAACCGACTGAACAATGTAAACGTGTACCTGGACTCACACGGCACTATGCGCGTGAGAGGACGCATATCAGCTGCGAAGGAGCTGGGAGAAGACGCATCGGACCCTGTGGTGCTCGACGGCAAACACCCGTACACACGCCTCTACATCAAACATGTACATGAGAAGCTACGGCATGGTGGCACCGAGATCACGGTCAATGAACTCCGGCAGCGGTTATGGATTACCAAGATACGTCCCGCAGTGAAAAATGAGATAAAGAAGTGTGTATTGTGTCGCATAAGAAAGGCGAAACCAGCGTCACCGGTCACAGGCAACTTACCAGCCGCCCGGTTAGCTCACAACACACGTCCCTTCACGTTCACCGGTCTAGACTACTTCGGACCCATAGAAGTTACAGTCGCACGCCATCGAGAGAAGAGATATGGAGCCTTATTTACGTGTATGACCTCTCGAGCTATACATGTAGAGGTCGTTCACTCCTTAAGCGCCGACTCAGCCGTTTCCGCCCTAAGAAGATTCATCGCCAGACGTGGTTGTCCCAAAGAAATATGGAGTGACAACGCTACGTGCTTCAAGGCAGCGGAAAAGGAGCTAGCAGAGGCCGCACTCGACGCGCTCGAAAAAGAAACTACGAGTCAACACATCGTGTGGAAGTACATACCCCCTTCCGCACCCTTCATGGGGGGGGCATGGGAGCGAATGGTGAAAGCAGTGAAAGAAGTGCTTCGTGTCACCATGATGGAAAAGCATCCCAGCGACGAGATCCTGTTAACCTTATTAACAGAGGTCGAGAATATCGTCAACTCACGACCCCTCACACATGTTTCGGTTGATCCTAACGATCCCGAGGCCCTCACGCCGAACCACATCCTCATCGGGCCCAACTGCCATGTGCCACCACCAGGGCACTTCTCTGCAGACGACGTGACTGCTCGCCAACAATGGAAGCGAGCTCAAGCCCTGGCTGACATCTTCTGGAGGAGGTGGGTGAAGGAGTACCTTCCCCTATTGCAACACCGGCGGGAGCCCACCAGCACCGGCGTCGCCCCGAAGGTCGGGGACGTCGTTATCATCTGCGATTCCAATCTGCCGCGCAACACCTGGCCGCGAGGACGCGTCAGCCGGGTGTTCCCAGGAGCCGACGGCGAGGTACGAGTCGTGGACGTCACCACCAGCAGCGGACACGTGCTGAGGAGGCCTACGAAGAAGATCGTCGTGCTACCAACGGAGCTCGCAGACGAACCAGGGTCAGCGACGGCGGGAGAATGTGCACGACACAAATAGACTATAGACACATGTGCCAGTGACACGTAGATTAAGTAAGCGTGAATATAACGAATAAATTATGAAAATGTTAGATTTACGTAAATTAAAACGTAATTATGTAATAACTTTGATATTAAGCTAAGATAAATAGCTTACTACTGTTAGGAGTTAGTTTTCTGAGTAATTAAGTATGTTAGAGCCAAATTTAATAAAGAAAGTACATTCCCCGAAAAGCATAATTGCAAATATAATTACGTAAATGCATTACTCAGAATCTAACATAACTTCGTATAAATAGGAAATACGACTTTGTATATTAGTATGTAAGTTTAATTACACCCCGCGACTGCCTCCCACGCCGTAAGAAGCGAATATGCGCTCCCCCGGCTGGTGCCATTTTATTATATAGTAGCTCGCGGGAGGCAGGGCCCATATATAAGTCTGAGGGGTCAATCCGCCCGTCATTCAGTAGCCCGACGTCGCACGGTACAGATGTAAGTACCTATCGTCGTGCAAGTCTTATTGCTACCAATGTACATATATGCTATGTGATTGATATGTAAAACATAAGTTCTATAAATAAATGGAAATGCGGAGGTGAGGTAATTTGGATCGCGGGCCAGCACTACAAAAGACTATAAAAGCAGGGACCATTTGTTAGGAAAATATTGGGCAATTGAACATGGAATTGGGCAACAAGTAGACAACAAGAGTCTCTCAAGGAACTAGGAAGCTCAACAGGAAGTAGTAGATCAAGTAGTAGTGCTGGGCCAAGTACATCCGATGCCTCACTGACGTCAATGAAGTCCACCCATCCAAGTGTTTCATTCTTCGACTCAACATCCAACAAATACAGTCCACTGAAGGCGACCGCGAAGTAGTGGCAGTCTATTTGGAACCTTATCACGTCATAGTCTGTTAAAAACCACGATCCTTAACAGTACCTAATGAATGCCAGTTTCAAGTAATTAGATAAATCAAGTCATTTGTATATGAATTCAATACAATGCAGCGTTTTTGTCATTTAGTCAAGGTTAAGTAAAGTCATAGTCAAGTAAAAGTCCTACCTTAGTAAAGTACTGGAGGCTTTACTACAATTTTATAAACAACACGGAAATTCACATTTCACAGTATATATGCCAAATTCCTACACTTGTGCATGTTGTCGACGACGTTATATCTAAAAATCCTCCATTTTTAAACATAAAAACTAGAAATTACACAAAATTTATAAAATGACACACTACCTTGAAGTCGTTACCCGTGTTGGCACCAAAAAAAACCTATCTGCAAATTTTATAGAATGTAGTTACAAACTGATACAGTTTTTTGACATCTAATAACAGGTCTTAACGGTTCATTAGCCTTATATTACAGTGGGTACAACGGACACTTATCTATGCATAATGAGTCGAATTAACATAAGTGTATCGTTAAGGTTAATTTCCAGGTAAGGTTGAATTTCTTTGAGCTATAACCAATTCGAAGAAACACGTATTCAGTTTGCAGTATGGTCGGGTGGAGTTGTTTGAACTTACGTCCACTTACCTACTTGGACCAACTACTGGTTTGGAACTTGGCAGACCAGAGTATTTTCTCGGACCATCGCGAGTTTAAATCCGTTAACATTATCAGATGTTGTTTCGAGGGAAAAGTTAGCTTAGATACAAAAAATCAAGTTGTTATCATAGGGAAATTGTGTTACATTATAATATATTAAAAAAAAAAGTAAAAAACCCTTTTATTCCATGCATTTACAAATGAAATTAAAAATAATCCTATTCTTAATCTAATTTAAAATATAATATAAATGTGTATATAATTAAAATGTAAAAATAATTTAAGTGTAAATAATTCGAATGTACAGATAAATTTGAATAGTATTATTATTGTTTATTAGAATTGAATTTTAAGATTAATATTGAATATAAATTAGTATTTTCTCCATGGTCCCCTCTCAGGTGAAGGCCTCCTCCAAAGATATCTATTTTTCCCTGTCTTTTGCTACTTTGATCCAGTCCGGTCCGGTGATTTTTCTAATGTCGTCCTCCCAGCGCATACACGGTCTACCAGCACGCCTCTTCCCCTGAGGACCGTTCCATGTAGTTACTTCAGATGTCCATCTATTATCTCTAAGCCGTGCTGCATGGCCAGCCCATTGAAATATCAGTCTTTGAGCAAAATTGAGCGCATCTACTGTTTTTGTGATGTTTCTTATTTTTGTGTGACGGATTCTGTGTTTTTCTTATCTTTAACATGCTACGCTCCATTGCTCGCTGGCATGTTATTATTTTATTTTTTACCTTATAGGTGAATTTCCATGTCTGGTGTTAAATATAAGGGGGCATAAATATCACTCATATTTCATGTGGTAGCCCAAAAAGAAACATTTGCTTTTTCATCATCTTGAGGCACAGGGACTATCCACTAGGTCTGCGAGGCGAATCGCTGCTTGCAATGTTGAGCTGAGTGAGACATTTGCGGAATCAGATTTTGAAAATTTTGAACAGTGATCATTCCTCCGTGGCAAGTCCGATTTTGAAAATTCTTTTTGAAAGTCACAACTCTGGACATGCTTTCTGAGCGTGTAAAGTTTGGTCACAGTGTCTCGAGCGGTTATTATGTAATTCCATCTGGAATTTTTTTAACGGTGATCATTCCTCTGTGGTAGCATTAATTTTTCAAAATATATCCATAAACCTTCCTCTGATTGACCTCTTTAATCATGCCAAATTTGGTTCTGATTGGATTAGTAGTTAAGGAGGAGACCTGTGACAAAGAAAATCCTGAAGTCTGGTATGAGGAGCTTTCGCTCGACTTCGTCTCACTCAGCTCAATAAATTACGTCACATGAATTTTATGTTTCTACCTCCCCCTCTTATCCTCCTATGTGACTCCACAAATTTTGCACCAAACACATTATTGTAGTCCAGTAAAGGTTATGTAGGTATTTTTGAAATTTTCAAATAGGTTCCGGTACCATTTTTTTTTCTTTCGTGCGGGACAAATCCCCTTGGTTAACTACTGGCCAGCGGGGGAGGTTATGTCGGGCATGAACCGACTAAAACCGTACGCCATCTCGTGTCTTTAGACGCTGGGGGTGTAAGGTGGCCCGGAGGGAAATGTCTTACATTTCCCTCGCACCCCGACTGGCCCTGGGCCATCTCCGGTTTCGAGATGGCCCAAATCAATCAAATCAAATCAAAATATTTATTTATATATATATTTATTTATGTTATACATACATGTGCATGCAAGTTGGTTAGTAATAATCATGTCCAACTCATGCCCCCTCGGGTTTGGGAACCACGGTGTCCCCATTTTGCCCCGGAAAGGGAGGGGGGGCGCTAGTCGCCCCGTCGTCCCGGCCTGCTTCTGCTAGGGTAACAGGCGGCCTCACCTGCCACCCCCATGCCTGCGCTCATGGAGGACGGAGGTGGTTGAGCGACCTCCGGCGTCTGAGTCGCCTGCTACGCGCGGCGAGCATTTTGCGGACTTGGCGGGCCGGAAGAGTTCTAAATCTTCTAAATATAGCTGCCATGAGGTCATGCCTCAGCACCTCCCACGCCGGGCAGTCTACCAAAGTGTGCAGCCCCGAGTCCTCGCTCGCATTGTAATCACGGCACTCAGACGTTGGCTCCTTCCTGATCCGATGCAGGTGGTCCCCGGAGCTCCCCTTACCGGAGATCACCTGCGTCAGTCGGTACGAGATAGGCTTCCGAGTCGCCACTCTAACCAATCCTCCATGATGGGCATTACCGCCGCTATTACGGCGTGCCCTGCGCTTGGTTGCCCAAGTCGTTCCTTCCACTCCACCACCATGTCCTGGCGGAGCTGGGACTGCACGGCCTCGATTTCTCGAGGCTCAGGGTCCCGTCCCTGCTCCCGCGCCTCGCCTCCAGGTCCCATGGTCGTGGAGTTCTAACTCGCCGCCTCAAAGGAGATCGTGCGGTACCCACTGATGACCTTGTTGGCCATCACCCGCTGAGGTTGCGGTACTTTTTTTTTTCGTGCGGAAATCCCTTCGGATACCTCCCGTCGGAGGTTGCGGTGCCTACAGTTAACGTTTCAATTTCTATATACTTTAACTTTTGACATGTGACGTCACGAAACTTGTTAAATAATGTCACACTTCGTTAACCCCCTCCCCTTAACGGGTCACCCGTTAACTAATGGATACAAAAATAAAAACCATAATAAGAAAAAATATATTTATTAATTACTGCGAATAATATGTAATACATTTTAATAAAATAATTAGACACAGCAGAGCCAAGGGCAAAGTTCTTAAAATATGACACAAAATTAAATTATATAATTTAGAATTAATTGTAATACTTTCAGAATATAATATAAACTTACGTCTAGCGTTCAATTCGAAGCATTATTAAAATAAATGCGTTAATAAAAATAATAATTTCTCTTAAAGTAATATGTATACCTTATAAGTATAAATTGATCGACCAGGCTTTTATAACTACTGACATAACAACTTTATTCCAGTATACCGGATTTCCGTATACCGGTTATCAGTTTACCGAATCTCAATTAGCAAAGCAGATTTCGGTATACTGGTAATAGACGCGTGAAGCACAGTTGGAACTCGGACATAGCGAAGTAACATGATTATGTAATTAAATTAGGACATACAAATGTCAGTTTAATCACGAAATATACACGTTTTTAATAACTAGTTACAAGTGGTTATACAATATTGTTGAGATAATAGCACATATTTAGATTTACTTGAGGTCAATACGTAACTTTTATTTCCGTCACGGCTATATTACAATATAATATTCAGATAACAACATTTTGATGAAGGCTAGATGCAAGATTCGTGACGGTTTGATGAGCTTACATCGATCATGATCACTTTTAGATTCAAGACTGACTCTGTAATTATGATCAAATATTATGAATCTTAGCGGTATTGAAAAACTGTTAACCTCAGAAGACATCGTCTACAAATATTGTGTGTCTTTCAAAACGAGTATTTACACGAGTGCCCAAAAATCTAATAATGTATGCTTTGCCTTAGTGTGTTTATTTTTCAGTGGAAGCCTGGTTACCCATATCACAGGAACCAGTATTCCAATACCTTCTTAATTGTATCGTTTGTAGAAAATGTTATACGGGAGAAACTACTAAACTACTAAAAATAAATTTATTGATTGAAAAAAATGTTTTAGGATTCAAGTTTCTTTACTCACTCATATCATTAAAATGCCTAAACATATACAGATCCTTACATCATCCAAAGATACTGGCTATTTTTTGCAGATTTTGCAAGCCATTCTTGTTTTTTTAGTAGCTTGTGTCGATTTAGCTCTTAAATACCGTATGTATCTGTGTACATATGGACTACGGACAACGCTATGGCTGTGGCCAAGTATTGGGTCGACATAATCTTGCAAGAAGCCAGAATATTTTTATCAGCCATAGACTAGAAGAAGAAGAAGACTCATTAATTATGAAAATCCGGTCAAGCGGTAAAAATAAATAAATTACAAACTAAGAGATAATTTTAAATTGCAATTGTTAATTACAAGATTACAACATGTTAGCTGTAAGTGTTGGAGCAAATGGCTTCCAATGAGGTCTTGGATTTTAGATATTACGAACGATAAACCTTCGTTAGGACCTCGAGACAAACGTCAATAAGTTAACGCATGTGCACTAACTGGTCAACTAAAAAACCAATAAAAGTACTGATCAACCAATAACTTGAGCCTGTGATTGGTTTTGATATATTATGATTGGTTGATTGGCACGCCTCCACCGTCCCCACCTCCAAAAAGACCTAAAAACTCTTTTTGTGCATCTAGAGTGCATTAACAAGATATTTGCCCATAAATAATAGATATTCTACGACATTTTACACAGCTCTTTCTAAACCCAAAGTAAGCATAGTTTAACTAGCTTGTGTTAAGGGTTCCATAATTCGGATAAACTTACTTATATATCTAGATCTAGATAGCTCAGCTGGTCAGAGCATTCCCACTGCAGGGACTGGTCGCGGGTTCAAGTCCCGTTCTAGATGTTCTCTTTTTCCGATCTAAATCTTTAGAAAAAAGTAAGCATACAAAATGCTTAAAAATTTAATTGAATTACTTATATACTTTTTTTTGTAAGTACATACATATTATACATAGAAACACCCATAGTTATACTGTATCCGACGGTTATAAAGTTACATTTGTTGGGTGATAGTTGGGATAGCGTGACATTTTATGGACGATCCCTAATTTAAAAAATAAATTGTGAACAGTTCACAAGCCTCTATATATAACAATAAGTTGAGCTTTTGCTACATAAATAATTTATAACTAAGTACCTACTTATACAAAATAAATTGATACATCTTAGTAACATGATTTAACTTAAAATCAAGGATAAGCAATAATTCATTTTAAAAATGTACCATAGAAATGGTCCAAACATCTTTAGACATTTCATTACATACAGAGGGCGCGACTGTACTATCGTTTCTAGCCATAATATCGTTTATATTAATAGTATAAATTTTTAGGCTTTTGCATTTGGAATATACAGCTTCCGGGCTGTTTGGCCATGGTCCATATGAAACTTGTGTTCCAAACGTTTCGTCGATCACTGCGGTCGACATCTTCAGTGGTTCCGGTCCGGGCACCGACGAGTGCGTGGACTTCTCTGCGACTTTTGGAACGTTTGGAACACAAGTTTCATACGGAACACGGCCAAACAGCCCGGAAGCAGTATATTCTACATAAATTGATAGTCTTTATACTATCATGTCTAGCAATAGAGTAGATGTCGCTTCAAGCGGTAGTATATTCATTTCATCGTTAGTATAGATCTTCATGAATACTGTTGATACTTAGGGATGCAAACTGTAAACGCAATAAAGTGTTTTAACGCTGTTTTTTGAAACTGTTTTAAAAGAAAACCATTTATAAATGTAACAGATACGAAAGTGTAACATATTCAAAGTGGTACGTTTTATATGTGTTAAAAAGTGTAACATAAATAACGTCCTAAAGTACTTGGGGGTGTACAAAATATCATTATTTAAAAATTTAGATTATAAATATAATAGGATAGTAAATTTGGCAACGTAGCATTTCGGTTAACACTTATTAACACTGTTTACAGATTAATATCTGTTACAGATATATAACTGTTAAACAATTGAAAGTGGTAACGATTAACAGATTCAATACCACATTTATAAGTGTAACACTTTCATTCTGTAACCTTTTCATAGTGTAACCCATATAATTATGTAACCTTTATGAATGTGTTTTAAGTCCCTGTTGATACTATCGTTTATAGTGATAGTATCGACACACAATAGCGATCACCGAGAGTTTTTAATACTATCATTTTTATTTATGGTGACCATATACAGTGTTTACCAAAACTAGTGTCTGATCATGGTCAATAAAGGAAACATAGATATATTAGGTATCCTAAAAACAGAACCATATCTGAAACAGAAAAAAATATCTACATATGTAACTAGGTCTGCAAGGCGAATCGCTGCTTGCAATGTTGAGTGAGACATCGTGAATCAGATTTTGAAAATTTTGAACAGTGATCATTCCTCCGTGGCAAGTCCGATTTTGAAAATTCTTTTTGTAAGTCACAACTCTGGACATGCTTTCTGAACGTGTAAAGTTTGGTCACAGTGTCTCGAGCAGTTATTATGTAATTCCATCTGGAATTTTTTTAACGGTGACCATTCCTCTGTGGTAGCATTAATTTTTTCAAAATATACCCATAAACCTTCCTCTGATTGAGCTCTTTAATCATGCCAAATTTGGTTATGATTGGATTAGTAGTTTAGGAGGAGACCTGTGAGAAAGAAAATCCTGAAGTCTGGTATGAGGAGCTTTCGCTCGACTTCGTCTCACTCAGCTCAATAAAATCGTAACGAAGTGATAACTGTACATTGAATATTTTCCAAAAAAATAATTGATGTCTGTTCTAGGAGCGATACCGATGCCGAAAATGTGATTTTTAGAATTTTTGTCTGTTTTAATCATCGATATCCGAGCATCACTTGAAAACCGCTGAACAGATTTGACAGAAATTTTGCATGAATATTCTTCTAGGGCATGGTTATAAACTGGGCTATCACGGTATTATAAGTATGACAGGAGCAGAAGAGCAAAATCGGTCTTAACTATTATTGAAGACAACTTTATTATCACAAGATAGATCTTTACGAAATTTTGTAGTTTAGCAGAACTCAGACATCCGAACCATTACTCATCACGCTATACCTTAAAGGTAAAATCTCGAAACGCTCACGTATAAAAGATAGTTGATTAGAAATGCATAAACATTTCATAATGAATATCATCACGCATTATATTAAGAAATAGCTCGGAGAACGATAGCCGGTGGGGCAGAAAGGTTCTTGAGTGGAGACCACGTAACGGCAAGCGCAGCGTAGGAAGGCTTCCCGCAAGGTGGACAGACGACCTAACAAAGAGCGCAGGGACTCGGTGGATGCAGGCCGCTACAGACCGGTCGAAATGGAAGTCGATGGGGTAGGCTTATGTTCAGCAGTGGTGGACTTCCTACGGCTGATATGATGATGATGATGATGATTATATTAAGGAATCGGACAGAATTGATTACGATATTACATATTCCTCTATTTCGAACGAATTTTCAATGCAATACGAGTTTACTACATCACCTCATCCGGCCCGTTAAATAAAATAACTTAATACTTACGTGTTAGTATCGAGACGGCAGAAATAAACATACCTTGATCTTTTCCGAGCTTAACGCGTACGAAGTGCGAAATAGAACAAGGTATGTTTACTTCTGCAGTTTCGAACCGAACAAGTATTAGGTTACCTATTTCATTGTTATATTTTGAATTATTTATCACTAAGAATTCAGTGCAGGGTGCGACTGAAATAAATTGAACTGAGCGAGCAGGACTCTTGAAAATAAGACATCTTACTACGGTCACGCGCTTAGCTAAGGCCGCGCGCTCGTCAAGCTGTTCTTCGGTGATTATTCCTCAATAGTACATCGGACATGAACCATCTTGCTTCAGAACACTCCTCAGTGTCCACACTACCACCGTGGTCTGTTTGGTCAAGATTGCGCGAGTGGTTACGGAGGATTTCAGCCACCAACAAACGGCTATGCCGCGTATAAGAGTAATGAAGAAATAGAGGTTTACATGTAACATAATTCTACACGGAACACGTCGGGTTCAATGTAAAATATAAAATAACATCAAATTAATCGCAATAGAATCCGTTGTAGTAGTTTTAATTACAAATAATATAAATTAATTCAATTCTCAATTCTTCGAAGATATTGGTGGAGCAACAGAAACACCGTTGTTGTATTCAAAAATGTTTGAACTATTGATCGGAGTGTATTTTTAACGAGGAACGATAGTTGCGCGCGCGCAGTTTATTTACACAATCGAGTTAATTATTCAAATGTAGAACTTCCTGTTCCAGTTGAAATGAAACTATTCTTAACGGATTCTATCGCGATTTGTTTGATGTTATTTTATATTTTACATTGATCCCGACGTTTCGGTTGCTTTTCAGCATCCGGTCACGGGGTGACTAAAGATGGTTGATGTCTTGTTGTCGTGTAAGTTATCTCAAAGTACCCGAACTATGTTGAATTGTTGGTGTTACTTTTTACGCAAAATGAGCTCACAGATGTCATGAAGTCTTGTGGTATTTTTGATAGAATCCGTTGAAAATAGTTTTATTTCAATGTGTGACATTCGCGTAAACTTCCGACAATATCATGTATAAAACTTCCTGTTCCAGTATTTAATTAATGCACGATTCGTTTTATATTGGCAATTTTAGTTGAAAACTATGAACAGCAGAGATAAAATTATGAATTAGCTAATACCACCACCGGCTTCACTCCCGCGCAGGTAGGTTATCGCTTTCTGGTCATATATCCGGTTCTACTAAACCAATTGCATTCAAACATACGGTAGATTTTAAGTATGAGCCAGACTTTTAATAGAAAAAACTGCATTAAAATCCGGTCAGTAGTTTTTGCGTTCATCACGAAAAACCAGACAAAAATTCCAACAAAAAAAAAATTGTGTTCAGAAATGTTATTTTTTTTTTAAATATCTCCAATGTACAGACACAACTAATTTACAATTTTGTAATAGTATACATGAAGTACATTTTCGTTCCCTTTCATTCCGTGGGGAAATGTACCTAAATGGAGCCCAAGTGAGTACACACTAACATTCTTGTTATAACGTACTAAAGTATTTTACATAAAATAGTCCTCAAAGCCTCTGCTCCAGGTCCTACTGTGCTCCATGCTGTCTCCCGTCACATAATACCTGAAAAGAAAAAAAAAACAATCAATTTATATATCTATATATGGATTTAGAGAAGAGAGCATCTAGGACGGGACTTAAACCCGCTACCAGTCCCTTACAGGGGGAATGCTCTGACCAACTGAGCCACCTAGACACGTCCCAGATATTCGAAATTCTCCGTTTTTTTTTTTTTTATACCACTCAGGTGGCAGACAAGCTCACGGCCCACCTGATGGGAAGCGGTCACCGTGGCCTATGGACGCGTGCAACACCATGGGCGTCACACTGGCGCTGCCGACCCTAAAAAAAAGAAATTGCAAAGCAGGAATAGCCTTTAATCTTCCGGGAAGACCAAAGGCTACTCCCGCCTCTCCCTTCTTTTTTAGTTTTTGTGCTGTCAGAAGGAAGACTCTTCCCTCTGACAGCACCTACTCACCGCCGGGAACACAACGCGGTATTCTGTAGGGCGGAGGTACTTCCCCAGTCGGACTGCAATTAGGATAATTAAAGACATTTACGAATATCAGTTAATAATAAATATTCTACGACATGCTACACAGCGCTTTCTAGACCCAAAGTAAGCATAGTTTAACTAGCTTGTGTTATGGGTTCCAGAATGCGGATAAACATACTTATATAGTTCTTTTTTTTTGTAAATACATACATATTATACATAGAAACACCCAGACCAATGCAAATAGACATATTCATGCATACAAATATTTGCACTGAGCGGGAATCGAACCCGCGCCCCCTGTCGTAGCAGTCGAATGCACTACCGCTACGCCACAGAGGCCGACAGTTGATAAGGTAACCAATATAACTTTATTCGAAGACGGAACGAAGTTTGCTGGAACAGCTAGTAATCTGCTGGGGTGCGAGGGAAATGCCTTATGGGCCATCACACCCCGGCGTCTGAAGACCCGAGACGGCGTGCGGTTCTGTCGGGTCGGATCCGACATAACCACCCTCGCTGTCCGACGGAGGCGGGGAGGTATCCGGGGGGGGGGGATTTCTGCACGAAAAAAAGGGGTCAGCTAGTTTAATAAATACTTGTCTTCATCATCATGACATCGTTAGTCCGGTTGCTTCCAAAGCTGACTACTTTGAGCCCGGATTCCGCCCTCCTACTCTGCTCTTGATTTGGCTTATCTTGACTTTGCGGGAGCGACTGCCGCCTGACATCCAGAGCGTCTTTCGTCAATCAGCAGGTGTACGTCATTGGTATGACAGCTACAATTAGTTGCGCATTGTTACTGGTCATGTACTGATATCAATTGTTGTTCAGGATAAGTGCCTGAAGGATTACTGACCGCAACACAAGCGATGCGTTGGTTGCGATAATTTACAGCACGGCGTCGCCAGTCGTAGGTAGCTTTAAGTATTGGTGTGGTAGTGGGGTGTGTGTTGGGTAACCTCCTCGAGTGTCGCTCCGATTCCGATCCCGCTGCAGTCCGGGGGGAACGGAATCGGAGCGGCCGGTACACCCTGGGCGGTGGTCAATGGCTTGCCCTTCACCCCTTCATAGGGTTGGCATTGATCGTCGGCCAATATCCAACGTGGTGGGAACACATCGCTCTCCGTACTCCTCTGTTTTCAGAGGAGACAGGATGAGCGATGCTGTTAGTGGTGAGATGGCCCAGGGTCAGCCGGGGTGCGAGGGATATGCTTTATGGGTAACCTTACACCCCGGCGTCTGAAGACCCGAGACGGCGTGCGGTTTTAGTCGGTGCAAGCCCGACATAACCGCCCCCGCTGGCCGGCGGGGGTGTAAAAAAAAAAAAAAAAAAAAGGTAGCTTTAAGTATTAATTTGTAAAAAAAAAAATTTCAATTGTCGTTGACCTGAGCTTAAGCAAGGATATACACGTACAGTTCCACTTCGCTGCAGTTTTATTTCTAAAAATCCGAGGCTAAGCCTAAACAATTGTTTTGTTCAATAGTAGTATATATAGAAATTATTGCATCTGAAGGATAAATTTAGTTTCAGTGCCAAAGTATGGGCAAATAGTAGTAAAATATGTAATTATCGTGCGTACACGCAGTGATAAAGTAACGGATATGCGATAAAGCGTTTATAGCATTTATAATTATATACTTCATTATGAATAGAACTCGTATTTGAATGGTATTTAAATTTAACTATGCATACGTTATAATATTCTATGTGGAAACCCCCACCCCATCGGTGCCAACGATGGAAAGGGCGTGTCGGAATCGGACCGACTAAAACCACACGGTGTCCTTCCCAAGTGTCCATTGCCGGGCACCCCGGGTAAGCCCTCGAAAGGATAACCCCAGGGTTACCGGCGGACTTTAGCCGCCACCGCGGCCTCGCCTGGTGGGGTCGGGTTTTTTTCCCGCGTCGGTGAGTTGGCAGGCGTGTGTGGACACACACGACACGCCTCCGTCTTGGCCTGCTTCTGTAAGGACGGCGAGTCGGCCACCTGCCGTCCTCAGGCCCCGATCATGGAGGTCGGTGGTCCCGGGCGTAGACGAGTCTGCGGCGTCCTCACCGCAGACTGCGGAACTCAGTTTAACTATCTTGTAATATATATTTATCTTTTAATATTCCTCCTCCGTGTCCTGAACAACACGTGCAGGGCATAGGTGTCATCCTCATACAGTGCACTCGATACCATCGCGAACCAAGCGGTTTGGTGACTCCTTTCTTGTCGGACCGTAAAGCACTGGAACGCTTACCCACACACGTGTTCCCTTTTACCTACAATCCTGGGCTCTTTAAGCGGGGCGTGAAGAAGCATCTTTCGAGGCCATCTAGGTAGGGGCCACCATTCTAGGGACAATCTCTGGAAATGGTGACCACTACTTTTTGGACTTCACCTCAGCTTATCAAGAAAAAGAGAACATCTAGGACGGGACTTGAACCGAAGTTAACCTCAATATCATTTTGAAGACCTATCCATAGATAACCCACACGAATGGGATTGATGAAAATTTTGAGTTTCAGTTCTTAGTATGGGGAACTCCCAAAATTTATTGTTTTTTTTTCTATTTTTGTGTGAAAATCTTAATGCGGTTCACAGAATACATCAACCTACCAACTTTCAACAGCATAGTTCTCATAGTTTCGGAAAAAAGTGGCTTTGACATACGGACGGACAGACAGACCGACATGACGAATCTATAAGGGTTCCGTTTTTAGCGGAACCCTAAAAATTGCACCATCTAATAAGTAATCGGCAGAGGAATACAAATACAATAATTGTGTGCGGGGTTTTTTATTGGCCAATCACGCTTGACCTCGGCGTGAGCTCACACACCAACACGACGCGTATTCATGTGTTGTTTGACAGGTCAAGGAGACCGAGAGGAGTACTCATGATATTGGGGGAGCGGCGGTTGCGTGAGGTCTCAGATTTGGTTTTCAGGTCAAAAAAGTGATTTTAGGTGTCTTTGTTGGGAAATTTTTAAAGAACAAAATGTTAAATAAATATTGTAGGACAAAGTACACAACGCCATCTACACCCAAACTTAGCAGAGCTTGTCATATGGGTTCTAGAATGCGGAAACATACTTTTTTTTATTTTTTTTTATTTAGGACACGTCAATTTGACTTCACCTCGCCTGATGGTAAAACACCCAGACCAATGCAATATATATGATATTGTCGGAAGTTTACACCAATGTCACACATTGAAATAAAACTATTTTTAACGGGATTTTTACCTCCCCGTGACCATGGCTACTGAAAAGCAAACGAAGCGTCGGGATCAATGTAAAATATAAAATAAAAGTGGCGGCGATAGCCCAGTGGCGTACGTAACGGACTGCTGAGACGAGGTCTCGCGTTCGATCCCCAGTCGCCCCGGGCACACACCTCTGACTTTTCGTAGTTATGTGTGCATTAATAAATGTTAATTATCTCTCGCTTAATAATGTGCCCTGTAGATGGCAATAGGCTCGCCCCCTATTACATTGGGACCTTAACATAACTGGCGAATCGTGGGTGTGTAATACACCTCTGCCTACCCCTTCGGGGATACAGGCGTGAAGTTATGTTATGTTATAAAATAACATCAAATAAATCACGAATGAATCCGTTATAAATAGTTTTATTTCAATGCAAACATATATATTTGCACTGAGCGGGAATCGAACCCGCGACCTCTGACTTAGCAGTCGAACGCACTACCGCTACGCCACAGAGGTTGAAATTTGGATGAATACCCAGTTGTCGGTAATACGCCATCCATTATAAGGGAACAACAGGGCTAGGTATGGGTGAATAGCGCCACATTAAGACCTTCGAAGCTACGCCAACCTCACCTGCAACCTGTACACCTGCTGATAGGCAGACGAGGCTTTAGTACAGGCTTTAAACTCAGGGTTGGCAGGTCAGACAGGAATCTTCAGCAGTCAGTGCCTTGGATGCAACCAGGGACATCGCTAAGATGATGACAATGACACGTCGAAGAGTGGGAGTGCGGCTAACATCCGGCTTACTTCGGTTTTGTGTTGGGGTTCCCTTCTACCTACAATCCTGGGCTCTTTAAGCGGGGCGTGAGAAAACATCTGTTGATGCCGTCTAGGTAGGGGCCACCATTCTAGGGACAATCTCTGGAAATGGTGGCCACTACTATTTGGACTTCACCTTAGCTTACAATCAGGCTGAGTGCAGTCAATTTGACGGACAGAATATAAAATTTGATGACACAAATTTGTCACAAAATTCGGCCGGGTAGGTACCACCGTGCACCATTGCGAAAAACCCTCCATAGTA
Source organism: Cybosia mesomella (assembly GCA_946251805.1). Lineage (NCBI taxonomy): Eukaryota > Metazoa > Arthropoda > Insecta > Lepidoptera > Erebidae > Cybosia > Cybosia mesomella. The sequence goes on from OX276411.1 coordinate 21,245,264, forward strand.
ATTCAAATTTTGGTTTGATTGCGTTCAGGGGTCAGCAAGTGCATAGCCGGGCAGGGGGATTGTGGTCGCAGCACTAGTGGGACCGGTGGGTGTCACGCGGTGCTGCGACGACAATCCTCTTCTGATGAGGCCGTCAAGCTGAGTGCCACCATTGTTAACATGGTACGTGTATGTAATGGTGACCCTCTTGCCTGAGACTTTTCCTTCAGCTTACAATCAGGCTGAGTGCAGTCAATTTGACAGACTAAATATAAAAAAATAAAAAGAATAAGTGATAACAGCAAGCTGTTTCCACCAACGAACGACCAGACACCAGTGGCGAGGGCTCCATATATGCCGATTCCTTGCAGCTTCCCTTTGCTGAAGAGCCCAAAACATGAGCTTCAAGAGCAGGCTGTTTTAAAAGCCACCATTATCATTCAATGTAAGATATTGTCCTATACATCAATGCTTAAATTAGTTTCTAGACTCAAGCGCCGGAGGTCGTTTAATGACCTCCGTCCTCCATGAGCGTAGGCCTGTGGGTGGCAGGTGAGGCCGCCTGCCAACCCAGCAGAAGCAGGCCACCGGGGCAAGACGGGGACACCGTGGTTCCCAAACCCGAGGGGGCCATCTCGAAACCGGAGATGGCCCAGGGTCAGTCGGGGTGCGAGAGATATACTCTATGGGTAACCTTACACTGTAGACCCGAGACGGCGTGCGGTTTTAGTCGGTTCAAGCTCGACATAACCGCCCCCGCTGGCCGGCGGGGAGGTATCCGAAGGGATGGCCGCACGAAAAAAAAGAAAAAAAAGTATAGTGAATGTTGTAAAAGTCGAAACATTGAGCATCTCAATCCTATTCACCGGCTTCCCTTATGAAAATTTTCCCCATTCGCCACTGCCAGACACACCACCGCTACATGGTGGACATTCCACTCATACGCACGAAACGTTCCGGTGACCCATGTATTATGCGTACAGCTAAGGAGTGGAATTGCCTGCCTGAGTCTGTGTTTCCGGATAGCTATGACCTCGGAATCTTCAAGTCTCGAGTGAATAGGTTCCTTCTAAGCAAACGTGATCCATCGAATACCACATCGTCACTTACCATCAGGTGACGTAGTGGTCAAACGTGACCCTATCAATGATACCTCGAGGCAAAAATCTTAAGGCGAGGGTACTCAACGACTGGTTTTGTTTTATTTTTTATACCACTCAGGTGGCAGACACGCTCACGGCCCACCTGATGGGAAGCGGTTACCGCGGCCTATGGACGTGTTAAAACCTTCTCTTGAAGAACCCCATGTTGTAATCGCTTGGGAAAACCACGGCAGGGAGATTATTCCACAGCCTGAGGGTGCGCGGAATTAAGTGCCTTTCATACCTAACTGTACGCACCGTTTCCAGTCGCAACGTGTGAAGATGAAATGGAATCCCCCACGGGCTTCAGCCCACCGGTGCCAGCGATGAGGTGAACTTGTGTGTTTAAATAACTATAATAGCATCGCAAATCGTAATTCAATATCACCTTGTTCAGAACTCGAAGCACGAGAGGTTGTTTTGATGACACTCACGATGTAGTTTTTATTGTGGAGTTATGAATAACCTATTGTAAAATGAAAATAAAACAATTTTTAGTTGATCGTTACGGTTTTAATACGTAAATGATATTGCCGCGCGTTCCACTGGAGGTATTTTTTGCCTGGGGGTGGCAGGTGAGGCCGCCTGTCACCCCAGCAGAAGCAAGCCGGGACGGCGGGATGACTAGCACCCCCCTTTCCGGGGCAAGATGGGGACACCGTGGTTCCCAAACCCGAAGGAGCCATCTCGAAACCAGAGATGGCCCAGGGTCAGTCGGGGTGCGAGGGATATGCTCTACGGGCAACCTTACACCCCGGCGTCTGAAGACACGAGACGGCGCCGGCGTGCGGTTAAGTCGGTTCAAGCCCGCTGCGGACGGGGGGTAACCGAGGGATTTCCGCACGAAAAAGAAGGTATTTATCTGCTACGCCCGTGTCTAATACTGATTTCGTACCCGTGACCGGAACCTATTCATTAAAAAGTAGCCTATGAACTATTCAAGATTATTAAATCGCGAGAAGCGTTAGTAGCTTAGTGGTTAAGGAGTCGACCCTACGATCGAGAGGTCCCGGGTTCGAATCCTGGCCATTACACTAGCGACGTGAACCCACTTCTAACACAAGCAATTTAGCTTAGCTGGAGGGGTTAGGGGGAATATTAGTAATTCCGATTACTAATATTCTTTTAAAACGAAAAAAAAAATACGTTCCAACCATTTTGGTATCATCATCATCAGTGCCTTAGTCCCTGTAACATCGAAAGCTTCCACTTTGGAGCCCAAAGTCCGCACTCCTGCTCCTTCTCTAGATTTAGCTTTTGTGGGAGTGACTGTCATCTGAGCTCCCAACCCTGGGAGAAAGGCCTGCGCCAGAGAATCGTCCGTCAACAAGCAGGTGTAATAGCTTGCAAGTTAGGTTGGCTTGGTCTCCGAAGGCCCTATATATTAGGTCGTTACATATGAAATTGCCGTTTTTCGTTTTTCGTGAAGAAATTGGAGGAAACCCAATTTTCTGTACTAACATTTTTGCATTGCAAAATTGTAGGATTTTTTTTGTGCAAGAATGAGACAACATTAAGCTAACAAACAGCAACTCTTATTACATTTTTGAAAAGTGACAGCTGTTAAGTAATACGAAATGTATCATCAAAATGGATAGCATTTAGGAAGTACTGCTTTTGAAGATCCAATTAATTTATCAAGCGGCCAATAAAAACAAAATTTAATACAGAGTTGTAAAATCTTGAAATCAACTTTCAAACAAAATATTAATAATGGAAATAGCTATTAAATTACAGGAATAACGAACTCATGAATTTGTAAGAAAATTTCGGAAATTTCATAGGTAAAGACCAATTATCTGATTATAATGTATCTCTGTGAAATATTTTGCCTAGATTACATTTTATTTAATCAAAAATGCATACATACAAAGCTTCACGCCTGTATCGCCGAAGGGGTAGGCAGGGGCGTATTACACACCCACGATTCGCCAGTTATGTTAAGGTCCCAATGTAATAGGGGGCGAGCCTATTGCCAGCTACCGGGCACATTACTAAGCGACCAATAATTAACAATTTTAATTAACTTAGATGCTGTATATGCTGGAGAGTTCAGGGTTAGGCTGTCGATTGCGGAGAGATGGTCAAGTCATATCCCACCTCCTTTACATGGATGATTTAAGTAATAATCATTTAACCATCCTGTCATCCCGAGAGTAACTTCTTGTAGGTAACGGCAACATCCATGAGCGCAGGCCTGGGGGTGGCGGGTGAGGCCGCCTGACACCTCAGCAGCAGGCCGGGACGGTGGGGGAACTAGCGCCCCTCCCCCAAACCGGGGCAAGACGGGGACACCGTCGTCCCCAAACCCGAGGGGGTCATCTCGAAAGCGGAGATGGCCCAGGGGATCAGTCGGGGTGCGAGGGATATGCTCTATGGGCAACCTTACACCCCGGCGTCTGTAGACCCGAGACGGCGTGCGGTTTTAGTCGGACATAACCGCCCCCGCTCGCCAGCGGGGGGGTATCCGAAGGGACTTCCACACGAAAAAAAAATGGTAACGGCAAGAGGCGAAGCCGTACAACTCGTGTTGTACATCAAAAAATATCACGTCAATCACAGAATAACATACATAACATAACATAGCTTCACGCCTGTATCCCCGAAGGGGTAGGCAGAGGCGTATTACACACCCACGTTTCGCCAGTTATGTTTTAGGTCCCAATGTAATAGGGTGCCATCTACCGGGCACATTGAAAAGCGAGCGATAATTCACATTTTTAATACACACATAACTACGAAAGGTCAGAGGTGTGTGCCCGTGGCGACTGGGGATCGAACTCGAGACCTCGTCTCGGCAGTCCGTTACGTACGACACTGGGCTACCGCTTACCAACTCACGCTTACCACAGAATATTCCAGCTATATTCGGTGTTTAAGCTAAAACGTGATGACGACAATAACGTATCCGTTTAAAATCGTGATTCTATTAAGATATAAATCATTTACAATAAGTTCCTCTCAGTACTTCAAAGGAAATGATTCATGAAACTCATCATCAGTTTACATCATACAAAAAGATCACTGGAGGTCGCAGGTTTGATTTCCATTTATACTAGCGGCAGGCACGCTATGACGGCCGTTTTGACACGTTAAAATAGTAATGTCAAATGTCAATTTAAAATAGAAAAAAATCAAATCAAATGCGAGTCACAACTACATATAGTTTTTGGATATTTCATTCATTTTTTAGGGTTGCAAATGGCAAAAAAACGGAACCCTTATAGATTCGTCAAGTCTGTCTGTCTGTCCGTCCGTATGTCACATCCACTTTTTTTCCAAAACTATAAGACCTACGCTTTTGAAACTTGGTAAGTAGATGTATTCTGTGAACTGCATTAAGGTTTTCACACAAGAATAGAAAAAAAACAATACATTTTGGGGGTCCCCATACTTAGAACTGAAACTTAATTTTTTTTTTCATCTAACCCATACGTGTGTGGTATCTATGGATAGCTCTTCAAAAATGATATTGAACTGAATAGTTTGCGAGAGAGACACTTCCAAAGTGGTAAAATGTGTGTGTGTGTGTGTGTGTGTCCCCCCCCCCTGTAACTTCTAAAATAAGAGAATGATGAAACTATAAAAAATATATGATGTACATTACCATGTAAACTTCCACCGAAAATTGGTTTGAACGAGATCTAGTCAGTAGTTTTTTTTTAATACGTCATAAATCGTAAACCATATTGAGCCTATTGCCATCTACCGGGCACATTATTAAGCGAGCGATAATTATCATTTATTAATGCACACATAACTACGAAAAGTCAGAGGTGTGTGCCCGGGGCGACTGGGATCGAACTCGAGATCTCGTCTCAACAGTCCGTTACGAAGGCCATTGGGCTATCGCCGCTATTTTAATACATTAATTCCCCTATATACCCATGCAAAGCATAAGTGTCCAATTAAGCAGACCCTCCTCTTAAGTACGTATATTAAAGCAATGACTCAGTCTTGTATATTTTTTATACAAGTTGCCTGATTGTTTCTGAGTAAAAGATTGGAATTTTTTGATGAATAATTATTTTTGATATCCTTATTTTATAGTCCTTATTTTCCTCATGGGGGAACGATCTGTAGGCTTACCATACATACGCAATTGCGGATTGAAATTTCGGGCAATCGGTACCATGAACCGCACATATCCCGCAATCGGGCCCGAAGACGCCACGTGACAGTTCATTCAGCCTAAACACTACCATGAAACGACCTGAAACTGCAAATTACGGATTTTTGACAGCCCTATAAAAAACTTCAAATTAAAACCCGATACTATACGACTTTCCGTACAAATGCATCTATTTTAAAAGAACTCAACGTTAAAGTTAGGCTTTCCACTGTATGTTTGCGAAGGATCCTGGAGTTCTTTGGTCACATCGCCCGAAAAGATGGACATAACCTGGAACAGCTCATGGTTACTGGCAAGGTCGATGGCAAACGGCCGAGAGGCCGCAGCCCAACTAGATGGTCTGACCAAATCCGCTCAGCGCTGAACACCAAGCTGCATGATGCACTCCACGACGCCAAAGATAGGACCAGCTGGAGAAGCATCGTAAAAGAAAAACTTAGTTCTAAATGGGGGAATCACGACCCTCAGTAATAAGGAGCACGAGGCGAGGAGGAGGACTATACGACTTAGTATTTCAAAAGGTCGAAAGTTTATCATAATCCAATACAAAGGAATATATTTTAGGTAGATTTCGATGAAATCGATCTACCTATTGGTTTCTTGACTACTGCCGAATTTAAAAAAAAATTCTTCATAGGTCTAGTTATGACCCCCTGAGTCCGAAATGACCACTGGTCAAAAAGTTTATATATATATATATGTATGTATGGTTCCACTTCCCAAAATTTGCGGCACTCTGACGGTCGCATTTTTGCCCCGATCGCTTTCAAACTGCGGTCAAAAATTGCTTGGGTGTAAACTTAGTTTAAGTTCGTGAACGGGTGGAATCCGGCCTAAGGGGACGGTAGGGCCTCACTTTTTGTGAAATCAGTTTTTGCTCAAAATTTCACGTTCCATAAAAGATATTCGAACCGTTCTAATTTTATCCCATAGTATACATGAATACCAACAACTTTTAAGTATAAACCTATAAGATTAAAACTTTAACTAAACGTGGAGGGGGGAAAAACCAAAATTTTTCGGGAAAAAAATCATAACTTCTAACCGGTGAACATTCTTGCTGTCGGAAACATTTTTAATCGATAGGCCATTTTTAAGTCTAAAATAAATGTCTGAAAAGTTTTTCGCTAAAAGTTACCGTTTTCGAGAAAAAAAAATTAAACATGTTAAAAATGTTAATGTGTTTACTTGTGTGTGTAAGTCTGTAGTTCTCTATATAAAATAATATTAATTGCTTCACGAAATCTACCTGTGCGTTCCCCCTGCGGGAATGGATTTTTTAATATGTTGGTTTAAATACTTCTTGCAATAGAAATATATTGTAAACGAAAACCTCCTTGATATGTTTGATTCAGTCCCGAACATACTTTATGGTCCCGACCGAAAGAACGAAATCCGAAGTAGCTTTATGGTACCCTTTTTTTTTTTCGTGCGGAAATCCCTTCGGATACCCCCCCGCCGGCCAGCGGGGGCGGTTATGTCGTACTTGAACCGACTAAAACCGCACGCCGTCTCGGGTCTTCAGACGCCGGGGTGTAAGGTTGCCCAAAGAGCATATCCCTCGCACCCCCTGGGCCATTTCCGGTTTAAAGATGGCCCCCTCGGGTTTGGGAACAACGGTGTCCCCGTCTTGCTCCGGTTTGGACCAAATTTGTCACAAAATTCGGCCGGGTGGGTACCACCGTGCAAGATTGCGAAAAACCCTCCATAGTAATCCAATTTCGGTCTGATTGCGTTCATGGGTCAGCAAGTGCATAGCCGGGCAGGGGGTCACGCGGTGCTGCGACGACAATCCTTTTCTGATGAGGCCGTCAAGCTGAGCGCCACCATTGTTAACATGGTTCGTGTATGTAATGGTGACCCTCTTTCCTGAGACTTTACCTTCAGCTTACCATCAGGCGAGGTGAAGTCAAATTGACGTGTCCTAAATATAAAAAAAAAACAGTACGCAAGTCTGATGATGATGGTGAGTGTTTTCACAATAGAAAGGGGGCAATGGAAACTGCCCCAGTTGATCATAAAATTGTTTTGAATGTGAACACACCTGTGACCATATGTATTAATAATAATGGTTTTATTATATTATTATTAAATAATACGTCGATCCATTACGTATCAAATGAAACAGCTGTTTCAATATAATATTTAAGTAATTAAAAACATAGATAGGTTATACAATGATCATAATACTTATTAAAATTAGTAGATAACAAAAAATGTTTAAAATGATTGTAAAGTCATTCATTGTTTACGTAGTTCGCAAGAATTACGGTAGATGGCTCCAGCGTCGCCTTGATACGTATATAATATATTGGAGAATTTCGAATATCTGGGACTTGTCTAGGTGACTCCATTGGTCAGAGCATTCCCCCTGTAGGGGACTGGTCGCGAGTTCAAGTCCCGTCACGGGATTGGGACTTAAAGACGGTCACTCGAAATGGGGTTAATTCGCCTGTCTCAAGCACGAATGCAACAAGACATACACTAATCAGTAAGTGCGAACGAGTACAAACAATCACTTTTGTCATACAACGCTGTACACTTTTGACATGTTAAGAGATACTTACACAAAAAAGCGAATTTAAATAAAAATTGTCTGTCTTTCAGGCTTATCTCCGAAGCGGCTAGACCGATTTCAACAAAATTTTCAATAGCAGACAGCTGATTATATAAGGCGTAACTTAGGCTAGGTTCATTGTCAACCGATGAAAAAAAGGACGAAGGAGGTACTCAATTATATTTCCGCGATAGCGCAGTGGTGTACGTAACGGACTGCTGAGACGAGGTCTTGAATTCGATCCCCAGTCGCCCCGGGCACAAACCTCTGACTTTTCGTAGTTGTGTGTATTAAAAAGGTTTATTATCCCTCGCTTAGTACTGTGCCCGGTAGATGGCAATAGGCTCGCCCCCAATTACATTGGGACCTTAACATAACTGGCGAATCGTGGGTGTGTAATACACCTCTGCCTACCCCTTCGGGGATACAGGCGTGAAGTTATGTTATGTTATGTTACATTTCCGCGTAAAGAAACCCAGATATAAGTCCACGCGGACAAAGACAGTAATGTAATGCTCGGGGTTCGAATCAGCGACCTCTAAATCGCATGTCCAACATCTGACTGATTTATCGCTATAATGAATATTACATGTGTACAGAATTTTAATCAAAATCATAAACGACAGTTGCCGAAAGGCTAACGCTCTGCCGAGTCTCCTGCTAACTGCTACTGTGCAAAGGACTTTCAACCTCGGTGCGAAGGCTTACAGTCCAATATTGTATATATTGGACTGTAAGCGTCTGCGCATAATTTCACTAGTGAACATGCAATATTCACTGATTGCGTGCACTGGCGACAATTAAATCTACATAGGATCGTGACAAACAGACAACATTAATAGTTATGACTGTAACGGCGACAGCCCAGCGGCGTACGTATCGGACTGCCGAAACGAGGCCTCGAATTCCGATCCCCAGTCGCCCCGGGCACACACCTCCGACTTTTCGTAGTTACGTGTGTATTAAAAAACCAGCCAAGTGCGAGTCGGACTCGCCCTTAAAAGGTTCCGCAGCAGCAAGTAAAATATTTTTATATTTGAGTTGATCGAAGTACTTAAATGTAAACTGCTGTTTACGATTTATGACGTATTAAAAAAAAACCTACTTACTAGATCTCGTTGAAACCAAATGTCGGTGGAAGTTTACATGGTAATGTACATGATATATATTTTTGTTTTATCGTTCTTTTATTTTAGTAGTTACAGGGGGGGGCATTCATTACAAAGTTTTGCGCAAACTGTTCAGTTTAGAAAAAAATGATATTAGAAACCTCAATATCATTTTTGAAGACCTATCCATAGATATATCATAAGCATGCGTTTGATGAAAAAAAAATTTTTAAGTTTAAGTATGGGGAACCCCCAAAATTTCTTGTTTTTAGGGATTTTCTTTAGAAAAGCCCTATTGCTAAGGAGTTGTTGTCGACGTCGTCGTCGACATCGTCGTCGTTGCCAATTTTCTGTCACGGTTTTCGGTATGAAGGAGATGAGCTATCGAGTTGCTGTTTTCGGTAATAGATTCGTGCTGGGGTGAACCATTGCAAGATAAAACAAGTTGAATTCCTGAGACGAGCTTAGCCGAATACAAGGGATTTTCGATTTTGCGTTTTTTTTTTTTGCTAAATTTTGCGATTTTTTTTTATCTTACAATGGTTCACCCCAGCACGAATCTATTACCGAAAACAGCTACTCGATAGCTCATCTCCTACATACCCAAAACCGTGACAGAAAATTGGCAACGACGACGACGTCGACGACAACTCCATAGCAATAGGGCTTTTCTAAAGAAAATCCCTAAAAATATTCTCGCTCGTCTCAGGAATTCAACTTGTTTTTCTATTTTTGCGTGAAAACCTTAATGCGGTTCACAGAATACATCTACTTACCAAGTTTCAACAGAATACTGTTCTAATAGTTTCGGAATAAAGTGTCTGTGACATACGAACGGACAGACACTGCCTGTCTGTCCGACCGATTTGCTCATAAAAATCGACTCTGTTTTTGTTTATTAATAGGCTACTTACGTAATATTACTGTACGGCTTGTGAGCATTACTGCAGGGGGGTATGTTCCCATTGATCCCGACGTTTCGGTTGCTTTTCAGCAGCCATGGTCACGGGGAGAATGGCTGATGAAAAGCAACCGAAACGTCAGGATCAATGTGAAATATAAAATAACATCAAATAAATCGCGATAGTATCCGTTAAAAATAGTTTTATTTCAATAATATATTTGTTTTTTATAACATAACATAACATAACATAAACTCACGCCTATATCCCCGAAGGGGTAGGCAGAGGTGCTAGCACCCACATTTCGCCAGTTTATGTCTAGGTCCCAATGTAATAGGTGGCGAGCCTATTGCCATTAACCGGGCACTTATAAGCCTTATAAATACACACATAACTTCGAAAAGCATCGAAAAGTCATTGGTGTGTGCCATGGTAAGACCTGGGATCGAACCCGAGCCCTCGTCTCAGCAGTCCATTACCCATACCACTAGGCTACCGCGGTTTTTTATATATAGAATGTATTTAAAAATATAATTTATATGTATTTAAAGTTAATAATGAAGGAAATAATAATAATAATCTTTATTTATCCTCTCAAATTTACACTACAATAGTTTACATTGCACCAATTCCTATGAACAATATTGAAAAATCGTGAGAGGGCTGCTGGTGTCTGAAGTACGCGTGAACCTGTATTACAGATCACCAGGCAAAATTGCTGAAAAATAAAGGTGAAAATATTCACAGAATTTTCATCCTCCCCATAATTTGCAATCGCAATTAGCTACTCATTAATATTTGCTTTCAAACTTCTTCTTTTTTGCAAATTATACCTAACCATCCACGTCAATGTTTTAACTACATTTTTTCACTATTTTACTCATATACAGGAAGTTATTTTATATTGTCCCTGCAAATGGCTTTGAAATGTCAGAGCGTTTAGAATGGAAGCCGAAGGTCTTGCAACGAGAAATAGGAGTAATATGACGTAATTATTTACGAAGAAACATCGCTCAACATTGTCAATTTATGTTCGTTATAGCCTATGCTATTTACCTTTTTAAATCGTCAGACTATCTGGCTAGGTGAACAACCATTTCTTTTTGTTTCGTGCTGTAATCCCTCCGCATGCCCTTGGCGGCTACCGCACGCCGTCTCGGGTCTTCAGACGCCGAGGTGTAAGGTGTAAGGCGTTTCCCTCGCATCCCGGCTGACCCAGGGCCATCTCCGGTTTGGGATCCACGGTGTCCCCGTCTCGCCCCCGTAAAAAGGGGGGCGTGCAACGCACCATCACCCCGGCCTGCTGACAGGCGGCTCCACCTGTCACCCTATGGCCTGCGCTCATGGAGGACGGAGGTTGTTCAGCGACCTTTGACACCTGAGTCGCCTGCGCGCCTCGCGGGCTTTGTGGATCGGGAGAGACCTGAGTCTCTCCCGGACCCCTTCCGCCGCCTCCTTCTTGAGAATTATTTGCTAGCAGAAGGAGGCGGCGGTAGGAGACAACCTCCCTCCCATTTGACCGCTCCATCGGCCATCAGCAGATGTGTCCAGCCCATTTTCACTTCAGCTTGTTTACCCTGTGAGCTATGTCGGTAACTTTAGCACTTTTTCGAATGACCTCATTTTGAATTTTATCCTTCAAAGAAACTCCAAGCATGGCTGCAACTCCATGTATGCATATACAGGAGCAAAGTCTATAGTAATTAAATGCGGGTTCGATCCCTGCTCAGTTTGTTTTTGTCTGCATGAATATGAGTATTTGCATTGGTCTGGTCGTGCCTCGGAGAGCACGTTAAGATGTCGGTCCCGGTTGCCATACGAATATGTATGACAGTCGTTATAGGGGAATTGGGTGAAATGGCCCCACATAGAAGGGCTGATCACCCGTCTGGTCAAACGGCGTCCCCACTGGCAGTATAGTAATTAAATAAATAAATAAATATTCTACGACATTCTACACAGCGCTTTCTAGACCCAAAGTAAGCATAGTTTCACTAGCTTGTGTTATGGCTTCCAGAATGCGGATAAACATACTTATATACTTGTTAAAACATATATATTATTCAGGGAGACACCCAGACCAATGCTAATAGACATATTTGCATACAAATATTTGCACTTGGCGAGAATTGAACCCGCGCCCCCTGTAGTAGAAATCGAATGCACTACCGCTACGCCACAGAGGCCGTCAAAATTAGTCTTTTGTTTTGAACAGTTCAATACTACTAAGAGTTAGTGAAGTGCCCTAAAACTTCGTGTAGTAATTCGAAAACTAGTAACTAATTAGTAACTATACATTTTTAGGCTTTCACGGCCTACTTCTACGCATTCGCGCGTTAACTCGCAAACTACTAATATTAGCTTTGTCAGCAAGTAATAACGTTAGCTTCGAGAACATTCGATGACAAGCTCAGCACTATCTATTTAGGACATGCGTCAATCCATAAAAGTGCAGAATTAACAATAAGATAGCATATAAGATCAATATTTTATATTAATTAGATAATTACTGTATTAGCTGTCTTGCTGTTGAAATTTAAACTATTTCGTTGTGAGTTTTTTTTGTTTTTTTTTTTTTTTATATATTTAGGACACGTCAATTTGACTTTACCTCGCCTGATGGTAAGCTGAAGGTAAAGTCTCAGGAAAGAGGGTCACCATTACATACACGTACCATGTTAGCAATGGTGGCACTCAGCTTGACGGCCTCATCAGAAGAGGATTGTCGTCGCAGCACCGCGTGAACCCACCGGTCCCACTAGTGCTGCGACCACAACCCCCCTGCCCGGCTATGCACTTGCTGACCCCTGAACGCAATCAAACCGGAATTGGATTACTATGGAGGGTTTTTCGCAATCGTGCACGGTGGTACCTACCCGGCCGAATTTTGTGACAAATTTGTGTCATCAAATTTCTACTACCAGTAGGAGTAGTGAGTCACTTAATTGGCGCAGCCGGTAGGATCTCTGTAGTCAGTCTGTCACGTATCCATATCTACGGGAAGCAGCCGACGTCCGTTTCCGTACGGTTTAGCAGAGATCTCCGAACAAACAAATTTATTAAGAAACCACTTCGACGCAGAGGGTCAACAGTAGCCAAGCAGTAATTCAAGGAGCATGAAAACAGTTGTGGAATTGTGAGTAAATCTTTTCACCTTCCTATCAACTCTTCTATTTGCATCCAAACCTTGTTATTACAAGGTTTGGATGCAAATAGAAGAGTTCTTCTATTTGCATCCAAACCTTGTAATAAGTCTATGTTGTGTGTATTAGCCGTAATAATATTTCCATAGATTTTTAGGGTTCCGTTGCCAAATCGCAAAAAACGGAACCCTTATAGATTCGTCATGTCTGTCCGTCTGTATGTCACAGCCACTTTTTTCCGCAACTATAAGAACTATGCTCTTGAAACTTGGTAAGTAGATGTATTCTGTGAACCGCATTAAGATTTTCACACAAAAATAGAAAAATACATTAAATTTTGGGGGCTCCCCATACTTAGAACTGAAATTAAAAAAAAAAAAACATCGAACCCATACGTGTGTGGTATCTATGGATAGGTCTTCAAAAATGATATTGAGGTATCTAATATCATTTTTTTCTAAACTGAATAGTTTGCTAGAGAGACACTTCCAAAGTGGTAAAATGTGTCCCCCCCCCCTGTAACTTCTAAAATAAGTGAATGATAAGACAAAACAAAATATATGATGTACATTACCATGTAAACTTCCACCGATAATTGGTTTGAACGAGATCTATAGTAAGTAGTTTTTTTTTAATACGTCATAAAGTGTAAACTGCAATTTACCTTTCATTCAATCAACTCAAATATAAAAATTTAAAAAAAAACATTATTATGTTACTTGCTGCTACGGAACCCTTCATGGGCGAGTCCGACTCGCACTTGGCCGCTTTTTAGTTGTAGTCATATACTTGTATTTTTACGCAGTTTATATAAAAACATAACATAACATAAACTCACGCCTATATCCCCGAAGGGGTAGGCAGAGGTGCTAGCCACCCACATTTCGCCAGTTTATGTTTAGGTCCCAATGTAATAGGTGGCGAGCCTATTGCCATTAACCGGGCACTTATAAACCTGCGATAAATACACACATAACTTCGAAAAGCATCGAAAAGTCATTGGTGTGTGCCATGGTAAAACCTGGGATCGAACCCGAGACCTCGTCTCAGCAGTCCATTACCCATACCACTAGGCTATATAGTTATTATTAAATATATTCACAATGGAAAGCATAAACCTTAGACTACCGACCTCCATGATCGGGCCCTGAGGACGGCAGTTGGCCGACTCGCCGTCCTTACAGAAGCAGGCCGTGGCGGAGGCATGTCGTGTGTGCCACACGCCTGCCAACTCACCGAAGCGGGATAAAACCCGACCCCACCAGGCGTGGCCGCGGTGGCGGCCAAAGTCCGCCGGCAACCCTGGGGTTATCCTTTCGAGGGCTTTCCCGGGGTGCCCGGCACCGGACATTTGGGGAGGACACCGTGCGGTTTTAGTCGAGACACGACATAACCACCCCCGCTGGCCAGCGGGGGGGGTATCCGAAGGGATTTCCGCACGTAAAAAAAAAAAAAGCTGTCTTGCTGTTGAAATAAAGTATTTTTTAAACTCTTTCGTTGTGAATTCGCGCGCCCGGACCTGTACCACGGAAGATTTCGATACGGTGATCGACGAAACGTTTGGAACACAAGTTTCATATGGACCAAGGCCAAACAGCCAGGAAGCCGTATATCCTACATAAAAAGTAACTGTTACATGATAGGCTATAGTTTTCAACAGATAATAAATCTAAAAGTAAAGATCAGATAAAGAATCGCGTTGCAAATAGTACTTAACCGTAATTTTATATTCCATGGTTCTGTATACCAAAACCGGCTCAGCATACATTTTTTACGGACTCTTCACTACATACTCTTAGCGAAATGTGTGTAAGCTCAAAAGGTGCTTGACCGGGAATCGACCTTGAAGAGTCAGTGTGAACCGAAAAGGCCGCAGTATTAATGTGTTCTAAGGCTGAGGTTCTATTGGCGCGCGATGCGTTGTGCGGTGAGCGATTTGGGCGAACTAGTGGTCCAATAGGCAATCGAAATTAGAGTATAAATTAAAAAAATTGTTGATTTATTTTGACAGATATTACATGTATAAACATGTTTTTTTTTTTCTTTTTGTATAGGAGTAACAACCTGCTTCCGCTTGGATTTAAAATGAGCTTCAATTAGGTAAATTTTTAAGCATTTTGTAACATAAACATAAACTCACGCCTATATCCCCGAAGGGGTAGGCAGAGGTGCTAGCACCCACATTTCACCAGTTTATCGGAGAGATTTAGATTTAGATTTTTCCGATCTAAATCTTTAGAAAAAGTAAGCATACAAAATGCTTAATTTTTTTTTTTTTTATACCTCTCAGGTGGCAGACAAGCTCACGGCCCACCTGATGGGAAGCGGTTACCGCGGCCTATGGACGTGTGCAACACCAGGGGCGTCACACTCGCGCTTGAAATTGAATTTGAATTAATTAGGCGGAGTCATCAAATAACAATGTTTAAAAATGACTGTAAAGTTATTCATTGTTTCCGTAGTTCGCAAGAATTACAGTAGATGGCTCCAGTGTCGCCTTAAGACGTATATAATATATCGGAGCATTTCAAATATCTGGGACGTGTCTAGATAGCTCAGCTGGTCAGAGCATTCCCCCTGTAAGAGACTGGTCGCGGGTTCAATTCCCGTTCTAGATGTTCTCTTTTTCCGATCTAAATCTTTAAAATAAGCTTTTTTAAATCAAACCATCGTAATTTATACACAACTAGTTGACCCGACAAACTTCGTTTTGCTTTAGGATCAAGTTATATTGGTTACCTTATCAGCTGAATTTATTTCGTGAATTTCTCCTTGCACCTTGCATAAAAGACCCGAGACGGAGATTGCGGGAGATTGCGTGAGATTTTGGTCGGTACAGGTCCGACGTAACCACTCCCGCTAGCCGGCGTGGGGGGGGGGTGTAACATGGTCCGAACAGATTAGAGATTAGAGACCCGAGACGGCGAAAAAAACCACAAGAAGGCACAGTATATGCGGAGACAAATCAAAAATTTAAAAAAATATGAGTATCGGTCCCGTTCTTGAGTTTATTCCGGTCATCACTGACACGCCTTTGTTTTATATATATATATAGATATAAATAAGTCTAAGTCCATCAGGGATAATGTCAGCAAGTGCATAGCCGGGCAGGGGGATTGTGGTCGCAGCACTAGTGGGGCCGGTGGGTGTCACCGGTGCTGCGACGACAATCCTCTTCTGATGAGGCTGTCAAGCTGAGAGCCACCATTGTTAACATGATACGTGTATGTAATGGTGACCCTCTTTCCTGAGACCTTACCTTCAGCTTACCATCAGGCGAGGTGAAGTCAAATTGACATGTCCTAAATATAAAAAAAAAGAAAATAAATGTACCTTTCAAATGGTGAAAGGGAGAATCAAACTCAGAAGTAAATTAAAGGAGTTAGTAATAATATATAATAGAATTCGCTTGCTAGTGTAACCGCAGCTTAGCGGTCAAACCACTAACATAGGAAATTAGGTCAAACCACTAACTAGCGTAAGTGAAGTTACCGGAAGTATGGAATTAAAATTCTTCAATTAATGATACATTTACTAACAGTAAAGAATCATTTACATGGAAAGAGTTTCTTACCTCGAACACGCGGTTATCGTCAGCAAGAAATCGAAATATGATCATGTTAACCAAAGATACGATATCGTACGTGGAAGGGCGGTTATCGCATTGTCATTAAATAATGGAAGCCCCTGTGTAAGCAAGACAATCGTGCAAAGCAAATCTCGCATTCCAGTTTGTTTTTAGAAATGTTGAGAAGTCGTAGGCAAATAATGCATTGCGATTTGTATCACTATCGCTATGCTACGCTGCCTATGAACATTATATATTTTTTTCTAAAGATTTAGATCGGAAAAAGAGAACATCTAGGACGGGACTCGAACCCGCGACCAGTCCCTTACAGTCCCGTCCTAGATGTTCTCTTTTTCCGATCTAAATCTTTATAAAAAAGTAAGCATACAAAATGGTTGAAAATTTAATTGAATTAATTAGGCGGAGTCATCAAAAAACAATGTTTAAAAATGACCGTAGTTCGCAAGAATTACCGTAGATGGCTAAAAAGCGGCCAAATTCAAGTCGGACTCGCCCATTAAGGGTTCCGTAGTACTTTTTTTAATTTTTATATTTGAGTTGATTGAATGAAAGGTAAATTGCGGTTTACGATTTATGACGTATTAAAAAAAACTACTTACTAAATCTCGTTCAAACTAATTTTCGTTGGGAGTTTATATGGTAATGTACGTCATATATATTTTTTAAGATTTATCATTCTCTTATTTTAGAAGTTACGCGGGGAGGGGGACACATTTTACCACTTTGGAAGTGTCTCTCGCGCAAACTATTCAGTTTAGAATAAAATGATATTAGAAACCTCAATATCATTTTTGAAGACCTATCCATAAAGCCGCACACGCATGGGTTTGATGAAAAAAAAAATTTTGAGTCTCAGTTCTAAGTATGGGGAACACTCAAAATTTATTGTTTTTTTTTTATTTTAAGTCAAAATCTTAATGCGGTTCACAGAATACATCTACTTACCACGTTTCAACAGCATAGTTCTTATAGTTTCGGAAAAAAGTGGCTGTGACATACGGACGGACAGACAGACAGACATGACGAATCTATAAGGGTTCCGTTTTTTGCCATTTGGCAACGGAACCCTAAAAACGTTACATATTGTGACGGTAAATTTTTCTCCAACACCAGTAAAGAAGTTTCTCTTCAATGATATAAAAACCTTATAATGAATCATGGTTTCGAAGGATGTAGATCTTGAGGGCATTGACATCATGAGATGTTTTTTTTTCTATGCTTAATAAGGAATATAAGTGACAGAGCGCCCATTCAGTGCAAAAATTTATATCCATACTGATACTAGGAATTCAGTGCAGGGTGCAACTGAACTAAATTGAGCTGAGCGAGCAGGACTCTTACTTGAAAATAAGACATCTTAATACGGTCGCGCGCTTAGCTCTCCATGATCGGGGCCTGAGGACGGCAGTTGGCCGACTCGCCGTCCTTACAGAAGCAGGCCGTGGCGGAGGCGTGTCGTGTGTGCCCTACACACACCTGCCAACTCACCGAAGCGGGATAATACCCGACCCCACCAGGCGAGGCCGCGGTGGCGGCCAAATTCCGCCGGTAACCCTGGGCTTATCCTTTCGAGGGCTTACCCGGGGTGCCCGGCAACGGACACTTGGGGAGGACACCGAGCGGTTTCAGTCGAGACACGACATAACCATCCCCGCTGGCCAGCGGGGGGTATCCGAAGGGATTTCAGCACGTAAAAAAAAAAAAGGCCGCGCGCTCGTCAAACTGTCTCGATGATTATTCCTCAATGGTACATTGTATTTGAACAGTTGACCCCTCCAAACACTCAGCGGTGTCTACACTATCACCATGGTAAATTTGGTCAAGATCGGTATTGTGGTTCCGGAGGAGTACAGTCTCGACCAAACGGCTTAGCCACGTATAAGAGCTTCGCTGCGCTCAGCTCAATTATAAATGCGAACCTAACTCTGTCTGTCTGTTACGCTTTCACATCTAAACCACTCATCCAATTTTGATTAAATTTGTTTCAGAGATTGACCAGAGCTTGGGAAAGGAAAGGACCTAGGGTATGTTTAGTCACACCAATGACTTTTCGATGCTTTTCGAAGTTATGTGTGTATTTATCGCAGGTTTATAAGTGCCCGGTTAATGGCAATAGGCTCGCCACCTATTACATTGGGACCTAAACATAAACTGGCGAAATGTGGGCGCTAGCACCTCTGCCTACCCCTTCGGGGGTATAGGCGTGAGTTTATGTTGAGTTTATGTTATGTAAAAGTAGGTAACTGTCTATCAATTACGTTTTCACACCTAAACCAATGATCCGATTTCGATAAAATTTGGTACTAAGATGGACTACAGCTTGTGAAAAGATATGAGCTGCCTTTTTTCATGAAAAATTGGCTTGTAGGGGTTTAAATCGGGGATAAAAGTTTCTTTAAAAATTCGTCATTTCGAAAGATACCATAACATAATTTCACGCCTGTATCCCCGAAGGGGTAGTCAGAGGTGTATTACACACCCACGTTTCGCCAGTTATGTTTAGGTCCCAATGTAATACAGTCGGGGTGCGAGGGATATGCTCTATGGGCAACCTTACACCCCGGCGTCTGTAGACCCGAGACGGCGTGCGGTTTTAGTCGGTTCAAGCCCGACATAACCGCCCCCGCTGACCGGCGGGGGGGTATCCGAAGGGATTTCCGCACGAAAAAAAAAAGGTCCCAATGTAATAGGGGGCGAGCCTATTGCCATCTACCGGGCACATTACTAAGCGAGCGATAAAGATAACACCACGAGATTTATATTATTACAGGCTATTGTCACAGTGGATAGTTCGTATGGTCGTCCGCAGTCACACTTTTACACTCTTGGGGACCGATTTTGATAAAATTTGGTACAAAAATAAACTAGACAATGGGAAAGCACATCCTAGGCTATGTTTGTCAAAGTCAAAGTCATTATTTTTCAAAATATAGTGCAACGTAATTACATCTTTTTGACGTCAAAATCTGCTTAAAACTAAGTTTACCACCGCTTCCTACGCCCTAGTGGAGAAGAAACGGCGCAACAAACTCCACTGCGGCATTTTCAAGACGTCATATTATAAATAGTGATTTCTTAAGACTAAATATGGACGAATGTACATTTTTGTCTCGTGTCAAGATAAATAAAGGTATATAAAAAAAAACAAAAGTTAAAATAAAAATTTAACCTAAGTTAAACGTTAAAATAATTTAAAAAAGTTAAAATATAGTAAAAAAAGGTTGCCTACTACAATATTATGCTGTAGTTGTAGCATTAAGAGGGGCCTGCACCATGCTCAAGCCGACGCGATACCGAACGCAGGCGGAGCCGCAGGTAACATTCGCACTCGGACTCGCCGTCCGCCTACCGGCCCATAGTGTTGCTCGATGAGGTGTGCAAGCTCTTTGAAAGAGTAATTGCGAAGCGCCTCGTCGAGCATCTCTCAAGAGTGGGGCCGGACCTGGCGGATGGCCAATATGGCTTCCGCCAGAGGCGCTCCACCGTGGATGCCATCATGCGCGTGAGGGCTCTGGCGGAGGATGCAGTAGCCCGGGGTGAGGTGATGTTGGCGGTGTCCCTGGACATCGCCAACGCGTTCAACACCTTGCCCTGGAGTTGCATTAGGGAGGCGCTCGTGTATCACGAAGTGCCTCTCTACCTCCGCCGCATAGTCGGGGCGTATTTGACGGAGAGAGCCGTCATCTACCCAACCGTGACCGGTCTCGGTCGGCGTGAAATGTCGTGCGGTGTTCCACAGGGATCGGTCCTGGGGCCGCTCCTGTGGAAGATCGGATACGACTGGGTGCTTCGCGGTGAGCTCGTAGGCGGTGCCGCCGTCACGTGCTACGCGGACGACACGCTCGTGACGGCGTGCGGGGCGACGTACCGCGAAGCGACCCGAAAGGCCACGACCGCGGTTGCCCAAGTCGTTAGGCGGATCCGGCGGCTGGGTCTCGAGGTGGCCCTGCATAAAACCGAGGCCCTGTTCTTCCATGGGCCTCGGAGCAAGCCACCCGAGGGATCCAGTCTCATCGTGGGAGGAAATCGCATCGGCATCAAGCCCCAAATGAAATATTTGGGGCTCGTGCTCGACGGCCGATGGGACTTCGGAGAGCACATCCGAAGTCTGGCCCCCAAATTGAAGGGCACAGCTCTTGCTCTGGCTCGGCTGTTGCCCAACATGAGGGGGCCCGATGACTCCTGCAGGAGACTCTACGCGGGGATCGTGCGGTCCATGGCCCTGTATGGGTGCCCAATATGGGCGGAGGCGCTGAGGACCAGAACTGTGCGGATGCTGCGCGCTCCGCAGCGAGTTCTGGCCATCAGGGTCATCCGAGGGTACCGCACGATCTCCTTCGAGGCGGCGAGTCTCCTTGCCGGAACTCCGCCATGAGACCTGGAAGCGAGAGCCCTTTCGCAACTGTACCAGTGGCGAAAGGAGGCGCGCGAGCAGGAATGGAACCCCGAGCCTCGAGAAATCGAGGCCGTGCAGTCCCAGCTCCGCCAGGCCATCGTGGTGGAGTGGAAGGAACGACTTGGGCAACCAAGCGCAGGGCACGCCGCAATAGCGGCGGTAAGGCCCATCATGGAGGATTGGCTGGAGAGGCGACACGGAAGCCTCTCCTACCGACTGACGCAGGTGATCTCAGGGAAGGGGTGCTTCGGGGACCACCTGCATCGGATCAGGAAGGAGCCAACGCCTGAGTGTCATCACTGCGACGCGAGCGAGGACTCAGGGCTGCTCACGCTGGCGGACTGCCCGGCGTGGGAGGCGCCGAGGCGTGACCTCGTGGCAGCCATCGGGGTGGGAGTCCTCTCGCTCGGCAGCATGATTGCGGCAATGGTGCGGAGCGCGAGCGCGTGGGCCGCCGCCGCCTCCTTCTGCGAGCATGTAAGGTGGCGGAGCGCGCCCGGGAGAGACTTAGAACTCTCCCGGTCCGCCGAGCCCGCAACTTGCTCGCCGCGCGTCGCAGGCAACTCAGGCGCCGGAGGTCGCTTAACGACCTCCGTCCTCCATGAGCGCAGGCCTGGGGGTGGCGGGTGAGGCCACCTGTCACCCCAGCAGAAGCAGGCCGGGACGGTGGGGCGACTAGCGCCCCTCCCCCAAACCGGGGCAAGACGGGGACACCGTGGTTCCCAAACCCGAGGGGGCCATCTCGAAACCGGAGATGGCCCAGGGTCAGTCGGGGTGCGAGGGATAGGCTCTATGGGCAACCTTACACCCCGGCGTCTGTAGACCCGAGACGGCGTGCGGTTTTAGTCGGTTCAAGCCCGACATAACCGCCCCCGCTGGCACGCGGGGGGGTATCCGAAGGGATTTCCGCACGATAAAAAAAAAAAAAAAAAAAAAAAGGTAACATTCGCACACCCACGATTCGCCAGTTATGTTTAGGTCCCAATGTAATAGGGTGCGAGCCTATTGCCATCTACCGGGCACATTATTAAGCGAGCGATAATTAACATTTATTAATGCACACATAACTACGAAAGAGGTGTGTGCCCGGGGCGACTGGAGATCGAACTTGAGACGTCGTCTCAGCAGTCCGTTACGTACGCCACTGGGCTATCGCCGCTTTTGTATGAATATTTATCTATTTGCATTTGTCTGGGGTTTTCTATATCATCATCCTGTTATCTATATTTCCAGCCATCATCAACATCGACGGCCTCTGTGGCGTAGCGGTGGTGCATTCGGGGGCGCGGGTTCGATTCCCGCTCAGTGCAAATATTTGTATGCATGAATATGTCTATTTGCATTGTTCTGGGTGTTTCTATGTATAATATGTATGTTTTTACAAAAAAGTTATAAGTATGTTTATCCGCGGTCTAGAACACAACACAAGCTAGTTAAACTACTGTTGGTCTAGAAAGCGCTGTGTAGAATGTCGTAGAATGTTTATTTATCCTACGAGCCAACTCTGTTGGAGTCGAGCTATCAGTCTGACTACGAAACGGCTGGATCCTTTCCATGAAACGACTGCGATCTGGCATCCACAACCCATCAGCGATATCTAAGATTATCGGACTTTTTAGGGCTCTAACTGCCCGTAACGAATACCACAGATGTTCGTATGTCAACTGGCTATATGTTATGGTTTTAGCGTGTGGAAACCCCCACGGGCTTCAACCCATCGGCACCGACGATGGGGTGGGCGTGTCGGAAACGGACCGGCTAAAAGCCGACAAGTGTCCTCCCCAAGTGTCCATTGCCAGGCCACTCGGGTAAGCCCTCGAAAGGATAACCCCAGTGTCAAGGATAACTCCAGGGTAAAATGTTGTTCTCGTTGGTCGAGGTTTTCACATAGTAGCTCGGGACTTGCTCACTCCTTCCTCTTCGGTTTGACTTATAGGGGTGTGGCTAAACCACATATAAGCGCCATCTAGTGACAACAAGTTAAACTACTACGATACTACTACGTCACTACCGATTCAGAATCGCGAAATTGAAGTTCGCGCGCTTGTATAACATTGTATATATATACAACATCCCAACGACAACCGTCGCAGCCCGCCAGGCGTGATTTGCTTAGTCGGAGGATCCTCCTTTTGTATTGGAGGAACAACACACCCCTTTCCTCCACAAGGGTTTTATGGGAGTGAACCCTCAACTATTAGGTAATCTGTGCCTCAACCCCAAGAAGAAAGCCTAGGTAGGTAGCCTTAGGTTATGGCATGGCCAGACATTTGTTGCCCACATCGACGCACCAACAAAGGCGATTCTTCTGCATATTTATCTGCGATGTCACGGACATGAAGGTTCCCGCGGATGCGGGAGATCCTCACGTGATTTTTACACCGTGACACGCAGGTCCTTCTTGTGTCGCTCTGGAGCGCTCACGATTTGCAGCCGTATAAACTAGGAATTCAGTGCAGGGTGCGACTGAAATAAATTGAGCTGAGCGAGCGTCCTGCTCGCTCAGCTCAATTTGAAAATCTTGAGAATTTACTTGAAAATAGGACATCTTACTACGGTCAAGGGTCAAGATCGCGCGAGTGGTTACGGAGGAGTTCAGCCATCAACAAACGGCTATAACGCGTATAAGAGCTTTGGGATTTTAAGCATGCATTATAAGGAGCCAATAATATAGTGTATTATAACACTTCTACCTACCTACCTATATATGTTTATCAGGAAGTTAGTGTGTATCGTCTAAGAATGTGATAAATTTAGAACACATCATAAAGGCCGTTCGCAAGAACTATTCGCCAAACATTGGAATGGTATGGTTTTGAAACATTTCGCATATGTAGTAGTCCAGGGTTTCTCAACCTGGGGTTCGTGGACTTTTCTCTGGGGTTGGGGGTCCGTAAATGTCAAACACATGACAGAAACGTACAAACAATAACACAGTACCGGGCACCTTAATCTAAATCTATACACATCATTACACTCCAGCTGGAGTGGTTGGACTGATGTTACAGGTGATGGCCTCCACCCATGAATCTGTCTGCTCCTCCCCTAAATAGGGCAAGGTCGTTGGGGTGAATAATTTTCCTTTTCATGCTTCAATATAAATACAACACCTATTTTAAACCGACTTCGAAAAGAGAAGGTTCTCAATTCGGATGTTTTTTTTATACTAAACTGATACGTGTGTAGAATATACTGCTTCCGGTTTGGCCGTGGTCAATAGGAAACTTGTGTTCCAAACGTTTCGTCGATCACTGCGGTCGACATCTTCAGTCGTCAAGTCCGGGCGGCGGCGAGTGCGGCGTATATGATACAAGTGTGTTTTTCAAATAAAAGTGTGAGAATGATTATTTCTTGTTTGATTTATAGGGGTCCGAATATAAATCCCGCCCTGGGGTTATCCTTTCGAGGGCTTACCCGGGGTGCCCGGCAACGGACACTTGGGGAGGACACCGTGCGGTTTTAGTCGAGACACGACATAACCACCCCCGCTTGCCGGCGGGGGGGTATCCGAAGGGATTTCCGCACGTTAAAAAAAAAAAGGGTCCGTCTATTGTAGAAATATTGGGGAACGCTGAACTAGTCTGTACTATTTATGTTATAGGCCCTACTAGGTATTCCGGGCCAACCTTTCGCAGGCATTTCTCTTGAGGTTGGGGAGACAGACGACAGCCGCTCCCGTAAAAACGAAAATGAGCCACATTAGAGGCAGAAAGTGTAGGAGAGGGGACGTACAACGAGCGTATATTAGGTAGGTTTGAAGAGAACGGTATTTAGGTTCGATTCCAGCTCAGTGCATATATTTGTTGGCATGAATATGCCTATTGCCTTGATATAGGTGTTTTATCTAAATGTGTTTATTCGCATTCTAAAACCAACCAAGCTATGTTTATTTTGGATCTAGATAGTGATGCATAATGTATGTCCTAGACTATTTAATATTATAATTACACTAGTTAATACCCGAGGCTCCGCCCCGCGTAGATATCAATTATCGTTTTTGGTCATATATCCGGTTTCCGGTGGCCAAGACCTTTCTAATAAAAAAAAATTGCGGCCAAGTGCGAGTCGGACTCGCCCATGAAGGCCGTAATGGCAAGTAACATAATAACGTTTTTTTTTTCAAATTTTTATATTTGATTTGATTGAATGAAAGGTAAATTGCGGTTTACGATTTATGACGTAAAAAAAACCTACTTACTAGATCTCGTTCAAACCAAATTTTCATATATTTTCTACATTATTTTCATCATATATTTTTTTTAGTTTTATCATTCTCTTATTTTAAAAGTTACAGGTGGGGGGGGACACATTTTACCACTTTGGAAGTGTCTCTCACGCAAACTATTTAATTTAGAAAAAATTGATATTAGAAACCTCAATACCTATCCATAGCTACCCCACGTATGGGTTAGATGAAAAAAAATTTCTTTGTGTTTCAGTTCTAAGTATGGGGAACCCCCAAAACTTATTGTTTTTTTTTTCTATTTTTGTGTGAAAATCTTCATGCGGTTCACAGAATACATCTACTCACCAAGTTTCAACAGCATAGTTCTTATAGTTTCGGAAAAAAGTGGCTGTAGCATACGGACGGACAGACAGACAGACATGACGAATCTATAAGGGTTCCGTTTTTTACCATTTGGCAACGGAACCCTAAAAACCGCATCAGATGCCGTTCAAAAAGTTTTGCGCTCATCGCGAACAATCAGACAAACTGATAATTAATTCCAAGAAAATATTTTTGTTTTTGTGTTTATAAATACGAGGGCCACACCGAAAAGATCGGGAATGGAATACTTTTGAATAAATTTGACTTAAAATCTTTTTGGTAGGTATTTGAAATTTTGTGCTCTTTCAAACTCAATTCTATTTTTGAAATTAAAAACTAAAATAAACAAAAGAGGTAGCTATTTCAAAACGACAAGTCAGTGTGAAAATGGAGCTTGCTAGGTATTTTTATTTTCCTCTGCTTTCAGAGGAGACAGGATGAGCGATGCTGTTAGTGGTGAGATGGTCCAGGGTCAGCCGGGGTGCGAGGGATATGCTCTATGGGTAACCTTACACCCCGGCGTCTGAAGACCCGAGACGGCGTGCGGTTTTAGTCGGTGCAAGCCCGACATAACCGCCCCCGCTGGCCGGCGGGGGGGTATCCGAAGGGATTTCCGCATGATAAAAAAAATTAAAAAAAAATTTTTTTATTTCAACACTAATCTCCAATGTACAGACACAACTAATTTACAATTTTATAATATAGAGTCTTACAGTCGCAAATACGATCTGACACTGGTTTTTACCCATGTAGTGGTACAGTCAACGACAGAAGTTGCTTAACAAATTCTAATCTATTTATCACCTTAGCTCTCAACATAACATAACTTCACGCCTGTATCACCGAAGGGGTAGGCAGAGGTGTATTACACACCGCGATTCGCCAGTTATGTTTAAGTCCTAATGTAATAGGGGTGAGGGTATCGCCATTTACCGGGCACATTACTAAGCGAGCGATAATTAACATTTTTAATACACACATAACTACGAAAAGTCAGAGGTGTGTGCCCGGGGCGACTGGGGATGGAACTCGAGATCTCGTCTCGGCAGTCGGTTACGTACACCACTGGGCTATCGCCTTACAATAAATAAAACATGGATAGTATTAACTTTGCCCTCTGGTGGTATGTATATACCCTTTTTCGGAAATCCCTTCGCATACCCCCCCGCCGTTTAGCGGGGGCGGTTATGTCGGGCTTGAACCGACTAAAACCGCACGCCGTCTCGGGTCTTAAGACGCCGGGGTGTAAGGTTACCCATAGAGCATATCTCTCGCACTCCGACTGACCCTGGGCCATCTCCGGTTTCGAGATGGCCCCCTTACTTGCTCTCCACTGTGCCATCTGCTAATCAGAGGGGCACGTGGAAAGCTTCCGAACAGCCCTCAACAGGGCCGTCCTCGCCTCGGTCGGAGTTGGCCGTAGGCGGCAGCGTCTCCCCCGCCCTAGGAGAGAGGCGCTGCTGTCTCCGTTGCCCAGGGTGCACCGCGTGGAGGTCCCCAACCAAGCACTCCGGTATGTATATACCTATACATGATAGCGTTAATTCCCGTTAAATTATTGTATTAACCAACTTTTGTCCTTGACTGTACTGTTCTCGAACCACAGGGGTGGTTATAATCAGAATATTTATTAAAATAATAATAATGCACTTAAAATTAGAATTATAAACGGAATATTTACCATGTTTAGTATCTTTATCGAGAATCCGATATTTCGGCACTGTTACAAGTACCATGATCACGGATGTACTAAAGTGTCTGGCATCCAGTGATCCGTATGTTCACAAGGCCCAAACAAACTGCAATTCCAAAAACCGCGCGAACCGATACTGTGTGTTGTGTGTCGTGAACGTGATCGAGTGCGTAGTGAGAACGCGGACAGTGGTAGTGGTGACGCGCGTCAGAAACGAGTGAGGAAGAGGGTAGACCGATACGGTTTGCCGAGTAACAACTAGCTTGCAGAACTTTAGTACATCCGTGATCATGGTACTTGTAACAGTGCCGACATATCGGATTCTCGATAAAGATACTAAACATGGTAAATATCCCTTTTTAATTCTAATTTTAATGTAAATGACCATGTCGATCTAAAATCATAAATAATGCACTTACTTGTAATTAAGGCATTGTCTGACTTCCCTGAGCACGGTTGCTGGGCATTCTACTCAATCTCTTCCCGATCGTCTGCACATGGAAACCGATGTTCTGTAACATTTCATGATTGAGAATCTTCCTCCCATCGAAGAGGTACGCTGGCTTCATCATCACCTGATATATTCTCTGGAAATCTAACGTTTTAAATTCATCCCATTCAGTACAAAGAACGATAGCATGGGCACCCGTGACGGCCGAATAGGCTGTATCATGAATTTCAACATTCTCTTTAACTATATCTGGTTCTGAGGTCATGTATGGACTCGTTAGTTCGAATATTATCTGTTCTGTCTCCACTTTTGGATCATAAATATGAAGTTTTGCCCCTTCGTCCAGTAATGTTTTACAAACGTAAATTGCAGGTGATTCTCTTGTATCTCCAGTATTTTTCTTAAATGAAAAGCCCAATATGGCTATATTTTTATCTGTGACAGTGTTGAATAAAGACTCTATGACTTTCCTTGTAAACCTGATCTTCTGATAATCATTTAAATTCAGGACTTGCTGCCAATATGCAGCCACTTCGGGCAAATTTAAACACTCAGACAAGTAAATAAGGTTCAAAATGTCTTTTTGGAAGCAGCTGCCACCGAAGCCTATAGAGGCTTCTAGGAATTTTGGGCCGATACGTGAGTCACGGCCCACTGCTCTGGCTACTTCAGACACATCGGCACCTGTAGCCTCACAGACAGCTGATAGCGAGTTAATACTCGATATACGTTGGGCAAGAAAAGCGTTAGCAGCAAGTTTAGACAGTTCCGAACTCCATGTATTAGTAGTAAGAATATTTTTGGCCGGTATCCAGTGCTCATACACCCAGCACAACTCTTGAATAGCTTTCTGACCATCTGGAGTCTCTTCACCACCAATTAACACCCTCTCAGCCTGAACTAAGTCATCTATAGCAGTCCCTTCCGCCAAAAATTCTGGATTCGATAAAATCTGATACTTAACTCCAGGTTTAGTGTTTGCTCGGAGTATCTTCATGATAATTTCAGCAGCTTTGACAGGTACAGTGCTCTTTTCAACTACAATCTTATTGCTTGTGGCAAGGTCTGCAATCATACGGGCTGCACTCTCAACATATTTCAAGTCTGCAGCCCTCCCCTTGCCATTTCCGAACGTTTTCGTAGGAGTATTCACTGATATAAAAATTAAATCTGCTTCCTGAATACCTTTAGCGATATCGGTCGAAAAAAATAAATTCCGGCCCCTGCACTGCCTCACAACATCGTCCAAACCAGGCTCGTAAATCGGCAATTTATCAGAGTTCCACTGACTAATTCTGTCAGCACTTTTATCACAAACAGTCACCTTAATATGCGGGCATTTTAGGGCGATTACACTGCAGGTAGGGCCTCCAACGTATCCAGCTCCTAAGCAACAGATTTTCTCAATAACCATGTTGTTAACTCCGCGAACAATACACGAATGACAACACCAAGGAAGTGATAAAAATGTTATTAATCGCGTTTATATACACGGTAAAACCTAATGAATTAACTATGTTTAGGTACACTGATTATAATCTAAGATACTATCGCTTTAATGTATTTTTGGCCGAGTTTTGGCGATCGAGACTGTCTACAACATGTGGCGACTAAATGTTGTCGGTGTTAGACAGAAATTACCGCTTAGTGAGAAGTTCACGAGCTTTTATTTTAACGGCGAGCTAATTGCCTACCATCCGACCCGTTCGATGCAATCGGCTGACGGGACGGTGTCATTGACATTTGACTAGTGTTGCGCAAGTGCAAACGATTTACAATTTGTCTTTATAATTACTGACTGATTAATCAAAAAATTATTATCAGATATTTCTATTTTATGTATTATCAGTATTGTCACAACGATTAAAGTACAATACGAGAAATGCATTACGATAATGGTAGGGTATTTCTGGGGCCCTAACAAGATCTTGGGGGCTCAAGCCCGCGACGGACGTCAGAGGAAGTCACGACGGACTGATTAACGGACGAGGCTCTGGCGCAGGCTTTCCTCTCGGGGTTGGGAAGTCGGACGGCAGTCGCTCCCCTAAAAGCCATATATACCAAACCCAGAGCAGGAGAAGGAGTAATCGGACCCCGGATTCCGAAATCTAAGCCTCAGATGCAACCGGGAACTACGCTTAGGATATGATGATGATGATGACGAGAAATGCATTACGGTTAAAATGTTGAATAACAAAGGGAATAGCGTCATAAAAAATAGGCAAGCCATAAACTCGATCAAATCTAGATTTATAGCGCTAATAAAAATATTATGGCTATAATTAAATTTGATAAACCAATTGTTTGAAGATTTGGTGCATAAAAGTGCTGCTAGTTGTACCAACTTAAATTTCCAAGAAAATATAGGACATTGTTATAGGAAATAGCATCGGGACATAATTAGTAATTCTATATTTTGTAATGCTAATATTGCTACATTTCTTCGAAAAACAAAGTAGACAAGTACAAAGGTACTATGAGAAATATTAAAAAACATTTACATTACATTTCAAAATGAATTCCTTTTTACAGAACCCAACGATTTGGAATGATCGATGTAGTAACCCCTACGGGTTTCCCTACGATTTCAGCAATTTTGATTCCGGCTGTTCAGCCGGTTCGATACGGTGTTACGTCAGGGGACTTGGGAGAACCGAATATCAGAGGCCCCAGTAAATAGGAACCTAGGTAGACATTGCCACCTATCATTCGCAGATGGTCTCGCCGTGGATTGCAAGGAGTTTAAGTATCGTTTAGGTATTTGAGTTAAATTAAGATTACTTTTTTGTTACAATACCAATCAAAATTTCGTGGAATGAAATAATGTTTGAGTTGGAAAATATATTTAAAAAAATACATTCAAGTTTTGCTTGTCTGTCTGGTTTTGCAATTTAGATACCAAGGCTTGCTTTTTGTTTTTGATGGTTATATCGGCTTTTTCGAGAGAAACTGGCGTCTGACCTACCGATATTGAGAGAACGCCTACTGCCTGGAGTCTCGTCCAATATTTAGCAGGTGCATCGACTAGCAGATGAGGTTGGCCTGGGCGTCAAATATGTTGGTAGGACCCTGTGTACTCACTGTCTGGTTCATTATAATTTGATAAGCACAAGTTCCGCATGAACACATTCTATATGCGGTACTACCTAATGCATAAAACTTGAGTACGCGGTCCCTGCCTACTTATGACTTCTACTGTTTCAACTTTGGTGATATTTTATTGTAAAAACACTCAGCAAGTGATTTTATATGGATACAATATCGATAGTTATAAAATTAGAATGATGATAATCTACACTTGCTTCTGTCCCTAGGTGTAATATAATTAATACTATACCTACACATCAATTTCTTGTAATCAGAAGCAGATAATTGATATATAATTATGAGATTATGATGACTTTTGAGATAAGTGAATAATCGAATCGAATAGCTATTAACTTCCACATTTCTCTTGCTGAAATAGTAGAAAAAGGTGTTAAAATTACTAGTTTTCACCCATTGGTCGAAAAGTAAACTGATTCGGGTTGAAATGAAATTTGAAAATAATCGTTATTGAATGCATTTTTTTTTTTTTAATATTTAGGACACGTCAATTTGACTTCACCTCGCCTGATGGTAAGCTGAAGGTAAAGTCTCAGGAAAGAGGGTCACCATTACATACACGTACCATGTTAACAATGGTGGCACTCAGCTTGACGGCCTCATCAGAAGAGGATTGTTGTCGCAGCACCGCGTGACACCAACCGGTCCCACTAGTGCTGCGACCACAATCCCCCTGCCCGGCTATGCACTTGCTGACCCGTGAACTGAACGCAATCAAACCGAACTTGCATTACTATGGAAGGTTTTTCGCAATCGTGCACGGTGGTAGGTAACCTACCCGGCCGAATATTGTGACAAATTTGTGTCATCAAATTTCTACCACCAGTAAAGTAAATGCATAATTAAAAATGATTTTATGAAACGCAATAATACAATTTGTCTCCCGAACCTAAAGCTTCTTGAGTCCAACAAGGTGTGCCGTATGTGTGGTGTGCTAAAGAGGGATACATGGCTCGAATCCACAATTTGTCTTTCCAAAAGCTTATAGCAACACTGTAAGTGTTGGGTTAAAGAACTATTTTATACAATACACGTGCTTTCAAATAGTTGAGTTAATAAGAGTAATTTTTGTAATTTGATAACACTAAACCACTAAAGCTCATCCATAGAAAGAGTAGAGCTTATCTATCCTATATATTGTATCATCTATGGTAGACCACATCACTATAAAAACAAAAAATTGGTTGACAATTTTGACAAAAAGTACAAAATTTGTCGAAGTTTCGGCTTTCGCTTATAATTAAATATAGATTATTTGACTTTTATCTGAGATAAATGACCAACAATGTCTGTATGTCGTACTTGCTTAGCTAAAAGCGATCTACAACCGATATTCTCAGATAATGATCTTGTAAACACACGCACTAAACAACTTTTTATAGTCACTGGAATTAAGGTAACTATATAAAAGTATTTGTGCCAAATAGAACCAATCTACACACAGTAAAATATAATTAAATAAGCAGGAAACTTTTGAAATGTATTATCTGTCATAGGAATAAATATAGAACTGACCTGCTTTTACCAAAACATACATTAATACTGTATACAAATACTTGCGCCTTTTCACTCCGGGGTAGGCAGAGACATCAGCCCGCCATCGGCTTCTATCCTTACACAACTCACGAACTTCCTCTTCTGTCATTAAATCTTTCATGCAAGCCTGCTGGTTTTAAGTGCTTTTTACCAAAACATTGCAAGAAAATAACAAATCTATTTAATAACTATATGTCCATAGTTGTTACTACTAATATTTGTTGTTGTAATGTTTGAAGGGCCATATCATAATGGTTCCACACATAACAAGTTTTCAGTAGATTCTGTAGCTTGGTAAACAATTTCCTTAAAATGAAATTAAGTAGCTTTAAAATTGTCATATAGGCTTGAAATCTTGTAAGTATTTTCGCACTATCAAACTGATCAAATGTTGGAATCAGGATGTGGGTAGTGGAGCTCTTAAACAGCCTTTAATAAACCCTATGATTTTAAGCTTATAAGAGTTATTTTAACAGCTCCTACATTCATTATCATGTCAGCCAAACGACGCCCACTGCTGGGCATAGGCCTCCCCCAAGGATCTCCACAACGATCATCCTGCGCTGCCCGCGTCCAGCGGCATCCCGCGACCTTGACTAGATAGTCGGTCCACCTTAAGCTCCTACATTACAGTCATTCATACAATTACTAATTTCTAAATAAATTGCGAAAAACCCTCCATAGTAATCCAATTTCGGTATGATTGCGTTCAGGGGTTAGCAAGTGCATAGCTGGGGGGGCAAGGGAATTGTGGTCGCAGCACTAGTGGGACCGGTGAGTGTCACGCGGTGCTGCAATGACAATCCTCTTCTGATGAGGCCGTCAAGCTGAGTGCCACCATTGTTAAAATGGTACGTGTATATAATGGTGACCCTCTTTCCTGAGACTTTACCTTCAGCTTACCATCAGGCGAGGTGAAGTCAAAAAAAACTTGTTACTCAACTCTAACTAGCATGTGTCCAAATGTATGTAATGATAAGCTAAACATACATTTCTATGTATTGATAATTGAAAGGAAATTGATTATGATAAGATACAATAGACAATTGTTTATATTTTTACACAACTGCTCTAAAAAGGTGTATAATTGTTTCAGGATTCATATATATTACGTGAGTTTCTTTTGTGTACAATGTATCTTTCTCTCTTGTATGTTTATCTGCATTCTAGAACCCATATCACAAGTTATGAATATATCCCATTGAATAATTTTTCTTTTCTTTTTTCAGATCGAACCAAATGATGGGTTACCACAGCAAATATGTACTCAATGCATGAATTTAATGAATGCGGCATTGAAACTGAGAGCAGTCAGCGCAAAATCAAATTACATACTTAAACATAAACTAAAATGTAGTACTGTTTATAAAGAAATAAAAATATCACAACAAACAGATGATATTGCAATATCTGATACACAAGATATCAAAAAAATATCAAAACGAAAAGGAACGAAAATTAAATCTGAAAAAAGAAATATTCATGTAGAAAACCAAGATAGTGTCCGAATTGAAGATTTTGAATCTAGTGATGACACTCGAAGTATGGATGGTATCTATTTAGAAGACTTGGAATCAGATGGCGGCGGCGAGACTAAAATACGTATAGAAGATTTTGAATCTAATGAGAGTTTTGACGATGAGGATATTGCAACAGTTGTTGAAATGTTGCAAGAACAATCAAGAAACGGTCATGGGTATAGAGAGATGAAGGATAAACAGTTATTGGAAAGAGAGCAGAGAAGACTGGAGACGCAGGTTAAATACTTGGTTAAATACTTGGTTAAACTTTTTGCTGTGGGAATATATCGGGTGTATAAGGCCCCAATAAGAAATTCGGGGCTCAAAGCAAACTCACATACAAGCCCATACACAGGCTTATCTCTCATGGTTGGAGTACAAACGGCAGTTGCACCTTAATTAGCCAGAAGAAAGTAAATCGTGGAAAGAAATATTATTACTATAAGTAGTTATAATATTACTATAATATACAGGGCGTCCCACGGCAATGCCACATGGAGGGCAAGTACCTTAATTATTGAAGATGGGACATTTTACTGAAAGAAGACTTTATTTTAATTTAAAAAACCATTTGAACTGCATTCATACATTTTTGATAATTGACTCGTTGAACCGGGAATCGAACCCGGTCCGGAAAAAAAATATTGGTCTGTAGTTTTATGATACCGATCGGAAGGCATCATCGTAATGGGGTTATGTAAAAAATTTAGTTTACAAGAACCAGCATGAAAGTATCAACGAGCTACAAAGAGAAATTAGACGTATTATTCTAAATATCCACCACAACAAGATAAAAAAATCGACAGGGAGAGAAATAATCCAAAGAGTGCGACTTTGTATTCAACAGGATGGGGCTCATTTCGAGAATTAGATACATTGATTAATTTTGTATTAAAATTTTTAAAATTCATGGTCTTCACTTTATTTCTGGTACTAATTTATTTAGCAAAAGATAACGCATACGATCGGTATCATAAAACTGCAGACCGATTTTTTTTTCTCGTGAACCGGGTTCGATTCCCGGTTCAACGAGGCAATTATTAAAAATGTATGAATGCAGTTTGAATAGTTTTTAAAATTAAAATAAAGTCTTCTTTCAGTAAAATGTCCCATCTACAATAATTAAGGTACTTTCCCTCCATGTGGCATTGCCGTGGGACGCCCTGTATACTAAAAGTAGTAATCATATTTCTTTCCTCAATTTACTTTCTTACTAATTACTAATTCTAACTAGATACTTAAACTAATAATGGTGGAGCTTAGTCCACCATTATTAGTTTAAGTATCTTTTATAGAAGCTGCTGCCGCCTGGCCTCCCCAAACCCTAGAGGAGAACCAGCGCCAGATTTTTGTCCTTAAATCAGCAGGTGTACCGGCTTGTGAACGGGAATGACTTCATTGACTTGGGTCCCAAAGTTCTTGGTTATGTCCCATACACGCGTACAACAAAAAAGAAAATGTGTTTCAGAAGTTAGACCAGAAGCTGATGTCCCTAGCCGTGTCTCCGTACGACCCTGGAGGCCCCATTCGCTGCTCCTTGTGTTCTGCGGTCGTGAAGAGCGTGCCAAACTTTAAGAACCATGCTAAAACTCATTATGAACTTAAGAATGCTTGTGACGTGAGTCCGAAGTACAGTTTTTTTATTAGTTGACCTCAATGACTTTAATGTCTACTAGATAAGCAGTTCATAACAAAAAGTGTGTCACCCTTTGGGGGTGAGGCGGGAACCGTGGAGTGGTACGGGACGCCTCACTATAGATTAATAATTTTTTAACCCTTACACAACAGATAACAGGAGATGTTCTCATATGAAATTGTATAAAATAAATTTAATATACTCTGTGGCTATGACAGCAACAAAAAGTGGCGCCAAATTTGTGTACAGTTTTGTCTAAATATCTATACTATTTTTTTTGTTCTGCATTGCTAACCCTTTTTAATTTTTAATTGGTCGGCCATATTGGATTTTGTTTTTTTTGACGTGACAACGTCTTATAATTCGATGGAGCCGGCTGCACGCATAGATAAGAATATGTACTAAAGTAGCTGCACGCATGAAAAAACATGACGTATGCGACGTTACCTCGCTCTGAGGCGTTCCATTTAAGGCTTGAAGTGCAAGCGAGAGCGCGGAACGAGCGACAAAGAGGCACAATCGGCCTCCGCGTTCGGCAGCGTTCGACATCTGTCTCCTACTTGAGTGAGCGATGCGTCCGCGTGGACAGCTGCTATACAATAATACATTTACATGTTTTCGTCAAGTATGAAGTGCAGTGAATTCTTATAACCGATCTTAGTGGTTAAACAAATAAAATTAAAATTTTCTTTTGAAAAATGCAACCATTCCATCAGTATTTTCTTATGACGTTGTCACGTTCAACTATCGTCAGTAAACCGACTTTACAGACAACCGATTTTTTTTTCTTATATTTTATTCTACAAGCCCTTTAATTTAATACCGATATTGAGGGCTTGTAAAAAAAATATAATCTGCCATATTGTTACAATGATTCTGAATATACAAAATTGTATTGTCATCCGAACTAAAGGTCAGTATTTGTTCTTTTTTTATATAGGTCACGTCAATACGGCTTTACGCCGCCTGATGGTAATTGAAGGGGAAGCCCCTCACAACCTCATCAGATGCTTTTCCACACCCTGCGTTAATAAGCCCGGGAAACTGACATTTACCACCATAATTGTACTTAAAGTTCCTATATCGTAAACATTTCCATTTGTCAGGTATGCGGTAAGAAGTTCATAACCCTGAGTCACGTGAGGTACCACCAGCAGCGCGTCCACGGGCGGCCCAAGCGCCTCGCCTGCAGCCGGTGCCCCTACAGAGCCGTGGACACGCAGCAGCTGCAGGTCAGACATGGTTCAACCGTCCGTCCCATCCTTCTTATTGGAGACAGCTATCTACACTATTATTAGTTGTGACTGTACATTGGAGATTTAAAAAATAAAACTTGGGTTATGTTAAATGAACGATTCTGAACTTTTTTTTTTTATATTTGGGACCCGTCAATTTGACTTCACCTCGCCTGATGGTAAGCTGAAGGTAAAGTCTCAGGAAAGAGGGTCACCATTACATACACGTACCATGTTAACAATGGTGGCACTCAGCTTGACGGCCTCGTCAGAAGAGGATAGTCGTCGCAGCACCGCGTGACCCCCACCGGTCCCACTAGTGCTGCGACCACAACCCCCCTGCCCGGCTATGCACTTGCTGACCCCTGAACGCAATCAAACCGAAATTGGATTACTATGGAGGGTTTTTCGCAATCGTGCACGGTGGTACCTACCCGGTCGAATTTTGTGACAAATTTGTGTCATCAAATTTCTACCACCAGTATTTGTTTTCTTTGGACTTGTCTGTTTGTTTCCGATAGACGTAAAAACTACTGAACGGTTTTTCTATTAGAAAGGTCTTGGTCAGACTTAAAAACCTGCCGTATGTTTGATTGCAATTAGTTAAGTAGAACCGGAGATATGGCCACAAAACGGTAACCGACCTCTGCGCGGGCGGAGCCGCAGGCATCAGCTAGTACCAATATAAAATTGTAAATTGGCGATGTCTGTACATTTAAGATATAAAAAAAAACATGGGGTATTGTTACACATGTTGTACATTGACGATTTTTAGAAAACCTGTCTGCTTGTTCGCGATAGACACAAATGTGTTTCATGTGGGTCCGAAGTTTCAGCTTTAGCGGGTAGCTCCCCTTTTTTTCCGTGCGGAAATCCCCTCGATAACACCCCCACCGGCCAGCGGGGGAGACTTTCCCTCGCACTCCAAGGCTTCAGGGTAGCCCCCAGTTAAGCATTTTGCCGAGCACAAGGACCCACGTTTCACCTATATATATACATTATATAACATAACATAACTTCACGCCTGTATCCCCGAAGGAGTAGTCAGAGGTGTATTACACACCCAAGATTCGCCAGTTATGTTTATGTCCCAATGTAATAGGGGGCGAGCCTATTGCCATCTACCGAGCACATTACTGGCACCTGGTGTTAATATTCGTGTTTTGTTGCGATAGAACCACGAGAGGGCGACACATACGGGTGAGAGGCCGTTCTCGTGCGACGTGTGCGGAGACGCGTTCCGCATGCGGCGGAACATCGTGCAGCACATGCGGAAACATTTCGGAGTCCGGAACTTGCAGGTAGATAGATATTTTATATCCTACTAATGGATGTGTGTATGTGTAAGTTTGATACTTTTTCACGCGTAAACTACTAAACGGATCTGCACGAAATTTTCCATAGAGGTAGATCTTTTAGCCCGCGAATAGGTTCTTGTTGATCGCGGGACTGGGATCAGTATTCCATCCGGGCGGAGCCGTTGGCAACAGCTCGTATCAAATATGCAAAACCTTCGCCGGAGTCAGCAGGCATGGTCACGGGGAGACTACGATGATGCTGTTCAAGTTTCGAAGTGAAGTGTACACGCATATACTGCTTCCGGGCTGTTTGGCCGTGATCCGTATGAAACTTGCGTTCCAAACGTTTCGTCGATTACTGCGGTCGACATCTTCAGTGGTACCGGTCCGGGCGCGGACGAGTGCGACGACTTCTCTGCCTACCTAGAGTTTTCAGTCACTGGCGTATTTATAGGCATGGTTGCATGGGGGAAACGACGTGCTCGATCCTGATTGGTCGAGGCTAGGGGAGCTGAAGTGTACAGTTTTTTCAAAGTACCCTCAGAAGTTTGTTTAATTAGAATTTGTTTATAAGCGAGCTGCAGTCATGGTATGAATATGGTATGAGAAGGGATGAGAGTAATATTGTTAAAAAGTTTGTCGAAGTATGAATGTAGAGGGCGTTAGGCCCAAAAAAAGATTGAATAGATCAAATCAACATATAATTAATCAAGTAGTTCACAAGGTAACACTTATGAACGTCAATATTTTTTTTTTATAAATATTTGCAGTGCGAATATATGTACGCATGAATATGTCTATTTGCATTGTTCTGGGTGTTTCAATGTATAATATGTATGTATTTACAACAAAAAAAAAACTTAAGTATGTTTATCCGCATTCTGGAACCCATAACACAAGCTAGTTAAACTATGCTTACTTTGGGTCTAGAAAGCGCTGTGTAGAATGTCGTGGAATATTAGTAATCGAAATTACTAATATTCCACCTAACCCCTCCAGCTAGGCTTAATTGCTTGTGTTAGGAGTGAATTCACGTCGGTAGTGTAATGGCCAGGATTCGAACCCGGGACCTCTCGATCATAGGGTTGACTCCTTAACCACTAAGCTACCGACGCTTATTATTTATTCTCTTGCATTTCGCATGGTCCTGGGCATCCCTGGCAATGAGACCAGGTCCAGTTTGACTGAGGAGATGACAACTGACAGGAATGTGTGGAGACCAAGACTTAAATACTGCATATGTTGTTGGAGACAGGAAGGGTGTCTTGTCGACAGGCAGAAGGTAATGATGGTGACGTGTTCCAGTGCGAGCGCTGCCCGGCCATGTTCCGCAGTCGCTCGGA
Source organism: Cybosia mesomella (assembly GCA_946251805.1). Lineage (NCBI taxonomy): Eukaryota > Metazoa > Arthropoda > Insecta > Lepidoptera > Erebidae > Cybosia > Cybosia mesomella. The sequence goes on from OX276411.1 coordinate 21,284,579, forward strand.
GTTAAGCGGCCACCAGAGCAAGGTGCACGACCACGTGTTCTCCTACCCCTGCTACCTGTGCCGCGATACGTGAGTACTGCACCGGCCACGTGGGGGGCGAGGGGGTCTAGGAGCCGAGCGGCCACCAGAGCAAGGTGCACGACCACATGTTCTCCTACCCCTGCTACCTGTGCCGCGATACGTGAGTACTGTACCGAGCACGTGGGGGAGGGGGTCTAGGAGCCGAGCGGCCACCAGAACAAGGTGCACGACCACGTGTTCTCCTACCTGTGCCGCGAAACGTGAGTACTGTACCGAGCACGTTGGGGGGGGGGGTCTAGGAGCCGAGCGGCCACCAGAACAAGGTGCACGACCACGTGTTCTCCTACCTGTGCCGCGAAACATGAGTACTGTACCGAGCACGTGGGGGGGTGGGGGTGTCTAGGAGCCGAGCGGCCACCAGAACAAGGTGCACGACCACGTGTTCTCCTACCTGTGCCGCGAAACGTGAGATACCGACCATGTGGGGGGGGGGGGGTCTAGGAGCTGAGCGGCCACCAGAGCAAGATCTACGACCACGGGTTCTCCTAACCCTGCTACCTGTATCGCGATACATGAGTACTGTACCGGCCATTGGGGGACTGAGCAACCACCAGAGCCCTTGCTCCAGCTGCATTTTTAAACTAAAATAAATTCGCTCCGTATTATTTTCACGACACCCGCATTCGTGCACACGCACGACGCTGCGGACGGCCTTACGACTCCCACGGCATTTTCATTGAAATGTATCTACTTTGCTAGGAACCGTTTTAATTAATAATTTCCATTTTTTTTGTAGATACAAGAGGCCAGCATCCGTGAAGAAACATCTGGTGAACGTACACGGAGTGCCCACTCATCAGCAACTTGCCGTCAAATGCGTGAAGACGCAACGGAGGTGTGTATACGACTCTCTCTTGATTTAGCATATCATGACTTTTACGAGAGCTACTGCCGCCTGACTTCCGATCCCCGAAAGGGAGGCCAAATTAGTTAAATCGTGAATGTTTGATTGACAATGATAGAACATTAGTAACCGAAATTACTAATATTCCTCCTAACCCCTCCAGCTAAGCTTAATTGCTGTTAGGAGTGAGTTCACGTCGGTAGTGTAATGGCCAGGATTCGAACCCGGGACCTCTCGATCCTTAATCACTAAGCTACCGACGCTTATACGTTTAGTGCCAGAGTTATTAAATGGCATCCAGTTCCGGCTCACTGGAACTACCCATCACTGGCACTGGTACGCTCCACAAGAGCGCTAAGACAGCTGACTCAGTGCAATCAACCTCCGGTCTTGGAGGGGAGTGATGTGACGATACCACATACACCCAGCGCCATCTAGTGACAACAAGTCGAACTACTTCGATACTCACTTCACTACCGATCCTGAATCGCGAAATTGAAGTAGCCTAGTGGTATGGGTAATGGACTGCTGAGACGAGGTCTCGGGTTCGATCCCAGGTTTTACCATGGCACACACCAATGACTTTTCGATGCTTTTCGAAGTTATGTGTGTATTTATCGCAGGTTTATTAGTGCCCGGTTAATGGCAATAGGCTCGCCACCTATTACATTGGGACCTAAACATAAACTGGCGAAATGTGGGTGCTAGCACCTATGTCTACCCCTTCGGGGATATGTTATGTTATGAAGTTCGCGCGCTTGTATAACATATATACAGTATCTTGATGACAATCAGGCGTGATCACCTTGCCTGGTCGGAGGATCCTCCCTTTGTGTTGGAGGAACATCACAACCTGTTCCTCCACAAGTGTAATAATTAGGAATTAGCTGACTCAGCAAACTTCTTTCCGCCTTAGAGTCAAGTTATGTTGGCTACCTTATCATCTAATATTCATGAATATCTTAAATTTTTATTTATCTTAATTGAGCTGAACGAAGCGAAGCTCTTATACGTGGCTAAGCCGTTTGGTCGAGACTGTACTCCTCCGGAACCACAATACCGATCTTGACCAAATTTGCCATGGTGATAGTGTAGACACCGCTGAGTGTTTAGAGGGGTCAACTGTTCAAATACAATGTACCATTGAGGAATAATCACCGAAGAACAGTTTGACGAGCGCGCGGCCTTAGCTAAGCACGCGACCGTAGTAAGATGTCTTGTTTCCAAGTGCGAGTCCTGCTCGCTCAGCTCAATTTATTTCAGTCGCACCTTGCACTGAATTCCTAGTTGCTAGTATAGACACAGTATCTCGAGGAGGCCATCTCAAAATGTCCCAGGGTCAGCCGGGGAGCGAGGGAGTTACCCTATTAGGCCACCTTATACTCTATCATTAGAGTACCGAGGCAGCGTGCGGTTTTGGTCGGTTCGAGCCCGACAGAACTACCTCCACAGACCGGCGAAAATGGGTGCAGTAGTTTTTGAGTTATCGCAAAAAGACAGACAGACAGCGCAGTGGAGGACTTTGTTTTATAATATGTAGTGATATTACTGGTATCTTGTTTTGTTGCAGAAATTATGACAAGAGTGATTAGGAAGCGTTCTAGAAGGCGGACAGAAGATGTAATTAATTTCATTAACTATACTTAAGATTTGATAAACCACAGATACTCGCAGGATGCCCCGCGAAGCTATTGAAATTAAAAAACATCCTAATTTTAATAGAGAAGATGGTTGGAATGTACCACCAGCTTGGGACCCAGTCATTCACTTAATTAATTCCAAGAAAAAGAAAAATTCTCATTCTGCGTAAATAGTAACACCAACAATTCAACAAAGTTCGGGTACTTTGAGATAACTTACACTTCAAACTATAAGACAACAACCATCTTTAGTCGCCCCGTGACCATGGCTGCTGAAAAGCAACCGAAACGTCGGGATCAATGTAAAATATAGAATAACATCAAATAAATCGTGATAGAATCCGTTAAAAATAGTTTTATTTCAATGTGTGGGACATTCGCGTAAACTTCCGACAATGTCATGTACAAATACAGTATTCATAATATAGGTACCAGCAGTTTTATTCATCAAAAATATCTTCTATACCCTCACGTTTACATCTACCCTAAGGGGTAGGCATGTGTGTAATAACACCCACATGCCCATAAATACCCTATTGCCACTCGCGGCGACAATTGGCACATTTTTCCAATTGATCTGCCAGTTTCCCCCAGTGGGGGGCAAAGTCGGTAGGAAATGGTGGGAATATCCCCATAGCTGGCAATTGGACACTTTTTATAGACTGTATGTTTACTTGTAGAATATACTGTTTCCGGGCTGTTTAGCCGTGGTCCATAGGAAACTTGTGTTCCAAACGTTTCGTCGATCACTGCGGTCAACAACTTCAGTGGTGCAGGTCCGGGCGCCGACGAGTGCGGAGAACTCTTCTCTGCGACTGATGTATAGGCCCGAGTCACTGGCGTATTTATAGGCGACCACGGCCAAACAGCCCGGAAGCGGTATATTCTACATGCAACGCCGGCCGTGAAAGCCTTAAGATTTATATTTATAATGTTTACTGTCAGAGGGAAAATCCTGTCTCGTAAAACCCTGACCCTTGGGGTGATCCTTCCTATTTGTGATCATCACCTCAGCCTTGAGTTCAGGTCGCATCAGTGGTTGACTGGAAAAATATCTAATCATATTTGTTAGTTTATAATATTACTAGAAGTAGCCCGCGGCTCCGCCCGCGTGAAATTCCGATCCCATTCCTGTAACCCATGGTAACCTGTTCCCGGTATAGAAAAGAGTTCCTATTTTGTTCAGGCAATTTTTTATTTTTTTATCTCCGTAAGAACCGTCCTCGTACTTCTAGGAATGTTATAAAAAAAGAATTAGCGAAATCGGTTCAGCTGGTCTCGAGATTTGAGCTCAGCAACACATTCAGCGATTCATTTTTTTTAAATTAATTGAATTATATTGATAAGTTAGAAATGATTGACATCCACCGTGACCTGGGAGTGGAGCACATGAATAAATACTGCTTCAACATGTGAATGTCGAGGCTGTCCAGCTCTCGACATAGTAAGAACACTTAAAAGAACTAAGCGCTTTGAGTTATGAAGTTAGTGTTACGTAGTGCAGTGAGTGCTACTCTTAAAGAACACAAGAACAAAGTGTCTTTCAATCATAATAGAGACAATAAGAAAAGTGCCAATGGACACGTTCTTAACTTTGGAAGATTTTAGCAAATTTTGTTAATTAAATTAAATTTTTAAGCATTTTCTATGCTTACTTTTCCGATTGATTTAAATCTATAATATATATATAATTAATTAGGCGGAGTCATCAAAAAAACAATGATTAAAAATGATTGTTTCCGTAGTTCGCAAGAATTACGGTAGATGGCTCCAGCGTCGCCTTAATATATCGGAGAATTTCGAATATCTGGGACGTGTCTAGGTGGCTCAGTTGGTCAGAGCATTCCCCCTGTAAGGGACTGGTCGCGGGTTCAAGTCCCGTCCTAGATGTTCTCTTTTTCCGATCTAAAACTATAGGAAAATTATGTTAAATTTAAATTGCTTATTAGCCTCATGGTCTAGATTGTAATTGTTACGAGTACATAAGAATCTAAAAAAAAATTTGTAGTAATGAATTTCATTAACTATACTTAAGATTTGATAAACCACAGATACTCGCCAAAGAAAATCGATTCCTACCTAGGATGCTCCGCGAAGCTATTGAAATTAAAAAACATCCTAATTTTAATAGACAAGATGGTTGGAATGTACCACCAGCTTGGGACCCAGTCATTCACTTAATTAATTCCAAGAAAAAGAAAAATACAAATACAACAAGACTTCATGACACTGTGAGCTCATTCTGCGTAAATAGTAACACCAACAATTCAACATAGTTCGGGTACTTTGAGATAACTTACACTTCAAACTACAAGACAACAACCATCTTTAGTCGCCCCGTGATCATGACTGCTGAAAAGCAACCGAAACGTCGGGATCAATTTAAAATATAGAATAACATCAAATAAATCGCGATAGAATCCGTTAAAAATAGTTTTATTTCAATGTGTGGGACATTCGCGTAAACTTCCGACAATGTCATGTACAAATACAGTATTTATTATATAGGTACCAGCAGTTTGACGCGAGCGAGGACTCAGGGCTGCACACGCTGGCGGACTGCCCGGCGTGGGAGGCGCCGAGGCGGGACCTCGTGGCAGCCATCGGGGTGGGAGTCCTCTCGCTCGGCAGCATGATTGCGGCAATGCTGCGGAGCGCGAGCGCGTGGGCCGCCGCCACCTCCTTCTGCGAGCATGTGATGCTCGCGAAGGAGATGGCGGAGCGCGCCCGGGAGAGGCTCAGAACTCTCCCGGTCCGCCGAGCCCGCAACATGCTCGCCGCGCGTCGCAGGCGACTCAGGCGCCGGAGGTCGCTCAACGACCTCCGTCCTCCATGAGCGCAAGCCTGGGGGTGGCGGGTGAGGCCACCTGTCACCCCAGCAGAAGCAGGCCGGGACGGTGGGGCGACTAGCGCCCCTCCCCCAAACCGGGGCAAGACGGGGACACCGTGGTTCCCAAACCCGAGGGGGCCATCTCGAAACCGGAGATAGCCCAGGGTCAGTCGTGGTGCGAGGGATATGCTCTATGGGCAACCTTACACCCCGGCGTCTGTAGAGTGTAGACCCGAGACGGCGTGCGGTTTTAGTCGGTTCAAGCCCGACATAACCGCCCCCGCTGGCACGCGGGGGGGTATCCGAAGGGATTTCCGCACGATAAAAAAAAAAAAAAAAGGTACCAGCAGTTTTATTCATCTAAAATATCTTCTATACCCTCACGTTTACATCTAACCTAAGGGGTAGGCATGTGTCTAATAACACCCACATGCCCATAAATACCCTATTGCCACTCGCGGCGACAATTGGCACATTTTTCCAAATGATCTGCCAGTTTCCCCCAGTGGGGGGCAAAGTCGGTAGGAAATGGTGGGAATAACCCCATAGCTGACAATTGGGCACTTTTTATAGACTGTATGTTTACTTGCAGAATATACTGCTTCCGGGCTGTTTGGCCATGGTCCATAGGAAACTTGTGTTCCAAAAATTTCGTCGATCACTGCGGTCGACATCTTCAGTGGTGCAGGTCCGGGCGCCGACGAGTGCGGAGAACGCTTCTCTGCGACTGATGTATAGGCCCGAGTCACTGGCGTATTTATAGGCGACCACGGTCAAACAGCCCGGAAGCAGTATATTCTACATGCAACGCCGGCCGTGCAAGTCTTCAGATTTATATTTGTATGTTTACTGTCAGAGGGAAAATCCTGTCTCGTAAAACCCTGACCCTTGGGGTGATCCTTCCTATTTGTGATCATCACCTCAGCCTTGAGTTCAGGTCGCATCAGTGGCTGACTGGAAAAATATCCAATCATATTTGTTAGTTTATAATATTACTAGAAGTTGCCCGCGGCTCCGCCCGCGTGAAATTCCGATCACGTTCCCGTACCCACGGTAACCTATTCCCGGTATAGAAGTGTTTTTTCTTTTAATCAATTTTTTATTTTTTTCTCTGTAAGAACTATCCTCGTACTTCAAGTTATATTTTAAAAAGAATTAGCGAAATCGGTTCAGCTGCTCTCGAGATTTGCGCTCAGCAACACATTCAGCGATTCATTTTTATATTAGATATAATTTCATTTATTGGTTACAAATGAACATGTGAACACTGCGAGTCGGTAGGGCAATGATTAAAAATGATTGTAAAGTCATTCACTGTTTCCGTAGTTCGCAAGAATTACGGTAGATGGCTCCAGCGTCGCCTTGAGACGTATATTATATATCGGAGAATTTCGAATATCTGGGACGTGTCTAGGTGGCTCAGTTGGTCAGAGTAGTCCCCCTGTAAGGGACTGTTCGCGGGTTCAAGTCCCGTCCTAGATGTTCTCTTTTTCCGATCTAAATCTATGGTAAAATTATGTTAAATTTAAATTGCTTATTAGCCTCATGGTCTAGATTGTAATTGTTACGAGTACATAAGAATCTAAAAAAAAAATACTTAGGCGGTTTTGACGGGAGCAACTGCCGTCCGAACCTTCATCCGTCCATCAGCAGGTGTAGCGGCAGTGATTATACTCGCGCAAATATAAATATATAATTTTCTACGTGTAAATAAAACGCAACAGTTAGGGGTAAACAATTTATATGGGTAATGGAGGAGCCCTAGGGCTCCTCGGGCGCGCCCAGCACGGCGCCGCTGTAGGCGAGGTCCCAGTACTGCTCCACGCGGTGCTTCTGGAAGTGCTCGCGCGCCATCTTCTCCGTCGGCATCACCTGCCGGTAGGCACTTTACATTATTAAGTGATTTTACATATAGCTTTTAGTCAAATTCAAAAGTCAAAAACCATTTATTCTGTGTAGACCATTAATACGTAACATAACATATAACATAAACACACGCCTATATCCCCGAAGGGGTAGGCAGAGGTGCTAGCACCCACATTTCGCCAGTTTATGTTTAGGTCCCAATGTAATAGGTGGCGAGCCTATTGCCATTAACCGGGCACTTATAAACTTGCGATAAATACACACATAACTTCGAAAAGTCATTGGTGTGTGCCATGGTAATACCTGGGATCGAACCCGAGACCTCGTCTCAGCAGTCCTTTACCCATACCACTAGGCACTTACAAAACGTCATAAAAAAAGAAATAATCTAATGTTTGGCAAATGGACCACCGGTTCGAAACGCGGCCCTGTCCTGAGAAGACTCCGGCAAGAAACTCAGCGGGCTACCGGGTAGTTTTGTGTTTCAAAACTATTCCTATCATCTATAAAATGGCGAAGGAGCATGACGGCTTAAGAGAGCGTCATGCCGTGTGCCGTCACGGCATACCAAGTCGGTTATACCCCCGTTGTTTGAACATCACTAAAAACTTCTAGACAACATAAAATTTTAAAGCAAATACTCTGCTAAAAATGTTAATTATCGCTCACTTAGTAATGTGCCCGGTAGCTGGCAATAGGCTCGCCCCCTGTTACAGGACCTAAACATAACTGGCGAATCGTGGGTGCGTAATACACCTCTGCCTACCCCTTCGGGAATACAAGCGTGATGTTATGAAGTTTATGTATATTACTCTGCTAACTTTTCTTACAAATTCAAATCGGAATAGCAAACTGCTACGACAGGGGGCGCGAGTTCGATTCCCGCTCAGTGCAAATATTTGTATGAATGAATATGTCTATTTGCATTGGTCTGGGTGTTTCTATGTATAATATGTATGTATATACAAAAAATAGTATATAAGTATATTTATCCGCATTCTGGAACCCATAACACAAGCTAGTTATACTATGCTTACTTTTGGGTCTAGAAAGCGCTGTGTAGAATGTCGTACAATATTTATTTATTTATTATAAATGTTTTCATACATGCACGCCGGTTACGAGTACTTCTGACCTGGCCCTTCTTCAAAACGTCCTCGATCTGGTTGGCATACGCACGCCTAGGTCGACCTTTACCGGGTGACACAGTAGACCTCGCCTCATTTTTTTTTTACCACTAAGGTGGCAGACAAGCATACGGCCCACCTGATGGGAAGCGGTTACCGCGGCCTATGGACGTGTGCAACACCAGTGGCGTCACAGGTGGAAAGGAGTTTGAGAGGGGATAAATCTGATTCGTTAATTTCCTTTTCTCCATCCTCTCTACATGACCGAAACATCTAAGCATTACTTTCTCTATCTTGGTCACTACATCTTCTACCATTATTATTGTAATAACATAACTTCACGCTTGTATCCCCGAAGTGGTAGGCAGAAGTGTATTACACAACCAAGATGCTCGCCAGTTATGTTTAGGTAAATAAATTAATATACTACGACATTCTACACAGCGCTTTCTAGACCCAAAAGTAAGCATAGTATAACTAGCTTGTGTTATGGGTTCCAGAATGCGGATAAACATACTTATATACTATTTTTTGTATATACATACATAATTATACATAGAAACACCCAGACTAATGCAAATAGACATATTAATGCATACAAATATTTGCACTGAGCGGGAATCGAACCCGCGCCCCCTGCCGTAGCAGTCGAATGCACTACCGCTACGCCACAGAGGCTTTCAAAGGTCCCAATGTAACAGGGTCCCTATTACCGGGCACATTATTGAGCGAGCGATAATTAACATTTTTATAACACACATAATTACGAAAAGTCAGATGTGTGTGCCCGGGGCGACTGGGTATCGAACTCGAGACTTCGTCTCAGCAGTCCGTTACGTACGCCACTGGGCTATCGCCGCTTTATTATTATTGTAATACCTAAATCGTTAATAATATCACGATTTTAAATGAGTATAGTAAGTCGATACGGTAGTAAATGGTTTCCACTGATTCCCCCCGGGTGGTAGGAGTGAATTAAATCCACTTTTCGCTCCCGTGGGATAGGAGATTTTTCGTGCGGAAAGCCCTTCGGATACCCTCCCGCCGGCTAGCAGGGGTGGTTATGTCGGGCTTGAACCGACTAAAATCGCACGCCATCTCGGGTCTTAACACGCCGGGGTGTAAGGTTGCCCATAGAGCACATCCCTCGCATCCGACTGACCCTGGGCCATCTCCGGTTTCGAGATGGGCCCCCTCGGGTTTGGGAACCATGGTGTCCCCGTCTTGCCCTGGTTTGGATGAGGCGCGCTAGTCGCTCCGCCGCCCCGGCCTGCTTCTGCTGGGGTGACAGGCGGCCTCACCTGCCCCCCCCAGGCCTGTGACGTGCGGCGAGCATGTTGCTGGCTCGGCGGGCCGAGAGAGTTCTGAACCTCTCCCGGGGTGTACTTCTACTACCTTGAACTTCATCTCCCCGAAGGCGCGCTGGTTGACGGAGCCCTCCCACACGAGCTGGCAGGTGTTGGGCACCTCGGCGCCCTCCGCGTCCTTGATCAGGTCCTCCTCCCATTTGATGCGGTGCAGCATCAGTCTGGAACGAGACGATTATATTTATGCAAGGTAAGCCATGGTGTTTTCTCCACCAGGATCTTCGGAGCCGACCTCACCTGCTGGACGGTACACCTGGTTGACGAACGAGGCTCTGGCGCAGGCCAATTTATTTTATTATGAGCTGAGCGAACGAAGCGAGCGAAGCTCTTATACGCGGCATTATATGAATCTGGTTTTTTTTTAAATAAATATTAGTCACCGAAATTACTAATATTCCCCCTAACCCCTCCAGCTAGGCTTAATTGCTTGTGTTAGGAGAGGGTTCACGTCGGTAGTGTAATGGCTAGGATTCGAATCCGGGACCTCTCGATCGTAGGGTCGACTCCTTAACCACTAAACTACAGACTCTTATACACTAATACGTATGTATTTACAATAAAAAATGTATCTAATAAGTATGCATATCTGTATTCTAAAATCCATAACACAAGCTTTTTTTTTACGTGCGGAAATCCCTTCGGATACCTCTACTAAAACCGCACGGTGTCCTCCCCAAGTGTCCGTTGCCGGGCACCCCGGGTAAGCCCTCGAAAGGATAACCCCAGGGTTGCCGGCGGACTTTGGCCGCCACCGCGGCCTCGCCTGGTGGTGTCGCGTTTTATCCCGCTTCGGTGAGTTGGCAGGTGTGTGTAGGGCACACACGACACGCCTCCGCCACGGCCTGCTTCTGTAAGGACGGCGAGTCGGCCAACTGCCGTCCTCAGGCCCCGATCATGGAGGTCGGTAGTCCCGGGCGTAGATGAGTCTGCGGCGTCCTCGCCGCAGACTGCGAAACTCGGGGGGCAGGGTTCTCTCCCGCTCCCTCTCCGCCGTCTCTTTCGCGCATTACCTGCTCGCAGAAAGAGGCGGCGGCGTGCCACTTGCACCACGGCCCTCACCATGGTCTCCAACGAGAGAACGTCCACACCCAGGACCGCAACGAGATCCCGGCGTTGACTCGCCCACGCAGGGCACTCCACCAACGTGTGGAGCGCCGTGTTTTCGCCAGGATCCTCGCAGTGCTGGCACTGCGGCGTTGTCTCCCGGTGGATGCGCCACAGATACTTACCGAAACACCCGTGTCCGGTAACCATCTGGCACATCCGGTAGGAGAGGTCCCCATGGTCCCTCTCCAACCACTCCTTCATGATCGGTCTCACCGCCGCAATGGTGGATTCCCCCCACCTTGGGTGCTCAAGTCGCACCGTCCATGTCTCCATGAGTTCCTGGCGGAGCAGGGACCGTTGAGCCCTGATTTCTAGGGGCTCCGGCCCATGGCCCCGCTCCAGCGCCTCCTTGCGCCACTGGTTAAGCAGCGCAAGGGCTCTCGCTTCCAGGTCCCATGGAGGGGTTCCGGCTAAGAGACATGCCGCCTCGACGGAGATCGTGCGATACCCCCTGATGACTCTGACGAAGCTAGTTAAACTATGCTTACTTTGGGTCTAGAAAGCCCTGTGTGGAATGTCGTACAATATTTATAATTAACTAGCTGTCCCCCGCGGCTTCGCCCCGTGTCACCCTGTTTATCCCAAACATGCCTGTAAACTTTTTTTTTTCCCAGGCAACTTTTTAAATTTTTCTCTGCTTAAGAACCATCCTCGTACTTCAAGGAATGTTATAAAAAAGAATCAGCGTAATCGGTTCAGCTGCTCCCGAGATTAGCGCTTAGCAACACATTCAGCGACTCCTTGTTATATGATAGATGTATGTGGACGTACCTCTTGTACTTGGCGTGCTGCTTGGGCCCCCCCTCCACCACCACGACGCAGCAGCCGCGGTGCAGCAGCACGCAGCCCGTCATGTGCAGCTGCTGCGCGTTCGCCTCCACCTTGAACTTGGCGGACGCGCACTCGAACAGGTCCTTCACCCTGGAGCAGAAACCTTTCTGTGAGGAACTCCAGCAAGTAGGCCGAAGATGGAATGGTTTCACTAGTAGGCAAAGCCTGGAGCTGGACAGCGGACTTCGCACTCCGAAGTGGGAGCCTCAGACGCGACAAGATGAGATTGAATTGGAATGGAGGGATTAAATGGTTCTCACCTGTATACCGCGACATTGACACCCATACTTGTGTCTTCTCGAATTTTTCTATCCACCTGGATATATAAAAAAAGAAAGTTAATTATATTACTGTAAAATTAACATGTTAAGTGCGGAAGCGTGTCAATAAAAAAAAATTGAAACCTATTCAAATTATGGTCATATCTCCGGTTGTGCTTTACCAATTGCAATCAAACGTATGGAAGAATTTAAGGCTGACCAAGGCCTTTCTAATAGAAAAAATTCTGGTGGTAGAAATTTGATGTCACAAATTTGTCAAAAATTCGGCCGGGTAGGTACCACCGTGCACGATTGCGAAAAACCCTCCATAGTAATCCAATTTCGGTTTGATTGCGTTCAGGGGTCAGCAAGTGCATAGCCGGGCAGGGGGGTTGTGGTCGCAGCACTAGTGGGACCGGTGGGGGTCACGCGGTGCTGCGACGACAATCCTCTTCTTATGAGGCCGTCAAGCTGAGTGCCACCATTGTTAACATGGTACGTGTATGTAATGGTGACCCTCTTTCCTGAGACTTTACCTTCAGCTTACCATCAGGCGAGGTGAAGTCAAATTGACGTGTCCTAAATATAAAAAAAATAACCATAGACCATAGTCCTCAATACTATTAGTATAGACGCCCATTTGAGTAAATAAAACACACCATTCTCTCTCCGATAAAGACAGAGACAAGAGCCCGCAACCTTGCAGTTTAAAAACTCCAGACTAACTCACCTTCTCTCTCTTCTGCTCTTTAGTTAGCGCCCTGGCTTTGTTTGCCTCTAAGTGAGTCTTCTGCCGCTTGGCTATCTGCTCGCGGACCTTCGCCTCGATGGCCGTGGGGTCCTGGACGGCTTCTGTTCCAAGGGCCCGCATGAGGTTGGATATTCTGTAAGAGAAAATAACAGTGAGCAGATACAGTGACTCCATCGTCTTCCCGTCAATTGTGTACAGTCAACGACAGAAGTCGCTTAACAGATTGTAATCTATTATGTAATAATAATAGTTTATAATTTATTTAACCAAAAGAGCGGCGATAGCCCAGCGGCGTACGTAACGGACTGCTGAGACGAAGTCTCGACTTCGATCCCCAGTCGCCCCGGGCATACACCTCTGACTTTTCGTAGTTATGTGTGCATTAATAAATGTTAATTAACGCTCGCTTAACAATGTGCCCGGTAGATGGCAATAGGCTCGCCCCCTATGGACCTTAACATAACTGGCGAATCGTGGCTGTGTAATACACCTCTGCCTACCCCTTCGGGGATACAGGCGTGAAGTGTATGTATGTGTATGCTATGTTTAATGAAAATAAATTCGACATAATAACACAATTGTATAAGCGTCGGTAGCTTAGTGGTTAAGGTGTCGACCCTACGATCGAGAGGTCGCGGGTTCGAATCCTGGCCATTACACTACCGACGTCTCCTAACACAAGCAAGTTAGCTTAGCTGGAGGGTTTAGGGGGAATATTAGTAATTTCGGTTACTAATATTCTTTAAAAAAAAAAAAAAATGGTCGGCAATGTTGCATGAAGTTTTACAATTTGTGTCTCGTATTAGCATCTGCTGCTGGACTTGGCTTTTGACCTGTATGTCAGCTAACGTCGCCTCCACCCCCTCTTCTGGGTATATTTAACATTAAAAAAAAAACCGTATTGTGAAAAAGCAATAATTACAAAATACAATTAAATTTTTAATCAAAGTCAAAGTCAAAGTCTTTATTTTTCAAAATAGTGCAACGTAATTACATCTTTTTGACGTCAAAATCTGCTTAAAACTAAGTTTACCACCGCTTCCTACGCCCTAGTGGAGAAGAAACGGCGCAACAAACTCCACTGCGGCATTTTCAAGACGTCATATTATAAATAATGATTTCTTAAGACTAAATATGGACGAATGTACATTTTTGTCTCGTGTCAAGATAAATAAAGGTATATAAAAAAAACAAAAGTTAAAATAAAAATTTAACCTAAGTTAAACGTTAAAATAATTTAAAAAGTTAAAATATGGTAAAAAAAAGGTTGCCTACAATATTATGCTGAAGTTGTAGCATTAGGAGTGGCCTGCACCATGCTCAAGCCAGACATTTTTGTCTTTAAGGTAATCATCTGTCCTATAGTATGCTTTTTTACATAAGGTGGTCTTAACAAAGGTTTTAAATTTATTGTCAGGCATACCAAGGACCGATTCAGGTAATTTATTATAAAAGCGTATACCTTCCCCCCTAAAAGAATCACTAACTTTGCTGAGCCGATAACATGGAAGGATCAGTTTATTTTTATTGCGCAGATTTCTGTCTGTCTATCTATAAAATCTATTTGTATGTTTACTTTTCCTATAGATTTAGATCGGAAAAAGAGAACATCTAGGACGGGACTTGAACCCGCGACCAGTCCCTTACAGGGGGAATGCTCTGACCAACTAAGCCACCTAGACACGTCCCAGATATTCGAAATTCTCCGATATATTATATACGTCTCACGGCGACGCTGGAGCCATCTACCGTAATTCTTGCGAACTACGGAAACAATGAATGACTTTACAATCATTTTTAAACATTGTTTTTATTTTCTCGTCCTAGATGTTCTCTTTTTCCGATCTAAATCTGTACAGATTTATAATCAAAATCAAATAATGAACACGTGTCCGTTTCCCTGTGTGTGTTATGTGTGAGTTGTGTGTATTGACCGACTTAGCTCTTAGCCCTTTCATAAAACAATAAACTAGGTCTGCAAGGCGAATCGCTGCTTGCAATGATGAGCTGAGTGAGACATCATGATTTGAAAATCAGATTTTGAAAATTTTGAACAGTGATCATTACTCAGTGGCAAGTCCGGTTTTGAAAATTCTTTTTGAAAGTCACAACTCTGGACATGCTTTCTGAGCGTGTAAAGTTTGGTCACAGTGTCTCGAGCGGTTATTATGTAATTCCATCTGGATTTTTTTTTAACGGTGATCATTCCTCTGTGCTAGCATTAATTATTTCAAAATATATCCATAAACCTTCCTCTGATTGACCTCTTTAATCATGCCAAATTTGGTTCGGATTGGATTAGTAGTTTAGGAGGAGACCTGTGACAAAGAAAATCATGAAGTCCGGTATGAGGAGCTTTCGCTCGACTGCGTCTCACTCAGCTCAATTATCTTTGTCCTGTGGGAATTGTAAAACTACTAAAACATCCACTATTGGTTCATGTTTTCACATACTAAGTGAATATTTAAGTGTTAACTGACTTTTGTCGTTGACTGTACATGTACAAGGCAAGTTAGGTTAGGTCACCTGGGGGTTGTCTGGGGGGGGCAGGTGAGGCCGCCTGTTATCCCAGCAGAAGCAGGCCGGGGCGGCGGGGCGACTAGCGCCACCCCCCTTCAAACCGGGGCAAGACGGGGACACCGTGGTTTCCCATCCCAAGGAGGCCTTCTCGAAACCGGAGATGGCCCAGGGTCAGTCGGGGTGCGAGGGAAATGCTTTATGGGCAACCTTACACCCCGGCGTCTGTAGACCCGAGACGGCGTGCGGTTTTAGTCGGTTCAAGCCCGACATAACCGGGATATCCGAGGTGGCACGAAAAAAAAGGTACAGATCATCCTGTGGAAGTTCACCCCTGTATACAGTCCGGCGTTAGGTTGGCACGTCGGGAAGAAAAATTACTAATTTCCTTCGCTTTCGTGGAGCGTTCTACATCGGACTGATAGTAACACTACCTTCATAATCAAACTATCAGGTTGAATTGTGAAAGAGATGACGTAAGAAACTATGAAGAATAGTGACGTAATGTGGTCATTTTTTAGGGATTTTCTTTAGAAAAGCCCTATTGCTATCGAGTTGTCGTCGACGTCGTCGTTGCCAATTTTCTGTCACGGTTTTGGGTATGAAGGAGATGAGCTATCGAGTTGCTGTTTTCGGTAATAGATTCGTGCTGGGGTGAACCATTGCAAGATAAAGAAAAAATCGCAAATAATCGCTAAATCGAAAATCCCTTGTATTCGGCTGAGCTCGTCTCAGGAATTCAACTTGTTTTTATGAATGATAGGCTCACGTTTGACCGCTATCTGACTTGGTCGTAAGTGACGATGTGTGATGGATCACGTTTGCCTAGAAGGAACCTATTCACTCGACACTCGAAGATTCCGAGGTTATAGGTCATTTTACGATTTGGACATTTTGCTACTGTTGAACATTACTCAAATTGGTCAATTTTCAAAATGGACACTTAGCAACGAGTTCAAATTTTGCGAAATTGATATTTTTGCGCCAAAGTGACACCGAAACTTCTCATCCTCCAAGCCTTTCCAAAGTCAGTTGGGACCGGCTTTTCAGTCTAACTACAAAACGGCTACACTTCGATATTTTCAGTGAAGCGATTTTCCATCCGACGTCCACAACCCACTGGCGATGTCGAAGTTCTGGAGTTAGACCAGTAGTCGGACTTTTTAGAGTTTCAACTACCCGTAACAAGTTCTTTAGATATAAATACGCCAGTGACTCGGGCCTCTACATCAGTCGCAGAGAAGTCGCCGCCGAGGAGGGTTCTCCGCACTCGTCGGCGCCCGGACCTGTACCACCGAAGATATCGACCGCAGTGATCCACGAAACGTTTTGAACACAAGTTCTTTATGGACCACAGCCCGGATGCAGTATATTCTACACTTGTATAGATGTTCGTATTGCAATCACAGAGGGCTCTCAATGTGTCAGAAGACTGGTCACCCATCCTAAGACCGCCTCTGCTAGTATTGGTTAACTAAGCCATGAGCCCCTCTGACACCGTAACTTCTAATTTAGGTAATTATCGAACCACTATTTTAGGACCGACAGCATCTGAAATGGTCACCATACTTCTGGATGTCACCCTAGCTTCTCACGATCCAGCGGGGTGCAGTCAATAAAAAAGAATGTTTTAAAACTACAAACAGAATTGTTACCTGAGTTTAGGCTCGGGAGGAGCTTCCAGACCAAGCCTCACTTTCTCCTGCTCCTCCTTCCAGGCCTCCCTGCGCGACTGCCGCCGCAGCTTCTTGCGTTCCTTCTTCGTGAGGAACACTGGCATGTACGTCGGCTTGAGTGGTTCAGCTGCAAGAAACAAAACTAATCTTAATCTTGCTACTATTTACCGAAAGTTTTTATTGTCTCAACAAGAAAAGACAAAACTGTAGTGTCTTAATATATTTTTGAAAATCTTTTGTATGTTCGAAGAAACATTTCCAATTTTTTAAGACTTTGTGATATACATAACGTAAATACTAGACATAAAAACAATCTTGTGGTATGTAAAATTCAGAAGTATTTAGACGACAAACAAGCTTGGATATGAACTGTTTGCTCTCTCTCTATGCTACTCAAACGAAATATTGTAATTAGGTTAAGTAAACATCTATTAGCAGCCCTCGGAGTGGGCGTCCTCTCGCTCGGCAGCGATGGTGCGGAGCGCGAGTGCGTGGGCTGCCGCTGCCTCCTTCTGCGAGCAAGTAATGCTCGAGAAGGAGGCGGCCGAGCGGGTGCGAGAGAGACTCAGGTCTCTCCCGATCCGCAGAGCCCGCGAGGCGCGGAGGTGACTCAGACGTCGGAGTTCGCTCAACGACCTCCGTCCTCCATGAGCGCAGGCCTGGGGGTGACAGGTGGAGCCGCCTGTCACCCCAGCAGAAGCAGGCCGGGATGGTGGGGCGACTAGCGCCCCTCCCCCAAACCGGGGCAAGACGGGGACACCGTGGTTCCCAAACCCGAGGGGGCCATCTCGAAACCAGAGATTGCCCAAGGTCAGTCGGGGTGCGAGGGATATGCTCTATGGGCAACCTTACACCCCGGCGTCTGTAGACCAGAGGCGGCGTGCAGTTTTAGTCGGTTCAAGCCCGACATAACCGCTCCCGCTGGCCAGCGGGGGGGGGGGGGGTATCCGAGGGGATTTCCGGACGAAAAAAAAGGTTAAGTAAACATATTTGTAAATAGACCGAAAAAAAACAGCCCGCTGACTTTCTTGCCGGAGTCTTCTCAGGACAGGGCTGCGTTTCGAACCGGCGGTGGTCCATTTGCCAAACATTAGTTAATTTTTTTTGACGATTTGTAAGTGCCGCATTAATGATCTATACAGAATAAATGGTTTTTGACTTTGACTATAGCGCAGGCTTTCATCTCGGATTTGGAGGACTGACGGCAGTCGTTCCCGTAAAAGTCAATTAAACTTAATTCTAAAGACAGAAGAGAGGAAACCTTGCATCAGAGCCTCGTACGTCAAGAAGCAGGTGTTCGGTTGGAAGAAGAGATCGATTTACAACATACTAGAGGGGAATAAAAAAAGCGTCGGTAGCTTAGTGGTTAAGGAAGTAAGGTCCACACCTTACGATCAAGACCTCTCGGGTTCGAATCCTGGCCATTACACTACCGACGTGAACCAACTCCTAACACAAGCAATTTAGCTTAGCTGGAGGGGTTAGGGGGAATATTAGTAATTTCGGTTACTAATATTCTTCATTTTATTCTCTAAGGAGTCCAGCTAACGTTTCCTGCAAGCTGGTATCTACACCTGCTGATAGACAGACGAGGTTCTGGCACATGGTTTCCTCTCGGGGTTTCCCGGTCAGACGGTATTCGCAAGGAGGAGACGAAGTAAGTGGACCAAGGCATCAAGGTCCAAAAAAAGCGGCCAAGTGCGAGTCGGACTCGCCCAATAAGGGTTCCGTAGCAGCAATGTTTTTTTTTTTTAATTTTTATATTTCAGTTGATTGAATGAAAGGTAAATTGCGGTTTACGATATATGACGTATTAAAAAAAAACTACTTACTAGATCTCATTCAAACCAATTTTCGGTGGAAGTTAACATGCTAATGTACATAATATATTTCTTTTAGTTTTATCATTCTCTTTGTGACAGGGAGGGGGGGACAAAAACTTTACCACTTTGGAAGTGTCTCTCGCGCAAACTATTCAGTTTAGAAAAGAATGATATTAGAAACCTCAATATTATTTTTGAAGACCTATCCATAAAGTCGACACGTATGGGTTTGATGAAAAAAAACATTTTAGAGTTTCAGTTCTAAGTAAGGGGACCCCCAAAATTTATTGTTTTTTTGGGGATTTTCTTTAGAAATTTTTCTAAAGAAATTTGCTATGGAATTGTCGTCGACGTCGTCGTCGTAGCCAATTTCCTGTCACGGTTTTGGGTATGAAGGAGATGAGCTATCGAGTTGCTGTTTTCGGTAATAGATTCGTGCTGGGGTGAACCATTGCAAGATAAAGAAAAAATCGCAAAAAATAGCAAAAAAAAAAAACGCTAAATCGAAAATCCCTTGTATTCGGCTGAGCTCGTGTCAGGAATTCAACTTGTTTTTCTATTTTTGTATGAAAATCTTAATGCGGTTCACAGAATACATCTACTTATCAATTTTCAACAGCATAGATCTTATAGTTTAGGAAAAAAGTGGC
Organism: Cybosia mesomella; assembly: GCA_946251805.1. Taxonomy (NCBI): domain Eukaryota; kingdom Metazoa; phylum Arthropoda; class Insecta; order Lepidoptera; family Erebidae; genus Cybosia; species Cybosia mesomella. The sequence continues at coordinate 21,303,949 of OX276411.1, forward strand.
TGAGACATACGGACGGACAGACAGACAGACACGACGAATCTATAAGGGTTCCGTTTTTTGCCATTTGGCAACGGAACCCTAAAAATGGCATGTTACTGGAACACTGCTAAGGTGCTAATGATGATATAATGTTGACCACCTTTGTGGCGTAGCGGTGCGTTCGATTGCTAAGTCAGAGGTCGCGGGTTCGATTCCCGCTCAGTGGAAAAATGAAAATTTGCATTGGTCTGGGTGTTTCTATGTATGATATGTATTTATTACTGGTGGTAGAAATTTGATGACACTAATTTGTCACAAAATTCGGCCGGGTAGGTACCACCGTGCACGATTGCGAAAAACCCTCCATAGTAATCCAATTTCGGTTTGATTGCGTTCAGGGGTCAGCAAGTGCATAGCCGGGCATGGGGGGTTTGTGGTCGCAGCACTAGTGGGACCGGTGTGTGTCACGCGGTGCTGCGACGACAATCCTCTTCTGATGAGGCCGTCAAGCTGAGTGCCACCATTATTAACATGGTACGTGTATGTAATGGTGACCCTCTTTCCTGAGACTTTACCTTCAGCTTACCATCAGGCGAGGCGAAGTCAAATTGACGTGTCCTAAATATTGTTACAACGATCGTCGATATCTCGGAAACTACTGATCGAATCTTCTAGAAATTAAAACGCATTGTTAATGTCGAAGTACTCTATCGATCCGTGTAGAAAAATCCAGAAAAGTCAATACAAAATCACAAGCCCTTTGTCTACCTATAACTACTTTACCTACAAATCGCGATAACAAGGGCATTCACCTCTATCGTCGGCACGACTGTGTAGGTACCTGTTTTCTCGAACGTCCCAGTAAATACCTACTATTCTCGAACGCTCTAGTGCTCTAGATGATTCCGGAATATTCTACCCCGATATAAAAGGACGCCCGGCTATCGACACGAGTCAGTTAATTTTCGAAAGCGAAAGTGAACACATCTTACCGAAGTGAACCAAGAGAGTTATACCTGCGACTTAAGCAACGATTGTGGACTACTGTGAACTGCTGAGCGACTTGAACTGTTGAAGAGTACTGTGTGTGCTAGTTATTTAGTTGTCTAGTTTGTGGTGAGCGAATAAACTTCTTCGTTGTATAATCGGCATTTAATTTGTACCCCGCGCACGTAACAACTGGTGTCAGAAGTGCGATGCCGTTATTACCACGTGAAGACGAAGGGCGTACTCCACGGACCAGACGTCAAGTGGAAATGGATGCTGCACGTCAACGGAGCCTTCAAGAGGAAGGGCATCAGGCCGATTCTGCTATCTCAGCGGGAACTACGGCAGCGCAAGATGGACCCTCGTCAGATACCAACATGATGACGCTGCTGGCTTCTATGCAGCAGATGATGCAGGCCTCCTTGCAAGAGATACAGGCCAAACAAGAGGCCAGTCAACAGATGATACAGGCCAACCAAGAGGCTAGTCGACAGACGATGCAAGCCTCCTTGCAAGAAATGCAGGCCAACCAAGAGGCTAGTCGACAGACGATGCAAGCCTCCCTGCAAGAAATGCAGGCCAAGCAAGAGGCTAGCCGACAGATGATACAGGCCAACCAGGAAGCTGTCATGGGTAAAATCGATGCAGGCATCCATGCACTGGGAGATAAAGTGAAGAACCTCGAAGACGGCTTGCAAATGCTGAGTAAGGAAGTGGCTTCGAAGACTGGGACCATTGACGACTGCTTGCAAATGCTCAGTAAGGAAGTAGCTTTGAAGACTGGGACCATGGACGACCGCTTACAAGAGGTTGAAAAAGAGATGGTCAGGCTAAAACCCCGCGGACCTGTTGCCGTGACCTCATCATCATCAGCGAAGTTCGACCTACCACACTTCGATGGAACTTCCTCGTGGACAGCCTTCAAGTACCAATTTGAGATATTGGTAAAAACTAAAGCCTGGAGCAACGAGGAGTCTTTTATGGCCTTAACACTTGCATTACGAGGAGATGCCTTAGTAATACTGGAAAACCTGCCACCTGAAGGAAGGACACTAGAGTCTCTGATAGAAGCATTAGACACACGCTACGGTGACAAGCACCTGGAGAATGTCTACCGAGCGCAGCTTCGCGAGAGGAAACAAAAAGCTGGTGAAAGCCTCCAGGAATGGGCTGTAGAGGTTGAAAGGCTCGTTCGTCGGGCCTACTCATCGACACCCGTGATGATCGAGACCACCCTACTGGAGGCCTTCCTAAACGGTATACGGGACGCAGAAGTGAAAACTAGTGTACAGTTGCGTCACCACCAGACCTTAAAAGAAGCACTGGCTTATGCCCTTGAGGTGGAAACCGTACGGCAGAATGCCGGGATAGGTAAGATCAGGGAAATCAAGGAGGTAGTTGCAGAGGACAGGAAGCCGCGGTATGTCCCAACATGTTATTCTTGTAGAGGAAGGGGCTATATCCAATCAGAGTGTCCTTCGAGGAAACGGAGGAGGGTCACGGACTCCGGGACCCAAGTGGATCAAGATGTTCAGTTAAACTAAATGTCGCCAGGGCCGCGGGGCGGGCGCTGGCTGGTCGACATGAGGCCCCAACCATCACAATAAGTCAAGTTGGCAATGGAAATAGTCTTATCATCGAGGCCATCTTAGACAATCAACCTTGCAGTTTAACAGTGGATACTGGAGCTTCACGTACAGTTGTAAGGCCGGAATTGCTGAAACGGACCATAAGGTGGGAAAAACGATCTTCGAGGTGCCAGCTTCAGACAGCTACTGGCCAGCCAGTGACCGTTCTCGGTGAAACAGATGTGGAGGTAAGAATTGGCGACCAAATATATCACCAGTCAGTATTAATTGCTAATATTACTGATGATTGCATTTTGGGACTGGATTTCTTGAGGAACCACCGATGTGTCTTGGATATACCTAGAGGAGTGCTGAGATTTCCTGATCAGGGAGTTTGTTTACAAGGATCGCACCCGTGCACTCTTCATTGTTTAACGGATACGACGTTAGCGCCTAAATCGGAAACATTAGTCAGAGTGAGGTTTCCTGCGAAGACTGAACAAAGAAGATGTCTTATTGTGGAAGATACCGGCAGTCATCAAAACTTAATAACAGCGAGAACCTTACTGATGCCGAATGGAATCGCCAGGGTGAGAATTCTCAACCTCAGTGACGAAATAGTTCTCCTGAAGAAGAATAGTGTGGTAGGAAAATGTGAGGAAGTAAAGTACCTGAGACGGCTGAACAACACTACGACTAAACAAGGCTGTACACAAATCTCCGAAGATCACATCCAGCAACTTCTCGAGAATTCAAAGGAAAACTTATCGGCACCAGAATTGCGTCAAGCCAGAGACCTCTTGCTACAATTCAGAGACATCTTTGCAACCGGAAATGACTGTGGAAGGACTGGGCTCGTGAAACACCGGATTGACACAGGTGACTCCAGGCCTATAAAACAAAGACCTCGACGTTTACCATGGGCAAGAGAAGAGGAGGTAGCAGTTATGATTAAAGACATGGCCGATAACAAGGTGATTGAACCTTCTACGAGTCCATGGTCATCACCCGTAGTACTAGTAAAAAAGAAGGATGGCAGTACAAGGTTTTGTGTGGATTACCGAATGTTGAATAATGTCACGAAGAAGGACAGTTATCCTTTGCCTAGAATCGACGATACCCTGGACATGCTTAGCGGTATGAAATGGTTTTCAACCATCGATTTAAAAAGTGGCTACTGGCAGGTGGAGATCAGTCCAAACGATAAAGAGAAGACAGCCTTTAGTACAGGAATTGGAAACGGTTTATGGCATTTTAATGTCATGCCATTTGGTTTATGTAATGCACCAGCCACGTTTGAACGCCTTATGGAAAGAGTAATGGTGGGTCTACTCGGAGACGTCTGTCTGGTTTACCTGGATGATGTTATAGTTATGGGACGCAGTTTCAAAGAAAACCTGAAGAACCTGGAAAAAGTTTTTACTCGGATTCGTGAGGCTAACCTTAAACTGAGTCCAAAGAAGTGCGCTTTATTTAAAAAGGAGGTCAGCTATCTCGGACATGTCATCTCAACGGAAGAAGTCAAAACCGACCCCGAGAAGATAAAAGCCGTTCAAGAATGGCCTGTTCCAAAGAACAAAACGGAGGTTCGAGCGTTTCTGGGACTATGCGCGTATTATAGACGCTTCATTAAGCATTTCTCGGATATCGCAAAACCACTACACCGACTGACGGAAGATAAACGAGACTTCGTTTGGGACCTGGATTGCGAGCAAGCTTTTAGTACGCTTAAACAACGATTGTGCGAAGCCCCTATATTGGGATATCCTACTAGGGAAGGTAGATTCATTAAGGACACGGATGCCAGTAACACCGGAATAGGTGGAGTGTTGTCACAAGTGCAGGGAGATCGTCATGTTGTAATAGCGTACTTCAGTAAATCGCTATCTAAACCGGAAAGGAATTACTGTGTTACTCGTCGTGAACTTCTCGCTGTGGTGAAGTCTTTACAGCATTTTAACAAGTATCTTATAGGACGAGAGTTTACACTAAGGACAGATCATGCTGCGCTACAATGGTTGCTGCAATTCAAGAATCCGGAAGGCCAAGTAGCAAGATGGATCGAGCAACTACAGGAATTTCCCTTTGTGATAGAACACCGAAGTGGAAAAGGGCACGGCAATGCTGATGCTTTGTCACGAAGGCCGTGTGTCGAAGATTGCAAGCATTGTCAGAGGAACGAAGCCCGAGAAGAGATTAAAGTCATAAAGGTGAATGGACTTGACGACGAATGGAGTGGAAGCAGTATGAAGAAGGCGCAAGAAGATGATGATGATCTACAACCTATACTGCACTGGAAACAACTTGGAAGCAAACCCCGATGGAGTGATGTATCTGCTTACAGTTCAACTACCAAAAGCTATTGGGCCCAGTGGGACAGCTTGGCTCTGGTAGAAGATGTCCTGTATAGGAAATGGGAGTCTAACGATGGTAAGGAAGTAACCTTGCAAGTAGTGGTACCACGAAGCAAGGTGGCCCCACTCTTACGGCACATCCACGATGGTGTTTCTGGCGGGCATCTCGGAGTCAAGAAAACCCTGGTTAAAGTGCGACAGCGGTTTTACTGGCTTCGTTGTCGGGAAGATGTCGAGGATTGGTGCCGTAAATGCACTGCATGTGCTTCGGTTAAAGGACCGCCGACAAGAAGCAAAGGAAAATTGAAGCTGTACAACGTTGGAGCACCGTGGGAACGTATCGCCATTGATGTTGCTGGACCTTTTCCAACGACTGATGAGGGTAACAAATACATCGTAGTAGTGCAAGACTACTTCACTAAGTGGCCGGAAGTATTTGCGACACCCAACCAGGAAGCAGTCACTGTAGCCAAGAAACTGGTTCAGGAAGTGGTCAGTCGATACGGAGCACCTATGGAGATCCACTCCGACCAAGGACGGAACTTCGAGTCTGCTGTTTCAAGAAATGTGCAAACTCCTCGGTATAAACAAGACCCGTACGACTCCAGCGCACCCGCAGTCAGACGGAATGGTCGAGAGGTTTAACCAGACGTTGGAAAATCACTTGGCTAAAGTTGTCGACGAACACCAAAGAGATTGGGACCAGTACATCCCACTGTTTCTGATGTCCTATCGATCTGCGGTGCATGACAGTACGGGACACACCCCAGCTAAAGTAAATTTTGGTCGAGAGATAAGGCTACCAGTGGATGCAATAACCGGCACGCCACCCGAAAGTCCTAAGCCCGTAACGGACTACGTGAGTGAACTTCAAAACCGGCTGGACGAGGTGCACAGAATGGTACGGGAAAACAATTTGAAGACAGGTATAAGGATGAAAACCCGGTACGATAGAAATGCAAACACCAACGGGTTTGAAGAAGGAACACTGGTATGGTTTCACAATCCGCTACGTAGAAAAGGAAAATCTCCAAAACTTCAAGCTCGCTGGGAAGGACCCTATACGGTTGTTACAAGAATCAATGACATCACCTACCGCATTAAGAAGGGGCTTAGGGGAAAACCAAAGGTAGTCCATGTGGATAGGTTGACGCGATATCATGGAACAAATGATGCTCGGGACGAGCATGATTAAGAGGGGGGTAATGTTACAACGATCGTCGATATCTCGGAAACTACTGATCGAATCTTCTAGAAATTAAAACGCAATGTTAATGTCGAAGTACTCTATCGATCCGTGTAGAAAAATCCAGAAAAGTCAATACAAAATCACAAGCCCTTTGTCTACCTATAACTACTTTACCTACAAATCGCGATAACAAGGGCATTCACCTCTATCGTCGGCACGACTGTGTAGGTACCTGTTTTCTCGAACGTCCCAGTAAATACCTACTATTCTCGAACGCTCTAGTGCTCTAGATGATTCCGGAATATTCTACCCCGATATAAAAGGACGCCCGGCTATCGACACGAGTCAGTTAATTTTCGAAAGCGAAAGTGAACACATCTTACCGAAGTGAACCAAGAGAGTTATACCTGCGACTTAAGCAACGATTGTGGACTACTGTGAACTGCTGAGCGACTTGAACTGTTGAAGAGTACTGTGTGTGCTAGTTATTTAGTTGTCTAGTTTGTGGTGAGCGAATAAACTTCTTCGTTGTATAATCGGCATTTAATTTGTACCCCGCGCACGTAACAATATAAAAAAAAAAAAGAAAAAAAAATTGGAAATTTGGTTAAATTGAACTTCCCATATTTGTTTACATAGATCGTTTGTTATAGGTGGAGCTAATATAAGTATGTGAGTTCACATAGCCTCAAGGTTCATTCGACAAAAATATAACTACAATAAATTGCTCTTAAGACATTTTTGTTCAAATTAATGATACGATTTCATTCTTGCGCGATAACCTTTGACCTTCATAATCGTGCAATGGTTTAGTACTTGACTTTGCCTGTCAGATTTATTTGTTTTCGTTCAATTATTACTCGTAGTCCATTGAAAAGTTACATTTGAAGTTGCGTTTTTAGAGGACGCAATTTTATTTTTTTGATGTGTAGAAGGGGTCAGTGTAAAGCTAACCACCGTATAAAGAGATAAATAAACGTTTCTGAACATTTTCGCTTATAACTTTTTTATTTATAGTTCTACGACAAAAAGTTACTGGACCAAAGTTGTAGAGAATTTAATTTGCAACCAAAAATGTTAACAAAATTTTTTGATCAGATAAATAGTTTTGAGTATCTCGTATCTCGGGGCAAACCCTGTCGTCTTTCCTCCTCCCTTCTACTTCATACTCCTGCACACAGCTCCAGCTGTTATGATGGGTCATTCACTGTACGGGCTGTTCGACTATGGAACTCACTACCGCACCATATTCGAGACAGTTGCAGTCTGGACATCTTTAAAAGAACTAAGGAACATTTCCTCTCACAATGTTAAAGTATATATGGATGTATATAACGTATTTATACATATGTATAACTATGTATAAAATATAAATGTATGGATGTAGGTATATTATTTTATTTTACAAATAGTATATTACATTTACTTTTTGAATGTATACTTTATGTATGTCTATTGATTAATTTTTGCCATCTTTCGTTTATGTATACTTTTTTTATTTGTACACTTTGCTTCCCTCTGTTATTTTCTTTTTTCTACCTCTACTGCTCAAATGGTTGCTGGCAGAGAACTCTTTTAGAGTTAAGCTCGCCTTTGTACATAATTTATTTTAATTGTAAAACATTTATATCTTTTTCATTTTTTGTGTACAATAAAGAATTAAGAATAGTTTAAGAGATATATCGTAAAAACCATTTCAACCCCTATTTTCAAGATGGCGGCCGTGGGACAAGGGTGGCGACCCCACAAACTTGGTTTTAGCTTTACACTTTCTACAGGTGGTAGAAATTTGATGACACAAATTTGTCACAAAATTCGTCCGGGTAGGTACCACCGTGCACGATTGCGAAAAACCCTCCATAGTAATCCAATTTCGGTTTGATTGCGTTCAGGGGTCAGCAAGTGCATAGCCAGGCAGGGGGGTTGTGGTCGCAGCACTAGTGGGACCGGCGGGTGTCATACGGTGCTGCGACGACAATCCTCTTCTGATGAGGCCGTCAAACTGAGTGCCACCATTGTTAACATGGTACGTGTATGTAATGGTGACCCTCTTTCCTGAGACTTTACCTTCAGCTTACCATTAGGCGAGGTGAAGTCAAATTGACGTGTCCTAAATATAAAAAAAAAAAAACACTGACCCCTACACATCAAAAGAATAAAATTGCGTCCTCTTAAAAACGCAAGGTTAGACCTAAAAAATGTAGCATTTCAATGGACAATCGGAGTTTATGGGAATCTTTAAAATCTTTACATGCAAGCCGGTTTTTTTTTGTTTTTGTCTTTTTTCTTTGGTCTATTTAACATAACTTAACTTCACGCCTGTATCCTCGAAAGGGTAGGCAGAGGTTTATTACACACCCACGATTCGCCAGTTATGTTAAGGTCCCAATGTAATAGAGGGCGAGTCTATTGCCATCTACCGGGCACATTATTAAGCGAGCGATAATTTACATTTTATAATGCACACATAACTACGAAAAGTCAGAGGTGTGTGCCCGGGGCGACTGTGGATCGAACTCAAGACCTCGTCTCAGCAGTCCGTTACGTACGCCATTAGGGCTATCGCCGCTATAAACAACCCTGTGAAACCTCTGCTATTGAATATTTTTATTATTGAAGTTCCTTATATTGTGACCTCTTGGGAAAACCAAGGAAATTAATTCTTCCCACAAGTCGGTGATGGGTAATTCCCTAAAAAAAATCCCTAGAAAATGGTAAAGTTAAGACTATTCTGGTTTTACCGTAATAGCTAAGGAATTTATATTTGTAATTATGTTATATGTTATATTTTATATGTATATACTTCCATACTTTATATTTCCTCAAATAGCCCGCGGGAAATTCTGATCCCGTTCCCGCTACCCACGGGACCCTATTCCACCACCACAACCTATATAAGATACACAATTCCACCATACACTATTTTGATACATCTCAAATGGTTTTATGCAGCATGTTCGTTGAAAGCTCCCAGACAGCTTTTTTTTCGACACCTCCAACTTCGACAACTCCTCATGGCCGATGTACCATTGAGGAATAATCACCGAAAAACAGTTTGACGAGCGCGCGGCCTTAGCTAAGCGCGCGGCCTTAGCTAAGCGCGCGACCGTAGTAAGATGTCTTATTTCAATTAAATTTTTTAAGCATTTTGTATGCTTACTTTTTTCTAAAGATTTTGATCGGAAAAAGAGAACATCTAGGACGGGACTTGAACCCGAGACCAGTCCCTTACAGGGGGAATGCTCTGACCAACTGAGCCACCTAGACACGTCCCAGATATTCGATTTTCTCCGATATATCATATACGTCTTAAGATGTCTTATTTTCAAATAAGAGTCTGCACTGAATTCCTAGTTTTTGGACGCACGTGTTGAGTGCAACGTCAGAAATAATAATTATACTTCAATAATCTTACTTAGTAATAAGCATATAATTGAACTTAATACTGAAGTTATCTGAACGAGGAAACACCATGTTCATATAGGGATTATCCAATTATGGGTAACCGCATGGAAACTTACAATGACAATAAAGTGTGCTCCCTTTGGTGTCTTTATATAATTATCCTTGTACGAACACTGGTGTGGGTGTGTTAACTTAACATATTTGTAAATAGACAAAACGCCCGCTGAATTTTTTGCCGAAGTATTCTCAAGCCGGGCCGTGTCTAGAACCGGTATCCATTTGCACAACTAGTTTTAGAAGTGAAAACTTCTTTAGAGCGTTGAGCACTTTTTGGGGTTAAAGAAAATTATGAATTTCGAGTTTTTATTTAATCGTTAATTCGAAATTGTCACCGAGAGAACTACGCCCCGTGAGACGCTTTACATAACATAACTTCACGCCTGTATCCCCGAAGGGGTAGGCAGAGGTGTATTACACACCGACGATTCGCCAGTTATGTTGAGGTCCCAATGTAATAGGGGGCGAGACTACTGCCATCTACCGGGCACATTATTAAGCGAGCGATAATTAACATTTATTAATGCACACATTAACAGACAAACTACGAAAAGTCAGAGGTGTGTGCCTGGGGCGACCGGGGATCGAGACCTCATTTCAGCAGTCCGTTACGTACGCCACCGGGATATCGCCGCTTTTTTTTCTTTTACCGACGCTTTACATTTTTTTTTTAATATAACAACGCCATCTTTGTTGAAGCTGGATGTAGGGAGGTATGGACGGAGGGAGGGAGGGATGGAGCGAGCATAAGAGGGAGGGTATTAGAGGGAGTGAGGGACGGGTGGGTGATGACGATTCAATAATACACATAAATGTTCAAGTTTTACTTCTGTCGGCACTCCTGGAGTGCTACAGCCTTTCATTGTTATTTTTTTAGTGCCGTTTTGACTCTAGAGATATATATCTCACTCACACCTTTTTCCCTCTAGGGTAGGCAGAAACAACAGCCCGCTATCTGCTTTTCCTTACACACTTCACGAGCTTCGTCTACTGTCATTAAAACTTTTACCCACCGGTTTTGCTTTTGCCATGCCGTTTTTTCGTATTGGATTATCTTTAATATATGAAAGCGAATAAAATTAAAAAAAAACTTATAATTCGGTGGCCAACTCTACTTATATCGGTTTACTGAATATAACCGAATTTATAACATAACAATAACGGTATTTACAACCCTAATACCGGTACCAGATATAACGGATATCGTAACGGTTATTTATCAGAGACCAACTCAACTTATAAGAGTAGCTACATAAAAAAATATAGGTACATTAATACCGTTCGATCGATTTCACAGAGAGGATTTAATACATACAAACTTCCAAAACAATTATCTAACTGACATTGAAAGCAGAATTAAAATCTAGCGTGTAATGTGGTTCAGAACTCGTTAGCGGAGAAACAGACAGACGCGAAAAAGTGACATTTTACGCAGTCACCACAAATAGTACACGATAAAAAATATGACACATATGACACATAACATTCATTATCGTTACCATGTCTCTATAAAACAGATATTAAAACTGCAATGAACAGCTAAACTGCCCAATTTAAAACAATATTAACAAACCAACATCCACATTATTTGTGATATAGGTATCATTGCATCATAATACGCTGAACTGATAACTAATTGAGTTTATGAAGACGTACAATCATGTTATTGTATAAAATAACGCTACTAGAAAGAATTACGATGCTTTGTTTCATTTACGCGATTGTGAAAAACGTACGTTGTGACAATGAAAAATTTCAGTTCTAAGTGAGATGGCGTCTCCAAGGCAGTGAATTATATTTATAACCACATTGGTTGAAGACAAACAAGTGAATATTGCTTTTTTTCGGAGCAAAATACTCCTTATACCGAAGCGAAGAATACAATCAAGATTATTTTTATTGTAGTCAGACAACAAAGTGTTTAATGTAACTTCGAAATGATAACTTGTTAATATCAAGAAGAACTAGCAATGTGAAGAGACTCATCGACTTTGTAATACAAAAATCAGTGATTATACGGGAAAAAATCAGTGATTATACGGGAAATAATCAAGAAAATATAAAATATTTTCCAAGATTAAACTAGACACAATGTGGACGGTATACTTTGTGACAGTTTTGATGAACATTTATGATATAAATGGAATAAAAATTAATACAGAAATGTATGTAAAATTGCAAAGCTCTGGTGCATCTTCAAAAGTGCATGATATTGAAACTAATACTGAGAGAAGTTACAGCAACCATTTCGCTAGGCCTCCAGAACCGTATAATATACCAACACAATCAAATAACTATATATCCCGTACATCCAAGTACAATAGTGCGAGCAACGATAATTACAGAAATAACGGTGTGTATATAGTTTATAACGGTACCGGATTTATCAGAAATCGTTTTAATAAACCGGTAATTAACGCAGCTTATAACCAGTTCCCTGACTACAGCGGTGATTACAATTATGAGAAAAACGATATGTATAACCGTGATACCAGTACTGAATTTAGTGGAAACCGTTTTAATAATGTACCAGTGACCAGCTCTACTTATTTTCCTAACTATACAAATAACAATTATGAAAATAAGGGTACGTATAACCCTGACATCAGTACCGGATTTAGTAAAAACCATTTTAATAACATATCAGTTACCAACTCAACTTATAATCAGTTACCTGACTATAACGGAAATTATAATTACGAGAATACCGGTATGTATAACCCTTATAACAATACCGGTTATAACGGATATCGTTATTACAACAACGGAATAAATGGAACAGCGATTTACCAACCACATATGACTATACCAAGACACAACACTACTGGTTTCAGCGTCAATAATATTTATAACCAAACTCAATACAATGTTCCAGGATTTGACAATCAAACACCAAAATATGGAAATACTATCACGTCAGTTGTACACAACTATCAAGATCCGAATCAAAACAATTTTAGCGGGTATTTTCAGCAAGAAAACACAGATAAACCCGGAATTGAAGTACCCGAATCGGTATCTACGATACCGGTAACACCCGCATCTGGTACAGCCGGTATTAGCACAGTAAGATCTAGGAGTACAACGGTGCAAATAGCGTGTGTGTTATGTAATATCGGGTGTGCAGCAAATTATCATAGACAAGGCATTTATTGTGTACCGAATGATTATGACTATTAACACATACAATATTTATATTCTAGGACATATTAAACAGTGCTATCTAGACCCAAATTAACTACGTCTTGTATGAGTTCCAAAATTGCGGATAAACATACTTAAATACTTGTTTTGTGTAAATACATATATAAAAATAATGAAAATGTTATTTTCACAAGTGGTGTATGAGTTACGAGTACTTATAGGCTATGGTGGACTGAGGCCGCTTATCACCCCAGCAGAAGCAATCCGGGACGGTGGGGCGACTAGCGCCCCTCCCCCAAACCGGGGCAAGACGGGGACACCGTGGTTCCCAAACCCGAGGGGGCCATCTCGAAACCGGAGATGGCCCAGGGTCAGTCGGGGTGCGAGGGATATGCTCTATGGGCAACCTTACACCCCGGCGTCTGTAGACACGAGACGGCGTGCGGTTTTAGTCGGTTCAAGCCCGACATAACCACCCCCGCTGGCCGGCGGGCGGGTATCCGAAGGGATTTCCGCAAGAAAAAAAAAGTGACGGTCTCCTACGGTGTTCTTTCCGTAACTTATTTAACTTTTAAGGGGAGCGCGGATGCCTTCTAACCCCAAAAGGAACCCCAAGAGCCTCATTCGTTAATCAGCTGATGTAAGAAAGAAAGAAAAATCGCTTTAGTTACGTGCAACACACATGATGAGAGGGAAAAGTAAGGTATAGGTCTAGCCGCCGCCGCCTCCTCCTTCTGCGAGCAAGTAATGCTCGAGAAGGAGATGGCGGAGCGCGCCCGGGAGAGATTTAGAACTCTCCCGGCCCGCCGGGCCCGCAACATGCTCTCCGCGTGTCGCAGCCGACATAACCACCCCCGCTGGTCGGCGGGGGGGATATCCGAAGGGATTTCTGCACGAAAAAAAAAAGGCTAAGGTGGACTACAGTAATTATAGTTTTTTTAAGACTAATTATTAATGAAGTGTAAGAATGAATGACTTATTTTAAATACATGTTGTATTGTAAGATAATAAATAAATAAATAAAAATTCTATGACATATCACACAGCGCCATCTACGCTCAAACTAAGCAGAGCTTATCATATGTGTTCTAGAAAGCGGATAAACATACTTAGATACTTTTTTTTTGTAAATAAATACATACTATACATAGAAACACCCAGACCAATGCAAATATACATATTTGCAATGAGCGGGAACCGTACCCGCGACCTCTTACTTAGCAGTCGAATGCTCTACGGCTACGCCGCAGAGGTCGTCATAGATATTTAAATTATGCTTTTTCAGTGTGGAACCCTTCATGAAACAGTTCTAGAGGCGAGGGCACGACGACGTAGTGTCAGTGTTGAACCAATTATAGTTGTTAATATTATCGGGAGTGTTTATCCCTATTACTAGCAAATCCTATCTTTTGAGAGAGAAGTAAACAAATATTCACTGTTGTCATCGCCATCTATGGTCTCGTCATCAGGTAACGGCTAAGTGGGCTTATTGGCTCCTTATTTGGATATGATCCAGTGTCCCACCTGATTGCAAGTAGCTATTATGGCCTCCGACCGCTGGGCACTCCATGCGCTGGACTTGCGAAAGGAGAATGGTTAATGGGTAAAGAAGGTAGGTAATACCTTCGGCAATTCTTACAAATCATACGAAATGCAACATTTTACTACCTAAAGTCGATTTTGATTGAGTACTTCTCCGGATAAACTGGGATAAACATTGATGCAGGGAAAACCACGGTATTTTCACCCATTCGTATCAACACAAACTTAGGGTTAGCACATACCGACAGAGTGACGACCAAGCGACTAATTTGTTAGTTCAAATGTGGCTTTTAGCTGTTTTACTATACGGCTGAAATTAGTCGAACATAACTTGGACTTAAAGATTCAATGCGTCATAGTATGCGGTTGCATGATATATACTTATACACGCGTATACTTTACATTATGTTATGTTTAGACAAGCTCATGTTCATCTAAGGCCTATAGATATGAACAGTAAAAGAACCTAAATCTTAATATCATCTGCGTTCACGCTTGTATCTAAGACTCAGAGAGTCTAATAAGCATGTGCAGGTTCGTGTAGCTTAATGAGGTCCATAGAGTTATCGATGAAAGGCTTTTAAGACTTTAAAAAGAGCTTGAATGAGTTTCGACGGTTTGCAACTCAATCGAGTTTTAAACCCTGAAGAGTCGAGGTTTAGTCTTGAGACTGTCATTTTATAAAAAAACGTCTATTTTCGAACGACTCATGCGCAACGAGGTTCAAATCCTTTTGATAGCAACTCAGTTTGTGAGTCGTGTGAGTCGTCAGTCGTGGCTAGTTGGAACTCTACAGGTTATAAACCTCGAGTTTTTTCTTCATCTCTACAAACAGTCGCTACATTCAACTGTACGCGCTCTTCCTTAACTGTATTCTGTATACAGGACTTATTTACAATGGGGTATTTCCATTATAACAATAAGGGATTTAATACAAACCGCAATACAACACAAACAAACTGACGCTCGCTATTATTAGAGATTTCTTATTACGTCGCCACGAGTGACAGATAAGCTCTCGAGGTTACACAAAAACATCGCACTTAGTTCTATTATAGATGCAATTTCTTCTGAAACTTGATAGGAGACGGTTGTAGTAGTGAAATTCAGTACAAATAGTGAATACAGACAGTGTTTCTGAAGTATAGTGACAGCAGTGGTTGTAGATTACATTGGTTTTCTTATAAACTTGGATATAAAATCAAGATATCGAGCCTGTTATGGAAAAACATCGTAAACGACAGAATATAGGTATTTCACTTTTTTATCGTAACGTAAATCTAAAATTATTTAGACCCTAATTCAAAGACCCTTAAACTCATATTTGCATAAACATCAAAATTACAACAGGAAATATATAGTATCGCAAACGACAAAAGTCAAAGTTTCATATATTAGAACAATCAGAACTATCGTAACCAACTTATCGTAAGTAACGTTGGTCACTTACGATAAAATAGATAGTTCTAAGATCTGCGTAAAATCTGTGTTGCGTTTAATTGTCATATAAGCATTTTGTTTATTTTCCAGATCTGGCGGAGACCCAGTTCGGTTTCCGCCGGGGGCGCTCCACCGTGAAAGCGATCATGCGCGTTAGTCGCCTGGAGGAGGAAGTAGTCACGCAGGGTGGGGGCGGTGGTGGCGGTGTCTCTAGACATCGCCAACGCCTTCAACACCCTACCCTGGAGCTGCGTTAGGGAGGCTCTCGCGTATCACGGAGTGCCTCCATACCTCCGCCGCATTGTCAAGGCATACCTATCCGAGAGGGCCATAGTTTACCCGAGCTGGCTAGTGCCAGGGCGGCGAGAAGTGTCGTGCAGTGTTCCACAGGGGTCGGTCCTAAGGCCACTCCTGTGGAACATTGGATACGACTGGGTGCTGCGCGGTCCGTTGCTCGAGGGAGTCAGCATAACTTGTTACGCTGACGACACCCTCTTTATGGCGCGGGGCTCTGGCGGCCCGCAACGTGGCTGTTCTAAACAGCCCGTTAAAAGTGATGGCCGTCAGAGTCATCAGGGGGTAAAGCACGATCTCCGTCGAGGTGGCATGTCTCCTAGCCGGGATCCCTCCGTGGGATCTGGAAGCGAGAGCCCTTGCGTTGCTGTACCAGTGACGCAAGGAGGCGTAGGAGCGGGGCCTTAGGCCGGAGCCCCGAGAAATTAGGGCTCAGCGGTCCCAGCTCCGCCGGGAACTCATGGTGACATGGAGGGTGCTACTTGAGCATCCAAGGTGGGGGGAATCCACCATTGCGGCGGTGAGGCCGATCATGAAGGAGTGGCTGGAGAGGCACAACGGCGACCTCTCCTACCGGATGTGCCAGATATTTACCGGACACGGGTGCTTCGGTAAGTATCTATGGCGCATCCACCTGGAGACAACGCCGCAGTGCCAGCACTGCGAGGATCCTGGGCAAAACACGGCGCTACACACGTTGGTTGCCCTGCGTGGGCGAGTCAACGCCGGGATCTCATTGCGGTCTCGTTGGAGACCATCGTGAGGGCCGTGGTCTCCGACGGGAGTAAGTGGCACGCCGCCGCCTCTTTCTGCGAGCAGGTAATGCGCGCGAAAGAGTCGGCGGAGAGGGAGCGGGAGAGAACCCTGCCCGAGTTCCGCAGTCTGCGATGTCCTCGCCGCAGACTCGTCTATGCCCGGGACTACCGTCCTCCATGATCGGGGTCTGAGGACGGCAGTTGACCGACTCGCTGTCCTCACAGAAGCAGGCCGTGGCGGGGCCGTGTCGTGTGTGTCCTACACACGCCTGCCAACTCACCGACGCGGGATAAAACCCGACCCCACCAGGCGAGGCCGCGGGGGCGGCCAAATTCGGCCGGTAATCCTTTCGAGGGCTTACCCGGGGTGCCCGGCAATGGACACTTGGGCAGGACACCGTGTGGTTTTGTCGGTCTGATTCCGATACGGGTTTCCACACGTAAAAAAATATTGATATTATACGTTTTTTTTTCGTGCGGAAATCCCTTCGGATACCCCCCCGCCGGCCAGCGGGGGCGGTTATATCCAGCTTGAACCGACTAAAATTATACCTGATATAAGATGAAACACAATAATTACCTCTAAATAGAAAGAAAAGTATTACCGTGAACGACGATTTTTGAAAAACAAGATGAAAACACTTTTATCTTAAGCGACAAAGTACTCATTGTTTAACTCTTCCTGCAATAATTTAATTGATAATACAAATTTAAATGAGATTTAAATATACAAAAACCGGACATGTCTTATTAACAAGTAAAAAATAACCAATAAAATACCTCTCCTGTAAAATTGTATTTGTGTCGCTTACGATGTTCTTCCATAACAGGCTCGTATACGGAAGTTAAGTTTTGATAACTACAATTCAGTGCTTAGAGAAGAGAATTTTGTGGAACAATAGGAAAACCAGTAAAGAATAATGTTAGTATTCCTAATCGTTGGATTAATAAATATCATAGCAAGAAATCACAACTATGGAATCAAAACTAATACCACAGGAATGGACATACGGGTGCGAAGAGATATCACAGAAACAGACATATCTACGAAGATACATCACATTTTTGCTGATAGCATACGAAGTTATAATCCATATTATGCTAGAGAAAAACGGCAAACAGTATCAAGATACAATAATAATGGGAAACTGGATATGAATTTTGTTACAATGAATAACGGTATGCTGAAAAGAAACGAAAATTTTACAAACAATAACACGACGGGAAATAATTGGAGGGAAAATTACATTTGGAACAAAATGCGAAATCAGAATAACGTCAATAACGGAATGTATAACCGTTACAACGGTACCGGTTATAACGGTTACAATAACGTTTCGGCATATTACTTTTATTACAACCGTTTTCCCGGATACAGAATGAACGAAACTCAGCGGTATCCTTCACATCACACAATAATGCCCAGATATAATATGACCGGGTTTAACTCGGGAACGCTATATCCAGCATCTGATTACACACCAATTATATACAACCATCAAGATCCTACTCAAACTAATTTTAGTGGATATTACCAAGAAACGTTGCTCAACGTTACTACACCAAGTTATTCACCAACTCCACAATTCAACGGTGTCAAACCTAAAAACGCATCTAAACACTGGTACAGCAATATCGCATCCATTTTTTCCGGACATGAAACAACACCAACACCGGTAAAATCGGGTGTTAATCGCAAATTCGGTGTTAATCGTAGAATGAGGACTACAACTCCGAAAATTATAAGCGCTTGTGCTATTTGTAATATTCCATGTCCGTCTGGGAAGCATAGAAATGGCTGGTATTGTGTTAACGACGAACCTGATTACGACTATTAAGAACAATGAATTTTCATAGAAGTTTTGGTGGCTAACAGTCGAAAAGGTACCTATGAAATTAATACCTGTAATTTAATAGCTATTTCCATTATTAATATTTTGTTTGAAAGTTGATTTCAAGATTTTACAACTCTGTATTAAATTTTGTTTTTATTGGCCACTTGACAAATTAATTCGATCTTCAAAAACAATACCTCCTAAATGCTATCCATTTTGATGATAAATTTCGTATTACTTAACAGCTGTCACTTTTCAAAAATGTAATAAAAGTTGCTGTTTGTTAGCTTAATGTTGTCTCATTCATACACAAAAGAACCATAAAATTTGGATTTGTCATTCCTAAAAAAAATGCAAAAATGTTAGTACTGAAAATTGAGTTTCCTCCAATTTCTTCAAGAAAAACGGCAATTTTATATGTAACGACCTTTTTTTTTTTTTTTTTATCGTGCGGAAATCCCTTCGGATACCCCCCCGCCTGCCAGCGGGGGCGGTTATGTCGGGCTTGAACCGACTAAAACCGCACGCCGTCTCGGGTCTACAGACGCCGGGGTGTAAGGTTGCCCATAGAGCATATCCCTCGCACCCCGACTGACCCTGGGCCATCTCCGGTTTCGAGATGGGCCCCTCGGGTTTGGGAACCACGGTGTTCCCGTCTTGCCCCGGTTTGGGGGAGGGGCGCTAGTCGCCCCACCGTCCCGGCCTGCTTCTGCTGGGGTGACAGGTGGCCTCACCCGCCACCCCCAGGCCTGCGCTCATGGAGGACGGAGGTCGTTAAGCGACCTCCGGCGCCTGAGTTGCCTGCGACGCGCGGCGAGCAAGTTGCGGGCTCGGCGGACCGGGAGAGTTCTAAGTCTCTCCCGGGCGCGCTCCGCCACCTCCTTCGCGAGCATTACATGCTCGCAGAAGGGGGCGGCGGAGGCCCACGCGCTCGCGCTCCGCACCATTGCCGCAATCATGCTGCCGAGCGAGAGGACTCCCACCCCGATGGCTGCCACGAGGTCACGCCTCGGCGCCTCCCACGCCGGGCAGTCCGCCAGCGTGTGCAGCCCTGAGTCCTCGCTCGCGTCGCAGTGATGACACTCAGGCGTTGGCTCCTTCCTGATCCGATGGAGGTGGTCCCCGAAGCACCCCTTCCCTGAGATCACCTGCGTCAGTCGGTACGAGAGGCTTCCGTGTCGCCTCTCCAGCCAATCCTCCATGATGGGCCTTACCGCCGCTATTGCGGCGTGCCCTATATGTAACGACCTAATAATAATAATAAATAAATACTGTAGGCTATATTACACAGCGCCATCTAGAGCCAAACTAAGCAGAGCTTGTCATATGGGTTCCAGAATGCGGTTAAACATAATTATATACGTGTTTTGTAAATAATACATAGAAACACCCCGACCAATGCAAATATACATATTTGCAGTGAGCGGCAATTGAACCCGCGACCTCTGGCTTAGCAGTCGAATGCTCTACCGCTACGCCACAGAGGTAGTCAAAAATTTAATTCATGATTATTACTTTAAATATAATAAATTTGTACAACGCTGATTTTGTCTTTGAATCTAGGCATAGATAAGTGCTGAATGTAAACGTACGAGGTCAAGACAACATTTGGGGCTCCACCGAGGTCTTCGAAGCCAAACCCACCTCATCTGGTGGTCACTGGTGGTAGAAATTTGATGACGCAAAATTCGGCCGGGTGACCCACCACCGCGCACGATTGCGAAATAACCTCCATAGTAATCCAATTTCGGTTTGATTGCGTTCAGGGGTCAGCAAGTGCATGAGTTGCATTGGTCTGGGTGTTTCTATGTGTAATATGTATGTATTTACAAAAAAGCGGCCAAGTGCGAGTCGGACTCGCCCATTAAGGGTTCCGTAGCAGCAAGTAACATAATAATGTTTTTTGTTGAAAATATTTGAGTTGATTGAATGAAAGGTGTAAATTGCGGTTTACGATTTATGACGTATTAAAAAAAAACTACTTATTAGATCTCGTTCAAACCAATTATCGTTGGAAGTATACATGGTAATGTACATCATATATTTTTTTAGTTTTATCATTCTCTTATTTTAGAAGTTACAGGAGGGGGGGGACACATTTTACCACTTTGGGAGTGTCTCCCGCGCAAATTATACAGTTTAGAAAAAAATGATATTAGAAACCTCAATATCATTTTTGAAGAGCTATCCATAGAAACGTCACACATATGGCTTCGATGAAAAAAAAATTTTTTAGTTTCAGTTCTAAGTATGGGGGACCCCCAAAATTTATTGTTTTTTTTTCTATTTCTGTGTGAAAATCTTAATGCTGTTCACAGAATACATCTACTTACCAAGTTTCAACAGCATAGTTCTTATAGTTTCGGAAAAAAGTGTCTGTGACATACGGACGGACAGACAGACAGACATGACGAATCTATAAGGGTTCCGTTTTTTGCCATTTGGCAACGGAACCCTAAAAAAAAGTATTTAAGTATGTTTATCCGTATTCTGGAACCCATAACACAAGCTAGTTAAACTATGCTTACTTTGGGTCTAGAGAGCGCTGTGTAGAATGTCGTAAATATTTATTAAGCGTAGCGAGCCGAAGGCGAGCGAAGCGTCTTTCTCCACAAATCGGGTTTTCGTGTGAAACCATACTCCTCCTAGACGGCTCGACCGATCTTGACCAAACTTGGCACGGTTATCAAGCTCAGTTTGCTGAGTGTCTCTATGGGTCGAAAGTATATGTCCGACGTACCATCGAGGAATAATCACGGAAAAACCAAATCAATGGAAAAAGTCGACCGGTCACGTTGACCTATTGTTGAATAGGCAAATCTCGCTACGCTTAAGTTTGGGTTGATTGCGAAGCTGGTAACGGTCCTAGTTATTATTATTAGTGATCGCGGGATCGAGATCATTTCACGCGGGTAAAGCCGCGGGCGACAGTCATAAACTTGATTTTCCTATGAAACCGTTCTGTGTCTACACGCGGAAAAATATTCAGTAAATAATTAACCTCAGAAATCAAAGGCCTGTTGTAAATAAGGGGTGATATACACTACGACTTTCTGTAGTGACACAAAGTAACAAACACGCGATGTAAAAACATTCGATTACTTCGCTTGCCAATGATGTATACAATCTGATAATAATTAATAATACTACATGTGTATCTTAAAAACTAGGTCTGCAAGGCGAATCGCTGCTTGCAATGTTGAGCTGAGTGAGCCATTTGCGGAATCAGATTTTGAAAATTTTGAACAGTGATCATTCCTCCGTGGCAAGTTCGATTTTGAAAATTCTTTTTGAAAGTCACAACTCTGGACATGCTTTCTGAGTGTGTAAAGTTTGGTCACAGTGTCTCGAGCGGTTATTATGTAATTCCATCTGTAATTCCATGTATTTTTAACGATGATCATTCCTGTGTGGTAGCATTAATTTTTTCAAAATATATCCATAAACCTTTCTCTGATTGACCTATTTAATCATGCCAAATTTGGTTCTGATTGGATTAGTAGTTTAGGAGGAGACCTGTGACAAAGAAAATCCTGAAGTCTGGTATGAGGAGCTTTCGCTCGACTTCGTCTCACTCAGCTCAATTATGGCACTGATCCCCACACTGGGAGTCCCGTTTTAGATCTCTCTTAGAGTCTCTTTTTCCGATCTAAGAGTACAATAAATTTCTTAACTCTGGCATGCTTTATTTGGCCGGTTAGTGGGAGCCACACAGAGCTTGTGGGTAAAAACGTTATTTTTTAAAGGTTAGGGAAACTAATTACGGGATGCATCCGTGATTTCTTTTTTATGAATTTTAGTAACTGTAACTAATAGTATTCCTCCTAAACTCTCCAGCTAAGCTAAATTGCTTGTATTAGGAGTGGGTTCACATTCACGTTTGGGTTCCAGTTGAAAACCAGCGCCAAGGTCCGTCCGCCTGGCATAGGTATGCTGAACTGGACAGGACACCCCTTTGATGCATACGCGAAGCACATTATAAATGAATAAATCATGTACTAGGTTAAGTGCAATGTTTAATGTGATTTACATGCATCAAATAAACATTTGTTTCTTTCTTTCTTCACGGGATTCGAACTTGCGATCTCTTGATCGCAACGCCTCAACTCCTTAACCAATAAGCTATCGACTCTTGTGTGATGGTGCTACTCCAACTTTTTCCTGATTAATTTCATTTTTGGTTCTAAGAAAGTTTAACTTTGTCTGGGATTGTACTGCGAATGTATACTTGTGCGCATGGGACAATGCTGCTGATCCTGCTAAATGAGAGTTACAGAAGTGGGGAAGGATTAGTCCCGTAAAAATGTTGTATCAACGACAACCTCTGTGGCGTAGCGGTAGGACGTTCGACTTCTGAGTCAGAGGTCACGGGTTCGATTCCCGCTCAGTGCAAATATTATGTAAATTTGCATTGGCCTGGGTATTTCTATGTAAAATATGTATTTATTTACAAAAAAAAAGTATCTGAATGTTTATCCGACTTCTAGAACCCATATGACAAGCTCTGCTTAGTTTGGGTCTAGATGGCGTTGTGTAATTTGTCCTAGATTTATTTAATACAGCAACTATCGTGTCTATATATGAACAACATATATAATGTCGCAAATAAATGCGTTTTTTTATATATTTAGGGCACGTCAATTTGACTTCACCTCGCATGATGGTAAGCTGAACGTAAAGTCTCAGGAAAGAGGATCACCATTACATACACGTACCATGTTAACAATGATGGCGCTTAGCTTGACGGCCTCATCAGAAGAGGATTGTCGTCGCAGCACCGCGTGACCCCACCGGTCCCACTAGTGCTGCGACCACAACCCCCCTGCCCGGCTATGCACTTGCTGACCCCTGAACGAAATCAAACCGAAATTGGATTACTATGGAGGGTTTTTCGCAATCGTGCACGGTGGTACCCAACCGGCCGAGTTTTGTGACAAATTTGTGTCATCAAATTTCTACCACCAGTTGAAAAAAGTCGCCGTGTGTATCCACCCTTATATACATACACTTTGTAAGTATTACACCGCAAGTTTACAGATAAGGCCGTAGCTTTTTAGTATATATATACTCAATATTACTCAACATATTCTAGAGAACAGTAGTGAGACACAGCGACTGGTTATATTGAAAATATTTTGCAACAGTGACCAAGATAATATTGAATCTAAACTAAAGTGCTAGAGTTCAATTTTGTGGAGTTTGTCTAAGTTTGAAAATTCGGCACGTCATTAAGAGGGGGTATAAAGAAAAATTGCTGATCTTAGATTTGGTTTTTATACTCCAAAATATGCCTCAATTGTTCTGTTTTTTGTATATATAGATATTACATTATATTTAAAAGGGACTGAATTGAGTGAAAACATAAAATTGTAATATTTTATCGATAGAAAACAATCACAAAGTTACGTCTAATTTTCAACTTAAATCGATTTATTGCCATAAATATGCATATAACTGAGTCAATATTTTAATACATTGTGTAAAAATACATTACCGAGGGATGCTACTAGCGTTTTGAAAAAATAATGTACAATTTACGAGTAAGTACAATAAAACTGATTTGGCGCTTACTACGTTCTTATTCCGCGCAGAACGCTCCCTTTCTGTCGCACCTGACCCGAGGTAACGGGCATGTTTTGTTTCATCAATCAGTCGTGATCGCTCCGTTGAGACGAGAAGACTGTGCTTCTGTGCTCCGCTTCGAGAAAATACTTCGACGACCATGGCAAACAAAAAGCTCTAAAAGAGAATTAAAAATTCAATTCATGGCTAATAATTGTCGAAGGCAAATGTCTATTACTTTACTTTTCTTATATTTGTGTTTGATTCATGAGTAGTTTTACTTAGAAATTTAACGCGTCGATCTCACGATACCGACAAGTATAATAATGAAGTATAAGCAAAACAAATCGATATTTTTGACCACTCGCATGTTGATGCCAGTATACGAAGTTCTTATAGTATTAACATAATCTTTACTAATATTAAAAGGAGGCAAGATTTGCATTTTTATTTGTAACGAATAAACTCAATAACTACTACACCGATTTAAAAATTATTTTACTTATAGAAAGCTACATTATAAGATAGTAAAATTATGAACTAGCCACTGCTAGTTCATAATAATACATGTTACGAAAGTATCGTATCATACTTTATATTTTACCGTACAGTTTTATTTATAACTAGCTTTTACCCGCGGCTCTGCCTCCGCTATTGTCGATTTTTTTTCAACACCATTTTCATTTATTTGTTTCTGTAAGAACCTTCTTCTGATAATTCAAACAACAAAAAAAATATCAGCCACGGCAAACTTCGTTCTGCCTCGTTCCTGGAGAATCTCGAACTTTGAACAACGCAGTACGTAGTCCCAAGACTAGTACCGCCAACGGTATGATGCATTACTTTAGCAATGTCCTCATACACGGCCTCAACGGATTCGTCAGGGTGTTTCGAGGTCAGCGCATATACTTTTATCACCTTCAAGGAATGCCTGTTTGATTTTTAGTATGAGACTGTTGACTTCCACAACCCTGCTTATGAGGTCCTTCGTGACCAGAAAACTGATGCCTCCCTGGGAGAGCTGCTCTACAGCAGGTTGCCTGATATAAGAGTTATCATATCCTCCCCCTGTCTTCGGATGTCAACCTCAATATATGCCAGTTGATACAACTCAGCTCTACCTCGAGTTCAGTGAGGTGTTGGTTCAGCCGTAGGGTGTTGCTATTAAAAGCTGCCGGCTATAGTCGTTGATGGTAGCCTACCGTAGCCCGGAGATTCTTCGCACCCCTTGCCCCACCGTTACCACGACCGCTACCAAGGCCGGAAATAGCAGGACCGCCGGGAACTGGGGGCGTTTTTTGTGGCTTATCTCCATTGTGAGGATATTGACCTACTGTTGTTACGCTGCCTAGACGGGTTGGTAAAGGGTTTTGTTACGAGTTTTTTTTTTCTTAGGCCATATCGACCTTGGCAGAATATCGGCTGGAAGTGGCAACTCCTCCCCCAAAAGGCGGGGGAGTAGTTACCGCTTCCGTTGCTCATGGTGCATCACATGGCTTTCAGGCCTTCAGCATTAGCACCTTCATTCAATTAATTAAAATATATATTTATATTCATATATGTTCGATACTAAATAAAACATCAGTAAGTAATTTCGTTACCGCATTTTCGACAAGTTATTGTCGTTTTACAGAAATCCGGACTCCAACCCTAAACTATACTTCTTATTATTTCTTTCCCTTATCACCTTTCATCCCTTTCTCTTATACGTGCCTTTTTCACAAAATTAAATATCTTTTCGATATTCGACCTTTTTCAGTCAGTAACCGTATTCTGAAGAAAAAAAAACAACATAATAATACACAAAGCGAAAACGAAACTAACATTTTAGTAGATTAAATTAATTAGAAAAAGATTAGAATCTCACTACAACAGCCCTCATGGACTTATTATTTCTACTTTTTTTGTGCTGTATGTCTAAATTTTGCAAAAAGCCACAACAATTTTAAAGTAAAGATATATAAAAAATATATTTATTTTATTACTTGCCTCTTCGTATCATCTGCACAAACATAAAGTATTGTTACTGTTTGAAGTTCAGACCAACTTGCGCTTAGTTTGTATGAAAACTAACATTAGCACTATAGTAATGAATACAAGTCAAGCGAGACATATATATGTGTTACAATTAAATATTTAAAGTAACATTATACTATAAATAAATATATCATTATATTAGGTACCTATCTTTATGTTTTATTTATCACCTACAAAAATAGATACTGATAGAAAAAATCACTCGCAGTAAGACAATTTTTATCTGATTATTTTGGGTATACTGTGCGCGATCGTATTATCGTATTTGACAAAACAAGACGGTAGCTAAGGCAACACGCCGCGACAACGCGAATGTAGCAACATACGTATTCTTGCCGATGCAATGGACGAGAGCGGGAGGTGTGAGGCGCGCGGGTGAAATCTGATATTTTTTTAGGTTTGTGCGCGCTCTTAAACCTTGAATGAAAATCGCCAAGATGTTACTCAAATACCTTGTGGTAGTATTTCTAAATATATTAGTTTATAAAGGGAGCTATGGATCCAGAATTGGCAACACAGAAATGGATTTAACAGTGAAAAGAGATATTCAAGACGCAGACATATCCTCAAAGGTACACCATATTTACACTGATTCCATGCAAAGATACAACACAGATTCTGTCAGAGAAAAACGAGATTTGTCGGAAGAATACAGTAATAATAAACATCGGAATATATTTAACACAAACAGTAATAGAAATGATTACGCTTGGAACAGAATGCAAACTCAGAACAATCATAACTGTGTGGGTGGGGCTGTTTACAGCGGTATCGGCCATAAACCTTGTAATACTGTACCTGTTTACAATACTAACAGGTTACCTGGATACAGAATAACGAAACCAGGCCACTGGAGACCTGAATTACATAACACAAACATGCCAAGATTCAATCTGACTCAGTTTAAATATCCAGGTTCATTCTACAATACTACCAGCCAGACTGTCTTGCCTCTTAACAAATCAACTACAACACCTAGTTACGCAGTCACAATACCGGTAACACCAGGTAACAAACCGAATGGTAACGTTAAAGCTAAACCAAAAAAGATGAGAATACCAGCTTGTACATTTTGTTTCCTTGCCTGTCCGTCTGGAGAACATGAGGAATTAGGTTATTGTGTACCAGATAACCCAGAATTTTAAGTTATGTATACCAAAATTATAGAATATTGGTACTGGTATTTACTATTGAGGAAGAAACGATCGTATTTGGATGGTCCGCTCTCTTGTCAGATGGAGTGAACACTTGAAAATAGTTGGACACGCAGCCAGAGTCATGGCATATAAATAATAAATAAATATTCTACGACATTCTACACAGCGCTTTCTAGACCCAAAGTAAGCATAGTTTAACTAGCTTGTATTATGGGTTCTAGAATTCGGATAAACATACTTATATACTTCCCTTTTTTTGTAAATACATACATATTATACATAGAAACACCCAGACCAAAATGCAAATAGACATATTCATGCGTACAAATATTTGCACTGAGCCGGAATCGAATGTAGCAGTACCAATACGCCACGAGACCGTATATTGCCAGAGGCCCATATCCAGCAACGGGCTACAATAGGTTTATTGAATAATGTACTCCATAAGTGATGAAATGTATAATGAACCACAAAAAACTTGACAATGCACTCTACCTGCGCAAAAAGTATCTTTAATTAGTATGTAAAAAATACACTTTGGGTACTCAAAGTGTCCCCGGCGTCTTAAGACCCGAGACGGCATGCGGTTTTAGTCGGTTCAAGCCCGACATAACCGCCCCCACTGGCCGGCGGTGGGGTGTCAGAGGGAATTTCCGAACAGAACAAAACAAAAACGGTAAGGGTAGTGTTCGGGGTGTGAGGGAAATGCTTTATGGGCACCTTACACTCCGGCGTCTGTACACCCGAGACGGCGTGCGGTTTAAGTCGGTTCAAGCCCGACATAACCGCCCCCGCTAGCCAGCGGGAGGGGTATCCGAGAGGATCTCCGCACGAAAAAAAACAGTGTACTCAAAGTGTATTGAAACTGTATATATACTCTTAAGTACTATTAAACAATAAAATACTATTAAAGTGGGTGTCTTGTAAGCGTGTAATGATTATTGTGTAATCTAATAGTAACATGAAAATTTATAAATGTCTTTGAAAATAATTTTTATACTTTTTTAAAACGTAATTAATCCTACCAGCATTCCCAACTATTGTACACCGGAATCAAAACAAGTGACCTTCAAAACACCGAGCAATAACACTCGGGAAGTTCCAGGGAAAGTTGAACTGTCTTGGAACCTGCATCGACACTAAAGGATTCTTTCCATTTTGATTAGTGCAAGTGCCGGTGATTAGAAATTGTAAGTGATAACTTCAAATGTGTAGTGTGAGTAGTGTCCAATACTGTTTAGTTGCAGCGCTTAGTTAAAAATGTAATTTGGTCATTTTGACAAGCGAGTGTAATGATTTTATTAAAAGAAAGATAAAAGGGAAGGGTCTCATAACCAACAATATTTCTACTTTGAATATAGTTTTTAAAAAAAAGGGAGAGTTGTCGCTGGTCAGATGATGGAGAAGGGGATGTTGTTAAAGGGATAGTAAATTGGTGAATTGTGATTATTGTAGAAGGTAAAGCTGGTAATAAGATTGATTTTAGTATTAATGTGTACAAAGGAGAAGTAAGGTATGGTACTAAATAAAGATTATGATTATTATTGTAATAGTTTCTAGTTCAGAAAATAATATATCATTGTGTGATTGAGTACAAGTGTTTTATTGATATGATGACTAATAGTAAGATTATGACACGTGCGTACGCTAAACAGGCCTGGGGGTGGCAGGTGGATCCGCCTGTCACCCCAGCAGAAGCAGGCCGGGACGGTGTGGCGACTAGCGCCCCTCCCCCAAACCGGGGCAAAACGGGAACACCGGGGCAACTCGAAACCAGAGATTGCCCAGTCAGTCGGGGTGCGAGGAATATGCTCTATCAATCTTACACCCCGTTTTAAGACCCGAGACGGCGTGCGGTTTTAGTCAGTTCAAGCCCGACATAACCGTACCCGCTGGCCGGCGGGGGGGGGGGGTATCCGAAGGGATTTCCGCACGAAAAAAAAAGAAAATAAGGTACGCTAATCACTAACTACTAAACAAACATGTCCACACGTATTTAGTAGCAGGCATGCTGGAAGTGGAGGGGAAGGAGGGGCGCGCGGGACGCAGCTACTCGCAGACAAATAGAACATGCTTCTATCCACTTTACTACGCTGATTACTAATCATAACATAACATAACATAACATAACATAAACTCACGCCTATATCCCCGAAGGGGTAGGCAGAGGTGCTAGCACCCACATTTCGCCAGTTTATGTTTAGGGCCCAATGTAATAGGTGGCGAGCCTATTGCCATTAACCGGGCACTTATAAACCTGCGTAAACCTTGCGCTAAATACACACATAACT
The DNA here is from genome assembly GCA_946251805.1 of Cybosia mesomella. NCBI lineage: Eukaryota > Metazoa > Arthropoda > Insecta > Lepidoptera > Erebidae > Cybosia > Cybosia mesomella. Next base: position 21,333,545 of record OX276411.1, read on the forward strand.
TCGAAAAGCATCGAAAAGTCATTGGTGTGTGCCATGGTAAAACCTGGGATCGAACCCGAGACCTCGTCTCAGCAGTCCATTACCCATACCACTAGGCTACCGCGGCTTCTGATTACTAATCACTCGCACTAAAGCCTAGTTCGGATTAGGCTAGTAATTTAGAAGAGTAGCGAGTAATTTAGTAGCTAAATATGTGCGAACTACAAAAAAATTGTCGAGTAATTTAGTAAATGATTTAGTCGAGTCAATCCATTTTACTCTATTTTTTCGGGCGAGTAGCGCCTCCCACCACGCATCCGTGCTCACTGGTTCACCGGCTAAACAAGTCCGAACCTGTGGATTGCTGTGGATTAGTCGAGTTCATTAATGGCCGCCTGGCCGCATTTTCACACAACTTTCGGACATTCTCAAACTATCAAAGTATTCTTTGGGATCTTCCAATGCTAGTTCCTTCAGAAGGCAATTACTAGCTCCTAGTTTATCTCTTCTATCGATCCATTTTCGTACCCATAACTTCTTTTCCTTAATCAGACAAATTTCCTCATCCACTTCTTTTAAAATAGCCATTACGATTAGTTTAATCAGTTTATTCACTCTATTGCGTTGCAGTCCGTTCATCTTGCACAACACCCCTCACTTGTGTACTGTACTAAAGCGTAATGCGAACGATTTCTGTGTAGAGTAGCGAGTAGTTTAGCCACTAAATTACACGCTACTCTACTAAATTAGTAAAGCAGTGCGAACTAGACTTAATCAACTGCGGTCCACACGCGTTTTGTACTCATCACTAAGCACCTGCACTAATCAACTTCACTCGCACTAATCAGAGTCGAAAGTAGCCTTAATCAGAAGTGAATTGGAGGAGTTAGCAATATATTACCACAACTGTTATAAATAAAAACTAAAAATGTTGATTATCGCTCGCTTAGCAATGTGCCCGGTAGATGGCAATAGGCTCGCCCCTTTTTACATTGGGACCTAAACAACTGGCGAATCGTGGGTGTGTAATACACCTCTCAAGACGCAGTTTGTTTCTATTTAACTGTGCATAACGTGTTCCTTTAACTGCACCCCGCCTCGCCTGCTAGTCAACATGGGTGAAGTCTAAAAATTAAAAAACTACCATTCATAATGGTAGTTTTTAGTATGGTAACCGCAACAAAAAAGGAAGTAGGTTGACTCGTTTGGTTTGTAATGATGTTCATGATCAAACCAACATTCAAACATTTAGTTGTACTTTTTGTTACTAGATGGCGTGTTACATCGCATTATGGTTTGTTCCCACACATCCTACCAATATTATAAGAAACTCGAAAGTTTGTAAGTATGGATGGTTGGATGTTTGCTACCTACACTTTCACGTAAAAACTACTGAATGGATGTTACTGAAACTTTACAATAATATAGATTATACACCAGAATAACACATAGGCTACAATTTATACACATATTGTGTGAATTGTCCAAAATATGACGATAAGTGTCAAGCAAGTAGGAAAAAATCTACCATCTGCGAGTTATTCTGGCGTGCGCTGCCAAACCCGCTAGAGTTACACATATGTAATGTATGATGGAAATGTTTATCCTACTATATTATAAACGTGATAGTTTGTGAGTATGTTTGTATGTATGTGTGTATGTTTATTCTCTTTCACGTAACAACGTCTGAAATTTGGTACAGGGATAGACTATAGTCTGGAATAGGTTTCCATGGGTAGCGGGAACGGGATTAGAATTCCACGCGGGTGGACCCGCGGGCAACAGCTAGTAAGTATATTAGTTAAAATAATTTTATGTTATAATAGACCTATTTTGAAAGGTTAATACTTTATATTAAACTCGATTCGAATCAGTTCAGATCAGTCCACAGTTGTTTTATTTAATGCCTACTAGTGTACACAGAAGTTGACTTTAAAGCACGAAGTTCGATGCTTTAACAAATGATATTGTTTGCACCTTTGGTGGGTGACACCTCTGCACGTGTTGTTCTGGACAAGAAGGGACTGGTTTCGATTAATTTGAAGAGCGAAATATCATCGGATCACTCGCCATGTTACAGGCAGTAAAATAAGTTTATTGCCAATCAGTAACACTGTTACTGGTTGGGAAAAAAATTCTTATCATGTCACACTGTTACTGTCTACATGACAGCCTCCGTGGCGTGGCGGTATTGAAAGCGGCCGCTACGCAGGAGGCGCGGGTTCGATCCCCGCTCAGTGCAAATATTTGTATGCATGAATATGAGTATTTGCATTGGTCTGGTCGTGCCTCGGAGAGCACGTTAAGATGTCGGTCCCGGTTGCCATACGAATATGTATGACAGTCGTTATAGGGGAAATGGGTGAAATGGCCCCACATAGAAGGGCTGATCACCCGTCTGGTCAAACGGCGTCCCCACTGGCAGTATATATATGTATACTGTCTACATGATTTTCTAATGGGAATGAAATGCAAAAGAGACGCGTGATTCGTCTGTAGGATGTTGGTGACGGCAGGATTTTCAATATAGCTGACTTTACCGTCGCTGCAACCTGTCAAAAGCGTCTAATAAGTACTATGCAGAGCCATCGCAGACATGAGAAGAATATTTCACGCAGGAGCGAACCTGTATCTTACACAAAACAGACCGTTGCTTCTGCGTGAAATAACCGTCCACTCTTGTTCAGAAATCCGTTTTTACATGAAGCTGTTTTGATGACACTGGACGTAATTTTTATTGTTCAATTTGCAGCGACGATGAGGACAAATGCTATTAATTATAATTGACCACAAACCACAACCCAGTTCTATTTTAGGGCGGATACACACAGCGAGTTTCTGTAACACAAATTATTCCTGAAAATCTTCAGGTACACACGGCCCCCCCTTTCCGGGGCAAGACGGGGACACCGTGGTTCCCAAACCCGAGGAGGCCATCTTGAAACCGATGATGGCCCAGGGTCAGTCGGGGCTTTACATGCCGGCGTCTGAAGACCCGAGACGGTGTGCGGTTTTAGTCGGTTCAAGCCCGACATAACCTCCCCTGCTGGCCGGCGGGGGGGTATCCGAGGGGATTTCCGCACAAAAAAATAAAAAAGGTACACACGGCCAAGGAAATAAGTACACACCTTTACATATGAAGGTGTATATAAGTGTATACTTATTTTTTTGGCCTGGTGTACCATATCGCCGAAGGCACGACTATGCAATTACTTTGAATTCATAATAGCCGACTCCTATTTCCGTGAAAGGTGGGATGCCTACCAGTCCCCGTCAGGACTTGGCTAACATAGCTGGCATCCTCCCTTTATGGGGGAGCAAAAGCTCCTCTGGCTCCTTAATAGTGACGGGATGACCAAGCCGTCTCCATCAGACCATAGAGGTTCTCATTCTCGCTGGTCAAAAGAGTATCAAACCGAAACAGTCCGCTTTGTCTGAATGATTTTTGTAGAGGTTTTCTTCCTCAGTGTCCCGAACAGTCATCGTACTTTTTTTTTTCGTGAGGATATCCCTTCGGATACCCCCTGGGCCATCTCCGGTTTCGAGATGGCCCTCTCGGGTACAGCCATCGTACCTTTTTTTTTTTTTTTTTTTTTATCGTGCGGAAATCTTTTCGGTTGCCCCCGCCGGCCAGCGGGGGCGGTTATGTCGGGCTTGCACCGACTAAAACCGCACGCCGTCTCGGGTCTTCAGACGCCGGGGTGTAAGGTTACCCATAGAGCATATCCCTCGCACCCCGGCTGACCCTGGGCCATCTCACCACTAACAGCATCGCTCATCCTGTCTCCTCTGAAAGCAGAGGAGTACGGAGAGCGATGTGTTCCCGCCCCGTTGGGTATTGGCCGACGATCAATGCCAACCCTATGAAGGGGTGAAGGGGAAGCCATTGACCGCCGCCCAGGGTGTACCGGCCGCTCCGATTCCGTTCCCCCCGGACTGCAGCGGGATCGGAATCGGAGCGACACTCGAGGAGGTTACCCAACACACACCCCACAGCTATCGTACCTCTCCACTGCCGGTCAAGGCTACGATTTACTGGACGGAGGCCTGTGTCAGATCATAATTCAATGCTACATATGAATACAGAGACAGTCTCGACAGTACTAAGAGAGACACAAGTAACTCAAAACATAGCCTACTCCTGTCTCAGAAGCAACTACGCCTCCCCCAAAGGCAGCAAAAGGTATAGTCATTTCCATTGCTCAGGGCGCACCATGAGGAAGCTGTCTAGCCTAGTTCTGAATTAACCTATTTCATGGAGTCCTTGACGCAGTTTGATTTTATTTAGTCGTGCCGAATATAGGGAAAATGCTGAGTAATTAATTAACCTGAAATGACGACACAGTTCTGAGTTAGGGTAGGTATACACAGTTATCTCCTGCAGTGATCAGGAGTGACCAAAAGCGCGAGCATTTTGATTTGCTAGTGTACATACATGCCTTACAGCCATACCTTCTAACCACTACCTTCTCGCCATTTGCTGATCTTTTCTATGTGATCACTACTCGTCAAGGAACAAATCAGTTATATCGGAGTCAGACAGGCTAAAACGTTGGTTTTAGGCGGTGACATCGACACCAGACTGTCTGATAGTATCAAAAGTTTACATGAATATTACAGCATAACATAACTTCACGCCTGTATCCCCGAAGGGGTAGGCAGAGGTGTATTATACACCCACGATTCGCCAGTTATGTTTAGGTACCAATGTAATAGGGGGCGAGCCTATTGCCATCTACCGTGCACATTACTAAGCGAGCGATAGTTAACATTTTTAATACACACATAACTACGAAATGTCAGAGGTGTGTGCCCGGGGCGACTGGGGATCGAACTCGAGACTTCGTCTCAGCGGTCCGTTACGTACGCCACTGGGCTATCGCCGCTTATTATACAGATTAAAATAAAACATGTTGAACGGATTCTATCGCGATTTATATTATTTTATTATTTACATTGAACCCGACGTTTCGGTTGCTATTCAGCAGCTATGGTCACGTGGAGACCTTAAGATCCTTAAAAAATATTTTATTTTATGTCAGCCCGTCTGAAAAAACTCTGTCGCAAATACATTTCGTTGATGAAAGTCGCGAGCCTGTGATTCTCGACTATTAGTCCATTGAAATGTTACATGAGGTTTACATTTTTTAGAGGACGCAATTTTATTGGGACCTGTGTGTCAATAGAAGCTTAACCCCAAGTTTGTGCGGTTGCCGCCCTTGTCCCCCGGCCGCCATCTTGGAAAAAGGAGGGCAAACACCTTTTTCGCGATATCTCGGAAGCTGTGCGTCCTACAAAAAAATCGTAAAGACATAATTTGTAGCAAATCGCTTTGCCTACAAATATGTTCCTATAACTTTTTGCCCTAAATTTAAAGTTAAAGAAATTATAAGCAAAAAAGTGAGAAAAATATCGTCCTCTAAAAAATGCAATATTAGGTCCTTAAATTGTAACATTTCAATGGACTATATATAAGGTGTCACAAAATTAGATCTCTGAATTTGGTGAGATGACTTGGTATCCACAAAATATGTATTTGAAACAAAAAAAAATATCGGGTAAAATTAAAAATTTAAAAAAAAAACATGAAAAAAAACACCAAAAGCGACCAGCGTCACGTGACGCGACGAGCACACGTGATGCTGGTCGCGATTTAGGTATTTCCCACACATCCGCTTGGAGAATACTGCGAGGAGAAGGACTGCACGCCTACCACTTTCTGCGGGTGCAAGAGCTCCTTGTGCTTTTGAGAGAGCCAGTGGTGTTTTTTTTTTCATTTTTATTTTTTTATTTTACCCGATATTTTTTTTGTTTCAAATACATATTTTGTCGATACCAAGTCATCTCACCACATTCAGAGACCTAATTTTGTGACACCTTATATAGTACTGCGTTACGACTGAGTCGCTGCGAAATGTCGTCATGTGCAACCGCTCTTACAGAAACACCGTCTATTATAAGTGACTTATTTACGTCACAAACATATATTGATAAGCTGGAAGCTTCGTGAGCTACTCAATATTATTTGTCGTATATAGAGCTCAGTAGTAAGGCATCGCGCCACGTAGTAACAAGTGAAAAATGTAACTGGAAATAATATTATAACCGTTCATTCTTAAAGAATAAAGTCTAATTTTGTGTTGAAGGCAATTTAACAGCCGTTTTGCATCTAAATCCAGAAGTAAAACAATTATCAGTTTTTTCGTTTTTACGGGCCAAGAGTGGTTTTAGTGTCGGGCGAAGTTTAAATTTTATAAAATGCTACCGGTATACTTCGCAGTAGGATTTCTAAACATATTAGCACAGCATTTTAACTATGGGATCAAAATTAATAACACAGAAATGGATATACGAGTGAGGAGAGATGTCGAAGACGCAGATATAATCTCAAAGGTGCATTTTACTGACTCTGTGCGAAACTACCACACTGTTTCTCTCAGAGAAAAACAACAATTGTCTACTGTAACTGATTCAAAAAACGAAAACTGGAGAGAACATTATATTTGGAACAAAATAAGAAATCAAAATAATAAAAATAAAGTTATAAATAACCGTTACAACGGTACCAGAAATATCGGTATACATAACCGTCGCAACGGTACCAGAAATATCGGTATACATAACCGTCGCAACGGTACCAGAAATATCGGTATACATAACCGTCGTAACGGTACCAGAAATATCGGTATACATAACCGTCGCAACGGTACCAGGAATATCGGTATACATAACCGTCGCAACGGTACCAGAAATATCGGTATACATAACCGTCGCCACGATACCAGAAATAACGGTCAACATGAAAAACTGTTGCACAACACTACTAGAATTCTGTATCCCAGATATAGACGAAACGAAACCTGGAGACATCAAAATCACAAAACAATGATGCCGAGATTTAATATGACTAAGTTCAAATCTGGAGTTCTCTATCCTGAATCATTGTATAAATTGTCTCCGATTAACCGTACAACTACCACAACATCAGTAAGACCTAGTAATTATGAGAAACCAAAAAGTCTTACAACTCGTAAGAAAAAAAGGAAAATGATACCAGGTTGTCTGTTTTGTTACGACGGATGCCCAGCTGGATTTCATAGGGAAGGCGATTATTGTGTAGAAGACGATACTGATTATTAGACTGGATATACCAAAATACCAGTTATGGCATAACGAAATATCGGTATTTTGCAACGTTATTACAAGGCGTTATTTAACTTGCAACGTTTGTATGATAGTTTGTGAAGGTCTCTTGCAAGGTGAATTATTTCTTTTTCCTCTCGTACGGAGTAAAAATTATCCAGATTAATTTAGTCATATTCATAATCATTGATTTGTATAACATAGGTTATTTACAGGTCTTATTATTATGTCATAATGTACTTTATCTACACTCAAATCGAAAAATTCTAATTACGAATTCAAAGACGATTCTATACATACGCACTTTATAAACGCATATAACTTATTAAAGCACCGCCAACTGTATCATAAAACTCATTATAGTACCGCTATCTTTTTTTATTCATTAGTGTAAGGTTTTAGGCTGAATATGAAAAAAAAGGCGCAAGCATGCGCAGTTCGAAAAATATGGCGTCCTTGTAACCTACCTACTTTGTTTACTTTCAATTTTTCCTATGAGTGAAGATAAAGTAGTGTATGAAACTGCATATAACTTAGGAAACCGGAGATGGCCCAGGGTCAGTCGGGGTGCGAGGGATATGCTCTATGGGCAACCTTACACCCCGGCGTCTGTAGACCCGAGACGGCGTGCGGTTTAGTCGGTTCAAGCCCGACATAACCGCCCCCGCTGACCGGCGGGGGGGTATCCGAAGTGATTTCCGCACGAAAAAAAAACAGACTCTCGTGTTTTAATACCCCTTCTTATATGACAGTTGCATAAACTACTATTACTGATATTGAGTGAACTATACACATATAGTTGTTTAGCTGTTGCCCGCGGCTCCGCCTGCATGGATGTCGGTTATCGCGACCAAACATAGTCATGTCCTTTCCCAAGTTCTGGTCCATCTCTGTACCAAATTTCATCAAAATCAGTTCAGTGGTTTAGGCTTGAAAGCGTAACAGACAGACAGACAGAGTTACATTCGCATTTATAAAATTACTATAGATTTTACTAGTAATATTAATTTAGTTAGTTATATTAACTGGTTATCTTAAATATATAAAAATGAATTGCTGTTCGTTAGTCTCGCTAAAACTCGAGAACGGCTGGACCGATTTGGCTAATTTTGGTCTTGAATTATTTATGGAGGTCCAGAGAAGGTTTAAAAGGTTTGTCATCGATTGAGGCAGTACGAAGTCTGCCGGGTCAGCTATCTTAAATAAATTAGTTAATATATATAAAATTAAAGTGTCTGTTTGTAATGTTAATGTAAGTGTTTTTAATTTAATCGCATATTAGTATATATACATTATACTTATAATAAAAAATATACAATTTTTGAAATTTTTGCCGTTTGTTTTTTTGACTGCTTGTTCCGGTGCATCTCCAATGATACGTTGGACCAATTTAAATTAATTGTTAATCAATTGTGTCGTTATCAATGACTTATATTAGGTCCTTACCTATGGAATTGCCGAAATTTTCTTACAAATTCATGAGTTCGTTATTCCTGTAATTTAATAGCTAATTCCATTATTTATATTTTGTTTGAAAGTTGATTTCAACATTTTACAACTCTGTATTAAACTTTGTTTATATTGGCCGCTTGATAAATTAATTCGATCTTCAACAGTACTTCCTAAATGCTATCCATTTTGATGATAAATTTCGTATTACTTAACAGCTGTCACTTTTCAAAAATGTAATAAAAGTTGCTGTTTGTTAGCTTAATGTTGTCTCATTCATATACAAAAAAATATATAAAATTTGGATTTGTCATTCCTAAAAAAAAACAAAAAATGTTAGTACTGAAAATTGGGTTTCCTCCAATTTCTTCAAGAAAAACGGCAATTTCATATGTAACGACCTAATATGTATATAATACAAGGCTGCCCGTATGGTACAAAAACTTTGGTATCGCTAAAGACCACTTGACCAGCAACAATGCCCTTTTTTGTATCGCTCATACAGATGACATTACAAAAAATCCGTTCCCGCAGGGGGAACGCACAGGTAGATTTCGTGAAGCAATTAATATTATTTTATTAACATGTTTAATTTTTTTTTCTCGAAAACGGTAACTTTTAGCGAAAAACTTGTTATAGGTAGTAGTATTTGGGTGTATAGGACCCATCAACATCCTCGAGGCCCGCGCCAACCTCACCAGCAAGTCGGTGCACCTGCTAAACAACGGACGAGGCTCTGGCGCAAGATACTGGTGGCACAATTTTGGTCCGGGTTGGTACCACCATGCAGTTGCGAAAAACCCTCCAAATAATCCAACCTCGGTTGGGTTGTGTTCAGGGTTCAACAACTGCACAGCCGGGGATGAGGGGGCAGACGATGCATAAGGAATGGGACCAGCGGAGTATTGGTGGAGTCGAGTGTGGCCATGGTTTGGGTCAACCCGCCGGACAGGGAGACTCGTAGAAACGGTGGTGCCGCTGGCCGCCCGCGGCATAGTACAGGGGCCCGACTAGGACTAACCACCCCGGAAGGCTGCCCCACCAGGTCGCGCATAATCTCGATGTGGCTCGTCGTGCCGGTTGGTGACCGGACGGTGGACCCGGCGTCCACATTCGGGAGGGTACGGGGGCCCTTCCGTTCGGCGAGTTGGCTACCACCATGCCGCATATTCACCGACGAAACCAAACCCCGCGCCTTGTCACACACTGCTGCGGCGTCTGTCACCTCTTTTTCACGCATTCCCTTTTTTTTACACTATGGCAGCGCAAAGTAAAAGTATAATTTCTACAGCGGCATACCCCTCTTCCACCAAGTCAACACCATTTGAGGTAGAGTTCACGAACATTCGTGGACTCCATTCAAACCTCACAGCCGTCCACCATCACCTAGAGGCGGTACGGCCAGCTTTGCTTTTCCTGACGGAGACACAAATACGCCGCCCTGATGACACGTCTTACTTACTCTACCCCGGCTATGTGATAGAGGAAAACTTCCTGGGAAAAGCTGGGGTATGTGCGTTTATCAGGGCGGATGTTTGTTGTCGTCGTTTGCGCTGCCTGGAGGACCCATCCTTTTCTATCCTCTCGCTACACGTGGACCATGGCCCGTCCAGCCAGGTCTACGTGTGCGTTTACCGCTCCCATAAAGGAGGAGACACGGAGACGACTCGACTCTTTGACCACCTGAGTCAAGCGGCAGACGTTGCGCAGGAGCGGTTTCCGTCCGCGGAATTGGTATTTTTGGGAGATTTTAATGCCCACCACGAGGAGTGGCTGGGATCTCCCAGAACGGACCATGCGGGTCGGACCGCCCACGCATTCGCTCTCACGCATGACTTGACACAACTGGTACTCCAGACCACCAGGATACCAGACATAGCAAGTCACGCGCCCTCTTTGCTTGACCTTCTGCTGACGACCCACCCAGCCCAGTACAGTGTCTCGGTGCGAGCCCCATTGGGGTCCTCTGACCACAGTCTGGTCTGTGCCAACGTGTCGGTCGCTGTTCTTCCGCAACCTGTGGAGGTAAAGCGGCGACTATGGCACTATTCGTCAGCAGATTGGGACGGACTACGTGACTACTTCGCTTCCGTTCCGTGGACTCAGCGCTGCTTTGAGGGTAGGGATTCATCAGATTGCGCCTCTGCCATCGCTGGTGAAATCAGTTTGGGTATGGAGTACTATATCCCATACACCGAGGTCACCAGTGCTCGCAGAGCTCGCCCCTGGTTCGGGCGTGAGTGCAATGACGCTGTTCAACAAAAGCAGTCGGCATTCCGCGCCTGGGTCAGGGCACGCGCAGTGCGCGATCCAAATGTGGGTCACCTCAAGGCGGCGTATAACGGAGCCACAAAGGACTGCAAGAGGGCATACATTAGAGCGGATGCTCAGCGCATAGCACGGCTTGGTCAAGAACTCATGTCGCATCCCGCAGGCAGCCGCGGCTACTGGCGACTGGCCAAAGCCGTGCAATCCAACTTCTGCCAGCCCTCGCTACCGCCACTACGGTACCCTGATGGTTCCCTGGCTCACGAGCCGCAAAAGCAAGCAGACATGCTGGTTAACCTCTTCGCGGCTAATTCCCGTGTCGATGACTGTGGACTACAGCCACCAACGCTACCCAGCTGCGACCACTCAATGCCTGATATTCGCATCAGGCAATGCGACGTTCGAATAACCCTACAGTCACTCGACATCCGGAAAGCCAGTGGACCTGACGGTATTCCTGCGTTGGTCCTAAAAAAATGTGCAGCGGAGTTGTCTCCAACGCTAACACGGCTGTACCGCCTGTACTATTCCTCAGGAAAAGTCCCGCGGGCTTGGAAGGAGGCGAACATACAACCGGTCCCTAAAAAGGGAGACCGTTCGGACCCGGGCAACTATCGACCCATAGCTGTCACCTCAGTCCTCTGTAAAGTGTTTGAGCATATTATAAACACACAGCTCATGCGTTACCTAGAAGATCACTCATTAATTAATGACCGGCAATATGGCTTCAGACCGAAGCGGTCAACGGGTGATCTTCTGGCGTACGTCACACATCTCTGGGGTGAGGCTATGGACAGGCATGGCGAGTCATTGGCTATCAGCCTTGATATCGCCAAAGCCTTCGATAGAGTCTGGCACAGCTCGCTTCTTTCCAAGCTTCCGGCCTATGGTCTGCCTACTCGATTGTGCAATTGGGTTGCCAGCTTCCTGCATGAGCGCAGCATCCGAGTTCTCTGTGACGGCCGAGCTTCAGAGTTCATGCAGGTTAATGCTGGCGTACCTCAGGGGTCCGTCCTATCACCCACTCTCTTCTGCATATCAATGACATGCTGTCTACTGGCAGCATTCATTGCTATGCAGACGATAGCACTCTGCATGGGGGATACTACGGACACCCTGCGGCCAAGCGGACCGATATCGAGGAAAACAGACGACAACTTGTCACTGAGCTCGACCAGGTCCTGACCCGCATTTCCCAATGGGGGTCTGAGAACTTGGTCGAGTTCAATGCCAAGAAAACACAAGCGTCCGCGTTCACAGCCAAAGTATCCTCCTTCCTTCCTCTCCCAACTCTTCAGAACACACCGCTACCACTGCAAGACCACCTTAACATGCTCGGAATGGACGTTCGCTGCAAACTGAACAATAAAAACTACATCGAGAGCGTCATCAAAACAGCTTCACGAAAACTCGGAGTTCTGAACAGGGTGAGACAGTTTTTCACGCCTGAGCAGCGGTGTCTTTTGTACAAGACACAAATTCGCCCCTGCGTAGAATACTGCTCTCATCTCTGGGACGGCTCCGCAAAGTACTTATTAGACGCTCTCGACAGATTGCAGCGGCGTGCCATCCGTATCATTGGGAGTCCAGCGATTACCAACAGCCTGGAACCTCTGCAGCTGCGTAGAGACATTGCCTCTCTGGCTGTATTTTACCGCCTCTACCGAGGCGAGTGTTCTGACGAGCTCTTTCAACTGATCCCACCTTCTCAATTTCGATCCAGAACAACACGTGCTGGACTGCGATGCCATCCGCACACGGTGGAAACCATTCAGTCCCGAACTCAGCGGTTCGGTGCTTCCTTTCTTTGTCGCACGATAAAGAGCTGGAATGCTCTGCCCGCGCACGTGTTTCCTTCTTCTTACAATCCCGGGTTCTTCAAGCGGGGCGTGAAAAAGCATCTTTTGAGGCCGTCAAGGTAGGGGCTACCATTTTGGGATCGTCAGCATCTGGGATGGTGGCCCATATCTTCTGGACTTCACCCTAGCTTCTCTCCAGCGGGGTGCAGTCAATTGACGGAACAAATATAAAAAAAAAAAAAAAAAAAAAAAAGATCGATTTCATCGAAATCTACCTAAAAGACGCGCTATGCCGGTACCGGCATAGCGCGTCTTTTAGGTTAATGAGTTAATGAATTTTGAAACCTATCTGTATAGATAGGTTTCAAAATTCATTAACTCAATTAACTAGTTTCTGCGTACGTTACAAATTCGAAATTCCAATGTCATTCCTGCCTCACCCAGGAACTCATTTTTGCACCATTATAATTTTTTCAGTGAAACTTCTTTACCGGCGTTGGAAAAAAATTTACTGTCACAATTTTTCGTTACGCGCCGTTCGTTTAAAAAAATGTTGATTTATTCGACTGATAGTGATCAGCAAAATCAAAGGGTTTATTTTAATTCTAATTCCAGTGAATTTCTAAAAAAAAGTAAGTAATTATATCTCTTTTTCTAACACGTGGGTGTGATTGTGGTATTTATTTTTTTCAAGTTATTTAAGGTTAACCTCAGTTTTTGATTGTAACTATCGGTCAATGTATATAATTCCATTAAAACTAGTTATTATTAACTAATACGACTGTTTTGTACTTTAATGAAATGCTGTAATAATCTTAGTAGTAATAAGGTAAAATGAAATAATTGTATTATTTGTATTCATGTCTATGATAATAAAAGCCTTTTGTTAAACTTTATCTAATTTAACTTTATTTAACCAATTTCTGTAAAGTTGCATACAGTAGATCATTTTTCGAAAAATAAGGTCATAAAGAAGTTTCACTTCTTACACTGTGTACACTGTGTACACGTACACATATTTTTTGTATACGGCACATGGTATGTGTATTTCGGGACCATACTCTTTGGGGCCTAAGTCAACGTCGCACGTCGCCTACAAGTCGATACACCTGTTGATCAACGAACGAGGGTCTCGCGAAGGCTTTCTTCTCAGGGTTAGGGGGTCAGACAGCAATTCCAGGTGGCAGACATTTGATGACACAAATTTGTCACAAAATTCGGCCGGGTAGGTACCACCGTGCACGATTGCGAAACACCCTCCATAGTAATCCAATTTTGGTTTGATTGCGTTCAGGGGTCAGCAAGTGCATAGCCGGGCAGGGGGGTTGTGGTCGCAGCACTAGTGGGACCGGTGGGGGTCACGCGGTGCTGCGACGACAATCCTCTTCTGATGAGCCGTCAAGCTGAGTGCCACCATTGTTAACATGGTACGTGTATGTAATGGTGACCCTCTTTCCTGAGACTTTACCTTCAGCTTACCATCAGGCGAGGTGAAGTTAAATTGACGTGCCCTAAATATAAAAAAAAAAATAAGTCGCGCCCGTAAAAGCTAAGGTAAGACAAATCAAGAGGAAAGAGTGGGAGAGCCGGGGTTAGCTTGGCCTCGTGAGAATCTTATACACCCTCTTTTCTTTTAAAAAAATTATTCGTAGATATTATTAATTGTTGGGGTGCTTGGTTGGGGACCTCCACGCGGTGCACCCTGGGCAACGGAGACGGCAGCGCCTCTCTCCTAGGGCGGGGGAGACGCTGCCGCCTACGGCCAACTCCGACCGAGGCGAGGACGGCCCTGTTGAGGGCTGTTCGGAAGCTTTCCACGTGTCCCTCTGACTAGCAGATGGCACAGTGGAGAGCAAGTAAGGGGGCCATCTCGAAACCGGAGATGGCCCAGGGTCAGTCGGGGTGCGAGGGATATGCTCTATGGGTAACCTTACACCCCGGCGTCTTAAGACCCGAGACGGCGTGCGGTTTTAGTCGGTGCAAGCCCGACATAACCGCCCCCGCTGGCCGGCGGGGGGTATCCGAAGGGATTTCCGCACGAAAATAAAAAAAGATATTATTAATTGTTGAAATTATTAATCACATATTTGAGACTGTTAAAAACTTGACATTGTTCAATATTCAATACCTTTTTTTTTTGTGCGGAAATCCCTACGGATACCCCCCCCGCCGGCCAGTGGGGGCGGTTATATCGGGCTTGAACCGACTAAAACCGCACGCCGTCACGGGTCTTCAGACGCCGGGGTGTAAGGTTACCCATAGAGCATATCCCTCGCACCCCGACTGACCCTGGGCCATCTCACCACTAACAGCATCGCTCATCCTGTCTCCTCTGAAAGCAGAGGAGTACGGAGAGCGATGTGTTCCCGCCACGTTGGGTATTGGCCGACGATCAATGCCAACCCTATGAAGGGGTGAAGGGGAAGCCATTGACCGCCGCCCAGGGTGTACCGGCCGCTACGATTCCGTTCCCCCCGGACTGCAGCGGGATCGGAATCGGAGCGACACTCGAGGAGGTTACCCAACACACACCCCCAACTATATGTACCTGTCTTATGCGAATAAAATGACTTACTTGGCGGCCGGAGCTGCTGTGGGTGCTCCACGAGGTTGGTGATGGCATCCGAGTTGAGGTTCTCCACGATGTCATCCTCCCCGGTGTTGCAGGCGTCCACTCGCTGGCTGTCCGACCGCGCGTCGGCGGTCCCGGGTTCGGTGCGCCGTTTGGACTCGCGCTCTTCCGGAGTCATTAGGATAACACTGTCCCACCTGTGGACATTATGGAATAGAAGGTTCATTTTTTGCAGTCACGGGGAATTGTGGGGTAAGAAAGTTAGGTATGGTTTTACACATCGCTCTCCGTACTCCTCTGCTTTCAGAGGAGACAGGATGAGCGATGCTGTTAGTGGTGAGATGGCCCAGGGTCAGTCGGGGTGCGAGGGATATGCTCTATGGGTAACCTTACACCCCGGCGTCTGAAGACCCGAGACGGCGTGCGGTTTTAGTCGGTGCAAGCCCGACATAACCGCCCCCGCTGGCCGGCGGGGGGGTATCCGAAGGGATTTCCGCACGATAAAAAAAAAAAAAAAAAAAAAAGGTATGGTTTTAGGTGGGGTAAAATATCCTTCACCCCCAAAATAATTAGAAAGGGACTTATTTATTGCCAATGTAAGAAAATAAGTTACAAGTTAACAATTTATAAATTACCACTAAATACTTTTTTTTTTATGAATGATAGTCTCACGTTTGACCTCTATCTCAGCTGGTCGTAAGTGACGATGTGGTCTACGATGGATCACGTTTTCTTGTTTTTTTTTTATACCACTAAGGTGGCAGACAAGCACACGGCCCACCTGATGGGAAGCGGTTACCGCGGCCTATTGACGTGTGCAACACCAGTGGCGTCACACTCGCGCTGCTGACCCTGTAAAGGCAAGGGGATGGGAAAGGAGTTTGGGCTCCGGCACTCTCACTCACCAAACGGAACGCAACAGTTCAAATACTGTTACTTGGCGTCGATATTCTGTGAGAGGGTGGTGCTTCCCCGGTCGAGTCGGCCCATTCATGCAACGGCCAAAATGACTGTTGCTTGACTCTACCACTCATAAAGGAACCTTGCCTAGAAGGAACCTATTCACTCGAGACTTCAAGATTCCGAGGTTATATAATATAGTGACTTAGAAAGCGAGGATTGAATTTTTGATACGGGAAAGTGATGGGGGTTATAAAGTACGGTATTTTTATTCGGTGGGGGAAAACGATAACATAAATTCACGCCTGTATCCCCGAAGGGTTTTAGGCAGAGGTGTATTACACACCCACGATTCGCCAGTTATGTTAAGGTCCCAATGTAATAGGGGGGCGAGCCTATTGCCATCTACCGGGCACATTATTAAGTGAGCGATAATTAACATTTAATATTGCACACATAACTACGAAAAGTCAGAGGTGTGTGCCCGGGGCGACTAGGGATCGAACTCGAGACCTCGTCTCAGCAGTCCGTGACGTACGCCACTGGGCTATCGCCGCCGGGAAAACGATGGGTGTTAAAAAAGAGATTACCTGCTCCTTAATATGTAAACTGTGATGAAATATGATCTAATTACAAAAATCCACACCCAGGAAAACATTTTCACCCACCAAAAAATTAGAAATTATTTTTTTTTTAATTAAAAAAGTAAGTTAAGTGTTATTAGGTGGGGGCAAAGCATCGACAGTCAATCCACCATTTAGCGACGATGCGGGACTGAAACCATAGTTGAGCAATATAGCTGTTAATACAACTGCCTTACCGTTAATTTTTTTTTAAATATATTTAGGACACGTCAATTTGACTTTACCTCGCCTGATGGTAAGCTGAAGGTAAAGTCTAAGGAAAGAGGGTCACCATTACATACACGTGCCATGTTAACAATGGTGGCGCTCAGCTTGACGGCCTCATCAGAAGAGGATTGTGGTCGCAGCACCGCGTGACACCCACCGGTCCCACTAGTGCAGCACTAGCTGCGACCACAACCCTTCCTTAAATATAATTTAGGCCCTTCCTAAATCTTAAGGCTTTCACGAGCGGCGTTGCATGTAGAATATATTGCTTCCAGGCTGTTTGGCCGTGGTCCCCTTGTGTTTCAAACGTTTCGTCGATCACTGCGGTCGACATCTTCTGTGGTATAGGTCCGGGCGCCGACGAGTGCGTAGAACTCTCCTCAGCGGCGACTTCTCAAGTACACAAGATTATATCATATATAGAACATAAGTTTCCTATGGACCACGGCCAAACAGCCCGGAAGCAATATATTCTACATGTTAATATATAGTTACCTACAAGTGACAATAGACGAAGCTCACGAAGAGTTGACTGGTGGTAGAAATTTGATGACACAAATTTGTCACAAAATTCGGCCGGGTGAGTACCACCGTGCACGATTGCGAAAAACCCTCCATAGTAATCCAATTTCGGTTTGATTGCGTTCAGGGGTCAGCAAGTGCATAGCCGGGCAGGGGGGTTGTGGTCGCGGCACTAGTGGGACCGGTGGGGGTCACGCGGTGCTGCGACGACAATCCTCTTCTGATGAGGCCGTCAAGCTGAGTGCCACCATTGTTAACATGGTACGTGTATGTAATGGTGACCCTCTTTTCTGAGACTTTACCTTCAGCTTACCATCAGGCGAGGTGATGTCAAGAGTTCAAGAACAGCTCTATCTTCCCCTAAAGAGGGGGAAGGACAAATTCGCCGAACACTACTCACCATTCTATATCCGGCACTCTGTCCGAGTGCGGTGCATCTGCAGCCAGCAGCGCCAGTTTAGTGGCGGACGAGATGCCTGTCTTGCGAGCTATCTGCGATATTTCGTTTTGGAGTTTCTCTAGCTGAGCCTGTAAAATGGGTTTAAAGAGTTAGAGCGTCGGTGGCTTAGTGGTTAAGGAGTCGACCCTGCGATCGAGAGGTCCCGGGTTCGAATACTGGCCATTACACTACCGACGTGAACCCACTCCTAACACAAGCAATTTAGCTTAGCTGGAGGGGTTAGGGGGAATATTAGTAATTTCGGTTACTAATATTCTTTATAAAAAAAACTAAAAAAAGAAAGAACGCCACAGGGTTCCCGGTTGAGTACAAGGGGACTAAGGATTGGGTTGTTCCATCCGACAGTGAACATCCAGCCCAAGGAAAAGTGCACGGTTGACGGTAATAGAATAGCCTCTATTATGTAGAGCTGAGTAATATAAATAGTTGAAATAAAACTATTTTTAACGGATTCTATCGCGGTGTAATTGTTGCTATTTTATATTTTACATTGATCCCGACGTTTCGGTTGCTTTTCAGCAGCCATGGTCACGGGGAGACAATAAAATATAAATAAAAGTCTACCGTTTCAGACATTTTTGGACTTGAAGATATAAGGTGAACATTTCAAATGAGCGTGGATTGCCAATTCTATACTATGAGCAATAGCGAAAAGTGCTCAAAAGAGTCCCTGGCCCGATTTTGATGCTATAACTGCATGATTGCATTTTGAGAAATCAATAAGTATTCCTTATCAGAAATTTACCTGGTGATTTAAAAAAAAAAGGCCACACTGTGTTATCACAGGATTTGATGGTATTCCTAATAAGGAATAAATTCTAGGTAGTAATTACATACGGTAAACTTAAAAATACTTATTTAGTTCCACAGAATCGAACTTGTTGCTTTTGAAAAACACCATTTGATGTGATACATTTTTATTTGGCTCACATGGCTCACCGATTACCATCTACCCTCCTCCTTCCCTCCAACCCCGAGAGAAGAGCCAGTGTTCCGGTTCGCAGGGGAGTTGGCTCGGCCCCGTAAGTATGAGGCTCCCAAACGGGAGACAAAGCAAGTGGTGGCGGTGGTGGTGGCGTTACCTTCATGCGCAGCCGCTCGGCCATCTGCGTGAACTTGCCGGGCTCGTGGAAGCGCAGCGCGCGCTTGAGGCGCGCGGGGGGGCGGCAGGCCACGCGCTCGTCCTGCCACGCCGCCGCCACCGGGGGCTCCGCGCTGGCCGCACCAGACAGCTGCGCGCGGAACTCCTCGCGCCGCTTGGCGCGGATGTTGGCCTGCGGGACGGGGGGGGACGTTAGGCGGACAACAGTTGTCAGTATGTAGAAATAAGGGGAAAACAATCACAAAAATAATAAAAACAACCATAACATCCTAAACTAAAGGTGAGTGAGGCAATCTAAGTTGTGACCAGCGTGGACTTAAAGACTTATCATTCGCGAGCAGGCCCTATCACCTAAGAGCACAGCTCCACCGTCTACGAGCTTGGCACCTCTTTCTACTAGCAAGACTCGACTATCTCCGAACACAACTGTACAATCAAGAGCATGACCATACCATTTAGGAGCATAACTACTATCTACGAGCACCGCTTTACCATCTACGAGCATAGCTCTATCATGCCGTGCACATCTCTACCATCTAGCAGTGCCGTGTCCGTAATACGGCTCTGCCATTTAAGAGCACAGCTGTACCATCTACAAGCACAATACCATCTAGTAGCACTGTGCTACCTTTTACGAGCATGACTATATACAAGCGCGTCTCTACGAGCACGATTTTACCATATTCAAGCACGGCTGTAGCATCTACGAGCACGGTAAAATAATTGACAACTGAAGCATTTTGCAACTTCTGTTATAACATGAAATAGACGTCTTTGTTACATTTAAGATGTCTTTAAAAGAATTTCGCTCACCTTAAGTGTCGGAGCCACATGTGTTAGCTGAACCCTCTTGCCACTAGTGTCGACTGTACGACCCTCTCTGTCCAAAATAAGAGGAGCTGGACCCGAGCCCACTGTGCTGGTTAAGGCTCCACCTTGAAGTAATAAATTATTATAGGACTTTCTTTCCTCCTGTGTCCTCTACCTTATGCCTATAGATGGCAAAGCAATTTTTTGACTTACCAGAATGTATATGCAAAGTTGGATGCTCACCATCAGATGGGTTACGAGTTTGCTTAGATGTAGGTAGACATTTTATCCAGAGTTTCATCATCAATATATTAGTGTTGTGTCCCGATTACATCTGAGGCCCACACCTCGGAATACGGGGTCCACGTTCCTGCTTTTCATTACCCACTTCTCACAATATTGACTTGACCCTGTATGTGTGTCACCTTCCACTAAAGGAAGGACCCCTTTAGTGGAAGGTGTGGGGTAGCCTACATTTAACCTGTTTCTTTACAAAATCTTACGATCTGTTCCACCTTCAGATCCTCGTGTGTCTGACCCTATATTCTCCCATATTATCAGTGACTACACTGAGTACATGTGCGGCATTCGGCGTGCAGGTTGCAGCTGGTTTTGTCATCCATTTAGTGCAAAGTAATCTGGTATCACCAATATTGACACAGAAATTAAAGCTGAACATACCTGCCAGTTTCCTCTGTATCCTGGCCTGAAGCTCTGCTATCTTTCGCTGCTTCTCCAACTCCTCATGGCTCATGGCGTTGGTTGCTGCAATATATACACTTTGTTAGACATGTCTTAAAACGTTAAACTCGTATTTGTAATTAGATTCTTGGCTTGTAAGGGTGTATAAAGCCCTACCAAGGTTTTCGGAACCCAAGGCAACCTCGCTTGCAAGCTGGTACACCTGCTGATTACCAGATGAGTCTCTGTAGAAAGGTGTCCTCTCGGAAACCCCCCAAGATCTTGAGGAAGCCTCACATGCATCATTGTTTACTATCTCAACTAATACTAACCTGGTCTAGAGTAAAGAACAGGTTTGATGACGCTTGGTGGAGGTATGCTGCTCTGTACTTGCAGTTTCAGCTGCTGGGCTGTAGCCGCTGCAGCACTGATTCCAGTGCTTTTGGTGTCTCCCCCTTTCATGGCTTGGAGTGCGCGCTTGCGTTCTTCTATCTCTTTTTGAGCGTTCGCCATCATAAGCTAGAAGACAACAATTTTGGGGTTGCATGTTTAAAGACAGCATTTAAATGGATCCAATACTGTACCTTGTGGTACACCCGAACTGCCAACAGAGTTTTTTTAGTTTATTTGACATCTTAGTGTATCATTTTCAGCCTATATTTTCAGTCTCCAACTGTAGACTTCCTAGGATATATAATAAACAAGCCCTACATAGACCAAACACATATTTTTTTAAAATTGTGTATACCAAATGAATGTCAAATGTATTATCAAAATCTGCCAGTGAATAGCAATACCTTCCATCACTATTGGAAGATCATCTCCCAACATTTGAATAAGAATTGAGTATCAAATGCAGGACCATTTACTAAATGAATTAGTTTATATGTTATAATAATTATTAGTGTCACAGTAAACTATCCCTAATTTATCTATCCCTGTGAAATTCTTTCACTAACATCCTGTTAATATTGAGTATTAAACATTTCTGTAAAATAATGTCACAAATAGTTAATAAATTACACAACAGACTAAAAAAAACTCCAATGATTAAAAAAACAAATAGATTCACATATCCAAGGCATTTTTTGCCACTCCTGAAAGCATTATTTATATGGCTCACTTACACGGACAATTATTTCCATCTCGAAACCCCGCAGGCTACCCACAGATTAATTATAAAATAAAATGAGACATAATAATTTAAAATCTCACCTTGATTCTATCAGCACTTAGTACGGCCATTTTAGATCCTACCGTCTCCCCTTCCGGTACAACAGTTATCAACTCTACCCCATTTTTCTTCTCTTCTTTTACTTCTGTCCTTTCTTCTTTCCTTTCTTCTTTGGGCTCCTTCTCTTCTTTGACTTCCTTAACATCCTCATGTCGTGCACGTTTAACCTCTTTGTCACGATCACTAGTGTCATGTTTACGTTTTGTTGATGGTTTTGACGACGATATCAGTTCCTGGGCTAAAGCAATTACTTTATCGGCTAACTTGCTAGCTTTTTTTGAGTCTATGTGAGCTGATATTTTATCAATTATTTTTCTTCGTTCATAGCTGGAATGTAAACCAATTAATACAGACTTTACCTAAAAATGTTTCAAGTAATCACCATGCCGATATAAGGTATTAAAAGTATTTTTTGTATTTCACCAGTACACAGAGAGATAAGAAACATTACATACTACGACATATACTTATAACATTATAAGGTATAATTTACCCGATATGCATACAATTTACACACCAAAAGTGTTGATTAAATCAGCCCGAGGACATAGTCTGAGAATGATCCGTTGATCATCAAATACGAAGTCTGCTCACCACTTTTGCCGTAACCAGTCTATAACTAGAATCAGCTACGCAATGAAACCTCATTGCGTAGTCACAACCGTGACTGCTACCTCAGTGAACGGTTTTAAAAATAGGTAGGTTTTCTGTATTTTCTCCATAACATAAAAAACCACTGGTAATTTGCTTCTTTGCTGTTGTTGCTTCTCAAAAGAATTAGGGTTGCAGAGCTCTTAGCTTAGGGGCTAGATTCAAATGTTTTTTTGGTGCATCAAAAATTGCTTGGCATAAAAAAATTAAAAGAAGTATGTAGATGCAACATTTCCAGTTCTCTTCTGACATAATCAATAAAAGAGCACAGCTTTGTTATTCAAAGGTCGCACGGTGTTTTAGGAGAGCCATTTTTCGGACGTCACGTTTTTATTAAATAATCTGAATTAAATAAGCATTTAAATGATAGATTTCCAATCCCCGTTTAGACCGCATGTTTAGTTTTTGCAAAAAAAAAAACCAAAGTTCTTAGTATTTTATACTCGAAATTTAGAAAAAAATAAATTCAAGCCAAAGTAAGTACAATTCGTAATAATGATGTTAGAAGCATTAATAGAGAATTTGATACTGCATATTTTAAAATTAATTTGAACAACGTAACATTATCAGTTCCGGATATATACAAAGTTTTAGGTTTTCAGTTTTTCTTATTTTTCTCGAAAATTCCATCGTTTTGGGTTCAGTTATCTGCATTGAAGTAATCCTCTTTGCTTCTTCTACACACCATATGAATTTCACATCCCAAAGCCATGGAATCTCGGAGCTGCAATTTTTTAAAGATTCATCCGGATTTTTCATCAATAGGGTTGTCACTCGTTCAGATAAAAGTTTATATCCGGATCTGATTTCACTTTACTAAAAACAATACGTAACTGGTAGTTCTTTTAACGTACATATCCCAGAAACCAGTTGTTTTATTATTACAGACACGTAAAAAGCAAAAAATATCGAAGTTATATGCTGTTTTATGAATAGACCGATATTCTTAGCAATCCATGGATTCTCCTTGCGGCTGCCGGGTCCATTGAGTTGCTGAGTTGGGAACTCGGGACAGTGCCTGGGACTTGCGACCCAAGTGTAGGTTTAGAAGGGGCCCCTTTTGTTGATGTACATCAACACTCACCTTCACTACCCAAGTTCCCCTCCCTGCCTAACCAAATTTGATACGAACCTACTAGTGCCGCTTTAGACATTCGTCCTAGTAATGAGCTTATTGTAGCTCTCGATAGGCCTAGATCTTTAAGTAGGTTATAGAGAGATTTTGCTGGTATACCTCTCGCTCCCACTTCCACTGCATACAAACTAACCACGTAACTGTTTTTGATTAATTCGTTTGTGAGATCATAGTATTTATTTTTCTTTATTGTGTGGTCCTTCGGTATATTTGTTGTACCGTAAATAAGTATAATCTATGTATATTTTTAGTCCGTAAAAGTGCAATATAACATAAGCTGGGAGTACCTGAACTGTGGGTATTTATTCACCTTTGCCTTTTCCACCTTTACCTCGGGGGTAAAGGCGTGATGGTATACTGTATGTATCTTATAGTTAGGGATTAATAATATATGTGCCTAAACTAATAATTAAATATCATTAGTATACCATCTAAATTTGTTTTGCAATATGTTTGGTATATACGAGTAAATGTCATACAATATACAATACAATACAAATAGTAACAAGCAAATCAAGCGACCATAGAAACATAGTAACTACGCCACTCGATAGGAGCCTTCAACAGATAGCGTACATTATTCTGTTCGTTTTAATTACATAATCTTTAAAAATAATACATACTTACAGTAACATTACATCCGGTTAGAAAAGTGGCAACTCTAGCAAAAATAATTAATTTGACATATCTTCTAGATTCCATGGAATTGGGATATGAAATTTACGTGGTGGGCTGGCAATATAATTAGAATATTTTTAGTATAAATAACTTTTCCCAAAACGGTGGAGTTTTCGAGAAAAGTGAAAAAAACTAAAAGTCATAAAAAGCGTATAAATCTGTATCTAACAAAGCTACGACTTTTATTTTGGTGCCCAAAGGGGCCTTACCGGGTGTGCTTTCAATGAACTGAACATGGTTAATAAGTATCATGGTTAGTTTAGGAGTAATATTATTTTGTAATAATATCCGGATGAAAAAAATGACCGTTTTCAAGATTTTTTTTCTCGAAAACTAGACGTGCTAGCGAAATGGGGACACAATA
Source organism: Cybosia mesomella (assembly GCA_946251805.1). NCBI lineage: Eukaryota > Metazoa > Arthropoda > Insecta > Lepidoptera > Erebidae > Cybosia > Cybosia mesomella. The sequence goes on from OX276411.1 coordinate 21,358,143, forward strand.
TCTTGCATTATAATGATCAAGTCTATAGGGTTTTGCAAGAAAAATGCGATGTCCGAAAAATGGCTCTCCTAAAACACCGTGGTCGTTTTGAAAGTGAATAGCTTTCATTTCGACAGTTCTACAAGTCAATTTGTCTTTCAAAGAAACAATTTTGATATATTATGATTTACGTGTACTTTATACTCACCCACTGGTTAAACAAGACGACACCGTTGACAGCAAAGAACTGTCCGATTTCCCAATAGTCCTGTATATGGCACGGTCTAGCGAAGATCTCAGGTCTTCTACTTCTCGCCGAGACAGCTGCAGAGCCATGATATCACCAAATAATCACGAAATTATAATTATCAACAAGAATTATATTTTATAGGTTATAAATCTAATGTCAAAGTAATACTAACTTTCACACGAAAAATATAACTCTAGGTAAGTTACTGGTATTCATTTGAATATTTATTCTCGGTTTTACATTTTAATTGGTATTGTAGTAGTATTTGGAAAATAAATATGATTCGATGAACTGACGTAAACAACGGCCATAGAGGCATAGAAATTGTCATAGACTAGTGAGTTGTGTTCTTAAATGAATTATTGAATCTACCACCATCTCCCACAATGGAACAGCTAATACAGAATAGTGGCCCTCAATAGGAATAGTCTCTTGTGTGTAAGCTACGACTTTTTGCAGTGGGGTATTAGTTTCCATTTAAAAGAGGGAAGACACCCAGAGAGGACAGTTTTTAAATGTTACTATTTGGTAGGCTTTTTTTACTATTGGTCTCATAAACATATTTGAATCTATGATAATAATTCTTTATACGCATAGCTTTTATATTAAAGGACCAATTAATATTATTTACCTAAAGTTTGTTGGGCTATCCGTAGTTAACAGTATTTAATAAATAAATCTGCAGTTAAATAATAGTATAAGTATATATACTTAAATAATATTTGATGTTTGTCTCACCATTTTAGGGAACTTGTAATTGTATTAAAAATGTAAGTCTTAAATCCCTGCGTCAAAAGAAACGAATCATATTTATTGTTAAACAGCATTGACAGCACCGCACCGCAAGTTCTTATCATAAATTCGTGCTTAATAATCAATAATACTACTTTGTGACATTAAAAACTGCCTAATAAAATAATTTAAACTCATCAGACTGACCAGCCGTTAAAATAACCTCAAAATGTCTGATGATGATGATGTTATCTTAGTAAAAAAACCAAAACATGTCCACTATGGATCCCTGGAAGAGCAGGAGAAAGCTAGGCTTGCGGCCCTCGCTGCAGCTGCTAAGGAGGGTGCAGAAGATGGCGGTGGAAAAGAATTGGGAGACATTCAAATCTCTAGTGGTAAGCATAAAGATATGAAATGAAATCTTATAATATATAAAAATCTTATGAATTTTTTTGAGTATATTTAGTAGTAAGTCTAAGTAACCTACTAAACCACTTCAGACCTATCAAATATACACAAAAAAATGTAGACTCTTTTTCATACCCTTGAACGGGATCAGCATTTCACGCGGGGTCTTTTTCTCGGGGTTAATTTCACCTAGCTGTTGCTCGCGGCTCCACCTGCGTCAAATACTCATATATTTGACTGTCTTTTATATTAAAAAATGAAGACTTGTAAATGATATTCATTCTTTTTGGGCTAGTGACTATGTAAATGGAGGTTTTTCTTTCTTCAGAATACATGGAGCTTGAAGAGGAAATGTCTCGAGACAAGAAAGCTCTTCTTGAAGAGTTTGAGAGGAGACGGAAGGCTCGCCAGTTGAATGTGTCCACAGATGATGATGAGGTATGCAGTCTTTTTTTTTTAATGCAGATTGACTTAGTTTCATATACAGCATTATCAAAAGTTGTGTTCGATCAAGAAGATAACCATATATAAAAAAAATATATAATGAAAATAAATGCACTATTGGAATTTTAGAATAAAATAGAATTTTATACTATAACTGTAGTGTTATTGGGTTTTATTAATAATAATTAACTTCAAATATATATACAACAATAACTTAAATGACTATGTACAACTAATTATAAACTAGGACGGTTGCCAGCTTGGCAATCAACCCAAACTTAAGCGTAGCGAGATTTCCTACAATAGGTCAACGTGACCGGTCGACTTTTTCCATTGATTTGGTTTTTCGGTGATTATTCCTTGATGGTAAGACCAATCTGGACATTCGACCCCTTACGACACTCAGTAATGTCTACTTGATCACCGTGGCAAATTTGCTCGAGATCAGTCAAACGGTCTCGGAGGAGTATCATTTGTTTGAAATGCAACTTTGAAACCAAAGACGCTTCGCTCGCCTTCGGCTGGCTACGCTTAATAAAAGTAAAGAAAACTGAACCTAACCTATTTACATGCATCCGCAAGAAACACAGTGTGAAAGATGTTACATTGTATTTGGGGTGTGAGCTTTGCCAATCTTTTTTTTTTTTTTTTTATATTTAGGACACGTCAATTTGACTTCACCTCGCCTGATGGTAAGCTGAAGGTAAAGTCTCAGGAAAGAGGGTCACCATTACATTGCTGATTTATTTCTCTTTTGCCGATCTAAATTTTTATCACTTACCTTTTTAACAAAGTGGTCAGGTATCTCAGCCTTGGGGTGGAAGTTGGCACCGCTGACGTTGCACTTGTGTCCCTTGAGGACGTGGAGGAGCTTGCACTCCGGGACGGACCACACCTTGCTTAGACCAGACCTGGGGATTACAAGTGGTGGTGAGACTATTATAAATGCGTTGGCGCACCTGTATAGGTGAAAACAGGTTGGGATATAGGATTCAGTAGGAGGGAGTGGAGTTAAATATATAGAATTTGTTTATAGGCAGGTATAAATCTATTACTGTTACACGCCTAAACCATTGAACCGTTTTTTTTTTTAAATTTAGGACACGTCAATTTGACTTCACCTCGCCTGATGGTAAGCTGAAGGTAAAGTCTCAGGCAATAGGGTCACCATTACGTACACGTACCATGTTAACAATGGTGGCACTCAGCTTGACGGCCTCATCAGAAGAGGATTGCCGCCGCAGCACCGCGTGACACCCACCGGTCCCACTAGTGCTGCGACCACAATCCCCCTGCCCGGCTATGCACTTGCTGACCCCTGAACGCAATCAAACCGAAATGGGATTTCTATGGAGGGTTTTTCGCAATCGCGCACGGTGGTACCCACCTGGCCGAATTTTGTGACAAATTTGTGTCATCAAATTACTACCTCTATCTACTGCCATGAATGGCATTGCCTAGTATCATAATTACCCACTATCTCCCCAAATCTAAGAATGTGACAACACCACTTATATATCCAATAATATTTAGCAGTAGTCCATTACCCCAACCCCTGCTGACTGAGCCGCCACGCTCGCTTGTGTTATTTTTTTAGGGAGGGTCTATTCTCAAAGTGGCCCTCCTGTGTTGTCATGTAAGTTTCTTCATCGACCTAAATTTTTAATTGCAATTTCTGTCTGGTAATTTGTTTAAACAATTCTTCTAAAAATGATTACTTAAACAGAACCTTATTTTGATACCTATACGTCAGGGGGTGCGGGTTCGATTCCCGCTCAGTGGAAATATTTTTATAAATGAATATGTATATTTTCATCGGTTTGGGTGTTTCTATGTATAATATTCACATACTAGCTGACCCAGCAGACTTCGTACTGCCTCAATCGATAACAACTTCCATATTTATTCACCTTTTAAACCTTCTCTGGACCTCCACAAATAATTCAAGACCAAAATTAGCCAAATCGGTCCAGCCGTTCTCGAGTTTTAGCGAGACTAACGAACAGCAATTCATTTTTATATATAAGAAGAAGAAGAAGAAGACTAGAACCCATAACACAAGCACTAGTTAATGACACGCTGATTCATTTCAAAAGAAACAGTTACTACGTAAGCGCAGCTGAAGTACCTACATATATAACGCTTTAACTGATCGGACACTAGTTTTGTGACGTATTGAATAATATAAGGATTATTTCATAGTATCAGAAGTATATCTAAAAATCTCTTATAAAACTGCTCTGTTTGGGATCTCCCCGTACTGTCCCGATTAAATAAGACACACTGTATTATAATGGTGAAACCAAACTACATCAAAGCTGTTCATAACATAAGAGGAGGGTTTAGTGCTTATAATAAAAATATATCTCATCTTCAGGTTCGAAGGAGTCTACGACAGCTCGGGGAGCCTGTGTGCTTGTTTGGTGAGGGTCCGGCTGAACGGAGAGTGAGACTAAGAGATCTGCTCAGCTAGTAAGTAGTTAACCCATTTGTGGAGACATGGATCGATTGCGTGAAAGAGAACGCGCAAACTTAATTGCGAATCTTGAAAAGTAATACAAAGTTACTTCATGAAAGTGTATTTTGTATAGCGCAGCGCATTTTCAACAAGATTCCGACGTCCATGATTAGAAACATTTAAAAAGTAAATTTATGTTTAAAGACAAGCACAAGCTGCTAGTAGCAAAATGTTACTACACTATTGCGGAATATTTAGAAGACAAAAGCATCGAATAACATTTGCTTAAGACATATTTTTTGTTACCTTTAAAGGTGTCACAAAGTTAGGTCTCTGAATTTGGTGAGATGACTTGGTATCGACAAAATATGTATTTGAAACAAAAAAAAAATTCAGGTAAAATAAAAAATAAATAAATAAATATATATAAAAAAAATGTAAAAAAAAAACACCACCAGCAACCAGCGTCACGTGACGCGAAGAGCCCGTGAGACGCACGTGGTAGGCGTGCAGTCATTCTCGCATTATTCTCCAAGCGGATGTTTGGGAAATACCTAAATCGCGACCAGCGTCACGTGTGCTCGTTGCGTCACGTGACGCTGGTCGCTGGTGGTGTTTTTTTTTACATTTTTTAATATATATTTATTTATTTATTTTTTATTTTACCTGAAATTTTTTTTTTGTTTCAAATACATATTTTGTCGATACCAAGTCATCTCACCAAAATTCAGAGACCTAATTTTGTGACACCTTATATAATATGTACGATCCACTGACTCAGGGTGCCTGATATGGTTAAATAGTAAATAATAGAACATGACTGCTTTGAATATGTGAATGATAATATGTAATAAACAAATGAATATAATGTAAAAAAAAAATTGTATATTGATATGGCTTTACAGAGTGTGGAATCTAAGATAGAAACACGCTTGTACGATACGACAACGGACTGCTGAGACGAGGTCTCGAGTTCGATCCCCAGTCGCCCCGGGCACACACCTCTGACTTTTCGTAGTTATGTGTGCATTAATAAATGTTAATTATCGCTCGCTTAATAATGTGCCCGGTAGATGGCAATAGGCTCGCCCCCTATTACATTGGGACCTTAACATAACTGGCGAATCGTGGGTGTGTAATACACCTCTGCCTACCCCTTCGGGGATACAGGCGTGAAGTTATGTTATGTTATGTTATTCCTAGACAGCACTTTTCGCCGAAAAATTTATTGATAGAAAACATTGTTTGTAGACATCTCGGTACATAGGAAGCACTGTACACAGAGATCTCTCTTCATAGACTGCACTTCTTGCCGTAAACTTTCCAGACTAGTGGTTCCGGACTGTGTTGGGGCCACAGTTCTAACCTAACCCACTTTGCTTATTTTTGGAGCCGAGCGAGGCAAGAAGTGCTATCTATGAAGAGAGATCTCTGTGTACAGTGCTTCCTATGTACCGAGATGTCTATAAACAATGTTTTCTATTAACAAAATTTTCAGCGAAAAGTGCTGTCTAGGAATAATGATCTCTATTAGCTGTGCTTTCTGTATGTAGCCGTATCCTACAAGTGTGTTTCTATCTTAAGTTAAACACCGGGCTAAACATGGCCGATCAAGTTTTTAGGGATTTTCTTTAGAAAAGCCCCATTGCTATCGAGTTGTCGTCGACGTCGTCGTTGCCAATTTTCTGTCACGGTTTTGGGTATGAAGGAGATGAGCTATCGAGTTGCTGTTTTCGGTAATAGATTCGTGCTGGGGTGAACCATTGCAAGTGTCGCGAACAACTAGGCATCTATACCATGTCGCGAAGCAACGTGGCATCTATACCATGTCGCGAAGCAACTAGGGTTCAATGTAGTAACTTAAATCTGGCTCACCAAATGGGGAATACGGGTGAGCACGCGTTTACAGCTGTTCCTGTCGCATCTCTCCAACTTTACCTGTAGGCAAAAGGATATCTGTTATTCCAAGAAGGAATAAGCTGAGCAAGGGTTCTAGGATCTCGCAGATGTCTCCATTAGACACATTTTGAGTGAACTTGCAATGTCCTCTTGACATTGCTGCAATACAAGCATATGCTGACGGACAGTTCGAATCTCATACGAGATTTAGTATCAAAAAACGTCCCTAAACCTCCGCAACTGGCCCGGAACCCAGTCGCCGTACCACGCCTGCCGGCAAGTTATGAATGTGGCTTATAGACCAGCGCGTGACATTCAGGTCACGCACCTTGTCGCGGAGTCGGCTATCACATGGTACCTTACACTCCAGAAACTCCGTGGACCAGCATGAAAATCCAGGGAGGAAACTAGATGTACATCGTCAGCTAGAAACCAAACATTAGATCCAATAAAACACTATACTCAGCTCGTCTATCCCACGCAGAGCGCTTTCGGCCTCCGACGTGCAGACAAACACGTTACGTCTCCAACGTGTAAACGAACACGCCACGTTACGGCTCCCAACGTGTAAACAAACACGTTACGTCACGTCTCCAACGTGTAAACAAATACACTTCACACTCGCGATTATAGTGGTACGAGATACTTTAAGAAAACTTGATTACACGCACACTTCTAAGGACTGTTGGGAATCTTAGGGCTCTTCACGACGCGCTGTCAACGTTTCAACTGGAACAACACCTATTGACGTTACGAAACTGAATCAAATTCAAATTCAAATATAGAACAGAATTATAGATCATAAGATCGATGATCTTACCAGGTGGTAGGATTTATACCTTGAGTAGAACCTCTTTGGAGTAGAACTCGCGGAAACTTCTGAAACCTCGCAGATCGTCCGATCGTAGCGACAGCAAGATAAAGAAAAAAAAATCCCTTGTATTCGGCTGTGCTCGTCTCAGGAATTCAACTGGTTTGTATACCATCTATGTACCTACCTATGTTTCACACTAAAGTATTTGAATTCGAACACAGCAAAGAATTTTTTGTAGACATGACTTCTGACAGGAAATTATGGAAAACAATGACATCATGTTACCCCAGACCCTTCTGAGTTGGGAATGGCCTTTGAGGTTGATGCAGGTTAACAATTGAACTCGTTTCATGTGCAGGATTTCGGTATGACAATCATCATATCAATCATTAAACTCCTACTTAGAGAGTAATCATTAATATCTTTTATTGCAGCCTCGGGGAGGACGCGATCCACAAGAAGTTAGAAGAAGAGGAAGCTCGTATAGAAAGGGACAGGGGTCGTGAAGGCACCTGGTACCACGAGGGACCCCCGGAGCTGAGGGAGGCTCGGCTGTGGATCGCCCGGTACTCACTACCGAAGGCCAAGGAAAGGTGAGTGTCTTTTTGAAGTGAAACTTCTTTAGAATCGTTGTGATTTCAAACTCGATGAAACGAAAAAAAAAGTCCATAGTTTTTTTTTTTATCAGGGACTTTTCAGAAGTTTCACTTCTACCGTGTGTGACTTGCACACACACAAACACACAATATAAAAGGCCAAAAAGGGGAAATGTGGCAAGGGTAAAAACGGGAAATGTGAAAAGGGTGGAGAGGGGAAATGTGGAAAGCGTAAAAACGGGAAATATAGAAAGGGTAAAAAGGGGAAAAGTGCAAGGGTAAAAAAGGAAAATGTGGGAAGGGTAAAAAGGGGAAATGACGCTGGGTTAAAAAACGGGAAATGTGAAAAAGGGTAAATGTGGCAAGGGTAAAAAGGGGAAAAGAGGCTTTTTCATCCAAGCACCAATCCCAATTGCCTCCTAAGCTTATACTTTGAAGCCCGGTACCCGCTCTTTTACTCCTCGTTTGTTAGGGGCCGTTCATAAGATACTCACGCTACAATCAACTTCTTTTAACCCCCTTCCCCCCTATTGTCACGCTGTGTCACACTTTCCGTGACTCTCCTGTAAATATTTCGTCACACAACTAAGACATGGAATATAATAAATATAAATAAATAAATATTGTACGACATTCTACACAGCGCTTTCTAGACCCAAAGTAAGCATAGTTTAACTAGCTTGTGTTATGGCTTCCAGAATGCGGATAAACATACTTATATACTTTCTTTTTTTGTAAATACATACATATTATACATAGAAACACCCAGATCAATGCAAATAGACATATTCATGCATGCAAATATTTGCTCTGACCGGGAATCGAACCCGCGCCTCCTATCGTAGCAGTTGAATGCACTACCGCTACGCCACAGAGGCCGTCATATCAGAAGTAGAATATATATATATATATATGTTTCTCAGGTTGACGAAGGCCCGCGAGGAACTGAAACTAGCTGGCAGTGTGCGCGCTGCTGCTAAGCAGGAGTCGCAGAGGAAGGCGTCTGCCATGTCCATATATTGCAGTCAGGTAAGTTAAAAGTGCAGGTCAAAAGCACTCGAAACCGGCGGGCTTGCATGAAAGGTTTAATGACAGTGGAGGGAGCTCGTGAAGTATGGACAGAAGCAGATGGCGGGCTGTTGTCTCTGCCTACCCCGGAGGGAAAAAGTCGTGAGTATATGTATGTATGTAAGTTATACCAAGCCTTTTTAGGGTTCCGTTGCTTAATGGCAAAAAAGGAACCTTTATAGATTCGTCATGTCTGTCTGTCTGTCCGTCCGTATGTCACAGCCACTTTTTTCCAAAACTATAAGACCTACGCTGTTGAAACTTGGTAAGTAGATGTATTCTGTGAACCGCATTACGATTTTCACACAAATTTAGAAAAAAAAAACAATAAATATTGGTGGTTCCCCATACTTAGAACTGAAAGTCAATTTTTTTTTTCATCAAACCCATGCGTGTGGGAAATCCGAAGGGATTTCCGCACGAAAAAAAAGGTAGCTCGGTCAGAGTATTCCCTCTGTAAGGAAGGGCTGGATGTTGAGTTGTTGTTTCAGCCTTCATCTTTACCATCTAGAGATTAGTGTCTCTTTGTTCACAGATAGGAGACACGCGACCTATAAGTTTCTGCAGGTTCAGCAGTGACAGTAAGATGTTGATCACAGCTAGCTGGTAAGCAGTCCATGTTATTTTAGGATTGTCAGCATCTGGGATGGTGGCCCGTATCTCCTGAACTTCACCTCAGCTTCTCACCATCTAGGGGAGTGCAGTCAATTGACAGACTGAATATAAAAAAAAAAATATTAATATGGGTAATGCCCCTAAAATCCTGTGAATCGATTGTGGTCATAATTCTAAATATTCCCACTTCCTTTAAGAAAATCTAATCTAAAGTTAAATTAATGTACCCCCTAAAGAAAATCCAGTATGATGCCCCCCTCCTCACACAATAAATGTTCCTGTACAGTGGTCCCTCCCCATCTAAAGGAAATCTTCTATATACCCCTCTCCCAACCTGTGCGCGCCTCCCCTTAACCTGTTAACCCCCCCCCCCCCACCGGTATTGGTACCCCAACTCTAAAAGACACCTGTACAACCCCTCCACCCCATACAAAAGAAATTTCGTGTATTCCCCCTCGAAGAGAATCCTTAATATTCCGCACCTCCCTATAGGAAATTCTATATAAAGTAACTAGTCGTTACTCGTGGCTCCGCCCGCATTGATGTCGGTTGTAGCGCGTGAATGAACACAGGTTTAAATTTCAAAACCGCCTATAATACAAAGTTTCATGGTTTCGAAAATTACGAACTTTTATACGAACTTTAATCACCTATTTGAACGTCTTCAAGCGAACCCTGGGGTTATCCTTTCGAGGGCTTATCCGGGGTGCACACTTTTGGAGGACACCGTGTGGTTTTAGTCGGTCCGATTCCGACACGCCCATCCTATCGTTGGCATTGTAGAGGTGAAAGCCCGTGGGGGTTTCCATACGTTAAAAAAAAGACCCCTTCAAGCTTGTTGGTTCGTTTATGTTTTTCCCAATCTCTAGTCCATCTCTGTACCTGTCCTTCACTGGTGGTACTGCTGGTACTGGTGGTAGAAATTTGATGACACAAATTTGTCACAAAATTCGGCCGGGTGGGTACCACCGTGCACGATTGCGAAAAACCCTCCATAGTAATCCAATTTCGGTTTGATTGCGTTCAGGGGTCAGCAAGTGCATAGTCGGGCATACATGGTACGTGTATGTAATGGTGACCCTCTTTCCTGAGACTTTACCTTCAGCTTACCATCAGGCGAGGTGAAATCAAATTGACGTGTCCTAAATATAAAAAAAAAACGGTTCAGTGGTTTAGGCGTGTAACAGGCAGAGTTACTCTGGGATTTATAATATTAGTATAGATTTATACCTGCCTATAAACAAATTCTATATATTTAACTCCACTCCCTCCTACTGAATCCTATATCCCAACCTGTTTTCACCTATACAGGTGCGCCAACGCATTTATAATAGTCTCACCACCACTTGTAATCCCCAGGTCTGGTCTAAGCAAGGTGTGGTCCGTCCCGGAGTGCAAGCTCCTCCACGTCCTCAAGGGACACAAGTGCAACGTCAGTGGTGCCAACTTCCATCCCAAGGCTGAGATGCCTGACCACTTTGTTAAAAAGGTAAGTGATAAAGATTTAGATTGGCAAAACAGAACATGTAGGACAGGACTTGAACCCGCGACCAGTCCCTTACAGGGGGGATGCTCTGACCAGCTGAGCTATAAGAAATTATAAACGTCTTAAGGCGACGATGAAGCCATCTACCGTAATTCTTGCGAACTACGGAAACAATGAATAACTTTACAGTCATTTTTAAACATTGCATTTTTTTTTCTTCTTTATATTAAATCTTTAGAAAAAAGTACGCATACAAAATGCTTAAATTTCGTGGGTGTTTTGGCCCCCCCCCCCCACCAAGACCTCCATGGACAGACCATATACATTATGATTGGATTTTTTTTTAAAGAAACTGCTTAGAAATTACTAATATTCCCCCTAACCCCTCCAGCTAAGCTAAATTGCTTGTGTTAGGAGTGAGTTCACGTCGGTAGTGTAATGGCCAGGATTCGAACCTGGGGTCTTTCAGTCGTCAGGCCGACTCCTTAACCACTAAACTACCGACGCGACGCTTCAATAGATTGGAAGTCAATATTTGCTGGAGTTTTTGGGCAATTCCGTCCTAAGGTATACCCCAGATCTTGGTCATTACCATTTCCCAAGTGCTTACCCCAGGTTCTGGGGTAATTTTGTCGGCCTCTGTGGCGTAGCGGTAGTGCATTCGACTGCTGCGACATGCGCTGTGTAGAATGTCGTGGAATATATTTAATTACTTTGGAGTATGGGTTTCGCTCTCCTGGTCCTCTTGATTGGTTTATCTTGGCTTTAACGAGAGCGAATATGCAGGTGAGGTACGCTTCAGCTCCGGAGATGTTGGTGGATGTGTATGCAACCGGGAATTAAGCTGGCATGAAGAAAAGTACGATTAGGTACTAATAATATGGCGCGTCGCAGGCGACTTGGCCGCCAGAGGTCGCTCAACGACCTCCGTCCTTCATGAGCGCAGGCCTGGGGGTGGCAGGTGAGGCCGCCTGTCACCCCAGCAGAAGCAGGCTGGGGCGGCGGAGCGACTAGCGCCCCTCCCCCAAACCGGGGCAAGACGGGGACACCGTGGTTCCCAAACCCGAGAGGGCCACCTTACACCTTGGTTTGAAGACCCGAGACGGCGTGCAATTTTAGTCGGTTCAAGCCCGACTTAACCTCCCCCGCTGGCTGGCGGGGGGGTTTCTAAGGGAATTTCCGCACGAAAATAAAAGGTATTATTAATATTGCTAAGCTACGTTTTGTTATTATATTATTTAAGTTAACCGAGTCCAAAGATAAAGAAACTCCAGAGGAGGGAGCCCCCCCGCCCCCAGAGGAGTCGGACGCCATGGAGCTGGTGGAGGGCGGGTCGGAGGCCTGCACCATGGCCACCTGCGCCTACGACGGCTCCGTGCATTTGTGGAACTTCGTGAGGTATGAATTAAATACTGTAGTGATATTTGACTGTTTGTTTCGCCGAGAATACGATTATGACGTCAGAGATGGTTGATTTTATTGATTCTGGTATGGTGGTAATTTTTGCTTATTTTTCAAAAATAATTACTTCATCTGACATAGTTTTCGTTACATGTATTGTACAAGTACTTACATTTTTTTTCCGTGCGGAAATCCCCTCGGATACCCCCCCGCCGGGCAGCGGGTGAGGTTATGTCGGGCTTCAACCGACTAAAACCGCCCGCCGTCTAGGGTTTTCAGACGCTGGGGTGACAGGTTGTCTATAAGGCATTTCCCTCGCACCCGGATTCGAGTTAGCCCGCTCGGGTTTGGGAACCACGGTGTCCCCGTCTTGAACCGGTCGGGGGGAGGGGGGGGGGGCTAGTCGCCTTTCAAGTCATGCTTATGAATGTATACATGGTACTGACAACCAAAAAAAAAACATTTTTTAAACTACTGTCTGTTTGTTTTGAATAAGGTAATCTCTGGAACGGTGGGGCCGACTTTGACGGGAATTTCATGTAATCATTTAATCATCATTTATTTGCGAATACAGGTACAATTAGGTATTACATAGCTTGATTGGGGTGTGTGTTGGGTAACCTCCTCGAGTGTCGCTCCGATTCCGATCCCGCTGCAGTCCGGGGGGAACGGAATCGGAGCGGCCGGTACACCCTGGGCGGCGGTCAATGGCTTCCCCTTCACCCCTTCATAGGGTTGGCATTGATCGTCGGCCAATACCCAACGTGGCGGGAACACATCGCTCTCCGTACTCCTCTGCTTTCAGAGGAGACAGGATGAGCGATGCTGTTAGTGGTGAGATGGCCCAGGGTCAGCCGGGGTGCGAGGGATATGCTCTATGGGTAACCTTACACCCCGGCGTCTGAAGACCCGAGACGGCGTGCGGTTTTAGTCGGTGCAAGCCCGACATAACTGCACGAAGGGATTTCCGCACGAAAAAAAAAAAAAAAAAAAAAGGTATTACATAGCATTAAAAAATTTGGTCACTCCGTATTCCACCCACAAGGCATGCAAATTTTCAATTCACTGGTAGATAGTTAACATTTCAAGGCGTAACATAGCCCACTTTAATTTTAGGAAAAGAATTAGATCTAAGTACACGCGGGCAAAGTCGCGGTTACGGCTATTCCAATCTATGATTGGTTAATTGGCGGTCTTCGCGGTCTCGCTCCACACAAACAAGCTTGGATATGAACTGTTTGCTCTCTCTCTATGCTACTCAAACGAAATATTGTAATTAGGTTTAATTAGTAAACATGTTTGTAAATAGACCAAAAAAAAACAGCCCGCTGAGTTTCTTACCGGAGTCTTCTCAGGACAGGGTCGCGTTTCGAACCAGGTTACATTTTTTATGACGTTTTGTAAGTGCCGTATTAATGGTCTATACAGAATAAATGGTTTTTGACTTCGACTTTGACTTTACCACCTCCAAAGAGACCTTAAAACGTGTTCTGTGTAGGTCGAGTACATTGTCACGAAGTTTGCCGGCCATTATCGGTCAGTAATGTCGTGTCCAGTATCTTCGCTGACAATTCAGGACAGAAATACTGTCACGCTAATATTATTAATGTGAAGTGTGTTTGTATGTTTGTATGTTTGTTACTCAATGGGGTGTGTTCAGAAGAATCGTCGGTAGCTTAGGGGTTAATTAGTCGACCCTACTATCGAGAAGTCCCGGGTTCGGATCCTGGCCATTACACTACCGAGGTGAACCCACTCTTAACACAAGCAATTAAGCTTAGCTGGAGGGATTAGGGGAATATTAAAAAAAAATTGTTGGATATGATGCTCACGGCCACATTCTATCATCGCACCGCTCGCCACAGACAGGGAATCCATCCTCACACGTTGCGACCGGAGACGGTGCGTACAGTTAGATATGAGAGGCACTTCATTCCGCGCACCCTCAGGCTGTGGAATAATCTCCCTGCTGTGGTTTTCCCAAGCGACTACAATATGGGGTTCTTCAAGAAGGGCATTAGAAGGTTTTTACAAAGTCGGCAGCGCGAGTAAGACGCCTCGCATAGTCTGCATACGTCTATAGGCCACAGTAACCGCTTCCCATCAGGTGAGCCGTGTGCTTGACTGCCATCTGAGTGGTATAAAAAAATCGCGATTAACCGCTGAACGGTTCTGCCTGAATATAATTCTTAAGGCTTTCTCGTCTGGCGTTGCATGTAGAATATACTGCTTCCGGGCTGTTCGGCCGTGGTCCATAAGAAACTTATGTTCCAAACGTTCCGTCGATCACCGCAGTGGACATCTTCAGTGGTGGCGTATTTAGTAGTAGTTCTATCTGAAATTTGGAACAGGGATAGATTGTATTCTGGAATAACATATAGGCTATATACTTTTTGTCCCTGGAATAAGTTCCCATGGGTTGCGGGGACGGGACCCGACCCCACGCGGGCGCCCCAGTAAAGTGGTATTGTTGCAGCGAGTCCCCGCTGGCGTCGCTGGAGGGCCACGGGCCGGCGCGGGTGGCGCGCGTCGAGTTCCACCCCTCGGGCCGCTTCCTCGCCACCACCGTCTTCGACCACTCCTGGCGGCTCTGGGACCTGGAGACAGGTAAGCGACCGCCGGCATTGGCTAGTAGCATAGCTGGCTGTTGGGACAAACATTGTGTAATCTATATTAATATCTACAAAGCTCAAAACTGTCTAGGGATATTTTACATTTATAGATATAATTTAAAAAAATATTAATTCAACATGGCAACACGTTTTAAAATCTTTTTTTGAAGTGAAAACTTCTTTAGCGCCTTTGTGGACTTTTTTGTAATGGGTAAAAAACATTAAATTCGCGTCAGGATCGTGCAGGTCACGTGTCCTGATTCGAAAATTCGTAAGACGTTTGCAGACAAATATAGGAGCGCTAATTTCACACTGTACTTAACAACTTTGGTGGCGCGTTCGTCTAATGAGTGGTCGTTGACTTCGTGAAGACTGAGATCGATTCCGACCGAGGCCCAAGAAACACTTTTTGTCATCATATAACTTTTTGTAATATTTAATCTATTTTGTGCCATAAATATACTGATATAAAATGGAAATTAAACAAAGTGCATCTATTACTACATAAATGATAGTACTTTTATACTGATGATTAAAGCAATTCGTGCAATTTTTTTCCCTAACCATTCCAAAATATCAAAAATGCACAACGTTAATATTCAAGTTTTCACTTCTACCGGCACTCCCGGAGTGCAACCCGTCGTTTTTTTTAAATTTAATTTTGATATCAAAAATAAAAATGTGCCGTCAACAATTTGGTATGTATTAAAAACAGTTTTCCAGAATTCATATTTGTTTTAATTATTTACATCTATTTGTAAACTATCCCTAAACAATGTTGATATGTGTATATCTGTAAGCTGAAGAGTGTGTTGTTTGTTTGAGTTGTAAAAAGCGGCAATAGCCCAGTGGCGTACGTAACGGAATGCTGAGACGGTCTCGAGTTCGATCCCCAGTCGCCCGGACACACTTCTGACTTTTCGTATTTATGTGTGCATTAATGAATGGTAATTATCGCTCGCTTAATATTGTGCCCGGTAGATGGCAATAGGCTCGCTCCCTATTACATTGGGACCTTAACATAACTGGCGAATCGTGGGTGTGTAATACACCTCTGCCTTCCCCTTCGAGGATAAAGGCGTGAAGTTATGTTATGTTATAAAGAGTTTGTTTGTTTGGTTAAACGCGCTAATCTCAAGAACTACTGGCTCGAATTGAAAAAATCTTTCTGTGTTGGATAACCCATTTATCGAGGAAGGTTTTAAGCTATATATCATCGCGCTACTACCCAAGAGAGCGGAGTAGTAATCATTAATGTCAACAAATCCAGCAGCCTCCAATACATTTTATGAAAACTAACAAATTACCGCCATGTATGGGTTAACGTAACGGGGAATCAAAGTATGCCACGGGCGAAGCCGTGGAGCACAGCTAGTTATTTATAGTCCGAATGATGATTGTAATAAATTAAATTTTTACACAATAATAATGTGCCCGGTAGATGGCAATAGGCTCGCTCCCTATTACATTGGGACCTTAACATAACTGGCGAATCGTGGGTGTGTAATACACCTCTGCCTACCCCCTCGGGGATACAGGCGTGAAGTTATGTTATGTTAAAATGATTGTCACATGATATTGTCAGAAGTTTAGGCGAATGTCACACATTGAAATAAAACTACTCGTTAACGGTTTCTATCGCGTAACGGATTCTTCTTTCGCGATTTATTTACTGCTGAAAAGCAACCGAAACGTCGGGTTCAATGTAAAATATAAAATAACATCAAATAAATCGCGATAGAATCTGTTTAAAAGTAGTTTTATTTCAATGATTGTAACATCATTCATTGCTTCCGTTAGTTCACAAGACATACGGTAGATGGCTCCATCGTCGCCCGAGACACATAATATATCGGAAAATTGCGAATATATAGGACGTGTCTAGGTAGCTCAGTTGGTAAAGTTATTTCTCCTGGCCGCGGGTTCAAGTCCTGCCCCGGATGTTCACACTAATTGCTTAATTGAATAGATAAGTATAAATTTGTTCTGTAATGTTTCAGCTACGGAGGTGCTTCACCAAGAAGGCCACGCCAAGCCAGTGTACAGCATAGCGTTCCAGGGGGACGGCTCGCTTGCTGTCACGGGGTGAGTACTGTGACGTCTGGGGTCTGGCGTCACAATTCCTCGTGTTAATGAAATGATAAACACAAGTATTTATATTTATAATTGCATTTATTTTTCACATAAAATTCTTATATCGAGTTTTAGGGGATTTTACACGAGTTTATTAGACTTTAAGCGAACTGTAGAGAGTCGCGGATTCTGCTCAAGGATTGAGCCTACAATCACTTTACTTGGAACTCTCTTCGTACGGCGGGTCGTGGCCGGAGCCCCCGGTCACCCGCTGTCACCAACCTGTTCGCCAAGCCAATAGTTTTTCTATTCTACTTTTTGTATTTTAAAACAATTTATTTTTAATCTCTGACACATGATGGCCAGGAAACTATCTGTAGTGCTCGAACGAGGGGACGCTACAGTACTCACCGTCTCCCTAGAAATGGTGTATGATGTAAAGTCAACGACAAAAAAACCTTTTATTACATTGAAATGCATGAACCTTTATTTTCCGTGCGGCAATGCCCCGGGATACCCCTCCACCGGCTAGCGGGGATGATTATATCGGATTCGAACTGACTAAAACTACATAAACCTAATAATGAATACGGGTGCGCATTGTCTTACATAACTTTTCAACTCCTATCATCGGAGGTCTGAAAATGTTTCTCATACCATTTAAAATTATGATCGTTATTCATAAAAAATATTAAAAGTAAATATTAAAAAACATAATCATTTAAATTCATAATATCACAAATCATACACTTAGTTTTTAGGGATTTTCTTTAGAAAAGCCCTATTGCTATCGAGTTGTCGTCGACGTTGTCGTTGCCAATTTTCTGTCACGGTTTTGGGTATGAAGGAGATGAGCTATCGAGTTGCTTTTTTTTTCGGTAATAGATTCGTGCTGGGGTGAACCATTGCAAGATAAAAAAATAATCGCAAAAAATCGCAAAAAATAAAAAATAAACGCAAAATCGAAAATCCCTTGTATTCGGCTGAGCTCGTCTCAGGAATTCAATTTGTTTTTAAATAAAATATTTTTTTTTGATTTACACTATTATTAATTTATATTTAAATTTAATATTGAAATTTTTAACACTATTCTTAATTTAAATTTATTAAAACTTATTTTCTATTTTTTTAGTTCGGTTTTCTATAAAAAGCGTATTTTTTAGTTTTCTTAAACTATTATTTATTTCCTACTTTTTAGTTTTGTTTATTCATAAATAAATTTAAACGCTCCCAACTATTTCAGAGTTTATAATGTGATATTATTCCCTACTCCGTGATACAAAGTTGACGGGATAGATGGCGCTGTTATCAAATATTTACAGAGCTGTCAGTAAATATTTCGCGAATTCATTAGTGTAAATTATTTAGCAAATTGAAAAATTGAATAATTTTATCAATTTAGTGTATTGTCATCGGTCCTCGATAAATCTACAAAGTTTGAACGAAATCTGGCCGTTTAAAGTGGGTCAAAATCACACCCAAAGGAGTCGGTTACAAACAAGCATACAAACAAACATACAGGTGAAGCTATTATAAAGTGTATAAAAACTTTAAAACATACATAACATATACTCACGCCTATATCTCCGAAGGGGTAGGCAGAGGTGCTAGCACCCACGTTTCGCTAGTTTATGTTTTAGGTCCCAATGTAATAGGTGGCGAGCCTATTGCTATTAACCGGGCACTTATAAACCTGCGATAAATACACACATAACTTCGAAAAGCATCGAAAAGTCATTGGTGTGCGCCATGGTAATACCTGGGATCGAACCCGAGACCTCGTCTCAGCAGTCCTTTACCCATACCACTAGGCCACCGCGGTTTTATAAACTTTAAAACGTGGTAAAAACTTTAAAAGGGTAATCGAATTTAGGCGGTTTTGCAACAAGAGAATCGGCTCCAGCCTTTCAAATGTATTCCAAATAAAAGAAATCAAATTACGTCATGCACAAAATGAAAGCGACAGAAGCAAAGTTATATAAATAGTGAAAAAGAAACTTAGTGTCAACGAATAAGGTTGGTTTTCACTAACCTTAGGAACTTTTTACTACTCTAATGCTTTCATATTTTCACGCAATTTTGAACGTCAAGGTGAGATTGTACTCATCATCAACTTTTGAAACTTTATCGCAATGTAGCATCACCTAGTTTTGGCACTTTGTAGCGTCACCTACTTTTGACACATGCATATGGTCATCAACTTTTGACGCTGACTGTACTTAGATACAAAGTGTCACCATCTAGCATCGAGTAGAATTATATTTAGAGGCACTGAGGCTGAGAAGACCACGCCTATTGTGGTGACATCAGGGCCTAGTCGAGAATCACATTTGCTTTGACAAACTCCTCTCTGCGCTTGCTCTGTGGGTGATACCACATGTTGCCAGCGAGTAATAAATCACATAACACCGTATCTACCATCGTTATCTCCGACGATCTCTGTGGCATAGTGGTAGTGCGTTCGACTGCTAAGTCAGAGGTCACGGGTTCGATTCCCGCTCAGTGCATATATGTATATTTGCATTGGTCCGGGTGTTTCTATTTATAATATAAATGTATTTACAAAAAAAAAAAGTTTATTCGCATTCTAGAACCCATATGACAAGCCCATATGCTTAGTTTGGATCTAGATGGCTATGTGTAATTTGTGTTTTTTTTTTATTGAATTGCCGTGAATAGTTTGTATATTTCATTCATACCAAACTACCCATCCCCAGCGGCATGGACGCGTTCGGGCGAGTGTGGGACCTGCGCACGGGCCGCTGCGTGATGTTCCTGGAGGGGCACCTGGGCGGGGTCCTGGGGGCCGACTGGTCCCCCGCGGGGCACCAGCTGGCCACGGCGGCGGCCGACCACGCCGCCAAGCTGTGGGACCTGCGGCGGCGGCTCGCGCTCTACACCGTGCCTGCGCACACGCACCTGCTCAGCGGTCAGTGGCAGTCGCTCGCAGCTTCACTATTCCATTGTAACATTACGTTACATTTCATTTAAAATACTTACAGCTATTATACTCATATTCGTAAATAATGAAACAGCTTAAGGCTTAAGTTTTCACAAGTAACAATTTTACCGCCCTAGATGTTCTCTTTTTCCGATCTCAAGCTATAGAAAAAGTAAGCATACTAAATGCTTAAAAATTTCATTGAATTAATTAGGCGGAGTAATCAAGAAACAATGTTTAAAAATGATTGTAAAGTCATTCATTGTCATCCGTAGTTCGCAAGAATTACGGTAGATGGCTCCAGCGTCGCCTTGAGACGTATATAATATATCGTAGAATTTCGAATATCTGGGACGTGTCTAGGTGGCTCAGTTGGTGAGCATTCCCCCTGTAAGGGACTGATCGCACGTTTAAGTCCCGTCCTAGATGTTCTCTTTTTCTAATCCAAATCTATAACCATTTTTTTGCAAACTGTTAAGGTTTCTGCGAAGTAGAATGCAAAGGCCTCTCCACCTAGAGTGGTACAGACACCCTCAGAAATTGTTGAATATTAACATACTTACAAACTATCAGCATATTCTTAGCGTTATCCTCGGTTGAATAAATAAATAAATAAATATTCAATGACATTCTACCTTTCTAGTCCCAAAGTAAACATAGTTTAAATAGCTTGTGTTATGGGTTCCAGAATGCGGATAAACATACTTATATACTTTTTGAAGTGAAAACTTCTTTAGCGGCGTTGTGCACTTTTTTTGTAATGGGTAAAAAAGGTTAAACTCACGTCAGTAAACACGTGACCTGATTGTAAGACAAGAAATATAGAAGCGCTAATTTCACACTCTACTTAACAACCTTGGTGGCGCTTTCGTCTAATGAGTGGGTGTTGACTTCGTCAAGACTGAGATCGATTCCGACCGAAGCCCATGAAATACTTTTTGTCATCATATAACTTTTTGTAATATTTATTATATTTTGTGCTATAAATCTATTGATATAAAATAGAAATTAAACAAAGTGCATCTTTTAATGAAAAGAGTGACGAAGGAATAACGGAAGAAAATGAGCGAGTACTTTATAAATATATTGGCGATGATGGTTCTGGTAATAATGATGGTGAAAAAGTCATTGAAATTATGGATGGAAGTTGATTTTTCTGAGAGATTTTAATGTTATATAATTGTAATAGTTCTGAAGTGTTAAATTTTTTGATACCTTGTATTATCGAGAAGTAGTCTTAAAGCTTCTAACCCATATAAATTGTTATGTTTGTGTACGATAGCGCAATATATGAATATTGTATGTTACCACATAAATGATAGTACTTTTATACTGATAATTAAAGCAATTCGTGCAAAATTATTCCCTAACCATTCCAAAAATGCACAACGTTAATATTCAAGTTTTCACTTCTGCCGGCACTCCCGGAGTGCAACCCGTCGTTTTTTTTTGTAAATACATACATATTATACATAGAAACACCCAGACCAATGCAAATAGACATATTCATGCGTACAAATATTTGCACTGAGCGGGAATCGAACCCGCGCCCCCTGTCGTAGCAGTCGAAGGCACTACCGCTACGCCACAGAGGCTTCCACCTCGGAGCCCATGGTTCACTTACTCCTCCTGTTTTCGGTTAGACTTCACGGCTTTTATGGTACCGACTACCGTGTCACTACTTAACCCTGCGATCTTTTTAATAGAATCTTGTCACTTAATTACTATTACTCTTAATTAAAAAACATAACATAAACTCACGCCTATATCCCCGAAGGGGTAGGCAGAGGTGCTAGCACCCACGTTTCGCCAGTTTATGTTTTAGGTCCCAATGTAATAGGTGGCTAGCCGATTGCCATTAACCGGGCACTTATAAACCTGCGATAAATACACACATAACTTCGAAAAGCATCGAAAAGTCATTGGTGTGTGCCATGGTAATACCTTTTTTTTTTTTTTTTTTTTATCGTTCGGAAATCCCTTCGGATACCCCCCCGCGCGCCAGCGGGGGCGGTTATGTCGGGCTTGAACCGACTAAAACCCGAGACCTCGTCTCAGCAGTCCTTTACCTATACCACTAGGCTACCGCGGCTCTTAATTATTATTCTTTTGTATTATTTACTAGTATTCCTGGTAACACCTCCATCCAAGTTATATTAGTTTCGGCTATGTACGTCAGTATACCGTCCACCAAACGCCGTCTACACAACTTAGACCACCGCCCAAAAGGCGCTTCCCTCGCACCCCGGCTGACCCACGGCCATCTGCAGACCGAGCGTCTAGCGCACATAAACCTGCGAAATAATTTTGTTTAAAGATTTAGATCGGAAAAAGAGAACATCTAGGACGGGACTTGAACCCGCGACCAGTCCCTTACAGGGGGAATGCTCTGACCAACTGAGCCACCTAGACACGTCCCAGATATTCGAAATTCTCCGATACATTATTACGTCTTAAGGCGACGTTGGAGCCATCTACCGTAATTCTTGCGAACTACGGAAACAATGAATAACTTTACAGTCATTTTTAAACATTGTTTTTTGATGACTCCGCCTAATTTAATTTAATTAATTTTGTTCACTCAATATCATCACAGTGATGCCGTTAGTGCGATTATCCCTCCTCGTTTTGGTTGGGCCCCAACCCCTACTATTCCTTACTTACTGGCTCGCAAGTGAGGTTGACTTTTGAAGATCATGGTGGAGCCCCCCCCCCCCTGAAATATTCAACTAATTGGCAATGTACGTCAGTAACGCAAAATGACAGGTTAGCGAATTGTCAGGTGTTAGTAAGTAATAGGTAGTAAGTGACATTGGGGTGCTTGGTTGGGGACCTCCACGCGGTGCACCCTGGGCAACGGAGACGGCAGCGCCTCTCTCCTAGGGCGGGGGAGACGCTGCCGCCTACGGCCAACTCCGACCAAGGCGAGGACGGCCCTGTTAAGGGCTGTTCGGAAGCTTTCCACGTGTCCCTCTGATTAGCAGATGGCTCAGTGGAGAGCAAGTAAGGGGGCCATCTCGAAACCAGAGATGGCCCAGGGTCAGTCGGGGTGCGAGGGATATGCTCTATGGGTAACCTTACACCCCGGCGTCTTAAGACCCGAGACGGCGTGCGGTTTTAGTCGGTGCAAGCCCGACATAACCGCCCCCGCTGGAGACCCCCCGCTCTCCAGCGGGGGCGGTATCCAAAGGGATTTCCGCACGAAAATAAAACATTACATGAAATCGTTTCCATTCCAGATGTGAGATTCCAAAAGACCCACGGCCACTTCCTGCTGACGTCGTCGTACGACAAGAGCGCCAAGCTGTGGTCCAACCCCGCCTGGCACCCCCTCAGGACGCTCTCCGGCCATGACAATAAGGTACGTCGACACTGTCCTGGGGGTGGTAGGTGAGGCCGCCTGTCACCCCAACAGAAGCACGACGGGACGGTGGGGTGACTAGCGCCCCCCCCTCCTATTTCCGGGGTAAAATGGGGACACCGTGGTTTCCAAACCCAAGGGGGCCATCTCGAAACCAGAGACAGGGACAGTCAGGGTGCGAGGGAAATGCCTCAACCTTACACCCCGGCGTCTGAAGACCCGAAAAGGCGTGCGGTTTTAGTCGGTTCAAGCCCGACATAATCTCCCCCGCTGACCGGCAGGGGAGTATCCGAGTATCCAAGGGGATTTCCGCACGAAAAAAATAAAGTAACATCGCCACTGAAGCTCGTGAGTACAGGTAACGTTTAGAGAAAAATGAACTCCAAACTGTCGCAATAAGTCTCAAAATTGAGTTAGTGAGCTAACTGTAGGGAATTATGATAATAAGTTACTATTGACAACTTTAACTCGTGAGTATAGGCAACGTTTAGAGAAAAATAAACTCTAATCTGTGGTGATAAGATTCACTATTGACTGAGTTTACTAAATTATAGGAATATTGGTGTTGTAATCTTCCAGAACATTATGGAGAACTCTTAGTACAGTCAGGTCATCATCAGCTTTCACCTTTCTTTTTTTCTTGACTTTTATGCGACTTTCATGGGAGCAACTGCTGTCTAACCTCAAAACCCCGAGAGCTGCGCCTGCGCCAGACTCGTCCAGCATGTTTACCGGCTTGCTGGTACCCCCATACTGTTCATATGTATGTTTTAAAGTATTATTGCCCCCCCGCAGGTGATGAGCACGGACATATCCTACGACAGCAAGTACATCGCCACGTGCTCCTACGACCGCACCTTCAAGCTGTGGGCGCCCGACCTCGCCTGACTCCATACACTACTGTCCCTCCCCTGGGCCTTCTCTCGACTGCTATCAGACGTCCACAACCCACTGGCGATGTCGAAGTTCTGCAGTTAGACCAGTTGTCGGACTTTTATCAGTTAGCCAACTGCAGCCCATTGCTGGTCATAGGGCCTTGACCATTGTGCGCCGTAACACTACTGTATATAATATAAGTTTATTGAAATAAATGTTTCATTTTCAGAAGAGCATAGCGTTTCATTGGTCGCACACCGAGCGTTTGGAAGTGAAACTTCTTTAGAATCGTTGTGATTGCAAACTCGATGAAACGAAAAAATAAGTCAAGGGTAAAATGGGGAATTGTGTAAAAGGTAAAAAGGGGAAATGTGGCAAGGGTAAAAAAGGGAAAATGTGACAAGGGTAAAAAGGAGAAATGAGGCAAGGTCTTTTTATGTGGAATTCTCTTCGGATACCCCCTTCCTCCCCCCCCCCTCGGTCAGCGGAGGTGGTTATGTCGGACTCCAACCGACTATAACGGCACGCCATCTCGGGTCTGCAGATGCTGTTGTGTGAGGTAGCCCATAAGGCATTTAGACGAGCGAACATAGACCTGCGAAATAATTTAGGTCCGTCAATATCATCAGAGCCGTTGGCTTGGCCTTTGAAGATCTTGCTGGAGACCCCCTCATCTTTAACTTAACTCCAAATAAATCGGATCGGAAGCGGTTACCGTGGCCTATGGATGTGTGCAACACTAAAGGCGTCACACTCGCACTGCCGACCCTGTAAAAACCTTATTGAAGAACCCCATATTGTAGCCGCTTGGGAAAACCACAGCAGGGAGATCATTTCACAGCCTGAAGGTGCGCGGAATGAAGTTCCTAAAAAATCATTTAATAAGGGCTAAGCATTATATGCTCGCAGAAGGAGGTGGCGGTGGCGGATGGAAGGTTCAGAACTCTCCGGCCCGCCGAGCCGCAACATGCCCGCCGCGCGTCGCAGGCGACTCAGGCGCGCCTCCATGGCGCAGGCCTGGGGGGGCGGGTGAGGCCGCCTGTCCCCAGCAAAACCAGGCCGGGACGAGCCCCCCGCAAACCGGGGCAAGACGGGGACACCGTGGTTTCCAAACCCGAGGGGGCCATCTCGGAACCAGCGATGGCCCAGGGTCAGTCGGGGTGCGAGGGATATGCTCTATGGGCAACCTTACACCCCGGCGTGTTAAAACCCGAAACGGCGTGCGGTTTTAGTCGATTCAAGCCCGACATAACCGCCCCCGCTGGCCGGCGGGATTTCTGCACGAAAAAAAAAAAAATTGGGCCGCAACCCGCCAGGCGCCATACCCAACCGGGGGCGTTCTCAACGTCCCTGGCTGGGTATTGCACCCGACGGGCCGCGACCCGACGGTTGAACATCGGATGTTGTATAAATGTTAACCAGCCCACAAACTTCGATAGCGCGATTCAGAATCGATAGTTCTGAAGTATATAATAATAATGTTTATTTACTTCTCTCACAAGATACAACGGTTACAATCCAACATGTGTGTGTAACTTTGTTCCTTAGCGAGAGCTGGAGTCTGTAATAGGTACAAAACCTGTATTACATAACTAGGAATTCAGTGGCTAAAATAAGACATCTTACTACGGTCGCGCGCTTAGCTAAGGCCGCGCGCTCGTCAAACTGTTTTTCGGTGATTACTCCTCAATGGTACATTGTATTTGAACAGTTGACCCCTCTAAACACTCAGCGGTGTCTACACTATCACCATGGCAAATTTGGTCAATATCGGTATTGTGGTTCCGGAGGAGTACAGTCTCGACCAAACGGCTTAGCCACGTATAAGAGCTTCGCTTCGCTCAGCTCAATTACTAACTGATGCCCGCGGCTCCGCCTGGGCGAAGGTCGGTTATTGTTTTTAGGTATTTTCTTTAGAAAAGCCCTATTGCTATCGAGTTGTCGTCGACGTCGTCGTTGCCAATTTTCTGTCACGGTTTTGGGTATGAAGGAGATGAGCTATCGAGTTGCTGTTTTCGGTAATAGATTCGTGCTGGGGTGAACCATTGCAAGATAAAGAAAAAATCGCAAAAAAAAAAAACGCAAAATCCCTTGTATTCGGCTGAGCTCGTCTCAGGAATTCAACTTGTTTGGTGATATCATCACACGCAGATTTTATAAGTCTGACCAAGACCTTTCTATACGACAAAACGAAAAAAAATATATATATTTTTGTTTTCAGAATCGTTAATTTTAGAACCCAAGTTTTTTTTTTAATATCTCTATATATATGTACAGACACAACAAATTTACAATTGTATAATAGTGTAGATGTATTCTATACTGTCTAACGCGGTTGCGCTTCGCCGTTGCTTCATCTGGCAGTAATAATAGGTCTTTACCTATGAAATTGCCGAAATTTTCTTACAAATTCATGAGTTCGTTATTCCTGTAATTTAATAGCTATTTCCATTATTTATATTTTGTTTGAAAGTTGATTTCAAGATTTTACAACTCTGTATTAAATTTCGTTTTTATTGGCCGCTTGATAAATTAATTCGATCTTCAAAAACAGTACTTCCTAAATGCTATCCATTTTGAAGATAAATTTCGTATTACTTAACAGCTGTCACTTTTCAAAAATGTAATAAAAGTTGCTGTTTGTTAGCTTAATGTTGTCTCATTCGTACACAAGAAAAAACATAAAATTTGGAGTTGTCATTCCTAAAAAATGCAAAAATGTTAGTACTGAAAATTGGGTTTCCTCCAATTTCTTCAAGAAAAACGGCAATTTCATACGACCTAATATATACCGTCCCCGTAGAGCCCCAAACACGGGCTACCCCACCAAAACTTTTGGCGCCAAGAAAACCTCACTTTCAAGCCGATACACCAGCTGATTGAAGGACAAGACTCTGGCGCTGGTTTTCGCTCCCATAAAAGCCACACAAGTCGAGGCTCCCGTACGAATTTCGGGATAAAAGAAACGACATTCTACACAGCGCTTCCTAGACCCAAAGTAAGCATAGTTTAACTAGCTTGTGTTACGGGTTCCAGAATGCGGATAAACATACTTATATACTTTTTTTTTGTAAATATATATATATTATACATAGAAATACCCAGACCAATGCAAAAAGAGATATTCATGCATACAAATATTTGCACTGAGCGGGAATCGAACCCGCGCCCCCTGTAATAGCAGTCGAATGTACTACCGCTGCGTTACAGAGGCCGTAGTATAACCAGATTGGAAAACTAATATCTTTTGTTACTAGCAATCTTCAAAAAAAGTGGTACTGGTGAAATGTACATACATATATAATCTCACGCCTCTTTCCCGAAGGGGTAGGCAGAGACCACATGTTACGATTCTGGTAAAAAGCTTTCGCTCCTTCTAATTTCATAATTTGTTTTTTTTTCATTTTTCTTTAAAAGGGGTAATATGTAGTTCGCAAGACTTACGGCAGATGGCTCCAGCGTCGCCCCGAGACGTATAATATATCGGAGAATTTCGAATATTTGGGAGGTGTCGAAGTAGCTCAGTTGGTGAGAGTATTCCCCCTGTGTGGGACTGGGCGCGGGTTCAATATTGTCAAGCCACATTCTAACAACTTTAATCAAATATAATATTTTTTTTATCTCATGAATATACTTACAAATATTATTATACAAGCCCCTTCTCTTTAATTCTAATGTTATTATAATTTTGAATTATAATTTATTTTAATTCTATATTCCGCACGTAAAAAAAAAAAAAGGTCCCCTTGAGTGGAGATCACGTGATGGCAAGCGCAGCGTAGGAAGGCCTCCCGCTAGACAGACAACCTGGTCAAGAGCGCAGGGACTCGGCGGATGCAGGCCGCGCTACAGACCGGTCGAAATGGTAGTCGATAGGGGAGGCCTATGTTCAGCAGTGGAGCTTGCTACGGCTGATATGATGATATATAGTCACGCCTCTTTCCCATTGGGGTAGGCAGAGACAACATCTTTCCACTTGCTACGATCTTGGCATACGTCTTTCGCTTCTTCCACTTTTATAATTGTTTTCATACAAGCACGCCGGTTACGGGTACTTCTGACCTGGCCTTTCCTCAAAACGTCCTCGATCTGATTGGCATACGCACGCCTAGGTCGACCTTCACCGGATTGCCCAGTAGCCCTCGCCTCATAAATCTGTTTCGTTAATCTCCTTTCATCCATCCTCTCTACGTACCCGAACCATCTAAGCATCCCATTCTCTATCTTGGTCACTACATCTTCTGCCATACCACAACGTTCCCTTATCACGCTGTTACTCACTCGGTCCATCAGGGTCACTCCAGCTATACTTCTCAAACTTCTCATTTCCAAAGCATTCAGCTTACTTTCATGTTCCTTCTGCCACACGCAACACTCACTACCATGCATAAGTACGGGGACGAGTACTCCTCAATGTCCAGCCAGTCATGCCTCTTTAGATACTTTCTGGCTGCTCATAACATTATGCAGGGCCCCATTCACTTGACTTCCAGCCAAAACTCTTCGCTCAATATCACAGTCATACTTTCCATCCCTCGTAAACTTTGAACCCAAGTCTACAAACTCTTTCACCGATATAAATCTATGTAAAGGCTCGCGGTAGCCTAGTGGTATGGGTAATGGACTGCTGAGACGATGTCTCAGGTTCGATCCCAGGTTTAACCATGGCACACACCAATGACTTTTCGATGCTTTTCGAAGTTATGTGTGTATTTATCGCAGGTTTTTATGTGCCCGGTTAATGGCAATAGGCTCGCCACCTATTACATTGGGACCTAAACATAAACTGGCGAAATGTGGGTGCTAGCACCTCTGCCTACCCCTTCGAGGATATAGACGTGAGTTTATGTTATGTTATGTTGTGTTAAAGGCTCGCCGCCTATTACATTGGGACCTTTTTTTTTTCGGGCTTGAACCGACTAAAACTGCACGCCATCTCGGGTCTACAGACGCCGGGGTGTAAGGTTGCCTATGCATATGCATAGAGCATATCCCTCGCACCCCGACTGAGCCTGGGCCATCTCCGGTTTCGAGATGGCCCCCTCGGGTTTGGGAACCGCGGTGTCCCCTGCAAGACGGGGACACCGCGGTTCCCAAACCCCGGTTTGGGGGAGGGGCATTACATTGGGACCTAAACATAACTGGCGAGCATCGTGGGTGTGTAATACACCTCTGCCTACCACTTCAGGGATACAGGCGTGAAGTTATGTTATGATGTAGTCAAAATAAAACACTGTATAATTTTAATATCTTTATTTGTACGCCTGTAACACAGTGCGTGAACTTAACGCAACATTATCAGTATATGTACACATTGCGGATTAGAAAAATTAGCCTAGGAAACATTTATACAATCAACACAGGTTTGGACCGACGGCGGGACACTCCCTGCCTCCCATAGGAAGGGAGGGGAGATACTACTCTTTGCAACTTGTATATAAAAACTATTTATAACAAATTCTGTACTATGACAGTACTGATGTATTTGGACTATGATTTAAATACCTACGAATTAATGTACCAGTGGCGTACGTAACGGACTGCTGAGACGAGGTCTCGAGTTCGATCACCAATCGCCCCGGGCACACACCTCTGACTTTTCGCAGTTATGTGTGCATTAATAAATGTTAATTATCGCTCGCTTAATAATGTGCCCGATAGATGGCAATAGGCTCGCCCCCTATTACATTGGGACCTTAACATAACTGGCGAATCGTGGGTGTGTAATACACCTCTGCCTACCCCTTCGGGGATACAGGCGTGAAGTTATGTTATGATGTACGAGTCTCTGGCGCAGATTTTCTTCTCGAAGTTGGTCGCCAACAAACCAATAAGTTGGAGGGCGGGTTCCGGACTCCATAGCGGGGGGTTTAGGTCCGATTAAGATTGGCGCTTGGCTGACGAGAGACAGAAAGTTGTGAAAGCAGAAAAATTATGAAAGTTAAGTGAACGCAGTTATGATGAGAACCCTTATTCCACTCTGACCAACTGAACAGATCAACTGAAAACTGATAACCTGATCAACTGACAACTATTGATTGGTCGGTTAGGAAATAATCGGATCAACTATTTTTATTCCTTACGGTACAACTATGGCTCCTTCCAGTCCAGGGCTGTCTACGGTTGTTTCTTAATATGGTGGTGTGACTGGCCACTTCAAATAGCAAAAGGATTAATAAGATGAAGTGCCTACCTATGTCAGATTGATTACCCTATCATTCATTTACAAATCACAATATTATATAGACATAGTAGAGCATACATATCCTTGTTTTGTTTACTTATGTACTTTAATATGGTTTACTCGAGTACAAAACACACACTAAGTTCCGATCGGAACAACTAGTTGTTCAGTTTCGTTGGTCGGAGCGGAAAAAGGGGATGAGAACACTTCGCAGTATGAAGTAGAATTATTTCATTAAAATAAATTGAAAATTGTGTACAGGGCCCTAGTAATGCCTTCAGGGTCCAACCCAAGCTCATTTGCAAGTTAATGCTCCTGCTAAACAACGGACCTCTCTGCGTTGGGAGGTTAAACGACAGTCGCTCCCGGTAAAGCCGATATACCAATCAAAAACAATATGAGGACCTCGGGCTCCACAGTGCACACTTGGGTCACAGGTTGGTTAATTGCTAGGAGGGCATCCCGTCTAGGGACGATCGAGGTAGGTCGTTACATATGAAATTGCCGTTTTTCTTGAAGAAATTGGAGGAAACCCAATTTTCAGTACTAACATTTTTACATTTTTTTAGGAATGACAAATCCAAATTTTATAATTTTTTTTTGTATATGAATGAGACAACATTAAGCTAACAAACAGCAACTTTTATTACATTTTTGATAAGTGACAGCTGTTTAACTAATACGAAATGTATCATCAAAATGGATAGCATTTAGGAAGTACTGTTTTTGAAGATCGAATTAATTGATCAAGCGGCCAATAAAAACAAAATTTAATACAGAGTTGTAAAATCTTGAAATCAGCTTTCAAACAAAATATAAATAATGGAAATAGCTATTAAATTACAGGAATAACGAACTCATGAATTTGTAAGAAAATTTCGGCAATTTCATAGGTAAAGACCTATTATTATACTTTTTTATTATTTCCAACGGGACGCCGGTGTCCTGGTGGCAGATCAACAGATTACCTAAGCAGGCCATTTCACCCATTAAACCTCCACATATTATACATAGTAATACCTAAACCAATGCAAGTATATATATTCATGTAAACAAATATTTGCATTGAGCGGGCATCGAATCTGTGACTTCTGACTTAGCAGTCAAACGCTCAGCTGCTATGCCACATCATAGAACGAACGTGTTAATAAATATTAAATAAATAAATAGAAATGTTGTACGACATTCTACACAGCACTTTCTAGACCCAAAGTAAGCATAGTTTAACTAGCTTGTGTTATGGGTTCCAGAATGCGGATAAACATACTTATATACATTTTATTTTTGTAAATAC
This sequence comes from Cybosia mesomella, assembly GCA_946251805.1. Lineage (NCBI taxonomy): Eukaryota > Metazoa > Arthropoda > Insecta > Lepidoptera > Erebidae > Cybosia > Cybosia mesomella. The sequence goes on from OX276411.1 coordinate 21,389,634, forward strand.
ATACATATTATACATAGAAACACCCAGACCAATGCAAATAGACATATTCATGCGTACAAATATTTGCACTGAGCGGGAATCGAACCCGTGGCCCCTGTCGTAGCAGTCGAATGCACTACCGCTACGCCACGGAGGCCGTCAATAGTACAAGTATGTACAGGACACAACGTTTGATTCGACACTTCGGGAGGTAGAGTGAAAGCTCGGCCAAGATCGGCTAGCTTCGGTTTTATAGAGCGTTCTCTTTACCGCACAGATGATATTTTTAAATAAATATTCTAGGACATATTACACAGCGCCATCTAGACCCAAACTAAGCAGAGCTTGTCATATTATGGGTTCTAGAATACGGATAAACATATTTAGATACTTTATATTTTGTTAATAAAATAAATATTATACATAGAAACACCCAGACCAATGCACATACATATTTGCAATGAGCGGGAATCGAACCCGCGACCTAGGACTTAGCAGTCGAATGCTCCACCGCTACGCCATTAAGTAACCGATATTACTAGTATTCCTGTTAACCCCCCCAGCTAAGGTCACGTCGTTAGTGTAATGGTCAGGATTCGAACCCGGGACTTCTCGATCGTAAGGCCGACTGACTGCCTACCTTTTCGGGGATACAGGCGTGAAGTTATGAAGTTGGTTCATAACTTCACGCCTGTATCCCCGAAAAGGTAGGCAGAGGTATACACCTCTGCCTACCCACTATTCGCCAGTTATGTTAATGTCCCAATGTTATAGGGGGCGAGCCATTGCAATCTACCGGGCACATTATTAAACGAGCGATAATTAACATTAAAACATAACTACGAAAAGTCAGAGGTGTGTGCCCGGGGCGACTGGGGATCGAACTCGAGACCTCGTCTCAGCAGTCCATTACGTACGCCACTTATATGTATTAGTTATAATATTTTATAAATGCAAACAGTTTCAACTACTCTATATAGATATCAAACTGTCAGTGCGATATGTGGCTGAGACTATACCACCATGCTCTATAACACCGAAGCAAGCCGATCTGATACAGACTTTCACTTTTCATCCCGAGGCAAGCAAAACCGGGGTACGGTATAGGTACACATAACGACCTTCGTCCTCCATGAGCGCAGGCCTGGGGGTGGCAGGTGAGGCCGCCTGTCACCCCAGCAGAAGCAGGCCGAGACGGGGCGACTAGCGCCCCTCCCCCAAACCGGGGCAAGACGGGGACACCGTGGTTCCCAAACCCAAGCGGCATTTCGAAAACGGAGATGACCCAGGGTCAGTCGGGTTTTAGTCGGTTCAAGGCCGACATAACCACCCCCGCTGGCCGGCGGGGGGGGGGGGTATCCGAGGGGATTTCCGCACGAAAAAAAAGGGGTACGGTATAGGTATAAGTTTCAAATAAAATTATAATTAAAATATCAACAAATCACCGCCATTGGTTCCAAAGATGTTTTAAACATGTCTAGTTGGACATCAGGCCTATATTCTGTGCTTTTAGTAACAAATAATAAGAATCCAATTTTATTTACTAGAAACACAGATTTAATTAGTAGGATGGCAACACCGCCGTTGGTAGAAGTCCTGACATCAGTGAAACATTTAATTTCAAGAATTAAACTACAAATTCAGCTAATTTAACACAAATCATTAAATTACATAACATAGTGTGTGGCCATGTTGGTACCAAATTGTTTTCATTAATTGAAGTTTAAATCAGAATGTGTTCGTTTTTGCTTCATAAATTAAGGAAATAACCGTTTTTATATTCACTTTTATTTTTATTACCTCTTCGTACTCACCCCCACCTGTGATTAATCACGATTTCTGTTCACCACCAAAGTTAATCACCAGTTTCTATTCCCCCCAAATTCTATACATTCCCAGCTTAGGTTAATGGGTTTTTGGAAGTTTGCCGCGTTTTATAACTTCTAGGTATAACAATAAGTATAATAATTGTGTAATTCTCCGATAATTGACAAAAATTCTGGCTATATTTTGTGCACATTTGATTAATTTCGTTAAAACCTACCTATAATTAAATAATACGTTTCACCAACATAGCTACACACTCATTAAAAAAAAAACATTGCATGAAAACTTATAGACATATTACACCTAATATATACAAACAATTTTTTTTCTTTAATAATCAATAGAAACAAGGAATTAATTGTTCCCATATTTACTCGATCTATAAAATAAAAAATTAAAACATCCCCAAGAGATCAGAGTGTGACTTGCGAGTCTCTTAGACAACTGTGTTAGCGCTAATTGCGAAATTATACAAAATTACAACATTCTTCTTAGCTCAAGTCGGTCTAAGCTTTTCGTATGCATATTTTTTAAAGTACAGTACCCAGCTTTTAATTTGGCACGTCAGGAAGAAAATTGAGAGGCCGGCTAAGACCGGCTTGCTTCGATTTATAACGTTATATCTATCGTACAGACTGTTTGATATCTTAATAGAGTAGTTAAAACAGTTTGTGTGAAATATTAAACTATAACTTCGGTGTTGACTACTTCGAAACGATATCAAGTTGTAGACATACGCTGTGCGTTAAAGAGAACGCTTTAAACAACCGAAGCAATTCAATCTTAGCTGGACTTCACTTTTATTTCCGATATGCCAAATTCAAAGTCAATGTCAATTCATACCAGTAAAAGACCATATGGTTCGAAGAAAACACCGAACTTCAATTTTTCCTTTCGACTTTGGCCGAATGCCATTTGGTCGATGCAACGGCCGCACATTTTCGGTCGGGCGTCGACCGAACGGTTGTACCAAGAACTCATAAGCCACATATAAATTAATGTTTACGCTATCACAAAAAATATAATTCGTCCGAAAACAGTTGATAAAAAAATCTTGCATACAAAACTTTAACATGCAAAAAATGAGATTTTATCTAACCAGATTTAGAAATGTCATTGGATGACGTCATTTTTTTATTATATATTCATACCTATTCACACCTAAAGAGGTAGACAAAGGTGTATTTCAAAAGTCACAAGTAGATAATAATTGCACAGACTGACATAAAAATTTGTTTGTAAATTATATTTGAATCAAAATTTGAATATATTTTTATACAGCACACTTAGTAGTAAACGGCATATTTATTCATTATGAAATATAAAGTACTTTGCCCGAAAACTAATTTTAAAATCTGATAATGTACATCTACTTTTGACACTGACTTTACAACAGCCTGTGGTGTCTATAGGTAAATATATCCTATATGGGACAATGTGGCGTCTGCGTACTCCTTATCGGATATACAGGTATGAGGATCATGTAAGTGGTTCATATAAGATTTCATTATCAACTGGTCTTTGGACCAACTTTACAGACTAGATAGGTACCTAATTTTTCGTTGTAGGCGTATTTGAGACCCCTAAATTTAGGAGACCAGGGTAACCCCTTATTTGGTTCGCCATAAGATCCCTATACATCGCCAGTTGTCGCTGGTCCATTTGACCAGCTAAACTGCTGTATAGAGCCACCGTGTAAGGGTCAATGAATGACGTCATAGGACCTGTACCCTTCTGTAGATCCATTATTTGTGCTAGGGGTACGTTTTGATTTTTATACATTAGGGGGTGAGGAGGTTTCTGGGTGGACCCTGTAGGTGAGGAGTCCTCGCGGATTTGGTAATTAGGAATATTAATCGCTGGTTTTTTTTGGATGCTCGCAGGTTGAGATGGACTGGGGAATTTTGGGTGTTCTTTGGGAGGTGTGGGCGTTTTTGTGGACATGAATTTTCCGTTTGAGGACCTCTTTTGAGGGGGGCGGAGTCCTGATTTGTTGGGACTATGCGCTTTGTTGACTAAAGTAATTTCTAATTGGTTGGATCCTACGACGGCTTTTCCGTCTACTAAAGTATAGTTTTTGGATAGATTTTGAGCTGCGAGGTTCGGAGATGGGCAGGATACCCTCAAGATTTCTACAGCTGGTTTCTGGGCGAGAGGGGGGCTGGCAGACTTGCAGGTCAAGTCGAGAATGTCTTGAGGTGTAGCACTAGTTAAGGGTATATTTCTCAAGGGTTTGACTGGTGCCCCATGTAAGATGTGGGGGGGAGGCATGAAAGGGTCTTTTGGATTCCCATAGACAGTTTTTTCTGGGCCCGCAGTTCCATAAATCGAGGAACCTTGGAATACCTTTGGGGGTTGTAAACCGTTGGCATAATTTGGTGGTATAATGTTATACATTTGGAATATTTGTGCTTGAGTCATGATTTGGTGCTGCATGGCTGGGTTTAAGATCATAGGAGTGTTCATCATAGGAGGCATAGGATTCCATGGGGGGAGGGCGGTGACTTCGAGGCCTCGTTCCTTAAGGATGTCCAGCTTTTTCTTCTTGACTGCTTGAGGACTTTCAGGGTATTCGTCTAGGTCGATAATTTCTGGAGTTTTTGGTTTATAGGGTACCTGTGGAAAACAAAAGAGTACTTCAGGTCCTTCGTGACCATGGCGATTGCAAAAGAGCAGAAACTTTTCATTTTATTTTTTTTAAGAATATTAGTAACCGAAATTACTAATATTCCCCCTAACCCCTCCAGCTAAGCTAAATTGCTTGTATTAGGAGTGGGTTCACCCTAGCCAGTGTAATCACCAGGATTCGAACCCGGGACCTCTCGATTGTAGGGTCGACTCCTTAACCACTAAGCTACCGACGCTATTGGACACTCAGAACCGAAAAACAAGACATGTTAAATAATAAATAAATAAATAAAAATATTCTACGACATTCTACACAGCTCTATCTAGACCTAAAGTAAGCATAGTTTAACTAGCTTGTGTTATGGCTACCAGAATGCGGATAAACATACTTATATACTTTTTTTTTGTAAATACATACATATTATACATAGAAACACCCAGACCAATGCAAGTATACACATTCAAGCATACAAATATTTGCACTTAGCGGGAATCGAACCCGCGCCCCCTGTCGTAGCAGTTGAATGCGCTACCGCTACGCCACAGAGACCGTCAACTCTCATAGTAATGTTAGTGACCAAGATAGTTTAAATACCTATACGCCCATGCCAAGTTTACTTGTAAGCCGGTACATCGCTGATTGACGGACTCTTGCGCAGGCTTGACTCTCGGGGTTGTGAGTACAGACGTTAGTCGCCCCCGTAAATGCCTTATAAGCCAAACCAAAACGAGGAGTGAAGGGACCCCGAGCTCCGAGGCCACAGCCTCGGATGGAACCGTGAACCACGCTAAGCAGATGATGAATGATTGAACACTTACCTCGACGATGTCATCATCGCTATGATGCTGCGGAGGCGGCGGGTGGTGGATGCCGAAGTTGGTGACGGGCGCCGCGCTGGTTGGGGGAGGCAGGCAGGGGGTGGAACACAGCGAGGGGGGCGCCGATAAAGGGGGGGAGGACGACGCGGAGTCCGGCCTCAATGGGTTGGGAGCTGGAAAAGGTGATACAAATATTGTAAATATGTTATTTTAAGCGCTAAGTCCAGGCGAACAAAAAGTTATTTTCAAAAAAAAAACTACGGATTTTTTTTTTCAACATTAATGTAAAAAGAAGTTAATTGTGTTGTATTTTAAATATCAAATCTTTAAATTGACTGTTGAGATACTCTTTGATTGATTAGTGGGTATAGAATTAGTAATGGTAAATATTTATTAACATAGAAATGGATTTCATTATGCTACACTCCAAAAATATATGTATGTGTGTGCGAGGGTGAATGAGTGTGTTTGTGTGTGTGTGTGTATGAGGGTGGGTGTGCGTGTGTGTACTCACTATGAGCGGCGGGGCGGCCCAAGCTGGGCTTGACACGCACGGCGCGAAGCGAGCTGCGTCCCACCGGCCGCGCTGACTTCTGCAAGATGGGGGGTGACATTTCAATGGCTAGATTGTTAAGGGAGCCTATGGGGCGCCATCAAGATCTGTAGGACCCAAGCCAACCTTATCTGTAAGTTCGCACACCTAAGGTTGGTTGGGGGGTCAGACGGCGAACTCCGGATTGGCGCCCGGATAAATATGATTTTTAGGTCTCTTTGGTGGTAGCGCGGGGTGCGGGGCGGGGGCGCGCCTATCAACCAACCATAGATTATATCAGCCAATCATAGGCTAAAAGGACTCGCGTTAGTTCTGTTATTGATCGAACTTCTAGACGTTTGTTCACAAAGTTTGCTAATAACTATATATCTAGAAGAAAGAAAGAAAATATGTTTATTAAGGAGACGCATACATAGGTAACAACAAAAATATGTATATGAACATATAGATGATAGAAATCTTTTCCGTTTCCCCCTTCCAACCGCGCCTATTAAAGCGCCGGTGACTCGAGACTCTACATCAGTCGCAAAGAAGTCACCGCGGCAAGTTCTACTCGTCGGCGCCCGGACCTGTGCCACTGAAGATGTCGACGTCTGTGATCGACGAAACGTTTGGAACACGTTTCATATGGACCACGGCCAAACAGCCCGGAAGCAGTATGTTCTACATATACCTAGATGACAGGTGTGCGAGCCTCAACAGGTCGCCATCTCAGCATGCTGCTCATCACGTGCTAAAGTTATGATAATCAATGCTGATCTATTAAAAACATAACGTTAGTTATGAATACAAAAACTCACCAGGTCCCCAGCAAGCGCGCCCGCGTGGCCGTTGACTGGTGGTGGCAGGCGGGGGGGCTCCACTGGAACAGAAAACCATGGGTTAAGTACTGGTTTTTCAGAAATAAATAAAGGTGAAATCAAATATAATTACATAAAGCAGAGAAGAGAGCGAATCCTTTTTTTTCGTGCGGAAATCCCCTCGGATACCCCCCCGCCGGCCAGCGGGGGAGGTTAAGTCGGACTCGAACCGACTAAAACCGCACGCCGTCTCAGGTCTTCAGACGTCAGGGTGTAAGGTGGCCCAAAAGGCATTTCCCTCGAACCCCGACTGACCCAGGGCTATCTTCGGGTTCGAGATGGTCCCCGTCTTACCCTCGGAAAAGCCCGCCGCCCTGGCCTCCTTCTGCTGGCCAATAGAGCAAACCCAGGACTATCACTGTGCGAAGATAGTACTCACCTAACTTGGGTAGCTGGCACAGATCACTCACGAGCCTCTGATTGCTGTCTTTAACAGTCTCACTCTTGGTCCTCTCCCCCCCTCCACATTTCAAGTCCATAGCTATATTCTCCTCAAATAGCTTTACAGGCTCAATCAGTTTCTCCACCGGCTTCACAGATATTTTAACTTTATTCTCCTCTTTCGGTAGAGAATCTAAAAACTCTCTGTTCAACTCCTCGGCGTTCTTCGGAATGGAGTTCTCATCTTTTAAAATTTCACTATCGGAATGGTATTTCTCAAGTTTGGGGGAGGGAGTGCGGAGGATCTTGTCTGTGAGGTCGTCCTCGCGGAGGGGGGAGTCGGTGACGTCTATCGTGGCGATGGTTTGGGGTTCGACGTCGATTTTGCCGTTCATTTTGAAGAATGATGTCATGCCGGTGCGGCGTTCGTAGTTTTCGAAGGGTAAAAGGAATCTGGAATTTGAAAAACTTTTACATTAGAACATCACGTAAAGGTTACCAGTGGGCCTACCGCCCAAGTGTCGTCGATATCACAGCCGTCGAAATGTTGCGCTGGTCAAGGTCGACGGCCATTTTGTACCGCCCCATTGATAATCGATGCCGGCGCGGCGTAAGACGCTGTTTTTGACAGTTAAATAGCTGCCGCCTAAAAAAATTCAAATCTACGGCGTCGCTTTGAAGTGTCATTTCATTACGGCACTTCATGAGGTGCCGTAATGAAATGACACTTCACACAATGAGCTGTCGTTTGGCGGCAGCTATTTAACTGTCAAAAACAGCGTTTCATTCATTTATCATCGGCATCGATTATCAATGGGGCGGTACAAAATGGCCGTCGACCTTGACCAGCGCAACATTTCGACGGCTGTGATATCGACGACAATTGCGCGGTAGGCCCACAGATTGTGTAGGATTTTTGGAACTACAGCTATCTTTCAATGAAGGTTTAGTGTAGTATGACATTAAGGATAGTGAAGTCGGGCAGACTCTGGGGCAGGCGTACTTCTCGGGGTTCGGAGCCTTCGGAGGTCACCGTATAAGCTAATCCAAAAGTGGATGATGAGTAAGTGGATACTGAGCTTCGGATGCGACTGGCAGCAACGTGATTATGATGGAGTGTGAAGTTTCCGAGAAGGATGTCGATAATAGACTGAAATGATCCTAACACCATGTGGGGTACAGCCAGGAGGATGGAGAGACGTTTGTATCAAAGGTAATAATTTTTTTTTACAAGCCCTTCGTAAACAGGTAAAATCTATCGTAGATCCTATCGACACATCTAGACTCAAATTAAGTATGTTTTGTAGAATATACTGCTTCCACCACGGCCAAACAGGCGGCCGTAGTCCATAGGAAACTTGTTTTCCAAACGTTTCGTCGATCATAGGGGTCGTCATCTTCAGTGGTACAGGTCCGGGTCCGGACGAAACGTTTGGAACATAAGTTTTGTATGGACCACGACCAAACAGCCCGGAAGCAGTATATTCCACATGCAACGCTGGCCGTGAAAGCCTTGAGATTTATATAAGCATAGTTTGGAATATGGGTTTCAAAATGCTTTGTCATTTAAATAAGTGTATTAAACACACACGAGCACATATAACTCCGTTTGCGTTTGGTTAATTTATTTTCATTCATTCATTAAAGTGGTAATGGAAATCGATTATCGTAGCTTATACACGTTTGCAATACCAAGATTGGATTAGATTTTGATTTATTTTATTTCATAAACAATTAACATTGTGTACGAAACATACTTATAAAGATAGTATTATAAAACAATTTTAGATAAAAATATAAAAACGCATTCGCAAATACTTTTCATAATCACATTTGTTGCAGAAAATAAATAACAATGTCAAGTGAATTTTAACATTTAAAACAATTATTTAAAATATAAAAGAAAAAAAAATTGGTATTAGTATAATGTTATATATAAATTGCTTGAAATCTGAAGGGTCGCGTACGCGTTGACAACCCTGTATAATTCTCGTTATGTCTTCTTTAAAGGCTATATTGTGATTACCAGTTTACACGTGTTTTCTTGCTTACGTGCTTTCCTGGCAGGAAGACATTATCATCACCGCTAACGCTAAGATGGTAATGAGATGGTAATGCAACAAAATCATTACCGTTAACAACATCATCGCCATTAACAATATTGCCATCGTTAACTATAAATACTAGCATCATCACTCTTAACATCAGAATGTCCGGAATAACGTCATCATCATGAAGAATATACTGCTTCCGGGCTGTTTGGCCGTGGTCACTTGTATTCCAGACGTTTCGTCGATCAGTGGGGTCGACATCTTCAGTGGTACATCAGTCGCACCGAGTTCGCCGCCGAGGAAGGTTCTCCGCACTCGACGGCGTCCCGACGTGTACCACTGAAGATGTCGACCGCAGTGATCGACGAAACGTCTTAAGAATTAACGTCATCACCGGTAATAATATACTTAGTTACTATAAGCAAGATCGTGCCCAGCTGGAGCGCTGGGGCGGCGCGTACCTCTCGTAGTGGCGGCGCGTGCGCGCGGGCTGCGCGTGCGCCAGCGCGCGCCACAGCCGGCGGCGGCACACCGCCTCGTAGCCGCCGCGCGCCGCCACCGCCGCGTACAGCGCGCGCAGCCCGCCTGCGGGCACGCCGGGGTCGGGGTCACGCAACGGGCAACGGGCAACGGGCCGCCTGCCGTGAAACATCCCACACTCCCCACCCCGTACCCGGTCTGTGGATGTTTCATGGTAGGCTTACCGTTCCAGTTAGAGCAACACAAACAATAGATTATAAAGAAACGAGGAAGTGAAATAGTTATACAGGCCGCAGGGGCCCAAACCGACCTCGCTTACAAGCCGGTACACCTGCTGATGACAGATGAGGCTCTGGCGCAGGCTTTTCGCTCGGGGTTTGGAGGTCAGAGGTCAGTTGCTCCTATACTGATAATCATCCGATTAACGGAGGAGGCCCTAGCGCAAGCTTTCCTATCGGGGTTGGCAGGTCAAACAGCAATCCGTCCAATAAAAGCATATCCCGAGCTCCGAGATGAAAGCTTAAATGGGAACAACGCTAAAATGGTAATGAGCAGCGTAAGGCCAAGTATGGTAATGAGTGAGTCGGTCTACTCACGGTGTTTAGGTGTGTGCGAGCTCTTAAAGGTCTCATTCCTATGTTTATAGAACTGTTTCAGCTGATGTAGGAAGGCGCGGTCTTCTGCAGTCTCTTCTAGTCTCTTGCAGTCGTCTTCTTCGTCTTCGCTCTGCTTCTCGGGGCCGCCGTTCCGTAAGGAGAGGCGGCGTGGAGTCTAAGAAGAGAGGCAGTCTTATATCATAAATATTTTTGGCAAGTAAATTTTTATCTTCCCCTCCTTTTTATGTAGGTACTCGTGCTTCCCGAGGGGGCCACCTCAAAGCTGTAGATGGCCCACGATCTACGGCTTGCGAGAGAATTGCCTTATTGGACTACCTTACACCCTGAAGATCTGAGACGGCGTACGGTTTTAGTCCCTCTCCTCCCCCACTGGCCGGTGAGGGGGTATCCGAGGGGATTTCCGCAAGGTACTCATGCCTGTATGTCAGCTATGGAGTGTGTAACCCTCCATACTTCGACAATTATTTGCAGTCTCAAAACTGTTGTTAAGAATTATACTTTGTCTGAACTGGGAATCGAACCTAGGACCTCATGCACAACAATGGCACTTACCATTAGTAGCACAAGACAGTATTTTCTTTTATTTACATGTCTAGTTCTTTAAGCGGGGTGTGGAAAATGCATCTGTCTAGGCGGTCAAGGTAGGGACCACGATGTTTGAGCGACAGCATCTGGAATGGTGGCCCAAACCTTCTGGACATGGTGGAGTCCAAAAGACTTCTTACCATCCAGCAGAGTGCAGTCAATTGACGGACCAAATTAAAAAAAAAAACACTACAAGACTGTTTTTATAACTAGTATATTATATGTGTCACAAAAATATTAAATGTTTTTTCGAATATACATTGTATCACTTTCGCCTGATCACGACTGGTACTCAAAGGTGGAACTTACAGGTGACAGCACAGGGGGCGACTCCGTGGCGGAGCGGTCGGTCCTGTCCGGTGAGGGCGAGTGGGGGGCGCGTTTCCTGCGTCCTCGGGGCCTCCCCTTCAGCCGAGGGGCGAGGTGGTTGCACACAAACTCGTGCCCTTCAAGCTCCGGGTAGTCGAAGGTTTCCTGGAAATTGAGATGGATATAAGTACCTGCTTTGGAAGACTTTTATGAACACTTCACGAGCTTCATCTACTGTCTTGCAACCTTCCATGCAAGCGTGACCATTTTGCCCAATAATTTTAGTTATCCAGGACAAATCCAGGCTCAGTTGTCAGAATATTTCTCCTAGAGCCTACTAAATGCTTCAAAAAGAGAACATCTAGAATGGGATTTGTACCCGCGACCAGTCCCTTTAAGGGGTAATGAGCCACCAGCTGAGCTATGTAGACACGGCCCAGACATTCGAAACTCTGCGATATATTACATACGTCTTAATGCGACGCCTGGAGCCATCTACCGTAATTCTTACGAACTACGGAAACAACGAATGACTTTACAATCATTCTTAAACATTTTTTTTTATTATTCCGCCACATTAATTTAAAAGAGAATCTAGGACGGGACTTGAAAAAAAAAACGGATTCAAGCCCCTACCTAGATGTTCTCTTATTCCGATCTAAATTTATAGTATAAGTAAGCACACTAATTACTTAAAAATTTCATTGAATTTATTTATACTGGTTTCTGAAATTTTTCAAATTACACATTTTAAAAATGTAATTTTACTCAATCGTCTTGTCTTAGGGCATGGTTGGTTCCATCTGAAACAAAACAAGTTGAATTCCTGAGACGAGCTCAACCGAATACAAGGGTTTTTTTTTTATCTTGCAATGGTTCACCCCAGCACGAATCTATTACCGAAAACAGCAACTCGATAGCTCATCTCCTTCATACCCAAAACCGTGACAGAAAATTGGCAACGACGACGTCGACGACAACTCGATAGCAATAGGGCTTTTCTAAAGAAAATCCCCAAAAAGCCCCAAAGGACCTCGACCACATAGATACTACCATGTTAGTCCGTAAGTCCTGGACCTTCGTACTCACCTTACAGTATAGTATCCTGGTATTGTTGGTAGCAGCAGCATATCCCCCTAGAGCAGCCACCAGCGAGTCCCGGAGCCAGTCTGCCTGGATGCCCTCTAGCCTAGACAGCAGCGCGCGGTAGCGGCAGTACCGAGGGTACGAGAACACCACCACTCCTGGAGCCTCAGTGTCTATTGCTGGAAGAGACAAGAGTAAAATCTAATATTTCTACTCTCTAGCTGATACATTTGCTGATTGAAGAAGTTGACATCATCATATCAGCGTTATTCCCGGCTGCATCTGAGGCTTTTCCTTCGGAGCCATTGGTCCACTAACTCCTTCTCCTGCTTTCGGTTTGACTTATAATGTTTTGAGCGAATGCGTCTTACTTCCCGAACTCGAGAAGAAAGCCTCAGAGCGTATTCCATCAATCAGTAGGTGTTTCATGCTTGCAGGTGGGGTTGTCTTGGCTCGAGGGTCTAAGTGGAGCTCCATATACCCACCAGCTTTAATTGATAGACGAGACTCAGACACACAATTTATTTCAAGGTTAGGAGGTCAAAAAGCTGTCGCTCCCGAAATGAATACGCCAAATATAAAATGGAAACCGGATCACAGCAGAATTGGGACCATTGCTGGGGACCATGATAGCAAAAAACAACTTATGAGGGCATTACTGGTCTGTGTGAGGGAGGAAATGGCAAGGAAAGGAGTGACTGAGATGACATTTGATCATCATATCAGCCGTAGGAAGTCCACTGCTGAACATAGGCCTCGGCCATCGAATTCCATTTCGACCGGCCTGTAGCGGCCTGCATCCACCAAGTCCCTGCGCTCTTTGTTAGGATGTCTGTCCACCTTGCGGGAGGCCTTCCTACGCTGCGCTTGCCGTTACGTGGTCTCCACTCAAGAACGTTTCTGCCCCACCGGCCATCGGTTCTTCGAGCTATGTGCAATGCCCACTGCCACTTCAGCTTTCTGACTCGCTCTGCTATGTTGGTAACTTTAGTTCGTCTACGGATCTCCTCGTTTCTGATTCGATCTCGTAGAGAAACCCCAAGCATAGCCCGTTCCATAGCTCGCTGTGTGACCCCGAGCTTCCTTATGAGGCCCATAGTGAGAGACCACGTCTCGGCATCACTGGTAACACGCACATGACATTTGATAGGAAGTGTATTTGTAGGGGAAGTGACTTGTTGCTCCAATTACGAACAATTGGGACAAGTAGATGATGAATATGAAGTTACCTCATCTTCATCATCGTAGCGTGGTTTCCGGTTGCATCCGAAACATTCGCTTCGAAGCCCAGGGTCTGCTGATCCCTTCTCCTCCTTCTGTTTTGGCTAGTACGGCTTCTCGGGACCGACTTTCGTTTACTCTCTCAACCCTGAGAAGAAAGTGTGCATCAGAGTCTCGACCGTCAATCCGCAGGAGTACTGTCATGCAGGTGGTCATTGGAGATTTTGATGAGAACCTGGAGGTTTGATCTGGTTAGAACTCACCTATAGTATTCTTCTCAGTATCCACATCGCTGAAGTCAAGCTTCGTGAGGTGCAGAGGCGAGGAGTGCTGAGGGTCTGCCGGAGGAGCGCAGGCCCCCCGCCACACGGCGCGGAGCCCCCAGTGCCACTCCTCGCCGGTGCAGATCCAGCTGAGGAGGTCGTCTGCACGGAGTACCACCTTGTCGCTGATGGCTAAGACTTCATCCTGGAAAGAGGAGAAGTTTGGAATTGTTAGTTTATAGGGCTGTATAGGTTTGTCTTACCCATTAACTCCCGAAGCAAAAACGACAGGGTGTTATTAAGTTTGACGTGTCTGTTTATGTGTCTGTTTGTGGCATCGTAGCTCTCGAACGGATGAACCGATGTTGTTTTGTTTTTTTTTTTTGGTTGAAAGGCTGAATTAGTCGGGAGTGTTCTTAGGTATGTCGGGGGTTTTTTAATTTGTTTTTTTAGTTTAGTTTAATTACAGTATAGATTACTTATAATTAGATGATAAACAAGCTTGGAAATGAACTGTTTATTCTATTTTTTTAAAAATTAAATTCATAATTCAATTATGTAAGTAGGTAGAGCATAAAAAAATGGCCGCCGACTTTCTAGTCGGAGTTTTTTCAGGAAGGGGCCGCGTTGTGAACCGGTTAGTAACTATCTATACAAATAAATAAAATTGAAGTGTCTGTATGTATGTAATCTATTATAAAATTGTAAATTAGTTTTATCTGTACATTGGAGATTTATAAAAAAAAATACTGGGGTTATGTTAGATTTACGATTCTTAACAAAAAATATACTGTTTATCTGTTTGTTCGCGATGGACGCAAAAATTACTCAACGGATTTTGATGCGGTTTTTAGGGTTCCGTTGCCACATGGCAAAAAACGGAACCCTTATAGATTCGTCATGTCTGTCTGTCTGTCCGTCCGTATGTCACAGCCACTTTTTTCCGAAACTATAAGAACTATGCTGTTGAAACTTGGTAAGTAGATGTATTCTTTGAACCGCATTAAGATTTTCACACAAAATTAGAAAAAAAAACAATAAATTTTGGGGGTTCCCCATACTTATAACTGCAACTCAAAATTTTTTTTTTTCATGAAACCCATAGATAAGTCTTCAAAAATGATATTGAGGTTTCTAATATCATTTATTTCTAAACTGAATATAGTCAGCGCGAGAGACACCTCCAAAGTGGTAAAATGTGTGTCCCCCCCCCTGTAACTTCTAAAATAAGAGAATGATAAAACTAAAAAAAATTATGATGTACATTACCATGTAAACTTCCACCGATATTTGATTTGAACGAGATCTAGTAAGTAGTTTTTTTTAATACGTCATAAATCGTAAACCGCCATTTACCTTTCATTCAATCAACTCAAATATAAAAATTATAAAAAGAACATTATTATGTTACTTGCTGCTACGGAACCCTTAATGGGCGAGTCCGACTCGCACTTGGCCGCTTTTTTAGGGATTTTCTTTAGAAAAGCCCTATTGCTATCGAGTTGTCGTCGTTGCCAATTTTCTGTCACGGTTTTGGGTATGAAGGAGATGAGCTATCGAGTTGCTGTTTTCGGTAATAGATTCGTGCTGGGGTGAACCATAGCAAGATAAAGAAAAAAACACAAAAAATCGCAAAAAATCGCAAAAAAAAAACGCAAAATCGAAAATCCCTTGTATTCGGCTGAGCTCGTCTCAGGAATTCAACTTGTTTTCTATTAGCAACGTCGTCTATCAGACTTAACATTTACCGTATGTTTGATTGCATTTGGTTAAGTGGAACCGGAGATATGACCAAAAAAACGAGAACCGACCTCCGCGCGGACGGCGCCGCGGTCATCAGCTAGTATTAAAATAACAGCATTTTTATGATTTCATATAAATGTAAACACGGTACTTATAACAAAAATATCATTATTTAACTATTTGCTTGTCTGTCTTTCCGTCTGTTCCGAGTAATCTCCGAAGTGGCCGGCTTGCATTCAAAGCTTGCACTTAGGAGCCCAGGATTCGCTCTCCGACGCTTTCTCCACGTGTCTTGGCTTTTACTGGAATTACTGCTGTCTGACCGCCAAACTCCGTCTCAACTACTCCAGAACCTCGTCTGTTTTACAGGTGTTCTGGCGTGAAGGTAATGTGGATCTCGTTGTCAAATAGTATATTATATAGTGTATAGTGTATTGAAGCGTCGGTAGCTTAGTGGTTAAGGAGTCGACCCTACGCTCGAGAGGTCCCGGGTTCAAATCCTGGCCATTACACTACCGACGTGAACCCACTCCTAACACAAGCAATTAAGCTTCCGGCAACCCTGGGGTTATCCTTTCGAGGGCTTACCCGGGGTGCCCGGCAACGGACACTTGGGGAGGACACCGTGCGGTTTTAGTCGAGACACGACATTCCCAACCCCGCTGGCCAGCGGGGGGGGGGGGTATAAAAGCTGGAGGGGTTAGGGGGAATATTAGTAATTTCGGTTACTAAATTTCTTTTTAATAAAAAAAAATAAAAAATTATATTTGTCTTCATGAGTGAAGATGGAAATTAGGTGACCCTGGGTTTATTTCGCTGACTGTACGGCTCAGTGTGTGTACATAATTAAAGGCGGCGCAAATAAATCGGCGCGCAGCCCTGCTGGCCCCCGGGGTGGGGGCGCGCGGGGACGGACTTGGACACTGGCATGAAGGTTTTTTTTTGTTTTATATTTAGGACACGTCTATTTGACTTCACCTCGCCTGATGGTAAGCTAAATGTAAAGTCTCAGGAAAGAGGGTCACCATTACATACACGTACCATGTTAACAATGGTGGCACTCAGCTTGACGGCCTCATCAGAAGAGGATTGTCGTCGCAGCACCGCGTGACCCCCACCGGCCCCACTAGTGCTGCGACCACAACCCCCCTGCCCGGCTATGCACTTGCTGACCCTGAACGCAAACAAACCGAAATTGGATTACTATGGAGGGTTTTTCGCAATCGTGCACGGTGGTACCCACCCGGCCGAATTTTGTGACAAATTTGTGACATCAAATTTCTACCAAAATTATGTAAAAAATATTAATTAATCTATACATATATAACTTCACGCCTGTATCCCCGAAGGGGTACGCAGAGGTGTTTTACACACCCACGATTCGCCAGTTATGTTAATCTATACTATTATAAATTGAAAATTTGTTATGTCTTTGCATAGGTGATATTAAAAAAAACATACTTCGCATTTCTTGTCTCTTTATTTGTTCGTGATGGACACAAAAACAACTAAACGGATTTTGATGCGGTTTTTTTTTCATTAGAAAGGTATTCGTTTAATTTAAAATCTGCCGTATGTTCGATTGTAATTGGTTGAGTAGAACCGGAGATGACCAAGAAACCGTAACCAACCTCCGCATGGGCGGAACCGCAGGTATCAGCTAGTATCGGGTGTGTGTTGGGTAACCTCCTCGAGTGTCGCTCCGATTCCGATTCCGCTGCAGTCCGGGGAGAACGGAATCGGAGCGGCCGGTACACCCTGGGCGGCGGTCAATGGCTTCCCCTTCACCCCTTCATAGGGTTGGCATTGATCGTCGGCCAATACCCAACGTGGCGGGAACACATCGCTCTCCGTACTCCTCTGCTTTCAGAGGAGACAGGATGAGCGATGGTGTTAGTGGTGGGATGGCCCAGGGTCAGCCGGGGTGCGAGGGTATGCTCTATGGGTAACCTTACACCCCGGCGTCTGAAGACCCGAGACGGCGTGCGGTTTTAGTCGGTGCAAGCCCGACATAACCGCCCCCGCTGGCCGGCGGGGGGGTATCCGAAGGGATTTCCGCACAATAAAAAAAAAAAAAAAAGGTATCAGCTAGTATAATAATAATATTCTATGATACACTTTCAAATTTATTGCATGCAAATACTAGGACGGTTCCCAGCTTCGCAATCAACCCAAACTTAAGCGTAGCGAGATTTGCCTATCCAACAATAGCAACGTGACCGGTCCTTTTTCCATTGATTTGGTTTTTCGGTGATTATTCCTCGATGGTAAGACCGATCTGGACATTCGACCCCTTACGACACTCAGTAATGTCTACTTGATCACCGTGGCAAATTTGGTCGAGATCGGTCAAACGGTCTCGGAGGAGTACCTTTTTTTTTTTTTTTTTTATCGTGCGGAAATCCCTTCGGATACCCCCCCGCCGGGCAGCGGGGGCGGTTATGTCGGGCTTGCACCGACTAAAACCGCACGCCGTCTCCTCGGGTCTTAATACGCCGGGGTGTAAGGTTACCCATAGAGCATATCCCTCGCACCCCGACTGACCCTGGGCCATCTCCGGTTTCGAGATGGCCCCCTTACTTGCTCTCCACTGTGCCATCTGCTAATCAGAGGGACACGTGGAAAGCTTCCGAACAGCCCTCAACAGGGCCGTCCTCGCCTTGGTCGGAGTTGGCCGTAGGCGGCAGCGTCTCTCCCACCCTAGGAGAGAGGCGCTGCCGTCTCCGTTGCCCAGGGTGCACCGCGTGGAGGTCCCCAACCAAGCACCCCCTCAGAGGAGTACCTATCATTTGTTTGAAATGCAACTTTGAAACCAAAGACGCTTAATTACAGTATTTTAACATAATTACACTAAAACAACGTCAAAAACATTATCGAACCCCCGAACTCCGACGCAGTAATCGAACGCTCTACCGCTAAGCCACAGAAGTCGTCAAAATAAAAGCCAGAATAATTATCACAATAAAATAAAAGAATGAAAAGAAAAAAAATGTCTGTTTAATTAACCTTGGCATGTGCAATGTAGGTTGAAGTACCCATTACGCGAGTACTTGCTCGATTTGGAGGAAACCGGTTTCGAATAGGAATGTAGATTATTTTATAAGTAATCTTATTTAATTTCAAGGCTTTAAGGCCTATCCTCTCGAGAGCTTACCCGGGGTGGCCGACAATGGACACTTGGGAATGACACCGTGTGGTTGCAGGCGGTCCGATTCCGGCACGCCCACCCCATCGTCGGCATCTATGGGGTGAAGCCCGTGGGGGGTTTCCACACGCTAAAAAAAGGCCCTTACTGCTGCCTCTGACCTTGGAGATGAGTTTAAAAGACGATGAGACTTGGCCTTTTTTCAGTAATCTCCAGGTGTCAAGCCAACCTCACCTGCAACCGGCACACCTGTTGATTGAGGGATCAGGCTCTGGCGCAGGCGCACCTCTCGGGGTTGGGAGGTTGAACGGCGGAAAAAGAGAACATCTAGGACGGGACTTGAACCCGCGACCAGTCCCTTACAGGGGGAATGCTCTAACCGACAGAGCCACCTAGACGCCAGTTAAAAAAAAATGGCAAATACGGAACCCTTATAGATTCTTCATGTCCTTCTGTCTGTCCGTCCGTATGACTTCCTTATTCTAAACTGAATTGTTTGCGCGAGAGACACTTCCAAAGTGGTAAAATGTGTCCCCCCCCCCTGTAACTTCTAAAATAAGAGAATGATAAAACTAAAAAAAAAAAAATGATGTACAGTCGGCCTCTGAAGTTGCTGAACACTATCACATTTATAAACGATCTTTACATTAAACTAAATCAATAATTTAATTGATGTTTAATTTATTTTGGTAATCAACAGAGGAAAAACTTAACATTTTAAAATTTTTGTTTTTTATTTTATGTACAGTTTCAGAGCTACGGTGGTCCGTAACTTGGAATGTGTTAAGCGAATACCGATGGCGACTGTACATTACTATGTAAACTTCCACCGAAAATTTGTTTGAACGAGATCTAGTTAGTAGTTTTTTTGAATACATATTTAAACAACATTTTACCTTTCATAAAATCAACTCAAATATAAAAAATAAAAAAACATTATGTTACTTGCGGCTTCGGAACCCTTCATGGGCGAGTCCGACTCTCACTTGACCGCTTTTTTTGTTATAAAGTATAAAATATTAATATTGAAAAATTTCCTTATAACTTAATATAGAAATATAGAGATATAAAAAAATAAAAAGATATAAAATTTGAAACCACATTTGTACAATTATCTTTTTCACAGAATAAATAAAAAAGTCACTTAAAATCTTATTCACTTTCCATATACAATACATACATTTACAAACCGTAATATCTACGCAGGGATCAGCAGACATGTATTAAACACTAGCTGACCCGGCAGACTTCGTACTGCCTCAATCGATAACAACTTCCATATTTATTCACCTTTTAAACCTTCTCTGGACCTCCACAAATAATTCAAGACCAAAATTAGCCAAATCGGTCAAGCCGTTCTCGCGTTTTAGCGAGACTAACGAACAGCAATTCATTTTTATATATAAAAAAAAGAAGAAGATAACACATGTACTAATCATACCTATAAATTAAATACAGTCTCATAAAACGAAATAAATAACAATTTACGTGATGCGAAACGCCCCCAGTCCGTCCCTGCACCATTCTAAATGAAGGTGGGGGTTGAACTAAAATTGCTTTCAAATAAGTAACCAACCCTCGGATATCTCGGCAGCGGGTGGCGAAGTCAGCTCGATATCGAAACGATATCGTTTACAAACTGCTAAGAGAACGTATACATAAACATAAACTCACGCCTATATCCCCGAAGGGGTAGGCAGAGGTACTTCACTGGTGGTAGAAATTTGATGACACAAATTTGTCACAAAATTCGGCCGGGTGGGTACCACCGTGCACGATTGCGAAAAACCCTCCATAGTAATCCAATTTCGGTTTGATTGCGTTCAGGGGTCAGCAAGTGCATAGCCGGGCAGAGGGGTTGTGGTCGCAGCACTAGTGGGACCGGTGGGTGTCACGCGGTGCTGCGACGACAATCCTCTTCTGATGAGGCCGTCAAGCTGAGTGCCACCATTAACATGGTACGTGTATGTAATGGTGACCCTCTTTCCTGAGACTTTACCTTCAGCTTACCATCAGGCGAGGTGAAGTCAAATTGGCGTGTCCTAAATATATAAAAAAAAAAACCTACATTTCGCCAGTTTATGTTTAGGTCCCAATGTAATAGGTGGCGAGCCTATTGCCATTAACCGGGCACTTATAAACCTGCGATAAATACACACATAACTTCGAAAAGCATCGAAAAGTCATTGGTGTGTGCCATGGTAAAACCTGGGATCGAACCCGAGACCTCGTCTCAGCAGTCCATTACCCATACCACTAGGCTACCGCGGCTTATTTGACAAATAACCACATGGAGGTTTTTAATTTTTCAATTTGGGGTAAAAAAATGTGTTAATAGGTGTCACGCGGTGCTGCGACGACAATCCTCTTCTGATGAGGCCGTCAAGCTGAGTGCCACCATTGTTAACATGGTACGTGTATGTAATGGTGGCCCTCTTTCCTGAGACTTTACCTTCAGCTTACCATCAGGCGAGGGGAAGTCAAATTGACGTGTCCTAAATATTAAAAAAAAATACTTTACTTAACCCCCTTACCCCGGTTATATTGGAGTCTGTGATTTTCTAATAAGCACGAATATTAATATATGGATATGGATATTCGAATAAATGTTCCTCTAAACAGATATTCACAATTTCATTTAACCCGATACTTAGTTGCTCCCATAAAAGGCAAGATAAACCAAATCTCGAGAAGATCCAGACTCCAAAGCATAATTGGATATAACCGGGGAGCCCACTTTGGGCCCGAGTGCCGCTTTCACACTCCGCTCATTCACAATTTTGATTATTTTGGCTTTTATGGGACCTCACGACCCATTAAGTAGAGCCTGTGACAGGCTTTTCTTTGTCTACACTCTTGGTCTGACCTTGCAATTAATTCACTCAATCTCCTCCAATCCCTTTCCTCCCCACAGTGAGAAGGGCCGTGTGTTCGCTAACAAATAAAAAGTCTACCCGTGACCATGGCTGCTGAAAAGCAACCGAAACGTCGGGAGCAATGTAAAATATAAAACTAGGTCCGCAAGGCAAATCGCTGCTTGCAATGTTGAGCTGAGTGAGAAACCAGATTTTGAAAATTTTGAACAGTGATCATTCCTCCGTGGCAAGTTCGATTTTGAAAATTCTTTTTGAAAGTCACAACTCTGGACATGCTTTCTGAGCGTGTAAAGTTTGGTCACCGTGTCTCGAGCGGTTATTATGTAATTCCATCTGGTTTTTTTTCAACGGTGATCATTCCTCTGTGGTAGCATTAATTTTTTCAAAATATATCCATAAACCTTCCTCTGATTGACCTCTTTAATCATGCCAAATTTGGTTCTGATTGGATTAGTAGTTTAGGAGGAGACCTGTGACAAAGAAAATCCTGAAGTCTGGTATGAGGAGCTTTCGCTCGACTTCGTCTCACTCAGTCAAATATTTTGCTTTATCGCAACTGCATCGCAATTCTCCTTCAAAATAAGCCTGCGAGTTATTTTAGGTACTCGGTAAGAAGGTTTTATAGTAATTCGCAATTTTATTAACGACTAGCTCTTACGTTCGGGTTTACTTGGCGAATATTTCTTTGGATTATTGGTTTTTTTGCGATCGTTCACAATAGCTTGCAGGAACTCTTAGCAAGCGATAAGCTTCTTATTGTCAATTACGTCATGTTTCATTTCAATGCTTTTAAGATTATCGAGCCGTGGTAGCCTAGTGGTATGGGTAATGGACTGCTGAGACGAGGTCTCGGATTCGATCCCAGGTTTTACCATGGCACACACCAATGACTTTTCGATGCTTTTCGAAGTTATGTGTGTATTTATTGCAGGTTTGTAAGTGCCCGGTTAATGGCAATAGGCTCGCCACCTAAACATAAACTGGCGAAATGTGGGTGCTAGCACCTCTGCCTATCCCTTCGGGGATATAGGCGTGAGTTTATGTTATGTTATTATGAATAGGGAAGTGTTTATGGCCTCTGTGGCGTAAAGGTACTGCATGCGAGTGCTACGACTGGGGGCGCGGGTTCGATTCCCGCTCAGTGCAAATATTTGTATGCATGAATATGTCTATTTGCATTGGTCTGGATGTTTCTATGTATAATATGTGTGTATTTACAAAAAAGAAGTATATAAGTATGTTTATCCGCTTTCTGGAACCCATAACACAAGCTAGTTAAACTATGCTTACTTTGGGTCTAGAAAGCGCTGTGTACAATGTCGTAGAATATTTATTTATTTATATGTTTGTTACCTAATAACGCAAAAATGAATGATTAGATTTGTATCAAATTTGGCACACAGTTAGTTCATAACATTCATTATATTCCGCTAAATCTCTGGGTCTAATCTAGAAGTTCACACATCAGGCCAAAAGCATAAATCAAAGGCCGAAGTTTGTAAAATATTATACATATCCACGTGAAGTTGAATTCCTGAGACGAGCTCAGCCGAATACAAGGGATTTTCGATTCTGCGATTTTTTTTCTTTTTTGCGATTTTTTTTGCGATTTTTTGCGATTTTTTGCGATTTTTTCTTTATCTTGCAATGGTTCACCCCAGCACGAATCTATTACCGAAAACAACAACTCGATAGCTCATCTCCTTCATACCCAAAACCGTGACAGAAAATTGGCAACGACGACGTCGACGACAACTCGATAGCAATAGGGCTTTTCTAAAGAAAATCCCTAAAAAATAGTCTACGTGGTATTCCTGATCATAATCTATCTCTGTGCTAAATTCCATCTAGATCCGCTCAGCTGTTGTTGGGTAAAAGCGTAACAAACATCAATCCTAACAAATTTTAACATATATAATACTAGCTGTTGTCCGCGGCTCCGCCCGCATGCCATTCTGATCTCGTTCCCGCTTCTGGATACAAATAAATATAAGAATATTTAGATCTAAGAAGATATTCACAATTTTATTGAACCCGATACTTAGTCGCTCCCGTAAAAGGCAAATTTTACATAACATAACATAACATAAACTCACGCCTATATCCCCGAAGGGGTAGGCAGAGGTGCTAGCACCCACATTTCGCCAGTTTATGTTTAGGTCCCAATGTAATAAGTGGCGAGCCTATTGCCATTAACCGGGCAATTTATAAACCTGCGATAAATACACACATAACTTCGAAAAGCATCGATAAGTCATTGGTGTGTGCCATGGTAAAACCTGGGATCGAACCCGAGACCTCGTCTCAGCAGTCCATTACCCATACCACTAGGCTACCGCGGCTTATTGCAAATTTTAAGATATATAATACTAGTTGTTACTCGCGGCTCCGCCCGCATGGAATTCTGATCTCGTTTCAGCTTCCCATAGGAACCTATGCCAGGGATAAAAAGTAGCCTATGTATTATTCCAGATAATAATCTATCCCTATACGAAATTTCAGCGAGATCAATTCAGCCGTTTCTGAAAGAGTAACAAACATCACACACATAACAGACTCACAAACTTTCGCATTTATGATATTAGTGGGATGAGCAGAAATAGTTTCACTTTATCAACTGAGATATATGTAGGTACATACACCTGGGTGTACCCAGGCAGACGTATGTCCATCAGATTGAGGACGTTTTAAGGTCGTCAAGAGTACCCGCGAACGGCGAGCATGTATGAAAACAATTATTTAAGTTGAACAAGCGAAAGGTGTGCCAGGACGTCTCTGCCTACCCTATTAAGAAAGAGGCGTGACTGTATGTATGTAACTAAGTTATTCGTATACTGCTTATGACGCCATCTGTCGGCACTCACACGGCACTGATTGAGATAACGTTTAGTTGATGAATCATTTTAACTATTGTTGCCGATAGAGGTCACTCGTAGTTGATTTTAATATTTAGACATGTTCAATTATATTACTACTAGTTTTTTGGTCATATCTCCGGTTCTACTTAACCAATTTCAATCAAACATACGGTATAATTTAAGTCTGACGAAGATCTTTCAAAACTGTATTAAAATTCGTTCAGTAGTTCTTGCGTCGAACGCGAACAAAGACAAGAATTTCAAAAAATCAAATGATTTTGTGTTATGAATCGTCCAACATAACCTATTTTGGCGCTCATTAGGGGAGATCTATGTCCAGCAGTGGACTAGAATAGGTTGATGATGATGATGATGATGAACCTATTTTTATAAGTACTGTTTTGTATTTCTCCAACAGACAAAACTCATTTACAATTTTATATTATAGATATTATACATGCAGGGGTGCTTGGTTGGGGACCTCCACGCGGTGCACCCTGGGCAACGGAGACGGCAGCGCCTCTCTCCTAGGGCGGGAGAGACGCTGCCGCCTACGGCCAACTCCGACCGAGGCGAGGACGGCCCTGTTGAGGGCTGTTCGGAAGCTTTCCACGTGTCCCTCTGATTAGCAGATGGCACAGTGGAGAGCAAGTAAGGGGGCCATCTCGAAACCGGAGATGGCCCAGGGTCAGTCGGGGTGCGAGGGATATGCTCTATGGGTAACCTTACACCCCGGCGTCTTAAGACCCGAGACGGCGTGCGGTTTTAGTCGGTGCAAGCCCGACATAACCGCCCCCGCTCTCCAGCGGGGGCGGTATCCGAAGGGAATTCCGCACGAAAAAATAAAATAAAAAAAAAGATATTATACATGCAAAATTTCGTATTTTTGACCGTATATTGATTACTCAAGAACGGCTGAACAGATCTAAATAAAATTTCGCAAGATTTTATAGTCTGGCACAATAGCACTTGTTCATTCGGACGTCACTATGGACGTCAGCTAGTATAAAATGACTTTAGCGGGAGCGATTGTCGTCTGACCACCAAACCCTGAGAGGCAAATCTGCGTCAGAGCCTGGTACGTTACGCAGCTCAGGTGCATCAAGGATCTTGGCCTAAGTTTCCAAGTTCCTCTGTATAATTTAAACGTAATGTTTTTCTAACAAATTTTTTAACATACGTACTAAGAGAGAGGGAGACGCAAACAGGCGCGTTAAGGATAATAATATCGATCATTTATTGTATTGTTGAACCCAAAAACTAGGCAGAACACACGGTACACGTTTACAATTAAATTTAACACACCGTGTGCATGTGTGCCGCGTGTCTGTGTGCGTGACTTTGACTATGTCAGACATATTTTTCTATGTGTGAGTTATGTGGTACAGGTTGATGTTAAAATAAAATGTTTTTTTTTTAATAGTTTGATATTTTTTAATAGGAACTAACTAAAGCTTAGCATACATTTTCAAGCCTTTTTTTGGTTTCAGAAACCTTTGCAGGCAAAGTACAAAAGATTCATCGCAACCGGATGAATACTATAGTAAACATAGAGGATAAAGAAACAAATAACATACAGAAATATACTATCTAGTTACTATTACTACATATTTAAATACCTTTAATTTTTTCTTTCACAAACATTTTTCTTTTCTTTTTAAGCGTAGCGAGCCGAAGGCGAGCGAAGCGTCTTTGGTTTCAAAGTTGCATTTCAAACAAATGATACTCCTCCGAGACCGTTTGACCGATCTCGACCAAATTTGCCACGGTGATCAAGTAGACATTACTGAGTGTCGTAAGTGGTCGAATGTCCAGATCGGTCTTACCATCGAGGAATAATCACCGTAAAACCAAATCAATGGAAAAAGTCGACCGGTCACGTTGACCTATTGTTGGATAGGCAAATCTCGCTACGCTTAAGTTTGGGTTGATTGCGAAGCTGGTAACCGTCCTAGTCATACATCGATTTTAATAATACATTTTGTTTACACCTCGTATATAGATTTAAAAATTCCGTAAAACATGCTCGACGTTTTGAGGTCATTGCTGTTGATCTTAAAATTGCAAATCAGTGATGTCTTTCTCCGCACCACGTTTGGTTGACTGGTAAAGAATGCCTTTCACATTAAGTCCGAATATGTACTTGTGCATAAAGTTTAACATAATAACATAACATAACATAAACTCACGCCTATATCCCCGAAGGGGTAGGCAGAGGTGCTAGCACCCACGTTTCGCCAGTTTATGTTTTAGGTCCCAATGTAATAGGTGGCGAGCCTATTGCCATTAACCGGGCACTTATAAACCTGCGATAAATACACACATAACTTCGAAAAACATCGAAAAGTCATTGGTGTGTGCCATGGTAATACCTTTTTATTTTTATCGTGCGGAATTCTCTTCGGATACCCCCCCGCCGGCCAGCGGGGGCGGTTATGTCGGGCTTGCACCGACTAAAACCGCACGCCGTCTCGGGTCTTCAGACGCCGGGATGTAAGGTTACCCATAGAGCATATCCCTCGCACCCCGGCTGACCCTGGGCCATCTCACCACTAACAGCATCGCTCATCCTGTCTCCTCTGAAAGCAGAGGAGTACGGAGAGCGATGTGTTCCCGCCACGTTGGGTATTGGCCGACGATCAATGCCAACCCTATGAAGGGGTGTAGGGGAAGCCATTGACCGCCGCCCAGGGTGTACCGGCCGCTCCGATTCCGTTCCCCCCGGACTGCAGCGGGATAGGAATCGGAGCGACACTCGAGGAGGTTACCCAACACACACCCCATGCCATGGTAATACCTGGGATCGAACCCGAGAAACCTCGTCTCAGCAGTCCTTTACCCATACCACTAGGCTACCGCGGTACAAAGCTATAAAGCGGTATAAAGTTTAATAAACAAATAAATCTAAAATATGCGATTATGATGAGATGAATATATAAAATCTTTGAAAAAGAAAACATCACCCGAAGATTGGTATAACAATACACTTTGAAATAGTCCGTGCCCGATGTTACGAGTAGTTCTCCCTACACACCAATACATTCAACGTCTACACGTTAACATGCCACGGTGAGCACACCACTACGAAAAGACCGCAGTAAGATTATATTTCATATACAAGTTGATATTAGTACCTAAATTGTGCAAGCATGATCTGAAATCTAAGTGTAAGCATTAAAATTGATATTAAAAGGTTTAATGATATTAGAGCACGTTCGTGAGGTGTTTTAGGAGAGAAACAGATGGTGGGATGTTACCTTTGTCTACCAATGGAGGGAACAAGATCTGAATATATGTGTGTATTTAAAATTGGTATATTATCATATACATGAAAATTCTATAATTTTTGATTTTCACTTGTCAAGAAATTAGAGGATAGGTTTAAGATAGTACAGCTATACTTTGCCTAATTCAACAGGGATGACTACCATTCTTCCAATTAATATTTAAAAAAAAATTGTAGTCTTATGCTGCACTTTGGATGGTTTATGAGTATTCGGAGTCCTTATCCTGCCTTGCTTAACTTTCTCTATAATCCTCTTTTTCCTGCCTGACTCTTTCCCTTCACTGGTGGTACCACGTTAACAACACCTATGATGTAGCCAGCGTTCATAACCCACGTGCTTTTTTGCTACCTTCCACATAAAAACAATCAAGGAAATTATTTGCTCTGCAGAGGGTAATCTGCTAAAGAAATAGGGAAATTAATTTCGTAATGAGAAGGCTTAGATAAAACAACACAGGACAGTATAAATTTATGCTAATAAATAATTATATTGGGATCCCTTAGGGACTTAATCTGATATAGGTCTGGAAATCTGATTCAATGAGTATAAACTATAGGCACACAATTTTTTGCACTACTCAGATAGTAACTAAGCAGATGGCTTACCTGAAGAGTCCGACCCGACAGTCTCACCAACTGTAGGAATACAACATAATTGCAACGTCAATAATAAGCGATAAGGAAGCAAGTATCACAAATTCCCCGTTTGAGACGCCTAATCATGTCGGAATTGCAAATTTAATTGAAATTGTAAATGGTGTATTTCAGTACAAATACCAAAAATCGTCACCACCCACACCATGAAGTTTTATTATCACTCGATTTCCAAGTAAATCATAAACATATTAAATTCCGTACAAACATACTGCACAGTTTAGTTTTCGTATACGTACACACACGTATGCTGACTCATATGTACGTATGTATATATAATGCGGAGATTATGCGTGTGTATGTTGGAAACAAGGTGAACTTATACAGTGGGTGTCTTTTATGTCGAATATTAAATTAGTTGATAAATTTAGGAGTGCTCTTTAATAATTTATCAAATAGAAGATTTCGTACATCTTGGAACAATTTTCAAAGAATGTAATAATGTTTTTGAGAATTAACGCGACATCATAGGTATGAAAATACTTTTGAATTGTTCGACCTGTAACCACGGCCAAGTGCAGCTTTGGTGAAAAGGCAGCTCAGAGGTATACATTTAACTAAATGTAGTTCACCAAGAATGTAAAACCACGGAATATAATATCAAGAGGAAGTGCACCGCAGCTTTCGCTTGTGTTCTTTTTGTGACATAATTCCTAACACTTAAATTGACTTTTAGATTTATCCTTTGTTGAAAATACATGTATAAATCACATCACATAAAATAATAGTTTTAAGCGGCGATAGCCCAGTGGCGTACGAGCCGAGCCGAGGTCTCGAGTTCGATTTCCAGTCGCCCTTGCACACACCCCTAACTTTTCGTAGTTATGTGTGTATTAAAAATGTTAATTATCGCTCGCTTAGTAATGTGCTCGGTAGATGGCAACAGACTCGCCTCCTATTACATTGGGACCTAAACATAACTGGCGAATCGTGGGTGTGTAATACACCTCTGCCTACCCCTTCGGAGATACAGGCGTGAAGTTTATGTTATATGATGTGAATGGTCATAATAATGTGAAAGTTCAGTGGCACTAGTTTCTATACCAAAGAGCTTTAAAACATCCCATTTTTATTTTAGAATTCCGTTTAAAACAGAACCAATTAATTGCAGATATAAGTA
Source organism: Cybosia mesomella (assembly GCA_946251805.1). Classification (NCBI taxonomy): domain Eukaryota; kingdom Metazoa; phylum Arthropoda; class Insecta; order Lepidoptera; family Erebidae; genus Cybosia; species Cybosia mesomella. The sequence continues at coordinate 21,418,975 of OX276411.1, forward strand.
AATTGAAACTATTAGAATTAATCAAGCAAGAAATCAATAAGACGTTTTCACGGCCAACATACTGTAATGAAATAACTTATGCAGTAATAACATAATGGCGAACCAATTAAAATACTATTCACGTTTAAAGGTCAAATACATGTAGTGGGAAAATATGTTTTTATATAAACTTTTTATACACTTAAGAATAAAAAAAATACATTTAAAATTATTATCAATTAGCAATTGGCAACAAAAAGCTTTAGAATAATATTAGTTGTTTGCATCACTCACACGAGATATATGTAATAGTACATACATAACATAACTTCACGCCTGTATCCCCGAAGGGGTAGGCAGAGGTGTATTACACACCCACGATTCGCCAGTTATGTTAAGGTCCCAATGTAATAGGGGGCGAGCCTATTGCCATCTACCGGGCACATTATTAAGTGAACGATAATTAACATTTATTAATGCACACATAACTACGAAAAGTCAGAGGTGTGTGCCCGGGGCGACTGGGGATCGAACTCGAGACCTCGTCTCAGCAGTCTGTTACGTACGCCACTAGGCTATCGCCGTTTTATGTAATAGTATCACATTTTATTTGGTTAAACTTAGAAATTTTTTGGTCCACACCAGTTGTGTACGGTGTTAGTACACTGATTCTGTTTCAGTGAGCCACAGAAATCTATTCCCGGGATAAAGCCTACGTGCTATTCCAGACTACAATTTATCTTTGTGGAAAATTTTATCTAGATCCATTCAGCCGTCCTGTCATTGAGAATCAAGAATATTAGTAACCGAAATTACTAATATTCCCCCTAACCCCTTCAGCTAAGCTAAATTAATTGTGTGAGGAGTGGGTCACGTCGGTAGTGTAATAACCAGGATTTGAACCTTAACCACTAAGCTACCGACGCTTCTGAGCATAACTTGGACCAACAAAAAATCAAGTTTTACCATATTTTTTCATCGTCCTTTGTAGATCCTCGTTTTCTAATGAGTGGGATAATGTCTTATAAAGATTTACAAAGCTTAATTTTTTCAATGTCAAACCTCTGCAATTTCTTTAGTTTAGCAATTCAACTTTACTTACGATACACGTCCAAAGCTTTATGAAACAAACATCTCAATAATAATTTACATATTATTTACATTTAAAAAAGCCAAAGAAAATAAATATAATAATAAGTCAATAATTTAATATTAATAACTAGACAACTTCGCATTAAAACAACATACCGTAGAGGATCACATGTGACACGCACACAGGCGCACACACACACGCGCGCAGAATTGATAGCGTTCGTCGGATCTATTCGGTGCAACGCCCCGGCCATAAGGCTGAGAACACATTGGCCGGTAGTTTTGCGATTTTAATGACATGTGAAATATTGATTTTTATAGGTAGCTAGCTGTGCTCCGCGGCTTCGCCCCCGTGGTACCCGTACCCATTTGTACCATGTCCGTAATTTATTAGGTTTTTTTAATTGTAGGACAAAGTACACAACGCCATCTAGACCCAAACTAAGCAGAGCTTGTCATATGGGTTCTAGAATGCGGATAAACATAACATAACATAACATAACATAAACTCACGCCTATATCCCCGAAGAGGTAGGCAGAGGTGCTAGCACCCACGTTTCGCCAGTTTATGTTTTAGGTCCCAATGTAATAGGTGGCGAGCCTATTGCCATTAACCGGGCACTTATAAACCTGCGATAACTACACACATAACTTCGATAAGCATCGAAAAGTCATTGGTGTGTGCCATGGTAATACCTGGGATCGAACCCGAGACCTCGTCTCAGCAGTCCTTTACCCATACCACTAGGCTACCGAGGCTCATAAACATACTTATATACTTTTTTTTTGTAAATGAATACATATTATACATAGAAACACCCAGACCAGCGCAAATATACATTTTTGCACTGAGCGGAAATCGAACCCGCGACAGCACAGCCCGCGACGCGATAGCAGTCGAACGCACTACCACCACGCCACAAAGTTCTGAAATAATGTACGGAAATTTGCCCGATTTGTTGACATTTATGATTACTGCTCCGCTTTCCTGGGTAGTAGCGTGATGATATATACCTTCCTCGACAAATGGGCTATTTAAAACAAAAAAAAACAATTCGGACCAGTAGTTCTTGAGATTAGCGCGTTCAACTAAACACACAAACTCTTCAGCTTTATATAATAGTATAGAAGTATAAATATAGATAAATCTATTAGTATTACACTAAAACAGTTACAGTAGGAACTAGAAAGAAAGCACCAAACGTCTTTTTGCGACTCTTTTCTATTTTTGTTGCTTAAAATATGACTTTATGACATAATTATCTTCTATATTTAAACAAAAGACAAAACGTCGTCATTATGAGCGAATTTATTGAAGAGAAGGAATGAAAAGTATGATACGGAAACTAGAAATTTGAATTATATTTATCAAACTATATATTTAAAGCCGTTTCTGCTGACAAATCTATTCTTATAATGTCTCATTATAATAAGACAGTCATATTGTCGTGCGGTGTGCAACCAGCCTAACCGACATAAATTCTCAATAACACGAAATGGCGGCGCGGGGTAGCGGGGGAAGGACGCAGGGCCGCATTTGGCATGTACTGGTATTATTATTAACTAGCAGGTAATTTTTAATAAAGTGTTTATTTAAATAATTTCGTAGTTAGTGTTTAAAATAAATTTTATAAATTACATTATACTATTATTTTAGACTTAGTTTGCATACCAGTCGGATTGATTGCAATCTTTATTTATATTAGTAGTTGCCTATTAGTAATTTTTGTATAACAAATTATATTTTTAAATAATAATAAACAATAAATGTAATATTTAGAATAGAAACATGCTTTTCCTAACCTGAAAATGTAGGATTTCGAGTTAACTTTGGAATAAACCGATAAAAATAGCACTTTGAATTACGATTATGATGAAGTCGGTTTTATTATTTATAACATATTTTACATTCTCAATTAATATTGTCAGATGTACATATTTAAACTTGAATTTTAGGTTACGCTGTTCGGTCCTAGTTCATAATCTAGATTTACCTTTAGCTCGCTCGTTGGAAATAACCGTGTTAGGTAAAGACCTACATTAGAATGATGTTTTCAGCTGTATTTTGGCATGCCATATGCTTAAAAATAAAGTATCGTAATTTGTGTCAGAAATTTATGGGTTGTATGATGACAAATATCGTTACATCGAAGGACGGGTTCATTTCTGGTAAAGTTGACTTAAAATACGAAAAAAATAACCTGGATGGTAGATTAATAAAATACAATTAACTAAAACCAACGAAGCTATCTACCGCTCCGAACCCAGTCGTTTAGAAAAAATACATTAAATATGTATCATTTGTGTAAATATTAAGTGTTTCTAATTAACATAAGCACATTTTTGAATGTGTGCGTGTGTGTATGTATAGTTTTAACTGAAGAACACGTTATCAAGTATTCAAGAGTCGAAGGTGACTTTTCCGTACTTACATATATATATATATTTATATTGTTTTATCTGAAATCACCAATTAATTTAATGGTTAATTATCAATGAAAACGAATTATATCTGTGTGTAAGCAGTCCAATCAATTTGCTTGCCTATGAAAAACCACTGCGTCCTACGCCCGTCAACGGGAAAGAAAAACATTAATTATTGTTAATTATTATTTGATATCGAATAATAATGACCAATAATTCATGTTTTTCTTTCCCGTTGACTCAAGTCCTTGGTATCCTTACCCGGGGTGCCCGGCAACGGACACTTGGGGAGGACACCGTGCGGTTTTAGTCGATTCAATTCACGACATAACCACCCCCGCTAGCGGGCGTGGGGTATCCGAAGGGATTTCTACGTAAAAAAAAAAAAAGTCCTTGATATCAATTATGTGTAGGTATTCTGTGCTATCGAATATCTTCCAACGGTCATCTTCCTCACAGCGATTACCCAGTGGCGTCCAAAGTGTTCACTTTAAAACCAGAGGTTGGTATGTCGGTACTGTACACCCAATGGCTATAAAATGACCTTGCATGGCATTGCTTGTTGATCAGCAGTGTCTGCAGTCCCAGTTAGTAATGTTCAATCGGTCTGCGTGTAGCATGTGGCAGATGTACACTTAAAATAGTCACTACTTATAATTTCATTTATATGTGTATGTACTTATTTCTATGTACATAAGAGATCGTAAGTATGAGTTAGGGAAATAATGTTTTGTAATACGATTATATTTACTTATAAGTCTCATAACCTTCATTGACTTATTAAATCGAATGTTAAAATGCTCGTAATATTTATACATATATATTTTAATATTCGAATGGTGTAATTATTAATTGCTTCCCGATCGTATTGAGCTCAAATATTTCTCACGTTTGAATACATTTATTACTATAAAAAAATGTATGTATTTTATTATATTACATAGAAGCACTAGAACATGATAAATAATAAACTAGGAATTCAGTGCAGGGTGCGACTGAAATAAATTGAGCTGAGCGAGCAGGACTCTTACTTGAAAAATAAGGCATCTTACTACGGTCGCGTGCATAGCTTAGGCCGCGCGCTTGTGAAACTGTTTTTTGATGATTATTCCTCAATGGTACATTGTATTTGAACAGTTGACCCCTCTAAACACTCAGCGGTGTCTACACTATCACCATGGCAAATTTGGTCAAGATCGGTATTGTGGTTCCGGAGGAGTACAGTCTCGACCAAACGACTTAGCCACGTATAAGAGCTTCGCTTTGCTAAACTCAAAAAATGATTCATTGAATGTCATTCATGTATGTTTGTTAGTTCAGTCATTATACTCATTATATTACATAAATGTAACCTAAGTTTTGATGTAAATATTAGTTCGTTTTAATAAATTTGTCCATACAGTTTGACCTCTATATTGTATCCAAATCTTTAAAAACTGGAGGTCATCATTGATAGTATCTCCTATCAATATAATTATATATTTCACTAGTATAGGATAGGGATGACATGATAGTTTGATGACTTTTGCGACTAGACGAGGGTTTAAGTCTTAAATTTCTTATTGGAGAAGCTATGTTATGTGTTTAAGCTAATGAAGTTCATTAGCGTATAAACGTGGCTAAGCCGTTTGGTCGAGACTGTACTCCTCCGGAACCACAATATCGATCTTGACCAAATTTGCCATGGTGATAGTGTAGACACGGCTGAGTGTTTAGAGGGTCAACTGTTCAAATACAATGTACCATTGAGGAATAATCATCGAAAAACATTTTTACGAGCGCGCGGCCTTAGCTATGCGCGCGACCGTAGTAAGATGCCTTATTTTTCAAGTAAGAGTCCTGCTCGCTCAGCTCAATTTATTTCAGTCGCACCCTGCACTGAATTCCTAGTCATTACATTACTCATTTCGGATATTATATTCATAGTGTTAGTTCGTTGAGTTGAAAAATCGTTTAAGCTTAATTTGCATGCTATTGAATGTAGATGTGCTAAACAAAATTAATGTAACATCACATAGTACTTACCACATTTTTGCAAATAAATTAATTTTAAGTCACATTGTTGATTTCTAGGGTTAGTAGACAGTTAAATTTATAGGTAGACATTTGTCTTATCTTATCATGATAGATCACACAATTCAAATTTGAAATTGAATCACGGTTACAAGTTTTGAAAACCAACCAAAACAGTCCTAACAACAACTACCGACTAGATCTCATAAATTTTAATATTAGAAATTCGTATACTCCTTTTTATCATTTCTTATAAATAAGGAAATACCTATTTAAACATTAAAAACTAAATAAGAAAGTAAATAAAAAAATAAAACGTAAACATCTTCCTAAATTATCATAAGCAGAAGTAAAGCCGCAGGCAAACGCTCGTGAAAATATTAAACCAGTTCTTAGCATCACGATTTCTTAACACTAATGTCCGTCGGTTGCTATGGAACGAAATTACATTTTAATTGATAGCATTATTAGTATCAATTAACATTATATTTGGAAATGTTCTCAACGTTTGCATACAATGATGCAGTTTGGAACTTGAAACCATTTAATGTAATTATAGTTGCTACAACGTAATTATTACACGACTGCCGTGAAACCAAATAAGGAGAGTTTTGTATTTACTTATAGCACTGGATTTCCTTTCAGGGTTCCGTAGCCAAATGGCAAAAAACGGTAGCCTTATAGATTCCGTCCGTATGTCCCAGCCACTTAATTTCGAAACTATAAGAACTATGCTGTTGAAACTTGATAAGTAGATGTATTCTGTGAACCGCATTAAGATTTTCTCACGAAAATAGAAAAAAAAACAAAAAATTTTAGGTGTTTCCCAAAATTAAGTACATCATAAATCGTAAACCGCAATTTACCTTTCATTTCATTTTCATCATCATCATCAACCTATGCTAGTCCAATATAAAAATTAAAAAACCTATATTATGTTATTTGCTGCTACGGAACCCTTCATGGGCGAGTCCGACTCGCACTAGGCTACTTTTTTTTAAGTAGCAGCTGATCATTATCTTTTTTATTTGTACATCAATTTGTAAAACAAAAAATTTATATTTTGATATTTATTTTCATAGAATAACAAATAAATAATAATAACATTTATACTCGTGCCTACTATGTGCCCTCGTACCCATAACCAACCAATTTGGGTATAATTAAATTATAAAATCATAACGGTAGATGAGGCGCCAAAATATTTGCTTTAAAATGTTTCAAATATGAGGTTATAGAAAACTAGTAAAGTGGTACTATTTAAAATAGGAACTATTACTAACTTAACTATTATTTTTTATCTACTTTTTGAATACTAGCAACTGTAATAGAAATTAAGACAAAATATGAATGTGTAAATAGTAAAATTATTATAAAAATTGGTCCAAAGGCAAAGGTATTTCTGATAATGCGATATCTCAAGCCAAAAACAATTAATTTACAAAAATAAACTAAAAAATAACTCTATTGGAGTCCGTCCCTAGCGAAAAGCAGTGAAAGATGAGAGTTGGGTCGGATACCGCGACACGACAATCTTGGTACTTTAACGTTACTTACATAATATAACAATGTAATGATGTTAGATTTTAAGAGGTAAGGTAAATATCGTTAAGTTACGAGCCAGATAAAGCATGAGACACTATGGGTGTAACTTGTATTACGCCTTTATTTGCATTTATAAAATTTACACACTGCGGAAATAATTATTTAAGTATTTTATTACTCCTTGAAAGGATTGTTTTAACTGAAAATATATTTGGTATATGTAAAATGCATAAATATATTTATTATTCACGATGCAGAACTATATATGTATATATAACGAGTTCTATGCAAATAATCGGGTTAATACAGATATTCATAATTAATTTATTTAAAGGACATTTAAATGAGTTATCACTGTTTTAAAAACCACCGAAGCCGTGAGAGGCTGAACGAAGAGTAAGTAGTGATATGTTTATTTGTTATATTTTTTTTTTTAATATTTAGGACACCACAATTTGACTTCACCTCGCCTGATGGTAAGCTGAAGGTAAAGTCTCAGGAAAGAAGGTCACCATTACATACACGTACCATGTTAACAAAGGTGGCACTCAGCTTGACGGCCTCATTAGAAGAGGATTGTCATCGCAGCACCACGTGACACCCACCGGTCCCACTAGTGCTGCGACCACAATCCCCCCGGCTATGCATTTGCTGACCCCTGAACGCAATCAAACCGAAATTGGATTACTATGACAACAAAATAGCTATGTCTATAAATCGATAGTCGAGTGACGCCGGACACAAACAGCTAGTAATAAATATTATAAAGCTTTCATTGTTACCTTGTTTATTAATATGTTTGTACTTATAGATTTAGATCGGAAAAAGAGAACATCTAGGACGGGACATGAACCCGCGACCAGTCCCTTACAGGGGGAACACTCTGACCAACTGAGCTACCTAGACACGTCCCAGACGTTAAGGCAAATACGACTCATATCACTAAAGATTCATAAAAGGTGAAGACGTAAAAAAACACACATGTCAACCACTATATCTCTCCCCATTTACATTTAATAGTAAATATAGTATATTGGGGATCTAATGGCTGTCCACCAAGATATTTGGGGTCCAAGTCAACCTCACCTGCAAGGCGGCACACACCTGGTGATTGATGGACGGACGGCGCCTCTGGTGCAAGCTGTTCTCTTGGGGTTGGGAGGTCAGACGGTATCATTCCCATAAAAACTAAAACAAAAGAATAAACGAAGGAGCAGCAGAGCGGGCCCCTGGCTCCAAAATGCGAGCTTTGGATACAACCGGGATTGGCTCTTGGATGAAGAAATATTACATTAATAGTACAGTTTGAACAAAAACAACTTCGACCTATCCACAAGTAATCTTAAACTTTCGATTTCTATCAAAAAATCTTCGACCTATTGATGTTTTACATACTTAATTATGTTGACCAAGTCGTCATTATTAAAACAGGTTTATTTAAGTACAACAGAAACAAAAAATATCAATGATAAATGACGAACGCACGGAATCGTTATTAAGGTGAAAAAAAAAACTGTACATTGCTACCGGAACTAGTTTAAATATCACCCTGTAAAGCTGTTTGTACACAACAAAAGTGGCACATAAGTATTGAGAAGACGATTTGGTTGGTCTTTGAATGTCCTGAGAGGATAAATGGATAATTATCAACATGAAATTATTTAAACTTGTCATTTGTGCACATATGAATATATGGGTAATAATAGTAGTTTATGCAACTGTCATATAAGAAGGGGTATTAAAACACGAGAGTCTGTTTATATTATATAGATAATAGGTTGTTTCGAGTGTTTTAATACCTAAGTTATTTGTAGTTTCATACACTACTTTATCTTCACTCATAGGAAAAATTGAAATTAAACAAAGTAGGTAAGTTACAAGGGCGACATTTTTTTCACAGTTCGAACTGCGCATGCGTGTGCCTTTTTTTTCATATTCAGCCTAAAACCTTAGACTAGTTTAATGAATAAAAAAGATAGCGGTACTATAATAAGTTTTATTTTTAATTTTATGTACATGCGTTTATAAAGTGCGTATGTTTAGAATCGTCTTTCAATTCGTAATTCGAATTTTTCGATTTGAGTGTAGATAAATATAATTATATGTATTTTACCATTACAACAACCTGTGTGAAATAACTGTAGAGCGTTCAACTGCAACGTCAGTAGTCGTGGGTTTGATTCCGCTCAGTATAAATATTTGTATGCATGATTGTGTCTATTTGTATTGCTCTGGGTGTTTCTAATAAGATGGATGTATTTTTCCAAAAAAATACCCAATAGTTTGGTTCTAGGAGAAGCGTTGTCTCAGAAATATTCAGAATATTGCAACACTATCTACGAAAACCACAAAACACAATTTAAAATTAAATCCATAATTTGAAAAAAAAAAATGCAAAAATAACAAGTATCAAGACTACACGACATTGGTAAACAACTGCTCACGAAGTTTTGAACGGATATTACACTCAAAAGAGAGTATGTACACAATAATAGGATATCTCCCAACTGAACAACGACTGTATCACTACACACATAAGGTTGATAATACATCAATTGTTTATCTAACTTATTAATACGACCTAGCTTATATAGAATTTGGAGATTAGGAAATCGTTTTTGCTGTCTTTTTTTTAATTTTTTTTTCTTCTATTTGTACACCGAATAGTGGTTTTTATGACAGTTTTTTTGACTATGGTTATCTATGGTGGATGAGTGTATGTGTGTGAGGTATGGAAAGGGATATGCTTTATGGGCAACCTTATACCCCGGCGTTCGAAGACCCGAGACGGCGTGCGGTTTTAGCCGGTTCAAGCCCGACAGCGCTCCCGCTATCCGAGGGGATATCCGCACGAAAAAAAAAAAACACCACGGTAAATGTGAAACTTTTTTTCACATTATAGACATTTAACTAAAAAATTACAACATTTACATTAAACACTGATAAAAGCACTAGGTCAGCTGCTGCAAACTATAGGCGCCGCCATATTGGCCTTGGCTGCGATGACGAGCGCCTTTCACTTTATCCCTACTCCGCGGCTGACCGTCACGCGACATGCAACGCACAGTACTGGTGGTAGAAATTTGATGGCACAAATTTGTCACAAAATTCGGCCGGGTAGGTACCACCGTGCACAATTGCGAAAAACCCTCCATAGTAATATAATTTCGGTTTGATTGCATTCAGGGGTCAGCAAGTGCATAGCCGGGCAGGGGGGTTGTGGTCGCAGCACTAGTGGGACCGGTAGGTGTCACGCGGTGCTGCGACGACAATCCTCTTTTGATGAGGCCATCAAGCTGAGTGCCACCATTGTTAACATGGTACGTGTATGTAATGGTGACCCTCTTTCCTGAGACTTTACCTTCAGCTTACCATCAGACAAGGTGAAGTCAAATTGACGTGTCCTAAATATAAAAAAAAAAAATTAAAAAAAAATAGACGAAAAAGTTTGAGACGATGTAATAAAAGTTTTACTTTAAAAAGTTATGGAACGCGACGGGTTCAAAAAGAAACCAGATACTTGTAAGTAATTAGGGGTGAAGACCAGGTGATTAACAGACCAGGTTTTGAAGTAGGATTTCCTCTCGGGGGTGGGGAGTCAGACGACAATCGCTTTCTCCATATACTTACAACTTTTTAGAGGGAAAGACCTTCGAGGTCAAGTCAACTCCACCTGCAATTGACGCCTGATTGACGGACGAGACTCTGGCGCAGGCGCACCTCTCGGCGTTGGGAGGTCAGTAGGTAGTATCAGCCATATAAGGAGGATGAGGAGAAAGCAGACCCTGGGCTCTGAGGTGAAGGCTTCAGAAGCACGTTCTGATGATGACGATTCTTGGAAGTTTTGTTCTTGGTGTACGTAACGGACTGCTGAGACAAGGTCTCAAGTTCGATCCCCAGTCGCCCCGGGCACACACCTCTGTCTTTTCGTAGTTAGCTGTGCATTAATAAATGTTAATTATCGCTCGCCTAATAATGTGCCCGGTAGATGGCAATAGGCTCGCCCCCTATTACATTGGGACCTCGACATAACTGGCGAATCGTGGGTGTGTAACACACTTCTGCCTACCCCTTCTTTTTGGTCATTGGCATTGAGATTGAAGGTCACTGGTATGTATGTAAGAAGGTCAGTGCTTACCTCACACAAGGCCTATGAATGATTAAGTGGAATACCAGCGTATGAACAGATGAGTTGTGATGTGACGACGTCTGTGGCGTAGCGGTAGTGCGTTCAACTGCTAAGCCAGCGGGTTCGATTCCCGCCAAGTACAAATATGTATATTTGCATTGGTCTGGGTGTTTCTATGTATAATATGTATTTATTTACAAAAGAAAATAAAGTAATTAAGTATGTATATATGCGCATTCTAGTACCCATATGACAAACTTTGCTTGGTTTGGTCTTTGGTCTAGATGGCGTTGTGTACTTTGTCGTACTATATTAAACTGAAATTACTGGTATTCCCGTTGCTTTTTTAGGGTTCCGTAGCCGAATGGCAAAAACGGAACCCTTATAGATTCGTCATGTCTGTCTGTCTGTCCGTCCGTATGTCACAGCCACTTTTTTCCGAAACTATAAAAACTATGATGTTGAAACTTGGTAAGTAGATGTATTCTGTGAACCGCATTAAGATTTTTATACAAAAATAGAAAAAAAAACAATAAATTTTGGGGTTTTAAATATACTTAGAACTGAAATTTAAAATTATTTTTTTCATCTAAGGATCGGTGGATAGGTCTTCAAAAATGATATTGAGGTTTCTAATGTCATTTTTTTCTAAACTGAATAGTTTGCGCAAGAGACACTTCCAAAGTGGTAAAATGTGTGTCCCCCCCTCCTGTAACTTCTATCATTTACATAAAAATGCCACATAAACTCTAGATTCGAGTTTTACTGTGCATTTTAAGCCTTCAATGGGTAAATAAAAGTAGGTTAAGAAACTAAAGCAATCAAAAATTAACTAGAACAGGGGGTAGACTACAAAAAGTAAGAAAGCGCTTATCCAGTTAAGCTATATTGCTTGTTAGGAGTGGGTTCACGTCGTGTAATGACCAGGATTTGAACTAGGTACCTCTCGATCGGGGTGCGACTGGTTTTAATCACCTCCAAGTTTGGTGCACCCTGGGCAACATGGGCGTTGACGCATCATTGATTGCTCCACTGGAGTAGCTGGCGTCAACGTCAACGGCCAAGAGTCTGACCAACCGGCCCTTTTCAGGGCCAGCTGACCCCATTGCACGAGGGGATCGGGGTATGGCGGACCTGCAAGACCCGCGGGGGGCGGTCGCTCCAGGTACCCCACTGCTCTTATCAGAGGGGACACTGCGAATGGCCCAGGGTCAGTCGGAGTGCGAAGGATATGCTCTATGCCCGACATAACCGCCCTCGCTGCCCGGCGGAGGGGTATGCGAAGGGATTTCCGAACAAAAAAAAAAAAAAGGTTCACATAGTTAAGCAAAGTTCTAGCTCCTTGTCTTTGGGTATATGGTACTAATTGGACCCACTAAGATTTTCGGAGCCCTAGCCTAGCTCACGTGCTACCGGTACATATGCTAATTAACGGGTAAGACTTGTCTCAGGGGTTGGACAGTCAGGAGATAGTTCCGCAAAAACCAAGAAGCCAAATCTACAGAGAGAAAGAAAAGTTGAACCCGAGCTCCAAAATGTAAGCTTTGGATGCAAGGACACCTGATTAGCGAACGAGACCCTAGCACCAATCTTTCCCTCTCAGGGTTTAAGGGTCAGACGGCAGTTCCGAGGGGGCCATCTCGAAACCGGAGATGGCCCAGGGTCAGTCGACCTTACACCCCGGCGCCTGAAGACCCGAGACGGCGTGATGTTTTAGTCGGTTCATGCTCAACATAACTACCCCCGCTAGCCGGCGGGGGGGTATCATAGGGGACCTCCGCACGATTCCGCTCGGTTTACTGACGATAGTTGAACGTGACAACGTCAAAACAAAATACTGATGGAATGGTTTTCAAAAGAAAATTTTAATTTTATTTGTTTAACCACTAAGATCGGTTATAAGAATTCACTGCACTTCATACTTGACGAAAACATATAAATGTATTTTTGTATAGCAGCTGTCCACGCGGACGCATCGCTCGCTCAAGTAGGAGAGAGACAGATGTGGAACGCTGCCGAACGCGGAGGCCGATTGTGCCTCTTTGTCGCTAGTTCCGCGCTCTCGCTTGCACTTCAAGCCTTAAATGGAACGCCTCAGAGCGAGGTAACGCCAAATCGAGGTTACGCCGCATACGTCATGTTTTTTCGTGCGTGCAGCCGGCTCCAATCCAAAGTCAAAGTCAAAGTCAAAAACCATTTATTCTGCATAGACCATTAATACGGCACTTACAAAACATCATTAAAAAAATCTAATGTTTGGCAATTATAAGACGTTGTCACGTCAAAAAAGGGGTTTAAGGGTCAGACGGCAGTTACTCCCTTAAAAACCAAAATAAACCGAAATAGGAGATAAGGGAAGCGGACGCCAGGCCTCAAAGTGCAAGCTTTGTATACAACCAGGATTGAAGAACCCACATGAACCTCCTCCCAGGATAATCCAATCAAGATAAATTATTGTCTGGATTATCCCTGGAACGGGGTCAGTATTCCACGCGGACGGAGCCGCAGACTACAGCTAGTATACTATAGATACATATCACTTTGATTTACGTGGGTGAGATGGCTTTTGCCCCGGGGGAAATCCGATACGCCGTCAATTTGGTTACTGCCTCGAAACACCTCGGCATAATATAGCTTCTGTTTGAACGCGGTCGTCAGGTCCTGGTCAGGTTAGGTAATTAACGAAGTGTTAATGTTTCTCTTGTTGCATACATACATACAAACATACATAAAATTACGCCTGTTTCCCACAGGGGTAGGCAGAGATCACGGATCTCCATTTGCCACGATCCTGACACACTTCTCTCGCTTCATTCACTCTCATAACATTCTTCATGCATGCTCGTCGGTTTAGGGTACTCCTGACCTGCCCCTTTTCTAACACTTCCCCGATTTGGTCCAGGTATGTGCGCCTAGGTCTTCCCATTCCGACAGTACCATCCACACTCCCCTCATACACCTGTTTCGTTAGTCTTCTTTCATTCATTCTCTCAACATGACCGAACCATCTTAAACTACCTCTCTCAATTCTCTTGTTGCAATAAGTGTGATAATTATATATACTCCATTCGAATCTTCGTGGCCCATGACGACCACATAATCTGCAAGCCGGACCTTTTTTTTTTTTCGTGCGGAAATCCTTTCGCCGGCAAACGGGGGCAGTTATGTCGGACTTAAACCGACTAGAACCGCACGCCGTCTCGGGTGTAAGGTTGCCCATAGAGCATATCCCTCGCACGCAAGCCGGCACCCTATTAATTGACGGGTGAGGTTATCCTCTCGGGGTTAGTGGTGAGATGACTCCCGCGAAACTTACCAAAGTAATTTGGCAACCTTATAAAGACCTTGGCCTGTAGACAAAGTGACATTCAACTAGTGGAATAGATTCGAAGCGAACCTTCAAAACTTCGAAATGTATGGAAGTGACATTATTAGTTACACGTGACATGTCGACAAATAATGTCAGTCTCATAGATTAGGTCGTTACATATGAAATTGCCGTTTTTCTTGAAGAAATTGGAGGAAACCCAATTTTCAGTACTAACGTTTATGCATTTTTTTTAGGAATGACAAATCCAAATTTTATGTTTCTTTTTGTGTATGAATGAGACAACATTAAGCTAACAAACAGCAACTTTTATTAAATTTTTGAAAAGTGACAGCTGTTAAGTAATACGAAATTCATCTTCAAAATGGATAGCATTTAGGAAGTACTGTTTTTGAAGATCGAATTAATTTATCAAGCGGCCAATAAAAACGAAATTTAATACAGAGTTTTAAAATCTTGAAATGAACTTTCAAACAAAATATAAATAATGGAAATAGCTATTAAATTACAGGAATAACGAACTCATGAATTTGTAAGAAAATTTCGGCAATTTCATAGGTAAAGACCTATTATTTCGGACTTTTGAAGGATCGCTTCGAATCGATCCCACTGGTAGAACGTCACTTTGTCTAGGCCCCCTGATTCTCAAATTCAAATCACTTGAGAAAATATTAGCATAGAGGTCATTGTAGATTTATTCCAAAGTCTATAGTGATGTCCCTCGATAGACGAATATCGATATCGCTTAAATTAACTTAATACTTGCGAAGTGTCTCTGTAACAAGACTAACTGTGCCCACGGTTTCACCCGTTTCATCTTTTCATCATCATCATATGCGTCGTATAACCCGCCCGTTTCTTTCCAATTTTTTAGGGATTTTCTTTAGAAAAGCCCTATTGCTAAGGAGTTGTCGTCGACGTCGTCGTTGCCAATTTTCTGTCACGGTTTTGGGTATGAAGGAGATGAGCTATCGAGTTGCTGTTTTCGGTAATAGATTCATGTTGGGGTGAACCATTGCAAGATAAAAAAAAAACACAAAAAATCGCAAAAAAAAAACGCTAAATCGAAAATCCCTTGTATTCGGCTGAGCTCGTCTCAGGAATTCAACTTGTTTTCTTATTGTTCTGCTCGTAAGGGTCGTAACGTAATATGATACAGCCTTTCCAAGAACTGGGTTATGAAATGCTAAAATGTTTTTCAAATAGCTACTGTAGTCCCAGTTTTTTATTTATAACACTTCGGTTGCAGCTAGCACACGGCCGACCTGATGGGGAGCGGTCACTGTGGCTTATGGACGTGTGGAACACCAGGGGCGTAACCTTCTAATGTCCTTCTTGAAGAACCCCATATTGTAGACGCTTGTGAAAGCCACAGCAGGGAGATCATTCCACAGTTTGAACGTGCGCGGAATGAAGTTTCTTTCGTACCTCACTGTACGTACTGCTGGTTGCAACGTGCTTTATTATTAGGGTACTACAGATTCTTACCAGTTTCACTTACGAGATTTCTAAAACAATATCTTTACCTGAAACAAAATAACTAAAATTAGTAAAATCAGAAGAGGAAGGACAAAAGAAGATTGACAAAACAGATTTATGAGACGAAGTTCAAGCCAGGTGGCTTCCAAGGTCTGGACGTCACCCGGGTGCGAAGTTAGGGAAGGGCGTTAGAAGGTTTTTATAGAGTCGGCAGCGCGAGTGTGACGCCCCTAGTGTTGCACACGCCCATTGGCCACGGTAACCGCTCCCTATCAGATGGGCCGTGTGCTTGTCTGCCACCTACGTGGTATAAAAGAAAACAAGGCCTTATGATTTTCCCACTATTATATTTTTAGCCTCCTTCACAGCACCCAGCGTTATATAAACCTATCGATAGTGTTGTCATTGTTAACGAGTCTATTATTAGTACTTTTGCTTTCTTAAGAATCGATAATATCAGCAGCTGTGCGTATACACGTGCATAATTTAGTACTGTTTGCTGTAGATACTACAAATTATGAATAGGCTATAATGAAAACCACACTTGTAATTTTTTACGTGAGCTATTTAATAGGCGGCATCTGTGGCGTAGCGGTAGTGCAATCGACTGCTACGCAGGTTCGATTCCTGCTCAGTGCAAATATTTGTATGCATGAATATGTCTATTTGCATTGGTCTGGGTGTTTCTATGTATAATATGTATGTATTTACAAAAAAAGAAAAGTATATAAGTATGTTTATCCACATTCTGGAATCCATAACACGAGTTAGTTAAACTATGCTTACTTTGGGTCTAGAAAGCGCCGCTGTGTAGAATGTCATAGAATATTTATTTAGTATTTATTTACTGTTAATACTCACCGTAAAAAGAATCGTTTCAATAGCATTGCGTGAGTCACCTTAATTTAAGTTTGTTTTTAATGTTTATAAAGCTATTGAAACTATTTATAACGGATTCTATTGGGATTTATTTGGTGTGATTATATTTCGGTTGCTTTTCAGGAACCATGGTCAGCGGGAGACTAAAAATGGTGCTTGTTACGAACAAACACACACACACACACACACACACACACGTTAGTAAACAAGAATCTACGATAATTGAAAAATAATTTTCCTATAATTTTATATAGGAAAAAGAGAACATCTAGGACGTGACTTGAACCCGCGACGAATCCCTTACAGGAGGAATGCTCTGACCCAACTGAGCTACCTAGACACGTCCCAGATTTTCGAAATTCTCCGATGTATTATATACGTCTCGGGGCGATGCTAGAGCCATCTACCGTAATTCTTACGAACTATGGGAAACAATCAATGACTTTACAATCATTTTTAAACATTGTTTTTTGATTACTCCGCCACATTCATTCAATGAAACAATGAAAAATCATTGTTTTTTTGTGCGGCGATAGCCCAGTGGTGGACTGCCGAGACGAGGTCTCGAGTTCGATCCCCAGTCGCCCCGGGCACACACCTCTGACTTTTCGTAGTTATGTAAGTATTAAAAATGTTGATTATCACTCGCTTAGTAATGGGCCCGGTAGATGGCAATTGGCTCGCCCCCTATTACATTGGGACGTAAACATAACTGGCGAGTCGTGGGTGTGTAATACACCTCTGCCTACCCCTTCGGCGATACAGGCGTGAAGTTATGTTTATGTGTTTAAGTGTTTTTTTTTAATATTTGATTGGAACCAAAAATAATAAGCGAGAGAAACATGGTGGAAGATATTTTATTTTCTGAATAGGTTTCTACATTATCCATAGAAACATTCAGACTGATGCAAAATGTGCAATAACCGGGCAATGAATTTCTATTTTCTATTTAATTTATCGATATTTGGACAATCGATCTTGTCTCCTCACTAGTGAAGAGTAATACGTTTGTTGTTTTTCCTTTTTGTTCATTTTCCTTGAATTATTTATCAAGTTGTGATATGTAGGTATAGACTTGGGTATATTCAAAAATATATATATAGCCGCGGTAGCCTAGTGGTATGGGTAAAGGACTGCTGAGACGAGGTCTCGGGTTCGATCCCAGGTTTTACCATGGCACACACCAATGACTTTTCGATGCTTTTCGAAGTTATGTGTGTATTTATCGCAGGTTTATAAGTGCCCGGTTAATGGCAATAGGCTCGCCACCTATTACACTGGGACCTTTTTTTTTTTTTTTTTTTTTATCGTGCGGAAATCCCTTCGGATACCCCCCCGCCGGCCAGCGGGGGCGGTTATGTCGGGCTTGCACCGACTAAAACCGCACGCCGTCTCGGGTCTTCAGACGCCGGTTTGTAAGGTTACCCATAGAGCATATCCCTCGCACCCCGACTGATCCTGGGCCATCTCACCACTAACAGCATCGCTCATCCTGTCTCCTCTGAAAGCAGAGGAGTACGGAGAGCGATGTGTTCCCGCCACGTTGGGTATTGGCCGACGATCAATGCCAACCCTATGAAGGGGTGAAGGGGAAGCCATTGACCGCCGCCCAGGGTGTACCGGCCGCTCCGATTCCGTTCCCCCCGGACTGCAGCGGGATCGGAATCGGAGCGACACTCGAGGAGGTTACCCAACACACACCCCTATTACATTGGGACCTAAACTTAAACTGGCGAAATGTGGGTGCTAGCACCTCTGCCTACCCCTTCGGGGATATAGGCGTGAGTTTATGTATGATGTATATAATAGGTTTATATAGTTAGGGTTTACCTATGAAATTGCCGAAATTTTCTTACAAATTCATGAGTTCGTTATTCCTGTAATTTAATAGCTATTTACATTATTTATATTTTGTTTGAAAGTTGATTTCAAGATTTTACAACTCTGTATTAAATTTTGTTTATATTGGCCGCTTGATAAATTAATTCGATCTTCAGAAACAGTACTTCCTAAATGCTATCCATTTTGATGATAAATTTCGTATTACTTAACAGCTGTCACTTTTCAAATAGGTAATAAAAGTTGCTGTTTGTTAGCTTAATGTTGTCTAATTCATACACAAAAAAAAATCATAAAATTTGGATTTGGAAATTTGGAATGACATTCCTAAAAAAAATGCAAAAATGTTAGTACTGGAAATTGGGTTTCCTTCAATTTCTTCAAGAAAAACGGCAATTTCATATGTAATGACCTAATATATATAAAAAGAGTAACGTAGGGTAATTTGGAACACAGGAACCCCACCTGCAGGCCGATACACCTGCTGATAAACGGACGAGGCACTCGCTCTAAGACGGCAGTCGATCCCATAAAAACAGTATACATACATAACTTCACGCCTGTATCCCCGAAGGGGTAGGCAGAGGTGTTTTAAACCCCCTTTTTTTTTATCGTGCGGAAATCCCTTCGGATACCCCCCCGCGTGCCAGCGGGGGCGGTTATGTCGGGCTTGAACCGACTAAAACCGCACGCCGTCTCGGGTCTACAGACGCCGGGGTGTAAGGTTGCCCATAGAGTATATCCCTCGCACCCCGACTATCCCTCGCACCCCGACATGTTTTACACACCCACGATTCGCCACTTATGTTTAGGTCCCAATGTAATTGGAGGCGAGCCTATTGTCGTATACCGGGTATATTACTAAGCGAGCGATAATTATCATTTTTTGAAAACACACATAACTAAGAAAAGTTATAAGTGTGTGCCAGGGGCGAACGGAGATCGAACTCGACACCTCGTCTCGGCAGTCTGATGCGTACGCCACTGGGCTATCGCTATAAACAGTATAAGTCAAACTAAAAGGAGGAGAAAGAGAAAAAGATGATAATGATGACGGTTCCAACGGCCCACTTATTTTAGACATCTGCACATTTGTGGACGATACTACTTACCATCTACATAAACGAAAACGAGGGTTCCAGATACAAAGTCACAAACATACAAAACAAGTTTGCTAGAACGCTGCGCAAGTACATACATACACATGTCACATTTAAACCCGCCTTATCGATTGGGCACTAATAATAGAACAAAATGGCGCGTGGCTCAAGAGACGAGCGGAGCGGGCAATATCGCTTACGGACAAATGCACTTGTTTTAACTATCAATAAATTAGTAATACCTGGCAGAATGGATAAATGCTCGCCAGATTATGTTTCGAGCTTGAAGGGCTTTTTGTTGGCGTCTAATAACCTTGAAACCTAATCTATTCAGTCCATTTTCTTACTGTTTCAGTAAAACAATAATATTTTGGTGAGTATTTATAGAGAATAAGTATTGCCATACAACGTGGCAATGCTGCCAGTCTTCTGGGCACGTTACCACCGGAGGCATGCGATGCGGAGGAATTCCACGATGCATTTTAGGTTTAAGTTTCTTTTAATTATTTATTTTATTTTAGTTTTATTTAGTTTAGTTAGATATAAAATTTGTAACCACATTTGTACATTTACTTATTGTAATTTAAAATAAAAATATTACTATAGGTACATAAATAAAATAAACATATTTCAGTATTTATTAATTTTGGTGAGCATTTATCCATTTTGGTGAGCATTTAATAATTTTGGTGAGCATTTATTAATTTTGGTGAGCATTTGAATTTTTGCGAGCGCTTACTACGCACAAAATGCTTTGACAATACGTTCATTGTGCTAAGGAATGAAACTCATTAGGTGAATCTGTATTTTAGGCGAGCTATAATCTGGGGGCGTGGGTGTAGGCAGAAGGGTTGTAGTTAGACCAGACCCCTCTGGATATTTATATGCGTATATACAAATAAATAAAATTGAAGTTTCTGTTTGTAATTATTAAAATAACAACATATTAATAAATTATAAATATAAATTTTAATAAACTGCTTTTCGGTGTTTTTTTTTCTATGAATGATAGTCTCACGTTTGACCTCTATCTCTGCTGGTCGTAAGTGACGATGTGGTCTACGATGGCTCACGTTTGCCTAGAAGGAACCTATCCACTCGAGACTTGAAGATTCCGCGGTTATAGCTATCCAGAAACACAGACTCAGGCAGGCAATTCCACTCCTTAGCTGTACGCATAATTAAAGTGTCGCCGAAGCGTTTAGCTAACTTTAACTTGACTTGGCTAATTTCTGGAACAGCGGTCTTTCACTGGCAGATAGCTGATGCTATAAGTTATAAGGCGTAACTCAGGCTGCATTTATTCTACAACTAGCATCACATCAGTTTTACCCGCGTAAGTCCTGATCCCGTGAGAATATCGGGATAAAAATATTTTTTGAAACCGGTCCAGTAGTTTCGTAGCCTATTCGATGGAAAAAAACAATGACACAATCAAATCTTTTCACTTTATAGAATTATTATAGAAGATAATTATAAAAAAAACGGCGATAGCCCAGTGGTGTACGTAACAGACTGCCGAGACGAGGTCGAGTTCGATCCCCAGTCGCCCCGAGCACACACCTCTGACTTTTCGAAGTTATGTGTGTATTAATAATGTTGATTATCGCTCGCTTAGTAATGTGCCCGGTAGATGGCAATAGGCTCGCCCCCTATTACATTGGGACCTAAACATAACTGGCGAAATGTGGGTGTAATACACCTCTGCCTACCCCTTCGGGGATACAGGCGTGAAGTTATGTTATGTTTATAATTTGGGTTGCAAAATTAATTGAACCTAGATCACTAACCAGTTGGGCTCCAGTAGAAAACCAGCTCCAGGTCCAGGTTCAGTTCAGCATATGCCAGATAGTAATCTGGCATATGCTGAACTGGGCACCCGTTTGGTGCGTGTGTGCCACATTACTATTGCGCTCCAGTTATTATTAGCTTTTTATTAGCTTCGCCTGTATGTTTGTTTGTATGTTTGTAACCCACTCCTTTGGGCGCGACTTTGGCCCACTTTAAACTGCCAGATTTCGTTCAAACTTTGTAGATTTATCGACGACCGATGACAATACACTAATTTGATAAATATAAATATATAATAGTTTAAAAAAAAACCACGTTTTTTATAGAAAAGCGAATAAAAAAAATAGAAAATAAGTTTTAATAAATTTTAATTAAGAATTCATTTGATTGCAATTGGTTAAGTAGAACCGGATATATGACAACAAGTTGAATTCCTGAGACGAGCTCAGCCGAATACAAGGGATTTTCGATTTTGCGGTTATTATATTTTTTGCGATTTTTTGCGATTTTTTCTTTATCTTGCAATGGTTCACCCCAGCACGAACTCGATAGCTCATCTCCTTCATACCCAAAACCGTGACAGAAAATTGGCAACGACGACGTCGACGACGACAACTCGATAGCAATAGGGCTTTTCTAAAGAAAATCCTTAAAAACGATCACCGATCTCCGCGCGGGCGGAGCCGCGGGCATCAGCTGGTTAATAATACTTTAATAATGCAATCTCCTCATCAGTTTTAATTACCTATAAAAGATTATTAGGAACTGAAATTATTCATCTCAAACCGCTGAGTATTCAGCCATTATATCAGCAACGGAGCGGTGTTAACCGGTCCGGAGCGGTGTTAACTGGTCCGAAGCGGTTTAATCCAGTGTTGATTTAGCCGCAATCCGGTTACGGCCGGTTGTAGCCGAACTGAAGGAGCGCTTAGGGGACAGTCATTAATAACGTTTCACTTTTGTTCGGCTTTTCGGAGAGCAAATGTCGTCTGACCTCCTGACCCTCAAAGGAAAGCCTGCGCAAGAGCCTCATCCGTTGGTTAGCAGGAGCATCAACTATCTGGTGAGGTTGTCTTGGGCCCTGAAGGTCTTGGTAGGGCTCCGTACACCCTGAGTAGTTGAAACCGTTTGTAATTATAACACTAATGAATAGCACTAAATATGGCGAGTAAAACCGCATGGCACACCTAGTTATGTATAAGCGATAGATAAAATTAACAAAAATACCCAACTGCCCTAAAAAGACCGAAACAAGTTCGATAGCAGACGGGACCAATTTTTAGGGATTTTCATTAGAAAAGCCCTATTGCTATCGAGTTGTCGTCGATGTCGTCGATATCGTCGTTGCCAATTTTCTGTCACGGTTTTGGGTATGAAGGAGATGAGCTATCGAGTTGCTGTTTTCAGTAATAGATTCGTGCTGGGGTGAACCATTGCAAGATAAAAGAAAAATCGCAAAAAAACGCAAAAAATAAAATAAAACGCAAAATCGAAAATCCCTTGTATTCGGCTGAACTCGTCTCAAGAATTCAACTTGTTTTTCTTTAGTGTATGGAAACCCCCACGTGCTTCACCCTATCGGTGCCGACGATGGGGTGGGCGTATCGGAATCGGACCGACTAAAACCACACGGTGTCCTCCTCAAGTGTCCATTGCCGGGCACCCCGGTTAAGCTCTTGAAAGGGCAACCCCACGGTTACCGGCGGACTTTGGCCGCCGCTGCGGCCTCGCCTGGTGGAGTCGGGTTTTATCCCGCGTCGGTGAGTTGGCAGGCGTGTGATTTGCAAATTATAAACCGAAAGAAAATGAATGGGTCCCGCCTGCTATCGAATTTGATTTGGTCTTTTTAGGGCAGTCGAGATTTTTTGATTTTTTTATTAATAATTTTGTTGTATAGGTAGGGATTTTCGGGGGTGCGACTGGTTGGATCACCTCCAAGTTTGGTGCACCCTGGGCAAGGTGGGCGATGACGCATCATTGATTGCTCCTCTGGAGTAGCTGGCGTCAACGTCAACGGCCAAGAGTCTGACCAACCGGCCCTTTTCAGGGCCAGCTGACACCATTGCACGAGGGGGTCGGGGTATGGCGGGACCTGCAAGGCCCGCGGGGGGGGGTGGTCGCTCCAGGTACCCCTCTGCTCTTATCAGAGGGGACACTGCGAATGGCCCAGGGTCAGTCGGAGTGCGAGGGATATGCTCTATGGTAACCTTACACCCCGGCGTCTGTAGACCCGAGACGGCGTGCGGTTTTAGTCGGTTCAAGCCCGACATAACCGCCCCCGCGGGCCGGCGGGGGGATATCCGAAGAGATTTCCGCACCCAAAAAAAAATAGGGATTTTCGAACGAAAAAAAAAAATGGTACTTTTTAGTCATGATATATTTATATATTTGAAATCACCTTTTAAAGCTCTTCATTTTGATAGATAAGTTTGAGGGAAAATATTTTTTTACCAACAGAATTCAGCGCCAAAAATCCGCCATTTAATTTTTTGATATACCCTGTGTCGGCTCTCACAGTAATACGAATCTAACGCAATCTCAAGCTAAAATCCATCAAGCCGTTCTTATACATACATACATACTTCTGGGGCAACGGTTAAAAAAACTGGCACATGACAAATACTCACTTACAGGATTAAATAAATCTAAGCACCAAAACAGACCTCTATTTCGCCACCCACGCGCAATACAATCTCTCGCTTCCTTGAGCCATTAGACAGCGAAATTATTGCCACTATCTTGGCACCACAGATCAATATATACTAAAGAGACTCATCCCACCCTCATTCCCACTACTGTAACTCCTGATCGCCAGTATCAACAGTAGTGACTCACGAACACACCGAGTGATGACACTCGAGCAGTTCCAGGGACAGTTAGACTGTCTTGGAATTGTAACCCTTTTCTTTTCGTGCGGAAATCCCCTCGGATAACCCCCGCCGGACAGCGAGGGCGGTTGACATAACCGCCCTCGCTGTCCGGCTTGAACCGAACAAATGGAACTAGCATTGAAATTAATCTGAAGTAAATTAAAGGGGTTTGAAATATAAAAGTCCTCTGCCGCAACTGTCTGCCTGGTTCTATCTGTTCGCGATAAACTCAAAAACTACAGCACCGATTTTCATGCTGTTTTCACCAATGGATAGAGTGGTTCTCGAGGAAGATTTTAGTATATTATTTGTCAAGTTTTTGTATAGATTGGCTAAAATATAAAGATATTTGTTGGAGATGTCGGAAGAAAATAAGCTGTCTGGGAGCTTTCGCTGCCTAACCCTTTGAGATATAACAAAATAATGTATAGTGGAATTGTGTATCTTATAGTGTGTTGTGGTTATGAAATAGGGTCCCATGGGTAGCGGGAACGGGATCAGAGTACCATGCGGGCGAAGCTGCGGGCAACAGCTAGTTAATACTATGGAGATGATCCCTTGGGGTGTATGAGGCCCCACCAAGATCTTTAGAACCCAAGCCAACCCCACCTGCAAGCCGGTTCACCTGCTGATTAACGGACGAGGTACCGGCGCAGGCGCACCTCTCGTCTTTGAGGGATGAGACGGCTTTTAAGAAATAATTCTCGATAGGACGATCTTACTTGTCGAGCGTAGTGAAAAAAATTGACTGTTGTCTGTCTCTATTGGGTCCCAGGATATCCCGAGTTGTGTTGTGTGAGATAGTGTGAGATTTTGAACTGTTTTAGGCCCGTATTCTTGAACGATACATGTCGTTTTAAGTACATACTGTTACTGGTGGTAGAAATTTGATGACACAAATTTATCACAAAATTCGGCCGGGTGGGTACCACCGTGCACGATTGCGAAAAACCCTCCATAGTAATCCAATTTCGGTTTGATTGCGTTCAGGGGTCAAAAAGTGCCTAGCCGGGCAGGGGGATTGTGGTCGCAGCACTAGTGGGACCGGTGGGTTCACGCGGTGCTGCGACGACAATCCTCTTTTGATGAGGCCGTCAAGCTGAGTGCCACCATTGTTAACATGGTACGTGTATGTAATGGTGACCCTCTTTCCTGAGACTTTACCTTCAGCTGACCATCAGGCGAGGTGAAGTCAAATTGACGTGTCCTAAATTTAAAAAAAAAAAACATTGTATTCTAAAAACAAACTTGTGAGGAGATTTGATTTTTGACGGCCTCTGTTGCGTAGCGGTAGTGCATTCGACTGCTACGACTGGGGGCGCGGGTTCGATTCCCGCTCAGTGCGAATATTTGTATGCATGAATGCCATGGTCTGGGTGTACCTATGTAGGTATAATGTGTACGAACTTTCAAAAAAAAAGTGTATAAGTAAGTATGATATTGTCGGAAGTTTACGCGAATGTCACACATTGAAATAAAACTATTTTCAACGGATTCTATCGCGATTTATTTGATGTTATTTTATATTTTACATTGATCCCGACGTTTCGCTTACTTTTCAGCAGCCATGGTCACGGGGAGACGTCGGGATCAATGTAAAATATAAAATAACATCAAATAAATCGCGATAGAATTCGTTAAAAGTAGTTTTATTTCAATCAGTATATGTTTATCTGCATTCTAGAAGCCATAACACAAGCTTTTTTTTTTTTTTTTACGTGCGGAAATCCCTTCGGATACCCCCCCGCCGGCCAGCGGGGGTGGTTATGTCGTGTCTCGACTAAAACCGCACGGTGTCCTCCCCAAGTGTCCGTTGCCGGGTACCCCGGGTAAGCCCTCGAAAGGATAACCCCAGGGTTGCCGGCGGACTTCGGCCACCGCGGCCTCGCCTGGTGGGGTCGGGTTCTAACCCGCTTCGGTGAGTTGGCAGGCGTGTGTAGGGCACACACGACACGCCTCCGCCACGGCCTGCTTCTGTAAGGACGGCGAGTCGGCCAACTGCCGTCCTCAGGCCCCGATCATGGAGGTCGGTAGTCCCGGGCGTAGAGCCATAACACAAGCTAGTTAAACTATGCTTACTTTGGGTCTAGAAAGCGCTGTGTAGAATGTCGTAGAATATTTATTTATTTATTTTATTAACTTTCCGGCGATTTCCGTTCATAAAATCTCCAATAAAGTTTAGTTCTAGAAAACCATCTGTAGTTAAAACTTGTTTCAAGTTGAGACTTTTGACTGAGTATCGTTCAAGTAACCGGGCCTTACACCGAGACCTTTGTAGTTACAAATTAATTTATTACTAGACAGTTTTGACAGTTTATGCCATCTTAGTTGTAAGCATCAAATAAGGAAGAATTTTTGGCAATTTCACCACAAAAGGGGTAAGATAAGCGATAAACGGTTGTAGCTAAGTCGGTCATTTCCAAACTAATAACGAAATTTCATTAAATATCTTGAAATAAAACCTACGCTACCTACTACTACTAACTACTCTAAACCTACACTTGGGTCGCAAGTCCCAGGCACTGTCCCGAGTTCCCAACTCAGCAACGCGATGGACCCGGCACCCGCACGGAGAATCCATGGATTGCTAAGATTACGGTCTCATTTTTCGCCATTTTCATATGTTTGGAAACTGACATGGCTGTTGAAAAGCAACCGAAACGTCGGGTTCAATCTAAATAATAAAATAAAACCAAATAAATCGCGATAGAATCCGTTAAAAATAGTTTATTTTAATACACTCGCGTAAACTACGCCTTCCGGCCAGGTGGGATGACGATCTGCGAAAGACTGCGGGCAGATGCTGGATGCGGCAAGCTGAAGACAGGGCGCTATGGCGCTCATTAGGGGAGACCTGTGTCCAGCAGGGGACTAGCTAGGTTGATGATGACTGCGTAAACTTCCGACAATATTTATATAATATGGCTGAAACTAAAAGTGAAATTTTGCCCATTTACTGAGTGAATTAGGGGCTAGGAAATTCATCACTTTTGAAGCAGTTTAGGAAAAGTATTTTGCCAGAATTGAACCCAGCAGGTGGCGCTGTAATCAGGTTTTTATTATGATATTTCCCATGCAAAGCCGTGATGGGCCGCTTTAGTGCACAGTTGGTCCAATCAATTAATTAAATTATTCAAAAGAGAAACCGGTTTTTTACAGGTGGCAACCCGTTAGTGACATTAGTGTTGCCTCTAAAGATTAGGATGACCACTTACTATCAGGAAGGCCATATTTTGGCCATATGTCACAAAATTAGGTCTCTGAATTTGGTGAGATGACAAATTATGTAGGTATTTGAAACAAAAATATCGGGTAAATAAAAAAAAATAAAAAAAAAGCCACCAGCGACCAGCGTCACGTGACGCGACGAGCACACGTGACGCTGGTCGCGATTTAGGTATTTCCCACACATCCACTTGGAAAAGGACTGCACGCCTCCCACTTTCTGCGGGTGCAAGAGCTCCTTGCCACAGATAAGATATTGTGCAAGTTTACGTGAATGTCACACCGACGTTTCGGTTGCTATGGTCACGGGGAGAAAAGCAACCGAAACGTCGGGATCAAAGTAAAATATAAAATAACATCAAATAAATCGCGATAGAATCCGTTAAAAATAGTTTTATTTCAATTATTTTGTATAAATTGGTTCAAATATACTGGTTATGAATATAAACTAAAATAAACGCTCCCGAAAACGAAAACATCTTGAATATATATTTTTTTTAATCTTCAGGAGGATGTGCTTGGTTGGGGACCTCCACGCGGTGCACCCTGGGCAACGGAGACAGCAGCGCCTCTCTCCTAGGGCGGGAGAGACACTGCCGCCTACGGCCAACTCCGACCGAGGCGAGGACGGCCCTGTTGAGGGCTGTTCGGAAACTTTCCACGTGTCCCTCTGATTAGCAGATGGCACAGTGGAGAGCAAGTAAGGGGGCCATCTCGAAACCGGAGATGGCCCAGGGACAGTTGGGGTGCGAGGGATATGCTCTATGGGTAACCTTACAACCCGGCGTCTGTAGAGCCGAGACGGTGTGCGGTTTTAGTCGGTTCAAGCCTGACATAACCACCCCCGCTGGCCGGCGGGGGGTATCCGAAGGGATTTCCGCACAAAAAAAAAACAAGTTGAATTCCTGAGACGAGCTCAGCCGAATACAAGGGATTTTCGATTTTGCGATTTTTTTTTTTGCGATTTTTTCTTTATCTTGCAATGGTTCACCCCAGCACGAATCTATTACTGAAAACAGCAACTCGATAGCTCATCTCCTTCATACCCAAAACCGTGACAGAAAATTGGCAACGACGACGTCGACGACAACTCGATAGCAATAGGGCTTTTCTAAAGAAAATTCCTAAAAAGGTACTATCGCCTGTCTTCGTTTCCGGTAGCGTTTCCCTAACACCCGGTAAGTGCGTAAGCTGAACATGTGTTTCAACTGAGTAGAATATAATTATGTGAATAAATATAGTTTTCATTATAACATAATCACTCTCTTATGCGCGGCATAGCCGTTTGTTGGTGGCTGAACTCCTCCGTAACCACTCGCGCGATCTTGACCAAATTTACCACGGTGATAGTGTGGACACTGAGGAGTGTTTTGAAGCGAGATGGTTCATGTCCCATGTACCATTGAGGAATAATCATCGAAAACAGTTTGACGAGCGCGCGGAAGCGCGCGACCGTAGTAAGATTTATTTATTTATTTAATTCTTTATTGTACGCACACAGTAAACATTTTACAAACATCTTCTTCTTCTTCTTCTCTTATATATAAAAATGAATTGCTGTTCGTTAGTCTCGCTAAAACTCGAGAACTGGCTGGACCGATTTGGCTAATTTTGGTCTTGAATTATTTGTGGAGGTCCAGGGAAGGTTTAAAAGGTTTGTCATCGATTGAGGCAGTACGAAGTCTGCCGGGTCAGCTAGTCACAGATAAAATTAGTGTACAAATTCGAGCTTAACTCAGTATTGAGTTTTCTCCCAGCAAACCTTTGGGGGATCGTGGAGAACGACAACAAATGGGTAAACATGGGTGTACAACCAATATATATACTTCCATAAGATACAACCTATAAACATACATAGACAATACATACTAATTACATAAATACAAAATACATAAATACCTATACAATAAGTAGAAGATATTATAACAATAAATAACACATTATATCTATCTAACTTCTTTTACTTTTATCCTGAAAACGTCCAAAGAGCTGCTATCGCGTACAGAGTGCGGTAATGAATTCCACAACCTTACTTATAAAGATGTCATTTTTTAAATTTTTTTTAAAGTAAGTAGTAAGTTTTCAGCTCAGCGCAATTTATTTCAGTCGCACCCTGCACTGAATTCCTAGTAGTAAAAATTTTTTACTAATAAGTAATAAAAATAATGTCGTCTTGTTTAGTCTCCTTTCATTTCCATGTCATAATTTTTTACCGTAACAACGTCACCCGCAGGGGCTACAGGACGAGGGCACGCCGCAATAGCGGCGGTAAGGCCCATCATGGAGGATTGGCTAGAGAGGCGACACGGAAGCCTCTCGTACCGACTGACGCAGGTGATCTCCGGGAAGGGGTGCTTCGGGGACCACCTGCATCGGATCAGGAAGGAGCCAACGCCTGAGTGTCATCACTGTGACGCGAGTGAGGACTCAGAGCTGCACACGCTGGCGGACTGCCCGGCGTGGGAGGCGCCGAGGCGTGACCTCGTGGCAGCCATCGGGGTGGGAGTCCTCTCGCTCGGCAGCATGATTGCGGCAATGGTGTGGAGCGCGAGCGCGTGGGCCGCCGCCGCCGCCTTCTGCGAGCATGTAATGCTCGCGAAGGAGGTGGCGGAGCGCGCCCGGGAGAGACTTAGAACTCTCCCGGCCCGCCGAGCCCGCAACTTGCTCGCCGCGCGTCGCAGGCGACTCAGGCGCCGGAGGTCGCTTAACGACCTCCGTCCTCCATGAGCGCAGGCCTGGGGGTGGCGGGTGAGGCCACCTGTCACCCCAGCAGAAGCAGGCCGGGACGGTGGGGCGACTAGCGCCCCTCCCCTAAACCGGGGCAAGACGGGGACACCGTGGTTCCCAAACCCGAGGGGGCCATCTCGAAACCGGAGATGGCCCAGGGTCAGTCGGGGTGCGAGGGATATGCTCTATGGGTAACCTTACACACCGGCGTCTGAAGACCCGAGACGGCGTGCGGTTTTAGTCGGTGCAAGCCCGACATAACCGCCCCCGCTGGCCGGCGGGGGGGGTATCCGAAGGGATTTCCGCACGATAAAAAAAAAAAAAAAAAAAGGGGCTACAGGACAGTTTTTCAGGGTTATCATCCATTTTATTGTCACGAATGAGCATTGATTATCGCGATAATAATTGCCTTACTGTGGACGCAGTATAAGGACAATTGTAGCGTTGAAAAAAGTCAAGCCGTCTAAAAGTTTTCATCGAAACCTACTTCCTCAATGAATTGTTCCCGGGAATAGATTCCTGTACGAGAAACGGGACGAGTATACTACGTGGGTGGTACCGCGGGCAACAGCTAGATAATGAAAAAAATCCGTTCCCGCAGGGGGAACGCACAGGTAGATTTCGTGAAGAAATTAATATTATTTTTTAACATGTTTAATTTTTTTTTCTCGAAAACGGTAACTTTTAGCGAAAAACTTTTCAGACATTTAGTTTAGACTTAAAAATGGCCTATCGATTAAAAATGTTTCCGACTGCAAGAATGTTTACCGGTTAGAAGTTATGATTTTTTTCCCGAAAAATTTTGGTTTTTCCCCCCTCCACTTTTAGTTAAAGTTGTAATCTTATAGGCCTATAATTAAAAGTTGTTGGTATTCATGTATATTATGGGATAAAATTTGAACGGTTCGAATATCTTTCATGGAATGTGAAATTTTGAGGAAAAACTGATTTCACAAAAAGTCTTAGGCCGAATTCCGCCCGTTCACGAACTTAAACTAAGTTTACACCCAAGCAATTTTTGACCGCAGTTTGAAACCGATCGGTGCCAAAATGCGACCGTGAGAGTGCCGCAAATTTTGGGGAGTGGAACCATACATACATATATATAAGTATATATATAAACTTTTTGACCAGTGGTCATTTCGGACTCAGAGGTCATAACTAGATCTCCTATGAAGATTTTTTTTTTAAATTCGACAGTAGTCAAGAAACCAATAGGTAGATCGATTTCATCGAAATCTACCTAAAACGTTAGACGCCCACTTCTTTCAAAAACCTAAAAATATAAAATGTTCTTAGCGAATTGAAACAAATGGCTGCGACCATGTTTCCTTATTGCATATTTTGTAAATTATAATTTGAAGCTACACACACATGTAATGGTGTTAACAGACAATATATTATTTTTTTATATGTTGATAAATATTTAAATTTATTAAAATTTAACATTGTAGCTATTAAGTTCAAGGTAACTGAGGTCAGACTGGTGTTTACAGTACGCTGAATACGCTTAGTTTAATCCAAGTTTAATTATTTGACTGATGATTATCTGTTTTGTAGAATTTTATATTGTCTGTGATATTTGAGCTAAGAGTGAGACGAAGTCGAGCGACAAGCTCTCTATACTACACTCGGTGTATTTCGGTTGTGACGCTACTCCTCCTAAACTAATCGACCAATTTTGACCAAACTTGGCATGTAAATACAACTTGATACCCGGAAGGTTTAGAAAAAATAAAATTGAAAATCGAACATACCATGGAGGAATACTTACCCTTCAAAAACTTCAAAATCTGATTTCTCCAAAATGATCAATGTTGAGATCACGATTTTGGCGCCAAAATGTGCAACTTAACTATTGGCTTCAGACAGAAAAAGAAAATTGTAAATCGGTCTAGCAACGGAGGAATAATCACTGAACAAACAATTCAATGGTATTCAATTGAAAACAAATTGCGCGTGAGTTGTAGGTAATCATGTAGTGCACTCTCAGCTCAACATTGCAACAGCAGAATGCATTGGGCTCTTAGTATTTATAGGGTATTTTCATAAATGGCAGGTACTTCATTGGTGGGGTGCTTGGTTGGGGACCTCCATGCGGTGCACCCTGGGCAACGGAGACGGCAGCGCCTCTCTCCTAGGGCGGGAGAGACGCTGCCGCCTACGGCCCTGTTGAGGGCTGTTCGGAAGCTTTCCACGTGTCCCTTTGACTAGCAGATGGCACAGTGGAAAGCAAGCAAGGGGGCCATCTCGAAACCGGAGATTGCCCAGGGTCAGTCGGGGTGCGAGGGATATGCTCTATGGGTAACCTTACACCCCGGTGTCTTAAGACCCGAGACGGCGTGCGGTTTTAGTCGGTGCAAGCCCGACATAACCGCCCCCGCTGGCCGGTGGGGGGGTATCCGAAGGGATTTCCGCACGCAAAAAAAAAAAAATTTAAAAAAACTACTATCCAACCGCCACACTGCGAATTATATTATTGTACAACCTTATGCCCGTAACTCCGCCTGCGTGGACTTCTATTCCCGGAATTAGATGTAACCCATGTCTTATTGTTGACCATATTCATCTGTATATAAAATATCAGCTCAATCTCAGCCGTTTTTACGTGATGAGAGATTATTATTGTATATATATTGTATGTACACAATAAAAAATATATAATATTAACTATATTGTAAGCCGCGGTAGCCTAGTGGTATGGGTAATGGACTGCTGAGACGAGGTCTCGGGTTCGATCCCAGGTTTTACCATGGCACACACCAATGACTTTTCGATGCTTTTCGAAGTTATGTGTGTATTTATCGCAGGTTTATAAGTGCCCGGTTAATGGCAATAGGCTAGCCACCTATTATATTGGGACCTAAACATAAACTGGCGAAATGTGGGTGCTAGCACCTCAGCCTACCCCTTCGGGGATATAGGCGTGAGTTTATATTTATATATAAATATTGTTTTTATTAACTATTATTATTAATTAATAAAAATTTACAAGTATCAAAATGTAGCAGTTGCGCTATAGCTAACAGAATGTGACGTAGCGTCGTTTACGAAACGCTGCGGTGCACGAGGCGAGAGGCGTTATTGACAATTTTAATTTAATTTTTTGACGACCTCTGTGGCGTAGCGGTAGAGCACTCGACGGCAACTCAGAGGTCGTGGGTTCGATTCCCGCTCATTGCAAAAATGTATATTTGGAATGGTCTGGGTGTTTCTATGTATAATATGTATTTATTTACAAAAAAAAGTTTCTAAGTAAGTTTATCCGCTTTCTAGAACCCATATGACAAGCTCTGCTTAGTTTGAGTCTAGACGGCGCTGTGTAATATGTCCTAAAATATTTATTTATTATTATTATTATTATAATTAACTATATGCAAACTATGATTGTAATATATATAGCGGTGATAGCCCAGTGGTGTACGTAACGGACTGCCGAGACGAGGTCTCGAGTTAGATCCCCAGTCGCTCCGGGCACACCTCTGAATTTTCGTAGTTATGTGTGTATTAAAAATGTTGATTATCGCTCGCTTAGAAATGTGCCCGGTAGATGGCAATAGGCTCGCCCCCTATTACATTGGAACCTAAACATAACTGGCGAATCGTGGGTGTGTAATACACCTCTGTCTACCCCTTCGGAGATACAGGCGTGAAGTTATGTTATGTTAAAAATGGTAATAATATAATTATCGCTGCAATGGCGACGTTTGAATCTAATTGCAGGATCGTCACAGTAATTTTAAGTGACCGCCTCGCAATTGCCACTTAATAGTAGCAGTTATCAATGTCTCCTAACAAGATTCTAACATAATCGACAACGTAGAGTCAGCGTCAAGAGCAAAGTAATTTATATTTCTTAGTGAAAATGCTGTGTAACAACTAGTCAGTATATTATAAGAATATTTTTGAATTTTAATCAAAATATAAATTATTTATTTATTTATTTATTTATACACAACATACACTATCATTACAGATTCCTCCAATTCAATAGTGCAGAATTAAAAATTATAAATACTTACAAAATAAAAAAAAAAAACAGACAAATTACAACATTAATCAAATTAGTAAAAAAATCAAAACAGTTCTTACACAGTACAATCAATAAATAATAATTAAATAATACACACTCACATATTCATAAAAATCAAAAACATAACATAAACTCACGCCTATATCCCCGAAGAGGTAGGCAGAGGTGCTAGCACCCACATTTCGCCAGTTTATGTTTAGGTCCCAATGTAATAGGTGGCGAGCCTATTGCCATTACCCGGGCACTTATAAACCTGCGATAAATACACACATAACTTCGAAAAGCATCGAAAAGTCATTAGTGTGTGCCATGGTAAAACCTGGGATCGAACCCGAGACCTCGTCTCAGCAGTCCATTACCCATACCACTAGGCTACCGCGGCTAAAAAATCACTAATATATAATATAATAAATATAATAATTTTCATGCAGATTTTTTACTTTGACATCTGCGATCATCTACTTTTGATGCTGACTGTACGTAGGTTAAGACGTATGAATACTTGATTATACAAAATATATATTTATTTTTCTAATCACATTAGTTAATGAGCACTAATAACAAAAAATACTTTTACTTATTACTCTTGTATCAAATTGGCACTGTATTGCCCTAATATTAGGTCGTTACATATGAAATTGCCGTTTTTCTTGAAGAAATTGGAGGAAACCCAATATTCAGTACTAACATTTTTGCATTTTTTTAGGAATGACAAATCCAAATTTTATGATTTTTTGTGTATGAATGAGACAACATTAAGCTAACAAACAACAACTTTTATTGCATTTTGAAAAGTGACAGCTGTTAAGTAATACGAAATGTATCATCAAAATGGATAGCATTTAGGAAGTACTGTTTCTGAAGATCGAATTAATTTATCAAGCGGCCAATAAAAACAAAATTTAATACAGAGTTGTAAAATCTTGAAATCAACTTTCAAACAAAATATAAATAATGGAAATAGCTATTAAATTACAGGAATAACGAACTCATGAATTTGTAAGAAAATTTCGGCAATGTCATAGGTAAAGACCTATTATCATATTGAAAGAGAAAAGGAAAGACATTACAAAGTTGAGTGACCATATAGCCGAGTGTACAACTCAAAAAACAATAATAAATATTTAAATAACACAGGACATTAGCGCCCTTATGCGGCGAGCGCGCTCTAAGTAAAGCAAGCTCAAACCACTCGCGGTCATAGGGCTGTCGCGGCATTACAAAACTGAAATAAAATTTTAAAATTGTTTTGTTACGAAATATTATGAATCAATCGAA
Source organism: Cybosia mesomella (assembly GCA_946251805.1). Lineage (NCBI taxonomy): Eukaryota > Metazoa > Arthropoda > Insecta > Lepidoptera > Erebidae > Cybosia > Cybosia mesomella. Next base: position 21,454,706 of record OX276411.1, read on the forward strand.
GTTTGCCTAATACACGCAAATTGTTATTGCTAATGTCTATTTTTATCGTTTTCAATTAGATTGAATGACTTTTTAATTTAAATTAATATTTCAGGACATTTTACACACCACCATCTTGACTCAAACCTAAGCAAATAAACATACTTATATACTTTTTTTATACATACTAAACACAGAAACACGTAGACTAATGCAAATGAAGATATTCATGAACACAAATATGTGTATTGAGCGGGAATCGAACCAGCACCCCACCGCTACGCCACAGAGGTCGTCAAATATTTGAGTATAGTACTATTATACATCGAGGATGGTTCCATTTTAATTTATAAACATAATTTACTCAAGGTCACACCTACTCTGTCACCCCAAAGTTCATATAATCCTACTTTCGAGGGGTATCATAGGGTCATGATGTGTGCACACGATGCAGTGATGAGAAAAGGGACTAGCGATAGATTTTTTTAAAGAGTGCTGGTATCCGGTATTACTAGTATTCCCGCTAACCGCTCCAGATAAGCTTAACTGCTTGTATTATAAGTGGATTCACGCCGGTATTGTAATGGGCAGGATTCGAACCCGTGAACCACTAAGCTACCGACGATATAATTTCAACATAACGCAGTTGCGATATTGTAATACTTGTATTATATTGCTTTAGGATTGTTGTTTTTTTATCATAATACGAATTTTCAAAATAAGAATCTACGTTTAAAAACTTGTTGAAGACAGATAAGTAAATATAAACGTGTTTATAACACAAAACACAACTAAAATTTCAATAAAATTCAAATTATTATTCATTTTTCTCAGGTTTGTATTAATAGTGTAAAAATGAAAATAAAACTGTTAATATATTTTACAGATCCTTCGTCCTCCATGAGCGCAGGCCTGGGGGTGGCAGGTGAGGCCGCCTGTCACCCCAGCAGAAGCAGGCCGGGACGGTGGGACTATATAGAGGGATATGCTCTATGGGCAACCTTACACTCCGGCGTCTGTAGACCCGAGACGGCGTGCGGTTTTAGTCGGTTCCGCACAAAAAAAAAGGTACAAGGATTTAGTAATTAGTATCTTTTTTTTTTTTTTTTTTTTTCGTGCGGAAATCCCTTCGGATACCCCCCCGCCGGCCAGCGGGGGTGGTTATGTCGGGCTTGAACCGACTAAAACTTAGTAAAAATTAGTATCTAATATATTAAAAAAATTGTAATGTTTTACGTAAACATTCTAAGACATTTTATCCTTGTATTACGAGTTCTAGAAAGCGAATAGTACCCAAACCAATACAATATACGTATATAAAAATTACCAATGAGCGGCAACCAAACCCTCGACCTCTGACTTAGCAGTCAAACGCAGTCCCACTACGCCACAGTGATTAAAAATAATACATACTTATTTCCTTCTGTTTGTTTCTCTTTCTCGCCACATTGCTGTCAGTAAATGAATTACCAACAGTCGCTTATTATTATACAATAGGTGACAAAATTTCCCAGTATGAAAATTACCCACTTCTTTTTTAAATCTAAAAATGTGACAACACCACATAGTTGTTATCAAAGAATATTTAGCGGCGGCCCACAACAGCCCCTTCCCCCGCTGGTTGCACCGCCACGCCCTCTTGTTTTTATTTTTATTTTTAGAGAGGGTTTGTTCACAAAGCGGCGATCCTGTGTTGCCATGTAAGTTTCCTTATTGACCTAAATTTCATTGCAGTTTTTGTGGGGTAATTTTGTTAACTTATTTTCCTAAAAGGATTACATAGGCAGAACCTAATATTGATACTAATATACACCTTCACTGATCAGATACTAGCTATGTTACATATAAATAAATAAATATTCTACGACATTCTACACAGCGCTTTCTAGACCCAAAGTAAGCGTAGTTTAACTAGCTTGTGTTATGGGTTCCAGAAAGCGGATAAACATACTTATATACATTTTTTCTTTTTTGTAATTACATACATATTATACATAGAAACACCCAAACCAATGCAAAAAGACATATTCATGCACACAAATATTTGCACTGAGCGGGAATCGAACCCGCGCCCCCGTTCGTAGCAGTCGAATGCACTACCGCTACGCCACAGAGGCCGTCAATAGTACAGGACACAACGTTTGATTCGACACTTCGGGTGGAAAAGTGAGAGTTCGGCCAAGATCGGCTAGCTTCGGTTTTATAGAGCGTTCTCTTTATCGCACAGTTGATATTTTTAAATTAATATTCTAGGGCATAATACACAGCGCCATCTAGACCCAAACCCATCCTAAAAGAATTACATAAGCAGAACCTAATATTGATACCAATATACACCTTCACTGATCAGATACTAGCTATGTTACATATTATATTTAAAGCAGCTAATATGTTATCAACAACCAATCTTTTACTGTTGGATAGTGATACAATGACATCTGTATTGATATACATTTATCACTGCGATTACGGAAATAATTTAAATGAAATATTACAATAAAGTTTATAGTTGCTCATAATCATTATATCTAAAAGGTATTTGAATGATAATACTGCTTCTCAATAGGGTTACGGCCAGTAACAGAAATTACTAGTATCCACCCTAACCCCTCCAGCTAAGCTAGATTGCTTGTGTTAGGAGTGAGTTCACGTCGGTAACATAATGGTGTTGCACATGTCCATAGGCCGTGGTAGCCACTTCCCATCAGGATAGCCTTGTACTTGTCTGCCACCTCAGAGGTATAAAAAATAATGGCCAGGATTCAAACTCGGGACCTTTCGATCGTAAGGCTGATTTCTTAATCACAAAGCTATCGAAACTCCCATTTATACTATGTACTTGCATTTTCTACAAGACTTACTTGAGGACTAAATTAATTTCGTGTAAAATAAAACAAAATAAGTATAATTTTTTTTGTGAAAAAATAAATATCACCACCAAGACAACTAAGACCAATTAAAATCACACTTCGTCAGTCTGTTGAGTTGAACTTCATAACATAACATAACATAAACTCACGCCTATATCCCCGAAGGGGTAGGCAGAGGTGCTAGCACCCACATTTCGCCAGTTTATGTTTAGGTCCCAATGTAATAGGTGGCGAGCCTATTGCCATTAACCGGGCACTTATAAACCTGCGATAAATATACACATAACTTCGAAAAGCATCGAAAAGTCATTGGTGTGTGCCATGGTAAAACCTGGGATCGAACCCGAGACCTCGTCTCAGCAGTCCATTACCCATACCCATTGGCGAAATCCGACCCAAGTTATACAACTTAACAAATACAAAACTTACCTTCAGAATTCTAGTATTCTAATATTTTAAATAAGCGGAAAACAAGAAGAAAACACAAATAGATTTTTATGTATTAAGTTTTTGCATCCGAGTTAATTATACTTTTTTTTTAATAAAAAAAAAGTATAATTAGTTTTTAGTTTATTATTATTATTATTTATTATTTTTTTTTTTTTATTATTTTTTTTTTTTTTTTTTTTTTTGTTTGTTTTTTTTTTTTTTTTTAGTTTTTTTTTTTTTATTAGTTTTTTTTTTTTAGGTAATTAAGGAGCTGTCAAATGAGTGGAACCCAAAACATATTATAGTCGTGAGTATATGTATGTATTAGAACGTGACAGTGAGAAATCAATTCTAAATGCAAGTACATAATATAAAATATTCTTCACAGTATTTTATAATTATACGTGTTAATTATTACTCTTATACCTGGCTAAGCCGTTTGCTCGAGACTGTACTCCTCCGGAACCGCAATACAGATCTTGATCAAATTTGCCATGGTGATTGTGTAGACACCGCTGAGTGTTTAGAGGGGTCAACTGTTCAAATACAATGTACCATTGAGGAGTAATCATCGAAAAACAATATCGCGAGCGTGCGGCCTTAGCTATGCGCGCGACCGTAGTAAGATGCCTTATTTTTCAAGTAAGAGTCCTGCTCGCTCAGCTCAATTTATTTCAGTCGCACCCTGCACTGAATTCCTAGTTACTTTCTACATATTTCCGTATCAGTATATTTTTATTAGTAGCTTCTAATCCGTTGCGTGCGATCATATTGTGTCAATAAACATTAATTAATATCACCCTTCTAATATATTATTAAATAAAAAACCATTTAATAATAATAATAATAGTTGGTACGCGCGACAACCCTACCCGACGGTGTGTGTGCGCCCGATATTTTTTCACTGTTGAAACGAGCGCGTAGACTAGAGTGGTGTTACCACAAATTTTTTTGATTACTATATAATATTATTCACTTCGTTAATTAGTGTTATTAAAAGAATTAAGTATTTAAGTATAAATACTAACCTAGTTCTGTTTGTTCGTTTCACTTAATTAATTTGATTGTTAACTTATTTTAATAGTTTTAAACATCATAGAATTTTAGGATTTTATGGTCAACGAGTTCTCACAAAATATTCCGCGTTTCTTTTAGAACTTTATTTCATGTTTTAAATTTATTTATTTTATACTAGCCGGCCCGGCAGACTTCGTACTGCCTCAATCGATAACAACTTCCATATTTATTCACCTTTTAAACCTTCTCCGGACCTCCACAAATAATTCAAGACCAAAATTAGCCAAATCGGTCCAGCCGTTCTCGAGTTTTAGCGAGACTAACGAACAGCAATTCATATTTATATATAAGAGAAGAAATTTTTATGTTAAATATTCAATTTAAATTAAATTAAACTTAATATGTGGCAACGTTTACTATGTAATTTATAATAACTTTCTAAACTAGCGTTTTCTACAAACGTAGATGAGGACTAAATATACGTCATAATTGATTTTTATGTAAAATAAACAAAATAATATTTTATGAAAATATAAAAATATTTCTATTACAGTAACATTTGCGAAGTTAAAATAAAATTATATTTCTTTATTTTGATAACATCAACGTAAGCCACAAAACTCAGACGGATAATTAGGCATTCGGTTTTTTTTTGCATCTACGTTAATTACAACGGTTTTTTTAATCAGTAACATTCATGATAACAACCTTGAGATCAAATTTTAGTACCTATACAATAAGTTTCAGTTTATTTTATCTTACTTGATATTCTCGGGAGTTTACACGAATATTACACATTGGAATAAAACTATTTTTTGGGGTCCACAGTAACAGGAAATACCAAATACATCGCGAAAGAATCCTTTAAAACTAGGACGGTTACCAGCTTCGCAATCAACCCAAACTTAAGCGTAGCGAGATTTGCCTATCCAACAATAGGTCAACGTCACGACCGGTCATCTTTTTCATTGATTTGGTTTTTCAGTGATTATTCCTCGATGGTAAGACCGATCTGGACATTCGACCCCTTACGACACTCAGTAATGTCTACTTGATCACCGTGGTAAATTTGGTCGAGATCGGTCAAACGGTCTCGGAGGAGTATCATTTGTTTGAAATGCAACTTTGAAACCAAAGACGCTTCGCTCGCCTTAGGCTCGCTACGCGTAAATAGTTTTCCATATTTCAATATATTATACTTCTAAAATACAAGCACAATATCTTTCAAATGGAGAAAGATTTTTTCCAATAAGTGCAGTGGTTCCGAAGATTACCCCAAACATTCATTCATACGCCATACCACCAATTCGGCCTCTCTCTTTTTAATATTAGTATTAGATACCTACCAAGGAATATCATTTGATGGCCTCTGTAGCGTACCGGTAGTCCATTCGACTGCTACGACAGGGGACGCGGGTTCGATTCCTGCTCAGTGCAAATTTCTCTGGGTGTTTCTATGTATAATATGTATGTTTTTACAAAAAAAAAAAGTATATAAGTATGTTTATCCGCATTCTGGAAGCCATAACACAAGCTAGTTAAACTATGCTTAATTTGGGTCTAGAAAGCGCTGTGTAGAATGTCGTAGAATATTTATTTATTATTATTATATTTTAATATTGAAAATATTAAATCTCACGCTACTCCACGGCACGAACGGAACATCTTCCGTCTCCGTCGCCGTGACCTCCCGCCCGCAGCCCCCACCCCGCGCTAAGGGTTTTAAGTAGCATTTATGTAAGTAGCTGTGACTTGAGTGTAATATTTTTATTTTATTTTATAAATGTCAAGCCTTTGCTTTTTAAAGTGTGACGTCATCAGCCACTAGTACAATGCGATTCTTTTAGAGACTGGTGTTGTGATGTGGATTTTGTAATGGAACACGTAGCCTGTATCCCCGAAGGGGTAGGCAGAGGTGTATTACATACACCCACGATTCGCCAGTTATGTTAAGGTCCCAATGTAATAGGGGGCGAGCCTATTGCCATCTACCGGGCACATTACTAAGCGAGCGATAATTAACATTTATTATTGCACACATAACTACGAAAAGTCAGAGGTGTGTGCCCGGGGCGATTGGGGATCGAACTAGAGACCTCGTCTCAGCAGTCCGTTACGCCACTGGGCTATCGCCGCTTTTTTTTTAAATTTGAAGTAATTCAGTTTTATAGATAGTATTCTTTCATAAAGTATTATATACTATTTTTTAAATAAAGCCAGTAGTAACATACAAAATACGGATAGAGTTGAGTCGCATTTGTGAAGATTAATAATAAATATTCTAGGATACAATCATATCTAGACACAAAGTAAGCGTAGCTTAACTAGCCCTTTATTATGGGTTCTAGAACGCGGATAAACGTATTTAGTTTAGTTTTTATTGTAAATATGTATACTATTATAAAATTGTAAATTAGTTGGGTTTTAGAATTTTTGAAAAAAATTTACGATTCTAAACAAAAATATATTTTTTGGAATTTTTATCTGTTTTAGTTTTTCCGTGGGACACAAAAACTACTGTACGGATTTCGATGCGGTTTTTTCTACTAGAAAGGTCTTGGTCAGACTTAAAATCTGCCGTATGTTTGATTGCAATTGGTTAAGTAGAACCGGAGATATGATCAAAAAACGATAATTAACTTCAAGCGGGGCGTGAAAAAGCATCTTTTTAGGCCGTCAAGGTAGGGGCTACCATTTTGGGATCGTCAGCATCTGGCCCATATCTTCTGGACTTCACCCTAGCTTCTCACCATCCAGCGGGGTGCGGTCAATTGACGGAACAAATATAAAAAAAAAAAAAAAAAAAAAAAAATTGATCTCCGCTCCAGACATCAGCTAGTATTATTATACATTAAAAAACTCAGACCAATGTATATTTATGTATATTCATGCTTACAAGTGGACAGTTGACCTCGTCTTCACACGTTTTCGTATTATAATTACGACCCCTGTGGTGTAGCGGTATAGTGCTCAGAACTGCGAAGCCAGGGGTCGCGGGTTCGATTCCCGCTCAGTGCAAATAAGTATATTATATTGGTCTAGGTGTTTCTATGTTTAATATGTATTTATTTCCAAAAAAAAGTATTTAAGTATGTTTATCCGTATTCTAGAACCCATATGACAATCTCTGCTTAGTTTGGGTCTAGATGGCGTTGTGTACTTTGTCTTACTATATTTATTTATTATTATTTAACAATGAATTATAGTTATAGGTCTAAACTAACTGTGCCCGCGACTTCGTCCGCCTGGAGTTAGATTTTTTCTGTTCGGTACTCTAATTCTTTATCTAGAATAAAATAAATACTAGGTCTGCAATTAATTCTGCTGTTGCAAAAATTGAGCGAAGCGATTTCACTAGGACTTTTTCTAACGGTGATAATTCCTCAATGGCTAGTCCGATTTTCACTTTTTTTTGTGTTGTGTATATGAACCAATTACTTAATTTAATACCAATCGCGTGAGTGAGGCTTTTTTGTTCATTGAGAAATCAGATTTTGAAAATTTTGTTGAGTGATTATTCCTCCGTGGTACACATGATTTTTTAATTACATAGCCTATTTCCTTCCCATCAGTAACATCTTTGTTTGTGTGAAATTTCATCAGAATCGGTTCAGCCGTTTGGGAGGAGAAGATGGTCTAACGAAAAAAAAGAGCAAAGCTCTGACGAACTTCGCTCAATAATATAGGTAACATTCTAAATCTGCCAGTGAAAGGAAATCTTTTTTTCTTATACATATGCACATACACTGTTATGTTGATATTACAAACAGACACTTTGATTTTATTTATTTATATAGATATATAGATTACGAGAAAAAAATTGCAGTCTAATATCTTTTTACATCGAAGTCCACTGCTCACCTTCAGACGTAAAATAGCCGTGATGTTTACCAAAAATGGTGATACGATTTTAAAACTAAATCACTGAGTAATTGCTGGCCAGATTCATTTTAAACATTCATCACCGAATTCTATTCGAAATTATTTAATTGGCGCGACCCAAATCAAAAACCGTTGGCCTTTAATTTGTTTTCAAATTGATTCACTTACAAGAAATAACTTTAATCTGAATTAAGTTAACTATTTGATAGGTCACCAGGCCGTGGCGGAGGCGTAACGTGTGTGTCCTCATACGCCTGCCAACTCACCGACGCGGGATAAAACCCGACCCCACCAGGCGAGGCCGCGCTGGCGGCCAAGGTCCGCCGGTAACCCTGGGGTTATCCTTTCGAGAGCTTACCCGGGGTGCTTAAGACACTTGGGGAGGACACCGTGTGGTTTTAATCTGTCTGATTCCGACACGCCCACCCCATCATTGGCACCGATAGGGTGAAGCCCGTGTGGGTGTCCACAAGTTCTCCAGGGCCAAGCTTAACTCAACCGCAAGCCGATACACCTGCTGATTGCCGGACGAGGCTCTCATCATTATCGTATCACCAAAGCCTATGCCCTGGAGCCTGGGGTGTTCTACAGTATCTCCTGCTGATGTGGCAAATTTTTGCTTTTGCGAGACAACTGCGTCTGACTTCACAATCCTGAGAGGAAAGCATCCAGAGCCTCGTCTGTCGCTCAGCAGGTGAAGTTAGCTTGGGCAACTAAGAACTAGTTAGGGCTCCATTTAACGGCGACGGACAAGGCTTGGCGTAGGCTTCCCGGCCAAGGGAGTCGTATTACGGTAGTAACTCTTATGAAAGTCGATAGAAAGGAGGATTACAAGAGGTAACGAGAGGTCCGGGGTAAACAGTGCAAAGTCCTGAGCTGATCACGAAGCAGTAACACGTATCGTTGTAGCTGACCACGGCTGTGCTGGTCCAGTGGGCCTACCGCCCAAGTGTCGTCGATATCACAGCCGTCGAAATGTTGCGCTGGTCAAGGTCGACGGCCATTTTGTACCGCCCCATTGATAATCGATGCCGGCGCGGCGTAAGAATGAATGAAACGCTGTTTTTGACAGTTAAATTGCTGCCGCCTAAAAAAATTCAAATCGACCGCGTCTCATGAGCTGTCGTTTTGAATATTATTTTCTTTTCCGACGGTTGATTACGATGCCGATTGCACCTAACACTGGGCTACTATGGCTTTTATGGGTGCGACTGCCGACGAGTGGGTTCTGCCGTCCTATTGCACCTAACACTGGGCTACTATGGCTTTTATGGGGGCGACTGCCGACGAGTGGGTTCTGCCGTCCTATTGCACCTAACACTGGGCTACTATGGCTTTTATGGGGGCGACTGCCGACGAGTGGGTTCTGCCCTCCTATTGTACCTAACACTGGGCTACTATGGCTTTTATGGGGGCGACTGGGTTCTGCCCTTCTATTGCACCTAACACTGGGCTACTATGGCTTTTATGGGGGCGACTGCCGACGATGGAATTTCGTCCTCCAACTCCTTCGCTTATTCCTTCCTTCTGAAACATACGAAAACAACAAACAACACAGCATAAACGTTTAAGTAGGTAAGGTGAAAATTAAAGAGTGTTTTAATTAGTCGCAGGTACAATAGGAGGGCAGAACCCAGTCGCCCCCATAAAAGCCATAGTAGCCCAGTGTTAGGTGCAATAGGACGGCAGAATCCACTCGTCGGCAGTCGCACCCATAAAAGCCATAGTAGCCCAATGTTAGGTGCAATCGGCATCGTAATCAACCGGCGGAAAAGAAAATAATATTCAAAACGACAGCTCATTGTGTGAAGTGTCATTTCATTACGGTTGAACCGCGGTTGCCCAAGTCGTGGAGCGGATCCGGCGGCTGGGTCTCGAGGTGGCTTTGCATAAAACCGAGGCCCTGTTCTTTCATGGGCCTAGGAGCAAGCCACCTGAGGGATCCAGTCTCATCGTGGGAGGTAATCGCATCGGCATCAAGCCCCAAATGAAATATTTGGGGCTCGTGCTCGACGGCCGATGGGACTTCGGAGAGCACATCCGAAGTCTGGCCCCCAAACTGAAGGGCACAGCTCTCGCTCTGGCGCGGCTGCTGCCCAACATGAAGGGGCCCGATGACTCCTGCAGGAGACTCTACGCGGGGATCGTGCGGTCCATGGCCCTGTATGGGTGCCCAATATGGGCGGAGGCCCTGAAGGCCGGAAGTGTGCGGATGCTGCGCGCTCCGCAGCGAGTGATGGCCATCAGGGTCATCCGCGGATACTGCACGATCTCCTTCGAGGCGGCGAGTCTCCTTGCCGGAACTCCGCCATGGGAGCTGGAGGCAAGAGCCCTTTCGCAACTGTACCAGTGGCGTAAGGAGGCGCGGGAGCAGGGACTGAATCCCGAGCATCGAGAAATCGAGGCCGTACAGTCCCAGCTCCACCAGGCCATCGTGGTGGAGTGGAAGGAACGACTTGGGCGACCAAGCGCAGGGCACGCCGCAATAGCGGCGATAAGGCCCATCATGGAGGATTGGCTAGAGAGGCGACACGGAAGCCTCTCGTACCGACTGACGCAGGTGATCTCAGGGAAGGGGACCACCTGCATCGGATCAGGAAGGAGCCAACGCCTGAGTGTCATCACTGTGACGCGAGCGAGGACTCAGGGCTGCACACGCTGGCGGACTGCCCGGCGTGGGGAGGTGCCGAGGCGTGACCTCGTGGCAGCAGTCGGGGTGCGAGGGATATGCTCTATGGGCAACCTTACACAACCCGGCGTCTGCAGACCCGAGACGGCGTGCGGTTTTTTTTTAGTCGGTTCAAGCCTGACATAACCGCCCCCGCTGGCCGGCGGGGGGGTATCCGAGGGGATTTCCGCACGAAAAAAAAAAAAAAAAAGGTGCCGTAATGAAATGACACTTCAAAGGGACGCCGTAGATTTGAATTTTTTTAGGCGGCAGCTATTTAACTGTCAAAAACAGCGTTTCATTCATTCTTACGCCGCGCCGGCATCGATTATCAATGGGGCGGTACAAAATGGCCGTCGACCTTGACCAGCGCAACATTTCGACGGCTGTGATATCGACGACACTTGGGCGGTAGGCCCAAGTTTATTGAAGTGAAAACTTCTTAAGCGGTGTTGTGCACTTTTTTTGTAAAAAAAAGCTAAACTCGCGTCAGGACACGTGACCTGATCGAAAATTCGTAAGACGTTTGCAGAAAAATATAGAAGCGCTAATTTCACACTGTACTTGCAACAGTTACAACCTTGGTAGCGCGCAAACACTTTTTGTCATCATATAACTTTTTGTCATATTTATTCTATTTTGTGCCATAAATCTATTGACATAAAACAGAAATTAAACAAAGTACATCTATTACCACATAAATGATGGTACTTTTAAGCTGATAATTACTCCCTAACCATTCCAAAATATCAAAAATGCACAACGTTAATATTCAAGATTCCACTTCTGCCGGCACTCCCGGAGTGCAACCCGTCGTTTTTTTTTTCATACCACTTAGGTGGTAGACAAGCACACGACCCACTTGCTGGGAAAGCGGTTACCGTGGCCTATGGACGTGTGCAACACCAGGGGCGTCACACTCGCGCTGCCGACCCTGTAAAGGAAAGGATGGGAAAGGAGTTTGGGAGGGGATGGGAAAGGAGTTTGGGCTCCGGCACTCTCACTCACCAAACGGAACGCAACAGTTCAAATACTGTTACTTGGCGTCGATATTCTGTGAGAGGGTGGTGCTTCCCCGGTCGAGTCGGCCCATTCATGCAACTAATGACTGTTGCTTGACTCTACCACTCTAGCCTAGCTAGCTAGCTAGGACTGTAGGCGTGACCCTCAAGGATGTTGGTGGATCCAGTATACCCTGCCTACAGCATCTAGTAAGTATTGTGAAGTCTGTCGTTGTTATCGAGAGAATATCATCCCAGAGACTGACAACATCAATCAGCAGGTGTACTGGGTAGCAAATGACGTTGGCTTCACCCCCCCCCCCCCCAAGATCTTGGTGGGTATCCCATCCCACCCAATATGGGGCCAAATGTATGTTTTAAAATGTTTAGTTTTTGTATTTCATTTTTCTTACAAACTTCATGTTAGCATTATTAATTACTAGTATCGTCACGCGCTTTCCCCCGCATAAGTCTTGATCCCGTGGGAATAACGGGATAAATGTAGCCTTTCTTTTTTTCGTGCGGAAATCCCTTCGGATCCCCTCCCGCCGGCCAGTAGGGGTGGTTATGTCGGGCTTCAACCGACTAAAACCGCTCGCCATCTCGGATTTTAAGATGGCGGGGTGTAAGTTTGCCCATAGAGCATATCCCTCGCACCCCGACTGACCCTGGGCCATCTCCAGTTTAGAGATGTCCCCCTCGGGTCTGGGAACCATGGTGTCCCCGTCTTGCCCCGGTTTGGGGGAGGGCGCGCTAGTCGCCCCACCGTCCCAGCCTGCTTCTGCTGACAAGGCAGCTACCTACCTCACACCTGCACAGTCAAGGACAATCGGACTATGGGTTAAATATGTTCACAACTTTATATATTTAAATGCTACCGATTAATGCGGCAATAGCCCAGTGATGTACAAATAGGTCTCGAGTTCGATCCCCAGTCGCCCCGGCCATTTCGTAGTTATGTGTGTATTAAAATTTTTAATTATCGCTCGCTTAGTAATGTGCCCGGTAGATGGCAATAGGCTCGCCTCCTCCAAAATGATAAATTTCGTATTACTTAACAGCTGTCACTTTTCAAAAATGTAATATAAGTTGCTGTTTGTTAGCTTAATGTTGTCTCATTCATACACAAAAAAAAACATAAAATTTTTATGTCATTCCTAAAAAAAATGCAAAAATGTTAGTACTGAAAATTGGGTTTCCTCCAATTTCATTTATTTTTATATTTAGGACACTTCAATTTGACTTCACCTCGCCTGATGGTAAGCTGAAGGTAAAGTCTCAGGAAAGAGGGTCACCATTACATACACGTACCATGTTAACAATGGTGGCACTCAGCTTGACGGCCTCATCAGAAGAGGATTGTCGTCGCAGCACCGCGTGACCCCCACCGGTCCCACTAGTGCTGCGACCACAACCCCCCTGCCCGGCTATGCACTTGCTGACCCCTGAACGCAATCGAGCCGAAATTGGATTACTATGGAGGGTTTTTCGCAATCGTACACGGTGGTACCCAACCGGCCGAATTTTGTGACAAATTTGTGTCATCAAATTTCTACCACCAGTATTCTGTTCTTCAAGAAAAACTGCCATTTTATATTTACATATGAAACGGCCGATTTTCTTGAAAGACCTAATAATAAGCACGAAAGAACAGAAACCTATTAAGTATTATCGACTAACCGCGTTGATAAGACTTTTATACTTCTCACGCTGATAAGAACCGCAACGGATTCGTCTGGAAGCGGAATAAATAATAATAATAATAAATAAATACTCTACGACATTCTACACAGCGCTTTCTAGACCCAAAGTAAACATAGTTTAACTAGCTTGTGTTATGGGTGCCAGAATGCGGATAAACATAAAAATAAATAAATCTTTATGCTTTCACGGCCGGCGTTGCATGAAGAAAATACTGCTTCTGGGCTGTTTGGGCGTGGTCCATCAGTCGTACCGAGTTCGCCGCCGAGGAAAGTTCTCCGCACTCGACGGCGTCCCGACCTGTACCACTGAAGATGTCAACCGCAGTGATCGACGAAACGTCTGGAATACAAGTTTCCGATGGACCACGGCCAAACAGCCCGGAAGCAGTATATTCTTCATACTTATATACTTTTTTTTGTAAATACATACATATTATACATAGAAACACCCAGACCAATGTAAATAGACATATTCATGCATACAAATATTTGCACTGGGCGGGAATCGAACCCGCGCCCTTGTCGTAGCAGTCGAATGCACTACCGCTACGCCACAGATGCCGTCGGAATAGCTAAACACAACCTTATTCAAAGTTGAACTTGGCTTAGGGTTCTTTTAAGACCTCCCCCCTCTACGGGCAACTTATGAACCACTGAAGACCCGAGACGGCATGTGGTTTTAGTCGCTTCGAGTCTGACATAACCTCCTCCGCAGGGGCTTCATATCCGAGGGGATTACCGCACGTGGGGGGGGGGGGGGCTTCTTGATGGAGTGATTATAAGTAATATTTACGCGCTTGATAAAATGTATTTTTGTAGTTTATAGGTCTCACAAGGAGGGGATTGTGGCTCAGTAGTGGTGACCTGGCCGGACTTAGAATGGGCTGCCATCCTACCGACACCATTGAGATGAATTGGCCTGCTAGATCGTGGAATTCTCTGAGGGAGTTAGTTTTTCCATAAGTCTAAAAATCTGTTCCTTAATAAAACGCAAATAACAACTGGTATAGCTTTACGATACATCAAATTGTAAAATAATTAATCTCCAAATACCTATCTACAATAATTGTAAAATTAATTTCAATTAAAAGTTAATTCACGAGCGAACCCTGAAAGCGTCACATATAGCATAGTAGAGAAATTACCTCGATTGTACATTGATATTTATGCAGCTGAGCCGCCAAGCGTTGTAACTTCCATATTGCTAGAGACTCGTTACGAAGGATCCAAGTGGTATTTTTTTTAATAAATATTATTTTCGGGTTCAATAATAACAAGTGCGAGTCAAACTATACGCCAGGGGTTCCGTACCTTTTTTTTTTTTTCGTGCGGAAATCCCTTCGGATACTCCCCCGCCGGCCAGCGGGGGCGGTTATGTCGGGCTGGCCCCCTCGGGTTTGGGAACCACGGTGTCCCCGTCTTGCCCCGGTTTGGGGGAGGGGCGCTAGTCGCCCCACCGTCCCGGCCTGCTTCTGCAGGGGTGACAGGCGGCCTCACCTGCCACCCCCAGGCCTGCGCTCATGGAGGACGGAGGTCGTTGAGCGACCTCCGGCGCCTGAGTCGCCTGCGACGCGCGGCGAGCATGTTGCGAGCTCGGCGGGCCGGGAGAGTTCTGAACCTCTCCCGGGCGCGCTCCGCCATCTCCTTCGCGAGCATCACATGCTCGCAGAAGGAGGTGGCGGCGGCTCACGCGCTCGCGCTCCGCACCATTGCCGCAATCATGCTGCCGAGCGAGAGGACTCCCACCCCGATGGCTGCCAAGAGGTCACGCCTCGGCGCCTCCCACGCCGGGCAGTCCGCCAGCGTGTGCAGCCCTGAAGGGGGTTCCGTACCTACCCATTATAAAAATAATAAAATTGGTATCGCAATAAATATTTTCTTTTATTTTTTTTCACACAATAATACAATTTCATTTATTTACCTTATTTGAAGTTAGTGCCAATTAAGCTAGTCCTCTAAATTGCAAGAGCGCCCAACTATGCAGTGAAGGGAACGCCTTTTTAAATTTAAACTTTTTTATTTTTTGGAAAATTCCTTCATTTCGGCTTGCCTTGCCTTTTGCCTAATTTCGTAATTCTAGTTCAACGGAAATTACCATATAGGTTTTCGACCCAAAACCTGTAGGGCTCTTCCGGTTGACCTAGAATTGAAAATTTTGGTTAAAATCAAGGTCTTACAGAACAAGAACGAAAAAAAAACTGAAAAATAAAAAGTTGAATATTAACGTAAATTTTGGTACAAGTTTTCGCGAAAATCTAAATTTGCTTTTTATCGTATTGACTCAAGATCTTGATTTAGATACACCTAATAGGGATTAAAGACCTCAGTATTTGGTATCAATTTCATCTTGCTAGGTCCAGCCGTATCCGACAAATCGGTGCTGACACACAGACAGACAAGAGAGTGATCTTATAAGGGTTCCTTTTTACCTTTTGTGATACAGAAAACTAAAAACTAATTGATGATAGTAATGTGTGAGTGTGTCACTCGTAACTAATATGAAATATGCTATTAAAGCAACCTTTCGATAAAACCTGGTCTTGAAACTTCACAAAAAAGTATCCTTGAGAGAACTAATTCTTTGCTACATTAAATTTAAATATTAAAATGGTACGTTAATCAATTGTTTTAATTAAATTCATTACGAATTTATTATGCGCGTTGCTATAAATAAACGATAACATTAAATTTGAATTAATATTTAATTTACATAACTATATTAAACTAACGCATTTACATAGCAAATGTTTACAAAACATAAAATAATTAAGTTGAGTCTGTGTTCTTCTTACAGAATCTTTCTATAACTATGACTTCGAATTTATCATTTAACCAACATTTCGGTAATTGTGTTTGAATAAAACAATACTCATTTAATATTAATGCTTCATAACAGTATCACACCGAAACGAACAATATTATAATATCAATGTATTGAACCCAATCAAATAAACAAGCCGAGTTACAACGCTATACCGCTCAACCGGCACTCCATGTTTAATATACACACACATGGATAACTAATTTTACGGTCACAACTACACAGAAACTAGTCGCATACAAGATTTGACTTTATTTCCAAAGAGTTTAGGTGGATATCTGAACGAACCATGATATGATTACGTCACAATGTTTTCGATACGCCAGTAGGGTCGACACACTTTGTGAAATAATAGTTTTTTTTTTTTCTATCAATTATTATTTTTATTTTCTGTTGAGAAATTCGTTTTGCTGTTTGCAGCTAATAGACCCAAAAGGGAGCCATTTTGTTTTGTCGGTAATTGTGAAATGATATTTCGTAGTTTTCAGACGTGTAACCAACTCCATTATCTTATTGGTTCAGATAAATTGGTAGTGTGTGTTTAAATTTACATTCCATTACATTTATTATGCATTTAAAACGTTTAGGATAACACCGTGATTTGGTAGTGTTGATGTAAACTTATATTTGCATCTAATCGTGAAATCTTGTCCTTGAACTTGGAACCCGATACGCATTCTGCTCTTTCAGATTTAGCTTCTGTAGCTTTTACGGGAGCCCGTACTGGTGGTAGAAATATGATGACACAAATTTGTCACAAAATTCGGCCGGGTGGGTACCACCGCGTACGATTGCGAAAAACCCTCCATAGTAATCCAATTTCGGTTTGATTGCGTTCAGGGGTGCAAGTGCATAGCCGGGCAGGTGGGTTGTGGTCGCAACACTAGTGGGACCGGTGGGGGTCACGCGGTGCTGCGACGACAATCCTCTTCTGATGAGGCCGTCAAGCTGAGTGCCACCATTGTTAACATGGTACGTGTATGTAATGGTGACCCTCTTTCCTGAGACTTTATCTTCAGCTTACCATCAGGCGAGGTGAAGTCAAATTGACGTGTCGTAAAAAAAAAAACTGCCGTCTGAACTTCCAACTCCAGGGATCCTCGTCCGTGAATCAGCAGGTGTACCGGCTTGCAGATGAGGTTCCCCAGGGTTTTGGTGGTGACCCACACACCTGCGATCTCATGTTTCTGTTTAATTCTATTTAGTTTCTCATACCCATAAAAGTGCCGTTTAATTATTATTATCTTAATACTTCCGCTGCAAACTTTAAACAAAGACATGCTGATTGGTTAATGTGAGTTCTCCTTTCAAAACATTACAAACATTTGCACTACACAATCTGTTTCCGACTGACCTCCTAACCCTAAGAGGAAAACCAGCAATAGATGCTTGTCCAGCAATCAGCTGGTGGCCTTGAAGGTGAGGTTGACTTTTCCCTCCGTATCAATTAATTAATTGGCCTAATCCAGTCCACTGCTGGACCTAGGCCTCTCCCAACGTAACAGTCTATCCCAGCTACCTTTTTCAGGTCAGCCGTCCCTTACCTGGGCTTGAGAAACTAAATTAAGTATATAGAAACGTGAGATTCAGAAAGGTTACTTTTGCTCGTCACCTGAACACTATGCGAGCACATTTATACACACAATGCGTCGCCATCTTGGTATTCATCACTCGTCTTGTTTAAACAAAAAAACAACAATAATTCATTCTGTTTATTGTCTCAAAAGTTTTCATAACAGGTTAAAGTAAACATTTTTAAGATGGATAAGTTAAATTAGTAGGTAAAACACGATATCTCTTGTATTTTCCTTAAGAAATTGCAGTGGCGAAGGATGAACATTTGCATTAGCATTTTGCCAATAAAATCTGATGAAGTTAGATGCTGATAATCAGTAGGTGTGTTGGGTGTATGGGGTCCACCAACATCTATGGGGCCCAAGGCAATTACGGCTTCCGATTGATGGACGAAGCTCTGGCCTAGGCTTTCCTGTCAGGGTCGGTCGATAAATTAAATCAAGAGAGACAGTGGGAGTGTGGGCCCCGAGGTGCCAAAGTGCAAGCTTTGGTTGCAACCGGAACTAACGCTGCGTTGATGTAGATAGAGTTGACCGCCTTGACTGATCACCCGGGATTATGAAAGTAGGAAACATTATTTATCTACTAGCTTTTGCCCGCGGCTCCGCCTGCATAGATGTCGGTTATCGCGACAAAACATAGCCTATGTCCTTTCCCAAGGTCTAATCTACCCCAGTACCAAATTTCAGCAAAATCGGTTCAGTGGTTTAGGCGTGAAAGAGTAACAGACAGACAGACAGTTACTTTCACATTTATATATTAGTAAGGATTACTATTACCAGAAACATAAAAATGGCAAGTATTCTTCTTTAATCGTAGTTTCCTGTTAGAAAAGGTATTTCCTCATTCAGGCAGCTGCAAATTCGACCGCGTAATTTCCTGCGTTCTTCAATATAATATTACTCATTGTAGCCCGCGACGAATGGAATACTGATCCCGTACCTGCCACCCACAGAAACCATTCCCGGGATAAAAAGTAGCCTATGTGCTATTCCAGACTATAATCTGTCTCTGTATCATCAAGATCCGTTCAGCCGTTTTTGAGTGAAAGAGTAACAAACAAACATTCATCCATCGAATCTTTCACCTTTATTATATTAGTAGGATTCAATGCGCGTGTGTGTATTGATATGCATAAGTGGCGAGATTACGAGTTGTTGTAGCCACGATCGTAAATATATTAATCATTCTTACGATAACTCAGTCTAGATTGTGACTACTTATTTCTCACTAGCTGTTGCTCGTGGTTCCGCCCACGTAGATTTCCGATCCCGTTACCGCAACTTATAGGAATCTATTAACTACATTACTATTAATTACAGGGGATAAAAAGTAGTCATGTATTATTCAAGACAAAAATTAAACCCAGTACTAAATTTCAGCCTGTACGTTCAGGGATTAAGGCAAATTATATCTCACCTATGCTGATGGCATGTGTAAAAACTACAACGGAAAGTCTTAGAAGAATTGAATCTCAATAGATTGAATGTTCTAAATAAACAGTATTTTGGTAAACCCAAAATTTTATGTGGCCCGACAAATGTGCTGCCTGGCATTGGTGCCTCCTACTGACTCTCTTCCATAGGACCTGGGTATACAATATATATATTTAATATGTTAAGTTTCGTACGCTTTTACGTTCTATGTTAAGTACGCTTCAAAAACTCAAAAAAATCCGCATAAATTGAACTCAAATTTTTAAACGA
The DNA here is from genome assembly GCA_946251805.1 of Cybosia mesomella. Lineage (NCBI taxonomy): Eukaryota > Metazoa > Arthropoda > Insecta > Lepidoptera > Erebidae > Cybosia > Cybosia mesomella. The sequence goes on from OX276411.1 coordinate 21,474,357, forward strand.
TATACAACCCGCTTCAAATATTATTGTTATCTATTTTTAGCGTCGGAAGATGGCGCTGCAATCGGGTAACAGGATTTTTTTTTCAAATTGGTAGCGGTAGAGTCAAGCAACAGTCATTTTGGCCGTTGCATGAATGGGCCGACTCGAACGGAGAAGCACCACCCTCTCACAGAATATCGACGCCAAGTAACAGTATTTGAACTGTTGCGTTCCGTTTGGTGAGTGAAAGTGCCGGAGCCCAAACTCCTTTCCCATCCCCTCACAAACTCCTTTCCCATCCCCTCCCAAACTCCTTTCCCATCCCCTTTCCTTCATAGGGTCGGCAGCGCGAGTGTGACGCCACTGGTGTTGCACACGTCCATAGCCCGCGGTAACCGTTTCCCATCAGGTGGGCCGTGTGCTTGTCTGCCAACTTAGTGGTATAAAAAAAACGTTGAGGTTAATTCTTAAGGTATAATGGAGTTAATGTGGGTCACAATAACTCCTAAAGCTATAGAATATAAACCAAAAATATCCCACCTTATTCCACAAGCATACGCAGCCTATTCCTGGTACCTTGCAGAGCGCCGTCGCCTCAGTGGGAGTATTACAAGTACTTGCTAATGTACTTAGATGTAATAGGCTAAAATTAGTTCTGTTACTGTTGAGGATTCGGGTGGAAGAGCCTGGCTTGGTAAAAATTAAGTTAAATAATGTTATTGTGGCAATTCCTAAATATCGTAATAACTATTATCAATATATATTATGAAATTGTTAATTAGTTGTTTCTGTGCATTGGAGATATTTAGAAAAAACCGGCCAAGTGCGAGTCGGACTCGCCCATGAAGGGTTCCGTAGCAGCAAGTAAAATTTTCATATTTGAGTTGATTGAATGAAAGGTAAATTGCGGTTTATGATTTATGACGTATTAAAAAAAAACTACTTTCAACTACTTTTTTCAACGAGTTTCGGTTTCAACGAGATCTAGCTCGTTGAAACCAATTTTCGGTGGAAGTTTACATAGTAATGTACATCATTTATAAGGTGTCACAAAATGAGGTCTCTGAATTTAGTGAGATGACTTGGTATCGACAAAATATGTATTTGAGACAAAAAAATAAAATAAAAATAAAACATCAAAAAACGAAAAAAAAACACCACCAGCGACCAGCGTCACGTGACGCGGGGAGCAAACGTGACGCTGGGCGCGATTTAGGTATTTCCCACACATCCGCTTGGAGAATTTTTTTTTTTTCCCCTCATAATTTTTTTTTGTTTCAAAAACATATTTTGTCGATACCAAGTCATCTCACTAAATTCAGAGACCTAATTTTGTGACACCTTATATATTATACATATATGTACATATTTTTAGTTTTATCATTCTCTTATTTTAGACGTTACAGGGGGATGGGGACACACATTTTACCACTTTGCAAGTGTCTCTCACGAAAACTATTCAGTTTAATAAAAAGTGATATTAGAAACCTCAATATCATTTTTGAAGACCTATCTATAGATAACCCACACATACAGAAGCGTCGGTAGCTTAGTGGTTAAGGAGTCAACCTTACGATCGAGAGGTCCCGGTTTCGAATCCTGGCCATTACACTACCGACGTGAACCCACTCCTAACACAAGCAATTTAGCTTAGCTGGAGGGGTTAGGGGGGATATTAGTTATTTCGGTTACTAATATTCTTTAAAAAAAAATGGATTTGATGAAAAAAAATTTTGAGTTTCAGTTCTAAGTATGGGGACCCCCAAAATTTTTTGTGGCTTTTCTATTTTTGTGTAAAAATCTTAATGCGGTTCACAGAATACATTTACTTACCAAGTTTCAAAAGCATAGTTCTTATAGTTTCGGAACAAAGTGGCTGTGACATGCGGACGGACAGACAGACAGATAGACATGACGAATCTATAAGGGTTCCGTTTTTTGCCATTTCGCAACGGAACCCTAAAAATACTTGGGTGATGTTAAATGAACGATTCTGAACACAATATTTTTTTTTGAATTCTTGTTGCTTTGATGTAAAAAGTACTTTGAAAGGTCTTGGTCAGACTTAAAATCTGCCGTATGTTTGATTACAATTGGTTAAGTAGAACCGGAGATATGACCACAAAACGGTAACCGACCTCTGCGCGGGCGGAGCCGCGGGCATTAGTTAGTAATCAATATCATTTTGTAGGAGAGTTTAGTCACCCCTAATTACGAGGCGAAAACTATGAGAGTCTATTCTCTTTAAAACCAATTTTTTGACGATTTTGAGTGTTATCAATACAAAAAATGTTTTCCCACCTTAACTTACGTTTACTTTTTGTCATCCACAGAATTACAACAAATGGTTGAACACCAGTTTTGCATAGTCGCACTATCTTTTTTTTACGTGCGACAATCCCTTCCGATACCCCCCGCCCCCCTCCGCCGGCCAGCGGGGGTGGCTATGTCGGACATGAACCGACTGAAACCGCACGGTGTTCTGCCCAAGTGTACATTGCCGGGCACCCCGGGTAAGCCCTCGAAAGGACAACCCCAGGGCTGCATAATCCCACTAATTTTATAAATGTAAAAAATATATAAGGTTGAATGGCTTTTTTTTTAACTGGTCCGTCAAATTGACTGCACCCCGCCTAATAGTAAGCTGAGGTGAAGTCCAAAAAGTAGTGGCCATCATTTCCAGAGATTGTCCCTGGAATGGTGGCCCCTACCTAGACGGCCTCAACACAGATGCTTCTTCACGCTCTTATAGAACCCAGGATTGTAGGAATAAGGGAACATGTGTGTGGGTAAAGTGTTCCAGTTCTTTATGTATGTATGTGTGTGAAGTGAGCGCGAAACGGCTGAACGGATCTGGATAAAATTTGGCACAGATGTATATTATAGCCTGGAATAGCACATAGGTAGTTTTTATCCCGGGAATAGTTTCCTGGGTCGTGGGATTGGCGTCAGTATTTCATGCGGGCGGCGGTGCGGGCAACAGACAGGCAAGATACAGAAAGCCTCCAGTAAATATAGACTTTAAGTAATCATTTACTGTCAGGCGAGTGCAGGAGAAAGTTACAAGTTATTTTGTGTCACAAGTCACAAACACTATAAAAATACTTTGTTTAGTTTTTTTTCCTTCTTTGGCAAATAAGAAATGAATGCCAGTGTCACATAACATAACATAACATAACTTCACGCCTGTATCCCCGAAGGGGTAGGCAGAGGTGTATTACACACCCACGATTCGCCAGTTATATTAAGGTCCCAATGTAATAGGGGGCGAGCCTACTGCCTTCTACCGGGCACATTGTTAAGCGAACGATAATTAACATTTATTAATGCACTCCTGCATTTCTTGTTATGGTATGCAAACTATATGTAACTACTTTCTAAAATCACAACAGTTTCATTCCAAATATACACAAAAACAAAATTGGAATATTTGTACTATCCGGAAACTATCCTATAAACTCCAATTTCATATTGACACTACATATTGCCTATGTTGACAAGGACACACATATTTTGATTTTGTTTTGCGCGAATACGCACTGGGGTTGACAACTTTATGAAAATTACAAACAACGACGGTATTGAGTGATACATTACGTTGTGTGTCGTCAAAGTATAGACTGCAACTGACCAAATTCGATGCAATCTATGTAGTAGTGTTGTGATTTTCCGGCATTAATGTTTATAATACTTTTATACATAACTAGCTGTTGCCCGCGGCTCCGCCCGCGTGGATATCGGTTATCGAGACCAACGAACTATTTTGTAATTTTAATTTCGTAATATCTTTTGAATGGAATGTCCGATTTCAATAATTCAAAAAGTAATCAACTGTTATTGAAACAGTCTTGAATAAAAAAATATTAATTTGGATAAGAATTAATACAAAGGTATTGGAAAACATGGCCTGATTTTGATTTGATTTGATTTTCTATCAACTTGAAAAATGTAAAAAGTAGTTATAGTGATATAACTGCAATAGTTGGAGATATGGTCTCGCGAAGTTTTTTGTAGGTTCAATTAAAATTTTAAGCATTTTGTATGCTTACTTTTTCTAAAGATTTAGATCGGAAAAAGAGAACATCTAGAACTAGAATTTCGAATATCTGAGACGTGTCTAGATAGCTCAGCTGGTCAGAGCATTCCCCCTGTAAGGGACTGGTCGCGGGTTCAAGTCCCGTCCTAGATGTTCTTCTTTTTGTAGATGTTAATATGTTCTGTAATATTATAGAACATTTTTAGGGATTTTCTTTAGAAAAGCCCTATTGCTATCGAGTTGTCGTCGTCGACGTCGTCGTTGCCAATTTTCTGTCACGGTTTTGGGTATGAAGGAGATGAGCTATCGAGTTGCTGTTTTCGGTAATAGATTCGTGCTGGGGTGAGCCATTGCAAGATAAAAAAAAAACAAAGCCTTGTATTCGGCTGAGCTCGTCTCAGGAATTCAACTTGTTTTTTGTTCTGTTCTGTTGCATCAATAGTTTGCGCAGCGAATGCGATGAAAGACATTTAAGACTAATTTTACACCTTGGGTTGGTTTCAGTAGGGACTTGGAAGGATCTCTAATGTTTTCTAGTAATAAATATACCCTATGTTACTCAATGATAATGTAGCTTTCTAACGGTAAAAGAATTTTTGAAATCGGTTCAGTAGATTTTAAGTTTATACGTTACATATAAAAATACAAATTTTTCCTCTTATTACAAATTTTATAAATCTACATTGACTTTGTAATAGTGTAATCAAAATGTAGCTAATTAGCCATTTTTTTAGGGATTTTCTTTAGAAAAGCCCTATTGCTATCGAGTTGTCGTCGACGTCGTCGTTGCCAATTTTCTGTCACGGTTTTGGGTATGAAGGAGATGAGCTATGGAGTTGCTGTTTTCGGTAATAGATTCGTGATGGGGTGAACCATTGCAAGATAAAAAAAAAATCGCAAAAAAAAAAACGCAAAATCGAAAATCCCTTGTATTCGGCTGAGCTCGTCTCAGGAATTCAACTTGTTTATGAATGATAGTCTCACGTTTGACTTCTATCTCAGCTGGTCGTAAGTGACGATGTGGTCTACGATGGATCACGTTTGCGTAGAAGGAACCTATTCACTCGAGACTTGAAGATTCCGAGGTTATAGCTTCTTCAAATAAAATATTTTTCTGTGTCCATTTCAAAAGCCGTTCCTCATCTTGTAATCAAGTCTGTACAGTTCGTATCAGCATGTCGGCTGAAATCAATAACCGTCTTAAAAATGATTAAGTGCCGCTTAGCAAGCCGTCAAATATACAAACCGTGTCAAGGCACGGGTGAGACAGCCAGCCGGTGGAGCTCCTCAGAAACACGTATTACATAATCCCTCCTGTGACCATGGCTGCTGAAAACGTATCGAAACGTCGGGATAATAATTGTTAGTAAACCGCGAAAAAATCCGATAAAATTGTTCGATTTCAATGTTTTTTTTTTTTAATATTTAGGAGACGTCAATTTGACTTCACCTCGCCTGATGGTAAGCTGAAGGTAAAGTCTCAGGAAAGAGGGTCACCATTACATTCACGTACCATGTTAAAAATGGTGGCGCTCAGCTTGACGGCCTCATCAGAAGAGGATTGCCGTCGCAGCACCGCGTGACCCCCACCGGTCCCACTAGTTCTAGTGTTATCATCATAATTGTTAAATTTGTGAAACTAATTGATATTCTACTAATATTACTAAGGAATTCAGTGCAGGGTGCGACTGAAATAAATTGAGCTGAGCGAGCAGAACTCGCACTTGACAATAAGACGTCTTACTACGGTCGCGCGCTTAGCTAAGGCCGCGCGCTCGTCAAACTGTTTTTCGGTGATTATTCCTCAATGGTACATTGTATTTGAACAGTCGACCCCTCTAAACACTCAGCGGTGTCTACACTATCACCATGGCAAATTTGGTCAAGATCGGTATTGTGGTTCCGGAGGAGTACTGTCTCGACCAAACGGCTTAGCCACGTATAAGATAGAATAAACGCGAAAGTTTGTAAGTATGGATGGATGTTTGTAACTCTTTCACGTAAAAACTACTGAATGGATTTTAATGAAACTTTATAATAATATAGCTTATACATCAGAATAACACATAGGCTACAATTTATAAAGATATTGTGTAAATTGTTCAAAATATGACGATAAGTGTTAAGCAAGTAGGAAAAAATCTACCATCTGCGAGTTATTCTGGCGTGCGCTGCCAAACCCGCTAGAGTTTCACATATGTAATGTATGATGGAAATGTTTATCCTAATAATATTATAAACGTGAAAGTTTGTGAGTATGTATGTATGTTTGCTGCGACTGAACGGATCTGGCTGAAATTTGGTAAAGTCACTTAATGCAGTTGTGTACGGAACCCTCAATGCGGCAGCCAGACTCGCAGTTGACCGATTTTTTTAAATTGTTGCTGGATCCGCGATATTGATATTTATGAAAAAAACACCCTAATTTCATTAAAAAAGGGTTATAACGTACCGTGAACAACAGCCGGGGGGAACTATCACATATTTATAATAATAGGTGTTTACCTATGAAATTGCTGAAATTTTCTTACAAATTCATGAGTTCGTTATTTCTGTAATTTAATAGCTATTTCCATTATTTATATTTTGTTTGAAATTTGATTTTAAGATTTTACAACTCTGTGTTAAATTTTGTTTATATTGGCCGCTTGATAAATTAATTCGATCTTCAAAAACAGTACTTCCTAAATGCTATCCATTTTGATGATAAATTTCGTATTACTTAACAGCTGTCACTTTACAAAAATGTAATAAAAGTTGCTGTTTGTTAGCTTAATGTTGTCTCATTCATACACAAAAAAAAACATAAAATTTGGATTTGTCATTCCTAAAAAAAATGCAAAAATGTTAGTACTGAATATTGGGTTTCCTCCAATTTCTTCAAGAAAAACGGCAATTTCATATGTAACGACCTAATATATTCTAGGTCATCGAGCAAGAAATGAATTCTAGGTACACTACATGGGAACCTTACACCCCGACGTCTGTAGACCCGAGACGTCGTGCGGTTTTAGTCGGTTCAAGCCCGACATAACCGCCCCCGCTGGCTGGCGGGGGGGTTATGTCGGACGGTTATGTTCGCACGAAAAAAAAAAGACTACATCATACAATTTAGTGCAAACATTTTGAATGGCACCAAATTTTTTTTTTTACTACATGCTACACAGCGCTTTCTAGACCCAAAGTAAGCATGTTAGCTTATGTTATGGGTTCCAGAATTCGGATAAACATATTTATATACTTTTTTAACACCCAGACCAATGCAAATAGACGTATTCATGCATACAAATATTTGCACTGAGCGGGAATCGAACCCGCGCCCCTTGTCGTAGCAGTCGAATGCACTACCGCTACGCCACAGAGGCCGTCAAATTCCATACAGCTTTGAAATATTTTTCACACGCTTCAGATTGGTGCTATTTAAATTGGTGCACTCAATGGCATGCCCCCACTAAATCCCGTTTTGTACTAAAATCATAACCTCCCTTTCTGATGACGTCGTAATCGACCAACAAACTCGAACTAAACAGACGAAAAAAATTGTGTTAAAAAGTGGAAACGAACAACTTTCTCTTCTGACAGAGGCTTTTAATTTTTATTATATGAATATTAGCCGTGCCCGCGACTTCGTCCGCGAGGATTTGGATTTTTAGGGTTTTAATTGTTAAGCGTGGAACCCTATTTTTTTCTAAAATTATAGTAGCCTATGTTATGCTTCGTAACATTACCTATCCACCAGTGAAAGTCCTATCAAAATCGGCCTAGCCGTTCCAGAGATTACGTCAGACAGACAGACAGACAATTTTTTTTTATAATTCACGTCAGTTACACTCATATGCACTATAACATTACAGACACATTAATTTTTTTTTTTGTATAGATGGTAATGCAGTTTAATGACGATTTCTATAGCGTGACGACTGAGCATTCAACTGCTACGTAAAAAGGCCCTGCTTCGATTCCCGATCAGTGCAAATAATTGTATTGCATAGATTTGTATGTAAGTATTAAAAAATGTACCTAATTAAATATGTTTATCCGCGTTCCAGAACCAAGCTGTACTTAATTTGTATCTATTTTTTGTATTGTCCTGTCCTAAGAAAAGATGGCGGCCCAGCCTCTCAGCCAATCCTATAGACCTTAGCCACATACAACAAGTATTCTCGCTAATAACTCTATTGAGCAATTAAGTACAGTATTAATTGTGACATTCAAGAATCTTCTAGATAAATATAGGAAAGAAAAACGAGTGTTACCGCAGTAAAATATAGTATGCTGTACATTATTCAAATGTTGGCATCATTAAAAAATATAATCTGTAGGTTGGCAGCCCTGGTGAGCGCCGCGTCACTGGTAAATAATTGCTTAACTGAGAATCCATGGAGACGCTGCGAGCTAATTTAATTTGGGAACAAAGGAATTTGATATATATTTAATAAATATTATTTTCACTTTAAAATAGCGCTAATATTTAAAAGGGTTTATTAAAATATTATATAAGTACATAAATAGTTTTGATATTACGTGTCGAGTAATGTTCTGAATCACGTTATGATGAAATTTCTCAACACTTTCTGCAGTGATTGCAGTCGTAGATAGATGAAATACAAATATGTTTTATGAATTTTAAATGGTTGTTTTATTGTTATTTGTATGTACATGTACAATTATTCATATACATATACTTATTTTCTAATAGCAACGGTCAAATAAAAAGTTTTTTTTGAACGTTGTAGACCACTAGGAAAACTTCTTTTAGTTCCTTTCCGCGATGAGGAAAGTCTCCTGTACTGAATAGTTTTAAAGCTTTGAGGTCCGTATAAAATTAGCAATACGCTAGTCAAAAATCTAGTATTGCAAGTACTTATTGCCTAAGGTAACCTCATCAGTGAGAGCTGGTAGATATTTTTGGGTAGGTGTTGGAGGCAATCTAGTAGGGGGCCATTCATTTATTACGTAAGACTATTTTTGCTAGTTTTTGACTCCTTCCCCCCCTATAATAAGAAAAATAAGAATAGGCTGATCCCCACCCCCTGTGTAATATTTCTTACGTAAGCACTTCGGCACTCGCGCGGTTGCCCGCGCTTTTTCAAAGTATAATTTTAACTTTCTCAAAACTCCCTCCCACCCCCTTGTAAGAAAAAATAAGACATGGTCCACCCCCCTCCCCCCTAAATCGTCTTACGTAATTAATGAGTGGCCCCTAGGTAGTAGGTGCCCATGGAGAACGGGCGCAGAATTCCACACGGGAGTAGCCGTGGGCAACAGCTAGTACCAGTTATTACAACAAAAAATCGGGTTTAATATGAGAAATATTAGAATTACATTTCTGTTTATGCGATACTTCTTGTTATTCCGTGGTCGCTCGAGAAAAATATCTTATGAGTTCTAATCTATTGAGGTGACGAAATGTGGGTCACAGCACTACGTCACAACTGTTCGCGATTATATTTCACAGCACAAACACAAATGCCACGAAGATGAAAATAAAACCTAATATTCTGATTATTATTAAGCGTAGCGAGCCGAAGGCTATCGAAGCGTCTTTGGTTGCATTTCAAACAAATGAAACTCCTCCGAGACCGTTTGACCGATCTCGACCAAATTTGCCACGGTGATCAAGTAGACATTACTGAGTGTCGTAAGGGGTCGAATGTCCAGATCGGTCTTACCATCGAGGAATAATCACCGAAAAACCAAATCAATGGAAAAAGTCGACCGGTCACGTTGACCTATTGTTGGATAGGCAAATCTCGCTACGCTTAAGTTTGGGTTGATTGCCAAGCCGTCCTAGTTATATTTACTAGCAAAGGTTCAATTCAATAATATTCGAAATATATATTCTGCTAGCTGTTGCCCGCTGTTCGGACTGAGTGGGTGTCGGTTTTTCACGACCAAACATAGCCTATATCCTTTTCCAAAGTCTATTTTATTTCTGTACCAAATTTCATCAAAATCAGTTCAGTGGAGAGACAGTTACTTTCTTTTGCATTCATGATGTTAGTATGGATAATATTATGCTTAGAAAAATTAATGAATATTAGATACTAATAAAATATTGTTTTAAGAATCTAATAATAAACATAGTAGACTCCTTTTCATCGTGTCTAAATTAACTATAATGTATGATTGATTCTATAGTTTTTTTTTCAAATTGATGTGCTTAACAAATGTAATACTGAATAGAGAAATAACCCACTTTTGTTAATTTAATTTACATTTATTAGCAACACTATCAACGTACTAATTTGCATGTAATATGTTTATCAACCGCCATTTCTTCATACAAACAACATGGCATATATTACCGCATTCCTGCAATGAAATGAAATTCAATTTAAATGTTATTTTAGTTTAATGTTATGTTATTATTTTACTAGTATAAAAATATATATTCACAAATGAGTAAACAAAATAAATAACAATAGTTTTGAACTTTGGATATACGTAAGAAATATCAACGTTTATCTTGTACTGACGAAACAAAAAGAATTTATTCACTTGGAGCGACATACAAAACATATCAATGCGATTACTGCGAGTACAGATGAACATAAAATGTTAGGCGAGAAATATATTTGTAAGACGCAAATTTTCTTGTAGGTAGCCAAAAAAGTGTCTAGTTTTTTGTATATTAATAGCTTTGGATCCCCGAAAGGATAGACAGATGAGGATTTTACACCCACATTTCATCAATTGTTTTATGTTCCCATGTAAAAGAGATGAGCTTATTGTTTATTGATTACTCTGACCACGTTAACTTCATAATTAAAAAACAGCCAAGTGCGAGTCGGACTCCCGTATGAAGGATTTCGTACCATCCTATCCTATCCTATCCTATACTATTATAAATGCGAATGTAAGTTTGTTTGTTACGCTTTCACGCAAAAAACACTGAACCGATTTTGCTGAAATTTGGTACAGGGGTAGATTAGACCTTGGGAAAGGACATAGGCTATGTTTTGTCGCGATAACCGACATCTACGCGGGCGGAGCCGCGGGCAAATGCTAGTACTATTATAAATGCGAATGTAAGTTTGTTTGTTCGCTTTCACGCAAAAACCACTGAACCGATTATGCTGAAATTTGTACAGGGGTAGATTAGACCTTGGGAAAGGACATAGGCTATGGTTTGTCGCGATAACCGACATCTACGCCGGCGGAGCCGCGAGCAAAAGCTAGTTATATATAAAATAGGCAAAAAAACACGTTTGTTGTATGGGAGCCCCCTTAAATATTTAATAGCGACAACAGAAATACATCATCTGTGAAAATGTTAACTGTCTAACTATCACGGTTCATGAGATACAGTTTGGTAGCCCGGTGACAAATGGACAGACGGTCGGACAGCGAAGTCTTAGTAATAGTCCCGTTTTACCCTTTGTGTACGGAACCCTAAAAACGAAAATATATTTAAATTTCACAATAGTATTGTAAATTAAAATATTTGTAATTTAATTAAATACTAAAGTATTTTCAAAAAAACATGTCTATGTTAGCACTTAATCGCTCGCCTGTACACAATCAGCTACATTATCAGTTATTTACACAGAGAATGAACTCACAGATAAGATAAAGTTTATACCTAGGGACATTCAAAACTTACGATTATTTATAAATGACTCGTTTCGAATACGATTTTGTAGAAATGTTAAAAAAATATATAAAACGTGATTCATCGTAGACCACATCGTCACTTACGACCAGGTGAGATAGAGGTCAAACGTGAGCCTAACATTCATAAAAAAATATATAAATAACTAAGAAAACTAAACAAATAAAAAAGGCATATACATTAGTCCTGCAATATAATTATATACGATATAAATCGATTATCTTATCAGAATATTTTGCTAAAATAATTATTAATTATTAAAAACCTAAACAAAAATGTCAACATATTATCTTAAAATTTAAAAGTCAACACTGAGAAAGTGTGACGGGACGACCTCGTAATAGTCTCAATACTATCTGTCTACCTTTGTCACCTAATCTACCTGAGAACTATTGTGGTTTGTTTGAATTTTCGTACACATGATTTTCGAGATTACTATACCAGCCAAATAATACCAACTTTCACCAATTTAAATTTAAGAATACCCTACGGTATAGGAGCTGTAGGTGTTAAAAGCATGAAAGATTTGGCATTGTAAGTACTTGAAAAACTGATCGTATAACATTTTATCTGTTTGTGTACCTACATAATGCGTGATTAAAAATTAATGATTCGATTTTAACGGCTCGTAGTAACTACCAAGAGCCGGTAAAATCGGATCATTAATATTTAATATTGCTGATATGATTTGAATAAAGGTATGTTAGGCTAACTGGTTCAAATACTGTGACCACTATAACAGAAATCAGTTCGATAGAAATGAGGTCGAGCTAAATTTTAATTAAATGATAAGCAAATACACGTAGGTTGGATACTACTTGGGATGATATAAAATAAAATATATCTTAGTACTATTTCCATTTGCAAAAGTTTGGCAGGATAGATGGATGAATGTTTGTCATTCCACCACGCAAGAACGGCTGAAAGGGTCTGAATGAAATTTGGCACAGAGATAGGTTATAGTCTTTAACACATAGGCTTTTATCCATGGAATAGAATTTACTTCGAAAAATAATTAAGGTTTTTATGTTTTTCTAAAATGGTATCCACATAACATTGCAATGACTGTCACCTTTGTTCGAAGTCAACGACAGATAATATTATCAAAAAGCAATAACTTATACACGCTCTTCGTTAGTCAGAGTACCTACTTATGAGTAGACTGTATTAGAAAATAAGCCATTTTAAACATTTATGAAAATAAAACAACACTACCAAACAACATATTATACTAATTAATATGGTAGGTAAACCAATAAAATTACGATTTAAATAGTTATCTAACACAACTTATACAAAAAAAGAACTTTCTATTTATAAGATAGGTACCCACATTATTATCGTCAACAAATTCAGATCTAATGTAGTTGAGAGTAGGTGCAATAATGAATTTCTCTAAATATAAAAAATATCTACAGAACATTAATGTAGACTACTCTAAGATTCATCATTAAAAAACTAAAATAAAAAGAAACACACCTAACAAAGAAATTAATTCAAAATAGTTCTAGAATCGTTTCAACTCCACTGCGTTATCAGTTCTAAAGTCGTCACATGGCGCGTCGCAGTTCTAGTGTATTGTGTACTACTGTAACCAGTCTTGATACTGCGATGTTATTATTATTACTACTTCATATTTCGTAATGATAATCAGAATTCGGAAGTGGACTTAGCAGGTGTTGCATTTTATGCTACTGATTTAGGTTGTTTCTTCAAATTATAAGCTTATGTAAATATTATTCAATTGTATACAGTTTTGTTCAAATAGACTAATTGCATGTTATTGAATGCGAAAGTGGAATAGCTGTTACTATATACATAATACTCACTGTATATTTCTAAGGGGAAGGCAGAGATATGTTAACACACATTTCAAGAGTTATGTATTTTCAGACTCCCGTCATTAGTGGTGAGCATATTGGTATATGACAGCTACTTTTAATGGTCTGTATGCTCACTGTCGGTTGAAGAAGCTCTATCACTTTTTATATCAATTGTGTTTTATGAGAAGCGAAAGTTTGAAAGTTACGTGATAATCATACAAAGTAACTCTATTCGTACAGAACACAATTCTGTACGTTTATAACCAGTGTAAAGATGTGTATTAAATTTTAAAGACTACTTAACCGAGCTAGTATTGAAATCCAATCTTAATTAGACAAAGTTAACTTCTTCACTTGACTCTCTCTTGTATAATCGTCTAAGGATATCGCTCATATCGAAACTGTTATAGATAGGAGACACGAGGCCCATCCTCAGTTTGATTGTGTCTACTGTATGAGATCTATTACTATAATAAGTGATATATATTCAGATAGGGAACTAAAATAACATTCTGTGAAATTTAATGATATTACAAGAACTCTATCGTAGGTTTAATACTCTTATAATGATGTAATTCCACTTAGATAAATGTCAAACCTCGTCTACATAAGCGCTCGCGCACTCGCGTCCTGTGTGGTTTGGTTGACGCACAAGTCAAAGGGATCCATAGTTGATAGTCCAAAAACTAATAACCGAGTCACGAGTGTGACCATAAATTGATTGGCTCGCACGCTGGCACGAAACACGAGACGAGCCGCGAGTGTAAAGTTAGTAGTGTTAGTTGGTAAGTAGTGTTTCTATGTATAATATGTATTTAATTACAAAAGAAAAAGTATTTTAGTATGTTTATCCGCATTCCAGAACCCATATGACAAGCTCTGCTTAGTTTGGGTCTAGATGGCGTTGTGTACTTTGTCCTACAATATTGTCCTTGTCCTACAATATATAATAATAACAAAAGTTTTCGTTAAAGGATTAGCCACACATCGCCAGCACACTGTACTGCCGTAGACCGTGAAAAATGGTATTAACTATATACGGGTTAAATAGGTCTGTACGGATATCGTAACAGATGATTTAAAACGTTTCTACGCGTCCTACATACACGATCGATTGTATAATGAACCTAATATAATTTACTACAAAGCTGATCAAAATACAAAATGTATGCCTTACAATAATACAATACAGAATCATTTGGTTAATAGGTATATTTTAAAATATTAAGCACTACTTGATATTACGGTATAAATATAAAAAATACAAAAAAATAGTTTTTTATTAATGACTATTAATAACGGTGATTAAATCGTATAAGTTTTCTCGGTTACATTGCTAGTAATAAGAGTAGGTTCATGTCGATGAACCCTGACCAGCATCAGGGTTCGAATCCGCAATCTCTTAATTGCAAGTCGAGTCGTTAAAGCGTGAAAACTTATAAATACGTATAGACTGTAACATACTCCGTTTTTTCGCATTTATAATATTAGAAGATCCATGTTTCAAAATTTTTATAAATTATTTACTGAACTCGCAATACTTTTAAAATAAAATATAAAGACGTCCATTTGTTATGGGTTTATAAAAACTAAAGCATTAAACAAAATATCGTATTGACTATTCCTATAATATTCAATAAAAACAAACAAAAACATTAAAATACCAATTTCAAAATCAGCTCGAAGACAAATTTGCGAACTAATTGATTTAAATTATTACATTTTTTTATTCGAAAACACAAAAAATAAAATAATTCGCAAAACAGAAACAGAACCCGAGTACAACGCATTATTATTCTCCATGTGAACCAACCAGTTTGTTAATAATAATATTAAAAGTCAATACAATGAAATAGTAATTCCTTCTTAACAATAAATATAAATAAGCTCAAAACTCTTTATACCAAGTATAAAAATCCCCATAACGTACTACAAAATTACACGAGGCCCTGCCAAGCTAGGCTCACGGTTATTCTCTTAAGTTAAGATCTAATATCGCTTGCATTCATATAGCAATAGGTACGGCAGTGTGGCACAAGTGAAAACAAATATTTTTTCATTGTTATTTTTGTTGAGCAAGAAGTTGGTAGGTAAGTTCGGTAACACTTATAGGTCGCTAATAAGTTAAAGTTCTAAGTTCGATGCTCGGGTGAAGCTAAGAACAATAGGGTCAAATCTTTTTGAATATTTACTGTTATATACGCTGAATGTTTTTTAAACGAAGAGTTATAAAAGAAAAGCGTTTAAGAATTCTAAAGACGTTGTCTTCCGTCGAGGCAAGTCTGTTTTAATAATTTTTTAGCTAAAGGGGCCCATAGAAATATAATGGCGGAGTATGCAGGTATGAAGTATGCAGTAGGTAAATGTATCAAACCAAAGAAGAGGAGTACGGATATCAAAGTATAAGATACTAGCTGATGCCCGCGGCTCCGCCCGCGCTTAGGTCGGTTTTTTTTTTTTAATATTTACGACACGTCAATTTGACTTCACCTCGCCTGATGGTAAGCTGAAGGTAAAGTCTCAAGAAAGAGGGTCACCATTACATACACGTACCATGTTAACAATCAAGCCTCGGTAGCTTAGTGGTTAAGGAGTCGACCCTATGATCGAGAGGTCCCGGGTTCGAATCCTGGCCATTACACTACCGACGTGAACCCACTCCTAACACAAGCAATTAAGCTTAGCTGGAGGGGGTAGGGGGAATATTAGAAATTTCGGTTGCTAATATTCTTAAAAAAAAAAAAAAAAAAATGGTGGCACTCAGTTTGACGGCCTCATCAGAAGAGGATTGTCGTCGCAGCACCGCGTGACCCCACCGGTCCCACTAGTGCTGCGACCACAATCCCCCTGCCCGGCTATGCACTTGCTGACCCCTGAACGCAATCAAACCGAAATTGGATTACTATGGAGGGTATTTCGCAATCGTGCACGGTGGTACCCACCCGGCCGAATTTTGTGACAAATTTGTGTCATCAAATTTCTACCACCAGTAGTCGGTTATCTTTTTATGTTCATATCTCCGGTTCTTCTTAACCAATTATAATCAAACATACGGCCGATTTTAATTCTGACCGAGTCCTTTCTAATAGTAAAAAACAGACAAGCAGACAAGGATTCAAAAAAAAACCTGTACAGCTTATTGATTTAGAGTATCCCAAGTATTTTTTTTTAATATCTCCGATGTACAGACAAATCTAATTTATTGTTTAATAAGTAGTGTAGATTACCTTCCATCCATAGCAAAGCGGGCGATAATCCAATAAAATGATATACATTTTCTATTCAAAGCATACTTTAACACAATAAGGTTATATAAAGGTTAAATAAAAAAAACAGACTTACACAGACTGACAGATTTACACTTTTACTAACTTAGTTTAGATAAACACAGTATTTTTTTAAAGTCGCTCTTATATTCCACTGTTATACTAGCTATAACCAACGGCTCCGCCTGCGTGGAATGCTGATCTGATACCTATTCCTTAAATAAAAATGACCTATGTGCTATTCAGCAGACAATCATTCATTCAAACTTCCGTAGATTGTCTAAAAAGAACTAAAACATGTACTTTCTCATAAAAATAAATTTGAAATACAAATTACTAAAGCAGTTACGTGCGAAAGGTAGCCATAATGCAGTTACGTACAGTCAACGTCAAAAGTAAATGATCATTCGAATTTGAATATTAGATTTTGAGCAAAGTTATTTCTATTTCTTAATTGATGCTGTCAAACTACTAAGAGGGTTCTAAAAAAAAATCTAAATTTCGATTGAATTGAATTTTAATGCAGATTTCAAAATCTGAAAATGATCATCAACTTTAGATGCTGACTGTACGACAGGTAACCATAATAACGTGGAAACCATAACATTTGATAAAATGTTGGCAACTCTCGTGTTTGCTTTGCTTCAGCTGGCCGTTCTGTTATGGCGTCATGGGCCAAGAACTAACGCTTTGAAAACAAATAAAGGGTTGATGATTATGTAAGTATTCTTTACTAAATAAGAGTTTTGAGGTTGGATGAATGGTTTGATGACAGAGGAAGCTCGTAAAGTATAAAAGGTAGACAAAATAGTTTCCGTAAAAGCGACAACGCTAACTCCGATGTATCCGGTGTTGTAAGACTTGCAACTCTCTGTCGGATATGGTGACAGTTTTCCATCAGGTGATTGAATATTTGTTTAATTATAATTTTGTAAGCAGTTCATAATAATAAAATACACTTTTAAGTATTTTAATAACACCACATGAAGAAATAAAACACCATGTATTGAAAAGTGGAAATTAAATTGCGAATACAGTAGCTTATTGTTGACAGACCTTATTAAATAAATACTATTACAAGAGCTTCCAAAGAGATATGACCAATCTAATTTGGAACAAAATCACAAGAATCCAGAATTTTTGACTTAAAATCTTACACAAAGACAAAACATTCACCCGTCCTTAAGGTATTAAGAAAGGTTATTTTCTTAGGTATTTGTCAGCTGCTTTATTGTTAAACGTCGATACCAGAGTTCACGCAAAGGTCACCAACTTTAATACAAAATATATGTACAGCCAACGACAAAAGTTGATTAATATTAAAACCTTTACATACCATTTATCCATTGGAATACATGCACCAATAAATTGATGTACAAGTAGTTTTATAATCTCTAGAGGACAAAGCTTAGATTGCATATTTTGTTTATTATTTAATTAAAGGTTTAAGAGCTAAGGTGACCGATAAATTAGAATTTGTTAAGCTACTTTGGTCGTTGACTGTACGCTTAGGAAGAAAAATTTATTAGGCAATAGCCTTACCTACGGTCATTAGTCTATCCAAGCTAGTCATCAATTGAGTTCGATCGAAGTACTAGACAAGCAAAACTTGTCGTACATTTTGAAATAGTACAGCTTTAATAATTGTAGTGATTCAAATAGCAGTCGTGTGAATCATACATCACTAGTCATTTTCATAGAACTAACTAGCTGTCCCCGTGACTTCGTCCGTTCGGACTTAGATCTAGGTTTATTCTTGCGCGGAGCCCTTCTATAGTAAAAGCCAAATTTAGGACTAATAATATCATCTATCTTCCTTCCACTCATCAATCCTTACAGTCAACTATAAAGTCAACGAAACAGACCAGATACCTATTCACAGGAGTGAACTCCTGAAGGCTCTTTAAAAGTTCCTTCCATTTTCCTTTTACTTATAATTGTCTCCATCAAATGTGTGCGTTGAAGAAATTTGCAATAAAATATTAATCTAAAGCTGGTATTCTGCTCATAACCTTTAAAATGTTGGCATAAACAGTTTGAAAAAAAAGAAATTATTTCCAAGCGTGATTGCATTCAAAGACTTCCTGGATATCAGTAGAATGCTATAACCAAATAAACATTTTAAATCCTATCCAAGCCCTAGGAATTTATGTGTGTGTCACAAAACCTATAAGCCACACACGATGTGTGGCTTATGGACTTTATCGATACCTAGAAAAGAAATAAATTAGCACATCTTAAAGATTTCCTTACTCTAGTATATCCATGTGCGTTACTTTGTATGCTATTAAATAATATCGACAACTTATCGATAGAACATAAAATCGGAAAACTAATTGATTCGACAACAAATCGATTTAATTTCAATAAATATGGAAAACCATATCAAACGGGCGAGAATAAAATTAACTATAATTATTTTGATTAAATTTAATAAAATCTATTTTTTATGTGAGTTCGTGGGCTATGCTATTTAGCGCACCAATTTTGAATAGCACTAAAATTATTCTATACAGCTATGGGATAATTTTGTACCCGTGATACCACCCAGTGACACCACCGGTAGTGTCAAAGCGCTTGAAAAATACCTTTGACACCACTGGTAGTGTCATTGGGTGGTGTCACGGGTCCGTAGCGTTTTATCAAAGGTCTATCAGGTGTTTAACGAATTTAAAAATTAAATATAATGTAAGAAAGCAGTCACTAGTCATTCTTCGATGCATAACAGACCCTAACCGGTCTGAAATATTTATATAAATATGTATGTGCAACTTACATATTCCCAAGTAATATGTAATCATTACTATGTAGAATCAAAACTATTAATCAAGGAAAATGTAAACATGTATATATATTAAGGTATTTACATCAGGGGACTTTGCACCTTTTTTTATATTTAGGACACGTCAATTTGACTTCACCTCGCCTGATGGTAAGCTGAAGGTAAAGTCTCAGGAAAGAGGGTCACCATAACATACACGTACCATGTTAACAATGGTGGCACTCAGCTTGACGGCCTCATCAGAAGAGGATTGTCGTCGCAGCACCGCGTGACACCCACAGGTCCCATCAGTGTTGCGACCACAATCCCCCTGCCCGGCTATGCACTTGCTGACCCCTGAACGCAATCCAACCGAAATTGGATGACTATGGAGGGTTTTTCGCAATCGTGCACTGTGGTACCCACCCGGCCGAATTTTGTGACAAATTTGTGACTTCAAATTTCTACCACCAGAAAATAATTAATATAATAATTATCATAAGGCATTGGAGTTGCAATAGATTGCAAGGCCCTTTAAAGTATTTGAATTTATATTTTCTTATAATACAATGCGCTTATATGTATAAATAAAATATATAAGATAATCGCACTTAATTTAAATCAATTGTACATTTTATTAATTATTATTAATTTGATTAATTTCAAAATTTAATCGCTCCCGCTACCGCTTACGGCATACACCATACGCGATCAGTAATTTCATCCATGAAATAGTTGGTGTTACCAAATAGGGATTAGAGTGAGACGGCACTATCTGAATGTGCAAGTGCGAGCGAGACGGACAGCCGGCCGAGTCACGGCGCTCTCTCGATTTCTGAGCGCCGCTTAAACGAATCTTTTGGAGTTTCGCGAGGAATGCGGGGTTTTTGGGATTGGTTCCGTATGGCAGATTTACCCATTCAAAATGGGAGATTTACCACGGCTTGTCCTGGAACAGTACAGGTAACTTAATTTAAATATGAAAAATTGAAATATTTTTTTTATATTAGTAACCGAAATTACTAAGATTCCCCCAAAACCCCTCCAGCTAAGCTAAATTGCTTGTGTCAGCAGTGCGTTCACTTCGGTAGCATAATGTCCAGAATTCGAACCCGTGGCCCTCGATCGTAAAGCCGACTCCTTAACCAATAAGCTATAATAAAAACAGTTAAAGAGTATTAAAAGTTACATCCGTTCTTATCTTACCGTTTTTAATAATTTTTATACATCCTGGACGTATGAAAAATTATAAAAATGATAAAATTAAATAACCATTATTAGTGAATTACTCGACCATAACGAGGGATGACCCTCATGACGTCATACCTCGTTATTTCAAACGAGTTGCCATAGAACTTACAATTATTTTGACGTTTAATAAAAAACAAGTTGAATTCCTGAGACGAGCTCAGCCGAATACAAGGGATTTTCGATTTTGCGATTATTCATTTTTTTGCGATTTTTTGCGATTTTTTTTATCTTGCAATGGTTCACCCCAGCACGAATCTTTTACCGAAAACAGCAACTCGATAGCTCATCTCCTTCATACCCAAAACCGTGACAGAAAAATGGCAACGACGACGTCGACGACAACTCGATGGCAATAGCTTTTCTAAAGAAAATCCCTGAAAACTGTTATGCTTGACAATTTATTGTCAATTTAATGTAGGTATTATAAGCGGCATAGCCGTTTGTTGGTGGCTGAACTCCTCCGTAACCACTCGCGCGATCTTGACCAAGTTTACCACGGTGATAGTGTGTACACTGAGGAGTGTTTTGTAGAGAGATGGTTCACGTCCGATGTACCATTGAGGAATAATCACCGAAGAACAGTTTGACGAGCGCGCGGCCGTAGTAAGATGTCTTATTTTCAAGTAAGAATCCTGCTCGCTCAGCTCAATTTATTTCAGTCGCATCCTGCGCTGAATTCCTAGTTAACTGTCAACTTGACAGCAGCCGTTCCCGTAAACGTCAATATAAACAAAAAAGTAGAGCGTACAGAGCTACAGAGGTGTACGTGAAGCTTGTTATAAAAATCAAGAATAATGTCAATAATGTCATAAAACCTTGAAAAATGTCGGAGTTTTAAACCATTCAAGATTGCCAAACAGACAAGGACAGCTTCGACAGTGCGCTGACGCAATTATACACTAGCGCCATTGAATTCATAGCGGGTTTTAGGGTTCCTTAGTTATATACGAAAAACAGATCCATTAATAATAAAAAAATTCAAGCAATTAGTAAGATTTAGATCGGAAAAAGAGACCAATTAGGATGGGATTTGAACCCGAGACCAGTCCCTTACAGAGGGAATGCTCTGACCAACTGAGCCACCTAGACACGTCCAGATATTCGAAACTCTTTATATTTACGTCTCGAGACGACGCTGGAGCCATCTACCGTAATTCTTGCTAACTACGGAAACAATAAATGACTTTACAATAATTTTTAAACATTGATTTTTGTTTGCTTGCATTCCCCCTGCAAGGGACTGGTCGCGGGTTCAAATCCCGTCCTAGATGTTCTCTTTTCCGATCTAAATCTATTATATATATTTTTTTATTTCGGGCATTAAACATGCTCTATATGAAACAAACTTTAATATCGTAATAATAACATTTTTATCGAAACTATACTTGACGATAATAAATAGAAATTAGGAATTATTAGGAAATTAATACTTAAATAATATAAAAAAATAAAAAAATAAAAAATAAAAGAAAAAGCGGCAAGTGGGAGTCGGACTTGGCCGTGGCCGAGGCCGAGGGTTCCGTAGCAGCAAGTAACTTGATAATGTTTTTTTTTAATTTTTATATTTGAGTTGATTGAATGAAAGGTAAATTGCGGTTTATGATTTATGACGTATTAAAAAAACTACTAACTAGATCTCGCTCAAACCAATTTTTGTTGGCAGTTTACATGGTAATGTACATCATATATTTTTTTTTACTTTATCATTCTCTTATTTTAGAAGTTACAGGGGGGGGGGGGGGGACACATTTTACCACTTTGGAAGTGTCTCTCGCGCAAATTATACAGTTTAGAAAAAAATGATATTGGAAACCTCAATATCATTTTTGAGGACCTATCCATAGATACCACACATGTATGGGTTAGGTGAATAAAAATTTTTGAGTTTCAGTTCTAAGTATGGGGACTCCCAAAATTTATTGTTTTTTTTCTATTTTTGTATGAAAATCTTAATGCGGTTCACAGAATACATCTACTTACCAAGTTTCAACAGCATAGTTCTTATAGTTTCGGAAAAAAGTAGCTGTGACATACGGACGGACAGACAGACAGACATGACGAATCTATAAGGGTTCCGTTTTTTGCCACTTGGCAACGGAACCCTAAAAATTTAAAACCATCAAGCTGTATTTTACTCCGTAACTCGTATCTACCTTGAAATTTAGAAATAAGTGAACCGAACCAATGACTCCCTTTAACATTTTTTTTTTAGTTTTAAACATTCTTCCATTTGTATAGAGATGTATTTTATGAACTTTATGCCCCATATAGGACCAAACATACAAATTATTTACATGTCAACTTCAATTAATACTGTGCAAGCGCAGTTACTAACGAAAATTATGTGAAATGAAGTGTAAACGCTTTATACTGGTGCACGGTGATGAACAATTTTCTCAAAATAAATTATATGACTCCGACCACGTTATTTTAAGAAGAAATCTTCTAAATGTATTCTTGTATAAAGATATTTAACACAAACAAAATATAATGCCGGGTACACGAAAAGCAAATGATGGTGAACGCGAATGGACTAATAAGTGGCATTCGAGTGAGTGACATTCGTCATCTTTGCTACACGCTCGAAAACGTATGGTGACGATAAGCGAATCTAACTCTATCGTAAACGTTCGTATTCAACCGGCTGGTGTGTATATAGCATAGTAGGATTTATATTGAACCTTACAAAAACGTATTTCTCTAATTAAACTTCAGAGTTCCTCAAGGAAGTGTATTGGGGCCGCATCTATTTATAGTTCATTGATTTAAACTTACACGATTTTCACACATAATTATTGTTTATACGGGACTTAATCGCGTTAATAAATATATAATGGTATATATTTACCTCGACGTTTCGGACGCGATGTTGCGCCCATGGTCGCGAATAGGACTGAAGAATTGGAGCATCACCGCCTGCGAGTCGTGCGAGTATTTCGAACTACCCGCACTTGGTCTGATATATTCATAGGGTGACCATCGTTTCGATCATTTGTCCGACACACAACACTCACGATATCAGCGGATTCTGAACGCATATTTTTATGTGATGTACATTTACTGATGACTGGATTCCACGAAGATGAAAGCTTAAAACCGTCCCCCGGTTGAAATTTTTATGTTTTCTGATTTCCACCGCTTCACGTACAATTCTACTGTAGTAGTGACGTTCACGGGAGAGGATTTTGGGATTATGGAGCTCAATCCAGTGGTTTGGTCCTGATTCTAGTAAATGTTCGGCTATGGCAGACTTGTTCACCTGACGAGTTTTCACAGCTGCGATATGTTCTTTGACTCTTTCAGCTATTGTACGCTTCGTTTGTCCAATGTACGAACTCCCGCAACTGCAATCAATCTTGTACACGCCCGGTGATTGAAAAGGAATTACGTCCTTGGGTGACCTTACATGCCCACCGATCTTGGAAAACGGCGTAAAAATGGTTTTTATGGAGTACTTTTCTAGTACTGTCCCAACTTTATCCGTTACCCCTTTCACGTACGGCATGAACGCTGGTTGCCTTTGAGCGTCCGGATGTCTTTCCTTCCCTTTCCGTCTGGATTTTCGGCCGTTCACCTTGTAGCCGTTCCACCTAAGGACCCTTTGTACGTGGGACAGCTCGCTCTCCAAGAATTCCACGTCACAAAGGTCCCGTGCTCTGTTCAGCAGTGAATTCGCGACAGACTGTAGATGGCGAGGGTGCTGGTGAGATAGAGCGTTCAGATACCTGTCGGTGTGCGTTGGTTTCCTGTAGACTGTGTGCGTTAGGGATCCATCAGTCCGACATGTCACCCTCACATCCAGGAAAGGTAAGCTTCTGTCCGATTCCAATTCATACGTGAACTTGATTTTAGGATGAATTGAATTCAGATGTCCCAGTAACTGCTCGACCTCCTGCTTGCCGCCTTTAAGAATGCAGAAAACATCGTCCACATATCTCTTCCAGAACTTCACTGCCCATGGTTGCAGATCTAAGCTGGCTTCGAAATGTTCCATCCAGATATTAGCCATGACCGGTGCCACTGGGCTACCCATGGCTACTCCCTCGATCTGGAGGTAATGCTTCCCACGATACAAAAAGTAGCTGCCCTCCAAACAGTTACGCAATAATTTGCCCGAATTACTTCGAGACACTCTTTCACGGGGACGTTGGTAAAAAGTGACTCAACGTCAAAACTCACCATTATCTCATCCGGTTCCAGCGTGATGTTCTTGAGAGTGTCTATAAAGTGACGAGAGTCCTTCACGAAAGACGACGTTTTTACCTACCAGTGGTTGCAACACCGATGCGACATACCTGGCAAGACCGTATGTAGGGGAGTCAATCTGACTCACTATAGGTCTCAAAGGCACGTTGGCTTTGTGTATTTTGGATAAGCCATATAGTTTAGGT